>CM057451.1:350972500-353522500 GCA_016271365.2 Neoceratodus forsteri
TCCAGGAAGCTCTGTGCAGTCTCTAGCAAGGATGGAGAAGTACAGCAAACAGTAATATACCTTACAGTTACAATTACTTATGCCTTTTTTATACAAAAATAATATGTAACTGTAACTGATTACATTTATTTGCAAGTAACTAATCTATTACTTCCAAATAAATGTAATCTGTTAGAGTTTATTATTTTTGTATTGTTTTTGTATAAAAAGTAGTAAGTAACTGTAACTGTCAGGTGTATTACTTTTTCCAAGTACTTCTCCATCCTTGCTAGTGACTGCACAGAATTTCCTAAATTAAGTTTCCAAAGGAAATAGAAAGTAACAGAAAAGTAACTTACCCAACACTGGATAGAGTCAAGGGGATATCAGCTACTCCACAGGTAGTGGGGGACACACACAGATAAGAGAGAGAATAGTGTAAGCGAAGAACCCACAAAGACAATAGATCCTAAGGTATGATAGGGTGACATGGACAGAGTGCATGGACCATCTGTGTTTTTCTGCTGTCATCGTCTAAGTTATTTATTTATTTATATTCTAGGAAGTACCTTTGAGCCAAAGGCTCTTTTACAGAGGTCCCACGTTGTAGTAATACATGAGTATAACATCAGGTTATGGAAGTTACGCAAGTACAATAACAAATGCACAGTTTACAGTATGGGCTAGGTTGGTGTGTAGTTTGAATGACAATTGGGAAGTACAGGATACACAGCAAAACAGGTAAGGAAGCTAAAGATGAAATAGTCTGTAAAGATACTCAACTAAAACTCTACTCAAAGAGGCGAGAACTTGTTCTTTTGTCTGGAGTGCTATTGGGAGTAGTCATAGGATAGGACCAGGCTCCTCGGGGGAGAAGTGCAGAGTAGGGACTTGGAGCGAACTGGGGATGTGTGAGTTAGCAAGATGAGATGGCAAGGTAAGTACAAAACAGGAGAGGGAGGAGACAAATAGAGTGGAGGAAGAGGAAGGAGGGGAAAGGGGAGTGGGTATAGGGATGGTCTGCAGGCGAGGGAGGTGGGAGGAGTGAAGAGCCAATTTGGGCCAAGGAAGAGAGGTGTGGGGTAGGAGGATGAGGGCAGTGGTAGGGACAGGAGGAGGTGGTACAGGGAATGTATGAGAGGGCGAAAAGGGATAAAGGAGTGCCACTGTGGGGCACAGCGGGGGGAGGAAAAGCCAGGGTGTGACCTCAGTGAGTAGTGAGGGGAGGACAGAGTGGGAGTTAAGAGAGTAGGAAGGTGAGAGGAGCAGGCCAGAGGACAGGCTGGAAGGAGGGTAGCAGAAAATAGGAGAGTGGGAGGGGGGTCAGGTCTCACAGTCGTAGTTACTGTTTGTAGCTAGGGCCGCACGGAGTTTAGATTTAAAGGGTCCTACTTTATCTTCTTTCTCTAAGTCAGGTGCATTTAGCCATAGTGGTGCCCGGTAATTATAGGACCGTTGACCTTGTGTGGTTCTGCAGAAGGGGACATTTAGGGTTGAGTTGTTTGCATCCCTATTGCATCTGGAGGTGTTGGGTCGGCTAAGAAGGCTTTGCAGGCCTGGTTATGTTTCTAAGATACTCTACCAGCCTTTCCTTACACAGGGTTTCCATTAATTTCCCCACTAGTACGGTGAGACTCGCAGGCCTATAGCTGCTAGCCTCCACCCTGCAGCCGATGTTATGTAGAAGGACCATGTCTGCTCTTCTCCAATCCTCTGGAACCACGTCCATTTCCAGAGAACTGTTGAATAAGGCCATCAGTGGGGCAGCTAGCACCTCTCTCAAGTTCCTTTTGTACCCTTGTGTGCATCTTGTCTGGTTCCATAGCCTTATCCACCTTCAGAAGTCCCTTCAGGACTATTTCCTCCAAAAATGGACTTGTGCCCACCTTTGTTCCCGTTACTCCCTGGTAATCCATCACCCCTCCCTCCACAGATAAGATTGAGCAACAAGTACCTGTTCAGGATCGCAGCTTTTTCTTGGTCCTCTTCTGCACAGTTTCTATCTGCTGCCCTCTTCTCAGTCTCCCTCCTCTTGCTTTCCTCTTCTCACACTCATCTGAAAGAAGTCTTATCCCCTTTATCAACCCCTTTTGGTATCCTTTCCTGTGTCTGCAACTTTGCTCTCTTCACCACCTTTCCTGCTTCCCTTTGTTTTACTTGGTACACCCTCCCTGTCATCCTTCCTCTGTGTTTCATTATACCTCCAGAATGCCACCCTTTTCCCTTCGCTACCTTGGCCACGTCCCTAGAGAATCATAACAATCTCTTTTTCCATCTGCTTTTATGCACTTAACTCGTGCAGAGGCTAGCTATCTTAATTATGACCTCCATTACTGTTCTCCATCGAGCCTCTCCCCCTCCCTGGCAGCCCTCCCATGAGGCAGTCTCCCATTTAAAGTCCAGGACTCTCATCCTTGTGTGGTTTGCCTCTGCTCCAGTCTTAATGTTAAACCACACTGTACGGTGATCACTAGTACCTAGGGGACTGCCCACTGTGACGTCTGCAATGCTGTCCCAGTTTGTGAGCACCAGGTCCAGCACTGCCCTATCCCTAGTGGGTTCTCAGATTAGCTGCCTTAGAAAATTCTCCTTGTAGGAAGTCAAGGATGGCCTTGCTCCTTACCGAAGACACCGCTGGAAGGCTCCACTCCATGACTGGCAGATTGAAGTCACCAGCTAACAGCACCTCCCCCTTACTTGCCATTCTGATGATGGCTTTTGCAAGTGCCTTATCCAACTCCTTTCCCTGTGCTGGAGGTCTGTACACTACCCTGGTATGGATAGCGGCCCCACAGCTCGTCTCCTGGATGACCCACAGTGCCTCCAGCCCTTCCTTTTCCTCCAGATGACCCTGTACCTCCACGGCTTTGATTCCCTCCCTCACATATAGTGCAGTCCTCTTTCTGTCCTCCTTGCCTGGTCTCTCCTGAACAGAGAGTAGCAAGGTATGGCCATGTCCCAGTGGTGGTGCTCAGTGCACCACAACTCCATTAGGACTCCCAAATCCAGGCCAGCCTCTGCCATGATGGGTTCTGGGTCTGGAATTTTATTTCCCAGATTCCCTGCACTGATGCTCATGGCACTCCATAACTTACTCCTTCCCTGCCTGTATTGTCCCCTGAAGCTCCACCTGACCCACAATTTCTCTTTTGAACTTGTCCATTCCCTGTCTCTTTTACTTCTTTATTCTTGCTTAGCTGATTTATACTCCCCTTTCTATCTTGCCTGTTCCCACCGCTGTCTTTCTGTGCCCCTGCCCTTGAAGAGTTTACTCCCTTCATTTCAAATGCTACATCATGGGGGGTGTAAGGTTTGCCTCCCAAGGTTTTACAGGCTCTCTCCCCCACCCCCCCCAACTAGTTTAAATGCTCATACAAGCAATATTTAAACCTCCCACTAAGATCTGTGGTCCCCTTCCTGGTCACAGAGGTCCATATCCTCCCATGCAGGCCCACAGTCCCCAATGTAGCCGAAGCCCTCCTCCATGCACCACGCCTTTAGTCAACTGTTAAATGCCATGGTACGGAGTACCCTTTTCTCTCCCCAGCCATACACAGGTAACACCTCAACAAACGCCACCTGCTTGAGGTCCCTCCCCAGTTCCCTAAAATTATCCTGCACTACCCTTACTCCGTCTATTGCCAGGTAATTTGTCCCCAGGTGGAAAATTATGTTTTGCCCCCTCCCAGCTCCTGCTGCCCTAGCAATCTTCTGGACTCCTATGTTTCATCACATTTCAACTGTGCTGAAATTATCTGGTTTTCCTGTTCATGGAACAATTGAAAAAAAAAAATTCACATATTTCAAAACAAGACAACAAGAATTACCCTGGAAAAGGATTACCGAAGCTCAGTACGCCAAATGTTTAGGGACTTCAACAGGGTACCATTGGAAAACACGGACCAAACTCCCTCAAACATAACAATTCTTTTTTCTACACAAATTAAAGGGAACCGGCAAGGGTTAATGAAAGCAGTTACAGCACTGGCGGCATCTACATCACTGTTTTTGCTGTTTAACCCAGAATTCTCTACTGACACTCCATCGGAATGTCTCCTGTTTCTGTGTTTGTCAAAACTCTGCAGAAATAAATTCAACAGGTAACTTTGTGAAAGTATGATATTACAATGGTCTGAGACCTGGCCGGCCAGGGTTATTTTTTTTGTGTGTTTATTGTTTATGCTTCCACACTGGTACAGTGCCTGTCACCTGGTCAGGCCCAGCCCTGTCCACATGCATCTCTGGTATGCTTTCTTTCAACCCCATGAGTTTACCCCTGGTGGCCTCAGGGCCTGACCCTGCCAGACTCGCACCTCCCACCGGGGAGAAAAGTCAGGAGAACTCTGGGTGGACAGTGGAGAGGGCAGCCAGTGGGGGGGACAGGGCCCCACAACACACAGGATCATGCTGCTCACTCAAGGGCTGTCGCTGTTCAGTTCCACTCCCATTCTGTCAGGATATTTAGCACACAAGGAGCGCCAAACATGAACACCTGTATGTCACATGCAGCCAGGCTACTGTCCCCTCCACTTCTTCATGTCCCCTGCTGCACTACCAACTGTGGTCATCCAGGTGGCAATGTTGCAGTGGGAACCACATCCTTCCCCCTCAAAGGAGGACAGCGTCCTCTGAGGCACTCAATCCTCCTTCCCTGAGCTGGCACCTGATGACTCGTCCCAACTCCCCAACTCTGAGCACCGGTGTCAGTAGCAGTAAGGCTACAGCTGCACCAACAAGCCAGCCTGGTAACTGATTTTTGAGGGGCATGACTAGTTATAGTAAGAGAGTTTCAATGAGCATGGTCAGCCAGTATAAGTGATGTCTGAGGGACAATCTCTTCCTGTTAACCCTTGCTGGACAATTTAACATAGTCGGGAAAAATGTCCACAACGATGCTGCCAGATCATGTAATGGAAGCAACCTGCAGCTCCCAAAAAAAAAATCAATCGCAATACAGTTAAAATAATCTCTGATCTACTAAGAGGCACAGTCCCACACAGAAGCACCCTCACACTGACATGCAACATTGTGACATTCACACAAACACACATGCAGACATGCTGTCATATGCACAAAACTGTCACATACACATCACAGAGACAATGGTCATAAACAAAGACATTCTGTGCTACATACACGCAGGCACACTGACTCGTGCTGACATGCACTTACATATACATATAGAGAACATGAAACTGCATAAACCTTTTTTTTTTTTTAAGTGATATTGTATTGAAGAATATTCAGCATGCATAAAAACATCAACCCCCCCCCCCGACAGCAACTAGGAAGCTAAACATTTCAGTACACTTCACCAATAGAAGACCAAGTTAATACTCAACTAGGCTAATCGTACCAGTTTGATAAGAGCACTGGAGATCAAATAACTAGATTACATAAAGAGTTAATGTTTACATCAAACAAATAAAGGTTCCTGACAATGAACAATTCATGGTGGTAAAGAGAGAGGAGTGTGCTCAAGACCCTCCGTTTCTATTCAAGGCACAGAGTTAATGGCAAGAGAGCCTGTGCAGTGGCTCACATTTTCTATTTGGAGTGCAGTTTGGTTTAGTGGTTAGAGCACCGGGCTGTGAACCCAACCCCAAGACTTGTGTCCCCCCCCCAATATAGCTTTTCTACCCACCACCACCACCACCACCAGCAGCCCAGCCCTGGGGCCATTCCACCATGTAGCTTCCCAAACCTCATCCTCCGCTAACTCCACCGTCACTCCAGTGATGATCCACAGTAAAGGACTGAAGAGAACAACAGGCCGCCATCCCAACGGTGGCATTTATTTACCCCCTCCTCCCCATTTTCTCCTTCCACATATTCCCACATAATATGAATGCAGCCGACTACCGGTCATGACAATGCAGAGTATGCCCCTTCAGACAAGCTAGCTCTCTGTCCCTCCGCAGGGGTTGCTCTGGTGCGGGAACCTACTGCCAGTCCTTTCTGAGCCGAGGTGTACTGCCGTCCGCAGCTATGCAGCTCTACCTGCCTCCCGACACAAGTGACCTATACTCACGGATGCTATATCAGCACCAGTATTACTTTCTTACAAAAACTGTTTAACTCATTTTTTGTGCCACTTCATTACAGCTGAATTACAGTACTGTATTTACTTTGTTTTAATCTTTACTTTTAATTACTCTTGAAAATGTTCTTTCCCAGCTTGTTTATAACAATTCTTCTCTCATCTCCATCCTTTTCTCTGCCTGTCTAGACTTGGGCTGTTCTTGAAACAATGTCCCTTGGATCAGTGTGGTTACCTAGTCAACAAACAACTAAATAAATAAAATAAATGAGTCCACTCCCAATTCATGTCACCAGCAGAGCAGCTACAGTAAGACATCGGGCAGACGGGACCCGTGTTTAAATCCTACAAGCGCCACTTACTCACAGTGTGCCCTTGTGCAAGTCACTTAACCTCCCCATGCTAAAGCACAAATTTCTCTGTAAACTGTCTCTGTGTTGTTCGAATCTTCTTGTGCGCCTAAATGGTAACAGCTCACTCTTCCCTCCATCGCCTGGACTGTAAAGCACTTTGACAGTCTGCATAAAGAATTACATGTAAAACCAAATTACTTTCCTTTTCTCAGCATTTCTATCATTGTTGACAGGTTTTAAACTTCAATACAGCAGTAAGATACATAGTAACTTTTTTTTTACGTCGAAGAGGCTCAAGATTCATCATGCCCCCCCCCCCAAGTGCTTCATAAGCAGGGGTGAATTAGTATGCTGTGCAAACATGTACTAATTTGAAACACACTACTATTTACTGACACAAGTTACTATTAAAAGTTTTTGCTCTCCTTACAAAAAAACAAAAAACTAAACTGCAAGCACTGGAACATGGGAACATGAGATTGGAACATGGGAACATGAGATAGAAGGAAGCTACTTTATGTACTGTGATCGATCCCCCAACTTAGACTTGCTCACTAACGTCGTCCTCAGCAAGCCAACAGTTGCACTAGAATTGTTAATTTTGACACACCACACAGAGCAGACCTGTGCTGTAAATTCATTAAATGGGAAAGATGGTGAACAGTGATTCTCACATAGTTCAACAGCCTATGAAAAGCGCTTCTGAACAAGGTATCAGCCTTACCTGCACCACAGGTGCCGGAACCGGGGGGGGGGCGGAAGGGGCGGTAGCCACTCCACTTTTTATTTCTGTATGGCAAAAACTAGTATAGAAAAAGTGCCCTTTGTACCCTCATAAGTGTCCTTTTGATTCTCAGCCCCCCTCAGCTTTTACCATCTTCCGGCACCCTTGCCTGCAACAGGTAGTAGTCCAGATGTAGCCATGATGACTACATCAACCCTACATTGATATAAGGCTGCCACCATTTTATGGTACCTTGTGATGTCACACTTGGTAAAGCTATGCCCAACTACGATGTATATGGACACAGCCTCTGCCTGCATAACATTAATAGGTTCCATAAAACACTGGCAGTATAGTAACACAGAAACATAGAAGTTGATGGCAGATAAGGACCGCAAGGCCCATCCAGTCTGCCCATTTCTTTTTCTACTTTATGAATATGCCATCGGCCTTTGCTCTGTCAATGGCCTATCTATTCATACTCATCTGTATTGCTCCCTTATGTCTATCCCATGCCTCTTTTAAGCCCTGCACTGTATTCATATCCACCACTTCCTGAGGTAGGCCATTCCATGCATCCATCACCTTTCTGTGAAAAAGAACTTCCTTACATTACCCCTTAATCGGCCTCCCTCTAATCTCATGCTGTGTCCTCTTGTCCTGCTAGTTTTTTTAATATTGAAACATGTTAGACTCTTTCACCTTGTTAATGCCCTTAAGGTGTTTGAATGTTTCGATCATATCACCTCAATCCCTCCTTTCCTCTAGTTTAGGGTACACATATTGAGCTTCGTTAATCTGTCCTCATATGTTTTCTGATGCAGTCCCTGCACCATTTTGGTTGCCCTTCTCCGGACTGCCTCAATTTGGTTAATGTCCTTGTGAAGGTGTGGCCTCCAGTACTGCACGCAGTACTCCAGATGGGGCCTAACCAGTGTCTTGTAAAGAGAGATTATTACCTCCCTCTTCCTTCTTGCGGTATCCCTACTAATACACCCAAGCATCCCCCTAGCCTTACCTACTGCTTTAGTGGTCTGTTTGGATGATTTCAGGTCATTGGTGATGATGATGCCCAAGTCTCTTTCTTCCCTTGTGACTGCCAGCAACTCCCCTCCCAGCCTATAGGTGGCTTCAGGGTTTCCTCTTCCCTATGTGCATGATCTTGCACTTTTTTGCATTAAACTCCAGTTGCCAATCTTCCGACCATTTTGCTAGTTTATCCAGATCTCTTCTCATTCTGCCCACCCCATCTGGATTATCTACTCTGTTGCAGATCTTGGTGTCATCTGCAAACAGACAAACCTTACCCTCCAGTCCATCTGCAATGTCACTGATGAAGATACTGAAGAGGACTGGCCCCAGGACTGATCCTTGAGGTACCCCACTTGTGACTTGCATCTCTTCTGACTGTATACAGTTTACCACCACTCTCTGTTTTCTGCCCATCAACTAGTTTGCCACCCAGCTGACCAACTTCTGACCCACCCCAAGCCTACCCAGCTTATTAATCAATCTTCTATGTGGAACAGTATCGAAAGCTTTGCTGAAGTCAAGGTAGGCAACATCAACTGCTCCCCCTTGGTCCACCACTCTGGTTACCCAGTCAAAGAAATCTATGAGATTAGTCTGACATGACCTTCCTTTTGTAAACCCAATGCTGTCTTGGATCCTGTGCCCCTATGGATTCCAGGTGTTGCACTATCCTTTCCTTAAGGAATGCCTCCATAATCTTGCCCACTGCTGAGGTAAGACCGACTGGTCTGTAGTTCCCTGCCTCCTCCCTGCTACCACTCTTATGGAGCGCGATCACATGAGCCCTTCTCCAGTCTTCTGGGACCTCTCCTGTGCTCTGAGACTCACTAAATAGTTCTGATAATGGCTCTGCTAGTTCCACCCTTAGCTCCTTTAGTACCCTGGGATGTATGCCATAAGGTCCCATTGCCTTGTCCACCCTGAGCTTATCAAGCTCTTGTAGGACCCTTTCTTTTGTGAAGGGACTAGTGCACACCTCCTTCCCCCCTGTGTCTATGGTGCTGAGCTGTGGGCCCTGCCCTACCTTCTCTTCAGTAAATACTGAGCAGAAATATCTATTTAAGATAGGTGATTTTACATGGTCCTCCTCCTCCTCCTCCTCACATGCCCCTTATCCCCTTTGATCTTAGCAATACCCCCTCTGGACTGTCTCCTTTCACCAATACATCTATAGAAAGTCTTGTCCCCTTCTTTTACTGTTTGTGCTAGTGTTTCCTCGGTTTTGGCCTTTTCCTGCCTTACTGCCTTCCCTGCTTCCCTTAGGGAAGTTTGGTATGCCTCCCTGTCTCCATCCTGCTGCATTCCCTTATATTTCCTGAAGGCCAGCCTTTTGGCTCGGACCTTTTCTGCTACTGTTTTTGAGAACCAAAGTGGTTTCCTTCTTCTTTTGCACTTCCTTTTCTCTTTAACACAATGGGATGTTGCTTCAGGTATTGCATCCTTAATGCTTGCCCACTTTGCCTGTACCCCCTAACCTGTATTTCTTTTTGCCAGGGCTAGCTGAACTCTGTTGGCCATCTTATCAAAGTCGGCTCCTCTGAAGTCCCATATTTTTGCCTTGGAATGGGATGATTTAGTTCTAGTGGCCAAACTGAACCATGTGATGGTCACTGGCGCCCAGGTGACCTTCTACCTGGAGATCTGTGATCCTTTCCCTGCTAGTCAGTATTAGAGCTAGGATAGCCCTATGTCTTGTGGGTTGTTGTACCAGTTGTTTGAGGCCTTCCCCCTGCAGGGAATCCACCATGTGTCTAGTTCTGGCAGATGTTCCTGCTAGTATTGACCAATCTGTATCTGGCATGTTGAAGTCTGCCATTATCAGAACCTCCCCTTTAGCTGTCATGTTTTGTATATCTTCTAACAGTAATGTGTCTATGTCCTCCCCCTGGTCTGGAGGCCTGTACACAACCCTAGTTCGTATGGTATGGGTCAGATTAAGTAAATACCCTTAATCCTTGGGGCTCCCCACACTGGTGCTTCTTTGACCAAGCCCCGCTTGGGCTAGTAAAATATTCTCTTAAAGGTTTCCAACTGACAGTGTCTTCTCTAACTGCACTGCTGTATGTACCAGACTAGGCCCTGTATGGTCCTACACCATAAGCGTCCTCGTCTTCCAAAGGTACCGATTGACCAAGCTCACCTTGAGCTAGTTTATGTACCATAAATGTACTGTAAACAGATGTGGAACCTTTGGAAAAGAGCACTTGTGCTCCAAGGTGTTTCTCCAAAAATTAAATAAATAAATAAATATCTCACAACTGCAGCCAACTACAGGTAAGCCCAATACCCTGTTTAATAGAGCATCTCATGGACTTTGTAGCAGCAGAGGGTTTTATGAGGGGACGTTTAACTTTTTTAAATAGGAAGGACTTAGCAAGAATATTGCCCTTGTACAGCACTGTTCTGTTTGTGGGCATTTCCTATTCTGAGGACTACTTTCATACCAGCCCCTGCCCAGTGTTAAGGATTGCAATATAGTTTGAAACATCACAGGTCTGCATGGAACAAGAGTAAGTAACCACACTCCCAAAGGGGGAGGACTTGCCTTCACACTTCCTGCCTGGGAGCATGCCGTGACTTCTCCTTGGGACTCTGCCGCCACCTCTCATTTCATGGCTGGAGCTAGCACCCATACAATACTGTTCCCAGTCCACGAGGACTGCAGCAGGGGACAGGGCAGCACACTGGAGGCAGGCTCCACTTTTTTCTCCGATGCCACAGAGGCACACATCACTGCCACCAAGGAAGCAAAACAACTGTGGAAGCCATGCAGTGGGATGGCACAGTGGACTTCGCTACCTGCCCCATAGCCAGCAAGGTGGGAAGTGCTGTGCTGGAGAGCAGAGAGCATGGATGCAACAAAGGACGTTCCCTTCCATTGCCTTCCTGACCCCAATAGACAGAGAAGTCAGCTACCACAATGAACATGCAAGTTTATTGTCCCTGGTGCCAGGTGGCACATGAAGATTGCTGGAAGCCACATGGAGGGGCATAAAGTATTAAAATAATAAAAATGCACATGAGAGTATGGAGGAGCCACAATTGCTTAACTCTGGCCCCACAACCTTGTTGGATGGGACAAGGGGCCGGTAGATACACTGGAAATTAAAGGAGTTTATCAGAAGGTTCGGCAACATCATGGACAGTGCATGCAGCATGTTTTAAAAGTTTGCCTGTGAAAATAGACCAAACAGCACTGAAGCTTGAGAAGTGAGAGCTCTGCAGAGTGCCTAGTAACTCAGTCTGCGATTTCAGATATGTCTGATGTGGAGGAGAGTACATATATGCTTTCTACAGCTGTGCCATTTGGATGAGCTCCTGTCAGGAATTCCTGCCTAGGAGTTTTCACAAACAGAACTACACTCTGGATCTAAAGTAAAGTAACTGCACAGGACTTTTCTATTTGGAGCAGGGGTTGTCTTGTATATGATCCATTTCTGTAGAGGAGGCAAGTTGCCTCTCTTAACAGATCCCAATGCCATCTGTCCTGGCAGAGGGCTCCATGATTAAGGCCCTGCATGACTGCCTACCCTCCTGTAGATTACAAAAAAAAAAAAAGGCCACCCCATGAGGAGGCTCATCAAGGGAGCTACGCCATAAGCCTTTTTTGCATGACTTGCACCCTTCACTACCAAAGGCACATTACACCAGTCCAGTTAAAGTAACCAGGATCCCTGTGGAAGACACGCTCAGGTACCTTCACCAACTACCCAAGGCCAGTCCTGAGTACACATCAAAGCCCATAACTCTGCAAATGTATTAGACAGCTAGTGTCATAGTTAGTTTCCTGGACAAGGACTATGTGAACTTAGAAAATGCCCAGCAACCCACCCTCCATATTACATGACCAATGACTAATTAAGCACTTTTTTTTTTTGTGTGTGTTTAAATAGTGCTTTACGATCCCCGACTACTGTACTGCACCAGGTGAACATTGATCAGGCCTGTAACCTTTTCCAGCAGTGTACACGGCAAATGCACTTACTCTAATGATGGGAGATTGGCCAGCAGGATGCCACTGGGCTCAGTACTGGGACCAGTCCAAAGCTCCTGCCATGTGAAGTACCTCAGGGCTCGATCTTGTTGCCAATGTTATTCATGGTGTACATGCTGCCCCTGGGAGAGCTCATTAGGCATTACAGTGTGGGTTTTCACTGCTATGCAGATGATACTCAACTGTATATGTCCTTTGCCCCTAAAGCACACAATGCCTTGGAAGTGATTAACAACTGCCTGGCTGAGATCAATGATTGGATGTCCTCCAACTGGTTGCGACTGAACCCCGACAAGATGGAGGTCCTGGTGACTGAGCCAGGTCATGGGCATGATGGGAGTGCCTCCGGAGTGGTGACTGGATTGTTTCTGGAATCCGCTCCATTGATGGCCTCCCCTAGGGTGTGGGATCTTGGCGTTATCCTGAGTGACAGACTAACATTTGAAGCCCAGGTGTTGTCTGTGGTCCAAAGCGGTTTTTACCACTTGATGAATATCACCAGGATTAAACCCCTAGTTCTGCCCGAAGAACTGCCATTACTGCTTCATGCCTTTGTCACATCTAGGTTTGACTATTTTAACGCTTTATACTTTAGGGTCACTGGAGAGACCCTCCACTGGCTACAGCAGGTACAGAACGCAGCAGCTAGGTTGCTATGGGCCTGCCTAAGTCCAATCATGTGACCCTGGTCCTGAGGGCTCTGCACTGGCTGCCTGTCAGGTGGAGGATCATCTTCACGGTGGGCTTGCTCACCTACAAGGCCCTATATGGACTGGGCCTTGGCTATCTGGCTGATCTCCTAACACCTGCCACCTCAGCTCACTTCATCCGCTTCTCAGGGTCCGACTGAAAACTTCCGGTGACTGTGCCTTTAGTGTTGCCGGCCCGGCCCTCTGGAACGCTTTTCCAGCTTGCGTGAGGGACGGTTGAGAGCTTTAAAAAGGGTCTAAAGACTCATCCATTTTGCTTGGCCTTCCCTGATGAAGGTGGTTAACCAGCACTAGTCTGTATTTTAATCATTTTTAGAATTTTATTATTTTTAATTACTCATGCATGCTATGTGTGATATATTTGTGTGTTTTAAACCTACCTGTTTTATGTGAGGCACCCAGAGCCCCAAGGATTGGGCACCATATAAATAAACTTTGCCTTCCCAATGTTTTCATAAGTGACACTGCAGAAGAACTGGAAGGGAATGTATTCCTTTTTGCAGGACAGCAAAATCTGTAATAGGGTGGACAACTGGGGGGGGGGCATGCAATAGGGACCTTGGAGAAACTGACAAAGTGGTCAAGAGAATGGCAATTGGGGATTAATGCCCCAAACTGCAAAATCATGTACCCAAGGAATAGGAACCCAGGGCTGAGTATAGGATGGCGGGAGACACTGACAGTCACTAAGTAAGAAACGGACCTAGGGTTTATCATATCTGATGTTCTCACAGTGGCAAGGCAGTGTGACAAAGCAGTGGGTACGTAGTACGGCCAGTGGGATGCATAGGGAGAGGTATCTCCAGGAGGAGAGGCAGATGCTGCTGTTGCCACTGTACTGTTCGCTTGTGAGACCCCACCTGGATACTGTGCCCACTTCTAGAGGCCACACCTCGGAAAGGACATAGACAAGGTGGAGGAAGTCCAGAGGAGGGCAACTAAAATGGTGCAGGGGTTGCATCAAATGCCCTACAAAGAGAGACTGAGGAATCTCAACATGAAGTAGTGGAGGCGAAAACAGTAGGGAACTTCAAGCATGTGTGGGATATACATAGGGGAATATTAGTAAACAGGGAGGGAGGAGGGAGGGAGAGTTGACAGAGACCTGTTAAGAGTCTGCAGAGACAGACTAGGCAGGAACAATCTGGGCAGACTGGGTAGGTCAAGCAGTCCTGTTCTGTCAACAAATTCTATGTTTCTATGCACATTAAAGACTGTGGGAGCTTCCATTAGGGACTTTGGGGCTACTGGTGCACCAGTGAAGAGGGTTAGGAAAAATACACTGCCTGTTGTTGAAGGTGGGATTTAACGTGAGGATTCCCATTTCTTTGTGTTTTTATTGATTGCATGAATCCAACCGTACTTCCTCTAGAACCTGCTCCCATAACCCCCCGATATAGTCCTCCTATGTTGTTTGTACCATCATTTCTGACTCCATTTCCATCTTTGAATTGTGTCTATTTAATGTACTGCCTGCTGTATTGTATATTGGTTAAGTGGGGTACTGTGAGCATATTATTTTGGTCCTCTGGCACTGTGGGTGGTAACTGTTCTTTCTGGTGGGGCAGTAACTTGGCAACGTCTGTCGATTCTCATCAGTAGAGGCACCACGCCACATCCAAGTCCCATTACCACCCCTAACTGAACTGCCATATAGTCACAGGCCTAATGACTTAAGTCACTCCAGATCAACTACTCAACTTTTTTTTTTTTTTTTTGGGGTGTCACAAGTAAATTCAGATGTAAGGAATATTTAGGAATAAAGAGCCCTCGTAGTTTGATGGAAGTTATTTTTCAACTTAATAGCACATACAATGTTAAAAGCGGAATATACAGGACTGCCCTGGTGGCACAGCGTCAGCATATTATGCTGCCGTGCAAGTGACTGGGACGCAAGGCAGTATGCCTCAGTCAGAGAGGGTTGATGGTGAGCTCTGGCATCACACTGACCACTGAGCCTGTTCCTGCCGTGGGGATGTGCTGTGGACAAATGAGGTCAACTAGAAGGTTGAACACATGTCAGGGGAGGTGGAAGGAAACCACAGGGAAGAAAATCCAATGTCTGTCTATATGATGGTCAGGGCCCCTGGATTTACCTGTGTCCAGTGTCTGCCAGTGCAGGATCCTAGTCCATTAGTCCACAAAGTGGACTACCTCCGGGGGGGGGGGCAACCCAGGAGCCCTTGCCATGAAGGGAAAGCTGTGGGGTCAGTCGGTAAGGGGCTGAAACTGGGGAGAGAGTGGTAAGATGTATCCCAGGGAACAGGGTATATCACAAGGAAGACAGGCAATGCCAGAAGAGAAAACTCAATGAAAAAGTCGTCAATTTACACAATGGAGCCCGCACCACACATAATGAAAAAGTCAGCACATTTTCAGAGATTGCTTTATCTATACAGCAACAACACTTGGATCACATGACCCTCTAAATTTCTGATGACAGCAACAGAACAAGGTCTTTGGCCAGCTACTTATAAAGGTTAATTTCTTAGGCAACATGCAGTTATTGAGGTTAATGCACTACCAGAGCAAGGCTGAGTAACTTCACTTCCTTCCTCCTTAGAATCAGTAATCTTGGGTCAGAGTTCCAGCTGAGGTGGGCAAACCAATCTGCACATGTGGAGTGTGAGAAAGCTTAAGGATCTGATGGGAGACAGCACTCTGAACTATCATGTGTGGGTACCAGCTCACCTGGATCAGTCCACGTTATTGCAGCTCACACTGTGAATAGACAGAGTGGAACACAGATGCCTAGGACAAGTGGGACAGGGATCATGTTTACAGGAAAGTGATACAGAAGACCAGATTAAGTTAAGAAAACATAACCTACAGTTCTAATGAAGTGTCAACCGTCCTATATAAAGAACAGGACAGTGTTGCTGCGCAGGAAGGTATCCAAACAAATTACCTTTCATGCCTAACAGGTTACAAAAAGGCACACCATCTGTTGGCCAAACTAGACTCAACATTCATCTGACACAGATTTAGGACCCCAACCTGCCTTTTGTGATGGCTACAGCATTTTCACACTCTGACCAAAGCGCATCCTACCACATGGTTCCACGGTCGAGTCCCAGTACATATGAACAGATTAAAATGTGAAAAAAAAAAAACAAAAAGAAACAACTATATGGCTCATTGTGTCCAGTTAAAAGATAGCACCTTGTCTACAGGAGATGGAGATAACCCCCCTCCTTTTTTTTTTTTTTTATATATAAACAGGTCCCTCCCTCTTATCATTTGTCACTGCTGAGCTATTCACTCTGCCGGGCAGTGCCAAATTACAGAACTGCTTCACTCCTAGCTGCCTCAAATGGACCAAAGAATCTGTGTCAACTGCATACTGCAAGGCAAATCTATCTTCAGCAGCAAAGTAAGCAATAACCCATGACAGGGTATGGGGTTATTGGGGATTAACGAACATCTCAGGTGTGTTGTGAGGCACGAGACCCTAGGTAGAGCATCCTCACAGCACCCAGGGTGTTCATTAATCCCCAATAACCCCATACCCTGGAGTGGGTTATTGCACTTATAACGTGGGTTGTCCAATGACAGGACAATATTGCAGAAAACCACTTATTCCTTTGAAAAGTTATGAAATTGTACTGTGTCCTGCTGCCTAAGAAAGTAGTGCTCAGCAAATAATGCATACCACACTGATGGTATGAAGACAAATGGCAGAAACGTACCATGATGTGGATTTCTACCATTGCTGCTTCATGATATAACTGTTGTGCTCAATACTGCACTGTGCAAACCAGTCCCAATGTGCAGCTAGCTGTGCTACTCCGTGTACACACTTACCCTGAAAGTGCTGTGGCACACACACACACACACACAAGCAACAAGACAGCCACTGCTTCTCAGACCAGCAGTTACAAAGAAATAAAGAGAGGTAACAGCAGAACTTTTCCTTTCCACCCTGGTATTGACTGTCACAGCATATCTATGCTCCAGGGGGGTCTGTCTCTGCTGATCAGTATCACGGTATGCTCTGCTCGCTGCGCTGCTCTCTCTCCCTCTCTCTCTCTCTGCGTGTAAGTGTCTGACCACAGGTCGTCGGCAGCAATCAGAGCAAGAGCACATCACAGGAGACATAACTTCAGTCAGGGTTGCTTCTGTCCTCCTCTGTCATTGTGCCAGTCACTGTACACCAAGCAGCACAATCTTGGCTGAGGGCTGAGGGAAGTCCACCTTAATTTTCCTCTACTTTTGGCTGTTTTACTGTTTTTTTGATCAGTTCTGCTACTAAACTATATGGGGCCGAAATACTAAATTCCTCTGTGCTCGTCTGCTGGGGAAGAAAGTGAGATTACTGATTTCCTTGAGCTAGTCTGCTGGAGCAGGGGCTGAATTTACTAATTTTCATTTGCTTTTTGAATTTATAAGGAGTTGAAATACTGCTTGTTTGCTAGCTGAATTTCTAAATTACCTTTTTGGGAGACATTTTGCATCAGACTATTTTGGTACAGCTAAGAATTCAGTATTAACTGAGTTGCCTTTTTTTTTTGTTTTTGTTTTTTTTTGTTAGTTTCATTTCGACTTGCTGTACAGTGTTGTGTATTGTGCCCAGACAGTGGGGCTAGCTGCTTAGGGCTGGTGTGCACAGATTGGTCCTATAGGACCAGCTTGGTTATCTCACCCTCCCTCCCCATCCCACCCAACCCCAGCTCAACTACCTTTATTAGGTATAAACCAGAAGGTGTGGCAACTTCCTGCTCAGAAACAGGACAGAGCAGGAGAACAGCAGTGAGGCAGCCAGGCAGCGCTGCATAATGTGAGTGGATATCTTCTTGAGATTGCTACTGTACAGGGTACTAAGGAGAAGGAAGGTTCCCTAACAAAAATCAGGGCAGTCAAAAGCAGAAAAGAAGGGGATCATATTGGGAGTGGTGCAGTGCAATGGATGTGAAGCAGCAGTCTTCAGAGGGGATTTCTGGGAACTGCGGTGCTGCCATATCTGCAGGCACCTCTGTGGGCTGAAGGCGGAGATTGCCTGCCACTGGGCTGAGTTGGCTAGGTTTCAGGGAATCTCCTCCCTCACTGAGGGGACACCAAATCTACATCCACTACCTCAAAGATGGACCAACAAAAGGAGTGGGTGGACTACAGTGGCCTCAGGGAGGGTGAGGCGGGTGGATCAAAAGCGCATCCCACACCCGGTGCAACTGAAGAACTCCTACACAGTTCTGGAGGAGCAGGAGGATCCCACAGTGTCACCCGAAGTTGTGACCAAAGGGTTGAGCACGTTTTCCACAAGAGAGCCCCACAGGTGGCTGGTAGAGGACCCCAAACAAAAAGGAAGCTTCTCCTAGTTGGGGGGGGGGGACTCCATAGTCCGGGTTGTGGACTTGGGCACAGGTACAGCGGAGAAAATGGAGGTAAAGTGTCTACCGGGAAGCACAGCTCGGAGGGATGGGGAGAGGATCCACAGAACCTCTATGGCAGTACCGAGGAGGGGGGAAGCTTGATGTCATTGTCCATCTGGGGACAAATGACCTGGCTAGGGATGAGGCAGGAGGAATTCAGGGAGTTGGGAGGGCCTTGGGCAGGTAGCAAGCTCCGTCACCTTCCCGGAGGTGCTGCCTGTCCACAGCAATGAGGAGGCTAGGAATCTCTGCACCAGGGACTTCAATGCTTGGCTGGAGAACTGGTGTAGAGAGAAGGGTTTCAGCTTCATTAGGGTCTAGTGACCCACCTGGAGGAATGTGGACCTCTACAAGGGCGATGGCCTGCATCAGTCCAGGGAGGGGACTGTTGTCCTCAGTGAACAGTTTAAATGCTTCACTGGCAAGCATTTAAACTAGCTGGGGGGGGGGGGTGGTAGGAAGCAGGGAGAATCAAACTGCCGACCCCCACAGGATAGTGCAGTCAACATGGAGGACCATAAAGTCATGATATCGCCAGTGGTAACTAAACTCATAAAGGGGAGGACAGGAGGAAGGGGATTAAAAACAGGAAGGAAAATGGAGGGGGCAAAAAGTGGGATGATAACAGGAGAAATGGCAAAACATGGAAGGCCATGTATATTAATGCCCACAGCCGAGGAAATAAAATCCCAAAACTGGAGGTCTTGATGACAGAGGCGGACCTGGACATTGTAGCTATTAACGAGATGTGGTATGCTGGAAACCATGACTGGGATGTAGTAATACCAGGTTATATTTGATTTAGGAGAGACAGGGAAAGTAAAAAAGGAGGGGGGGGGTGCTCTTTATATCAGGGAGGGTATTAGAGCGACAGATACTCCCATTTTCTGATTTTAGGAACTTTTTTCCCCACCCTGCAAATTTACAGTATGTGGTAAGTTGGCAGCACCATGAGATGCTACCAGCCATGACACTATACAGGAACCTGTAGGGGTGGGGGACAGGAGTAGCTCACTGGCTGGTAAGAAGGACTGTTACAACATGGCAATGTTAAAAATAAGGTTACAGTATGACTCCACAGCAGTATTAGACAGTCAGTAACCCGAGGTGTCCCATGGGATTGAGACTCGGTTTAGATGCGGGGTACGACATGGGTCAGTGGATGATGGTACTACCATTAGGATGAAAATACTACCAGGTGTAAGAAGGTAGTAGTAAATACTTCTGAGTCCTAAAAACATATCTGGACCACTGGGCTGAGGTACTGTGGGTCACCCCCGAGACAGCTATTTGCATGGGTGTGATATACAGACCTCTAGCACAGGGAGAAGAGGAGGTAGACACGGTTCTTGTAGACTCCATCCACACAATGGTAGCTAAAGGGAAGGTGCTGCTGGTAGGTGATTTCAATCTGCCAAATGTGTACTGGAGCATCCCAGCGGCTGCCTCGGCCAGGAGCAGGGAGATCCTGTAAGCCATGCAAGGAGCAGGCCTCAGGCAGCTAGTGCTAGAGCCCACTAGGGAGGGTGCAATTTTGGACCTGGTACTCACCAACAGGGACAGAATTGCGGAAGTCAAAGTGGGCGGACACCTGGAGTCCAGAGATCATCGCACGGTGTGGTTCAGTACGAGTACAGTGGTAGAGTCAAGCCACACAAAGGCGAGGGTCTTGGATTTCAGGAAGGTGGACTTTACTAAGATGGGGATATGTCTCAAGAAAATCACTATGGTCCTCAAAGGAAGTGGTCGGGAAGGTATGGGCAAAAAAAGATGGCTTTCAGGAAATACAAGGAAACACAGCAAGAAGAGGACAGGGTAGGGTACCTGCATAAAGAGAGGGACGGAAGCAGGGAAAGCATTCAGGAGCGCAAAGGCACAAATGGAGGAAAAAACAGCAAAGGAGGTAAACAAACCAAAAAAAAAAAAAAGGGGGACAAGACTTTCTATAGTGTAGGTACATTAGCCAAAGGAGAAAAAACAGAGATGGGATAGTAAGGCTTGAAGGGGAAGAAGTGTGTGTGGAAGGGGACCTGAAAAAGCATCAATACTGAAATGTTTTTGTTCTGTATTCACAGAAGGAGGAGAAGGTGAGGGACCACCATTAGGCAACATGAGCAAATATGGGAGGGAGGTGAACACTAGTCCATTTACAGAAGACAGTCCTACAAGAACTCACAAAACTGAAAGTGGACAAGGCAATGGGACCGGATGGGATACATCCTACAATATTAAGGGAACTACGGGAGGTGCTGGCAACTCTGTTCAATGAATCACTTGATATGGGAGTGGTTCTAGAGGACTGGAGGAGGGCAGATGTAGTCCCTCTTCACAAAAGTGGGAGTACGGAGGACTATAGACCAGTCAGCCTCACCTCACTAGTGGGGAAAATTATGGAATCACTACTTAAAGAAAGGATTGTGGAACACCTTGAATCCAGCGTAGCACAGGACAAGAGACAGCATGGATTCACAGTGGGAAGGTCATGTTAAACAAATCTAATTGATTTCTTTGACTGGGTGACTAGGGAAGTGGATTGGCGAGGAGCGGTGGATGTGGCCTACCTGGATTTCAGTAAGGCCTTCAATACCATTCCACATAGAAGACTTGTGAACAAACTGGGAGTGGGTCACAGGGTTGTAAACTGGGTTAGGAATTGGTTGACTGACAGAAGACAGAGAGTGGTGTTAAATGGCTGTTTACTCACCTGGTAAAGGTCATTATAAGAGCACCTTTTTACAGCACTCAGAGTTTCAACACATGAGTTATCTAGGGCTCTCCTCATAGGCTGATACACAAAAGAATTCCAAATTCGAAATCTGATCTGTATCCTCCTTTCTAGCTCCAAGAATCCTCAGTATGAAATCTTCCAGAGCTTACAATAATCCTGAAAATGATACATTAATCTGACAGTAATGACCCTAACAGTCCCTCCTGGGTGCCGCTGAAAAATAAATTAATTCGACAATGAGTTTTGCAAATACAAATACCTTTCTTTAATGAACAGTAAACTATGAAAAAACGTCACTCAGACCTATAGTATGTGAGTGATCACCTTGCATTTCTACATTCATCACGTCATATCTCCTGTATCAAATTATATTTCTTGGTACATACTCCTGTCACCCAATTTCTCCATTATGTTCCTCCTTCTCCATGGGTTGGTAGGAGGGAGGTCAGGAAACACTTCTTCACAGAGAGGGTGGTGGACACTTGGAATGCGCTGCCAGAAGAAGTAATCTCATTGAAGACAGTGGGCAGCTTTAAGAGAGGCTGGGACAGGTATAGGGAGAGGGTAAGGGTCATGGGTAGGGAGGATGGGAGGAGTGGGGAGAGGGGTCAGGGGCAGTATCTCAAGTTGTGGACCCTGCAACATGTGCAGACTTGATAGATCAAATGGCCTTCTTCCTCTGGCTTCTTCATATGTATGTATGTATGTATGTATGTTCAAAGGTGCCCTTATAATCACCTTTACCAGGTGAGTAAACTACCATTATCTATCGCACCTTTTTACAGCACTGAGTCTCAACACAAGGGTGATTATAAAGCAGTATTGATTCTCTATTGTGTGGGAGGAGGAATATGACTTAATGCCACCTGGAGAACTCTGCGACCAAAATCCGACCTGCGGTTAGCCCGGTATTCAAATCGGTAAAAAATTGTGTAAGGGTGTGGGGTGATGACCAAGTAGCTGCCTGACAAATTTCTGTTATGGATGCTAAACTGCATTCTGCCCAGGATATAGCTAATGCTCTAGTGGAATGGGCTCTCATCTGTGATGGGTGTGTATTCCCTCCCGATCTGTAGGCTCGAGTGATAAGTAAGCAATAAGACACGACAGGGTGTGTGTTGAACAGATATTACCGCACGCCCAGGGGCACAGTAAGGCACGAGGCCACCAGCCGAGTGTCTTCAGCCCCTGGAAGTGCAGTAATATCTCTTCAACATACACCCTGGAGTGTTTTATTGCGCTTATGAAATGGTTCTCTTTTTTTTATATTTTTGTCACCTTAAAAAATATTACTAAACTGAAAAAAACTGAAATCATTGTGTTAATTTGAGACAAAATAGTCCTTCCGCCTACTAGGTAATGACATCATTCACAGTGCTGATGAGTAGCCGACGCTTTTGGCAGAGAAAGAAGCTTGTTGGGGAGGGGGAGTTGCTGCAGTGTGTTGCTTTTTACGGGACTGATTAATTCATCTCTGACCTTTCAGTCAGTAAATTTATAAAATGAGCATAAAAAAAAAAAAAAACACCTCAGTGATTGGCAGAGCAGCAGAGTCGCTGGCATCAGTCGGTCAACTTCCAAGACATTCACTCCCTCGCTAACCGAGACTAAAAACAATGGCGGCTTTTGAAATGCGAACGTTCCATACCTAGCTATGAACACTCCATTTAGGGGCATTGATATCTTTGCTGTACTTTTTTTATTCTATGCGTAATACAGATATTACACTGGTTTTCTAGCCTATCATTGAGCTTATTTTTTCATGCCCATTTTATAATGTCTCATAACCACCTTGCTATCGTGGCCTTTGAGACTAGTAGCCCCCGTTTTGGTCCTTGAAGGATAATGAATAACCTGTCTGAACGCCTGAAATCGGCTGTTCGATCTAGGTAGGTCTTTAGGGCCCATCCCGGGTCTAGACAAGTAAGTGTGTCTCTGTCGGGACTGTCTTCATCCGGATGGAACGTGGGAACTGAAATTTCTTGAACCAGGTGAAAAGTGGACATGACCTTCGGAATAAAAGATGGTATAGCTCGGAGGACGACTCTGTCGGGGAAAAAGGTTACAAATGGTTCCCAGTATGATAGGGCCTGGATTTCACTGGTCCTCCAGGTCAACAATATAGCAGCCAAAAACACTGTTTTCATGGTGAAGATTGGCAAACATATCGACTCCAGAGGTTCGAAAGGTGTGTTAGTTAAGGTGTCCAGCACCAGGTTGAGGTGCCATGGGGCCGCCGTTGGTCTAGGGCAATGCTTAATATTGGCCGCTGCTCTCAAAAAAGTTTGGACTAAAGAGTGTGCCCCTGGAAGGTGTCAGTCAGTTTAATAAACAATAAAATTTTTACTTATACAGCGCAATTCATATTTTAAAGCGCTGCACAGACAAAAAATATCATAACAGTTTAAAATTAAGCACAAATTCAGCACTGGTTTAAAAACATCCACAGTTATAAATATCAATCGTTGAAAGCTTGCTGGAAAAGGTGCACTTTCAGGTTAATTTTGAAGCTCTCCACAGTCCTGCACTCCCTAATCTGACGAGGTAGAAAGTTCCACAGGGATGGTGCCGCAAACATAAATGCTCGGGCCCCAGATGTTTTTAAACATACCCTGGGAACCTCTAACAACCCCTCGTCAGATGAGCGGAGAGGCCGGCTGGGGCTGTAGGGAATCAGGAGCTCTTGCAGGTAACTTGGTCCCAGTCCATGCAGGGCTTTATAGGTCAAAAGACCAATCTTGAAAGTGATCCTTGAAGTTTCACATCGGATTGCTCCGACAGCACCTGCCTGTACACGTAGGGATGCTGAATTTAACCCTCTGTCTAAACCATTTTGGAGAAACGTCTAAACCATTTTGGAGAAACTCTAAAATGTGGATTATGGTGCATTCTGAGATGTTCAACTCCCTTGCCTTGCACCATGAAGCGAATATCAACCAATCAACCAACAGCGGAAGGGATACAGGACCTACAGGAAGATCTGGAAAAGCTGGGGAGGGGGTCCAGGATCTGGCAGCTTGGCTTCAATGCCAAGAAATGCAAAGTTATGCATATTGGAGCCAAGAATCCCAGGACAGAGTATTACCTGGGTGGAGTCCGAGTATCTGCATCAAAGGAGGAGAAGGACCTGGGAGTGATGATCACTAGTGACCTGAAGCACTAAACGCAGTGCAAGAAAGCAGCAGCAAAGGCAAACAAGATGCTAGGATGCATAGCTAGGGGGATCAGTAGTAGGAGAGAGGAGGTTATACTGGCCTTCTACAGGTCACTGGTAAAGCCGCATCTACAGTATGGAGTTCAGCACTGGTGCTCACACCTCAGAAAGAACATTAACCTGCTGGAGAAGGTCCAGAGGGGGGCTATAAAGATGAAGGCCGGTCAGCGGGGCAAGGCATATGAGGAGAGGTTGAGAGCACTAAACATGTACTCCCTGGAAGACAGGAAAGCGAGCGAGAGGACATGACTGGGACCTTCAAGTACTTGAAAGGGATAGATAAGGTTGATAAGGAGAGTCTCTTTAAGGCAACCATAACACAAGGGGGCACTGTATCAAGCTGGAGAGTGGGGGGTTTAGGAGGGAGGTCAGGAAGCACTTCCTCACAGAGAGAGTGGTGGATACTTGGAATGTGTTGCCAGAATAGGTAATCTCACTGAAGACAGTGGGCAGCTTTAAGAGAGACTAAGATAGGCATGGGGGAAGGTAAAGATCATGTGTAGGGAGGATGGGAGGAGTGGAGAGGTGGGGCAGGGACATTAGCTCAAGCTGTGGACCCTGCAAAACAAGAAGACTTGATAAACCAAATGGCCTTCTTCTGCTGGCTTCTTCGTATGTTCATATGTTCAATGTTTGCTATAAGTTCTGGTAGTAGAGGCCCCTCTGGCCTGTAACGTATCGGCCACTTTATGAGATACCCCCAATTTTAAACAGTCTAACCCTCTGAGCGGCCATGTTGTTAGCCACAATGGTCATGGGTCCTCATGCCATATTGGCCCTTGTCTGAGTAGGTCTCAGTATGGGGTTAGTGTCATTGGCATATCTGTCAGCATCCTCTTAATGAGCGCATACCAGTTTCTTCTCAGCCAGTCTGGCGCTATCAGAAGCACCATACTGCCCGTGTCCCATATTTTTTGTAGAACTGCTGGTCTCATTGAAATTGGGGGAAAGACATACGCTTTTTGAAACTTCCAGGATGTGAAGATCACGTTTACCCCCACTGCCACCGTTTCCCTGTACCTGGACATGTACATTGATAATTGAGTGTTCTTTGCTGATGCCATGAGATCCAACTGGAATGGTCCCCATCTGTTCTGAATCTGCTTGAAGATATTCGGGTCGAGTTGCCACTCCCCCTGCTGCAATGACAGTCTGCTTAACCAGTCTGCCCTCGTATTCAGGCTTCCAACCAAGTGGAATGCTATAAGGCTGAGTAAATGTTTTTCCACCCATATCATCAGTGTTTCTGTCTCTCTGGCCATGGCCTTGCTTCTTGTTCCCCCTTGTTTGTTTATGTAAACCATTGCTACCTTGCTTTCGGTGCACACCTTTACAGGTTGCCTTCTGATTTTAGGTTTGAAATGTTCGAGGGCCAGTCGAATGACCCTGGTCTCCAGAATACTGACTAGAAGTAGAGTTTCTGGTTCTATTTCCCCTGTACTGACTGACTGTTCAAGACAACAAGACAGCCTAGTAGGCTTGCGTCCGTTTCTAGTGCCTTTGATACGTTTTTCTCCAATTTCGCTCCTCGTTTCAGATTGTGTGGGTTTGCCCACCGTTTTATGGATCTCTTTACTGCTGTCGTTATGGTCACCCTTTGACTGTAGTTCTGTGGTGTGTAATTCCAGTTGTCCAGAAGGTTGTAGGTGCCTAATGTGCGATCTTGCACAGTTGTGTAGGTCTGTGCAAACTGCCATTAGACCGAATAATTGCATTAGGTGCCATACTGACATCGTCTTGCATTGTAGGATCCTCTTGCAATGTGTCACCAAGGTGTCTATTCAATTCTCTAAGCGCCTGTGCCCATCTCCTTGTTGAAGATCATTCCCAGCTGTTTGATCATTGTCGTGGGTGACAGGAGACTCCTGGCCTTGTTCACAATCCAGTCGTGATCTCAGAGTAGTTGTTGAGCTCGGCTGGTGGCTGTCTGTGGCTCCTCCTGAGACCCTGCCCTTATCAGCCAGTCGTCCAGGTAAGGTATCACATGTATTCCCTCTGTGCATAATTTCGCCGCCAGAGGTGCCATGATTTTGGTGAACACTCGTGGAGGGGGTACCAGTCCAAAGGGTAGGCACTGATACTGGAAATAGTATCCCAGTATGCAAAACCTGAGAAACCTTTGGTGAGTTGGTCTGATGGAAATGAGACGGTACACATCCTTCAGGTCCATGGATTTTAGTATATCCCCTCTGCGGATTGCCACAATGGTGGATCGTAGTGTTTCCCTCTAGAACTTCTGATACTTTATGAACTGTGAACAAACTTGAGATCCAGAATGGGTTTGAGGTCCTCTGTCTTTTTTTGGGATAAGAAAAAAAAAAAAAAACACTGAGTAGATGCCAGAGTAATGTTCTTTCTTTGGAACTGGTGTTATGATCTTGCTGTGTATTAACCGATTCAGCGTAGCCCGGACTTGGTTCGTGGCTCCCTGGTCTCCTGCAATAAGGAGTCAATGAATCTTTCCTTTCTTGGAACAGCGTTGAACTCTATTACGTACCCACGGGAGACCATTTCCTTGACCCATCTGTCTCAAAACTGTTTTGGTCCAGGTTGCTGCAAAGTACTGCAGTCTTTCCCCTACTGCATCTGCTGCCTCCTGGATCTGGGTATTCTCAATGACAGAATCCTGTTATTGTTGCTTGTTTCGTATCCCTGTTTGCCATTGTAGTGGCCTCCGCGCCCTCTGTTCTGATGGTGTGGCTTTCAGTCGAAAAAGTTTGGTTTAAACGCAAACGAGCATCTATCTTGATTGCGCTGGCTCTGCCACCTTTTTCCCCTTGTTGGCATTAATTACGGGCTTTGTTGCTCCAGAAGAATGGCAGTGTAGCTGCCCTCCCTGGTTGTCCTTGTCATCCCCTTTTTTGATGGCAAACTCTTCAATGCCAGGACCGAAAACTCTGTCCCCAGAGAACTGTAGTTTTATAACTCTGGATTTTGATTCCTGGTATGCATTCCACAGTGGAGTCAGATATGTCTCCTGGCTCTGTTGACAGAGACCATAGATCTGGATGCCATTTTGAAACTATCTATTGTGGCATTCACCACGTACTTAAAATCACTTGTATGGCACAGTCCATATTAGTGCCACAAGCACTAGATTCGGGGATGTCCTGGCGAGCGGCTTCAAGCCATCTGAGGACTGCCCTGGATGAACAGGTGGCTGCCATGGAGGCGATCATCATCATCATCACATGAACTTTTCTGATTATGTCATCCATTTTCTGTTCATGGGGTCTTTTAGGACAGAGGCAGATTCAGATGGTAGGACAGTTTTGCTACTGAACGAATAGACTTCGGAGTCTACTTTGGGGGCTGACTACCATACTTTCTCTTTCTCCTGAACTGGAGGATACCTTCTTTCAAAAGTCCCTTTTTCTCTAGTTTTGAGTGGCTCGAGTGCTTCCCACTCCTTAGCTAGTATGCTTTCCAAAACTTTGCATACTGGGAAAAATGTTGAATATTGTTTACATTCCCTTACTAGTGGGTCCAACCTGCAGTCCGTTTGTTCCCCTGGTTCGTCGATCCGTAATGTTTCACAGATCACCCTAGTTAGTTCGGGTATGAGGTCGAGGGAGCATAGACTGGCTGACATGTCCTTACAAATCTCCTCTTCCTCATCTGATTATCTTCATCCCCTGAACTGGATGCCTAGGACAAGTCATCTGGCTCAGGGTTGCTAGCGTCCCTACGCCTCTTGGGTTTTGGTGCTGATTTGTCTGTGTTCATGGATCTTTTGTCCGTCCCCAGGGAATCTATTCTGTCCAGCAGTTTTTGAAATAATTCCACTATGACGCTGTGAGAGTTGGGGACATGCTATCCGTAATGGGATCCTCTTTTGTGGATCCTGATGTTAAAGTGATGTCTTGTGGCTCAGAGTCCACCATGCATAGGGAGCATAGGTCCCTGATGTCTTTGAACAATAAAATAATTTGGGCATTTTCTGCACACTTTCCTAGATTTGGCTATCATTTCTGTAAGACACTGTTGAATTTCGTCGTTGAATATCTGTGACTTACTGTGGTTATTAAGGCAAGACAGTAATGCCACAATTTAAATTTATATTTTGTAAGTTTATTTTATTTCATTTTTTTTTATATAGAGACCAAATGTATTTTACTGCTAGTTTCGCCTTTAAGGGAATCCCTCCTTACAATTATTTATTTATTTATTTAGTTTTTGTTGACCAGGTAAGTGCACTAGACAAATCCTGCCTATTTTCAGGCACGGCCCGGGGAAGAGGGATACAGACGAATGCCAACTGACCTTGAACCAGATTAAGCTGTTGATGGCATTTTTCACAAATGGAGGAAATTTGGCCATTGCACTGGGGAAATTCCCCTGCTCTTTTCGAGAAGTGCCATGGGATCTTTAACATCCACCTGAACTACCACCAGAACAGGCAGATGGGACCTCAGTTTAACATCTCATCCAAAAGACGGCACCTCAGGAGTGCAGCACCCCCCTCATGCTGCACTACAGTGTCAGTATTAGGATATTAACCCAAATGCCTGGTGTGGGGATAGAACCCACAGCCTACTGATCTCCCAGCCTCAGAGGCGAGTGTGCTACCTGCTGAGCCACTGACACTGCTGCGTCTGGGACTCTGTCTCTTTAAGATGGCTAGTGATTGTTCTGCTCGCCATCTTATGAAAGGAAGCAAGTCAGTGGGGCGCCATCATAGGACAGGGCTTGTATTCACCGAGTCCTTCCTCCCCTGGACGAGCCTGTAGTACGCAAGAGATCTCGTGAGAGGATTATGTCCTTTCAAGATGGTGATGCTCCTTCCAGAAATGGAGTCTCCTTGTGGCACTGTATACAGACGCTAGGAGCTCTGGGGGGGGGGGTGCCGCGGGAGTTATTTACAACCATTTAGGATGTCTCAGCCTTGCTATTTACTTGTGAAACGGCAGAGACCATCCCGATCAATATGCGGCGAATTCCATCGCTGGAAGACAGTAGCAACAACCCGTGGAGTTTTCCTACCGAGTCTGCACTTGGGTAAGGGGGCAAAGAAAAGGATAACACTGGAGGGTTAAATTTGGGACTGGATTGGCTACTGGCATCTTGCTCTGTACTGGTCACGGTTGAGCTAGGTAAAATGCGACCTGCAGAGCATCCGAGAAGAAGAAAAGGTTGTGCACTCCATGGCTCTGTGCACTTCATCCTCGGCTGAACAAGGTAAGTCAAGGGGGTGCAGCACTAGCGATCTGCAGGGCATCAGAGGAGCAGAAAGAATTGTGAACTCCATGGCTCAGTGTATTTCACCCTCAGCTGAGCAAGGTAAGCCGAGGTGGGTGCAGCACAAGGAAAATAATGCTAACTCTACTCTGATCCCCAGACCTCAGCAGAGCAACTGACACCGAGGGTGGGAGAAAGTGTTCACTAGCAGTATTGTCCCATAAAATTATATATTGTAAAATACACATACTGTTCTTATCCCAATGCCACACAAACTAAACTGTGTAATTGATTGATCAAGCACCAAGCAAGGCTAACAGTAGTGGTGCTGTGATCACAAACTGTAGTACCCGTCCATAAGCTAATTTTGATTAAATAATTTAAATAAAAGATTTTTTCCTTTACCTAAAGTTTGTCTGGCACAAAGCCAAGTAAAAATGTGCCCAGCCTGGTAAGATGCACAGGAAAAACTGAGGATTCCGGGAGCTAGAAGGGAGGATACAGATCAGATTTCGAATTTGGAATTCTTTTGTGCATCAGCCTATGAAGACAGCCCTAGATAACACACGTGTTGAGACTCGGAGTGCTGTAAAAAGGTGTGATAGATAATGGAGCTCAATCTGAGGAAAGAGGGGTGACCAGCGGGGTGCCACAGGGATCAGTTCTGGGGCCAGTCCTGTTTAATATCTTCAAAAGTGACATTGCAGAGGGGCTGGAAGGTAAGGTGTGCCTCTTTGCAGATCTTAGTGTCATCTGGACACTCTGAGATGGGTGGAAAAAAATGAGGAGGTACCTAGGTAAACTGGAAGAATGGTCTAGCGTGTGACAGCTGAGATTCAATGCGAAAAAGTGCAAAGTCATGCATTTGGGGCACAAGAACCCAGGACAGAATTACATGATGGGGGTGAAAGAGATACTAGCAGTCACTGAGCAGGAAAGGGACTTGGGGGTAATAATATCTGATGACCTAAAGGTGTCCAGACAACGTGCCAAGGCTGTGGGGAGAGCCAGTGGGATGCTGGGGTGCACTAGGAGAGGTATCACCAGCAGAAGAAAAAAGGTGGTGATGCCACTGTACAGATCATTGGTGAGGCCTCACTTGGAGTACTGTGTCCAGTTCTGGAGGCCGCATCTCCGTAAGGACACAGACAGGCTGGAGGCAGTTCAAAAAACGGCAACAAAAATGGTGCAGGGGCTGCACCAAAAGTCATAAGAGGAGAGACTGGGAGACTTCAAGATGTATACCCTGGAGAGGAGAGATAGGGGAGATATGATAGAAACCTAAAATATCTAAAGGGCATAAATAGGGTACTGAAGGGAAGCATCCTTCAAAAAAGGAGATGTTCAGGAATGAGGGGGCATGACATGAGGTTGGAAAGAGGTAGATTAAGGGGTAATGTGAGGGTATTTCTTCACAGAAAGGGTGGTGGATGCATGGAATAGACTTCCAGCAGAGGTGTGGGAGGCAGACAGTGGGGGATTTCAAAAATACATGGGACAGGCATAGAGAAACCCTAGCAATAGGAACGAGAAGGTAAAGTCGGAGATCAAGTATGGTCTGCGGCTTTTGCAGTAGGTAGGGAAAATGGGCAGACGGGATGGGCCTAGTGGTCCTTATCTGCTGTCAGTTTCTATGTTTCTACAGCTGTCATACTTTGCCACTCTCCATCTCGCTCACACACTATCACCACCGCTAGTCGGCAGCAATCACAGCAACACCGTAGGACATGGCACAGAACCACAGTCGGAATTCCTTGTGTAATACTATGTGATTTTGAACACTTAGTACACACACCCTCTACCCTTTACAGGTGGCACACTTCAGATGTAACATATGATGTCCAGTGCACTGTGCCTTGCTCACTGGGAACTATTCATAGCTGCCACTTGGTTTTCTGAGGGTCTACAGATAACGAGACCCGGCAGCTCATCCCCCAACTCAGTCTGCAGACCCCTGCATTAAAAAGGTAATTTAATGCATGGGTACACAAGGGCTGCTCACCAATCAGATGCCACGTTCCGGACAACCTAGGACAATCCATGTTATAATTACTCATAACACCATGCAACACTATCCTGTAACAAGACTGTGGGGAGTGGGGGGAACAGAACAACACACACATACACACATTTAAACTTACAATAATGAGTTTAGCATTAGTTCTTGTATTCCAAACACTGGAAACAACAATAGTCATTCAGAAGTCAACTGTATGCCCAAGAAGTCACTCTAGATATTCTTCAAATTATAAAAACGGGTCAGTATGGCTGCCACAAATAATGCTCTCTGATTGGATGAACCAAATACATAACCTACTGTGTGTATACTGTACATACTCATGAAGCACAATGATGCATTTTCTTGGCCATAACTTGTAATACCAGGCCATTTTATTAATATAATCGCACATTTCGGAGTGCTGCATTCACTGGAGATAGTCACTCCTTTGGCCTTGTGATACGGAACACACACCAGAGGAGTGCCTCTTCCTTAACTTGACCATACACCCTGTCGTATGCCGTTGCCCACATAACTAGCCAAACTGTACCTGACGCTTTTAACTTGGAATTATAGTGAGCTGGGATGAGCCGAAAGGATGCTTACTATGGCTAACAATATTATCACTTGGGCCTACAGTCCTGCCTCCCTGTTAGCCTCAAAGCCCTTGTTGTTAAAAACCCAGCCTAAACCCTGGGTAGTTGTGTATCTGCCATTGCATAACAGACCAAAATAAACAGGGTTTTATTTAACTCTAAAAATTGATTAGCGTTTTGCTCATAAAAGTGCTAACACATTGTAAAAATGCAAAGCACTTGCCTCATTGTGTTTAACATAACACTTCTAGAAAACCTATATAAATACTTTATCTAAAGTTAGTATTGTCCCAGGAAAAAAACTGCTAGTCAATTATTTAACACCCTGAATAAACATCCTTTTAAATATTAATGGGTGATAAAAACAGTTCAACAGATTGAACAAAGCCTCACAGCAGCCACACCATCTCTGTATTAATCCATTGTCCCTCATGGTCTTACGAGTTAATAACGTCACAGTTAATTCTTTTTGTTTCCGGTCACGTTTGCCTCCATCAGCATACGGTAGTTCTCTCAGTTTATTGGTTGGGGGGCTGGGGTGAAGGAGGTAGTTTGAATCTTTCTCATCTTGGAAGTCACTCTTGCCTAGTTTACTTGTATAAAAACAGTAAAAAAAAAGGCACTTCCGACCAATCAAAATGAGCATCACACTTGTGAGGGGCAGGCCCTCAAAGACAGGCACCAGTACAACTGATAAATGAACATAACATGCTGAATATGCTCACGTGAATTGGGTGCTACAGATTACTAAATTCACAAACTGCAGGCACAAGGACACAGCACAACAGAGGAAAAAGGCATGAAAATCATCCAGAAGGCTAGTTCAGAAATGAGAATTTCCACAAAGTGTGCACAGCAACTAGCTGGAGGCACAAACATGGTATCCCAACACTTGACAAGAGCACTTCCACTTTATCAGGGGAGTAGCGATGGCAATCGTGTAAGCTTTTTAAAAGATGGCTTCCTAACTACCTCTTGCGCTTTTACAAGTCCGAGCCTTCCACTGCTTAACTTTGATATGAAATGGCCACCTAGGCAATAATAAGAGATTAAAGGTACATCCCCAGAACCAATTTACAAAACATGAAAGGTAAAACATTCATTTTCCAAAAAAAGTCATGCCACATTAATATGTGGCCATGTTATATTTTACAGCTAACACCCTGAATTGAGGTGTGTGGGAGCTCAGATGTCAAGCGCAGTGATATTTCCCATTTACTGCTACAACACTCAACATTGAGTTATGGTTCAGACAATGACTGTGGTGCACATGTAACACTGCTTTACTACTGTGCTCCCAACATCAGCTGGGAGTCCTTCACGCAATTTGGGATACAGTACCTAAGCATTCAATTTGATTTTTTTTTTTCCTTTTAACTCTTTGGTTACTGGGTAAAGAAATACTTGTAAAGTTTATTGAAAATAAAAAAAAAGGATCACACTATATTACAATCAGAGGCAACAGAAGCAAGATGTACAAACCTTGGTATTGGCATAATAGCAGTTACTGAAACTTGGTAGGATTCCAACTCTTCCTGGGTAGGGGAAATTCCAGGATACAAACTCCATCATAAAGACAGGATGGACAGAGCAGGGGTTGGGGTTTATATATACGTCAGTCAGGAAATTCCTTCATACGAAATTCAACATCAAACCACCACTGAGAGCAAATGGGTTAACATCCAATTTAAAGGGCAAGCCCAAATTACAATAGGGAATTGTTATTGACCTCCATCTGCTGAATTTTTTTTTTCAAACCAAGAGAGACACACTAAGCTGAAAGCATGTCTCCTAGTATGACCTAGGAGCACAAGGAAGTTGACTGACTTGCTCAGGGTCACACAATATGCAAGTGGGGGCTGTGGGATTCAAACTCAGGTCTCCAGCTCAGAGCCTTAAACCACTACGCTATACTGCCTCCTAGATTTGGATTACATTTCAGAACTCCTGCATGACATTTCAAATTTAGCTGACAAAGGGGATGTTATTATCTTGGGCGACTTTAATATGCCAAACATTAACTGGAATACACCCGCAGGCAATAGTTTACACGAAAAAAGCCTGGTTTTAACCCTCACTGATGCAGGGCTTGACCAACTTATAAATCAGCCTACAGGGGTAACAACATTCCTGATCTCCTTGTCACTAATATTGAGAATAAAATATCCAGCCTTGAAATGATGGATCCACTGGGAAACAGTGATCATATCTCCATCTTATTTAACACGGCATACAATCAAAAACCCCAGGTAAACCAGTTGCTATACAAGAACTACAACAAGTCAACTTTCAAAGAAATCAGAACTTCCTTGTCCACGATACACTGGGAAAGTACTCTTACAGTGGAAGAGGCCTGGACCTTATTTAAAACAACTATCTTTAAACTTAAAGAGACATATGTACCAAAACAAACAAACAAAAAATTCAATAAAAAGGTTAAGATTCCAATCTGGTTAAAGAAATCCATTATGGTTCAAATCCAGAAAAAAAAAAAAATACAACAAGCTTAAATCTAATAGTTCTAAGGATAAAACAGGGATTTACACCAAATATAAAACAGCAGTAACAACATTGAAACACATATTAAAAAATCCAAAAGTAGTCAAGAATTTAGACTGGGCACATTTGAAAGACTGTCACAAATCCTTATTTTCTTATTTAAATAACAAAAAAGGAAATCAGAGGGTTATTGGTCCAATAACCAATAACGGTGTCAGCCTAATCGCGGAAGGTGATATAGCCAACCATTTTAATGACCATTTCTGTTTGGTATTTTCAAAAAAAAGGATTCCCATAGCCCTGCATACTTCCCTGGTAATACTTTACCTAATATATAGGTTATTTCATTAGAGAGTGTAGTAGCAGTCTTAAAACTCAAAAAAACTACAAGTCCAGGCTCAGATGAGATCAGTGCTAGGCTCTTAATTGAAGCATAAGAAGAAGAAACAACCCCTCCCCCTATCAATGATCTTTAACAAGTCTCAATGAAAATAAAATCCCCTCAGACAGGTTTCAAGCGACAGTCACAGCAATATTTAAAAAAGAGCAATAGATCCAACGCCCAAAACTACCGTCCCATTAGTTTAACTTCCATCATATGTAAATTAATGAAGAGAATTGCTAAATCCTATTTAGAAAAAGATAAGGAAGCACTAAATATTCTTCGACCAAACCCAGCATGGATTCAGGCCAGGCTATTCCCGTACAACAAACCTTATTGCTTTTCATAATTATATAAACCAGGATCTAGACAACATCCCTATGGACGTTATCCTCCTAGACTATAGCCATGCTTTCGATAAAGTCTCCCATGGTAAACTAATAGACAAATTAGCCTCACTAGGGTTTTCAAACTGGATCAAAACCTGGCTTACAAACAGGTCGCAGAGGGTGAGAATCAATGGCTCACTGTCCAATATAGGAAGAGTCACTAGTAGAATTCCCCAAGGCTCAGTTCTGGGACCTGTGTTCAGTATATTCTTTGCTGACACGCAGATAAAAATCAAACAATGTGCTGTTAAAATTTGCTGACGATAGCAAGTTGGGAGGCAGGGAGGACACTCCAACTAACATTCAGCACCAACTTCGGACCTAAAATCTATTGAACTTTGGGCTGAGGCCGACTATATGTTCTTCAATGTTGATAAATGTGTAGTCTTACACTTTGGGAAAAAAATCCTAAACACATTTACCACCTCAATAACACCCTTCTGAAAGTATCGAACAACGAGAGAGACTTAGGCATCTTACTGAATAACAACCTTTTTTCTTCCGACCACTGTACAAAAGTCGCCCGTATGGCTAATGGACTTTTTAAAAAACTGTAACGTGCTTTTATAACTAGGACCAAACAATGCTTAATTCTACTATATTAGACCATATGTGGGACTACAGTTCTCCTTTTTAGAACCCATATCTTAAAGGTGATACAGCACACCTTGACCAAATACAAAGGCAGGCAACAAAAATTATTTAATTTAAATTCTAAATTTTAGTAACTGGGTAGGCCCACTAGAATCCTGACGGTCCCTTTTTCAGGGGCAACCCGGGATTAGTTACATGTACCTAGAGGGAAGGAAAAAAACAATGCTTTGAGATGTATAGTACAGCAAGGCTTACATAGAGTAAATGAACATACATTGCAGCACAGAAACATTACAACAATAATCCAGACTTTTTGGTTAGAAACAGACAATTAACAGTTATCAACCTAGATAAGTGCAAGAATCAGTACTACTTTTGAGCTTGCCATCCCTTCCACCCTATCGGTTGTGTTATTTTGCAGAGATAGCACCCTTAGTGGATCCCTTTGTGGAGGACCTTAAGTGAGGCAGCAGCACTGGGCCCCTTCCCTAGGTGTAATTTTAGCACTTTCTTGAAACCTTCAGTAGAGGTGCTATCTTGTAACTCTCTCAGAAGATTATTCCAGAGTTTGGGGAGAGCAACCCTGGCCGACCATTGACCTAGGGATGATCTAGCTCTGGGTATTTTGAGTAGTGCCCAATCGGTAGACCTGAGCTCACGTCTGTTCGTCTTGGGGGCAAGCAGGTCTCGTAGACCGGGGGGCCCAGGGTTGCTGTAGCTTAAAAGCCAGGCACAGGGAGGGATATGCTAATCTAGCTTCGAAGGATGGCCATCCTAAGGCCTTGAGCACCTTGCAGTGATGTTCCATCCTTTGTACCCTGGCGGTAAACCGGCCGACCCTATGGTAGAGTGTGTTCAGTCGCTGTCTTTCCGTAGGCCTCAGCATCTGGAGCAAGGTTGCTCCATAGAACAGGGTGGGGAGTATTGTTCCGTTACCGACCGCTATTCTAGTTTCCTCGTTTAGAAAGGGGTTTAGTCTGTAGAGGAGGCCCAGTTTTTGGTTTACTACCTTTGTGAGATGGTCTATATGCTTCCTGAAAGGCAGCTCCTGGTCCAGGTACATTCCTAAATACTTGATGCTGCCTACTACTTCTGTCCCTACTCCATTAAGGGTGGAGAGAGATAGAAAGTTAGATCTCTTAGGGCCCATTCTTTTTTGGGCCAAAGAGCATGGCTTTTGTCTTTCTGCTGTTCAAGACCAGCCTATTAGCCTGGCACTATGTTTCAAAGGCTGCGAGGTCCTGATCCAGCTCCAGATTTAAGGACCCTGTGTCCTTTCCTGTTCTGTACAGCACTTCATCATCAGCATATAGCGTGACTCGCTCCTCCGCAATGTAGGGGCAGGTTATTGGTGAACAGGGAGAATAGCAGAGGGCCTATGATTGACCCCTACGGAACACCTGTGGATACTAGACGCTCATCTGATTTAGCTCCATTCCACCGAACCATTTGTGTCCTGCCATGGAGGTAGTCAGTGAACCATTTCAGGGCTTGCGTGTCCAGACCCAGTCCCCTTAGTCGTTCCAGAAGTAGCTGGAGGTCAACCAGATCAAAAACCTTGGTTAGGTCAATAAAGACCGCCCCTAGCATTTTGTTCTGGTCTAAGCCTTCGTACACTTCAGTGGTGAAGCTTATCAGGGCTGTTTCAGTCCCGTGTTTTTTTCTAAAACTGTGCTGTTGGTCAGCCTGTAGGTTGTGCATTTCCAGGTAGCTCTTTACCTGATGGTAGACCACCTTCTCCAACAACTTGCTTAAGGTGCAGAGAATGGAAATAGGTCTGAAATCTTCCACATCTTCATGCGGCCCGCTTTTCAGGATTGGGGTCACCAGTCCAACCTTCCATAGGGTGGGTATTTTCCCTTCGGTCAGGGACCTGTTGAAGAGCTGGGTTACAGGTCCTGCAATAACAGGGGCTCCAATTTTTAGCAGCTTGGGTTCCAGATTGTCGTGCCCTATGGCCCCTCCTGGTTTCAGGCCTCAAAGCAGTTTTAGGACTTCCCCTGGTGAGACCAGTTTAAGGTGGAATTCGGGGCCCTGATGAGGGTTCCCTCGGTTTGCTTGGCTACCCGAGTTTTGACTGGGATTGCCAGTTCTGAATCTCTGAAGATCCAAGAAGAAATCATTGAAGGCAATGGCCATATCTTTTGGGGTGGAGAGAGGTGTCCTGTTTATTACCCTGGTCCCCTTACTCTTGCTCCCCTTGAGTAGTGAGTTTATGTGCCCCCTGAGTTTATGTGCCCCCACAACTTCTTTGGGTCAGATAAGTTCTTGGATTGCAGCACAAGCAGGTAACTCTTTTTTGCATTTTTGAGTTACCTTTTGCAGCTATTTCTGGCTTCACTGTAGTCCACCTAGTCCTGCTGTAAGTTTGAGTGTTTATATTTCCCCCATATTTTGTCACTTTCCTTCATCCTCCTCCTTAGATCAGGGTTGAGCCACCTAGCATCCTGACCCTTGACCCTGATCATCTTTTTTTTTTTTTTTCCAGGGACGTGTGCTTGTTAGCTACCGACATAAAATGTCTAGGGAAGACTTCAAGGGCTTTGCCTATAGTAGTAGTAGTAGTTGTAGTATCGACGGACTGCACCCAGTCAGGGCTTGAAGGAAGGAGCCTTCGTTTAGCGCCAAGTAATTTCTGGTCCAGAAGGTTCTGGGGGGTTGTTTGGGGAAATTGTTCCTCCACACTAAAGGTTGGTGTGTGGTCACTGAGTGAGTCTGCAAACGTCCCTACCATTTTGGCCCTTTCTGGGTTAGACACTAATATCCAGTCTAGGGTGGTGTGGTTTCCAGTCTTTTGGTTGATACGTATGCGCTGTTGTATCAGCTGTGTGAGGTAGGCTGTTTTTGACTTCCCCTGTTATCTTATCACCCCAGTTTCGGTTAAAGTCCCCTAGTATAATTTTTTCACAGTTGGGCAGAGTGGGTACAGTGTCTATCAGCATTTTTAAGGCATCCACGGCCTTCTTCGGCATGTTGTAAGTGCACCCAACAAGGAGTGGCTTGAATCCCCCTATGAGAAGTTTGACAAATATTACTTCACACTCCCCTCCTTCATGATCTGGGGTAGTGACCACAGCTGCATTGATTTGAGATCTGACATAGAGAAGGACTCCCCCACACTTCCTCTTCTTCCTATCCTTCCTAAATGTATTAAAGCCTTGCAGTTCAACCTCATGAGGGAGTAAATTTGGCTTCAGCCATGTTTCAGAGATACCAATTATGTCAGGGGAGTAAAGGCTGGTCCAGGCCTCAAGTTCGTGCATCTTGGGCCTAAGGCTATTGATATTCATATGGACCACCCTCAGTCCCCTGGCATTGACCCACTCTGGTGTGCTGGGTCTTAGGTTAGGGATGCTGGTCCCTGGGGGGCCGGGGTTTTGCTCTATATCGCCCCCCATTAGAAGCAGGAGGCCCAGGAGGATTGTCAGGACCCTGGCTTGCGCAAGGGCGGGGAGGTGTTTTTTACTCTTATGGGCCCTTATATACCTTGCTGCGTCCACGAAAAAAACCCTTTTTTCCAGTATGTATATAGTTGTCATACTGGTCCTGAAACACGGATGGTGACACCCTGAGGTAAAGTGACCCCCATCAGGACCATCTCCTTTTTTATGATACCAGCCCTGCTCTATAGTAATGTGATCAGTTCCAGCAAAATGGTTCCATGGCTGGCCTCCAAGGACTACCCCTGCAGACTTCAGAAAACAGGCCTTTACTCACTTCATACCTGAAGATGTAGAGGTGATATCCTGTTTTTATACAAACTTGAAAAATCACCGGAGCTTATGCGGCAGTGTGAGATCACTTATTCTCACAGACACATTGCCCCAGACTTCATAACAAACAGCTCGAAGTTAAGAAAGCAACTACAATTAAAAGGAAAACTTTTTCACATTACGTTCATCAAGGATTTGGAATACTCTGCCACAGGAGTTGGTCAACATCGGTAACTTCAACTCATTTAAAAAGTGTCTTGATATTTGGTTAAAAGAAAATCCACCCCTACTCTAATGGCCCACAATGTGGGGGACAATCTCGATGGGCATCAGTCTACTTTTGTCCTACCTAACCTAGTAAACCTAGTAATAACACAGTGTTACAGCTACCATAGAGTCTCTGCACCGCTTCAGTCTGATTTCTACAGAATGGAAGCCCACCTCATTCAGAACCACCTTATACTGAGCTCAAACAAAACACAACCAGGAGTTTGGATCACCTGAGAAAGTTCAAAGTAAGAAAGCGCAAAACTGATTTTAATCTCCAGCCATCATTTATTGAAAAGTTCATACCTTTCAGGTGAAAGTGCTCAATGCTGAGTGCAACTTGTGTAATCACAAACACAGAGGAACTGGTCCAGGCTCAGGTGCCTCCGATAGCTCAAATACAGCCAGTCCCCCAGTTTCCAAACACACTGCTTCTCTCCCAAGGGATGAAGCAGTGTGCTTCCAGATGTGCGTGTGTGTAGGTATGTGTGGGTGGGTGTGCAGGGGGGGTCCTGGCTGTGTTTGAGCTAAAGGAGGCACCAGATTCTGAAACTGTTCTGTGTTTGTGTCTATAAAAATTGTACTCAACACTCCCACCTGAAATATGTGGCCTTTTCAATATATTATGGTCAAAGAGTAACAAGGAATCACAGAAGGAGCATGACATGGAACCGTATCAATTAAAGCAGAAAGAAGTGGGGAAGGCAGTCAGACTAGCAAAGGCCCAAACCGAGGAAAAAATAGCTAACTCAGTTAAGAAGGGGGATAAAACCTTTTATAGGTACAATAGGGAGCATAGAAAGGTTAAGGGAGGGATAGTGAAGATTAATAAAGGAGAGGGGAGGTGGGCAGAGGGAGACAGTGAAAAGGCAGAGATACTGAATGAATACTTTTGCTCAGTATTCACAAAAGAAGATGAGGAGGAGTTACCTAAACCAGACAATAGAAGCACTCTGGGTAGGGGGTTGACACCAGTCCATTCACAGAAGAAAGAGTCCTGAAAGAACTCCTAAAACTCAAGGTGGACAAAGCAATGGGGCCTGATGGGATTCACCCCAGAATCCTAAAAGGTCCTTCAGGTCCATCTTGTAAATGAGCCTTGCTCAATGATGATCGCCTGAATAAATAAAGATTTAATTGATTGATTGAAAAGATCTAAGGGAGGGCCTAGTGACACCACTGACCACGCTTTTTAACAGATCATGGCAGGATGGGGCGGTACCTGAGGACTGGAGAAGGGCAGATGTGATTCCCCTTCACAAAAGTGGGAGCAAGGCAGAAGCAGGAAACTACAGACCTATAAGTTTGACTTCAGTGGTAGGGAAAATGATGGAATCACTTCTGAAAGAAAGAATTGTTGAACACCTAGAGGCCAGCGGGGCACAAGACCCAAAGCAGCATGGATTTACAGCAGGAAGGTCATGTCAGACAAATCTAATTGATTTCTGACTGGGTGACCAAAGTAATAGACCAGGGAGGGGCTGTGTATGTGGCCTACCTAGACTTTAGCAAGGCATTTGACACAGTCCCGCACAAAAGATTAATAATCAAGTTAGCCAGCCTGGGAGTGGGTCCCAGGGTGGTAGCCTGGGTAGCAAACTGGCTGCACAACAGGACACAGAAGGTAATAGTTAATGGAACACATTCCAAAGAAAGGGGGTTACTAGTGGAGTACCTCAGGGCTCAGTACTGGGTCCAGTCCTCTTTAACATCTTTATAGGTGACATTGCAGAGGGTCTGGAGGGAAAGGTATGCCTCTTTGCAGATGACACAAAGATCTGTAACAGAGTTGATACACCGGGGGGGTAGAAAAGATGAGACGGGACTTGGCAAGGTTGGAGGAATGGTCAGACATATGGCAACTTAGATTCAATACAAAGAAGTGCAAAGTAACACACCTGGGAAACAAAAACCCAGGAGAAGAGTACACAATAGCAGGGGAGGTACTAACAACAACAAAAATGGAAAGGGATCTGGGGGTAGTCATATCAGATGACCTAAAGGTGGGTAAGCAATGTGAAAAGTCGGTAAGGAGAGCCAGGGGATACTGGGATGCATAGGAAGGGGCATCACAAGTAGAAAAAGGGAGGTGGTTATCCCTCTGTACAGACAGTTGGTGAGACCCCATCTAGAGTACTGTGTGCAGTTTTGGAGACCTCATCTACGCAAGGACATAGCCAGGATGGAAGCAGTCCAGAGGAGTGCAACTAAAATGGTGCAGGGTCTGCAGCAGAAACCATATGAAGAGAGACAGAGAGCTTAATATGTATACTCTTGATGAAAGGAGGGACAGGAGGACATGATAGAAACATTCAAGTACCTCAAGGGAATCAACAAAGTCCAGGAGGGTAGCATCTTTCAGAAAAAAAGATGTGTAAGAACAAGGGGGCACAATTTAAAGATAGAGGGGGGACGGCTCAGGGGTAATGTGAGGAAATTTTTTTCCGCAGAGAGAGAGTGGTGGATACATGGAACAGCCTTCCTGAGGAGGTCGTTGGGTCTAAAACAGTGGGGGAATTCAAACATGCATGGGACAGACACAAGGCAATTATAGTGGGGGGTTGCAGGAAGTAGGCTGTTGGTTAACTAGAATCTGCAGCTTATCCAGTAGGTAGGGAAATGGGCAGACTGGGTGGGCCAAGTGGTCCTCATCTGCCGTCAAAGTCTATGTTTCTTTCCTTCATTGAACTTCTGCAACCGGAGTGCATTTTGTGCTGGTCACCAGCACCTTGTGACTCTGTGTGCGGCCTGCCCTTCTCACTCTCTCCTGCTTTTGGATTGCCAACCTTTAATTTTCAGGAAAATGGACAACGGATGGATGATGAATGGTACTGCAGCATGTACACCACATCAATTATCTAGGGGGTCTAGCCTTACACTTCTTATACCAACAGAGTTCATATACTTCACACTCTCTCTTGTCCACTGTTGGTTGCAGGCTAGGAGGTACTGTGTGGGAACATGTACAGCCTCCCTGCAGAAGCAAGGAAACTTAGGGTGACACTTCCTGTTGCCCATCGCAGACTACAAAAACAACATCTGCCACACAGACTTCAAGACTCTCATGTAGCAGCCTGCCTCATCATTGCATTGTGTGACAGACTACTAAACGCGATGGGTCCCCAATGTGCAGGAGATATCACTGCAGTGCAAGTTTGTGCATGGAACACTTCAACATAACTGCAATCACTTCTCACAGCAACTAAAATCAAATCCACCCTATGCTCTGCCCACATGATGAACTCTAAGGTGCCATAGGTAACATAAAGCATGTAGGAGGTGTGCTTTTGCCTGCTTAGACCCAGTTGAGTGAAACAATCTTCTTGAGACCTTAAAGATCTCTGCATCCCTGACCAGTCTGAAGACACTGCTTCCTGCACATGTAAAAGAATCTTGTCACTGTTACTACACAATAGTGATCACTTTAACCAAAGAAAACAATGTCAATGTTAGTAGTTAACTGTCATCACTATTAACTAGCCATTGGCAATCACTTAATCCTATGAAACCCTTGTCACTTTTACTAGCTTGGGACCATCAGTTTTATTCTAAGGGAACTCTGTCTGTGTTACTAACTATTGAGAATCACTTTTATCCAGATAGATAGTTCACTAACCAATGGGCAGTGCCTTTATCCTTAAAAAACACTATCTCCGTTATTAGCCAAGAACCATGATGTTTATCCTAAGAGAATGCAGTCACTTTTAATCCGGTCACAGTTACTAGCCTAGAGTCATAGCTGGTTTTAACCTGAGACTCCTAACACTGTTACTTGTTAATGGCCATCACCAATAAAAGAGAATCCTGTCATGTTGCTAGTCCATGGCCATCATTATTATAAGAGAAACCTGACACTTTTCAACAACTGGCAATCAATCAAGGATATCCTGGGAGACCTCCCTCATTGCTACTAGTCACTGACCATCACTCGTATCCTAAGAGAACCACATCACTGTTACTAGTGAATGGCCACCACTATTACCCTAAGAATCTGTCACTGTTATTAGTGAATGGTCATCACTATTATCCTAAGAGAATCCTGCCACTATTACTAGTGAATGGCCATTACCATTTTCCTAAAAGAATTCAGTACATTGTTACTCGTGAATGACTTCTCATATCCCAAGAGAATCCTGCCACTATTACTAGTGAATGGCCATCATCACTATTATCCTAAGAGAATCCTGTCACTGTTACCAGCCATTGCTGAGCTGGGCCAGTGGTGTGGCGGGCTAAGGCACTGCCTGCCAACACCAGAAACATGGGTTCCGGACTGGACCAGGCTTGCTCGGGGGGTTGGCCAGGGGAAGGAAGATATAGTACCCATAGACAGTTCTCCTTCAGGGTAAGGGGGGCAGCATGCACCACTCCTTGGCTGCCACCTAGTGGAGGATTGGCGAGGCAGCAAGTGGTCATCTCTCTGAATGGCCTAATGCAGATGTTGAGAGGATGTTGTGTCTTCACACAGTACGTGCGCGTCAATACACGCACACCAACCTCTGGAAGGGGAGAAAATGGGAAGAAAAACTTTAACCTGCAGGATGATAGCAGTGACCCCAGCAGGCTCCACACCACTGACCACAGCACCCACTCACCCATGGAGGTCAGAATCAGACAGGGTAAGTCCTGGATGAGGTGGGTGACTAATCAAGTTCTACTAAGGAAAAAAAAACTGTTTATTTTGTTCAAATCATTGCTGTTCTTAATCAGTACTAAAAACAAACAACTTAAAATCACATGATAAAAATATTAAATCATACCCATAGCTTAGATAGGTCTCGTAGTTAATTACAGAGCTCTTAAAGACTTGTAGGTCCATTTTAGCTCGCCAGATATTAACAATAACCCATAATATTATTTGCTACCAAGCTTCTCACTACATCATACAGCAGTACGTAATATATGGCACTTTTATTTATTTGTTTTTGATAACCACGTAAGAGACACTCTAGGTGTACATACAGCTATTTTTAGGCACGACCTAGGAGAATTACAGACTAACAACAGGAAAAACATACAACAACCAGTATACATAAATTGAGAGCAAAGTCATCAGGGGATTACAACAGACATCATGAATCGGCAATAGTACAAACAAAAAAACACAAGCTTTAATCAGGTTGCAATGATTTTTGCCTATTTGAAGGTAACTATTTAAATATACTGTACTTCAACTGTTTTATCAGCACGTTTTTAGAACTGTCCGGGGCTCTTTTGTAGGCTTTGTTTGTGAGCATGTAGGTGTGGCAAATCCAAGTGAGGGATCACTGTCACCAACTCCCTCAGGAGCACATTCAGTTTATAATCAGCAGGGCCAAACTCTTCAGTCATTTGAATAAAAATCCATTCAGAATGAAAGTATACAAGAAAACTCAACCTACTACTCAAACACAAGTACTGTAGTTTCTGCTCCATTTAGAGAGCTACTGATGCCTCAAAGAAAACTTTAAAAAAAACATGATAATTAGGTACAATTCTGCTTGCATTCCATTTATATTTTATATATTTCTGCTTCCCATAATTTATTTCTAAAGAAATGGGTATGAATATATGATCATTGTCTCAGAGTTCATTTTGACTTCATCTGCCCCTACAGCTTACTCCCTACTCGAAGTCATAATCCTCTGTCGTGACATCACAATCTGTTACCACGGGAGTAACTGTGAGGTCACAAGCTGTGCTCTATGACTTCAGGTAGGGAGAAAGCAGCAGGAATAGATTAACTCTTCAGGAGCAAAGATCCTGTTTTCATGCAAATGACCCCACTACTAAATAATGGGGAGGAGGAACACAGAACTAATGGGAAATACAAGCCGGACAGTGCCTAAAGATGATGTTTCATTAAAGTTGCGCTGAACGTGTCACCAGCTCCTGAAGTGAATGGGCCAATTAACACCTTTTCGCACACCTACTGTTTCAGTCTCTGTGGTAGCAAAATGTTTACCGATCGTCTGCTTCAGTACAGATTTGAAGTGCTTCAGTTTAAATATGCATAACCAGCAGATTTTGAAAACAAATCAGTGAAGTGAATCAGGTGACGCAGACACACACTGGACCCCTCCTCACCTCATACTGTATTGTTTTGGCCAAATCCAAGCCTGCATACCAAATTGTTGGCATGTTTGAGTATCTTTCCTTGAGAATTTAAACATTTTTATACAACTGTCACCAAAAGTTATATAAATTGCAAGAAACTGCAGATTTTGTGTGGAGAATAGTGAAAACTGGGAATATTGTGTTAAAACTGTGGGTGCAATGTTTCAGTGCCCCTGGACAGCACTTTTATCCTGAGAGACCCCAATCACTGTTATTAGCCATTGACAATCACTTGTATCCTAGGAGACCCCTGAAACTGTTACTAGTCAATGAACCTAACTTTTACACTGAGATATTCTGTCACCGTTACTAAGAGAATCCTGTCATTGTTATTAGTCAAAGGCCACTATTTTATTGTGGGTGTTACCATCACTATTACTAACCAAGTGCCATTCCTTTTATCCCCAAGACACCCTGTCACTGTTACAGGCCGAGACAATTCTGCCACTTATACTAGCCACTGGCAATCACTTAATCCATCCATTACTGGCCAATGGCCATTGCTTTTATCCCAAGTGCTCCATTACGAGCCATGGGGCATCACTTTAATCCCAAAAGACCCATTACTAGCCAATGGCTATTACTTTTATCCCAAGAGGCCAATGCCACTGTTACTAGGTAAGAGAACCATCACTGTACTAACCCACTGTTGCCACTTCTATTTATTACTGCTGTGTGACTTTCATTGCTGCATTTGCACTTTATTGCACTTGTATGTTTATTGCTTGATAAACGTAGGTTTGCTGCCCCCCCCCCACCAGATATCCATGCTGCTTCTTATTTACACTTTGCTTCCTCCACAGAGCTGGCAGGCAGCTCCAGCCCCTTCAAAGGGCTCGTTGTCCGAGCCAGACCGGCCCCACTCAGCCGTACCCTGGAATTTCCCCATAGATTACCCCTGCAGCGGGGCCAGGATAGGGAGTGTTGATTCCCTCCCCCCCCCCGAGCACAATCAGGGCAGCATGTTGTGGGGGGGGGGCATCAGGCCATCAAGGAGCCTGCCAGCTACCGTTTTTTTCCACCAGCTTTACTCCCGGGCCCACGAGCGTGCAATGGGTGGAGTGGCTGGACTCCACCTCCACGGAGGCAGTCTACACCCTGGACATGGTGTCCCTCCCCATTTTGGCGGTGTGCATGTGCTGACACCCAGCCATTGCTGGGTGTCAGGCAAACAGCGCGCCACACCATCCACCCCCCCCCCCAAGAAGGAGAGCTGTCTACAGACGCTCAATCCTTCCTCACCCCTACTGGCCCCCGAGCAACACCATCCATTCCCAAACCTGGATCGCTGGCGTAACAAGGTGCGGCATCCAGTGCCTCAACCCTCAGTGCCACCAGCTGGCTCAGTATGTGAGTTCTAAAACTAAATGTTTGGAACATTAGTCTCCACAAAGTTCCTGTTCATACCACAACTGAACATCCCTCAGCATTTTATCCAGCACGGCTCATTTCAAAACATAATATCTGTATGAGAAGGATTTTCCTCTATATCAAGGTTTTTAGAACTTTTTAGCAAAACCCTCAACTTTTTTTTTTGTTTAGTTTTGTGGGGGGGGGGGTACTGAAATCACTCAGTTTCACAGAGAAAATTCAACTACCTCTTTAATCAATTCCATCGCCGGCCAGAGAGTGGCAGCTAGAGTTGCATGGAGGGCCACACACAACCACCACCCGTGGCCACGCTTCAAAGGCTTAGCCACAGCCTGCCTTTGTTCAGCCAGGGAGAAATAAAAATGATCTGAGAAAATGATGTATCCACAGCAACACAGAGATTCCACCAGTGGCAAAAAGCCCAAAAATACCTTATTAATCTCACATCCCGGTTGACTTCTTGGCTCCTGCAAGAGAAGTACATACTTTCTGTCTAACGTTGTGTTTGACTGGAGGAAACTGCTGGCAAGATCTTGTTTGATGCTGCTTCAATACTACCGGTGTACTGAACACAGGAACCAGGTTTGGGGCTGGAAGTGGAATCCAAAGTTTGGCTGAAGGGATTAACATTCTGTAAACCAAAGTCAGGTTAGAAGTTGTTCGTTGATTTAATTTACAGCCAAAAATCAGATAAAAAAGGCACAAGATCAGATGTTGCCTTTAACATATTTCCCTTTTTAACCCATAAATGCTTCTATCCAGAACTGTCATTTCTTGACCCCAAGGCCACACCTCCTTATCCAACCAAACGCTGGGAGCCCAGGTTTTCAGCCAGAAAGAACAGTGGTTGCCATGGCGAACTTGAAACATGTTACACCCAACATTACAAAAATGTCCCCAACTGCTGTACAAGCGAACAAGCAGAGTTACACTACTCTAGAGAACCTGTTCTTGGGGCTTAGAGACTTTTAAGACTCTCCCATATCCAGGATCTATAATTGTTCTGTTGAAAGTCTTGTAGAACTTGAATGTTCTTTCAGGTTGCATCCTGTAACCTAAAAAAGTATCATTAATAAAATACTCATTTAAAAAAACAAAAACAAAAAAAAAATCTAATCAGTGACGGAAATACTTGGACAAAGATACAAGCAGAATTTTTGTACTCTGCCGCATTTTATCTTGTTGGAGGAGGGGCTGGAATCCTTCAGAGACAAATGTTTTCTTTCACTTTCAGTAGAGAGGATACATTGCAGGCTAGTAAAGGAACAGCGGCATAAAGGACTTCAAAACGTTTAAGAAGCCTCTACCACATGTGTAGTGCAACTTGTAACCACCTGCATTCTGTGCAGCCCCCGAGTAAGTCACTTAACCTCCCTGTGCTCCACGGACATGCCTGGAAACAAGCTTCGACTCAGTGAGTCTTTTCCTAGCAAAAAAATAAAACACACATACACTAGCTAAAGTTAAAACTGCTTCTCGACAGACACACATGCTGCAGTACCAGCTTCTATTCTGCCTACAGTTATACATCCAAGTAAATAAACTGACAGACTGGGTGTGCCCTACCATGCCCCTTGCGCAAAAAAAAAAAAAAAATACGTACCAGGGCTTGGCTAATTCTGGTCAAACAACATTGCAAGTTATTAATATATGATAACCTATGGGAACAAAAATAAGTGCCACACACCGCCTAGACCAAACCAGGATACTGTACATGACATCTCACAACTGATGGCCTAGCCCCTGCACCACAACAATGCAACTGTTACAAAGTGCTACACCATTTACCTCCCCACATTGCATTCAGGACAAATGACAAGTGCTGAATGTCCACATGGGTACTTTGTGTTCCATGTAAATACCACACGACATCAGTCACATTCACATTCACACACGTTTTACAGTTTAAGGAGCCATGTGCATTATTCTGCAGGAGGGTAGAAATTTATTTAGTCCCATGACAGACTTAATCTGTAAAGTATATGAGAGAAGTTTATTTAGTATGCCATTACCCACCACTAAGCTATGGAGCCTGGAGTGAGAAAGAGATAATGGGGACCAAGGGGGAACTAAACCCAGATCCCCTAGAGAATAGCCAAGTGCCCATGGGTCATAAAGGAACATGCAGTGGCCTACAGCTTGCCCCATAACACTCCATGCCCTACAGGTTACTACAGAGTTCAACATGCCACACAGATCCTTGCAGGTCACCAGGCAGCTCGCTATGTCCTGAATGTGCAAGTGGGGCACTCCAGGGCTTGCAGTGTCCTCCTAATCACCCAAGAGCTTGCTATGCCCTCCAAGACACCCTGGAGACTGCTTTGCTCACAAGTACTCACCTTGCCCTGTGGGTCACCCCAGAGCTTGCTGTGCCCCCCAGGTTGCCCCATAGGTCACTGTGGTGCTCCCTCTACTCCTCCAATCACCTCAATGCTTAACCCCCCCCCCGGTAACATATGAACCAACTCTATCCCACAGGTTGCACTGGCACTCACCGTGTCCTGGGGAGTTGGCCCAGTGCTCACCTTGCCCCAGGGATTTCCCTCGGTACTTACCTTGTCGAGGTGCTTACCTTACCCCAGGGTTGCCCTTGTGCGCATCTTACTCCAGGAGTTGCCCCAGCACTCACCTTGCCCCAGGGAATGCCCTGGAGCTAAATCTTACCCCACCTGTTGCCCAGGAACTCACCTTACCCCACAAGTTACCCATGAGCTCATCTTGCTCCACGGGTTCCTCAGGAGTTCACCTTCCCTACGCGTTGCCAAGAAGCTTGCCCTACAGGTTACTCAGGAGCGCACCTTGCCCTGTGAGTTGCCCCAGAGCTCAACTTTCTCCACAGTTAGCCCCATGGATCACCTTGCCCCCACAGATTTTCCTGGAGCTCACCTTTTACTTGGGTTGCCCTGGACTTCACCTTGCCCCACTGTTTTCAGAGAAGACTGCCATCCTTGGCTTACTGTGTGTGGAAGCAAGTCACACCAGAACACACTGTGATCACTTTCAGTGCAATGGCTGGAGTAGAAGCAAGGACAGGTGTTTATAGCTCAGTAGGCATCATGGTCACTGATTCTTCGAGGCACACTAACATGTGACATGGCACCAAGCATAAAACTACTATCCGGTGAAGGGGGTCCACCTAGAACTTTCTGTTTAACCAGGTGGGTCAATCCAACATGGCAACCTGCCCAAAACAAACTTATATCCCCACAACCACCACCAACACACACCATGTAGTGAAAAAGAAAAAAAAAAAAAATCACTGTATCTATGGACTCCAAGCAATACCAACTCTTGAACTTACCTTTGGCCTTTGAGTTTCCCGCCTTCTCCTTGGATTTTGACTTCTTCTCCTTGGATTTTGACTTCTTCTCTACCAACTGGCTGGGTGCCTCTTCGTTCTTCTTTTTCTTTTTCTTCCTCCCTTTTAACCAGCTAAAGGCCCTGCGGAGAGTGCCCGACTTGGACTTCTTATTTTTTGGGGAAACTGATGAACTGTCCTCCTTTCCTCCATCTTCCATGTTGCAAGGAGATTCTACATCTGCCTGTGCCAACGGTCCAGAGTCCTTTCCAGACATTTTGAAGAAACCCTTTAGTTGGATCAGAAACTTAGTTACAGAGATGTCTGCATGTGTAAGTAGAACAAGGTCACACAGATGTTGTAGTTCTGCCTGGACAGTGCTGACAAAGGCATAAGTTTCACTCCTGTAGTTCACGTCTCAGAGATACTGAGACACAGCCCAAGTAGGGGGTGATGGCTGTTATGATTATTATTAATGTGATGAATAAAATAATCAATCACTGATGATGATCATAAGTACTAGCCCTCAGTACAAACTACCAGCCTTGGACGAAGTGAAGTAAAGAAGAAATCCCATCTCTGGTGCTGCTAGCTGCTCTCAGTTGGACCCTGAGCTGCTGCTCTCCACCTGTATGGCACAGACCTCGACTGCAAGTTTCCGGTTCGTTACGATTATTAAATTTAATGAGCACGGCTTCAGAACCTCCTGCTGATGGCGCTTTTCCTCGGGTCTCCGTCCCGCACGAGTCCCTCTGCCGACAGAACAGTAAAGAGTCCGGGTCCGAGCCTCCCTCCTGCTGCCTAATTTCCCCGTCAGCCCGGTTCCGGACTTGTGACTCGTATCCCCGGGAGGGACCGCAGAAACTCTGCAGGAACCTTACAATCCAAGTCCGTCAGACAGAGAGGGAAAGCAAGGGCTGAAACGGGAGCGGATCCGCCCTCCTCATGTGACGCCACCCGACCCGGCCCGCCCACCGAGTAAGCGGCTCCCTTTTCACACAGGCTGTCTCTGCCCCTCCCGCGCACCGAGTAAGCGGCCCCACACACAGCGTGTTCCGCTCACACAGGCTCTTGTAGTTCCCTAGTAGTCTGGCCGTCCCACCAACAGTCCTCCCTCACACACACGCCCCGGTTATGCCGACGGTACCGTCCAGTTTACAGAGCACGGCCTTCTCCCCCCCTCCGGACCCAATTTCTGCAGAAGCACTGAGCTCTGTGCCACAGGTAAGTTGCTACGGGCGCGCGCACTCCCAGGTGAGCTGCTGTGGGCGTGCAGTAGTCTGTAGTACAGCAGAGAATTTTTGTGGGCGCGCACTCTGGTACAGGTGTGTTGCTGCGAACATCTTGCTCATTGGCACAGGTGAGTTGCTATCTGAGTGCACTCTAGTGGGCGTGAGCTGTTACGGACACGCGCTTTATATCCCAAGCGATCTGCGACGAGCGCTCCCGCTCAAGCTCTACAAGGTGAGCTTGTGGGCGCGCGCTCTGTGACCTCGGAACCTTCAGCTCGGGGCTCCAACATCAGCGTTACATCTCTCTGTAACTGCAGGGCATGGGTTAACTTGGTCAGGAACTCTGTTCCCCTTCCTCTTATACATTTTTATGAGCGCTCAATCCAGCTGCTCTGTCACTTTTTTGAAAGCTATGGAAGAGTTCCATCACATAGACCGTGGGTGTAGGAGGGCATACTCCGTGGTGTACAATTTTATTGCAATGGGGCAGCAACAAGGCTCTGCACTGCTGCTATTGTTCTATGCAACAGAACAGGGAACCAGCTGAATCTGTCTGTACTTTTATTCTTGAGAGTCAGAGCTAGAAGTGTTGGCCATTTAGATTGCTTTTGCATTCCAGGGTCTTTGTATAACAGGCACTAACTAATGTGGTATGTGGGTGTCTGAGGGAGCAATGTATGGCAACTGCATTTGCCAGTGCAAGGGAGGGGGCAGCAAACCCTGCCATGGTGTACTGAAGTTTGTTATAATGCCAGATGGGGCAACAAACATGATCATGGTGTACACATTTTTATTACGAACATACGAAATTGCCGGCAGAAAAAGGCTCACAGGTCTATCAAGTCTGCCTGGTTTTGCAGCTCTCAGTTTAATACCACTGCAGCAGCCCCCCAACCCCACCCAATCCCCTCTCTTCTTCCCCTCTCCAGGTCCTCCCCCTCCCATTGTGTTTTTGTCTGTATTAACCCTGCCACTGACTCTACCCCAGCCTCGCTTAAAGCTATCCACTTTCCTCAGTTCGATTAACTCCTCTAGCAATGCGTTCCATCCCTCCACCACTCTCTTTGTAAAGTAGTGCCTCTTCATTTTCTTCCTGAACCTTCCCCCTTCCAACTTCATACTGTGCCCCCTAGTGACCCTACCCCCTTAAGCGGAACAATCCTCCCTCTCTGACTTTGTTTATGCCTTTCAAGTACTTCAAAGTCTCTATCATATCCTCCTTTTCCCTTCTCTCCTCCTTCGAGTACATGTTGCGCTCCCTCAATCTTTCCTCATAAGGCAACTCCCCTAGTCCCATTTTGTAGCCCTATGCTGCATCCTCTACAGTCATCTCACATCCTTCTTGAGTATGGTCACCAGAACTGTACACAGTACTCCAAGTGCGGCCTCACCAGTGATCTATACAAGGGTAGGATGACCGCCACATTTCTAGAGGTGATCTCTCTGGCAATGCACCCCAGCATCCAATTTGCCCTTGCTGCCACCCTCGTATACTGTGCTGATACCTTCATGTCCCCTGTGACTAGTACTCCCAGGTCCCTTTCCTCCTCTGAAGTTGCTACCTGCACTCCCCCCCGCCAGTAGCTGGTCCTGGGATTTCTGGCTCCGAGGTGCATGACCTTGCACTTCTTAATGTTAAACCCTAATTACCACTCCTTTGACCAATACTCAAATTTAGCTAGATCCTCCCTGAGTGCCTGCCTTCCTTCTTCACTGTCCACTTTTGCACAAATCTTAGTGTCATTGATGAAAAGGCTGATCTCACTCTTGACCCCCTCTGCAATGTCTCCAATGAAGACATTGAACAAAACAGGGCCCAGCACCGAACCCTGAGGTACCCCACTAGTTACTGGCCTTGGCTTGGATGTCTCCCCCTTACAGCTACCCTCTGTTGTCTGCCCTGCAGCCAGCTCATAACCCACCCCACCAGTTTATCCCCTGCCCCCATATCCCTCAGCTTGCTCAGTAACCTCCCATGTGGCACCAAGTCGAAAGCCTTGCCGAAGTCCAGATACAGGACATCCACAGCATAGCCTTAGTCAACCATCCTAGTGACCCAGTCAAAGAAGTCAATTAGGTTAGTCTGGCACGATCTACCCAAGACAAATCCATGCTGTCTCTCGTCCTGTAGACCATTACTATTGAGAAAGGTTATCTACCTCTCCTTCAGAATGGTCTCCATCAACTTCCCCACTATAGAAGCCAAGCTCACCAGTCTGTAATTGCTCAGTTCATCCTTGGGTCCACTCTTGTGGAGGGGCACCATGTGAGCCATCCTCCAGTCTCTGGGTACATTCCACGTCTCCAAGGAGGTGTTGAACATGTCTGTCAGAGGGCCTGCCAACACCTCTGCTAGTTCCTTCAGGACCCTTGGGTGTATACCATCTGGTCCCGGTGCCTTGTCCGCCCACAAGGCTTTAAGGCCCTTCAGAACAGAGGGCTGACTTTGCCAAAATGGGTGAGTGCCTAAGGAATGCACTAGCAAATGGGCAGGAAGGAGGGGTGGAAGAACAATGGGGAATAATAAAAACTGCCATCACAGAGGTAACAAGCCTTTGTGTGAAGCAAATAAACAAAAAACGATGTAAGAAACCACTGCGGTTCTCAAAGGAGGTGGCAGTGAAGGTTCAAGAGAAAAAGAAAGCATTCAGAAAGTACAAGGAATCACAGAAGGAGCAGGACAGAGCATTGATCAGTTAAAGCAAAAGGAAGCTGGGAAGGCAGTCAGAACAGCAAAGGCCCGAACCGAGGAAAAGATAGCCAACTCAGTTAAGAAGGGGGATAAAACCTTTTTTAGGTACATCAGGGAGCGAAGGAAGACCAAGGGAGGGATAGTGAGGCTTAATAAAGGGAGGGGGCAGAGGGTGACGGTGAAAAGGCAGAAATACTAAACAAATGTTTTTGCTCCGTATTTACAAATGAAGAGGAGGAGGTACCTAAAACAAACAGTAGAAACACTCTGGATACAGAAGTTGATACCAGCCCATTTACAGAAGAAAAGGTTCTGAAAGAACTCTTAAAACTGAAGGTGGACAAAGCAATGGGGCCTGATGGGATTCATCCCAGAATTCTAAAAGAACTAAGGGTAGAACTAGTGACACCACTGACTACCCTCTTTAACAACTCATGGGTGGATGGGGTGGTACCCGAGGACTGGAGGAGGGCAGATGTGATTCCCCTTCACAAGAGTGGGAGCAGGGCAGAAGCAGGAAACTACAGACCTGTTAGCTTAACCTCAGTGATAGGGAAAATGATGGAATCATTTCTGAAGGAAAGAATTGTCGAGTACCTAGAGGTCAGAGGGGCACAGGACCCAAGGCAGCATGGATTCACAGCGGGAAGGTCATGTCAGACGAATCTAATAGATTTCTTTGACTGGGTGACCAAAGTAGTAGATCAGGGAGGGGCTGTGGACATGGCCTACCTAGACTGTAGCAAGGCATTTGACTCAGTCCCACACAATAGATTAATATACAAGTTAGCCAGCCTGGGAGTGGGTCCCAAGATGATAGTCTGGGTAAAGAATTGGCTGGAGAACAGGACACAGAGGGTAATAGTAAATGGAGTCCACTTGAAGAAGGGTTACTAGTGGGTCACCGTAGGGTTCAGTATTAGACTCGTCCTCTTCAATGTCTTTATGTTTACATTGCAGAGGGACTGGAAGGAAAGGTATGTCTCTTTGCAGGTGACACAAATATCTGTAACAGAGTTGATGCACAAGGTGGGGTGGAAAGGATGAGAAGAACTTGGCAAGGTTAGAGGAATGGTCAAATGTATGGCAGCTTAGATTCAATGCTAAGAAATGCAAGGTAATGCACCTGGGAAACAAAACCCAGGGAAGAGTACACAATGGGGGTGAGATACTAACAACAACAAAAATGGAAAGGGACCTGGGGGTAGTCATATCAGATGACTTAAAGGTGGGCAAGCAATGTGAGAGGGCAGTAAGGAGGGCTGGGGGGATACTGGGATGCATAGGGAGAGGCATCACCAGTAGAAAACAGGAAGTTGTTATCCCTCTGTACAGACAGCTGATGAGACCCCATCTGGAGTACTCTGTGCAGTTCTGGAGACCCAGTCTCTGCAAGGACATAGACAAGATGAAAGCTGTCCAGAGGAGGGCAACTAAAATGGTGCAGGGTCTGCACCGGAAGACATATGAAGAGAGACTAAAGGAGCTTATATGTATACCCTCGAGGAAAGGAGGGTGAGGGGGACATGATAGAAACTTTCAAGTACCTCAAGGGAATTGACAAAGTCCAAGAGGGTAGCATCTTTCAAAAAACAGGTGTGCAAGAACAAGGGGCACAATTTGAAGATGGGGAGGCGGCTCAGGAAGTATTTTTTCAGAGAGGGTTGTGGATGCATGGAGCGGCCTTCCCGGAGGAGGTTGTGGAGTCAAAAACAGTGGTTGAATTCAAGCATGCATGGGACAGTCATTAGGCAATTCTAGGGGTGAGGTAGAAAGAAGTAGGCTGCTGGTTAACTAGGATATGCAGCTTATCCATTAGGTAGGGAAATGGGCAGACTGGGTGGGCCAAGCGGTCCTTATCTGCCGTCAAATTCTATGTTTCTATGTTTCCCTTGGATGACCCCATCTGTTATCTGTGCCCCCCTTGCCCCTTTCCCTTGTGGTATTGGGCCATCCCTTTCTTTCATGAACACTGAGTAGAAGTACTCGTTGAATGTTTCTGTCTGGTCTTCCCCTTTTTCTGCCCATCCCCCCACCCTTTTGATTCTAACAATGTCATCCTACAACTCCTCTTTTCCCTTATGTATTTAAAGAACCACTTTTCCCCATCTTTGATCCCTTAAGCCAATTTCAGCTGCTTTGCTGCCCTAACTGCCCTGCTCACTTCTCTAGATGCCTTTGTGAACACCTCCCTGTCTTCCTCATGCCTAGATTATTTATTTTTTGGCTCCACTCACTCGCACCGGCCAGTCTCTCCTTCGGGTCTCCAAGGACTGCACTCGGCCCAGGCCACCCCCCCCCCATCCACCCACCACCCCACATCGCAGCCTGCCCCCAGGGTAACCTGATGTATCCCTTCATTGGACAGGTCCCCTCCCTACAGAGGGAATGAGCCTAACTGGCCTACACCTAGATTTTTTGAACTTAATGAAGGCCAGTCTTTTTTCCCACCTTCCACTCCACTTCCTTGCTAAGCCAGCTAAATTTTTTGACCTGGACTGCTTACTCTGAGACTTGGCACATGTGTTCATGGCCTCATTTAGCCCCTTCCTAATGCTTGCCCACTTCTGTGCAGCATCCATCGCTGGGCTAATACCAGCTAAATACCCCTTTAGGATGCTGCCCATTCTGGCAAAATCTGCCTTCCTGAAGTCTAACACTCTTCTCCTGGTCTTAGCCGACTCCCTCCCTGTGTTGAGGATGAACCACACTGAGCAGTGGTCACTTCCTGCTAGAGGGTCCTGTACTACCACATCCTGGACTTGGTCACTATTTGTTAGCACAATGTCCAGTATGTTTCCCTCCCTGGTAGGCTCCATCACTCCTTTTATAGAGATGGCAACTCTGACCCATACCAGATAACAGAGAAACAACATAATCATTTTTTTGTGTGCCAGTTGCCAAACAAAAAATGATTTTGTTGTCTCGCAGATATACATTTCTTTGTATTAGCAAGTGAGCACACCAGGAATGGCTTTAGAGTTTTGGGGGCTCCCAGTGAGATAAGTCATGGGGCTCTTACCCAACCTAAACTGACCTTGTATTTTACTTTGTCCAAAATGCACAACCTTTTATTTTCAATACAATCAGTTATATAACTGTGTTTTTTAGAGGGTGGTAGCAATGTTAGTTTTAGGGTCCCAACTGCCCATCCAATCCATGTCAGTTCATCAGCCTCTGATTAGCTGGGACATACCTTAGGGGGTAATTTTATGACATCACACAAGAAGGCTTCACAGAACCCAGTGACAACCTTTAGTGCTATTTTACTTTAAACATGAGTAATAATAATAATAAAAACAAAGTGGTACCTTGGATCTGGCTGGGGACCTCTCATTAGCATGTAGCCCCCAGCAAACACAGGGTTCGCTGGTGCCTAAAACTATGAGTGCACCAGGTAAACATGCTATTTTAAGAAATGACATGCGCCATCGAGCCAAAGAGGAAAGGGGAGGGTGTCAATGGAGAACCAATTACGGAAGGACAGGTGTTGAAAGAACTAAATGCACTAACAGTGGATAAATCAGTTGGCCTGGATGGACTGCATCCATGGGTACTGAAAGAAATGGGGCAAGTTCTGACTACACTGCTGGCAGGTCCTTTTTGTGCCTTTGAAACCAGGATAGTACCAAGAGACTAGAGGACAGCAGATTTGGTGCCTCGGCACAAGAGTTAAAGCAGGGATGAACCAGGGATCTACAGATTGGTCAGTCAGACATCTATAGTGGGGAAATTACTGGAGACCATAATAAAAAAGAGACTGGCTAGGTTCCTGTAGGTTAATGGTCTTTAGGGCACTAGGCAGTGCCAGTTCACAGTAGGGAGGTCATGCAAGACATAGACAATGACGTCAACAGCAGAGAAAGATCACTGGCCCATCCATTCTGCCCATAAACCCATACCAACCCAGGACCTATTGTCCATACAAGGTTTTAACCCACACTGTCCACTTCCATGTTCCCCGCCCTACCACTTCCACCCTAAGCAACCACTAAGCCTTTCACTCTGTCCCAGAAGTGTCTGAAACCATTGATAGCTTTTGCACTCACCACATCAGCTGGCAGGATTGTTCCACAGCTCAACCAGCCTTTCTGTGAAATAAAATGTTCTTTTTGCTCTTGAACCTTCTTCCCCTGTCAGTTTCCACTCATTCCCTCATGTTCTTGATGAGCTACCTATGTTAAATAGCTCCTTGCAGTTTACCTTGTTCATTCCTTTCAGGAACTTGAAAGTCTCTATCATATCTTCCCTCTCCCGTCGGGCTTACCATGAGTACATGTTCAGTCCCTTGAGCCAATCCTCATAAGGTCTGCCCTGATGGCCCTCAGTCATTTTGGTCACCCTATGTTGCACTGTCTCCAGCTTGTCCTTATCTTTCCTTAGGTGAGGACTCCAGAACTGAGCACAGTACTCCAGGTGGGTCCTCACCAGGGATCTATACAGAGGAAATAATAGTTCCATTCTTTCACTGTCAGTACCTCTTCCTGTATACCTCAGCATCATGTTTGCCTTACTGTAGGCCTCGTTATACTGGTTTGATTGTTTTAGGGAGTCACTGATGATGACTTCTAGGTCTCTTTCCCCAGAGGTCATGCCCAGTGTTTCCGCCCCCCCACCCATTCAGTACTATTTCCTGGGGCTCTTGCTCCCTATGTGCATCACCTTGCAGTTTTTGGCATTGAATTCCAACTGTCAAAACTTTGGCCATCTCTCTAGCCGTTGCAGTTCTTTGCATCTCCTTAAACCCTCCTCGCTGTCTACCTTGCCACAGAGCTTGGTGTAATTTGCGAAGAGACACATCTTACCCTGGATTCTTTCTCCCATGTTGATGATAAACATATTGAAAAGGCCTGGATTGGGGCCAGCCCAGTGGCATGGAGGGCTGAGGCAGCATGTCTTACCTCCTGCCACACTGGCTACCCATGTTCACGATGTGAGCGGGCCTTTGGGGGTCGGCTGGGGAAGGAGAGGATCGAGCATCTGGAAGACAGTTCTCCTCTTCTAGGGAGGGGTTGGGATGGAGTCCGTTGCATGCCTGACCCCCAGCGGAGGCTGAGGGTCGATACCAGTGGCTCACACATTGGGGGTGGTTTAGGACAGTCGTCCGACATGTTGCGTGCAGGAGCACGAGTGGCTCGTTCATTGGCGGCGTTGCACGTCACTGTGCCACTCGGGGAATGGCCCCTCGGACAGATGGCTGCCTGACGCCGCAAGCCCCACTCCCGCGATAGCAGCAGCCCCTCGCACCGGATCCAAACTGGTGGGTTGAGGGATCCCCGCCGTGGGGGAAAGCAAGGGGACAAGGCTGCGAGCAGGAGATGGAGCTGGGCACCTTGGCAAGAGGGAGCTCCGTAGGGGATGCGTAGGAGAAAATAGATTAACGGGGGAAAAAAAAAGAAAAGGCCTGGACTGGTGCTATGTGCTTTACCTCTCACCATGCCAACGACTAGTGTTTGAGCTCAGGTTGCTAGGGGTCAGCGGGGGAGGGCGAGGATTGAACATCTGATGGACTGCTCTCCTCTCCGAGGGTGGGGGAATCTGCTGTTTCACTCCTTGGCTGCCATCTGGAGGAGACCGGGTGGCAGCACCAGAGTCTGTACTACAGAAGTAGGGCCATGGCTATGTAGTGCGTGCATGCCTCCATGTACACATGCTTATGGCCACCGTTGTTCTGAGCCCCGTCCAACCTAATGAGGTTGTAGCCTGGAAGGGTGCATACTGAGTCAGGTATGTGTGGCTTAAGCCAGGTCTCCGTGATCCCCATAATGTCCGGGTTATAGCCACCGTGGCATGGGGAGAAAAGTGGAGGAAAATGGTGATAGTGGGCTACATGAAGCCCTGCCTGCCTGCCCTTGTCCCGCTCTGTCGCCTGCTTGCCGATACCCTAGTCTGGATTTAGAATTACTGGGTGAGTGGAGGATGGTTCCACTTCTTCTGGGCCCCGCCACTGGGGGAAAATCTGTGGAGGAATGAGGCTCAGAGTCAGAGAGACAGTATGCGGACTTGGGAGGCAGGGTCAGGGCTGAACTTAGCCACCCACAGTGCGCCTGGAGGATACAACCTATATAAACAAGCATTTGTCAATGACGAATGTTGATTGCGTTGGTCTTTTGAGCTTGCTCAGTGGCCCTCTGTCACTGGCTGTCTGTTTGTCCCGGTGCTGCAGGCTGCTCTTTTGTAGTGGGCTGCTGCCTGCATTGACACCTTGTTCTGCTGAGGAAGAAATCCACAGCTGTCCCAACAGAGCTCCATTGAGGTGGCTCACTCCCCCCCCCCACTCGTTCAATCTGTTTCTCTTGGCACTGCAGGTTGCCCTTTTGTACTGGATTCCTGCCTGTGTTGGTGGCTTTTTCCTACCCACAAAGAAAGCCACAGCTGTCCCGACAGAGCTCTGTTGAGGTCGATCACTCCCCCTGTTGCATGCAGTCATTCTGGTTCTCCTGGCGCTGCAGGCTGCCCTTTTGTACTGGGTTCCTGCCTCTGTTGGTGCCATTTTCTGCCCACAAAGAAATCTGCAGCAGTCCCGACAAAGGTCCGTTGAGCTCGCTCATTCCCCTTCTCTCACTCGCTCATTCTGTTCTGCCGGCACTGCAGGCTGCCCTTTTCTACTGGGCTCCTGCCTGCGTTGCTGCCTTCTTATGCCCACAAAGAAATTTGCAGCAGTTACAATACAGCTCTGTTGAGCTCAGTCACTCGCTCATTCTGGTTTTCCTGCCACTGCAGGCTGCCCTTTTGTACTGGGCCACTGTATGCATTGCTGCCTTTTTCTGCCAACAAACAAATCTGCAGCAGTCCCAACAAAGCCCCGTTCAGCTCACTGACTCCCCCTCCCTCACTCGCTCATTCTGTGTGTCTCCTGGCGCTGCAGGCTGCCCTTTTGTACTGGGCTCCTGCCTGCATTGGCAGCTTTTTCTGGCCAGAACGAAATCTGAAGCAGTCCCGACACAGCTCCACTGAGCTTGCTCACTCCCCCTCTGTCACTCTCGCATTCTGTTTCTGCTGGCACTGCAAGCTGGCCTTTTGTACTGGGCTCCTGCCTGCATTGCCGCATTTTCTGCCCACAAAGAAATCTGCAGTAGTCACACTAGAGCTCCATTGAGCTCGCTCACTACCGCCTGTCATTCGCCGTTCTGTTTCTCTTGGTGCCGCAGACTGTGCTTTTATGGGGCTCCTGGCTCGTTGGCACCTTTGTTCTGTCCACAAAGAAATCCGCAGCTGTCCCGACAGAGCTCCGATGAGGTCGCTCAGTCTCCCTCTCTCATCGCTCATTCTGTTTGTCCTGGCGCTGCAAGCTGCCCTTTTGTACGGGGTTGCTGCCTGCATTTGCGTCTTTTTCTGCCCACAAAGAAATCCCAGCAGTCCTGATAGAGCTCCGTTGAGCTCACTAAGTCCCCTTGTCTCACTCGCTCGTACTGTTTATCCCACCGCTGCAGGCTGGCCTTTTGTACTGGGCCCCTGCCTGCACTGACACCTTTTTCTGCCCACAAAGAAATCCGCAGCAGTCCTGACAGAGCTTCGGTGAGTTCGCTCACTCCCCCTCCCTCACTTGCTCTCTCGTTCTGTTTCTCCCAGTGCTGCAGGCTGCCCTTTTGTACTGGGCTCTTGTGTTGGGGCCTTTGTCTGCCCACAAACAAATCCACAGTAGTCCCAACAGACCTCAGTTGAGCTCGGTCACTCCCCCCTCTCACTCGGTCGATCTTAATCTGTCCCAAACACTGATTTCCCAGAGTGACCGTGGTATTGTCCGGCAGGAGTGCAAAAACATATTTTAGCCAGGATGTGAAAAATGACAGCTGTAGTGCTCATAAGGAGTTGTAAAAAAATGCCACTGTTGAAAATGTGGCGTGACAGTATTACAAAATTACGAAGTTTCAAGGGTACGTGGAAACAGTTCAACGCACGCTTGTAACACAGTCATGTTATGGAGTTTCGTCACCACATTTTCAACATAGGGATTTTAGGACCTCTGCTCATTTATTTATTTATTTATTTAAGAGATTTACCAGGTAAGCATTCTGAGCGGGGACCGCTCGTTTCCAGATGCGACCTGGAGTGCCACTGTCATTTTCTTATTCCGTCCTGAACACTGATTTCCCACAGTCACCATGTTTTTCTGTGCCGGAACTGTGAAAACACATTTCGGTCAGGATGTGAAAAAGACAGCTGTACTGCTTATAAGGAGGTGTGAAAAAATGGCACTGTTGAAAATCTGGTGTGACAATACTACAAAGCTGAGAAGTTACAAGGATGCGTGGAAAGTGCGCAACGCACACTTGTGACACAGTCAATTGATGGGCTATCATCACCAAATTTTCAACATAGGGATTTTAGGACCTCTGCTCATGAACAGTATCATTGTCATTTTCTTAATCTGTCCCGAACAGTGATTTCCCACAGTGACCGCTTTATTCTGCGCCGGAAGTGCGAAAACACGTTTCTGCCAGGATGGGAAAAATGACAGCTGTACTGTTCATAAGTAGCTCTGGGAAAATGGCAATGTCGAAAATCTGGAGTGAAAATATACATTTGCGAAGTTACAAGCGTATGTGCCAACGCGCAACGCATTGCAGAATACAGTCATTTTATGGAGTATCATTACTAAATTTTCAACATAGGCATTTTAGACCTCTACTCATGAACAGTGTCACTGTCATTTTCTTAATCTGTCCTGAACACTGATTTCACAGCGACTGCTACTATTCTGCGCCAGAAGTGCGAAAACCACGCTTTTGGCCAGGATGTCAACAATGACAGCTGTACTGCTCACAAGGAGGTGTGACAAAATGCCAATTTTGAAAATCTGGCGTGAAAATATTGTAATTGCGAAGTTACAAGCGCACGTAGCAACTGCGCAAGCAACGCTCGTAAAACAGTCACTTTTTGGATTTTTCCCACCAAATTTGCAACATAGGCTGTTTGAGAGCCCACCTCATGAACAGTGGCACTGTTGTTTCGTTAATCAGCCCCGAAGGGTGATTCCGCACAGGGATCGCAAAACCACCTTTCGGGCCTGATTAGCGCCATGACAGCTCAAGAGAATTCATGAGGAGGGGCCCCAAAAACCCCATGTTGAAAATTTGGTGCAAAAATTCCCAAAAATACCGGAGATATGCGCTAAAGTTGAAAAAAACCCTATCTATTACATTATACAGCTTACCGGCATTTCCTCATTTCGCTGTCGGCTTTGAAGAGTGTGACATGGATTCGGTCCACCAAGATCATCGCGTTGAGCTGCGAGGTAAGTATGGGGTGAGGGGGTGTGGGGAGGCAGGGTGCGCAGTGGGTGGGCGTAGGTTGTGGGAGGGATGCAAGGAAGCTACGAGGACTATTCTCTTTTTTTCAGGAAGAAAAACAAAACACATCACAGGACCGTTTTTCAATTTACAGGGCATGTGGCATGCTGGGTGGGCTCCCAGCATGCCACCGAGTCCTGCTTTGGGGCAGCTGTAGCAGACGGCGCTGGGCACCATCAGCAAACAACCAGTGTACATGGCACGCTGGGGTGGGCTCCCAGCGTGCCACCGAGTCCTGTTTTTTTTTGGGTAGCCAGCCAACGGGATTGGGCACCCCATCGGCAAATAAAAAGAACGCGATTTTCTGCCGACGGGATTGGGCACCCGTCGACAGACAATAAAAAGCAGGGAGGGTGTAATCATTATGCGCGCACGGGAGTGGCCTCTCCATCGGCAAATAAATATAGTAGATATTGTTTGTGAATACAGCAAGCTGCCACCATGTTCACAAACAATATCAGGGGTTTCACATCCCGCATTGCAATGACGGGTCGCTCCCTCATTGCAGCGGATGGCTGACGCTGCAATGACGAGGCGGCCCCTGATTGCAGCGGCTGATTTTTTAGAAAGTTGTGGCACGCTGTTTGAACTAGTGTCAGCAGCAGCGTGCCACGGCATTGGGGGATGGGGGGCAAGCCTTTGCAGGCTGTGGGGGCATTGGGCACAACAGTGCCACGCCTCCACAACCTGCTTGTGGAGAAAGCTGACACAATTTGTTTCTTGCGCATGCGCGCAATCAACATAAATAAAATAACAAATAAAATGACTGGACCAAGGACTAATCTTTCTTGCACCCCACTGGTGACCTCCCTCTCTTCTGATATGAGTCTGTTAACCACAACCTTCTGCTATCTTCCTTCTGGCCTGTTTCTCACCCATCTAACTGTGTCGTTTACTGCACCCAGATTCTCTAGCTTCTTCATCACCCTTCTGTGAGGCAGAGAGAGAGAGAGAGAGAGGAAAGCCATGCTGAAATTGGAATAAATCCACATCATGGCCCTTATCCACTACCCTTGTTACCCAGTCATAGAATACTATCAGGTTGGTCTGATAAAACCTCCCTGCCATTAACCCATGCTGTTTACTATCCTGGAGTCAATTTCTGTCCAGGTAGTTCACAAGGGCCTCTTTGACTAGGGTCGCCATCAGTTTACCTACAGTAGAGATAAGACCAACAAATCTGTAGTTACCTGGTTGCTCCTTTCCTACCCCCCCTTATGGAGTGGGACTATGTCTGGTACCCTCCAGACTTTTGGAACTACCCATGTCCATTGTGCTGTTGAGTAGCTCTACCAGGGGTTCAGCTAGATCCATTGCAAACTCCTTGAGCACCCTTAGATGCATCCCATCTGGCCCTGGGGCCTTGTTTATCTTTAGGGCTGCAAGCCCTTTCCAGACCCTTTCACTGGTAAATACTTGCTGCCTTATCTCCAGGATCCCCCTTACAGCTGCCTAAATGCCCCTCTCTGGCAGAGGCCCTCTGACTTTCCGTGTTAATACAGAGCAGAAATAGTAATTAAGAGCTGCTGCTTTCTTCCTGTCCTCCCTAATTACCATACCTCCCTCTGTTAGCCTAACAATTCTTGCTTTTCTTTTTTTCTTCCCTAATATGTATATATATATATATATATATATATATATATATACAGTATATATCGTGTGTGTGTATATATGTGTGTATATATATATATGTATATGTGTGTGAATATACGTGTGTGTGTATGTGTGTGTGTATATATATATACACACACACACACACATACACATATGTATGTATATAATGGGTGTAAAGAACTGTTTTTCCCCTTCCCTTGACCCTCTCTGCAATACACAACTCTGTGTCTGCCTTTGCTTCTCTGACTGCCCTCGTGGTTTCCTTTGCTCACATTGGATACTCTCTCTATTCTTCCTACTCTTGTTTTTCCTTATACCTGGTGAAGGCCTTGTTTTTGTCTCTCACCGCTTTCGTGTCCTATCCAGAGAACCATATTGGTCTCTTGTACCTGTTTCTTTTGATTACCTTTTCAAAGCAAGACTTTGTTGTCTTGAGAATGGCCCCCTTCACTGCCCCACCATCTTTCCTCCACATCCCTGTTGCTGTCCACTCTGAGTAACTTGTCCTAGATCAGTTCCCTCACCTGGCTGAATTGAAGTCTGCCCTTCTGAAACCTAGGACTTCAGCCTTTGATGAGGGCTCACTTGTCCCAAGGAGCAGGTTGAAACATACAGAGTTATTGTCGCTGGACCCTAGTGACTCCCCTCCCCTCACTCCTCCTGCGACTTCGCAGTTTGTGAGCACCATGTCAGGAATGGCAGTCTGCCTAGGGGGTTCCTTAACCCACTGCACCAGCAGGCAGTCCTGCATTGTATCAAGTAGGGCCTGACGTCTGGAGCTCCTGGCCACTGGAATGACCTAATCAACACAGAAACATAGAATTTGTTGGCAGAAAAGGAGTGCTTGGCCACCCAGTCTGCCCAGGTGTTCCCTGCCTATTCTGTTTCTGCAGACCCTAGTCGGTCTGCAGCAACCCTTCCCCCTCCAACTACCAATATACACCTGTGTTTGTCACGTGTATACTTGAAGGCCCCCACTGTTTTTGCTCCCACTACCTCCACAGCTAGATGGTTCCAGGCGTCCACCACTCTTTCAATGAAGTAGTACTTCCCCACATCCCTCTTTAACTTCCCCCGATTCCAGCTTCATTGCATACCTGTTTGTCCTGGTGCACTTGCTGATTTGAAAAAAAACTCCCCTCCTGTACCCTTTTCTTTCCCTTGAGGTACTTGTAGGTCTCTATCATGTCCAACCCTCCTACAGTGTAAATGTTAAGGTCCCTCAGTCTCTCCTTATAGGACATTTAATGCAACCCTTGCACGATTTTAGTTGCCCTCCTCTGGACTGCCTCCACCCTGTCTATATCCCGAGGTGCAGCCTCCAGAACTGAACATAGTACTCCAGGTGGGGTCTCATCAACAACTGATATAGTGGTGACACCACCTCCCTCCTTTTGCTGGTGATACTTCTCCCTGTGTACCCCAGCATCCCAGTGACCTTGCCCAGTGCCATATTACACTGCCTCACCACTTTGAGGTAATTAGATATGATAACCCCAAGGTCTCTTTCCTGCTTAGTAACCGTCAGTACCCCCCCCCCCACCACCACCATTTTATACTCAGCTCCTGGGTTTCTATGCCCTAGGTGCATGATTCTGTACTTTTTAGCATTGAACCCCAGCTGCCATACCCTTGATCACTCCTCACGTTCCCTCAGGTGTCTACTCATTCTCTCCACCCCTTCTGAGTATTCACCGTTTTACAGATCTTGGTGCCATCTGCAAAAAGTCATACCTTTCCTTTGCTCCTATGCAGTGTCACTTATGAAGCCTGCTCACTAGACTCAGTACTGCCTACAACAGCATCTGTAGGTTTGCATTACTTGCTCCCTGCTCCACTCACCACTGCACCCTGTACAAATCACTGGGCTGTCTTCCACTATAAGCCAGGCGCAACTACGCACTAGGATGCTTAGTGGACAACACCAGTAGGAGTGGCAACCTGTCTCCTTACTATTCATTTTATTTATAAGTTTCACCAGGAAAGGCATACTGAGCTGGGAGCTCATTTCCAGATGCATCCTGGGGGAAGGGAAGGTTGTACAAGAGGGATGATTAAAACAAGAGCATAGATATAAGCACATGTGGCAGACCATTGCAGAACAGTACAGAGTTGCAGTCAATCATAAGATCCATTAGGGCTAGAACATACAGAGGTGAGTAACATGGAATCAGTAGGCAAAAGCAGCCACGAGTGAAACCACTTTTTATCCCCGGACCAATAAAATAAAACTGTATGGCTAAAAAAGCTCCAAGACAGGCAACTATATGACACAAGCTTACCACTCCCTGCTTAAACATAATTCCTCCTCTTACACCCTCTGGCAGTCCTCCGTCCCTCCATTGATAGTTCTCAGGGGTTTCCACATGCCTGGGCAGCATACCTTCTCCATTGCTGCCCCCCACCCTGTGGAACAAACTCCCTACCTCCCTCCACTCCCTGGACTCACACCCCTCCTCCAAGGCCCATTTCAAAACCTGGCTCCTTGCTAAATCAAACTGCCAGTGCCCGCACAGGTGACCTAGCAGAAGTGAGTCCTGTCTTCCTTCGTGACCACGACTGGGCTATCCCAAGTACCTCCACGTGCTACCTTTTAAATACTTGCCATAATTTGCCGTTACTGAACACTGTACTTTATACAGTATGTTCATTTATTTTGGTACCAGGATACTCTTTTTATTTTTATTTATTTTTTTAGCCCTGTTCCATCCCTTGACAGGAACTCTGCTCCTGCCCAGCACACTGTCCCCAACATGCCCAGGCTAACCCCCCATGGGCAGGGCCGCCAAGCGGGCACCCCTCCCCAATGGTCACATGAGCTCTTGCCCTGGCTTACCCCCAAGGGTGGAGCCACGGGAGCGGGACCCCCCCTGGTGGACAACAGGGGACAATGGAGATGATGGCTGAGCAGGGCATCATGGCTGGGACCAGAATTTTTGTGGGTGCTGCAAGCCCTGGAAGCAGGCTATGCAGTGAAATCCTCAGGAAGAGTCCAACGTCTGCCATGCCTCCAACAAAGTTAGGCACCGCTCGTCGTGGAGCCTCTGGCCCCCGCCAGGGGTGCTATTGTGCCAAACACTCACCTCCTCCCCAGAGAAGGAGAGCTATCCCTCGGGTGCTTGATCCTTCTCCCCCTGGCTGGCACTCCAACTCCTGGATCCATTCTCGAACCCAGGATGTCGGCATCGCATGCAGATGTCTTGCCGCTGTGCCAGGGGGCCGGCTGGTACCAGTGTACTCTTGCACTTTATTTGAACTCTATATTTTTCAACTGCTGCTTGCAAGGCAACCCAATGTAGTTGCTTTTGTTAACTATTCCAATATGTCATTTGAATTGTCTGAATCTACCCTTGTCTGTACTATTTCACGTGCCATTCTATGGCCCGAGTTGTGCCTGAAAACGGTCCTTTGGATCAGCGCACCTACCTGGTAAGCAAACAAATAAATAAAATAAATATTGAAGAGGACTGATCCCAGTACTGAGTCCTGCGGCACTCTGCTGGTCACATTCCCCTCATTAAGTGAGTGCATTTACCATCATTCTCTATCACCTATCCATTAACCAGTTTCTTACTGAGTTTACCAACTTTGATCCCACCCAGAGGCTGCTCAATTTCTTTATCAGTCTCCTTTGTGGCACAGTGTCACAGGCCTTACTGAAGTCTATGTAAGCCACATCCACTGCTCTTGATCTATTTATCTTAACCTCTGTAATCCTTGGCCACCTAGTTCCCGTGTTGGACAGCATTCCTTTAGGGCAACCACCTCCCCCTCTCCTACCTCCCCCTCTCATCAGTTAGCTTTGCATAGAAACATAGAATTTGACAGCAGATAAGGACCACTTGGTCCACCCAGTCTGCCCATTTCCCTGCCTACTGGCTAAGCTGCAGATCCTAGTTAACCAGCAGCCTACTTTTTCCTACCCCCACCCCTAGAATGGCCTTATGACTGTCCCATGCATGCTTGAATTCCACCACTGTTTTTGACTCCACAACCTCCTCCAGAAGGCCGCTCCATGCATCCACCAACCCTCTCTGTGAAAAAATATTTCCTTAAATTACCTCTGAGCCGCCCCCATCTTCAAATTGTGCCCTTGTTCTTGCACACCTCTTTTTTGAAAGATGCTACCCTCTTGGACTTTGTTGATTCCCTTGAGGTACTTACAGTAAATGTTTCTATCATGTCCCCCCTCTCCCTCCTTTCCTCGAGGCTATACATATTAAGCTCCTTTAGTCTCTCTTCATATGTCTTCCGGTGCAGACCCTGCACCATTTTAGTTGCCCTCCTCTGGACAGCTTCCATCCTGTCTATATCTGCAGAGATTGGGTCTCCAGAACTGCACACAGTACTCCAAATGGGGTCTGACCAGCTGTCTGTACAGAGGGATAATAACTTCCTGTTTTCTACTGGTGATGCCTCTCCCTATGTATCCCAGTATCCCCCCAGCCCTCCTTGCTGCCCTCTCACATTGCTTGCCCACCTTTAGGTCATCAGATATGACTACCCCAGGTCCCTTTCCATTTTGTTGTTGTTAGCATCTCACCCCCCACTGTGTACTCTTCCCCTGGGTTTTTGTTTCCCATGTGCATTCCCTTGCACTTCTTAGCATTGAATCTAAGCTGCCATACATTTGACCATTCCTCTAACCTTGCCAAGTCCCTTCTCATCCTTTCCACCCCACCTTGTGCATCAACTCTGTTGCAGATCTTTGTGTCATCTGCAAAGAGACATACTTTTCCTTCCAGTCCCAGGGGCGGACTCATTCTGTTAGGTTGCCCTATTTTCCCTCTCTGCTATGTGTCTGATACCCTTTCTTCCCACTGCCCTTCTCTATGTCCTTCCTCCCTCTCCTCACTTGTACTCTATAAGCTACAACCTGTATACACTGCACTTTAAATGCCGATATTTGCACTTGCTTTACATGTCTGATTCATCCAAGTACTGATTTTGTATATTGTAACTGCCTGTACCGATGTCTACTTTTGTATGAAGTGTTGTCTTCTGTAAGCAAAAGTGTCCTCTGTGTCCAGGATCATCTTGAAAATGAGCTTGATCAATGATGTAACTGCCTGGTTAAATAAAGTTTGATTGATTGATATTTCCCTGGTCACCCAGTCAAAGAAATCAGTCAGATTCATCTGGCATGACCCCCCCCAATATGAATCCATTATGCCTCTGGTCTTGTGACCCGCAGCATTCAAGATGCTCCACTAGCCTTTCTTTTAACAGGGTTTTCATTAACATCCCCACCACTGACATGAGACTGACTGGTGTATGGTTGCTGGCCACCTCCCTGCTGCTGCTCTTAAGGAGCAAGACTATGTCTGCTCTCCTCCTGTTCTTTGGAACTACTCCTGTTTCCAGTAAGTTATTGAAGAAGGCCATCAGTAGTGCAAGAAGCACTTCTCTGAGTTCCCTTAGCACCCTTGGGTGTATCCCATATGGTCCCATGGCCTTGTCCACTTTCAGATTGGCAAGTCTCTTCAGGGCTTTTTCCTTTGAAAATGGACTTGTGTTCTCCCCTCCGTGTTCCTGCTGCTTCTCGGTGGTACATCCCATCTCCTCTGCTGTGAAGATTGAGCAAAGCACCTGATCAGGATGTGTGCTTTTCATGATCCTGTTCTTTGCATTCTCCTCTGCTGTTCTTATTCTCACTATCCTCCTCCTTGCCTTCCTCTTTTTTTTATTTATTTATTTATTTATTTATTTATTTAAACATCAGTTTAGAAACCTTTGAGCCAGAGGCTCATTTACAAAGGTACCTCGTCACAAAGAGGACATCAGAACAGTGAGTACAAGGGACACAGTACTTACAAACAAAAAGTTACAGTTCAATTACAATTTTGTTACAATAGAATACAATCTCCAACGAAGCAAAAGATAACAAAAGGTGCAAAACTTATGGTCGGGGGAGAGCTGGTGGGGGTAGAAGGGAGGGAGATAGGGGAGGAGGAATTAGTAGGGAAAGGAAGGGGGGGAAACCTTTGTTTGTGCACCTGAAGAAAGTCTTGTGACTTGTCCACTTTAGTTACCCCCTTGGCTACTTTTTCCTCTGTTTTTGCCTTTGCTCGACTTACTGCCTTACCTGCTTCCCTTTGCCTTGCCTAGAGTACCTTCCAGTCCTCCTCCCTATGTGTTTCTTATTACCTCCTGAATGCGACCCTTTTTTCCTTCACCTTCATGGCCACTTCCTTAGAGAATCATTATGTTTTTTTTTTTATGTCTCCTGGTTTTGCTCACTTCCTTCATGCAGAGACTGGTTGCCTTTGCTTTGCCTTCCCTTTTTTCCTCTGTCCTCCCCCGGGCAATCCTCCTGCTAGGCTGCTTCTAAGGCAGGCTTCCATTTCTCTAAAGTTTGCCCTTCTAAAGTCCAGGATTCTCGTCTTTGTGTAGTTTTTCTCCCCAGCTGTCTTAATGTTGAACCACACTGTACGGTGATCACTGGTCCCCAGGGGAGACCTCACTGTGACGTCTGCAACACTGTCCCTGTTAGTAAGCACCATATTCAGTACCGCTCCATCTGTAGTGGGCTCAGTAACTAGCTGCTAAAGAAATGCCCACCGCAGGGATTTAAGGATGGCCTTCTTCTAGCCAAATCTGCAGCTGGAAGACTCTAGTCCACATCTGGCAGATTGAAGTCCCCAACAAGCAGCACTTCCCCTTTCTTTTGCAGTCCTGCTAATGGTTTCCCCTAACGCCTTATCCAGCTTCTCCCCTCGTGTTATTTGGCAGATTTATATCTCCCACCACCACCTCCCCTTTGCCCCCCCCTTTCCAGTTCTCCCCTAGTTCCTTATTTCTGTCTTCCCTCTATCATGGAGGACTATAGAGCACCCCCATCCATGGTTTCTTGCCTGAGGATGCAGTGAGCTGAACCCACCGCAGTTGTCTCTCCATTACTTCCCTTGATGTTTTCCTCTTACACTGCTTCCATGCCTTCACCGACACATAGGGCTACATCTCCTTCTTTATCTTCTCCTCTATCCCGTCTAAACATGATGTAGCCTGAGACTGTCAAGTCCAGTCATTATTATCAGTGGCCCAGGCTTCTATGATGGCTACTGGATCCACTTCACTGTCTTCCACCATTGTCTGGAGCTCATTCATTTTAATCCCCAAATTCCTGTCATTAGGTAGACCCCTTTCCATCTTTCTGCTGCTCTCCTCTTGCTTTTTCCATTCTTTCCTAATTGCCTTAATTTTCTGTTTTTCATGCTGAATGTAGGCATTGTCCGCTTCGCTTACCGGTCTCTTCCCCCTAACCTAATTTGAAATTCATCCTTACTGTTACCCACCTTGCTGCTACTAGTTCCCTGTTCACCCTCACTAGGTTCTCCCACCTGCTTTCCCATCTTAGTAGTTCCACTAGCCTCTGTCTCCCCCACAGTCAGTTTAACTGTCCAGTGTAGACATCAGATTTCTGCCCCAGAGCACTGGCCCCTCTCGTCAGGTGAAGGCCATCACCCCTCAAGAGCCTCCTGTCTCAGGAGCCCCTGCCCCCCAACCCCACGCAAAGTGGTGCTCCTCCTCCTGACACCATCATGTCAACCACCCATTAAACTCCTCAGTCTCCTTCTTCCTTACGCTGTCATTCCCATTCCCCATATTCCACATATGGAGGACCTCGGAAGAGGCCAGGGAAGCTGAGTGTGCCTTCAGTCTGTCCCCCAGCCTCTTAAAGGTACGCTTCACTGCCTCTGCAGGCTGGTTCACCAGATCGTTGGTATCCAAGTGCACCAGCACCACCAGCTCCCGCCCCTTCTCCACCATCCTCCCTGTCCTATCTGTATCTTGGATGGCTGATGCACCAGGAAGGCATCTTGACTATTTCACTTCCCTTCCATCCCCTGTCCACTCTTCTTCCCTAATCATTGAGTCCCCAATCACTAAGATTCTCCTTGCTAACTTCCTCCTGCTCACCTCCCCCAGGTGCTACCTAGTCATCATGCCCATTTTCCCTGACTGACTCAGAGTCCCCCACCCTCACCCCCCAATGGAGTCAAGTACCTGAGTCTCCTCCAGGGGTGGAAAGCAGTTTACTGTCTGAATGGTGTAAGATTGGTCAAACCCCTTGTGGCTGCCCCAGCCATGCTGAATCCTCCCTTCCCCACCATCCTCCAACCCCCTAGGCCAGGGGGCTTCTGGGAGAGTGGGAGTGTAAAGGGTTGACCACAGCTGAGATGGTGCCACAACAGAGATATCTCATCTCTTGGTGCTTTCAGCTGAGCACGGAGCTCCACAAAGGTTGTGCAGATGGGTCAGTGCACCTTCCTTCAGAGCATAACCCTGGAGAAGAGCACCCTGCAGTCCCCAGAACTGGCTACCTCTGCACTGTACCTGCACGCTCCATATTGATCCTGTGATGAACCAGGGAACTATAGACCAGTGAGCCTTACTTGCAATTGTGGGAAACCTAATGGAGACTATCCTCAAGGAAAGGCTGGTAAAGTTTCTGGAAGATGATGGTCTCCAGGATGGCTAACAGCATGGGTTTGTCTCTTGCAGATCTTGCCAGATGAACCTGGTTGATTTTTGTTTGATTGAGTGATGTGGGCACCAGACAAGGGTCATGTAGTGGTCGTTCTTTACCTGGACTTCAGCGAGGCCTTTGACTCGGTGCCTCATGGTTTGCTAGCTGACCAGCAAATTGAGCAACCTGGGAGAGAGGATGAAAATGGTTAGATGGGTCAAGAGCTGGTTACAGGATAGGCAGCAGATGGGTAGTAGTGGGGGTAAATTATTGGAACCCAGAGTGGTAACAGGTGGGGTCCCACAGTGCTCAGTGCTGGGGCCAGTGCTGTTTAAAGTGATTTTATGAAGTTTGTCGTAGCATATGGGAGTAGTAATCTCTAAGAGTTGTGAATCAGTCTCCTACCATTCAAACAGCAAAAAACTGTTTCCATGAAAAAAATGCTTTTATTTCTGTGCTCTGCTTCATTTGCATAACAATGCCCGTTTCCTCCCTCAGTGCTGCAACCCCAACCGTGACATCACACAAGGGAGACAAAGTTTTTAAAGGGACACTTTCAATTTTTAGCTGACTCTTTACATTGTTTGCAAGTAGCTGTAGCTAGCATTATAATGTGTAGAAAAATTCTACTGATTTCATTGTCTGAAAGCAGCTCAGAGCCATGTAATCATTGACCCATAACTACACTCCTGAACTACTTACAGTCATTCAGGCCCTATAACATAAACATAGAAAAGTATTATCACGCTCCCACATTCTGACAGGAGCTGTCATTTCAGATCTGTCACTTCACCAGCAGTCAGTACGAGTGAAACAATATCTACACAGAATGGCAAATTATCTTTTTGACCTACCTGCATCACAGAAATTTTCTCGAAACTTTTCTGCAGACTGTACTGCTGTAAACACTACCGAAATAGGAGACTGCACTTTGATTAGGGGGATAGAAAAATCAGCTATTTAATGTACCCACAGTGCCTCACTATGTAAATTAGTATACAGGCTATTATATTTCTGTGGTCACTACAGAAATAGGAGACTACATCTCAGTGAAGAAATCTTGTCAGCGAGATACTATATGCACAATGTCTTGTTTTGAAAATAAACAAATGAGAGTTTTTATTGTTGAAGCCACTACAGAAATTTGAGACTGCACTTTACAGTGAGGAAATTGGAAAACAACTTCTTATTGTACCCACTATGCCTTGCTATGTACAACTATATGTTAGGTAATGGATCAATATTTCTCCATATAGTCCAAAATCCTTTAATATGTGTTGACCCTCTATGTTCGGATAATCAGTATGAAAAATAAACAGTTCTGGGTCAGGTTTCTTTTAAATCTCTGGTTCTTGTGCCAAAGTTTTATATTCTGTGTTATCCCTGTGATTTTCAGCCATTCGACTGTTTTTCATTTATCCAGCGTTTCAAGGTTTTAAAGCAACCTCTTCTTCAGGGAAAAATGGCTCTTAAAATCAGAAAGTGGTATACACAGATCTCAGAACCAAGTATATATTTCTTCTCTTTAGTATTCAATTTCTGTTTGCTAAACTGATTCTGTTGTGCAGCTTCAGTGCTCTATTGAATTTATTTTCATTTTTCAGCTTGCAGCAACCTGATTATCTTTCAGATTTTCTCAGCTGCGACGCATAATGTTTTTTCCTCTTTTTTTGCAATGCTGGCTTTCTCTTTGATTCCTCAAATGCTTTGATACTGGCATCCAGCAAACGCCATTAGGGCTTTTCTTTCTTTCTTTAGAAACTGAAACTTGCTGAAAAATGAAAATAAATTCAATAGAGCACCGAAGCTGCACAACAGAATCAGTTTAGCAAACAGAAATCAAATTGAATGTTAAAGAGAAGGAATATATACTTGCTTCTGAGATCTGTGTATACCTTTTTCTGATTTTAAGAGTCATTTTTTCCTGAAGAAGAGACTGCTTTAAAACCTTGAAATGCTGGATAAATGAAAAACAGTTGAATGGCTAAAAAATAAATGGATAACACAGAATAAAAAATGTTGGCACAGGAACCAGAGATTTAAAAGGAACCTAACCCAGAACTGTTTATTCTACATATTAGGTGCTACACTGCAGTCTCCATTACCAAAATAAGGGACTGCAATTCTGAGTAATGAACATTTAAGTCATCTGTATATTTTATCCAGAATTCCTTGTTGCTGTATGTGAAACATTGACAGATCCTTTGCATGACATAATTCTGGGGGTGTGGCCGCACACAGAAAACTGGAGGGTGGGCAGAAACAAAGTACTGATAAAATATAAAAACCCACTATGACATCTTTTTAAAAAAACACATTGCGGCTTCAACATCGGAAGCTTGGGTGGCAGTGGCATACTATTTGAAAAAGGCATTTGCAGATTCTCAATAAATCACTTAATAAAAAGTAAGATTAGCCTCTCCGCTGATGAAACCAAGACCTGTGCAGAAGTGGAGGGAGATGGTAAAGTACTCCAGGAGGATTTGGCAAGACTGGAGGGATGGTCAAACACATGACAACTTGGCTTCAATGCCAAGCAGTGCAAAGTTATGCACTTGGGAGCCAGGAACACCGGAAATAGTTACTGGAAGGGGGGAGTGTAGTTATGCACATCAATGGAAGAGAAAGATCTGGGGGTACTGGTAACAGGGGAAATGAACCACTCAGTCCAGTGCAGGAAGGTAGTGGCAAAGGCCAACAGAATGCTGGGGTGCATCTCAAGGGGAATTACTTCTAGGAGAGGGGAAGTCATCCTGCCCCTGTACAGGTCCCTGGTGAGGCCACACTTGGAGTACTGCATGCAGTACTGGTGCCCCTACTTGAAAAAGGACATCAGGCTACTGGAGGGGTACAGCACAGGACAATGAAAATGATCCTGGGATTGGGAGATAAACCTTATGAGGAGAGACTGAGAGAGCTCAATATGTATTCCCTGGATGACAGAAGGGAGAGGGGGAAGTTATTGAGACCTTTAAGTACCTGAAGGGCATAAACAGAGTAAATACTGAGAGTATACCAGCCTGGTAGCTCTGAGGGTTGAGGCACTGGATGCCGCTCCTCGTGCCACACTGGTGACCCGGGTTTGGAAACAGACTCGGGACGCTGGGGGTCGGCAGGGGAGGGAGAAGATCGAACATCTGGAGGACTACTCTCCTCTCCTGGGGTGGGTCACAGGGGGTTCCCCACTCTGTAGCAACTCCTTGTGGAGGCCAGGGGTAGCACATGAGCAGGAATGTTGATGGGGAGCGAGGCAACGGCAGACACCGGCGGCAGAGGAGGAGCCACATAGGGTCATTGCATGACATGTCTCTGGGGGAACCTCACGGAAAAACCCCAGAAGGTCCAGAAAGGCAACAGTGCTCCAGTGGTCGATGCCCACATCTCCAATACCAAACCACCTCCCCACCGGCTGTCCTGAGCCCCTTGACCCAGCTGTGGACCGACTGTCTAGATTCCAGAAAGGTCGCCAGGTAAGAGTGGTGGTCCCATCCCTGGGGGGAGTACTTAGATCCGGGGGGGGGGGGCTGGCTGTGTCTGCAGGCTTGGGAAGGGGTAATTCAGCCCTTGTACTCCCAGTGGTAAGAGGGGTTTCTGGTGGGGAGTAGAGGCGAAGACCGAGAAGGCACACCGGAGGGATGCCCTGGCCCTCTGGAGATAAATAAAGTGTAAAAAATAAATAAAATACAGAGAGTATTTTCAAAAGGTGGGAGGGAAACCAGGGGACACAGTCTGAAACTGGAAGGAGGCTGATTCAGGAGGGAAATGAGGAGGCACTATTTCACTGAGAGGGTGGTTATAGGGTGGAACACACTGCCAGAGGAGGTGGTATCACTGCAGACAGTGGGTAGGTTCAAGAGGGAGTGGGACAGGATCAAAGGGAGGGTTCAAACCAAAAGTGGGCGAGGGTAGGTGTGAAGGAAACAGGAGGAAATACAGCGTGGGGAGGGGGGCAGCTGCAGTCTAAGAGGCTGAAGTGCTGCACACTCGAGCAGACTAGATAGACCGTAAGACCTGTATCTGCTGGCAATTTCATATATTTGTATGTGATAACCCCTAGACCGTTGTTAATAACTTGCTTTCATCTATCTGCCTAGTAACATAGAAACATAGACTTTGACGGCTGATAAGGACCGCTTGGCCCACCTAGTCTGCCCATTTCCCTACCTAGAGGATAAGCTGCAGATCCTATTTAACCAACAGCCTATTTCTTCCTACCCCCCACAAAAATTATGTCTGTCCCATGCATTCTTGAATTCTCCCACAGTTTTAGACCCCACAACCTCCTCAGGAAGGCTGTTCCATGTGTCCACCACCCTCTCTGTGAAAAAATACTTCCTCACATTGCCCGTGAGCCTTCACCCCTCTATCTTCAAATTGTGTCCCCTTGTTCTTGCACATCTCTTTTTTTCTGAAAGATGCTGCCCTCTTGGACTTTGTTGATTCCACTGAGGTACTTAAATGTTTCTATCATGTCCCCCCTCTCCCTCATTTCCTCAAGGGTATACATATTAAGCTCCTTTAGCTTTTCCTCATATGGCTTCTCTTGCAGACCCTGCACCATTTTAGTTGCCCTCCTCTGAACTACCTCCATCCTGTCTATGTCTTTGCGGAGATGGGGTCTCCAGAACTGGATGCAGTACTCCAGATGGGGTCTCACCAACTGTCTGTACAGGGGGACAACAACTTTCTGTTTTATGCTGGTGATGCCTCTCCCTCTACATCCCAGTATCCCCCAGTCCTCCCTAACGCCTTCTCACATTGCTTGCCAACCTTAAGGTCATCTGATATGATTACCCCCAGGTCCCTTTCCATTTTTGTTGTTGTTACTACCCCACCTTGTGTAATCTTTCCCTGGGTTTTTGTTTTCCAGGTGCATTACTTTGCACTTCTTTGCATTGAATCCAAGCTGCCATACTTCTGACCGTTCCTCCAACCTTGCCAAGTCCCTTCTCATCCTTTCCACACCTCCTTGTGTAGCAACCTTGTTGCAGATCTTTGTGTCATCTGCAAATAGGCATACTTTTCCTTCCAGTCCCTCTGCAATGTCACTTATAAAGACATTAAAAGACTGGACCCTGCGGTACCCCACTAGTAACCCCTCTTTCTTCAGAGTGGACTCCATTTACAGTTACCTTCTGTGTCCTGTTGTTCAGCCAATGTTTTACCCAGGCTACCACCCTGGAACCCACTCCAAGGCTGATTAATTTGACTACTAATCTTTTGTGTGGGACTGTGTCAAATGCCTTGCTAAAGTCTAGGTAGGCCATGTCCACAGCCCCTCCCTGGTCTACTGCTTTGGTCACCCAGTCAAAGAAATCAATTAGATTCAGCTGACATGACCTTCCCGCTGTGAACCCATGCTGCCTTGGGTCCTGTGCCCCACTGGCCTCTAGGTACTCAACAATTCTTTCCTTCAGAAGTGATTCCATCACTTTCCCTACCACAGAGGTCAAACTAACAGGTCTGTAGTTTCCTGCCTCTGTCTTGCTCCCACTTTTGTGAAGGGGAATCACATTAGCCTTTTTCCAGTCCTCAGGTACCACACCGTCTCCCATGATTTGTTATAAAGGGTAGTCAGTGGTGTCACTAGTTCTCTGCTTAATTCTTTTAGAATTCTGGGGTGAATTCCATCTGGTCCCATTGCTTTGTCCATCTTCAGTTTTAGGAGTTCTTTCAGAACCCTTTCTTCTGTGAAAGGACTGGGATCGACCTCCCTCTCCAGAGTGCTTCTGTTAATTGGATTAGGCACCTCCCCCACTTCCTCTTTTGTGAATACTGAACAGAAGTATTCATTCAGTATCCCTGGTTTTTCACTGTCACTCTTTGCCCACCCACCATCCATTCTATTCAGCCTCACTATCCCTCCCTTTGTCTTTCAACGCTCCCTGATATACCTATTCCCTTAGACTTGAACCAAATAGGCCTGTCTCACATATGGAGTTCTGTTATATATAGTTACTTCCCTTACGTACTCCCTTAACTCTTGGATAATTCCAGTTGTGTATTTGTATGTGTATAATATACACGTACACAACTATGTCTGCATCAAAAGCCCTATGAAAATAGACTGAAGGACCTCAATATGTATACCGTGGAAGAAAGGAGAGAGAGAGAGAGAGGAGGGGGATGGGATATGATCGAGACTTTCAAATACCTAACGGGTATAAATAAGGTTCAAGAAGGAAGCCTTTTTCAGAGTAAAAGATGCTCAAGAACAAGGGGTCATGCCATGAAACTGGAGGAGGGGGTAAACCCAGGGGAGATGTAAGGAACTACTACTTCACAGAAAGAGTGGTGGATGCATGGAATAGCCTCCCAGTGGAGGTGGTGGGGGCAAAAACGAATGGGATTCAAGAAGACATGGGATAGGCAAAAGGGAACCTTGCTGGTTGGGAAAGGGAGAGGTAAAGCCAGAGATCAAGTAGGATCTGTGGTGTTACAGTAGGTCAGGAAAATGGGCAGGCTAGGTGGGCCAAGCAGTCCTTATCTACCATCAAACTCTATGTTTTCGTGTTTTATATGTATCCTGTGAATATAACAGCAAATCTCAATATAAGACGAACCTGACTGATGTCTTTGATTGGGTGATGTAGGCAGTAGACAAGGGTCAGGCAGTTGACGTACTATACCTGGACATTAGTAAAGCCTTCAGTTCTGTACAACATTGATGGCTGGTCAAAGATCTGCGACTTGGGATAGGGAACAGGATTACAAGATGGGTAAGGAATTTGCTGAGTGAGAGAACCCAGAGGGTTGTCTTCAGTGAGAGTACTCAAAGGTCAGGGAGGTCAAAACGGATCGGTTTTGGAACCGCTTCTCTTTAACACCAGGGGCCAGGCAGTAGATGTGCTGTACAGTATCTGGACTTCAGCAAGGCCTTTGATTCTGAACCACACAGAAGGCTGGTTAAAAAAGTGGAGGACCTGGGGGTGGGAGACAAACTCGCTAGGTGGTTAGGGAACTGGATGGGAGGGCAGAACTCAGAGGGTGGTAGTTAACGGTGAATTCTCTGGGGTTTGGGAACCCTGAGAAGAGACTCGCAGGGATCAGTACTGGGACCAGTTCAATATTTTCATCTGTGATGTGGGGAGGGTATCCAGAGGAAGCATTGTCTCTTTGCAGACAGTACCAAAACATGCAGTAGTGTGACTACCGAGGAGGAAAGAGGGGACAAGAAATGGGCACTAGAAACCTGGAGTGGTTGTCCAAGTGTAACAGACCCTTTAGTAGTTGTTACTACTTGTGTCTAAATGGGTATCTGTTGCCTTGCATCAGGTTGTGCGGTGTAGAGAGCATGGGAAGAGCATAGCACTATAGAATGGGCCTTCATGATCAGTAATAGAGAAGTTTGAGAAAATTAACATTGAGGAGTATGGGCTTGGCAGTGCAGACATACGAACAACCCAGCAGATAAAGGCCTCATGGTCTATCAAGTCTGCTTGAGTTTGAGGGTCCCGCAGTGTTTACTGAGGGACCCACCCCTCGTTATCCCCTCGACCCTCCTCGCTAACACCCTCCCCCACCTCCTCATCTACATGCAACTTTCCTCTTTACTCTGTTCCAGACCCTCTTGAAGCCTGCCACTGTCTTCAGAGTCCATTCCACTTGGCCACCACTCTCTTAGTGAAAAAGTGCCTCCTTATCTCCCTCCTGAATCTTCCTCCAACCAGCTTTAGCCTCTTCTCCCTAGTGGACTTGTTCCCACTGAGGCTGAAGAAGCCCTCAGTGCTCACCTTGTTGTTACCTTTAAGATATCTGAAGGTCTCGAACATTTCTCTTCCCCCTTCTGTCCTCCAGGAGGTGCATGTTGAGCTCACTGAGTCTCTCTTCCTAGGCTTTGCCCTGCTGGTCCTGGATAATTTTGGTAACCCTTCTCTAGGCCGTCTCTAAAAACATGACATCCTTCTTTAAGTAAGGGCACTAATACTGCACATTGTACTCCAGGTGTGGCATCACCAGTGATCTGTACAGCGGCACTATGATCTCTGCCTTTCTGCTTGTTATCCTCCTGGCTGTGCAGTCCAGCATCCAATTTGCTTTGACTGTTGCTCTCTTGCAGTGCGCCTAGTGCTTTAGGTCACGCATGAGGATTATTCCCAGCTCTTTCTCCTCCTCTGACCTGGTTACTTGCACACAACCCAGCCAGCATTTGGTTTCTGGGTTCCCAAGTGCATTACCTTATACTTTTTTGCACTGAACCCCAGTTGCCAAATGCCAAACTACTTCTCTAGCTCAGCCAGCTCTTCCCTGAAGTTCTGTCTCCCCTCCTTCATGTCCACTCTCCCACAGAGCTTTGTGTCATCTTTAAATAGGCAGATTTTACCTTTGGTCCCATCTGCAGTGTTGCTGATGAAGATGTTAAACAACACTGTACCAAGTACTGAGCCCTGTGGGACCCCACTGATCACTGGCCTAGCCTTTGAGAATCCCCCCAACAACTACCACCCTCTGTTTCTGTCCTGCAGCAAGTTTTTAACCCAAATAGCAAGCTTACCCCCTACCCCCATGTCTTTCAGCTTTCTGATTACTCTCCTGTGAGTTACAGAGTCAAAGGCCTTGCTGAAGTCGAGATAAAGGATATCAACCGCTTGGCCCCTTTCCACTGTCCTGGTCACTCATTCGTGTCAATCAGGTTAGTCTGGCAGGAGCTCCCCTATACAAACCCATGCTGCCTGCTGGCCAGGTGGCACTGAGGGTTGAGGCACTGGATGCCTTGCACCACGCCGGCAACCCGGGTTCAGGAATGGATACAGGTTGTCGGGGGTCAGCAGGGAAGGGGGAGGGAGAGGGAGAGGATTGAGCATCCAATGGACTGCTCTTCTCTCCTGGGGAGGGATCCAGGGTTCTCCCGGCTCTGCAGTGGTCTCCAGTGGAAACCAGTGTCAACACAAGCATTCAGGATGTAGGAGAGGGGAGGACCTCAGCAGGCTCTTGCAGCAGAGACATAGAAGAAGCCACGATGGGGCCATTGCACACCTCACCTGGGGGAAACAAACACAGAAATACCCCTACCACAGTGGTAGGCAACGGTGGGAGCAATGGCTGGGCCCAATGCTGGGCTCTGCCAGCATGTGTATCTGGTCTCCCTCCTCCTCGATGGCCACTCCACGAAATTCTAGATAGAGTTCCAGAGGAAAAAAAGTAGCTTCACCCTGGGGGGCTCAGAGTCGGGGAGGAGGAGTCAAGTGGCTGAAGAGGGCGGAGGGGCTAGTCCAGACCGGAGAAGCATGTTGGAGGGCTTCAGGTGGGCAGCAGAGTACCAGCTGAGTCTCCATACCTGAGCGAGACTGCCACTGGTGGGTGAATAAATAGAGTTGGGGGGGAACAAACATTCTGCCTCTCATCCTGGAGCCTGTTTTCCTCCAGAAAGCTCACCAATCTTTCCTTCAGAATCATCATGGCAGCCCGATGGTGTAGTGGGCTGAGGCAGTGTAATGTGCCTTACCTTACCTACACTGGAGACCGAAGTTCAGGAACAAGATCAGGTTGCCGGGGATTGGCTGGGGATTAGGACTGGCAGAGGATCAAACAGCTGCCTAGCAGCTGTCCTCTCACAGGTTTGGATGGTGAGCCATCTCGGCTCCTGACTGCCACCAGGTGGAGGTCTGGTGGTAGTGGCGACACTCACATGGCTGGTGGAAAGCTGGGTGGGAGGAACGGAGCTGGTGGTTCTGGAGTACTTGTGCACCTCCATTTTTGCTGTAGCCGGGGAGAAAAATCACGGAGGAAAATGTAAGGGGGATGGGGCATCATGAAGCCCTGCTCGAGGTGTCATGCCCCCCCCCTCACCCCACCACTCTGTTGGGGTCATCTGAATGAGAGTCTCTTGGGAGATGACAGCCTCCCTCCCTTGTGCTCACAGTGGGTGGAAATCCACAGGGGATGTAGCTCCAGATGGAGAGAGGTGAGGGGAGAACAGGGATAAAAAAAAGTCGCCCAGTCATTTCCAGGAGCACGAAAACCTTTATATATATATATAAAAAAAAAATGGTCTCTGTCAGCTTTCCCAGTTTTGAGGTCAGACTGACCTATCTGCAGTTCCTGAGGTCATCCCTTGGCCCGCTCTTGCAGAGATGCACTGTATGTGCAGTCCTCTAGTCTTGGGGCAGAGTCCCTGACTCCAGAGAGGTGTTAAACAAGTCTTCCAGTGGACCCGCCAGTACCTCTGGCAGTTCCTCAGAACCCCTGGATTCATGCCATCTGGCCCCAGGTATTTGTCCACCTTTAGGACTTTTATGCCTTTATGCACCCTATCTACTTGATCTCACCATCTTTGCCCCCCCCCTTCCCATTGCCTTCCCCTCCTCCCTTGTGGCACTGGACTGTCCTTCTTAGAAATACTTGTTAAGTATTTCTGCTTTCTCTTCATTGTCCTCTGCCCTTCCTGTCTCCCTTTTCAGTCAGACTCTCATCTGTCATATCCCTTTTCTCCTTTGTGTAGTAGAAGAAGGGCTTCTCCCCTTTTTCACTCCCTCTGCTAGCTGTAATTCCTTAGTGATCTTTGCCACTCTAACTGCTCTGCCCACCTCCTTTGTTTTAGCACAGTAATCCTCCCCATCCTTCTCCTTTTGAGTATGCTTATACTTCTCGTCTCTTATCTTCTTTGCCACTTCCCTGCCAAACTAGCTTGACTTTTTGACTTTGGATTTCTTGCTTCTGATTTTGGCACACTCACTGGTGACCGCTATCAGTCCCTGTTAAGTTATTTCCCATTTCTGCTCAACCTCCATCTCCATTCTGATCCTAGCAAGGTATCTTTCCAGTATTTCTCCCATCCTACTGCAGTCGGCCCTCCTGAAGTCCAAATCCTTATCTTGGTCTTCACCCTCTTCTTGCCTATGTCCAGATGGAACTAAACAGTGTGGTGATTACTTCCTGCATGTGATTCCTCCACCTTTACATCCCAGACATGTGCCCAGCTGGACAGAAGCAGATGGAACCGGTCCAATATGGCCCCTTTCCCTAGTGGGGTCCATGATATTTTGTGTCAGGCACCCACTCTGGAATGCATTCAGCGTTATATGCAACCTGGTACAGGAGGTAACTGGAATATTCCAGTCCACCCAGGCAAACTGAAATCACCCACAATCACTGCCTGCCCCCTTCTGATCACTTCCATAATTTAGGACCTCAGTTCCTTGTCCAACTCCGCATCCTGGTTTGGTGGCCTATACACTACCCCGTCCTTAGTTTCCTACCCTTAGTGGCTTGTACCTGTACCCACAACACCACTGTCCTTCGTCTTTTCCTCTCTGGTACAGGTTATCTCCTCCGTCACGTACCGAGCCACTCACTGACCCCCCGCTTCCCATCCCCCATCTCTCCTGTACGTCATATAATTGGGAACAGGGAGGTCTCAGTCATGGTTTGGTGTGGCCCATGTGTCTGTTATGTCCACCTCCCCTTCAGCCATCATTGACTGCAATTCAGCCATTTCGTTTCCCAGGCTCCTTGCATTCAGAGACACCACTTTCATCTATGATTCATGCCCCCCTCCTCCCCTGACCCACCTTCCCCTTTACTCTTAACTCCCAGTCCCTCCTTCCTTTCCCCTTCTCCATGCCTCTCATCTAGATCCTCCTTCTTCTACCCTGATTGGGGGAGAGGCCGATTCGCCTCCTCCACCAGCTGAATAAGGGTGCCATGCCCCCCCCATCAGTTTAAATTGAGGTGTCACCGGCCCGGTGGCACTGAAGGTTGAGGCGCAGGATGCCATACCTCACGTGACGCCGGCGACTCGAGTTCAGTAGCGAGCTCGGGCAGCGGGAGTTGGCAGGGGAGGGAGAGGATCGAGCACCCACAGGGCTGCTTTCCTCTCCCGGGGAAGGAGGACTGGGGTTCCTTCCAGTGTTCCAGCTGCTCATGGTGGAGATAGGGGGCACTGCAGAATGCGGGCAGCACATTCGGTAGTGTGGCTGATGCAGGCAGGGTTGCCGTGCACCTTGGCGTCAGATGTGCACCACGCATGGGGGAAGGAGGAGGGAGCAAGTCACCAGAACACAGGAAAAACCGAGCTTTGTGGGGTAGGCAACAGTACCTGACCCCCCATGCCAACTGCCGGATCCATCTCTCCTGGACTTCCAGTTCCTCCACCCGGGCCCTCACCTGCGGCCAGGGTCTGTCTCTAGAGTGCGCCCAAGAGGCGGGGTGGCCCCACACCTGAGGGGTTGGGCCAGGGATACTGGCTGTGGGGGGGGGAGAGAGGAGGCTTAGGATGGAGAGGACCTCAGGCTGGCAGGAACAGGCAGGATGCCTGAGAGAGGCTCTGCAGGCTGTGACCGGAGGAAAGGAGTGTACAAAAAATAAATTGAGGTTTCTACCCATAAACTCTTCCAGTTTACACTTCAGAACCCTAGTGCCCTCCCTGCTTAGATGCTGCCTATCTGGTACATGCAGGGCTTTGTTCTTCCAGGTCCCCCCTCCCAAGTCCCCAGCTAGCCCATATCCTTCCTCTCCGCACCATCCCCTGAGCCATACATTAAAACCTTCAATTCTTTTCTTCCTACCAGTACTAGCCTTCAATATCAGTAGCACCTCTGAGAAATCTACTAATCTCCCTGCCTTGCTACAGATTTTTCCCACCTCCCCGAACCTCTCCTGCACCACCCCTACCTCACATCCTGCTAGGTTGTGGGGGGAGAGAAGTGGACACCAGTCCATTCACAGTAGAGAGAGTTTTGGAAGAACTTGCAAAGCTGAAGGTGGATAAGGCCATGGGGCCAGTCAGCATCCACCCGAGGATATTAAGGGAGCTGCGAAAGGAACTAGCAGCGCCTCTGGCAACCCTGTTAATGGAGTCACTCAACAAGGGTGTGGTTCCAGAGGACTGGAGGAGGGTACATGTAGTCCCACTGCAGAAAAGCTGCAGTAGGGAGGAGGTGGGGAACTACAGGCCAGTCAGCCTCACCTAAGTGGTGGGAAAGATCATGGAGACACTACTAAAAGAAAGGATAGTGGCACACCTGGAATCCAGGGATGCCCAGGATCTGAGGCAACATGGATTCACAGCAGGAAGGTCATGTCAAAGGAATCTGATAGATCTTTTTGTTTGGATGAATAGGGAAGTAAATCACGGAGGGGCAATAGACATCGCCTACCGAGATTTGAGCAAAGCCTTCGACACGTCCCACATAGAAGGCTGGTTAACAAGATGGGTAGTCTGGGCATGGGAGATAATGTGGGGAACTGGGTTAGGAACTGATTAACAAACAGGAGGTAGAAAAAGGTGGTAAATGGGGTACAATCTGGGAAGAGGGGGCTGACTGGCAGGGTACCGCAGGGATCGGTACTTGGACCAGTCCAGTTCAGTGTCTTTATTAGTGACATTGCAGAGGGGCTGGAAGGAAATGTCTGCTTGTTTGCAGAGAACACCAAGATCTGCAACAGGGTGGATTCTCCAGAAGGGTTGCAGAAAATGAAGAGGGAGCTGGAGAAGCTTGAAAGATGGTCAGAGATGTGGCAACTGAGGATCAATGCAAAAAAGTGCAACATAATGCACCTGGGTTGAGAGAACCCTAGGGAAAGCTACAGGTTGGAGGGGGGACTGACTGTCACTAAGGAGGAAAGGGGCCTAGGGGTTATCATCTCTGATGATCTTAAGGTATCAAAGCAGTGCGCAAAGGCGACAGGGAGGGCCAGTGACATGCTGGAGTGCATAGGCAGGTGTATCTCTAGCAGGAGGCGGAGGTGGCAATGCCATTGTATGAAATATTGGTAAGGCCTCACGTGGAGTACTGCCTGCAGTTCTGGAGGCCACACCTGCGCAAGGACATAAATAAGGTGGAAACTATCCAAAGAAGGGCAACAAAGATGATGCAGGGCTTGCACCACGAAAAACATATGAGAAGAGACTAAGGGACCTCAGTATGTACTCACTGGAGGAGAGGAGAGAGAAGGGAGACATGATTGAAACTTTCAAGTATCTCAAGGACATAAACAAGGTGCAGGTGGGGAACCTTTTCCAATGCAGAAAAAGTACTAGAACATGGGGGCATGATATGAAATTGGATGGAGGTAGATTAAGAGGCAACGTGAATATGTTTTTCTACACAGACAGGGTAGTTGACGCTTGGAATAGTCTGCCACAGGAGATAGTGGGGGCAAGCACAGTGGAGGGGTTTAAGTATGCCTAGCACAGGCACAAGGGAACCTTGAGAGGGGAGGGAGTGATGAAAAGCCATTGATCACATAGGGTCAGTGGACACATACAATGTGTAGGGCCTACAGGCAGATTGGATGGGCCTGGCAGTCCTTATCTGCTGACAATTTCTATGTTTCTATGTCATTTGTTCCCAGGTGAATTATGATGTGAGGTTTTCCTACCTTCTGTCCCACATGTTGGACTACCAGAGATCTCCCTCTCCCTACAGTCATCCCTGGCATACACTGCACCCTTCTGTGGTTTACCCTACACTCTTCCCCCATCTCACCCCCTTAACTTTCATCCCTCAAGATCACTTTCTCCCCACACCATCTTCTGCCCCTCCTTCCTGCTTACTCTGCTGTCCTTCCCTGCCTGGCCACTCTGTCCCCTCCTGTCTGATATGTAGCTCCCTAACTCCTCCTGCACCTACCTTCCTGTATCCTGCCCTCTTTTCCTGTTCTCCTCTCCCTGCCGTCATGTCCTCTGCTCCTCCTGTCTGCTCAGCACCCTTTCCATCCCCTGTCTTCTCATTCCCCATTCCATCTGCCGGCCCTCTCCCCCCTGTACCTTCTTTAGCTGCCCACTTGCCTTCCATTCTTTGACACCACAGCTCCTGATGTCTTCCCCCACTCCTCTTATCATTCTCCCTCTCTCTCTCTGCCTTCCCTTCCCACCAGGTATCCCCTCCTCCCCCAGTCCAGTGGGAGGAATCTGTTCCACACCTGCACCTCTGGAAGTGCTCCCATCGGACCATCACCTTTCCTTGCCTTACCTATTTCTCTCACCATTTTTCACCCCAGCACCCAGGGCCTCTCTCCTGCTGGGGGAGAGAGACCCAGGGAACCTGTCTGTTCTCCCTTTCCTCCTTGTCCCTCTGCCAGACTCCACTCGCTGCCTTGATTCCACTCCAGCTACTCCTCGTCTGCTTTATTTCCCAGTGATCCCTCTGTCTTTCCCCTCTTTACACGGTGATACCCCCCTCCACCAACACTCCAGTCTCCTGCCTGAGCTGCCACTTCCACCTTCAGCTGTCCAACACTCCTTCAAACCAGACATCCCTCCCACCTCCTAGAGAATTTCCAGAAAAAACATTGCCCCACACCCCCTGCTACCCACTACTCTACCCACCGCACCCTGCTCCTGTGGCAGACCCACTCTCCACATTTTGAAGTTCCAGGCCCTCCTTACAATGTTCCTAAATATCCCCCCTTGCTCTTACATAGTTGTACCGTTTAAATAGGGACATGTTACTCCCCCGTAAATGCCTTTTTATTAGAACCTAGATGGTAGTGGCTGTAAAGCTGCAACCCCTTCCTTCACTATTACTGTCCCCTGAACACCTTTTTATTAGAACCTAGATGGGGTGGCTGTAAAGCTAAAACCTCCTTCCTTCCCTGTTAACTAACTGCTTAGCTGTTTAACTGACAGCGGACTTGGCCCTAGATATGCACTGGGTGCCCTCCTGCAGAATTTCCTTCCTGATAGCCCACCTGTAGGTTGCCCTAGACAGGTATTAGCTATGATGACCCCCACCCATAACACTACCAGCTGATCCTAAATCGGAACTATCTGCCTTCCTTCAGATTACCCTATGTATGGGTTCTGTTGTAGGTTGACCCCAGATAGGGACTAGCTGCACTCCTTAACCTTTACTATTAACTGACCCCAGATGTGAAATAGGTGCCCACCCTTGGAGATCCCTGCCTGTTTACTCTTCTGCAGGCTGTCCCACAATAGGGATGAGCTTCAGCCCCTATCAGCTAACTCCTCTGAAGGGTGACCCTAGATAGGGTTTAGCTGCAACCCCTCCTTAACCTCTGTTTGCCTCTCCCATGTTCCCCCTTCCTTACCTGCCCTCTTTGATACAGCATGGCCTGTGAACCTCCCTGTCAACATCCTGCCAAAGCCCTATTGGTGTCACATAGACAGACGCCACACTCCTGTTTCGTGGCACTCACACTTTGGGGTCACTCATACGAGGGGTTGATTGGTCTTGCAAATACAATATTTAGTAGGGTGAGTGCGGCCCCTATTGGGCTGTCCTAGCCACATGGTCTGGTGTTTCAGCCACTGGCCCTGTCGGCTTTTACGGACTTTTCATTTTCAGACCCACCCACTTCATCCTTTCTCCCAGCCCCCCAAGCCCACAGCACAGACTTTAAGTTTCAACCCCCCCATTAGTTTGCAAGAGATCAAAAATCCAACTTAGCTTTTGCAGTGACCCTCCCCACAGTTTAGCGCTTGGCAGTCCTCTGGTTGCTCAAGAGAGTAAAAAAAATGACACACTTTGTCCTATTTTAGTCCTGTGGAGTGCGGCGCCTATTGAGCTTTCCTAGCCACGTGGTCTGGCAGTCCAGCCACTGCCTCTGTCAGCTCTTATGGACCTCTTGCCCTCATAGCCCACCCACTGCAGCCCTCCTCCCAGCCCCTCAAGCCCACAGCATGGCGCAAACTTAAAGTTTCAGATTCCATCTTTGTGCAAAACAGACCAAAACTCCAGCTTCACTTTTGCAGTGACCCTTCCCACAATCCACTGTTCAGCAGTTCTCTGGTCACTCAACAGACAGAAAAATCTACTCAATCTGCCTTATAGTAGTCCTGTGGAGCACAGCCCCTATTGGACTCTTCTTGCCATGTGGTCTGGCATTCCAGCCACTGGGTCTGTCAACTGTCACAGACCTTCCACCCTAAGAGCCCACCCATTGCAGCCCTCCTCGAAGTCCTCCTCCCAGCCCCCCAAGCCCACAGCACAGCACAGACTTTAAGTTTCAGTCCCCCTTCAGTGTGTAAAACAGACCAAAAATCCAACTTAGCTTTTGCAGTGACCTTCCCCATGATCTGGTGCTCAGTGGCTCTCTGGTCACTCAGCAAAGGCCGATCAGGACAATGAGAGCATCACGGCCCAAGAGCTTCACAAGAGGTAAGGAACCAGTACAGTGCCTTAGGCTAGGGTGATGGCTGGAGGAAGGTTTGGATGTGTGCCAGCTTTGCAGCTGGATACACAGGACTCAGACATGCTTCTCTGGGGGTGGGCTAGAAGGCTGCTTGTGCATCTGGCCTGAGATAATGGGACAGGCATGCGCAGTTCCCAGTGCAGGCTACCACCTTGGATGGAATGCTTAGCCACACTCTAGCTAGGGATGGCATTAAATCTGGACCCCTTTTATATGTTTATCTCTTTTCTCCTGTCTTCCTCCCCTTCCTCTAGTTTTGCCCTAGCCATGCTGTTTCCCTCAGCCCCTTTCTATACCTGTAATGAGTAGTTCCCATGCCTATTATAACTCAGTTTTCATCCACTGCATAGATCTGTTCTTCTGCTTTGCCTTTAGTTTTTATGATTATGCTCCCTTGATATACTATATTTGACTCCTATTTTTGTAACTAAAATCTTTTCCATTTCCCCTCTCCCAAGGGCGCATCTTTCCTACCGAAACCTTTGAAATAAATAAATATTAATGGGTCTTGTGGTAAATGTTACAGCTGGCATGGACAGGAAAAGGATCCAAGCCTCAGACATTCCTTGGCCCTGAGAATATCGATTGGAGAGAGTCGAACCTGCAGCCCTAGTGGAAAAGTGTAGACGGTCCCATGGTAGGGCAGGGAATTCTGGGTGGTGCTTCCCCAAAGAGCACTGCCTGATGGCGAGTGAGCCTGAAGCAGATTCCTGAGAAGAACAGTTTCTGAAGTGATGGCTGGGGGCGAGTGTCTTGTAGGCCCAGGCAGCCGCATTGTCCAGGAGCAGAGAAACATAGAATTTGATGGCAGATAAGGAGCGCTTGGCCCACCCAGTCTGCCCATTTTTACCTACCTACATTACTACAGGAGACCGTACTTGATCTACAGCTCTCCCCCCCTTCCTTTCCACTGTGATTCCCTTGTGGCAATCCTATGCATTCTTGAACCCCATTATTGTTTTTTCTCCATGCCTCTGCTGGTGGACTGTTCCAGGACTCTAACTATCTTTCTGAGAAGAAGTACTTCCTCACATCTCTCCTGAATATACCTCCCTCCAGATTCATAGCATGCCCCCTTCTTCTTGGGCATCTTTTTTTTTGAAAGATATTTCCCTCCTGTACCTTATTTACTCCCATGAGATATCTAAAGGTCTGAAAGCAAAAGAAAATGGTTGTACTGTATTAAATGCACACTGAAAATAGAGTTTCTGTTTTCAGTGTGCATTTAATATGTTTTGGAAGTCTGTAAATCACTCCAGTGTGAATAGTGGCTCCATTCCCATCTTCTGGGTGACCTCCACAGTGCCTCTACTCCCCCCCCCGTAGCTCCATCACTTTTATGCTTTCCCTCAAATAAAGTACCACATCCCCCCCCTTCCTTTCCTTCCCACCCAGTCCTTTCTGAACAGAGTATAGCCTGGTATGGCCATGTTCCAGTCATGGTTGCCAGTGTACCATGACTCTGTAATGGCCACAATATCCAGGTTGGCCTCTAGGTCTGGAATCTTATTTCCTAGACTTCTAGCATTCACAAACATGGCCTTCCAGAGTTTGTTTACACTCTGCTTATTTCCCCCTTTTTTCCTTTTGCCCTCCTCCTTTCCACCTCTCTTTTTTATGCTCCCTTTCCTGTCCCCCCTTTATCTCTACTACCCTGCTTCCTTTATTAATTTGCACCCTAGGGGATTTCTCTCCCCTTAGGTTTTCCTTGCTGTCTACATCAGCTGATTGGGGGGCTGGGGGCACAGTTTCTGCCTCCTGAGCCAAAGGGCAGAACAAATGAGCTAAACCAGATTTCTTCTAACTGAGCTAAACCAGGTTCCTTCTCACCTTGCAGGAGTACAAGCTAGACCTCATCTGTTCAACAGCAACCTGATTGTTTTCTGCAGCACACAGGAACAATCAGATACACCCACCCACCCTCCCCTAATCCCACCCTCCTCCAGGTGCTGTTGCTTTATAGGTGTGTAGCACCACCCATAACATCTGACAGAAGGTAGTAAGGTACAAAATAAAATAAAAACTTGTTGTTCTGTTTTCTTTTTCGTCCATACTTCCTGCCAAGAAACAGGAATCAGCTTTACCTCTTAACTAAAAAAAAAGGACCTTGTCAGTTGCGAAAACTGCGGTGCACTGTACAATAGGATATACAAATGGCAACCAGGACCCTGCTGTGTGTGCTGTCCCATAGCAGATCTTGCAGCCCAACTACAGGATGCTTGGACTATAATATATGTTCTTCAATAGAGGGAATTCTATAGCACACCTCCCCGACCCCCCCCACTGCCAGCATCAGTATGTCAGCCAGGGGCCAGGACTCGAGGCAGGGCCCAGAGACTGCAGGTGGTAAGGAAAAGGAGGCATCTTAGGAGGCCCAGAAAGGAAGCCACAAACCAGGAGCATTTTCCAGCCATCCAAACCGAAAACAGGTTCGCGCCGCTGCTACACACAGACAAAGTAATACAAGGTAAAGAAATTAAACCACCAAAAAAGGCTAACACACCAATTAAAACCAATACAAACTATGATAAAACCAAAAATACTAATACTCCAAATACAGCCAACAACAGTATCAAAACCAAATGCAATAACGAAAATATTAAAATTTAAAATAAAAATGACACAAATATAAACAAAAGCAAAATTCTCATAATCGGGGATTCCATGATCTGAGGAGTGAAACACCACCTAACACAAAATGTTAAAAGTGACATTGTGGTAAAGTGTCTACCAGGAGCCTCTGCAAGTAAGGACACTAACTGCATAAAGACAATTGTGCAGGAAGCAGGGGATGTTACACATATAACAATACACCTTGGTACCAATGACTTGGCAAATCACACAGTTCAGGAGACCAAGAAACACTTCGAGGACCTAGCCAACAAACTTTCTTCCCCTCCATCCAAATTAGCCTTCTCAGAAGTGCTGCCAGTGTGGGATAAAGGAAAAAGCACCAAGCGAGTCAGAGAGATTGAAGTATGTAAATTCAACTCATGGCGGCATGACTGTTGCCAAGACAAGGGATACCACTACATAGGGAACTGGCACAACCTTTGGGAAAGAGCTTTTCTTAAATACGACGGATTGTACCTAAACAGAGAAGGTGTGTGAGCACTCAGACAAAGACTTGATGTCTATACAGGTAGTTCAAACTAAATAAAGGGGAGTATGGTGCAGCTCACACCCCTGCTGGGCTGGTCATCATTCCTCAAAATGACAAGTGTGCGCATATATCGACAGAAAACAAATTGGAGCCAATATCCACCCAAACCAGCAACTTTCAACATCTCTTGGCCAGAAAGAGCAAACTGGAGCAGTCCAGGAAGAGGGTACAACCTCGCCCCAAAGAGGATATACATTCCTGGAAGGCAATGGTTGCTAATACTAGGAGCCTAACCAACAAACTTCCCAAATTCACAGCCATCTTGGAAACAGAAAGGTTGGGTTGGGTGGCTATAACAGAAACATGGTTCACGGAAAACCACGGATGGGATACGACCATTCCCGGTTACAATCTGTTCAGAAAAGATAGTCTGGGCAAAAAAAGAGGGGAAGGGGTGGCGTAGCCATTTACATTCGGGAGGAAGTAAAAGCCTCAGAAGTAAAAGGGCATCCTGGGGACTTTAAGTCACTGTGGCTAACAGTAGACATGGGCAAGGGAAAACTCTTCAGAATTGGTGTCATGTACAGACCCCCGAATCAAGGATATAAAGGACACAAAGACCTAATAGAGGAAATCCATAAAATTTCTGATATAGGCAAAGTAATACTGGTTGGGGACTTCAACCTACCAAATGTTAACTAGAGCACACTTAACAACAACAACAACAAGTAGGGACTTCTTATTGTCACTACAATGTGCGGGACTGTGCCAACTTGTTAAAACCCCAACAAGGAGAGATGCTATTCTCAATCTAGTCCTCACAAACTTGGAAAGGATCAAGGACATCAAAGTGGGATGCCATATGGGCAACAGTGATCATTGCATGGTAAGCTTTAACGTAAACATAACACAGGATACCAGTCGCTCAAAGATAACGGTGCTAGAATTCAGAAAGGCTCACTTCTAAAAAATGAGGAACAACATAAGTAGCCAGTTAATGAAAATAGAAGCTGAAGAGGTGGAGGTCATATGGGGGAGACTCAAGACAGCAGTAAAGACTGCCACAGATCAGTGTGCCAGATGGGTCAGCAAAGCAAAAGGAAAATGAAATCCTCTATGGTTTTCCAAGTATGTGGCTACCACAGTCAAAGAAAAAAAGAAGGCATACAGCATATACCAGAAAACCAAAACTGAGAAAGAGTGGGAGTCATACGAGGAAAAAATGAGAGAGTCTAACAAACAAATTAGAAAGGCAAAAGCACAGACGGAGGAAAAGATAGCATAAGGGGCAAAGAGAGGAGACAAATCATCTTTAGATACATTAGGGAATGTAGGAAGGCAAAAGGGGGATAGTAAAGATTGCTGCTGAAGAAGGGAAATGCACCAAACATGACCCAGAGAAAGCTGAAATCCTCAACAAATACTTATGCTTGGTGTTTAACAAAGAGGACCCAGGGGATGGCCCAGCCCTGAAAAAACACAACACCCCAGGACCAGGGGTAGACACTAGTCCCTTTACAGAAGCTGAAGTATGAGAGGCACTAAATAAACTAAAAGTGGACAAAGCCATGGGACCAGACGAGATGTACCCCAGAATCCTTAAGGAACTGGGGGCAGAATTAGCAGCCCTTCTGGCACTTCTATTCACAAAATCCTTGAAGACAGAAGTGGTACCCGAAGACAGGAAAAAAGCAATAGCAGTTTCACTTCACAAATCAGGCAGTTGCAAAGAGGCTAGTAATTACAGACCAATCAGCCTCATGTCTATAATAGGGAAACTAATGGAGACACTACTCAAACAGAGGATCACAGCATTCCTCGAAACTAGCGGCCAATAAGACCCACAACAACACAGTTTCACAGCAGGTAGGTCATGCCAGACAAATCTCAAGTTTTTTGACTACGTTGCAAAAATAATTAGACTGACAGTGGGGCAGTAGATGTGATCTACCTAGACTTTAGTAAGGGCTTTGACTTGTTCCACGCAGAAGGCTGGTAAAAAAGCTTGACCACAATCCACAAAATAAAGTCGTACAAGGAAAAGATGAGAGAGTCTAACAAACAAATTAGAAAGGCAAAAGCACAGATAGAGGAAAAGATAGCAGAAGGGCCAAAGAGAGGAGAAAAATCAGTTTTAGATATATTAGGGAATGTAGAAAGGCAAAGGGGGGATAGTAAAGATTGCTACTGAAGAAGGGAAATGCACCAAACATGACCCAGAGAAAGCCGAAATCCTCAGCAAATACTTCTGCTCAGTGTTTAACAAAGAGGACCCAGGGGATGGCCCAGCCCTGAATAAACACAACACCCCAGGACCAGGGGTAGGCACTAGTCCCTTTACAGAAGCCAAAGGGTTGGTACAAAAGTAGACTGATAGGTACAAAACTGGTTACAAGGCAGAACCCAGAGGGTACAGGTAAGTGGAATGCAATCACTGGAAGGGAGGGTGACTAACGGGGTGCCCCAGGGCTCAGTGGTGGGCCTATGCTCTTCAGTGTTTTTATAACAGACATCGCTGACAGACTGGAAGGGAAGGTGTGTCTGTTCACAGATGACACCAAGATATGTAACAGGGTGGACACCCCAGAAGGAGTGAGCAAGATGGAAGCTGACCTCAAGAAACTAGAAGAATGGTCTGGAGTGTGGCAGCTGAGATTTAATGCCAAAAAGTGCAAGGCCATGCACATAGGAAAGAAAAATCCAAGAGAGGAGTATTACTTAGGAGGCGAAAGACTGGCGGCCTCAAACCAGGAACAAGATCTGGGAATCATAATCTGAGATGACTTGAAGGTTTGTAAGCAGTGTGAGAAGGCAACATTGAAAGCCAACAGAATGCTGGGCTGCATTGGGTGGGGAATCACGAGCAGGAGGTGATACTACCACAGTATAGATCACTGGTCAGGCTTCACCTGGAATACAGAGTCCAGTTCTGGAGGTCTCAGCTCAGGAAGGACATTGACCGGTTGAAAACAGTGCAGAGAAAGGTGACAAAAATGATTCAGGGTCTGCCGTACATGTCCTACGGGGAGAGACTTAGGGAACTGAATATGTACTCCTTGGAGCAGAGAAGAGGGGGGGACATGATTGAAACATTCAAGTACAAAAAAAGGCATTAAGGTACAGGCACAGGAACTTTTTTCACTTCAAGAAGGGCTCCAGGACCAGGGGACATGACCTCAGGCTGCAAAGAGGAAGGTTCTCTTCCTATACCATGAAATTTTTCTTCACAGAAAGAGTGATGGACGCCTGGAACAGCCTGCCCCAACAGGTTGTGGGGGTCAGCACTGTGGGGGGTTGGATTCAAGAATGCATGGGATAGACACAAGGGAGTGTTGACTACAAAGGGCAACTAGAGGTCAAAATAGATCTAAAACAAATGGGCAGACTAGATGGATCTAGCAGTCTCCTTCTGCCGTCAACTTCTCTGTTTCTGATTCCTTCTGCCACTTCCCTTGGCTAGTTTAAACCACACACTGAGGACTAAAGTTCCCATCCCAGTTGGATACAGAGAAGGATGTACATGTCAAAAGACCAGAGCTGTTTGCTGTGTCATTAAGGACGTAGTCCCCAAATGTCAAGTAAAAGATCCTCTTATACTGCAAATACAAGTAAAGAATAAAAGCTGCTGACAATTTGTGAACAACTACATCTAAACCAAGGTGTTATGACTTCCACCAGGGGCGAGAATATTGTAGATCCAGTTCTCTCTAGTGATCACTTAAACATCAATAACATAGTTATAACATCTCCAGTGGGTAAAAGTGACCACAACACAGTGAAGGTTAACTCAGATACGTTCCATTCAATTAACACAAATAAAACAAAAATCTTTTTATATAAAAAAGCAAATTTATATCAGACTCATGAAATTAACAAAATTGATTGGGACAATAATTCAATACACTTATCATCACAGAATTCTGGAATTATTTTAAAACCACATTGATAAATCTGCAGGACAGACACATCCCCTCGATAAATAAACACAAAAAATTCAAAACATTCTCCTAAATGGACGAGCAAGGCAATTAAGGAACTCATTAAAAAGAAAAACAGACTCTATACTATGTAGTTAAAAAACAAAACTTCGGAAAATTTCTCCTCATTTACAAATATACAAAAAAATGCAAATCCACTACAAAAAAAGCAAAGATGCATTGGAAATGCCACCTAGCAAACTCTGTCAACAAATCTAACAGTAAATACATTTACTCGTACAGTACAAAAACTCTCTCAAAAAAACTGTTTGTCAAGTAGGGCCTTTGCTTTATGACAATGACACCATTTCATCCTCCCAAAATATGGCCAATATATTTAACAACAAGATTTGTGAGATATTTGGTAAGGCCCAAGATCCCCCTGTACCAGCCAACAAAAGTAATGCCCCTTTCATCACACTATCAGAAGAACTTATATAGTCAAAATTAAAAACTCAAAAAAACTAAAATTGTCCTGGTCCCGACAATATAGTAGGCCATTACCTATTCTTACTAGATGACTCCATAGTTTATCCATTAAAATTACTATTTGAAGGCTGCTTTTATGCAGGTTATGTACCAGAAGATTGGAAAAAATCATACACTACTCCAATTCATAAAAAAGGAACCAAATCGTCTTGGGAAAATTACAGGCCAATTAGTCTGACTTCAACTGTTTGTAAGATATTAGAATCCCTAATCAAGGAATTGATAACTCTAGTTGTAGATGCTCAAGATTCAGAACAGCATGGCTTCAAAAAGGGCAGGGGATGTTTCACTAATTTAATGTGTTTCTATGAGACTATCAGATACAGTCTTGACAATAACACCCTTTGTGACATCTTTTTTCTTGATTTCATTAAGGTCTTTGGTGGTCTTCCACACAGGGGCCTAATAGTTAAACTTCAGAATTTAAATATGAATCATTATATGAGTAATTGGACAGCAGACTGGTTGACAGGTAGATCACAGAGGGTTGTGATAGATGGTAGTTACTCTGCATCAGAATTGGTTACTAGTGGAGTACCACAGGGATCCATTTTGGGCCCATTCTTATTTCAGATCTTTGTCTCAAACATGACTAAAAAATGCCTTACCCCCAGGATAAAGTATGCAGATAATATCAAGCTTGGCAGCCCATGTGATACACAGTCATCAGCAATACAAGATGATCTGGACAAAATCAATTCATGGGTAAATAAATGGAAAATGAAACTCAATGCTGCAAAGTGTAAGGTTATGCATCTTGGTAAAGCAAATAGAATGGTTAATTATACATCAGGGAATACCACCTTGAATCCAACTTTGAACGAGAAAGACCTAGGTGTAATCATTACAAATGACTTCAATAGCTCAAAACAAATTCTGGAATCAGTCAAGAACTCTAACAGAGTAGTATGATCTATCAGACGGAACTTCAAATCAAAGAATTGTAAGGTCCTAATGCCTCTGTTTAGAGCTTTTGTAAGACCACACCTTGAGTATGCTTCACAATTGTGGTGCCCATACAAGAGAACCAACTGTAAAATCTTAGAAAACATACAACAAAGATTTACTAAGCATATAGCTGGTCTTGTAAATGAATCATATGAGTATAGATTAAACACGCTGAACCTTATTACACTCAAGACCAAAAGGTTAAGAGGTGATCTGCTTTTCCTCTTCGATATTATCCAGGATCCATATTTAATGGTAGAACTAAGTTTGGAATTTAAGGATTCCATTCATAATACTTGAGGCCACCCCACTACAATTGATAAGCAAAAGGTTCAATCATTTTAGCAGAAAATATTTATTCACATTGAGAATTAGTAATCCCTGGAACACCTTACCTTTAGACTTTATCATTAGTAAAACAAAAAACAAATTTAAAAACAAATTTGAGAAACTCTTACTTTCAGGGCACAAATGAGCTTACTATTATACTAAAGTATAAGAGCACACATGGGCCTTATAGCCTTCTTGCTCTTTTCCATCCTTAGTGTGATCCTCTCTAAGAATGTGGGGAGGGTCCCCAAAGGTGAGGTACAGATGGGCACTCGTGTCTGCGTGAGCAAGCAGCCGGGGGGGAGGGAGGGGGAGGACAAGATACCACAATGAAAAGCGGAGCTTCTGCCGATGTCAGCACTACCATGGTGCAGGAAGCACTGGAAGTTCTTGAGAGACCCAGATTGCAGTAAAGGGATGCTGGAAGCTGGGCTAGGTTGCTACTTACCAAAAGCTTTCTGGATGCCTTGTTTCAGCATGACATTCTTGTGCACATATTATTAGCAGATTGCTAACAAAAAAAAATGTATGAAGTTGAACTGAGATTCCAGTGCAGTGGCTAAGGTGGGACTAGGGAAGTGTCCAACTTGTTGGCTGTTCCAGGTAATAACAGGTTATGAGAATCCAGGAATAAAGTTAAATGTCAAGCCACAACTGCAGTGCGGGGTTCAAAGAATACTTATTGGAGTATCACAATTGACTATAGATGTTAAATTGATTTAGGTCTGCATAGCCAGATGAATTAGCTGCTGTGCCACGTGTACCATCTACATCTAGTAAAGGAGTGAAGGACAATATGTCTATCTAAGTATTCATTGTCATCAAATAGCAAGCTTGTCTTAGCAGATCCTGCACAAAGAAAAAGGGTGAAGCATTCATTTTTGTGATTATGTTCAAGGGGCTCATGGTGAGCTGACACATTGTCAAATATGTCCCTCGACAAAGTTGTACTCTGGTCTGTGCCCACCCCTGTTGGGCTTATTTACATCAGTTGGTAAACCAAGTGAATTGGGGGGTTACATAAGGTATGCCAGCCTAAATATAATGCCACAAAATGTGAGGTTATGCATATTGGTAATAAAAATCATAAAACAGACTACTAGGTGGAGGGAGTTAAGATGGTTCAAACCCCCGATGAAAGGAGCCTGGGAGTCATTATCATTGACAACCTCAAGTCTATGACCCAATGCAGTAAGGCATATGGGAAGCCAAGTAGTATGCTGGGGTGTATAGGTAGGGCATTTACTAGCTGACAGAAAGAGGTGATACTTCCCCTGTACAGGTCCCTGGTGAAGCCACATCTGGAGTACTCTGCACAGTTATGGAGTCCGCACCTAGAGAAAGACAAGGACACTTGGTCCAGAGGAGGTCTACATAAATGATCCAGGGGCAGCAAGGGAGGATGTGTGAGGAAAGGCTGGAGTGTCTTGACACATATTCTCTGAAGGCTAGGAGAGCTGGGTCATTGGGAGACCCCTTAACTCATCCTTTCTAATTTAAGAGGTTTCTTACTCTGCTCATTCAGTGTTGAAAAAATAACATATATTGAAAGGCTTCAGGCTGACATTGGTTATGCACAATTGGTAGTACCATGCAATAGTAAGAGCCCTGGCACCATACACCGAGTCCAAGCGGCAACGATGAGGACAGATATCGACTGCGTAAAGTGCAAAGCTCTTCCTTGAAGTCACAATCTTCTTGTGACATCAGATCTTTGGTAATAGAATTTGATATAAGAGCAGAATATTAGAAGCAGCAAGAACACTCACTGATGAGCCCCGATTCTCAGTCACAGGGGACCAGCACTAAACTGATGCAAACAGAATTTGTGCTTGTCTGTTCACTGGCATGGTCTATTCACTCCTGCAGTTGCTTCTCATATTGGGGTGGACACCTTTTTCACCTGCCTACCACCCAACATTGATACCAGCACTGCCCCGCTCCCCTAGTATCAGTCATTTTTTCCTGTTCCTTAGTTATTTATTTATTTGAAATTTAGGAGAAACACCTTTGAGCAAATGTGCTCATTTGCAGAGACTCCACATCAAATTAAGTTACAAAGAACTTACTACTACATAAATACATAGACAGTGTCGGCAGATAAGGGCCTGTGGCCCACCCAGTCTGCCCATTTGAGCTTGTAAGTTCAGTTTATGTTTTCCTAGAAGTCTGTTGCCCCTTACCCCTGACCTCCAGAATTCCTTTATGTCTATCCCATGCATTCTTAAATCCCGTGATTTTTTCAGCCACCACCACTTCCTCTGGCAGGATGTTCCACTTGTCACACCCGCTCTGTGAAGAAATTCTTCCTCACATTTCCTCTGAATCGTCCTCCTCCTCCAACTTCATCCCATGCCCTCTAGTCCTGGAACATCTTTTTCGCTTAAAAATAGTGTATTCTTGCACCCTGTTCCTCCCTGTAAAATACTTGTATGTCTCTATCACATCGCCTCTCTCCTTCCCTCCTCTCCTCCAGGGAGTACATATTCAGTTCCTTCAACCTGTCCTCATAGGACTTGTGATGCAATCCATGTACCATCTTTGTTGCCCTTGTCTGAACCTTCTCTACCCTGTCTATGTCCTTACGTAGGTAAGGTCTCCAGAACTGTACACTGTAATCCAGGTGGGGCCTTACTAGTGTCTTGTATAGTGGAATTATGACCTCCTTTCCTGCTGGTGATGCCCTGCCTATGCTTCCCAGCATCCTATTTGCTTTACCTGCTGCCTTGTCACACTCTTTTCCTACCTTGAGGTCATCAGAGATGATAACCCCAAGATCCCTTTCCTGCTTGGTGCATGCTATATCCTCACCCCCCAACTGATATATTGTGCCAGGGTTTTTGTGCCCCATATGTATTATCTTGCACTTCTTTGCATTGAATTTCAACTGCCAAACCCTGACCATTCTTCAAGTTTCTGCAGGTCCTTCTCATTCTGTCTACACCCTCTGTGTGTCTACTCTGTTACAGAGCTTTGTGTCATCAGCGAACAGTGAAATTCTGCCTTCTAGGTCCTCAGCAATGTCACTGATGAAGATGTTGAATAGGACCAGTCCCAGCACTGATCCCTGTGGTACCCCACTGGTCACTCTTCCCTCTGTGGAGTGACAGCCATTTACCACCACCCTCTGTGTCCTGCCGCCCAGCCAGTTACCTACCCACCACACTACTGTCCTGCCTACACCCATATTCCCCAGTTTGTGTAATAGTCTTCTATGTGGCACAGTGTCAAAGGCCTTGCTGAAGTCCAGATAGGCCATGTCCACTGCCCTCCCCTGATCCACCTCCCTAGTCACCCAGTCAAAAACTTCAACGAGGTTGGTCTGATATGACTGCCCCCTGGTGAAACCATGCTGCCTTGGGTCCTGTAGTCCATTGACAACCAGATGTTCCACCAGTCCTCTCCTTCAGTAGTGCTTCCATGATCTTCCCCACTACCGGTGGGGCTGATTGGTCTATAGTTTCCCTTCCTCTTTGTTCCCACTTTTGTAAGGGACTACATCTGCTGTCCTCAGTCTTTTGGGTACCTCCCTGTTTCCAGTGATCAGCTAAACAGGATAGCCAAGAGGTTCAGCCACCACCTCTCTTAGCTCTTTAAGGACCCTAAAAACCCTATCTGGCCCATTGCTTTATCAACTCTTATTACTTCCAGTTCCTTCAGGACCCTTTCTTGAGTAAAGGGACTTGTGTCCATTTCTGCACCATTCTCTATCCTTGTACTCCTTCAGATCCATTACCCTCCTCTTCCTCAGTAAAGACTGAGCAGAAATACCTGTTCAATATTTCAGCTTTACTGTTGTCATCCTCCACACGGCCCCCATCCTCCCCCTTCAGTCTCACTACCCTTCCCTTTGCCTTTCTTTTTTCACTTACAATATGTACCTGTAAAAGGATTTGTCCCCTCTACCCACTGATTTTGCAATGTGTTCTTCTGTCTGAGCGTTGGCTTCCCTTACTAACCTCCCTGCCTCCCTTTGCTTCTCCTGGTACTTCTCCCTATCCCCTTCTGCCTGTGTCTTTTTGTATTGCCTGAATGCAATCTTTTTGGCTTTCACTTTCTTTGCTACCTCTTTGGAAAACCATAATGGTACCCTCTTCCTTTTCCTCTTGCTAACCTGCTTAATGCATAATTCTGTTGCTCTTATAATCCCCATTTTAAATACTGCCCACTGTTCCTCAACCCCTGATTCCTGCCCCATTCCCCCTTAATGCCTCTTTCAAGTATCTCCCCATTTTCCCAAAGTCTGCCCCACTAAAATCCAGGATACGTGTTTTTGTGTGGTTTGGTTCTGCTCTTTTTGTGATTTCAAACCACAATGACTGGTGGTCATTGTTACCCCCATCACACTGTCCCTGTTTGTGAGCACAAGGTCCAGTATTGCCTTCTGCCAAGTTGGTTCCATGACCAGTTGCTTGAGGAAGGCACCTTGAAGGGAGTCCAGGATAAATCTGCTCCTACTTACTGTTTAATGTTCTTTTTGCTCGTTCCAATTTACTGTATGATAGTCTACTGTTTGGCAATCTATTCTTTAAGTGCTTTTGTAATGGTATGTTTTGATTTGTCACTTCCATATTATTGTATTATTTTATACATTGTATCTCTTTTCTTCACTTCCCCCTCCCCAAGACACATCAGGAAACAAACTGATACCCACTCAGAATGACTTTGCTGGTAAAACTTTGAAATAAACAAATAAATGTAGGCTGGTTTCTCCAACCAACCAATCATGTCATCCCTGTGACACTCAGACAGCTGGTTCTGATTAATCTATGATTTTTGTAAAATAAAAATGTGTTATTGAATGTCTCTCATGAGAGATGCTGACAGCCTGTGGAATGCCCCCCCCCCCCCAGGTTTTAGCTACAACGTGTGACCTGGAAGGCAAGGAGATAATTACAGGTTAGAAGAGACTTTAAATGTAGGATATCGTGCTTATGTGACTAATTGCAGGTTGCCAACTGTCAAGATAGGTCATAAACTTTTATGACGTTCAGAGGAAACATAGTTAATATTCACATGGTGATACAAAGCATGTTGCACCTCCATGAGATCTGGCAGCGAGACATAACAAGTCATTTGATGTCCTGGAAAGTGGAAGCTGCTCATAAGATCAAAGAAAGTCATATGAGAAAATGAGTTCTGCTGAGGTCACAGAATTAAATTTTTTTGATAAGACATCCTATTTTGCATAGATATATTTTTTTATATTCTGACAGGGATGAGCTAGGTGACCTCATGCAAAGAGGTTGGCAAAGCCAGGTTTTAAACAGTATTCTGTTTTCCATTTAAACACAAATGTTTGGACTCTGAAAAGGAAACATCTACAGCACTGTGAGATAAGGGGGAAAGGAAAGGGAAAGGAGAAATTGTTTAACCAGGAAAGGCACACTAAGCCGGAGCTTGTTTCCAGGTGCGACCTGGGAGCACAAGGAAGTTAAGTGACTTGCTCAGGGTCACACAGTATGCAAGTAGAAGCTGTAGGATTCAAACCCAGGTCTGATCTGCTGGATGTCACCAGATTTGCAGCTCAGAGCCTTAGACCACTGTGCTATACTGCCTCAGATAAGAATACCTTAGAACAGACAAGTCTAAGTGTATTAGTGGTAGGAATCTGCACTTTTTAAAACCTTATTCTTTTAAGTGATTTGTATGTTTTGTGATATATGGTTCTGTGTTTTACATTTTACATTCTTATCTATTTTTAAGTAACCATCTCATTTTAAATAGATTATTTGTATCTTCCAAGTCCTTCTGTTTTTGCCTGTGATGTGTGGATGGTTAAGAGTGTGACAACGCTGTGCATGAGCTTATATGGTAATACCAAACTGGGAACAGGTAAGAGTTATCTGAGGTCTATATTAGAGTTTTTAAGGGTTCATTTTGTACACCTGGTTAGGTGCCCATAGGCGAAAGATATCTGGCCCACCCGGAAGAGCAGAATTATCTGAGCCTGTACATTGGGTACACTAACAAGAGGTTCACAGTTTGAATCCCTCCAGAACTGAGACCAAAGGTTGATTCGAACCCACAAAACAGACAGGAGGGTTAACCTGTTTCTATTTCCTGTTCACAGTACTGCACTTGGAGGTTGGCACTGTGGGAGCAGAGGGCCTGACCTTCTGAGTGGGGTTGTGACAGATTGGTTGACAGCGGTGTGATAAATTTTGGTATTACAAGCTTTTATTGTTCAGTGTGTCAGCTCACTTGCAAAGAAACAAAAAGGCAGTGATTTATTTTTAAAAGGGAGACAGAACTATATCACTTGGCATACAGTCAAGTTCCTACTCATTTTATTTTTTTTTTTCTAAAGTGCAAGTCAGAGTAGCCGTAGTTAGGGAAGAAGATGGCTTCCAACTACAGCAGGCACACTGTAGACTATTTAAAGCAGTTGTGCGGGGACAGAAGAGTCCTGTTCGAGGTGAAAGCCAGCAAACAGAACCTCGTGGATGCACTGATGGTAGCAGATACCCAGAGCACCGAGTCACAGACAGTGACTGTAAGGGACCAAACCTTGAATGTGGCAGGGCTAGCAGCCAGTGCAGTGTCCAGATCCAATGAGGAGGGCAACAGGGCCACTGTCAGTGAAGGGCCACAGCAGCAGGGGAAGGTCGCCAGTATCCTGGATCCAGAAGTACTCAGGCTGCAAATTGAGTTGCACAGAATGGGAATGGAGTTCTAGAGGGAGAGGGACCGTGAACAATGGGAGACAGACCGTGAGGAGCGTGAGCGTCAGCGACCTACAGAGGAGAAGAGGGAGCAAGAATGCCAAGAGGCAGAGTGGGAACAGCAGAAGGCTGACCGTGAGGAGCATGAGCGCCAGGGGCAACATGAACTGGAGAAACTATGACTCCAACCACCAGCACCAGAGCAGGTAAGTGGCTTGGGTTTAACTGGGACTGCAGGACTGAGTTACACATTGAATTCCAAATTGATAGCCAAATTTAAAGAGGGGGAGAATATGGATGCCTTTTTAAATTCTTATGAAAACATTTGTATTCAGGCTAAAATTCCTAGAGAGTCCTGGAGCTTCCAGCTATCCCTGCTACTCACCAGGAAAGCTCGGGATGCATTGGGTCAAATGGACAATGAGGACAGTGATGATTACAGCAAACTTAAAGCTGCACTGTTCAAGAAATTTGAATTAACTGCTGAATCATACAGAGCTAAATTCTGTAAGCTCAGGAGAAGCCCTGACATGAGCTATGAGGAGCTAGCCATGAAACAACGTCAGGTTTTAAAACAGTGGGAAGGAATTGAGGCAACCTCTGTTGATAAAATTGAAAATATGATTTTGTTTGAACAGTTTTATTGGGCATGCCCAGCAGAGCTGACAACCTGGCTAGAGGACCGAGATCCCAAAACAGTGCAAGAGGCTGCTGAACTCTCGGACCGCTATGCCAAGAGCAGATCTGCTCTGAGAGCGAATGGGGTGGGCTTGGCAGCACAGAAAGGGAAAAGCACATCTTCAGGGCAAGTAAAACCCTCACTGCCTCCACAGAAACCAGTTAGCCCCAGGTTTCAGAGAAAAGATTTCTCTGAAAAGAGAAGTGAATGTTGGTTATGTAAAGAAACTGGGCATATTGCTAGACAGTGTCCCAAAAGAATGAGCAATAATAAGTAGAATGGTACTAGGAAAGAAGTGGGTTGTTTGTGTGTCTCTGGAAGCATGTCTGTGAACATGAGGGAACACATGCACCCAGTCATGGTGAATGGTGTACAAACGCAAGGGTTAAGAGACACAGGGGTATCCCTGACATTGGTAAAAGGGGATCTAGTGGAACCTAGTCAGCTTATACCCAATAAATACATCACTGTACAGGATTTTACTGGTGAAGAGAAAACATTGCTACTGGCTAGTGTTCTCCTATACCGGGGTGAAATGGGGGAACTGTGCAACAGGTGGCAGTAGCCAAAACATTAGCAGTGGATGTGATCCTGGGCAACAATCTCAAACAGGGGATGGTATGTGCAGTTACCCATAGCCAAGCGGCAAGGGAAAATTGTAGTTCCCTGAACCCCACAGAAGCCATTGTGGAAACCACTGAGAGGCTGGTTCCCCAGCCTGTGTCTCCAGATGGGGAGACTAATAAAAAGGGGGTAGAAATTTCCCCAGTAGCAAGTAACCACACAGCTACAGAGGGTTACACTGAAGAGGGAGGGGTGACCCATTGTCAGAGGGTTGGGATTGACAGTGATCCTGAGTGCCCTGACGCTAGTGCTAGGGACCCTAGTTTAGTGACTGAAGGGGACCTGTCCCATGCCTTGGGAATGTGTGAGGGGTTTGCAACTGCTCAGAGAAGTGACCCTAGTCTACAGAATCTGAGGGCTTGGGCAGACTCTGACGGTACACAGGGAGGTGACGGCAGACATTTGGTTTATTGGGAAGTTGGACTGATGTATACTCAGGCTGTGCAGATGGAGGGGTGCTAGGCAGGCAGCTTGTCATTCCCCAGGGGTATCGTGAGCAGTTGCTCAAGATTGCACATGATATTCCCTTGTCTGGTCATCTGGGAATCGCGCGCACGATGCAGCGGTTGGCCCAGAATTTCTACTGGCCTAACTTCACCCAGCAAGTGAAGGAGTGTTGCAGGTCTTGTCACCGGTGCCAAGAAATAGGGAAGGCGGGCAAGAAAACCCAAGCCGCCCTGATTCCCTTGCCCATAGTGGAGGAGCCATTCCAGAAGGTGGGAATGGATATTGTGGGGCCTTTAAATACCCCCAGCTCCTCAGGGAAGAGATTCATCCTGACTTTGGTGGATTATGCTACTTGATACCCAGAAGCAGTTGCCCTATCCTCACTGAGGACAGAAAAAGTGGCAGATGCCTTACTTGAGATTTTCTTCCGTGTTGGGTTTCCACAGGAGGTTATCATCGATCAAGGGGGTTTCTTCATGTTGGACCTGATGAAATGTTATGGGAGAAGTGTGGGGTGGTGCAGAGATGCACGACGCCGTATCACCCACAAGCCAATGGGCTTGTGGAAAGGTTCAATGGTACCCTGAAGTCAATGCTTCGGGTGTTTGCTGAACAGCATGGGAGGGACTGGGAGAAATACCTTCCCCACCTGTTTGCATACAGGGAGGTGCCCCAAGAGTCAACAGGATTTTCCCCCTTTTAACTCTTATATGGACGCCGGGTACATGGTCCCCTAGACTTGATCCGGGAGGACTGGGAAGGCAGGCACGCCTACCAGAGAACTCCCATTGTGGATTACGTCCTTAGGTTTAGGGAAAGGCTGGAGGAGTTTATGGGGACAGCCCAGAGCAACCTGGCAGCTGCCCAACAGAAACAAAAAGTGTGGTACGACCGCAGAGCCAGAGCTCGCTCGTACATGGTGGGTCAGGAAGTCATGGTCCTTATTCTGGTCCGGAAAGACAAGCTGCAGTCTGAGCGGGCAGGACCATACAAAGTGGTTAGGAAGGTAAATGATGTGAACTATATTATAGAGTTACCTGACAGAAGACAGACAGAAAGGATGTACCATGTCAACATGATGAAGCCATATGCAAATAGGGCTAACATGGTGTTTGCAGTGTGTAGTCATGGGGAGGGAACGGACGAGGGAGTCCCCCTTCTGAACTTGCTAGAGGAAAGTAAGCGGGAATCCTCTGTGGAGGCAGTTAAATTGTCTCCCCAGCTGACCCCAGACCAGATCCAGAAAGTAAGGGAGTTTTTAGCAGACTTTGCCCCATTGTTTAGCACCAGGCCTGGCCTAACCCCCTTAATGACTCACAATGTGGAGACAGGGACACAGACGCCCATACGGCGGACAGCATATCGGGTGTCAGAGGCTGCCCAAAAGGACATTAGGAGGGAAGTGGAGGAGATGCTGGATTTAGGGGTAATCCAGAGATCCCACAGCCCCTGGGCCTCACCCGTAGTCCTTGTGCCCAAGCCAGATGGCTTTACTCATTTCTGTGTGGACTGAATGCAGTCATGAACTCAGACGCAAACCCGATGCCCCGGACAGATGAACTCCTGGACAAGTTGGGAGGGACGACCTACCTTACGACCATTGACCTGACAAAGGGGTATTGGCAGGTAGAGTTGACAGACAGAGCTAGGGAGAGGTCAGTCTTCATCACTCCGATAGGCTTATTTGAATTTAAAGTAATGCCTATCAGAATGAAGAACGCCCCGGCCACATTACAAAGGTATATGTTAATACCAAACTGGAAACAGGTAAGAGTTATCTGAGGTCTGTATTAGAGTTTTTAAGGGTTCATTTTGGATGACTGGTTAGGTGCCCATAGGCAAAAGGTCTCTGCCCCCAAGAGCAGAATTATCTGAGCCTGTACATTGGGTATGCTAACAAGAAGTTCACAGTTTGAATCCCTCCAGAACTGAGACCAAAGGTTGAATCGAACCCACAAAACAGACAGGAGGGTTACCCTGTTTCTGTTTCCTGTTGGCAATACTGCACTTGGAGGTTGGTACTGTGGGAGCAGAGGGACTGACCTGCTGAGTGGGGTTGTGACAATCCCAACATAAGCAGTCTGTCTCTGAAGTAACTGCATTCTCATTTATATTCACGACTCCAACTCCATGTCACCATGGTTCACCATTTGAGTGAAACTGAAGGGCCAATATTAAAGTGTATGTTCCTGTTTGGATTTGAACCCTAGTCTGTTGCAGTGTAGAAACAAGAGGCAGTAATCATTGTAGAGCACCACCAAGACCTACTGTGATATATCACAGTATCACCAAACAACAGGCACACTTACTATTAAGGGTCCCCTCATCAGGTATGACTATCACAGCACAAACAAAGGGTGCTAAATAGATAAAGCAACCTTCCAAGGGAAGCTGTCTGTGCTAAATCAGTAGAGGGATTCAAACATTGGGATGGATAAAAGCAGTAGGAGTGGTGAAGGAGTGAACGACCACTAGGGCCATTATATCCAACCTTAAAGGGGTCAGTCAGCACTAAGAGCCTCACACCGAAGTATGGGGTTGGTCCCAGTTTGCACTTTGTGTGCAAAAACATTTTTTTTTTACTTGTTGTTTACGGCAGTATAGTAGAGTGATTAGACGAATTTTGCTGTCTTTCAAGCTAACATTTTCTGTAACCACGAATCCCAGACTCCCCTGCAGCTGACATCAGAGCAGGCTGCATCAGAGGGAGATTAAATAGCCTGCAGTGCATGTTAGAGTTTTTGTCATTTAAGCTCCAGCCTTTTCTTTGCTAGTTTCCCTGTTCTCCCTGGGCTACGTTCAGTCACTTAGGACTGCACTTAGCCCTGGGAGAACAGCGGCACTGGGAAACGATCAGAGCTAAAGTTATAACGTTTCTAACATTCACTGCAGCCTATAGGGCTGGGTAGGCTGGATGGGCCGTGGAGCTTTTCTTCTGCAATCAGCTGTGGTTATATGATGCCTTCATTAGGATAATGACTAGTTCAGGTATTCAAGCTTTCAAAACTCTTAAGGTCTCCTTATCAAGTATGCTGTGCAGTCATGACTCATGACCAAGGTGGCTGCATTTCAGTGATTGCTCAAATCTGAACTGCGTGTGTTGAGTGCTTTGAGATGTCAGCATGAAAGGCACCATATAAATGCAAATGGCATGGTCTGAAACAATCTGAAACATATCTACAGCTAAAAGTTCCCCCTCTAAACATTTCCAGTTAATCTTCTGCACCTAGGAGATTTCTCTATGTATAGAGGATACTTGCATGTCTGAGTGTATTACCGGGTCAGATTTTCTATCAGCGGTTTTAGATAAGGTATGTAAACTTTGAAAGCAAAGCTCCCGAGGCTTGCAAACTGTCCTCACAACTGTAAGATCCAAAATTGAGAGCTTTTAATACACTCTCAGATGTGCATTGTTCTATATAATATATCTGACTCCGATTGTTATTTGAGTAAAGCAACACATACAGAGGCAACAAAAAAACAGAAACAGATGCAGAACAATGCAATTTTTTTTAACAAAATACTTGGTAAATACGTGTTAGATACTTAACTTGGACAACTCAGTATTTCAGAATAAATTATATGTAGTAAATTGAGCAGTGCCAAGATGGGAGTGACAGCAAGATTAACAGATTCGCCTGAATGAAGCTGGCTGCTGTGATGTGGGCAGATGATGATTATCTGTGTGTGACGTAGACAGGTTAGTATTATCGGTTCCTTGTGACAGAAACATAGAATTTGTTGGCAGAAAAAGACCGCTTAGTCCACTCAGTCTGCCCAGATGTTGCTTGCCTGTTTTGCATCCGCAGACCCTATCTGGTCTCCAGCAACCCTCCTGCCTTCTGGTCTCTTTTTTTAATACACCCCTGTGCTTACTCATGCATGCTTGAAGCCCCCACTGTTCTAGCTTCCACCACTTCCACTGACAGTCTGTTCCAGGCATCTACCAGCCTTTCAGTAAAGAAACATTTTCTCACATCTTCCACCCCCCCAAGCTACATCACATGCCCAACAATATTGCATGCATCCAGGTCCTGGTGCTCGTTCTTATTTGAAAGACACTCCCCGCCTGCACCACATTCACATCTGTGAGGTGCTTGTAGCTTTCAGTCAAGTCACCTGTCTGTCTGTCTCCTCTCTTCCAGGGTGAACATGTTGAGATACCTCAGTCTTCCCTCATAGGGCTTCTCATGCAAACCTTGCACCATTTTAGTTGCCCTCCTCTGGACTGCCTCCACCCTGTCTGTGTCCTTTCTAAGGTATGGTCCCCAAAACTGGACACAGTACTCTAGATGGGGTCGCACCCGTGAGTGACACAGTAGCAACATCACCTCCCTCTTCCTGCTGGAGATACATCCCTATGCAACCTGGCATCCCACTCAGTGACAGCACTGGGAAGTCTAAAACATGGGTCAATTTGGACCCACTGGTGTAAAAATATGGGGGTCCAAAGAGGAACTTACTGAGTCAAAACATAATAGCAGATTTTGAACATTTCATGTTCCATTCCTTTGGGTGTTGTTGCAGAGTAAGTGCATCAGTTTGGACCCACTAGCAAAGAGAAGAGGGGTCATTTATGGTCAGGATGCAAATTTTGCCCTTTTGGTGCATGTTAGTGCTATCACTGATCCCACTAGCCTTATTTACTGCCTTGTCACACCGCCCTGCCACCTTGAGGTCCTCTGATATGATAACCCCAAGGTCCCTTTCCTATTTAGTGACTGTCAGCAACTCCCCCCTTCCAATATATAAGATAAATATATATATATATATATATTTATCACATATATTATTACTATGGTTCTCGAAAGAAGTGGCTGAAAAGGTAAAGGCTAAAAGGGTGGCATTCAGAAGATATAAGGAGATGCAGAGGGAGGAGGATAGGGGGTATATCAGGGGAAATAGAAACAGGGAAAGCAGTCAGGAGTACAAAGGCACAAACCAAGAAAGAATAGCTCAAGTGGTAATGAAAGGGGACAACACATTTTTTAGGTATGCAAGTGAAAAGAGGAAGATCGGGGTGGGATTGTAAGGTTAAAAAGGGATGAGAGGACGGTGTAGAGGGAGACGAGGAAAAGGCAGACATCCTGAACAAATACTGTTGTTCAGTGTTCACAGTGGAAAGAGAAGGGGAGGAGTCACAAAAAAACATAACAGGAGCTCTGAAGGGAGGGAGGGAGGTAGACACTAGTCCTTTTGCAGAGGAGAGTCCTAAAGGGACTCACGGATCTGAAAATGGACAAAACAATGGGACCAAGTGGAGTACATCCTAGGGTATTGAGGGTGCTCAATGAGGTACTGGCTGCACTTCTGACAATCCTATTTAACAGCTCACTCAAACAGGAGTGGTTCCAGAGGACTAGAGGAAGGCAGATTTAGTCCCACTTCACAAAAGTGCTAGCAGGGAGGAGGCTGGCAATTATAGGCCAGTCAGCCTGACATCATTAGTGGGAAAGTTAATGGAATCACTGCTGAAGTAGAAGATCATGGAATATCTTGAATCTAATGGGTTATAAGACATGAGACAGCATGGATTCACAAGGGGAGGTCATGTCAAACGAATCTGATAGATTTCTTTGATTGGTTGACCAACTAATTAGATCAGGGTGGAGCGGTGGATGTGGCCTACCTAGATTTCAGTAAGGCATTGGATACCGTTCCACACAGCAGATTATTAAACAAGCTGGGTAACTTAGGAGTGGGTCAAAAAGTGGTAAACTGGGTAAGAAATGGGTTAGTGATAGGTGACAGAAGGTGGTGGTAAACAGTTCACTTAGAAGAGGGGAGGGTGACCAGTGGGGTGCCTCAGGGATCAGTACTGGGACTGATCCTATTTAATGTCTTTATAGGTAACACTGCAGAGGAGCTGGAGGGAAAAGTATTCTTCTTTGTGGATGACACCAAAATCTGCAGTAGGGTGGATGCTCTGGGGGTGGTGGAGGAAAGGATGAGAAGATACCTGAGAAAACCCGAGGAGTGGTCAGGGGTGTGGCAGGTGGCTTTCAATGTGAAAAAGTGAAAAATAATGCACTTGGGGCACAGAAACTGAGGAGCAGAGTACAAGATGGGGGAGTATCATTGACAACCGCCAAGAAGGAGAGAGACCAAGGGGAGGGTAATAACCGCTGATTACCTAAAGGTGGCCAGGCAGTATGACAGAGCACTTGAGAGGGCTAGTGGGATGCTGGCATGCATAGGAACAGGTGTCACCAGTAGAAGGAAGGCATTGGTGCTGCCTCTGTATAGATCACTAGTAAGAACTCACCAAGAATACTGTGTCCAGTTCTGGAGGCCACATCTACGGAAGGATGTAAACATAGTGGAGGCATTCTAGAGGAGGGCAACTAAAATGTTGATGGGGCTGCATAAAAAAACATACGAGAAGAGACTAAAGGAACTCAATATGTACACCCAGGAAGAGAGGAGGGAGGTGGGAGATATGATAGAGACCTTTAAATACCTCACGAGGTAAATAAAGTACAGGTGTAAAGTATTTTTCAGAAGAAAAGGTGCATAAGGACAAAGGGACATACTATGAAGTTGAAGGGGTTAGATTCAGGAGAGCTATGAGGAAGCAATTCTTCACAGAAAGAGTGGTGGATTCTGGGAAAACCCTACTAGCTGAGGTGAGGGGAAGAAACAGTGATGGGTTCAAGAATGCTTGGGATAGGCATAAGGGAATCTTAGTGGTATGGAATGGGGGGAGGGAGGGAGAAAGAGCCGGAGAGCAAGTAAGGTCTACGGTGATACTGAAGGTAGGGAGAAATGGGCAGACTGGGTGGGCCAAGCAGTCCTTATCTGCTGACAATTTCTATGTTTCTGTATTTCTATACACAATGCCAAGGTTCCTATGTCCATCGAACCTCAACTGCCATGTTTTTGACCATTCCTTTAGCTTCTCAAGATCCCTACTCATTTTCCGTACCCCTTCTTGAGTGGCCATCCCGTTGCAGATTCTGGTGTCATCTTCAAAAAGGCATGCCTACCCTCGTATCTTTTCTGCATTGTCTTTTATAAAAATATTGAAGAGGACTGATCCCAGTACCAACCCCTGTGGTACCTTCGCTGGTCATTGTCCTATCCTTAGAGTGAGTGAAGTTAACCTCCACCCTCTGTCTCTTAACCATTAACCAGTTCCTAACCCAGTTCACCCCATTGGGTCCCACTCCTGGCTGGTCAACATCTTTATCAGATTCCTGTGTGGTACAGTGTCAGACGCTTTACTAAAGTCCAACGAGGCCATGTCCCCTGCTGCATCCTTACCTATTTTCCTGGTCACCCAGTGAAAGAAGTCTGTCATATTTGTTTGGAATGACATTCCCCACCATCAATCCATGCTGCCTGTGGTCTTGCAGCTGACTGGATTCAAAATACACTACCAGTCTTTCCTTTAGCAGGATTTCCATTAATTTTCCCACCACTGAAGTTAGACTGACCAGCTTGTAGTTGCTAGCCTACTCCCTGCTGCCACACATGGAGTTCATTGCCAACAGGGTGCGGATTCATCCAGATGGATTATTCTGAGTGATTTCAATGCCTGGGTCAATGATGAATTCTTGCATTTTGGACAGGATTTTCGCCAGTTGATTGGATTCACTGGTCCTCGTGCAACTGGTTACTTCTGCAACCCAGCAACACTGACACACCTTGGACTTGGTTTTCTCCCTGGGACTTGAGGTTAGCAACCTTGAGGTTAATTTTATCAGTTGGTTGGATCACTGCATGATGAAATTCTCTTTCAGGGTCCCCTCTTTAGTCTACTCCCTGAGGAGATGGTTCATTGCAGCACTATAAGAGGGCTTCGGCCAGAAGGATTGCAGGCAGTAATAAACATCTCGGAGATGTTGGGAGCTTGTAGGTGGGTTTGGAGGAGGTGGTGGTGGTAGCCTATAACAGGGTCATCCTGGGGCCTTCGACTCTGTAGCACCCATTCCTGTATGATCCCGGGTCTCACGCTTGGGCTTCTCATCGTTTGATACTGAGATCAGGGACTTGAAGACTAGAGGTCAGAGGTTAGAGCACTGTTGATGTAGATCCAGGGGTCAGGAGGACAAACTTGCTTTGAAGATACATCAGAATGAATATGAAAGGGTAATCACCTGTAAAAAGGCAGCATTTCTGTCCAGCGAGGTTGTGGCTGGGAAGAATCAACTGGCTTACTTCCTCTGTTCTGTAGATAGGTTATTAAATCTAACCTGTCTGCAGCTGGTTAGAGCTGGTTGATCTGCAAAGTGCGAGGAGTTCACTCAATTCTTCTTGGGCAAAGTGTCCTCTATTTAGTCCAGAATCTCGCCAAACTGGCTATTACAACTTGACAGGGTTGAGCCTGTGCCGCTAAGATGTGCTGAGCCATCTTGAAAAGATTCAGGCCAGTCATGATAGAAGAGGTTTATGAGGTAAACTTGGAACTGGGCCCCTCATTTTGTGAACTAGACCTAGGCCCAGCATGATTACTAGTAAGTAGTGTGGGATCACTGGGTCAGGTGTTCATGGGAATTGTTTGTTGCTCCTTATTGGAGGGGGTTTCTGGTGGCATTCAAAAATGCACTAGTTCAAACCCTTCTGAAGAAACCACCTCTGGGACCCAGACATCCTGGCGAATTATCATGTTGTCTCAAACCTGCCCTTTCTAGGAAAGGTTATTGAGAAGGTTGTGACACTGTAACTTGACACATCTGACAGGCTGTGACATCCATGAGCCTCTACAGTCTGGTTTCTGATCTAGAAACAGCACTGAGATTGCACTGGTCAGGGTGAAGAAGTGACCTTTTCAGGGTGAGGAATAGTGGCAAATAGTAAATTCTCATTCTTCTCAATTTCTCCTCAGCATTTGACACTTTAGACCATGGGTTGTTGCTGGATCATCTGAGGGAGTACGGAGGACTCACCAGCATTGTCATCTGCTAGTTCGAGTCCCACCTTAGGGATAAGACGCAGAGGGTGGTGATGGGAAGGGTGCACAATGACCTTCTCGGGGCAAGGGTAGGGATGAACGGTCAGTTCTCATTCTTGTCGATGTCTCCTTAGCGTTTGATAGTGTAGACCATGGGTTGTTGTTGAATCGTTGGGGGGGGGTACAGAGGACTCACCAGCACAGTCATCTGCTGGTTTGAGTCCTAGAGAGTGTGATGGGTATTTTCTCATCATCCCTAACACCACGGCTTTATGGCATGCCCCAAGGATTGGTCCTGTCACCTGTGTTATTTGCAGTGTACATGCCACCCTTGGGAAAGATCAGCAGGCAACACAGTGTGGGTTTTCACTGCTTGCAGATTATACCCAGCTGTATCTGTCAGTTGCACCTGGGATGCTGGATGCTGCTGAGATGCTTACTTTGTGCCTGGCTGAGATTCAGAACTGGATGGCATCTAGCTGGCTGAGACTTAACCCAAACAAGACAGTTACTGGTGAAATTCCAAGATAGCTGCGGAACTGTGAGCACCCATCAGTTGGAGCTCCATATTTGCTGAATCAATTAAGCACCCAAATTTTCTAATCCCACGTCATCCTGGTGACTACAGGAGGCAGAAAGGCTAAAAACACCGACCTGCAGCAGAAAATGGCAAAAGGACAGCTGTCAATAACCCATTTCTGTAGAGACGATGACTCCCAGACCTACAGCATCTCAGGCAGCTGCAACAACACAGTCAGCTGCTAATAATACCATCGGGAGGGCAGTGGACCTGGGCAAAGATGGCGCAGATAACCAGCAAGGAGACCTCCTTGAAGAAATGCAAAGAGGATTCTTCTCTATAAACGATAAGCTTCCCAGCATTCAAGCTAACTTTTCACAACTCACAGCAGAGCTTACCATGCTAGACATCGGAGAACAGCAGATGGAATCATGAATCAGTGAGAATCAGGACAGCATAGGCCCCCTTGAGGTTCTCTCTTAGACAGGACAAGGCAATTATGGCTCTCCAAATGAAGATCAACAGATTGGAAAACCACAACTGGAGGAATACCATTAAAATAGTTGGTCTACCTGAAGGCTTGGAAGGGGAGCACCCCAAGACCTTTTTCTCTTCTCTGTTTGCAGATCTCCTCAAGTCAGAGGCTTTTAAAGGGAAAGTAGTCATCAACAGAGCCCACAGGGCACTGTGGACGTGACCCACCTTAGAGGAGAAGCCTCACTTTATTTAAGTTAAATGTCATTAATATGTGGACAAAGAGTGGGTGCTCTGGAAAGTATGGGGGGGGGACTGAAATATAAATCCCATATACTTCAGTTGTTTCCTGACATCAACGCTAACCTCTACAGAAGGAGAAGGGAATTCAGCAGAGTGAAAGAACTGAGGATCACCCAAAATGGAAGGCAAATATTCTTCACAGATCCCAGAGGAGTTGAGGAATATGTGGACTCACTACCAGAAAGGGGGCACCCTGTGAGGTTAGTCAGCAGGAATCAGCTTTTTAAATTTTTTTTATGTACCTTTTTATCCTCCCCAGCCCTTCTGGCCAGCCACTCCCTCAGGCAGCCAAGGCTCCTCCACTGCCGCCCCCCCGTCACTGTCTCACTGCCCCCATTTCTGCCATAGCCCCAGTCAACCCAACATATCCCTTCCTTGGGGGGGCCCCCCTCCTGGGGCAGGAACCGAAGGGGAGACTTGCCCAGCAGGCATTCCTTTCCTCACCGGGCATGGCTGGGTACAGCGTGGACACCTCCGGGCTTTGTGGTGCATGGGGGGATGGCCACCATCATCCTTTTGGCCAGGTGGCATTATTTTCAGTTTTGCCTCCCTGCCTTCCCCAGTATGGCTGCATGCTTGTGGCATCCTGACTGGACACACATGTGGTGCGTGGTCACCCACACCACAAATAAGCACCACTGCTATGGGCCACCCGAAGCCGCTTGAGAGCGGTGATGGCTCAGACCCACCTCCCAGGGAGGAGAGCATCCCAGGGGTGCTCCGAACCCTCCCTGCCAGACTCTGCTCCTGTCATACCTGGCTTGGGTGCGAACTCGGGTCGCCATTGTGCTGAGCAAACTCCCATCACTCAGCACCGCAGAGCCAGAGCTTTTTTTTTTTTTGACTTTATGCTTATTCATTTGCAAATGAACATACATACACCATATTTGACTCCAGGTATAGGTTGCATTACAGAAAGAAGTTATGGTAGGTAATACTTATCCCATCATTCAGTGTCACAACACATTGGGGGTTAGAAAAATGTCCTAGTTGATGTCCCAAAAATAAGTCACAAGAAGAACATTACAGCATGACCATACACAACCAAACTGTAATGTTTATAAAGGAAGTTCAAGAGAATCCCTTCAAGAATGATGGGCCAGTGTCAAAAAATGTAGCCCTGGAGTCCATGACAACACTATAACCTCAGAGGGTGAACTCCTTTTATATATTTAGATGCTACCTAGAGTAGCCCCCACTTATTCCATACATACAGAATAGGACAATTTAGCAGAGCAAAGGCCCAACTGATTAAAACAGTTACAGTTAACAGTGAAGACAGGAAAATGGTTAAATTGAAACTCAAAAATACTGTGCCATAAAGCTCCAAACTGGAGCTTAACTGGTAAAACAGGAAACAACGTTAAGGAACCACAAGGTCTAAAAACTCAGGTGCCCATTCAGTAACAACCAGCGCAAAGTTGAAATCCATTAGCGGTCTGAGGAGAAAGTGCCTCTGAGATCAGAAAGGTGGAGAATTAAGAAACTGCATTATGGAAATGTTCAGGTCTCAGAAGTGTCCTCTGTGGGATCCTCCACTTGAGATTGCGCAGCAAAATCAGCCTGAATGGCCTCCAACTTATGACCAGCATCTACGGGGTCATTGTACAGAAACACTTTGCCAGCATACATTATCTTGAGACAAGCCGGGAGCTGAAGGGCTAGATTGATGCCCAGTTCACGGAGACCGGCACGAATGGCATCAAACCCACGTCATCTCATGCAGGTGGTATAGCTGAGGTCTGGGAAACAGTGGATAACAGTTCCATTAGACAAAGTCAGAACATTTTTCACCTTTTGTAAAAGCAGGTCATGGACGTTGACTCCAGAAGTAGAAACCAGAAAGGTTCATGGAAGGTCCAGGTTGCCAGGCTTGTGGTGAGGAGTAATGCGGTAGGCTCAAAGAATACGGGAATCCAGTAGCATTTGAAATAAATCAGGTAGCTAGCGTTGAATGTAAGGCAATGGCTCCATTCTTGCCATGCCTTCAGGTATCCTCAGAAAGCAAAAATTAGCCACCCGAGCCCCATTTTTCAAATATTCCAGCCGAGTCCAGAGTAGTTTGTTTTCTTTCAGGACTCCCATCAACCACCATCAGAGACTTGGTAATAGTTTCAGTAGTGATGGCATAGTTTGATTCTAAAGTAGTAACCTTAGTTTCCATGTAAGTCAATCTGCTGTTAAATTACTCTACTTTTTTATCGAACTGCTGCACCACTTCTAGAATAGCGCAAACAGTGGTCTCCAGATCCCCAGAGTGTTCGCTCTACACCATAGCGCCCTTGGCTCCAGACAAGGAAGGTGCAGCGCCTTTATCCTTCCCTTGGTATTTCAGGGGATTGCGCTTAGGTCTCCCCATTGTTGAAAACTTTCCAAAAGGTGCCTGTGGTAACCTAACAGTCTCTGCTACTGATCCGAAGGAATTAGTTTCAGTAAATCCAAAAAAAGTAAGTTTTAAGCAGTTGTAAACGTAGAAGCTGGGAGCTACACAATGAGTGTCTGCTCTTGTCGGCTGCTTGCCAGTCCCCCCAGCAGGGATCACATTTTGTGTTCGTAGGCAACAAGAGTTCTGGACAACCCTCCTTGTACATACTGTGCAGCTATCTTGCAGGTGCAGGTTTATTTCTGCTGTTTTCCCTTCATCCCCACCCTTTTTTTTCTCTTCCTCTAAATGGGATGGATGGGGATGTCTGCTCGGGTTGCTGGACTACTTTGCTTTAAAAACGGACATCAGATTGGGACAAGTCACCACTGAACCAGTGGTGGGTAACAAAGGCAGTGCTGAGGGTGGAAAAGACTGGCATTTTGAATTTGGAGCTGTAAACTGTGATCTCCAGCCCTACTGGTCAGTCAAAGAGCCGCGCTGCCTTCTTGACAATGTACACATGACATGAGCACCATCTGTCTTCCAGAACCTCTGCACTTGGTCTGTCGGCACCCCTATCCAGTGATATCAGAAAAGCAAACCCATGGTGGTATGGCCCACAAGACACTAAGCATACAAGGTAAATACTGTCTCAATAGAGGAGGCACCACTGCTATTCTAAGCGGCGAGGATCAGAGGGAATGCTGCCGGGGTGGGGGCTAGGGGCTAGGACATACAGACCAGGGAACATGCCAGTGAGTGGTTAGCACAGTGAGGGGGTGCAGTCGGGCTCCAGAAACTGGTTCCCCATTCTCCCTCTCTCCCAAAAGCAGGACTTACTTAAGGGTGATAACATTAACGAAGGGAATAACACCTTATTTTCCTACGGCCATCGCTGTGGTCAACATAATGATGTGTCATGGACTCCATTTGTCTCAATAATAAAAATATGCTTTTTTTATTTTTCTTTGCCCTCTTTTGGGGGGATATGTCTGTACTAAATCATCTTGGTCTATATGGAGTAAGCTGGCTCTCAATTGTTTCATGTTGACAGGTTGCTATACTGCACACAATAGGTTGGAGGGGGACAGACATGTAAGGTTTATGCAGAATTCTCAACAAAAGAGGTTGGAAGTTGGTGATAAATGTGCTGTGGTATATATGGGGATCTGTCGGGGGCAGGATCAGTGTCCAGACTGTGGGGCTGTGCCTGGCCCGCACAGACACCCCAGAACGAGTATCTACAAACACTGTACTGATACAAGGAGCTAAAACCATTCTGATCATTTGGTTTTCATAACCCAGCTGCTTAGTCTCTGAGTTTTTTGGAGACTAACTACACCAAGAGCTTGGTCCACTATGTGGGACTTTCTTAACGTATGGCTCTCAGGTACCCTGTGGGTAGTCAGGGAGTGGCGGAGATCCTCCAACAACCCAGTCAGTTCCCACCTGTGCAGGGTGGTGCAAACTAAACGGTGTAACACTACTGGCTATTGTTTTAAATGTTTGGCACCTAGGGGTGCAGTTCTTCTTAATATCTTTAATTAACTTTCTTTTCAGTGCAGCTTTTAGAAACAGTGCATCTCAAAGAAATGGGGAATATGTAGGTGGCATATGGCTGGCACAGATGCAGTTTTGGAGGGGTGGGGGAGGGGACCAAAATATTTATAGCCTGCATAGTATTATATGGGACATACTATAATGGTTGACCCTTTAACCATGCTAACTTGGAATGTTAAGGGCCTGAATAATCCAATAAAGTGGAAAAGTGTACTAAATTATCTCAAGAAGGAGAAGGTTCACATAGCTTATCTGCAAAAATCCTACCTTAGCAATGTGGAACTCCAAAAACTAAAATGGGGATGGCTGGGGAAGGTATTCTATTCTTCATATATCTTGCATGCGCGAGGTGTGGCAATCCTTGTTCATAGAAATATCCCTTTTGTAGCCACTGAAGTGGAGTCAGATACCTCAGGCAGAGGGTCAGTGGTCCAGGGAATATTATTCCAAAAAACAGGTCACCCTCATCAATATTTACGCCCCAAATCACGAAGACACAAAGTTTTTCCAGGACTGGCGTCTATCCCTTGGCACCTCATGGGGCATCATAATATGGGGTGGGAGACTTCAGCTTAGTAATGGATCTCAACCTTGATCAGTTGTCTTCAAAACTGTATCAACTCTCCAAATCTTCGCATGTAATAAAAAGGCAGACCCCTGACTTGGGGCTCTGGGAGGCATGGAGTGTGATACACCCTACAGTGAAGGACTTTTACTACTACTCCCCAGTACACCAATCCTTCACCCATATTGACACTTTGTTCTTACTTCAGAGGAAGTGACGGGGGAGATGACTAGTTGTCAGTGCCACCCCATAAGGCTGTCTGACTACGTCCCGCTTAAAATGCTATGGAGGACAGGAGACAAACCAACTCAGGATTGAAGAGTGTGAAGATTGGATCCCCTCCTTCTTAATAAACAAGAACTCATAGAACAAGTAAGGGCAGAGATACAGGAATTTGGTTTTACCAACAAATCCTCTGTGGCGGATGTAGGGATAGCATGGGAAGCGTTAAAAGCATGCATGAGGGGTAGAACCATAGCCTGTACTGCAAAGCTCAAAAAAGAAGTTTAGAAACAGCTCCAGGATATAGAAGCTAAAATAAAACAGGCAGACAGAGACCTCAAAGCAGGTCACTGTAAGGGAAATTTTACCAACTCACCAAGTTAAAGATGGAATATAATGAGATTACTTCAAAGCAAATAGAGCCTTGATGTACCAGAAGGCCAAATACTGTCTATGAGGCAGGTAATAAAAGTGGGACGTTTATAGCCTTTCAACTCAAAAAGGAGGAAACCCTGGAACATATTGAAGGGCTACTGTATGTGGGCTGGACAGGGATAGAATCACTAATAAGCGGAGATTAATCAGGCATTTGTAGATGATTCGCCACACTTCACACTGCAGGGCAGGGGAACATCTCTAGTGGGCATACAGTAGAGAAAACAGATTTTCATGCCAACCTACCAAAGCTAATGGAGGAAAAGCAACTTTTATTCGATGCCCTTATAAATGAACAGAAAACACTTGCTTCTCTTGGGGCGATGCCAGGCAGCAAATATCTGGGTCTAGACAGACTACCACTGGAATTATATAAGAAACTGGATGATACCCTCATGGGACCAGTTAATGTCATTATACAAACAGTCTTTGAAAAAGAATCCCTACCTCCCTGTCTCCTCCTGTGAGGCCAGAATCACTGTGATACCTAAACCAAACAAGCCAAAAGACCAAGTGACCTCATACCATCCCATGTCACTCTTTTTTATTTTATTTTATTTATTGAGATCTTGGATGACGCCTGTGAGCGGATGCTCGTTGAGAGGTTCCACAACAGATACATAGAAACATAGAAGTTGACGGCAGATAAGGACTGCAAGGCCGATCCTGTCTGTCCATTTTTTCTACCTAATAAGTGTGCCATAGGCCTTTACTCTGTCAATGGCCTATCTATTCATACTCATCTGTATTGCTCCCTTATGCCTATCCCATACCTGTTTGAAGTCCTGCACTGTAGTCATATCCACCACTTCCTGAGGTATGCCGTTCCATGCATCCACCACCCTTTCTGTGAAAAAGAACTTCCTCACATGACCCCTTAATTGGCCTCCCTCTAATCTCATGCTGTGTCCTCTTGTCCTGCTATTTTTCTCATATTGAAACATGTTAGACTCTTTCACCTTGTTAATGCCTTAAGATGTTTGAATGTTTCGATCATATCACCTCTCTCCCTCCTTTGCTCTAGGGTATACATATTGAGCTCCATTAATCTGTCCTCATTTGTTTTCTGATGCAGTCCCTGCACCGTTTTGGTTGCCCTTCTCTGGACTGCCTCCACTTTGTTAATGTCCTTGTGCAGATGCAGCCTTCAGTACTGCACACTATACTCCAGATGGGGCCTAACCAGTGTCTTGTAAAGAGGGATTATTACCTCCCTCTTACAACTTGTGGTACCCCTACTAATACACCCCAACATCCCTCTAGCCTTACTGCTGCTTTAGTGGTCTGTTCGGATGATTTCAGGTCATCTGTGATGATGATGCCCAAGTCTCTTTCTTCCCTTGTGATTACCAGCAACTCCTCTCCCAACCTAGAGGTGGCTTCAAGGTTTCTCTTCCCTATGTGCATGATCTTGCACCTCTTTGCCTTAAACCCCAGTTGCCACTCTTCCGATCATTTTGCCAGTTTATCCAGATCTCTTCTCATTCTGCCCACCCCATCTGGATCATCTACTGTGTTGCAGATCTTGGTGTCATCTGCAAACAGACAAACCTTACCCTCCAGTCCATCTGCAATGTCACTAATGAAGATATCGAAGAGGACTGGCCCCAGAACTGATCCCTGAGGTACCCCATTTGTGACTTGCATCTCTTCTGACTGTATACCATTTACCATCACTCTCTGTGGAACAGTATCGAAAGTTTTGCTGAAGTCAAGGTAGGTGACATCACCTGCACCTGTTTGGTCCACCACTCTGGTTACCCAGTAAAAGAAATCTATGAGATTAGTTTGACAGGACCTTCCTGTTGTAAACCCATGCTGTCTTGGATCCTATGCTCCTATGGATTCCAGGTGTTGCACTATCCTTTCCTTAAGGAGTGCCTCCATAATCTTGCCCACTACTGAGGTAAGACTGACTGGTCTGTAGTTCCCTGCCTCCTCCCTGCTACCACTCTTGTGGAGCGGGATCACAAGCCCGCCTCCAGTCGTCTGGGACCTCTCCTGTGCTCTGAGACTCACTAAACCATTCTGATAATGGCTCTGCTAGTTCCAACCTTAAGTCATTTAGTACCCTGGGATGTATGCCATCAGGTCCTATTGCCTTGTCCACCCTGAGCTTAGTGAGCTCTTGTATGACCCTTTCTTTTGTGAAGGGACTAGTGCACACCTTCCTCCCTCCTGTGTCCATGGTGCTGAGCTGTGGGCCCTGCCCTACCTTCTCCTCATTAAATACTGAGCAGAAGTATCTATTTAGGATAGATGCTTTTCCTTGGTCCTCTTCCGCACACTCCTCCTTATCCCCTTTGATCTTAGCAATACCTACTTTGGACTTTCTCCTTTCACTAATGTATCTATAGAAAGTCTTGTCCCCTTCTTTTACTGTTTGTGCTAGTGTTTCCTCGGTTTGGGCCTTTGCCTGCCTTACTACCTTCCCTGCTTCCCTTAGGGCCGTTAGGTATGCCTCCCTATCTTCATCCCGGCGTATTCCCTTATATTTCCTGAAGGCCAGCCTTTTGGCTCTGACCTTTTCTGCCACTGTTTTTGAGAAACAACGTGGTTTCCGCCTTCTTTTGCTCTTGCTTTTCTGCGTAATACAATGGGATGTTGCTTCAGGTATTGCATCCTTAATGCTTGCCCACTTTGCCTGTACTCCCTCACCTGTATTTCTTCTTACCAGGGCTAGCTTAACTCTGTTGGCTATCCTGTCAAAGTCAGCTCCTCTGAAGTCCAATATTTTTGCCTTGGAATGGGATGATTTAGTTCTAGTGGCCAAATTGAACCATACCATGTGATGGTCACTGGCCCCCAGGTGACCTTCTACCTGGAGATCTGTGATCCTTTCCCCATTAGTCAGTACTGGATCTAGGATAGCCCTGTCTCTTGTGGGTTGTTGTAGCAGTTGTTTGAGGCCATCCCCCTGCAGGAAATCCACTATGTGTCTAGGTCTGGTGGATGTTCCTGCTGGTATTGATCAATTTGTATCTGGCATGTTGAAGTGTCCCATTACCAGAACCTTCCCTTTAACTGTCATGTTTTGTATATCTTCTAACAGTAATGTGTCTGTGTCCTCCTCCTGGTCTGGAGGCCTGTAGACAGCCCCAGTTCGTATGGCTGTCTCATTTCCTGTTTCCAAGGTGACCCACAGTTCTTCTGGCTCCTTATGTGTATTCTGAATTTCTGTAGCTTTGATATTTTCATTGACATAAAGGGCCACTCCCTCCCTTTGCACCTCGGTCTCTTCTGAACAGTACATATGAAGTCTCCCAAGTGTGGTTACTGGTGAACTATGTCTTGCTAATGGCTACTATGTCCAGTTTAGCCTCTGTCGTTGCCTGCAGGTCTGGGATCTTATTTCCCAGACTGCGGGCATTTGTGTACATGATGCATTAACACAAGAAGACACTGCTGAATACTGATTTTAAAATCTGTGCAAAGGTATTGGCAGGTTGGCTGGAAAAGATGTTACCTATCCTGGTCTCAACTGAACAAGCTCGATTTGTCTGGAACAGGGAGGCTCACATGAATCTTAGAACCCTGGCACAGGTGTTGGTGAAGGGCCAGCTGGACAACTGGGCACCCAGTGATGGTCTTGCTTGATGCCGAGATAGCCTTCAAATGGATAGAGTGGGACCGCCTCTGATACACCCTGGATATAGAGTGGGACCACCTCTGATGCACCCTGGATACAATGGGCTTTGGTGAAAAGTTCATGGGCCTGGCGAAAGCAATATATAAGCACCCTATGGCCAGAATCCAAACCAACTCATGGGTTTCAGACCAAATCAAACTAACTAGGGGGACTAGGCTTGGGTGTCCCCTGTCCCCAACTCTTATTTGATCTCACTACTGAGCCCTTGATCATGGTTCTTGGGCAGCATCCTCAAATCGGGGTTAAGGTGTGGGAGAGATATCAGCCCTAATTGCCCTATATGCAGATAACCTCTTAGTCAACATTACTCATCCTGAGATCTCCCTGCCCATCCTCATCGGGGTGCTAAATGCATTCGGGCTCAGGTGGGGTACAAAGTTAATATTTCTAAATCAGTTGTTGTGCCCCTATGTAAGTGCAAATACAGGGACCTTCACCAGGGCCTCCTCTTCCAATGGATGGACATGAAGTTTAGGTACCTGGGATGAATATCACTCCTAGGTATGAAGATTTATTTTGAACTAACTATATCCCTTTCTTGCAGAGCACCAAAGGACTATTTCAGAGCTGGGCTACTCTACCTCTGTCAATTGTGGGCAGAATAAATGTTTTGAAGATGATGATACTCCCAAGGCTTTTGTATCTTTTTCATGTATTGCCAGTGCCCATGCCTCCTAGCTTTTTCAAGCAGCTCTGATCAATCAGCAGCAGCTGGATCTGGGGACAAAAATGCCCAGGGTTCACCTTGACCATTTAGCGCTACTCCTGGGTTAGGGGGAGAACTAGGACGCCCAACTTTGAGCAGTATTACAGAGCAGCACAGATGGTGGGCCTGAGGAGATGGCATGACCCGGAATGCAAATGCAGTGGAATACTACTAGAATAACAGTGAGTACAGAGTCCCCACTTATCAGATTTGCTATACAGCTCCACTGTGTGCAGCCTAGCAGTTGCAAGGGGGAACACCCTGTCATAGTCCATCTTCTCAAAATATGGCACACCACAAACCATGCTCAGTTGGAGGGGGGTGGATGGTGTGACATACACCAACTTGACCCCACTGTGGGGAAACACCCTACTCTCCACATTTCTCAAGGACCCTGGCTTCCAGTTGTGGAGGGATAGGGGGATCTCTGTCCTAGGTCACTTGTACAAACATGGTAAACTCCTGTCCTTTACAGAACTGTGTCAGAAATATCAACTATCAGTCTCCAGCTTCAAATATAGACAGATAAGGCACTTTCATACCACTGTCTTGCCCCCAACCCTTCAGCTCCGGGCCTCCTTCAGAACTGGCTGGCACAGTAGATGGAGATGATGACACCAGAGGGCTAGTCTCTTGGTTGTATAGACATTTAATGCTGGAGAGCAACCCTAACCTGACTGACTGCAGGAAAAAATGAGAAGAGTCATTGGGAGTGCCGTTTTCTAAGGAGTATTGAACGGTTAGTACATCCCTATGCAAAAGCAAGGTTAAGCTTGTACAGTATTTTGTTTTTTTATTAACATTTTGTAGGTTTTTCTCATTTTCTTACCATCCCTGCCTGTGCGCGAGTGGGGTGCTGATGTACATGTGTGGAGGCACATGCATGCCAGTCAGTGCAGAGTGCCCCACCCTACTAGCCACCCCCTAACCCACCTGTGCCACCCCTGGACCTCCACCCAGTGGTGACGGGACTACGGGAGGGACAGTGTCCACGTGGCTCAATCCTGCTCCTACCCTCCGCCCCCCCTGGGCTGGCTCCCCGATGACCTGAGGTCGTTCTCGAACCCGGGTCACCAGCATGATGCAAGATAAGGCTAGATGCCTCAATCCTCTGCACCACTGGACTGGCGCCTGTACAGTATTTTACCTCCCACATGGCATACTACACCCCTAAAAGACTTCAGAATATGTCCTAGCAACACGACGGGCTGTGCTGTCATTGTAAATCTGACAGTGGCACCCTCCCACATATGTTTTTCTCCTGCTGTAAACTGGATCACTTCTGGAGGGGGATAGAGAAAACATTGAGCACAATCACGCAAGCACAGATCAAGTTGAAGGCATGAATGGTACTCCTGGGGGAGTTGGAGAACCTGACTAACCTGCTGGAAGGGATGAGGAGATATATAGTAATTATATGTGCGAAACTTGAAATACTGACTCACTGGAAAAGTGATGAACTGCCAGGAGAGATCCCTGTATAGTGAGGGTGGCAGAGTGTGCTCTCAGTAGAACGAGGGGCAGACCCAACATGTATGATAGGAAATGGTTGGCACTGGAAGAGCTTCTACCTAAGAGTTAAGTCAACAACAGGAGGAGATATCCTGTTGGAGGTCCTGGTCCCCCTTGCACCTGGAAAACCCTTCTCCACCCAAAAAAGAGACATCTGCAAGCCACCAAGAGCCTAAAAATGATGACAGAAATCTCAGTCTGCATTATTCCCAATCTTAGAATTTTATTGTAAAAATGCACTGTATAGATGTGCTGGTTAATGACTGTGGCCTTCTTGCTTTCAACAGCTATGTGCTATCTTTCAAGATGCTTCTCTTTCTTCTTCAGCCCTGCTGGTCTGCTCTCTCTTCCTCTTGTATTCTCCCCTCTCCATCTGGGCATGAAACTAAATGGAAGTATGTACTGTAAGTATAGAATCTGATTAATTGAACTGCTTGGTGGAAGAAGGTTCTCCTGTCTTCTTATCTAGTACTCTATAATGTTGCATAATTCATGAAATGTGTGATGTTATTGAAGGCCATGCTTGTTTAAGGGCATCAGCCAGATTATATCCCTTCTCTCTCCCTCTTGAGGACCTGCCAACACTGGTACATGCATTTGTGGTGGCCAGGCTGGATTACTGTAACACAGTCCACCTTAGAGTCAGTAAACATACCCCCCAATGTTTGCAGCTGGTGCATAACACAGCAGCCAGGTTGCTAACTGGCCTTCTAAGGTCATGTTGTATAATACCAGTCCTGCATGAACTGCACTGATTGCAGGTGAAGTGGCATGTCACCTTCAAGGTTGGTTTACTAACCTATAAAGCCCTACATAGATTGGGCCCTAACTACCTGTTGGAACACCTGAATCTTCACAGGTCTTTATGTCCTCTCTGCTCCACCGAGATGGGTCTGTTGTTGGTCCCTGGGGCTAGGCTTAAGTCCCTTGAAGACTGGGCATTTGAGATTGCTTGCCCTTTGTCATGGAACACACTACATAGGGTACTGATGGAGGCCTCCCTCAGTGGAGGCCCTTAAAAGGAGTTAAAAGCATACCTCTTTAGAATGGCATATGGAGACCAATGATGGTCCCATTTGATAATCTTTCCATCTAATGATGCTGCTTTTTTAAATTTATTTTTATATATTTATTTATTAAAGTCTGTTTACTTGAAATACTGAATATTTTATGCTATTGTTCCTTTTATTAATCTCTGTAATTCGCAAGTGATACTGTTTGTCTTGTACGGCGCCCTGAGTCCAGGAGGGGCACCTAAGAAATAAATACAGTATGTGCCAATTGTAGCGGACACGGATGTAGCGGACATTTGGTAGTAACAGACAAAACTGTAATGTCATAAGCCAAGTTCTATATGCTGCTGTATTAAAAACTCCTGATTAGGCGGACCTGTAATTCCAGATTTAGCGGCTGCCGGAATCGCTTAGTTCACACACTCTGCATGATATTTCACGCATTCCTGATATGGTGATTAGTGACGATTAGTGGTTTTTACAGCTGCTGCTAATCCCCTCATCAAGTCAACTAGTGAACCAGTCTCTCCAGGTTTTAACACTATGCAGTACTTAAAGTCCCCTTTACCCCCCATTCTTTTCATATTATTCTTTTACTTTTACTTTGGCTGACCTGTGCTGCTGTACTGCTGTTTCTGTGCTGTGTTGTACTTTACTTGCTGCTACGATGTCTTCAGGTAAGCGAACATGTCTTACCTTGGCCAGAAAAGTTGAGGTAGTTAATGAAATGGACAAACTGCCAAACATGAGCATCAGTGATTTGAGTGCTTATTTTGGCATACCCAAGTCCACTATTTCCGATCTTCAGAAAAATAAGGAGGCACTGCTTGGCGACTGGCATTCCAGTCAGAACCCTGACCAAAAACGGAAGCATGAGGGCAAGGACAGTGCTGTTGAGGATGCCCTCATTCTCTGGTTCACTAATGCTAGAGGGAGGGAGGCTCTGATAAGTGGACCCCTGCTTATCCAGAAGATCAGTTAGCAGCCACACTTGGAAAAACATTTTACGGCAAACTGATGGGTGGGTGAGCTGATGGAAGCAGAGGCACAGCATCTGCTTCCGAAAAATACATGGGGAGAAACCGAATGCAGGCACTGGTACTGCTGATGCCTGGCTAACTGATGTTCTGCCACAACTTTTAGTGGGTTACAGCCCAGACAGCATATTCAGCACAGATGAGACTGGGCTCTTCTTTTGCTGTGTTGACTATGGGACGTTAGCTTTTCGTTCCGAAAACCCATTAAGACTGAAGAAGGCAAATGAGCGTATAACAGTGCTCCTGACTTGCAATATGTCAGGAAGTGAGAAGCTAACACCAATTGTTGTGAGCAAGTTCACACAGTCACGGTGCTTCCGTGGTGTCCGTAACCTTCCTGTGCATACCAGGAATAACAAAACTGCATGGATGACAGGCGGTATTTTTATTGCCTGGCTAAGAGACTGGGATAGAAAGTTGCACTCCAGGAAAATAGCCCTCCTGCTTGATAACTGTAGCTCCTACCCCTATGTCACTGGACTCCGTAACATAAAACTTTGTTTTTCTCCCACCCAACACAACTTGCCTGATGCAGCCCCTTGATCAGGACATCATTTACAGCTTTAAAAGACACTATGTTACCTTGATGAGAAGACGCCTGCTGGACATCCTCAATGAGGATAAGGAAATAACTGCTTCCACTTATGTCTGTCAGATTTCTCTGCTAGATTCAGTGCAATTAGGCATGGCAAAAGGTCTCCATTGAGACCATACAGGGCTGTTTTCTGAAAAGTGCGTTTGTGACAGACCCCATGATAAGACTAGTGCCCAAGCAAGAGCCAGAAGAATAGGCACAGGATTTTGTCCCCACAGGTTTGACGTCAACAACACTCGATGAGCTTTGTAACCTAGGGAATGAGAATGAACTGGTGGATATTGATGACATTGAAGAAGCAGTGGCAGGCATACGAGCAGACAGTACAGAAGATGACGGTGAAGAAGCACAACAAGATGGAGCCGATGAGGAACAAAAGGTTATAGCTACCCCTGCAGATGTATGCCAAGCATTACTGACACTCCGTTGGTCAGTGGAACAAAGAGATGGCATCATCCCTCACTGGGAGCAGCTTGCACTGATGGAATTGGCATGGAGCAAATACACAAGCGCACCGAAAAAACAAACTTCAATCGAAGACTACTTGAGCTCCACTAAAAAGTACAAAAGTAGCACACTGCAGTACGGAGCACAGCTTTTAATTTCTTAATTTTTTTTTTATTTGTTTCTTTTTTTTTTCAATAAAGAAATAAATACACAAGGTTGCCATGCAAATTGTCACAAAAGGAGATGTAATCACATCACTGAATCACTGAATGTATGGTACTGTATGTTGTGCCACGCGTCTGTATTACTATACCAGTCAGACGTCCTGTAAACATTGGGCAAATGCTGAATTGATATAGTGGACACTGCTTGTAATGGACTGTACACGCAATGTCAAACTAGTCCATTACAAGTGGCGCATACTGTGTATTACTACTATTAAAGTTACGACTCATTCATTTCAGTCGCGGAATCAAGATCAGTTTGCTCTGATGTTATGACAGTACAAAAGTTCCTTTTTCTCACAGACCGGATGACACACACTGTTCTTTGGTTGCATCCTGGCAGGGGGTCCATTTAGAACAGCCTGTATCACTTCACTAATGGTTATGGTGCCTTTTCCCCTCAGGAGAGTAAAGATGCAATCATTTCCTCCTCACTGGAACTCTGACTGGAACTGACTAGCTGTCAGCAGCACTCCAAGGTGACATGCTGCTGCAGCAAGCCCCTCCCATGTGACATCAATGTCTGTGGCAACACACACACACACACGCGCGCGCATTTTAGCAACTGCCAGGGTTACACACTCCTCACTTCAAATCCTTGATTTACTTACCCAGCAACAGTTTGGGATAACAGGTAGCTTCCCTCCCAGTGTCCCTTCAGGAGGGCTTGTGAGGCTACCTTTTACCTGTGAATGGCAGGGACATTGAGGAATAGGCAACTATGGACTCAAATCTCTCCCACTGACAAGACGGGAAATGAACTCAGGATCCCGCTGCAATTGAGCAGTAGCTCAGGAGCCGATTGGCAGCCATGCATTTGGACCTTTAACGTATTTCTAGGCCCATCAATCATGTGTCCTGTACTGTTACAGATAACGTATTACTATACAGTCCAAACATATTTTCTATACCTGTGTGTTTAACCATTTGTCAGGCCCATCTTCTTTGTCCAACAGCTGCTGAAAAACAAACATGTAAGCTTACCCTTTCTGGAAATCCTTCAGAAAAAAAGGAGAAGCATTCCATGCTTTCAAATGATACCTCTGAACTGAGGACTCCTGTCCTCTTCAAATGATCATGTAAACAGCCCACCCACGCAGATACAGCAGAGATCTAAATCTGAAATACAATGTTCAAATGCAGTTTCCAGACTTTGTTTTCTTTTACAATAAAGACATACAAGGGGCTGCATGGTATCCCAGTGGATAGCATGTCCAGCTCCCACGTTGGTGACCCAGGTTTAGGAGCAGATGCAGGAGTGGGATCAGTGGCCAGGGAGGTTGGGATGGCAGTGCCACTTTTATGTTGGTGATGGAAGGCACTACAGTGACTCCTGCAGTCAGCAAAGGAGCTTGTTTCCTCCACAAGAGGTCACTGTCTGTTTGCAAGGTTTGCTGGGCTGTGGCCTGGCACTTAGCAGATGAAGGGTGGATTGTAGGATGGGGGGAATGAGCTGGTAGTGTGACAGTCACTGGTAATTTAGGCCCACTCTGTGTTTTTTTTTTATATATCCTCAGGGTACAGGGTACTAAATGAGAAAAAGACCAGGGTAGAAAGGTCAGTGGGGGATGCTGCTACAGAAGGTAAATCCATCAAAAAATGGAGAGCAATGAGTACCAATGCCCGTAGTCTGGATAAGAAGCTTCCTGAATTAGTGGTCTTGATGGAGGAGGAACATCTGGATATCATGACAGTTACAGAAACATGGTACACACAGAACCATGACTGGGACATAAACATACCAGGATACGCTATCTACAGGAGGGACAGGGAGGGTAAAAGAGGAGGAGGAGTAGCTCTCTACATAAGGGAAGGAATCAAAGCAACAGAACAAAAGGGTAAACAGGAGGAGAAGAAGCACTGTGGGTCAATTTGAGACAGGCAATGGCACCACAATCCACAGGGGTTAGGATACAGCAGACCTTCCTCAGGGGAGGAAATGGACAAGGAAATGATAGAAAGTTTACTTAGAATGTCAGAAAAAGGGGAGATATTGCTAATGGGGGAATCTGAATATGCCAGATGTTAACTGGAGTGCAGTTGCAGCAGCCACTTCGAAGAGTGGGGTTATTCTAGATGCCCTACAGAGGGCATGCTGTAGACAACTAGTATTGGAACCCACTCGAGAGGGAGCAATCTTAGACCTGGTTCACTCAAATGGAGATGAGACAGGATCACAGATGTAGAAGTGGGTAGCCATCTGGGAACTAGCGACCATCAAACAGTATGGTTCACAATAAACACAGCAATAGAGTCAAGCTATACAAAGGCAAAAGTACTGGACTTTAGGAGGGCTGAGTTTGCCAAAATGGGTGAGTGCCTAAGGAATGCACTAGCAAATGGGCAGGAAGGAGGGGTGGAAGAACAATGGGGAATAATAAAAACTGCCATCACAGAGGTAACAAGCCTTTGTGTGGAGCGAATAAAACAAAATGATGTAAGAAACCACTATGGTTCTCAAAGGAGGTGGCAGTGAAGGTTCAGAGAAAAGAAAGCATTCAGGAAGTACAAGGAATCACAGAAGGAGCAGGACAGAGAATTGTATCAGTTAAAGCAAAAGGAAGCTGGAAGGCAGTCAGAACAGCAAAGGCCCGAACCGAGGAAAAGATAGCCAACTCAGTTAAGAAGGGGATAAAACCTTTTATAGGTACATCAGGAGCCAAGGAAGACCAAGGAGGGATAGTGAGGCTTAATGGGGGCAGAAGGTGACTGTGAAAAGGCAGAGATACTAAACAAATATTTTTGCTCAGTATTTACAAATGAAGAGGGAGAGGTACCTAAAACAAACAATAGAAACACTATGGATACAGAAGTTGATACCAGCCCATTTACAGAAGAAAGGGTTCTGAAAGAACTCTTAAAACTGAAGGTGGACAAAGCAATGGGGCCTGATGGGATTCATTACAGAATTCTAAAAGAACTAAGAGTAGAACTAGTGACACCACTGACTACCCTCTTTAACAAATCATGGGAGGATGGGGTGGTACCTGAAGACTGGAGGAAGGCAGATGTGATTCCCCTTCACAAAAGTGGGAGCAGGGCAGAAGCAGGAAACTATAGACCTGTTAGTTTAACCTCAGTGATAGGGAAAATGATGGAATCACTTCTGAAGGAAAGAATTGTCGAGTACCTAGAGGTCAGAGGGGCACAGGACCCAAGGCAGCATGGATTCACAGCGGGAAGGTCATGCCAGATGAATCTAATAGATTTCTTTGACTGGGTGACCAAAGTAGTAGATCAGGGAGGGGCTGTGGACATGGCCTACCTAGACTTTAGCAAGGCATTTAACACAGTCCCACACAAAAGATTAATATACAAGTTAGCCAGCCTGGGAGGGGTCCCAAGATGATAGCCTGGGTAAAGAATTGGCTGGAGAACAGGACACAGAGGGTAATAGTAAATGAGTCCACTCTGAAGAAAGGGGGCATGGCTTAGTGCTGCACCAAGTAGGGTTCAGTATTGAATGGTCCCTCTCAATGTCTTTATAAGGACATTGCAGAGGGACTGAAGGAAAAGTGTGTCTCTTTGCAGATGACACAAAGATCTGCAACAGAGTTGATGCACAAGGTGGGGTGGAAAGGATGAGAAGGGACTTGGCAAGGTTAGAGGAATGGTCAAATGTATGGCAGCTTAGATTCAGTGCTAAGAAATGCAAGGTAATGCACCTGGGGAACAAAAACCCAAGGGAAGAGTACACAATTGGGGGTGAGATACTAACAACAACAAAAATGGAAAGGGTCCTGGGGGTAGTCATATCAGATGACCTAAAGGTGGGCAAGCAATGTGAGAGGGCAGTAAGGAGGGCTGGGGGAATACTGGGATGCTTAGGGAGAGGCATCACCAGTAGAAAACAGGAAGTTGTTATCCCTCTGTACAGACAGCTGGTGAGACCTCATCTGGAGCACTGTGTGCAGTTCTGGAGACCCAATCTCCGCAAAGACATAGACAGGATGGAAGCTGTCCAGAGGAGGGTAACTAAAATGGTGCAGGGTCTGCACTGGAAGACATATGAAGAGAGACTAAAGGAGCTTAATATGTATAGCCTCGAGGAAAGGAGGGAGAGGGGGTACATGATAGAAACTTTAAAGTACCCCAAGGGAACAAACAAAGTCCAAGAGGGTAGCATCTTTTAAAAAAGAGGTGCAAGAACAAGCAGAACAATTGGACATGGGGGGGCGGCCTAGAGATAATGTAAGGGAAGTATTTTTCACAGAGAGGGTTGTGGATGCATGGACAGCCTTCCGGAGGAGGTTGTGGAATCAAAAACAGTGGTGGGATTCAAGCATGCATGGGACAGTCATAAGGCAATTCTAGGGGTTGGGGGTAGGAAGAAGTAGGCTGCTGGTTAACTAGGATCTGCAGCTTATCCATTAGGTAGGGAAATGGGCAGACTGGGTGGGCCAAGCGGTCCTTATCTGCCATCAAATTCTATATGTTTCTCTTTATTCGCCCCCTTCTGCACTGCATCTGCCCCTATCCTCAGGGATTCCCAATGTATCCTGTAGGGCTCTGCCAGTCATCTCTGGGAGGCTTTGGAGGACTGACCCCCATCCGACTGCAGTGTATCCCCCAGGCAGGGAGAAAGGGGACCCTGGGCCATCCCCGTCCTGTTCATTTGAACATGTCGCATGGTCCAGCCGAGCTCCCCTCCCCCGGAGCCTGTTCATGTGGCTAAGGCACCAGGGCCAATCTCCAGGTGCAGGCGCGAGGAATCTCCTTGTTTTTGGTGCCCCCAACCCCTGAGGATGATGGTACACAAGGAGATTCAAGGAGACAAGGGCATGCAGAGATGTGCTGCTGCTCTGGACCTTGGCCGACGTCCTCCCTGCCTGATCACTCTGCAATCCACTGCTCTGCCACCTGTGGTCACCCAGGAGGCAGTAAAGCAATGGGCCCTGCAGCCCACCCTCCATGGAGAAGCAGAGCAGCCCTCTGGGTGCTCAGTCCTCTTCCCCCCAGCCGGCCCTCCAGCAATCCAGGCTTGCTTCCAAACCCAGATCGCTAGTATTGCAAGCGGTAGCTCTGCCGCTGTGCCAGCAGGCTGGCTGCTCCACTCTGTGTTGATCCCCTCAAGCTCTGACAGTGAAGGAGTGGCTGACTGGACTTGGACATTGCTGGTCTGACCTGAAGTAGATGAAGGTGCGATTGTGGGGTACATAACAATATAAAAAAATACAGACGCGCAAAGCAAAATGGGCTTTTGTGCCCAGTTTTCTTTTTTTGTTGTTGGTCTGTTTATGTCTTCATCCAGCTGGGCCCTTCTGTCTCAGGACCAACCCTCCCAGCCCCAGCATCCACCATCCCATGGTCTTACGTTCTGATGCTCACATCCTCCCCCATCAGAACAGATCCTCACTTGGGGGGGGGCACATCACTGGTGCAGGGCCTGCTGAGGGTAGAAACTTTACCGTGCCTGTTCTGTTTTCCCCCCTGGAGAAGCAGATGTGCAGTTTCATCTAAGATGTCACTGCACACACTCCTGTATACATGGTGTCATTGGCCACCACTGCTCTGCCTCTGGATCTGTGGTGTTTGGATCCTTGCCCCCAGCTGCCACTAGGGGTCATGCTTGTATCAAGCACAACACTCCTCCCTCCCTGGGAGAGAGCAATCCATTGGATGCTCTATCCTTCTCTTCCCGGCTGACTCTTTGGTGTCCTGAGCTAACGCCTGAATGCAGGTCATCAGTGTGCCAGTGGGCCATTGATCCAAAAGTTGAAGGGAAACATAAACACAACTCCAGTCACCATCAGCAGTACCAGAGGGTAAAAAACTAAAACAGTGCTGGGGTACAAATGCAGTGGAGTAGGAAGATGAGACAAAGAGGGGGGCCCAGCCACTATACAGTGCTGTGCTGAGACTAAACCTAGAATACTTCTGGGCATCCCATTATAGAACAGACAGGACTGAAGTGTTGAAGACCCACAGAAAGGCATCAAAAATGATAAAAGTTATCGAACAAATCATGAGGGCAGGCTGGGTTAAACTGAACCCGCTCTCACTTGGAAAAGAAGCCTAAGATGGAATCTAACAGAGGCATGAAAGGTACCTGAGGTAAGGGACCCAATGAGAAGCCACACTTGTTTCCGTTGCTAGGGGACAGCAGACAGGAGGGCTCCAGGTTTGAATTAATGGAGCCAGATTTAAGAGGGGAAAGGATCTACAACACTGGTTCGACAAAAATATGTTGACCCAATGTTACAGCGACGGCACTATGTCGACTGCAGCTGAGATTGGCATTATGCTATTGGAAATCAAATTAGTTTTTTGGGGGGAGGGGTGCAAAACTGGGGGAAGCAGTGTTGGGGTACCAAGTGGACTTTACAACGATCTGTTGATCTTGTCAGTATCAACAAGATCGCTGCAAAGTTGTCGCTGCGGTGTCAGCATACAAGAGGGAAATGGAGTGGTGAAAGTATAGAACAGCCTACCTCAGGTGATGATAAGACATAGACAGTGTAGAATCTTTCAAAGGAAGACTGAACAAGTATCTGGGGGAAGGCACAAGGAGGTATGACACCAGAGGAATATATGATCAGTGAGCAATAATACAGCCACTGACTAATGGGGGAGAATGGAAGGGGGGACACAGAGGCAGTGCTAGGCACAAGCAGATCAAGCGACCACTTGAGGTGCCAGCATAGAAGGCGTACACTAAAGTTGAATGTATAAGCAGAAATCATCTTGAAATGAAAAAGTGTCAATATAAAAACCAAAATGGTGGTTTTCACTCTTGTAGTCATACCACGTTTTGGATGTGGGTTGGGATAGTAGGGAGGAGACGGGGAGATGGGAGCAGTGAAGGGGTCATGGCAAATATTTCTGTTCAGGTCACCATGAGGTCTAAAACCAGTTCTGGGGGACAAGAGGGAGGTAAAGGAAAGAGAGAAATTTCAAAATGAGAAACAATGCTCTCCTGTGACTCGTTAGGTATCATAAATGCTGTATTTAAAGAAATCAATAATAGTCCATCCACTTCAGTGTGAATATCAAATTAATTTGATAAGTGTAAATAAAAAATCACATACACAGATATAAAATGCAACAAATGGTTAGTACATGGTCTTAAAACACTTCAGCCATAGAGCACACTGATATACAACTCTAGCAGGTATGCTGTCATACAGTGCCACCAGTTGGGATTGAAATAGGTCAGTTGCTCACAGAATTCATTCAAGATATAGAGAATATGCCAGCCCAGTGGTGCTGAGGGTTGAGGCGCTGGATGACACACCTCACGCCACGCCGGTGACCCGAGTTTGGGAGCGAGCTGGGGCACCGGGGGCCAGCAGGGGCGGGAAGGGATTGAGCATCCCCAGGACAGCTCTCCCGCTGTCCCAGTGACCCCAGGTGGAGACCAGGGGCACTGCAGGATCACGGACCAACGTAGCATGCGTGAGCGTGGCAGATGCTGGCAGGGTTGCTGTGCACCATGGTGTCATTGCACGCCATGCTTGGGGAAGGGGAAGTGCCGAAAACCCCCTTTGGCCCAGATAGGCAACAGCATCCCAGTACCTGGCCACCACACGCCTGTTACTGGACCACTGCCTCTGACCCTTGATCTTCTCTTGGACCTTGGGCTCAGGGGGGGTGCTAACGTCCTTGAGGAGGCAGGTGGTCACAGTGGGTGGTAGCGTGTCAGGTTAGTGGACTGCCTGAGAGAGTTCCAGGACCAAAGGAGACAGAAATAGAATTGAAAAAAAAAAAGATACAGAGAATACTGGTTGTGCAACTATGCACAACCACTGTGTTCTGCCACAAAGGGGTTCTGATTCCCACTGACCTCGAGAGTGAAGCTCGAGAGGTCCTTGAGAATTAGAACCTCGAGGTGGCAGAACACACTGGTTGTGCATAAAATTGCTCATCCTGTATTATAGTGTATATGTGAAGTGTGTGTGTAGTGGTGGTTCTTTCACTTTCAGAATGAAACTGACCTGTGGAGTCTTTAGAGTTTTCAGAGTGCTGTTGTACCACAGAAGAGTACAGTTATATTCCATGACCTTTGAACTGTGGTACAACGGCAATTTGAAAGGGATGGAATTCTATACAGAACAGTGCTCTACTATACACTATAATGACTCCATCCAAGGATAAATGTCCTGCTTATAGCAATGCTGGATAAACACTGAGCACTGGGCTAAGTCACTACCCTTAGAATTTGCTTTGAATCACTGGCGTTTTTTTTCATATATCCAAAATTATGGGATAACTAGGGCCCTAGGTATACTGGCTTGGTGCCGTAATTCATTACATGCTGGCACTTGCACCCAAGTGCTGTAATTTAATACACTCTCTGCCTAGTTCAGAGTCAAAATATTGTGTTAAAAAAAATGGCAGATACTAAATTAAGTACCTATGCCTAACTATGGAAATTCTAAAAATATCCCATGTGATGATACATCAGTGTTGTGCCAATATCTGATGTATAAAACTGAAGTCTAACAGGGAACAATGACTCTATGAAAATTAAAGATGTCGCTTTAAAATGTGTTTTCCAAACAGAGCTAGATAAAATTCCTCCAAATCCAGAAACAGTCATGCTGCTGATAGAGACCCTTGCTCAAATCCCCTGCACTTTCCCTGTCTCTGGCTTCCTCAAGGGATCGTGGGAACAGTTCCTTTTAAACTTCTCAACTGGTCACCTGATGTACTGCATAACTGACACTCGGAACCCACCACCCAATTTTGTAATGCTAATGAATAAAACATACAAAATACACCTGTATGCAATACAATTTCAATCACTTAGATAAGGCCTTTTCTCATAGTTCAAATGAACACAGCAAAATGCAGCTACCATATGTCTGGCAGAGATACCAAAAAGATCAATGCTTTAATAGCAGTGATCTCCTACAATAACATTAATTTCAGCAATATTTCCCTTTCATTTTACACAAAGTCCATGACTGTGTATTTGAATCCTGAAGGATCCACTTGTGGATATCGCATCTCCTCGCATAAAGCTGTGTAAAAATGTTGCAGCTTATGTTCTCTTAGGTCCCCTTGTTTAGATAAGTTGTTTGTTCCAATTCCTGTTTGGTCCTGTTGTTTCTAGCTCCATTTATCATTCCAACGCTATAAAGCAGACAGGAAACATTTATAATCATGAAAATCATGCAGACATCTGGATAGATCTCTCCACTCAAGTAGCCTTCAACAAGACAGGATATCCATTAATGATTCTGAGACAAACTACCATTGGACATCACCGTACCTTGAAAATTTGGAGGCAATGCACAGCCTGTATAATGAAGTTAATTTTAATAACAATTCACTTCAGGGGTTAAAAAATGCTGGCAATGTAATTGAATCATTGAGATGAGATGGACAAATGGAAATATCACAGCATAATGATAGTGAGCAAATAAACCTTGAAAGAAATGAATGTTCAAGGAACAGTCTAAATGTTGTCCACATGCAACTAACAGTAGTATTAAAACTTTCGAGTGGGTAGTGATGTCAGAGGTAAGAGGTCTTTTATGTAACAACCACAGTCAGAAAAAAACAAGATAATTTAATGACAAAGGAAATGAGGGCAATTGAGGAGTTAAAAAGAAATTATAACGAAACAAGCCGATAAAGGTGGGAGCTCATAAGTTCCATCAGCCCATGAGTTGCTTGAGCTGTTACTGGATGCCAAACAAGAGTTGGAATGAACAACATATTTGTACAAGTGGACATAAGAGCACATCAGATGCAACATTTGTACAGAGCCCTATGCTAGGAAATACGATATCCACAAGTGGATCCTTCGGGATTCAAATATACAGTCACAGAAGTTTTGGAACCCTTGTCATATAACACATATCAAGAACCTGGAGGCAGTTCAGAGGAGAGCAACGAAAAGGATCTATGGGCTGCAGTCCCTCCCATATGAGGATAGATTGATGGAGCTGGAATTGTACTCATTAGAATATCGTAGGCTATGGGGAGATCTATGTCTAGTATACTCAGCCTTTCAAAATTTAGACTTGTGTGTATGTGTTGGATTAGAAAGAAAAATGATTGCTAAACCTATGAGAACCCATGATTATCAATTAAAAGGGGAACTGTATAAGACAAATAAAAGGGAGCATTGGTTTAACCAGAGAGTGGTGTCTTGCTGGAACAGACTTCCACATTGTATAGTTAACAGTAACTCAATCACCAATTTCGAAAATAAGTTAGATGTATTCTATGGAGTCACTCGGACACTATAGCTTGGGAATATCAAAAAAGATACCAACAAATGAGACTTCTTGGCGTAAGCTATGGTCTCACACCTGCCTTATGAGAATAGACTGTGTATAAATGGAAAGGGAAATATTGCCAAAATGTTATTGTAGGAGATCAGAAAGGGAAATACTGCCAAAATAATGTTATTGTAGGAGATCAGTGCTATTAAAGCATTGATCTTTTTGGTATCTCCGTCAGGTATATGGTAGCTGTATTTTGTTTTCATTTGAACCATGACAGAAGACGTTATTTAAGTGATTGAAATAGTATTGCAAGCAGGTGAATTTTTATGTTTTATTCATTACCATTACAAATTGGGTGGTAGGTTCCAGGTGTCATTTATGTGGTAAGTCTGGTAACCCATTAAGAATTTTAAAAGGAACTGCTCACTGACCTTTAACACTCCCCCTGAGGAAGTCCGAGATATGCGAAGAGCTGGGGATTTGAGCACTGGTCTCTAGCAATAGCACGACTGATTGTGGACTGGGAACTGACAGTCCCTGAGTACTTGATGTTCAGGAGAGATAAAGGAACAGGCAGAGTGGGAGGAGTAGCCCTTTATGTCAGAGAAGGCATAGAGGTCACGAAAGATGGGTGCATCAGGGAAAGTAATGGCAAGACTGAGTTGTTATGGGTGCAGCTTATGGCAGCCTCAGGCAAGAAACCATGCTTGGGGGTGATCTATGGAGTGCCAGGGCATGGGGAGGAGAGGGACAGAAAGCTCAGGGAAGAACTGGAAAGAGGGCTAGCTAAGGGGGAAGTAGTGGGGGTGGGTGATCTGAACCTGCCAGACATCGATTAGGATGTTCCAGTGGCCAGGAACACCAGAAGCCAGATGTCACTGGATGTGTTCCAGGACTGCCTGCTGGTATAGTTAGTGAAGGAGTCCACCAGGCAGATGGCAGTTCTTGATGTGGTGCTCACCAGCTTGGAGGTGGTAGGAGCTGTGGGAGCAGGGGAGTCATTAAGGAACAGTGACCATAACTCATTTGGTTCAAATTGAACCTCGGGTCTGGTAAACCACAATCGAGAAGGGCAGACTTCAGTAAGCTTAAGGAGCTGTTCAGGGATAAGTTGGTAGGGGTGGACAAAATAGATGGGGTGGAAGAGAGATGAGGGGCAATTAAGGAGGCTAGTCTTGGGGCAACCTAAAAGAACAGGTTCAAGAGACCACTAGGGTTCTCAGCAAAGGTCAGGGAAATGATGAGGGCCAAGAAAAAGTCCTTCTACAAATTAAAAGAAAAGCAGGAGGGGGCGAAGAATGGGAAGAATATTTGCTGAAAAATAGGGAGGGAAAGAAGGTGGTTAGGGAGGCAAAAGCAGACACAGAGCTGTGTATTGCAGAGGCGGTCAAGAGTGGAGAAAAACAGCTCTTCAGGTATATTCGTGAAAGGAGGTGGAATTATGAGACTGACCGAGATGGAAAGGGGGACTGAGACAGATGGGTAAAAGGCCACCATCCTTAATGATTACTTTTGCTCAGTTTTCACTAGGGAAGACAATGGGCCTTGTCAGAGATTGGCATCAACGTGGCCATTAAGGAGGTCCTAGAAATGAGGCAGCCAGCAAAAGAGCCCTGAAAAGGCTGGCAGTCCTAAAGATTGATAAGTCCCCAGAAATAGCTAGGTTGCATCCAAGGATACTCAGGGAATTGGCAGTGGAACTGGCTGATCCCCTGGTTGGCCTGTTCAACACCTGTCTAAGGAGAGGGGTGGTTCTGAAGGATTGGAGGGTGGCAGGTGTAGTTCTGCTTCATGTGGGGGTGTAGAACAAGGAACAAGCAGAGAACTACAGACCTGTCATTCTTACCTCTATTGTAGGAAAACTGATGGAGTCAGTGGTCAAAGAAGATCTTGTGGACTACTTGGAGAGCAGTGGTCTCCAGAATAGAAAGTAGCAGGGATTTGTGGCAGGGAGGTCTTGTCAGACTAACCTCGTAGTTTCCTTGAGTGAGTGACAAGGGAATTGGCAGGGAGGTCTTATCAGACTAACCTGATAGTTTTCTTTGAGTGAGTGACAAGGAAATTGAATAGGGGCCATGCTGTAGATTTGTTCTATTTTGACTTCAGCAAGACTTTCTACTAAGTATCCCACAGACACTTGCTGAAGAAGGTGGAGAATCTGGTTGTGGCTAAGGTCATAGTAAAGTGGGTAGGTAACTGGCTAAAGGGGAGGCAGCAGAGGGTAGTGGTCAGCAGGGTTAAATCAGAAGAGAGAGGTCACAAGTGGGGTTCCATAGGGATCTGTCCTGGTTCTGGTCCTTCTCAAAATGTTCATCAGCGACATCGGTGAGGGGATCTAGGACAGGATATGTCTTTTTCACAGATGACACTAAGCTCTGTAGGAGAGTGGATAATGATGAGGGAATAAAGGAAATACAGAGAGACTTGCAAAAGCTGGAGGGATGGTAAAGGGTTTGGCAGTTGAAATTCAATGCCAAAAAGTGTAAGATGAATCACCTGAGGAACAAGAACCCCAGGAGAGAGCATTGGATGGGAAGGGTGAGACTTAGTACTTAGGCCGAAGAACAAGACTTTGGAGTTATCATCAGTGACTCCCTAAAGCATTCGACTGAAACAAAATTCACATCAACAATTACCATGGCCTGCTAGCAGGTACACCAGTTGGCTAAGGTAGTTGAGCACTGGTCATCTTGTATACTTCCTGCCACTTTGTGTGCAAGCGTGACTGTGTGGAATTACCCAAGAACCACTCTAGTGCCGTCTTCAGCTATCCAAACCAGGGACTCCTAAGCCTTACATGTGATTGGGCACCATAATGCGGGCTACTTACTCATTACCCCATGTGTCCCTTCTCCTACTATGTTACCTACATCCTCTTATGGTATCTCAGCTGCCACACAGTGGTGTGTCCATAAATAATAACACAGTGGACTGCCAGGGCACTTTTGACTACTCTGTTTCTGATCGGTACATATGTGCCTTCAAGTTCCCCACACTGGATCTGCCCTTATATCCCCCTTGGGCTGGTACTATTGCAGTAACAGTTCTAAAGGGCGTGGCACCTTCCACTTATGTCCCATTGTCCCCCATGCTTTACATGACTAGGGTCTTAATCTTGGCGACGTTAGGTCAACTTGGCAGTAGTTTTAGGGACCCATCAATTCCTTCCAGTAATCTGTGCAAATGAGAATGGTCTAGAGCACCTAAATTTCTCCTTGGTGCTATCAGGAAGCTTCTGCTCCTCCTATTGCTCTGCTGAGGAAATGTCAAACTTAACCCTGGTCCTCCAGCAACTATCTTGTCTCCTGCTGATCTTCCTAGGCTTAAAGGTATGAACTTTATACACGTCAATGTGTGTAGCCTTCTAAAGAAATTTACCTCCATTCAGGCTTGGGTTTGCCATACCACACCTGATGTCTTAGTGGTCAGAGAATCCTGGCTTAGACCTGGAACTTCTGATCGTGAGGTGAACATTCCCTCCTACTCCCTGTTTAGAACCGATAGACAGTTTAGAGGAGGTGCAGTTGCCATTTACATTAAGGATACATTTCCTGTATCTATCACTGACTCGACCTCTATCCAAAAAGAATTTGAAAGTCTGTCTCTCAAAACTGACATTTCTTCCATGGTCTCGCTTTGTCTGGTAGGATGCTATAGGCACCCATTTGCAGGATTACAACTCTTGAACAACTTTAGTAATACCCTGGCATGCTTACGTTCTGAGTTCATAATTTTAGGATACTTCAATCTGGACAGGTTTTCTTGTGCCTCCACACCTCTTAAGGCTATCTGTGATGCCTTTGGGCTGTCACAACTCATTAATGAAGCTACTCACCTGAATAAGAAGAATCCAAATCATAGCACTCTGCTGGATCTCGTTGTAGTAAGTAAACCTCACTTATGTTCCCACGCTGGTGCATTTTTTTCTGATATCAGTGACCACTGTGTTATTGCATGCGTAAGAGCCACCCCAAAATCGACATCAGCCTCCAAATTTACTACTAAGAGGTGTCGATGTAACTTTGATTCTCGTGCTTTCATCACAGAGCTAAGAGTCTCCTTACTTTGGCAGGACTTCTGCCTAGCAAAATCTGTGAATACAGCATATGATATCTTTCATGATATTGTGTTGGGGCACTGGATAAGCATGCACCTCTCGCTAAAGTCCGCACCAAAACTTAATCATGCCGATGGTTTATAAAGGAGCTGAAGACAACATTGCAGAATAGAGACATGCTTTGGAAAACAGCCCAGAAAACCAAGCGTGAAGCTGATTGGATGTCATTTAGAAGGGCGAGGAACCTCTGCACCAAGATGGCCAGAGAGGCAAAGGCTAATTTTTATCGCATGGAACTTGACTCCTCCTCGAAGTGTCCATCCAAATTTTGGAAAAGCTTAAAAGACATAGAAGGTCACACTTCTGGTAATTCCCTACCTACAAAAATTACCATTGGTAACACCACGGTCTCTGATAGGCATACTATACTTGAGTATCTCAGCAATCACTTTGCTACCACAGGTCTCGCATTCGATGCGTCACCTGCCAATAATCTCCCCTCGCAACTTGGTGCACAGGATCATGAGGTCCCTGTCAATAGCTCTATGTTCTCACTACAGCTGGTATCCTTGAAGGAGGTTGAAAACCTCCTCTTACAGCTGGATACTAGGAAAACCACTGGAGCTGACCTCATTGACCCTTTTTTCCTGAAAATTAGTTATCGGGTCCTGGCTGTGCCATTTACACATCTCTTTAATCTATCTTTCTCACATGGTGACTTCCCTCCTATATGGGAAACCGCCCATGTGATTCCACTTTTCAAATCTGGAGACCCTACTGATCTTAATAACTACAGGCCAATCTCCTTACTCCCTATTCTATCCAAACTACTGGAAAAAATTGTGAGTGGCCAGCTTAAAAATTACTTAGATTCCGCAAAACTACTTAATCCACTGCAATCAGTTTTTAGATCACAACACAGTACCATTTCGGCACTTGCTAAAGTGACTAACCACTGGCAGTGTGAGTTGGATGCCAAGAATTTTGTTTGCACAGTATTTTTAGACCTAAGTAAGGCATTTGATACTGCTGATCATGACCTGCTCCTTTCATCCCTCTGCAACATTGGCCTAGATCAACCATCATGTAGATGGTTTTCTAACTATCTCGTAGGTCGATTTCAGCAGGTAAAGCAGAAGGGGAACTCTCTCCTTTAAAACCCATATTGAGAGGTGTTCTTCAGGGCTCTATTTTGGATCCACTGTTTTTCGCAATTTACATTAACAGAATTGATGTCAGTATCAAAGCAGCCAACATACACCTCTTTGAAGATGACAGTGTGGTATATCAGCAGACCGACCCCTGGAGCAGCATGTAGTGACCTACAACAAGACTTCAAACAGCTGCAACTAAAGCTTCTAAACCAGAAACTACTCTTAAATGCCCAAAACCTAAGGCAATGGTCTTTTCACCTCATTTCCATGTAGCCTGCCCTGTAACAACACCACCGATCCTTACACTCCTAGGCAAAACCTTGGAATTTGTAACAAAGTTTAAATATCTTGGGGTTTGGATCAACCATAGACTTTCCTTCACGGACCACATAGAAGAACTGGTAAAAAAGCTGAGACAGAGACTTGGTCTCTTTTATAGAATTAACTGTCTCCTTTTGAGGGATGCTGAGATGAGACTGGTCCAAACAACCTTCCTTTCCCTTTTGCACTATGTGGATTTCCTCTGTAGTCAGGGTCCTGCCACAGTGCTTGCAAAGCTTGACACACTCTACCATAGAGTTCTAAGGTTTATTACTTCCACATTCAACGCACCACTGTACCTTATACTCAGCTGTGGGATGATCTTCCCTTACGTACAGGCGACAGAGAAACGCCACCTTCTGGACCTTCAGAGCAATTATCAAGGCATTGCCTAACTATTTTTCAGACTGCCTTCCACTAAGTATGATAGGCAAGTACATGTTGAGAAGTGCCTTCTACATTTCTCTGACGGTGCCCAAGGTCAAATTGTGATTTGGCAGGGCTTCTGTAAGTTACATGCTACCTCTATTATGGAATAAGCTGCAAAAAACATTGAAATTGTTTCACCCCATTACTGTAACAGCTTTCAAAACATTATATGCTTGTTCCTTTAAAGAATCCTATAATTGCTCCCCATGATCATTGTCTCATCTTTAGGAGTGGATCTAGCAGCAGCTACATGCTGTCCCATAAACATCCTCTTCCCCCTCCCATATCCTTCCCCCTCCCATCTCCTACATTTCATATTCCCTCTCATTTCTTCCCTTCAGTTGCCACTGTTATATGTTATTGTAACCATATCCAACTGTCGTGCCCCTAAGCTGAGAATGACCCCCCTACCAACCCCAACATGGAGTCTGTACAAAATCCACTTGGCTATGACAATGGTCCCTGGTATCTCGCGGATTACCCTTGGGCCTCCCTGCTTCATCTTCTCTACTTTCCTTCCCCCTGCTGCCTTCTCCTCCTCCCCCATCAAAACCTTCTTAATAACCTTATGCAACATCCTTGACCCCTTCCTCCTTCCTCTGATTTCCTTCAGGCCATTGTGTTTATATTATTTAATCGCTGTGACTTCTTATATGTTTGTAATTACTATTGTATATGCCATGCTACTGTTATCAGATTCATGGCATCTGTTTCTGTGCAATTACATCTTATATTGTTGGTTGTGTAATCCTTGTGTACATTATGATTATGTATTGTCCAGGTCCATCTCGAAAATGAGCATTGCTCAATGTTGTTTGCCTGGTTAAATGAAGATTTTGAATATGATTGATTCATTGAGTCAGTGCAACAAGGCTTATAGCAAGGCAAATAGGATGTTTGGATGTATTGGGAGGGATATTGATAGCAGAAAAAAGGAGGTAATATTATAGGTCCTAGGTGAGGCCACACTTTGAATACTGCACCCAGTTCTGGGGTCCACACCTCAGGAAAGATGGGATAGGCTTGAGATGGCGAAGTGCAGGGCAACAAAAATGATTCGGGGCCAGCAGGGCATGTCCTATGAGGAGCACCTGAAGGCAGGAGATATGACAGAGACCTCCAGATTCCTAAAAGGAATTAACAAGGTGAACTGCCGGGAACTCTTTAACTTGAATACCAGCTTATAGACATGTGGTCATGAGTGGAAGCTAACAGAAGGTAGGTTCAGGAGGGATGTGAGGAAATACTGTTTTGCAGAAAAATAGTATGGTGGTGAAGCCTTGGAACTGGCTGGCAGCCAAGGTGGTGAGTGCAAAAAATGATGGTGGTTTTAAGCATGGTTGGGACAGAATAAAGGGTATAGTGGTTGCTTAGGGTATCCGAACCTGGGAGGAGAATGGAAAGGGTGGGGTAGGGAGGGCTAGGACCCTAGAGGAACTGTGGGCCCCAGGACTTAATAGGGAACTCTAGCAGACTGGATGGACCTTTGGTCTTTTTCTGCCATCATTGTCTAGGTTTCTAGGATTTGGAGGTATTTTGTCTAGCTCTATTAGTAGCCCCATTTTAAAGAAACTTATCTAAAATTTTCATAGAGTCATTGCTCCCTGTTAGACTTCAGTGCTGTATATCATATATTAGCACTGCACTGATGTATCATCACTTGGGTTATCTCTAGAATTTCTGTGGTTAGACAGGTACTTAATTAATGTAGTATTTGCCATTTTTTTAGCACAGCTAGTATCTGTCACTGAATTAGGCAGCAGGAATATTAATTATTGCGCTCGGGTGCAAGTGCCAGCATGTTCTGAAATATGACACCAACCCTGTATTTTTATGGCTGCAGGGTGGAGCTCTGCAGTTGTTTTACTATCACATAGAAAAATGGATTTCAGTGGATTGCTAACGGACATCATTAAATTGCAGTTTTATAGCAATCCCTCTGCTCAGCAGTCTGTTTACCAAACTATTTTTCTCTGTTAGTGTTTTCCTGTGAGGAATGAGGTTCACAATAACAGTATTTTTTTTTTATTTTTGTCTTTGGTAACCGGGTAAGGCCCACTAGGCACAAGTGCCTGTTTTCAGGGGCGACCTGGGAGCACTGGGCGGTTAAGTGACTTGCTCAGAGTCACACAGTATGCAAGTGAAGGTTGTGAGAACCAAACTCAGGTCTGGTCTGATGGATGTATCAAGCTTGTTCACACCTCGTTCCTCTAACCTCTAGGCTATACTGCCAGCCCATGTATTTCAATATTAATTTGCGCTTAACAGGACTTGTGTGATAGCATGGTTTCCAGTTTCAGCTTGTTTGTATGGCTGTAAAGAAGACGCATACAAGTATACTGGAGTTTCCCTTATTGAAGCTCTGAAGCTCTAGGTGTCTCATTCAGCAGACTACAGTGTCAAATTACAGACAGTTCAGCTACAGCTCTGCATGCCCTCTTGCTTTTATAGCTCTTTGTGGAGGAATGCTGTGTGTTTTTTTTTACATTGTAATAAAAAATAATGCATTTGAAAACTGGAAAATCATTGCAGTATAAAAGAAATATGTGCAAAATGGCACTGAAGTGTGTGTGTGTGTGTGTGTGTGTGTGTGTGTGTGTGTGTGTGTGTCCATGCATGTCTTTGCAGAACTTTGTCAGAAGCTCCTGACAACTCTTTCTGCTGCAAAGGCTCACACACTCCCTCCCCCTTACAGACAGAACACATTTTTAACCTTTGATTATCCTTGTAGTTCACGTTCAGCCTTCTTGTAAATTGATGGTATTCTTTTATTTTACCTGCCAGTTCTTTCCTGCATAGTACAAAGTGGGCCGATACAGTGCAAGTTTCCCTACAATATACAGTAATGGATTTAGTGTGGGTGAAAGGTGAGGGACTGAAATCACTGGACACTGAAACTCTCAGTTTATGCATAGAGATAGGTACAGTGTAGGTAGAGACATCATGTGGTGAATGTAATGCTGTTGATTGGTGAGGGACTGACAGTTCTCGAGCCCCATTTATCCACTGATACAGGTATTGTGCAGAGTTTCTCCACACTGTGATGAAATATAGTGGTGGTGAAAAGTGAGGGGCTGGCTGCTCTTGAGACCTCTGTTTATCCACAGATGCAAGTACAGTGTAGCATTTCTCCACACTGTGACGAAATGTAATAGTGGTGAAAGGTAGGAGACTGACTGCTTTGGCACCCCCTGTTTACCCACAGGGACAGGTACACTACAGGCTTTCTCCACACTGATGAATGTAGCAGTGGTGACAGGTGAGAGTCTGACAGCTCTGGAACCCTCAAGTTTATCCTAGGGACAGGTACAGTGTGGGCTCTCCATACTGCAATGAATGTAACAGTGATGGAAGCCGAGGGACTGACAGTTCTGGAGACCCCGGTTCATACACAGGGACAGGTACAGTGCAGGCTTTCTCTACCCTGTAATGAATGTAGCAGTGTTGATAAGTGAATGACTGACAGGCCTGGAGACCCCTGTTGGTCCACTGAGACATGTAGAGTGCAAGATGTTTCCATACTGTGATGTATTTAGTATTGGTGAAAGGTGAGGGACTGACAACTCTGGAGCCTGCAGCCCTGTGATTATCCGAACAGCTACAAAGTGGGCAGATACAGTGCAAGCTTCCCTACAATACAATGGATTTAATGATGGTGAAAGGAGAGGGACTGACATCACTGGAAACTGAAACCCTCAGTTTATCCACAGAGATAGGTACAGTGTGGGCAGAGACAGTGCATGCTTTTCCTAACTGTGATGTGGTTTTTAGTGATGGTGAGATGTGAGGGACTGACAGCTCTGGAGACTGCAGACTCCTGTTCATCCACAAGGACAGAGTAGGTGTTCTCCATACTGTGATGAATTTAGTGTTGGTGAAAGGTCAGGGTCAGACAGCACTAGAGAATGAAGCCATCTGCTTATCCAATGAGCCAGGCATGGCACAGGCAGGTTCAGTGTGTATTTATTGCGGGTGAAAGGTAAGGGGTTTATAGCTCTGGAGAATAAAGCCCTCTGTTCATCCATAGGAGCAGGTGCAATATAAGCAGGTAGAGTATGCACTTGTGTGTAGTTATGAATGATTATACAAGTGGTAGTGGTGGGACTCAAACAAGAATTTCAGAGCACCTACAACTGTGCTTCTGCTATTCGATCTGTGTTGTTTTAACAGTTTTTTTATACATCCTGTTAGTACAGTGCACATTTGGATATCATACAACCTATATAACCCCCCCACACACACACACACATACAAACACACATGTTTGTGTCAGCCAGGAACTGTGGCACTCAATCTTCCATCTGCACTAGATGTTTTCTTTCCCTTTCACTGCTATCAATAATATCATTTTGCAGCCATATCAGCTCTGGCTAGAACCTGTCTGTATTTACTACCCGCATGTTCTTTAGGTCATTTGCATGAAAACTGGATTCCCTGTCATTTGATCTTCAGCTGATCTGACTGCTTGTCAACAAGTAACATCATAATCCTCTGCTTCCGACACTATAATCAATCCTGCAACAACGAGTTGTGATATCTGTTGATAGAGCTGCTTTTGCCTTGATTAGTCTGTCATCTGACCTCCCATTCTTCCTGATGTAATCCTGTTGTCTTTTTGTCTGTCCTACCTTGGATTATTCCTATTCTTCCCCCTTCCTGATTTTGTCACAATCTGTTAGTAAATTTTTACTGTAAGTCTAGTATTTCCTGCTGCTCTCTATCTCTGCACACCGTTCATTGTAAATATTGCTTATTAATGTTAATTCTTGCTTGATTCCTAAATTCCCTTTGTTATAGCCTCTATACTGCTGTTCTGTAACCTTGGTAGTTCACATGGTGCCTGTTTACTATATTAACTTACACTGGCTATACCTTATCACTGATTGTACTTTTCTTCCTATTCCTTTCCACTGGGTTGGACCTGGAAATGAGCCTTGGATTAGTGTGCCTTTCCCAGTTACCAATTTTCAGTCAATAAATAAACATGACAAGCAGTGGATTATGGGTCCATTTGTAGGCAAGCAGCCAGAGATGGTAAAGTTCAAATGCTAGAGATTCTGTTATGATGAAAATGTCGTATGTAATAAACATGAGTGAATGATACATATATGAAATATAAGCTTAATTGTGTGTACTTATTATGTTGTTTTTTTTTTTTCAAATTTGTTCCTGTGGGTTGAAAACTCTCTAAAGCTCTTGATTTGTTGCAAGAGTACCAGTCAAGTGTAACTGGTCCGATATTTTCAGCCTAGTTTGCATTCTGCAAACCAAACAAATTGCCAAAACCTATAGCAAGCCACAAAAACTAGTTCAACCTCTGTACTGCTGTGTGTCTCACGAGGTAATGAGTGCACACAGCCAGTTACATTTCCACACAGCAGCATCCCTTAATGGACAGATGTTCTCCAGCGGTATCTTTTGACCCGAGCAGGATATGGTGTTGAGAGAGCAGCTTTTAATATCCAGAGTATGCACATCATCTTGAGGTACAGTATTGAATGTCAGAGCTCACTATCTGTTCTATTACAGAGCTGAACTTAGAATTCTGCTCCTTCCTGAGATCAGCCCAAGAAAGCTAGTGCTGCCAGTAAACCTCGGCTAATTGAACTTTTGCAGCCACTGAGCCAGATAAAATGAACATGTTGGACTAATCCCAATTCCCTTAGTCCCAATAGTGGAGTAGTCAGCAGAAGCAATGCTATGATAAGAACATTTGTACACAGTAACCTGTTTGCCCCTACACTCACACATGCACACGCACACACACACACTCACACACACACACACATTCACACTCACACGCGCGCACACACACACACACACATATAAACACACACACACATATACACCCTTGTTTATCACCCCCAGTTGGATACGTAATTTTCCCTAATTCTATACATAACTATTCATTGTACTCGGTTGTAATAACCCAGTTTGTTGCCCCATGCATTAAAATAACCCTGTTTGTCAGGCTGGACTGATATTGCAGTAGCGGCATTGCCTGCTTGTGACACCCATGACCCTGATTTACATCAGAGTTGGAGGGCTGGGGGGGGTAGAATTAAGAGTCTCAGAGAATACTCTCCTTCAGGGATGATGGGTGGCAGCCTTCACTACAACAGTATCACCAGGATGTCTTACTGGTGGCAGTACTTGGAGGCATTGGCAGACAAGGTGGATAACTGCCAGGTTTGATCACAGTCTTCTTCGCTGCAGGCCTCAAAAATAAACTTGTAAACCATGGAGTATGTGATGTGTACATTCCTGCAACCAGGTGTTTGGTGCATTTACTTTGCTATCATTATGAGGGGAAGACGTGTTTGTAAGATATTATAAAATGAATCTTGAAAATCCTGTAACTTCATCAGTCAAAACATGTCACATGACCATGTGTAAATCCTGCAACAGACAACTGGTAAAGAGCCTGGGTAATCGAATGTTAACTCTCTTTGAACCTAATTCATTTTTATTAACAGATTCATTGTATAATCACAATAATGCACTTCAGTGCATGTGTAGTAGTGGGATTTACACACTTCTTGTGTGGTTAAAGTCACTCGGCTGCACCTCATGACACACCACTCAAGGCATGTGTAAATCCCACAACACATGCCCTGTTGTACATTATTGCTTAAACATGAAACACTCCTCATGGGGTGTGGTTTAGGGATGGGCATTGAAAGGTCCCCTGAGTCTGGCTGCAGCTGATCTGAACATCTGGCATTTCACCTTGGATTGCAAGAGGAGAGTATTCGCTGGTTTAGGCCTAGGAGCTCTTTGGATTAGGAAACAACACTTGAGTAAGACTCAGGATACTCCAGGCCTTTCCATTTATGACTTAGCTGAATCAATTACTAAAAAAGAAACTTTTCGAGGAAGCAGTAGTCCACTGGTTAAGGCACAGAACTGTGAAACCAGAGATACTGGGTTTGAATCTCCCATTTCAGGGTTCAGTGTTCTAACCACCAAATTATGCTTCCTCTGTAGATTTGGTCTCCACAGAAAATCCTGTTACTTACGGTTTATAACCCTATGTAACTTACATTATATGAAAAAGAAACATGGTCTGTCTTCCCCTGTTTCTTTTTGAAAATGTAGGAAACTCTAAGGGTGTTAATATGCATGGCTGTTTGATGGCAGACCGAGGACTGTCACAAGCAACAGCACTCCTTACACTTCAGTGTGTGTGTGTGTGTGTGTTATATCTGTATGATTTATGCGTTGATGTGCATGGTTGATGGAGTGTATGTGCCAGATTCATATGTACTATGCATGTACAGCTGTGTATATATGTTTGAAATGTGTAAATGTGCATGAATCATATCTATAAGGCCCTGCACACATTAGAACTGAAGATTTGCACTGGTTTAAAAAATGTTTTAAAAACATTTTTAAACTCACCACAGCAGCCCATCCAGATCAGTCTTCAACCGAGTTTTAACTCAGTTATACCACAGCCGACTCCCATCTGCATCTGCTTCCAGTAACGTTTTTTTAAAACGGGTTCTCCACAACCCTTAACACGCTTCCTGGAGGAGCAATATGCAGACGCCCGTCCACACTACAGGCTAACATGCTTTCTCTCATAAAACCGGTTTTAAAAACGGACATGAGACTAGCTCACAGCAGGGTTTAAGCACGGTTTCCTAACGCACTTTGACACCGTGCTTAAATGCAGATGGGCACCGTGTTTGCGCTAGTTAATACGTTTTAAGCACCTTAAAACGTTTTAACTAGCCTGATGTGTACAGGGCCTAAGTGTGCTGGAAGCGTACCCTAGTGGTTTGAGCATTTAATGAGCTTGCTACATCCAGCATGCTCGGGTTTGATTCCCACAAACTCCATTTGCACGCTTTGTGGCCTTGAGCAGTTTGCTTAAGGCCTGTTTACATGCAGCTGCCATAGCGGAAAGCTTCAACACTCCATAAACTTGGCTAAACACAGTTCAAATCCATTCATAGATATTTTTTATTTACCAGAAGCAGCAGTATCAGTCCAAAAAACAGGTTCAGGCTCTTACACCATATAGTCCATTTGCTAGTGTGGTCCACAATGCGGAATTGCAAACTTTGATTTCAAAAAACTTTTTCCTGCCCACCATTACTATCCCAAGCCAAATGCCCACATGACCACTGATGTCTCAGTGTCACACTAATGTCTTCCTCAGAACATGTGTAATGACACTGATTAAATGCACCCATAAAAAGGCAGTAAAGTGCAAATAAGCATCAAAGTGCCCAAGTGTATAAAATGCCCAGTCCAAAGAAAACTTAGAAATACCTACATAGAAATAACAATAAATATAAGCTGCACACTTACATATAAATAGATGAAAAAATCTGCATAAATAACATTTACATACATAACATTACATATAAGAAAAATCTGCATGCATGACATTACATAGCGTTAGATAGATATACGCTAAACAACTTAATACACAATAGATATTGTGATGCTTGGACAGCTGGTTCTGATCACTGTTTGATTTTTGTAATACAAAAATGTTTTCTAGGAGCATGGATATGTTGTTCATCCACACTCTCTGGCATGTCCCTTTCCCCTTTAAAACTTGCCAGAAGTCTTCAAGCTGGCTCCTCCCACCCACCCAGGTGGTAAATACCTTGGATCCACCCCACGATGCCAGATCTTCCTTTCTGCTGGAAGATACAGGTCCCTTGTGCTATTCGTAGGCCCTGGCTTCACAACGTCAGTTTTACCACAACTTGCTATTAAACTCATTAGAGTTATTGATTCCAATCCGGATATGGAGGACAAATCGTCCCCTGGATTTCGCTGGTGTACCTGCAGCCAGAAGATGTCGTGCACCGATCCCCACCTAACATGCGTGTACTGCCTCGACATCGACACCTCGCCGTGCACTTTTTGTCTGGCCTTCCATCCCAACATTGTGGATGACCGCAAGGTGCCTTAAACTGGGGAGACCAGAGAAAAGTAACCCGCCTGGTGAAATCTAAAGTGGTGAGGTGGGTGGTTTCCACGGCTGCGGGATCTGCCAAGAAGTTGGAGCAGATGAAGGCATTCGAGGAGGAAGCAGCTGAAGCTTCGGATACCCGAAGATTCTTTGTTCCACTCAACCTCGACTTGACTTTCTTGGGCTCCTTTAGGGAGTTGTGCCAGTCTCTCCCCACCAGGGGTGAGGTGCCCATGGGCTTGCACTCCTCCTGCCCTCGGAAGCGGGATAAGGACCCTAAATCTTCTTCCTCGAGAAGAAGATGCTCCTGGGACCAAGAGAGGTTCGAGTCCCAGGAACACGCGGTCTCGACCTTGGTCAAGATCGCATCCTCAGCCACTGGCTTTACGGACCTTCCATTGGACCAAGGCACCAAGACCGAGGAAATGACCGAACTGGCTGAGATTACACTCGACCCAATCTAGCCTTTATTGCCGACTCCTGTCAACGATTCTTTTAGAAAGGACCCCAGTCCTTTCCTTTCCAGACGAGGAGACACTCCCTTCAGGTGCCCTCATCGAGGAAACCATCCTGGAACCTCAGTTTTCACCGACTCCAGCGTCTCCCGATCAAACAAGCCAACCCCGTAGATCTTGATCGAGGACTAGGACCCCTTTGGTTGAAAGGCTGAAGAAGGGCCATGAACATTCAAAAAAGACGATGAGGAGAGACTTCGATGGAAACTCCGTCAACATTATGAGGATCTCATGTGGCAACAGCTGATTTTGACTGGTCAGAAGCCGGCTCTGATGACAATACTGGCCATCACTTGGCTTCCACCTCCCAGGCTGACGCCGACCGCTCCAGAACCGAAGGGTTCGGTTCCACCGCCCATGGGGCTGGCCTGTATCCCGGCTTGGCTTGTTACGGTCTCTCCATTGATTTTGGTGAAGCCACTGCCTAAGCAGCCTCAGGAAGGGGCTCCCTCAAAAGAGGACCGGCCAGACACTGGACTTCCCCGATGTCTGTCCATCATGGTTGTCCCCGACGGCCCTCGGCACATTGAGGGAGACATAGGCGGGAGACGGTTATATCCCAACTTCTCGGACTCGGACGACACTGGTTTGCACTCCCATCCTGGAGATGATGAGTCATCAGTGGCAGGTTTGGAGGAAGGTCCTTCCTCCTTTCAGGGCATCCTCTGCCTAATCTCTGAATCCACCGGAATGCCCCTGGAGCCTATCCAGAAAAAGACAGAGTCTCCCATTATGGATATCCTCAGAAGGGGGGATACCCTGACGGAGGCCTTTCCAGTGGCCGAAGCCATCGTTGGCCCGGCCCTTGAGCTTTGGCAGCATCCTGCTTCATGCCCAGCTCCATCTGCCCACATGGCCCGCAAGTATATGGTGCCCGTGGGGTCTCTGGTGGGGTTCACAGAACATCCCTCAGCCGAAAGCCTTGTGACTGCTTCTGTGTTCAGACGCACTGGTAGCTCAGCTGACACAGACCACCCCCAGGACAAGGAGTTGAAGAATATGGACCATTCTGCCTGGAAGGTCAATGCGGCCTCTTCCTTAGGCCTTCGTCAGGCCTGCTCGACTGTTATCATGGCACACTTCTCTCATGCCCTCCTAGGGTCATTAGATGAAGTCCTCCCTCATCTCCCGGCATGTATGCAGACCACAGTGAAGCAAGTCCGTGACCAGGGCTGTGCTATTGCAAAACAGCAGCTACAGACAGCTCTGGGCATTGGAGATTCCTGTGCCCACTCCTTAGTAGCTGCAGTGGCCACTGCAGCAGGACTTGGCTAAGGCTATCCTCCTTCCCGGAGAATACCCAGCACAAGTTAGCTGATGTGCCCTTCCTAGGCACCGACCTCTTCGGTCCTGGAGTGGCTGGTCACCTGCAGCACATACAGCAGTTCAGTGCCACCTTGGATGCTACCTCTGCGAAGGGTTCTTTGGGCAAGAACCAGCAGAAGCACAAGAAGAAGCCTTTTCGGCACTCTTCCCCTGCAGTTAGGCAGCCCTCCTATCAAGGAGGCCAGCAGCAACAGCAGGCTCAAGCTTGGCACCTCAGGCCCAAGCAGGGTCCTCAACAGCCCCGTAAAGGAGGCTGAGGTGCTGGTTGAGGAGCCTCCTCCTCTTCTAAGTCTGCTTAGTGATGGGTTGGGTGTTGCCACCCCTACACCCATCATGCCAGCTCTGGGTCCTCCCATGGGGCCGGCTCCACCACTTTCTTTCCACCTGGTCTGGTATCACTTCGGACAGGTGGGTTCTAGAAGTGGTCGGCCAGGGACTGCCTCCGGAATTCGAGCACTACCCTCCCAGCCGAGCCCGCTCCCCTCAGTAGGAAAGGATCTCAGTTTGCACTCAGTCAGCTGTTTGAGATGACATTGCTCAGCTCCCCCACAAGCGGTGGTTGCTCCAGTGCTGGATCCTCCTACAGACCCAGGCTTCATCTCCAGATACTTCCTGGTGCCCAAGCGGACAGGGGTTGGTGCCCCATCCTAGATTTCCACAACCTAAATCAATATCTCAGGTCTCGCAGCTTCTGGATGGTAACTCTGAACCAGATCATACCATCCCTGGAGTGAAACATGTGGTTCTGTTCACAGGATCTGCAGGACGCATTCTTTCAGTCCCAATCCTTCCATTCCACCAGCGGTTCCTCTGCTTCAGGGTCGAGGGGACCCTGTACAAGTTCCGAGCCATGCTGTTTGGCCTGTCTTCAGCCTCACAGGTCTTCAACAAGTGCATTGCAGTGGTGGCAGCCCATCTTCAGCGTTGAGGAATTCGGATATACCCTTATCTCGGTGACTGGTTCTTGGAAGGTTCTTCCCTTCACGAGGTGGAGAGGTCCAGGGATCTGGCCCTCCGAACCTGCTCCCAACTTGGCCTCCTGATAAACGAGGCCAAGTCAGAACTCATGCCCTCTCAGGTGATGGGCTTCATCGGGGCAGAGCTCAACTCTCGTCAAGCCAGACCTCAGCTCCCAGTGGACAGGGCGGACATTCTCTCCCCTCCTTTGCCCGATCATTTCTGCTTGGGGACTTGCGCCTTGCCCAGGGCTCTCTGCACCTTCTGGGTTACATGGCGGCATGTACCTCAGTGGTCCATTGGGCTAGGTGGCACATGCACCCCCTCCAGTGGGAGCCGGCTGCCCAGTGGACTCAGCACCATGGTCACTTCACCCAGCTTATCACTGTAACCCAGAGGATGTGGGACGCTCTCCAATGGTGGACCGCACCAGAACAGTTGCAGGAAGGAATCCTGTTTGTCCGCCCTGAGCTGACGGTCATCCTGATGACCGATGCCTCTCTCATTGGCTGGGGAGCCCACATGGGGGACAGCAGGACCAACAGGTTCTGGACCCCTGAGGAGTCCCTATACCACAACAACCTGTTGGAGCTCAGAGCAGTCAGTCTGGCACTGTCAGCTTTCGCTCTTCAGCTGCGGGGTCAAGTGGTTCAAGTCCAGACAGACAATACCACGACCATGTACTCCCTCAACATACAGGGTGGCACACACTCCCATCTGCTGTGCAAGGATGCACTCCACATCTGGACCCTCATAAGCCAGTTGGAGGTGGATCTGCTAGCCATCCATGTGGCAGGAGTCTTGAACCAGCTGGCGGATGCTCTCAGCCGCATAGGCCGGACGTCCCACGAGTGATCTCTCCATCCAGAGGTAGCTTACAGTCTGTTCTTCCCTTGGGGCAAACCATTGGTCAACCTGTTTGCCTCCAGGGAAAACACCAAGCTGAGACTGCACCATGCCCGCCCCCCTCAGCAGGGCTCGCTGTAGGGGGATGCCTTCTCAAGGCTGTGGACCTCAGGCCTCCTCTGTGCCTTTCCTCCATTTTTCTTGATCCACAAAGTGTTACTCAAGGTGAGGAGGGACAAGGCTAAGGTGATCCTGGTAGCCCCAGATTGGCCACGCCAGTTCTGGTATCCAGATCTCCTCAGCCTTAGCTGCAGGGCCCCGGAGCAGCTTTGTACATGCCTGGACCTGATATCACTAAACCAGGGGAAGGTATACCATCTGGACCTTCAATTCCTGCACCTCACAGCCTGGTACCTGAGCAGCTAGAGTTCCAGGCTCTGAGTCTTTCTGAGGATATCTACACCATCGTGGAGGCATCTCGTAAGGACTCGACCAGGAAATGTTATGCCTTCAAATGGAAAAGATTTTCCATTTGGTGTCATGGTAAGAGTCTGGACCCCTTATCCTGCTCTGTGGCTAACATTCTAGACTACTTTTGGTCTCTCTCCAAGGGGAGTCTAGGGTCATCGACCCTTAGGGTGCACCTGGCAGCCATTTCTGCTTACTGGATGTGGGCCAGTCAGCTGACTTCGGCACAGGAGACAGTGGTCGGGTGCTTCTTCAAAGGCCTGGATCACATAGCCCCTCCGGTGGGTGAACCTCCACCTCTGTGGGATATGTTGCTGTTTTTGGCAACGCTCATGGGCAAGCCATTCGAACCCATGCACAAGTGTGAGCTTTCACACTTGTCATGGAAGACGGCCTTCCTGGTGGCTATCATGTCAGCCAGAAGGACAGGGGAACTCTAGGCGCTTTCGGTGGACTCCCGTTATCTGGTCTTCCACAGGGACAAAGTTGTCCTGTACCCCCACCCGAAATTCCTTCTGAAGGTGGTTTCAGAGTTTCACCTTAACCAGATGTTGACTCTGCCAGTGTACTACCCTAACTACACCTCAGACACCGAGTACAGGCTCCATACTCTGGACCTGAGACGTGCTCTCTCATATTATAAGGAGAGAATGGCAGAAATTCAGGAAGAGGTTTGCCAGCTGTTTGTCACCTATGTTGAAGCCGCTTCTGGCAGACCTGTAGCCAAATGGACCATTACGAGATGAATTACATCATGCATAGATCTGTGCTATGAGTTGGCAGGCAAGGAGCCTTCCAGAGGGATAAGAGCTCATTCTACCCACCATACTGCTGCATCGGTGGCTGCTTCCCAGGACATCCCTATCCAGGAAATCTGTTGAGCTGCTACCTAGCAGTCAGCAAACACCTTCATTACTCACTACCACATTGACATTGAATCATGCCAGGATGCTGGTTTTGGGGCCTCGGTTCTCCAATCTCTGTTTCCCAAATAGGGGTGTGCGCCTTGCCTCCCTCCTCCCGGAGAACTGCTTGGAGTCTGCCAGAGAGTGTGGATGAACAACATATCCATGCTCCTAGAAGAACATATTATTCACCTGTAACAGTAGTTCTAAGAGTGGTATATGTTGTTCATCCACACTCACCCACCCAACCTCCCCGGCTGTAGGTGTACAACCTTGCTTCCAGCGGGCTAAGATCTGGCGTCATGTGTCGGAGCCAAGGTATTTACCACCCAGGTGGGTGGGAGGAGCCAGCTTGAAGACTTCCAGCAAGTTTTAAAGGGGAAAGGGACAGGCCAGAGAGTGTGGATGAACAACATATGCCACTCCTAGAACTACTGTTACAGGTGAGTAACCTGTTCTTATTGAGTGTCTCTCATGAGACATGCTAAAACAGCCTGTGGAATGACACCCCCCTCCCAGGTTTTAGCTACAAGGTGTTACTTGGAAGGTCAAGAGATAATTACAGGCAAGAAGATACCTAAATTAAGGATCTCTTGTTTATCTAGCTTAATTGTAGCCTGCCAGCTAACAGGATAGAAAATATCCATTTTATGACATTTAGAGGAGGAAAACCAGGTTATGTCACACTAGTGCGACGTCATAAATGTTCCTCTGATGTCTGTAAAAGCAGGATGTTGCTCATGGATGAAAGAAGGACTTAGAAATTAACCTTATTTAATTTACCTTCTGAGTGATGACATCCTGGTTGAATAATTTTTATATTCTGACAGGAAGGAGCTAGGCGACCTCATGCAAAGAGGTTGGCAAAGCCAGTTTTAAAACTGTAGTCTGTATTCCCTTTTGATATACATGTTTGTACTCTGAAAAAGCAACATCAGGCACTGTTAGAAGAATATGTTAGATTAGACAAGTCTAAGGGTACTGTGGTAGGAGATTTTGTTGTATTTAAAACCTTATAGATTGATTGATTAAAAATTTATTTTTTCACAGGAAATAACATTTGTTGGGACAAAATCTCGTTTACAACAAAGTCCTGCATTTAATTTATAATACAATTAACATTTATCAAAAACTAATACAAACACAAAATAAAATCACTACAACACGTCCACATTTGTTTAAAAACATGTACAAGAAGACATCAAACAATCAAACAAAACATTTTTAAATTTAAAAAGATCTGTATTTGTTTTCTGTGGTTCAGACAATCTAGTCCAACTTTGAGCTACACTGTTCTGAAGCATACTATCCCCATATCTATTAAAACTTTTACACATTGGAATATTACTTAATACATTCCTAGTCTTTATATTTCATTATTCGATTTTCTTTTTATTTGTTCATACAGAGGATGATTATACTTTCTATGTATTATTTTATGACATGTAATAAGCCAAAGATAATTTCTTTTCACCTCTGGTTGAAACCAATTTAAATTCTTATAAATTATACAATGATGCTTATTTTTACTATTTCCAGAAGCAAATTTTCCTATCCTGTAATATGCTTGATTAATCAAGTTTAATGCTGATTTAGTTGAGTTCATATAAATTATAGAACCATACTCCAATATGGGTAAAAGCATCTGTTTGGCCAACTACTCCTTAGCTACCAGTGGTAAACTACCCACAATTCTTCTGAGAGACCTAATCTCCTATTCACTTTTTTTGTCTGAACTGATATATGCTCTACATATGTCATCCTAACATCTACTTGAAATCCCAAATACCTATATGTAGATGCATTTTCAATTTTTGTACCATCTTGAAGATGTAATTGTATCTTAGACCTATTCCCCCATTTAAACCAACTGAAAACAACATAGTTTGTGGGGGTTTTTTGCATTTAGAAGTAGGCCAGAATTACTCAACCATTTTTGCATCTGTAACAAATCATATTGAAGTTTATCCATCATATCTGTGAAATTGTCAGCAGACGCCACCAATACAGTGTCGTCTGCATACAGTCTCACCTCACTATGTCTGATAACTTGAACTAAATCATTAACATATATATTAAATAATAATGGTCCCAGAATCGAGCCCTGGGGAACACCCCTCTCCAGTTTCCCAGGGCCCGACACCATAATTCCACATGCTACACATTGCTGATGATTCATCAAATATGACTCAAACCATTTTAACATTTGCCCCTGGATCCCTATAGCCCTCAAGCTATTCAAAAGCAAATCATGTTGAACCAAAGCAAAAGCCTTACTGAGATCCACAAACACCGCCCCAGTATCTTTCCCTTGATTCATAGATGTTACAACCAAATCATTAAATTCCAACAGGGCGATGTTTGTGGATCTCCCCTTCCTAAAACCATGTTGTTTATCTGTTAATATAGCATTTGAGTCCAAATAATAATTAAACTGCTCATGTACTTTGCGTTCTAAAATCTTGGATAAGACTGACAAGAGGGCTATTGGCCTATAGTTTGAGGGAGTTATTCGATCACCAGCCTTGTAGATGGGAATAATCTTTCCCTTCTTCCAAATTTCAGGAGCAGTAGAACTGCTCAGACTCCAATTATACAAATAAGTCACAACAGGGTCTATTACTTGTGCACCCAACTTCAAAAATCGAGCCTCTATTCCATCAATACCTCCTGATTTACTTGCATTTAAATTTTTTAATTCTTTCATTGTATCCCTCTCATATAAAGTTTCAAGTCTAAATATCCTTATTTGAGCTCCTAACTTATCTTTTTCAATGGGAGAATCTGTTTCATTAATGATTAAGTTTGATACATTTAAGTCCGGTAAATCCAAAAAATATGTATTAAAAATATTTGCTATATCCTTTGTATCAGTCACTAATTTCTTATCTTGTACCAGAGTAGGATTAATAATAGTTTATTATTATTTTAAGTGATTGTATGTTTTTGTGATATATGGTTCTGTATTTACATTTTACATTTTTATCTATTTTTTTAAGTAAACCTCTACTTTAGAGACTACTTGGTGTGCATTTGAAATTCTTTTTTTGTTTGCAAGTGAAGCATATATGGTTAAATCTGACACTGTACAAAGTTACTGGTTTTAGCAAACTGGGAAAAGGTAAGAATTTTTCCTGCGGTCTTTCATAGAGTTTTTAAGGGTTCATTTTGTACACCTGGTTAGATGCCCATAGGCAAAAGATATGTGACATCCCCCGAAGAGCAGAATTATCTGAGCCTGTACATTGGGTACACACGAGGTTCACAGTTTGAATCCCTCCAGAACTTGAGACCAAAGGTTGATTCGAACCCACAAAACAGACAGGAGGGTTACCCTCTTCTGTTAACTGTTCACAATACTAAGCTTGGAGGTTGGCACTGTGGGAGCAGAGGGCCTGACCTGCTGAGTGGAGTTGTGACAGATTGGTTGGCAGTGGTGCAATAATTTTGGTATTACAAGCTTTTATTGTTCAGTGTGTCAGCTTGAGACCGTCAGCTCACTTGCAAAGAATCATAAAGGCAGTGTTTTATTTTTTTAAAAAGGAGACAGAACTATATCACTTGGCGTACAGTCAAGTTCCTACCAGTTTTATTTTTTTTTCTAAAGTGCAAGTCAGAGTAGCCATAGTTAGGGAAGAAGATGGCTTCCAACTACAGCAGGCACACTGTAGACTACTTAAAGCAGTTGTGTGGGGACAGAGGAGTCCTGTTCAAGGTGAAAGCCACCAAACAGAACCTCGTGGATGCCCTGATGGTAGCAGATACCCAGATCATCAAGTCACAGACAGTGACTGAAAAGGACCAAACCTTGAGTGTGGCAGGGCTAGCAGCCAGTACAGTGTCCAGATCCAATGAGGAGGGCAATAGGGCCAGTGTCAGTGAAGGGCCACAACAGCAGGAGAAGGTCACCAGTATCCTGGATCCAGAAGTACTCAGGCTGCAAATTGAGTTGTGCAGAATGGAGCTGGAGTTCCAGAGGGAGAGGGACCGAGAACGCCGTGAGGCAGAGCGAGAACAGCGAGCTGCAGAGGAGAAGAGGGAGCAAGAATGCCGTGAGGCAGAGCGAGAACAGCGAGCTGCAGAGGAGAAGAGGGAGCAAGAACTCCAAGAGGCAGAGTGAGAGGTGGACTGTGAACAGCGGGAGGTGGACCTTGAGGAGCGTGAGTGCCAGAGGCAACATGAATTGGAGAAGCTATGACTCTAACCACCAGCACCAGAGCAGGTAAGTGGCTTGGGTTTAACTGGGACTGCAGGACTGGATTACAAATTGAATTCTAAATTGATAGCCGAATTTAAAGAGGGGGAGGATATGGATGCCTTTTTAAATTCTTTTGAAAAAGTTTGTATTCAGGCTAAAATTCCTAGAGAGTCTTGGAGCTTCCAGCTATCCCCGCTACTTACCGGGAAAGCTTGGGATGCATTGGGTCAAATGGGCAATGAAGACAGTAATGATTACAGCAAACTAAAAGCTGCACTGTTAAAGAAATTTGAATTAATTGCTGAATCATACAGAGCTAAATTCCATAAGCTCAGGAGAAGCCCTGACATGAGCTACAAGGAGCTAGCCATGAAACAACATCAGTTTTTAAAATGTTGGTGGGAAGGAACTGAAGCAAACTCTGTTGATAAAATTGAAAATGTGATTTTGTTAGAACAGTTTTTCTGGGCATGCCCAGCAAAGCTGAAAACCTGGCTGGAGGACCGAGATCCCAAAACAGTGAAAGAGGCTGCTGAACTCTCAGACCGCTATGCCAAGAGCAGACCTGCTCTGAAAGCAAATGGGATGGGTGCAACAGCGCAGAAAGGGAAAAGCGTGCCTTCAGGGCAGCTAAAACCCTCACTGCCTTCACCGAAACCAGTTAGCCCCAGATTTCAGAGAAAAGATTTCTCTTGAGAAAAGAAGTGAATGTTGGTTATGTAAAGAAACTGGGCATATTGTCAGACAGTGTCCCAAATGGATGAGCAATATTACGCAAGGTGGGGTTAGGGAAGAAGTGGGTTGTTTGTGTGTCCCTGGAAGCATGCCTGTGAACATGAGGGAACACTCCCACCCAGTCATGGTGAATGGTGTACAGACGCAAGGGTTAAAGGACACAGGGGGCATCCCTGACATTGGTAAAAGGGGATCTAGTAGAGCCTGGTCAGCTTATACCCATATATCACTGTACAGGACTTTACTGGTGAGGAGAAAACATTGCCCCTCGCTAGTGTTCTCCTAGACTGTGGTGAAACCGGGGGAACTGTGCAACAGGTGGCTGTAGCCAAAACCTTAGCAGTGGATGTGATCCTGGGCAACAATCTCAAATGGGATGGTATGTGCAGTTACCCGTAGCCAAGCAGCAAGGGAAAATTGTAGTTCCCTGAACCCCACAGAAGCCATTGTGGAAACCACTGGGAGGCTGGTTCCCCAGCCTGTGGCTCCTGATATGGAGATTAATGAAAAGGGAGTAGAAATTTCCCCAGTAGCAAGTAATCACACAGCTACAGAGGGTTACTCCGAAGAGGGAGGGGTGACCCATTGTCAGAGAGTTGAGATTGACAGTGATCCTGAGTGCCTTGACGTTAGTGCTAGGGATCCTAGTTTAGCAACTGAAGGGGACCAGTCTCATGCCTTGGGAATGTGTGAGGAGTTTGCAGCTGCTCAGAGAAGTGACCCTAGTGTACAGAAGCTGAGGGCTTGGGCAGACTCTGACAGAGCACAGGGAGGTGACGGCAGACATAAGGTTTATTGGGAAAATCAGCTTATGTATACTCAGGCTGTGCAGACAGAGGGAGGGGGTGCTAGGCAGGCAGCTTGTCATTCCCCAGGGGTATTGTGAGCAGTTGCTCAAGATTGCACATGATAGTCCCTTGTCTGGTCATCTGGGAATCGCACGCACTATGCCGCAGTTGGCCCAGAATTTTTATTGGCCAAACTTCTCCCAGCAGGTGAAGGAGAATTGCAGGTCTTGTCACCGGTGCCAAGAAATAGGGAAGGCAGACAAGAAAACCCAAGCCACCCTGATTCTATTGCCCATAGTGGAGGAGCCATTCCAGAGGGTGGGAATGGGTATTGGACACTTGGACAGACAACAGTGCTATTTGCAAATCAAATCAGCTTAATAGACTGTCTACTGGTAAAATTTAATAATCTAGACTGAGTTTTGGGAGTAGTCTGTGCCCCCCCAAAAACAGCCTTAGGAGAATTCGACAACCTAGCCTCAGTAATTCAAAAGAGCACAATGGGATGTGAGCTGTTAATTATTGGGGATTTTAATGCAGCATGGGGTAAACCATGGGAATTATCATTAGAAAACAGTTTTAATCTCTTAGATGTAAAACAAAAAGTACTTTTTCCCACTAGGAAAACCTCTCAACAAAGTAATGGAAACATACTGGACCTAATATTTGTATCAGCGAGAATTCTGATCGAATCAATTGAAGTGAATCAACCTATTATGGGTGACCATAACTCACTAAGCTGTCTTTTTGCAATTGGGGACACAGACTTTAATCAACCATTGAATCTACCAATAAAAACCAAGTGTAGAAATTTTAAAAATTATAATAAAGAAGTTTTTGTCGCAAGACTATCTCAAATTAAGTGGGACAGATTATTTCTAATACCATCAATTGATTTAGCAGTTCAGGAATTTACAAAATTGTTTCTAGACGCATGCAATGAAGTAGCCCCCTTTAAAAAATGTGTACAGAGAAAATCACATGTGCCATGGATTACAGAAAAATTGAAGAAAATGATACGTGTAAAAGATCGCCTGTGGAAAATCTCTGGGAAAACTTTAAAAACTGAGGATTGGGATAAATATAAAAAGGCTAGAAATAATTTGAAACTATTAATAAGAAAACAAAAACAAAAATATTATGAAGAAAAGTCAAAAAATACTATTGATAATAAAAAATTCTGGTCTCTAATAAAATCCTTTGAATCCCCTCAAAATCAGGGCCCACTCATTCAAATGATAAATAGAGGTGTTTTACAGTCAACTAAACAGTCAGCAAACATATTAAATGACTATTTTGTAAACTTGCCTGACTTGAACTTCACTGATCTGACACTTACGGACTCTAGTAAACGGACTGAAAATCCAAATAGATTTAAATTTGGATTTAAGGGTATTACCTGTAGACAGGTTAAAAATGAGATTAGAAAACTAAGAGTAAAAAAAGCTTATGGACCGGTTTTGATAGAAAATCGTTTTCTTAAAGATGCCATTCAAGTGATTGCCCCAATACTGACAAAATTGTTTAATTGGAGTTTGGTAGAGGGAACTTTCCCAGAGGTTTGGAAAAGTGCAAAAATAATACCAATTTACAAGGGAACAGGAGATGTATATTTGCCCACAAATTATAGGCCAATAGCCTTATTATCAAGTATATCAACGATGTTAGAGAGACTGGTCCAAGAACAGTTAATTGATTTTTTGGAGAAGCATTCTTTGCTAACCAAATTTCAATCAGGGTTTCGAAGAGGTCATTCCACGAGCACCGCACTCACCATCATGATCGACAACCTGGCTACAAGTTTGGAGGACGACCTGGCGGTGGGTGCGGTGTTCGTGGACTTATCGAAAGCTTTCGATACGGTGTCTCATAAATTATTGGGAGAATGTCTAGCAGATACGGGTCTAATAAATGAAACATATAATTGGTTTAAATCTTATTTAGAAAATAGAAAACAGCAAGTGAGTATTAATGGGGTTCTATCCAAAAAACTATCAGTATTGAGAGGTGTCCCACAAGGCTCTATTTTAGGACCATCATTGTTTCTGATTTACATCAATAATTTAGTAGAAGTAATACAAAATTCAAGCATAAATCTCTATGCAGATGATACCCTAATGATATCAGATGGACGTACCCCTGGTGAATTGGAAAAAAAGTTGCAGGCAGACTTTACCAGACTCTGCACATGGTTGGCTAGAACAGGTTTGATACTTAATAGTAAAAAAACAAAATTGATGTTTTTTTCTAAAATTAATCATAGATGGGATAGTAGTAGAGAAAAAATAACCATAAAGACTACACGAAATGAAGAATTAGAGCAAGTATCAGAATACAAATATTTAGGGGTCTGGATTGACTACGCCTTAAAATTTGATAAACATATACTTGACACTATTTCAAAAGTAAATAAAAGACTGGGAACTTTCAGAAGAACAAGTTTCTGTATGAATAGTCTAATAAGAGAAACAGTAATAAAACAACTTCTTTTACCCGTTCTGGAATATGGAAACCATGTGTATGGCCTGGCATCAAAAGGTCTCTTGCAAAAAATTGACAAAATGTATAATAAGATGGCTAGATTTATGTTAAAAAAGGATTATAGATCACATCACTGTATCATGTTACAAGATCTGGGTTGGCTTACCTAGGAAGCAAAAAGGCAGTTTTCATGGGCTATGCAACTCTATAAAGTTATTTACCAAAAGCAGCCAGAATGTCTGAGTGACAGACTAGAAAGGAAAACATATGTTTACAACTTGTGAAATAAAAATTTGGGGCATTACTTTTTTCCTAAACTAAAAAACAAATATAGTTATATATGTTTTCCTGTTATAGTGGACAGAACATGGAATGAGATAAAAACAGTAATAAGTAATAATTTTAAAGATGTGAAAGCATTTTCATCCAGCCTAAGGTTAGAACTAAGCACTAGGTGTGAATGCTATGGTTAATTTTATTAAATTTTGTATAAGCAACTTGTACAGTATGATATGTTAAAAGTTAAGTGTATGTAGCGTATTTTCATCTTATGTTTCCCGTATGTTTGTGACTGTACTGTTTATACTAGTTTGTTCTTAATTAATACCTTATGGAATATGAAATAACAGGAGCATCTCGTAAATAGGACTTTGTCCTAATGATGTAAATTTACGCCAACAATTCCTGTATAAAAATAAAGGTTTTTACTACATTGTGGGGCCTTTAAATATCCCCAGCTCCTCAGGGAAGAGATTCATCCTGACTGTGGTGGATTTTGCCACCAGGTATCCAGAGGCAGTCGCCCTATCCTCACCGAGGACAGACAAAGTGGCAAATGCCATACTTGGTATTTTCTCCCATGTTGGGTTTCCGCAGGAGGATATCACCGATCGAGGGGGTTCCTTCATGTCAGACCTGATGAAATGTTTGTGGGAGAAGTGTGGGGTGGTGCAGAGATGCATAACACCATATCACCCATGAGCCAATGGGCTTGTGGAAAGATTCAATGGTACCCTGAAGTCAATGGTCCAGGCATTTGCTGAACAGCGTGGGAGGGAGTGGGAGAAATACCTTCCCCACCTGTTGTTTGCATACAGGGAGGTGCCCCAAGAGTCGACAGGATTTTCCCCCTTCAAACTCTTATATGGACGCTGGGTACGTGGGCCCCTAGACTTCATGTGGGAGGACTGGGAAGGTAAGCATGCCGCCAAGGGAACTCCCATTGTGGATTACATCCTTAGGTTTAGGGAAAGGCTGAAGGAGCTTATGGGGACAGCCCAGAGCAACCTGGCAGCTGTCCAACAGAAACAAAAAGTGTGGTACAACCGCAGAGCCAGAGCTGACTCGTACATGGTGGGTCAGAAAGTCATGGTCCTTGTTCTGGTCAGGAAAATAAGCTGCAGGCTGAGTGGGCAGGACAGTACAAAGTAGGAAAGTAAATGACGTGAACTACATTATAGAGTTGTCTGACAGAAGACAGACAGAAAGGATGTACCATGTCAACATGATGAAGCCATATGCAAATAGGGCTGACATTGTGTTTGCAGTGTGTAGTCCTGGGGAGGGGACGGATGAAGGAGACCCCCTTCTGGACTTGCTGGAAGAAAGCAAGCGGGAGTCCTCTGTGAAGGCAGTAAAATTGTCTCCCCAGCTGGCCCCGGACCAGATCCAGGAAGTAAGGGAGGTTTTAGCAGACTTTGCCCCATTGTTTAGTACCAAGCCTGGACTAACCCCCTTAGCGACTCACGATGTGGAGACAGGGACACAGACGCCCATACGGCAGATAGCATATCGGATGTCAGAGGCTGTCCAAAAGGACATTAAGAGGGAAGTGGAGGAGATGCTGGATTTAGGGGTAATCCCACAGCCCCTGGGCCTCACCCATAGTCCTTGTGCCCAAGCCAGATGGCTTTACTTGTTTCTGTGTGGACTATCATGGATTGCAGTCATGCAGTCAGACGCCCACCCGATGCCCCAGACGGACAATCTCCTGGACAAGTTGGGAGGGGCGACCTACCTTACGATCATTGACCTGACCAAGGGGTATTGGCAGGTAGAGTTGATGGACAGAGCTAGGGAGAGATCAGCCTTCATCACTCCGATAGGCTTATTTGAATTTAAAGTAATGCCTTTCGGAATGAAGAACGCCCCGGCCACTTTCCAAAGGTTGGTGAACCAGGTGTTAAATGGTGCTGAGGAGTACGCTGTGGCATACCTGGATGACACTGCCATCTTTAGTGCCAGCTGGGAGGAACACCTATCCCACCTTAGGGAAGTGCTGGGCAGGATACAGAGGGCCGGGCTCACTGTCAAAACCGGGAAGTACCAGGTGGCCATGGGAGAAATGGCATACCTCGGGCATGTGGTAGGCCAGGGACAGCTCCGTCCTAACCAAATAAAGGTAATCCAGGCATGGCCCAGATCACAAATGCAGAAGCAGGTAAGGAGTTTTCTTGGTACAGCAGAGCACTATAGAAAATTTGTACTCAATTACAGTACCCTGGCTGCTCCCCTATCTGACCTGGTAAAGAAAAGGATACCAAGGACAATTACCTGGGGACCAGCCTATGAAGAAGCCTTAACCAGATTGAAGGAGGCACTGTGCAGTGCTCCTGTTTTGGCAAGTCCTGACTATAGCAGACCCTTTATAGTTCAGACTGATGCCTCATACATGGGTATTGGGGCAATACTGAGTTAGACATCCAGCCAAGGGAAAGATCACCCTGTAGCCTATCTGAGTAAAAAGTTTCTTCCCAGGGAGCAAGCGTACTCCACTGTGGAAAAGGAGTGTCTTGCCATAGTGTGGGCCCTAAAGAAGTTGGAACCATATTTGTATGGGTAGCATTTTGTGGTACAGACTGACCACAACCCCCTGGTTTGGCTGACGCAGATGGGAAAAAAACAATAGTAGATTGCTAAGATGGAGTCTTGCTTTACAAGGGTATGACATGACAATTTTACATAGGGCTGGAACAAAAAATCAGAACTCAGAGGGCCAGACCACAGAATTCTCCCCAGCACACAGGTCATGAGGGCCTCGGAGGCTGCCCTCCCCCACTGCAAGCCAGACCGCGGATTTCTTCCCAGCACACAGGTAGTGAGGGCCTTGGAGGCTGCCCTCCCCCACTGCAAGCCGGACCGCGGAATTCTCCCCAGCACACAGGTATGGCTGAAATGCTGCTTTCACTCGCTGCCTTGCTTCTAGACACCAGTAGAGACCAGATTTGAATTCGAAGCAGTTTCCCTTATTTAAACAACCGTAATGCTGCTTTCACTCGCCGCTTTGCTTTCAGACGCCAGCAGCGACCCGATTTATAATTGAAGCAGTTTTCCTGATTCAAACTTGGCACCATTTTGAGACTGTCACACATCCCTGTCAGCGTAGCAATGCTGATAGTTTTTACCTCCTAATAATCTGGACTAATTTGGTGTATTTGTGCTATGCTGGGGTGGTGCCTTAACTGGTCGATCTCCGCCTGAGCTTAAATCTGCTCGATTGTTGGAACATTTGGGTGGGTGCCTTAATATTAGGCTTGAATTCCGGATTTAGCTTGGAACTGAAGCTACAGCTGCCGGGGAACCTAATCAGCTCGTCCATGGACTTGAACCTACGGGAGCCTTTAAATTTTTCTGAATTTCTGTTCAGCACATTAAATTCTGATTGTGTTCATTTTAGGCTTAGATCACAGCTCCAGTATTGTCTGTTTATCTGGGAAGGGCAGCTAACTGGTGCTTTAACTGGTAGTGCTGCATTTTAAGTTTAGGGTCCTGTTAAATGTAAACTCGTAGTGCTGCATTTCAGTTTAGGGTCCTGTTAATGTAAACTGGTAGTGCTGCAATTAAGTTTAGGATCCCGTTAAATGGAGAGGCCATGCTAGTTGCCTCGGGTTAAAAAAAACTTTGTTTGGGTTTAAATTCATTATAATAAGGACCGCTCCCAGCTACAGGCGAGCCTGTAATTTTTGCCACTGAGACTCCTCCCTGTACTTACCAGCCCTCCAGTATAACTCCTTCTTCTCTTCCCTTGGTAGGCCATGAGGGCCTCGGGAGGCTGCCCTCCCCACTGCAACCGGACCCATGAGAATGCTCCCCCAGCACACTGGTAAGGCCGCAACGCTGCTTTCACTTACTGCCTTGCTTCTAGACGCCAGTAGAGACCCGATTTGAATTCGAAGCAGTTTCCCTTATTTAAACAGCTGTAACGCTGCTTTCACTCGCCACCTTGCTTTCAGATGCCAGCAGCGACCCGATTTGTAATTGAAGCAGTTTCTCTGATTCAAACTTGGCGCTGAAGCCCCGCCGGTGCTCTGCGCTGGCTGCCTCACCACCCCTGCCACCACCCTAAGTGAACTCTGCCTTATATAGGCTGGCTGGGCTACGTGTGTGATGACATTGTGCTGACTAAAACCTAACAGCCCTCTTTTCCATTAGCAGCCTATCTGCTCTCGCCCCTAGGGGCCGCCACTGATACTTTTTTCTGGCTTACCTTCTCCCTGGATGAATCCTGGCTGCAGCTAACCAAGTCTAAATTACAGCACTCTTGTTAGCTGCCTAGAGTATGAAGCCCCATATTTAGGGTCTACCTTGCCTTACTCTTGGCTGAGCCATCTTCTCATACAACTGAATGCCTGCATTTACTGCGCGTCTGCTCTTTCTTAAGGCAACACACAGTTTTGGGTATCAGGTTGTGAGTCACCTGGCCACTTGTCACTCCACCCCCCTGAGGCACCCCCTGTCATAAGGTCACAGCAGTATCTCTGTCCTATCACCCAGGGGTGTTGATAAAAGTTCTGTCATACTAAATGTAACTGGCTGCGCACTGTGCTCAAGTAATCTGCCTGCGCCTACCCCCTGCTGTCCTGGGCAGAGGCACTGGTTGCTTGGGTATTACCTCACCCGGTGGCTCAGCCTCAGTGAAGGTACTCATACCTGGTGCTATGGCCTTCCCAGCTCTGGCTCAGAACACAGCCAATAATCTAGGTCCTCAGCCCTCCCTACTCCCGTCCAAATCCCCCCCGCTTGGCTATCAGCTAAAGGCCTAAAAATTGCACACCTAAATGTTCACAGTATACTCTACCCCCTAGCAGAACTAATGGCCTGAGTAGCCTACTACAACCCTGACATTATGGGGATCTCAGAAACATGGCTTAAGCCTCACATCCCTGACTCCCTGTGTGCCATTCTGTGCTATAGCCTCATCAGGCAAGACTGGGCAGGAAACAAGCATGGGGGAGGAGTGCTCCTCTACTTTAAGGTGTACCTTAATGTATCAGTTGTTGATCCAACACACGCTGCACCGCCTGCCTGTGAGTTCCTACATGCCCTCCTCCTTCTTGGGAACACAAAAAAGGTACACCTAGTTTGTGCCTACAACCCTCCGAAGGGAGGCCTACCAGGTCTCTCCTTACTATTTGACTGCCTGAGGGACAAGGTTGGCTCAAATGAGTTACTAGTACTGGGTGACCTGAACCTCAATTGGTTGGGGCCCAGCACCAAACAATTTGAAACGCTACTTTTAGGCCTTGCTCTCAGCCAACTCATCACAGTACCTACAAGGATCACCTCCCGGGGGGACAAAAGCTCCCTTATTGACTGGGTATTGAGTAACAGACCTGACAGAATTGTCTCCTCTGGTATTCTTCCTGACGTCATCTCTGATCACTCCCCAACCTACTGCATATGGGGCATCACCTCACCCAGAATCCCCAGCAAGGTTATCCAGATGAGGGACTATTCTAAATTTATACTTACTATCTTGAGGACCTACAGCACACCGACTGGTCTCGGGTCTCGGGTCACTGCCACCCATGACCCCGTAGCAGCCCTTGACCATTTCCTTGCAGTATTTGTCCCCTTGCAAATCAAGCATGCCCCCCTCACAAAAAGGAGGGTGAGGGGCACAGTCACTAAGTGGCTCCACGGTGACCTATTCACCCTTATAAAATGGAGGGACAAATGCTGGGAAAAATACAAGATCTCCCACAACAACAATGACCTCCTAGAATATCGGCAGCTTAGAAACTCTTGTAAAAAGAGCCATCTGCACCGCAAAGAGTGAATACTGCCAATCTACCCTACTAGCCACAGCCAAAAATCCACAGAGTTTCTGGCAAAATATTAAAAACCTGGTCAGTGGGTCAGCCAGGGAACCGGTAGCTGACATGCACATTGGTGGGGTCAACTGTAACAACCCCCAAACTATTACTAATGCATTTAACTCTATGTTCTCTGACCTGCCTACTCCCCCTTCCTCCCAACCCCCTACTCTAAAGTCCCTGAGTGGGCGCACCCCCTGACCGCCCTTCTACCTAAAATGGGTCTCAGTAATGGAAACCAGAAACTCCTGGCTGGCCTCTCACCCCACACTGGTGCGGGACATGATGGCCTTGAGCCAAAACTGCTCAACCTGGGGGCTCCCCCTCCTCACCTGGCCTGTCGCTCACATCTTCAACACTTCTGTTATCATGGGGATCATCCTTGATGTATGGAAAGTCACCAAGGTCATCCCTGTCTTCAAACAAGGTGACCCAAAAGACATCATGAACTATCGCCCTATTGCCATACTTTCTGCTATCTGTAAGCTCCTTGAAAAGGTAGTTGCCTCACAACTCTCCAACTACCTTCAGAGTTATGCTCTTCTTTCCCCCGCACAATATGGTTTCAGAAAAGGGCACAGCACATCCACCGCGCTTGCCGTTGTCACCTCCGAGATAAGGACCGCGACTGATCAAGGCAAACTTACTGGTGCCATCTTCGTGGACTTCTCGAAGGCCTTCAGCTGGGTAGACCATTCCCTCCTCTGCTCCTCCCTTCAATACCATGGATTCTCCCCCCCTGCCCTTGCCTGGTTCTCCAACTACCTTAAGGGCAGACAGCATTACACTCACTTCAACCGCACCCTCTCTGACTTGTTCTCAGTGGTCTGCGGGTTCCCCCAGGGTTCCGTCCTTGGACCCATTCTGTTTTCCCTATTTATTAATGAACTGCCATCTGTCACATCCTATGGGCACTCCACCCTATATACAGATGACCTCGTCAACCTGACCAGCTCCCAGGATATCTCTGTCATCAACTCCAGGCTTAACTCCGACTTCATGCTTATCCAAAACTGGCTGGAGGGCCATAAGCTGTCCATCAACCTGAAAAAGACCCCAGCTATGCTCTTTGGCTCTATGGCCAAAACTAATTCCTGCTCTGCTCCCCTAAACATCTATGGAACAAATGGCACCCTCCTGCAGACTGTGGATTCCGTTAAGTATCTGGGAGTAACCCCCGACCCACAACTTGACCTCACCACCCATCTTCAGAATATATGTAAGACAACTAATGCCAAGCTCGGACTCGCCTACAGAGTAAAAAGTTGCCTCACCCCGGCAGCCCGACTTGCCCTAGCCAGGGGGGTGCTCCTTCCTACGCTCTGTTATGGGCTCATATCCTTTTCCCCTGTTCCAAATTCTAGCCTCATGAAATGGGATACTGCATATAACAATATTTGCTGCTTTGCACTCTCTGTTTCTCATCTTACGCATCGCTGTGAACTTTACTCGCGGTTGGAGTGGCTTCCTCCTGAAAAGCATCCTCGGTTGTTTCATTGACAACATTGTCAGAACGGCCACCCCCTCCACGCTTGCCCTCCCCCTCAAACATGAAACCCCCAGTCTACCACTTAAAATCCTGTGCTGCACAGGATCGCCTGGTTCCAAAAACCCGTACTCGTACTGGGGATCGGGCCTTCTCTGTCCATGTGCCAAGACTGTGGAACTCTCTTCCTGCATTAACTCGTTCCTCTCCCTCCCATCCCTGCTTCAAAGCATCCCTCTGGAGCTTCCTTAAATCAGCCTCGGCCTGTCTATGTGTCATATAGACCCTGGCGGTGTCCCTCTCTCCCCCAGTCGACTGTTGTGGGGGCAACGCTTAGTATGCTACTACTATAACGTCTGCTTACTAAGTTTGGCTGTGATTTTGCACTAGGCACTTTTTTGTATTTTTTTCTGCCAATTTACCCTGAGGGGGTGACCCTGTCTTTCCCCGGGCTCTCTTGACACTAAATGTACCTGATATTTGATGTTTTACCTCAGTTTGTTGTTACATAGTTGTTTTCTACTTACTTACTACTGGTATGTATCCTGATGCTATCTTCCTAATTAACTGTTTCATCTGATGTCCCATATGCTGTATCAACTACTTTTGTATGCCTGATGCTCCTATATGTTACCATGACTTTGTCTGATGCATAGTATATACCCTGTAATCCTCCCAGGTTACACCTGAAAATAGGCACTTGGCTGTCTAGTGTGCTTACCTGGTAAACAAAAGCAAATAAATAAATATGAGGAGTGAACTGATTTGGGAAGCTTATCCCATGCAGGGGATAGAGCCCCCAAATTCAGTCTAGGTAGGGAGGATTGTGACGCTCAGACAGCTGGTTCTGATCACTGTATGATTTTTGTAATATAAAAATCTGTTATTGAGTGTCTCTCATGAGACATGCTGAAACAGCCTGTGGAATGACACCTCCCCTCCCAGGTTTTAGCTACAAGGTGTTACCTGGAATGCCAAGAGATAATTATAGGCTAGAAGATACCTAAATTAAAGATCTCCTGTTTATCTAGCATAATTGTAGCTTGCCAGCTGACAGGATAGAAAATATCCATTTTATGACGTTTAGAGTTGGAAAACCAGGTTATGTCACACTGGTGTGAAGTCATAAATGTTCCTCTGATATCTGTAAAAGCAGGAAGGACTCAGACATTAACCTTATTTAATTTACCTTCTGAGTGATGACATCCTGGTTGTATAATTTTTATATTTTGACAGGGAGGAGCTAGGTGACCTCATGCAAAGCGGTTGGCAAAGCCAGTTTTAAAACTATAGTCTGTATTCCCTTTTGACACACGTTTGAACTCTGAAAAAGCAACATCAGGCACTGTTAGAAGAGTACATTAGATTAGACAAGTCTAAGGGTACTGTTGTAGGAGATTTTGTTGTATTTAAAACCTTATTATTTTAAGTGATTGTATGTTTTTGTGATATATGGTTCTGTATTTACATTTTTATCCATTTTTTTAAGTAAATCTCTACTTTAGAGACTACTTGGTGTGCCTTTGAAATTCTTTTTTTCTTGTCAAGTGAAGCATATATGGTTAAAGCTGACACTGTACAAAACTTACTTTGTTTTACCAAACTGGAAAAAGATAAGAATTTTTCCTACCGTCTTTCATAGAGTTTTTAAGGGTTCATTTTGTACACCTGGTTAGGTGCCCATAGGCAAAAGATATCTGGCATCCCCCGAAGAGCAGAATTATCTGAGCCTGTACATTGGGTACGCTAGCAAGAGGTTCACAGTTTGAATCCCCCCAGAACTTGAGACCAAAGGTTGATTCGAACCCATAAAACAGACAGGAGGGTTACCCTGTTCTGTTAACTGTTCACAATACTACGCTTGGAGGTTGTCACTGTGGGAGCAGAGGGCCTGACCTGCTGAATGGCATTGTGACAGATATAACTCAGAGAGAATACACAGGTATACTGTCATTCAGTCTGTGAGGAACGACAGTCTCCAATGTCATGATCCAAAATGCTTCACATCTAAGGAGTTTTTTGGTTAAATCACTACTCCTACCTTTTCAATACCCATGAATTGTGATACTGGACAGTGACACATCAGATAGCGAAAACAGAAGGCAACAAGATTGTTTTTTTAGGTCAAAATTTAAGGCAAAGTGGTACAGGGAGACAGATGGGAGGAGGTCAAGAAATTACACAGGGTCACGGATGAGGGCCAAAAAAGGCAGGAGAGGGAACAGAGGAGGAAGAAGACAAGTGCAATGGGACCAGAATTACCAAGTACACAGATCAGCTTGTTACAGGAATCCCAAATGGAGCTTGTGAACCTCACCAATAAAGACTTGCCAAGTAACCAGATAGAAGTTTTAAAAAGAGGTCTATCATCCGTTCCCACAACACTCCCAACAATTTCAACATTAAAGTAGATCTTCAGAGAGTTTTTTAAACTTTAAAATTAAAAGATTTCTTCAGTAATACAAATGGCAAAGCAGTTATAATTACTGAAGGAAAGAAAATTCAAGAATCATCTAATTTGTGGTATAAATCAACTTTCTGCCCAACAACAAACAACCCCACACTACTTGCATATTTGAGAGCAGTAAAAAGAGAGGTGGATGTGCTATTAAAAAGTCCCTGCAGGAATAGAGCTCAAAATATGACTAACAAGCATTTGTCAATGCCAAATGTTTGCTTGCTAGCATTGGCATTGGTAGTGTAGGAGTTATAGAGCTGCATAGTAGGAATGGCAGTGAAGTATTGAATTGAAGCAAACCCCATCACCACCCTGCAGACAGTGACAGGCATTGGGGAGTGCCTTTGGGTCATCAGGCATAACGGCCACGCCATTTCACCACACCCTACCATGCAGACACCGACAAGTGTCACAGTGTGCCTTGGGGTCTTTGGCCCTTATGCGCACCCCATTCCATCAGGAAATATTGTGAGATGGGTGCGGTATAGGAGAATGGGGTGAACTTTGGGGTCAAGAGTCCAAGGCACACCCTCGATGCCTCTCAGTGGCTGCAGGGTGTGGGTGGGGGTGGAATGGTATAAGCGTTGCAGGTGACAATCCCCAAGTCACAGCCCTGATGCCTATCATTCTTACAGGGTGGGGCGTTATGGTCAGAAACCTAATGCCTCAGGCATTCGCTGGTATTTCACCCAAATTTCAACATGGGTTTTTGTGACCCCACCTCATGAACAGTGGCAATATTAGTTTGTTAGTCGAAAGCTGCTTTTGCACAGCAACTACGGCATTTGTCACCACAGGTGCAAAAACATATTCTGAACAGGATGTGAAAAATGACAGCTGTACTGTTCATGGGGAGGTGTAAAAAATGGCAATGTTGAAAATCTGCAGTAAAAATATTAAAAAACTGGTAAAGTCACGAGCGTGTGTAGAAACTGTGCAACGTGCACCCGTAATGTAATTGGTTTGGGAATTGCTTACAGCAGATTGTCAACACAGGCATTTTGGGACCTCTGGTCATGAACAGTGTCACTGTGATTTTCTTTATCTGTCCCGAACAATGATTTCCCACAGTGACCACGCATTTCTGTGCTGAAAGTGTGAAAACACATTTCGGCCATGTTGTGAAAAATGACAGCTGTACTGTTCATAAGGAAGTGTGGAAAAATGCCACTGGTGAAAATCTGGACTGAAAATATTACAAATTCATGAACTTACGAGGGTGCGTGGAAACTGCGCAATGCTCACTCGTAACACAGTCATTTTTAGGAATTTTTTCACAAGATTTTCAAAATAGCCATTTTAAGACCTCTGCTCATGACCAGTGTCACTGTGATTTTCTTAATGTGTCCCATACATTGATTTCGCACACCGACTGCGCCATTGTGCGCTACATAGGCGGAAACATGTTTTGGGTGAGATGTGAAAAATGACAGCTGTACTGCTCATATTGTTGAATATCTGGAGTGAAAATATTGAAAATTTGTGAACTTATGAGCTTGCGTAGGGTCAGCGTAACAAACGCTCGGAAAACAGTCATTTTTGGGAATTTTTTCACCAAATTTTTAACATAGCCATTTTAACACTTCTGCTCATGAACAGTGTGACTGTGATTTTCTTAATGTCCCACAGAGTTCGCACACCCACTGCGCCATTGTGCACTGTTATGGGAAACATTTTGGGTGAGAAGTGAGAAATGACAGCTGTACTGCTCAAGGAGGTGTGGTAAATGGCAATGTTGAAAATCTGGAGTGAAAATATTGAAAATTTGTGAACTTACGAGCGTGCGTAGGAACAGCGCAACGCATGCTCGTAAAATAGTCATTTTTTGGAATTTTTTCACCAAATTTTTAACATAGCCATTTTAACACCTCTGATCATGAACAGTGTCACTGTGATTTTCTTAATGTGTCCCGAACATTGATTTTGCACACCAACTGTGCCATTGTGCGCTACATGCGCAGAAACACATTTTGGATGAGATGTGAAAAATGACAGCTGTACTACTCATAAGGAAGAGTAGTCAAATGGCAATGTTAAAAATCCGGAGTGAAAATATTGAAAATTCGTGAACCTACGAGCGTATGAGGAACAGCGCAACACACGCCAGAACAGTCAGTTTTTAGGATTTTTACCAAATTTTAACATAGGCTTTTTGAGAGCCCACCTTATGAACACTGGCACTGTCATTTCGTTAATCAGTCTTGAAAGGTGATTTCACGCAGTGACTGTGAAATCACCCTTCGGGCCCGATTAACACCATGACAGTGACAGAATTCATGAGGACGGGTCCCAAAAACCCCATGTTGAAAATTTGGTGCCAAAATTCCAAAAAATGCCTGAGATATGCAGCAAAGTTAAAAAAACCCTATTCATTACATTATACAGCTTACCAGCATTTCCTCAGTTCGCGGTTGGCTTTGAAGAGTGCAGACGTGTTCCTGATCCACCAAGATCATCGCGCCGAGCTCGGAGGTAAGTATGGGGTGAGGTGGGGTGTAGGGAGGCAGGGTGCGCAGTGGGTGGGCGTGGGTGGAGAGGGGTGAGACAGCAGCGGAAGGTTTTTTCTTTTTTTTTTTTTTTCTTGGATTACGTGGGATGTTTGCACACTGGGGTGGGCTCCCAGCATGGCAGCTGGAAGGCTGTTGGGGGCAGTGGAACCGATGGGGGATTGGGCACCCTCGTCGGCCATAGGACCTGCTGCCATGCTGGGGTGGGCTCCCAGCGTGGCACCCGATAGTCTGGGGGGGAACAGTAGAGCCGATGGGGGATTGGACACCCCCATCTGCCATACAGACTGCCAGCGGGGGAACAGTAGAGCTGACAGGGGATTGGGCACCCCCGTCAGCCATACAGTGTGTGCACGGGGGAGGTAGGAGCGCATGAGCACGCAATGTCCAGAGTATGACAGACATTGTCATACAGCTGGCGGACAAAGGTGGAGCCATGGTACTCTAGGATTACAATGGATATATTAAAGAAGCCAAAGGACAACTAAACAATTAAATGTTCTGTCCTACCCCTTTAATAAAACAGTACATTAAAGAGCTATTTATAGAAGCCCTACAGAATAATTGGATCACAGAAAATGAAGCTACATTTTTGATTGTAAATGAACCAAGGAGACCTGCTTTCTACTGTACCTCCTCCCAAAACTGCACAAGAACATTGTTCCTGTACCTGGTAGACCTGTTGTCTCCTCCATAGGGGCAACTACTCAGTCACTATCAAAATATGTCAACCAATACATAAAAAAATGTTCCAGAACTGAGGTCTTATGTAAAAGACACCAATCATATATGTCAACAGCTTAATGAAGTTAGAGTATTTGAAACAGATTTTTCTGGTCTGAACAGATGTAGAAAGTCTATATACCAACATTCCCAATGAAGGTGTTTTAAATGCCATTTTAAAAGCCCTATCAAATAGAGCTGACAATGTGACACCCCCTCGTGTTTTATTCAGAATTGTGCAGGAGTAGTGTTGGAGTTTAATTTCTTCAGTTTCAACAACAAATACTATACCTAAATTAAGGGGACAAGCATAGCGGCCACATGTGCCCTGAACCTCACTAATTTATATGTTGGAGAATGGGAGAATAAGTGTATTTATGATGTATATTACAAAGCTTTTTTTCATCATATAGTGACATGGAAACACTATATTGATGATTATTTCATTATATGGAAAGGAAGTGAAGAAGAATTACTTCAATTCGGTCAACATGTTAACAACACAGATGCACACTTATGGTTTACTTTTGAATGGAATAAACAAATACATTTTCTTGATATAACAATTTTTAAAGAGGGGCCTTGTTGAAAAACTAAACTTTCTCATCAAACTGGTTAAGATGGGCCATCTTCCCTCACCTAAATGCACCAGATGTGGCAAGGAAGATGGAACCCTGCTACGTATTTTCTGGGCTTGTGAGAAGGTATCGTCCTGTGGACGAGCATTGAAGAACGATTAGACCCTCTTTTGGGCTTATGAGGTCTTTTCTCTCCTGAAATTTGTATTATCGGGGACTACTCGCAGATTCAAGTCAAAGAAAATACCATCTAGCACTCATATCCCTAGCAGTTAAAAAATTAGTGCTGAGACACTGGTTACGTCAATCCATTATCATGCACAATGAATGGCTGCACGAGCTCTCCTTTTCTCTGTGGACAGAGCACCTGATTGCCAGTACACGTAATCGTAAATCTCTATTTAATAAGAAATGGGGCAAATTATATGCCTTTTATCTAAAATAAGTGCTCTTGACCTGTCTTTGGCGCCTCATGAAATAGGCCTTGTATACTCACTCTTGATCAAGATCTTTATCACTGAGAACCTAATATAGATGGATTGACACACTCCACAGGGTGGGGGAGGGGTAATGGGGAAAGTAGGGGAGAGGTGTGGGGACAGTATTGTTTCTCCTGTAACATCTTCTGGTTACATTGTATTAAGTTCATGTGTGTGTGTTTTATTATGATAAAATAATAAAGCTCTTTCAATTAAAAAAAAGGAAAAAGTAAACTTTACAGAAAACTGACAGCAAGAAGCACAATACTGAGGGTGGACAATTGCCATCCTAAATCCCTTGTTAAAACATCCTGAGGATACAGGGGTGTAGTCATGGATTTCAGATCTGCACACCAAGTGGACTCACTGCTACCCCCCGTTTGTTAGGGTGTGAGCTACCCCCGGGTGTAGCCAGACAATATAAAATGTACACCAGGACCATGTTTGTTACCTCATTTGGCACAATAAATACAACTTTTGTATCTCATGACAGTGGTTGTTGCCATGCATGGGTAAATACAAATGCCATGCATTGTTCCTTAAAACACCCACATACCAGCCCAGAGCCTGTAAAGTTGTATTGTCCTTGGGATGCAAAGATAGTATTAGTGACCAGTCCTTCTAGTTTCAACTCCTATGAATAAAATTACAGAAAGGTTTAATATTTTCTTTTAGTTTTCATGGAAAAAGGAAGCAGTTCAGAGCCTGTTTGCTACCCCCTTAAATAAAATTGCACACCATGGAGTGCTCGGAGTAAGCCTGCCTACACCCATGCGAGGATACAATGCACGTGTTCTAATGGTCACGATTTTGGGGTATGCAGTGAGAATATGAAACAAAGATTTCACAACAAGAAATTTGGCAATGCAACAATAAATGAAACATATCTGTATGCAAATGTTACAGAGAGACACTGATGCAAGGGCGGAACAGTGAGAATGGCAACAACCACAAACAAGAAAACCCACCCACTTTTGTCACCCAATATTTTCCAGAGGCACATTGTATTGGGAAAATAATAGTAAAACATTGGGGAATACTAAAGGGCAATTGAAAATAATAACATTAGTGACAAACTTCCTAGCATTACATATAAGAGCAGACGCAACCTCAGAGACATCCTGGTGCATACAGGTCTACCTGAGCAAATAAATTCAATTAAACTCAACTCAATTTTATTTTTAAGACACGCAAGTCAGCATTTATCCAAGCACTTGTACAAATGATGAAAGAAAACAGCAATTTAAAAACACATACGGTACATACTATAAAACATACATAAGCACAGTATTCCAAAACAGTTGATTCATCCATATTCCAAGAAGGCAAGACTAAACAAGTGTGTTTTAAATCAGCATGACTGGCTCCCCAAACCACCTAAAGGGAATTACAAATGTAGACATTGTATGCATTGCAGTAATATATGAAACACAAGCAGTTTTGAACACCTGAGGAATGGCAAATGCTACTAGGTAAAACAATTTATAAATTGCAGTACTGAGGGGGTCATCTATGCTTTCACATGCCCATGCGGCTAATTTTACATGGGACAAACAAAAAGAGTTCTTAACCTAAGAGTAGCTGAATACAAAACCGCAATATGGATGAACAATGAAACTTATGCAATGGCCAGGCATTTTAAGGAAGCCAGACATTTTCCACCAGCAGTATTGCAGTTCATAGGTATTGAAAAGGTAGAACTGGATAGTATTAGTAGGGGTGGTGATTTAACCAAGAAACTCTTTAGATATGCCAGCCTGGTGGCACTGAGGGTTGATGCTCTGGATGTCTTACCTTGCACTGCATCGGTGACCTGGGTTCGAGAATGGCCTCAGGTCATTGGGGTGCTGGCTTGGGGGGGGAAGAAGGAGTGGGATTGAGCAAGCCATCAGGCTGCTCTCCTCTCCCGGGGGTGGTGGGGGAGGGTTGTCGCCCCTTCCATAGTTCTGTCCCCACCAGGTGGAGGTCTGTTGGGGTAATGTAGGTGGGCAGGGGTGGCTGTACGGGTGGGAGGAATGGGCTGAGCTGGCTTCCAGTGTGCGAGCGTGCCTCCATATGCATGTATGGCTGTGTGCCAGAGGGGATACGGGAGAAAACCCAGAAAACAAAACACAGAAATGTAAATAAAAAAAACCAACAACTCTCTAGACATGAGGCATTTTGGATCATGACATTGGAGACTGTTGTTCCTCATGGACTGAATGACAATATACCTATGTATTCTCTTTGAGTTTTATCTATTGTGCATCTAGCTATCCAGTGTGTATCTTTCCGTTTAAGGCTATGTAATGTTATGCATGCAGATTCTTTCTTGTATGTAATGTTACGTATGTAAGTTTATTTATGCAGATTTTTTTCTATTGCTGCCTTTCTTCACCTGCCACCATGTGGTGACACCCATCTGACCACCCCCCATCTCCAGACTTCTCCAGAACTTACCCTGCCACAGCATCCTCTGCCACAAAACTGTAGTGGGTGCCTGGTGACTGGTGTGGAGCCTGTGAGGAGCGGTTGTCACTCGTCGCTGCAGATGGATCCCCCCCAGTTTTCTCCCTGTACATCCCCGGAGCCCCAGTGCAAGGATGTACATGTGCGTGGAGGTGTGCACGTTGCCTTGGCCTGAATGGCCCTGATCCCGGAACCACTGGCCTAGCACCTAGCCCCGCTCTGTCACTCACACTACCACCACGCCTCCACATGGTGGTAGTCGAATGCTGGGAGAGCTCACCTCCTCAATCTGGGAGAGGAGAGCTGCCAGGCGGCCACTCAGTCCTCACCTAACCTTCCCCCCCGGCTGACCACCAGCAACCCGTGCTCATCACCGAATATGGGTCGCCGGCTTGGCAGGAGGTAAGGCGTCAGCACCCCAGCCCTCCATGCCATTGGGCTGGCTATTTATGCAGATTTTTTCATCTATTTATATGTAAATGTGCAATTTATATTTATTGCTATTTATTACTTTTTGTATGGAGTTATCGCTAAGTTTTCTTTGGACTGGGCATGTTTCTGCACTTGGGCACTTTAGTGTTTATTTGCACTTTACTGCATTTATTTAATCAGTTCCATTACACCTTACCACATATTCTGAGGAAGACAGCAGTTTCAACATTGAAGCGTTAGTGGTCATGTGGGCATTTGGCTCAGAATAGTGACGGTTGGCGGGAAAAACGGTTTTGAAATCAAATTTACAAATCTGCATTGCGGACCGCACTAGCAAATGGACCATATGGTGTGAAAACCTGAGCCTGTTTTTGGACTGATGCTGCTGCTTCTGGTAAGCAAAAAATATCTATGAATTGATTTGAACTGTGTTTAGCCAAGTCTGTGAAGTGCTGACCCTTTCTGCTATGGCAGTTGTGTGTTTTGAAATGTATCTACATTTACCCTGGTATCTGCACTCTCCTAAACTTGTGTCTGTAACTGATGTAAAGAGCCATAGCTTTCTGTGTCCTTTTGCCTGTTTACACAGTTGCAGTTGGGTTGCTGGGGTGCAAATGTAGCCATGTGGACACTTACCCGATCAAGGTAGGTCTGTCTTCTCTTCTCTTCAGGAGCTGCTGTAGGGCTGGGGATGTGTTCTGGAGTAAGCGATGTAAGCAGCTACCTGGATAGACTTTCTCACTCTCTGTGATGCACCCAGCAGTGCCCCCAAGCAACCAACCGCACCCCTGGCCTCCTCTTCAGCATAACTTGCCGTCTAAACATGAATTCATCAGCATGGAAGGTCTCAGCAGCACCAGAATGGACCAAACCATTAATCTGTGTGTGTGTGTGTGTGTGTGTGTGAATGTATGATTCATGTCTATGTATAATTGTTTGAGGGTATATGTGAATGACTGTGGTATGTTTGCGCATGTGTGTGGTTACATTTTGTTCGCATTTGTGTCAGTCAGTGTTCAAGTGTTTGTTGGGGTTGTTTAAAGACAGGTCACAGACAGACTAAGTCTGTTGCAAGCTATGGTTCAGCTAGTCATCTCTCCCTCCCAGTAAGGAAACTGTCCTCAAGGATCAGTCCCTGTGTTCTGCCGGTCAAACTCTGAATATGCAAATTGCTGAAAAATGATTGACACCAGCAGGCACACCTCAACGAGCTGCTGATACTGAAGTGGATCTATTGCATTTACTGTAGACACAATTCAGCTTATATTGACTGTAAGTGCTGCATTTATCACTCCTTCATTCTTTATTACTGAGGATGTTTGTCAGAAACCTGGATCTGTTTACTTTGGACTTTATCTGCTCCTGCTACATTTCCTAGTCCCCTACTTTTGATGGTATCATTTTTCCCATAGCAACAGATGGTGATGTCTTAGACAGTAAGTTACATTATCACATACGGATGAGCAGTGAGAGCAGAGGAAGTCAAAAAGGTCCTGCTTTCATATGGATCTCCTTAGTAATAAAGGATATCAGGAAAAGAAGTACAGAATGTAATAACAAATAAGCTGAATTGTACAGTATCTAAATGCTGTACTTTCTAGATTAAATGATCATTTTCTTTCATTTTTAGTATCACAGACAATATTCCTAGGCAAATTTTGATTAATTATATGGGAGGGAATATTTTCTCCCTGCTATGAGATAGTTATACTCATTTTGGTGTTAGTAACTTTTTGAAATTATTTTTTATGTGTGTTTCTGAAATTTTATCTAATGTACATGACAGACAGTAATACATTAACTTCAGAACAACTTAACACGTAGTGCAGGCTCAGGAAGGATTTTTCATGAATTGAGAACTGAGATAATAAATAACCATACAACAGTTCATAAGAGCAACATATTTAGTGCACTTGCTTATTGTTTGATAGGTAGTAGCTATTTTGGTGCAGGGTATAGAAGACACTGATATATCTGTGTCAGTATAATTTGGTGTCAGCCTATGCGATGGCTACCATGGTATTTCATTAGATGTCTCATCAATGTAGCAAGGTTGAGATACTGGATTATAAAGTCATACCATAATGTGGGGTGACTTCCTTGTAGCTATAGTTCCATCCCCTGGGAATTCAAAAAGTTGCCCCACATTATTTAGAAAGTTTAGGTGCTTTGCCTGTGTTTGTATATAATCCTTTCCAGACTTGCCAGTATGACCATATTTGCTTGCCATTGTTGGAATGTGGGAGCTTTGCCACTTTTTCAGATAGTTAATATAGATTTCTTAGCAACCACTAGGGCTCTTGCTAACCATATTACCACTGAGCCATCAAAAGGGAATTACGACCTTGTTATACCTTGTAGGCCCCATTCTGGGGTTATGACCATTTTCTTTTGCCAAATTCTGGAAATCTGCTGTTGCATTTGTTTCCATAGGAGTTGGGAAATATTGGTCCAGCCCACCGGCACAGCAGCTGGGCGTCTGCTTGCGGTGCCGACATCCCAGGTTCAGTGATGGACTCAGGAGACAGAGGGCCAGGTGGGGAGAGAAGGATCGAGCATCCTAAGGACTGTTGTCCTTCTCTGGGGGGAGGGTGGAAGAGTGTCTGGTGCTTTATGGACCCATAGCGGAGGCCAAGGGTACTGCTGCGGCTGGCACTGTTATCAAGGGGGGGCAGATACTGGACATCATTGCACATCATTGCTTGTCCCTCCTGGGGATCCAGTCTTCACAAAAAGCCAGTCCCTGGGCTTGATGCCCTGTTCTGCCACTGTCTCCACTGCCTCTGCCATCCTCCAGGGGAGGGCCCATTCCCACGGCCCTGACCCGGGGGTTAAGTTGGGGCTTGCCCACACTGTACATGGGGGGAGCCTGCCTGGCAGCGCTGCCCAGGGGGGTAAGCCTGGGCATGGGGGGATGGCAGGCAGGGCAGGGCTGACCTCTGAATGGAGGATCGGGGGGGCGGGCAAAAAAATACAAAACAAAAAAGAAGTTTGGAAATATACCATAATAGATGCAATAATGTGCCTGCTGCTGTACTACATTTTCAACAATTGCCTACCCTATTCATGTTGAATGATCCCTAATACATGTGCTGATGCATTTTAAACTGTGTAAGGCAAGACTAGAGTTCCATAGAGGAAGTAGTTGTCCATCTTAACATCTGCATTCACCCTCATTGAGAGTGTCATTGGCTTGTGTCCTCAAGTGTTGTTGTTCCAGCTCCATAACCTTGCATTCTAATTCCCCGATCCTTTCTACCATAACCTTTTTCCTATAGGCTGTGTGGCTGATGAGTCTGCCTCTTAGATATACTTTTAACCCATCCCATAAGGTTGCCCTGGAGACCTCAGGGGTGTCATTGTTATCTGTGGGTTGACGATAGAACCTCCCAGTTAATGAATTTACTGGATCACACACAGATGTTTTCCACTGCTAACATGAACATATATATATATATATATATATATATATAAATATTATGAAACACGGTCGTGCCTCTGTATTCGGGTTGAGTAGGCACATTAATGTTAAACCCCAATTTTTGCACGTTAATAACTTTGCAATTGTTCAATAGATTTGCATGAAATTAGGAATGTGCGGTCTTGTATGGTAGATCTCTGGATTTACCAAGTTGCATTTTGGTTAGACATACAGTTTGTGTGCAGCGAAGCAGTGAAAAATTAGTATTTCGCCACTTTAGACATATTTTGTGCCCATCGCGCTGCGACCACACCATGTAGTCTTTTGGTCTGCAATTTGGAATGAAGAAAAAGTTTGGATCACAGAACAATCCAGTGTTGGTTTAGTTAAAAAATATTAATCCATTTCAAAGTTATTGAATTTTAAAAATTTGGGTTCTGAGCATGCTCAGTTCACTCCAAGATTTATATGTATGTTTTGCGAAAGAGGACTGGGCTTACGGTCAAGGATTTTGTCAGCTCACAAATGAGGATTTTAAAACATCCTCGTCCGTCAGGAAAATTTCTTGTCTGCGAGCCGCCATCTTGTTTTCATTTTTTCCTCCAAACAAAATGTTGTAGCTTTCTCCACGAGTAACTTCTTGTTGTAATAAGGCATGGGCTTTGTTCAGGGTGACACCCTCTACAAACCCATACCCTTGGTTTGCTTCGTTTTGTCCAAAAAATGGCCATTTCAAATTAAAAAATTCTTTGTCTGTGACTCACTTCCAATCCCCTTTTGCAAGCTGACAAAATCCCAGTCTGTGAGCCGATCCTCTTTCTCAAGGTTGCGAAATCCTTGACTGTCACTTAGGGACCAGATGGTCCTTCTTGTGGATGAGGATTGAGTTGACGGACAAGGATTTTGCAATCTCGCGAAAGGAGATTGTGTGACGGACTGGGATTTTATCAGCTAGTGAAAGGGGATTGGTTTTTTGTGAATCCTCTTTCATGAGATGACAAGATCACAGTCCGCAAGTTGTCAGAATCCATGTCTGCCACCCGATCCTCTTTTGCGAAGTAACAAAATCCTTGACCATCACTTAGGGACCAGATGGACAAAATCTGATGGTCAAGGAATTCTCACGGACGACAATTTTGACAGCTGGCAAATGAGGATTGATTTGACAGTCAGAGATTTTGCTACCTCATGAACTAGGAATTTTTAAACTTTTAAAAACGTTCCCACTGCACTGTAAATTAATGGTTTGTTTTTTTCATTTGAAATTTGTAGGGTATAAAGGGTTGCCCACAGATGTGAATTATGCTATTTAGGTGTTTCTTTTGTGCCATTCTTTAAACAATGTGAGATATAGATGTGGTCAGTTTATCTTGCGTAGACATCTCACTGTCATGATTACGACACTTGAATTTTTTTCCTAGCTGCTACAGTTCTCAAGATATTGGCAAATTAGTGTTACAAGGGTTCCTTGCCCTATAGGGCTGCTGTATGGCTCCATAGCTATGTGTAAGTGGAAGCGCAGGGCCCAGAGAACCCGTGCTCCCACAGATGTATATCGTTATGCTGACGTGGGCAGCTTGGTGGGAACGCAGGGCCCTCCACCAACACATGCTAGTTACTAGCTATATTACACTTTTTCAAAATGTAAGGAAATTCAGTGCAAAAAACTACATTTAATGCTTCAGTTAGGGTTCAAGCGACAAAAGTGGGGAAATTAGACATTAGGGTTGAGTCCCTAACCCCCCACCACCCCACCCCCCATCCTTCACGGACTGACAGATGCCGGGGTGTGCCATGGGGTCGCAAGGCCCAACTCGCAACCCATTCCATGCATAAACAGGTTGACATGCTACAGTAAAGGAGAATGGAGTGAGAGTTAGGCCTCATGACCCCATGGTACACCCCAGCATCTGTTGGTCTGTGGAGGATGTGGGGGTGCAGTGGTGGTTTGGTTAGGGCTCAACTCCTAACATCTCATTTCCAGTTTTGTCACTTAACCCTAACTGATGCATTAAACAAAGTTTTTGCCATGAATATATACATATATATATATATATATATATATATATATTTATTCATGGCAAAAATCTTCTGCTTAATGCATCAGTTAGGGTTGTTCCACAATGACAAAAGTGAGGGAATTCTGGTGTTGTTGCCACTTTCAGTATTCCCCAAGCCCACTCTGTCCCCACCAACAGGCATCGGGGTGTGCGTTGGAGTCGTCGGTCCTAACTCTCACCCCATCCCATGTGTAAACAAGCTGAGGTGGTGTAGTATAGGAGAATGGGGTGAGAGTTAGTATTGATGACCCCAACGTACACCCCGATGCCTGTTGGTGGGGATGGGGAGGGCTTGGGGTACAAGGGTGGTAACCCTAACACTGAATTTCCTCGCTTTTGTCGCTGTGGAACGACCCTAACTGATGCATTAAATGGAGTTTTTAGCGATGAATTTCCCTTCTTTTTGAGAATGAGCACTATAAATAGTGAATGGAATGTGGTGGTGGGAAGGGCCTCACGCTCCCACCATGTGATTTTTTTTTGTCACATAGTGTGACCAGGAGCTCCTACCACTCTTGAGGACTGACCTTTTCTTAAATCTGTTGCAACAGTTCTTCTATTTCTAAGCCTAATCTATACTTTACTATTTCTAGTTCATGGTGGTAGCCTGGGTAAAACATTGGCTGGACAACAGGACACAGAAGGTAATTGTAAATGGAGTCCACTCTGAAGAAAGAGGGGTTACTGGTGGGGTACCACAGGGTTCAGTATTGGGTTCAGTCCTTTTTAATGTCTTCATAAGTGACATTGCAGAGGGACTGGAAGGAAAAGTATGCCTCTTTGCAGATGACACAAAGATCTGCAACAGGGTTGATACACAAGGAGGTGTGGAAAGGATGAGAAGGGACTTGGCAAGGTTGGAGGAATGGTCAGAAATATGGCAGCTAGGATTCAATGCAAAGAAGTGCAAAATAATGCACCTGGGAAACAAGAACCCAGGGGAAAAATACACAATGGGGGAGGTAGTAACAACAACAAAAAAGGAAAGGGACCTTGGGATAATCATATCAGATGACCTTAAGGTTAGCAAGCAATGTGAGAAGGCAGTAGGAAGGGCTGGGGGTATACTGGGATGCATAGGGAGAGGCATCAGCAGCAGAAAACAAGAAGTTGTTATCCCTCTGTACAGACAGTTGGTGAGACCCCATCTGGAGTACTGCATCCAGTTCTGGAGACCCCATCTCCGCAAGGACATAGACAGGATAGAGGCAGTCCAGAGGAGGGCAACTAAAATGGTGCAGGGTCTGCAAGAGAAGTCGTATGAGGAAAGACTAAAGGAGCTTAATATGTATACCCTTGAGGAAAGAAGGGAGAGGGGGACATGATAGAAACTTTTAAGTACCTCAGTGGAATCAACAAAGTCCAAGAGGGTAGCATCTTTCAGAAAAAGAGACATGCAAGAACAAGGGGACACAATTTAAAGATAGGGGAGGCAGTTCAGGGGCAATGTGAGGAAGTATTATTTCACAGAGAGGGTAGTAGATGCATGGAACAGCCTTCCTGAGGAGGTTGTGGGGTCTAAAACTGTGGGAGAATTCAAGAATGCATGGGACAGACATAAGGCAATTCTTGTGGGGGGTAGGAAGAAATAGGCTGTTGGTTAACTAGGATCTGCGGCCTATCTTGTAGGTAGGGAAATGGGCAGACTAGATGGGCCAAGTGGTCCTTATCTGCCATCAAAGTCTTTGTTTCTATGTTTCTATAAGGTTGGCCACCTGTGGGCACCCCTTTCCCTTTATTGACTATGCTATAGTGTCCTCTTTAATTTTCCTTTTCTCTCTCAGGTCCTCGTACAGGAAGGTTATTGTGATGACTTCGGAGTGTATGTAAAACAGGTTGTGTTTATTGTTGTTGGATTTAGTATGTAATAGCACTATGTTATAAAATATCTTGATGTATATACCTTATGTTTATGAAACCTGTAATGTTGAAAATACCCTGGCACTAGGTGTTTTTGATAATGGTAAAAAATACTAGGTGTCTGTTATAGAAATTAAGCTAGTTATGCTGTTTAAAATGCTTTGAAGTTAATGTAAACTGAAAAAGTCTAAATGTCATGGTGATTTGTATATATCCCATGATGCATTACATTATGGAAGTATGTATGATGTTGTATTTCTTTGAAACTTGATTTCTTGCCAATGCCTTTTTGGGTGACTGTTCTTTCAGTGATTCTGCATTGAGGTTCTTTGTTTATAGCTTGTTTTGTTTTTCTTCTTTTTGGGCCCCCACTATGTAAGCAAATGAGGGCTTGCATAAGGGTTATGGGTACATGTTAACTAGTGGATGGGATCAGAGTCAGTAGATGTTGGCTTAGTGCAGAGAAAGGACATGCATAGTCTGTTACTGCAAACTGATGTACTGAAGAAGAAATATGCCATTGCACAAGGTTATTGTATTTTGAATAAACATCACACAGAGATTGTGTACTGAACCTGAATTCAGTGTCTGGTCCATTTGTTATCCCACAACCCCTCCACACATAGTAATGATAACACAAATGCAAGTGCAAACAGTAATGCACATGGTGATGCAAAGGTAAATGGTAACACAAATGGTAAGAGAAACGCAAGTGCAAATGTTAATGAAAACAGAAATGGTAACGCAAACGGTAATGCCAATGCTAACGGCAACAGAAATGCAAACATTAACAAAAAAAGTAACGTAAATGGTAACGTCAACAGAAATGCAAATGGTAAGAAAAATGCAAATGGTAACAAAAACGCAAACAGAAATGCAAACGGTTAAGGCAACAGCACCACAGAAGGAAACAATAACACAATCGACAATGGATACGCAACAGAAAATGCAAACACTAAGGACAACAGAAACGCAAATGGTAATGAAGATGCAAACAGTAATGGTAATGCAATTGGAAATGCAAATGCTAACAGTAACAGCTATGACGACGTCAAAGGAAACAGAAAAGCAAACGGAAGCACGTACGTAAACTCAAATGGTAATGCACACGGTGATGCAAAATGAAATGTAAACAGAAACAGTAATGTAAATGCAGATGGTAATAGTAATAGTAATGCAAATGCAAGTCCAAACGAAAATGCAAAGGGTAACGCACACGGTGGCATAGATGGGAACGCTAATGCAAACAGTTATGGAAACACAAGTGGAAACGCTAAGTGTAACAGTAACGAAAGTGCACATCCTTTCCCCCCCCAAAAGCTGCATAGAGAAACACAGTGAATACAAAGAATGTATGAATAATAATGGGCCTCAGAGCAGAATATGAGCACTTGGAATACTAAATGGCTTATATATCAGGAACCATACGACATAGAAAAAAAAATTCATATAATTTATGACTTTCCTGGCTAGTTTTGTACTTAGCCCCCCAGTGGGGGGGCTAAGCATTTGTCAGACGATAAGTCTGTATCTTGAAGCATTTCCGAGATACGGGCCTCGAAAGGTGCGGTGGATGCTGTAATGTTAGTCTATGGGAAAAATTATCAACTTTGGAGTACTGTAACTTTGCATCCCTGTAATATTTTGTCCCCAAACCACCAAAAGACACATCTGTGGGATGTTGGATTTCTTCCCTCCAAATTTCACCCCAAAAGACCAAACTGTTCTTTTGCACCAGGGTGGCAAAGAATTCATGTTATTTTGGGCATAGTGTCGCAAAGCAGTGTCGCAAATCACGACACATTCGCAAAAAAAATCACAAAAGTATTGCAAGTGTGACACTGCAGTTTACAAAAATTTGAAAATCATATTTATGGGGTGCTTAACCCCCCAAAAAAGACATGGCTAGCATCCTCAGGGCTCGACTAGGTGAACACAAAAAGAATTGTGTCCCTAGAGGGTCCCAAATTTAAATGGCAAGCATTTCTGTGACCAATAACTGAGTAAAAATGGCTGACTTACAACACTACAGGGGTCATTTGCAACACTAAAAACTGCATTTGCGACACTATCAAACTTTTTGTTAACTTTTCCCATTGACTATAATGGGAAACTTGTTTTTAGAATAACTTTTGAACCGTTAAATATTTTTTCACTCTGTTTAATGCATCAGTTAGGGTTGTTCCACAGTGACAAAAGTGAGGAAATTCGATGTTAGGGTTCCAACCCCCTTGCACCCCACCCCCACCAACAGGCATCGGGGTGTGCGTTGGGGTTGTCGGTCCTAACTCTCACCCCATTCTTCAATACTGCACCACCTCAGCTTGTTTACACATGGGATGGGGTGAGAGGACCAGTGACCCCAACACACACCCTGATGCCTGTTGGTGGGGGCGGGGTGGGATGCAAGGGGTGTGGGAACCCTAACATCAAATTTCCTCGCTTTTGTCACTGTGTAACAATCCTAACTGATGCAGTAAATTGATTTTTTACTATGAATATATATATATATATATATATTATAGTGCCACGATAGTGGCAGTATAGTTAGGGTTGAGTAAGCACTTTAATGTTAAACCTCAAATGTTGCACCTTAATAACTTTGCCACCGTATGACAGATTTGCCTGAAAGTTTGCATGTGTGGTCTGGTACCATAGATCTCCAGATCTGGCAAGTTGCGTTATGGTTGAATGTACGATTGCAGGTTGCAGAACGAAAAAAAACCCCACAAAAAACCAGACTTTTTGTGCGTTTCTTTGCTTGAGCCCACAGCCCGCATGGTTTGTCTGTTTGGTCTGAAATATTTAGGGAAGATTCAGTCTGGGTCACTGATGTGCCTTTCAAAGATTTGGTGAAAAAATATTGAACCATTCAAAGGTTATTATAAAAACAAATTTCCCATTATAGTCAATGGGAAAAAAATACATGTGTCTCATGAAAGCTGCCGCCAGTGCCTTTTCCTTTCACAAATTGCCCTTTTACTTTCATGCTGCCACCATCTTGTTTTCAGTTAGTGAGAGAGAAAAATGCCTGGTGTTTAAATTTGGGACCCCCTAGGTAAACACTGATTGTTGGGTTTACCTAGTCGGGTCCTGAGGATGCCAGCCCTATTTTTTTGGGGGGTAAAACCCCCCAGAAATTATGTTTTTAAAAATTGGTGCCCCAGTACTTTCGTAAATTGCAAAAGAAATGCCAGCAACACTTTCACAAACACGAAAGTGTTGTGCTGTTTTTTGTGAAATTTTCGCAATTTGCGAAATAACTTTGCCCAAAAACTGTAAATCTTTGCCATCCCAATGCAACAAAACAGTTGAGGCTTTTGGGCTGAAATTTGCAGGGTGGCAAGTCCTGGTCCCACAGATGTGCCTTTTGATGGTTTGGTACCAAAACATTCAATGGGCCCAACGTTACAGCATTCCAAAGTTGAGAATTTTCCCATAGGATAAAGGCAACAGCGTGGAGGTTGGTGCATTCCTTTTGGCACCTGTATCTCGAAAACAAAGTGAGATATGGAATTTTTTCTACCTGCAGCTTAGATTACCTTTAAGTGATCTAACCTGCAGAAACAAGTCTGGAAATCATAGATTACACCAGCAGTGGAAATTTTTTCCTACTTGCTACGGTTACAGATATACTGTCAAATTAGTATCACTAGGGTTCCAAGGGTGCCTTTTCAGCATATTTCAGTGCCCATATCTTGTAAACAATGTGAGATACAGATTTGGTTGATTTATCTCACGTGCAGTACTCGCTGTCATGATTACAACGGCACTGGAATTTGTTTCCCAGCTTCTATGGTTGCTGAGATATTAGCAAATTAGTGTTACAAGGGTTCCTTGCCCTGTAGTGCTGCTGTATGGCTCAGTAGTTATGTGTAAGTGGGAGCGCAGGGCCCTGAGGGCCCATGCTCCTGCATACACATACCATTACACAAAAAATGGGTGATGGGCCCTGTGCTCCCGCTAATGCATACCACTTACCAGTTACATTACACTTTTCCAAAAAGAAGGGAAATTCATGACAAAAAACTCTGTTAATGCATCAGTTAGGGTTCATAGCACAGCGACAAAAGCATGGAAATGTGGTGTTAGGGTTACCATCCCTACCACCCCACCCTTCACACACCAACAGACATCAGGGTGTGCATTGGGGTCGTCGTGCGTAACTCTCACCCCATTCTCCTATGCCGCACCACCTCAGCTTGTTTACACATGGAATGGGGTGAGAGTTAGGCCGATGACTCCAATGCACACCTGGTCTGATATTATCCTTTACATGATTAAGAGCCAGTGATGCTCCTGGGCATACTGGACGTCTCAAGTATGGAGACAGCATGTGGTGGAGATACAGTGCAGGCCATTGAGGGTTATCATTTGGCTATCTGTATGGTTCTGGACTCCATCGCACCAATTCATGTCCTCCCACTGTCCTCTCACAACATGGTATAATGATGAGCTGAGCTAGATGAAGGCAACAGCATGGAGGTTGGTGCATTCCTGGAAGTGTTAGAAACATAAAAACATGGAAATATAGAAGTTGTTGGCAGATGGGGACTGTACGATCCATTAAGTCTGCCCTTGGCTTCCTACCCCCCTACTTAGCTGCCTGCTTGTGTATCCCACAGTGTCTGTCCCATGCTCGCTTGAATTCCCCCACTGTCCTGGCTCCCACCACCCCCTCTGGCAGGCTATTCCATGGTTCCATAACGCACTCTGTGAAGAAGAATTTTCTCGTATTGCTTCTGAACTTTCCTCCTTTAAGTTGAAGGTTGTGCCCTCTAGTCCTACTGTAGTCCTTTACCTGAAAGAAGTTCTGTACGTGCACCCTGTTGTTGCCTTTAAGGTATTTGAATGTTTCTATTATGTCCCCACGATTCCTGCATTGTTCTAGGGAGTATAATTTGAGGTCATCCCGTCTAGCCTCATACGGTTTCTGATGCAAGCCCTGCACCATCTTTGTTGCTGTTCTCTGTACCGTCTGTAGCCTATCTATGTCCTTCCTGAGGTGTGGCCCAGAATTGGACAGCAGCACTAGATGAAGCCTGACCAGGGACCGATACAGGGGCATGATTACTTCATACCTTCTGCTCGTGATGCCCCTCCCTATGCATCCCAGGATACTACTAGCCTTTAATGCTGCCTTTTCACATTGTCTACTGACCTTGAGGTCATCTGATATGATCACGCCTAGGTCTCGCTCCTGCCTGGTAGCCACCAGCTGCTCCCCTTTCATTGAGTACAGTTTCCCTGGGTTATGCTTTCCCAGGTGCATGACCTTGCATTTTTGGCCATTGAATTTCAATTGCCAGGTCTTGGACCACTCCTCCAGTTTTTGGAGATCAGCTTTCATGCTTTGCTGTCCCTCTGTTGTGTCTATCCTGTTGCCGATTTTGGTGTCATCTGCAAACAGGCACACCTTTCCCTCCAGTTGATCCGGAATGTCGCTGATGAATATGTTGAAGATTGGCCCTAGAACTGAGCCCTGCAGGACCCCGCTAGTCACCCTTCCCTCCACAGAGTGCTATTTAATAATACTCTCTAAGTTCTCCCATGTAACCAGTTTCTACCCAGTTTGTAACCTCGGGCCCGATTCCCATGTTCTCCAGTTTTTTGACTAGTCTCCTGTGCAGAACGGAATCAAAGCTTTGCTGAAGTCCAGGTAAACCACATCCACTGCCCCACCCTGATCCACTGTTTTGGTGACCCAATTGAAAAAATCAACCAGGCTTGTCTGGCAGGACCTCCCTGCCATGAAACCCTGTTGGTTTTTGTTGAGCTGACCAGTTTGTTCCAAAAAAGCTATGATTCTTTCCTTCAGCAGGGACTCCATCAGTTTTCCCATGACTAACGTTAGACTAACCGGACGGTAGTTACCTGGCTGTTCCTTGCTTCCACTGTTGTGGAGTGGTACTACTGTGGCACTCTTCCAGTCCTCCGGCACCTCCCCACTCCTTAACAATTTGTTGAAGAGCACTGCTAAGGGGGCTGTCAGTTCCCTCCCTAGTTCCTTCAGTATTCTTGGGTGAATCCCATCTGGTCCCATAGCTTTATCTACCTTTAACTTGTCTATTTCCTCCAGGACCTTTTCCTCTGTGAAGGGACCTGTGTCTGTTCCTTCAATTGGACACTTCTTTATGCCTATTGTTGATCTGTTACCATCTGCTTCCTGTGTGAAGACTGAGCAGAAGTACTTATTGAGTGCCTCTGCCTTCTCCCCATCTTGCTCTGTGGTTTATCCTTCTTTTTTTGTGATTCTAACAATGTCCCCTTTGGTCTTCCCTTTTTCACGTATGTACCTGTAGAAGGTTTTGTTACCCTTTTTTACTTCCTGAGCTGTCCTAACCTCTGTTTGAACCTTTGTATCTCTTATCACTTTCCCTGTTTCTTTTAGTTTCTGTTTATATTCTGTTTTATCCACCTCATTCCCTGACTCCTTGTACTTTCTGAAGGCTATGCACTTTTCTCTCACCATGGTTGCCAACTCCTTGGAAAACCATAGTGGGTTTTTCCTCCTTTTGTTCTTACTAACCTGATGGGCACACTGTGATGTGACCATGGTTATTGCATCCTTCAGCCTTGTCCAATATTCCTCAATGCTCCCTTCTGTTGAGTTACTAAGGTTGTCTCTTAGGCAGGCCTTCATGTTTGTGAAGTCTGCCCTCCTGAAGTCAAGGACCTGCAGTTTGGGGTGTGTGGAGTCTACATTCCTTTTCACCCTGAACCATACTGTGTTATGATCATTGTTGCCCAGGTGGTTCCCTACCTTGACACCCATAACCCAATCGCTACTTGTGAATATCAGATCTAGAACCACATTACCCCTTGTGGGTGATCTCACTAGCTGACTTAGGCCTGCTTCCTGTAGTGTAACTAGGAATTCCCTGCTCTTCTGTGATGCCACTGTGTGGGTATTCCAGTCTATGTCCGGCAGATTGAAATCCCCCGCCAGCACCATGTCCCCCTTTGCCTGACATCTGGAGGATGGTTTCCAGGATTTCCTTATCCCTGGCTTCCTCCTGATTTGGGGGTCTGTAGATTATTCCTACCCGAAAGTGTTTCCGGCTTCCTGCCCCTATTGTGAAATTCAAAATATTTATTGATTTTATAAACATACACTCAGTACCAGATGCATTGCAAGAGGTTAAACAACATTCAGAAAACTATACATAGTACACTACCCCCACCACCTCCTCCCACCCTCCCTTGGAGTGTGCCTATTAAAAGATTGTAGAAACAAAATTACAACAACCATAGTGACAGCCCTAGGGGATTAAAGACATAGTCATTAGCTATCTCTAGTGTAGGTATAAAACATATAATTTGCCCCACTTTCTATCGAAGGACTTCAGGTTATTACAAGAGCTAGCCATCAAACATTCAGTTCTAAAACATGCTGATAGATCATTCAGCCATTCAGTATATGATATAACCAATTGGTCCATCCAGTGCTTGACTACAAGTTTTCTTGACCACTGTTGATATTATTGCCATGTGGAATTTATGTTTCTTAACCCTAATATTGGAAAACATACCCCAATATTCATATTTCAACATTGAAAAGATCCTCTAACCCCAACAGAGGGTCCAGTTTGGATCGTATTATTTGCCTGATGAGGGCAACCTTTTCACATTACCAGAATATGTGTATTAGGTTCCCCTCTGCCTTACCACATCTGGCGCAAGTGGAGTCGGGGAGTTTACCCAATTTGGCAAGTGTGACAGGAGTATAGTACATATTATTTAAAATGTGATATTGGGTGAGTCTGAGTCTGTCCTGAGTGTGGTATTTATAAAGATCCTTCCAGATTTAGACCCAGTTAGGGTCTACATCAGGTAGCAGGGAGTTCCAGACCTTGGAGCCTGGAAGAGGGGTCTGGGAAATTATACGTTAGAAGAAAGGTATATATCGTGGAAACACAGTGAGGCTTGACTGAGTATTCTTGCAATTGGACCAATATGAGCCTAGCTTGAGATGTTCGGGAGAAGGTTCCAAAGGAGGATCCAAGTAGATGCCTCAACTGGAAGATCTTGAAAATGTATTTCTGAGGGATTTTGAATTTGGCGAGGATTTCAGGAGAAGAAAGAAGCGAATCCTGGGAGAAAAGATTTTCCACCAGGGCACCCTATAGTTAAGGAAGCCAGTTGGGAGAAAGACATGCTCCATCTACTTTTATGTTAGGATGGAAAAAAGGGGATTGGGCAAAATCGTGTTTAAGAGAGATCTTAAAGTAGGCCCAGCATTGGGAGAGAACCTTAAGGGAAGTACCAATGACCAAGTTTTGTAGTGGAGCTGGAAGTGTTGATCTCGATAAATAGAAGATGATAGAAGAGTCTAGACAGAGTGTTCTCAAGAGTCGGTCTTCTATTTGGAGCCAGATGGGAGAATGTTCACTATCCATGGCGGAAAACCATCTACCAGATTTAGATAATAGACTGACCCAATAGTATAAAAGGAAGTTAGGGAGACAGAGACCTCCTAATTCTCTGGGAAGACTAAGTTTAAGGAAGGAGCGTCTGGGATGTTTGCATAGCCAAATGAATTTAGAGATAATAGAATGTATGTGTTGGAAAAAGGATAACGGAAGCCAGCTATTCAACATATTTAAGGGATAGAAGAGCCGGGGAAGAACATTCATTTTGATGATGTTGATACGACCCCATAAAGATAAAGTAAGGGCTACCCATCTCTGAAGATTCTGTTGGATTGTCACCACCAGATCATCAAGGTTTAATTTCTTGAATTTTGTGGGGTCACTGGTTAGGAATATACCCAGATATTTAATTGAATGTGGTGACCATTTTCATCCCGAGGTGACTGAACTCTGCTTTATGAGTGAGGCAAATCAAAGGGAAGATCTCTGTTTTCGAGAGATTCAATTTGTAGTTAGATAAGTGACCAAATTGAGCTATGACTTCTAAAGAATGTTCAAGAGATGTTATCGGTTGTTCTAGATGAAGAAGAATGTCATCTGCATATACTGAAAGAGTTAAGGTCTGCTGAAGCAGTGAGATTCCTTGGATTTGGGGGGAGTTTTGAAGATGATGGAGGAGAGGTTTCAGATAAAGATTGAAGAGAAAGGGTGAGAAAGGACAACCCTGTCTCGTACCAGTATGTAGAGAGAATCAGGAGGAGACACTGTTACAATAAATTTTAGCTGAAGGTGAAGTGTAAACAGTTTGTATCCAATGAATAAAAGAAAAGAGGGATCCCATTCTCTTTAATGTAACCCAAGGAAATTCCCAGTCTACCCTATCAAAGGCCTTTTCAGTGTCTAAAGAGATCAGTGCCATAGGGATCTGAGAAGTCTGAGCAGTTTGAAATATGTGTTTAAGTGTTCTGAGGTGGTCCACAGAGGAGCGACCTGGAACAAATCCTACTTGTTCTGCACTCAGTAAGTGGGACCACATTTTTTTAATCCGAAGTGAAAGGATCTTGGTTAGTATTTTAATATCACAATTTAGAAGTGATATCAATCAATAACTGGCTGAATCTGTGTGGGGTTTAAAGGGTTTAAGCAGGAGAATTGTAGTGGCTTCCAATAATGTGGGATCTAGACCATCAGCTGTAAACATGTAACTGTATAGGTTAAGGAGAAGGGGGGCAAGTTCTTTGGAAAAGGCCTTTTAGAAATTAGAGGGAAATCCATTGGGTCCTGGTGCTTTACCTAAGGATAGGCCATTGATTACCTCTTCTATTTCATCGAGAGTGATTTGGGATGCCAGGGAAACCTGATGGTGGGGCAGTAAACAGGAAGGTCCAGAGCATCTAAGTAAGCCTCTATTATTTGAGGTGATGGCGGGGGCTTTGCCACAAAGTGTGCAATAGAAGGCTTCAAAACTTGGGCAATGTCCCAGGGCAAGCTTCTGCCCCTATTGTGATCCATAGATCCTCAATTTCCCCTAGTGCCTGCTACATTTCGGTAGCATTGATGGTATCCTTAACATAAATAGCTACCCCTTCTCCCTTTTTCCCAGTCCTGTCTCTCCTAAACAAGTTGTACCCTGGGACAGTCACCTCCCAACCAGGTTATTTGTGAACCATGTTTCGGTCACTGCCACCCAGTCTAGTCCTGTCTCAGCTATTGTGGCAGTGAGGTTAGTCATCTTGTTAGCCAGACTGCGTGCATTGAGGCATAGTGCTGACTGTGACACTTGGCCAGCTGGTTCTGATTGCTCTATGATTTTGAAAAATAAAAATGTAGTGTGTGATTGTCTGTCATGAGACATCCTGTGCTCCTGGATGACCCCCCCCCCCCGGTTTCAGTTCAAATGACAGGATATGTTAAACAACAGATCTCTGTAATGTGATTAACTTCCAAGTTGCATTTTATGGCCGTGTTTATGATCTGAGTTGCTTTGAAGCCAGGAAACTAAAATATCCATTTTATGACATCTTCAGAGGAAGAACAGTTAGTTTCAGCTGGTGTTAAAAAGCTATATGGCATCTAGGTGAGAAAACTGTGTAGTTGTGAAAGGTCTTTTGATATGGGCTAGGAAGCAGAAAACCACTCAAGATCAAAGAGACATATTGGGAAATGAGTTTTTGCTGATGTCATCTTATTTAATATACCTCCTGAGTGATAAGACATTATGGTTGTATAATTTTTAATATTCAAGGAGGAGCTAGGTAACATCATGGAAGAGGTTGGTATAGAGGCAGTTTAAACTATTCTGTGCCTGATCTTTAGGGACACTTTTCTTTGTGGGCTCTTAGAAACAACATCTACTTTAAGCACTGTTTAGAAGATAATACGTTAGCTAGGAAAGTCGAACTGTATCGTCATAGGAGTTTATGTTTGTACTTTAACCTTGTTCTTTTAAGTGATTGCATGCTTTGTGATATATGGTTCTGTGTTTACATTTTACATATATTTTATCCATGTTTAAGTAAATCTATATTTAAAGAGACTGCCTGGTGTGCCTTCGGAATTCTTTCTTTTGCATGTGAAGTACAGATGGTTAAAGTTGACACTGTTCATAAGCTTAATGGTAATACCAAACTGGGAAAAGGTAAAAATTTTCCTAAGGTCTTTCATAGAGTTTTTAGGGTTCATTTTGAATACCTGGTTAGGCACCCTTAGGTGAAAGATATCTGGCACTCCCCGAAGAGCAGAATTATCTGAGCCTGTACATTTGGGTACGCTAGCATAAGGTTCACAGTTTGAATCCCTCCAGAACTTGAGACCAAAGATGATTTGGACCCACAAAGAGACAGGAGGGTTACCCTGTTCTGTTACCAGTTCACAATACTGCACTCAGAGGTTGGCACTGTGGGAGCAGAGGGCCCGACCTGCTGAGTAGGTTTGTAACGCTGACCACTCTTGCTGTGTCGCCTTGTTTGTCATGCCTCCCTTGATCTTATTGTTTGTCCCTTTGTAGTTTTCCCTGTTTATGGTTCCTCCCTTTCCATTGTGATGGTCAACGCCAGAGTCAGAAAGGGTTTTATGTTCCCGGCTATCTACTTTTGCTATCCTGGAGTGTGTAGATCTGGTGTTAGCTGGAGGGGGAGAGACAGCAGGCTTTATGTGTGCTTCTCCTAGAGCTACCGTTATCTCCCCTCCTGCTAGTTTAAATGTTCTACGTGGATGTCAAATTTCTGGCCCAGTGTTCTGACTCTCTCTTTAGTCAGGTGGAGGCCGTCGAATTTGAAGAACTGCCTTTCCCAGAAGTTGCCCCAGTTTCTAATGAAGTGGTGCCCCTTTGTGCCGCACCAGTCCTTGAGCCATGCGTTGAGCTCACTTATCTTTTTCTCTCTGATTTTCTGCCTGTTCATCCCCTTTTCCCAAACAGGCAGAATCTCAGAGAATGCAATGCTGGATGAAAATGAAACCAATTTCTCGCTGAGCTGTGCAATGTACTCCTTATCCTCCTCAACTGACTGGCTAGTGAGGTCATTGGTCCCTAGGTGGACCAGGATGTTTGAGCCCTCTTCTTCCTTTTTAACTATGTTGACTATTTGGTCATTGTCCCTTCAAGCGGATGCTCCTGGAAGACATCTGACCTGCACATCTGCATGTTTGTTTTGTCTCAGGTGGGGGTCCACACCGTGAATCATGGAGTCCCCTGTGATTATGATTTTTTCCTGTTGAGGTTTTGTTTATGATGTTGTTTTGCTATCCTGTTGCATTTGGCATTCCTTTGTCCCAAGACCTCCTCCATCGTTACGGATGGTATGGACGCAAGAGGTATGTTCCTGTTTGCTGTGTTTAAAGTACTTTGTTGGTTTGGGAGAGTTGCCCGAGCTCTGCCTCTTTTCCTGCAACCAGTTGCCATCCCCCAGGCCTGGTTGTTCTCTGGGGGAGAGGTGTGCTGGTTTGGTGTCAGTAATGTGGAAGTGCACTCCTAAAAGAAATGTTTCCCTGTAGGTGGTTATGCAGGATGCTGATCTCACCCCATGCCTCCTGCAGCTGAGCCTTGAGGTGACATATCTCTGAGCATATGGGACAACGGCCCTGCCTTCAGGCGATGTCACCATTGAAGAGTGTCTTGCAGTGTTGGCAGCCAATGATATCCATGTGCGTGCCAGTGGATGGAAGGAAAGAGTACATAATTATTCAAATTTAGCAGAAGATGATCTGTTCCAGGCAGACGAAAGAGAAATAGGCTTTTTTTTTTAACCTTTGTTACTCCTTCTTGCTGAAAAAACAATCAGTTTGTTAAGGTCTGCCACTTAGTAGCACAACTAGAGGCTGGAGGAGAGAAGGTCTCTTTCCCAGTCAGTGAAGCTCAGCAGACAGTAAAGCTAGGGGCTGTAATGCACTTTGTGTATACCTCCTAAGGTTGCTCTTTGTGTCTGAGCTGTTGTTTCTGGTTATTTCTGTCTGAGAGCTTTATATCAGCTGACCACTATTACAGTGGTGGGTACAGCAGACAGTAAGGCTAGGGGCTGGACTGCTCTTGGGGTATGCCTCCTAGGGGTGCCCTTTGTGTCTGAGCTGTTGCTTCCAGCTGAGAGCTTTCTATTAGTCGACCACTATTTCAGTAGTGATACAGCAGTACAAATGCTGATTTACATACAGCAGCTAGGAATTCTGGGTAAGTGTTCCAACTGCTTCTTATGCTGAGAGAGCAGCCGCTGGCTGGGTCTGAGCAGAGCGATCAAGGAGAGAAATCACCTCAGCGGAGATAGGAGCCCAGACGGTGCACTCCAAGAGGGATTCAGCCAGGTAGAACTGCTGTCAAGGAATCCCTGCTTCTGCACCTGTTGGAGTCTGCCTTCCCTCTGTGATTGGTCTCTCTCCCAGTCAGGGAAGATCAGTGAAGCTCAGCAGACAGTAAGGCTAGGGGCTGGACTGCACTTGGCATATGCCTTCTAGGGTTTCCCTTTGCGTCTGAGCTGTTCTGGCTCTTTGGCAGACAAGATGGCTCTGAGATCTCTTTATGGAGATTACCAGAGGGTAATAGCTCTGTAAAAGGCAGAATTTCAGTATTGAGGTGTTGTCTCAGGTAAAACTAGGTCTGCCCAGCTCTTCCGCACCATGGACAGTCCAGTGGTGCATTATCACAAGAAAAATCTGACTAGTTTTGCCTTTTTTGTACCTAGACAGCGTGTGCTCCATTAGGGCAAGTATTGCTCCAGGTGGCCTGTCATAGACTAGCAGTAGTCCAGAGGAGAGGCATTTGGGCATTCCATCTCTCTGGAGTGAGTTCCAGTCAGTCTGTGAGACTGATGTCCTGGGGGTGGTCTCTTATTTGAGTCCCACATGCTGCGAGGTGGACCCAGGCCTGATGCGGCTTTTGGTGGGTTGTCACATGGCTCTGTCTCCTTTGTTCATTCGCAATGTCTGATGCTCCCTCTCAGAGAGTTATTTCCTGAGTGTTCTTAAAGGAACCTTCGTAAAACCCCTTCTGATGAAGCCATCTCTGGACCGGGAGCTGCTGGCGAACTAGACACCCATCTTGAACCTTTCCTTTCTGGGGAAGGTCATCAGAAGGTGGTGGCAACTCAGCTTGAGGCCTACTTCATAATAGTCAGGTTTGCAGCCTCGACACAGTACGGAGCCATGCTTGTCAAGGTGTTTAATGACCTGCTCCTGGCGAGAGATAGAAGAGAATGATTTATTCTCACTCTTCTCAATCTTTTATCAGCATTTGACACCATGGATCATGGAATGTTGATTGACCACCTTGTGGAATACATGGGGACTTGTGTTGAAATGGTTTGAGTCCTTCCTGACTGCAGATCACAGAAGATTGTGCTGGTACTGCTCTTGTCACAACCAACTGTGATTAGCTGTGAGTTCTGCAGGGTTTGGTTCTATCGCCAATGTTATTCATTATGCACATGCTGCCACTGGGATGGTCATTTGACAGAACACTGTGAGTTTTCAGTGCTATGCAGATGATACTCAACTGTACCAGTCCTTTACACCTCATGGGCAGGCAGCATGCTTGGTGTTGGAGCAATGCCTCTAGAAAATTGTGGACTGGATAGCCTTGAGTTAGCTGAGTCTTAATCCGAATAAGATACCCCCTACCTCTTGTCTTTGTTCCTTCCTCCCTACCTACTGGTATTGCCCTGGCCATTTTGCCCGCCCCCCCACTATGTCTGTATGAGTAATTTCCTCTTGCGTATCAAAGTTCAATTTTATTTGATGCAAGTACCTGTTGTACTGTTTTGCCTTTCCGTGTTAATGATTATGCTTCTTTGATGTACTGTCTTGTCTTGTTGTAAAAGACTACTATTTTTGTAATGCTGTTAATTAAACAGTTTATTTTTTCTCCTTTTGTACTGTCTTCCATATTCCTTACCCCAGAACACACATGGAAACAAGCTGTTATCAGCTCAGAATGTCTTTCTTGGCAAAACGTTTGAAATAAATATGATGCAACTGTTGCTGATGGAGACATGCTGCTGCAGGTCAGCAGCCATATGGAATGCTATGATGTTGCCTTGTTGGAACAGCAATACAGTGGCCGCTGTGAATAGGGTGAAAAAATGGGAGTCATTGTTGTGGACTGTGGGCTGACCATTGAACACCATGTATCATCCATGGTCTGCTCTGGATTCTTTGAACTTGGGAATATCTCTCAGATTAAGCCCTATGTGATGCAAGAGGACCTGACTGCCTTGGTGCATGCCTTTGTGACCTCGATATTGAACTACTGTAATGCTGTGAACCTTGGGCTGTCCAGAAGGTTGGTACAAGTATATCACCTGCAGTTAGTGCAGAATGCCCCGGCCAAGCTGAATATGGGTACCTCGTATAGGGAACATATCACAACTGTACTGAGGCAGCTGCACGAGCTTCCAGTTAGCTGGTACACCACCTTCAGGACTGCTGTGTTACCTTACAAAGTCCTGCATGGTTTGGGGTTGCACTACCTAAATTTGGTCTCTTAGCTTGGTATGTTCTCATTCACCTCCTCCACTCCTCTGACAGTTTTCTCCTGGCTGTCCCAAGGCCATGTCTGAAACTCCCCGGTGAGATGCTGTTCTCTGTGGCAGCCCTTTTATTCTGGAAAGTTCTGCCTTTATATCTCAGGAGTTGACCATCACTTGCGTTCTTTAAAAGGGGGCTAAAAACCTGTTCTCTTTAGCTTTTAACTAGTTTCAGCCAAGGCACTGTCTATTATTTATTGTATTTGAGCATTTTTACTGTATTCTATATATCTGTTTTATATTTTATGGTTTGTGGATATCTGTAAAGTGCTCTGAATCTACTGTGGATGGGGCGCTATAGAAAAATAAATGCCATCCCTTGCCTAAATACATCCTTATTTCTGTGTCTATGTAGTTTCTATAGACTTCTTCCTCCAACAGTGCGGAGTTGAAGCTCCATCTGGGAGAGGGTTTCACGAACGTGTGTTGGGGATTGCTAATATCACCAGGGTGTAGCTGGATATGGTTCTAAGTCTAGTATTATTACCATTAATGATATTAGAATTAGAACCAGACCGGAATTAAGGCTTTTTTTTACAGCCTTGAGGTTAGAGTAACGAGCTGTTAATGAGCTTGGTTCATCTAGTAGACCTGGGTTTGATTCCCACAGCCTCCACTTGTATACTGTAAGATTCTGAGCAAGTCACTTAACCACCCCAGTGCTCCTGGCTTGCCCCTGAAAACAGGCACTTGTGCCTAGTGAGCCTCTTCTGGTTACAAAAGAATAAAAACAAAATAATTAACCACTCTGAAGAGACCTGAAGATGCAAAGAAGTCTGTTCTTTAATATATGTGTTATGTATGGTTGACCAAAATGTGTATTCCCAGTCTTTGGGTTTGTCCTGCCTACAGCTATCTACCAGGCCCAGGTCCTGCTGGAGCGTTTGCAAGTCATGTCCCTTCTGTGGCACTGTAACTTGTGGGTTATGCCTCCTTCATCTATCTAAGTAAGGATCTGCTATTGGGCTAAAAACCCTTCCAAGGACAATAGGTATGTCTCCAAATTGCTGCAAGTTATTTGAGACCTCATGGGAAAATCAGGGTTATCCCCAGTGGGCATACAGTATATGTTGGCCAAGATCACCTCCCTCCCCTGCAGTTTCAACTTAGATGGCATCCATCAACCATCTGTGACTGTTAAAGTATCTCTACCTGACAGTTCATATTTTTGTGAATCAGATTTACTGCCCCCATGCTTTTCTGTTGTAGTTGCCACCCCCACCTCCCCACCCATTCCCTGTGCAAGTTTGTGACCACCACCCCTGCATTAGGTACATTGAAACACTACTGAGGCATGTAAGGACTTACGGTGCCCCCAGCTCTTTTTGCCTCTTAATGGAGTTTGAATTCGTGTTCCATGAGATGACATTACATTGCAAATTTGGTTGGGTCATGTAACAGTGGCATTCCCCATTACAGACTGCATTGCCTGCTCATATCATAGCGAAACTAGGAAGGCCTGTCACTACAAACATAATGAACCACATACACATGTTTCTTAACTATAATTGAAACAAACTGTGTAACTCTGGCTGTATACTGAATAACCCATTTCTGTATGCCAACATACAAGCAGGGTTTAGCCAAATAGTTAAAAATAAAATAAACTTGCATAACACGCCCCTGCAGCATTTGGCAGTGCTTGCTGAGAGTGTTGGCTGCTCTTGGGCATGCTTGCTAGCCAAAGGGAATAACATAAGTACCTAACAGAACTCTGAAGCAGGATTTTAGTGTCCTTTTTTTTACCGGGCATTTTTTTTTCTTTTTAGCCTAGTTCTAGTCAGTTACCACCAACATAAAGAAGTCTGTGCAGTGTGTCCTAGTTCCACAGAATGCTGTACTAACCTTATTTGCAAGAGTTTCATTTACTCCAAAACTATAGAAGCTCAGTGGCTCCAGGATGGCTGACTGAGAACAAAAGGGGGATGAGGGTCACGTGATGGACATGGACCAATCTGGGGAGTAGAAGGAAGGCCCACCTGGGAGAGGCCCTTTTGAAGGATAACAGGAAGCACTCCTAATGTGTCCCCACACATGTTCATGTCCCAGCACATGGGTGGAACAGCACAGGGGTGGAACAGGTGAGACACTGGCATCTTAGGTGTCGGCAGACATCCGCAGGGAAGTGGGGGTCTCTGCCAGTAGACTAAGGTAAGTTACCTGTTTGCATCTGTTGTTGCATTCAATGACAAGATAGATGGAAGATAAATGGTAGGCCAAAATGGGGAATAGGAGCAACACCCTGTCTAAGGTAGGCCAAAACAGGGAATAGAAGCAACACCCTATCTAAGGTAGGCCAAAACAGGGAATAGGAGCAACACCCTATCTAAGGCAGGCCAAAACAGGGAATAGTAGCAACACCCTGTCTAAGGTAGGTCAAAACAGGGAATAGGAGCAACACCCTATCTAAGGTAGGCCAAAACAGGGAATAGGAGCAACACCCTGTCTAAGGTAGGCCAAAAAGGGGAATAGGAGCAACACCCTATCTAAGGTAGGCCAACATAGGGAATAGGAGCAACACCCTATCTACGGTAGGCACAATCAGGAAATAGGAGAAGCACCCTATCTAGGGTAGGCAAAAACAGGCAATAAGGGCAACACCCTAGCTGGGGTATGTGTACAAAGGGGAATAATAAACAACAAATGGGATAGAACTAAAAACACCCTATCGGGGTAAAGGGTGCATAAGGGATGGGTGGAATCAAAAGGGTAGCCACAAAACTGGGAATAGGAGTAACACCCTATCGAGGGTAGGTGTACAAAGAGGTATAACAGACAGCATAAAGGAAAAACTAGAAATACCATATCAAGGGTTTGGGTACATAAGTATTTCCAAGTAACACAGGGAGAGTAGGAATTGGGAATGCTGGGAGTGGTGCAGTGCAGTGACTGTGGGATGGCAGTTTCCAGAGAGAGACCTTCTGGAGACTGCAGTGCTGCCTCATCTGCATATACCTTTCTGGGTTGAGGGAGGAGGTCTCTATACTCCAGGCTGAGTTGGCTAGGATTCGGGAGACCTCCTCCCCCACCCAGGGGCCACCATGTCTACTACCGTTACCTCAGAGGATGCCAGGGAGGAGGAACGACTGGACTATGATGGGCTTGGGAAGGGTGAGTGTGCTGGGATCTGGAAAGGTGATGATGGTGGGTCAGAGGCACATTCTTCAACCGGTACCACTACAGAATTCCTACACTGTTCTGGTGGGGTTGGACTACGGTGAGGAGGCACCCATGGTAGTTGTCAGGAAGGATGTGGGGGTCCTCCATAGTGGAGGCCCCAAGGTGTGTGGGAGAGGACCCCAGAGGAGGAGGAAGAAATTTGATTGTGAGTGGGATAGATTTGGGAACGGGGGGCAGAGAGGGAGGTCAGGTGCTCAGCGGGATGGGAAACAGATCCTGGGAATCACTAGGGCAGCAGGATAGAAGAAGGAGCTGGATGTCATTGTCCACCTGGTGACCAAAGACCTGGCTCTGGATGGTGGTGAGACAGTGCAGGGAGAGTTTAGGGAGCTGCGGAGAGGTCTTAGAGAGGTAGTGCGCTCAGTTATTTTCACTGAGGTGCTACCTGTTTATGATGGGGAAAGAGTCATGGTGCACTGAAAATCATTACTGGCATATGGCCATGTCAAGCTGTACTCGATACAGGAAAGACAGGGCGGGAAGGAAAGGAGGGTGTTTGGTGCTTTATGTGAGGGAAAGCATAAAAGCAACAGAGACACAGGGAATAGAAAGGGGGACAGGGAACTGTGGGTCGCCATGGAGATGGGGAATGGAGTCATTATTCACAGTGGCATGATCTACACATCTCTGGCACAGGAGGAGGAGTTAGATAAGGTACTGGTGGAAGCCAGTGGTAAAATGGCAGAACAGGTAGAGGTGCTGCTGTTGGGGGGCTTCAGTCTGCCTGATGTAGAATGGAGCCTCCCAGCTGTGGCTTCAGCTAGAAACAGAGACATCCTGGAGTTCCTGCAGCGGGTGCTCCACAGGCAACTAGTCAGTGAACCTAGTTGTGATGGGACAATACTGGACCTGGTTATTACTTACAGGGACAGTGTTGCAGACATCTAGGTGGGAGGCCACCTGGGGACAAGTGATCACCGTACAGTGTGGTTCAGTATAGGGATGGCTGTAGAATTAAAGCACACAAGAGCGAGGGTCCTAGACTAAACATGGATGAATGCCTCATGGATGACCCGGCAATGTGGGATGACCTGGTTGGGGTGGAGGGACAGTGGGTGAAGCTAAAAGGGAGCATAGTAAAGGCAACAAACTCCTATGTCAAGCAGGTGAGAAAAAGCAAGAGGAAAAAGAGACCACCATGATTCTTGAAAGAGGTGGCAGAAAAAGTAAAGGCTAAAAGGGTAGCATTGAGAAGGTATAAGGCTATAAGGAGACACAGAGGGAGGAAAATAGGGAGGTGTATGAGGGGAAACAGAGGGAAAGCAGTAAGGAGCATGAAGGTGCAAACTGAAGAGAGAATAGTCCAGGCAGTAACAAAAGAGGACACAACATTTTTTAGGCATGTGAGTGAAAAGAAGTTCAGGGAGAGAATGTAATTTAAAAAAAGAAGGTGGGGGTCTGTGCAGAGGGGGAAGGGGAGGGGCCACATAAAAGTAATAGGAGCTTGGGGGGGAAATTAGTCCTTTTTTAGAGGAGAGAGTCCTGAAGGGATGTGCTAATCAGAAAGTGGTCGAAGCTGTGGAGCTGGACAGGTTGCATTCAAGGGTATTGAGGGAGCTCAGGGAGCTACTGGCAGCACTTCTAACATTCCTATTTAACAGTTGACTTGAAACAGGTGGTTCCAGAGGACAGGAGGAGGGTAGATGTAGTCTCTCTTCACAAAAGTGGTAGCAGGGGGGTGACTGGCAATTATAGGCCCAGCAATCTGACATCAGTCATGTGAAAGTTAATGGAATCACTGCTGAAGGAAAGGACTGTAGAATATCTTGAATCCAGTAGGTTACAAGACCCAAGGCAGCATGGATTCATGGGGAGGTGGATGTCAAATGAATCTGATAGATTTATTTCACTGAGTGACCAAGGAATTAGATCAGTGTGGAGCAGTGGATATGACCTACCTAGATTTCAGTAAGGCTTTCAACACCATTCCACATATGAGACTAGTAAGGAAGTTGGGTAGCTTAGGAGTGAGACTAAAGGTAGTAAACTGTGTAAGAAATTGGTTAGGGGGATAGACAACAGAGGGTGGTGGTAAACAGAGTTCACTCCAAGGAAGGGTAAGTGACCAGCAGGGTGCCTCAGTGATCAGTGATGAGACTGGTACTCTTTAATGTTTTTAGAAGTGACATTGCAGAGGAGCAGGAAAGGAAGATCTGCCTCTTTGTGGATAACACCAAAGTCTGCAATAGGGTGGACACTCTGGGTGTGTGTGTGTGGAGAGGATCAGCAGAGACATGAGAAAGCTCGAGGAATGGTCAAGGGTATGGCAGCTAGATTTCAGTGTGAAAAAGTGCAAAATAAGGCTCTTAGGGCACAAAAACCCAGGGGTGGAGTACAAAATGGGTCGAGTGGTATTGACCACCAAGCAGGAAAGAGACCTGGGAGATTAATCAGATTGGGTGACTTAAAGGTAGTCATTCAGTGTGAGAAGGCAGTTGGAAGGGCTAGTGGGATGCTAGCATGCATAGGAAGGGGTATATGACAGAAGAAAGAGGGTAGAGGTATTGCCCCTGTATAGATCATTGGTAAGGTCCCACCTTGAGCACTGAGTCCAATTCTGGAAACCACATCTCCAGAATGACATAGACAGAGTTGAGGCAGTCTAGAGGAGGGCAACTAAAATGGTGCAAGGTCTGCACCAAAAGCTCTACAATGAGAGACAATTGGACCTCGATATGTATATCCTGGAAGAGATGAGGAGAGGGGTATGATAAGAGAACTTTAAATACCTCACAGGGGTAAATAAGGTACAGGAGGAAAGTATTTTTCAGGAAAAACAGAGCTCAAGAACATGGTGACATGCTGTGAAGCTGGAGGGGGTAGATTCAATGGTTATGTGAGGATGTACTTCTTTACAGAAAGAGTGGTGGATTCCTGTAATAGCCTTACAGCAGAGGTGGTGGTGGCAACAACAGAGGTGGGGTTCAAGAATGCATGGGACAGACATAAAGGATTCTTAGTGGAAAGGAAGGGGAGAGGGAGAAAGAGCTGGAGATCGATTAGGGTCTGCAGTGATTGTGTAGGGAGAAATTGGCAGACATAATGGGTCAAGCGATCTTTATCTGCCATCAAATTCTGTGTTTCTATGTAATATATGAATAAGGGCCCATGAAAAGCCTTGTGGTGAGGCCAACTGCCTTCACAGACAGCGACATGATTTTGAATTATAATGGTACATGACCACAGTGCAGTACCGACTTCAGTCTGCTACAGCTCCACATTACTGTTGCATTTGTTACTTTTTTAGTTTTATTGATAACATCATAAAAACACAGGCTATAACATACTAGTCCATACAAAGGTTAAGGCGGGTTTATCCATGAGATAATAAAGCAAGACAAATTCATTAGGAAAGAATTGTCCGCAAGGGTGGGAGAGGGATTTCAGACCTGATAATTAAATACCCAGTCACAGATACATACAGAATCATAAAATCCCTATCCCTTGAACTGAAGAGGGCATGACCTAAAGAAGAGAAGAAGAATAAAGAAATACATAGATAACTGAATTCAATATAACAAAAAGTCTTAATAATGAAAACATCTTCAGACAACTTGGCCAACTCAAACCAGGAAGGATAAAACCTCAGAGGATTTAATGATATAGTTAAAATATTGAAACATTTAATCAAATTTGTTTAGGTTTTCTCTAGGGTGAAGTGCACTTTCTCTGTTCTATAACTGTCAATCATAAAGCTCATGCTGGTTGCAAATATGGGCAGAGATATAAATCTTTCCACGTCATAAGAACACATTCAAATGCATTAATGAAACCCAAGTGTACTAATCCAAGTTGGAGCAGAATGTCCAATTTATATGGCTTGCCAATGCTGAGCAATATACATTCAGCCTTTCTAATTAATATTATCGAGGACACTTTCAATAATGTTTTTAACACTTTACTCCAAAAGGAATCCTGAAAGGGGCAAGTAACAAGCATATGTTCTAATGTACGAATGGATTTGGTACATCTTGGTCAAAGGTCTGAACATTCTTGATTCATTTAAATGAACTTATTGGGTGTATAGTGGGTTCTGTGTAGGATGTTACAGTAAATTTGCTGTAGTTTAGTAGAACAAATTCCTAGTTTTGGAAGATCAATAGTGCACTCCCAATTCTTTGTTGAGAATTCACATACTATTTATTTATTTTTATTTATTGAAAAGTTTCACCAGGAAGGCAAACTGAACAACAGGTTGCTCATCTCACGGTGTGACCTGAGGTACAGGGAGTATAACATACAGAAAAATATGTAACAGACAGCTTTTTAATTTAACTTCCCATTTGGATTTAAGATTCAAAAGATTTTTCCCACTATTGACTGTTGGAAATGTGTTTATTTTTGGTATAATTTTATATCTAGTATTACTAAAGAATATATTCTCTAATGCATTTTGTTTTAGATACATTGAGATAGCCATATTTTTGAGATATAATCATGAATTTGAAGATATCTGAAGAAATATTTCTGTGGTAAGTCAAATGATGATTTTAAAGTGGAGAAATCCATGAGACCGTTAACATTAAACAGATTTCTTATCTCTTTTAGGCCTTTGATATGCCATTTTTAAAGTGTAATATCTAAAATAGATGGAGTAAAATTTCCATTTAAATGTATAGGGGAGTGGAGGGAAGCCTTATAAGTTATTTTAGTTAGGATCAATACTTTATCCCATGTTTTGTAAGTCGATTTTGTAAGATTTGATAAGTGATTCCTATATGAACCAACGAATGCTTGATATTTTTATAAGGACTAAAAGCAGACTTTATTTGGCATGGAAGCCAAGCTACACCATGTTGAAACTAAGTCATGACTGGTACTAAATTAGCTGCAAGATATTAACTAAGATTCATTAAGAAATTAGGAGCAATAAAAGGCAGAGGCCCATGTGGTAGCTCCATATTACCAGTACAAATTTAGGAGTGAACGCCCACCCAACTGTTTAGGAATATAAAGTGTATCCATTTTTAGTTGTAGTTTTTTCCCCTTCCATAACATTTTTTTTATATTTTTTTCAAAGTCAGAAAATAATTTATCTGTGATACATATGGGTACGGGCTGAAAAAGAAGTTACATTTAGGAAGTATATTCATTTTGATTATATTTGTATTGCCAAATAATGTAAGGGGGAGAGTTTCTCAATGGTGTAGATCTCTTTTTACCTCAGTAACCAGATGGTTATAATTTATCTAAAAAAGTTTCAAAAAGTCATTATTAATATAAACTCTCAGATACTTTAACTAGGTCACTATTTGTAGATTATGCACACAGGGTAACCTGAAGTTACTCGAGGTAGGTAGCTTCCATGACCTCTGATTTACTGCAGTTAATTCTATAACCTGAAACTGTACCAAAGTGGGTCAAAAATTTTATATTTATTTTATTTTATTTTATTGAAATCTAGGATTACAAATACTTTTGAGCAGGAACTGCTTGTTTACAAAGGCTCCACGTCGAAGGAATGGGGGGTATACATACATACAAAGGTCAACTTAATAATACATAGTTACACAATAACAAGAAGTAAGAGACTGAGGCTTAGGAAATTCCAGTAATTCAAAATGTGCCAAATGTTAGGTAGCATGACATAACCAGCCAAGGGCAATCTTGGAAATAAGCACTGCAGGTGAGAGGGAAGGGGGGTATGCAGGCAGGAAGGCCATTGTCGGAGAGCAGACAGTGAGGGTAAGAGCTCTAAAGGGGAGAGAGAGGAGGGATAGAAGTCAGGAAATGCCCCGGGGGAGGAAAGGGAGAGGGGGCAAGGGGGGGTAGGTAGGTAGAAGGATTTAATTCTGAGAAACACTGGTCAAGATTATCAGTAAAAATTAAAGTGTCATCCACATAAAGACTGATCTTATGCTCAACTGAATCTACTATTAACCCTTTAATATTTTTATTAGCTCCAATGGCTTTTGCCATAGGATCCAATGCTAGAGTAAATATGAGGGAAGAGAGGGGGCAGCCCTGTCTGGTACCACATTGCAGTAATAATAGATCAGAAAATCCTTATTAATCCTGATTCTAGCTGAGAGTTTTGAAAACAAAATATCAATCCAAGATTTAAAGTAAGGACCACACTGAAGATGTCTTAAGACAGCCTTAATATAGTTCCACTCTAGTACATTAAAAGCCTTCTCTGCATCCAGAGAAAGCATAGAATAGTCTGAGGATTTAGACTTATCAACCAACTTGATTGTACATCTAATGTTTGATCTGAGTTTACACCCTTTAATAAACCCATTTTGGTTATGGTGTATAATGTCTGGCAGAATAGGATCTAATCTGTTAGCTAAGACCTTAGACAAAATGTTAGTGTCTGCATTAATTAAATAAATAGGGCATCATGAACCAGGGTCTGTAGGATCTTTGTCCTTTTTTTTTAAACAATAAAATTGTAGCTTCACTAAAAGAGGGAGGAAGTGAATGTGTATGATAGCAGAAATCAATATTTTTTTTCAAGTGAGAGTTATTAACTGAGAGAAAGATTTATAAAAATCTATGGAGATGCCATCAGGGCCTGGAGCTTTACCACTGGACAGAGCATTAATAGCCAGATCTAGTTCCCTAGTGGAGGTTTCTGCCTCCAGGGCTGTTAGCTGTGTGTGATTTAAAGTACAGAGGGGAATATTGTGCAAAAATGAATCAGTATCTCAATTGTCCTGAGTTCTTTTAGTTGAGTATAGTTTTTTTTTTAAACGTTAACACCTGATTAATTTCCTGAAGAGAATTAATGAAGGTGCCAGACTGATTGCTAATATGGGTAATATTATTATCTTGATTTTCTTTTCAAGTTCCCAAGCTAGGATTTTATTGGGCATATCCTCTAGGGCATAATATTTGGAATGGATAAGCAATAACTGTTTCTCAGCTTGATGAGCTGCCAAATTATTACACTGATTACATAAATCTAGTAGGTACTGTAGTAGCTTAGGATCATGATTCATCTTATGGATCTGTTCTTTCTGTTTACTGAGTTTTTCTAATGAATCTAAAGTCTGTTGTCTATCTTTCTTTCGCTTAGCATAAAATGCTATAGTAACCCCTCTAATATATGCTTTAAATGCATCCCAAACCATGGAAATTGAGGTACGAGTGTTGTAATTTAGCTGGAAAAACAGCAGAATTTCTTAAATTTTGATAAACATGGTCCAGTAATAGAGTAGGGTCCAGTTTTTTTTATCGTGACTGCTATTTATGCACACCACCGGCAGCCCCCATCCGACTGACCCCTCCAGCCCCATCTCCTAGAATTACCGGCTCTTACCTTGCCTGGCCCAAGAGCGGCGCCTGCGGGGAGTCGGTCTTCATTCTGTTGCCAGTGTGTTTTTCCCCTCCAATTGTCTCCCAGGGTCCCCAGGAGTATGAACGCATGTGCATGGAGGCACGCATGCGCAGTACAGCCCCAGTCACGACCTCTTCCCCCCCCCATGGCCTAATGCCTGGGCACCCTCTAAGCCCATGCTTCCCCTAGCCTCCACTGGGGGTCGCCATCAGCCGATGAATGCCGCACTTCCTCTGTGGAGAGGAGAGCTTGCCTGCCGGCAGCTTCATCCAGCTCTGCCCCCTCACTGCTGACTTCCAACAGCCCAGGCTCATTCCTGAACCCGGGTCGCCAGCATGGGTCGAGGTAAGGTGCCAGCGCCTCAACCCTTTATGCCACTGGGCTGGCTGAGTAGGGTCCAGTTTAAATGTAAATTGAGACTGAGCCCATGGAAGTTTCACAGTTATAATAACAGGAGCATGATATGAGATAAAAATACTTTTATATTCAGTTTCCTTAATACTGTATAAAAAAATATCTGAAACCAAAAATTAAAAAACAAATCGGTTCTAGAATAGCTTTGATGTACCGGTGAAAAGTAAGAATATTGCCTTTTTGTGGGGTATGCATGTTGCTAAGGATCGATTAATTAAAAATCTAACAAGAAATCCATGAGTTTAATTGGCAAGGGATCATAATGTCGCAGATGAAACTGTGCACATCAAGACTGTGCGGCACGATGCAGCATCTGGCAACACCCAACTGTTTCTCTTGGGCTTTGCCCCCCCTGTGCCACCCAGATGAGGGGCTTTGCCACCTCCCTGGAGCTATTATAATCAACTCTAAGGAGGTGTGGACATAGGGGCAAGAAATATAATTGAAAAAAAAAAGATTCCTTGGAAGGGAATCAAACCACTTCCCCCCAACCCCATCCACTGCTGGGTCAGGTACTCTAGCCACTCCACCATGGGAGTGCCTTGACCAAGCACCTGACCGGCAGTGACTACATCCACTTCCTTGTTGCTGGTGAGCATCAGGGGGTAGCGATAATTTCTATTACTGTAATTCCCCAGTCACTGTAAAGCCACATGCAATAGTAGCAGTGCGGTCTTTCTGTGTGCGGTTTCGTCCGCCATTTTATGACCCAGTAGGGTTTAATTGAATCAGATTGTAATTTATCTGAATAAACATGCAATTTATCCAGAGATTTGTTTAAAACTAGCTTAAAATCACTTTCAGTAATCAAAAGGGCTTTACATATGGCAGTGTTTAAGAATATTTTGTTAAAAAATGAGGTGAGTTTTCATTAGGGCCATAAATATTAACAATTGTAATGGATGCCCATAAATAGAGATTTTGTTGATGATATAGCAAACTTGATCATCAGTAATAGATTTTAGCAATTTTGATCCCAGAATTTTGTTTAAAGAAGATAGCCACCCCTCTAGCATTAGTGCTAAATACGGCATTTCCTCCCAGAACCCATCTTTTACTTAGAAAGGAAAATTCTTCTGGTAACAGATGCATTTCCTGTGTCATGAGACAGCTGGCAGCAATTTTATCAACATAATTAAATATTTTCCTACTCTTAATTTTATTGCTCATTCCCTTGACATTCCGTGTAAGAATGTTTAACTGATTACCCATTTTCCCTTAGAAAAGATGGGTAGATAAACAGCATGATATAAAGTTTATATGATATTTTGATTAACCTGCAAGGAACCAATATCCTGTGTGTTTTCTTTACAGTATCATAATGCCAAACAAACCAAAAAAAGAAAATAATAACCCTTATCACCTCCCTCCCCATACCCCTACTTGCCCCCACCCATTTCCATCCAAACTCTAAAGTAACCCCCACCCACCCTTCTTCCCTTGGAGCCAAACACATTCAAGTATTCAAGGACAAGAAGAAAAGAGTAGGAAAGTAATCATCATGGGGGACTCCATGATCAGGAAGGTGGAGACCCAACTGAGCAACTATGGACGTACAAGGGTGCTAGTCAAATGCCTCCCGGGGGCCTCAGCAAAATGTGACACCAACTGCATCAGAAGGATTGTGGAGAATGAAATGGAGGACCTGAAGATCCTGGTACATCTGGGGACAAATGACCCAGCAGGGCAGTTGGTAGAGGAAGCCAAACGAAACCTAGTTAAACAAGAAGACTGACTGGCCACTCAAACGACCTCCCTGGCCTTCTCTGAGGTCCTTCCTGTGTATGGCAAAGGCAGTAGCACAGAGAAGATCATGAGTAAAGAAATCAAAGAGTCCAACAAATGGTTATGGAGCTGGTGTCAAGAAAGAGGCTACCACTTTGTTGGTGCAAGGGGAGACTTCTGGGAGAGGGGGTTCTTCAGGTACGGTGGACTGCACCTAACGAGAGAAGAAGCAAAAGCACTGGGCCAAAAATTTGATGTGTGCATCAGGCATTTAAACTAGGGACGGGGGAGCTGGAGTCAAAGGACCCTATCTAAGATACCCTAGAAGATAGGAACTTAGCCGTAACTCCCCCCAAAACAGGAATTAATCACGGAATACAAAAAGGGACTAACAGGAACATGAAGGGAGATAAACACAAATGAAAGTGGGACTCAGTAGTATGCCTAGTAGCATAACTACTGGAAAGAAACTAGAGGTAAAACAAAAGGTCAAGGGAGGAAAAATTAAAAAGAGGGTTGACAGACCATGGAAAGCCATGTGCATGAACGTTCACAGCCCAGTAAATAAAATCTCAGACTTAATGGTCTTGATGTCAGAGGCTGACCTGGTCATTGTTGGTGTGATTGAGACATGATACACAGGGAACTATGACTGGGATATAGCTGTGTCAGGATACACTCTGTTCCAAAAAGATATGGTAGGAAAAGAATAGGGGATGAGTGGCTATCTGCATTAGAGAGGAAATGAAAGATACAGAAGTACAGAGCTTAAGTGAGGTAGGGGAGGCACTGTGGGTCATGTTAGAAATGGGGAATGGTACTGCCATTCGAGTAGGTGTGATCTACAGACCTCTGGCACGGGGGGGGGGAGTTGAACAATGCATTAGTGGAACTAATCCATGAAATGGCTGCAAAAAGGGAGATATTGCTGATGGGAGACTTCAGTTTGCCAGATGTCAATTGGAGCACCCATACTGCAGCCACAGCAAGGAACAGAAACATCCTGGAAGCTCCTCAGAGGTGGGACTCAGACAGCTAGTGGTAGAACACTCCCATCAGGGGGCAATATTGGGCCTGGTGCTTACCAATGGAGAAAGGGTAATGGATGTAGAAGTGGGGAGTCACCTTGGGTCCAGCGATCACAGTACGGTATGGTTTAACATGAGGATAGTAGAGGAATCCAGCCACATAAAGGCAAGGGTCATGGATTTCAGAAGGGTCAATTTTGCAAAGATGGAGGTATGTCTGAAGAAAGTCCTAGGGGCAGAGTGGGAAAGGGGATGTAGAGGATCAATGGGCACATCTTAAGGGTGCCATAATGGAAGCCATGAACCTTTGCATTAGGCAAATAAGTAAAACAAAGAGAAAGAAAAAGCCACTCTGGGTCTCGCTGGAGGTGGCAGGGAGGGTGAGGGAAACTTTATTTTTATTTATTTAAAATTTAGTAACCAGGAAAAGCACACTGAGCCAAGGCTTGTTTTCAGGTGCAACCCGGAGTAAGGGAAAACATGATAGTGCAGTTAAACATTTTTGAAGAAACCCATATACAAATCATTTAAGATCAATAGACATCAAACAGGTATATTGCTGAGACAACAAAACAAGGACAGGAACTATAAAATCTATACTATGTACATACCTATACTTACTATGCAAACAACAAAGGTCTTGTTACAGGGGTGGTGTTTGTTGATCTAACAAAGGCCTTTGATCTTGTCAGCCACCACCTCCTACTAAGTAAACTTAACCTCCTGGGTCTCGACTGCTCATTGTTAACCTGGCTAAAAAGTTGTCTCATTGGGAGGTTCCAAAAGGTGAAGTGGTCCAGTTCACTGTCTTCTCTGAGGCCTTTAGCACATGGCCTACCACAGGGATTTATCCTAGATCCATTACTTTTCTCGCTCTTTATTAATGAGCTTTCCAACTTCTGTGGTGGTGCATCAGTGCAACTTTATGCTGATGACACCATTCTATTCCATTCATCCAATGACATGGACTGGCTCAATCAGAGCCTTACTTCAGATTTCAATACACTTGAATAATGGTTCTCAGATAATTATCTAATTCTTAATACAAAAAAAAACAAAAAAAAAAAAAACAAAGCCATGGTATTCCACAATCCCTCCTCACAATACCCTCTCAAAATCTGCTCACTAGCCGGAGATTCCATAGAAGTAGTCCAAACCTTTAAATACTTAGGCCTATACCTTGACTCATCCTTCTCTTTAGAGACCTAAGTATCCTTGCTAACTAAAACTATCAACCAGAAGTTAGGTCTGTTGTATCATCTCCACCGTCTTTTATCAACCACCTCCTGCCAGAAAATTGCTTCCACATCCCTTCTCCCTGTACTTTTCTATGGCACACCCCTACTTCGCTCTGCTCGGTCTTCATCCATTGCCTGGCTCCAACAACTCTGTTATAGAATCAGGCACTTTGTCTCAGGGGTTGAACCTAGAAAACACCACTGCAATATCATGACCATCCTTCATTGGCCCGGATCATGACTCAAGGCTGCAGTACCTCATATTATGCTTTGTGTATAAACCAGTGAATCTTTTCGATCCACCTTGTCTAAAGGGAATTTTCTTTCGCAAAGAAGTTGCTTGTCCACTCAGATCATCCACATTACCTATTCTAGCAACCCCAAAACCTCGTCATTTCACTGGGAGGCGATCTTTTGCCTACCCTGCCACCACAACCTGAACTGCGCTATTGCCTCATCTCCTCTCTTGCTCTTCCCTATCACTATTCAAACAATTGCTTGCTGCGCACCTGCTCAAACCTCCTGATTGTTTTTGCTAACTCCTGCCTTTACCCTATTATATACACCTTAGTCCTATTATTTTTTTCTCTATCCTGTTAAAGAAATTTGTAAATGAATCTATTTCTTTCAACTTTTGTAAATATCTATATTTTCTCTGTAAATTTGTATATCTCACTGTATATCACTTGTAATTTATGTATATTAATGTTATTTACCCACTGTTTCAACTTTAGCTAACTTGCCTACCCCCTGACATTGTAGTACTCTCTTTGCTGTATAGCTGCCCTTGTCATCTATTTGCTGATTGTATCTGCTGTTCATAACATTTACTGCTCAGTATTTGTATTCCTGTTCTATGTGTTGTATGGGATTGTACTACATTGCATTGTATTTTATGCCTGGGTCAACCCTGAAAAAGGGACTGCATGGTCTCAGCGGGCTCACCCGGTTACCAAAATTCAAATGAATAAATAAATAAATAATAAAATATATAAGTAATAAAAATATAATAGCAATTCACAAAACAGCTCTAAAGCATGAGAAAAAAGACAGCATTCAGAAAATACAAAGGAACACAGAGGGAGGAAGATACAGGAATGTATCTGGAAAAACTAAAGGAGGCAGGGAAAGCAGTCAGAAAGACCTAGGCACAGACAGAGGAAAGAATAGCCAAGGCAATTAAAAAAAGGAGACAAGACCTTTTTTAGATACATTAGAGAGAAGAGAAAAACCAGGGGTGAGATTGTGAGATTAGAAAGGGAAGGGAGGAAGGGGGTCAACAGAAGGGGAACCAGGAAAAAGCAGAAATCCTGAACAAATATTTTTGTTCAGTGTTCATGGTAGAAGGGGACAAGGAGGGACCACAGTTAGGTGTAAGAAGTACCAAGGGGAGGAGTATAGATATAAGCCCGTTCACAGTAGAGGGAGTACTAAAGGAATTAGAAAAACTGAAATAGATAAAGCAATGGGGCCAGATGTAATACATCCCATAATTCTAAAGGAACTAAGAAGGGAGCTAGCTGGACTACTGGCAGCCTTGTTAGCAAATCATTAGAAATGAGTGTGGTTCTGGCAGACTGGAAGTGGGCAAATATTGTCCCTCTCCATAAGAGCTGGAGCAAGTAGGAGGTTGGTAACTATAGGCCAGTCAGCCTAACCTCAGTGGTAGGAAAATTGATGGAATCATTACTCAAGGAAAGGATTGTGACATACCTTAAATCCAGAAGACAGCAGGTTCTGAGACAGCATGGTTTCATGGCAGGCAGGTCTTGTCAAACAAACCTGATCGATTTCATCAACTGGATGACAAGAAAGATTGATCAGGGAAGGACGGTAGATGTGGCCTACCTGTCTTTTAGCAAGGCCTTTGATACTGTCCTGCATAAAAGGCTAATAAATTGAACAGCCTGGGAGTTGGATCCGGGGTTGTTAACGGGGTTAGAAATTGGCTGAGTGGTAGCACACATAGGGTGGTAGTGAACAGAGTTCAGTTTGTAGAAAGGGAGATGGCCAGCAGGGTGCCTCAAGGATCGGTGCTCAGTCCTCTTTAATGTCTTCATAAGTGACATTGCAGAGGGGCTAGAGGAAAAGGTGTGCCTCTTTGCAGACGGCACAAAGATCTGCAATAGGGTGGACTCACTGGGGTGGGGGGTGGAAAGAATGAGAAAGGATCCCAGCAAGCTGGAGGATTGGTCAAATGTATAGCAGTTGAGATTCAATGCAAAGAAGCGCAAAATTATGCATTTAGGTCATGGGAACCCAAGAGAGGAGTACTCAATGGGGGGGGGGAGAGGTACTGTCAGCCACCAAACAGGAGAAGGATCTAGGAATAATTGTATCTGAGGACCTAAAAGTGGCTGGACAGTGTGAGAAGGCAGTTAGAAGGGCCAACAGGATGTTGGGGGTACATAGGGAGAGGCATCACAAGCACATAAAAGGAGGTAGTGATGCCACAATACAGATCATTAGTGAGACCTCATCTGGAGTACAGTGTCCAGTTTTGGAGGCCAATCTCAGGAAGGACATAGACAGAGGGGAGGCAGTCCAAAGAAAGGCTACAAAAATCATACAGGGGCTGCACCAGAAGTCATATGAGGAGAGGCTGATATACCTAAATATGTATTCTCTAGAGATGTGAAGAGAGGGGGGACATAATAGAGACATATAAATACTTTAATGGGATCAATAAGGTACAGGAGGGTAGCATCTTTCAGAAAAGAAGATGGACAAGAACTAGGAGACATGAGATGAAGTTGGAGGGAGGAAGAATCAGGGGTAATGTGAGGAAGTATTTCTTTACAGAGAGGGTGGTGAATGCTTAGAACAGCCTCCCCATAGGGGTGGTAGAGGCAAAATCTGTAGATGAATTCCAAAATGCATGGGAAACACACAAGGGAACCCAAGAAAAAAGGAAGTGTAGGAAAGCTGCAGATCAACCACAGTCTGTGTCATTAAAGGTACAAAAAATGGGCAGACTAGATGGGTCAGGTGGTCCTTATCTGCTGACAAATTCTATGTATCTCTATATCTATGTATCTGTTTAATCTGAAAAATAACAAGCAGCTGAATGCCCCCCTCACTAAACTTATTCAGCTACCATAACATGCAGACAATTGAGCTGCAGTCCCTACTAATGGCCCAAGGAAAGGTTCCCCTTGTAAACCCCCAAACAACATCATAAGTGGCCATAGTGAAAGACAACAGCACTTACCATGCCTTGTGCTCCCGTTGTCCGGACCGATAGTTTCATCATGCAGTGCAGCAGTCATGTATCTATTTACGTAGTCATTGGCAACCATGGGAGACAAATTATGATCAGAATCATGCTAAGAGCTGGATTAAAGTGATAATAATTGTGATCAGTGCTGGAAAATTTAAAAGAGCCAATTCTGACTTAGAAAAGACCCCCAGAGAACATAAGAGAGAAGGGTGAAGTATTTAACTATAACACCTATGAATTTATATGGGGGGGGCGGGGAGTATCTCAAAAAAGTGGAGTTATATTTTAAGATGAGTAGAATAATTATAGAAAACACAGATGCCCCCCTCCCCCATCTAATTCTGTCCATGGCTGTTCAGTCTTTACAGCCCAGGGTGACAACATGCCAGACAGAACTAAATACGCGGTCCGACCCCGTCCATCAGTTAAAATTAAGTATCTATGGCTTGGATAATTGAAGAACAGGATCAGAAGGAGCACTTGTGGATTAACCCCAGCTTGTTGCAACTTGAACTGAAGGCATCTGTTGTTCTCTCACTGGAGGTATTGTATCCACATTAGATAAAAAACTTGATCAGATAGAATAAGATTCGACTGGAGTGGCTGAGTCTCAAAGGTCTGAGCAGACCATGAGCCACCTGATATGGTTTGGGAGACTTGAGCAGAATCACGATGTTGTGGATTTTCTTGTTGCTCTGTGTAGTTGGGATGATCCACAATGTTATTCTCAGTGATAGGGCTGGGTTTTAAAAATTACAGTGGATGCATTAGATCTTTCTTATTCGGGGCCGAGTCCTGATTTGACATCAAAAAGGCTTCCGCGCTCTTGGGATCATTGAAATAATGCATGCGGCCATGCCAAAACATATTGAGCTTGGCGGGTAGGAGGACACATTTTATACCTCTTTCGCTCAGAATGTCTTTAACTTTATCATATGCTTTCTTTGATTGTAGAGTCTCAGAACTGGTATCTCGGTAGACCTAAAATGTAATTCCCCCAGCAGATAAGCCCATTCAATTTGAGCTTTTCTCAGTACCCGTTCGCAATCTGAAAAATAATGGAGCTTAGCATAGACTAGTCAAGAGAGTTTAATTGGCCTCAAGCTAAAGCCGGTGTCCCATGGGCCCTCAGTGAGATGGGCTCTATTGAGAATTATTTTCTCTTCTGGGTATTTTAAACCCACCACTATGGTTAAAAGTTTCTCAAAGAAGGGCACGGGGTCCCCCTTCCCCTCCACAACTTCTGGAATATTAATTAATTGTAAATTATTACATCACAATCTGTCTTCTTGATCTATAACTTTTCTTTGCAGCATCTGTAGGTGGGCATGATTATCAGCTGTTTTTATTAAGGAATTTGCCCAGTTTTCAATATTGCTGTTCCTGTTTTTTGTCTTCCCAGTGTGTATGCTCAAAGCTTCTAGTTTATCACTAAGGCCAGTGACAGAATTTGATAATGCAGTCAGTGTAGCATTTAAAGAGTCAAAGCCTTTTTGAATATCATCTTTTAGTTAATTTTTAAATTGAATAAAGCAGTCCTCGGTTTCGATCTTCCATACTGGGAGGGGGTTTCAACTGATCAGGCACAAAATCAATCTGAGAAATAAATATCCACAGTTGAATTAGTTATTGAGTAAATTAACTTCAGAGGTGATTGAGTATTTATTGTGGAGTGAGAGGTCGGTTGAGCTGGAGAAAATTCTACCGATAATTGAGCGGAAACCACAGAGTGTGAAGGCGCTGAAAAAATACAAAAATCCTCAGTTTACCTATTTAGTTAGCCAGTTAGCTTTTGTTGACCGGGAAAGGAGGACTAGTCAATTCTGCCTGTTTTCATCCTCATCCTGGGGGAGAGGGGGAAGATACAGATGCAAACTGACATATGGAACCAGATTAAGCTGTTGGTGGTATTTTAGTGAACGGAGGGGGGGAATTTGGCCAGGACACTGGGGAAATTCCCCTACTCTTTCCGGTAGGGGATTTCGTCACGCAGTCATGGATGCTGGAGAGTGGAGTCGGCATCACGATGGTGCTGTACTACCTTTAGAGCCTCCCACTTTGCCTGGAACTACTCTACCTCGTACTTCATTGCCTGATATCTGCAAGGAACAACACGATTCATCGGAGGTCATGTTATCACTATAATTTGATGGTATTAATAATGTACCTAATACTGCTTGTGCTCAGGATTCTTTTCCTACGACTTTGCCTTCTGATGCTGCTTTACAAACGGAATGTCTTGCTTCACAGTTGCGGGTCCCCCTGCCAGATCCTCCCCAGTGCACTTCCGTTACCATAGGAGATGCGACAGGCTCGTCGCACTTGGGAGACTCTCCTATTACACCTAGCGTATCTCAGTTGCCACAGTCTTCTCACCTACCTACTTCTGCCTCTACTTCTACGTCAGACATTATGAGAACACGATTTGGACTTCCAAAAGAGACTTCAGCAGGAGATCCTGCTTGGACTACCTCAACTGCCTTACGCAATGCTGGCTGGACTGAAACAGCGTCAGGCTCATGGACCCCTGACCTGTCTTGAAATGAAGACAGACACGGTGTTTTGTTCTCCCCTTCCAGGCCTGCACTTATGAGCACATAATGGTACCCCACTACTAACCCCCCTTTTTTCAGAGTGGACTCCATTTACTATTACTCTCTGTGTCCTATTCTGGAGAATAGGACACAGAGAGTAATAGTAAATGAGTCCACTCTGAAAAAAAGGTTAGTAGTGGGGCACCGCAGGGTTCAGTATTAGGATCAATGTCCTTCAACAAGTCTTTATAAGCACATTGCAGAGGGACTGGAAGAAAATGCCCTTGCAGATGACACAAAGATCTGCAACAGAGTTGATGCACAAGGTGGGGTGGAAAGGATGAGAAGGGACTTGGCAAGGTTAGAGGAATGGTCAAATGTATGGCAGCTTAGATTCAATGCTAAGAAGTGCAAGGTAATGCACCTGGAAACAAAAACCCAGGGAAGAGTACACAAAGGGGGGTGAGATACTAACAACAACAAAAATGGAAAGGGACCTGGGGTAGTCATATCAGATGACCTAAAGGTGGGCAAGCAATGTGAGAGGGCAGCAAGGAGGGCTGGGGAATACTGGGATGCATAGGGAGAGGCATCACCAGTAGAAAACAAGAAGTTATTATCCCTCTGTACAGACAGCTGGTGAGACCACATCTGGAGTACTGCGTGCAGTTCTGGAGACCCAATCTCCGCAAAGACATAGACAGGATGGAAGCTGTCCAGAGGAGGGCAACTAAAATGGTGCAGGGTCTGCACCAGAAGACATATGAAGAGAGACTTAAGGAGCTTAATATGTATAGCCTCAAGGAAAGGAGGGAGAGGGGGGACATGATAGAAACTTTCAAGTACCTCAAGGGAATCAACAAAGTCCAAGAGGGTAGCATCTTTCAAAAAAAGAGGTGTGCAAGAACAAGGGGGCACAATTTGAAGATAGAAGGGGCGGCTCAGAGGTAATTTAAGGAAGTATTTTTTCACAGAGAGGGTTGTGGATGTATGGAATGGCCTTCCAGAGGAGGTTGTGGAGTCAAAAACAGTGGTGGAATTCAAGCATGCATGGGACAGTCATAAGGCAATTCTAGGGGGTGGGGGTAGGAAGAAGTAGGCTGCTGGTTAACTAGGATCTGCAACTTATCCATCAGGTAGGGAAATGGGCAGACTGGGTGGGCCAAGCGGTCCTTATCTGCCATCAAATTCTATGTTTCTATTTTTCTATGCTTTCTGATTTATTCAAGAACAAACTAGAGCAAGCCCTGCATAGAAATGCTGTTCGTCTACGTTATAGAGGTGGGCTTAAGGAGTTCCCAGACAGGTATTATGTTGCTCGCACATTACTGAAAGGCACTATGCAATACCAGGCTTCTGAAATATATGCATTAATTCATGTTTCTGGGGAGGAAACATTTGATGTCAGTTTTAAAACCACTGTTGGTTTGGAAAAATTCTGGCATAAGTATGCTTCCTTAAAAACACTGCTCCCTGGACTCCATTTTATGTTATCCCTCTTACTAAACCTTCTATACGTAGAGTCACCATTATGTTTCAGAATGAGGGGGTAAGTGTCAGTGAAATAAATCATAGGCTACAGAAACACTTAACAGTGTTATCCCCTCCTGAGGCACTTTTGGTTGTCGAAGGCCTCTGGACGGGAGGATGGAAGTTCAAAGTCAAGCTCTTTTTGGTTAACTCTGAACTTCAACACATTCCTAACAGTTTCTTTTTAGGTAAAGACCTAGGCGTCTGCTTTTATGGGTGTCAGCCCAGGGCATGCTACAAATATGGAGCACACACTCACCTGAGTAGCATGTGTGATCTCTTGAAATGTAGTCTTTGTAGGGGATATGGTCATCCAAGTGTTTCTTGTCTGAATGTCTTTAAATGCAATTTATGTGACGAACCAGGGCATGCTTACCACCAGTGTCCTTGGGCTAGCAAAAACAGTAAGGGAGGCTGGGATCCTGATATGTTGGTACAAAAGGTACAGGATAACAGGCAGGATGTTCCTACTTCACAAGTCACTGTTTCTGATCTTATGGATACCGCCCCGCTTTCTCCTTCAGTGCTTAGTGAGATTCCACCTACAATGCAGGACCATCCTGCCCCTACTCTACCTGCACCCACTTCCTTACTCTGTCCTGAAACTAATATAGTAACCACTTCTGCTGAACAGAAAGGTTTTAAACCCAGCAGACAGGTCACTAGGGCTGTTGCACGGAAGTCTGTGAAATCCTTTGACCTCCCCCTTTCTAATCCCTTAGAATGTCTTAAAGGAGGCAAAGCAGAGTCTGATGGAGAATCTGAAAATTCAGTTCCTCCTTCAGATGTTGAATTTTTCACACCCAAACCTCCTGATGTGTCTCGTAAAAAACCTGGTAAATCTCTTAAATGTAGCAAACACGGAAAAATATGACAATCACGGACGGCAGTGGATGATTTTACATTTCCTCCTGACATCACACTGTAGCCACTCTTAATGTCTGTAGCATTAAAAGCTACGAGAAGGGAATGGTCTTTCTCCATCTAGCTGCTTCTCTACCCCTTGACATTCTTTTTATTCAGGAAACACATATTTCCTCCCTGTTTGAGGTACAACACTTCAAACGCAGTTGGATTAAAGGGCCTTCATATTGGCCCTTTGGAGACAGTGTTGCTAATGGGATAGCTATTTTGTTCTTTTCTACACATTTCACTATTACACGCATTATTGATATTTTTCCTGGCAGAGCCTTCATACTTGATTGTACTTTCAATAATTGTCAGCTTCGTCTACTTAACATGTATGGCCCTCAAATGAAAGCCTCTCGTATTGCATTATTTAAATTATTTCAACCGTATTTATGCACCACAAAACATATTGTCTGGGGGGAGGATTTTAATTGTTCCTTAGATGTTAAAGCAGCAGTGTGACGAAAAAAGTTAGTCTAAAAAGTAAATTTTCTGCTGTGGTTATAAAAAATATTGGCAGAACTGCTGATTTGGGTTTTCTAGATGCTTCCTATGCTGTTTGCTGCACATTTTCATTTTTGTCTAGACTCTTATCCTCCTCGGGTCCTCAGTATTATTTCTATGCAAAAATTAGGCAGCCATCTTTTTTTCTTGAGAAATAATTACTTTAAAATGTTCATGAAATTTTTAAATGATAATGAAAACTGAAAATTTCACCACCAAAATAATCTGGAAGACATCTGGCATCAATAAGGAAGAAAAATCGGCAGGGTCAAATTTTAACCCATTTTCATTGCGCTGCTGCTTTAAATATCGAACTATGGAAGGGAAGACGATTTATTGTGACTCACTAGCTTTATTTGACATGGTAAAAGGAATGAATCTTACTGATGCCTACCGCTCATTACATACTACAGTTGGTAATACATATCATCGGTCACACATTCATTCAAGAATTGACTATTTTCTTCACCACACTGTATTGCACAAACAGCCACCCTTCGACCCTTAGAGATCTCTGATAATTTCTTACTTACTTGTAGTTTCTGTATTGGTCATCCCCCTGTCTCATTACTTCCTCCCTCTCCTATCTGGAAATTAAATAATTCTCTTATCTCTTCTCTAGAACTGCAAGATTGCGTACAACTTCTATTCTGTGCCTGAATTTCAGTTCTATGCTTTTATGATTCTTTGTTACAGTGGTGGTTTGACACTAAATTAGAACTTAAACACCTTTTTCAATCAATGGGCAAACGGATAGCCCGTGATGCGTATATTACCTACTTATTTCATAGAAATCACTTACATAGATTGTTATCTTTATCTACCACGTCTTCTATAGATTACTCTTCCCAAATAGCCTCCGATAAATGTCAGATGATCTCCTATCAATATAATAGTGCCCATACATTAGACTTCTTCATGAGAGTCGGATCTTCACACTTGCCTTCTGCATACCCATTTATTGCACACAAAGATAGAATAAAACACACAGTAATGAATGGTTTATTTAACCAGGATGGCGTCATTACTTATACCACACAAAATATGTTAACAATAGTTCAGTCTCATCTACAGAATTTATTTTGTAAACCTACTCCTTTACCTTCTGACTTTTCTGCATTTTTTTCTGCTCCATTTCCTCAATTCCCTGACCATTATGCTCAGACCCTCGTTGCGCTCACTTATTGTTACAAGTCTCTCTAGGCCCTGACGGATTGACTCATGAATTTGATAAAACTTTCAAAGATAATCTCCTAGAAATCCTGACACAAGTTTTCAACTATATTTTGGTTTGCCCTGAGGTTACCACAGACTTTGGCTTATCATTTTTGAAATTTATCTACAAAAAAGGTGACGCTCATGATTTATTCAGTTGGAGACCTTTACATCTCCTTAACACTGATTACAAATTACTAGCACATATTCTACATACTAGGTTAGCACACCTGGCCCCTGACCTCTTGGATTCAGCTCAGTCCTGTGCTATACCAGGACGTTCTATACAGAACAATTTATTTCTCCTGCGGGAAATATTTGAAGCAAAAAATCACAATGCACTCACTGGTTTTATACTTTCTTTGGACCAAGCAAAAGCATTTGACTCTGTACAACATACATATTTACTATATGTTTTACACTCTTATGGTATCCCTGCTCAATTTATCCAATGGATCATACCTCTCCTTTCTATGGCATATTTTACACCTCTGGTTAATGGTCATCTGGGTATTACCATACTTCAGCAGACAGGCCTCCATCAGGGATGCCCTTTAAGCCCATTATTATATGCCTTCACGTTAGATCCTGTTATAAGACATATTTTATAGGATTCTAACATTGTTGGTATTGCGCCATACCCGACACTGCCTTCTGTTAAAATTTCTGCTTATGCAGATGATGTTGTACTTTTTGTTAAAGATAAACAATCAGGGGACCGAGCCATAGATGTTTTTCATTCCTTTTCCAAACTCTTGGGCGGTACTCTTAATTTAAGTAAAAGTGTTACTATCCCTTTAGCTACTGACTCTGTTCAGATTACTGATGTAGGTGGAATTCCGCTATGTTTAACCCCTCACCGTATTTTAGGTATTTGGTTTAATGTTCCAAATCTGACAACATATAATTGGGAACAACGGTTAGGCATCGGAGAAGCGAAAGTTGCCCTTTGGAAATCTTGGAAATTGGGTAAGAAAAAGAGGGTATTAGTGGTAAGACAATTTCTTATTCCAATTTTTTTATATCTTAGTTATGTATGTGCCCCTCTCCGTTCACTGGAAACCAGACTTTTGAGCATATTTTTTCAAACGATATGAGAGTCGTTTAAACCCTGTTAGACATCCTTTCACATATTTACCTGTAAAACAAGGAGGACTTAACATGGTAAACCCTATAATTTTTTATTTGTCCTTTTTTCTTTCCCAATTATTTTCTAGACTTCGCTCAATTACTCATGTTTTTGATACATGGATTGTTCATCACATGCATGATATCTGGGATAACTGGAGTTTACTCCCCATCCTTGCCCATATCCCTGGTTCCCCTACTTATGCCATAGATAGCTTTAGGAAATTACGTAGCTGGAAACTGACTAAAGTATCTATTGTATCACTTCCAAGGAAACATTTGTATGAGGTTCTTCTTAATCTTTTCAGGCCTGATATACAATTCCCATTTTTGTCCCCCTTCCAGTACCAGGAATGCCTTATTAATGTTGCAAGATGCCCATATACCTATACATATGTGGGACATTACTTGGTTATGCTGTCATGGCCGCTTACCGGTAGGAGGGAACCTTAAACATAAATCATCTCAGGAGAGATATTGCCCTAAACCTTCCTGCCCTGATATTGAGGAAACCATGTCTCATTTTTTTCTGGAATGTCCGGATGTACTGTTATTCTGGAAAACATTGGCAAATAAATGGAAATGGCCATTCCTCAGCCATATCACATATCAAATGTTAATACTGAATGATTTTTCTTTTTCACGAATACCATGTCACCCTAGTACACTCAGAATGATCCTTTCAGTTTGTAAATTTTATTTATGGCAAGCCCGTTGTCAATCTACTTTGCAACAGATCAGACTACCTCCTCAAACTGTTATTCAGCATATTGAAACTGCATTGTTGCTTCTTAAAAATTCAGAGTGTCATAAACTTTCAGCTCCCTCTGCTACTTCTTTATGGACAAATATTAAGTTTTTGTATTAATGACATGTCTCTTATTGCTTACCTATTGTTTTTCTCACAATGTTTCTTTAAACTTGAATGGACATGTTTTGATTCTCATGTATCATAATATTTCATTTTGTTTACTTTATATACACTTGATGTTATGTTTCCTTGTCTAATAAAATTCTCATACTCTTGGCAGCGTGTGCTGTTGGCACCCAGACGAAGATGGCGGACATGTCTGTGGAGGAGGAGGAGGAGGACAGAGGTGTGCGGGCTGAGAGAATGCTCTCTGCCTTAGGTCCCGCTGTGGCGCAAACAGAGAGCATGCCTATATGGCTGGTTGCTGTAGAACCAGGAGGTATGGAAGTTGACACGCTGGAGGTAAAAATCATGGAAGAAAAATTGCCTATACCTGAGGATATTCTGATTGTTTCCAGTTCATTGGATGACTTCACCGACTCCACAATAGAGGAAGAGGTCAGCTTGGATCCCTGACCACCACCGGAGGTTGCAATAGATCCTGTCCTACCAGAGAAAATAGAGCTCCCGTGCACAAGCGCTACCACGGCTGGTAGCGTGGGTCCTGTCAAAACTCAGCTGCCATGGCAGCAAGAATCCAGGAAGCATTTTGTGTGCACCAAGAAGAAGGGAAAACCACAGAATGGACCCCAGAATCTGCTCTAAGGGCAGCTGGCTGGACATAGACTGAGGATAATACCTGTCTCCCAGATTTAATGTGGTCACCTGATCCTGTTTCACAGACCACTTTGTGGATGCTGAAAAACAGTGATTCTGTGGCTCTCCATACCATGGCATCATCTCAAGCATTAGAAGAAGCTGTTCTAGCTGGAAATTCCAAGACACAGGATGGGTCAGATGCTCTGGCCCCCATGAGTACTATGGGGGATGTTATTGGGGAACAGGCCTCTGAATGTAATTCCAAGTTACTGTCCCCTATTAAACCAGCTATAGAGGCAGCATCTAATATTGTGGATGTTGGTTTGGTGGCTGCAGTACCCTCCAGCCCTACCCATTCTGCTAAATCCCCCTTAGAGGACTCTAACCAGCAGAGTACCCCCTCCCCCACCTTCAGGTCCGAACTTTGCAGACCTATTTTATTTATTTATTTATTTATTTTTTTGACCGGGTAAGTGCACTAGACAAATCCTGCCTATTTTCAGGCACGACCCGGGGGGAGGGGGATACAGATGAATGCCAACTGACCTTGAACCAGATTAAGCTTGTTGGTGGTATTTTTAGTGAATGGGGGAAATTTGGCCAGGGTACTGGGGAAATTCCCCTACTGCATTGCTGGCGGTAGGGGGAGCTGCTGGTACTGCATTTCAGAATGGCAGACTATGCTGAACTCTCCACGGAGATGGATGTCCTTCCTACTGAGAGCTTGGCGTGTTCTTGTGAAGTACCTGAGCTAGAACAATCCCGAGATGGGATTTCTTTGTATACTGCACCTTTGGAGCTGCCTGGAGATATGCACGGTGCGATCTATGCAGCGGGAGCTTTACTGCCTGACCAAGGCTTGCTGGTTGGAAATTTTCCCTCGGTTTCCTCTGCGGTACCGAATACTTCTTCTGGGGCTATGAGTGATGCAGCTTTACTTGCTGACTCGATGGCTATGACAGCGGCTGCTTCAATTAGCAATGACATACAGGAGAAACTGCTGACTCCTGCATTGGAGACTCAGTGTTCAGGAATGCGGAAGTTGAACTTGTCTTCCGGCTCCTTTCCTATGAAGGACTGGAGTAAGGAATCGGCTTTGTTGGATGCAGGCTGGATGCTTCAGGATGGGCGATGGTTTCCAGATTTGGATTGGGTTACTTTTACCCCGACGGAGATGCATTGGATTATTGCGACTGATCAGTCTGCGGATCCACAACCTCCAGAACAATCTGCTTTGGCTGCAGGGGGTAAGACTTTGATTTCTTCTGCCCCAGTTGTTACTGAAGAGTCTACTACTGATTTACCAGATGCATCTCCCCCCCCCCCGTCGGGAACGTTTCCATGATGGTCCCCGCTTTTCAGATCTTTTTCAGAATAATAGACTGGATCAGGATCCCAGGTGCAATGCTGTATGGCTCAGGTACGGGGGGGGGGGATCTTCAGGAACATCCTGATCGTTTCTATGTTGCTAGAAGGCTGCTTAAGAACTCTATGCATTTTCAGGCCTCAGACATACAGTATATGCACTTATTAATATTCGTGGAGAGGACACTTTCGATATTAGCTTTCGGTCCTTTACTGGCCTAGCCCTAGACAAATTCTGGCAGAAATATGAATCATTAAAATCCACTCCTTTATGGACTCCATTTTGGGCTATTCCCATTACCAAGCCCTTGTTTAAAACCATCCGCATTATGTTACGTAATGAGGGGGTTAATGTGGGGGATATTTTGTACTGGTTAGAGACTAAATGCACTGTGTTGGGGCCTCCAGAGCCTGTTATTGATGGGGAGGGAATCTGGACTGGAAGCTGGAAATATAAGATTAAACTGCACATTATAGGGGATACAGTTCAGCATGTTCCTAACAGCCTCTTTTTGGGGAAAGAAAGAGGAGTGTGTTTTAACCCCGGTCAGCCCAAGGCTTGTTACAAGTGTGGTAGTGCTCGTCATTTGAGTAGTGCTTGTGACAAAATAAAATGTGCTTTGTGTGGGGAGCTGGACCATGACAGTGGCACCTGCCGTAATGTTTTTTGCTGTAACCTCTGTGATGCCCAGGGTCACGCATACCATCAGTGTCCATATGCTGGCCAAAATAATTCGGGGGGGTCTTGATAAAGAAACCCTAATTTCTGAAGTCCAAGGTCAGTTTAGGCCTACTGCTGAGGATACTGCTTCTCCTGCTTCAGATTCTTCTGCCCCAGTCCCTTCTCCTGTGGCACCTCCTGAGGGTAGAGTACCTCAGCCCACTGATAAACCTGCTGACACTGAGGAGTTTGCAACTCCACAGCCCCCTGTGGTTTCAGGGCTTTTACCTCCAGGTCCACTTTCTTCTGTTCATGCCCCCCCCATTCCCCCAGACCCGGAGTTTCAGAAACCTCACCCAAGATGGGTGACCAGATCACATACTAAACTGCTTCTTAAACCAACTACCCCTCCTACACACAACTCCTTCCAGGTGCTGCAGGACCAGGACGGGGATTCGAGTCTGACATATCAGTTAAATCTGGGGCTCTCTCAGGTATGGAATGTGATGATGAAGGGGGACCTGATTTATTGGAATTAAAGAAGAAGTTGGGTAGAAAGCGTAAAAAGGACAATCTTTAATCTGATTCCCTGGCTTCTTTAACTGTAGTTTCCCTAAATACTTGCAATATCAAGAATTTTAGGAAGCGTCTTGGGCTTCTACATTTTTGTAAGTCCTTAACTGCAGATATTCCGTTCCTGCAGGAGACGTGTTTTATTTCTTTGTCTGAGGTAAATCGTACAAAGAAGTTGTGGATTCATGGGCCTTCCTTTTGGTCCTATGGTTCTGATGCTGCAGATGGGGTTGGAATACTTTTTATGTTTGCTTGCATGCATGTGCAAGAAACATAGTGCCATCATTTGAGTTTTCAGAGGTGTGTCACACCCCCTCTTCCAATTCAGTCAGTGTGTTGGCAGGCGTGGCCCCAGTCCTCCAGTGCATGCTGGAGCTGTCTATGACAGCTCCAAAATGCAGTGGCGTACAGTTGAAAGGGGGAGCCATGCTTCAGTGAGCAGTGATCAGATATCGCCTGCTCATGCACAGCTTCCCCTACACACACACACACACAAACACGCATACGCATACTGCGTGCCCCACCGCATACACTGTATGGCGATGGGGTGCCAATCCCCGTCGCTGTGCTGCGCTCCCCCAAAGCCTTCCACATGCCACGCTGGGTACCACCCCAGCGTGGCAACTCATAGGTATAGCCGATGGGGTGCCAATCCCCATCAGCTCCACTGTCCGCCCCCCCAGAGTACAGGGCGCCACGCTGAGAGCCCACCCCAGCGTGGCAATAGATGCTTATGGCCGCGGGGTGCCCAATCTCCTGTCGGCTCCCGGCCCCAACCAGCCATCCTTGTGCCGCGCTGGGAGCTCACCCCAGCGTGGCAAATATCCAACGTCATCATTTAAAAAAAAAAAACCTGTAAGAAAAAGCAGTCACGCAGTCTCCTGCCCCCACAGCCGCACCCACCCTCGCACCCTGCTCCCACATCCCCTCACCACATACTTACCTCCGGAGTCCGGCGCGACGATCTTCGGTGGACCGGGAACACGTCTGCACTCTTTAAAGCCGATCGCGAACTAAGGAAATGCCGGTAAGCTGTATAATGGGATAGATAGGTTTTTTCAACTTTGTTGCATATCTCAGGCATTTTTTGGAATTTTTGCACCAAATTTTCAACATGGGGTTTTTGGGACCCCTTCTCATGAATGCTGTTATTGTCATGGTGTTATTCAGGCCCGAAGGGTGATTTCGCAGTCACTGCATGAAATCACCTTTTGGGACTGATTAACAAAACGACACTGCCAGTGCTCATGAGGTGGGCTCTTAAGAAGCCTATTTTGAAAATTTGGTGGATAAATTCAAAAAAATGACTGTTTTACGAGTGTGCGTTGCGCAGTTCCTACGCACGCTCGTAAGTTCGCGAATTTTCAATATTTTCACTCCAGATTTTCAACATTGCCATTTTACCACACCTTCTTATGAGTAGTACAGCTGTCATTTTTCACATCTCACCCAAAATGTGTTTCCGCCCATGTAGCGCACAATGGCGCAGTCGGTGTGTGAAATCAATATACAGGATAAATTAAGAAAATCACAGTGAAACTGTTCATGAGCAGATGTCTTAAAATGGCTATGTTGAAAATTTGGTGAAAAATTCCCAAAAATGACTGTTTTATGAGCGTGTGTTGTACAGTTCCTACACATGCTCGTAAGTTCGCAAATTTTTAATATTTTAACTCCAGATTTTCAACATTGCCATTTTACCACACCTTCTTATGAGTAGTATAGCTGTCATTTTCACATCTCACCCAAAGCGTGTTTCCGCCCATGTAGCACACAATGGCACAGTCAGTGTGTGAAATCAATTCTTAGGGACAAATGAAGAAAATCACAGTGACACTGTTCATGAGCAGAGGTCTTAAAATGGCTATGTTGAAAATTTGGTGAAAAATTCCTAAAAATGACTGTTTTACAAGCGTGTGTTGCGCAGTTCCTATGCATGCTCGTAAGTTCGCGAATTTTCAATATTTTCACTCCAGATTTTCAACATTGCCATTTTACCACACCTCCTTATGAGCAGTACAGCTGTCATTTTTCACATCTTGCCCAAAATGTGTTTCCGCCTATGTAGCGCTCAATGGCGCAATCGGTGTGTGAAATCAATGTATGGGACACATTAAGAAAATCACAGTGACACTGTTCATGAGCAGAGGTCTTAAAATGGCTATGTTGAAAATTTGGTGAAAAAATTCCTAAAAATGACTGTTTTACGAGCGTGCGTTGCGCAGTTCCTATGCATGCTCGTAGGTTTGCAAACTTAAAGGGGCACTATCAGGCTTTGGTGGTATTTTTTCCACCTCGCAATCCTGGTGGTGTTTGCTCCTCACATTCATATAGAAAGTACACCTGGGCACCCGACTGCTGAAAGCAATCAAAAAGTGCTGTTTTTAACCCAGCATTACTTTTCATCCGGGACGGCTAATTCTCCCCCGCCTGCAGCCTGGCGCGTTCACAAGTGTTCTTGCCGCGGGAGCGCCTGTAGGCTCATTCATGAGCACTTTTGTTTTTTCTGAAGGCATATGAGTTTATTTAGAAGTCGAAATATATAGGGATCAAGACTGGCGATGTAACTCTTTCCTTGAAACGAGCAGTATATCCCATAGAAAAACACTTTGAAAAGTGAGCCGTGACCCTTGGCATGCGCGGTAACGCGCATGCCAAGGAGTCACAACTTTCAGTATTTTATAAGATATACTGCCGTTCAAAGAAAGAGATTACATTACCAGCTTATTGATCACATAGATTTTCATTTCTAAATAAACTCGTATGCCTTCTGAAAACGAAAGTGCTCATGAACGAGCCTACAGGCGCTTCGGCGCCAAGAACACTTGTGAACGTGCCAGGCTGCAGGCGGGGGAGAATTAGTCGTCCCGGATGAAAAGTAATGCTGGATTAAAAACAACATTTTTTGATTTGATTCAGCAATCGGGTGCCCAGGTGTGCTTTCTATAAGAATGTGAGAAGCAAACACCACCAGGATTGCGAGGTGGAAAAAATACCACCAAAGCCTGATAGTGCCCCTTTAATATTTTCACTCCAGATTTTCAACATTGCCATTTTATTACACTTCCTTATGAACAGTACAGCTGCCATTTTTCATATGTCGCCCAAAATGTGTTTTTGCACATGTAGTGCACAATGGTGCTGTTGGTGTGCGAAAGCAATGTTTGGGACAGATTATGAAAATCACAGTTACACTGTTCGTGAGCAGAGGTCTTAAAATGGCTATGTTGAAAATTTGGTGACAAAAGTCCATAAAATGACTGTGTTACGAGTGAGCATTGCGCAGTTTCCACGCACCCTCGTTAGTTCATGACTTTGTAATATTTCCAGTCCAGATTTTCACCAGTGTCATTTTTCCACACTTCCTTATGAACAGTACAGCTGTCATTTTTCACAACATGGCCGAAGTGTGTTTAATCACACTTTCAGTGCAGAGATGCGTGGTCACTGTGGGAAATCATTGTTCGGGACAGATAAAGAAAATCACAGTGACACTGTTCATGATCGGAGGCACCAAAATGTCTGAGTTGACAATCTGCTGTAAAAAATCCCCAACCTAATTATATTACGGGTGTGCGTTGCACAGTTTCTATGTACGCTCGTGACTTCACCAGTTTTTTTAATATTTTTACTGCAGATTTGTAACATTGCCTTTTTTTACACCTCCCCATCAACAGTACAGCTGTCATTTTTCACATCCTGTTCGGAATGTTTTTGCACCTGTGGTGCTAAATGCCGTAGTTGCTGTGCATAAGCAGCTTTCGGCTAACAAACTGATATTGCCACTGTTCATGAGGTGGGGTCACAAAAAAACCATGTTGAAAATTTGGAGCGAAAATACCAATGAATGTCTGAGGTATTAGGGTTTCCAACCATAATGCCCAACCCTGTAGAGAGTGACAGGCATCAGGGGTGTGACTTGGGATTCTTGCCTGTAATGCTCATACCATTCCACACCCTGCAGCCAGTGAGAGGCATCAAGGTATGCCTTGGACTCTTCGCCCAAAGTTTACCCCATTCTCCTATATCGCACCCATCTCACGTATTTCTAATGGAATGGGTGTGCATAAGGGCCAAAGACCCCAAGGAACACCGTGACACTTGTCAGTGTCTGCAGGGTGGGGTGTGGTGAAATGGCATGGCCGTTATGCCTGACGACCCAAAGACACACCCCAATGCCTGTCACTCTCTGCAGGGTGGTGGTGGGGTTGGCTTCAGTTCAATACTTCACTGCCATTCCTATTACGCAGCTCTGTAACTTCTACACTACCACTGCCAATGCCAGCAAGCAAACATTCGGCCTTGACAAATGCTTGTTTATCACACCAATGTACTAGTTGACAGAATGGTGGATTTGGTTCCTGGTAGAGCCTTGCTCCTGGATTGTTTGTTCAAAGGTTATTTCCTCCGCCTCATAAACATTTATGCTCCCCAAGTTAAATCTGCCATGATGGATCTTTATCGTGACATTGAGTAATACCTCTTTTCCCCTAGACACATCATATGGGGGGGGGGGTGATTTTAATTGCAGCTTAGATCTGAAATTTAAAAACCATATACAACAAAAGGTATACTGTGATTCCCATGCTCTACAGACCACAATTTTGAAAGCCTCTTTAACAGCGCTTTATTCGGATCCTGGGCCTACCTATAGACGTAGCAGTTTTGCTGCTAGGATTGATTTTGTTTTTGCTTCCCGTTATTTGCTACCATTTTCATTTCATTTGCATCCTTGTGAATTTTCAGATCACATGTTGTTGCTGGTATGCTTTTCACTCTCCAGTATCCCACCTTGTTTTCCTGCCATTCCTGTAAGATGGAAGTTAAACCCCATATTACTGTCTCAGGAACGGTTTCAGTTAGCTTTGTCTCAGGCGTTTGACCGGCGGCGATCAGTTGCCGGGTTGTATGACTTCTGGGGAGATTGGTGGATGGAAACCAAGCTTGAGTTTAAACACACTTGCATGCTCTTCAACACCACTACTCAAACAGAGGATTATATTTCTTATTTAGGCCATTGATCCCAATTTTATAAATTACTTTCCCTTCCCACTTCATCAGATATTCGGATCCAAGAACAACTTGCTGTACTTAAAACTAAAATTAGGCAATTTCATTATGGGAAGACTTGTCGCATACATGATGAATTGTCTTATGGAATGAAGTCCTCCCCTGATTCGGACGGTTTTTTAGCTTGTAAACAAGCTTCGGATAAAAAGCTCATGACTGGCCTTTATGATTCTATGGGTGTTCTGAAATCCACTGATATAGATATATTGCGCATTGGGCAGCACTTTTTGAAGGCCCAGCATTGTCAGGCCTTTCAACCCACAGGTACTTGGGACAAGCTGTTTTCTTTTCAGCTGCCCACTGTATCACCTACTGATTCACAAACTATAGATATGCCCATAACCCAGGATGAAGTCCGTCTAGAAATCAACCGTTTAAAAACCGGAATTTCACCCGGTCCTGATGGCCTAATTAATGAATTGTATAAATTTTTTTTGGACAATATGAGCAGTATTTTGACGAAGGTATTTAATGAAATCCTTATTATTAAAAACTTATCTACTGGTTTTGCAGATGCTTTGACAATTTTTTTGTTTAAAAAAGGCAATAAACACATTATTGGGAATTTGCGACTAATTTATTTGTTAAATACTGACTACAAGATTTTTTCTGCCATTTTGTGTCATCAGCTTCAACGTTTGGCTCCTTCCCTGATACATCCTGTCCAAACATGCTCTATCCCTGGTAGGCATATTCATCAGAATTTGATTCTATTACGAAATATTTGTGAGTGTAGTCGACTGAGGAAGTTATCGGTATATTTACTTTCTTTGGCTCAGGCTAAGGTGTTTGATAAAGTGTCCCATGGGTTTTTATTTCAAGTTCTACAAAAGTATGTTTTTTCGAATAGGCTTAGAACTTGGGTGAGGCTTTTGTATAATAATGTTTGAAACTTTCCCCTGGTTAATGGTATTTTGAGGGGGGTTGATTTTTGTAGAGGGGTTCACCAGGGATGTCCACTTAGCTCGTTACTATATACTTTTGTACTGGACCCTTTAATACGGGAACTTCTTCATCATCCATGTATCCTGGGTCTGACGGCTGCCTTAGAAGTTCCTCCTCAGGCTTCGGCTGTTTATGCTGATGACATGTGTCTTATGTTACGATATTCTGATTCAGGTATTTTTGCTTTGTCCATATTAGTACAGGTTGGTTCTGTTTCAGGGACCTCAATAAATTATGATAAGAGCGCAGGAATTTTTTGGGGGGAAGGATCTTTTGAACCTTATATCGGACAAATAGCTATTTCTTTGGGGCCAATTAAAATTTTGGGTTGTTTTTTTGGGACTAGTGATCTAGCTGACCTTAATTGGAAACCACACATTGAATTAGGTGAGGAAAAGGTTCAGCTATGGAAGTCCTGGACTTTTTCTAAAAAGAAGCATATTTTGATTGTTAACAAATTTTTATTACCTTTATTTTTATATTTAAGTTCTGTGTTTCCTTTGCCCAGATATTATGAAACCCATCTTTATAGTGTCTTTTTTCAAATGTTATGGGGGAGCTGATTGAACCCGGTCAAGCGTGATTTTACGTATTTACCAGTTAAGGCGGACGGACTTGGAATGATAAACCCGCTGGTTTGTTACTTTTCTTTTTTTATTAAGGCTACATTTAAAGAATTTACACAGTATCAGTCCCATCCTTGGGATTTCTGGACATTTTTTTTACTTAAGGATTTTCTGGCGCGATTGTCGACTGAAGCACCTATAGTTAGGTCGAATTGTGGGGCACCTTCATTTCTACATTTAGTAGCCGTTAAGTTATGTCAGTGGCACCTGGCTCACAGCGAGGATTATCGGCTCTCCTGAAAGTGTTTATATATTAGAATTATGTCCACTAATTTCTTACTCCAGGTGGATTTTCCTAGGTGTTTTCCTACTAAGATACCTTTAACTTTAAAAGTTCTTGCAGATAGAAGGATACCTGATCGGATGTGGGATGTGACATGGCTCAGTTGTCATGGTAGACTGGGGGTTAAGGGTAACCTAAAGTATAAGGCTGTTTCTGAAAGACATTGTATTCAGGTAGAATGTGCTGGCTTGGAAGAAACTTTGTCACACTTTTATTTTACATGTCATTATGCACGTCAGTTTTGGTCTGTTCTGCTTACCAAGTGGGGTTGGGGTTCCTCTTTTCCTGTCTCATACAAAAGTTTGGTTCATGGGGATTATTCCGGTTTCTTTCCAAATATCATCCAAGCACCCTTTCTGTGATTTTTGCCTGTGTTAAATTTTATATGTAGCAGACAAGGTGCTTATTTTCTTTACAATATTATTTATTTATTTATTTATTGAATTTTGATGACCGGGTAGGCCTGCTGGGCCCCTAAAGGTCCCTTTTTCAGGGGCGACCCGGGTGAAACAACAACATACAGGTAACAGATCAGTACAGTCAGGAGATTGAATAGTTTTTAACAGTAAGAATACATATGTTTACGGGCAGCAGGTAGTGGGAGACATGCAGGCTGTAAGGACATAGAATTTACAAATAATGAGACCATTAAACATTAAACATCACTAATTATTGATTAGATTAAAAGTGCTCTGGAATAGTGAGCAGCAGCTAAAGACCTAAGGTTAACTGCTGCGTGGACAAGTTGGAAGGGGGATAGATTTGGGACATAAGTGCACCCCGTCTGAAAGGGGAGGACTGTTATACTGCCAGGATGGAGGTAGGGAGGGTCTATTGAGCTACCCAGGTGGCAGTATGTGGTCAGGTACTGTAGCAAAGACATATGCTCCTGTTGAGCAGGTGTCCCTTAAGCTTAGTCCGGAAGCTGGTAACGGTCTCAGCCTCCCTGCATCTCCAAGGGAGGTTGTTCCAGGTGGAAGGGGCTGTGTACGCAAAGGACCAGGACCCGGCTTTAGTCCTAATCCTGGGAACTGCAGTTTGGCCTGATGAGCGCAGGCACCATGGGTTGGGTTTCACCCTGACGAGCCCATCCAGGCTGGGGGAAGTGAGGGACCCAGTAGCTTGAATGTAAGGCAGAGGGTTGGGTAGAGAGGTGAGCATCCAGAGGCGGCCACCTGAGCCTGGATTGGGCCTCACAGTGGTGAGTCCTCGGGTGAGACATGGTGGCATAGCGGACTATCTTATTGTACAAGGTCTGCAGCCTTCCTAACTCCATCACGGCCACGCCCTGGAGGATCGGGCCAGGTGTGAGCTTTGGGAGGAGTACACTAGTGGCAATGGCTACCCTAGCTTCCGGGATGATCTGGTCCTTTAGTCTATAAAGGATGCCAAGTTTCCATGGATAGCTTTGGTGATTTGATCTACATGATTTTTAGTGTGAGGCCTTGGTCCAGGGTAAGGCCAAGGTATTTGGTGGAGGTGACCACCCTCAAGTTTTGCACCCCTGGACTGGAGTTGAAGGAGATGTGACCTCTCTGTTCCCAGGGATCTAGGGCCAAAGAGCATTACCTTCGTTTTGTTGGTGTTTAAAACTATTTTGTTCAGAGTGAGCCAGTCCTCCATCTGATGGATGTCTTCTTGGAGGCTGTCTGCAACTCTGGTGATTAGGGAAGCTCTATAAATGACTGCATCATCCGCAGATACTGGATGGGCTGCTACTCCCGCAGTGTTTATGCAGATCATTTATGTACAGTGTAAAGAGAAGGGGGCCGAGGATTGACCCTTGGGGTACCCCTTCTTTGAGTAGGGCTAGCTTGGAGACTTTATCCTCCCACTTAACCCTCTGGGTGCGTCCAGAGAGATAACTCTTGAACCATCCCAGTGAGTGGGTGTCAAGGCCAAGAGAGTGCATCTTTTGAAGAAGGAGGTTGTGATTTACCAAGTCGAAAGCTTTAGATAGGTCAATGAAGACCGCCCCTGTGCTGACCCCTCCGTCATTATTGCTCAGTACTTCTGTAGAGAATTTAGTTAGCGCAGTGTCCATCCCATGCTTGGCCCTGAACCCGTGCTGCGATGGTGAGATTGCCCTGTGGATTTCTAGGTAGTCACGGAGTTGGGAGTAGACTAGCTTCTCCTGTACTTTTGCTATGGCACACAACAAAGAGATAGGCCTGTAGTTCTCAATGGGCTCTGCTGATCCTCCCTTGTGTATGGGAATCACCAGAGCCTGTTTCCAAAGCTTGGGTACAGATCCCCTCCATTATGGACCGGTTGATCAGCCAGGTTAGGGGTTTAGCTAGAGCCGGGGCTCCCTCCTTGAGGATTCTGGTTTGGATCCCATCAGGGCCCCCAGATCCTCTCGATTGTAGGGATTTAAGGGTGGTAAAAACCTCCCTTTCCCTGACCAGCCTCAGGTGAAATGAAGGGCGGTCAAGGTCCAGGGGCTGTTGTGCAGCCACCTCACTCCTCCTGTCAGGGGGTCCCCGGTTGTATGCATCCAGGTTCGTAAAGTAACTGTTAAGGGTCTCAGCGATGAGAGATCCCTCATAGACTAGTTGCCCATTAGCCAAGATTGGGCTGGGTGTAGTTTTAATGCCCCCTTTGAGGAGTTCATTAATGTGCGTCCAGAAAAGCCTAGGATTGCCTAGGTTAGTTTTTTGAAGGTTGGTGATATAGGCTTTTTTAGCTAGCTTTATGTCCTTTTTACATTGGTTTCTTAGGGCCCTGTAGCCGGCTAAGTCCCCCGGTAGCTTTGATTTCCTGTACTTTTTCCAGGCCTTGTCCCGGGTGGACATCAGGGCTTTTAGAGGAGGCAAGATCCACTTGTAGCAGCTTCCCTTTACTCTGTGGGTTTTCAAAGGAGCTAAGAGGTCCGTAATTCTGGAGAAGGATGTCTGGAAAAATTTAGCGGCATCCTCCAGACTAGGAAGGTGTCTTATTTTGCTCCAGTCAATACCATTTAAGTACCGAATGAATTGGTCAGGGAGGAAGTTAGAGTAGTCCCTATAGGTGATGATCCTGGGCGGGACTTTGTTCGTACGGTTCTTCCAGATGGCAAATACAGGCGAGTGGTCACTCAAGGCATCGGCCAAGGTCCCTGCCATTTTTACATTGTTGGGGGGAAGAAGCCAGGACCCAGTCGATTGTGGTATGCCTTCCTGTTACATGGTTCATTCTGGTTGGTAGGGAGATGACTTGGGTGAGGTGGTAGTCGTTTAGTATACCATTGATGGCAGATTTCACCTCAAGGGCCCAGTTTAGGTTGAAGTCCCCCAGTAGGATGACCTCTGAAGCAGATTCTACTGCTGGGCTCTTCAGGAGGGCATCCAGAGAACCTAGTGCATTAGTAGGGGGGCTGTAAGCGCAGCCTATTGTGAGGTGCTTAGCCCCTCCTAGGGTGAGCCGTATTAGGATTGCTTCTATGTCCGGGTTAGGGCCTGTGGCATACTAACGAGGGAGGATGTAATTGTGTCCCTTACATATATCAGAACCCAGCCCCCTCTTCTTGAGGGTCTGTCCTTTCTGTAGAAGGTGTATCCAGAGGCAGCTACCTCATGGTCCAGAATGTGGGGATTTAACCAGGTCTCCGAGACTGCTAGTATGTCCGGTTTGTAGACAGCTAGCCATGCTTGGACTTCGTGGATCTTTGGTCTCAGGCTGCAGATGTTCATGTGAACCAGCCTCAGGCCCTTGGCAGCATCAGGCCTTATCTGATGGGGAAGAAATAGAGACATTAGGTGTCCCAGGGCCTGGGTTAGGCTGGATGTCTCCTGCCAGTAGCAACAGCGCTGCTAGCAAGCCAAGAGTGAGGGTTAGAGGAGGTATAACCAGTATAGATGGAAATAGGTTAAACCCAGGTAAGGAGAAGGGATCGATAGAGGAACTCTTTCCTATAGAATTCATCGCCACTAGGAGAAGGATATTGCTCCTGGTAGAGGGGCATCTGTAGTGGCATGCCGTATGGGTTCCCGACCCCCACGGCATGAGGGGGCAGTTGGCACTGCTAATGAGCCAGTCCGTCCCAAGTTGGGCCAGAATATAGATTGTAGCCAAGAGGATCCCTTGTTCCAATTGCCAGGGTTCATCTTAAAGCGTTTCAGGGCCACCCGCATGGGTCACGGAGTGTAACCTAGTGGGTCCAGGAACCTGGAACTGGTCTCTATCTCTGCAATTATAGGTGTAGCGGCAGCTTCAGCTAAGGGTTTCAGAGCAGGTTCAGCCTCCAGTCTAGATGTGTTAGGCAAGCTGCTCGCTACCTTTGGGATTAGGGTTCCTGTCTAATCAGCTGTTATTTTGCACAAATTAACTAAGAGAGGAGACAGCAAAAGCAGGTTATTCCAGAGATACAGTTAGAGTAGCCCAATGAGACAAGTAATAATGCAAGGATCCCTGTCAGACTCAGGGGGAGAGCTGAATGTTAGCTACTTAGTGATTAGCTGTAAACTGATCAATCACATTACCTATTATTAATAATCTATGCAGTCACATTACCTATAGATAATTATGAGCAAGCCGCAAACCAGTTGGCTAGAAGAGTAAAGCTGCGTAATCACTTTTTTTTTTACACGTTATAGTAGTCTAGCGGTGCTTAGAGCCAGTTCTGTGAGGCTCCTGTTTGCAGAGGTCGCAGAGATTAACTAGGTAGAACAGGAGTCATAAGTGTCAGGGTCAAAGGCGAGTGCCCAGGGTGGCAGTCTTACACTAGTTTAGGCAGCAGTTAGTATTAAAGAATTAAAGAATCTGCCCAAGGGGAGGGAGGGGCGCTCAGTGGTGAAAGCGGCAGGAACAGGAACAATATACTGATACTTTACCTGCAGTTGTTTTATATCATATTGAATCGGCATTAAGAACTCAAAAATATTTTGAATTACATCATCTGACGGTTCATTTGTTTCATGAATATTGAAAACATGTTTATTGGATTTGATGGGGTTTGTTCCCTTTTCTCTACATGATTGTACAGATTTTTTTTTTTTTTTGTGTAATGTGCTTTTCTTAATTTTCCTTGTGACTTTGTGTCGATGTTTTTGGTTTTCTGCAATAAACAATTCCCCTACTCTTTTTGAGAAATGCCATGGGATCTTTAACATCCACCTGAACTACCACCAGAAAAGGCAGATTGAACCTCGGTTTAACTTCTCATCCGAAAGACGGCACCTCAGGAGTGCAGCACCCTCCTCGTGCTGCACCACAGTGTCAGTATTGGGATAATAACCCAAGTGACTGGTGTGGGGATAGAACCCACAGCCTTCTGATCTCCCAGCCTCAAAGGCAAGTGTGCTACCTGCTGAGCCACTGACATTGCAAAACAGAGACAATTTAAACAGAGACCTGAGGTGCTGCCTAGAAGGAATGCCATGAGACTGTGCTATGTTGCTTTTCTACACCTGCTGGACTGGGCCGGTTTTGGTCCCTATATGGGAAACTCACAAATATCCCCCTATGGTCACATTTCCTAGCTATTCCCCTTACGAAACCCTTGATCAAAATAGTAACAGCAATGTTCTGCAATGAGAATGTGATTGTAGGGCATATCCATTACTGGCTGAGTCACAAATGTGACATATTGAAATCACCAGAGGCAATAATTGACTCAGAATGCTTTTGAACAGGGGGCTGGAGATTTAAAGTCCGATTGCGGATGGGGACTCATGGCGTACACCATATTCCAAACAGTTTCTTTCTGGGGAGAGAAAGAGGGGTCTGCTTTTATGCAGGCCAACCCAAAGCCTGCTACAAATGCAGGGATAGGTTGCATTTATAAAGTGCATGCGATAAACTGTGATATGGGCTTTGCAGAGGTTTTGACCATATCAGTCTGACTTGTCAAAACTGGAATAACTGTAATCTATGTGACTCAAAAGGTCACGTTCCGGGACTGTCCCTGGGCTTTTGCTAATAAGCCCAGTCCTTTCAATTACACTGATCTGGTACACAGAGTACAGAAAACTAGCTCTGTTATCTGACCCCAGGATGCTGGTCCACCCCCTAGATCTACACCAGCAAAGAAACCTACTCCTATACCTAGGGTTACCTGTAGTAGAGTGCCTGCAACCCCCTCGCCGCTGGTGAACCTGTACCACTAAACCTTGAACCAGACACTGTACTATCTGAGCCGCCTGCACCAGTGGTTGTGACTCCATCTGCAGCAGAGGTGGAGGTGGCTCTGAATGCAGTAGAAGACTCTTCTACACCTGCGTCAATGGATATCAGTATGCTCTCCCCCTATTTAAAAACTCTTGCCTCTTCAGCACAGCGCAAGAGTATCTAAACATTCAGTCCCAGATTCCTCTGTGTCATTATCGAATATGTTTGAGGTTTTGCAGTCATCCAAGAATTGGGATGATTCAGATGGGGATGATATTGATTCTGAAGCATCTGGAAACACTACCTTCCAAGATGGATCTAAGTCTCCAGACTTAAAGAAAAAAAGGAGGAAAGGAAATCCCAAAGGGTAGGGTGGGGGGAAAGGGGTGACCTGAATATGATAGGATGTGTATGGCTGTTTTATTTGAATCTTTGTTTTTATGGAACGTGTTAAGGTTACCTCCTTGATTGCTTGCAGTTTAAAAAATAAAAGGAAAAGGACAGCAGTATATGCACTTCTACAGCAGGAGAAATTTAACATTATTTTCCTTCAGGAAGCCTGGATTTCTTCACTCTTTGATTTAGAAGCTGTGAAAAAGGACTGGTGGTGGGGACCTTCCATTTGGTCATTTGGCCAGGAAAAGGCGGATGGTGTAGGAATTCTGTTAACCAGATTTCAGTTCTGGGTTTTGAGATTGGTAGACCTTGTTCCTGGTAGGGTATTGATATTGGATTTGGCTCTAGTAGACCAAAAATTCTATTGCATTATTATTTATGCTCCTCAAATTAAAACAACGCATTTCTATTTTTAATTTAGTAAAACCATATCTGGCCACTTCTCTGCACATAGTGCTTGAAGGCGACTTTAACTGCTCTTTGGATTTTTCAATAAAGCACGAAAGTGGGAGGATGATTCATTGTGATGCTACAGACCCTAAAAACATGATTACTACTGCAGGGATAACTTATGAGTTTAGGAGCTTGCACAAAGAAGGTGGTGCCACCTATTTTCGTGGTACTCTTCAGTCAAGGATTGACTATTTTATTGTATCTTCTGGGCTGACTCTTACCACAGCTAAAACATTACCAATAGAATTCTCAGACCATGTACTGTTATATATCCTGTTTACATTTAGAAAGTATTCTGCCCCCACTTAGGAGATGGAGGTTAAATGTAGCTTCTCTGCAGGTTCCTGCCCCCCAGGAGGGTCTTAAATCCATCCTGTTGGCTAAAGATTCTGTTTGTTGCCGTTATGATTTCTTGTTTGAATGGTGGAGTGACACTAAAACTGAAATTAAGTCCTTCTTTACTTTACAAAGGAAATGTAAGAGAGACTCAGATTACCTGAAGTATCTGACTCTCAGGTCCAAATTCCAGCACCTTATATCCTTGGCTAATTCTGGGCATACAGCGTGAAATTCAAAGATTCAAGATGTTAAAGACTTGATGAAACAATACCAATATGACAGAGCCACTTCTCTGGAAGCTGAATTAAAATATGGACCACAGAAGGGACCAGGCAGAGACTCCTGTTCCATTTGTAAAGAGAAAGTAGACATGTCACAAATCTCAATCCTGGAAAATGGGCTAGGGAAACTGATATCTGATCCTATTAAACTATCACAATTGATAGATTCTTATGCTCAAGCTCGTTTTGGCAATTCCCAGGACAAGACTGATATTCCTGACTCTTGGTTCACAGACCAGATTCCCAAAACATCGGACTATGATAACAAACTACTCATTGCACCAATTTCTGCAGTAGAAGTTTCAACAGCAATTAAACTATTGAAGTCTGGGATGGGTTCCCTCATAACTTTTATAAAGCATTTGTGGATGACTTAGCCTCTTGGTTACATGATATTTATAATGATTTACTTACATATCCCGGGTTTAAACCTTTCACAAAAGGTCTTTTGATTTTTCTTTATAAATCTGGTAATAAATCTAATATGGACAACTGGAGGCCTATTTGTCTCCCAAATACTGACTATAAAATTTTAACAAAAATGTTGAATGCCAGACTATTGATAGTAGCCCCATCATCTATCCATCCTGTCCAAACGTGCTCCATTCCTGATAGGAATATTAGGGACAACCTAGGGGTAATTGGAGATGTTTTGGTGTATTATCAAGATAACAAGTCTTTGTACTGTCATTGGACCAATCTTGGGCCTTTGACACAGTGTGTCGTACATTTCTCTTGCACACTTTATTGAGATATGGCATTCCTTCTGAATTTGTAGCTTGGTTAGCTAATTTGTACAAATCTGCATATGTGGTCACTTAAAATAAGGGAGCACTCGGTTCTGAAATTCAGGTTAAAATAGGGGTGAGACAGGGCTGCCTCTTAGCCCTCTCCTTTATGTGTTATTATTAGATCCTTTGATTAGGAAGATATTTAATTCCTCAGAAGTACAAGGCCTACCCTGGCCTCAGGGTGGTTCGGTCTTGAAAATTTTGGCCTATGCCGATGATATCTGTATTTTTCTATGTGTTGAGGTTATTGGTTCTACATTTGTGTGTTACTTTTCTGAATTCACTAAATTTGCAGGCACATTTCTGAACCTTAAAAAAAGTGTGGGTATCCCCCTACATGAAGGGTGTAAGGCAGGGACCATCATAGGTGGTATTTCTATAGTTTCAGGCCCTATCAACGTTTTAGGTCTTAAGTTTGGGAGAGGGGATTCAGCTTTCCTAAACTGTTCTGATAAGATTTCAATTTGCATATGGAAGATTCAAATGTGGACAAATGGCCCCTTTTAAAAACATAAACGAATCTGGATATGAAAGCAGTTTATCCTGCCTATTTAGTTATACGTTAGTTGCATAGTCCCCCTTCCAGTTTCATTAGAAACCACAGTATTTAGTATATTTTTTCAGATGTTTTGGGGTAGCTGTCTTAACCCAATAAAATGGGACTATTTGTATTTACCTAAAACTAAGGGTGGTGTAGACATGCCACACCCCATAATATTTTTTCATACACTTTTCTGGTCCCATACTTTTCAACTGGTACCACAGGAGAGTATAACACAACAAAATGTTTGAATGAAAGGCTTTTTTAGGGCACCATTTCTCTTGCTGGGATGATGTACCCCCTAAATTTTCTAAGAAAGTCAAAATTCCTCCCCTTTTAAAACCCTCTATTCAAAAGTTGGTACACTGGAATCTGGAGAAATATCAGGTGTTAAATCTTTCTAGAAAACAAGTCTATTCTTTGGTATCAAAGAAGATTTGTATACAAGAACCCGGTTTTAAGAATTGCCCACAGTATCGGGTACCTCTAGTTATTGAACAGCTACTGGATCCACGAATCCCTGTCAGGATGTGGGACGTGGTTTGGCTTGGTGCTTATGGTAAGATAAATGTGCAGGGGAATCATAAGCACAAATCAATTTCGGAACATACTTGTCCATTTCCAGAATGTATGGCTGAAGTAGAAACTATGGAACATTTTTATCTAAACAGTGAATTTAGCAAAGGTTTTTGGCACCGTGCAGCAAGACACTGGAACCTTCTATGGCTGGAGAGACTTTCTTATGAGTGTCTGTTTTTAGAAAAGTTTTCACCTACATTACTGAAGTAAAATACCAGCACTTTACAGGTGTCAATGGCCTGCCTAAAGTTTTACCTGTGGCAGGCAAGATGCAAGTTAGTGCTACAGCAAATTTGGATGTCTTATGTTTCTATTGTAGTTCTGGGGGATACAGCATTAAGAGAAGTGCATAATAGGGATAGCTATATGGTAGGGAAAGGAACCCTAGCAAACCTATGGGCTCGTTTTGTTTGGATTTTTAAACCACCTTGAAGGAATGGACTCAGTAGGTACTGCAGTTTAGTGGCATTTCTTTACATTTACAAGATTTATTAATTTTGGATCATATAATGGTTTCCTTTTAAGTATTTGCTGAGTGTCAAGTAGAGACTTGTAATTGATATATTATTTATTATCCCCTTCCCCTTTTCTCTTTTGTACACATTTCTTTTATTTTTATTTATTTTATGATCTTAATTTTTATTTTAAATTAAAAATGTCCCTACTCTTTTCAAGAAGTGCCATGGGATCTTTAACGTCCACCTGAACAACCACCAGAAGAGGCAGACGGGACCTTGGTTTAATGTCTTATCCGAAAGACAGCACCTCAGAAGTGCAGCACCCCCCCCCCCATAATGTACTACAGTGTCAGTATTGGGATTTATCCCACGTTTCTAGTGTGGGGCTGGAACCCACAACCTTCCGGTCTTCCGGTGCCCAAGTGCCCAAGTTATTTAAATGTTTATAACAAACAGAAGACTCTGAGGTTCTTATCACATTACCCACTGAGGGATCATTGGAAACTAAATTATATCTTGCTTCCTGGGTGTCTGTTTCAGTATTATAGATCGGGGGAATGCTCCTTACCAATTGAAGCGCTCCTTTCTCCTGCACATGAGATACTCTTATTTTGTGAAGAGTGTCTCATGCAGAGATGCCCTTAAAATGGGCATGTTTCGTGACAGTTTTCTTTTTCTTTTAAATGGCACTGAGCCCTTGTTGATCTATAATATTTTAATACATCCCCCACTGCCACTTGTTGCGGGTAAGAGTGATTTCACTTGCCTTCTGCTCGAGCCAGAACAGCTCAGCTTTACTTCACTGTTCTCTCCTGAGCAGAGTGCACATGAAACTGCTCTTATCCCACAACGAGTGGCTCCGGGGGATGTATTAATATATAGAATACTCAGCCACAGCTGGTGCAGTTGAGGGCTCAGGTGTCTCTACTTGTGTCTTGATTTTGCTGCTGTGAAATTTTCAGGCCGGGTGTTGCAAATGAAGAAATGGCCAGGGCCTGGGCCATGCTGGTGTCTCTGAAATCAGCGGCTAAGCTGGGCCGGGCAGTGCGACAGTTGTATTATAATTTCTTCTGCTGCAAATGTGTGTGGCCGAAGGCTTTAGAAATGGTCAGGGTTATCAGCTCAGGTAAAGCACTGACTTGTTTAGAACTTGCTTTCTTTTACTTTTTTTCTAAGAAAAAATGCTCTGATAAAGTTTTCATATGTTGGACAGATTTTGACACACCAAAATCACGCAAAGATTATTCCCTGAGGAATCATAACATTTTAGACATGACTGCAGCTATTTAATAATGTAAAATCGAGCTATTAATCAGAGCGGTGCCGGAGCATGAGACTGAGCCTCTCAAGCAGCCATCTTGGATTCAACCTACATTACAGTTGGTAACAGCCAGCAAAATTGTGCCACACCAGCCCCTGAAGAATCAACTCCTATTGCCTTGTGGGGGCAGACCTCCCAAATCTTGCTCTGAGGGTCAGGAAGGGCAGTGTACAGGCCACAGATAGCCCACTTTAGAGTCTGCACTTTAGGACTTCTATAAACGGGATTGCATGGTGCACCTTTCTTTTTAACAAGTACAACAAAACACACAATGCAGCTTATGTGCTGTATCTTTATCTTCCTCTCATTCTTTATTACTTGTAAAGTTTCCATGAAAGCAGGATCTCTGTCACTTGTTCTTCATCTGCTCTGGTTGCTTGGCTGCAAGTAACATCATAGATAGTTGCTGTAGAAGTGATCATGTCGTTCTTGTATCATTCTAGTTTTGCACCTTTGTCATCGACCATACCCCCTTCCTGACGACCTACACAGCCCCATCATCTGGCTTCTCTTGGACTTACCCATTATTATATCTATCCTACATTGCTTGTCCCCCATAGTGGTGCTCCCCAGCTCCCACCATGAAATGGCTTCAGATATTGGATGAGGTGTGGGGCTTGTAGGAGGCCAGAATTCATCCTGCCTGGTTGGGGTTTTCTGGTATTCTGCCCCAGTCCCACAGGACAGCAGCAGTGAAAGTGTCCAAGCTGGCAAGTGCAGGCAAGAGTGCGTAACAAAGCATCAGCCAGTCTTCTCCCTCCCAAAAAGCCACTCCAGCTGCATGCCACTTGTTGTCACTCATAGACTTCGACGGCAGATAAGGACCGCTTGGCCCACCTAGTCTGACCATTTTCCTACCTAGAGGATAAGCTGCAGATCCTATTTAACCAACGGCCTATTTCTTCCTACCCCCCCCACACAAAAATTGCCTTATGTCTGTCCCATGCATTCTTGAATTCTCCCACAGTTTTAGACACCACAGCCTCCTCAGGAAGGCTGTTCCATACATCCACCACCCTCTCTGTGAAAAAATACTTCCTCACATTGCCCCTGAGCCGCCCCCCTCAATCTTCAAATTGTGTCCCCTTGTTCTTGCACATCTCTTTTTCTGAAAGATGCTACCCTCTAGCACTTTGTTGATTCCACTGAGGTACTTAAAACGTTTCTATCATGTCCCCCCTCTCCTTCCTTTCCTCAAGGGTATACATATTAAGCTCCTTTAGCCTCTCCTCCTATCGCTTCTCTTGCAGACCCTGCACCATTTTAGTTGCCCTCCTCTGAACTGCCTCCATCCTGTCTATGTCCTTACGGAGATGGGGTCTCCAGAACTGGATGCAGTACCCCAGATGGGGTCTCACCAACTGTCTGTACAGGGGATAACAACTTACTGTTTTCTGCTGGTGATGCCTCTCCTATACATGCCAGTATCCCCAGCCCTCCCTACTGCCTTCTCACATTGCTTGCCAACCTTAAGGTCATCTGATATGATTTCCCTAGGTCCCTTTCCATTTTGTTGTTGTTATTACCTCCCCCATTGTGCAATCTTCCCTGGGTTTTGTTTCCTAAGTGCATTACTTTGCACTTCTTTGCATTGAATCCAAGCTGCCATACTTGGCCATTCCTCCAACCTTGCCAAGTCCCTTCTCATCCCTTTCCACGCCTCCTATGTATCAACCCTGTTGCAGATCTTTGTGTCATCTGCAAACAGTCATACTTTTCCTCCCAGTCCCTCTGCAATGTCACTTATAAAGAAATTAAAAAGGACTGGACCCAGTACTGAACCCTGTGGTACCCCGCTAGTAACCCCTCTTTCTTTAGAGTGGACTCCATTTACAATTACCTTCTGTGTCCTGTTGTTCAGCCAATGTTTTACCCAGGCTACCACCCTGGGACCCACTCCAAGGCTGGTTAATTTGACTACTAATCTTTTGTGTGGGACTGTGTCAAATGCCTTGCTAAAGTCTAGGTAGGCCATGTCCACAGCCCCTTCCTGGTCTACTACTTTGGTCACCCAGTCAAAGAAATCAATTAGATTAATCTGACATGACCTTCCGCTGTGAATCCATGCTGCCTTGGGTCCTGTGCCCCACTGGCTTCTAGGTATTCAACAATTCTTTCCTTCAGAAGTGATCCATCACTTTCCCTACCACAGAGGTCAAACTGACAGGTCTGTAGTTTCCTGCCTCTGTCTTGCTCCCACTTTTGTGAAGGGGAATCACATCAGCCTTCTTTCAGTCATCAGGTACCACACCATCCTCCCATGATTTGTTATAAAGGGTAGTCAATGGTGTCACTAGTTCTGTGCTTAATTCTTTTAGAATTCTGGGGTGAATTCCACCTGGCCCCATTGCTTTGTCCACCTTCAGATTTAGGAGTTCTTTCAGAACCCTTTCTTCTGTGAAAGGACTGGGATCGACCCCCCTCTCCAGAGTGCTTCTGTTAATTGGATTAGGCACCTCCCTCACCTTTGTGAATACTGAACAGAAGTATTCATTCAGTATCCCTACTTTTTCACTGTCACTCTCTGCCCACCCACCATCCATTCTATTCAGCCTCACTATCCATCCGTTTGTCTTTCTACGCTCCCTGATATACCTATAAAAGGTTTTACCCCCCCTTCTTAACCGAGTTGGCTATCTTTTCTTCAGTTTGTGCCTTTGCTATTCTGACTACCCTCCCTGCTTCCTTCTGCCTTAACTGGTACAGTTCTCTGTCCTGCTCCTTCTGTGTTTCCTTATACTTCCTAAATGCTATCTTTTTCTCCCTAACCTTCACTGCCACTTCTTTTGAGAACCATAGTGTCTTTTTCTTTCATTTTGATTTATTTATTTGCTTCACATAAAAGCTTGTTGCCTCTGTGATGGCAGTTTTGATATTTCCCCATTGTTGCTCCACCCCTCCTTCTAGCCTGTTTGCTAGTGCTTTTCTAAGGCACTCTCCCACCTTGCCAAAGTCAGCCCTCATGAAGTCCAGAACCCTCACTTTTGTATGGCTTAACTCTGTAGCTGAGTTTATCATGAACCACACTGTTTGGTGGTCACTTGTTCCCAAATGGCTACCCACTTCTAGATCTGAGATCCTCTCACTGTCCCTATTTGAGAGTACGAGGTCTAAGATTGCTTCCTCACGAGTAGGTTCCAAAACTAGCTGTCTGAGGCATGCCACCTGAAGGGCATCAAGAATGGCCCTGCTTTTGGATGTGGCTGCAGCAAAGGTGCTCCAGTTAACATCTGGCATATTAAGGTCCCCCATCAACAGTATCTCCCCTTTCTCTGCCATCCTAATTATGCCTTCTATCATATCCTTGTCCATTCCCCCTCCCCTGACATGGGGGTCTGTATACAACCCCTGTGCGGATTGTGGTGCCATTTCCAGTTTCTAAGGTGATGCACAGTGCCTCCTCACCTCCCTGTTTACTCTTTTGTTCAGTTGCTTTTATCCCTTCCCTTACATAGAGAGCTACTCCCCCCCACTTCTGCCCTCCCTGTCTCTCCTGTAGGTTGTGTACCCTGGTATGTTAACATCCCAGTCATGGTTCTCTGTGTACCATGTTTCTTTGACTGCTACAATATCCAGGCATCCCTCTTCCATCAAGGCCACCAGTTCAGGGAGCTTGTTGCCCAGACTACAGGCATTGGTACTCATTACCCTCCATTCCTTGATGGTCTTACCCCTTTTTGCCCCATCCCTGTCCTTATAGCATTTGTCACTTTCTCCATTTACCCCTGCGCTTCTCCCTATTGACATCTCTATGTTGGTGTCTACCTCACTTAGTACCCTGATTTTTTTGGGGGGGCTAGGATTTCCCTGCTCCTTTCCAGTGCCTTCCCCCTTGGCTAGTTTAAATGCTTGCCAATGAAGTATTTAAACCTATCACCTAGGATCCAGGTTCCCCTCCTGGACAGATGCAGACCATCACACAAGTATAGGCCTGCATTCATCCAGATGGACCCCCAGTCCCCAATGAAGCCAAATCCCTGAACTCTGCACCAGTTTTTCAACCACTGATTGAATCCCATGATGTGGAGCACCCTAGCCTCATCCATGCCATAGACAGGCAGCACCTCCGAAAAGGTTACCGTGTGTGCTATTTGTCTAAGGCCCCTCCCCATCTCCACAAACGCTTCTTGCGCTGCTCTGATCCCTGTCTTAGCCAGGTCATTTGTCCCTAGGTGGACAATGACATCCAGCTCCCTCTCCTGTGCAGCTGCTCCTGCGATCCTGAGGATTCGCTCCCTGTCCCTCCAAGCCATGGCGCCAGGCAGGCACCTTGCCTCCCTCTCCCCTTCCTCCCCCAGTTCTACCTTCCTAACAGTGGAGTCCCCCACCAAGAGTTGTTTCCTTCCCCTGTGGGGTTTCATGCCACCCTCCTGTGGGTCTCCCTTGTGGAGGTTCCCACTCAGGTTGCATTATTGCAGTGGAGCAAGCTGTCCTCTTCCTCCTTGAAGGAAAGCATCCCCTGTGATGCTCCAGCCTCCTTAGCCCCTTACAACCCAGGTTTGGTCCTGATCCCAGGTCCCCAACGTCGCGAATGGTAGCCATATAGTTGTGCCGATGGACTGGTGAGCATGTCTTAGAGGATAACTGCCTGCACATGAAAGTCATTTTTCCCAGTGCAAGCTGTTCTTTAAATACTGGTTCCAGTTCTATTATTGTTCCATCAATATGAGGCTATTAGTAACTTCAGTGGGTATTTCTGATTTACGCTCTGGTGTTCAGTGTCATTTAAGAACTGTATTATGTAGTTAACTGTATGTCCTGCTCAACCATGGTGTTATACAGTAGGATATGGATGCATTGTGCTAACAATGGAGGAGCAGAGCAAGGACATAAACTACATCATATATTTCAAATATGGTTCTTACTACTGTACCTGTGGGTAATTACAAAAAAACAAATACCAATATAACAAAAAAGCCAGTAGAGATGGAACAGCACAAGAACTGGAACCATTATTTTAAAATCAGCTTCTACATGGAAAAAATGACTTGCAGGTTCAGTGCAGTTCTCCTTTAAGAGAGGATTCTGATGTCTCCTGTAGATAAGCAGGCAGAGCAGATAAAGACCAAATGACAGAGAATCCCATTTTCATGCAAATGTACTTAGTAATACAGTGTAATCAGAAAGCAAAGACAGGAACCGTCTGCATTATAAGTTGAATATCATTTAAAATATAGTTATTTTAATGTCTTTTTGACATCGGAGACAGTAGCACTGTGAACAGAGGCAGAAAATCATTCAGTTGGAGGAGGTTATAAAAGAATATTTTAGTAAAGGACACAAAAAGTAAAATGTTTGGCTTCATTGCATGGAGCAGAAGGGGATTGCTGGGCAGAAGGGGATTGCTTGGCACAGTGGCAACTCAAGTTTGCCTCTGAGCCCATGATGGCAGGAGTTGAGGCCTCTGTGTCACAAGGGGAAGTGGAACAGTAAAGCAGAAATGTGTCCTGCCCCCTCATTAGACTGTGGTGTGGTTGCCCATGCTGTACACGTTTCTCTTCCTCTTGGTTGCCTTCCCAATAAGGAGGAGGCTCCATGATAGATGGACAGAAGTGGAATCACGTTGGTGGTGGTTTTCACCACTGGAGATCCAAAAGGAATGCTGGAATGACAGCCATACCCACAGCGGAAGTCAGGACTTGGTAATGAGAAAAAAGCTAGATAAGATCAAAAAAGAAAACTGTTGTTGTCTTCTTCCATCCCCTCTGACTGACCCTGAGGAATGCCTTTGTCAGCAGGGTGCAGTCAGGTGTTTGTCCTCCTGGGAGTAATCTCTCGTCTGCAGTCTTGACCTTTGCTCAGAATAGCCTTGTTAGGTCACAAACAAGAAATCATCACAACAGAGAAACTTGTCCTTCCCTGATTCAACTAGCTTTCCTTCTTTACCCAAAACCAGCAGTTCATTACCCATTCAAATTCCAAAACAGACTGGGCACTCAAGGGCATGTTATGCTGCAACTAGTGCTCCAGATAATGTTGGCATTCATGAGTAATGTGCTCACCATTTTTACGTGTAACCCCTAGATGGCGCTATCCCAGGGGCTACTACCCCTGCCTGATTTGCCACTAACAGGTTGAGGGGCCTGGATCCAATGGCGGGTGCCTCCACCCAGAGGTCAGGGTTTGCAATAGTTAAACTAACTTGGTCACAGCCCTCTGGGACACTGCAACCCCTTTCTTCCCACTAGTGGCCCACAATATATCAGAATTACCTTCACAGTATACACTTACCCCCAGGTCTGGTTCCGCACTGGGACCTCCTGTGAAATGAGATACAGTGCAACAATCACAGTACAGTACTTTAACATAGACAAATACCTCAGGCAGTATAACTTTGCTGAAACAAGCAGCTCTGATTTATTTAGGGGATATAACAAGGACAGGGGAAATCAGGTTAATTAGCTTATCACTCTAATAATTCATTTATGGCTCTGTGCACACAGGCCTATCCCTATCAGTTACTGTCCCTGGGCACCCAAGCCCTAGTGGCTAGTCCAAACCTGCAGCTGGTCAGTAGCCCTTTCACACAGAGAAAAGGAGAATTAAACAGTCAGCAGTACAGTAATTCCATTTGGATTTAATGTGGCAATTCAACAGGGAGCAACCTGAATTAGTACTCACACCTCCAAATAAGATAGGGTCCTTCAATGTCAGTAGGGCTCACTTGAGGTACACAAACCTCTTCACACATCCATATAAAAGAAAGTATTATACCAGGCAGGCTGCATCTGTATCCCGATCACAATTACTGCACAATACCCGGAGAACACACAGCAGATTCAGTTCCTGAAGACCGAGTGCAATTTTCAGTACCTTCCAGTCTTCTACAGGGTGAGCCTGGTTTCTACTCTTCAGAGATCCTTTGATTCTTTTCACAGGACGGATTCAGTCCTAACAAGCTGTTACACAAGCTGCAGACCGAACTCTGGGCCTTATACACGCTTTTTGACTAAAACTGCACACTGAAAAGCACAGGCTCCTTCCTTCTTCACTGCCAAAGCTCAACTGAAGCTCCAACCGACAAACTGGGCACTTCCTTTGAGTTCCTCCCAGTTCTTGACTGGATTGGCTGTCACTCACAATAGACTGCTGCTGTTGGTCCAAAAAGGCACTGAAGTCTAAACTACATCTCCCAGAGTCACTGCCATACAATCCTCTCTGTGGCTGGCCTCAGATTATGAGTCCAAGTTCTGATTCGTCCAAGGCACCATTTTAGAGCTAGCTTACCCACACTGATTGGTCCAGTTCAGCAGTTCAAAACTAGAATGGGAACTAGCAGACACAGTTCTGACTGCAAAGAAAGCAGGTTAGACAAACTGTACTTTCATTATTACTCTAAATAATTTCTGGCAAACAGTTACATCTTTCAGATAGGTTCCTTTGCACTCCTAGTGACTGCAAAATGAAGTGAATTGCAGCAGCTCAAGTGGTACTCAGAGAAGCACACAGTCCCCCATAAACTAATTATGTCTGCAAGCAGACAGCTCTTAAAGAGACAGTACCAGAGGCTCTAAAACACTCACTGATAAATGGCTTAAATGCCAAACACCATTCAGGCTTGGAGCATTCAAGCAAGCTCCTGAAGTCTTTTGGGAACCCCCATTTGCAGGGGTTACACCTTCCTGGTTTGGGAAAGCTTGACGTCCGCTGCAAGCAATTTCTATAAGTTTCAACTGCAACCATATACATTTGCATTAGGCTCGCATACGTAATCATCAGTCAATATATCATTTTACCAAGAACACATTTCTGAAACATTGCAGTACGTCACTCTTACACAGTATTACATACACATTGTACCATAACTCAAGTTATTACCTCTTGACATGAAACCTGAAGAGAGGGGCCCTTCCCTATCAGTTACCTTGGGCTGGACGGGGCAAGGGCACCATACTTAGAGGCAATACAAGTAACTTGGAGTTAGCACTGACGCCAGTTTGGGCAATGAGCCTGGGAACATACACTCCTTTTATGGACAACATTGAGAGGCAAATCCACAGGCCTCCCAAGGGAATCATAACTGAGGTGCACCACAGGCTTTACAGCTCGACCAGTCTTTCTAGGGGGAACTGTTACAGTCTCTGCACTCTGAGCCTCATTTTCAGCATTGTCCACACTTGTCAGGGGAGTCTCCATGGGGGTAGAGAGGCTAGAACTTGGGGCACTTTCAGCTCCAGGAGTTACAGTTTCTGAGTCCACAACATTTGGCTCGCATGGAGAGCTTTTGACACTGGCAGTGGACTGTCAGGGCACTCAAATACTCTTCTTGTTCGGGTGTATCACCAGTCTGCCCAATCTATCATTTTCCTCCCTGAAAGCTCAAACAGTTCAACCATGCACAATGATTCCATTTCATCTGATCTGATGCTTTGCACTTCACTTTCTGGGAGCATTGGCTCCAGGGATGAAGCTGGGGCTTAAACAGTCCAGAAGGCCCAGCTCTGTCTCCAGTATTGACTAGGGATTGCCCAAACAATTGACTCAGTTCGTAAGAAGGATAGTATTCAAAGTCACCTCACTTTCTTCCGATATGGACTGACAGTCATGCTCAACTGGGACTTGTGGAGGGGAACACTTTAACTTTGCTTCTGTAGGTGCAGACTTTCTTGATCTTTTCTTAGCAGCAGCTCTAGTCACTGGTCCAGAGGGGCATCTTCTAGGGCTCAGACTCAATTAAGATTTGTCCAATGGGCAGTAAATGATTTCTATGCATTGTTTTTACATCTTTGAATTATTCTCAGGCCTTACTTTGTACACTGGCAGATCATCTAGTTTGCCCACTACAATGTGAGGGAGATGGTGCCATCTTGTCAGCAATCTTGTGCTTGCCATGCAATCCCAGATTTCTTAGCATACCCGATCTCCTCCTGGAGTTCCTGTGCTTTCACCTTTATCATACCTTTCTTTGTTGGCCAGATTTCTTTGGCAGCCATGGTTTGAGCCAGTTGGTACGCATGAGTTAGCTGGGCCTTTAACTTTTGCACATACTGTAAATAGTTGTCAGCTTGAACCCCATCAGGAGAGACCCAAAAACACACATCTACTGGTAGTCGAGCTTCTTCCAAACACATCAGGCGGTGGGGAGAATCCAGTGGCATCACTTTTGGTGCAGTTATAAGCATGTACCAGGGTGCTAATTTGTTGGCTCCATCTAGGCTTGTCCTTTGGGTGCAGGGGTGCCTAGCATATCTAGCAAAGTGCATGGAAACGCTCAGGCTGTGGTCCCCTGGGGGTGGTAAGAGTGGTTCTGACTCTTCGCACTCCCACAGAGAAAGCATCTCTTTGATCAGACGACCTCAAAGTCTCTCCCTTGATCAGAATGGATTCTTTGTGGAGCCCCATAGTGAACAAAAAGTTTTCTACAAGTACTTTGGCTACAGTGGATGCTTTCTGGTCTTTGTGGAAAGCTTGGCATATCTCGTGAATGGTCAGTGACCACCAGCACATTACTGATATTTCTTTGATCTGACTCCAAACTTAGAAAATCAATACAGACCAGCTCCATGGGTGCACTGGTGGTTATGTTAACAAGGGGGCAGCCCTCTGGGCAAAGCTTTCTCTGTAAGCAGCGACTACAAGTTCGAATGTGTTGCTCCACATCAGCCCCCATCTTAGGCCAATAGAATCTGGATCTCACCAAGTCAAGTGTTCTGTCTATACCAAGGTGCCCCATGTGGTTGTGCAAGGACCTCAATACTGAGTCTCGAAGGCAGTGGGAGCACTAGTTGTTGTTTGTCTACTTGTCCCCTCTGTCTACTGTTTCTCTGTATAACAGTTTATTGATCAGTTTCAACTTAGGACCTTCTTTGTATAACAGTGCAGTTCTCAAATCAGTGGAGCGAATTTGACACACATCTTTTCCGTATAGAGGGCTTCTTAAGCTGCTTTGATCATGGGATCGCGGATTGAGGCCCGCTAATACTGTCATTGTCCAGCTGAGGTAGTGCACCACAATGTCTATTGCAGAAAAGTGGCACAAGCAGCAGGTATGCAATTCTCAGAGGCTCCCAAGCAATCCACCATGCAGTCCATCAAGCCCTCGTGGACATTTGTTCCTCCCTGTCAAACTTCCGCAGAGTGCCCGAATGTCAGGTTCTGCCAGTCGGACCCAATCATTCTGGGGAACAGGCCTCCGGAGAGAGCATCAGCATCTATGTGGTTCAGACCTGCTCGGTATTCGAGAGCATAGTCATATGTAGATACTGCAGAAAGCCACCTATGGCCAGTGGCATCCAACTTAGCTGAGGTCTGCACATAGGTCAAAGGATTATTGTCAGTTTTACTAGTATTTTAGCCCCATACAAGTACTCATGGAATTGGTCAACAATAGCCCACTTAAAGCTTGGAACTCTAACTTATGTACAGGATAGTTCTTTTCGGATGGGGCCGGGCTTCTACTGGCAAAGGCCACTGGTCTCAGACCATTCTCGTGCTCTTGGTACAACAAGCCCCCAACCCTTGCAAGCTAGCATCAGTGTGCAGGATGTAAGGTTTTCTTGGATCGGCATAGGCCAGCACTGGAGCATGGGTGTTGATATATGATCTCATGAAAAGCAGTCTCACAATCAGGAGTCCAGCGGACCCCAAATACTTCACTCGGATGAAAATACACTTTTCAGTCTTGAGGATGCTGACTTTTGGTATTTTTGTGGGTTGGGGATACCCTTGAGTAAGGTTAAGTAAAGCGGTGATCACTCTTGAATAGTCCTTGATGAACTACGATAATAACCACAGAATCTCAGGAATCTTTGCAGTTCTTTTAGATTTTTGGGCTGTGGCCAGGTGGTCAAGGCCTCAACTTTACTTGGGTCGGTCTCTATTCCTCGGTGGATACTATGTGTCCCACATACTTTACTGATGTTTGAAAAATTGACACTTATCAATGGACAGTTTAAGGCCAAAGTCCTCCAGTCGGTCCAATACCTTAAATAATCTGCTCTCATGTTCCTCCAGTGAGCTGCCAAACACAATAACATCATCTAGGTATACCAGGCACTCTAGTAGTTCATGTCCCCACTGCACGCTCCATCAATCGTTGAAAAGTGGCTGGGGCACCTGAAACCCTTGAGGCATCCTCATGAATTCATAGAAGCCAAGCGGACAGATAAAGGCTGTCTTTCACGGTCCTTCTGATCCATCGATCTGATAGTACCCACCGCGGAGATCCAGCACAGAGAACCACTTGCTCCCGCTTAGGCAGTCCAAAGCATCCTGAATGCGGGTATTGTGTACTGATCAGGATATCCGTTGCTTACAAAAAGTATAATCCACACACATCCTTACTGTTCCATTCTTTTCCTCACTACCACAAATGGGGAAGCATATGGGCTTCTGGATTCTTGTATTACACCAGCAGCTAACATCTCTTGCAGATGCCGCCTCACATCATCTATGTCAGCAGGTGCCAGGCGCAGACCTCTCATGAATGGTCTTCGTCATGCAGCCGGATATTGTGCTCAGCCTGCACGCATCCTACATCCCATTCCTTAAAGAAAACACCTGGTCTCTCTGGGCAAGCTTCTCACTGATCTTCACTTTCCATTCAGCTGGCAGCGGGAGTCGCAAATCAAACAAGTCAGGCGTTACTCTGTCATTCTTCCTTGAACTCTTGCTGCTGGGTAGCACTGCAGTGTCTGCACAATGCACATTAGCCAGGATGCAACCTCTGTTTACTCTGAATGTCTCTTCTAGACATTATGAACTTGGACCATTACCTTCTGGCATAAGCATGGGCTCTAGCGGCAAAATACTAGGCTTGACCAGCAGTCCTCTGGCAATTTTCCATCGCCTGCATCCAACATTAATATTTTATTCTTAACATCCTTTCTGATACGGACCTCTCCCTGTAAGGTACACTGGGCATTTGGCGCCAGGATCAGAGACTCAGGATCCTCTTCCAGTACAATTCGGATCGTCCTCTGGTTCTGTTTTTTCAGCATCTCTGTGCCTCATAGGCCTCTTAATTAAAGCGGAACTCTTAAAGCTCTACTAGTCTTTGACCCTGTTTTTCATAACACAACTGTGCCAGCTTCCGAACATATGAGCATTTGTTCCAATCAACAAAGGGACACCATCATACAGTCCAGTGGGGACACACTAAGGCTAGGGTCTCTACTTGTTCGCCACTCCAGCCACGGAGGTGGGGAAGACAGCCAAATTCATATACCCGGAATAGGGTAGGCTTCTCACTTAACCCCCATACATGCAGTCCTTCTAATGGTTGTAAGGGCAGCACGCCTGACAATGCTTCTGATACCAATCTTGGAACATAATTGTCACTTGGGGCTTACCGTCTAATATAGTTTTGTAGACATCTGTCACCTTTACAGTGGTCTCCATGGAGGGACCCACTATTCTGGACCAGTCTGAGAGGCGTGTAGGGGGGCCTGGGCAACTGACCTTGCCACAAAAGGATGAATTAGCATTTTGGTGCCCTCACTGGATCATGTCGTGCACCTCTTAACCACTGATTTCTTCTCGAAGCCTCCTCTTGTAGCCTATATGCAACTTTGTCAGTGTCTTTGGGACTGGCATCCTTTCATGTGCCCATCTTTCCCACAATTATAGCAAAACATACTTCTGGAGTTTGAGCTGGCCGAGGCGCCTACACTGGGAGCCAGGGCGGGGTATTACTAACTGGAAACCTTGGTGCCATCTCTGTTCGCGGCGTGATAAGCATTTGGAGACATCTCGTCAGTTTCTCCACTTCCATGGTCAAGGAATCGAGTTCAGAGCTGATAATCAGCAGGAGATACATGGTGGGTACCCCCACCCCATAGCAGATGCAGTCGATATAGGTCAGGGCCCACTTGCAGGCGTGGCCTTCATAAAGGGACTGTTTTGAATTCTCGGATCTCTCCAACAGTCTTCGCCTCTATTGTGACATATCTTTCCTCATCAGAGCACTCATTGACTGCCAACCTCTGCCCCTGAACTTCACTTGATGGGTCACCCTCAGTCACTCGGGTCGTAGCCGCAGCTATTGTGCAGGTCCCTCCCGAGGTCGCTTTTCTCAACTCCTCAATTTCTCTCATTAACTCATCATAGGAGGGTGGGGATTCCAGTCGATCTGCCAGGTGTAACTGAAGCAACAGCAGTTCTGAGAAGGGGCAGACTTAGGATCCTGTCCAGCCTGGTTCGGTCCAGTTCAATCGCTGGCAAACTACCTTTTCTGAGGCATTCTTGCAACAATTTTTCCAGCCGAGATACATACACAGACAACAACTCCTTGGTACTGTTGTGCATCTCTTACTCTCCACCATAGGTCCTCATCAGAATCTGGGCTCCCTATACATTCTCCAAGGCCTCAAGATGAGCCTGTGCAGTCGCCCAGGTTGCTGGCTGTTTAGCACGGATGGTAGCCAGGGCAGGACCTCGGAGGTCTCACTAACCTCTTCGCTTTTCACCTTCCGAGCTATTGCCATCTAGCACTTGGGGCAACATAGTCTATCCAGGTCTCCCAGTCATCCTCCCTTGGGGTGGGAGGTGCCAGAGAAGATCCTCAACCTTCGGTAAGAGTCGTGACTAATGGCAGGTGCAGAAATAGGAGTCTGCATTGGTTCAGCCACCATTACGGGCACTGAGCAGGAGAGAGGTGTTGGGGAGGAACACCCTCAGGTGGCAAGAATAGTTTCTTCAAGTCTCCACAGTTTTTCCTCCCCAGCAACCATTCAGCAAATTCTCCTCAAAAGTTTCAGATAGTGGTGGGGGCTGATTCCCCAGGTCTTTACTGTCCTAGTTATCACCTCCAAGCAGTGAGGACTCCTCTGGGGTAATGGTCTGTGGCACTTTGAGCCATCTATGGGATCCTTAAACTCTACTAGGGCCGGGAAAGTGTGGTGAGCAGATTAGCATGCCGACCCACCACCACAGGGGTTTTGTAAACCTCCCACCTTGGAAAGTACTCCCTGCACAGTGTCCGTATTGATACCCAGGGGATGTCCAGGATACATAGCATTTTGGGGGTCGATCTCCTCCCAGTACACCACTCCACCAGCGGTGCACAGCCACTTCTGTCGGGTACCCATTTTTCTTAACAGTGGTTCGTAAATATGGCCACTAGAGGACACACAATCCCAGCGGTGAGCCTCCAGATGTAACCCCTAGATGGCGCTTCCCAGGGCTACTCCCTGCCTGATTTGCCACTAACAGGTTGAGGGCCTGGATCCAATGGCGGGTGCCTCCACCCAGAGGTCAGGGTTTGCAATAGTTAAACTAACTTGGTCATAGCCTCTGGGACACTGCAACCCCTTCTTCCCACTAGTGGCCCACACAATATATCAGAATTACCTTCACAGTATACACTTACCCCAGGTCTGGTTCCGCACTGGGACCTCCTGAAATGAGATACAGTGCAACAATCACAGTACAGTACTTTAACATAGACAAATACCTCAGGCAGTATAACTTTGCTGAAACAAGCAGCTCTGATTTATTTAGGGGGATATAACAAGGACAGGGGAAATCAGGTTAATTAGCTTATCACTCTAATAATCTACCTATGGCTCTGTGCACAGGCCTATCCTTATCAGTTACTGTCCCTGGGTACCCAAGCCCTAGTGGCTAGTCCAAACTGTGGCAGCTGGTAGGGGCCCTTTCACACAGAGAAAGGAGAATTAAACAGTCAGCAGTACAGTAATTCCATTTGGATTTAATGTGGCAATTCAACAGGGAGCAACCCTGAATTAGTACTCACGACCTCCAAATAAGATAGGGTCCTTCAATGTCAGCAGGGCTCACTTGAGGTACACAAACCTCTTCACACATCCATATAAAAGAAAGTACTATACCAGGCAGGCTGCATCTGTATCCATCACAATTACTGCACAATACCCGGGAGAACACACAGCAGATTCAGTTCCTGACAGACCGTGCAATTTTCAGCAATTCTTCCAGTCTTCTACAGGGTGAGCCTGGTTTCTACTCTTCAGAGATCCTTTGATTCTTTTCACAGGACGATTCAGTCCTAATAAGCTGTTACACAAGCTGCAGACCGAACTTGGGCCTTACACGCTTTTTTTTGGACTAAAACTGCACACTGAAAGCACAGGGCTCCTTCCTTCTTCACTGCCAAAGCTCAACTGAAGCTCCAACCGACAAAACTGGGCACTTCCTTTGAGTTCCTCCCAGTTCTTGACTGGTTGGCTGTCACCACAATAGACTGCTGCTGTTGGTCCAAAAAGGCACTGAAGTCTAAACTACATCTCCCAGAGTCACTGCCCATACAATCCTCTTGTGGCTGGCTCAGATTATGAGTCCAAGTTCTGATTCGGCCTAGGCACCATTTTAGAGCTAGCTTACTCCACACTGATTGGTCCAGTTCAGCAGTTCAAAACTAGAATGGGAACTAGCAGACACAGTTCTGACTGCAAAGAAAGCAGGTTAGACAAACTGTATTTCATTATTACTCTAAATAATTTCTGGCAAACAGTTACATCTTTCAGATAGGTTCCTTGCACTCCTAGTGACTGCAAAATGAAGTGAATTGCAGCAGCTCAAGTGGTACTCAGAGAAGCACACAGTCCCCCATACAAACTAATTATGTCTGCAAGCAGACAGCTCTTAAAGAGACAGTACCAGAGGCTCTAAAAACACTCACTGATAAATGGCTTAAATGCCAAACACCATTCAGGCTTGGAGCATTCAAGCAAGCTCCTGAAGTCTTTTGGGAACCCCCATTTGCAGGGGGTTACATGTTCACTTGCACATGCTCAAGGAATGTCTTGGGAGAATGGGACACTTTGGAGGTGTGCCTCTCCTGAGCAATCCTCTGCTCCCTTGAGCAGGCGTGGCGGTCCTGCACCAATCCGCACCGGTGCTGTGTAGGACAGCGGTGGTCTTCTCTTCAAAGAAAACCACTGCTGTCTGCTTGCACTGCATCACGCCCCCCCCCAAATCTTTGCTGCCATGCTGGGAGCCCACCCCAGCGTGGCAAACATCCCGCGTCGCCTGCCGACGGGGTGCCCAACTCGCCGGCTCCACGCTCCCCCAGCCATCCTTCTGCCACGCTGGGAGCCCACCACAGCATGGTAAACGCCCCATCATCTGCCGACGGGGTGCCCAATCCCGCTGGCTCCACGGCCCTCCATCTCCTTCTGCCACGCTGGGAGCCCACCCCAGTGTGGCAAATGTCCCAGGTCAAAGTACTAAAAAAAAACTGTAAATTAAAAACGGTCCCATGCAGTCTCCCCACCCTCCCACAACCCGCACTCCACCCACCGCGCACCCTGCCTCCCCACACCCCCCTCACCCCATACTTACCTCCGGAGCTCGGAGCGACGATCATCGCTGGACCGGGAACACGTCTGCACTCTTCAAAGCCGACCGCGAACTGAGGAAATGCCGGTAAGCTGTATAATGGGCTAGATGGGTTTTTTTCAACTTTGTTGCATATCTCAGGCATTTTTTGGAATTTTTGCACCAAATTTTCAACATGGGGTTTTTGGGACCCCTTCTCATGAATTCTGTCACTGTCATGGCATTATTCAGGCCCGAAGGGTGATTTCGCAGTCACTGTGCGAAATCACCTTTCGGGCCCGACTAATGAAATGACAGTGCCAGTGTTCATAAGGTGGGCTCTCAAAAAGCCTATTTTGAAAATTTGGTGGAAAATTCCTAAAATGACGTTTATTTAGCTGCGTTATGCAGTTCCTCACGCAGGCTCGTAAGTTCACTTAATTTCAATATTTTCACTCCAGATTTTCAACATTGCCATTTTACCACACCTTCTTATGAGTAGTACAGCTGTCATTTTCACATCTCACACAAAATGTTTCCACCATGTAGCGCACAATGGCGCAGTCGGGTCTGGTAAATCAATGTATGGGACACATTAAGAAAATCACAGTGACACTGTTCATGAGCAGAGGTTCTTAAAATGGCTATGTTGAAAATTTGATGAAAAATTCCAAAGTGACTGTTTTACGAGCATGCGCGGTTCACTCAAGACGTCAGAAGTTTGCGAATTTTCAATATTTTTACTCCAGATTTTCAACATTGCCATTTTACAACACCTCTCATGAGCAGTACAGCTGTCATTTTCACATCCTGCCCAAAACGTGTTTCGCCCATGTAGCGCATACAATGGCGCAGTCGGTGTGCAAACTCAATGTATGGGACACATTAAGAAAATCACAGTGACACTGTTCATGAGCAGAGGTCTTAAAATGGCTATGTTGAAAATTTGGTGAAAAAATTCCTAAAAATGACTGTTTTGAGGTTGAGTCGTTGAGCAGTTCCCCTACGGCACTCCGTAAGTTTGTTAAGTTTTCAATATTTTCACTCCAGATTTTCAACATTGCCATTTTACCACACCTTATGAGCAGTATAGCTTTCATTTTTCACATCCTGCCCAAAACGTGTTTCTGCCCATGTAGTGCACAATGGCGCAGTCGGTGTGCGAACTCAATGTATGGGACACACTAAGAAAATCACAGTGACACTGTTCATGAGCAGAGGTCTTAAAATGGCTATGTTGAAAATTTGGTGAAAAAATTCCTAAAAATGACTGTTTTATGAGCGTGCATTGCACAGTTCCTACACACGCTCTTAAGTTCGTGAATTTTCAATATTTGCACTCCAATGAGTTCCAAATACCTAAACAGCACATAGAAGCAAGCAACATTCAGCATTGACAAATACTTGTACTTCTTTGTCACTGATTTTTTTAAGCCATGTCCAAGTGCCAAATACCACTGCAAATACCTGTAAGCGAACGTCCGGCATTGACAAATGCTTGTTGTCATTAGGGGTCTGATATTCAGAAAAGCACACTAGCACTGTCCTTAGTGCTGGTCCCTTACTGTGCCATATTCAGAGGCATTGCACCGGTGCGAAACTCTATGAATATGGATGGACTGCACAGCATGCAAATGACAAGTACTGCCACAGTGCAATGCAATGCAGCAGGGCAGCTCTGAATACAGCACTGAGGATAGTGCCAAACACAAGGGACCATGCAGTGGTGCAGCTCTGACTAGAGCACAGGGTGCAGAGCTGCACACCAGGGGGTGGCTGTGGGTGAAAGAGGAGGGCACCAGTGACAGGCACATGACACAACAGCATATGTATCAGAAATAAACTTTAGACTTCCGGTGACGACATGCCTGTAGCTGTAGCCTGAGATCTCAGCTCCGTCTCCCCCAGGGCATACAAAACTAATTAAACAACTAAATTGAAGAAACTATGGGGCAAATCAAGCAAAATATACCGCAAAGATGCCCCGACGAAAGCTGGAAAACCAGAAGCAGCCACTAGATCCCTTCGATCCAGAGGGATTGCACTCTGGCAGCGACAGCTCGCAAATGTCAGGCCACAGTGACCTCCCGACGTCCGACAACACTAACGCCTCTTGCCTAGCCAGACAGATGGACATCGTCCTTAGGGAAATCAGAGACTTTTGGAGGGAAAAGCAGTCCACTTTTGCAGCCCTCAGGACGGACATGGGAAAGGTGAAAAAGAGGATAGATGGCCTTGAAGAACAGGCCGCTGCCACCGACTCCAGGGTAGACCATACCGAACGTGCCCTCCTTCAGCTACACCAGGGGGTGCAGGTCCTCCGAGAGTGGGCAGAAGAAACAGAGGCACGTAGCAGGAGAAATAACTAGCAGATATCGGGTTTCCCTGAAGGAGCTGAAGGAAACAACCTGGTACCATTCTTGCAGCAATATTTCAGAACTCAATTGGACCTACCTAAGGAGTGCACCCTTGAAATAGATCGTGTCCATCGCACGCTGGGGCCTCAAATGCCCAATTGCCCATGCGCAATACTAGTACATTTTTTGAGGTATCAGGATAAGGAGATGGTGCTACATAAATCTTGGCATAAGGGGAACCTAGCCTACCAGGACAACAGAGCTTTCATCGACAGCGACTACCCCTTAACCATAGAGATGAAGCGCAGGGCCTATGCCCCTATCCTAAGGAAACTGAAAGAGGCTGGGATAAATTTTCGAACACTGTACCCTGCGAAACTGGTGGTTAATTTTGTGGAAGGACCCAAAAGCTTTGAAAATGCTGATGAGGCTGCCCAGGAACTTCTTAAAAGAGGGATTGAGGTACCGAAAGGTCATAGAATCCCTAGTTCACTTCTGGTGTCCAAATTAGCACAGAAGGCCTGGAACAGAGTAATGCCGAGGGAACAGCGTCGCCACGAGGGAGAGTCGACGATCCAGCAAATAGTGACCAGTCTAAGAAGACAAGCAACAGACAAAGCTGAGAATGAATCTTCCAGACAGCCTGGCAAATGAAGGAACTGTGGACTATCTATATCAGTACCTAGTCAGCAGGTAGGCTGGTCTTGCTCTTCCCACTACTAGATAGACTCCCTCAGGTGACTCCTGTGCACTTCCCCCCTCCCCCCTGAGTATCTCTTCTCTGAATGCTCCAAAGCAGTTACTCCTGGGGTTGTCACCGCCGAAGATTTCCCACATCTCTGAGCTCCCTGCAGAAGATCTACTGGGCTGTTGAGGGGACTGAGGTGCTGGCCTCCCCCTGAGTGAACCTACATGCAGGAGGAGAGGGAAAGGGTTGGAGGGGGTGTGCGGGTCGAGGGGATGGAAGAGACATAACTGGCTAGACCTCTGACTGACTTACTCTGGCTTAAGAACACACAAGAATCTACTGAACTGACAGGTCGATGGCACCTTGTCAAATAGAGCGATGCTACTGGAGGTACCTTCCGTTAAAATAATTCAGTGGTGGGATATTTCCTAGAGGCAAGGCTGAGGAGGTGGTGCCCTTCACTCCCACTCCCGCCCACTTTTAATTCTTGTGGTGGACAGGAAGGGCCACGGCTGAGGGTGGAGACCCTCCCCCTCCTCATAAGTTCTCCCAATGCTATAAGGAGGAGATGAGAAGGACGGGTGATGGGCTCTATCTTGATTTGGATTTCTGAGCAAGATGAATAGGCCTTTGCCCTGGAAATATTCTCATGGGTCCCCAGGATACATCTAAAGGTTAGCCCCAAACCATTGAAGAAATAGTGCAAACGGTTGTGACATGCTTATTATGACTTGTTACCCTGGGGGGGAGGATAGGGTATGAGTATGATATGCCCCCCCTTCCTCCCTCCGTTCCCCAAGATGTATAATGTCTGGTCCTCCGGAAGGTGTGACCAAGCCATATGTGGCAAGCTAGGGGGCTGGGGCGCATTTGGCTCTCAGCCCCCATGGAAGCCATTCATTGTTTGGCAAGGCCAACCCAGTTGGCTGACGCTTGCCCTCTGTTAGTTTCTCTGTTAATGTTAATGTTTGTTATAATTCTTAGGTTTTTTGGAACCTTGAAATCTGAGGGTGGCTTGTCTCCCTCATCCCCCCCATAGGCAGTCATTCACCTACATAGCAGGAACCGGATATTGTAGAGTCATAGGTTCAGGGGTTAGTAGAAAGGCCCAGTTAAAACCTCTAACAAATGCAAGAGGTATAAATGGCAGATAAAACATTACAGATATATTCACTGAATGTGAATGGGATGGAGACCTCAGTCAGACGCTCCAGAATGCTTTCTTTGTTTAAAAAAAGTCAAGCTGAGATAATCTATGTGCAAGAAACACATATGAATGTCAAAAAACCCAGGGGAAGAGTACACAATGGGGGGTGAGATACTAACAACAACAAAAATGGAAAGGGACCTGGGGGTAGTCATTTCAGATGACCTAAAGGTGGGCAAGCAATGTGAGAGGGCAGCAAGGAGGGCTGGGGGGATACTGGGATGCATAGGGAGAGGCATCACCAGTAGCAAACAGGAAGTTATTATCCCTCTGTACAGACAGCTAGTGAGACCCCATCTGGAGTACTGCGTGCAGTTCTGGAGACCCAATCTCCGCAAAGACATAGACAGGATGGAAGCTGTCCAGAGGAGGGCAACTAAAATGGTGCAGGGTCTGCACGGAAGACATATGAAGAGAGACTTAAGGAGCTTAATATGTATAGCCTCGAGGAAAGGAGGGGAGGGACATGATAGAAACTTTCAAGTACCTCAAGGGAATCAACAAAGTCCAAGAGGGTAGCATCTTTCAAAAAAAGAGGTGTGCAAGAACAAGGGGGCACAATTTGAAGATAGAAGGGGGCGGCTCAGAGGTAATTTAAGGAAGTATTTTTTCACAGAGAGGGTTGTGGATGTATGGAACGGCCTTCCAGAGGAGGTTGTGGAGTCACAAACAGTGGTGGAATTCAAGCATGCATGGGACAGTCATAAGGCAATTCTAGGGGGTAGGAAGAAGTAGGCTGCTGGTTAACTAGGATCTGCAGCTTATCCATCAGTTAGGGAAATGGGCAGACTGGGTGGGCCAAGCGGTCCTTATCTGCCATCAGATTCTATGTTTCTATGTTTCTAATGAGCATAAAAAACTAGTTGGAAGGGGATTCACTCAGGTTTTCTCATCCTCGTTCACTGTAGGTAGGAGGAGAGGGGTCGCCATACTAGTCCCAGGTCACACCCCCTTTCAAGCCACACAGGAGTGGGCAGATGCAGAGGGCCGCCTGGTGATTGTCCAAGGGTTTCTGCAGGATACCGAGGTGACCCTGGCAAATGCCTACTTTCCCCCGGGGTCAAGCACACAGACATTAAGATTCCTCCTAAGGAAGATATTGGAAATGACCAAGGGGACTCTGATTTTAGCGGGGGACTTCAATATTGCACCAAGCCCAAATTTGGACTCCACGAGGGTCACTAGAGACAGACAACCTGCACCTCACAAGTTTTTTAAATGGTTTATTCAAGAGGTGGGCTGGCTCGATGTGTGGCATACCCTCCATCCTAGAGACAGAAAATATTAATTCTACTCTGTGGTACATGGAATATATAAAAGAATAGACCACTGCTATACACAAAAAGAAAGCCTAGGGCTACTTAGGGAGGCCACCATTGGGAACATTGCTCTTACAGACCATGCACCTGTGATTCCAAGGTGGGGACTGAGACTTGAGAGGCAGGACTCCTTGTGGAGGTTCAATCCGATACACCTTAAGAATGGATTATTCCAGGTGTTCCTGAAAGATAAGATACAGGAAATCCTAGAGGATAACCCTGAACAGGAGACTCCTCCAGTGATCCACTGGGATACGGTGAAGGCGGTGCTCAGGGGGTCACCAAATACAACACACTGCCCTCCTCGCCAGGCAACGTGGGGAAAAACAATCCCATCTTGAGCAGACCCTTGGGTTTCTCCAAGAGGCACACCAAAAAGGTGACCTGTCAGTGGCAGCACAGCTCAAACAGACCAAACAGGAACTGGAAAAGCTGTGTCTACAGTGAACAGAGATAGCACTAGCATTCCTAAGGCAACGCCATGGGGAGGTAGGCCCGAGAGCCTTAAGTCTGTTGGCTTTCCACCTCCGGAAGCAGAGGCAGCTTGCCACCATATCCTCCATTAAGGATCCAGAAACTAACATCCAACACATAAAGTTAAAAAACATCACACAAATATTCTGTGACTACGACAGGAAACTATACACCCCCTGATCACCCGTCAGATACTAGTAAAATTGACAGTTTTCTCTCATCCCTTGACCTCCCTAAACTTGACAGGGACCAGCAGGTAAGGCTGACTTCTCCTATAACTCGGACAGAACTGTGAGCAGCCATTTCTAGGCTAAAGACAATGAAGGCCCCAGGCCCTGATGGCTATGGTTCAGAGTTTTACAACTATGCAGAGCATCTGATCAGTCCCCTGTTGGAGTGGGTCTACAATGGTGTACTACAGGGCCAGGATGACCCCCCTTCAAGCTGGTCACATGCAGTGATCTCAGTCATCCCCAAGCCGGATAAAGACCCGGAACTCTGTACTTCCTATCGCCCCATATCAGTATTAAATGTGGATTATACAATCCTTATGTCTATAATGGCTAGGAGACTGGACGGGGTTCTCCCCTCCCTGATCGATTTAGACGAGACCGTTTTTGTTAACTCTAGATCCACAACAGATAACACCAGGAGGGCCTTGCATTTAGTCCAGACAGTGCACTCAGATAGGGCTGTCTCAGTCCTTCTCAGCCTAGATGCCGAGAAGGCTTTTGACAGGGTCTCATGGCCATTCCTGTTTGCTACCGTGTCCAAGATGGAATTCCCTGCCCCATTTGTTTCTCTGATTAGAGCTCTCTACGCATCACCTAAGGCCTGTGTTAAGGTCTCCGGCCATCACTCAGCGTATTTCTCCCTACACAGAGGCACCCATCAAGGCTGTCCTCTGTCCCTTGGACTCTTCACCCTCTTCATTGAACCACTGGCTCAAGGCATTAGGCACTCCCCACAAATTTCTGTAGTCCACTTGAGGGGAAGAGAACATCGTATCGCCCTATATGTGGACGATGTCCTGCTTTTCCTCTCTGATCCTACACAATCAGTGCCAACTGTGTTTTAAATTATAGCTGACTATGGACAATGTTCCGGATATAAATTAAACACCTCTAAAACAGACGCTTTGATATTTAATTTTGTTCCCTCACCACTGTTCTGACAGACCTACCCCTTTCGGTGGGATCTTGAAAAACTGAAATACCTGGGCATTTATTTATCCCAGGATTCTGGGAAGGCTGTACAAAACAATTATACCCCTTTCTTTTCTCAGCTCCAAGCGGATTTGGCTGGGTGGAACATCCTCCCACTTAACCTACTTCAGAGGGTTGAAGCGGTAAGGATGGTGATCCTTCCCCGGGCACTTTACCTTCTCAGAATGTACCAATATATGTTCCAACCAAAACACTCCAAACTTGGGTCAAAGCTGCACTGGGATTCTTATGGGCGGGTAAATGCCCCAGAATAAGGTCCTCAATCCTCTCCTCCCACAATGGAGGGGGCTAGCCCTTCCAAGCTTCAAATTATATAATTGGGCCTCACATATCTCCTTTATTGTTAAGGGTTTTGGGTGCTCCAGCCCCACCATGTGGAGGGAGATTGAAGAGGGCTTATGCCCGTTTGAGGTTCTGGTTAGGGCTACCCTACACCGGACACAATATTCCATTACACCACCATGCCTGGGTCCTTGGATTGCGCATCAGATCAAAACAGGGAGCTCGCCCTAATCCCCTATCTGTTATACTTATGTCCACTAACACATCTGGAGTACTTCCCCCCAGCTCGGATGGATCATACCTTTGGTCAGTGGGAGCATCTTCACCTTACATATATATCACAATTGTTAAAGGGAAATGATTTTCACTCTTTCCAAGAGCTGAAGCAGACCTATGACCTCAGGCAAGAGGACTTTTTTCGATTCCTACAATTGAGACATTTCTTTGTCTCCCTTCCACCAGGAACACGTAGGCAAGAAGACATACCCCCATTAATATCACTGATGCAGCATTCCAGTACTACCCCTGAGATGCAACAAATAATTTCTAATCGTTATAAAGCACTTACCGAAACCCTATGGGTCAATACATTGGGGATACTGGAGAAGTGGAATCTGGAAATGGGAACGGAGATTTCCCCACAGCAGTGGGATGGAGGCTGCCTGCTGGCGTCTAAACTTTCACACTCACTTAGTTGACAACTTTTTTCGTGGCAACTAATAATTAGATTTTTCTGAACCCCTGCAATAATAGCCCACTACTCGAAATCCAGAACATCTGAATGCTGGTGCCAATGTGGTGAACCCCTGGTGCACCATACCCATGTGTTTTGGTCTTGCCCTGCTATACAACTCTTCCTGAATTCCCTCCAGGCGGAGTTGGTTGACCTGTTGGGAAGTCCAGTCACCTTATCAGCAGAAATGTTAATAATGCAAATTGTTCCACGAGAACTGAAAGAATGTCACACACGTTGCCTATTAGGGATTACTCTCCTGGCAGCGAAAAAAGTATTAACTAGACACTGGCTCTCTCCCTGGGTCCCCACGAACCCCGAATGGAGGGAAACGATGAATAGAATTTATAAAGCAGAAAGCATCTCATTCTCTCTGAATAGTCAAACTAATATTGGGACATTACGGTGAGCTAAGTGGATCTTATACATAATGGCGAGAGACCCCAGCTTTGTACCCTAAAAGTTAAATCACATAATTTAAAAAAAAAATGCAACACTGCCTGCACAGTTGAGAGGGACAGTGGGGCCGGTGGAGAGGATTGTTTCTATTATGAAATAAGAGAGGGTGGATAACTCTGAATATAGTGAATGGACTTAACCTATTATTATTCTGTCATGTTATGAAATTGAATCCTATGTACTCTACATGTGTATGATATGTAACTCTTACAACCCGTATAAGTTAACCACTATGTATTAAGATGAACTTATTACTGCCTTCCCCTGTACCTTATGGAAAAATTATAAATAAAAATCATACTAACACAAAAATAAATAAACTTTACCAAACAATACAGGCTGTACACCAGAAACAAGCAACAACAATGGCAAATGAAGAAATAACATTAAATGGATGACAGCCCAGAAAAGGGGGTGGGGGTGGGGGCAAAAAATAGTGGACAGCTGCTTGTACAAGGGGGGACAAAACAGGGGCAACCACTTGTACCAAGGAAGGGGGTCTCAAAAACAAAACAGGGCAACTGCCCGTAAAAAGGAAGGGGGGACTAAATACAAAAAGGAAACTCGCCCATCAGCAGTCAGTGCATCTCATGAGTTCTCCATCGGTGGTGGTGGTGGTGGTGGTGGCAGCAGTTGTTGTGCCTGCTGTTGCTGTAGTGCCACTGAAAGGTCCTGTGTTGCCACAGCTTCTCCACCCTCCTCACCAGCAGTCAGAGGAGGTGGCATTGTCACCACTGCAGCTCATCCTGACCCTCTCTGTCAGTGATGTCTGGCCAATGACCTTTCACTCGATGGGCACCTATAGAAAGCAAGAAACAGAACTCAGTGAATGGGGCACACAGGACAAGGGACACAGGAGTGGCAGTATGTGCAGAAGTGAAGTACAACCACCTGACACATGGGCTTCCATATCACACATACTGTAGGTGTAGGGAGTCTAACAGCCACAGTAGAATGTATGTGGCATACCAGAGACAGCATTGTGGACCCCAGAGTAGAAAGCTGCACATGCAAAGGGTGTGCCATGCTTCAACACAAAAGAACACAGCCATGTAGGTGACAGTCAATAGAGACAGGCATGCCAGATATGGAACTGCAGCACTAAGCCAGGGTACAGTAGGCTGTGGAATGGCTTGAGGTGCAGGGAGCCACACACACACACTCTGCCCTGCACACCTGCTGTGCAGCACACAGATCAAGACAGGTGTGCAGAACAACAGACTGCTATGAGCCACCCTTGTCGACTGGAGGGTTGGAGCCAGTCATACATGTGCCACACATAGCTGTATGTGCATCAAGATGCTGCACTGTGTGCAGCAGCCAGAGTACCATACAAGTTCCGTGGTGTTACACTTAGGAGGAGCGCTGTACGCACCTCCCTTGTGCAGACAGCACTGGCAGCAGATGCAGACCTACCTGGATGCACCCTTCCCACCATGTAGATGTCATCACTGCTCTAGGTGCAGGGCTGTCACCCATACAGAGCCAGTGCAGGACATTGTCCCTGTACAGCCCCAGTCGTGTCCCAGTGTATACATGTCCCCAACCATGTACAGTGGAGTAATCATAATACTGGCCAGTACTGTGTTGGTTAGACACCAGCGACTCTGCATAACAGTGTTGATCACATATGGTAAACTATATGCACTGCCCACCAATGCTCCCTCCTTCCGCCAACCCAGTGCCACATATGCAGGGCTCCTTTGAGCCACAATGGCATGACACACAGTGCATATGGTACCAAAGATGGCACCACTTCAGGTGGACTATCACTGCTTCTCTATGAAGCACATGGCAGGACACAGTGGTGTATTGGCACTACAGTGGCCCATACTAACCTCCTGAAGAGGGATACGCATACATAGTCCCAAGCATGTGTTAGAATGGACCCATCTGACACTGACAGGTTTACAACCAGGGCTCTGAGCAATACTACCAACTCCCTGTGGCATCTGATCAGTGACACGGGACATGCCACTTCATGGTGTAAACTGTGGACATGCCACTGCATGGTGTAAGGCATGCCATGGCACAATAGACAGACACAGGCAGCATACCAGCTGCACATAGGTGCACAGCACTACACTGCACAGACCATGATGCACCACAGTGTCACCAGTGGGATAATGCCCCAAGTGCAGGGTTAATGTACCCAACCACAACTGCATAGGTGAAGCACCTACAGACATGAGTCCCACAAGGTGGGCCACACGTGGACATCCATCTGCAGCCATGGAGGCATGCAGTATAGTGCAGAAGTAGGTGGAGGTAAGAGTCTAAACAGTGGCAGGGCCAAGGATATCAGTGGTAAAGGCCCCCCCTCATTGAGTGAAGTCACTCACACACTTATCGTTTACTCGATCAGTTATACAATGTGGAGTGACTCCCCCTCACCGACTGACAGCATCTCCCTGTGCCTTGCTGCTCCCCCTCTGAAGGTCAGGCTCTTCATTTCCAGTAAGACAGTTTGACCACTGTGCCCTAACTCAGCAGGCCATGGCCCCAGCCAACCCTCATCCACACTACTCAGGCCTTCATGGTCCAAACTTCTGATGACACCCTGCAAGCCACAGAGAAGGTGATTAGTATGTAACACTGTGTACAACACGTGATGCATGTGACAGGCACATTCCATCACAGTAATACATCTCACGATTGCAACACTAATAGGGCCAGGCTCCAGACCTGTGAAAGTGGGTGGGCCATGGCCATTGTGGCCCCACCTGTTCTGGCAACTATGAGAGTAGACGTGCAACCCAGGGTGCAATGTACAATGAAGGGTGCTTACATGGACACCTCTCCCTTGACCTGCTCCACTAGGCCCCATCACAGCCTGGCAAGTCTCCTGGCTGGTCCTTCCTGTGAGTCTGCTGTTTGTTCTGCCAAGGTCTGTAGAGGAGGGAAAGGGAGATCAGTATTTTGCAGTGGAACACAGTGCACAGTTCCATACATCCTACACAGTATACATGCCCATATGACTGTACTGTGTACCAGCCACCACGAGTGCATGATGCATATGGACAGATCTGAACAGGTCTGCAATTTACCTGTGTGCCTGGCTGTGGCACCACAGACATGTGTGCCATGGTCCAGGTGCAGTAGGTATGATACATCCCCCTGTGGTAGGTATGGCCTTGCTCACTATAGACTGTCCTGTGTACTGCCCACATCCTGCCATCCCCCCAGCCCTTGCACAACAGAGCCATGCATGTCAGCTACAGGCCCTCTACATGGCATAGTATGCATTTCTGTGCATGGTGCACCAGGTCACATACGACATGGGCAGAAAAGGCATACCTGTGCAGTGGCTGGGGGTGCAGGATTCTATAAATCTTGCTATGCATGATCACCTGTATGTGCCCGGCACCACCTATGCAGTGGCATGGTACCCCATACTGTACTTGGCATATGCATACCAGTACCCATGCGGCATAACATGGACAGTGCACATGATACAGACAGTGGCTACATCCACGTCCTGATGGATGCACCTAGCAGCACAGCTACATGTAGAACACATGTGACAGCAATCCAGGTTGTATCTTGGCAAAGGGCAGGTACATGTCCAGGTCACCACACCCTGTAATCAAACCCTGAGTAACATTCTGTGACGCTGTACATGGTCCTGTTGTGCATCCTCACAATGCTGCCATGTCACTGTGTAGCTTCCTTTGTGCGTACACAAATGGAAGGTGAGCAATGGGTGAAGGTCTGGTTTGAATGAACACAAAATATGTGTGTGTATATATATATATATATTTATATATATAGGGGATATGACATGGCCTGAGTGAAGATATCATATTTATCTTCATGAGAGGCCAATGATATCATGATATCTCATGAGTGGCTTCGCCACTCGTGAGATATCTTGATTTCATTGGCCTCGAGTGAAGATAAATATGATATCTTCACTCAGGCCATGTCATGTTCTGTTTATATGACATGTGTTTTGGGCTTTTTGTAGCATGATCCTCTAAAGCACCCCCCCCCCAAATCTTCAGCAACATCACAGATTCCATACTGTATTAAAATAAATTATCTGGCTGATCCTGTTAATTTACAGGTTTTTTTTGAAATATTGTTATTTCATTGAGCTTGGTATGATTTGTAATTAAAATAGTAATGTAAGCGTACTGGTTGATTATCCTTTCTAGGAAAATCCTGTAATACTTTCACTTTCCCCCCCGAACTGTAGCGTGACCGAGCGGCATGTAAACGAGCAGATTACTGGCACCAGAGCTTTAAAATAAACGTCTGCAGCATAAAGAAAATCCTGGCTTTTACCTCCCAATAACATACTATAGCAACATACACTCGCGCTTCCTTCTCCTGTTTTAAAGCGGACTACTAGCTCGCTGTGCTTTCATTGGTAGAGACGGTCCCTTCTATTAAAAAGTAAAGCATGTTATCGGGAGGTAAAAGCCAGGATTTTCTTTACACTGCAGATGCTTATTTTAAAGCTCTGGTGCCAGTAATCTGCTCGTTTACATGCCGCTCAGTCACGCTACAGTTCGGGGAAAGTGAAAGTATTACAGGATTTTGTCAGCACAGGGGGATAATCAACCAGGTACCGCTTTACATTACTATTTTTAATTACAAATGACGGCAGGATTAACCAGATAGGTTTGAGAGGTGTGTGTGTGTCTTTTTTTGGGGGGGGATGAAGCAGGAACTAGAGAGAGACGTCTCTTTAAAGAGAGTGAAACATACTTTCACTTTCTTTGCAGTGACGTATAGGAACATAGAGATATCACCATGACGTATAGGAACATGGAGATATCACTATGACGTATAGGAACGTGGAGATATCATTGATATCTTCACTGCCTATCTGAGATATCAATTTTTATCCCCACATTTATCCCAAAACACATGTTGTGTGTATATATATATATATATATATATATATATATATATATATAGTATATATAAAATAAAGCCTTTTTTATTATGCAAAGATATATCATTTTGTGCAACTTCCAAGTTTACAAAAGTGCAAAATCACATAATAAATATAGACCTACCCCAGATCAACTGACCAGCCAGACACCCCCTGAGGAAGGCTTGTGCCGACACGCTGGGGTTAGTAGGTGACTGGCTGATTAGTTGGTCTGGGCTAGGTCTATATTTATTATGTGCTTGTACTTGTGCTATGTGCTTTTTAAATCACTGATTTTGCACCTTTGTAAACTTGGAAGTTGCACAAAATGATATATCTTTGTACAATAAAAAGGCTTGATTATATATACACCCTGCCAGAGGAAGTGGTGGGGGTTGAAACAATCACGGGATTTAAGAATGCATGGGATAGGCATAAAGGAATTTTGGAGGTCAGGGGTAAGGGGCAACAGACTTCTAGGAAAACATAAACTGAACTTACAAGCTCAAATGGGCAGACTGGGTGGGCCATCGGCCCTTATCTGCCGACACTGTCTATATATCTATGTATATATACATATTTTATGTACATTCAAGCCAGACCTTCACCCATTGCTCACCTTTCATTTGTGTATGCACAAAGGAAGCTGTGATTTGAGGTTTGAGTCCTAGTCTGGACTCATATAGAGTAAACACCTTCTCCTAGTATAGTGCGCAGGTTTTTTCTTCAGTGAGGAATTTTTTTTGCCATGTCACTGTGGTAGCCCACAACCGTGCTGCTTTGGCAGGTGCACACCTCAGGAGACCACTGCGGGTCCTGTGATGTACAGGGCATGGGGATGTTACATGGGCAGGGGGCCCAGACACCTCCATACATATGAGCAGGTCATAACAGTAGGGGAGGCTCATAGGACAAAGGGGAAACAACAGGGACACACAGGCACAGTGCACAGTCTTTCAGGGACAGTACCTTGATGTACTGTATCTTGACACAGGACTGCAAACAGGCCATTACACACATCATACATACAGCCATCCATACTCACTTGGCCTTGACACAGTGCCACCAGCTACCAGCACCCTTAGTTGCTGCAGGTGGCACACCTCCCTCCTCTGGAGGTCATTGTAATGATGCCTCCAGTAGTCACCGGTACAGATGACCCTGGTGCATTATGTGAGGTGCTGCCCCACAGACGCCCACACCTTGTATTGTTTCCTGTCTGATTTCACCACCTCACCCAGAAGCTGGTCCTCTCTGGCCACTTCCTGGCCAACCAAATTGACCAGCTCAGTGTTGGACCACCTGTTGTCCCTTTGAAGCACGGCCCTGCTGGGTCTGCCTGCCATGGTTTGTCTCTCAGTCTAGGCCTAGTACCTTCACTGCACTCTTGCCAGATTCTGGGCTGTGTGCATGTGTTCTGTCATTATACACAACACATTGCCATGGTAGCACCGTGCTAACATCATGTTGTGTAGTGTAGTGTAGTGCTGGGTTCCATGGGGTTGTACCAGTAGCATGTGCCAGGCATGGGTTGGCATGTGTGCAGTACAGCATAAGGCTGCACAATGGCATAGTGCACAGGGCTACACTGTGCGATAACACTGTCAGCAGCATGTTATGCCATCTCTGCACCACAGAGTACTCTAGCACAAGTACTGGCTCTGCACAATGGTGCATACTAGTGCAACCACAGTAACGTGGATAGCAAAAGTGCTATATTTAGCCAGTGTATGCACATAAGCCACTTTTGCAATCCACGGGCAAACACCCACATTTGTATATAATTACTGGTAGGTATGCATACATTAACATGTCTAATTGCACCTGGAGCATTGAAAAGGTGCACAGTGTACTGCCTAGATTCCACAGCTCAACTGCAGTTGGATAGAGGTAGGTGTTCTGTGGAATGGCCTAGAAAGGTACACAGGTGAGTACTAAACTGTGTGTATGCTGTATGCAGTTGTACATGGGACATGTTGAGGTGGTGGACCTCTTACATCTCAGGGCTCCCATATCTACAGGGAGTCCTGTATTTTACAGGGAAATAGAGCCATCTACAGGGGCATTGTTTCCATTAACTTGCATTGATTATGAGGGACAACAGAGCAATTTAGCTTCCATTGGAAATAATGTAATCTACAGGGACCAAAAGGAATATTGCCCAGAAGTTACAGGGACATATGACAAATTAATCTTGTAGCACTGACTTCTACATCCAGTGGTGGTAGTGTTGTTGTGTTTAGGTGGAGGATCCCTCTTATAGCAGCCAATAGGGCATAATGAGAGTGGATGCAACACCCACATGTATGTGACTACGTAGGGGTGGCCCTGGGTTCCTCTGGGCCCCTGTCCATGCCAACCCCGTCTGTCTGTGACTTTGGTAAGGACCCTGTCTGCACAGGGCCTGCCTGCATGAGGCAGGCCACTGGTTATGTTTGGACTTGCATCTCCAGGACACCTACATTTCCCTGACAGGGGGAGGCCTCCCCCAGTGTACTGTTCAGCTGTGTTCTGCTGTGTGCACTCCCTGGTTACCTGTATTCTACTCCCCCATCCAGCAGGTATCACAGAGGACATGGACAGTCTAAAGATCCACCACTTCTCAGAGAAGGAATTGCAGGTGCTGGAACAGGCCTACATGGCCAGGAAGGGGGCTTGTCCCAGAGGAGGCCACAGACACCCAGGTATGGCAGTCCTGGGTAGAGATCAAAGATGTGGTTAGTGGCATCGGCAGCTATAACAGGCCCATGGATGCTGTGCAGAAGTGCTTTAGGGACATGAGGTAGACAGAGAAGGTCCTTTTTACGCAACTTATGGAGATGCATGTGACAGGAGGGGGTCCACAGGCATCAGCATCTGCATGTACCCTGGATCCAGAAGAGGAGGCAATAGCCTCCAGTCCATGGCCCATGGAGGTAATGGGAGTGCCAGGTGGTGGCTATAAGAGCCAAGTGGGTCTGGCCTAGCCATGTGGGTGACCGACTGTGCCATGTCCCATCGGCCATGTGTTTATAGATGTATGGTTGCATGCATATACCAATGTTGTGTGACACGCTGGGTGTAGGTCACATTACTGTTTCCTTGTCTCCTGGTGCATAGCCATCTGTGTGGTACTCCATGAATGTGCCCCATGTGGTGTCACCTGTGTGCTCACTGGTTCTGGGATGTGTGCTCCCTGGGGATGGTGTGTGTTTGTGCACACTGGTGCTGTCACGTGTGCTCCCTGGGGATGGGGTGTGTGCTCACTGGTGCTGGGTGTGTGCTGGCCAGTGCTGGAAAGTGTGCTCAGAGGTGCTGGGGTGGGTTCTCACAGGTTATGGATTCTGTATTCAGAGGTGCTCCAGTGTGTGCTCACTGGTGCTGTGTTACATGCTCCCTGGTTTAGGATGTGTGCTCACTGGTGCTAGGGTGTGTACTGACTGATGTAAGGGTGTGCGGTGTGTATGGACATGGGAGGTGTAAGCAGTGCATTGCACACACAGCATGGGTGTTGTGTCACTGTACACTAGGTATGCATGCTGCCTCAGCCGGCACAGAGCTCTGCATGGTACATTGCTATACAACTCTCCTCTCCTCTTGAAACAGCACACCACATCATACCAGACATGGCGGAGGATGCCCAGGTCCATCTTGGTGGCAGCTGCCCTTGCCTCCCACCTGTCTGCACCTACTAACAGACAGCAACAAGTAGGATGTGGAAGAGGAGGGTGAGACCTTCATCGAGGGCTGGGGACACCTGGGGTATGCACACGACCAGGGGGTTGTCTCATCTGCCATCCCCCATGCCAGTGGGGCTCAGCTGCTGTCCCCACGCAACTCTACAGTCACAGCAGTGCATCCCCTCACAGGCACTGGCATGGCCACCACTGTTCCATCCTATGACCCTGTCTAAGGCATAGACGTCGCCCTGCTGTCCCTGGCCGATACCATAGGGCCAGCCACCACTGTGCCTCTCCAGGATCCATGCTCCAGCATGGCCACAACCCTGCTGCTCCACACCCATCCCACCATGTTGGCCACAGTCAACCTGTAGCACCCATAATGGACCTCCACAGCTCGAGGCCATACAATGGCCTTGGGTGCAGCCTGACCCTGTCCCAATGAATAGTCCCCTGGGACAGCAGGATGCGGCTCACAACTGGCAGCTGCTGTGGTCAACCTTGGAGACACAGGGCATCACATAGCCAGAACTGACAAGCATCCACCACATGCTGCATGATGACATGCAGCATGCTGAAGAGCGGACAGAGGAACATCATGCGGAAAACATAATGGTCTCCTATGTGACCTGCATGAGGATCTGGCCTCCAGCATGGAGATACTGTGCCGGCACATGACCTCCTGCATGGATTGCCTGTGTGCCACCATGCTGGAGGTTGCAGCCATGGTGACAGTCACTGTGAGGGCTTGTCATAGCCCTGGTCTGTCCAGTGACAATAGTGCTACCCCAAGGCAGACAGCATGGCATACACCCACTCCATGCAGAACTGGAATGAGACTTCCTGGCACATCCAGGACTCTGAGATCACTAAGAACACCATACACACCGGGTCATGACCTGCTCCTCGCTGTGGTCAGTACCCTATGGAGCCATAGGTGGGAGTGGATAACACCATTCCCATGCTTATTCCCCATATTGTGGATGATGACCCCCCAACTATTTTGAGTACAGCTCACATATACTGTCCATTGCTGGGGTGGTGGTAGGGGATGCAAGTAGGTTGCGAATTGGCAACCCTCGCCAACATGTGAACCCTCTGTCCCCCCAGTACCCATGTGTGACTTTCCCCTGCCCCTGAGACCTAACTCAGTCACCTCCCCCCCCCCAAGGCTGGATGGCCTGTATGCTTGTCAGCCACCACTGTGGCCCCTCCCCACCTATACTGACATATATTTACGTTTTCACCCCTTTGGATCCCCCAACCCGCCAGACTGGACTGTATATGTGTGTGTGTGCCCTATTTGGTACTCCTCTGCCTGGATGGACTGTTTTTCCGTTACCCCCCTTTTGATACCCTGCTGCCTGAATTGCCTCTATGCATGTATTGATCTTGTCAAGTAATAATATATTGACCAAACACATTATTGTTTCCTGGGTGGTCTGTACTCATCCTCCATGTCCGAAGATGTCTATTATGATGTGGGCTGTGTACTCCTGGGCCCTTGTGGCCATACAGTAGTCACACTTGTCAAGCTGCTCCTGTATTCCTGTTCCTCTGGTTCTGAATTTGCTGCAGGTTGTTCCTCTGGGGCTGGCATACATATCCCACGGTTGAGTGCCATGCTGTGTAGTATACAACAGGCAAGGAATATGGCACAGGCCTTCTTAGGGGTATAGTGTAGGGCACCACTTGAACAATCAAGGCACCTAGCATAGAAACATAGACTTTGATGGCAGATAAGGACCGCTTGGCCCACCCAGTCTGCCCATTTCTCTACCTACTGGATAAGCTGCAGATCCTAGTTAACCAACAGCCTATTTCTTCCTACCCCCACCAGAATTGCCTTATGTCTGTCCCATGCATTCTTGAATTTTCCCACTGTTTTTGACCCCACAACCTCCTCAGGAAGGCCATTCCATGCATCCACCACCCTCTTGGTGAAAAAAATAGTTCCTCACATTATCTCTGAGCCGTCACCCCTCTATCTTTAAATTGTGCCCCCTTGTTCTTGCACATTTTTTTCTGAAAGATGCTACCCTCTTGGACTTTGTTGATTACCTTGAGGTACTTGAAAGTTTCTATCATGTTCCCCCCTCCCTCCTTTTCTGAAGGGTATACATATTAAGCTCCTTTAGTTTCTCTTCATAATAAGCATCTTGAGCATTCCAAAGACACATTCAATGATGTTGCGCATGGCACTGTATGTGTTGCATTGTACCTATCCTCTACAACAGATGTGGGCCATAGGACAAGTGTGAGGAGCCAGGAATGCAGGGGAAACTCAATGTCCCCTGTATGGGTAAAGGGCATTGGTTAGTGTCATCATCTGCAATATATGGGGGGGGGGTAGACTTTGGGGTATACTTACCAATAAGGTGGCTGCTAGGGACGTCCCATCTTTCAGACCTCTGGCACAGGATGAAGTTATGCCAGATGAAGGCATCATGGGTGCTGCAGGGTACCATGACAGAACATTAATGATGCACCCTGGTGCATCACACACTACCTGGAAATTAATAGAGTGGTACCCCCTACTATTCACATGGGCCTCCACCCCATCACTGCTGTATGCCCGGATGGCAGCATGGATGCAGTTAATGGCACCAAATGCAGCTGGTAGGTGCATGGAACTGTCCCAACAGCCTTGAGGTGACTGTGTGCTCCCTGGGGACAGAGTGTGTGCTCATTGGTGCTGGGTGTGTGCTCATGTGTGTGTGTGTGTGCTTATTGGTGCTGGGATGTGTGCTTACTGGTTCTAGGTTGTATGCTCACAGGTGTTGTGGTGCATGCTCACTAGTGCTGTATTACATGCTCCCTGGTCCTGGGATGTGTGCTTATTGGTGCTGGGGTGTGTGCTTCCTTGTGATGATGTGTGTGCTCACTAGTGTAGGGGTGTGTCTTGCGTATGGACATGGGGAGTATAGGCAGTACATTGCACACATAGCATGGGTGTTGTGTCACAGTACATTGGGCATGCATGCTGCTTCAGCTGGCACACAACTCTGCAGGGTACATTGCTATATAACTCTCATCTCTTTTCCCAACAGCACACCACGTCATACCAGACACGGTGGAGAATGTCTCAGATTTATCTTGGCGGCAGCTACTCCTGCTGCCCACCCATCATCACCTGCTGACGAACAGCAATGAGGAGGATGTGGAAGAAGAGGATGATGAGACCTCCATCGAGGGCTGGGGACTCCTTGGGTACTCCCATGACCAGAAGGGGTTGTCCATCCCAGCCAGTCCCATGCCAGAGGGGTCCAGCTGCTGTCCCCATGTGACTGCAGTCACAGTGGTGCAGTCCTCATAGCCCATGACACAGCCACCGCTATGCCACCCCATGACCCCACCTCAGGCACGGCCATCGCCCAGCCCCAGCTGATACTATAGTCCCAGTCACTACTGTGCCTCCCCAGGATCCATCCTCTGGCACAGCCACAGCCTGTCACCCCATGCCCATGCGACCGTTCCAGCCACACCAGCCTGCAGCACCCACAACAGACCTCAGGACCAACTGTGGTGCAGCTCTGGGCCATACAAATGGCCTAGGGTGCAGCCTGATCCTCTCCTGATAGACAGTCCCAGGCCACAACAAGATGCATTTGACAACCAGCAGCTGCTGTAGTCAGCTGTGGAGGCACAGAGCACCACACAGCAGGAATTGACACGCATCTGCCACGTGCTGCATGATGACATGCAGCATACCGAGGAGCAGACAGAAGGCACATCATGCGGATCACATGGTGGTCCTACGTGACCTGCACTAGGATCTGGCCTTCAGCATGGAGCATCTATTCTGGGACATGACCTCCTGTGTGGATCACCTGTGTGCCACTGTGCTGGAGGCTGCAGTCATGGTGGCAGGCACTGTGAGTGCTGGCCGTAGCCCTGTCCTGTGGGGGTGGTGCCACTCCACGGTGGACATCCACACCACACTGTACTGGAACCTAGAATGCCCAGCACGCCCAGCATTCCTAGAACTCTATGGACACCACACACAGCAGCACACGACCTGCATCTGATCAGGGTCAGTACCCCACTGGGCCGTGACCGGGGGCAGATAACACCATCCCCTTGATCGTTCCCCATATCATGGATGATGATCCCCCCAGCCATAGCGAGTACAGGACACACATGCTGTCTGTACCCAGGGTGGTGGTAAGGGACATATGCAGGTTGTGGATCGCCAACCCTCGCCAACATGTGACTCTTCTGTCCCCCAGTACCCATGTGTCACCATCCCTTACCACTGTGACCTAATTCTGTCATCCCCCCTCCCCCCCCCGGCCTGGATGTCCTGTATGTCTGTAAACCAAAAATTGTGGCTCCCCTTCCCACCTGGCTGGCATGTATTTATGTTTCTACCCTTTTGGAACCCTTCTGCCTGACTGGACTGTATATGTGTGTGTGTCCTAGTTGGTACCCTTCGTCTGTATGGACTGTATTTCTGTTACCCCCACTTCTGATACCTGCCTGCCTGGGTTACCTCTATGTATGTACTGATCTTGTTAGGTGACATTGCATTGACCGAACACATTACAGTCTCCTGTGTGGTCTCCACTCACTCTCTATGTCTGAAGAGGTCTGTTATGAACCAGGTTTTGTAATCCTGGGTCCTCCTGACCATCCTGGGGTCACGCCTGTCAAACTGCTTCTGTGTCCCCTGGTTCTCCATCTCCAAATCTGCTGCAGGTTGTTCCTCTGAGGCCGTCTTGCATATCCCATGGTTGAGTGCAATGTTGTGTATACAACAGGCAATGAATATGGCACAGGCCTTCTGAGGGGTGTATTGTAGGGCACCACCAGAAAAACTAAGGCACCTAATCCTCATCTTAAGCATTCCAAAGACACGCTTGATGATGTTGCAAGTGTCACTGTGTGCCTTATTGTACCTGTCCTCTGCAACGGATGCAGGCCATAGGACAAGTGTGAGGAGCCAGGGAACCAGGGGATATGCACTGTCCCCTGTGCGAGTAAAGGGTATTGGTTAGTGTCATTGTCTGCAACATGGGGGAGAGGAGAACCTTTGAGTATACTCACCAATGAGGTGGCCATTAGCGATGTCCCCAGTTTCAAACCTCTGCCACAGGATGAAGTTATGCCAGATAAAGGCATCGTGGGTGCTGCTAGGGTACAGTATTAGGACATTAATAATGTGCCTTGTTACATCACACACACCACCTGGCTATTGATTCACATAGGTGTACACTCTATTACCGGTGGGTGCCCGGATGGCAACATGGGTGCAGTCAAAGACACCAAGCACAGCTCTTAGATGCATGATTTGATAGTACTGCTGCTTGGTTGCTATTTGCTCTGCTGGCATGGTGGGAGCACGATGAACTCTTCAGCATGGGCCAACAGGGAATCTAGGAACAGGCCCACCAGCTGCAAGGTGGTTGACTGCGAGATACCAGCTGTGTACCCTACAGCATCTGGAATGTTCTGGTAATCAGGAAGCACAGTGCAGCCATCACCTTGAGCTCTGTGGACTTCACATGGCTGCGCTGGGTGTCTGTCCAGCTTGTCATGCAGTAGCTCACACAGTTGCCTGAGCATGGGCCTGTTGAGCTTGCACCGGCCCACAGTCTGGTCATCACTGAGGACTTTGACTGTGACTCAGACGGTACTGTCTGTTTGCAGCATAGTGCCTCCATAGCCTGCGCCTGGGCTCAGGGTGATCATTGGCCCTTTCCTCATCCTCTGTGACCTGCTGCATGAGGTATATGATGTGTGCCGCCTTGTGAGTCATCTTGGTGTGTGGTCTGCAGTATCTTCCTCTGCCTTTGGGGTGTGCCCTGGCTTAAGACATAAGACAGACTTTTTATAGCAGTATTTTGCAGCACTATGTGACCTGTGCAGACCCATCTGCACAGCACTATTACACTGCATATCATGCTACACACGTTATGTAAGGTACCACTCCCTGGTTTGGGCACTGCATGTGTCACCATACCGCTAGTGCGCTGGTGCTTATAGCATGTTCAGCGATGCCCTCTGAATATGGGTTTCCGGCGCTATTACTTGCTCAGCACAGACACAAACACTTTGCGCCTGGTACAAAGGTTTGAACATCTGGGCCTAGGTGAGTAAAATATAATTCTGATGAGTTAAAGTGCTTTAAACTTGGAAAAACAGCTCCTTTAGAAGCATTCATTAGGTATTTCCAAGGATTGAGGTAAGTATTGGTACGCATCAACAAATGTACATTAGGACAGTACTCATCCTATCTGGAGGACTGGCTCATCCTGAAAAAAGAAGAAACCAAAAAAATCCAGGAGAGAGTTGCGCAATGAAAACATTCAAAGACAACTATGCTGTGTGAGGCTAAATTTCATTTTTGTAAGGCTGAGGACATTCAAACTGTCCTCAGCCTTGCAGCAATAAAAAATAGCCTCACACAGCATAGCTGTCTTTGAATGTTTTAATTGTGCTCCTCTCACTTGAATTTTTCATTATCCATTCAAAATGTGTGAGTCTTTATGACAGAAATGTATTCATATATGCAGTTTTGGAAATGGGAAAAAAGTCACTGGGGGAACCCTTCACCTTTGAGGTAGGCTCAAACATACCTGACAAGGATCTGGGGACACAGTTTCCTATTCTGCGGTATGTTGCACTGTTAGTTTATGTAGCCAAGTTTATGCCTTTGGTGAGGTACATTTTGCTCCTGGAACTCAGTCAGATTTTTTATTTCTCTCCTGAAACTGAGTTTCCTTGGTTCCCATCCCTGCCCCACCATTTCCACCACTAAATAGTGTATATAGACTGAAATGCATCTTAGTTTACCCAATAAACCTGCAGTCACATCAAGGAGTTCTGATGACTTTTCTAATCTATGAGCATGAAGCAAAAGTCACTAGAACTCCAAGATGCAATGTCAGCCTTTTATGCACACACAGGTTCATTTTTTTTTGTCAGGATAAGCTTCCATGAGTCCACATTTGGAAGTCATTCCAGTTATATGGCAGTCAAAATACTTGCAAAGTCCCAAATGTTCAAAGTATTTTAAGGGAAGACAATTTTATTTATATGACACCCAATCCCTGGGGCTCCGGGTGCCTTACAGTCTAAGTAACAGAACCATGAATGTAAAATAACAAATTATAAAATACTATAAATATGATTAAAAGAGTGCCAGATCCAATCCTGAATGTAAACAGGCGAGTTTTAACATGAGATTTAAAAAGGTCAAACAAAGTGGCTCCTCTAACATCCAGGGAAAAGGCATTCCACAAAACCGGAGCAGCCACCTCGAATGCCCAGTCCTTTAAAGACTTCAGCCTAGATCTAGCTATTGTGAGGAGACTTGCCTTCGCTGACTGAAATATGGAATCAGGAGGACTTTTACGTTGCCCAGACCATGCAGGGCCCTATATGTTAACAAGTACACCTTGAAGCTGATGCGCCACTGCATTGGGAACCAATGCAGAGCACAGAGAACTGGCATGATACACCCAAACTGAAGGTTCCAGTAGTCAGCCAGGCTGCTGCACTCTTGACCAGGTGGTACACCAACCCCACAAATAACCCGTCTTCTAAGTGAGACCAGTTTTGGAAAGCTAAAATCAAATACGGTATGACAAATTTTATCTGAACAAACATACAATCATGTTTCATTACAACACACAGACTACAGTGCCAGGAAGTTGCTGTAGCCTGGCCAGAGACTCTCAAACTCATCTCATTTCATTACACAGAAAATAGAGTCCATCCATTACACAGGAGGATGGTTACCCATATGTTCTACAATGTGTCAGTAGCCCTTCGGTGGTGTGGGTAACGGGAAGGCTTTAAGCTTGAGGTTCAATGAGCGGAGCAACTACATCACTCCCCCATCAGGCCTTAAAAGGCCACTCCTCCTGGACTGTTCCAGGATTTGTCTTTTCATTGCAGCCAGAGGTGCCACTCTTCTGTGAGGAAACCCACTTCTCCACTCCACACTTAAGCCCCCTGTTTCTCTGCCTCCCATCCTTGCAGTTGACTCCGACCACCGCCTTGCTCTCTCGTTTGCTTTGTCCTGTCCCTCTCTTTTGGTTTGCAGCATTTTTTTGCTGCTTCTGCCCCGTCTTCATTTCCCTAGCTGCTGCTTGCGGCTGTCTCTGCTCCCTTGTACCCCCCACTGTCCTGCACCTATTCTCATCCGGGGAGGGGCTGCTTGCTCCTTTAGGTCATTTTTTCCATGTCTGTGTAGCTGCAGCTTCATTTCTTTCGGCGCTCGGTGTGTGATGTCACCTGCCGATGCCACGCATCCAGCTGCTGCTCAGTCAAGAAGCATGGACTTCTGCCCAAGTAGTGCATAGCATTTCTGGCTCTTCCCGTCGCTGTCCTGCACTTTAGTTTTTGCTCCTTTCCATGCCCGCAGACCTTGTTCTTTGTACCTCACTCCTCCCGTCGCACTTTGTGGCTCTCCTGCTTGCCTGAGCTGACTATTCCTGTGGATTGACATTCACTGCTCCTTCCACCGTGTACACCTTTAGCAGACCCTAACTTGCCTTCCAGTTCATTCGCTTCTTGACCTTTCTGTTTTCTTGGCTCATCAGTTCAATGGTCCCATCCATGCATTTTTTTTTTTTTGGTCTCTTTCTCAGTCCGTCTAGTGTTTTTTTCCTTTGTTAGGGCAGTTCGTGGTATCAGTTCTGGGGCTGTTCTTCCCCTCCCATCCCTTGCTGGTCTTTTACCTCTTCTTGCCTGGATCATAGCTGCCTCTTCTGTTGGTGCTGCGCTGCCATCTGTTATTGCTACATTCATTGCTGTTGTGAGGTGTGACTCCCTCAGGGGTTGCTCCTGGGCTCTCCCCCTTTTCTCATTCATCTAACCCTATCAGGGTTGCCTATCATAGCACTGCCCTTCCTTTGTCATTGTACTAGGCCTGTGTGTACAGCACTTTCTTAGTTTTCACATTTCTTCGGGCTTGATGTGCTCTGACTGTGGTGTCCTCCCAGTAGTGCAGTTTTTTATTGGCATCCCTCCTGCTATTTGAGCTATTTGTGGATGCACACTCCATTCCATCATTGGCCTCTGTTGCTTGACTTGGTCCTTCTCTCTACCTTTGTCTGCTGTATCGGGGGTGTCTGCCTTTGTCGACTCCACTTGTTGCCCTCCTGCTCCCATTTCTTCCACCCTCCATTCCGCTCCTTCTAGGACCTTTACTTTCCTTTGGGGTTTTTCCTTATCCTGCCATCACCTTCCTTATTTGTATCCTCTTCTTACCTTAGTCCATCTGGTGTCCAGGTGCTGAGTCTAGTTCTGCTTCACTCAGTCTGCCCACAGGGTCTATTCATTCACATCGCTTAATTGAGCATACCTCTCATTGGGTCTTATGCTACCTCATCAAACTGCTTCACTCCTGCAGTTATCAGGAACACATCTGGGCATCTCTCGTTCATCCGACCTCTATGCTGGTCTACTCCTTCACATCCACTACTTGAGCCTAACCCTCTAGGGTCCATGCTACCTAGACTCAACCTGCTCTCCTCTAGGAGACATGCCTTCACGTCTGTTGCACCTTTGTTCAGGGCTGGCAGGCTTCTCTCCATTATTGTACATCGTTCATTTCATATCTCACCTTACCCTATTCAGGCCTTCAAGGCTTCTTTGACAAAAACTATGTATATAAGTGCCCTCTGCCCCGACAACTTTCACATGTTGAGGATACCTCTTGGTGAAATGTGTGTACCACTGCTGGTAGGCAACATTCAGGAATTTGAACTGTTTTTTTAAATTGATTGCAGACAAAGAGGCCCATATGCCCATCCCACACCTCTGTCCAAGCGTGACTATCTTGCTCTTCCCTGGGTCTTGTTTCCATCTGGCCCTACAGTTCTTTCTTTGTTTATTTGTAGCTTTTTGACCAAGAAAGTTATGGGATAGGTCCACATTTCCCCATGCCCAGAGTCTTGTATGCCATGGCAGTCATCCTCTATTTGTGTAGCCCTCTCCGCAACAGTAGGCCTTCTATGTCTGAGGGAGGCTGCCAGCCATCAGGGGCCCATGCTTTCCAATTCCATATATCTCCTGGTCTGTAAGCATCTATGAAAAAATTACTCCTAGAAAGATCCATCATGTCCTGCAGTTCTACAGTCAAAATGCCCATTCCTTTCAAATTACCATTTGTGACTTCTATGCCTGCAAAGTTAAACATCATGCAATTTTCTGTTATTCCTTGAGACATAGGCCCTCCTTTACCACTCAGTATTCCAACTCCTTTGGGGTTAAAGTCAAGCTGAAAGAATGAGAGAACGGAGTGTTGGGTATAATAGCACTCTGCTTCCTTTGATAATTGTTTCCTCTTTTTTATATACTTTCTTTTTATTGTTTTTTTTCGAAGAGCAAACTTACATACAGAGAAAACAAATGGTGTCTAATATTAAACAGCATGAGTTGAGAGGAAATAAACACAAAAATTGATTTCTACAGTTTGCTCAATCCACAATATTAAATAAATGGGAAGTATTCAAGTGAGTATAATAAGTTCATTATAATTCCATGCACATGTCAAGAATATATTAAACCCCTGAATAGAGACACAAGTCTCAGTGGTAAAGAAAAGCCACTTAGTACCTCAAAATAGAAGGGAGCAAGATAAGCTGCTCATTGGAGAGACAAAATATGTTACTACTATTTATATAATTTTTGCCGCTGCAATCCAGTATCAGTATCGGTATATATAATTTAAGATAAAAGCTGGCTATATAATACCAAGTGGGGAGGGTACTCTTTTGGCATGCTGGCAACCTGGATTTGCACTGTGAATCTGGGGCATCAGGATCAAAAGCCTGTGGGGAGGACTCAGACCATCCATGGGAAGGGAGGACTGTATATTGCTGTGTAGTGGCTCCTGAATGTGGCATAGTTCTTGGCAATGTGGGTGACTACATGCTGCTGGGCACCCCCCTCCCAGATCAGCTGTACATGTTCATCCCTGTGGGGGTGGGGGGCGTCCTAAAAAAGCAGATCACTGTTCCATCAGTGCACTCCAGATGATGGCCTATGTGTGTGCTCTCACCATACCCTGACCCTTCTTAGCAGCACATGCCATGCCAACCACAGTTCCCCCTGAGACTCAGCCTTCCTTTCCCTCTGGTAGCAGAGAGAGGGATCCACTAAGGGTGGGCTAGCCCTGGCACTTAGAGACTGTGGATATCCTGGGGAGATTGGTGGCATGTAATGATGGTCTAGGTGAGTCCAGTGTTCAGAAGATAAGCTGTGGTTCAAGGCCCAAATGAGGTGACTGTCTGGGGACAGATGAATGATGCACTGATAAATTAAACAAAAAACAACAACAATTACAAGAACCAATGTTACTGAAAAGTGTCAGGCTGTCCTAAGCAGGAGTAGGACCACACTGGAAATGAGATCTGTCATCTCAGCTATGCTGTCTTGGGTAAATAAACTGCTTGTAAGGCACTTTGGAATGCAGTGTGTGAACAATGCTACATAAACATACATTTTATATTCTTTTTCAGTCAGTGCACTACGTTGGCAATAAGCCACTCCAGGGCATGGGTGTATGCTGAATTAGTGCACTCTCTGGCTGCATAGTAAGGCACCAGATCAAATGGCCAAACTGTGCTCTGGTGCGGTTTGCTGCCGCCTTGCAGCTTGTTTACTGTGCGTTATGTGAGCTCAGTTTGTAGGCAAAAGGAAAAAAAAGAGATGAGCTACTTGATTAGAGTCTGCAACACGCAGTGGAAACTTGGAGAAGTTGAAGAGCATTTAATTAGTATACAAATTGTTAAAAACCATGGTTGCATCCTCTCGCAACCACCAATGTTTTGCTCCTCCTACCAGGCACTTTTTAAGGCCCAGTTTTTAGCATTTGAGCACCTGAGTTCACCCACTTGTGTTTTTTTTTTTTTTACACTGATTAAGAGCTAACATGCAGGATTTAAATCTGTATGGAAATTAATACAAGGCAGCATTGCATGCTTTCCTTCAATGTAGTTAAAGCAGCAGTATTAGATAATCAGGAAGTGATTCATTTCCAGTTTTGTGGCACCACAGTAACTATGGTGCTGCCTAATTTTCAGCTGAGCTCCCCCCTTTACGTCGCATCATGTCTTTTGTATACTTCAGTGGGATCCTGTGCTGCACATGCCTGCTGTCCCTGTGTATTGCTGCGAGTAATACATAGAAACATAGACTTTGGCGGCAGATAAGGACCGCTAGGCCCATCTAGTCTGCCCATTTCCCTAACTACAGGATAGGCCGCAGATCCTATTTAACCAACAGCCTATATCTTCCTGCCCCCACAAGAATTGTCTTATGTCTGTCCCATGCATTCTTGAATTCTCCCACAGTTTTAGACTCCACAACTTCCTCAGGAAGGCTGTTCCATGCATCCACTACCCTCTCTGTGAAATAATACTTCTCACATTGCCCTGAACCGCCTCCTTCTATCTTTAAATTGTGTCCCCTTGTTCTTGCAAGTCTCTTTTTCTGAAAGATGCTACCCTCTTGGACTTTGTTGATTCCCTTGAGGTACTTGAAAGTTTCTATCATGTCCCCTTCTCCCTTCTTTCCTCAAGGGTATACATATTAAGCTCCTTTAGTCTCTCCTCATTATGCTTCTCTTGCAGACCCTGCACCATTTTAGTTGCCCTCCTCTGGACTGCCTCTATCCTGTCTATGTCCTTGTGGAGATGGGGTCTCCAGAACTGGACACAGTATTCCAGATGGGGTCTCACCAACTGTCTGTACAGAGGGATAACAACTTCCTGTTTTCTGCTGCTGATGCTCTCCCTATATATCCCAGTATACCCCGGCCCTCCCTACTGCCTTCTCACATTGCTTACTAACCTTAAGGTCATCTGATATGATTACCCCAGGTCCCTTTCCTGTTTTGTTGTTGTTACTACCTCCCCACCCATTGTGTATTCTTCCCTGGGTTCTTGTTTCCCAGGTGCATTATTTTGCACTTTTTGCATTGAATCCTAGCTGCCATCGTCAGACCATTCCTCCAACGTTGCCAAGTCCTTTTCATCCTTTCCACGCCTCCTGTGTATCAACCCTGTTGCAGATCTTTGTGTCATCTGCAAAAGGCATACTTTTCCTTCAGTCCCTCTGCAATGCCACTGATGAAGACATTAAAAGGACTGGACCCAATACTGAACCCTGCGGTCCCACTAGTAACCGCCCTTTCTTCAGAGTGGACTCCATTTACAATTACCTTCTGTGTCCTGTTGTCCAGCCAATGTTTTCCAGGCTACCACCCTGGGACCCACTCCCAGGCTGGTTAATTTGACTAATAATCTTTTGTGTGGGACTGTGTCAAATGCCTTGCTAAAGTCTAGGTAGGCCATGTCACAGCCCCTCCTGGTCTACTACTTTGGTCACCCAGTCAAAGAAATCTATTAGATTCGTCTGACATGACCTTCCGCTGTGAATCCATGCTACCTTGGATCCTGTGCTCCACTGACCTCTAGGTACTCAACTATTCTTTCCTTCAGAAGTGACTCCATCACTTTCCCTACCACAGAGGTCAGACTGACAGGTCTGTAGTTTCCTGCCTCTGTCTTGGTCCCACTTTTGTGAAGGGGAATCACATCTGCCTTCCTCCAGTCCTCGGGTACCACACCATCCTCCCATGATTTATTAAAAAGAGTAGCCAGTGGTTTCACTAGTTCCTTCCTTAATTCTTTTAGAATTCTGGGGTGAATTCCATTAGGACCCATTGCTTTGTCCACCTTCAGTTTTAGGAGTTCTTGCAGAACCCTTTCTTCTGTGAAAGGACTGGGATCGACCCCCCTATCAAGAGTGCTTCTGTTAATTGGATTAGGCACTTCCCCCTCCTCTTTTGTGAATACTGAGCAGAAATATTCGTTCAGTATTCCTGCTTTTTCACTGTCCCCCTCTGCCCACCCACCGTTTATTCTATTCAGCCTCACTATCCCTCCCTTTGTCTTTCTACGCTCGCTGATGTACCTATAAAAGGTTTTATCCCCCTTCTTAACTGAGTTGGCTATCTTTTCCTCAGTTTGGGCCTTTGCTATTCTGATTTCCCTCCCTGCTTCTTTCTGCCTTAACTGGTACAGCTCTCTGTCCTGCTCCTTCTGTGTTTCCTTATACTTCTGGAATGCTATCTTTTTCTTCCTGACTTTCACAGCCACCTCTTGAGAACCATAGTGGCTTTTTCTTTCGTTTCGATTTGTTTATTTGCTTCACACAAAGGCTTGTTGCCTCTGTGATGGCAGTTTTGATAATTCCCCATTGTTGCTCCACACCTCCTTCTAGCCTGTTTGCTAGTGCTTTTCTGAGGCACTCTCCCATCTTGCCAAAGTCAGCCCTCCTAAAGTCCAGTACCCTCACTTTTGTATGGCTTGACTCTGTAGCTGAGTTTAACGTGAACCACACTGTTTGATGGTCACTTGTCCCCAGATGGCAACTCACTTCTAGATCTGAGATCCTCTCACTGCCCCGCTTGAGATCACGAGGTCTAAGATTGCTCCCTCACAGTGGGTTCGAAACTAGCTGTCTAATGCCTGCCACCTGTAGGGTGTCAAGAATGGCCCTGCTCTTGGATGTTGCTGCAGCAAATGTGCTCCAGTTAACATCTGGCATATTCAGGTCTCCCATCAACAGTATCTCCCTTTCTCTGCCATTCTAAGAATGCCTTCCATCATATCCTTGTCCATTCCTTCTCCTGACATGGGGGTCTGTACACAACCCCTGTGCAGATTGTGAGTGCCCTTTCCAGTCTCCAAGGTGACCCACAGTGCCTCCTCTCCTCCCTGTTTACTCTTTTGTTCAGTTGCTTTTATCCCTTCCTTTACATAGAGCTACTCCTCCCCTCTTCTCCCCTGCCTGTCTCTCTCCTGTGGGTTATGTACCCTGGTATGTTAACATCCCAGTCATGGTTCTCTCTGTACCATGTTTCTGTGACTGCTACGATATCCAGGCATCCCTCTTCCATTAAGGCCACCAGCTCAGGAGCTTGTTGCCCAGACTACGAGCATTGGTACTCATTACCCTCCATTTCCTGATGGCCTTACCCCTTTTGCCCCATCCCTGTCCTTCTTGCCTTTGTCACTTTCTCCATTTACCCGCCCTTCTCCCTATCGACACCTCCATGTTGGTGTTTGCCACGCTTACTACCGTGATTGTTTGGGGAGGGCTAGGATTTTTCTGCTCCTTTCCAGTGCCTCCCCCCTTGGCTAGTTTAAAAGCTTGCCAATGAAGCATTTAAACCTATCACCTAGGATCCTGGTTCCCCTCCCAGACAGATGCAGCCCATCATGCCAGTATAGGCTTGCATCACTCCAGGTGGACCCCCAGTTCCCAATGAAGCCAAATCCCTGAGCTCCACACCAGTTTTTCAACCACTGATTGAATCCCATGCTACGGAACACCCTAGCCTCTCCTATGCCATAGATGGGTAGCACCTCCGAGAAGGTTACCGTACGTGCTACTTGACTAAGGCCCCTCCCCAATTCCACAAACTCTTTCTGCACTTCTATAATCCCTTTCTTAGCCAGGTCATTTGTCCCTAAGTGGACAATGACATCCAGCTCCCTCCCCTGTGCAGCTGCTCCGGCAATCCTGAGGATTCGCTCCCTGTCCCTCCAAGCCATGGCGCCAGGCAGGCTTGCCACCCTCTCCCTTCCTTGCCCAGTTCTACCTTCCTAACAATGGAGTCCCCACCAGGAGTTGTTTTCTTCCCCTGCGGGGTCCCCTGCCACCCTCCTGTGGGTCTCCTTTGTGGAGGTTCCCAGCATCCTCCTTGGTCTCCACTGTAGGTGCCTCCATAGAGGAACCACACTTTGCCAGAATGGCATAGGAATTGTGGAGAGGTACAACTGGAGGGATGTGCCTCTGTTCCACCACCCTCACTCTCCCTGAGCCCACTGTGGTCCAACCGCTCCTCTTTCTTGGCAACCTCTGAGGCAACGTCAGTGGCACTGGTGGTCCCTGGATGGAAGAGGAGGTCCCACAAATCCTGGCCAACTCAGCCTGGAGATGAGCAACCTCCTCCCTCAGCCCAGAGAGGTGCCTGCAGATGGGACAACACCGCATCCTCCAGAACATCTCCCGGAAGACTGCTGCTCCACAGCCACTGCACTGCACCACTCCAATCATGTCTTATTTCTGGCCCCTTAACTGTTTGCAATCCTTACTCTTTCCTCTGTTTTTTCTTCTCTCCTTACTTTCTGCCTGTGTGCCCTTTAAGCTCCTGATTGTCCTGTTCAGAGCAAGAATATCTTATATTTCTCAGTAGACCGCTTACTTGTTCAGAGGCAGACCTCCAGCAGCTAGAGGGGCAGGAGGCTACTCTTGCCCTTCTAGGATGGTGGGTCCTTGAGTAGTTCTGTGATCACTCACTTCCTGCCCTAAACAGGAAGTTCCTGTTGTCAGTCAAATCCTGTGCCTATAAAAATAAAACTAGCTTTGGGTGGGGGGTAGGAGGGCAATATAGTCCCAGTAGAGAAGTTCAGTCACACAGCAGTCCTTTCTCCTGGAGTCTTCTGCCAAGCTATTAGCAGAATCTTTCTAAGGCAGTCTTTAAATGTAGCTTTCTTCTAGCTAAGCCACTCCCCCTACTTACCAAATCTTTCTACAAGTAATTTAAACCTCACAACAGTTAAGTCCTTTCAGTCACCTGAGATTTACACCTAGATGACTTTTCAGTTACCCATTCAGTTCAGTTAACCCAAACACACACTTTTTTGTTTTGTTTTGTATGTTAGTTTTTTTACCCTAAATTAAAGGTCTAAATACAAAAGTTCTTCTACTTTAGTCCCAGCAGTGAAGTTCAGTCACACAGCAGTCCTTTCTCCTGGAGTCTTCTGCCAAGCTATTAGCAGAATCTTTCTAAGGCAGTCTTTAAATGTAGCTTCCTTCTAGCTAAGCCACTCCCCCTACTTACCAGATCTTTCTACAAGTAATTTAAACCTCACAACAGTTAAGTCCTTTCAGTCACCTGAGATTTACACCTAGATGACTTTTCAGTTACCCATTCAGTTCAGTTAACCCAAACACACACTTTTTTTTGTTTTGTTTTGTATGTTAGTTTTTTTACCCTAAATTAAAGGTCTAAATACAAAAGTTCTTCTACTTTAGTCCCAGCAGAGAAGAAATACATCTGTTCAGTTGGCAGCAGTGGGTCCCAATTCAACATGGCAGGTGGAAGAAATGCAAACAAAAGCAAAGGAAAACTGAGCAAATTAGGGGTGATAGTACAATGCTGATAAGAAAGATTACCATGTAAATGCTCAACAGAGCACAGGGAATAAACTGCTGCAAAAGATCCGATTTTTTTATCTAGTACTGCTGCTTTAAAGTGTCAACATTCTTTTTACTCATCTCCCTCTTATGTCCTTGTCCCCACGCACATCTAATTTATTCCATATGTTTTCCTAAATCAGCATGTAAATGAATGTATATTTTCTGCATTGTTTTCTACAAAGACTGAAAATATCTAGCAAAACAGAAAAGAAAAACTGTTACTCATATCTTTAAGCATTCTTCTTCTGTCAGGGAAGTTACAAAAAGTTCAGTTTTTGATAATACTGTTGCTTATTCTCAACATTAAATGAATTCAACAAGAATGTCAATGACAATGTAGTGTTTTCCATTAAGAATTTTATTAGTTTACGCTGTTTCCTTACAGGGGTATAGAATATGTTGGCACATGGTACACTTGGTAACTAATGAACATGGAAAACAGACCTAAAACAAAAAAAATATTTTTTGACTACTGGTGGTAAGCGCATACGGCCATTTGGTTCCCAGACAAAACGTTGCGGTGAGGTTGTTGAGGACAAATAGTCGACCGGACGTTTTGTTGCTACAATAATCGTCGCGGGGACAAAATGGAACGGTTAAACAGGCCGACATGCTTAAACTATGCAACTCTGAGATTAAGGTGCTTATACATATTAAAACTGCTCCTTTAATTGGATTCCGGGGGCTGTAAATAGTGTGCTTAGTGTGCCTTTTCAGTAGGCGGTAAGGTATCACAGGGCAGAAGACATATCACATTCTGGAGCTCTGTATGGAGGAAACAGTCACAAAGAGATTGTAGTCAAAAAGGTTAACAGTAGGGGGAAAATTGGAAAGAAGTGGCGGGAAGACTGGGCCTGATTAGAGTCAGCCATAGAAACATAGACTTTGATGGCAGATAAGGACCACTTGGCCCACCTAGTCTGCCCATTTCCCTACCTACAGGATAAGCTGCAGACCTTAGTTAACCAACAGCCTATTTCTTCCTACCCCCCACAAAAATTGCCTTATGTCTGTCCCATGCATTCTTGAATTCTCCCACAGTTTTAGACCCGACAACCTCCTCAGGAAGGCTGTTCCATGTGTCCAGCACCCTGTCTGTGAAAAAAATACTTCCTCACATTGCCCCTGAACCCCCCCCATCTTCAAATTGTGTCCCCCTGTTCTTGCACATCTCTTTTTCTGAAAGATGCTACCCTCTTGGACTTTGTTGATTCCACTGATGTACTTAAAAGTTTCTATCATGTCCCCATATTAGTATGTGTTTGCTCACTGTTGTTTCAGTCATTACAGGCCTGTAATTACATATTGTGACCACATATTTATTATTTATTTATTAAATTTTGGTGACTGGGTAGACCCACTGAGCCCCAAAGGTCCCTTTTTCAGGGGTGACCCGGGATAACAATACAAGATAAAATACAGTGGAGAAAAACGTTTGATTACATAGGTTGTTCAAGCAGAAGGTGGTTACAGACAGTGGTTACAGACATGGTTATCATCATGACACAGTTTTGCCTTGGCACTACTTGGCATAGTGATATACATGAGGTAGCATTGGTTCCTAGGTGTCCAGATACTAGAGGGAGGTACATGGCTGGCTCACCTTTGGGAAGGTTTGATGCAGAAAAAGGGGATACCTTAAGAGCAGTGGCAGTGGCGTGTGGGCTGAAAAACAAGACAAAAAGTAATATTAAATGCATAATGAAAATAAAAATAGAGTTAGAATTAACATTTCAACCATAGGCCTTCTTCAGGAAGTATCTAAAAGAGAAAAAGTAAAGTTACTGGAGAGGAAAGGGGAAATAAAGGATACATATATATATATATTCATAGCAAAAAACTACGTTTAATGCATCAGTTAGGGTTGTTCCACAGCGACAAAAGTGAGGAAATTCGCTGTTAGGGTTGAAACCCTAACTCCGAATTCACCCCCAGCACCACACACACACAGACACACACACACATTCAAGTATGGGGAGGACCAAGTCAACACAACCAATGACAGACATCCAGCAGCAGGTGACAGAAATAACAAACAATTGTCTAAATGTACTACAGACATCCCCACCCACCTGACCAGGTACTGCATGCTCAGTGGAGATCAACAGCAAAACTGAGGCCATGTACACCAAGCGTACACATCCCTGATTGCAGCTGCACATACCACACTTAGTAGTTGCATGGCCTTACCTACCGATGTCCCACACACACACACCACAACTGGTACTGTGCCGTTATTCAACATAAATGCTGAAGGTGCATGATGACAGTTGTAGAAAGGTTTTAACACTAGTGAGTATACATTAATTAAGAGAAGCACATAAATTAACTACAAGACACTAGCATGCTCAAGATAAAAGTAGTGATACATTTAGTAGGTGATTTACATAGTAGTACATTTACTGCAATGGTTTACTCAACATAAGGAGGCTGATGTAAACGTATGGAAAAGCATTGCCTGTTCAACGCTGTGAAATTCGTACTGCCAGTATCACATGCATTCTTACTGATGAAGGTGTACTGCTGATGTACATACATAGACCTTCAGTGTGTTTCAATACTAAAGATGCAGTAAGTAGTCTTTGTAAGAAACATTGTAATTGCATTGATTAGGCCAAGCAACTTCTAAATATCATAGCACTACTGAGCCAACAATGATGTACCTGTATCGGAGATGTATATAGGATAGATTTTCCTGTAGGCACTTTCTGAGTATGTTGTACCTGATAAAGACAATCTCATTGCATCTGTGATGACTAACTTATTCAAATAGTAATACATTTACTACTGTTGCAATGAGTGATCTATGCCACTTATGGACACAGTGTAATTTTTTTTAACAGTTGTTTCATACTCAGGCTGTATGCCTACTGTTTGGGTTTGCCACACTTCTGTCACTGATGCTATCAAAGTGATAACTATGTTAATTGTGGTACAACAGGAATCAAGTAGGTATGGTGTAGATATAAACAGAATGTCTTTTAGTATTGATTTCACTCACAATGGGGTAAGTGTACTAGGACAGCAGGGGTTATCCTCTATCACTGACTCTGTCAGTTATAAGCACACTAGGGAATCGATGACTGTAATGATCAGTTACACTGTTCATCTTCATGAGTTCATATTCACAGCCATTCTCCAGTAACTAGACAGTGTATGGTGTAACTGGGTGGGACACTGTGTTGCAAAGCTGCTGCAGTGCCTAGCAGAGGGAGAGTATCTACTCATAAAGACAATTAAGCAATAAGGCATGACCAACAGTTATGTTAAATGGTCTGTTAATCACCCTGTAGGGGTTTAATGTTGAATGAGGCATAGCCGAGTGCCACATGTCGCTAGACAGTGATAAACTGACCATTAGCATAATACCTGGGAGTGGCTTATTGCTATCATAATAAAACTGTTTTTTAAACAACATTAAACCATGTTCATCATATGGTTAGGCTCTACATGTATGTTAATAAAAACTAAACATAAGGCTGTTACAATGTTTACAGTCAATTAAAGCTGCATTTCTCAAACCCTTGTTATAATCAGAGATATTATTCCTGTACAACTCCTTGGTTTTGCTGAACTCTATTGCTCAGGTGGCCCACCACATGTGGTGTGGTCTGGTGTGGGGCATCGGTAGGTAAGGCCATGCAACTACTAAGTGTGGTACGTTGTGTGCAGCTGCAATCAGGGATGTGTACGTTTGGTGTACATGGCCTCAGTTTTGCTGTTGATCTCCACTGAGCATGCAGTACCTGGTCAGGTGGGTGGGGATGTCTCATAGTACATTTAGACAATTGTTTGTTATTTCTGTCACCTGCTGCTAGATGTCTGTCATTGGTTGTGTTGACTTGGTCCTCCCCCATACTTGAATGTGTGTGTGTGTCTGTGTGTGTGTGGTGCTGGGGGGGTGAATTCGGAGTTAGGGTTTTCAACCTAACAGCAGGCCCTCACTTTAATAAGCGTGGAACAACCCTAACTGATGCATTAAGCGTAGTTTTGCTATGAATTTCCTTCTTTTGAGAATGATAATGAGAAATAGTGAATGTAATGCGGTGGCGGGAGCACGGGGCCCAAGGGCCCATTGCCTTCCGCCTGTAATGTGGCATACTAACAGGGCAACAACGCAAACAGAAATGCTAACAGTGGCACACATGGTAACACTGGCGTGAATCAGAACAGAAAGAGTAGCATACAGTGGTGTGAAGGCGGGAGCGGTGTGCCGTGATGTCTTGTCACATAGTAACATGGTGCCTGTAAATGGAAATGTCAATGGGCATGGTGACCTAAAGTGAAACAGAAAGAAAACAGTATGGTACACAAATGGCAAAAAAGTAACAGAAAGCATAGCGCAAATGAAAATGCAAAGGATGGCGTACGTGGTGGCATTGGGGTGTGCATTGGGATCATCAGCCCTAACTCTCACCCCATGACATGTGAAAGCAGCAGAAGTATAGGAAAATGGGGGTGAGGTTGGACCCACGATCCAAATGCACACCACAATGCCGGTTGGGGAGGTGGGTGGGGGTGCAAGGGGTTTTCAACCTAACAGCGAATTTTCTCACTTTTGTCACTGTGGAACAACCCTAACTAATGCATTAAATGGATTTTTGCCTCTAATTTCCCTTATTTTTGAGAATGATAACGAGAAATAGTGAATGTAATGCAGCGGCAGGAGCGCAGGGCCCACCGCATAATGCGGTGGCGGGAGTGCGGGGCCCTGTGTTGTGGCATACTAACAGGGACAGCAATGCAAACAGAAATGCTAACAGTGGCGCACATGGTAACACAAGTGCGAATGAGAACAGAAAGGGTAACGCACATGGTGGCGTAGACGGGAATGGTCTGCCACGTGATGTGTTGTCACATAGTAACATGGTGCCTGCAAACGGAAATGTCAATGGGCATGGTGATGCAAAGTGAAACAGAAAGAGAAACAGTACTGTAGACGAAATGGCAAAAAATAACAGAGCATAGCGCAAATGAAAGCATAAGGATAGCAACATGGTAGCGTGGCGTCAATGGTAAGTGAAAAGGGTACAGAACCACAAGCGGAAAGGGCAACAGTAACAGTAATGTAAGTGCACAGGCTGGTTTTCCCCAAAACCTGCATAGAGAAAGACAGTGAGTACAAATAATGTATGCATAATAATGAGTATCGGCGCAGAAAATGAGATCTTGGAATACTAAATACATTATATCTCAGGAACCATATGAAGTAGAAAAAAAATTTAAAAGTCATGTTATTTATAACTGTCCTGGCTAATTTGGGCTAAGAAGTTTTCTGACAAAAAGTCCGTATCTCACACCGTTTCCGAGATATGGGCCCTGAAAGGTGCGGCGAATACCATAATGTTATCCTATGGGAAAAAAAGAAAAGTTTGGAGCGCCATAACTTGCCTCCCTGTAATGTTTTTTCACCAAACCACTGAAAGGCACATCTGTGGGCTGTTGGCTGTCTTCCCTCAAATTTCAGGAAAAAGACCAAACTGTTATTTTGCAGTAGGGTGCCAAAGGATTTCTGCAATGCGTTGGGCGCCGTAATGTTATCTATGGGAAAAACTGTCAACTTTGAGTGCATAACTTTGCATGTAATATTTTTCAAAATAACACTGAAAGGCACATCTGTGAGATGTTTTCTGCATTCTCTCCAAATTTCAGCCTAAAACTCCCAACCGTTCTTTTGCAGGTGCCAAGAATTACTGTTATTTTGGGAATAGTGCTTCAAAGTAGTGTCGTGATTTTAAAGCTTTCAAAAAATTTCATGATAATTTCACAAGTGCGACACTACTTATGACACTACTTTTCCAGAAATTTGAAAAACATATTTCTGGGGTGTTTTACCCCAAAACAAAGACATGGCTAGCATCCTCAGGGCCCGACTAGGTGAATACAAAAAGAATTAGGTTGCTAGAGGGTCTCAATTTTAAATGCTAACCATTTTTCTGATCACCAACTGAAAACAAGATGGCGGATTTGCGACACTAACAGGGCCATTTGCGACACTAAAAAGTGCATTTACGACACTGTCGAACTTTTTGTTAACTTTTCCCATTGACTTATAATGGGAAACTGTTTTTTGAATAACTTTTGAACCGTTTAATATTTTTTCATGAAATCTTTGAAAGACACATCGGGGACCCCGGCCGCACGCTCCCTGAAGATTTCGGACCGGTCGCGCAAACCGTACGACCTGTAGGCACGACCATAGAATTCCAGAAAAGCGTAAACGCGCGCACAGATCACGCTTAATAACTCCGCAGCCATATAGCCGAGCAGTACGAAACTTGGCAGATCCCAAGGCCTATGGTTCTTGATCGCGTATTCCAAATTTCAGGCAAATCCGTTAAATGGTTGCAAAGTTATTAAGGTGCAAAATTTTGGGTTTAACATAGAAATGGCTCCTCAACCCTAACTATGGTAGCACTACCGTGCTACCATAATATATACACATACACACACACACATGGTGTGGATCTAGGAGAAAAAGTGTAATGGGCAAGGTAAGAATAGAAGCTAGGAAACAAAAAGGTGAATATGTGGCTGTAGAGGCATAGTAGGAATGAATGAGCTAAGGGGTCTTCAGGTGGGGACTATTAACAGGACAGAGAAAGAAGGCTGAAAGGTGACAGAGGTGGGGAAGGAGACAGGGACATGTGGAGGAAATGAAAATGGATATGCACACATAGTTGGAATGCCCATGTGAGTATGCCCACACACCCTAGATGAATGCATGTGCAGGCATGCCCACACATGCAAGCATGTTGTGCATGCATGAAAGAAAGGACATGATGGGAGGGAAGGTAAAAAGGACAGACTACAGTTGTAAACCATAAAGCAGCTGAAAGATGTTAGCGGAAAATAAGTCTGCCATTTAAACCAGAGGGCTGCTGGGAGTCTATATGGATAATTAGTTTGGTTTTTATGTTTTTTCATTGGTAGGCATATTGGAAACCTTGCTGACGGATACAAACAAAAAGATTGCTGGTATTATGATGCCTAGAGGTAAAATGGGATACAATGGGTTTATCAGCGTCTCTATTCCTGACTGCACTGTAATGTTCCTTGAATTGGTCATCAGCGAGGGCGCCTACCGGTTTCTCCAATGTAGATAGCTGCACACTACCTGCAAAGAATACAATATCTCACATTGCTGGAAGTGCCTGAGAAAACCTTGGTGATGTGAAAACCCCCTTTGAGACCTTCAGTTTCAGTGACAGAGGTCATAAATGTGCAAGCGTAACAGTAGGTTCTGTTACAATCTTTGGTACCTTGTGGAAAGGAATTGTTAGGAGTATGGAGGCTGCAGTGTTTCTGAAAATTGGGTGGTCAGTGGCAGGAGGTAAATGGTGCCTCTGTAAAGGAAGCCCCGATATTCCTTGCCCTACCTAGTTCTTAACTCTCCCCCTACCTGTCTTATGAACTCCCCCCCCCCCCAAGCCGCAGCACTTCTGTTGTGAGGGCAGTTGTACTGAAACTGTGTATTGACCTGATTACTGACCTGTTTACTGCACCATGTACCTTACTGTAATTTTCAGTTTAGTTATTATAACTGTGTGACACTTGGCCAGCTGGTTATGATTATTGTATGATATTGGTATTATACATACATGGTCTATGTATGACCATTTCAGACTCAGTGGGAGAGATTTGGCCTTTAAATTACAAGGTCAGCAGCTGAAATCACAGGATGTATTACACTGACCAGGAGATTCCTGTAATTAAGACTTCCTTAAAGAAATGGCGTTTTATTACCTTTTTATGACATGCTCAGATCAGGCTTTTGAAGTTGAAACAAAATCTAAAGTTTATGATGTCAGGAAAGAAAGGGTAATTTGGCTGTTCCTATCAAGTCTAACACCTAAATGACAAATGTTGGGATTGCTAAGATCAAAGAGAAATATTTAATTAAAGGAGGTCATATTTAGGAAATGTGTTTTTTCTTCTGATGTTCCATTAATTAAAGATACCTCGTGGTAGGAAATCATGTTTGTAATTTTATGTCTAAAAAGAGGCGCTAGATGACTCATCAAGTGGGTGTGGAAATAGAGTTGAAAATGTATCAGTGTATCTGAAATGTGATATATCATATTGGGGCTCTGAAGAAACAAAGTTCTCTGACATCTAACGTTAAACATACTTACAGAGGTAATACATTATATGTAAAAGATCTAAATGTATTGTGGTAGGAGTTGTATTCTGTAACTCTTCCCATTTTCTTTTGAGACTGTAAGCTCTTGATATTTGTTCTGTATTTTATCTTACTTATTTTCATATTTTTGGTAAAATCACATTTTCTTGAAATACTGCCTTTATCTTCCCAGTTCTTTTTGCATGTGAAGTGCCTGTATTTTAAGTCTGACAACTGTTTAAATGACTTGATGGTGTTACTAAGTTTGAAAAAGGTAAGAATAAACCTAAGATCTCTTATAGAATTTTAAGGGTTCATTTTGGATACCTGGTTAGGTGCTCTTAGGCGAAAGATATATTGCATCCCCCCGAAGAGAATATTATTTGAGCCTGTACATTTGGGTACACCAGCATAATGTTCACAGTTTGAATCCCCCCAGAACTTGAGGCTAAAGGTGATTCCGACCCAGAAGCAGACAGGAGGGTTGCCCTGTTCGTTACCTGTTCACACTATTGCGCTCTGAGGTTGGCACTGTGGGAGCAGAGGGCCTGACCTGTGGAGTGCATTTGTGACACTGTGCGCTGACACATTTTGTTTTGTAAACTGTGTTTTGTGGCTATGTATTGACCTGATTACTGACCTGTTTTGCTGCACCATGTACTTCACTGTAATTCACTTTATGTAATTTCCCTTTGCACTATTGCTGCAGTCACCTAATTGTTGATGTCTGTATTATTGTCATGTAACCGGTATCTCTTGCACTCAGTGTGCCACATTAGTGGCTCGGGTTGTGCCTGAAAACTGTCCATTGGATCAGTGCACCCACCCGGTTATCAAATAAATAAATAAATATTAGGGTTAGTTTGCAGAATGGGAATGCTCATAGTGATAGTTCTGTGAAGAGAAGGGGACCTAGAATGGAAGTGAAGCACTGATCGAATGCATTTCTGCATGAGAGTATCCCTCCTGTAAGGATAATGTTACGGGGAGTATTACTGACCTGGGAGAGTTCTATGTTCAATATACTTTCTGTGTAATCCCTGTTAAGAAGCAGTGCATATGAATTTCTTAAGACTTCTCAGGTTATGCAGTGAAGATGACGATTTTGCTGAGGAGGCTCAAATAATGCACCATATTTTTAACAGGTTACACAGAAAGTATAGTGGAAAGGGCACTCTGCCAGATCAGTAATATGTCCTTTAACCTTATCCCTCACAGGATGGACACTCTCACACAGCAGTGCATTCCATTGATGCTTCACTTCCATTCTGAGATCCCTTCTCTTCTTAGGACTGCCACTAGGAACTTTCCTTTTCTGTAAATTGACCCTAATATTGAGAGCTTCCTTTACAGAGCCACCAATTGCTTCCTACCACAGAGCACCCGACATTTGGAATCTCCTGGTATGTAGCAGCTTCCATACTCCTAATAATTCCTTCCTACCAGGCATCAAAATTTCAGGTAACATTACAAAGCAGTCAGGAATGGAGACACTGATAAACCCATGGTATCCCATTTTACCTCCAGGGACCACAATGTCAATGACTTTTCTGTTTGTGTCCTTCAGCAGGGTTTCCAGGATGCTGACCAAATTAAAAATACAGAAACCAAGCTTATCATTCACCTAGGCTTCCAGCAGTCCTCTGGTTTAAGTGACATGTTTTTGCCACTAACATCTTTTAGTCACTTTATGGTTTACCACTGAATTATGTCCTTTTTACACCCCTATGATCAAAACATTGATTCTAACTCTATTTTATATTTTTAGGATGCATGTAATATTACCTTTTTGGTATGCTATGGTCGATAGTCTAGTCTACCTATAGAGGTGGGACTTCCCTGCTGCAGAATATGCTGTTTGTTTGTAAGAGGCTGTTTGGGAGAGAATTTAAATCAGCTGTCTGTGTAGGAAGCTGAGGTTCTTGCTAGTGGCAGATGATGGTGTGCTGGGCTTCAATAAGGGTGCCAATGTGGGGCCACTCGATAGTTTAGTGGAAGCACATCCATGCTGGCGACCAGGTTTAGAAGCGAACCCAGGGTTACCAGAATTGAGTGGCCAGGCTGGGGGATACAGTACTCCTGAAGGGAGCATGAGTCAGCTGGGGAGTGGGATGTCCATGCTCTGACACAGCAGCAACCCCCTGTGGGGAGCCAGGAAGCTTGCTCCCTCACAGGGTCTGGCATAATTCCAGTGCAAGCTGCTGTGGCTGAGGCTGCCAGAGATGACGTCTGATGTCCAGGGGTGGCAGAAGGGACCAGGGAAGAGGGAGAAAAACACACATAAACAAACTGGAGTCAGTCAAGAGGAGGGTGACCAGGAAGATTGCAACAGCCCAGGGCTTGAAGCACTAAAGGCAAAAGCAGGTGGATGCAAGTCGTAAGAGCAACCGACAAACAACACAAGAGCCTGCACTCCGATAATGTAAATAAATCAAAACAATCAAAATAATTAAGAAAACTCACTGTTTATTTGGCCTTGCTCCTTGTGGATCCCTGCTGGCCATGACAGCAGGGGGAGCGGCAGACAGAGCTGGGGGTCGGCAAGGGATCTGAAGGAAAGAGAAGGTTGCAGTCAAAGGGCCAAACATCTATAGATGAAAAAAGGGTGATGATGGGCTTTAGTTTGGTTGGGGTTGGCTATTCTGGGCTGGGCGGGGATATACCCAAGATTGGCAGCTTGGTGTTTCCTGGGATTTGCCAGGTCACTGCTGCCTCAGCAGCTTACTCAGGTTCAGTTTCAGTTGGTTTGCATCAGTATCCCTTCCCGAGACAAGGCTGAACATAGGCAGTATCGTTTAGCCCTTTTTTTCCACCCGGTTAGCAAAAACTGAAGAAATAAAATAAATGATACCCATATGCATTGCAAAAACTCTGTATGGCTGGGAGGGTCCAGAGCATGCAGCAAAAGTGTGCTTCTTCTGTGTCACACCACCCAAAGTGGCTATGAGGAAGGAGACCTGCCAATGGAGAGCTGCCAAAGAAAATATCTTGTAGTGGAGCAGCAGTATCAAAGTCAGTGTCCTAGTCAGCACTTAAGCTTTTTCAGCCTTTTTGAGGGTGCTCAAATCTCTAAATTGCTAAGGTTAAAAACAAATAGGCTAATTTAATTGCCTGTGGTTATCAGTACTGATGGACGATATTAGAAAAAACATTTTTTGTGCACTTCTTGTAAAACTGTGCCAATTTTGTGCAATTTTACAAACTAGAACACTGTATTTAAATGGAGACTTTTGGTTGAAATTGTGTCTTTTTGTCAAAAACACATTTTTAGAAATGTACAATTTGGAAAAAATGCTAGTTGCTGAAACTGCAAATTTTTAGGAACTCACAGTTTTAAAAATGCATGACTTGGGGAAAATGGCACCATTTGAATTAAAAAGCATTGGCAAGACCATCCTGGTGGTGATGAGGGCTGAGGCATCCACCTTACCTTGCACCATGCTGGCAGCCCGGGTTTAGAAATGAGCCTGGGGAGCTGCGGGTTGGTCGGGGAGAAGAGGATTGAGCGTCCGATGGACTGCACTCCTCTCCTGCGAGGGAGAGGGGTTCCCATCCCACAAATCTAGTGGCACCCAGTGGAGACTGAATGCACTGCAGTTGGGGACTTGCAAACGTGATGATGTGAAGTGGCCATCCTGCGAATGTGGGCAGGAGCATGCATGTCATGTGCTGGATGGCATTGCATGCCTGCATCTTGGGAGGGGGGACTAAAAAAAGTGGAAGAACCCCAGCGCCGGGGAGGCGGTGGCAGAACCCCAGTGGCTGAGCCCACATTCCCAGTGCCGGCCCTGACTTGACTCTCCATGGTCCCCACCTCCTCCCATAAGGGCTGGTGGGAGAGGGGGGACCAAGCACACGATTTCTCAGTCAGGGAGGGATTCAGGCGGGTGGTGGAGGCAAGGTTGAGTGGGTCCACCTGAGAGATGCCTCATTTGCTGGAGAGGAGGGATATAGATAGTGAGAAAAAAAACAACAAAAGCATTGGCAAAAGTATGGCAGATTTTGGCACAAGTTAGTGAATATTTCGCAAGCATAATAAAAATTTTGCCCAGTACTGATTATCAGACATTTTGCAGGAAACTATGTTGGGAATTGCCCCCTTGCTGCACCCCTCAAGCTCCAACATACCTTCCCTTAGAGAGCTGCTGACACGCTCTTACAATTCAGGCAGGCAACTCATGCCAGGGAGTTGCCTACCCAATAAGCTAAATGAGCTGGTTTTAGAAATTGCCTCTAGGGTTCTGCAACAAGTCATTCCCCTCAGCCCTCGCTTTTTTATCTTAGGTATTTGTGTTGATATACCCAAACTGGCACCATTAAGATACAGGTGGCTGGCATTTCTGGCTTTACAAACAAAAAGAGCCATCCTATGTAAATGGAGAACCCCTCTGATTCCTGCTATGGCAGAAATACTGGGGTCCCTGTCTATCCTGGCCAAACTGGACAAGATATCCTATTTACAGAAGTTCAAACTTTCCTCATTTGAAGCCTGCTGGGATCCCTATCTTAAATATCTGGGTAAAGTCCAACCACCAACGGGAATAGGGTGATCACCTTCACTCTCCTCTGCCGGTATAAAGGTATTACGACATATGGGATCTTTACCTAAGGTCCCAATAATATGTGGAGAGGCCCAGGTTTTTCTAGGCAGGACTGGAGACTTTATTTATGGTGATTATATACATGATGATATGTAGAATGCTTTAATTCACCGGGTACAGATTTAAGCTTGGGATATATTTGTTTCTATTCCAGGATCAGTCTGGTCTCTTGCAGAGCATATACACACTCTTACCCAACTTTCTCTAGATGCCATGAAGAGGGATATGTTTGGTTGCAGTTATACAAAGTTAGCATTTGAGGTGTTTATGGCTGGCAAAGTTGACGTTCTGACTTGACACTAGGCTGTGGTGAGTAACCCTACATAATAGTTATTGGGAACCTAGGAAAACACAGTGGTCTATCCCCTTGAACTCCATAGTATCTCTCTACATAATAGCTTTTTTCTTTATTTTGGGCAGGGAAACTCTTTTAATAACAACTGAGGTAGGACCCCTTGAGTAAACGGCTGTTACTGTCACCTGTATCAGAATGTTTATATCACCAGGAAATATATTAATATGTATCCAATAATGGGAAATGATATGTGTCTGTATCCCCATTCTTTTTTATCCCTTAGCCTTTCCCTTGCTTACTGTATTGGCACTTTACACCCATAAATGAGGTGTAGGGTGGTTAAATGTACCTACAGAACATGTGACTGTATACTGTACTATGATTTTTTTCATTTTTTCTTATTTTCTTGGAAAATAATAAAATTATTACAACAAATGAGCTGGTTTTTACATTCTTGTAGGCCGGTAAAACAGTTTAAGTTTACCTTACTTTGCTCAGCTCATAACTTCTGTGTACGAGCAGAGTCGTTGCCATGCACTGCAGCCTTGCATATGAAAACAGCACTTAGATGTCATGCAGTGTGGAACAGAGCTGTAGGCATTCTATGTATTATGAAAAGGACTGGGGAAGGGGGCTGTCTGAATGTACTAAGATTATCTTTGCTGGTAGTTGTGCACATGTGGGGCTAATATATCAAATATGTCATGGCCCCATACATTAGGAACTGCCAGCAAAGATAATCTTAGTACATTTAGACAGCCCACTCCCCTGGTCTTATTAATAACTACATAGGGTGCCTACAGTCCCATTGCCCACTGCACATCATCAAAGTGCTGATCTTACTCCGAGAGGGTTCCTGCAGTAGGTCTTCACATAGAGGACTGTGCCCCCTGATGTCAGGTTCCAACGACAAACTTGTAGATAGCAATCATTAGTGGAGACTGCCCCTGACATCAGGTGACGTGACATAACATCAGCCTGGCTATAAAAGGGGCAGTCCCACGCCCACTCTCCAGTTCTTTCCTGCCATCGTCTCAGTTCATTTGGCCACGAGTTAGAACAGTGATCTAATGCCCGCGTGTCAGTCGAAGTTTTCTTCGCCTCAATATTTGTTTCTCAATTATTTTCGATGATTGATGTCGTCTTGACCTAAGAAGAAGAAGTGCTCTAAGTGCAGAGCCCAAATCCTGCACGGGGATGACCATTCCCACTGCCTCTTGTGCCTGGGCCCCAAGCACAACTCAGAGGAGTGCACTATTTGCCAGGTCTTCAACCAGGCAACTAGGACCAGTTGCAAGCGTACCCTCAAGGCCCACCTCCTTACCTTATGACTGGTGTCGATGGAAAAGGAGCTCCATAAGTTGAGGGAAAGGTCTTCATCACCGGCCCCGAGGAAAAAGAAGAGTAAGGAAAAGCATGGGGACAGGAGTTTGTCGCTACGTGGAAGGTCTCCAAAAACTGCAAGTACTACTTCTGGTACCCCGTCCGCCTCTTTGGGCTGGGCACCTTCTCCCCCTCCTGCTGAGGTGAGCAGACAGCTAGGGGTTGCCTCTCTCAAGGTCTCTGTTCAGTCTCCTCTCAGCTTGACTGATAAGTCACCCCTCGACTCTGTCGACGGGTGCACGGCCCCTACTGATAAGCCTAACAGTGGTTGCCCAACCTCCTCTAGTCTGGTTAGGTCTGATCAGTTGGTCCCTCCATTGTCCACCTGGACCCCTCCACTCTCCCATTGGGCTCCAGTTTGGACTCCGACGTCAGACAGAGTGAGCTGCAGAGTGATTCGTCATCCCTTTGGGTTCTTCACCCCAGGGATTCGCCACCCGATCCTGCTTCCTCACTTCCATCAGGATTGCTTTTTGACCTTTTGTTGGGATCCCTTCCAGAACTTTCCCCTTCACTAGGTCTTTTGCTGCCTCCGGACAGGAGTCCACCGCCGGCTGGGGATCCGACCATGGAGCCTCCTCCCTCAGCACCTTCGGGGACCCTACCAGATCCTGCGCCACCTAGTTTCCCTTTGGCACCTTTCCCTGTAGATCCAGATCCTTCAGGTGGTTTCCCGGTGCCAAAACATTTGAGCTCCTCACCTCCTGACAAGGACTCTCAGCAGTTAGACCAGTTTGGGTGGAAAATTTATTCCTCTTCTTCTTGTGCCATATGGTCCCTCAACTATGTCTCACACATGGTTGTTTCCAGAAGTCATCTCTTTCCAGGCTGGAAAGGGACCTTCAGGAGGTCCAGGATGAGACTCTCCAGAAAAGTTACTGGACAAGGTCAGAATGCGCAAGTCCTCTTGCCGTTATGCTTTTTGTGCAACGTATGGCTCAGTGGACTCAGTGGCTAGAGTGGCTGCCACGGGGATCTGCCTCCGCCGCCTTTCTTGGCTCAGGATAGCAGGTTTGGCACAAGATGTCCAGTCCTCCCTTCAGGATGACCCTTTTAGGGGTTCCGTCCTCTTTGGCAGTGACGCCAAAGATATTATTACTGTCTGCAGGAGAGTGGATGCTCCTTTTGGGATGTACGCTCAATGTACCGGGATGGGCCAGAAAAAGCAGCCTTTTCATCACCAAAGGAGATGGAATAAAAACCAGGGCAAACATCAGGGCAAATGATGAGCCCCTTGTTCAGGAGCCCAAACTCCCCAGGCCAAGTTCCCCAAGCTGGCCTCCGGCGCAAAAGCTCCCTTCCCCTCGGCATCCCGAGTCCTTTCCCCTCTTTCTGCTACCGCTACTGGCCAAGGAGGAACCAGTGAGAGGGAGGTTCGGCCTCCACCTGGAGGGGTGGAGGTTCATCACTGCAGAATATTAGGAGTTACAACTCATCCAGCGAGGTCACTCAACAGAGTTCTCTGAGATTCCCGCCCCTCATCCTCCAGGACGGTCATTTTACCCAAGGGATCAGATCACAATCTTCTCCCAGGAAATCCAGGCCCTTCTGTTAAAAGAGGCCATAGAACCCATCCCTCAAAACCAGCTAGGAAGGGGATTCTATTGTAACCCCCAGGTGGCGCTATCCCAAGGGCTTCTACCCCTGCCTGCTTGACTACTGACAGGTTGAGGGGCCTAGGTTCTATGGCGGGTGCCTCCACCCAGAGGTCAGGGTTTGTAGTGGTTAGACTAGCTTGATCACAGCCCTCTGGGACACTGTGACCCCCTTTGGTTCCCTCTAGTGGCTCACACAGTACACAGGAGTTACAGCCCCAATACCCCACGTATACACACTGTTCACTCATAAAGCACCACTTACCCTCGAAATTGATTCTGCAGCACGTCTCTGAGGACCCCCTGTAAAATAAAGTTAAACAACATACACAATGAAATACAATACTGTTTTCATAAGTACCAACACCACAGACAGTATATAGTATAACCACAACAAATCTGATTTATTTAGGGGACAGTAACACAAGAGGGGGAAATCAGGTTAATTAGTGGCATTAAATCACAGTACTGTGCACACATACAGGGTCTGAAAAGACACACTCTGGGTACCCAGGTTGGGGGGGCTAACCAGGTCTGTTGCTTGGGGTTGGCTGGCAGGTGCAGATGGATGAAGCCCTGTAGAAGAAAATATATGCACAACACCCAATTGTAATCCGGAGCCGGAGGGCTCAGTCCATGAAACAGTGAAACAACAAGAATTAGATGACACACTTGTGATTGAAAAAACAAGCTGCAGGGGAATCCCCTGATTTGTACTCACAACACACAAGCTGGGGATCGGATGGAGAATGTCCCTCTGGATTGCCAGAAGAGCAGGGCATGAGGACAAGGTCCTTGTGACTGGACCCCACTGCAGTTGATATCAAATGGATGTAGTCCGAATTAAGCTGGGGTTTACTTCCAGCTTCAACACACAATTCACTGTACAGGGGATTTGAAATAGTGATTCCCCACAAGCTCTATACACATTTATATGTAAAGAAAGTACTATACCAGGCAGGCTGCTCCTCGATCCTGATCACCATTACGCAAAATACCGGGAGCACACAGCAGCTTGAGTTCCTGACAGTCCGGGCGATTCAGCAATTTCTCAGTCTTCTACAGGGTGAGCCTGGTTCCACACTTCTGGTGCTTCTTTTCCTCACAACTCGAATTTAGTCCAAACTGGCATCCACAAAGGCTGCACACCGAAACTCAAGGCCTCACACGCGCTTCCCGCGTGAAACTATACACCACAGAAGCACATAGCTCCTTCTCTTTTCACTGCCACAACTGATCTGATCTTTCCAGTCACAGAACAGGGCATTTCCTTTAGCTCCACACTATTCTGTTGGCTGATTCAGCTGTCACTCACAATAAGACTCCCTCTACTGGAAGAAAAAGGCGCAAAGGTCAAAACTACATTTCCCAGAGTCACTGCCCATACAATCCCCTTGTGGTTGGCTCAAATTAAGAGTCCAAGTTCTGATTCATCCACAGGCTCCATTTTAGGGCTCCCGTAACCTAATTGGCCTAGCACAGCAGTTTATGTCCAAAATGGAGAGGTAACACACACACACATAGTCCCAGCAGCAATAAAGGCAGGTTAGACAAACGACAATTTTGCTAATGCTTTAAATAATTACAGGCAAACAGTTACAGCTTTCAGATGGTCTCCCTTTGCACCTTCAGCCACTGCAAAATGGAGCGATTACGTCACAGCTGGGGCAGGATTTGAGCATTAAATACACAGTTCCCCCATACAAATTAATTAAGTCTGCAAGCAGACAGCTCTTAAAGAGACAGTACGTGGAGGCTCAGATAGCACTCACTTGCAACCACAGTTAAACAGCTCAGACGCTGAACACCACCCAGGCTTAGAGCATTCAGGCAAGCTCCTGGAAGACTTTTGGGAACCCCATTTGCAGGGGGGGATACACTACTCCCACTTCTTCCTAGTTCAAAAAAAGAAGGGTGATCTGAGACTGATCCTGGACCTCAGCACGCTGAACCTCTATGTCGAGTACAAGAGGTTTCACATGTTGACCCTTCGGGGCTTCTTCCCCTGCTCCAAACAAATTCTTGGCTGTGCTCCCTGGATATGCAGGATGCCTACCTGCACATCCTTATCCTCCTGGTCCACCGCCGCTTTCTCGGTTTCACTTTTCTGGAGAACCATTTTCAGTTCCGAGCACTCCCCTTTGGCTATTCCTCAGCCCCTCGGGTGTTCACGAAGTGTTTAGCAGTGGTGGTGGCTTTTCTTCGCTGCCAGGGCATTTACGTTTTCCCATACCTGGATGACTGGCTCCTCACAGCATCCTTTCCGTACAGCCTGAAAGAGTTTCTGTCTTTCACTCTGAGCTTGTTTCCTCTTATGGGTGTCACGGTCAATCTGCCTAAATCCCAGCTAGTACCATCTCAATGGCTCCAATTTGTTGGAGCAGTACTAGACACAGTTCAGAGCAAGGCATTTCTGCCATTGGACCGAGCTAAGACTCTAGTTGCTCAAGCCACTCTCGTGGCACAGGCTCAGTGGATCCCAGCACATGCCATGCTTTGTCTCTTGGGCCTGATGGCAGCGGCCATTTCCACAGTGCCCCAGGCCAGACTTCACATGAGGGTCACCCAATGGTCTCTCCAAGTCCAATGGGATCAGAGGACGGATGACATGAACCAGAAAGTCATGATCTCCAACAGCCTACAGAGCGATCTTCGCTGGTGGCAAGATCTCTCCAATCTTTCAAGGGGAGCCTCCTTCCATTTCCCTGCCCCAACCCAAATCCTAACTACGGACACCTCAGACTCGGGCTGGGGAGCTCATCTGGGGATGCACAAGACACAGGGGTCTTGGTCCGACCAGGAGCTTCTGCTCCACATCAACATTCTGGAGGCCAGGGTGGTTCTGTATGCCCTCCAGGCGTCCCAGTCACTTCTGGTACTGGGTCACTTCTTGTCCAGACGGACAACATGTCCACTATTTGGTACATCAACAAACAGGGAGGAACTCGCTTGTACCCTCTCTGTAGAGAAGCAGTGAGGGTCTGGTACTGGACTATTCAGCACAGCCTTTCCTTGACAGCAGTCCACATTCCAACCGTAAGCAACATTCTGGCAGACAGTCTCAGCTGATCAGTAGCCATGGCTCATGAGTGGGAGCTAAAGCTAGAGGTTGTCAAAGACCTCTTTCTTCGATGGGGTCATCCAGAGATAGATCCGTTCACCTCCCCATTCAATGGAAAACTACCCAGCTTTTGCTTGCTCGTTCCCGGGCATGATGCTTTTGGCGAGATGCACTGTTTCTCTCTTGGACAGGGAGGTTTCTTTATGCTTTTTCTCCCTTTCCTCTCATTCAGAAGGTTCTGGTGAAACTTCAGGAGAAAGGAGCACATTTGATTCTAATTGCTCCTCTCTGGCCATGTCAGATTTGGCATCCTCTTTTGCAACAACTGGCACTGGATGCTCTGGTTCCTTTACCGTTATCCCACAACCTTCTGACCCAGGAGCAGGGCACCCTGGTGCACCCGAGCATTCAGTCTCTCCACCTTCATGCGTGGCACCCGTGGACATAGCAGTTTCCTGCTATGGTGTATCCTCACAGATTGCACATATCCTGGTTGAAGCCAGAAAGCCTTGTACCAGATCCACTTACGCCATGAAGTGGAAAAGATTCTTGATCTGGGCCACAGCAAGACGCTGGGATCCCTTTTCATGCTCAGCAGCCTAGGTGTTGGAGTACCTCACACATTTATCAGAGACTGGCCTTAGTTACTCTTCCATTAAGGTTCATCTCTCTGCGGTGTCGGGCTACCACCTCCCAATGGAGGGCAAAACCTTGGCTCAGCTGGAGGTTGCCAAAACTTTTCTGAAAGGCATCCTCCACCCGAAACCTCCGATCCAGAATCCCTCTCCCCCTGGGACCTGAATTTTATGCTGGGAAAGCTGACCTTACCTACTTTTGAACCAGCTTCTAGCTGTGACATGCACTTCCTTTCCTGCTAGACTTTGTTTCTTGTCGCAGTCACTTCCGCCAGAAGGGTTTCCGAACTGCAGGCGTTTGTAAGGAATCCTATTTAATTTTTCATAGGGACAGAGTAGTCCTTCAGACTAGCCCTTCTTTTTTCCCCAAGGTAGTTTCAGAAACCACTCTTAATCAGAGTGTAGAACTGCCTGTCTACTATCCCCAGCATTCTAACAGGGGGGAATACCTGTTGCACACTCTGGATGTGCATGGGATTCTGAGATACTACACAAACCGGACTAAAGAGGTTCATAAATCCAATAAACTCTTTGTGGCTTTTGCTCCCCAGTGCCAGGGCAAGGCTATTTCCAAACAGACCATTTCTAGATGGTTGGCTAACTGCATCCACTTCACTTACCAAAAACATGGGAAGTCCCTTCCGGGGGCAGTTCCACTAGGAATGTTGCAACTTCTACTGCCTTTTTCAGGAATGTGTCTACTGCAGAAATCTGTGCAGCGGCCACGTGGTCGTCTGTTCACACCTTCACTAAGCATTACAGTCTGGACATTGCCTCTAGGCACACAACTGGCTTTGGCCTTGCAGTTTTACAAGGCCTCCTGTCATAATTTCCTGTTGGCAACTTCTCCTCCTCCCAGATGTACCTCCATAGTATTTCTTTTGGGACTGCTTGGTATTCAGTCCTATATGTGAAGACCTACTGCAGGAACCCTCTTGAAGTAAGATATTGCAGTTACATAAGAACTTACCATAACAGTAGATCTTCGAGAGAGGTTCCTGCAGTAGGTCTCGTTTCCCACCAACCTTCCCCTACTCCTGGAATGTTTCCTTCATTTTCATCCTGCCTAGCCCTTGGGTCTAAAGAGGAAGCATGGTCCTGGGAGTTTTTCGCTCCTACTTTTTTTACTTACCTTTCTCTAGGTCTCCGGTGGAAAAGAACTAGAGAGCGGGCGGGGGACCACCCCTTTTATAGCTGGGCTGACGTCATGTCACCTGACATCGGGGCCGGGCCCCACTGATGATTGCTATCTACAAGTTTCCCGTTGGAACCTGACACCAGGGGGCACAGTCCTATATGTGAAGACCTACTGCAGGAACCTCTCTCGAAGATCTACTGCTATGGCAAGTTCTTATAACTGCAATTTTTAGGGGGTGGTGCTGCAGTGCTAGGTAACTTTTGTTTCCAAGCGTACATGGAGATTCTGAGCTGGGCAAAGTAAGGTAATTTAAACCATTTTAATGGCTTACAAAAATGTAAAACCAGCTCATTTAGCTTATTGGGTAGGCAACTTCCTGGCATGAGTTGCCTGCCTGAATTATAAGAGCGTGTAAGCAGCTCTTTAAGGGAAGGTATGTTGGAGCTTCCAGGGGTGCAGCAAGATGGCCGCTCAGCTCATACATGGAAGTTACAAGTTGGGCAACGTAAGGCAATATTAAATTGTTTTAACTGCCTAAAAAAAAATTTTAACCAAGCTCATTTTGCTCATCAGGTTGGCAACTCCCTGGTGTGAGTTCCCTGCCTGGACCATGTCAGCTGCTCTTTAACTGACGGAATTCTTTTTTTTTCTATGTGTAGTGGCTAAGGTCACTGAGCTGCAACCCTTGAAACCTGGGTTTGAATCCCATCAGCCCCCACTTGCATACTGTGTGACCTTGAGCAAGTCACTTAACTTTCTGGTGCTTCCAGGTTGCACCTGGAAACAAACTCTGGCTTAGTGTTCTCTTCCTGGTTAAACAACCTTTTACACCTGTTCGTTGTCATAGTTGAAATATCAGAGAAAATATAAAACTGATGTGACTTGATGAGCCTGTGACATCTTGGGGAAATCTGAAAAACATAATAGTGACACAAACAATCCTGTTTATATTTATAGACTTTCTGTAATTATCTCCCCATCTGTCTTTATTACTGAAGTCAGCTTTCTGAAAATAGGAACCTTGCCCATCAGGCTTCATTTGATCTTGTTGCTTGTCTACATGTGATTTCATTATTTGTTTATGAACCACAACTGGTTGCCATGAAAATGATTATGATGCCACAAGCAAGAGACAAGGATTTCAAGTGCAGACAAGCAGCAGTCACAGAGATGAAGCCCAAAGGACAGTGATCCAATTTCCCTAATAAATGAGAATGAGGGAAGATAAAGAAAGGAAGTATAGGAAATATAACCTACCAGGTCATAATGTCGCATGCTTAATAGCGTACGGCATTATGGCTAAATCTCAAAAGCGCTGTAGGTTATGGCGAGTGGTGCAATACTGCGACTACTGCTGTATGGGGTATTGCACCACTGGAAACATCCCAGGCAGAGGACAAGACCTCTGCTGGGATAGGGTTCCGCTGAGCAGCTGCCGTGACTCAATGGAGTGAGCCACTGCAGTGAGGAACCCAGGCTGTGCGTCTGGGAATGGGTTTGATTCCTGGTACCAGACAATTATTTTTTTTTTACTATTTGTGCAATCCCCAAGTTGAACCCCCCTCCCGGAGTTGAGAATCTTTTTGGGGGTATCGGGGAGGTAGGGCGGAGCCCCCTAAAGAATAGGTTATGCCTCATGGCAGAAATCGTGCTGTATTGGCCGTATGATTCTGCAATGCGGCAAGGACAAATATACAGTCACTAGCACTGATTCCTCCTCTATCACAAATGGCTTAGAATGACTGTCCCTTAAGGTTGAAACATCCCGCTCAATGACTATCAGGGTTATAGGGTGTTACAGGCCTCCATCTGCTGGGTCCCAGCTCCTGTCTCAGCTATCGACTATTATGGGACATGAGACCCTCGAAACTATTATTCTAGGGGATCTCAATTACGACTGGTTACCCAAGGCTTCCTTACCCCTCAATCCTTCTGTGACTCTCTTGGACTCACACAACTCATTGAAGAACCTATGTGTCCTAACAAGAAAAACCCCAGGAATAGTACCCTATTGGATGTCTTTCTTACAAGCAAGCCACAGTTCTTCTCCTATGCTGGAATATTTTTCTCGGATGTCAGCGATCACTGCTTCATTGCCGGTGTAAGATCTGACTCCAATCCCCCTCCATATCTAAGTTCTCCACCAGAAAGTCCAGATGCAACTTTTACCCATTTTCCTACATCAGTGAGCTAAAATCGTCTGTACACTGGCAGAACTTTCACCTAGTCAAATTGGTCAGTATGGCATATGACATTTTTCAAGAAATAGTGTCTTGTGCCATAAATAATCATGCTCCCTTGGTAAAAGTCCACGTAAAGACCAGAACTTGCCATTGGTACTCTGCTGAACTCAAGGCTGCATTACTAGTGAGAGATAAACTCTGGAAAAAGGCCCGCAAATCAAAAACTGCCAAGGATTGGTGCCACTTCAGGAAGGCTAGGAACTCCTGCACCAAATTGGTTAGAGAAGCTAAGGTCAACTTCTATCATTCTGAGCTTGACTCTGCGTCAAGGTGCCCAGCTAAATCTGGTCCACAATCAATGAGCTGTCTGATCATACAGCTGGAAATGTACTTCCCTTGAAAATCATCTCTGACAATGTTACTATCAACGATAGCAAGAAGATTCTCCAGGCCTTCAACAACTACTTTGCTACGGAAGGCGGCATTTGACAATTCACCAGCATCCATGTTACATTCTCAGGTTAGTGCACAAATTCCTGAACCTAGCACCACTAATGCAGTCTTCTCATTCCTTCCTGCTTCGTTGAAAGAGGTCGAAGACCTCCTTCTACAGTTGGACACCAAGAAAAGCGCTGGTGCTGACTCTCTCGACCCCTGCTTCTTAAAGATTGCATACCATGTCCTAGCTATACCAATAACACACCTATTTAACTTGTTCTTGTCCCAGGAGACTCTTCCACACCTATGGAAAATTGTCCACATCATTCCTCTGTTTAAATCAGGGGATCCCTGTGACCTAAATAATTACTGGCCGATATCTCTATCTCTCCCAACAATATTGTCTAAACTGCTGGAAAAAATTGTGAATGCTCAGTTGAGAACCTACCTAGATAACAAGAACCTTCTAAACCCTATGCAGTCTGGTTTTAGAGACAAGCAAAGTACTATTACGACTCTGGCCAAAGTGATTAATGGCTGGCAACGAGAGCGGAAAACAAAAAATTTGTATGTGCCTTGTTCCTGGACCTTAGCAAGGCCTTCAACACTGTCGACCACTGCCTGCTTCTTTCCACCTTAAAAGTCATAGGTCTGGACCCGACCTCTCTGTGCTGGTTCAATAATTACCTTACAGATAGGCTTCAGCAGGTCAAGGCTGAAGGGGAACTCTCTCCACTCAAACCACTAAAAAGAGGTGTTCCACAGGGATCAATCCTGGGGCCTCTCTTGTTTGCCTCTGTATAAACAATGTTGATGTTGGCATCAAGAAGGCCAATATTCACCTTTTCGCTGATGATACGGTGTTGTACCTAAGCCACCCAACTCCGGAAGCCGCCTGTGGAGATGTACAAACAGAATTCAACTTGTTGCAGAATCAGCTCCTGAATAAAAAACTCTTACTCAATGCCAAAAAAAACCCAAACGCTATGCTGTTCTCTCCGGATTCTCATTCGGCGAACCCTGCTATCTCTGGCTCCTTACCTCCCATAAACACTTTACTAGGAGAGAGGTGAATTTATTCTCGAAATTCAAGTACCTAGGGGTCTGGCTAGACTACAGACTCTCCTTCGTGGAGCATGTCGAGGATCTGCTGAAAAAGTTGAGGCAGAGGCTTGGTCTTTTCTTTAGAATAAACCGCCTCCTGACCAAAGATGCCAAGATGCAGTTAGTTCAATCCACGTTTCTATCCCTAATTGATTATGCCGATTTCATTTATAGTCATTGTAATAACTCCTGTCTTACTAAACTGGACACCTTATTCCACAGAGCCTTGAGATTCATAACTGGCCTACCTATCACCAACACCACTGCTCCTTATATGCAGCTGTGGGGTGGACCTCCCTTCAGTACAGAAGGAATATAAATGTGGCTCTCTAGACTTACAGAGCTATTACCAACAAATTACCCCAATACATTTCCGACTCTTTGCCATTATACGTGGTAGGCAACTACACACTGAGAAGCTATTCTCTGCTTCTACTGAAGGTATCTAGGGCCAATACACGCTTTGGGAGAGCGGCCATAGGCTTTGAGTTGCCCTCACTCTGGAACAAACTACAGAAATCTATGAAACTGAGTCTCCCTGTTAGTCTTACCATCTTCAAGACCTTGTATGCCAAGGCTGTTAAGAAGCTATGGAGCTGTTTTCAGCATGCTTGGTGTGCTAGGGTGCCTACTGCTTACCTGCCCACTACATCTCCACCTAACCCGGCCCCTTGATTGTCCACCTATACCCCACATTTTCTTCTGCTTATCCACTAACATTCTTACCTTCAGACTCCTAACAGATATGTCCCTAGCCCATCCACGGTAGCACCCCTCCTAGAACAGCTGCAGTCCTGTACCCCTCCCCTCCATATCTGCCCCTTAAGTTTGTAAATGTTCTGACCAATGATATGCTGTACTGTTTGAAAATGTTTTAATATGCTGGCTGTTTCAAAATGTTTTAATTCCCCTTCTCATACCGTTCTCCCTAACCTTGTTAACCCTATACCTGAAATACTTGTTATTGCTCTGTGTATTTTTGTTTCTATTTCTGTATAATTATGTCTATTTATTATCTGTACATAAAAGTGTTATTCTTGACCTTGTGTAATGCAGGTCCACCTTGTAAATGAGCCTGCTCAATGGTGTTCACCTGGATAAATAAAGACTTGATTGACTGATAATGTCTTGTGACATTATGACTCTATGCTAAAATATAACTAGAACTCGGTATAGTTTCCAAAGTTTTCTCAAAAGCGCCACCGGATCCTTAATGAATTAACAAATAAGCCACACCAGTGTGTGTGTGTGTGTGTGTGTGTGATGCTGGGATAACATCATGCCTCTGGAGGGTTGTGAAGAATGAGGCTACAGACCGAGTACCTTCAACTACCCAAGAAGTGATGATCTTCTTCGGGGATATCTCTGACATCAGGTCACACCTATGGAACTTAACCGTCAGGCATCAGGGTCACACGGAAGCTTTTTCTGCAGCAGTCTATTGGGGCTGCCCATGCTGACATTGGGATCTGACATCCCACACCCTATATAAGTACAGGTGGCCCCCCTCACTACTCAGTTCTTTCCCACCATCGACCATTCGCGCATGGACTCCATGGAAGCTTCGTTGCTCAGTTCGACCGCTAAAACTACTTACTTTTTTCTTTGGTACTTGCATTTAAATTACTTTAGTTTAAAGTGATTCTTTTGACTTTTCTATGTCGAGAACTAATCCCTTGTTGGCTCTTTTCCTTCGCTGCTGCTGTGGAAAGAAGGTTTCTTCAACCGATGACCATGAACTCTGTGTCTGCTGTCTTGGGCCTGGCCACAATGTTCTTGTGTGTGAGTTCTGCCCGAAGTTCAACCTCACCACATGGCACCGACATAAGAAAGCACTGTAGAATTTCCTCATGGAGCAACAGGCAGCCAGCAGAGAGCAGGGGTCCTCCGGGCATCCCCCTCCCAATCACTGGCATCTTCTTTGGGCTCTCAGGCCACCAAGGCCTGGGACAAATCCTTAGGGAAACACTCTTGTCAGGACAAGGACTGGCCTAAGGACTGCTTCCCTGTCTGTGAGCCTGGTCTCCATCAAATTCTTCCACCTTTTCTCCCGGGATCTCTCCGTTGACTGCTTCAACATTGGCACCTTGCTTCATGAAGGCCTCTGCTCCTGTCAGGCCCCCCACAGAGGAATCTTCTCCCAGCCATCACAGGGCTGCAGAGGGGCTGTTGGCCTCTGGGTTGCCGGCCCCAGCCTCATCATCAAGACCTCTCAAAGCTCGAGGTCCTCAGGTGCTGGGTCCCACTGCTTCTACTATTGCAAGCAGTGCTTTGTTGGAGCACGGCTCTGCGTCCCCTCCGTCGATGACTGTCGATGATGATTCATTTTCCCTCCGTTGACCTTAATGCTATTCTTTCTTCCGTTACCTTGTCTCTCATACAACAGTTTGTCCCTCGGCCTGGTCCGTTGTCATCCACGCCATCAGGTGCTGCCTCGGCATAGACGCCAGTTTGACATGTTCACTCTGCACCTTCAAGAGAGCCAATGATACTCCGACCATTGATTCAGAGCAGGCCAAAGTCGAGGAGGAATATCACCCTGACCTCATCTTCCACGAGGAAGAGGATGAAGAGGAAGACATTGAAGTGGAATCCTCTGATAGGTCAAATGTCTTCTCCAGGAGTGAGGACTCATTCAAACATACCTCCAGGTCCCCACCCCCAGAGGACCCCTCTTTCTTCAACATTATGAAGCAGCTCTCCTCCACAATGGGGTTCCAGACTGAGGAAGAGGATGTCACAAGGATCAATTTGGTGAATTTTTTGGAGATTGCAGAATCTCCACCTTAAGTTATTCCTTCTCCTGCTGCCAGCACTGAATGATGCTGCCTGGCACAGGCCCCACCTGGTACCAGTCATGCCCAGAAAGGCTAATAAGTTTTACCAGGCTCCTCAGGGGCTGCCCTTTTATGCAGCCCAATCAGAAACTGACTCTGTGGTAATTAAGACCTCTCATGACAGGACTAAGGCACCTAAGCACCTTAGTTCCTTGCCCCCTGACCAGGAATCTAGGAGACTAGACCTCTGGGGCAAGAGGACTTTTTCCGCTGCCACCTTAGGCCTTAGAATTGCCAGTTACTTGGCTCACTTGCTCAAGTATCAGAATACCCTCTGTAGGAATGGCAAAGCTAATGCTCAGGCCCTCCCTGAGGGTTCCCAGAAGCAAGAGCTTCTCAGGGTTCTCCAGGCCTCGAAAGATGTCAGTACCTCTTGTCCCAAGCCAGGCAGTGGTGATCGGTTGGTTCTCCTTCCATCTGTCTCAGTGGAGAACCATTATAACAAATGCTTGGATCCTGTAGATAATCGAAAAGGGCCATGTTCTGGAGCTTCTGGAGTAGCCTCTGAATGTTTCCCCAGTCCCCACCTCTTATTCTCCAGACCACACAGAGGTGCTCAGGGAAGAGGTACTCACCTTGCTGCGCAAATGGGCCATAGAACAATCGCCCAGGTGTCAGAGGATCAAGGGGTTCTACTCCAGGTTCTTCTTGGTTCCCAAAAGAAAAGGGGACTTGAGGCCCATTCTAGACCTCAGGGAGCTAACCTTTTTATCCAGTACAAAAAGTTCTGGATGGTCACTCTGCATGGCCTTCTTCCTCCTCTGCTCAAGCAGGGTGAATGGCTATGTTCTCTTGATATGCAGGATGCCTCTCTGCGTATCATGGTTTGCCCCTCTCACAGATGATACCTGCAGTTCCTGTTCCAGGGGGAGCATTGTCAGTTCAGAGTATTGCCCTTTGGCTTATCTTTGGTGCCACAGGTATTTACCAAGTGTTTAGCAGCTGTAGCAGCAGCCATCTGGTGCGAAGGCCTTTATGTGATCCCATACCTGGATGACTGGTTACTGAAAGGTCAGTCCAGGGAGCTCCTGTTGTTGACTCTAGAACACGCCCTGCAGTTATTTCAGTCCTTGGGTGTCACTGTCAATTGTCCCAAGTCTGTGCAGACCCTGTCTCAGTAGTTGCAGTACACAGGAGCAGTCCCGGACTCTACTCAGGGCAAGGCCTTCCTCCCTCATGACAGAGTGGGCTGCCCAGGCCCAGGAGGTGGCTCAGAGCTGTCATGTCCCAGCTAGGACATCCGCAGACTACTAGGCCTAATGGCCACTGCCACTGTCACAGTCTCTCTGGCCCAGTTGCATGAGGATTCCGCAGTCTTAAGGTTCAGTGGGATCAGCGCTTAGATGGTCTAGATTTGCTGGTCCTTGTCTCCTTGCCAGTACACAAGGTGCTTCACTGGTGGATGGACCTGGCCAATCTCTTAAAGGGGGTCCTCTTTCTTATTCCCACTCCTCACCAAATCCTCACCACAAATGCTTCAGGTCTGGGTTGGGGAGCCCATCTAGTTCCTTGACAGATCCAGGGTCTCTGGTCTCACTGGGAGACTCGCCTCCACCTAAACATCCTAGAAATGAGGGCAGTTCTGTATGCCTTGCAGGCTTTCCAGAACCATCACTCTCTTGGCCCTCTGCTGGGGAAGTTGGACAATCTCAGTATGGTCTATTACTTCAGCAAGCAGGGGGGACCCATTCCTGTACTCTGTGCCAGGAAGCAATGAAGGTCTGGTACTGGACTCTAGAGCTTGGTCTAGAACTGTCAGCCATCCATATGCCAGGCATCCAATATGCCTTGGCAGACAGCCTCAGCAGATCACAGTCCAAAATGCATGAGTGGGAACTGCTGACATCAGTCGTAGAAGACCTGTTTGACAGGTGGGGTCATCCAGAGTTGGCCCTTTTTGCATCCCCACTCAACACAAAATAGATCCAAGGCCTGGAGTTTTCTCATGAGACATGTTGTCCCTCTCCTGGAAAGGGAGGTTTCCTGTATGCCTTTCTGCCCTTTTCTCTGATTTAGAGGGTGCTCATCAAGCTACAGATGGTGGGAGCCACCCTAACTCTGGTCACTCCATTTTGGCCTCGGCAGATATGGTTTCAATTACTGCAACAATTGGCTGTGAAACCTCCAGTTCCCCTGCACTCTGCAGGGACATGTTAACATGGGCTCAGGAGACCCTAGTCCATCCAGACCTCAAGTCCCTCCACCTGCAATGCATGACTCCTTAGGGTGAAGCCATTGCTTGGTTTGGTGTGTCTCAGAAGGTGGCTGATGTTCTGTTGGCCACCAGAAAACCTTCCACCAGGGCCACTTACTTTATGAAATGGAAGCAGTTTGCTATCTGGGCTGCTTCTCATATCCTGGACCCCTTCACATCTCCTGTGAACCAGGTTCTGGAGTATCTCCTGACCTTGTCTGATGCAGGACTCAAATACTCCTCTCTTAAGGAGCATCTGTCATCCATACAAACCTTTCATGTGCTCGTTGATGGCCGTACTGTGGCACAGCTGGATGTGGCCCGTACTTTTATATAAGGTATTCTACTCTTGAAGCCTCCTGTCTGTAACCTGGTTCTGGCCTGAGACATGAATTTTGTTCTTGAGAAGCTGACCCTGCCTCCTTTTGAAACATAGAAAAATAGAAAGTGACGGCAGATGGGGACCAAAGGTCTATCTAGTCTGACCAGATCCCACCCCCCTACTCAGATACTTTTTGTAACTATCTCCTTGTGCCTATCCCAAGCTGATTTAAATCCCCATACTATTTTGGATTCAATGACTTCGGCAGGTAGGCAATTCCATGGATCAACCTCCCTTTCTGTGAAGAAAAATTTGCGCATGTTGCCTCTGAGTCTGAATCTACACCCCCCCCCCGTTTCTTGTCATGGCCTCTTGTTTTTGTAGAGTTATTAATGAGAAAGAGCTCCTGGGTGAGGACTCTGTTTATACCCCTTAGGTACTTCAATGTCTCAGTCATGTCCCCCCATCTCATCGCTGCTCCAGGGAGTCCATGTTGAGTTCCCTTAATCTGTGTTTGTTAGACAACTCATGGAGACCATGAATCATTTTAGTTGCCCTCCTCTGCACTGTCTCCAGTCTGTCTATGTCCTTCCTGAGGTAAGGCCTCCAGAACTGGATGCAGTACTCGAGGTGGGGCCTCACTAGGGACCTGTACAGTGGCAGGATCACTTCCCTTCTTCTACTTGAGATGCCCCTACCTATGTATCCTAGCATTTTGCTGGCCCTTATTGCTGTTTTTTCACATTGGTTGCCCACTTTTAAATCATCTGAAATGATAACTCCCAGATCTCGTTCCTGCCAGGTGATTGCTATTCTCCCTCCTCTCCCCCCAGATAATAGTCAGTACCGGATTGTTCTTACCCAGATGCATGACTTTGCATTTTTTTGCATTGAATTTTAGCTGCCACATGTGACCATTTTTCAAGCTTGAGAAGTTCACTTCTTATTTGCTCCACCTCTTGTGCCATATCCACTCTGTTGCAGAGCTTCGTGTCATCTGCAAACAGACATACCTTCCTGCCCAAGTCATCTGTGATGCCACTGATGAACACATTGAAGAGCAAAGATCCTAGGATTGACCCTTGTGGCACACCACTGGTCACTTCCATGGCTTCTGATGCTGCCCCATTTACAATCACTGTTTGGGTTCGCTGTTGAAGCCAGCTTCCTACCCATGATACCACTTCCTTCCCTACTCCTGTATTCTCGAGTTTATTTAGCCACCTTCTGTGTGGGACAGAATCAAAGGCTTTACTAAAGTCTAGGTAGATGACATCCACGGCACTCCCCTGGTTCACCAACCTAGTAACTAAGTCGAAGAACTTGATCAGGTTTTTTGGCAAGCTCTTCCTGCTGCAAACCCATGCTGCTTAGCATCCTGCTGTTCAGTTTCCTCCAGAAATGCTATTATTTTTTCCATGAGCAGTGATTCCATCAACTTTCCCACCACTGAGGTAAGACTAATTGGGTGGTAGTTCCCTGCTTTCTCTTTGCTAGCACTCTTGTAGATGGGGATCACTATTGCATTTTTCCAGTCCTGTGGGACTGTCCCTTTCCTCAGGGATCTACTAAATAGGTCTGCTAGGGGTTCAGCCAGTTCATCACTCAGTTCCCACAGTATGCGTGGGTGGATTCCGTTCGGACCCATGGCTTTATCCATGCCGTGAATGGGCTTGTCGCCCCCCTTTCTGTTATTTTTTTCCCCCCTTCAGGGTTGCTTTGTTGCCAGGCTCTTCCTTTATGAAGACAGAGCAGAAGTACTCATTCAAGACCTCTGCCTTTTCTATGTTTTCTTTCACCTTTTTCTCATCCCTCTTTAAGACCCTGACAATACCTCCTTTGTTTCTCTTTGTCACTTATGTACCTAAAGAAGGTCTTTTTGCCTTCTGTTACCCCCATGCCAAGTCTTCCTCTGTTTGTGCCTTTGCTGCTCTGATCACCCTATGTGCCTCTCTCAAGCCACTTCTGTATGCCTCCCCATCCTTGTCAGAGCTCTTGTACTTTTTGAACGCTTGTCTCTTTTCTCTTACTGTAGTTGCTACCGCTTTTGTGAAGCATAGCGGATTCCTTCTTTTTCTTGTCTTACTGACCAGCCTGGAGTATTTCTCAGTTACTTCCTCCAGTGCCTTCCTTATGCGCGCCCAACATTCTTCCACCCCTCCTTTTGCATTTTTCGTGATGTTAACTCTGAAGCAACTTCTCATCTGGGCAAAGTCTGCTTTTTAAAATCAAGGACTCTCGTCTTAGAGTGGCTGGATTCCTCTATCTTGCTGACCTTACACCAGACAGATCTATGGTCACTTGATCCCAATTGGCATCCCACTTCCACCTTCTTTACCTTGCTACTGATAGTGAGCATCAGGTCCAGGATTGTGTTTTCTCTAGTAGGGACCATTATGAGCTGGTTTAGACCAGCTCCTCTCAGTGCATCTAGGAAGTTTCTGCTTCTAGCTGTGGATGCTGTGCAGGAAATCCAGTCTATGTCTGGGAGATTGAAATCACCCATTAACATGTCCTCTCCCTTATCAGTCATATTCAGTATGCTTTCTAGTAGTTCTTTGTCTGTTTCTGCCCCCTGCGTGGGAGGCCTATATATCACCCCCTAGTCTGTGGACTGATTTATTTCCTGGTTTGAGTGTGACCCAGAGGACCTCTGATTTGTCTTGGGTTCTTTGGACTTCCATGGCTCTTATATCCTCTCTTATATACAAGGCTACCCCCCTCATCCATTCCTGTACTTCCTGAACAGGTTATAGCCTGGGATGGAAATATCCCATGTATGGTTGTCATTAAACCATGTTTCGGTTACTGCCACCCAGTCCTGGCCAGCCTCTGCCATTGTAGCCATGTGTTCTGGGATTTTGTTAGCCAGACTGTGGGCATTAGTGAGCATTGTTTTCCAGTAACTGGCATCCTTTTCACTTTTTGTTTTAGTGTACTGTGTTTCCTGTTCGACCCTACTGTGCTCTTTCTGTTCTTGCTTATGCGCTCGACGGGAGGAGTTCTTGCCGAGATCTGGCGGGAGTCAGCAGTGTCTTGCAAGCTACGCTTTCTATAATTGAAAGCATTATTTTTATTTGCCATTACTTCTGTTCAAAGAATTACAGGCTGCCATGTGTGCGCAGCCTTATTTGAATTTCTACAAAGACAGGGTCTTTTTCATGTACTAACCCTAAGTTTCTTCCTAAGGTGGTGTCTAAATTTACTCTAAATCAGTCTATCCACCTGCAAGTTTATTTTCCAGAGCATGCCAATCCTGGGGAAGCATGGCTCCATACTTCAGATGTGCATAGAATTCTGGGTTACTATACCCACCGCATACCTCTCAACTGTCCCTGATTTTCAGGGACGTCCCTGATTTTGCCTCAAAATTTTACTCTGTCCCTCCTGAAAATTGTGTTTCTGTGACCAAACAGCAGGGGTTATATTACAAAATAATGTCAAACATTAAAGTTACAAACTTGTTCTTCCTTAGAAAATGCATTTTACACTAAGCCCTTTATTCTACCAGTTCCCTGAGTGAATATCTTCAATTTTGAAGAAGTGTCCCTGATTTTGGTCCTTTGTCCCTGATTTTTTTAAGCCTTGTCCCTGATTTATGAGGCAGGAGGTTGAGAGGTATGACCCACCGTACAAAGGACTGCAGGAAGTGCTCTCAATTGTTTGTTTCACTCATCCCTGGCAGAAAGGGTGCTCCAGTTTCAAAACAGTGCTTGTCCAAATGGCTGACCAACTGTATTATTTTTTGTTACAGGAAGTATAGTAAGGAACTTCCTGGGGTTCTTAAGGGCCATTCCACCAGGGGTATGGCCACATCAGTTGCCTGTTTCAGGGGCCTGTCTGCAGCTGAGATTTGTGCTACTGCTACTTGGAGTACTGTCCACACTTTCACCAAACACTACAGTCTGGACATTGCCTCCAGAGGAAGGGCAGGCTTTGGCCTTGTTGTGCTTCAGGGCATTCTTTCTTAGTACTCTGGCCTCCTGCCACCCAGACTGTCCTTGGTCTCAGCATTGCTTGGGACTTGTTCTTCAGATTCTACCTGATGACAGAGGTGTTCCTGAAGAAGATAGAACAGTTACGTAAGAACTTACTGTAACAGTAGATCTGAGAGGGAATCTCTGTCATCAGGTCATGCCATCCGTCCCTCCATCCCCCTTTCCCTCTCTCCTTCCACAGCTCAGCTGTCCTGTTGCTCCAGCCTTTCTGCTAGTTGGGCACCTTCTCTCTCTCTCCTCAGTTCCTTGGTGGGACTCCTGTCTCCTATGGCCTCCAACTAGGGAAAGAACTGAGGAGGAAGCGGGGCCTCCCGCACTGATATAGGGTGTGTGATGTCAGAGCCTGATATCGACATGGGCTGCCCCTAATAGACTGCTGCAGAAAAAGCTTCCATGTGATCTTGATGCCTGGTGGCTAGGTTCCATAGGTGTGACCTGATGACAGAGATTACCTTGAAGATCTACTGTTACTGTAAGTTCTTATGTAACTGTTCTTTATCCCAGCATGACACACACCCAGAAGTGCCATACTGCAATTATAAGATGGATGTATTTCTAAGTCATAAGTAATCTGTTTTGTGGGCACTTGCTTCACCTATGAGGTTGTGCTGGAATAACATCACATGCAAAACTGACTCTCAACCAGTCAGCTTTTAGCATTTTTCTGTCCATGTTATCATAATGTGCCTGTCACATGGGCTACAGTGATGATGATATTACAGTCAATTTCAAAGACTTGGCACCTTATAATTGTACACCTCCTTTTGCTGGGGTTCTGCTCTGTATCATTTTCAGATACCACATTAATCATACTTTGTTTTTACCTGAAGTGCACATGCAAGGCAAGTTTTCTTCTAGCAACTGAACAACTTCTTTCTATCTATTGTTTAAAAGAGGAAATGTTCACCTGTCCATGCCGAGAATGCAAATTTGCTCTCCAATTTAAATATGCAAACAAGTCGGATTTTTTTTTGCAGCTAGAGGTAAGATAAGCTGCCATGTGAAGAGGACTGGACTTAGCAGATGCAGGGACTGATGTGGTAATGTAGCATACTCACTGAAACACAGATTCATAGCATACCCTGTAAAACACACACATAGCACACCCACTAAAAGTATACTAGCTGTAAAACCTTGAAAACAAGCACACACTCTAGCAGACCCACTAAAAACATCCTGTGACAACTTGCAATGAATTATTGTGTGTGTGTGTTGGTTTTTTTTTGGTATTTATATTATCTGTACCTCTATAAGTATTCCAGCTGAAGTGGGAGGTCTGGTGAAACCGGCAAATTAAATTCTTCTGCTGCCCATGCCTTGAGACACTCAGCTAAGAGGGACCTTTGTGTAAGAAATCATTTTCATGTCCTGTAAAAGGCTATTTTGCTTTACTTAAACTTCAAGGTATGAACCCCATTTTATCTAAAAGACTTTTGTTTTGGTTAAACTTGAAAGGGCTGAGTCCCCTTAATTAAAAAAAAAGACATGTTTTGAATGTAAACAGGGTCAAGGGACAGTGAGATGGTTTCCTGCTGGGTAGCCAACCAGGATAACAAAAGGACTAGGCTCGAAAAAACAAATCCATTTGGACCAGTCTGGGGAAAAAGTGGTCTCCAGAGATCAAAGAAGTAACAGAATATCATGTCAGAGAGGCATGTAAGGTGATATGAGTGTAGTGGTCTGGTCAGCTGAAGGTATTTATGTTGTGTGTTTATGATGAGAAATTAGTTATGTTTGGGATTTTGAAAGAGCAACATCAAGGTTTTGAGTTGGCTATAACTCACCAGTTCCCAGTTGGGAGTAAGCTTCTTCTGCTCTACTTAGAATCTTGATAGTGTTGAGTTAGTTTTTTTTCTGTGTGCCCTCTATCTTTTCAAATGTGTTTATTTTTATCTCTGCAGAAATATTGTTTTCTCCATAGTCTTTAGTGTATGTTATCTTGTAACCTATGTACATATCGTGGTGTATTAAATGTTATTTTTACGTACTTCATGCTTTCTGTACTGAATCATTTCAAGTATAGATAACCAGGGGTGATGCCCTTCTTGTATGTACTTTTTTCTTGGGTTCTGTTTCCCCAGGTGCATTACCTTACACTTCTTGCCATTAAATATGTACTTCATGCTTTCTGTACTGAATCATTTCAAGTATAGATAACCAGGGGTAAGTTAGCAGGTCTGTGATCCATTTCCGAAGAGACAGGCTACAGTTACCATAACTAAAGCAAAGTGTTCTTAACTGTGACAAAAGGGGTGGGTTGTTTGCCCTTCGGGGAGAGTACTGTACTGTGTGAGCCGTGTCTTTAGTGGGATTCGGACCTAGAGATACCCTGAGTTAGAGTCACGCTGAGTGGTGGCAGCATAACAAGGTAACCCTGTCGGGTGTCTGAAGGGTTGTGAAAATTGGTAGCAGTGCAGTCTGAGTTCTGGGAGGAAACAAATCTGTGACACATTCATTAATGGCAGACCAACTGAGACACGTACAGCACACCATCTGAAACAAACACACATGACATATCCATTGACCTAACACATTTACAGCCCACCCTCTTGATAAACACACTTATAAGAATATAAGAAAAGTGTCGGCAGATGGGTACCGTGTGGTCCATCTAGTCTGCCCAAGGTGGCTACACCCCAATTATATTTTTTTCCTAAGTTGTTCATATTGTCTGTCCCAAGCGAGTTTGAATTCCCTTACTGTCTTCAATGCCACCACTTCTGGTAGCAGGCTGTTCCATGGGTCTGTCACTCTCTCATTGAAAAAGTACTTTCTAGAGTTTCTTTTAAATTTGCCTCACACCAGACACAAGTTGAGCCCTCTTGTATGCACCACCCTCTTTTCCTGGAAGAGGTTTTCCTTCTGAGTTGTGTTAATTCCCTTGACATACTGTACTAAAATGTTTCTATCATGTCCTCCCTGTTTCTTCTATGTCCCAGAACGAATGAATTCAACTCTTTGAGTCTTGTCTCATATGGCTCATGATACAGCCCCTGCACCATCTTTGTGGCCCTTCGCTGCATCATCTCCAGATGGTCAATGTCCTTTTTTAGGTGAGGCCTCCAGAACTGGACACAGTATTTGAGGTGTGGCCTCACCAAGGATCTGTAGAAGGGCATGATAACTTCCTACTTTCTGCTCATTATACCCCTTCTTATGCATCCGAGGATGCCACTTGCCTTCTGTGCTGCTTTTTCATATTGTTTTCCTGCCTTTAAGTCACTGGTAATGATCACACCCAGATCCTGTTCCATCTTTGTCTCCTCTAATTGATGCCCTTCTTGTATGTACTTTTTTCTTGGGTTCTGCTTCCCCAGGTGCATTACCTTACACTTATTGCCATTAAATTTTGACTGCCAATTTCTGGACCATTCTTCTAGTCTCCTTAGGTCAGCTTCCATACCTAATACCCCCCTCTAGTGTATCCACCCTGTTGCAGAGCTTTGTATTGTTTGCAAACAGGCAAACCTCCCCCCCCCCCAGTTCATCAGTGATGGCACTGATAAATATGTTGTAGAGGACTGGACTCAGCACCAATCCCTGTGGAATGCCACTGGTCACACCTCCCTTCCTTGATAATGCCCCACTGACCAAAATTAATCCAGTTTACTATTTTCTGTCTGACTCCTGTGTGTTCTAGTTTGTTAGCAAGTCTTCTGTGGAGAACAGTGTCAAAGGCCTTGCTGAAGTCTAGGTGCACCACGTTCACCACCCCCCACCTTGGTCCACTGTTCTGGTAATTCAATTGAAGAAATCAATCATGTTTGTTTGGCACGCACACCCTCCTATGAAGCTATGCTGTTTGGGGTTGAGTTTTCCAGTTTCCTTTAGGTAGTCAACTATTCTCTCCTTTAGTAATGTCTCCAAAATTTTTCCCACTCTAGAGGTCAGGCTGACTGGGCAGTAGTTTCCTGCCTCTTCCTTGCTTCCACTTTTGTGCAAGGGCACAACTGTTGCCTTTTTCCAGTTTTGAGGTACTCTGCCACTTTCCAGCGATAGATTGAACAGCTCAGCAAGTGGTACAGCTATTTCCTCCTGAATCTCTTTTAGTATTCTGGGGTGGATACCATCCGGCCCCATGGCTTTATCCACCTTAAGTTTGCTCAACTCTTCTAAGACCCTCTCTTTCATGAAGGGGCTTGTGTCTGCCCCTCCACGATCCTGCTCTGTCTTACTTAGTATAGGTCCTTTGCCAATATCTTCTATTGTGAAGACTGAGCAGAATTTGTTTAACACTTTTGCTTTGTCTTCATCTTTCTCCAACAGTTGGCCCTCCCTTGTTGCTAGTCGGACTATTCCCCCTTTAATCATCCCTTTTTCTCTTATGTATCTAAAGAAAGTTTAATCTCCCTTCCTAACTCCCTGTGCTATTCTTTCCTCTGTTTGGGCTTTGGCTATCCAAATTGTTTTTCCTGCCTCCTTGAATTTGTTCTTATATTTCTCCCTGTCTGTTTCTCCTTTTGTTTCCTTGTACGGCATAAAAACCCTCTTTTTGACTTGATTTTGGTTGTTACCTCTATGGAGAACCAGAGAGGGTTCTTCCTTCTTTTGGATTTGATGATTTGTCTTGTGCATTGCTCAATTACTATATTTAAGGTATTCTTTAAGTTCTCCCAGCAGTGTTCTGCATCCCCCTTGTTACTGGTATCAAGCATGGTCTTGATCCTAGATTTCATTTTGGGAAAGTGTGCTTTCCTGAAATCAAGTATCTTGATTTTGTGTGACTTTTACCTTCCTCCTTATTTACTGATAACCAGGCTGACCTGTGGTCACTGTTCCCCAGATTGATACCCACATGAACGTCTGAAATCCTGTTGCTATTTGTGAGCACCAGATCCAGTGTTGCTTTGTCTCTGGTGGGTGAGTGTACCAGCTGATTTAGACCTGCTCCCCGCTGTATGAACAGGAAGTCTCTGTTCCGCTCTGTGGCTGCTGTGTATGAGGTCCAATCCAAATCTGGCAGACTGAAGTCCCCGACAAGCAGCAACTCATCCCTGTCCACCATCACTGAGATGGCTTTCAGGAGCTCTTTGTCAGTTTCACTTTCTTAGGTTGGGGGTGTGTAGATAACTCCCACCTGGAGGGAGACCTTTTCCCCTTCTCCCAGGGTAACCCGTAGGGCCTCTGCTTTTCTGTGCTTCCCCTGGATCTCTGTTTGCACTGATTCCCTCCCTTTCATACAAAGGCATACACTCAGACAACACCCATTGATTTTACACTGACATAACACCTATTGAACTCTAAGGGCACACTCCTGGACCACACATACAGCTCACTAACTGAAACAAACATACATGACACACATTGCGGAAACACACAGCGCACCCTTTGAAACAATCACAACCACAAGGCATCCTCTGAAACACATACACTCCTAGCAAACCCTCTGAAACAAGTATCGACTCACAGCATACCCACTGAAAGGAATACACTCACAGCACATCAGCTGAAACACACTCATAGCACATTCACGGAAGCAAACATACTCTTGAATCATGAGTCACTTTTTGAGCAAACACGCACTCACAGCGCACCCATTGAAACACCCACAACAGACCCACTGAGACCCTTGACACACCAACTGAAACACAAGGCCCACCCTCTGAAAAAACATTTGCAGCACCCCCTTTAAAACAAACACACACTAACAGTACACTCTGAAATAACCATACACTCACAACACACAGTCTGAAACACACTCAAGGCACATCCGCTGAAACACGCTTTACTAGTAAGGGATTGGGAGTTAATGGAAATAGGGGCCAAAAAGTCACTATGGGGGTGTGCTACAGGCCCCCAACCAGCTCTGAGGAGCATGATGCCCAATCAGTTAGTGAAATTATAAGAGCTGCCAAATCAGATGCAGTAGTGATCCTGGGGGACTTCAATCTCCTGGGCATTGACTGACAACTTGAGAAGGCTAATGGCAGAGCTGAGAGTGAGTTCCTGTCTGTCCACTGTCAGAACTGCTTTCTAGAGCAGCATGTCCAACAGAGGGCCAGGTTTGAAACCACCCTTGATTTTGTTCTCAGCAGTGGGAATGGGGTCATGTCCAGTGTGAATTTCAAGGAACCTATGGAAAACAGTGACCACAACCAGGTAACCTTCTCCCTGGTGACAGGGATGACTAGGTAGGTCTCAGCCACCAGGACCAGAACATCAGAAAGACAGATTTTGCCAAGATGAAGGACTTAGCTGGCCCGGTGGTGAAGAGGGCTGAGGCAACATAGACGCCTTACCTTTTCCCATGCTGGCAACCTGCATTAAGGAACGGAGGCGTATCCCTTGGAGGTCGGCCGGGGGAGGAAGGATCGAACATTTGTAGGACTGCTTTCCTTCCTCAGAGAGGGGGGACTGCATGACTCGGTGATCAACTGCCACCTGGAGGAATCTGGGTGGCAGGTCCCTAATGAGCCACCATGGAGGCAGTATGACAGAGTGCTGGGGGCATGCTCCTTGGCCGAAGAGCATGCACAATGTGCTCATTGCACGTCCCGCAGCCCAGGGGAGAGAAAATGTTAGTGGAAAATCTGGGGGATGGGCTTCATGAATCTCTGCTTGTCAAGCTGCTGGCCCGCCCACTCTCTCTCTGGGGACTGGGAGCCATCTGGATTGTGCTCTGGGTGGGGGAGGATGGCCCTTTCTTCCTGGCACCACTGTGGAGGGGAACTCAATGGAGGATACTGGGTCCAATTCCCCAGAGGGAAATTGGGATGGCCATGGTTGACGGGACGAAGCAGAACCAGCCACCTGTCCTACCAAGGTGAGAAAACACCTCTATAGCAAAAAAAAAAAAAGATGAAGGACCTAGTGGACAGCAGTCTGGAGCAACTGTATGACACTGATAATGCTGTGTACATGTGGGCATACCTTCCATGTCTCCCCATTTTTCAGGAGTCTCCTGGATTTTACCCATTTTAATCTCCCAAAATCATAAGAAATAAAAAACTGTTCTACTTGTATTTTAATGAGTTTACACTGCATTTCTGCTATCAAGTATACAGTTAGGCACCTATGTTAGGGCCCATTGTGAATCTCCCTGATTTTAATGGGCAGCAGATCTCCCTCATAGAAACATAGAAGTTGATGGCAGACGAGGACTGTATGGCCCACCCATCTGCCCATTTCGCCTATTTATTACAAACCACAGATCCCAGTAAATATCTAGATCACCCTTTCTTTCCTTTCCCTAGTGTACCCTTATGTCTATCCCATGCATTCTTGAATGCCCCAACTGTTTTTGCCCCCACCACCTCCTCTGGAGGCCATTCCGAGCATTCACCACTCTTTCAGTTAAAAAGTACTTCCTCATGTTACCCTTGAACCTCCCTCTCTCTTACTTCATTTCGTGCCCCCTTGTTCTCGCACATTTTCTTTTTTGAAAGTTGCTACCCTCCTGTACCTTGTTTATACCCTGAGGTACTTGAACATTTCTATCATGTCCCTCCCCCCCCCGGGACTACATATTGAGTTCCCCTAACCTGTTCTCATAGGCCCTTTCATGCAGACCCTGCACTTTCTTTGTAGCCCTCCTCTGGACCCCCTTCAGTCTGTCTATGTCCTTCTGGAGATATGGTCTCCAGAACTGGACTCAGTACTCCAGCTAAGGTCTCACCAGCGATTTGTATAGTGACATAACCACCTCCTTCTTTCTGCTGGTGATACCTCTCCTTATGCACCTCAGCATCCCACTGGCTTTCCCCACAACCTTCTCACATTGTTTGGGTTGCCTTTAGGTCATCTGATATGAGTACCCTCTGGTCCCGTTCCTGCTTGGTGGCTGCCACTATCTCCCCCCCCCCATCTCGTACACCTCCCTTGGATTTCTGCTCCCCAAGTGCATGACTTTGCACTCAGGGCCGCCATCGGCACCCGGGTGACCTGGGCAACTGGCCAGGGTCCCGACACCAGAGGGGCCCACTAGGGACTCAATTTGACGATTGCTATACTGCTTGGGTTCCACTCTGCCTCTGTCTGGTGGTGACATACGAATTTAAATCAATGCTGTGCTGACTCTGAGTCCACTGAGTGGAAACTATGGATCCCAAGATTCCCCCGGGCCCCGGATAAAATGAAGGATGTGAGCCCTGCTTGATTGGCAGGGCTCTGATCCATTTTGTGACACTAGGGAGTGTTCCATGGGGCAGAGTGTGGAGGTGTAGATGGTAAATGGCTGGAGAATGTGGTGGAGGGGTGGGCCTCGGTGCCTGAGCGGCCTTGCCAGCTTTAGCTGTTGTGAAGGTGGAAGTCGGGCAGTGTGGTGGAGTGCACTAGCCTGGGGCTGAGTAGTAGATTGAGCGAGAGGAGAGTGAATCTACTGTATGTTGGGGGGGTGGCTCTGAAACAGCAATGGCAGATCAATGAATGAAGCTGCATCCTCGTGTGATGATCCTGGAACTTCATCAGCTCAAAGCCAGCAGTTGTTCACTAATAGAGGATGGAGGAGCATCTGGAGTAGGCAGATCTGACTCAGCATTCATACTGACTCATGTTAATTTTTCTTTGAACTTGATAAACAATGGGGTAATGGTTCACAAAATCCCAGATCCTAACCTGCATAGTGTAACACAGAATCCACGGCAGAGGAATCATCCATATCTACATCTGGACAAGTCACTCCTGTTGGGGGGGAGAAATGTCACACTGATGTGTGATGAGCACATGTAAATTGGTGGGATATTGGACCATTTTTCAACTAAACGTGTGTGCGTTGAATTGCTCTGGAGGGAGCCTTGCTGTCGGACCGTGAGCAGCTTGGGGTTAGTGTGTGTGAGTGTGTATGTGTGTGTGTGTGGCCGGGGGGATGGTTGTGAGATTTTTAATTTGACTGCCATGGCTGTGTGTGAAAAATGCCCTCCAATCCTCTCTCGAGGTGGGGGGGGGGCTGCCTATATCTCTCTGCCATACACGGACAGACAGGTCTGAGTGGGGCCCACTGAAGGTCCATTGCTTGGGGCCCATACAAACCTGTTTGCACTTTTTTGCATTAAATCTTAGCTGCCATACTTCTGACCACTCCTCCAATCTGCTTAGATCTTTTCTAATTTTTTCTATCCCCTCTGGAGTGTCAGCCCTGTTGTAGATCTTAGCGTCGTCTGCCAAAAGACATACTTTCCCCTCCAGCCCCTCCACATTATCACTTAAGAAAACATTGAAGAGGACTGGCCGTAGGAATGATCCCTGTGGCACCCCGCTGGTCACCTCCCTCTCATCTGATTGAATACCACTCACCAGCACCCTCTGTGTCCTGCACCTCAACCAATTTCTGACCCAGGTTACCACCTTGAGACTCACATTCATGCTGCCTAACTTGCTTGCCAATCTTTTATGTGGGAGGGTATCAAAGGCTTTGCTAAAATCTATGTAGACCACATTCACCACCCTTCCCTGATCTACCTCCCTGGACACCCATTCAAAGAAATCTATTAGATTTGTTTGACGTGACTTTCCTGCTGTGAATCCATGCTGCCTCATTGGAGGGCTATTGACTCCAAAGCTCTGCATGTGGGATTTGTTGAAAAAGGTGTTGTGAAGCAGTCACAGAGATCTGCATCCTTGCAAGCAATAAGTGAAAAATGGTCATGAAGTAGATCCGTGGCCAGAAAGTGCCCCTGACTCACTGGAATGTGTTCCATATCAGCTAAAGTGTACCCTCACCAATCAAAATGTATCCCCAGACCCACTGGAATGTACCCATCAGACTGTAGCCCCAGACCCAGTCAGAATGGGCTTCTCGACCTGACAGAAAGCATCCATGACCAACCAAAATGCTACCTGCGACTGCCCCATGCCCTATCGGAATGTAGTCCCAGACCTGCTAGAATACACACCTAGATCTGGTAGAATGCCATCATAACTTAATGAGATGTACAGCCCAACCAACTGGAATGGACCACAACTACCCAGAATGCAAACCCAGCCTGCCAGAATGTAGACTCAGATCCACTAGAAAGTAGCCCATAACCTATAGGAATACTGCCCTCAACCTAGCAGAATGCCTTCATTACCCACTGGAATGTAGCCCCAGACACACTAGAATGTAGCCCCTGATCTGCCAGAATATAGCCTGAGACCTACCAGAATGTGCCCCTTGACCTGGTAGAATGTCCTCATAACCCAGAAGAATGTAGCCTCAGACCTGCCAGAATGTATCCCAGGCCTGTAAGAATATTCACCTTGATCAGCCAGAATGTAGTCCATAGAGCTATGGGAATATAGTCCTAGACCCACCGGAATACATACCTTGATCTGGCGCAATGCCCCCATAACCTGCTGGAATGTAACCACATCCCACTGAATTGTACTCCCACACCAGCCAGAGTGTAGCTTCAGGCCCACCAGAATGTACCCAAGATCAGGGTTCATTTCAGATATTTATCTATGTGGGACATTGACCCACTGGGTATAAAAAGTAAGTGTCAAATGAAAAAAATAATGGGTCATATTGTTCAACTGAACCCAGATTCATAAAACAGCGGTCTAAAAACCTATATAACAGTGAGCAGGTTGTCCCCAAGACAGAAGAAAAGGTGGTCCAGAATTAAAAACTGTGTGCCAATTGTCCCAATTCCTCATCCATAAATGAACCCTGCAAGATCAGCCAGAAGGTACTGCCATGCCAACAGGAATGTGCTCCTCGATCTGGCAGAATGCCCCCATGAACCATCAGAATGCAGCATTAGACTCATCAGAATGTAGCCCCAGAGCTGCTGGATTATGTACCTTGATCTGGCAGAATGCTCCATAACCTGCAGAAATTTACCACCCGACCTGCTAGAATGGCCCATAGCTTACCAGAATGCCACCGAATCTGCCAGATCTGGACCATCTGATGGGACAGACACAGTATGGTGGGTCGGGGGCACTCTGCCAGGCCAAGGGGTGCGTTCTACTGGTTCTGAGGGTGTATTCTGATGGATCTGGGGTGTATTCCAGCAAGGCAAATGCATCCTGATGGTTGGGAGACGTATAGTGGCAGGTCAGGGGGTGCATTTGTTAAGGGCTATGGATTCCAAGGGATTGTCATGGTGCTGTTTTGTATTATTTTGTGGTATTTGTTGTTTGTTTTTTCTTGTATGTAACTTATTATACATTTTGCACAAACAACCTCACTGGAAATGAACGTGTCTCAGTCTGAGCTGTCCTATTCAATTTTTGAATAGAAAGTTAAAATGAAATGAAAATGGGCATTCTGGCAGGGAGTTCAATTGTGCTTATGCAACTAGATGAGATGAGATGATGCTTGTGTGACTTGATGATTTACTTTGTGGCTTTCCACCTCTCTATCCGTGTGATGTACCACCCTGTAGGGGTACGACGCAAGGAACCCTAGAGGAGGGTTCCCAACCTACGTGTGTCATGGGAATGATTGCATCAGCTAAAGGTAGTTAAGGAAGAAGCCCAAAAAGAATACCCAATCGGGTCTCGAGCATCAAACAGGTGAGAATGATGAATGAATGAATTCTGAGAAGATGATTAAGGGTGGACTTCCTAAGGAGGGAGGGGGGAAAGCTGGGGCCACCATCTACCTCCGTCCAACAGTGGAACCTAACTAATTAACCTAAGAAAGCACTAACTCCAACTAATATTATGACTGTTGGCACGGAGGTTGGAAAAACCCTCTTTAAGGAAGAAACCTTGGGGGATCCAAGGCCTAGGTCACCTTCCCTCCAGGCTGACAACATTTGATTTGAGGATGTATGTCATTAAAGAGAAGGATATGAGTAGGAAATATGATGACTAGATAGGGAAACAACCACAAAAGAAAGCACGGATCGAAGAAGGAATGTGAGGCAGCAGGGACCTGAAAGGGGTATGCCTGAGTAGCTGATGGGAAGGAGGAGATCCATGTAGAAATCATAGGAGAGAGAAGTATCCAGATGCTCTTGTGAGAAGACTGAGGATGATGCAAATCGATGATGATGAATGCCGCAGGGCTGCAGCAGGTCAATAGGAGAAGACTGAAGAAGAGGAGAGAGAGGAAATTAACTTGAACGATGGTGGAGAGCAGCCAGCCAGCCCAGAGCAAAGGGCAACAGACAGGAAGGCACTTCCCAGAGTGGAGATCGAGCTGAGTTAAGGAGCAGGAACCTGAGAGGGGTATGCTTGAGTAGGTGACATGACGCAACAGACATGCATGAGGGTTGGAGGAGTAAGCCGTTAGATGAGCGAGGGAGACCTGGGGATGGGCATGAGAAGTTTGAGGGAGTAGGTGGAGTTGAGGCAGCAGGGAGCATTCAATGTGAAGAAGATCTATGTAGAGTTCAGATGGGCGAGGGTTATCCAGATGCTCCCATGAGAAGACCGAGGATGATGAAGACTGACGATGATGATGATCTCTGCAGGAATGCGGCAGGGCAATGAGGAAGTGGAACACCCAAGGAGAGAGATGCTTGATTGATCCATGGGAGGAAGGAGACTCAGAGGCTAAGGAGGCATGCTAGAGGAGGATGAAGACTGATGATGATGAACGCAGCAGAAGTGCAGCAGGTCGATGGGGTAGTGCAAGACCCAATGAAATGCTTGATTGATTCAATGTGAGGAAGCAGATTCTGAATCCAATAAGGCAGGCATGATCATGTAATGGGTACAATGAGACCCGGAGGTCAGATGGAGGGAAGCAACATATGAGTCGATCGGTCCAGAACGTAGGGATGGAGAGGATTGCAGCAGGAGAGTGGCAGGTCGATGGAGTAGCACAAGATCCAAGGAGATGGATAGACTCACTGGGAGGCATGCCCGAGTGATTGACAGGAGTGAAATAGATGAAGGACGACGATGGAGTGAATCCTTGGAGGTTGGCATGGCAAAAAACGAGGTCTGACAGGATGAAGGACAACAACGGATGGAATTTCTGGATCAGAGGAGTCGATGAGAGGTAAACTTATGGAGCAATGCAATTAGATGAGCAGGATGAGGTGAGGCAGCATGGAAAGAATTGGTCCTATGAAGAACAGCTGTTGAGGGATGTGGGTGATGTCTGGAACTAGACACTCGAAAGCGAGAGAGGATGAACCTTGAACAATGATGGAGAGCAGCCTATTGGCCCCCAGAGAAGGGGCAATGGACATGAAGGCATGTTGTGAGAGAAGAACAGGTCAATGTCAAGGTAGCATGGACTGTAGACGGTTCTGCTCGAAAGTCGATGCGTCGGAGGAGACCCAGGTAGAGGTCGGATGAGCCAGAGATACGAGCCATGGGCAACTGTTCGAGGAGGGATAGTGGTCAATGTGATGGAATAGACCCACATGAGTTTGAGTGAAGTGAGGAGGGAGACTCAGAAGCTAATAAGATGATGACAGATGAAAGCCTTGGAGGCTGGAACAAGTGAGGTGAGGTAGGAAATGGACTATGGAAGAAGATGAAGGGAAGCCTTGGAGGCTGGCACAGTGAAAGTGAGGTAGAAAAGGACAAAGGACAATGATGGAGAGAATCCAGGAGCATAGGAGTCGATGAGAGGTATGCTGATAGAGCAATAGAAATATAACAGCAGGTCGAGGTGAGGTATCATGGACCTGTAGAGGAGCGAGGAGGTCGAGAAGGAATGGAGGCCAGATGGAGAAGGAAACCAGGAATCAGGAGAAGTAGGAATCAGGCAAACAATGGAAGGGCAGGAAACCCCCAATGCAAGGAAGGAGACCCTGAGGCCAATGAAACATGCGTGGAACTAGAGGGTATAGCATAGGATGCGATGATAGGTATACCGGGCATGAAAAGACTGATGGTGTTAATAACTAGGGGAGCAGTGGGTTGATGAGGTAGCATGATTCGATGAGAGGTATTCTTGATGAAGCGATGTGAATAGATAAACTATGAGACAGAGATGAGTAAATGATGACCGGAGTCATGAACCTGATAAATGTGGCAAGAGGGCCATGGGAAGATGATGTGGCATATTATTCACAATAGGTAAGCCTAAAGATAAATCGATTGCAGGCTAGATGGTGCCAGCCATAGACAGTGTTCGAGTAAGCTATGTAAACAGAGTGTGCTATGTAAACAGATGAACCAGGAGAAAAGGAGGAGTGAATGACTATTAGAGTCAGGAACTTGATACATGCGGCAGGAGGGCCGTGGTTCAGTGAGATGGGGTAATAGATCAGATATACAACAATACGGCATGTTGGTCAAAGATGAGGGAATTCAAGGAAGGGAATGCTTGAGTAAGCAATGTAAATAGTGGAACCAGTAAGAAACTAATCCTGAGGTATGAAATAGATGAGGTACGGTGAAGGAGTGAAGCCTTGATTGGAGTGAAGCCTTGATGTCTGGTATGGGATGAGAACTGCTGAAGAGCAACGGTTCAATGAGGAAGCATAGGATTCGATGAGAGGTATAAGGGATGAGTGAAGGAAATGGACGAAATGTGAGGTCAGAATGAGGGAAGGAGAACTGGACTCATGAACCTGGACACACATGGCGAAATGGAAAGATACGAGTAGGGAACGTGATGGCAGGATAGGGATAAAACCCCAAAGAAATGCACGGATCATAGTAGAGGAGGTGAAGAGAAGGACACTGATTGAGTGAGGCAACAGGAGAACCATGAGGGCAGCAGCATAGTCAGGAAATGAATGACAAATGATGATGGAGAAATCCAGCCGGCTCCCAGCAAGGGGCAACAGGCTGGCCAGGGGCAGTAGCAAAGCAGGAGGAGGGGCCAGATGACAGTGCAGGAAGACCGGAGCCCATGAGGAACAGAGGCAGACACAGGCCACTGCAAACATAACCAGAGGCTGAACGAGGATGTTCCCCAAATGATGTGGATGTGACTGATGAAGCAGCGCGTGAACTGTATAACCCTGCCGAGAATAAGGAGGAGACCATTTGCTTCTGCAAGAAACTCACATTGAGCAAAGAGACACTTTTTTTTTTATTCTCATACCAGTACCCTAGCAATAGCATGGTATGTGGAGGACACTGTGCTGTCAGAGATGCCACGTTTTGGATGAAACAGTAAACTGAGGTCTCATCTGACTGTTCTGGTGATCGGTCCGGTGGACTTGTAAGATTCCATGTCATGGCTGGAAGAAGAGTAGGGACTTTTTGTTTAAAAGAAATGAAAATAAAAATAAAAATAAATAAATAAATGCAAGAGACGTACAGCAGATGTAAAGCAGATACAAGAAATTACATCCATCCATAATGAAAACATATCAACTGTTTCAATGCTGAAAGAAACTAAAACAATCAAGACAGAAAAAGCTAACCTAAAACAGACTTTAAGCAGAAATAAATATGTTGAGGACCCAACCTTGCTGTACCACGAAGTTCAGCATGGAATCCACACAAAGTTTTGCCAGAGGAAAATAGCTTTTGTCTTTAGAATCTGCGTTGTTCCTCCCGATAAATTGATTTTTTAAGGTTCAGTATATGTTGGTTCGCTTTTGAGTCCCCATTGCCCAGGATTAGGCTAAACGTAGGTTCAGTTGTCATGGTGATGCCCCAGTAGGTCTGGGAGGCAAATTTAATTTCACATGCAGCCCCAGTGATAGGGTGGGAAAGAGATATCAGCTACTGACCGAGCGAAGCGCACTGAAAGCTGCAGAGAGCACAACCCGGAAGCTCCAGTGCTGGGAAGGAAAGTGACCGGGAATAAAGAGCCCAAGAAGAGCAGTTTTCAAGCCAAAACAGTACCTGGCAAGGTTCAGGATGCGGTACTCCAGGTTTTGAATGAGTTGCCGGCACAGGACGGTTGCAGTTACACTCTCTGAACAGCCTGGTAGCGAGAAAACTCAGTCCGGTCCCCAGTCAGCTGCGGAACACATTAAACTGACATGTCATGTTGCTACACCAAAACCAGGAGATGAGAATTGGTTGCTCAAAAAAGCTGTGTTAAGAGTGGATACAGGGCCCAGATGGACAGTGGAACCCTGACCTGGATTGGAATCTGACGCAGTGCCAGTCAGAAGCAGCACACGGTTAGCAGGACAGTGAGAACCTGAATGAAGAAACTGAGCAGACGGCGAAAGCACAGTAGCACGGCGACAGCTGCAAGAAAGGTATTGTGTGCTATGAATAAGGGGGATAACCTGTATATAGATAGCGGTGTAGGTGTTGTCGTGAAAAATGAAAATGGTATTTCCAGTGTAAAGGTGCAAGGGGAAGATTCGGGACAAGAGTTAAATGAGACAACTCGTTTAGTTGGGAAAAGAGGGAAGAATTAGGTAAACAAAAAGAACCGAAAACACTGCAATGAGACTGTCTCAGAAATGTCCCATTCAGGATCTGTGCTGCATTTGGCTGAGAGAGAGGAGGAGGAAGAGCGGCGCCTCTGGCCTAAACGAGAAACGAATCCTGGAGAGGCTCAGGATGAGTGATCTTATAAGCTTGATGGGGGAGTGACGTAGTTGCTCCGCCCATTGAACCTCAGGCTTAAAGCCCTCCCATTGTGAGAAAAGAAAACCAGAGTAAATCCATGCTAGTTCTGGGTGTGTTCTTGTTCCATAAGGATTCCAATTTTCACCAACTCCCTACACCAGATTTAACAAAAAGAAAACCTTCCACCTTTAGGAGGGGAGAGGGTTACATAGTTACATAGTAGTTGTCGGCAGAAAAAGACCTCTTGGCCCATCTAGTGTGCTGTACAGAACAACTTAACTTTCTAATGTTTCATTGCAGGACCCACTTGACCCACATCCTTTCTTCCCCCTCTCCCTATTGTGCTTATCCCATGTGTGCTTAAACCCCCTCCACCATGTTAGAACTAACTACCTCTACTGGTAGTCTGCTCCAGGCATCTACAACTCTTTCTGTGAAGAAGTACTTCCTCACATTTCCTCTGAGTCCCCCCTTTCTACCTCATTTCATGTCCTCTTGTCCTTGAGCATTTCCTTCTCTGTAGAATGTGCCCCTCTTGTACCTTATTGATGCCTCTGAGGTATCTGAATGTCTCTGTTATGTCTCCCCTATCTCTTCTCTCTTCTAGAGAGCACATATTTAATTCCTTTAGTCTATCCTTGTAGCTTTTCTGATGCACTCCTTGTACCATTTTGGTTGCTGACCTCTGTACCACCTCCACCCAATCAATGTCCTTCCTGAGATGGAGCCTCTAGAACTGGACACAGTACTCCAGGTGAGGCCTCACCAATGACCTGTACAGAGGCAACACCACCTCCCACTTTGTGCTTGTTATAGCCCTCCCTATGCACCCCAGCATTCTACTGGCCTTTCCCACTGCCTTTTGACACTGACTTGCAACACTGAAGTCATCCATTATGATGATCCCCAGGTCCCTTTCCTGTTTTGTTGTTGCCACGTTCACACCCTCCCCCCCCCAAGAAGGCACATTGCCCTTGGGTTCTTGTGTCCTATGTACATGATTTTACACCTTTTTGTATTAAAATCTAGTTGCCATAACCTTGACCATTCCGCTAGTTTTTTCAAGTCTCTCCTCATTCTGTCTACCCCCCTGCCCCCCGGTGTGTCCACTCTGTTGGAGATTTTTGTGTTGTCCGCAAATAGGCGTATTTTCCCTTCCAGTCCCTCTATGATGTCACCAATGAAAATATTGAAGAGCAATGGCCCAGAACTGACCCCCATGACGCCCCATTAGTCACCCTCCCTTCCTCTGAACTTACCCCATTAACCACTACTTGTTGGCTCCTGTGACTTAGCCAGTTTTGTACCCATTTTACTACTTTGGACCCCATTCCTAGACTGGCCAGCTTGTTTATTAATCTTCTGTGTGGGACAGTGTTGAAGGCCTTACTGAAATCCAGGTAGGCTACATCCCTCCCCATCCACTTCCCTTGTCACCCCGTCGAAGAACTCGATTAGGTTTGTTTGGCAATTCCCCCCCCACCCCGTGAACCCGTGCTGTCTTGGTTCTTGCAACCCATTCGACTCAAGGTATTCCATCATCCTTTCTTTTATTAATGTTTAAATATTTTTTCCCACCACTGATGTCAGGCTTACTGGTCTATAGTTCCGTGCCTCCTCTCTGTTACCACTCTTGTGAATTGGTAACACATTCGTTTCTCCTCCAGCCTTTTGGTTCTTCCTTGTATATCATTTAGTTTTTAATTTCCTTTACTAAATATAGTTTGATGATTTATGGTATAGTAAGCCACACCCATCAGCATTCCTTTTCTGTATAAAAGTATCTCCTCTTGGATACCATGGATACCCAAACAGCTCGCCTTTACTGCATAATCCTCTCCCCACAGAACACGTGAGGAGGCACTTTTATAATAAAGAGATGCCAAGGAGTACTTTTTGATTTACATTTTTAATTACTGTCTTCCCTTTTCCAGCCATAACCCCCATTTTCCTGTGCATGGCCAGTGCCTAGCCCATCACTTGATTGCACCCCAGGGAGTCCCTTAACTGCCCTGCAGTTTTTTTACCTACCATGTTAGGACCTTCGGGAGTTGCTCCTTCCTCCAGAAAATTCCAAAGTCAGTGGCTGGAACCCCTCCATACTGGTCGGACAGATGGTATGGGGCCAGATCATACCAATGCATCATCCTGCCAGGCTAAGAATTATTTCCCCAGTTCTACCTTCTCCCGAGGTGCTGGCTGTAAAGGTGTCATAGTATGCAACAGGTATGTGTGGTGCAAAGCCCTGTGTCTCCCTTGCCTTAGTAATCCTTAGCTGACCTGTTCCATTTGTAAGGTCCCAGAAGGCACTGCTGCAGTGGGCACTGGTCGTACTTCCAAACTGAGAAGACAAGCATCCTGTGGGATTCTTAAACCTCCTCCATCGGCCATTCAGCACCCTGGGGCTCATTCTTAAACCCAGGTCACTGATGTAATGAGCGGCAATGCTGCCTCTGTGCCAGTGAGCTAGTTACTCTTTAATATGCATTATAAATCATCAGGGGTGACTCAGCCAATCATTCTTGAGACTTACTTGAGCATGAAGTCCTTCTGAAAGCACAACATGTCCAGGGCAGTTTTTATGAATAGGCTAAGTAGGCAGTAGCCTCGGGGCACCAGCTGTTTAGGGACACCTGCAAGTAAGGCAATCAGATATAAGTTTTTAACTGCATGTTCATTCTCTCTGCTGGTGCTGCCTGAGTCCACTGAGTTCTGCGAGCCTGCTGCGTGCGGCGCACACACACACACACACACACACACACTCTCAGAGCACAGGTTTAACTAGCATGATAGGTCAGAGTCCGCCTCCAGCAAAAAACAACAAAGCCCATACGGACTCCTACTGTGACCCTCTGCCATCATTTAGCTCCCCTCCCTCCTCCCTCCTCCCTCCCTCCCTCCTCCTTTCCTCCCCATCTCCACTGAAAAAAAATTGTTATCCTGAGTTGTCTCTTGCCAACCCCTTGCAGAAAATGTCCCTGCCTCTCGATCCCATTCCATCATTCATTGACATGGTGCTGAACCTCCCAATCAGTGGTGGATTTGGATATCAAAATTCCGCTTGCGCCAAATTGATTAGAGTGGCCAGGGAATGCTGGGCTGGGTGTGCTCGGTGTATGAGAAGGTCATATTTAAGGCAGCTTTTCTTTCCAAACTGAATCAGAATTTTATACATGAATGTAAATGTTATTAGAGTTTTGTCTGAGAGTATACAGTCTACATGTTAAATAGGATTGTACCGTTTAGCTATGATGTTGTGGATCTTTATGGTTTTTATTATTAGAATTGTAACTTGAAATATGTCATCTACAGGATTACCATGAAAACAGGGCTCCAGTGACCCTATGGTAAAAAAAATTTGCTTGTCAAGTGATTGCCTGTGTAAATAAAAATGTTTTACTACTACTTTCTTTTGGATGATGGCTCGGCATTGATTCAGTTCGGGTGGGCAGCAGCACATCAGCACTGTTGGGACTTAGAAACAGGCAGTATAGCGCAGTGCTTTAAGGCTCTGAGCTGAAAATCTGTAGACCTGGGTTGAATCTCACAGCCCCCACTTGCATACTATGTGACCCTGAGCAAGTCACTTAACTTCCCTGTGCTCCCAGGTCGCACCTGTAAACAAGCTTTCAGCTTAGTGTGCTACTCCTGGTTAAACAATTGGAAAAAAAAAAAAAAGCTCTTGGCACCGATGACCAACCACAGTGTTTCTGCTTTTTGGGAGCACTGAGCAGAACAAAGAGGTTTTTTTTTTTTGTGCTCCCCAGCCAGTTGGCTCCCATCCGACCGAACCACCCAGCCCCATCCCCCGGAATTCCCAGCTCTTACCTGCCCAGCCCAGGAGTGGCACCTGTGGGGGTCAGTCTTCACCCTGCCGACCAGCAATTTTCCACCGATTTTTATCCCGGAGGCCCCAGGAGTCAGTGCGCATGCACATGGAGGTGCGCATGCACTGAACAGCCTGGTCACAGCCTCCTTCCCCCACCTCTGGCATACTGCCTAGGCCCCCTCCGGCCTGAGCTTCCTCCAGTCTCCACTGGGGGTCACCCATCAGCTGAGGGATGCCATGCTTCCTCACCACAGAGGGGAGCTTGCTTGTCAGCATCTCAATCCAGCTCCGCCCCCCCCGACCTCTGATGCCCCGGGCTCGTTCCCGAACCCAGGTCACTGGTGTGGGTCGAGGTGAGGTGCCAGTGCCTTAGCCCTCTATGCCACCTGGCCGGCTAGAATGAAGAGGTTTGACTTTTTGCTGGGTTATCCCTCAGGTATGTGAAAAATATTGAAGGATTCAAAGAGTTGACCCACTAAGTTACTAACTCCTTGTGTAAATGTCCTGGATCAGGCTCAGTTAATGAACAAAGTTCAAGTGCCTCTTCCCACCTCAATCTGTACTATCCTTGCGAAAGCCTCCCAATGGTCCTTTGTCACTGCGCAGACCTGAATAGGAATCCATTGCTTTTCCATGTATTTCTTCAGTGAGACACAATTGTAATCTGTTAGTTTCACTTATTTTCAGCTTTTTTAGTCTGAAGAAACTGATCTTTCACTGATTCATGCAACTCAGGGCTGAGGCTGACTTAGAAATCCTCGGAGAAAATCCTGCACCCTCCTCCAAGAGATGCTACCATCCTTTCAAAGTCTTTGCCTGTGCTCCAAGTTTGTTCTTGTTATGTTTCAGCCACAGTTTCTGGTTTGAGTCGGAGTCGGTGCTTATGCCTTGGCGGGCGGAAAAAAAAGGCAGAAATAAAGCAGTCTGTATGCAGATTGTACCCATGGCTTTTCAGACAACTGTTAAACACACAAGGGAGAGATAGTGATTAGTGAAATACCGAATAAACACCTGTCTGATTAACAAATCAGTAAAGAAACCACCAAAACCCCACAGCAATAAAACCAAACTAACTTTTGTGCATAAGAGACCAGCTGGGCTCCAGCTAGGCAGCTAATAGGTAGGCAGATACCACAGTAATGGCATTTGATTTAGCAGCTGAGACAACAACTATCCAAAGCTGTAATATGGACAAACGCATGGTACTGGTCCACTAAGACAGAGCTGCAGTAACAAACTTGATCCATAAACAAAACAAAACTGCACTCCAAGAACAAAAGCTGTGGCCAAAGTGGTGCATTGGAAAGGGGGCTTGTTCAGGAGCCATGCAAACAACAAAAAGACGGTACTGTAGGCATTGCTGCCATCCCCAGAACTGAGCCATGTTTGTGGGTAAGGGGGCACATGAGGTTTCCAGCCTATGGGTGCTATCTAAGCTAATGCGTCCTGGAACATGTCCTAATATGCAAGTTTTGAGCAAGTTGATTGTTCCAGTTTTTCAGGAGGGGACATTTTTTAAAAAAATTTTAAATCTTTTAAAATATTTCGTTACATTCCTTAATGTTTTATAAATGGGATGAGTTATAAAATATTAATAGACTCTCTACCAGTTCAGGAGTGTTGTCTGTTGTGTCCTTAGGTTGGTAGAAAAGCTCACTGTCAACTGTCCTTTCACCAAAAGGATGTGTAAAGTGATCATCTGAGAGTGCAGAGATGCCTTGCGGCATCCAAATTTACATATATACATAGATAATGACAGCAGAAAAAGGCCTATAGACCCATCGTCTGCCCATCCTACCTAACTACTCTGCCCTGACGTTAGTGGCCATCCCTTTGTTTCTGTCTCCCCTTTTCTTTTTTTTTTTTTACAGTTTTTGACTGGGAAAGGCACACTGAGCCAAAGTTCATTTTCAGATGTATCTTGGGAGCATATGTAGGTCAAATGACTTGCTTCAAATCACACAGTGTGCAGGTGAAGGTTGTGGGAATCAAACCCAAGTCTGTTGGATATACCAAGCTCATTCACGGCTCGTTACTCTAACCTCTCAGCTCATTCACGCTTGTTACTCTAACTTCTTGGCTCATTCATGACTGGTTACTCAAACGGTTAACCTCTAGGCTATTCTAACTAATCCCATATGCCTGTCCTGTTCCAGTTTGAAGGTGCTCACTGATCTGGTCTGTACCACTTCCTCTGGTAGCTTGTTCCTCTTATCAATGCATTTTGGAAGTGTAATTGTTCTGTATAAAATCTGCCATGTGGAATTTCACATTCCATACAGCTGTAACTGAAACACCTAATTGTGTCACAGTCACACATGATGTGATTTGTCCTTTGTTCTTGTCCTGCTAAGAAAATGAGCAGCAGATTTTTTTTTTACAAATTAGTTATCCAGAATAACCTAGCTGAGATGCAGTGTCTCATTTTCAGTGGGCTCTGCTTCTTTCCACCCAGTTCTACAGTTGTGTAGACTGGAGAACTGAGAAGTTAAGTGACTTGCTCAAGGCCAGAGGGAACATTTGGCTTTGGTGGTGTTTAAACTGGGGATCTCATAGTTCTGAAGCTGGTGCTCTTACCACTAAACCACACCACACTGCCTACTAATATTATTTAATTATCCAACTACTTAAGTTTGGTGGTAGAACCAAGAGATGCCAGACAAAATCATAGAAAAGGGGTGTGCATTTAGTGGAAGTGGTTGCCAAGATACACCTGAAACACACAGTGTTGCCATCACACTTCTACAAATGAGGGCAGACTCACTGTTAGGGCCTGGCTGCAGTTACAAAGTACACAGAGCATTCACATGCCCATTGTTTATCCATAAACAGGAATTCAGACAACTTAACTACTTTATCTGAAATGCCGAACCTTGTATTATGATACTGTTGTTTATCCAATATTGGCACAAGTGACTTATGTGGATCCTCACCCCAGACACCAAGGCAATGCTGCTGCAGGGAAAATCCAGTGAGCAGCAAGCAACAAAGCAAGGGGACATTCTTATCTGGGGTTAGAACTCGCTTGGACACTCCCAGTCCTTCACTGTTACATACTTGTAAAACTTCAAGGTCCATGAGAGAATATTCAGGAAGTTATAAATGAGCCCTTCTCAGCTCTAGCAGTTTGTATTTCTATATGTCCATGTGACTTGTCTTTGTAGTTGTGTATCTGTGTGTCACTATTTGTGTACCTGTTCGTATGTATGTATGCATTTTGTGTGAGTGTGTGTAGATACTGGTGAAAGACACATGCTGCTGTAACAGCTGACAAAGACTCGCTTTTAGTGCCACTTCAGGGTGTTTGCTTTAGATACAGGAAGTGTTGCAGTTCTGGGTTTAATTCACAACAATACCCCTTTGCAGGGAATTTGCAGCAGTTGAGAGCAAGGTTGCTCTACGTACACAAGCTCATACACTTACACACACACACACAAATGTAGGAAAAAGCATCAGGGACCAGATATTCAGTTATGGGCAAAAGCGGAGTGCAAAGGCTTGTGCTGCACTTGCCCTTGTGCCCAAGCCAGAGGTTGCTATATTCAGTCATATAGTGCACTGGCAGTATCTGACTTAACATAGGGCCATGACAGCGCAGCACTAAGGCAAGTTGTGCTGCCCTGACATGGATCTGGGCTGTATACAGCCCACAGGGAACTGCAGGAAACTGCACCCCAGACCTGATAGCACTGGGAGCCCACGGCATGTTATTCAATGGAAAAATGAAAATGAACCCATTGAGTATGCAAGGTTCTAAGGGGCCATATGTATGCCCACTATGGGCTCATTTGCATGCGAAGCAGCAGCAGGTTTGCACCCCTCCTGTGACTGCCCACCATGTCAGGCATGGTGGTGAGTGCCTCCCTACACCCCGAATGCCCATCTCTTTATTTAAATGTTCTCCCTGGTGTCCAGCGGCAGACCCCTCTGATCAGCAGCTGCTGTATCAGTATAGGTGTCCTTGGTGTCTAATGGCACTCCCCACCTCTGATCACCCATTGCTAACATGGTGGTGAGTTCCCTGGTGTCTAGTGGCACCCCCACCCTCCGATCGCTCAGCTCCATATGATAAGTGTTAACCCTGGTGTATAGTGACACCTGCCGAGCACCCATCCCTGGAGCTGCATGGATGTCCCTGGTGTCTAGTGGTACTCCGCCACCTGCCAAGCACTCTGCCCTGACATTGCATTGATTTCCCTGGTGTCTAGTTGTTACCCCCACCTGAGCACCCACTCCAGTGCCCCCTCTGAGGCCCCGGTTACTAGTGCCCCCCCCCACCGCCAGCACCAAGCACACCACCCAGCCAACATCCCACACCCCTGTGGCTGGCCCACCAGTGCAGCGGTAGCACTACCACCTGTGGTGCCAATGACCGGGATTTTGGAATGGACCTTGCACATTGGAGGGTTGGCCGGGGGAGGCTGAGTGTCCAGGGACTGCACCTTCTCAGGGAGGGAGGGAGGGAGGGAGGGAGGGATCTGGTGTCTGTGCCTTCTGACCCCTAATTGTGGCTAGGGAGGTTTGGCAGTCCAGGACCACTTGGTGGGGCCTGTCAGGTGGTAGCTGAAGGACCTCTGCATGTCAGGGGTGGGAACATGCCCAAACATGCACCGAGGTCATTGTACGACCATCTCTGTCTTGGTGGCCATGGTGCTTAAGGGGAAAAACCACCTTGGTATGAGCCCTGTGAAGCCTAGGATTCCAGCATGACCTGGGACCCAAGCTGATGCATCCCAGGCAGCTGACCGAGGGATAAAAAGGTGCATTACAAAAAACAGCAACCTCCCACACCCCTGTACCTCTGACGAAGGGGCTATGCAGTGATCCTGATATGATGGCTGGCACAGCCCTCCTCTCACCTCCTTGGCCGGCTGTCATATGGGATGACGCATGCTCCCTGTCAGGGAGGTAGGAGGTTGACTGGGTAGTGTGCTCAGTGCCAGGGATGCGGGGGAGCCACTAGCCACCAGGGCCTCAGAAGGGGCACTGGAACTGGTGGTCGGTGGGTAGGGTGTACCACTAGACATCAGAGAAATCGATGTAACATCAGGGATGGGTGCATGGCAGGCAGGGGTACCACTAGACACCAGGAACAGCCATGCAGCTTCAGGGATGGGTGCTTGGCAGGTGGGGGGGGTGCCACTACACAACAGGGTTAACACTTATCACACAGGGCTAGGTGATTGGAGGGTGGGGGCGCCACTAGATGGCAGGGATAACATTTATCATATGGGGCTGAGTGATAAGAGGGTGGGGGGTGCCACTAGACACTAGGGAATAACACTTGTCATATGGGACTGGGTGACTGGAGGGTCGGGGTATCACTAGACACCAGGGATAACACTTATCATACAGGACTGGGCAATTGGAAGGTAGGGAGTGCCATTAGATGCCAGGGATAACACTTATCAGAAGCGGCTGGGTGATTAGATGGCGGGGGGAGGATACCAGAGCACTCATTACCATGATGGCAACAGGTGATTGGAGGGGGGGGTACCACAAGACACCAGGGGCATCTGTACTAATTCAGTGGTGGGCGATCGAAGGGTGGGGGATGCCACTGGACACCAGGGATAGCACTGTGATTACCGGGCCAGGGGATCAGGGGTTGCCACTGGACACCAGGGCTTCCATTGCTTAAATGGGCTGGGGGACAAGGGGTGAGGGTGACTGCAGTACCACTGCCAGCCACCAGGGCCTTGCATTCCATTAAGTTGGGTTTTGCAAATGTGGTAACTTGTTCCCATTCGGGTGGCATTTACCACCTGTGCAAACCTCTGAATTTACTGCTGCACCTGTATGTAGGGGTGGACCCCCTTATTTGCATGGGTGCAACAGTAAATTAGCGCTCAGGTGCTAACAGGTTTTGCCTGCACTGTGGAGGTGTCGGAATTTAGACCCCCCCCATGAATCGGGTACAAACTTCAGTTAGCACAAGTAAACACCCCTTAGCGCCTGGGCTAACTTTTGAATATCTGGCCCCAAATATGTACCCATATCTGATAGTAATTAACTAGTATTATTTATTTAAAAGTTTCACCAGGAAGACATACTGAACAAGTTGCTCATTTCCAGATGTGTCCTGGGGGAAGGGAAAAAGGGATTGGTACTGAAGAGAATTCGGGGTACAATAGGCAAGAATACAATGGCATTGGGCACAGGGTACAAAGGTAATGGTATTTAATATACAATGCATAGCAAGCGGTGAATATTGCAATGCAGACAATTAAGCAAGAGACATAAATGCATCATTTACAGAAATCCCAGGAAAAAAAGAAATAACTATGCAGGAGACCCTACCCCCTACTCCCACCGACCCCCCCAAGTCTTCTTCTTATATACTGTAGGTTCTGCATATTGCCACCCACTTCCTACCTGAACTGACTAGAAGGCAAAACAAACAAACAAAAAACCTTTAGAAAACATTTTTTTTTTCCTTACCTTTCAGTTCTCTCCAGCAACTATCTAAAAGCTGGACTAACACTTATTCTTTGCTATGGAAATAATACCAAGCCAACTGGACTGGATATCATGCCCTGTAACCACTACGGAGCACTCTTTTACTGGGCCTGGGTCCAGGACATAGGATATTGCTGGTCCATAAACGACCTCCGAGCCCAACTCCAGGAGGCATGGGCAACAATATCCCACCTAAATCATGAACTATGCCAGGTCATACGGACTTGGAAACAGCCCTAGCACCACCAGTACCCTGGCACTGACTCTCTACCACAGAGGACAGGCCATCCAGGAGGTTGGCAGGTAGTGCAAAGGGGCAAAGCATACCTCAGCAAGGCTCACCAAGTGGGCAACTCTCAAGAGGCAGTTATGCAACTGCATAACAGGTTTGCTCTGCTGGCAAGGACACACAATGAACCAGGTGACTGCTCAAGCCAGCGAGCTAGACCTCAGCAGCACCAAGCTGGCATCACTCTAAAAAACAATAGGGGATCACGAAGTAGGGACTCACATGTTATTGAGCAAGGGAATGATGAGCAATCTGACTCGGGCCGGGGGAAGGGGTGCAGCAGCACCAAGCACTTCATCAGGACATAACTACTCAGGCAAACCCTCCCACTGAACGAAAGAAGAAACTGATCATTGTGGGGGGCTCCATGATACGTGGGGTTGAATTACAGTTAAATGGGACCAACCAAATGGAGATAGTGGTCAGATGTCTCCCTGGGACCACAGCAAAAATGGATGCAGGTCACATAGGAAACTGCATCAGAAAGGAGCGAGACATCAAGGCCATCATCATTCACATAGGAACTAAGGATATTTCGAACCATTCTGTCGAACAGGCCAAGGCACATGCCTCAAATCTAGGGGATAGACTCACCTCTTTTTCATCCACCTTGGCCTTCTCTGAGGTACTCCCAGTATGGGAGAAGGGAAAAGGCCAAGGAAAGGTTAGGGAAGCCAAAACTGAATTACATCAAAGGTATTTGTAATCCAAGAATTTAATAAAAAAAAAAAAATCACAGAACTGAACTCATGGCTCCACACTTGGTGCTCAGAAAAGGGCCACATCTTCATCGGCGACTGGAAAGATTTCTGGGAAAGGACTTACTTTAAATTCGACGGCCTTCACCTCAACAGGGAGGGGGGTAAGAGCATTAGGAAAAAAACTCAATGCATTCTTGGTGAGTTTAAACTAGAGGACAGGTTGGTGGTGACCAGACAGGAGCAGGAATATAGAACCCCAGTCACCCCTCCCCAGAGCCATGTAACAGCGCCTATCGTCAATCACATAGACATAAACAACAGGAGCGCATGAAGGTCGTATAAGTTAAATAAAGTACAAGGAAACAAAAGATCAAAGATGCCAGACTCTGGAAGGCAATGATGACCAGTGACCAGAGTCTGGCTAACAAAATCCCAGAACTCTCATCCACAATAGCAGATGCAGGATTGGACTGGGCCGCAGTTACAGAAACATGGCTAAACGAGAGCCATGAATGGGATGTTGCAATTCCAGGTTACAAATTATTCAGGAAAGACAGAAAAGGATGTAGGGGTGGAGGGGTTGCATTATATATAAGGGAGAACATAAAAGCTATGGAGGTCCAAAGGTTCCAAGATGAACCTGAGGTACTCTAGGTGCTCTGGGTCACTCTTGAACCGGGCTCATGCTCAGCCCTCAGACTAGGAATGATATACAGGCCTCCCTCACAAGGGGTAGAAGGAGACAAATCAATGCTTGAAAATATACTAAAGATGGCCGAAAAAGGAGAAGTCATGCTGATGGGGGACTTCAACCTCCCGGACGTGGACTGGAACTCCTGCACAGCATCCACAACTAGGAGCAGACATTTCCTAAACACCCTGTGAGGGGCTGGACTTAATCAGCTTGTCACGGCCCCCACTAGAGAAAACATAGTCCTGGACCTGGTGCTCACAAACAGCGGCAAGGTCCAGGAGGTGGAGGTGAGGTGTCATCTGGGGTCAAGTGACCACAAATCTGTCTGGTTCAAGGTCAAAAAGGCCAAGAAAACAAGCGACACTAAGATATGGGTCATAGACTTCAGAAGAACTGACTTCGATCAGATGAGAATATGCTTTAGGGATATCCACAAGAGGAAGACAAAAGGAGGGGTAGAGGAATGTTGGCTAAACATAAGAGAAGCACTAGTGGGGATTGCTGCAAAATACTCCAGGCTAGTCAGTAAGATAAAGAAAAAAAGAAATCCGCTATGGTTCACAAAGGAGGTGGTAACCGCAGTGAGGGAAAAGAGACTTGTGTAACCCCTAGATGGCGCTATCCCAGGGGCTACTACCCCTGCCTGATTTGCCACTAACAGGTTGAGGGGCCTGGATCCAATGGCGGGTGCCTCCACCCAGAGGTCAGGGTTTGCAATAGTTAAACTTACTTGGTCACAGCCCTCTGGGACACTGCAACCCCCCTTTCTTCCCACTAGTGGCCCACACAATATATCAGAATTACCTTCACAGTATACACTTACCCCCAGGACCGATTCAGACACTGGGACCTCCTGTAAAATAAGGTACAGTGCAACAATCACAGTACAATACTTTAACATAGACAAATACTTCAGGCAGTATAACTTTGCTAAAACAAGCAGCTCTGATTTATTTAGGGGGAATATAACAAGGATGGGGAAATCAGGTTAATTAGCTTATCATTTTACTCATCTACCTATGGCTCTGTGCACAGGCCTATCCCTATCAGTTACTGTCCCTGGGTACCCAAGCCCTAGTGGCTAGTCCAAACCGTGGCAGCTGGTAGGGGCCCTTTCACAGAGAAAAGAAAAATTAGTTTAAACAGTCAGCAGTACAGTGATTCCATTTGGATTTAATGTGGCAATTCAACAGGGAGCACTTGGAATTAGTACTCACGACCTCCAAACAAGATAGGTCCTTCAACGCCAGCAGGGCTACTCTTGAGCTCACGAGACTTCACACATTTATATGGTAAACAGTCACAGGCAAAAGTCCTTTAATGGCAGCAGGATTCACTTGAGCTGCACAAGCCTCCTCACACATTTATATGGTAAAAAAGAAAGTACTATACCAGGCAGGCTGCTTCTCTATCCTGATCGCAATTACTGCACAATACCCGGGAGAACACACAGCAGATTCAGTTCCTGACAGACCGAGTGCAATTCAGAAATTTCTCCAGTCTTTTACAGGGTGAGCCTGGTTTCTACTCTTCAGATATCCTTTGATTCTCTTCACAGGATGGATTCAGTCCTAACAAGCAGTTACACAAGCTGCAGACCGAAACTCTGGACCTTACACATGTTTTTTGACTAAAACTGTGCACTGAAGGAGCACAGGGTTCCTTTCCCCTTCACTGCCAGAGCTAAACTGAAACTCCAACAGACAAACCGGCACTTCCTTTGAGTTCCTCCCAGTTCTTGACTGGATTGGCTGTCACTCACAATAGACTGCTGCTGTTGGTCCAAAAAGGCGCCAAGTCTAAACTACATCTCCCAGAGTCACTGCCCATACAATCCTCTTGTGGCTGGCTCAGATTATGAGTCCAAGTTCTGATTCGTCCAAGGCACCATTTTAGAGCTAGCTTACCCCACACTGATTGGTCCAGTTCAGCAGTTCAAACCAGAATGGGGAACTAGGCAGACACAGTTCTGACTGCAAAGAAAGCAGGTTAGACAAACTGTCATTTCATTATTACTCTAAATGATTTCTGGCAAACAGTTACATCTTTCAGATAGGTTCCTTTGCACCCTAGTGACTGCAAAAATGGAGTGAATTGGCAGCAGCTCGAGTGGTACTCAAACAGAGAAGCACACAGTCCCCCCATACAAACTAATTATGTCTGCAAGCAGACAGCTCTTAAAGAGACAGTACCAGAGGCTCTAAAAACACTCACTGATAAATGGCTTAAACGCCAAACACCATTCAGGCTTGGAGCATTCAAGCAAGCTCCTGGAAGTCTTTTGGGAACCCCCATTTGCAGGGGGGTTACACTTGCATTCCAAAGATACAAGGGCTCAAACAGTGAAATAGATAGGGAGGCATGCAAGAGCAGCTTGAAGGAGGCAGGAAGGGTGATCAGAAAAGCAAAGGCGCAGACTGAGGAAGACATAGCACCGGGGGTTAAAGGAGGCAACAAGACCTTCTTTAGGTACATAAGCGACAAAAGGAAAAATAAAGGAGGCATTGTCAGGCTCATAAGCAGGGATGGGAGGAGGGTAGAAGAAGACAGTGAAAAGGCAGAAGTTGTAAATAAGTGCTTCTGCTCAGTCTTTACTAAGGAGGCACCTGGTAATGGACTCACCCCAAAGGGGGACAGAAGTCACCTAGGGGGAATGGACACAAGCCAATTCACAATAGCGAGGGTAAGGACAGAATTACAAAAACTAAAGGTAGATAAAGCCTTGGGGCTGGATGGAGTCCACCCATGCATTGAAAGCTTGAGATGATGGCCACCAGGCTGGGCGTGCTGTGAGCTGCACCTGAGCTCTTTTCGCTTGTTTTGTGTTTTCTGTGCTTTTGTATTACTTTTTTTTTGTGCTTATTTCCATGTTTCATTTTAGTTTAGAAGTTAGTTAGTCAGGGACTGCATAATTGAGGTAGCGAGTTTTCTGAGTGTCACCAGGAATTGAGCCCCTCTGTAGCATGTGCTAGGGACATTTTGATAGTCCTGCTAATACCTAGGAAAAGGGCCCTGTTTCTCGGTCCATCGCTACATTATGTTTGGTGTTATTCCCTTCTGAGTGGACTTAAGGACTACTGGATCTATTGTTATCTACTGTCCTGCTTTTGTGTGGCATGAGAGTGGTGGGGAGAGAGTGCTGGGACCAACTAGAAGGAGGCACCAGTGAGCCGGAGCTGATGAGTTGGAGTGAGAACCCAAGGAGGAAGTTTTTGTTTGCGGTGCCTTTTTTCTTCAAAATGCAGTTTCTACAGTATGGAAAATTCTTTTTGGATTATTCTGTGGATTTAGGGGCAGCGGATACTTGATTTGGGACCTGGTAGAGTTGTCCCGTTTGTTTGGTGGTTGGTGTGCTGGTCGTATTGGCACGGGATTCTAGCTCTCTTCCACTGGGGAGCCAGTGTTGAGGGTTGAGCCCTAGGGCTCTCTGGGGGCCTATCATTTGGTGGGTGTCACCAGGGAACTCTGTGGTAGCTGCAGAGACTAGCGGCCATCCATCTGGTTAGTTTGATCGGGCTCCCCTGCTCCTAGAGTGGTGTCTGACCCTGAAGAGGCTGTCCTGAAGAAAGTATTTTGGTACTTCTGGATTTCTTTCTCCTGCTCATGTTCTCTGAATTATGGTCAGAGTGTCTTCATTTTACTTATTTACTGACAGTGAGAGTATTTAGTGATAAGTGCCCGACTCTGAAGAAGTTTTAGAGGAATTTTTATTTCTGGAACTTTGATTTCCTATTCTCCTGTTTTGTTTGATTTATGGTTATTTGCTTTCATTTTATTTATTTCATTGACAGTGAGAGTGTCAATCAAACTGTTTTCCCAGACTCTAGTAGTGAGAGTACTTGAGAGTTGGGACTGGGGGTTTATTTTGTTTACTCTATCTTTGGAAGTATTTCTAATTTGTTCCATCTACCTAGGAAGGTGAGCGCTCCCTAGAAGTTTGTCCTTTCGTGATTGGTAGTGAGAGGACCTCTGGATTTGGACTTATGAAATTTCCCCCAAAATGACTTTATGTTTTATTAATTTTTATGTTTATTTATGTTAATTGTGTTTTATTTATTTTTGTGTATTGATTTATATTTCTTTTAAGGTTTTGGTTTGTTTGTGCTTTGTTTCTGAACAGTTGAATAGTGTGAAGAAGGTTCCTTGTTTTAAAAAGTGTTGGGGTTCTACCTCCACGGCCGTGCGCTATTCGTCCTCCGCTCTTCATGCCCTCCACCCTTTTCCCCCTCCCTCACTTCAGTTTACAACTTACCTGCACTGTAGGGCACTGGGTATTGTACAGAGGAGGCGAGCGGTTGGGGGCGTGAACAGCGGGGGATGAATGAGGGGGGGGCCACCGCATCGGGGTAGTGAGATCCAGGAGATGCCATGGGCAAAATAGAACCAGGAGTGTGGTTCACCATGCCTGGTTTCCATACCCAAGGGCACTACAAATTATGGTAGGCAGGTGGTCTGGGCAGCCCCAGAGGTTCACCCAACTTGGGCGGTGTTATGCAATGCTAGGTCTGTTAATAACAAGACTGCAATTATTGCAGATCTTGTTAAATCTGTAGACCTGGCGTGCATCACCGAGGCCTGGCTGGATGAGAATTCTGGCCCTGCTTTGGAGGCCACAGTTCCTGCCGGGTACTCGGTGATGCACCGCTTGAGATTGGGTTGTGGGGGGGGTGGTGGTCTGTTTCAAGTCCGAACTTAACCTCACAAATGTACCAATGGGGGAGGCAGAGTCATTTGAGTGTACTGTGGCGGCGGGTGTAGGCTGTAGGATCGTTCTCATCTACCGTCCATCAGGTGATGAGAAACATTTCCTACAGGAAGTGGCAGACTTCATCATCGAAATGGTGTTTGAGTCACCCAAGCTAAAGACTTTGATTGATTGATTGATGGTGCTGGGCAACTTTAACACCTGGGTCAATGACGAACTCTCGCATTTTGGTCAGCACTTCCTCCAGTTGAAGACATCTGTGGGTCTTACACAGGTTGTTTCCACCGTCACTCACAAACAAGGTCAGTCTCTTAACTTATTCTTCCTCCTGGGGATTGAGGCCTCCAACGTAGGGGTGGAACCAGTTCGATGGTCTGATCATTACACTGTGGGGTTTAGTTTTAGCGGCCCCCCTTTGTAGGCCAACCCCTGTAGAGATGACTCAGTTCCGCCTATTGCGAGATATAAGCTCTCAAGGCCTAATGGTGGTCCTGGATCTCTCGTCCCTCCCAAAGGCAAACAATGATGCAGAAGCCCTCGTGGTGGCTTATAATTTAGCCATTATGGCAGCTCTGGATATCATTGCTTCTGTCCGTGTTCATCCACTCTCCCTTCGCCCTCGATTCCCATGGTTTGATGGGACTTTGAGGGAGATGCGGCGACTTGGACGAAGGTTGGAGCGTTGCTGGCGGAAGTCCACTCTTGATGCTGATCGCCTTAGGTTGATGGACCATTATCAAGTCTATCAATCTGAAATCTCCCATAAGAAGGCAGAGTTCCTGTCCAGGGAGATTGCAGCTGCTCAAAATCAACCAGCTCAGCTGTTCCGAACTGTGGACAGACTGTGCAACCCAGTCTGTCTACAAGTTTGGAAAGTGTTTTCGCAAGAAGAGTGCGATGAACTTGCTCAATTTTTTGCAAATAAGGTTGCCGACACCAGATCGGCTATCCGACCGGCACACTGTATGGGCGCTGTGACGGACCAATGTAGGTTCGCATATCTTGGCCATCTTTGGAGTACCTTTGGCCGGCTGGCTTTCGTGGATGTCATGCGGATTGTCCAGAGTGTGCGCCCTACATGTTGTAGTTTGGATCCGGGGCCCACTTCCCTTATTTTGGGTTGTAGAGATGTTATTGGCCTGGTTGTAGCTCAGATAGTCTGGTGCTCCCTGGAGATGGGTGAGTTTCCAAGCTCCCTAAAAGAGGTGGTGGTAACACCACTCTTGAAGAAAGCTTCTTTGGACCCAGACTGCCTTGCTAACTACAGACCAATCTCTAACCTTCTCTTTGTGGGGAAGGTGATTGAGAAAGTAGTGACCACACAGCTGGAGGACCATTTGACCATCCATGCCATCTATGAACCTCTGCAGTCCAGTTTTCGAAAAAAGCATGGTACTGAGACAGCGCTGATTCGGGTGCTCAATGATCTCCTGATGGCTAGAGATGGGAGGAGCCGTTCTATCTTGGTCCTCCTAGATCTTTCATCAGCATTTGATACTGTGGACCATGGGGTGCTGCTTGATCACCTGAGGTTCATTTGTGGACTGTCGGGTACGGTTCTCAAGTGGTTTACATCGTTCCTCATGGGAAGATCTCAGAGGGTGGTGTTGGGGTTTTTTCCCTCTGACCCGGTCCCATTAACGTGTGGAGTTTCTCAGGGATCAGTGCTATCCCCCATGTTGTTCACAGTGTACATGCTGCCCTGCGGAAACATTGTAAAAAGGTATGGGCTGAGGTTTCACTGTTATGCTGATGATACCCAGCTCTACCTTTCTTTTGCCCCTGATCAGGATGGAGCTGTCTTGGTCTTTAATAACTGTCTTGCCAAAATCCAGGCGTGGATAAATACCAGCTGGCTAAAGTTGAACTCTGATATGACCGAGGTATTGGTAGTGGATCTTGGTCGCCGGATAGCAAGGCTGGGACGGGGGGAGGGCTTGCCCTCTGGGTTATATCTTGGGGATGAGCCACTCCTAACCTCTGAGCGGGTGCGGAACCTGGGGGTAATTTTTGATGATGGGCTGACCCTGCACTCTCAGGTGTCAGCTGTCATCAGTTTCTCATTCTACCATCTGAGGAATATCACCAGGATCAAGCACCTTGTTCTGTCCGACGACCTTTCTACTCTGATTCACACCTTTGTGACCTCGCGTTTGAACTACTGCAACTCCCTGTACCTAGGGCTGCCTGGGGTGGAAATCCGCCACTTGCAGCTAGTGCAGAACGCTGCGGCATGGCTGTTGATGGGATCCTCGCGGTCCTGTCATATTTTGCCAGTGCTGCGCGGACTTCACTGGCTGCCAGTTCAGTGGCGGATCACCTTTAAAGTCAGTTTGCTGACTTTTAAAGCTCTACATGGACTTGGCCCAGACTACATGAAAGAGCTCCTGGTTCCTCACTACCGTGAGTGATCGCTCCGCTCAGTCAACGAGGGGTTGCTAGAGATTCCAAGGGTATGCTTGAAATCTTCTGGGGCCAGAACATTTATGTATGCTGCCCCCACCCTTTGGAATTCTCTACCCTGTTGGTTACGTGAGCACACGACCATGGAGGGTTTTAAGAAAGCATTGAAAAACTTGGTTATGGAGCCAAGCTTTTGGCTTTTAATGGACAGAAAGAGTTTAATGACTGTATGATTGTATTATTGGATTTTAAGATATGTTATGGGTTATGTTGTTATGGAATTTTTAATTATGTGATTTTATTTCTGTTAGGTGCCTTAGTTTTGAAAGGTGCCATAAAAATAAAGTTATTATTATTATTATTATATTGAGGGAACTTAGTGATGAATTGGCAGCACCACTAGTGGATCTTTTTAGCAGTTCCTTGAGAGAAGAAACAGTGCCCCAGGACTGGAAAAGAGCAGTAGTGGTCCCCATACACAAGAGTGGTAGCAGTGAGGAGACAGGAAACTACCACCCGGTCAGCCTCACCTTGGTGGTGGGTAAGATGATGGAGTCACTGCTCAAAGAAAGGATACTAGCATTCCTGGAGTAATCTGGACAACTGGACACCAAACAGCACAGTTTCACAATGGGAAGGTACTGACAGACTAACCTGATAAGAGTTCTTTGACTCAGTTGCTAGGGCTGTGGCCCGGGGGGGGGGGGGCGTTGATGTTACCTACCTTGACTTTAACAAGGCCTTCAACTCTGTACCACACAGAAGGCTGCTAAACAAACTCGACCATACAGGAATGGGGCAGGAAGTGGTAGCATGGGTGAGTAGCTGGCTTGAACAGAGAACTCAACCCATGACAGTAAATGGGGCAGCATCAGGGGATAGGGAGGTGACAAGCAGGGTGCCTCAGGGGTCCATCCTCGGACCATTACGCTTTAATATCTTCATCAGAGATATAACAGAGGAGTTGAGTGGGAAGGTGTGCCTGTTTGCAGATGACACAAAGCTCTGAAACAGGGTGGACACTGTACAGAGGGTAGAGCAAATGAAAAGTGACCTACTCAGGCTGGAACATTGGTCCAACTTGTGGAAGTTAAAATTCAACGTGAAAAAGTGCAAAGTTATGCATCTGGGCAGAAGCAACCCAGAGACAGACTACTACCTGGGAAGGGAAAAACTAGCAATCACCCATCAGGAGAGGGATCTAGGGGTTATCATATCGGACAATTTGAAGGTAGGTGAACAATGGGAAAAGGCAGCAAAGAAGGCCAGCAGGATGCTGGGATTCATAGGAAGGGGCATCACAAGTAGAAGAAAGGAGGTGATCCTGCCGCTGTACAGGGCCCTGGTGAGACCCCACCTTGAGTACTGCATCCAGTTCTGGAAACCTTATCTCAGAAAGGACATAGCTAGATTGGAGACAGTACAGAGGAGGGCAACAAAAATGATACACGGTCTCCATAAGTTGCTATATGAAAGCAGGTTACAGGAACTCAACATGTACTCTCTGGAACAACGCAGGTATGGGGGGGACATGATTGAGACATTCAAGTTTCTGAAGGGTATAAACAGAGTCTCCACCCAGGAGCTCTTTACGGTCAATAGCACCAATAGAACACGAGGGCATGAGATGAAATTTAGGGGAGGAAGATTCAGGGGCAACATGTGAAGGTTTTTCTTCACAGAGAGGGTGGTTGACCCATGGAATGGTCTACCAGCTGGAGTCATTGACTCCAAAACAGTAGGGGAATTCAAAGCAGCTTGGGACAGATGCAAGGGGATTGTCTCACAGAAATCCTAAAGAGGGCGGTAGGGCTCAGGGCAGACTAGATGGATCTTTGGTCCCCATCTACCTTCGATTTCTGTGTTTCTATGTTTCTATGAGAGATGCACCTAACTATGCAGACATACAAGCAGAGATACAATGAATGCAATAGATATAGAATACATACATTGTATATTTTTATGTATTTATTTATTGGAAATTTCGGAATTACAATCCTTTGAGTCATAGACTCCTTTGCAAAGGCTCCACGTCAGTACAAAAGCAGAAACATTACATTTAGACATATTATACATAGTTCACAAAAGCAGAAACATTACATTTAGACATATTATATATAGTTCACAAAAACAGAAACATTACATTTAGACATATTTTACATAGTTCACAGTACAGTGTATGTACATTGGTTGGTTACCATCTCAAGGGTCGTTAGAGGACCCTGGGTCATCAAGGTGAGATAGGTCAGGTTACAAATTCAGAGGGACTTTACCGAGCCCTGAGTTGAGGTTTAAGTATAGCAAGGCTGTAGGCCTAGGTAAGAAGTCATGGAATAAGCTAGTTTCTTATCAAATTCGGACAAGGGGAGGACTGTTGGAAATAGCCACAGGCCTCCATAAAACTACTAATGAAACTACAGTAGCTTATTACAAATAGAATAATAGACAGGAGACTGTCTATGACAAGGCTATAATAGCATCACGAGGTTCTGGGGGCATGTGAAGCTCAAGACTGAAATGTGAACCTTGAGAACGAAACTTGAGAGGTTCCAACATGCCCACAGAACCTCTTAATGGTATTGTAGTCGAGTAATCACAGTTTCCTGTTTGTTACTTTTTGTAATATATGGATCGAAGGTTGATTTTTAAGTTGTACTAGTGTTGCTCATTTTGTGCCATTTTAACTTTCTGTTTCTGTCAGCTGTGGTGCCTACCAGCTTTTACTGTACTCGACGATTGCAGCAAAAGCTGGCTTGTGCTGAGCTGTTTAAGGCGTGCACAGCTCAAGCTAACTGTTGGATCTTGTAATACTATCAGTGAGTGCTCATTCATAGTATTATGAGATCTCATAATACTGTCATTACATGTTCATCATTAGTATTGTGAGATCTCATTACACTATCAGTGGATTTCTACAATATTACCTCGAGTTTTTTTTTGTATGGTTTGCAACAGTATTATGGACCAAACGTAGAAACATAGAAACATAGAATTTGACGGCAGATAAGGACCGCTTGGCCCACCCAGTCTGCCCATTTTCCTACCTACTGGATAAGCTGCAGATCCTAGTTAACCAGCAGCCTACTTCTTCCTACCCCCAGCCCCCAGAATTGCCTTATGACTATCCCATGCATGCTTGAATTCCACCACTGATTTTGACTCCACAACCTTCTCCGAAGGCGCCCATGCATCCACAACCCTCTGTGAAAAATACTTCTCTTAAAATTACCTCTGAGCCACCCCCTCCATCTTACATAGAAACATAGAAACATAGAATTTGACTGCAGATAATGGACCGCTTGGCCCACCCAGTCTGCCCATTTCCTACTTACTGGATAAGCTGCAGATCCTAGTTAACCAGCAGCCTACTTCTTCCTACCCCCACCCCCAGAATTGCCTTATGACTATCCCATGCATGCTTGAATTCCACCACTGATTTTGACTCCACAACCTCCGAAGGCCATTCCATGCATCCACAACCTCTGTAGAAAAATACTTCCTAAATTACCTCTGAGCCGCCTCTATCTTCAAATTGTGCCCTCTTGTTCTTGCACACCTCTTTTTGAAAGATGCTACCCTCTTGACTTTGTTGATTCCTTGAGGTACTTGAAAGTTTCTATCATGTCCCCTCTCCCTCCTTTCCTCGAGGCTATACATATTAAGCTCCTTAAGTCTCTCTTCATATGTCTTGTGCAGACCCTGCACCATTTTAGTTGCCCTCCTCTGGACAGCTTCCATCCTGTCTATGTCTTTGCGGAGATTGGGTCTCCAGAACTGCACACAGTACTCCAGATGGGGTCTCACCAGCTGTCTGTACAGAGGGATAATAACTTCCTGTTTTCTACTGGTGATGCCTCTCCCTATGCATCCCAGTATCCCCCCAGCCCTCCTTGCTGCCCTCTCACATTGCTTGCCCATCTTTAGGTCATCTGATATGACTACCCCAGGTCCCTTTCCATTTTTGTTGTTGTTAGTATCTCACCCCCATTGTGTACTCTTCCCCTGGGTTTTTGTTTCCCAGGTGCATTACCTTGCACTTCTTAGCATTGAATCTAAGCTGCCATACATTTGACCATTCCTCTAACCTTGCCAAGTCCCTTCTCATCCTTTCCACCCCACCTTGTGCATCAACTCTGTTGCAGATCTTTGTGTCATCTGCAAAGAGACATACTTTTCCTTCCAGTCCTTCTGCAATGTCGCTTATAAAGACATTGAAGAGGACCGGTCCTAATACTGAACCCTGCGGTACCCCACTAGTAACCCCCCTTTCTTCAGAGTGGACTCCATTTACTATTACTCTCTGTGTCCTATTCTCCAGCCAATTCTTTACCCAGGCTGTCATCTTGGGACCCACTCCCAGGCTGGCTAACTTGTATATTAATCTTTTGTGGGACTGTGTCAAATGCCTTGCAAAGTCTAGGTAGGCCATGTCCACAGCCCCTCCCTGATCTACTACTTTGGTCACCCAGTCAAAGAAATCTATCAGATTCTCTGGCATGACCTTCCCGCTGTGAATCCATGCTGCCTAGGGTCCTGTGCCCCTCTGGCCTCTAGATACTCGACAATTCTTTCCTTTAGAAGTGATTCCATCATTTTCCCTATCACTGAGGTTAAACTAACAGGTCTATAGTTTCCTGCTTCTGCCTTGCTCCCACTTTTGTGAAGGGGAATCACATCTGCCCTCCTCCAGTCCTCGGGTACCACCCCATCCTCCCATGATTTGTTAAAGAGGGTAGTCAGTGGTGTCACTAGTTCTACCCTTAGTTCTTTTAGAATTCTGGGATGAATCCCATCAGGCCCCATTGCTTTGTCCACCTTCAGTTTTAAGAGTTCTTTCAGAACCCTTTCTTCTGTAAATGGGCTGGTATCAACTTCTGTATCCAGAGTGTTACTACTGTTTGTTTTATGTACCTCCCCCTCTTCCTTTGTAAATACTGAGCAAAAATATTTGTTTAGTATCTCTGCCTTTTCACAGTCTCCTCTGCCCACCCTCCTCCCCTTTATTAAGCCTCACTATCCCTCCCTTGGTCTTCCTTCGCTCCCTGATGTACCTATAAAAGGTTTTATCCCCTTCTTAACTGAGTTGGCTATCTTTTCCTCGGTTTGGGCCTTTGCTGTTCTGACTGCCTTCCCAGCCTCCTTTTGCTTTAACTGATACAGTTCTCTGTCCTGCTCCTTCTGCGATTCCTTGTACTTCCTGAATGCTTTCTTTTTCTCTTGAACCTTCACTGCCACTTCCTTTGAGAACCATAGTGGTTTCTTACATCGTCTTGTTTTGTTTATTTGCTTCACACAAAGGCTTGTTACCTCTGTGATGGCAGTTTTTATTATTCCCATTGTTCTTCCACCCCTCCTTCCTGCCCATTTGCTAGTGCATTCCTTAGGCACTCACCCATTTTGGCAAAGTCAGCCCTCCTAAAGTCCAGTACTTTTGTCTTTGTATGGCTTGACTCTATTGCTGTGTTTATTGTGAACCATACTGTTCGATGGTCGCTAGTTCCCAGATGGCTACCCACTTCTACATCTGTGATCCTCTCTCCATCTCCATTTGAGAGTATCAAGTCTAATATTGCTCCCTCTCGAGTGGGCTCCAGTACTAGTTGTCTAGGCATGCCCCTGTAGGGCATCTAGAATAACTGCACTCTTTTCTGGCAGCCTGCAACTGCACTCCAGTTAACATCTGGCATATTCAGATCACCCATCAGCAATATCTCCCTTTTTCTGCCATTCTAAGTATACTTTCTATCATTTCCTTGTCCATTTCCTCCCCTGAGAAGGGGTCTGTATACAACCCTGTGCGGATTGTGGTGCCATTGCCTGTCTCCAAATTTACCCACAGTGCTTCTTCTCCTCCCTGTTTACCCTTTTGTTCTGTTGCTTTTATTCCTTCCCTATGTAAAGAACTACTCCTCCTCCTCTTTACCCTCCCTGTCCCTCCTGTAGATAGTGTATCCTGGTATGTTTACGTCCCAGTCATGGTTTTGTGTGTACCATGTTTCTGTGACTGCCACTATATCCAGATGTTCCTCCTCCATCAAGGCCACTAATTCAGGAAGCTTGTTACCTAGACTATGGGCATTGGTACTCATTGCTCTCCATTTTTTGATGGCTTTACCTTCTGTTGCAGCATCCCCCACTGACCGTTCTACCTTGGTCTTTTTCTCATTTAGTACTCTGTTTGTAGGGAGAGGCTGGGATTTTTCTGCTGCTTGTCAGTGCCTCCCTGACTAGTTTAAAAGCTTGCCAATGAAGCATTTAAACCGATTGCTCAAAGACTTGTTCCTTCCTGGACAGATGCAGACCATCCTGTTAGTATAGGCTGGTGTCCCTCCAGGTGGAACCCCAGTCCCCAATGAAGCTAAACCCCTGTGCTCCGCACCATTTTTCAACCATTCATTAAACTGCATGGTGCCAATTACCTCGCCTCACCCATGCCTTTGACAGGCAGCACCTCTGAGAAGGATACTGTGTGTGCTACTTGTCTTAGGCCCCTCCCAACTCTGCAATGTCCTCCTGCACTGCTCTAACCTCATGATGAGCCAAGTCATTTGTCCCTAGGTGGACAATTACGTCCAGCTCAGAATCCCTTGCAGCTGTTGTCATGATCCTGAGGATGCGCTCCTGTCCCTCCAAGCCATGGCACCAGGCAGGCACATTACTCAGTTTTCCCAGCTCCTCCCAGTTCTATCCCTCAGATTGAGTCCCCCACCAGGAGCTGCTTCCTTCCTTGTGGTGTCCTCTGCCTCCTTCCTGTGGGCCTCCTTAGACAGCTGTCCTCAGCCTCCTTAGTCTCCTCTGTGGGTGCATCCATGGGGAGCTATGCTCCCCAGAATGGTGTATGGATTGTGGAGTGGAACAACTGACTGGGTGTGCTCTGTTCCACCATCCTCACCCTTCCTGAGCCCACTGTGGTCCAACTGCTGTGTTTCTTCGCAACCTCTGAGGTAGTGGTGGTGGCTGTGGTGCTCTGGATGGGGGAAGTTCCCTTCCTACTGTCCAGTGTGGCCTGGGGGAAGGTCCCCATACTACTGTCCAGTGTGGCCTGAAGACGGGCAACTTCCTCCCTCAGGGCAGAGAGTTGTCTGCAAAAAGGGCAGCATCTCAGCCTCCAGAAAGACTCCTGGAAGACTGCTGTCCCACAGCCATTACATTGCACTACTCCCCACATTTGTGTTTTTTTTTTTGTGTGTGTGTAATTGGTTTGTAATATAGAAATATATATTTATAATATACAATGTGTATGCTTATATTGTCAGTGCAGTGTGCTAGAGAGGATATGACAGTGACATGCACTTTGCACCTTTGAGGAAATGATGTCAGAACCCCAGGTATAAAGGAACTATTTCCAGGGTGGGTGGGTGAAGGGTGGAAGGGTTGGGCCTAAACTGTGCCCTCAAGAAACAATCAGCTAAAAGCTCTGACCCACTGCTGCAATGAGTGCCTTCCTGTCAGCAAGATGCCCTACACAACAATTTGATAGAGAAATACCCTGCTAATCAAACAGAGAAAAATCCACACATCCAAGTCAGACACAGGTAAACCTTCCAGCCCCAAAACAGGCCTGGTGGTTTGTGCTCCGAGAGCTGTCAGCCCCAAAATAAGTCAGCTGTGCTTTAAACTCTTCCTGCACTGAAAATTTTAAGAATTGTAACAAACAAACGTAAACCTAGATCCACCACCCTCTGTTGCTTGAAAAACTGTCTTTTCCTGTTCCACACTGCAGGTTTTTCTGTGACCACTCTTTAACCCCAGTAACTCTGTTAAAAAAATAGTTTAAATATCACAAACTCCTACACACCAGTAAATTATTTAAAAATAGTTTCTGTTCCAAAATCCTAGTAGTCAATCCAGCTACCCCCAAGGGACAACCAGAATGCAGTATTCAAACACTTATGAGGTTACTTCCAAGATAAGCAGAGTTTGCAAGTTTCTTTTTCAACTCCTCAGCCAACTGTAATTAATTTAAAAATAGTTTAACTGTCAGCAAATCCTAGTAGACAATCTAGCTACCTCCAAGGACCTACCCAAATGCAGTATTTAAATCCTTCTGAAGTTACTAACAAGATAAACAGAGTTTACAAGCCCCTTATTGGTTAAACACTAAATAAATGTGAATAAAAAGCAATTACCAAGGGTGGTTAGTTTCACCTCCCACAGAATTAAAGCAAAAGTGCACGTTTGTTGCAGATATCAAGTGCAATATAGAATTTCTCACACAGCTCGCAGTTGAAGACAGTAGTGTCCTTCTAGCTCCAGAAAATGTGCCCCCATTACAATATGGTAAGCAATTTAGTCACAAACTGTTTCAAAACTAGACACAAAATATACACCTTATTACAACACTTTTAACATGTGTGACAACCACCTTATTACAACAATAATAAGGAACAATCTATTTTGTGTTGATCATTATGAAATATATAAAATATCTGATAGCAAAGCTCCATGCGGTCATGAAATATTACCATATTGGGGCCTGACAGGCGCATAAAGACCCCTTGCCCTTTGGGCTCATGGCTTTATGTGTTCATTACGCCCCGTGATGATAATATTTCCTTGTATATGACACTTTGCTATCATATTATAGGGGTGTGGAAGCACCCCTATAGTTAGGGTTAAATAGGCTGTTCAATATTAAAGCCTAATTTTTGCACCATAAAAACGTTGCTATCATTTGATGAAACAGCACAAAATGTGGAGTGCGCAGTCAGGCTGCCAGTGTTCCAAGATGTGAAAAGTTTCATGATGGCACGTTGCATGGCTTTTGAGATACTTAATGTTATATATTGTTTGCTCTCACTTACAGCCTAGATCGTGTGGAATTTTTTCATGAAATTTTCATGTATGATGGGATCTGTAGACAAGGAATTTTCAAGGGGTTGGCAGGAAAAGTATTGTACCGTTTTAGAGTGACAACAATTTTTGAGTTAACTGTCAAGTTCAACCAATAAAAAAAAAACTTAACATAAGTGCTTATTTCCATGATTTTTCTCTGGTGCTAAAAAAAAGACAAATCATGTTGGCTGCCATTTTTTTTTCCTCTTTTTAAATTCACAAACATTAAAAATTTTAAAAATTATCTGTTTTTAAAAAACAAACAGCTGAACCTGGATAAACAGGATCATTTAGCTAGATTCTGATGTTTTATTTTTTAAATGCCAGAAATACCTTTTTTGGGCACCTCAAAATCCAGAGTGACCAGCTTAGCGAGAGGAGCTGTTCACCTGCATTCTCTGTACAAGAACAGCGGGACTTTCTTGAGCTCTGCAGCTGCAACTGGAAGTCATGCTGTGAGCTGCAGTCACAGCTTAGAGCTGCTGATCCTCTGTTCTCCCTGTCTGTCTCTCTCTTTGTCTGTCTATCTGTCTGTCTGTCTCTGTCTCTCTCACTATCTATCTATCTATCTATCTATCTATCTATCTATCTATCTACTACCTATCTATCATAGAAACATAGAAAGTGACGGCAGAAGGAGACTGCTAGGTCCATCTAGTCTGCCCTTGATTGATTTTCTACACCCCTAATCACCCTTGTGTGTGAGGGCTCCCCTGTGTCTGTCCCATGCTGCATTGAATTCCTCCACCACCCCTTAGGACAGGCTGTTCCATGTATCTACTACTCTCTCTATGAAGAAGAACTTTCTGATACTGGTGTTGAACCTTCCTCCCCTTAGCCTCAGATAATGCCCCCTATTTCTACTGCCCTTCTTGAAGTGAAAGAGGTCCTGTGCTTGTACTTTATTTATGCCTTTCATGTATTTGAAGGTTTTGATCATGTCTTCCCTCTCCCTTTTCTGCTCCAGGGAGTACATGTTCTCTTTTCTCTTTATTGAATAATCAGAATTACAACCATTGAACTAAAAGCTCATTTACAAAGGATCCTCATCAGAACAAGGGAGGGGAAACACATACTTGAGTAGGGGAGACAGTATCAGACATTAGGCATTGTCAGTAATCAACAATTAATAACACACAGTAATCAATATAGGATAACATAAGGCAAAGCAATACATAAAACATGGCATGGGTACAGAGTACTTGGGGATACAGTTCCCTCAGCAGTGCAGATAATAAAGTGCACCAGTCTAAATATGTATAAGCATGTATGATCAAAGGTGATAGCTACATAACTTTGTCAATATACTAACAGGTGCCAATGTAGAACCATCCAGAGGAGTCAGTACAGCTGTTGGGGAAGTAGACTACAGGCTAAGGGGGCCAGGGGAGAGAATCAGATTAGGTGACAGAACTAGGAACAAGAGGGAGTAGCAGAAGGGGGACACATTGAAGGGGGAGTGAGAAGGGGGAGGGTATAAGGAAGGCAGTTGAGGGCTTATCAGGGGGAGGTGTTGGGAGCATGGGGGTACAAGGTGGGTAATCATGGGCAGGTGGGGAGTAGGGAACTTCAGGGACCAGTTGAGCAGTAGGAGGTGATCCTGGGCATTGCCCAGGGGTACAGGGAGGTGAGTTACAGCTGGGTTAAGTGTGACAGTAGCAGCATTCTAGAGAAGATAGAATTCCTATGAATGCTCAGTTCTCTTAATCTTTCTTCATAAGACAACTGTTGCAACCCCGTACCATTTTTTCACCTTTCTCTGTACTGTTTCTGACCAGTCAATGTCCTTCCTGAGGTGTGGCCTCCAAAACTGGACACAGTATTCCAGGTGTGGCCTGACCAGAGTTCTATACAGTTGCATGACCACCTCTCTCCTCCTGCTTGTGATTCCCCTTCCTATACATCCCAGCATGCCACAGTCCTTAAGTGTCACCTTTTCATGTTTTCCCCTTTTTAAGTCATCTGAAATCATGATTCCCAGATCACGCTCCTGGTTTGAGGTAGCTAGTCTTACCCCTCCTAAGTAATATTCCGTCTTTGGGTTTCCTCTTCTCATGTGCATAACTTTGCACTGTTTGGCATTAAATCTCAGCTGCCTTGCTCCAGACCACTCCTCAAGCTTCTTTAGGTCTGATTCCATCTTGCTCACTCTATCTAAGGAGTCCACCCTGTTAGAGATCTTGGTGTCAGCAGTGAGTGGACACACCTCAAGCTCATCTGTGATGTCAGCTATGAAAATATTAAAGAGTAGAGGCCCCCACCCCAGCACCAAGCCCTGGGGCACACCGCTGGTTATCTTACCCTCTGATGATACTGTACCATTTACCTGGACCTTCTGTGTTCTGCCTTGCAGCCAACTTTTCACCCATTTTACCACTTCCTGTCCAACTCCTGTGTAGTCTAACTTCTTTACCAGCCTTCTGTGTGGAACTGAGTAGAAGGCTTTGCTAAAGTCCAGGTAGACCACATCCACTGCCCCACTGTTGTCCACAGCCATGGTAACCCAGTCGAAAAATTCAACCAGATTTGTTTGACATGAACTTCTCAACATGAAACCATGCTGTTTTGGGTCCAGTTGCCCATTTGCTTTGAGGAATGCTATTATTCTCTCTTTGAGCAGTGACTCCATTATTTTTCTCACTATAGACGTGGGACTGGTTGGCAGTTACCTGACTCTTCCTTGCTGCTTGATTTATGGAGTGGGACTACTGTTGCCATTTTCCAGTCCTCGGGTACCACTCTACTCTCTAGGGATCTGGTGAAGTTTTGCCAATAGAACTGCCATTTCATTTCTCAGTTCCTTTAGTATTCTGGGATGTATCTCATCTGGTCCCATGGCCTTGTCCACCTTTGGTTTATTCAGTGCCTCCAGTACTTGCTATTCTGTGAATGGGCTAGTGTCAACTCCTGATCTGAGGTGTTGCATTTCATGAGTGCCGGGCCATTTCCTGGATCCTCCTCGGTAGATACTGAGCAGAAGTGCCTATTTAGGATTTCTGCCTTCTCATGGTCTTATGCTAATTTCCCATCCCCTGTTGCAATCCTTACTATACCCCCCTTTTGTTTTCCTTCTTTCCCTGATGTGCCTAAAGAAGGATTTGTCACTTCTCTTGGCCCCCACTGCTATCTTTTCCTCCATCTGAGCTTTGGATTTTCTTATCCATTTATTTGCTTCTCTTATTTTTTTCTTGGTATGAACAGGTTCCCATGTTTTCTGCAATTCTGTGGTTGTAGCAGTGGCCAAAGAAATCAGGTCTGACTGCAGAAATCAGTACTGGCCGCAGAAATCAGGAAAACCAGCCATATGGCTGCAGAAATGCTAACTATGCTCTATGGTGACACAAGGAAAGGGCATAACTACTGATATGTTAAGTATGGCATGGCATACATACTCATTAGAAGGGGCAAGAAACTGATGCCGCCTCCTACAAAGCTGAGTAGTTAGTGGCCGCATGGCATCTTGACTCATGCTGGCTCTTGTTACATAACTCCATCCAGCCAGTATTATGGTGGGGAGACTGATTCAAGAGTAGTAGAGCTTGATTAGGTCCACAGCAGTTATGATTTGCTGTTATGTAGGTGTGGCTAGCTTAGCCACGTTAATTTTTCATTGTGAGACTGCTGACAGTGCATGCTGAATCCCTGGAAAATGAATTTGGAAGGAAAACCTGGTAGGCGAGCAGCAGTCAAGAAGTGAGAAGATTCAGTGGTGTCCATGGAGATGGAATTGATCTCGGTGTGGTGGCAGGTATTGGAGGAGGAGCTCATTGCAGAAACATGTGGCTAGCAGCAGACTGGGAAGAAGACTCAGTCCCCACTGATGGACATCGGTCACAGTTTTGATTTGTGGGCTGCAGATCTATACCTGCAAGTGTGAGAGTAATTTCATGGCAGATTTGAACCTGCAGCCTAAGTGGTGGTATCAAGCTCAGTTCTTAAGGAGGGTCAGGTTGCTCAGCTGCAGTAATGTTGGGGACTAGGGTATACTAGAACTGGAGTGAGTAGATAAGGAAAAAAATCAGAATGGAGAGTTGTATTGATTGCTGCTATACATAAGTTAAAGGAGGGTCACTGACTGAAGAACACCACCACCCCTTAGTTGCTGGGAGAAGAGAACATGCTGACCAAGGTTACTCCAGGTTAATAAGAATGACTTGCTTGCATTTTTTAGAGTGTTCTCCAAAACAAAAATCAGGAGTCAACAAATCATACAGACACTGCAAGTTACACCCTCCTTCACTGTTATAGGAAGACAATCCCCCCCCCACAACACTCAGATTTTCACACTGCACTCAACATGTTTGTTGCAAGACAGCTGGGGTATTGTGGATATTGTGGCAGTCACAGAAACATGGTACACCGAGAACCATGAATGGGATGTCAACATACCAGGGTACACAATCTACAGAAGGGACAGGGAAGGCAAAAGAGGAGGTGGAGTAGCTCTATACATAAGGGAAGGGATCAAAGCTACAGAACTAAAAAGTAAAGGGGGAGGACAAGAGGCACTCTGGGTTACCTTGGAGATGGGGAATGGCATCGCAATCCACACAGGGTTGTATACAGACCCCATCTCAAGGGAGGAAATGGACAAGAAATGATAGAGGACATTCTCAAAATGGCTGAAAAAGGGAGATACTGTTGATGGGGGACCTGAATATGCAGATGTTAACTGGAGGACATGTACTGCAGCCACATCCAAGAGCAGGGTCATTCTTGATGCTCCTGCAGGGGCAGACCTTAGACAGCTAGTGCTGGAACCCACTCAGGAGGGAGCAATACTAGACCTGGTACTCCAAAGAGAGAGGATCACAAATTTAGAAGTCAGTAGACATCTGGGAACAAGCGACCACTGCACAGTGTGCTTCACAATGAGCACAACCATGGAGATAAGCCATACAAAACAAGGATACTGGACTTTAGAAGGGCTGACTTTGGCAAAATGGGTGAACACCTGAAGAATACACTAGCAAATGGCCAAATAGGAGGGTGGAAGAACAATGGAGAAAAATCAAACTGCCATCATAGAGGCAACAAGTCTTGTGTAAAATAAAGAAATAAAATAAAGCGGAGGTGAAAACCACTATGGTTCTCAAAAGAGGTGGGGAAGGTTAAGGAGAAAAGGCTGCATTCAAAAAGTATAAGGAATCATAGAGGAGCACGACAGGAACTGTATCAATTAAAGCAGAAAGAAGTAGGAAAGGCAGTCAGAATGGCAAAGGCACAAACCGAGGAAAAAATAGCCAACTCGGTCAAAAGGGGATAAAACCTTTATAGGTACATTAGGGGGCATAGAAAGGTTAGAGGAGGGATAGTGAAGATTAATAAAGGAGAGGGAGGTGGGCAGAGGGAGACAGTGAAGAAGGCAGAGATATTGAATGAATACTTTTGCTCAGTATTCACAAAAGAAGATGAGGAGCAGTTACCTAAACCAGACAATAGAAGCACTCTGGGTAGGGGGTTGATACCAGTCCATTCACAGAAGAAAGAGTCCTGAAAGAACTCCAAACTCAAGGTGGACAAAGCAATGGGGCCTGATGGGATTCACCCCAGAACCAAAAGAACTAAGGGGGGACCTAGTGACACCACTGACCACACTTTTAACAAATCATGGCAGGATGGGGTGGTACCTGAGGACTGGAGGAGGGCAGATGTGATTCCCTCACAAAAGTGGGAGCAAGGCAGAAGCAGGAAACTACAGACCTGTAAGTTTGACCTCAGTGGTAGGGAAAATGATGGAATCACTTCTGAAAGAAAGAATTGTTGAGCACCTAGAGGCCAGCGGGGCACAGGACCCAAAGCAACATGGATTTACAGCAGGAAGGTCATGTCAGACTAATCTAATTGATTTCTTTGACTGGGTGACCAAAGTAATAGACCAGGGAGGGGCTGTGGATATGGCCTACCTAGACTTTAGCAAGGCATTGGACACAGTCCCGCACAAAAGATTAATAATCAAGTTAGCCAGCCTGGGAGTCGGTCCCAGGGTGGTAGCCTGGGTAGCGAACTGGCTGCACAACAGGACACAGAAGGTAATAGTGAATGGAACACATTCTGAAGAACGGGGGTTACTAGTGGAGTACCTCAGGGCTCAGTATTGGGTCCAATCCTCTTTAACATCTTTATAGTGACATTGCAGAGGGTCTGAGGAAAGGTATGCCTCTTGCAGATGACACAAAGATCTGTAACAGAGTTGATACACAAGAGGGGTAGAAAAGATGAGAAGGGACTTGGCAAGGTTGGAGGAATGGTCAGACATATGGCAACTTAGATTCAATGCAAAGAAGTGCAAAGTAATGCACCTGGGAAACAAAAACCCAGGAGAAGAGTACACAATAGCAGGGGAGGTACTAACAACAACAAAAATGGAAAGGGACCTGGGAGTAGTCATATCAGATGACCTAAAGGTGGGTAAGCAATGAGAAGTCAGTAAGGAGAGCCAGGGGGATACTGGGATGCATAGGAAGGGGCATCACAAGTAGAAAAAGGGAAGTGATTATCCCTCTATACAGACAGTTGGTGAGACCCCATCTGGAGTACTGTGTGCAGTTTTGGAGACCTCATCTACGCAAGGACATAGACAGGATGGAAGCAGTCCGGAGAAGGGCAACTAAAATGGTGCAGGGTCTACATCAGAAACCATATGAAGAGAGACTGAGAGAGCTTAATATGTATACCCTTGATGAAAGGAGGGAGGGGACATGATAGAAACGTTCAAGTACCTCAAGGGAATCAACAAAGTCCAGGAGGGTAGCATCTTTCAGAAAAAGAGATGTGTAAGAACAAGGGGGCACAGTTTAAAGATAGAGGGGGGACGGCTCAGGGGTAATGTGAGGAAATTCTTTTTCACGGAGAGAGTGGTGGATACATGGAACAGCCTTCCTGAGGAGGTCGTTGGGTCTAAAACAGTGGGGGAATTCAAACATGCTTGGGACAGACACAAAGCAATTATAGTGCGGGGTTGCAGGAAGCAGGCTGTTGGTTAACTAGAATCTGCAGCTTATCTAGTAGGTAGGGAAATGGGCAGACTGGGTGGACCAAGTGGTCCTTTTCTGCCGTCAAAGTCTATGTTTCTATGTTTCTATTCATAGTTGTAAAACATAATCTAAAAGAACATTGATCAAAATCAGAAAAAAATAAAATAGCGTGGCTTTCATGTTGGAGTCTCTTTATATCTGCTAGCCATAAATATAAACCAGAAGAAATCCAAGCAGGTTTTGCCTTCTGTGTAGTTTTAGCAGAGTGTTTATGTCCTCCTCCAGTTATAACCTAGGAGAACAGCAAAAGCTAGCAGGGTCCAGAGAAACAGATGAGCCTTCAAATTCTGGGTGGGAGGAAAAAGGTTTTAAAAGAGAACACCAGGTTTGGGTTATTGCAGTTTAATATTTGTGATAAGAAGACTACATACTGTTAAATGGCCTGCTGTTCCACTTTCAGTGTAGTGGAGTGGTTGCACGAAGGCAGTCAAAGGGTAAACTAAGACTGAATTCCCTTGAAGGTATGCTGTTTAACCACAATTTATCTGTCACAGAATGGCCGCAGAATCAGCAGTTGTTCTGCCGCAGAAAGTATGAGGTTCTGCCACAGAATATGGGTCCACTTTGCTGCAGTAAACACGGGGCCCTGACCATAACCACTTGCTACCTATCGGCCAAGTCATAATTGAGGCTGAACCATCAGAGATTGATTCCCCTGGGCCGGTGACTCATGCTGCTACAAAAAAGAGACAGAGTCAACTTGCCCCAGTAGTTACAGACTTAAAGTTTCCCCCGCAGCAGGCCCAGAATGATAGTGACTGTCAGTCCACCTCTGACAAAAGTGAGTGTGACAATGCCTATTACCCCTCCTATGAATTGAGTCAGCTGTTTCAAGGTAATCCTATGACTAATTGTGGGGATGAAGATGGGTCTTCTGGACTGCCTAACCCCCCAGCTTCGTCCTTGGAGCCAATGCTCCCTGAAAGTGAAGTGCAAAGTACTACGTCTGAGGTTGCAGACTCTGTGTTTTGTGCAACTGTATGAATTGCCTGAAGAAGAGGCTGATGGTCTGAGTCTCTCTGGTGACACACCAGAACTTGAAGAACAATGTGAGAGTGTTGACAGCCCCACTTCAGTGCCGCAAAGCTTAATTGTGCCAGAGCCTCCTCAAAATGAGCAACCTGGGCCTCCATCAGAAGATAATGAGCAAAGTGTTGTGGAAACAGAGCCTACAGAGCAAGGAGCTGACAATGCTCCAAGTTTGGACATTCCCATCCATGCAGAAGCACCCCTTTCAAGTGATGAAAGCACCAAAGTTAGTGTTGAAAGTACAGAGACTGTGGCCGCTCCCCCCAGAAAGACTGGCCGAGCTGTCAAGCCAGTGCTATGCTTCAGTTATTATTCCCCTGGGAGACCAGAGGATTTGCCTCTCAATGTGGTTCACAAAGGGGTCTATGTTTCGCCAGGCTCACTGCCCAAATTGAGTTTGTCGGCCAACTCCAGGTTACTTTTTCTTCCCTCTCACCATGGTGCCCCTGCCCCATCCAGCCCCAAGTTAGCTGATAGGGAAGGGCCCCTCTTACATTTTTTAATGTACAAGAAGTTATTAAATGAATCAGTAGTACTTGTATGAAACATGCATACGTATTGTCAATATGGATGTAGTAATGTGAAGTATATAGAAAGGTACAGTAATGTAGCAAGCTAATTATATATATATATATATATATATATATATATATATATATGTCTAGTTTACATTGCATTTTTGATATTGTGATGGTACAGATGTGATGCGGGTGCCAAGTTATCTCCAGGCAGGGAAGGGTGTAACCCCCCTACAAATTGGGGTTCCCAAAAAGTCTTCCTTGAGTTTGTCTAAATGCTCACTGCCAGGCTGGTGTCCTGAATTTTTGCAGTTTAAATGTGATTGCCAGGGAGTGCCTATATAGCCTCTGTGTACTGTCTCTTTAAGAGCTGCCTGGATTGCAATCATAATTAATCTGAAAGGGAGCTCTGATAGAAGATGTGCTTGTTTGCTGATCATTTGTTAGAGTAGTAATAATATTGCAGTTTGTTCTAACCTGCCTTCTTTGCAGCATGGACAGTTCTGTTTGTTTCCATCATCTTGGTCCTGGACTGCTGAGGTGGGCCAATCAGTACATTTGGGACTCTAAAATAAAGCCTGCCTACGGGGGCTTGGTGGGGTCAAAACTTGTAGGAATTGTAGTTTTTGCATTTTGGCGCCTAAAATAACCTGAAGGGGGAGCCCTTGTTGTGATTGATAGATCAGCCAACCAAACCTTTTGGATTTTGGGGAAGTCCCAAACTGATTGCAATTTCAGTTAGATCTAAGCTGGGAAGTGAAGAAGTAACAGCTCAAGGTAGTTCGAGCTGCAATCTGTAGTGGATTCTCGTGGGAGAACTGTGGAAAGGCCTGAGTTTTGGCCTGCAAGTCTGCCTGCTGTCCCTGAGAGGAACTTGTGCCTTTTTCAGACTGAATCCGAACTTGGAGAGTGAAGTAAGCTACTGAATTGTGACCAGGCTCCTACCTGAAGAAGACCGAAGATTTGCTGAATGCGATCAGCCTGTCTGGACCTCCAGCCACCTCTGAACTTCTGAATTGTGCAGAAACTTTGCAATTGCTACCGGAGAGCCTTTTGCCTGGTACAGTGGAATTTCCTTACATGTGTTTATAGTGGGTCATGATTTGGTTTCCCACTGTGGTTTGAATTGTGTTCTGCTTGCTAGAAGCTGCATTAGAATTTCTTTACATATAAATGTGCTGTGTGCTGCTAGTGGGTCACAATTTGGTTCCCCACTGTGGTTTGAACTGTATTCTACTTGCTGGAAGCTGCATCCAGCCCCACGGACTGAATCCAAAATCATCTCCATTGGGCCTGGGCCTTGCCACACTGGCCCAGCCCGACTACCCGCCACACAGAGAAAGCCATCGACGAGAGACCTGCCTGGGGATCAGCCCCCTGCTCAACACTTGAACAGGAACGCGCCTCGGTGATACGTGTGGGCCCTGCTTCTCCGGGTACTCCAGCTCAACAACCTGCAGTCTCGATCTTATCCTACCTGTGTCCAGTATTGGGTATCATGAGTAAACATCAGGGTAGCTCCCTGCAGCAACAGCTAAATCTAAAGTGTTGTTATCTGATTGTCTGGTTGCTTTTTTCTTTCACGAACTGAGCCCTCCGGCTTCGGATTACAAATAGTGTGTGTTGTGCATGTTGCTTTCTTCCATCACAGGGCCCCAACCAGTTGCAATGTTCCTGGCTAGCCCACCATCTCCTTACCTGGGTACCCAGAGGTGTGACTGTGTGGGGACTTAAAGCGCACACATAACTGTTTGATCAATGTAGCCTTTAAGCCAATCAACCTGGTTACGCCCCTTCCTTGTTCAAGTCCCTGAATAAATCAGATCTGACTTTTTCTGCATATAACATGACTGCGGTTCCAGTTTGTGCCAAGAATACTGTACTGCTGCTATTTGCTGTGCATAACCTTGTTTTACAGGGGGTCCCCAGGGTCGAGCCAGAGGAACCAGCCCTTGTGGTAAGTGCAGTGTGGGTACTTGTATGGTGTACAAGGGATATTGTGAAAGTGATTATTGTATATTGTTCAGGCCACTAGAAGGGAAAGAGGGGGGGTTACAGTGTCCCGGAGGGTTGTGCCCAGGTTAGTTTGACCACTACCAACCCTGACCTCCGGGTGGAGGCACTCGTTGCAGAACCTAGGGCCCTTAACCGCCTACTAGCCAAGCAGGCAGGGGTAGTAGCCCGTGGGATAGTGCCACCTAGGGGTTACACCTGCATCCGCTGTTAGCCATAGCGACTCGGTTCCCCCCCTCACCCCCAACCCCGAGGATGCCTGCAACTCTGTGGCTTTTATTTCTTCTCATACAGTATGTAAATAGCTACTCCTCCCCTCTTTTTTCTGTTTCTGTCCTTCCTGAACAGGATGAACCCTGGTATAACTATGTCCCAGCCATGGTGTTCTGTGAACCAGGTTTCTGTTACAGCCATCCAGTCCAACCTTTCCACTTCCATGATGGCCATGAGATCTGGGAGTTTATTTGATAAGCTCCTAGCATTTGTAACCATTACCCTACAGGCATGTGCCTCCCTCTTTTGTGTGAGGGTGCATCCCCTTCCTGGATTGACCCAGTCGGCTGTTTCCAACTGAGAGAATTTGTGATCTGTATTTATTTGGGGAGTGGTGACTGACACACTAGTGGTCCAGGTGTGTGCTGTTTCCCTTCCCATTGCTGTGGGTGTATGTGTATCTGTGGTCTTTTGGGGAGTGGTGACTAGCACACTGATGATTTGGGTGTGTGTAGTCCCCAACTCCCCCTTACTTAGTATAAAAATCCCATGTATACATTGAATTTTTGTCCACATGCCTGCACACCTTCCCTATTTAGGTGCAGGCCATCATACTTAAAAAATCTCCTCTCCCATAAGTTCTGCCAGATTTCTATAAAGTGGAATCCTTTTTCAAGGCACCAGTCGCACAGCCATGAGTTGAACTTACAAATGTCATCCTCTCTGACTCGCTTGGTGCCTTTCTCTTTGTCCCATACTGGTAGAACCTCTAAGAAGGCTATTTTGGATGAAAGTGAAGTCAAATTGGTGGCAAGACCATCAAAATGTATTTTGGCCTCCTCCACTTTGTGGTTTGTCTAGTTATTTGTCCCGAGGTGTATTGCAATGTGCGTTACATCTCCTGCTTTTTGGACTATTTTCTTTATGCTGTTTGTGTCTCTTTCTGCAGAGGCTCCTGGGAGACATGTAACCACAATTCCCTTAGTGTTATTTTGGTTTAGGTGTGGTTCCACACTACGGATCATGAAATTCCCCTCTATGAGAAATTTCTGTTTGTTTATGTCCCTATTTGTATTGATTATGTTGTGTTTTCCTGCAATTGCAGGTTGTTGATTTTTTATCAAGGCTCCTGGGTGACACTTAACCACAATTTCTTTATGGTCACTGTGATCTAGGCTGATCTCCATGGATCATGGAATCTCCCTACACTGAGATTTGCTGTGCCTGAGGCTTGTTTGAGCAGTGCAAACCTGTTTCTGGTTGGAATGGCTGGGTTAGGAACCGGGGCATAACCCTCCTTCCTGGACCCCTTGCTTTGCCTCTTTCTTCGAACCACCTGCCAGTCCCTTGATCCTGTATCCTGTATTGGGCCATGACTGATAATTTGGCTGTAATGGTAGGGAGGGTAGGGAGGATGTGGTGGTCTGCTATGGAATGTCTTGCATTGTAGATCGTAGATCATGGCCCAGACATCCTGAAGCTGGGCTCTGAGATCCAGTATGACCCAACAAGCATGACAGGGTCCTGGCTGCTGAAGATATGACTTTATGTACAGTGCCCCACAATTCTTACAGCTGGCTATGTCCATTTTTTGTTGTAAAAGGGGTTATTGTGTAGCTCTCCTTCCTGTTGTTAGGCTGGAGGTGTGGATGAAAAGAATAAGAAAGCCCTTTATAATATAATATGTAGTGCTTCATCCTGCACTTTTTAGGAAGTGTGGGTGAAATTGAAAAGAAGTGTGGACAAAAAGAAAAAAGAAAGTCCTGTAAGAAATATTACATAGTGCTACTAATTGTACTTTTCAGTATGAGATGGATGAGTTGAATAAGAAGGCCCTGCGCAAGAAAGAAAAATAGAACAAGAACAAGAAACACATTTATTTTGGTTTTGTTTTGATTGCCCTGTCCTGTTCAGTGGCAGGAAGCGGGCGGCACCAGTCGACTATAAATGGCGGTGTCCCAGGGTGGGTGGGATTTGGGGGAGGTAGGAGGGTAATTCGATACAGCCTCTGTGAAGGAGAAAAACAATCAGTATGTTGCTGCACTACTGGGAAAAAATACACAGTTAAAACTACTCCGTTTTACAGTAGGAACCAGATATTTATGCCCCTAATGTGAGTGCTGGCTGCAGTGAGTGCATTTGTCCCCCAACTTCCCACAGCAACGGTATGCAGGCAGCGAGCTTGACAGAGTGCAGAGTGTTGTTTCTTCAGGCTGCTTTCCAGCTTTCTCCACTATCTGTCTGTCTATCTATCTATCTATCTATCTATCTATCTATCTATCTATCTATCTATCTATCTATCTACCTCTCTCTCACTCTCTTTAACTCTCTCTCTCTCTCTCTTTATCTCTCCGTCTCTCTCATCTAATCTTGCTGCCATCTAATCTAGCTAATTAACTGTGTTTTAACGTTTAATTAACTTGTTTTAATGTTTATTAAGCACACTGGGGTGCCCACTCCAGGTATGGCTTCTTTTTCTCCCCCCCACCTCTAGGTTGCCTGACCCCCTTCCCAATGTATAATAAAATTAAACTGTAAGTGGACTGGGATGCCCACCCACACTATTGCTTGTCTTAACCTCCCCAGATTGCCCGCCCCTGTTCCCACCATACTGTTGGTGGCAGCATTGAGGTGTCAACCCCTGGTGCTGCTGTACAGTAGCCTGACAGTGGGGTGCCCAATCCCCAGTGTCAGAATGTCCATGTCACGTCCCCTGTAAAGAAGAAAACCATCTCTCATTTTTTCCCCTGCAAAAAAAGAGAACGGTCCCTCACCGATCTGACCCTCCCCACCCTGAACTCCCACTCCCACTCAGCACCCACAACTCCACACAACCACCACACACCCTCACTCACCTGCACGTGTTCCATGGCGAAGATCCACTCTCCGATTGAAGCCATGTCTTGCTACTGTAACAGGCGACTGCTATATGCGAAATTAAGGTAAGTGTGGTTCAATGTATTTCAATGAGGTTCTTAACAATGATGCATAAGTTTGTAATTTTTGCATATTCGACTCCAAATTTTCAACATTGCCTTTTTGGGACCCCAACTCATGACCAATGGTGGTAGAATTATGCAAATCAGGCCCAAAAGGCAATTTTATGGTCACTTGGGAAAATCACTTTTTGAGTGGGATTTGAAAATTTGAACCACGCTTGTTCATGAGGTGGGGTCATAAGAAGGCTTTGCTGAAAATTTGGGGTCAAAATATGTGAAAATAGCAAAGCTATGAGTGTACATTAAAAAGTTTACCATGCTCACTCCTAACTTTGGTAATTTTAAATATTGTCACCTAAATTTTCAACCTAGCCATTTTTCACACCACCTCATGAACGCGACAGCTGTCATTTTTCAAATCCTGGCCAAAATGTGTTTTTGCACCTGTGGCGTGGAATCACGTTTCAGTGGTGCAGAATGATGTTTTGACGGGGATTTTAAAATTTTCACCTACTAGGTTCATGAGGTGAGGTAACAAGAAGGCTATACTAAAAATTTGGTGTACAACTACGGTAAAATGTCCAGTTTATGAGTGAACATTGCAGTATTTCAACGTTCACTCATAACTTTGCTAATTTTCAATATTTTGACTCCAAACTTTTAACATAGCCATTTTTCCACACCACCTCATAAACATCACGTGTCATTTTCTAAATCTTGGACAAGATGTGTTTTTGCATTTCTCGTGTGAAATCACATTTCGGCCAATATACTATAAATGGCACATTTCATATTTATACGGCAAATCGTAAAACAAATAGCTGGAAAATTTGGGGTCAGAATTTAAAAAACAATATAATTGTAAACAAACTTTGTGTGTAGTGGCATTCATGACCCCAGTGGGTATGCTTTGTGATCCCATGCTGCTGAGCTGACTTTTTTGGGGGGAGGGGGTGAGTTCATTGACCCAGCTGGATAGGGATGAGGTGGGGGATTGCACTGTTATGTGACACCCTTCCAGCCAGGGAATGAAAGCTGCAGGGTTGTCCATAAGGGCCCGGGTACCATATAGCAAAGACAGCTGTCCTCTTGGCATAGAGTCCTGCACCTCTGCACCTATGGGTGGCAGAGGGCTCTGTGCATTGGCTGACAGATGCACTCTTTGCCCTGTGCATTTGCATCTGTGGTCACATGGACTTGCTGGGACTACAGGGCCCTTTGCTTCTGTAGCCCACCAGACAGCCCCATGAATTCTTCACATCTGTCACTACATGTCTGTTGGCAGATGGAGTCTTCCCTTGGTGCTGGGCATCTGCATCAGTTCACACAGGTCCTGAAGGGACCTGTGTGAATAAGGATACAATTCTACTATCTCAAAAAGAAAGGAAATTCTTTGCAAAAAAACTTTGTTAATGCACCAATTAGGGTAATTTTAACACCACTAAAGTAGAGAAAAGTGGCATTAGGGCTAATTCCTCACCCCACCCCCCAAACAGCAAAAGGAAAAAATGTTAGGGTTTTGAGTCTCCAGAGTCTTGGCGAATCACTGGTGGGGTTTTCCATGGGGTTGTTAGCCTTAATGCTCACCCCATTCCCTGAGCAAACAACATCACACATGATCTCCTTTATTCACACAGGGCCTGCAGGGCACCGCATGACCGTACAACAGATTGTGCTGGTAACATGTGGCAAGACATCATTCTCTAGCTTTGAAGAGTGTATCACTATGAGGCAGTGGACTGGAGCTGTACCTTGTGTTTCAGACTGGAGGCTATGGGCTGGGGGGAGGGGTAAGCATTAGAGTTCACAACCCCAAGGAAGACCCCTTAGAAGAATTAGAAGTCAATCAAAAATGAAAAAATGTCAATCAAGAATAACAAAAAAGCATCGTATTTGGGGCACTCTTCTGAGAGCAGGCAAAAATGTTGCGTTTTTTTCAGCTGTTTTTTTTCATTTGGCCTGTGCATGCACTAAATTTGAAAACGTAGGGTTTGGAGTTGGTGGTGTTATGTTATTTGGGGTTGTCAACCCTAATGTTCATCCCCAGCCCATAGCCTCCTGTCCAAAGCACAAGGTTCAGCTCCAAGCCAGTGCCTCACAGGCATATGCTCTTTGGAGGCAGAGTAGTTTGTCTCCCTCCATTTTTTTAAAATGTATATTTCACTGAATTTTAAGATGATGATATGTTACGAAACAGACAGGTTGATGTATTCTATGATGCATAAGTAAACATAAATTCATAGAAAGCAGACAAAATATACATGTAAAAATCTAGAATTTTGTACCCTCATTGGGGTCAGAGGTTAAATATATTTATAACATACTATATGTCTAGTGTAATAGGATTGCTGCTGATGAAAAAGAATAATAATTCATTTTAATTTGTAGGTGTTGCTACATGTAACCAACAGACTCGGTTGTAGCTTTCTTCATGCAGAGTCCTGGTATGGGTGGGGGGAGGGGGCTGAAGTGGAGGGGAGGGGCATTATTGCATACGGCTGTAACAGGGGTGGGCACCCTATTTGTTTCAAATTGGGGGGGTGATGTTAGTGACACCAAGGTCTGCACCCTGTTATTGGCCTGTAAGAAATATATAATGGCTGGTGGGATTGGACACCTGCTGACCATTTCTATTGAAAGCATAGGTTGAAAGGGAGGGCTATACTGGCAGCGGAACTGAGCTCCCACCATCTGGTAACTCTCTATAAAATGTTGGTCTGGGGGGGGTGATACTGGTGGCAGGATTAGGCATTGGTTGTTGGGATGCCTTCTGAGGATAGGCGGCAGGTGTGATGTTAGCAGTGTGACTGAAAGTGATTTTGCTCACACTGATTTTGTCAGCCGGCTGACGAAAGCAGTGTGAAATACATCACTTTTGATGAAATCACGTTTCCTTCAAACTGCTTTTGTCAGCTGGCTGAGAAGACCGTTTGAAGGAACGGTCGAACTGCTAACAAAAAAAACATCCAGCTATCCTTAGAATGTTCATTTTTTGAACTGAGCATGCTCAGAAAATGACAGTTTTATTACTTATCTTTTAAAAACTTTATAAGTTAAAAACTTCAAACTTATAAAAACATGTATCTTGGGATAGATCTAGCACACCTGTAAGTTTCAGGTTTCAAAACCATTTTTTAGTTACAGGTGAGCAAAAAGAGTCTTAATTTTGGTGAATTTTAGCATTTTTGGACCTCAGTAACTTTGTCCCCTTCCCCCCAAGACCGATTCATACACAAAATTTTCAGGATCCAGATACCCTGGCTCAGTCTCCATGCCTACCAAAGTACGGGCAATTTGGTTGAATGGGGGCAGAGTTATTAAGGCTCAGAAATTGGGGTTTAACGTAGAAGTGCTTACTTGACCGCATATACAGGTGCTATCGCATATGCATACAACAGGAGTGAGGGTGAAAATTACAGGATAAAAAAGATATCTCGGCTAGTTACAGTAACAGCAACCATACCTCTCAACCTCTTGCCTCATGAATCAGGGACAATGCTTTAAAAAATCAGGGACAAAGACCCCAAATCAGGGACACATCTTAAAAACTGGTGCTATTCAGTCAGAAAGCTGACAGAGTAAAGAGATTTGTGTTAAGATGCATTTCCTGAAGAAGAACTAGTTTGTTACTTTAATGTTTGACATTATTTTGTGCTTTTAATCCCCACTGTTCTGTCACAAAAATACAAATTTTATGAGGGACAGAGGAAAAGTTTGAGGATAAATCAGGGACATCCCTGAAAATCAGGGACAGTTGAGAGGTATGACAGCAACATATCAACAATTTGTTGTTACTGTTGTCAGAATGGATATTTTTTGTTACTTTCATCACAGTGGAATACAGAACCAAAGAGCAGCTTTCAAAATGCTGATGCCATCAGAGTGTCTAGTGCAGCACTGAACCCAGCTGTTAAAATCAAAGAACAGCAGTACCATCTTCAAACAAACTGCAGATTTAAAAGCTATAACTTGTTAACTACTGTTGTATATATTGAATGTACAATAGCTTCAGCTAGAAGCAGGGAAATCCTGGACTCTCTGCAGGGGTGTTCCTCAGGCAACTTTTCAGTGAACCCACTTGTGATGGGGCAATACTGGACATGGTACTGACTAACAGGGACAGTGTTGCAGACATCAAGGTGGGAGGCCACCTAAGGACCAGTAATCACTGTACGGTGTGATTCAGTGTAAGGACAGCTGCAGAATCGAACCACGCAAGGGCAAGGGTCGTGGACATCAGGAGAGCAGATTTTATAAAGATGGGTGAATGCTTCAAGGATGGCCTGGCCGGGGTGGAGGTGGGGGTGGCTTGGGACAGGGGTGTAGCCAGGGATTTCAGATCTACACACCAAGTGGACTCACTGCTACCTCCTGCCCCCAGTGTAGCCAGACAACATACAAATGTACACCAGGACCGTGTTTGTTGCCTCATTTGGCACAATACATACAACTTTTGTATCTCATGGCAGTGGTTGCTGCCATGCATGGGTAAATAGAAATGCCATGCATCGTTCCCTAGAACACCCACATACCAGCCCAGAGCCTGTAAAATTGTATTGCCCTTAGAATGCAAAGACTGTATTAGTGACTAGTCCTTCTAGTTTCGACTCCTATGAATAAAATTACAGAAAGGTTCAATATTTTCTTTTTTTTTTTTTACACTTGCTATTTACACCTTCCCTACTCCATGCTCCTCTCGGGAGCGCCTGACATCTGCCTCGGTTCCTTCCGTACCTGGAGCCCCACAGTGGTCCCCCCATGTAGCCTTGGATTCCCCCCCAGGTGGGGATGAGGTGGGGCCCAAGCACCCTGAGCTAACTTCACTTTGTCGGGGCCACCACATGGGACAGGCAGGGGACCATTGAGGTCTGTGCTGGCGCTCCGTCTACCCGGAGCGATGGAGGTGTTTTTTCTCCCCTGTTTCTCTGGGCGTGCCATGCGCCCAGACGTCAGGGCGGAGCTCCACCAACGTATGGCATGCCCAACCCTCCTGGATTGGCCAGGCACTTGCTGAACCCCAGGCCTTCGCCTGGGGTCAGTCAAACAACAAACCTTTTCCCTCCTCCCTCCCTGGAGAAGGCGAGCAGTCCACGGATGCTCAGCCTTCTCCCCCGCCAGCCCTCCAGCAGTATTTTCTTTGTTAGTTTTCATGGAAAAAGGAAGCAGTTCATAGCTTATTTGCTACCCCTTAAATGAAGTTGCACACCATGGAGTGCATGGAGTATGTCTGCCTACACACATGGCTTGGGGGGTTGGAGGAAGCTATGGGAGAAAATAAAAGGAACATAGGGAAGACAACAAACCTTTGCATCAGACAAGTGAGCAAAAGCAAGAGGAAAAAGAAACCGCCATGTTTCTTGCAAGAGGTGACTGAAAAGGTAAAGGCAAAAAGTGTAACATTCAGAAAGTATAAGGAGATTGAAGGAGGCTAGGGAGGTGTATCAGGGGAAACAGGGAAGCAGGGAAAGCAGTAAGGAGTGCAAAGGCTCAAACTGAAGAGAGAGACTAGCCCAAGAGGTAATGGAAGGGGACACAATATTCGTTAGGTATGTAAGTGAAAAGAGAATGATCAGGAGTAGGATTGTAAGGTTAAAAAGGGAAGGGGATTTATGAAAATAATTTAGAGGCCACACTGCTGCTGAAAGAATTCAGCCTGGACTACTCCGAGACAGGGCCCCTCAAATTGGAACAAGAGCTGCACAGAGGAGTTTGGAACATGATAGGAGGAAGCAGGAAACGACCACACTTTGAAGATGACTTGCCAGTTCATATTCAGAAAGACATTAAAAAACTGCTGCAGACAGGAGAAACCAGTGGAAACCAAGATGGAAAAAAGAAACTGGGCTGTATAACCTTGGTGCAGTTTTACTGGACATGTTATGGACAGTCAGTCCTCCAGGGGTGTGAACAAAGGAGGTGATTCATCTTTTGCTTCACTCACTTCAGAGAGGCTGCGAAGAAGTGAGAAGCGATGAGTTAATGAAACTTAAGGTATTTTATATGCAGAATACATACAGAGGAAGAGAGAGGAGAAGAATTTAATTCTCAAACAAAAAAGGGGGGAGGGGGAAGAAGGAAGAAGTATTGATGGGAGGGGAAGGGGGAATGGGAGGGAGGAAGGAGGGTATAGGAAAGGGCAAGCTACGAAGGTGGGGGTGGAAAGAATTGGTTTTAATGGGAGACAGGAGGAAGAGTCCCCACCTGAGACAGATGGAAGATGAGGTCTCTGCAGAGATGGCAGAGAAACTAATTATAGAGAAGGCAATATGCAAAGGTTAGGACCCTGACACAAGGGGATTCGCAGCCAGTAGGAGGGGATGAAATAACCCATTCTTATGAAGTACAACCTCCATTCCTGGGAATTGGCTGGGGGGGGGGTGACAGGAGATGCAGTTAGTCAACTGAAGGGTTATTAACAGTTTTTAAGGCAAATAATTAGAGGAGATGTGTTCACGAAGCCAAGAAAAATGAGCAGGGAGAATGGGAAGGGGTGAGGTGGGGTGCAGACTGTCTGAGAACAGAAACAGCTGGACCTGCTTGTGGGGGTTAGTGACCTCCTTATTATTATCATAGGAGTCACTACTCACACAAACAGCGTGAGGATTGGCCAGGGATCTTGAGTGTACCTGAAGGGGTCCTTCAGGTACACTCAACCAACTTGAGGCAACACAGACACCTCAAATACGGATATTACCTCTCAAGCTGCCTTGAAGTCAGAAATTGTGTTCTATGAGCAGTAACATGGTGTTCTTGAATGTAAATAAGTTATGGTGGAAATGTTTTTGTTACCATTATAATATTTTATCAACAGATCAGAAGGTGCAGACAAATGTAAAATGTGCAATGCAGTACATCAAACTAAGAGCAGAAATAGGGGGTAGACCGCACCCTGAGAAACAATGGTGTTATTTGTTTAAAAATACAAATGGTTAAAGTCACAATTACCATCCTAAATGTGAAAGGGATAAATTCGGTGGTCAAAAGAACTAGAGTGCTGGGAGAACTCAAAAATCTACATACAGACATAGCATTTATTCAAGAGACACATTTATCAGAGATGGAACTATCGAAACTGTAAAGAGGGTGAGTGGGACAAGTACTGGGATCCTCCACGGAAAATGCCAAAAAGAACAGAGTTGCTATTTTAATTGAAAAGGGCTGGGACTCTGGGTTTCAAATTGGAAAACAGACAAGGAAGGGAAATGGATACTGATATCAGGTCAGATGCAAGGAATCAAAATACACTTGTTGAAAGTCTACGCCCCAAACTCTGGAGCATCCCCCTTTTTCAGGACAGTGCTGGGAGAGGTAACCTCCCTGACTGAAGGCTACCTAATATTAGGTGGCAACTTCACTTGTGTTTGGGACCCATAACAAGACAGGTCAACCCAGAATCAATATGCCAACAGGACAGCAAGTAAAACACTTAGAGATCTGATTCAGGAACTGGGGATAACGGACTTCTAGAGGGAACAACATAAGAATAATAGAAATTACACCTTCTTTTCACATCCGAATCAGGCCTACTCTAGAATAGACATGTTTTTTACACACAAGGCACATATTTACAGGGTGATAGATAGCAACATCCATCCTATTTTAATATCAGATCACACCCCTATAACTTTGCAAGTTCAGTTTGGCCAGACAGTAAAACACACAAGTTGGAGATTTAGCACCTCTTTATTAAATGATAAAATGTTTAAAACAACCAAGACAGATCATATTAAACAATACAGACAGTTGAATGAAGGTCGGGGACAGGAAGAACCAATACTCTGGGATGCTACGAAAGCAGTTTTAAGAGACCACATTATCAACTGGTCAGCTTCGAAGAAAAGACAGCGTGCAGCTAGGCAGGTGACCCTAGAGGAGAAAAAAGAGTCAGAGCTGATTCACAAACAAAGAGGAGGTGGAAAGACCTTAAAGGAAATTAAACAGTTTAAAATGGAATTACAGGAGTTACTGAATAGAAAAATTGAAGTGCAACTTAGATATTCAGCACGGAGATACTGTGAGGTGGGAGGCAGAGCTACAGCTCTACTAGCCCTCTGAACCAAAAAGGAAACTGCAGCAAGTACAGTGGGCAACATAGTGAATCAACAGAACAGTGGAACTGAGGAGGTGGATCCCAATAAAACTGCATCTACTTTTGCACAGTACTATGCAAAGCTATACTCAGAAGAGCAGGCACCACAGAGAGATTCTAAGAGTGAGGCTTTCTTGGAAAACCTTGACCTGTCTAAGCTGACCCTAGAAGAAATCAACGACCTAAATGAACTGATAACAGGCATGGAAACCAAAACAGTAATTGTGAATCTCCCAACAAAAAAATCCCCAGGCTCTGATGGCCTCAATACAGACTTCTATAAAATGTTTTCCAAACAACTCACCCCTCTACTAGGAAAATTATTTAGGCATTGTCAAAAGGAAGGAGTTATTCCACATACATGGAATGAAGCCACTATTACAGTCTTGCCTAAGGAAGGTAAGGATTGGAAATTGCGTGAATCTTATAGGCCAATATCCCTTCTTGAATCAAGATTTTAAAATCTTTACTAAAATATGGGCAACCAGATTACAAAAAGTAGCAGCTAAATTGGTACACCTGGATCAAATGGGCTTTATCCCAGGGAGACACCTGAAAGACAATGTAAAGCATATGTTAAACATACTGGAGGAGGGCTGTCATAGGAGGTAATCCAAAATAGCCATTCTTATAGATGCCGAAAAAGCCTTTGATAGGCTGAATTGGGAATTTTTAAAAAAGATGCTTAACCATATGGGATTTAAGGGATAATTTATGACAACACCGCATGCCATCTACAACAAGCAACAGCTCGTGTTAAGGTTAATGGCACACTGTCAGGTGGCCTTGATATCCATAGAGTACAAGACAGGGATTCCCCCTGTCACCTCTGCTGTTCGCCCTGAGCATCGAACCCTTAGCCAAAGCAATAAGAGTGCACCCTAACATTCAAGGCATTATGGTGGGCGGGGTGGACAACAGAGTGTCGTTATACGCAGATGATACAGTGGTATATTTAAGAGACCCTCAAACATGTTTACACCATCTACTGAAGATGATTAGTCCAGAATGGAGGGATCTCAGGCTTTAAAATTAATCTAGGAAAGACCGAAATTATCCAAGTTAGTGGCCAGACCACAGAACAAGTTAGAGCACAACTCCCAGGGAGATGGGGAGCAGAATCAATCAGGTACTTGGGGGGCACAGATTCCCCAAAACCTATCTCAAATATACATATATATATATATATATATATATAGCAAAACAAAATGGTTATATTAAATGCATGCTGAAAATAGAAAATAGAGTTAAAAATCTACGTTTCGACCTTAGGTCTTCTTCAGGAAATATCTAAAAGAGAAAAAAAACAAGTTAGTGTTATTTTTTTCCTCTTTAGATATTTCTTCCTGAAGAAGACCTAAGGTCGAAACGTAGATTTTTAACTCTATTTTCTATTTTCAGCGTGCATTTAATATAACCATTTTGTTTTGCTTTTAGACCACATGCTGACGCAGCACCTTGTCTTTGTTTTTTTACAACTATATATATATACGAAATTATGGGAAGCTTAAAAAATAAATTTATACAGACTTAAATCACTGGGCTAAACTCCCAACTTCATTCACAAACAGAGTAGAATTCTGTAAGATGAATGTGCTCCAAATATTTTTCTTTTTTTCCAAAACCTACATATAAAGATACCAAGGAGAGATTGGAAAGAGATTACTGATAAAATGAGAGCGTTTATTTGGCAAGGCAGAAAGCCTAGGCTCCAATAGCAGCTGCTTATGAGACATAGCTTAAGGTGTTACAGTGTGCCTAATCTTAAAAAACTACTACTTAGCAGCACAATTAAATGACCTATAGAATTATCTAACCCACTGGTAGATACCATATGGAAAGATATAGAGGAAGGAACAAATCAGAGAGCTAATCTGAAAAGTTTGGTATGGGATACCACACATAAAGCAGAAATTAAAGAAGTAACAAGTAGATGGACCAGGCAGACATTCATAAACTGGGTAGAAGTAAAAAGAAAACGTAATATACGAACCAAACAACTGCAATGGATACCTATCTGGAAGATCAACAGTTTCATGCCAGCCAGACTAGACAATCCTTTCAAAACCTGGGGGATTAGAGGCCTCACAAATATCTCTCGATTCTTGGAGGGTGACCAGATTAAAACCTTCACACAGGTACAGAGGGAGTATCATTTACCACCCAGAGATTTCTTTCGATACCTCCAAATTAGATCATTGATCATTTATTAAAGAGAAAGATCTACAGATAGTGGAGGGTGAGGCTCAACACCCTTTAGTAAAACAAATTCACCACCTATCACATTCAACTGAACCTAGGCAGGTCATCTCAAAATTATACATGATGTTAAATGCAGAAGTAGGTGCAGAGAGGGTGGAGAAAATTCAAATAAGGTGGGAGACGGAACTACACAAAGCAATTTCCCCCGAGGACTGATCTCAGGTATGGCAATCTACACATAAGACAACACTGTCAGGAGTTGGAGGGAATTCAAGTGGAAAGTAATCAGATGATATTTCTTATCACCTAATAAGTTAAAACACTTCAGACCGGAGACCTCTGACGGGGGCAGAAGGGACATATACACACATGTTTTGGGACTGTGTGACAATACAGGACTTTTGGGACAGTGTAAAATCACATATCCAGAAAGTATTTGAACTGCCAGAAGAACTGGGAGGAGAAAACCTAGTGCTGAGCCAATATCCCAGACAGTTGTAAGGGAACAACCAACACTATATGTTTAACATATTGATAATGGCAGCAATCAAAGCCATAATACAGAAATGGTTAACTGTCGCATCTCCTACACTGCAGGAGTTGATACAAAAAACAGTAGAAAGATTAAGGAGATGAAACTTAGTACAGCTTGCCTGAACCTTAGAACAGAACAATTTAATTCCAGATGGCTTCCCTTTTTCCACTTGATAGAGGAAATAGAGGGTACACAAATTCTGGAACAACTGACCCAAGACTGATGCCACCAGAAATCAAGGTAAAGATGTACAATATCTTCTTTATTACTAATTATACAGAGGTATTGCACAAGATAAAAGAAGCATACTTTATAGCAAGATCTGCACAAGTTTACAAATGTTTGTTCAGTTACTGGTAGTTTAGGAATGAAATAGGAGTGAGTTAACAGAGAAGAGCAATCAGTCACTCAGAAGTTACAGATGGACTTCATACTTAAGCCATAGAATAAAGGGAAAATGCATGAAGAGATTATACAAAATTAACTGTAAAAGCTAGGAAACAAATGCTAAGATATCCATAATGTATGAAATATGTAATGTGATCTGATGCTTGAATACAAAAAAATAAGTTTTTTTTTTAAAAAAAAGGGAAGGGGGACTGTGTAGAAGGGGACAAGGAAAAGGAATACATCCTGAGGGAGGGAAGTGGACACTAGTCCTTTTTTGGAGGCTAGAGTCCTAAAGGGGCTTGCTCATCTGAAGGTAGACAAAGCAATAGGCCAAATGGGGTTCATCCAAGGGTATTGAGGGAGCTCAGGGAAATTCTGGCTGCACCTCTGAAAATTCTATTTCACAGCTTACTGGAAACAAGCATGGGTCTAGAGGACTGGAGGCATGGATGTAGTCCCACTACACAAAAGTGGTGGCAGGGAGGATGCTGACAATTATATGCCAGTCAACCTGACATCGGTGATGGGCAAGTTAATGGAAGCACTGCTGAAGGAAAGGATTGTGGAAGATCTTGAATCCAGTGGGTTACAAGATCTGAGGCAGCATGGTTTCACATAAGTAAGGTCATGTCAAATGAATCTGATAGATTTCTTTGACTGGATGACCAAGGAACTAGATCATGGTGCAGTGGTGGACACTGACTACCTAAATTTCAGTAAGACTTTCAACCCGCTCTACATAGGAGACTAATAAGCACAGCTTAGGAATGAGACCAAAAGTGGTAAACTGGATAAGAAATTGGTTAGGGGATGACTGCAGAGGGTGGTAATAAATGGAATTCATGTTAAGGAAGGGAGGGTGACCAGTTGGGTGCCTCAGGGATCAGTGCTGGGACCAGTCCTCTTTAATTTCTTTACAAGTGACATTGCAGAGGAGCTGGAAGTGAAGGTCTGACTCTTTGTGGATGACACCAAAATCTGCAATAAGATTGTCACTATGGGGGTGTGGAAAGGATGAGCAGAGACCTGAGAAAACTAGAGGAGTGATCAAGGGCATGGCTGCTGGGTTTCAATGTGAAAAAGTGAAAAATAATGTACTTAGGGCACAGAAAGTGTACAGAGTAGAAAAAAAGGGACAGAGTAGAAAAAAAAATGGGTGGAGTGGTTTTGAATTCTATATATAGAGAATGTGCAATGGGCTGACTCATAATATGTAATAAATCTTCAAGTGTGTGGGGCCAGGACCATAACACACAAGATGCAGAGCCACAAGTTAGTTATGAAAGTCTTGACCACTCACAAGTGATGATGAATTGCTATAACGAGTCAGGCTAACACAAAAACATAGAAACATAGAATTACATTGAAACATAAAAATATAGAATTTGATAGCAGATAAGGGCCGCTAGGCCCATCCAGCCTGCCGATATGATTACCTTCTGGTATCTTTCCTGTTTTCTTCTGTTGTCTACCCTGCCACAGAGCTTAGTGTTATCTACAAAGAGACAAATCTTGCCCTGAATTCTTTCTCCCATGTTGCTGATGAACATATTGTAAAGGACTGGGTCCAGGACCGATCCTTGTGGCACCCCACTGGTGACCACCCTCTCCTCTGATTTGACTCCATTAACCACAATCCTCTGCTGTCTCTCTTCCAACTTGTTTATCACCCATTTAACTGTGTCCTTCACTGTACCCAGATCCTCTAGCTTCTTCAGCAACCTTCTGTGAGGCAACGAGTCGAACGCCTTGCTAAAATCAAAGTAGAGTAAATCCATAGCATGGCCCTTATCCACTGCCTTCATACTATCAAGTTTGTCTGACAAGACCTCCCTACCAAGAACCCATGTTGTTTACTATCCTGGAGTTCACTGCTCTCCAGGAAGTTCACAAGGTCCTCTCTGATGAGTGTTTCCATCAGTTTACCCACAATAGAGGTAAGACTGACTGGTTGATAGTTACCCAGTTGGTCCCCCTCCCTCCCATGGAGCAGGACTATGTCCACTACCCTCCAGTCTTTTGGAACTACCCCTGTCTGAATTTAACTATTGAATAGCCCTACCAGGGGATCAGTTATTTGCATTGCTACTTCCGTGAGCACCCTCAGATGTATCCTATCTGGCCCTGGGATCTTATCTATTTTTAGGGCTGCTAGCTCTTTCTGAACCCTTTCACTGGGTAAATACTTGTTGTCTCATGTCAGGGATCTCCCTTACAGCTGCCTTAATGCCTCATTCTGGCAGGGGCCCTCTGTCTTCCTATGGGAATACAGAGCAAAAGTAGTCATTAAGCATTGCTGCTTTCTGACCATCCTCCTCAATTACCCTACCCTCCTTTGTTAGCATAACAATTCCTCCTCCCTTTTTTCTTTTTTCCCTAATATATCTAAAGAACAGTTTTTCCCCTCCCATGACCCCCTCTGCAATACACAGCTCTGAGTCTGCCTTTGTTTCTCGGACCACCCTCTTGGTTTCCCTTTTTCTCATTTGGTGCTCTCCCCATTTTCCTTCCCTTGTTTTTTCTTGTACCTGGTGAATGCCTTCTTTTTAGCTCTCATTGCTTCTCTGACCTTTCCAGAGAACCACGTTGGTCTCATGTACCATTTTCTCTTGATTACCGTTCTCATGCCAGGCTTTATTGCCTCAAGAATAGCCCCCTTGTTTGCCTGTTGCCTCAAGAATAGCCTCCTTGACTGTCCGTTGCCTCAAGAATGGCTCTCTTGTTCCCCCCCATCTTTCCTCCACATCCCTGATGCTGTCCACTCCATCTGATGGAGGTCTGCCCTTCTGAAATTCAAAACTTCAGCCTTTGATGAAGGCTTACGTGTCCCAAGGGCCAGGTCAATGCATACAGAGTTATGGATGCTGGACCCCAGTGGCTCCCCTGTGTTCACTCCTCCTACCACTTCCGAGTTAGTGGGCACCACGTCGAGAATGGCAGCCTGCCTAGTGAGTTCCTTGACCAGCTGCATCAGCAGGCAGTCCTGCAATGTATCCAGCATGAACTGACCTCTGGAGCTCCTGGCCGCTCAAATGACTCAATCAATTTCTGGGAAGTTTAGATCTCCCACCACCACCTCCCCCTTTTCCACTTTCTGCTCCTAGCTTCTGCTCCCTCTTTTCCCACTGTCCTGGAGGTCTGTAGATCACCCCATCTGTAGTTTCTTGCCTGAGGATGTAATGAGTGGTACCCACAGCAGTTCTGTCTCCCCATTACTTCCCCCGATGTTTCCATCCTCCACTGCCTCGATGCCCTCCCTAACATATAGGACTACGCCTCCTTCTCTACCTTTTTCTCTATCCCATCTAAACACTGTGTAGCCTGGGATTGTCAGGTCCCAATCGTTATTCTCTATGGCCCAAGTTTCTGTGCTGGCTACTAGATTGTGTCTGCCACCATTGAGTGGAGCTCACTAATTTTATTTCCCAGACTCCTGGAATTAAGTCAGACCCCTTTACATCTTTCTCCTGATCTGCTCTTGCTTTTTCTTATTCCTTCTTCTTCCCTAGTCTCCTTAATTTTTTTAATTTTTCATACTGAATGTAGGTTTTGTCAGCCATCTTCTCACTGGCCTCTCCCTCTAATCTAATTTGAACTTCAACTTTACTATTACCCACCTTGCAGCTATTAGTCCTCTGTTCAGGCGGAGCCCTAGCTAGGTTCCCCACCTGCTCTCCCTTCTCAGTCGCTTCCTAGCCTCTGTCTCCTCTGCAGTCAGTTTAACTGTCCAGTGTAAATGACAAACATCTGCCCCAGTGCACTGGCCCCTCTCCTATCAGATGAAGGCTATTTCCCTTGAAGAGCCTCCTGTCCCAGAAGTCCCCGCAGTCCCACACAAAGTGGTACCCTACCTCCTGATACCATCACTTCAACCACCCATTAAACTCTTTAATCTCTTCCTTCCTTATTCTAATGTTCCCATTCCTCCTATTCCACACAGGGAGGACCTCGGAAAAGGCCAGGGAAGCCGAGTGTGTCTTCAGTCTGTCCCCAAGCCTCTTAAAGTTCTGCTTCACTGCATTCACAGGCTCGTTCATCAAATTGTCGGTATCCAAGTGTACCAGCACCCCTAGTCCCCCTCCCCCTTCTTTACCATCCTCCCTATCCTATCTGTATCCCTGATGGTGATGCACCAGGAAGGCATCTGACCATTTCATTCCCCTTCCCACCACTCTCTCTACTCCCCTAATCATTGAGTCACCAATCACTAAGGCTCTCCTTGCTGAATTCCTCCTGCTCACCTCCCCCAGGTGCTATGTAGTCATCCTACCCATTTCCCCAGACTGACTGAGAGTCCCCTCAACAGAGTCAGGTACCTAAACACCTCCCGGGGTGCAAAGTGATTTGCTCTCTGAATGGTGTGAGATTGGTTGAACTCATTGTGGCTGCCCTTGCCACCCTTCCCCGTCCCTTTCCCCACCACACTCCAGTCCCCTGGCCAGTGGGCCTCTGGGGGACTCCAGGGGGTGTACCCCAGCTGAGATATCTTTTCTCTTGCAGCTACCAGTTAAGCACAGAACTCCGCAAAGATCCTGCAGATGGGGTAGTGGCCCCTTCTCCAGAGTGTAACCCTGCAGAAAAGCACCCCACAGTCCCCCCCAACTAACTACCTCCCCGCTGCACTGCATCTGCATACTAATCCTATGATAACCCCCAGATTGTTTTTAATAACTTGCTTTCGTCTATCTGCCTAGTATCCTTAGACTAGAAACAAAAAGGCTTACCTTATATATGGAGTTCTGTTATATTTGGAGTATGTTCTACACCTCCCTTACTTATTATCTTAACCCTTGGTTAATTACAATTATATATTTGAATATGTATAATATACATATACTGTACATATACATAAATACCTGTTTTACTTGTATCATCCAAATGTAGCAAATCTCAATATTCAAGAACTCAGTGGGCTGCTACTTAAGATGTTCTATGAGAACTAGAACACAGGTTAGTGCTTGATGGGGTGTGGCTTGTAGCTATTGGTGACATCACTCATGGTAACTGCACTAGGTGGGTGGGCTCCTGTGCATGGAATTAGTCTTGTATTTTTCTTGGCTCTGTGTGGTAATTGAGCCTTCTAGTTAGGCAGTACAGGCAGTTCGAATTGCCTATTGAGTACATAAGCAAGCTTGTTTATGGAGCTTCCTGCTTTATGGAGACAGGGTAAGCTGGTGGCTTTCTGAGCCTCCTGGTGAGACACAGTTTTTATGTTTTCTTACACACATGTGCAAAGTGAACATATTGTTGCTGTAGTGTATAGCTTGTGTATGTGTGTACTGTATAAGCCAATGGATGCAGAAATGCAGGAGGCTTGCCTCTCAAAAAACATTTTTGAGGAGGCCGACGATGACAATGTTTAGCTGCCTGATGGGCGTAAACTTCTCGTAGTTCAAAGGAGAAAGCCTCACCAATCACATTAGTTTTTTACCCATTAGCCAGCTAGCAGACGTCATCAGGCTTTGAAGATAAACATTAAGCCTCACACGTGTGTGTGTGTGTGTGTGTGTGTGTGTGTGTTTCTAGTTACAGACAGGAAGTGCCTATTTGAAAGCATTAAAAGAAGAAGGAGAAAAAAACAGCACGCAGAATGCAAATATAATAGCCTCAAATATGTTAACAGCATGTCGATAATGAACAGAAAACACCAGCAATAGTTGATTTAAATTATGGTACATATTATGTTCCCTTTAAAGAGCCCTTCATACCAGTTGGTTAACTTTGAAAACTGAATGACACAATTCAGTTTATCATTCAAATATTTTTGCAATCCTTTTTTTATATGGACTTTGTCCTCCTGCCCCTCCTCATCGGTCCTCTTCTGCTTTCGAACCCCAGCCCCCTCACCCATCCTCCAGGACTTACCCCCATCTACTTCTTACCTCGTTGTGTGAGTGGGTGCCATGGATGATGGTAGTGCAGTGCCTTTAGGGTCGCAGCTTCACCCTACAGTTAGAGGTTCGTTTTTGCCCATTATTCCCAGAGTCAGAGCCGGTGGTGTGCAGTGGCACATGTAGACCGTGAAGACAGTGCATGCTTTCAATGCCCACCTCTAACTTTCAGTTCTGGTGACTGCTGCTGCACCACCTACACTTCACTAGGTGGCAGCCAAGCAGCAGTACACACTGTCCTCCCACTGCAAAGGAGTGGAGGAGATCCGTCAATGCACATTAAATCCTCCCCCTCCTTCTGCCAGGCTCTGAGCGACCTTGGTTCAGTCCTAAACCCAGGTTGCTGGTGTGGCAGTAGGTGAGGTGTCCAGCACCTCAGCCCTCCACATTACTTGCCTAGCTACAAATTTACTGTAGCGTAGATTCTTAAAAATATTGTTTGTGGTCTGGGGCTGAACCTGCAACCCACTGTTTTACAAGTCTGTGCTTTTACCCTGTCTACCATTCAGCCAGAACTATATTTTGTGCAGTTATCTCTCCTTTTTCTTTATTTAATGAGGGCAGTGACATAAAAACAAGATTTTGAAGAACTGTGACTGCAGAAGCAGACAAGCAAACAGAGCAAACAGGGCAGAGATCCTGTTTCCATGCAAATGTCCTTAGCAATAAACAAATAAGGGCAACAGTTACAAAAAGGGTAAGTATAAACTAAATCATGTCTAGATATTATTTTTACAGAGCTGTCCCAACAACATCAGGGGCTTTTTAAAGCCATGTTACACTGCAAGCAAACATTCACCATTAATACATGTTTGTTTATATTTGTACTGTTGTTTTTCCTTCCATTTGTTGTACTTTTTAAGTTTTAGATCTTTTGCGGCTTGTTTAGATGTTCTTGTTGGTTGTTTTGGAGGATAGTTTTTGAAATCTGTTAGGGCTGGTCTTTTTCTGGCATCTGTTTTTGTGGTTTTATGGGATTTTGTCTGAAGTGGATGTGAGGTCTGTATCCTTTTCCCATGTGTAGTATGGCTGTGATAGTTCTGGTTCTGGTCTGCAAAGTGTATCCTGGGTTGTAGGTTTTCACAGTGTTGGTTCTGGTTGTATTGCCAATACATTTAAAATGATCTTTTGCTTGTTGTGTGAGAGTGCAGAATAATTATTTATTGAATGTAGGTTTTGCATTCTGATACATGTGCTATTTCAGTTGGTGGTAAGCTGTAGTTCACAAACATTTTTATAGATGTTTTGCGGGTACTGTGATTGGTTATACACAGAAACATATAAACATATAAACATGGAAGTTGTTGGCAGATAAGGACCACTTGGCTCACCTAGTCTGCCCAGAATTGTTGTCCAGTAGTTCTGCTAATTCTTTTATTGTTTTCATTAGTGTTCTGAGCTTGTTTTCTCCAGTTTTCATATTGTGGAACCAGAGTGCTAAAAAAGTTATTTTGGATAGTGTTCCAATTTCATTTGATGCTATTTTTAAACAATACTTTAGCACTGTTTCAACCTGGTCATCTTTATGCTTTCAATTTTCTGTTCCCAGGACGAAGACTTCAACTGGACAAAAAAACAATGTTTTATTTATTTATTTACAGAGGGTTCGGAAAGTACCTTTGAGTCAGAGACTCCTTTTCAAAGGTTCCACGTCACAGAAATTACATACAAAGACATACAGTTATATAGCTGTTCATTAGTACGCAGTCAGGTTGTTACAAGTACAATTGTATGGCTAACAGTCAAATACTAGGAATAATTAGTGCAATCAAGCAATACATATAAAAACTCAGATCTAGAGCTAGGCATGGGGGACTCAGGTGGGGGGCAGGTAGGGTAGAAGAAGCCGGCCAAAGGTCTTAGGAAGGTAGTGGGAGGTGTTTCTGTGGCAGTCACATTGGTTTGAGGACTGGATGTGGTCTCTAAGAGAAGTTTTAAAGGGTCCAAGTCTGCTCTCATTGACGAGTGGGGTGGGTAGGCTGTTCACCCGAGAAGGGGCTCTGCAGCTAAAGGACCTTTGGAGTTGGGAGGTATGGCAGTGAGGGACAGAGAGGAGATGCTTACCAGAGCTACAAGTATGCTTAAGTATCAGGGCTGGGCAAATTAGGGGTGTGAGTCCTGGGGGGCAGTGGCCTAGGGCAATTTTCTTTGCCATGAGGCAGGTGTGAAACCTAATTCTATTGTCAAGGTTAAGCCAGTTGGTATCATTATATAGAGAGCATGTACTGTATGAGTTAGGCGGTCACAGCCCAGGGTGAGGTGACAGGCTTTATTTAGGGAGAAACGAAGTCTATGGAGGGCCGAGATGTTCACTGCACTATAGATAAGTAAGCCATAATCAAGCAGGGAGAGGACAGAGGAGACAGCGAGCCTCATGGCATTTGTGGTAAAACAATTTTTGAAGCGATACAGTAGACTGTGCCGAACATTGAGGGTGGTAGATAGAAGGTGTATATGTTGGTGGAAAGTAAGTGCAGGGTCTAGAGTAATGCCCAAGTATTTAAAGGAGTTCACTTGCTCAAGAGGGGTCAGATTGGCAGTTCGTACCTGGGGGCAAAGTTTCTTCCTAGAGTTAAGGGTGTGTGAAAAGAACATAACCTTGGTCTTATTATAGTTCAGGATAAGGCATTGTGTGGAGAACCATTTTTCAGCACCACTAAAGGAGGATTGGAGGGAGAGGTGGAGTTGCATAGGGTCAGAGTTGGAGGTATACAGGGCAGCATCATCTTCATATAGTAGCAGGTTGCCAGAGCAGGACCTGGGGAGGGAGTTAAGGAAGAGGCTGAACAGTAGTGGTTCAAGGAGGGACCTCTGCGGGACACCTGAGAGAAAAGGTAGCCTATTAGATAGGGTGTTACCAATTTTGACCTGTTGGAAATGGTTAGACAGGTAATCAGTGAACCAGCCAAGGGCATCCCAAGAGAAACCAATGTTGGACAGTGTGGCTAGCAGGAGCACAGCCCCCTCCAAAGAAAAAGAAGTCAACAGTGAACGGTTCTATGCCAACTGCAATTATAGTCAACACAGAGCCGTCACTGTAATCTGCCATCTTTTTTTTTTAATTCACTACCCCACCTTTATCCTGTGTTAATAATTCTTCAAATAGTTTTAGACATGCATTGAAAAAAACACCTTTTTGTTCTAATTGTCAATGTAAATGTTTTTCTAATAAACCTTATTATATTGGTTAAGTATATTTAAATTGTATGTTCTACTGTTTTATTCTTGTATTGTATATCTGTTAAATGATCTGGTCGCCCATGAAAATGGGTCTTTGGCCCATAGACTTTCCAAATTTTAAATAAATAAAACAGAAAACAAAACAAAAATAAAGTGAGTCTGGTTTGGCATTAATATTTGGGGTGAGGTAAAAGGGTGTGCTGTTATTCATCATCTGTTGTGGTCTCTGCTGTGCATTTACTTCATAGGTTGTTATGGGGTCTTTTTCTGGGTCGGTTGTATTGGTACATTTTTGTTTTTGTCGTGTGTCTCTTAGGTTTGCCCCAGTCCTGGTTTTTGTTTGACATTCTGTATATTCAATATAAGGTATTTGTGTCCGTATGTCGATCGCCCCTCAACACCCACACTGCGAACGACATTACAGCAACAACACTGACAGGTCGCTGTACTGTCACCGTGGGATCTGGCACTGCTTTCTGGGGGTCTTGCACCCCCTCCCTGAATCAACTCCGACTCGGAGTTGATTAGTTTAATTACGCGGGGTGTGGGGGCAGAGTCCCCCCCAAAGAAAAAGAAGTCAACAGTGAACAGTTCTATGCCAACTGCAATTATGGTCGACACAGAGCCATCGCTGTAGCATCAGTCGACAACGAAGTTGCTGAACCGATATCATAGAGCCATTTGTGTCTGGGTGCATCTTATATAGAAACATAGGAAATGTCAGCAGAAAAAGACAATTGGTCCATATAGTCTGCCATGCTTTACTGTATTGGGCCCTGGGACCTATTGTCTAGTCAGGTTATTGCCCTTGCCTCCCCTCCTTTGTGCCACTACTTTCCCATGTGTAACTAATAAGCCTTTTACTCTGTCCCAGCGGTGTCTGAAACCATTAATGGTTCTTTCACCCACCATCTCAATGGTTCTTGCACGCACTAGTATAGTGCAGTGGGTTAAGGCTCTGAGTTGCAGATCTGGAGACCTGGATTTGAATCCCACAGCCGCATACTGTATGATCCTGAGTATGTCACTTAACTTTCTTGTGCTCCCAGGTCACATCTGGAAACAAGCTTTGGCTTGGTGTGCTACTCCTGGTTAAACAATGTTCTCTTTCCCCCTTTCCCCACCACCTCTGCTGGTAGGCTGTTCCATGGCTCTGCCATGCTCTCTGTAATATAAAACTTTCTCAGATTCTTCCTGCATCTCCCCCCTACCAGCCTTTACTCCTGTCCCTACGTTCTTGATGTTCCATTTCTGCTGAATATTTCCTCACAGTCTACATTGTTCATTCCTTTCAGGAGCTTCAAGGTCTCTATCATATCGCCCCTCTCCCTTCTGGTCTCTGGCCAGTATGTGTCCAGAGCCTTAAGCCATTCTTCATAGGACGAATCTCCTCTGCTGGCCCCAAATCATTTGATTACCTTATGCTGCACCTTCTCTGCCCTGTCTTCACCTTTCCTTAGGTGGGGATTCCAGAACTGGGCACAGTATTCCAGATATGGCCTCATCAGTGATCTATAGAGTAGTATCACCTCTTCCCTCCTGCTGTCAAACCCCCTCCTAATACACCCAGGCATTTGTGTTACCTTGCTGTAGGCCTTGTTGTAACGGCTAAATTGTTTTAGGAAGTCACTTATGATGACGCCCAGGACCCTTTCTTCAGATGGTGTCCCCCTCCAGCAAACTCAGAATTATAAATACTTGGGATTGTACTTGGATAATGCTATAGATTGGAATATACATGTGGATTATGTATTAAAAAGGTGGGAAAATGCCTGGGGGCCTTATATAGAATTAAAGGGTGTATGTCTGAGTACATCAGAAAACATGTGGCTACAACATTAGTTCTCCTTTTAGAGTATAGGGACATAGTTTACATGGGTGCAACAAATATAGTCTTATCTAAGATAGATGTGATATTTAATAAATTGGCTAGATTTATCTTGGGAGCTCCGAGAATGGCACATAGACAGCAGTTATATGATCTGCTAGAATGGGTTTACCTCAATTTTAGGAGGTTATCACACGTATTAAATTTTATGATAAAGTGTAATAAGGGGACGGTTCCTGTTTACATAAAAGATAATTTACAAAGTACGGAAATTAAACCAGGACTACGTTCTGCTTATGGCATTGAATATAAACAAATTAAAATGAGGATGGAAATTTGGACGTGCACACTTTTTTAATAGAGGCACCCAGATTTGGAATACTGTGCCACAGGAATATAGATCAAGGACAAAGGGTGTACACCCTGGTGAAATTAGAGCCTGGTTCCAATGAGAGGCTATTAGGAAAGTTAGTGAGAGAATCACCTGAGGTGCAAAAACTGTAATAATGATATCCTTGTCACTTTATGGATACTTGAAACTGATAGTGCAATAAGGTAATAATAATGTCTGTGGAAATTGTTGTTTTTATGTATTATGCGTGTGCTGTAGGATTTGTGTCTTATTATGATGTAATGATTGTTTAATGTATTTAATATTTATTATAATATCTTTGGAACTGCATTGTATTTTAACTTTGGATATAATGTAGGGCCTCTCTGGAAATGAGCTTGTCTCAGTCAAGTTGTACCTTTTCACTGCTGTGAATTCAGTTGAATAAATTTTACTATTACTACTAGGTAGTGTTCAATTTTGCCATGCATTCCTTCGACCATGTCACTGATGAACATATTGAAATAGACTGGCACCAGGACTGAACCACGTGGCACCCCACTCATGACCTTCCTCCCCTGACATGCCCCCGTTTACCACCACCCTCTGCTGTCTCCCGCAAGGCAGTTTCCCATCCATATAACTAGATTCTTCATTGTACCCAGATCCTTTGTCTTCTTCAGAAACCTTCAGTGTGTCAGAAAATGGAATGCTTTGCTGAAGTCTAAGTAGAGTAAATCCACTGCTTGTCCTTTATCCACTGTCCTGGCTACCCAGTCAAGAACACTACCAGGTTAGTCTGACATGACCTCCATGCCACAAAGCCATGTTGCTTACTGTACTGAAGCTCATTTCTTTTCAGATAGTTCACTAGGTCCTCTGTGAATAGCGCCTCTGTTACTTTACCTGCTGTGGAGGTAAGACTAATGGATCTGTAGTTTTCTGGTAGCTCCTTGTCGCCTCCCTTGTGGAGTGGAACTACATCTGCTACCCTGCAATCTTTTGGAACCACCCTTGACTGTAGTGAACAATTGAATAGCCTTGCTAAGGGTTCAGCTAGCTCTGAAGCCAGTTCCCAGAGCAGCCTCAGGTGCATGCCATTTGGCCCTGAAGCCTTATCTATTTTTAGGGGTGCAAACTCTTTTCTGGGTGCAAGGTTTAAATCCTACTTCAATGGGCATTTAAAATAGCCAAGGGGGAGGCAGGAGAAAAACGAGGAAGGCAGCGAATGCCCCAAAATGGAGCAGCACAGAGAAGAAGCCTAGGGACATAATTTCCCACATTAGAGGGGCGAGGGACAAAGAGAAAAAAGGACAGGGCAGTCTGGAGGAGGATCAAAGGCTGAGAGTAGAGCTAGGAAGGGTGGGCAGAAGGAGGTATATCTAGATAAAAGAAGGGAGGCAGGAAGGAGGGTGAGGGCAGCGAAGGCACAAACAGAGGAGAGGATTACCAAGGAGGTGAAAAAGGGGATGACTTTCTTCTGGTACATGAGTGAAAAGAGGAAAGGGAGACTATGTTGAATAAGATCAAGAAAAAGCTAAAATTTTAAATGAGTACTTCTGCTCAGTATTTATGGTGGATGGGGGAGAGGGACAGACCGGCACGTACCAGGAGGCACCTGGAGGAGTGGACACAAGTCCATTCTCAGGTGAGTGTCCAGCAGAGATTGAAAGCCCTAAAGCAAGTAAGGCCAGATGGTATCCACCCAAGGGTACTAAAAGAACTGAGCACAGTGCTAGCTGCCCTCTGGCAACAGTATTCAGTGCCTCACTGGAAATGGGGTAGTTCCAGAGGACTAAAGGAGGGCCAATGTGGTCCCTCTGCATAGGAGCAGCAACATGGAGAGGCTAGCATTTACAAATCAGTCAGTCTCACATCAGTGGTGGGGAAAATAATTGAGACCTGGTTTACCTGGAGGCAAATGGTCTGCAGGACTACCGGCAGCATGGTTTCACAGGGGGGAGGTCATGTCAAACAAATCTCATAGATTTCTTTGACTGGGTGACTGGAGAAGTGGATCAGGGAAAGGCAGTGGGTGTGACATATCTGGACTTCAGTAAGGCCTTTGACACTGTGCCACACAGGAGGCTAATAAAGAAACTTAAGGAAGGTGTGCAGCAGGTAAAGGTCTAAATCAAAGGAACTGATATCAAAACTCCACTTTAAAAGATTTATTGTGATGGCAAAATGTAGAACTGTGCAGACCAAACAATATCACTCTAGCACAGAGATTTACAGACCTTAACCCAGTCCAACAGCCAGCCACCATTAATTCCAGCGCTTCGCCATAAGGCTTCCTCAGGGTGGCGTGACTTTGATACCCCAGTGTTACTTTTATACTCTTCACAAAGTGCTCGTGCTAATTTAAAAATATCAAATAACTTAAACTATTAGTCCCCATTACAATTAAGCAACTTTTGATCTTCAAATAAATGGCCATCTAACATTAACTGATATACATCTGAATCCAATAATAATAGATTATTTCTTTAATATACCATGAACTTCTTAAATCTTTTTAAATTGATTGACTTTCAAGTCATATAATAGGATATTAAAAAGTCTTTAATCAGTTTATTCAAAGTTTCGGCCAATCAAAGCATTTGCAATCATCTCATTTTCTTCCAGGTCCTTCAATTTCTTTAACTCTAGACTCTGAAACTTGCTGCTTCGTCCTTCTGGTACAAACTGCATTTCTGAGCCAACTTCTTTGAAGTAATTTTCTCTATAGCTTACTATAAGAGATGCAGAGCGCCACACCTGCAATGTATGCGTGCATTTAGTGGGCGTGCTCATGCACATGCAGCACATCCAATATTCAGCCCGGGATGTGTGGTGCATATGCAGGCACAGCCCCGCCTTGCACCACTCAGGGGGTTGCAATGTGCCCTTACAAACGGAATAAGTTGGGGACACCCACAGGTGGGCTGCCATATTGCTGGGTGCAACACAGCAGCCACCTGCTGTGGGTGGCCCCCCGATCTCCCAAATCACTGACCCCATAGCCCCTGCCCAGGGAGCAGAGTGCCCCTCATCACCTGATCGTGGGCATCAGCAAAGGACCTCCCTGGTGGTCCAGTGGACCAATCCCCGCTCACCCGATCGTAGGCTTATAAAGAATATCTCGTGTATCCAGTGGACTGATGCCGCTTAATCATGGGCATGTAATGAGTCATCTCGATGGTCCAGTGGACCAACTCCCCACGGCAGCATGTCAACACCTGGTGATCCAGTGGTCTCTCCTCACTCCTGTTACATGCATAGCATTTCGTCGTCAGTGCGGGCGGCAGAAGCCTCACCTGGGCCGCCAGGCTGCCCACCAACCGACACAGGCTGGACCCCCACTACCATTCGCGTAACACGGGCATGCATTCATAGTACTACACAGTCCCAACTGTGAATGAACCGCTCACACCAGGGACTGTGTACAGTATGGTTCGGTACTTCATTGGCCCGCCACAATGGACCAATAGGGTACAGCTCCACTGTACACCGTCAGTCTGCAGGCAGCCTGGCAGCTTGCAGGTGGAGCTGCCACCCGCCACTGACCGGGGGCAGGGTGGTGGGGATTCAGCGGTGGGTGGGGAGGGGGATATCACTGGATCACCAGGGTGTTTGACAAATGCCTGCGATTGGGCAGGGGAGATCGATCCACTGGACCATCAGGGATTATTTCATTACATGCCCATGATTGGGCAAGGGAAATCAGTCCACTGGACCACCAGGGATTATTTCTTTACAAGCCCGTGATTGGGGATCGGATAGTGTTCCACTGGACCACCAGGGACTTTTCAATTCATGCCTGCGATCGGGCGACGGGGATCAGTCCACTGGATCACCAGGGCTTCTACTGTCACATGTCTGCAATTGGGCGAAGGGGGAGTGGAGCCCACCGAGGGGCCGGGGGGGTCGGACCCTGATGGCTGCAGCCTGGCAGGGTGCCAGGTGCAAGTCACCGGGGATCAGCGCACCGCATGCAAATGGGGCCATAATGACATGCAAATGGCCCCATTTGCACCTTGCATGCATAATGACCTCATTTGCATGCCGAGTGCTGAATATCGCGGTAGATGCATCTAACACAACTGCACTTGTGCTGGTGCATCCCCCTGCTGCCACTCATGCTGGCGCAGTGCATGCACCCTCAGTGCCATATTCAAAAGTGCTGAGCCATGGCGCAGCACCATTGAATATCTCCTGGACCATGCCTTGGCTCAACCCAGTTGCACTGTACCCAGGCTTGCGCCCCTGCCTGGCACAGAATGAATATCCCACCCATAATATTTAATATTTGCAGGGCAAAATCAAGGCAGTGCGCAGGAACCTACAATTCTTTAAACTTTAAAAAAATACAACTCTTTATTATTATAAATAACATTTTAAATCCAAGATGTTCATTCAATTAATTTGGTTTCAGGTTTTGCAGACACCATATCCATGCAGTCTCCAATTGAGGCAATTTTATGTCTAGGGGGCATTGCATTTTTCTTTCCATTTCTAGCACACTCTAATCCCATGTATCTCAAACATTTGGGATTTGCATTGTGCACATCTCTAAAATGTATTGCAACTGTGCCATTAATGTTTACATTAATTACATTTCTTATGTGCTCCTGAACAAGTTTTTTAACAGGCCTTTTTGTCCTGCTGAATTATATTTTATCACACAGGCAAACCAATCCATGCACAGCATATGTGGCACTGCAAGTTATGCATTCCTTAAGCTAATATTTTTTCAAAGTATTAGGATGTATAAAATAATCCCCTTCAGCAGCATACTGACATGCATTGTGGTGCCTACATTTCCAGAAATCCTTTGGGTTGGGGGCAACCACATTGATTCATTTTTGACAGTTTCGCATCGAAATTTGCTATGAACCATATGATAGTTTTAGCCCTTCAGAACGATATGCAAGGTTTCTCTCCAAGGGCTTCTGCCAGATGTACATCATTAATAAGTATGGGCCAGTATTTGTGCACTAAACTTCCCACTTTGCAGGAAAAGAAATGCATTCCATACTTAAGGTCACTGGTTTCTCTATGCTTTTAATTTTCTCCAATGTTCCTAATAATCCTTCCTTTCTTTTTGCATTACTTTTACTTTAATGTCTTGTAATGATTTCAGATTATAACCTCTATCCAAAAAACATGCAGTCATGTTCTCTGTCTGAGACTCAAAATCTTCCAGAGTTCTACAGTTCCTCTTCAGTTGTAAAATCTGGCTGAAGGGTATTGACTGCTTCAATTTTCTTGGATGTGCACTTGTGTAGTGCAGGTATCAGTTACAGGATGTCTCTTTTTTAAATTTTTTGTGATTACTCATTCACCTTCCACACCTTACAATAGCACATCCAGAAATGACATAGTCTTTTCATCTGCATGGTAGGTCAGATTTAACCCCAACCTATTAGTGCCTAACCATTCCATGAATTCAGGGACCCTTTCCCTTCCCTCTCCCCATACGCAGATGACATCATCAATAAAGCGATGCCACACAATGACGTCATCTGTGTATGGGAAGGTCTCCTTGAAAATACTCTCAAGCTCCCAAAAGCCCAATGTTAGATTTGTATATAATGGTACCATGCTGGTCCCCATGACCATACCCAATATCTGAAAATAATGCTCCTGATTGAACTCAAAAATTATTGTGTGTTAAAATGAAATTAAAACTTTTAATTAGGAACTTTGTTGGGTTTTGTATGGAACGTTTCTCAAGAAAATATCTGCATGCAGTAATTCCATGACAATGCTGAATGGAGGAATATAACTGTTCAATGTCAATGGTTACCCAAGTGAAACTTTTTTTCCCATGTGAAATCTTGTGGTTTAGTTAGTAGGCCCTCAGTGTCTGTGAGATAGGATCTCAGTTTTACTATTTTTTTGAGAAAAAAAATCTACGAACACTGACAAATTGTAAGTAAGAGATCCCACTCCAGAGACAATGGGGTGACCCGGTGGAGCTGTCTGATTTTTGTGGATTTTTGGAAGGGCATACCTGACTGGGGTGACGGGATTTTGTTTGCCACAAAAAGTAAAATTTACTATCAGTTATAGCACCAGTTGCTCTAGCATCTATAAGAAGTTAATCTAACTTTGTCTTGAATTTAGTTGTTGGATTTCTGGATAGTTTTCTATATCTACACTCATCTTTTACTATACTTGAGCCGCCAACACAGAAGGGCATTGAAACAAATACAAAACTGGGATGACATAATAGTTAAGCTGGTCGATAAAGGTGGCAATATAGTATTACTGGACAAACTAAAATATGTTGAAATGGTTAACAATATGGTAAAAGATAAGTGTAGATATAGAAACTATCTGGGCAATTCTCCTTTTGTGAATTGTGCCTCAAGGCAAAACCTGGGCAAAGTCCGGGCAAACGTTTTGCGTGATTCGCAAAGCTTTGTGAATCCTGCCCCTGACCTTGATGTAGATTCATTTTCAGCGTGAACAAGTGAACATATTTCCAGTAACCCATCAGTAAATCTTGCCTTTTATTGATCCTGGCTTACTTCTCAATAACAAAAATGTTTGATCCTGGAAATGATTTCTTCAGTTACTGGCTTTGCAATATAATCTCTATAGTTCCTGACTCCTCTAGTAAACATACAAACACATGAAATTGCCAGCAGATAAAGGCCTTATGGTCTATCAAGTCTGCTCAATTGTGCAGCTGGCAACCCTTATACTGCAGCTGCCCCCCCTCCCCTTTCTCCCTCCAGTGACCTTCTCCCTTACCCTGTCCCATCCCCTTTTGAAGCAGCCCACTGTTCTACAGGATGCCACTTCCTCTGGCAATGCGTTCCACCCAGACACCACCCTCTCCATAAAAAAGTGTCTACTCATTTCCCTCCTGAACCTTCCCCTTTCCAATTTCAGATCATGCCCTTGAGTGTCCCTCCCCCTCCTTAATTTGAAAAGCCCCTCCATGCCCATCTTATTTATTCCCTTGATGTACTTGAAGGTTTCAATCATGTCTCCCTGTCCCTCCTCTCCTTCAGGGAGTACATGTACAACTCCCTCAGCCTGCTGTCATAGGGTATGTCCCCTAGCCCTTGGATCATTTTTGTTGCCCTGCGATGCACCCCCTCTAGTAACCTAATGTCCTTCTTCAGGTATGGTCGCCAGAACTGCACACAGTACTCCAGGTGTGGTCTAACCAGTGACCTGTATAGCAGCAGGATCATCTCCCCCCTCCTGGAGGATATGCCTCTGGCAAGATGCCCCAGCATCCTGTTGGTCTTTGCAGATGCCTTTCTACACTGTGCTGAGTTGTTCATTGCTCCTGTTATGATCACCCCCAGATCCTTCTCTTCTTCTGTCTTGGCTAGTTGAATCACCCCTAGTTGGTAGCTCCTTCTTGTTTTTTTGTGCCAAAATGTAGCACCATGCATTTCTTGGCATTGAACCCCAGCTGCCAACTGTCCATCCAGGCCTCCTATTTTGCCAGATCATCTTGCAACCCCTGCCACCCTTCTAAGTAATCCACTACTGCTCCCATCTTGGTGTCATCTGCAAACAGACTGATCTTGCTCTTAATGCCTATTGAGATGTCTGCTATGAAGATCCCAAACAACACCGGTCTCAATACTGAGCCCTGTGGCACCTCACTTGTCACCACCCTGGGAGATGAGAGCTCCCCTCCCACCATCACCCTCTGCTGTCTCCCTTGCAGCCAGTTCACTACCCATCCCACAATCTTTGCCCCCACCCCTGTGTCTTCCAGCTTACTTCCTAGCCTTAGCCTCCCATGTGGCACCGAATCGAATGCATTACTGACGTCCAGGTACAGAACATCTACTGCATGACCCCTGTCTTATTGCCTGGTTATCCAGTAATGGTACTCCACCAGGTTGGTCTGACAGAATCTACCTGAGACAAACCCATGCTGTCTGCTATCCTGCAGCCCATTAGCCTCTAGGAGGGAAACTAGCCTCTCCTTCAGGATTGTCTCTATCAGCTTTCCCACGATGGATGTGAGGCTTACTGGTCTGTAGTTCCCTGGCTCATCCTTGGGGCCACTCTTGTGGAGGGATGCCATGTGTGCCATCCTTCAGTCCTGAGGTACCTTCCTAGAGTCCAGGGAGGCATTGAACAGGTCTGTCAAGGGTACTGCCAGGATGTTTGACAGCTCCTTCAGCACCCTGGGTGTATGCCATCTGGCCCAGGCACTGTGTCCACCCTCAGTGCCCTCAAGCCATCCAGTACTCTGCCCACTGGGATTTTTCCCATCTGTCACTTTCTGTCCTCCCCATGCCCACCCTCCCATCCCCTTGGGTACAGCTCCTTTCTCTTTAGTAAATACTGAGCAGAAGTACTGCTTAATGCTTCTGCCTGTTCTGCCCCTGTTTCCACCCTCCCACCATCCCTCTTTCTCCTTACCATTTGGTCCTTACAACTCCTTTTCTCCTTGATGTACCTGAAGAAGTCCTTCTCCCACTCTTTGATGCTCTGTGCTAGCCTGAGTTCCCTGGATGACTTGACTGACCTGTCTCCCCTTGTAATCTCCCTCGACTCCTTCAGGTATTACTCTTTGTCCTCCCCTCTCCCTGTATTTTTGTACCTTCTAAAGGCGTCTGTTTTCTTCCTTACTTTTTCCATGACCCCCCTGCTCACCCAGCTACTCAGGATCCCTGTACATGTTATGGTTGCCTCCTCAATTCCCAGTTTAATTACCTACCACTTCTGATTAGTGTCCATATTTGGATGGATCCTGGCCAGATACCGCTGTACTATTTCCCTCATTCTCCCAAAGTCGTTCCTCCTGAAGTCTAACACCCTTGTGCCCATTCCTACTCTCCCTTTTCCCGTGTTTATCTTGAACCACACCGAGTGGTGGTCACTTCCCGCCAGCAGTTCCTCCACTCCCCAGCTCCCTCACAAGCTCACCATTTTCCAGCATGAGGTCTAAGTTGTTCCCTAACATGGTTGGCTTGTTGACCATCTGCAATAGGAAGCTGTCCTGGAAGGCATCCAGAAGTACCTGCTCCCTCCTATTCATGGTGGCTGGGGTACCCTGATCCAGTCCTGGCAGGTTGACATCCCCACAATCACCATGCTGCCCCACCTGCAGATCCTTCTGATCTGTCCCGCTAGTTCCCTGTCTAACTCCTCAGTCTGAGAGGGTGGCCTGTACACCACTCCCATCCTGAGGGTATTTTTGGAGTCCTGGAGCTTCACCCATAATGACTCTGTGCTGCCCTCCTCCCTTTCCTCCCTGACACACTTCAGTCTTTCCCTCACGTACAGCATCACCCCTCTCCTTTCCCTTTTACCCTGTCCCTCTGAAATATCCTATATCCTGGTACTGCCAAGCCCCAGTCATGGTACTGGGTGGCCCATGCCTCAGTGATGGCCATCATGTCCACCTCCCTATCTGCCACGAGAGCCTGTAACTCTGCTTTTTTGTTCCCTGGACTCCTAGCATTCAAAGTTACCACCCTCCACCCCGCTTCCTTCCCCCCTCTCCCTACTTCCTCTCCCTTTCTAGCATCCCCTCCTGACCTCCCTCTTAAGTCCCTTGCTGCTGGTATGGGGGATAAGCTAATTCGGTTTCCCTACCTGTGGATCATGCCTGACTCCTGCCCACTTGCCACCCACCTCTTCTAGTTTAAATTCTCATTGTTTGCTAAGTATTCTCCCTGTTTCTGTTTCAATACCCTCATTCCCTCCTCACTTAAGTGTAGCCTGTCCTTAGCATAGAGATCACTGCCCTCCCAGGTCCTCCCCCCCACCAGCCCATACCCTATGGACTGACACCATTCTCTTAGCCATATGTTAAATCCCTCTATCCTCAGCTTCCTTGCCGTGCTTGACCTGGGTAGTGGAAGCACCTCTGAGAAAGTAACTGATCTTCCTGCCTCCTCACAAGTCAGCCCCAGATCCTCAAACCTCCTCTGGACTACATCTACCATATTTTCTGCCAGGTCATTTGTTCCCAGATGAAGAATTATTTGAGGTTTCACCCTACCCCTCCTAGCAGACTTCAGAACAGACTGACCCACTCATTCCATTGTCATGCCTGGCATGGCTTCCACCCATATGCAACTATGCCTCTTCCCCTTGCTTCCCCATCTGATGCCTTTCAGAACTGAGTCTCCCAGCACTAAGATCCCACCCCTGTTTTCATGTTCTACTCGCCTTGTCCTTCCTTTATCCCGTCCCCTTCCTCTCCACTCCTCCTCCTCCTCCAGAGCAGTTGTTCCCTCTTCCATGCCTGTTGTAATGTCCTCTGTCTCTGCTCTGCTCTCCTTCTCCCCTTTCTCCTCTGATTTTACCTCCCCTCTCCACTGGGCTCCAGCCACCTCCTCCTACCGATGCAACCCTACCCCTTTCTTCTCATACCTTCCTTCCCCCCCTTCCCCACAACCCCCCTTACTTGAAGTATCATAGAAACACAGACTTTGACTTCAGATAAGGACTGCTTGGCCCACCTAGTCTGCTCATTTCCCTACCTAGAGGATAAGCTGCAGATACTAACAACAACAAAATGGAAAGGGACCTGGGGGAGTCATATCAGATGACTTAAAGGTGGGCAAGTAATGTGAGAGGGCAGTAAGGAGGGCTGGGGGGATACTGGGATGCATATAGACATAGAAACATAGAAACATAGACTTTGACGGCAGATAAGGACTGCTTGGCCCATCTAGTCTGCCCATTTCCCTACCTACAGGATAGGCCACAGATCCTAGTTAACTAACAGCCTATTTCTTTCTAACCCCCACAAGAATTGCCTTATGTCTGTCCCATGCATTCATGAATTCTCCCACAGTTTTAGACCCCACAACCTCCTCAGAAAGGCTGTTCCATGCATCCACTACCCTCTCTGTGAAATAATACTTCCTCACATTGCCCCTGAACCGCCCCCCCATCTTTAAATTGTGTCCCCTTGTTCTTGCAAGTCTCTTTTTCTGAAAGATGCTATCCTTTTGGACTTTGTTGATTCCACTGAGGTACTTCAATGTTTCTATCATGTTCCCCCTTTCCTCAAGGGTATACATATTAAGCTCCTTTAGCCTCTCCTCGTGTGGCTTCTCTTGCAGACCTTGCACCATTTTAGTTGCCCTCCTCTGAACTGCCTCCATCCTGTCTATGTCCTTGCGAGATGGGGTCTCCAGAACTGGACGCAGTACTCAGATGGGGTCTCACCAACTGTCTGTACAGGGGATAACAACTTCCTGTTTTCTGCTGGTGATGATCCTCTCTCATCCCAGTGTCCCTAGCCTTCCCACCCTTCTCACATTGCTTGCCAACCTTGGTCATCTGATATGATTACCCCCAGGTCCCTTCCATTTTTGTTGTTGTTAATACCCCCCTTGTGTAATCTGCCCTGGGTTTTTGTTTCCCAGGTGCATTTCTTGCACGGGGTATGCCCCGTATCATATCCCCTCAACCCCTTGGTCCTCCATCAGCTCCTCCACCCAGCACTCCCTCAAGCACATTCCCCAATCCTGCCAGTACTGCAAACTGATTTTTCAATGTCCCTTCACTACCACTTATTTCCTCCTTCCTTCTGCTTGCCACCCCACCGCTGCTGATTCTACGACTGTTAGATTCCTCCTTCCCTCCTGTCCTCCATTTCTCCCCTCTCCTGCCCTCATTTGTCCTCTGAGCCAGGACCCCCTGTCTCCTTTCCCCATCTGCCAGCTTTTTTCCACTCCTCAATCAATCAATCGATCAATGAATCAAAATCTTTATTTATCCAGGCGGGCACCATTGAGCAAGGCTCATTTGCAAGGTGGACCTGGTCATGAATACATCAAAGATCATTACAGAAGCAGGTATACAAAAGGCAATAATATACAAGGAAGAAAAAGTATATACAGTGTATACAGTACAGTACAAGGCTGAAATAAATTAAAAAAAAAAGCATTATTTTACAATTGAAGAAGTCAGCAGATGTACAATCAACCATAGGCATACAGGGGTTATAAGCAGAGATCTTTTGAGTGAGGCAGCCAGCAATTACACATATAGGGGAAAGAGGCTGTGTATGGGGTGGCAGGTTAGAGAGGTAAAGAAGAGGAGGGATATATTACCGATGACTGGGGGAAACATTGAGCTAAAACCACAGAAAGTGACGATGGCTGTCATGTACTTGTTTATTATGATAATGACGGAGGAGGGGTAGATAATTGGGACACTACTATGGATGGGGTGGGGCTTTAGCCAGGCTGGAGTGGACAGAGAAGGGTGGTGTGTAGGAAGAGTTAATAGGAAAGAGGAGAGCTAGGGATAGAAACATGGCGAGCATCAGGATGGAAAGGGGGAGTTGCGGAATTAGTGGGCTAGCTGTGAGGAAAACATTTTCAAGGTGCTTTCATGTAGTGATCGTAGAGTGCCTTGAAAATATTCAGGCTAACAGGGCAGCTCAGCTTCAAGTTCCTTTGTAAACCGTTCCACAATGTGGGTAAAGAGAAACTTAGAGCAGCTTTGCCGAAACAAGTTTTGACCCTTGGAACTTGGAGGGCAATTAGGGAATAGCTCCTTAGAGTGTAGGTGCCTAACACACTCCAGGGAATACAGTCTGAGACATATGATGGGAGCTTGTTGGTCACCGCTCTGAAGGCCCATAGGGCGGCATTTCTATTCCTTCTATAGTGAAGGGAAGTCCAGCCTAACGATGAGTAGATGGAGCAGTGGTGTGTGGAAAGTGGAAGGCCAGTAATGAACCTGATAGCTCTGTGGTAGAGGGTGTCCAACTTAGCCAGTGCAGAGGCAGTGCAGTGGCTGTAGAGCAGGTCCACATAATCTATTAAAGAAAGGAAGGTAGCTTGAACCAGTTGAATCTTGGCCTCCTTTGAGCAGGTGGTTAATTCTGTAGAATAGTCCTAATATTTGCCTTAGTTTCTTCTGTAGTTCCTCGAGATGGTCGGTGAAGGAAAGTTTATGATCAAGCCAAACTCCTAGGTATTTGAATTTAGCTACATACTCTAGTGTTTCTCCAAGAACAGTGGTAATTTGTGGGATAGCTCCCCCCCCAGCAGGAATTGTCACATGCAAGGAGGGAGAGAAGAGTATGGCTTTTGTCTTTTTCGCATTGAGCAAAAGCTTTTTGTTTATGAGCTGGTATTGTAGAAGGTTAAATTCAGCTTGGAGGTCTTCACAGGCTGCTTCCGGCATGGGACGACTCAAGTACAGTACAGTGTCATCCGCAAATAAGTGGATGTTGGCTTTTTTGATGGGGTCATTGATGTTGTTAATGTAGACTGCAAAGAGAAGGGGACCAAGGATAGAACCCTGAGGCATCTCCCTCAGCATAGGTTTTAATGGAGAAAGATCACCTTCAGCTTTAACCTGCTGTTTCCGTTCTCCGAAATAGTCTGCAAACCAGCACATAGATTTATGGTCCAGGCCTAAGGTGCTTAGGGAGGAAAGAAGCAGGCTGTGATCGACTGTGTCGAATGCCTTACTAAGATCCAAGAAAACAGCACAGACATGCTTCTTCTTGTCAAGGTCTAGGAGCCAATCATTGGTCACCTTAGCTAGGGCTGTTATGGTGCTGTGCTTTGCTCTGAATCCAGACTGAACCGGGTTTAATAGGCTTCTGGATTCTAAGTATACCCCTAGCTGGCCACACACTATTTTTTCTAGTAGTTTAGACAGGATGGGGAGGAGGGAGATCGGTCTGTAATTATTTAGATCGCAGGGGTCACCTGCTTTTAACAGAGAGATGACATGGGCTATTTTCCATTGAAGGGGGAGGCTACCCTGGGAGAGTGACATGTTGAATAGGTGGGTGATTGGCATCACAAGCACATGGTAGGCACATTTCAGATAGTATGGCTCTATGAAGTCGGAGCCTGCTCCCTTTCTGGTGTCCAGTTGCAGCAGTAGGTCTTCCACCTCTTTTAGAGAGACAAGCAGGAGGGATAAGGCCTCCTCAGTACAGGGGGACTCATGGGTTGGTGGGCCCAGAGCTGTGCAGAGGTTATTGGCAGGAGAAGTATCAAATGCTAGCCCTGCCGTTTCCAAATGGTTATTGAGGGCTTCCAATATCTCCAATTGGTTAGCAATAACGCTGCGACTGGACTTAATTTTTGCTTGAATGGAATTACCAGGTGCATGTCCAGGCATGTCTTTTAATGTTTTCCAGAGCTTTGTAGGATTTCTTGAGGCAGAGGCTAGCTACAAACGATAGTAGGCGGCTTTGGCTGCTCTGACCAACTTGGTGCACTTGTTACATGCTCTCTTAAAAAGACACCAATCCGAGTCGTTCTTGCTTCTTCGGGCTTTTTTCCATAAAGTATCCCTTTCTAACAGGGAAGCTTTGAGCTCAGGCAAGAATCAATGGCAGGTGCTGGTTCTGACCTGCACCTTAACCAAGGGTGCATGCTTATTTAAAGCCTCACTTAAAATATTGTAAAAAATAGTATATGCCCTGTTTACCATTTTGGCTAGGAAGAATTACTGCCATCGCGGTGAATGTTTCAAGTTGTGGATGTAAGCAAACAAATCAAAGTTGCGTTTGCACTTCTTGATAGAGAACTTTGCCACAAACTGTGGGTTGTGCACGGATCTAATGGTGGTGATTATACAATGATCACTAATGTCTGAGAAAAATGTTCCGACATGAGAGAACAGGTGTGGCTTGCGAACCAAAATTACATCTAAGAGGGAGCTGTTGTTAAGGTTCTTTTTATTTGGGCGAGTAGGCTCGCCAATGAGTTGCACCAGTCCTAGAGTGAAGGACTAAAGGATTTCAAAGAAGCTGATGCACTTGATAGCCAATCGTAGTTCAGGTCACCAAGAATAATGGTTTCCAAGGAACTGAGCCCCAGTATGGAACTGAGGTGAGACAGGAGATGAGGCCTGGCAGAAGGGGGCCTATAGCAGCCTATTACACAGAGTGCACTGGAAGGAGAAAGTTCGATCTTTAGGGTCAAGCACTCAAATTCTTTGGGGGAGGATGATGCGTCTATGCATGTGGCTGAGTATTTGTCCCTTACATAAATTGCCACCCCAACATCCTCTTGATTGCCTATCAGCTCAGAAGAGTAAATAATTTGGGATATTGATTTCATTGTCTGGGGTGGCTGGCCTAAGCCAGATCTCAGTGATCACTAGGACGTCAGGTAGGGTGTGGCTCACCCAAGCCTGGATAAGGGTGAACTTTTTCAGCAAACTACAGGCATTAAGATGCATAAAAGACATTCCTTTGATACCTGCCAGGTCTGATGGAGAAGCAAGGGTGTCTAATGGTCCTGGGTTGAGTTTGACATTGCCTGAGCACAATAGTAAAACAAGCAGGATTCTTTTTAAGGCAGCAAACTGTAATTTGTAAACACTATTTTTTGGGCAATAGGCATTCCTCTCAACTGTCCCTGATTTTCATGGACGTCCCTGATTTTGCCTCAAAATGTTACTCTGTTCCTACTAAAAATTATGTTTCCATTACCAAACAGTGGGGTTTGTAAGCACAAAATAATGTCAAATATTAAAGTTACAGACTTGTTCTTCCTTAAAAAATGCATTTTACACTATGCCCTTTATTCTACCAGCTTCCTGAGTGGCTATCACCAATTGTGATTATGTGTCCCTGATTTTGGTCTTTTGTCCCTGATTTTTTTAAGCCTTGTCCCTGATTTGTAAGGCAGGAGGTTGAGAGGTATAGTGATGTGGGAGGCGGTGTTGATGGGTGGGCCTGTACCCACTCCTGGTGTTATACTGGCCTAGTGTTACAGCCACTAGTGTCCTGGCAGAAATTTGCCATGAGTTGGAAGTCTCAAGTCTGGATGGGAGAGTAATCTGCAGAGGCAGCTCGGGAGATGTCCCACTCCCCGGCAGAGACAGCTGAGAAGCCCAATAGTCCAGAATGGCTACCTGAAAGGAGCTGTTGAACGCAGGACAGGGAGAAGTGCAAGAGTCATTCCACTTTAAGGAGGGATGAGGGTTCCAAAGAACTGAGCTGAGCACTAGTAAAGCTGGTGACATACCGAGGAACCAGCTGAAATTTCCCATGGTAGATCTAAACGCCACAACAGCCGGCTGTTAATGCCACTAGAAGCCTAGACCAATCGGTGATCAGATGTCATAAGTTCAAGATCCTTTTGTTGTCTGAGAGGTGGTTTTGGCGCTGAATGTACCTGTGGAGCAACTATTTGCAGCTGAGCCAGTGAGATGGTTCAATGCTGCAATCCGGTGTGGCAAGATTGGTCTGTAGCTTTCGTTTCTGTTTCTGGCCCTGCTCTACCAGTACAGAATGGGAGTGGGGGCAGGTGTTCAAGTTTTGCAGCCTTAGTGGATGAGCATGGTTCGACCTGAGAAACAGGCAGAAAACCCCCGGGGATGGTCCTCAGAAAGAGAGGTATCCCAGGTTCACTAGAGCAGAAGAGGAAGTAGAAAATATAATGTGTTTCCTCTTCAACAGAAAAGACAGCTGTTGTAGCCCTCTAGTGGCTATGGCACATCTGAGGGAGAGAGAAAAGGAGATGGATTAAGTAGGGGCAGGCAGGGGAGGTGTGGTTAACTCAAACAAAGAAACAGTGCGGTCATTATTATTTGGAAGGAGGAGGCTAAACTACAAAGTGGGTAATAGAAACAGGGAGGAGACATAAGTGGGTTAGAGGGCAGACAGGTGGCAAAGTGAGAGGTAAGGATTGGGCTTTAAATTTAGAATGCTAGGCAGTACACTGAAAAGTCTAGTCAATTTAAAACTACAGCTTTACACAGAAATTAATTCTAAAAAGGATTCAGCTGTTGGCTTAGAATAATAGACAGTGCAGTACAGGTCTAATAATCTTAAGACTCTACAGTTTTACACTCAGAATTAATAACAAAAAGGATTAGGCTGTAGTTTTAGGATATTAAGGAGTGCATAAAAAGGTCAACTTAAAACTCTTCAGCCTTATGCAGAGAATTAATTCTAAAGAGGGATGTAACCACAGTGCATTCAGAGCAGGTAAATCACTTTAAACAATGGCAGTGTAACACTGAATGGCCTAAACTGGATTGATAGATGAGGAGAGAAACAGTGTGTGTGTGTGTGTGTGTGTGTGTGTTGGGGGGGGGGCTTTCATGCCATTCTAGCTTTACAAAAAAGAACAATTTCTTTACGAACAAAAATAAATGAAATTCTTGCTTTACAAAAAAGGATAGTCTTCCAGGATCAGCAGCACTGATAAACATCTCTAATGAAGCCAGATAAAATGGAGACCAGCAGGAAGAAATCAGTGAGGCTGAGATCCTCCAATCAGAGTGTAGGCTCTGAAAATTCAGAATGTCCAAAAGTGCCAAATACCAACGCACCTGAGGTGATATACGGCTTTTGGCTGTTTTTGTAGATTTCTGGGTCCTGCAATGAATCGGAGTTCGGAGGATCCCGGGCGGCAGTTTCAACAGGGGAAGAAAGCCTCAGGATCTGCTAATTTGCAGTAGCAGAATCGTGGGTTGCTTCCCAGCACAGGCTTGTAGCTTTTCCTCTGGCGGTGAGGTGCGAGCCCCAGGAGGGAACGGCACATCTGAGGGGGAGAGGAAAGGAGATGGATTAAGTAGGGGCAGGCAGGGGAGGTGTGGTTAACTCAAACAAAGAAACAGGGTGGTCACTATTATTTGGAAGGAGGAGGCTAACTACAAAGTGGGTAATAGAAACAGGGAGGAGACGAAAGTGGGTTAAAGGGCAGACAGGTGGCAAAGCGAGAGGCAAGGATTGGGCTTTAAATTTAGAATGCTAGGCAGTACACTGAAAAGTCTGGTCAATTTAAAACTACAGCTTTACACAGAAATTCACTCTTTGATCTGTCCTTCCCACTCAGTTACCCTCCTTCCCTCCCCCAGTCGCTGAGTTGTTCTCTATTGCCGCCTGCATTCCCCTCTTAAGCTCTGTTTGTAAACAGCTGATCTCATTCCTAAGCTGGGATCACCAAGTTTTCTCTTCAGCGAGAATGCTGACCTCCCCCACAGCGATAGCACAATACTGATGCAGGTATTGTGCCGCCTCTTAAATGGGTGTTTTCTGTGGGGGGATGTGCTCCTCACACCCCCCATGCAGGGGGCTCTGCCTTCCACACCCCCCAGATTCTAGGATTCCAACTACAGGTCAGACTTGGTCCGGGGAGAGGGCGGAACACTGGGGGAAGGCGAAACACGGAAAAAGGACCATTACTGCGAATGTCGACATAATGTCTTTTTCTGTGTTTCGCTGTCAGGGTGTCATCGAAAAGGGGTGATACGTCCTAAGCTGACTTATTTCCCTGCACACCAAACACCCTCCCACTCTCCATGCAATTTTTAGAAAGACTGACACTTCACAGTTGTTGCAGCCTACCACCCTTCCCATATCACTATTCGCCCAGAAGCAACCCCCCTCATTTTCAGTAGAAGGATGTCCATACCACCCTCATGACCCCTCCCATCCATCTTTTCCAGTTCTGCCCATGGTTCCCCCCACTCTCTGATACCTTACCCTCATGTAAAAGTTAGTCAACCAACAAGCGTGCCCACCAGTAAGTGTAGTTTGTCCCCTAAGCACAACCAAAAGCAATCTGCCTTTTAAACTTGGCTACACTTCAGTAGTACAGCAAATCCTAACCTATAATCACTAATATATTATCACTATCCACATAACAGATTTTGTTTTGTCCTTTCTGGATCATAAGGATGATTAGGGCACGTTAGTGTGGGCACCTGGTTGTGCTATCCACTAATCCCAATGCAGCACCACCCCAATAAATGATTTCTGCAAAATAAATCCCTGCTCCATTGCATGTTTAGAGCTTGCTAATTGTCCCTTTATTATCTGCTAAGGTTACCCTGAATCTAATAGCAGAGTGTTTTATCAAGAAGTTTAAATAAGGTTACCCTGAAGCTTAAAACAGAGTGTTTTATCACAGAGTGAGACTTGTCCTTACAGCCCCGGTACCTAAATTTAACCCTAAGTATTATATTTCTTATTTCACTACTCCACCAACTTAACTCCTGCACCACCCAGGACCTAGCCCAGGGGTTAAATTGGGCAGAACTCACAGGAGCTCAGTTCCACCACCTCTTAAAAAATTGTATGACAGCTCCACCCCCACTTCCATCTGTCTCCATTGACTACTATAGGAGAATTCCACCATCTAGAAATGACAGTTTCGCCACCTAGAAATCTAGGTGTGAGAGTTCCCCCACCTAAACATTTTCAGTTTTTACCACTGACCTAGCACCTTTCAAAGATGGGTCCCTACCCTACCCAACAAAACTCCCACATCCTGGTTCATACTACCTGACTGGACAAATGATAACACCCAGACTGCAAATGCACACGTGCAGGGGTTGGGGTGACTTTGGAGTAGTACAAATTATGACATTTCACACCCAAAAAAATATTTTTACCAGGTCAACTGGCAATTTTTTTCTAAAAAAATTATTTTTACCAGGCCACTTGTCAATTATTTTCTCTAAAAATTTGAAACTAGAACTGTTATTTTTTCAAACTGATATTATTAGTTTAATTAATTCTGAAGCATTTCTAAGGTTATTTAGGTTTTATGCCACTTTTCTGGAAGAGTAAGAACATTTTTTCAAGTTTCAGTAACTGATGTAAGTATAAAATAATGTTCTCTTGATGCACAGAATAAGGTGGGACATTTTGAAAACCTCAGAGTGGTCTAACTCAGAATGGAGTGTTTTACCTCAGTTTCAGATTCCAGTCCTGTTGAACAGAGGTGATTAAACCCCTTTAATTATATGATGACATATTTTTCTCTTTTTTTACCCATGTAATAAAATATATTGACTATGGATTTTTCCTTTTTTGCATAGCATGTGAATACTGGACTGCTAAAAGTAAACTACATCCCCCCCACAAGAAAAGTAGTGTGTGGGTATCAATGTTTTAATAGGGACAGCAGCATTTTAGGTATGTCCTATTCAATATTTTATGTACTTATTAAATAAGGCTGATAGGTTAACCTGACCATACATAATATGCTTATGATTGGATGCAGAATATTTATGATTCTAATGAAGACTGAATCAAACTGAAGGCATTCACTATTATATGGACTTTTAGTATGATTCCCTAGTAAGTTTAAGATTTCTGAACTGAGGGTTTAGTAATTTTACTGTCATTAGATCTTATGAGATTAAACTGTGTATTCAATTTGTAGATGTATGCCAACATTCATGAAGAAGTAACATCTGTTATGAAATGCTGAGTGAATACGACAATTAAATATTTGGCATATGAAATATAACTGATTTAGAGCTGGCCCGGTGGCACTGAGGGCTGAGCGTGGATGTCACACCATGCACCATGCCAGTGACCCGGGTTTGGGAGCGAGCTTGGGTCACTGGGGGTTGGCCGGGAAGGGGAGGATTGAGCGTCTGAGGGACTGCTCTCCTCTCCTGGGAGGGAGGAGGGACTTGGATCCATGGTGGTGGCAGCTTCTAGAGATGGCTGGGGGCACAACAACCAGATCCTTCAGCTTTGGGTGAGGCATTGGCAGACGTCTTCCAGGTGGGTGCGGGAGCGCGCCTGTAACAGGCTGGATGCCACTGCACATCCAAACCTCAGGGGAGGGAACCAGAAAAAGGAAAAACCCTACATGCAGCGAGGACAACGATGATCCCAAGGACCAGGCCACACGCCCACTGTCAGACTTTCTTGACCAGTTCTCCCAGACCCTCTTTCCATCCCCGAGGATCCCGGCAGTCTAGCTTCTGAGGAAGGGCACCCAGGTAAGGAGCGCAGGGTGGCCCCACCCCAGGGTGTGTGGTAGCCCGGGGGGGGGGTCAGTTGGGGCCTCAAGTGAGGTGGAGTGGGGGGGTTCCTGTCCCTGATTCCCTGGTCGGGTAGTCTCAGGTCGGGCGGTAGATTGGAGGGGTTCCCTTGAGGGAGGTCCTGCGGGCTGATGACTGGAGGGAAAAAGAGTTAAAAAAAAAAAAGAAATAAATATAACTGATTTAAATAAAAAAATATTGTGAAAGAGACAGTCCAGACTTGGTATCTTTTGTTAGACAGCTTCTGGACCAGGACAGTCTTCTCTGCTTGCTTGAAAAGCTTTTTAGCAGATTTGTGTTTCAGGATCATGATGTTACCAAGGCCACTTATTCAACTCAGTAACTGATATGCAATGGCGAAGGGGTGCAGTCATGGCAGATGGGCACAGTTGTGGTGAAGGGGTGCAGTCATGGCAGATGGGCACAGTTGTGGTGAAGAGGTACAGTCATGGCAGATGGGCACAGTTGTGGTGAAGGGGTGCAGTCATGGCAGATGGGCACAGTTGTGGTGAAGAGGTACAGTCATGGCAGATGGGCACAGTTGTGGTGAAGGGGTGCAGTTGTGGCAAAGGGGCACAGTTGTGGTGAAGGGGCACAGTTGTGGCAGATGGCAGATGGGCACAGTTGTGGTGAAGGGGTGCAGCTGTGGCAAAGGGGCATGGTTGCGGTGAAGAGAGGCCCCAGATTTCTCTTGAACCTAGGGCCCCAAGTTGCTTTAATCTGGCCCTGTCCTCATGCCTGGAAAGTTGCCAAAGTACTCCCTCTTCACAAGGGGGGTGATTCCTCCTCCTCAGAAAACTACAGGTTGCTCTCATTCCTTCCCTCCCTCGCTAAATTCTAAGAGTCCCTAGTTTACTCCAGACTTGCCGACTTTCTAGACTCCTCATCTTTCCTCTCTCCTTTCCAATCTGGCTTTGGAAGGAATCACGCCACCATCTCTTCCCTACTGTGTGTAACTGACTCCATCCTTACTGGGATGGATCAGGGATATATCACTGTAGCCATTTTCATTGATCTTGCAAAAGAATCTGACTCCTTATCCCAACCCCTCCTCCTGAACAAACAGCCTCAGCTGTCCTCTCTGCTCCTGCAGTAGAGTTTTTCCACTTATACCTTACGGACCATCAACTGTCAGTTCAGGTGGGTGACATGTTGTCCCCCTCCCTATCCAGGCAGGTGTTCCCCAGGGCTCTATCCTGGGCCCCATACTGTTTTCCATTTTTCTTAGTGATCTCCCCTCCACTTGTGTCTCCTCACATATACACATGTATGTCCTTCTACATCATCAGTTGAAGACTCACTCCAGAGTGACTTCCACAATGTGTTATGCTATTTCCATGCCAACCAGCTCAAAGTTAACACCAAAAAGACTATGCCCGTGACCTATGACACCAGCCAGAAACTAGCAAGGCTCTTGCCTTCCCCAGTCTTCTCCACCCTGGATGGCACTCAACTGGAGATTGGCCCTGCCTTCAAATACCTTTGTGTGTGGCTTGATAATAAATTAGAGTTCTCTGTCCACATTGATGACATACTCTCCAAACTTTGGCTCAAGCTCAGTGTCCAGTACCATAATAACTGCTACCCCACCAAAGTTTGCCAGGACCTGCTAACCAAAATTATCCTTCCTATCTTCGACTATGTGGATGTGGTTTATAGCTCAGCCTCTCCCTCTTCTCTTGCCAGACTGGATATCCTCTGTAATGTCCAGAGGAGGGCAACTAGAATGGTGCAGGGTCTGCAAGAGAAGCCATACGAGGAGAGACTAAAAGAGCTTAATCTGTATACCCTTGAGTAAAGGAGGGAGAGGGGGGACATGATAGAAACATTTAAGTACCTCAGTGGAATCAACAAAGTCCAAAAGGGTAGCATCTTTCAGGAAAAGAGACATGCAAGAACAAAGGGACACAATTTAAAGATGGGGGGGGTGGCGGTTCGGGGCAATGTGAGGAAGTATTTTTTCACAGAAAGGATAGTGGATGCATGGAACAGCCTTCCTGAGGAGGTGGTGGGGTCTAAAACAGTGGGGGAATTCAAGAATGCATGGGACAGACACAAGGCAATTCTTGTGGGGGTAGGAAGAAGTAGGCTGTTGGTTAACTAGGATCTGCGGCTTATCCTGTAGGTAGAGAAATGGGCAGACTAGGTGGGCCAAGCGGTCTTTATCTGCCGTCAAAGTCTATGTTTCTATGTTTCTAATGCTTTTTGTCACTTTGCCTCCAACTTTCCTCTTTGCACCCACTACTGCTCCCTCTATTCCATCCTTTCCATTTCTACCCTACCCTTACGTTGACAACTGCACTGCTCCACCTTTATTGCCAAATACTGGTTTGGCTCCTTTCTCCCCTACCTATCTTCTCTCCTCTCCCCCTCCCATTTCCTCTCCATGCTCAAGGGACACCTTCTCTGTTCCTCACCATTGCTCATGCACTGGTCAAGCTGCTTTCTCCTACCAGCTTCCCTCCCTTTGGAACCTGCTTCCCTCTCTTCTTCGTCTAGCCCCCTCCCTACTTTCACTAAAATGCATACAAATGCTCACTCCTTGCCCTCTATGTACCTGTCACCCCCACTTCCTGATACCTCTGTTCCCTTCCCCTCCACTGATTCCTACTTTCCATCTTGGCAAAGACTCCTATTTCCTGGTGCCCCTAAACTCCTGGCCCTCAGTCCGTTCTCATTGGAGTGCTCAACTCACCCTGACTCATCTACTAGATTTTGTACTGCCTACCCATGTATTGTATAACATGAGCTTCCCATCTCATTCGCAACCTGTGTATATCTGCTGTTTCAAATTGTTGCCAACTGAGCTTTTGTATTTGTATTTTCTGTTATTGCACTTCTGATGATTGTAACTGCCTGTTTGTCTACTTCCCTTTCCCTCTCCCCTGAGTTGCACCTGGAAGCAAGCCATAGCTCAGTGTATCTTTCCCAGTTATCACACTTTCAAATAAATGAATATAATAAATAATAATACGAAACAAGAATTTGGACTTAGTTTTTTCCCCAGATTTCAACTTTAATGAGCCATAACTCTGTCAAGGGGTCTAGTCACTAATGGGCGGGAAACATGCGCAAATTAATCCTATCCTGCCTGTGCTGCTCCGCACCTGCACCCAGGTGGGTGCATACCAGCATGCACGATTGCTGGCCATCAGAACACACCCTGACCCCTTTGGTGCACAGCGACATGGCAGAGGAATGTGGTGGCATGTGACAGGGAGATCCTGCCACTCTTGAGGACCGACCTTTTCTTAAATCTGTTGCAACAGGTTTTCTATTTCTTAGCCTAATCTAACCATTACAATTTCTAGTCCATAAGGTTGGCCACCTATGGGCACCCCTTCCCCTTTCTTGACTATGCTATAGTGTCCTCTTTAATTTTCCTTTTCCCTCTCAGGTCCTCGTAGAGGGAGGTTATTGTGGTGACCTCCGAACTGGTGTAAAACAACAGGCTGCGTTTCTTGTTGTTGAATTTCGTATGCAATAGCACTATGTCATAAAATGCCTTGATGTATATGCCTTATGTGTATGAAACCTGTAAATGCTGAAAATACCATGGCACCAGATGTTTTCGATAAAGGTAAAAAGTTACTAGGGGGCAGTGTTATAAAAATTAAGTTACTGGGGTAGAGATATCAGAAACCCCCTGTTGTGTTGTTAAAATACATGTACATTGCAGATTGTTTGACTGGCCCTTTGGTACCATGCATTCCTGCTTTTAGCTGAATCAGACTAAAATGTCATGGTGATTTGCATATACATCCTATGATGCTTTGCATTATGAGAATATGTGTAATGTTGTGTTTCTTTGAAACTTGGCTTTATTGCTAATGCCCTTTGGGGTAACCCTTGCTTCAGTGCGTCTGCACTGAGGTTCTTTGTCTTTAGCTTGTTTTTGGAGGTTTTTTTTTTGACCTCCCCATCACCCAAACACACAAGACAAACATAGGGATTGGTACATTTTCACTAAAGAGATTGATCAGTGGGTCAGTAGGTGCTAAATGCAGTGGAAGGACGTGCATAGTCTGTTGCTGCAAATTGACTTATTGAGGAAGGGCTATGCCATTGCTTAATCCTTTGTGTTTCAAATAAACATCATACAGAGATTGTGTGTTGAACCTGAAGTTCAGTGTCTGGTCCCTCTGTTATCCCACAACCCCTCCACACAGCGTGGGGTGGAGTGCGGGTTGAAGGTGGGCATCCAATACTGCGCAAACAGACAGGGGAGCCTGCCTTGGATAAACAACGGGCATTTGCCCAAATGGCCACCTGCCAGCCTATCAGGTAGCCCAGAGGGCTGTGGCAGCCTTGTGCGGGGGGTACTGATGCCACTGCACCCCACCAGTAACCTTTGGGGATCACATAAAAAGTTATGGCAGAATATTCCCTTGTGCAGCTGTCACCCCAACCGGTGTGTGTCATGCAAGTACCAAGATGAATGCATGCAGCGCTGACACAGCCCCTGGCACGTCCCCGGATCATCCACGGTGTGACGCCATGTGGCCAGCTGGGAAATCTAGTGTGGATGGCACTAGCATGCTGGTGGAGAATGCCGCAGTTGATCTGCTGTGTGGTATTCTGGTATGGGATTGCCTACGCACCCCAGATGTGCGACATGTAGGCAATCCGCACTATTATGAATAGACCCCAGTATTTGCAGTTAAGGGACAATCTATCTATCAAAAGAAGTCTTAATGGGTACTACAAGACTAAACCATAATATTCTACAAAATAATTCAGGGGCCCTATAAGAAAAAATAAACATTTAACAAGCATTTGTCAATGCCAAATGTTTGCTTGCTGGTATTAGCACTGGAAATGCAGGAGTTAGACAGATGCAGAGTAGGAATGGCAGTGCGTTTGGGTTGACACCCATAACGTTCATGCCATTTCACCTCACCCTATCCTGCAGACACTGACAAGTGTTGAGGTGTACCTTGGGGTGTTCAACTTTACAGTCACCCCACTCCATAAGTAAATATGCTGAAATGGGTGCAATATAGGAGAATGGGGTGAACTCTGGGGCTGAAGAGTCCAAGGCACATCACGATGCCTGTCACTGGCTGCAGGGTGGGGGGTGGGGTGGAATGGCATGAGCATTACAGTCGGCAATCCAAAGGCACACCCCTGATGCCTGTCAGTCTGTATAGGGTGGGACGTTATGGTTAGAAACTCTAACACCCCAGGCATTTGTTGATATTTACACTACAAATTTTCCACATGGCCATTTTGTGACTCCCACCTCATGAAAGCATTTGGGACCTCTTCTCTTGAACAGTGGTATGGTGATTTTGTAAATGTATCCTGAACTTTAAGTTTCCACAACGACCATGCCATTGTGTACCAGATGTATGAAAACACGGATTAGGCAGGATGCGAAGAATGACAGCTGTACCATTCATAGGGAGGTGTGAAGAGATGGTAATGTTGAAAATCTGTAGTGAAAATATTAAAAATGCTCAAACTTCTGAGCGTATGTGGAAACTGCACAACGCATGCGTGTAACACAGTCATTTAGTGGCATTATTTCACAAAGTTTTCAACGTAGGCATTTTGTGACCTCTGCTTATGAACAGTGTCATTGTGATTTTCTTAATCTGTCCCAAACATTGATTTCCCACAGCAACTGCGCTATTCTGCTCCAGATGTGTAAACGCATATTTCGGGCAGGATGTGAAAAATGACTGCTGTACTGTTCATAAGGAGGTCTGAAAAAATGCCAGTGTTGAATATCTGGAGTGAAAATATTACAAATTTGCGAAGTTACTAGGGTTTGTGGAAACTGCACGATGCATGCTTGTAACAGTAATTTTATGGACATTTATCAGCAAATTTTCAGCATAGGCATTTTAGGACCTCTGCTAATGACCAGAGTCACTGTGATTTTACATACGAACATACATATGAACATACGAATCTGCCAGCAGAACACACCAATTGGTCTATCTAAGTCTGCCCGAGTGTGCAGCTAGCACCCTAGATTGCAGCTGCCCCGCCTCCTCCCCCTCAGTTCCTCCCCCGCTTGTCCCAGCCCCTGCCCCCCTTCCTCTGGCTTTATCCCTCTCCTTCTTAAAGCTATTGACTGTCCTACATATTCCCACCTACTCTGGCAGTGCATTCCAACTAGACACCACCCTCTCAGTGAAGTAGTGCCTCCTCATTTCCTTCTTGAAACGTCCCCTTCCAACCTTAGTCCATGCCCCTCTTGTCTCTTCCACTCCTTAGTTTAAACACCCCCTCAGTGCTAGGTTTATTTACCCCCTCAGGTATTTAAATGCTTCAATCATATCCCCCGTCCCATCTCTCCTCCAGTGTGTACATGTTCAGCTCCTTCAGTCTAACTTCATATTCCTTTCCTTCCATCCCCTTTAACATTTGTGTTGCTCTCCTTTGCACACCCTCCAGTAACTTTATATCTCTCCTCAGGTATGGCCTCCAGTATTGCACATAGTACTCTAGGTGTGGTCTGACCAATGATCTGAAGAGAGGTAGGATCACATCCCTGTGTCTGGATGAGAACCCCCTTGCGATGCACCCCAGCATCCTGTTTGCCTTCGCTGCTGCTCTCATGCACTGGGCCAAGTTGTTCATGCTTCCAGTTACCAACACCCCTAGGTCCTTCTCCTCCTCTGTGATTCCCCAACCAATAGTCCCTTTTCTGGTTCTTAGCCCTGAAATGCATCACCTTACATTTCTTTGCATTGTATCCTAGCTGCCACTCCACCGACCATGTATCTAATTTGGTTAGGTCCCCCTGCAGTTTTTCCATCCTCTTCGTCCACCACCGCCCCCAATTTGGTATAATCTTCGAACAGACTAACCCTGCTCCCCACTCCGTGTGTTATATCGGAGATAAAGAGCCCAAATAGCACCGGGCCCAGCACTGACCCCTGCGGCATCCCGCTTGTCACTGCTCTGGGTGCCGAGAGCTCCCCCCCACCCTCTGCCCCTTCCCCTATAACCAGTTCTCTATCCATTTAGTCAGCTTTTTTCCCAACCCCCACTGTCGTCAGCTTTCATCCCAGTCTCCCATGAGGCACTGTATCAAAGGCCTTACTGAAGTCCAAGTACAAGACATGTACGGCATGGCCCCTGTTCAACTCCCTTGTCATCCAGTCATAATACTCTATTAAGTTGGTTTGACAAGACCTCCCTGAGATGAACCCATGTTGCCACCCATCTTGGAGGCCATTACTCTCTAGGAATGCCACCAGCATCTCCTTCAGTATCATCTTCATAAGCTTACCCACTATGAACATGAGACTTATCGGCCGATAATTTCCTGGCGCCTCCCTAGGCCCACCCTTGTGTATGGGCACCACATGGGCCACCCTCCAGTCCTGGGGCACACACCCCGTTTCCAGGTAGATGTTGAACAGATCTGCCAGCAACTCAGCCAACAGCTCCGCCATCTCTCTCAGCACCCTAGGGTGGATGCCGTTGGGACTTGGTGCCTTGTCCACCCTCACTGCCCTCAGCTCCTCTAGCACCCTACTTCCTGTGATCACTTTGTCCATCACCTTCTCCCTTCCCTTCCTTTCCCCACCCCCCAGCCCATTCTGGCAGTTGACCATCCCTCTCCTTAGTGAAAATGGAGCAGAAGTACTCATTTAGAATTTCCACTTGCTCCTCCCCCTTTTCCACTCAATCCCCCCCGCTTTATCCTCACAATATATTGCTTACACTTCCTCGTTTCCCTGTCATACCTAAAAAAGTTCTTTCCCACTCCCTTTATGCCCTGTATGGACCTTAATTCGATGGAGGCCTTAGCTTTTTTCACCCTCTTGGCCACCTCCCTTGACCAACTCCCGAAAACCTCCTCATCCTCTCCCTTCCCTGTTCTCCTGTTCTTCCGGTATGCAGCTCTCTTTGCCCTCACCCCTTGCAGCACTTCCTTGTTCAGCCAACATGGTTTCTTGGCACTGCTCTTCTTACTCTTGATCCTGGTGCAGGCTACTGTGGTCTCTGTTAGCCCAGTCTTTATGACTCCCCACTTTTGTTCTGCTTCCATCCCCGGCCTTATATCCTGGAGTCTCCCTTGCAGTATTGCTCCCATCCCCCCAAAATCCACCCTAATAAAGTCCACCACCTTACTTCCCATGCCTCCTGTCTCCTTGCCCAGTGCGAGAATGAGCTACACTGTTTGGTGGTCACTACCTGCTAGTGAGTCCTCCACCCTTACCTCCCTCATCGCCTCCCCATTTGCCAGTACTAGGTCCAGAGTGCTACCAAGCCTTATAGGCCCACTTACCAATTGTGTTAGAAGGCCATCCTGGAATGCATCAAGAAGCACCTGCTCTCTGGTACTACTAGTGGCCTGGTGCTCCAGTCAACCCGTGGAAGGTTAAAATCCCCCACTATCACCACACTCTCCTTTCTACACACCCTCCTTATATGCTCTGCCAACTCCCCATCCAGTTTCCTGGATTGGGCTGGTGGTCTGTACACCACTCCTAGCCTCAGCTTTCTGCCCTTGGAGTCCAGAAGCTGCACCCAAAGCACCTCTGTCCTCTCCTCTTCTCCCTCGTCCCTTATGCATTCAATTCCATCCCTCACATAGAGTGCAACCCCTTCCCCCCTTCCAACCCCTCGGTCCCTGCTATATATCCTGTATCCCAAGATTGCCGAGTCCCAATCATGGTACTCAGTGGACCAAGTCTCTGTCACTGCAGCAGTGTCCACCTTCACCTCTGAAAGGAGCACCTGAAGCTCTGCAATTTTGTTCCAAAGGCTTCTTGCTTTGTGAGAAACCACCTTCCACCAGTACCTCTCTTTCTCCTCACTCTTCTCCTCCTCCTTGGCCTGTGTCCCTCCTCAAGGTAGTCTGCACCCTTTCTCCTTATTCTTACCAGGTGGCGGTGCCTTCTGTATTACATTCGGATCACTCTGCCCACCCCCTCCCATGGTTACTACGCCTCCGCATTTACCTATATCTAGGAGAGTGAGCTCATTAGGCTCCCCTGTCCGGACCTTTCTACCAACCTCAGTCTTTTGGCCACCTCCCCCCAACTAGTTTTAATCCACCTTAGTAGAGATATACCCCTCTCAACCTGCCTTTAATACTCCCCTCTCCTTCCTGCTCAAGTGTACCTTGTCCCCCACGTATAAGTCACTATTCTCCCAGACCCTACCCCAGTTAGTCACTAACCCATAATTTTTGGTGTGGCACCAATCCCTCAACCACTTGTTGAACTCCTCAGTCCTACCCCTCCTCCCCATGCTTGCACATGGTACCAAAAGTGCCTCTGAGAATGCCACCAACTCCTCACCCCCCCTCACACTGCCTGCCCAACTACTCGAACCTCCCCCTCACTACTTCCACAGTCTCCCCCACCAAGTCATTTGTACCCACATGCAACACTAAATGAGGTTTCTTCCTCCCCCTCGCTGCACACTTGAGCATTGCCTGCCCTGCCTCTCCTGCAGTCAACCTGGGGATACTTCAACCATCTGGCTGTGCCTTTGCCCCTTCAAACCATCTCTTACCCCTTTCGGTATAGAATCCCTCAGGACGAGTACCCCCCATCCCTTACTCCCTTTCCTTTCTAATGAGCCTTCCACCACCCCAGTATTGGTTCTTCCCTGCCCCTTACCCCCGCCAGCTGCACCCTCTGTGACTTCTGTATCTGTACTCCCTACTTCAGCCTCACTCTTTTCTCTGCCTTATTCCTCCCATCCCCCTTGAACCCCTTCCCAGCCTGACTACTTCCTACTGGGTTTCCCATGTCAACCTCCCCTCCTTCCCTGCTGGTTTCCAACCCCTCTCCCATCCCTGTTGTTGTTGATTTAGAGCCCCCATTCACTTCTACCCCGATGATACCCCTCCCATCTTCCCCTTCCGTAGCCCCTCTCCTCCCTCCTCCAGTCACCACCACTCCTTCCTTACTAGCCCCCTTCACCCTTTCGTCCTCACTATCTCTTCCCCTACCTGTTGCCATCCCTCTCATGTCCCGCTTGTCCTCCCCCCTCAGTATGTTCCTGCTCCCCCTCTCTCTCTCCCATAGCAGAGACTCAAATCTATTCCTAGTCGATACACCTCCTACATCTCTTCTCCCTCCAACTTGTTACCCTCCGTGCCCCCCCGCTCCCACCCCTGGTCCTTCCCTACCCCCATCCATCTGCTCTTTCCCCTCGTGGTCTCTTCCTCCCCAATCAGGAGGCCCCCCTCCTCACCTTGGGCACCCCCTCCCTTCTCCTCTCTTTTCTGCTAGTGCCTCTGATACTGGGGTCAGTTTCAGTCCCTAGTTGTTCTTCCTCTGTCCCCCCTTGCCATGCCCTACTCCTCCCCCAAGCCAGGATGCCTAGCATACTCATCTACCCTGCCACTTAGACTCCTCCCTAACCTCCACAGTTCCTCCCTCAAACTAGCCTGTTGTCTACAGACCATACACCCCCCATCCTCCAGGCCCAGTCCAGGATCATGGCGGACCCACACTCTGTACACCCCACCACCCTTCCAAAGATGCCCGCTCTATTGACATGTGGCACTTGCCCCATTTTGGCCCTCATCTTATGTTACGGGCTCTTACTCTGGTTTCTGTACCCTACTACAACTGGCAGGCCCCTATTTACTCAAATTCCTGTCCCACCCCACTAGTCCCCCTACTGCCCCCCTTGCAGACCGGGTTAATTCAGTCTCAAATCTCATCCGTTAGATACTTTATTACTGTAGCAATCCTAAAGCCTCCTTGTCCATTTTTCACAACTCAGCTACCATACTTTTTGTTCTCAGCTCTCTTATAGTTTCACTTAGCCCAGTTAGAAATACTATTGCACTCCAAGTATTACTCAGCTCAGTTAGAGAAATAAACAGAACAACCAAATCTGTATTATTACAGCAATCCTAAAGTATTCAATCATTGTTTAGTCTCCACCCCAGAGACCCTGCTGTAATATAGGACCACAGAGGACACTGGGTGGGAAGGTGGGCAACTCTAAAGTCCTGTCAGAGCTCCATTGAGGTTGCTCACTCCCCCTCTCTCACTCGCTCATTCTATTTCTCCCGGCGCTGCAGGCTGCCCTTTTGCACTGGGCTCCTGCCTGCTTTGGCACCTTTTTCTGCCCACAAATAAATCTGCAGCTGTCCCGACAGAGCTCTGTTGAGCTCGCTCACTCCACCTGTCTTACTTGCTCATTCTGTTTTTCCCGGCACTGCAGGCTGCCCTTTTGTACTGGGCCTCTGCCTGCGTTGGCACCTTTTTCTGCCCACAAAGAAGTTTGCAACTGTCCTGACAGAGCTCCATTGAGCTTGCTCACTCCCCCTCTCTCACTCGCTCGTTCTGTTTCTCCCGGTGCTGAAGGCTTCCCTTTTGTACTGGGCTCCTGCCTGCTTTAGCACCTTTTTCTGCCCACAAAGAAATCCGCAGCAGCCCTGACAGAACTCCGTTGAACTCGCTCACTCCCTCTCTCTCACTCGCTCGTTCTGTTTCTCCCGGCACTGCAGGCTGCCCTTTTGTACTGGGCCCCTGCCTGTGTTGGCACCTTTTTCTGCCAACCAAGAAATCTGCAGCAGTCCTGACAGAGCTCCGTTGAGCTTGCTCACTCCCCCTCTCTCACGCGCTCATTCCGTTTCTCCTGGTGCTGTAGGCTGCCCTTTTTTTACTGGACTCCTGCCTGCATTGGCACCTTTTTCTGCCCACAGAGAAATCCACAGCAGTCCTGATAGAGCTCTGTTGAGCTTGCTCACTCCCCCTCTCTCACTCGCTCTTTCTGTTTCTCCCAGTGTTGCCGGCTGCCCTTTTGCACTGGGCTCCTGCCTGCATTGGTACCTTTTTCTGCCCACCAAGAAATCCGCAGCAGTCCTGACAGAGCTCAGTTGAGCTCGCTCACTCCCCCATCTCACTCGCTCGATCTTATTCTGTTCCAAACACTGATTTTCCACAGCAACCATGCTATTCTGCACTGGAAGTGTGAAAGCACATTTCAGCTGGGATGTGAAAATGACAGCTGTACTGTTCATAAGGAGGTGTTGAAAATCTGGCGTGAAAATATTTCAAATTTGAGAAGTTACAAGGGTGCCTGGAAACTGCGCAATGCACACTTGTAATACAGTCATTTTATGGACTTTCGTCACCAAATTTTCAACATAGGCATGTTAGGACCTCTGCTCATGAACAGTGTCACTGTCATTCTCTTAATCTGTCCCAAAAACTTATTTCAGACAGCGACCGCGCTATTTTGTGCCAAAAGTGCGAACACACATTTTGGCCAGGATGTGTAAAATAACAGCTATACTGTTCATAAAGAGGTGTAGAAAAATGCCAGTGTTGAAAATCTGGAGTGAAAATATTACAAATTCACAAAGTTACAAGCGTGCACGGAAACTGCACAATGTACGCTCGTAAAGCAGTCAGTTTTTGGATGTTTTCATCAAATTTGCAACATAGACTTTTTGAGAGCCCACCTCATGAACAGTGGCACCGTCGTTTTGTTAATCAGTCTCAAAAGGTGATTCCGTGCAGTGACCGAGAAATCACCTTTTGGGACCGAATAACGCCATGACAGTGACTGAACTCATGAGGAGGGGTCCCAATAACTCCATGTTGAAACTGTGGTGCCCAAATTCCCCAAAATGCCCGAGATATGCACCAAAGTTGAAAAAACCCTATTTATGCCATTATACAGCTTACCAGCATTTCTTCAGTTCGCGGTTGGTTTTGAAGAGTGCAGACGTGTTCCCGGTCCACCAAAGATCATTGTGCTGGGATCTGGAGGTAAGTATGGGGTGAGGGGGGGTGTGGGGAGGTGGAGTACACAGAGGGCGGGTGTGGATTGGGGGAGGGGCACCAGACACTTTGAGAGACGTTTTCTCGTTTTACAGGCTCTAAAAAAAATACAGACAATGCAGGTCGTTTTTTTACTTTTTCAGGTATGTTTTTGGTACACTGGGGTAGGCTCCCAGTGTGCCACCAGCATTTGTGGGGAGGAGGACTAAAGCCAATGGGGATTGGGCCCCCCGTCGGCACAGAAATGAGTGGGGGGGACATGATGCAGAGGGGGATTGGGCACCCCGTTGGCACACAGCTGAAATTGGGGGTGGGAACATTATGCGAGGGGAGTGACTCCCCGGCAAATATAGTCGGTCAAAGGGCATGCCAACAGGGGATTGAGCACCCCTATCGGCTTTCACAGGGCTCTGAGGCAGCGGCCTAGAGCCGCCATATGCCTGGTAATGTTACACCAGGCAAGGTACTGCCCTACAATGATGGGTCACTCCCTCATTGCAGCGGAATGGCAGACACTGCAATGACGAGGTGGTCCCTGATTGCAGTGGCAAAATCCTTACAAGTTGGTGGCAGTCTGCAGAACCAGTGTCATCAGCACAGTGGCCCTGCATTGGTTGAGCACTATGAGCCCAACAATGCAGTGCAGCATTAGCCGCCACAGCGCCGCACCTCTACAACTCGCTTCTGTCCTAAGCTGCCACATAATGTTTCTTGCGCATACGTGCAAGCAAACATAAAAATTACATTTCCCATAGTATAACACTGCACCTTTAACAAGCTGCAAGTCTGTCAGTCTTTGTAGTTAAGGGACAATCTATATATGAAAAAAAGGGTCTCAATGAGTACCGTAACAGTGACAGATAGTACCCCACACACACACACGCACACACAACATTTAGGGGCCATATAAAAACCATAAAGATTAAAAAAATGAAAATTCCTATGGGATAACATTGTAACTTTAACAAGCCATAACTCTATCTCTCTGTGGAGTTAAGGGGGAATCTATGTATAAGAAAACCAGGTTTCAATGAGAACTACAACACTAACACTGATACCCCCAAAAAAACTTTAAGGGCCAAATAAAAAACCCATAACAATTAAAAAATGGAAATTTCCATATGATAACACTGTAACTTTAACAAGCCATACCTCTGTCACAGTATGAAGTTAAGGGAGATTCTATGTATCAAAAAAAAGAAGGTCTAAATGAGTACTACAACACTTACACATAATACCTCCCCCCCCAAAAAGTTTATGGTCATAATAAAAAACATTAAAATTAAATAGTGAAAATTCCCATAGGATAACACTGCAACTTTAACAAGCCATAAGTCCATCAATAATTGGAGTTAAGGGACAATGTATATACAAGCATTTGTCAATGCCAAATGTTTGCTTGCATGTATATGCTGTACAGGTGTTTGGTATAATACTGATAGTGCATGGATGTAGATGCCCCGCGCTTCAGTACAGTCATGAATGTGAACAATTCATGGGGCTGTCTCGTGGGCAGGTTCTTGCACTTCCATGTGTCCACAGATAATGATGCACTGGGTAAAGAGTGCAACTCTCAGACAATGCACATGGCACTCTGCCACCCACGGGTGGAGAGGTGCAGGGCCCTATGCCAAGAGGACAGTTGTCTTCACTATATGGTACCTGGGCTCATATGGACCACCCTGCACCTTTCATTCCCTGGCTGGGGGGTGTCGTATAACAGTGCCATTCCCCCACCTCACCGCATCCAACTGGGTCACTGAGCTTACTCCCGAACTCAGCTTATGAGGACAGGATAACAAAACATACCCGCTGGAGTGAAGACTGGCACTACACAAGGGTTGTTAAACAATTACAGAATATACTATATGTATTCATGGTGTGTGTATATATGCTTGTGTGTGTATAATCGTGTATTCATAGTGTATGCATATGCATCTCTTTGTTGGTATTATCTGTGTGCATCAGTGACTATGTATTCATGTTGTGTGTATATGTGCCAGTGTGCCTGAGTGTGTCTGTGATCATGAGCTCATGGTGTGTGGATATGTGCCTCTTTGTATTATATGTGTGCATCTTTGATTGCATATTCAGGGCGTGCATATACAGTATGTGCCTGTGAGTCTGTATAACATTGTCTATGAGTGTGTATTTGTTTTCACTGTACTTTCTCCACATTTTTCAGTCTGAGCCGCCACTCCAGTTTTATACATGCTATAATTTTGAACTACTTTTGTAATTTTGTACCTTACTGTCTGTATGTCCCATTGTAACCCAACCCCACCCCCAGGTTGCCCCATGAAATGTGCTTCAGCTCAGTGGGCCTTTCCTGGGCAGCAATTTTATATAAATAATTCAGTGGCGTGTTTGTATATGCTTTAAGGTGTTGTTGTGTGTTTATGAGTATGTAGTCATGGTCTATACATGCATCTGTGATTTATTTATTTATTTAAAATTGGTAACTGGGAAAGGCACACTAAGCCAAAGCTCATCTCCAGGTGCGACCTGGGGACAGGGTAAACAGAGGAGAATGAACCGTGTACAAACAAAGGAAACAGGTTGAAGTTACAAGGCCTAATTACAACAATAAAGCACATTATATACAGTAATTAAATAAACATAAATACAGATACAGGGTTGCAAAAGCACAGTTTGGCATCATGACACTCAAGTAACTAGTATGTGAGAACATTTTAGATAATTATAGTAGGCACAGAATGCTCTGCTGTCCCCCAGGGCATAGGAGAGCAGGAAGGTGTTACTGAGCTCCTAGCGGGGGGGGGGGAGACATTTGGGTGGCGGTGGGGGAATGAGATCACTGTGAGAACTGAGGGGAGAAGTCTGAGGAGCCACTTGAGGGTGGAAAAAGAAGAGGAGAGATGGAGATCCTGGGGAAGTATGGTCCAGAGATTAGGGAGGTGACAGGAGAAGGTGGACTGGCCCACTGCAGTATGAGGGTGAGGGATGGAGAAGGTGTATGGATTTCTGTGGTGAAGGGAGTACATAGAAGTGGTTGGATACATGTTTGTGAGTGTGCATTCATGTTGTGTGTATATGCAGCTGTGTTTTGGGATTTGTGTGTTTGTTTTCATCTTGTGTGTATATGCAGCTGTGTTTTTGGATTTTTGTGTATGTGAGTGTGTTTTCATGGTGTGTGTTTGTGCAGCTGTGTTTTGAAATGTGTGTATTTGTGACTGTGTTTTCATGTTTGTGTATATGCAGCTGTGTTTCTGGATTTGTGTGTTTGTGAGTGTGTTTTCATGGTGTGTGTATTTGCAGCTCTGTTTTGGGATTTGTGTGTTTATGAGTGTGTTTTCATGTTATGCGTATATGCAGCTGTGTTTTTGGATTTGTGTGTTTGTGAGTGTGTTTTCATGGTGTGTGTATATGCAGCTGTATTTTTGGATTGGTGTGTTTATGAGTGTGTTTTCATTTTGTGTGTATATGCAAATGTGTTTTTGGAATTGTGTGTTTGTGAGTGTGTATTCAGTGCGTGTGTGTCACTGTGTCTGTGCAGCTATGTTCTGGGATTTGTGCGTTTGTGAGTGTGTATTCATGGTGTGTGTGTATGCAGCTGTGTTTTTGGATTTGTGTGTTTTTCAGTGAGTATTCATGGCGTGTGTGTATATGCAGCTGTGTTTTTGGATTTGTGTGTTTGTGAGTGTGTATTCATGGTGTGTGTGTGTATGTGCGTGTGTCTATGTGCAGCTGTGTTTTGGGATTTGTGTGTTTGTGAGTGTGTATTCATGGTGTATGTACATGCAACTGCATTTCTGAATGAATGTGTTTGTGAGTGTATATTCATGCTGTATGTACATGCAAGTGAGTTTTTGGATTTGTGTGTTTGTGAGTGTGTTTTCATGGTGTGTTTATATGGAACTATGTTTTTTGGATTTGTGTATTTGTAAATGTGTATTCATGCTGAATGTATGCATGCACCTGTGTGTTTTTTGCATTTGTGCATTTACGAGTGTGTAATTATTAGGCTCATTCAAACAGCAAGTGCTGCACTGCTGTGAGTGGTGCAGAGCTATTACAGCGTTGCCGCCCCACTCATGTGACTGCAGTCTGCATCGTAGTGTCTGCATGAATTGCATTTCACTGTGGTCCCTCTTTTCTCGGGATCGTGTAACGGTACTGGTGTTTTGCATGGCCATGTGAATAGCTGGCACCACTCACAATGGTGCCAGGTAATTTCCTGTGCTGCATGTAAGTAGATTTCCCACCCTACTGGAAGACTATTCACAATGCAGAAAGCTATCCTGCAACACCTAAAAGCCCTGTCTGTATGAATGCTCCTCTGGCGTATTGCTGGGGGGGGGGGATTCTGATCCTTATCTCTGAACGGGTGCGTAACCTTGGAGTGGTACTTGATGATGGGCTGACTCTTCGTCATCAGGTGTCAGCAGTCATTAAGTCCTCATTTTACCATCTTAGGAACATCGCCAGGGTGAAACACCTTGTTCCGTCCAGCGATTTACCCGTGCTGGTCCATGCTTTCGTGACATCCCGCCTTGACTATTGCAACTCCCTTTACCTGGGGCTTCCTGGGGTTGATATCCACCGCTTACAGCTAGTGCAGAACGCTGCTGCTAGGTTAATGACAGGGGTGACTAGAAGGAAACAGATTACCCCGTGCTGTGCGATCTGCACTGGCTGCCTATACAGTGGCGGATCACCTTTAAAGTAGGTCTTTTGATCTTCAAAGCCCTGCACGGACTCGGTCCTGACTACTTGAAAGAGCTTCTGATTCCTTTCCACCCTGTGCGACAGCTCCGTTCAGCCGACGAGGGGTTGCTAGAGGTTCCGAGGGTTATATTGAAGTCTTCTGGGGCTAGGGCCTTTGGGTTCGCGGCCCCAACCCTCTGGAACTCTCTGCCTCGCCGGCTTAGAGAATGCACGACTGTGGAAGCCTTTAAGCGGGATTTTAAGACTTTTTTGTGGAACAAGGCTTTTGTGGACTGATGCTGTCATGGATTGTTGTTTTTATATGTATATTTTGATTTTATGATTCATTTGTACAGCGCCTTGGTATTTGAAAGGCGCTAAATAAATAAAGTTTTATTATTATTATTATTATTATTTTATTATTATTTATTATTATTATTATTATTACAAACTGTGGCGGAAACGATGGGAGCGATGAAGCTGGATGCCGTGGAAATGATATAATAGTGAATGTATGTGCAACTGTGATTTTGGATTTGTGTGTTTATGAGGCGTCAGTGTGACTCAGTTGGTAGCACATCTGCCTCTAGCCCAAAAGGTCATGAATTGTAGTCCTGCACGCAGATTGGGCTCGTGCTACAAAGACTGACACTTGAGTGCAGTACTGTGGGGATGCTGTACTGTTGAGATGAACCGTCCTTCAGATGATACATTAAAATGCGGTCCCATCTACCTTTTCTTGCAGTTGCTCAGGTAGGTGTTAAAGATCCATGGCACTTCTTGAAAAGGGTTGGGGAATTTCCCCGGTGTACGGGAGGCTCAGTTTTAGTTGGTTTGCATTCGTGTATCACCCCCCTACACACACACACACACACACACACACACACTCAGGGTGAGGCTGAAAGTAAGCAGTATTGTCTAGCCCTTCCTAATCAACAGAAATGAAAGCAATAAATGAGTGTGCATTCATGGTGTGTGTATATGTGCCTGTGTGTTTTTGTATTTCTGTGTGTTTAGGAGTGTGTACTCATAGTGTGTATATTTTATTTATTTAGTTGCTGACAATTTCAGGGAATACCTTTGAGCACAAGTGCTCTTTTACAAAGGTTCAACATCAGTTAGAGAGATTACAAAGCAACTTAACAAATACAGTAAGCGAGTCCCAGTGGAATGAAGTCAGACAAGTACAAATATAGATGAACAAGTACAGATAAATTGGCTGGATCAGCTGCATACAGTTTCACAATAACGCAGGCAGACCGTATCAGTATAAAACAAGCACAGTAATGGTACTTGGCCTCACAGCAGGAGTCTGATACAGTTCAAAGTGTGTACCGGCAGGAGGGACTTTGGTTAAATGATTAGCAGTTACAGTTGCAATGAGTTGTTAGCTTTACCTGTAGTGCTCTCTTAAACTGGTAAAACATAGACAGACTGAGCAAGGATGTATTAGGCAGCTCATTTAACCAGTCAGCCAGTGTATGTGCCTTTGTGTGTCTGTATGTTTTATTTCTAAATAGTTTTTGATTTACGAGGTGTAATCAATACACATCCTCCTCAAAGAAGATCACATCGACTAAGAAGGGTGACACTTTAGTTTCTGTGTCAGTTTTTACATGCAGAATAGGTCTGCAGTAGAGATAGTTATGCAGTAATTACACATTTGTTGTATGTACTGTATCCTAGTGTCAATTCCCCTGCAGTTACAGTACTTCCTAAGTACTGTAGTGAAGGAAACATAAAGTGCTGCCCAGTTGAGTATGTTAACTCCAAATGGAGTTCAGTGCAATGTAGTGCAGTGAATTGCATGTACGTTTTTTCTATGGCAGACAGAGTCACACCCTAACAAAAAACTTTCAGTTCCTTCAAAGCTCTGATGTGACAATTTTGACTTGTCTCTTTTGAGTAAAGACAGGGAGGGGAGGGTACTCTGACAGATGGAACTCAAATGTTGACTGAGACAGGTTTACAGAGTGCTGCTGCTCTAAATATAGTGAGCTCTGCCTGACACACAAGCAAATATACACACAGAGCAATGAGGGTCTGAAAGAAAGAAAGAGAGAGAGAGAGAGAGCAATGCCCTGGAGGTCTGACAATGAATGCAAACATGGGAGGGCCTGACAAAGTGCCTTCAAACAGAGCAGCCTTTATAACAAACTTGTAACTGTTCTACCTGGTGAAACTGAAAGAGGAGAAGGCAACCAGTCCCCGTCATTCCTTTTCAAAATAAAATCCCTTGACTCCCCACCCCATTGCCATATGTAGCTTGGGCGTGGAAACATATCCAAACTTCCGGAACTGGAGATAATATATTTGCAACGTGTAACACTAATGACTCAGTTACATCTGCAGATCAAAGTCAAACACAGTTTAAAATGTAAGAGTTTTTATTAACTATTACTTTACCCAACATACTTGTACTGAGATGCAGTATCTTGTGTTCAGTGGAGTCTGACTTCCACCCAATTTTACCGCTGGGCTGACTGAAGCACTGAAATGGTCAGTTACTTGCTCAGGGTTACACAGTGAGAATGTACCAGTGGTGGGATTTGAAACGGTCTCCTGGTTCTGAAGACGGTGCTGTAGGCACCAGACAGTGCTGTCTGTTCAGGTTTGGGGGTATTTGCAGGGTTTTTGTGGGGTTAATGCACCTCCATGTTTCCTCATTGGCCCCCATCCCATCCTCTCTCAGTGACTACCACAGGCAAATCTTTCCTCCATCTGGAGCTGCAGGGGACCTTGGTGCTACTTCAGCTGGTGCTTATGGGGGGGGAGGGGCAGAGGGGGCTAAAGAATCCTGCTGACATTGAGCACACTAGTAAGTACATTATAAGGGATTGTGTATGAGCAGGTATACACACCAAGGCTGTGCATGAGTTGAGAGGTCTCAGAGGTAACAGGGAACCTCAAGAGCTCAGCTCTAGAGGTCTCCTGTTACCAAGGAAGCCTTGAGATTCAAGCACAGCCTTGTCAGTGTATACCTGCACATGTGCAATCTTTTATAGTGTATGGGCAGGTATCACAAATAAAAAACAAGGAAAAAAGGCAAGAAATCAGCTGTTGAGGAACGTGACTCATTTTTGCTCAGTTTGAGTCCGTCTGTGCTAAGTTTAAGTTTGAATATGCTACTGTTACTGGCGAAGTAACCAACATTCCTAAACACATAAATAAAAGAGAAAAGGCTTATCTGGTAGAGGTAGTAACTCAGGGTGTCAACGGATTCATGTTAGAGGTGTTTTTACTGTGTAAAAGAAGAAAAAATAACATTTTTTTCCAGCGCTGCTTACTTCCTGGGCCAGCTGTCACTGCCATGGCTGCTTCATGAAGTGTGGAGGGTTCAGGAACATGCAGGTGCGATGATATTCTATCTTGTTGTGCTACAGTAGTGATATAGCTAGTGCAGCACAACAAAATTGTGACGTAGCTACTGCAGCACAACAAGCTGATTCTACTAACCGAATTCCATTGGCAATAACATTCTTCTATACACTATACTGCTATTGTAACTCCAAGGTCTACTGTGGATATTGAGGGCACCGGTAACTATGTTAGTGTTCTTGTACACCCAGTGTCTCCTGCTCACACATTTATTTTTTTATTTTAGTCTTTGGTAACCGGGTAAGGGTAACATAGTATTAATGAGCATGTTGTTTAGTTTTTGTGCATAGAAACACAGAAACATAGACTTTGATGGCAGATAAGGACCGCTTGGCCCATCTAGTCTGCCCATTTCCCTACCTACAGGATAGGCCGCAGATCTTAGTTAACGAACAGCCTATTTCTTCCTACTCCCCACAAGAATTGCCTTATGTCTGTCCCATGCATTCTTGAATTCTCCCACAGTTTTAGACCCCACAACCTCCTCAGGAAGGCTGTTCCATGCATCCACTACCTCTCTGTGAAATAATACTTCCTCACATTGCCCCTGAACCGCCCTCCTTCTATCTTTAAATTGAGTCCCCTTGTTCTTGTAATGCCTTTTCTGAAAGATGCTATCCTTTTGACTTTGTTGATTCCACTGAGGTACTTAAAAGTTTCTATCATGTCCCCTCTCCTTCTTTCCTCAAGGGTATACATATTAAGCTCCTTTAGTCTCTCTCCTCATCGCAGCTTCTCTTGCAGACCTTGCACCATTTTAGTTGCCCTCCTCTGGACTACCTCTATCCTGTCTATGTCCTTGCGGAGATGGGGTCTCTAGAACTGGACACAGTACTCAGATGGGGTCTCACCAACTGTCTGTACAGAGGGATAACAACTTCCTGTTTTCTGCTGCTGATGCCTCTCCCCTATACATCCCAGTATACCCCAGCCCTCCCTACTGCCTTCTCACATTGCTTGCTAACCTTAAGGTCATCTGATATGATTACCCCCAGGTCCCTTTCCTTTTTGTTGTTGTTACTACCTCCCCACCCATTGTGTATTCTTCCCCTGGGTTCTTGTTTCCCAGGTGCATTATTTTGCACTTCTTTGCATTGACTCCTAGCTGCCATACTTCTGACCATTCCTCCAACCTTGCCAAGTCCCTTTTCATCCTTTCCACGCCTCTTTGTGTATCAACCCTGTTGCAGATCTTTGTGTCATCTGCAAAAAGGCATACTTTTCCTTCCAGTCCCTCTGCAATGCATCTCTCCAAACCAGGTAATAATCTCAAGCCCCACTCCCAAAGCAAAGCATCAAAAGCATGTGCAAACCATTGCACGAGTCAGGCTGACAAGACTTCATCTGAACTGGATTTTGCCTTCTAAGTATGCTTGGACATCTGCTACATTATTGACTGAGAATGACAAAGTACAGACATGTGTTTCCTCCCTCCTCTTTGGGACTCCTTAGTGCACTGCAGTCATAATCTCAATCAGGCACGATATCAGAACCCAAATGCTATATCCATCTAGAACACTCGGAATGAGCATAATGGAGAGGGAGTTTACCGAGGAAGCAGTGTGTGGGATCCATAGTTGGATGCTAGGAGAGAAGAAATATCTAACTTGTTCGTTTTTGTGTGCATCAGTGAGTACTTTATCAAATTTGCACCCCTGAAGTCACCAGTGTTCACTGAAGGTACCAGCAAATATGTTAATGCTCTCGTACCCCAACGTCTCCCTTCTAACCCTGAAAGCACTAGTAAATCTGGTAATGCTTTTGTATTTCTGTGGTCTCCTGCTGACACTGAGAGGGATAGTGAGTACATTAGGAGAAGGATGGGTCATTGCCAGAATGCAGGGTCAGGAAGGGAACAAGAACCCTAGGGGATCAGTCCGAATAATGGAGAAGAGGTTGTTGGACAAGCTAATATCTAGTTGAGTTCTTCAACTGGGTAACCACAACAGCAGACAAGGGACAGGCAGTTGATATTGTATACCTAGACTTCAGCAAGGCCTTTGATTCAGTTCCCCACAGGAGGCTGGTCAAAAACATTAGGGACTTTTAAGGAGCCTTGGGGTGGATGAAAAAGTAGCAAACTAGGTGGAGAGCTAGTTAAGGGGCAGAACACAAAGGGTGGTAGTTAATATGAAGTTTTCAGAGGTAAGGAAGTAACAAACAGGTGTACCCCAGGGGCTGGTACTAGGATGTGTGACAGATGTGAGACATGTTAAGGGTAAGAAATGTCTGTTTGCAGATGCCACAAAGACCTGAGCAAGGATGGACACAGAGGAGGGGAGAAAGGAACCAAGGGAGGATCTGGGTAGATTGGATAGCTGATCAGAGATCTGGCAGCTGAGCTTCAGCACTGAGAAATGTAAAGTAATGCAAATCAGGAAAGGAGGAACCCGGGGTGCAATATGAAATGGGAGGGGAGTGCTAGACGGCAATACAGAAGAAAAGGAAGATATCAGAGACCCAGAAAATGGCTGCACACTGCAGCAGAGTGGTGTGCAGAGCATACAGAATGATGGGGTGCATAGGGACGAGGATAAGCAGTAGAAGGCTGGAGGTGATCCTCTCACCGACCGCACCTGGAATACTGTGTAAGGTACTGTAGTCCACACTTGAAGAAATACTGCATTAAAGTAGGGGCAGAGCACCACAGGACAACAAAGGTGATCCTTGTGGAAATGATGTACCAGGAGAGGACGCAGGACTTAAACATGTACACCCGGAAAAAGAGGAGAGAAAGGGGTGCCATGGTTAAGACATGCAAGTACCTGGATGGGATAATTTGGGTGGACATCAAGGAACTCTTCTCCTTGAGTTCAAATACAGTGATGAGAGAGAATTCACTAAAGCTGGTATGGGGCAGTTTTAAAAAGGACGTCCGTAAGCACTTCTTCACAGAGAGGGTGGTGGACAAGTGGAATAAGCTGCCAGAGAAAGTGGTACAGGCCAGATCAATCAGCAGCTTCAGAAAGGGATGGGACAGGAATGTGGGTTTAGTTAAAACAAAATGTGGGGTGGGGATTGTAAGAAAGAGGGGGATTGCCACTAGGGCAAGGTAGCATAAACAGTTACAAAGGCAGGCGCACACATAACTAAACATAACAGGGCACTGGTCTAAAATAAAATAATTTATTTAAATAAATATAGCGGAGGCACAGGATATCTGATGTATGATGTTTATACATCCTTTCTCAAAGGCCCTTGAGAAAGGATGTATGGTGATCTGAAATGGCACAGGCTATCCTGTGCCTCCGCTTATGTTTTTATTTAAATAAATTACTTTTTATTTAGACCAGTGCCCTTGTTATGTTTGGTTGTATGTGCCCTGCCTTTTGTAGCTGTTTGTTTCCATTTTGGCTTTGTAGCACCACGTTCCTTGCGCTTACTCCTTTTTGTGGTCTGGCAAGGTAGACTAGTTAAGTAGCGGGGCAGACTGGATAGGCCAAGAGCCTGTTTCTGTCATCAGCATCTATGTATGTATCTGTGTATTGTCGCTTTTGCACCCGTGAAGACTCCTACTGATACTGAGCACACTACTCAGTACATCATTGCTCTTGTACCCTTAAGATTGCCTACTGACACAAAAAGTATTAGTGAGTGCATTATCACTCTTGTACCTCCAAGGTCTCTTGCTGACACTGAGAGCACTAATGAGTACATTATCAGTCTTGTACCCCCAAGGTATCCTTTTAACCTGAAACCACTAGTGCATATAGTACCACTCTTGTATCCCTAAAGTCTCCTGCTGACAGTGAGAGCAATAATGAGTATGTTATTGAAATTGTATGCAGTCTCCTGTTGACACTGAGAGCACTAGTGAGTACATAAAACTGGGTCATGCTATTGTCTAAGGCTATGAGTGGGTGTTGATGTGTGTCCTGTGTGAAATGGCTGCCACTACACGTTTGCAGTCACTTTACTACCAGTCTTTCATTGCTTGTAAAACACTTTGAGACACAATGTGTAGGAAAAGCACTGTATGAATTATTTTTCTCCATCTACATTATCACTCTTGTACTCCCCCCCCAGGTCTTCTGCCAGACACTGAGATCATTAGTGAGAACATTATCACTCTTGTACCACTGAGGTCTCCTGCTCACTGTGAGCGCTAGTAAGTATGTTATCACTGGTGTACCTCCAAGGTGAACTGCTGACAATGAGTGCATTGGTGAGTATATTAATTTACTTATTTTTATGGTTTTGTTGACTGGGAAAGAATGGCTAGAAATATTTTCCTGTTTCCAGTCCTGTGTGGTGGGGGTTCTGGAAGTAGTACTTATTGATACTGAGCCAGTTCATGCATTACTGAATGGGGAGACTTTACCCAGGACACTGGGGAAGTGTCCCTTTCCTTTTCAGGAAGTGCCATGGGATTTTTTTTTTTTTGGTCCATCACAGCGCCAGTTTCAGCCCGGTCATGACCCTCTACACCCCTCACTCCCAAATCAGCCAGACACCCTGTTTAACCCCCTGGCTTGCCCCCACATGGCAGTGCTGCAGCACAAGCCAAGGTGCCGCAGACACCGGTCGGGTTGTTGGGAGCTGGCCTAGGAGCGATGGAGAGGCAGCGAGGCGACATCATGGAGGTGCTGTGGTGGGATTTTTTCTATATGCTCCCACTGGAGCCAAGTGCATACAATGACGTTGACCAAGGTGGAACCTGCATGCTCCCATGCACACTCCCCTCAAGGCATCTGCACTCAGCTCCCCCTATGCTCGAGCACATCACCTTGCTCCCCAGCCTCCGCCAGGGGGCACTCAGGCGACGGTGCTGCACTTCCCCACTCCCCGGGAAGGAGAGCAGTCCTCTGGATGCTCAATCCTTCCCCACCCCTGCCGACCCCCGGTGGCCCATGCCCATTCCCTAACATGGGTCACCGACGAGGCGCAAGGTGTGGCGTCCAGCGCCTCAACCCTCAGCACCACCGGGCCAGCTGACATGGGATTTTTAACGTCCACCAGAATATGCAGAAGAAACCTTGGTTTAATATCTCATCTGAAGGACAGCACTTCATGATAGCAGTATCCCTCTAACACCATGCTGGGACATCAGTATGGTTACTCATAAACAAAGAGAGACTGCCCCCTACTAAGCTACCAGCACCACTTCCTGCAGCACTCAGTGCTTGTTGAAGGTCTAACATCAGACTAAAGACCAAAGCTGAGCTTGCTTAGTTACAGACATGTGATGGGACAAGCTTCAGGATGGTTAGTTTGCAGGAGTATGTTAATGATCTTGTAACATTAAAGCGACTTGCTAACGCTGATAGCACCTGTGAGCATGTTATTGCTGTTGTACCCTCAAGTTCCCCTTCGGACACTGAGAGCACTAGTGAGTTTGTTAATGTTGTTAAACTCCTGATGTCTCTGAATCTACCAGCAGGTATCACAGTGCAATAGATGTCCTGCAGCTACCAGTGGGTGTCACCGTGTACTAGCTGTGAGGATGTCATGTGTCTACCAGTGGCTGTCACTGTGCACCAGCTGTGAGGATGTCATGTGTCTACCAGTCAAGCCCAAGGGTATGTATCACTGCGGGACCTGTAATGTCTGTAAAATCTGTGCACAGAATGTCTCATTTTCCATGATAGGTTGCCCCAAAACAGTAGAGATTAAACAGTTCAATTCCTGTGTTACAACATTTGTTGTCTATGTGTTGTGGTGTTCCTGCCCTAAATTGTATGTGGGGAGAACAACAGGGTGGCTCAAACTCGGCATTCAAGAACATGTGAGTGACATCAAGAACAAGGACATTATGAATCCTGTAGTGGAACACGTCATGAATGAACATAGCAGTGACCCTGGAGACTTTCATTTTATGAGCTTAGAGTAGCTTTGATTGGGAATAAGGGGTGGAGATGTATTGAACAAACATTTACAAGAAGAGACATTTTGGATTTTTATGTCAGCTCGCGCTTGCGCCAGTCAACATCTTGCAGTAGTAGCAGAGTTGGAGGTGCGGTCACTGTGGGCGAATGCATGGCACGCATCAGTAGGTGCATCCCTCATTCCCCAATAAGGCAGCATGCAGGCGCCACACCAACAACACGTAATGTGGTGGGCACATCTAAGAAAAGGTCTGCTGCAATGAGAGCCAAGCTCGCCATGCAGCGGCACCTCCTGAAGTGCCTTTCCTTGTGAAGCATTCTATAAACATGGCGGCTACCACCTGCCACAATGCCGACTTAGGGGGTGCCCAATCCTCCTGCCAGCATGCCCTGACCTAGTTCATGTGCCGATGGGGGAGCCCACTCCTCATCGGCCTAATGCCCCCCCCATTTGTTGTTTGCCAAGGGGGGTGCCCAATCCCCTCATCTCTAGCCCCCCTTCGGTATGTGCCGATGGGGGTGCCCAATCCCTCATCGGCTATCCCCCCCAAAACACTCAGGTAGCACACCGAGAGCCCACCTCAACATGCCAAATGCCCCTTTAAAAAAAAAATGCCCCGCTATATATATATACGTATATATATATTTTTTTTTAACCTGTAAAAGAAGAAAACAGTCCCTCGCAGTCTGTACTGCTCCCTCCCCCAACTCATGCCCACCATCTACGCACCCTGCTTCCACACACACACACACACACACACACACACACACACACACACACAGATACCCCATACTTACCTCCAGAGTCTGGCGCAATGATCTTCGGTGGACCGGGAACACATCTGCACTCTTCAAAGCCGACCCGAACTGAAGAAATGACGGTAAGCTGTGTAATGGCATAAACAGGTTTTTTCAGCTTTGGTGCATATCTCGGGCATGTTTTGGAATTTTTGCACCAAATTTTAAACATGGGGTTATTGGGGCCCCTCCTCGTGAATTCAGTCACTGTCATGGCGTTATTCGGTCCTGAAAGGTGATTTCACAGTCACTGTGCGGAATCACCTTTCAGGACTGATTAATGAAATAACAGTGCCACTGTTCATGAGGTGGGCTCTCAAAAAGCCTATGTTGCAAATTTGGTGAAAAAAATCCAAAAAAATAACAGTTTTACGAGTGTGCGTTGCACAGTTTCCACGCATGCTCGTAACTTCATGAATTTGTGATATTTTCACTCCAGATTTTCAACATTAGCATTTTTCCATACCTCCTTATGGGCAGTATAGCTGTCATTTTACATATCCTGGCCGAAATGTGTTTTCGCACTTCCGGTGCAGAATAGCGTGGTCGCTGTGCAAAATCAGTTTTCGGGACAGTTTGAGAAAATGACAGTGACACTGTTCATGAGCAGAGGTCCTAAAATATGTATGTTAAAAATTTGGTGCAGAAAGTCCATAAAATGACCGTGTTACATGCATGCGTTGCGCAGTTTCCACACACCCTTGTTACTTCGCAAATTTACAATATTTTCATGCCACATTTTCAACACTGGCATTTTTTCACAACTCCTTGTGAACAGTACAGCTGTCATTTTTCACATCCTGCCCAAAATGTGTTTTCACACCTGTGGCGCAGAATGGCGGGTTGCTGTGGAAAATCAACTTTTGAGACAGATTAACAAAACCACAGTGCCACTGTTCATGAGGGGAGGTCCCAAAATGCCTATGTTGAAAATGTGTCTCTTCAGGGTGGGGGTGTGGTTGGCGTCAGTGCAATACTTCACTGCCATTCCTATTATGCATCTCTGACTCCTGCACTACCAATGCCAATGTCAGTGAGACAACATTCAGCATTGACAAATGCTTGTTACATTGGGTAATTACTCTGGGAAGGTACCTGGTAGGAATTAGTCCTGATGTGGATGCAAATCAGAACTGAGATATTATCAAACTTGGGCTGATTGAGGCTACTGGGTCATGTACCAAGACGCTGAGCAAGAAGAGTGGGGCTAAGCAGCAAAGCTGGCTGGACAAGGAGGTTTTGGAAGGAGTAAGGGCAAAAAAAGCAGTTTTTTGGAGGTTCAAGAAGTCTGGGGTGGGGGGAGGACAGGGAATTGTGTGCAAAGAAGTAAAAGGAGGTAACCAGATTGGTCAGGGCAGCCAAGGCTTCCAGGGAGCTGAGGCTGGCACAGGGCATCAGGGAAGGGGAGAAAGACGTTTTCAGGTACATAAGGGAGATAAGGAGCTGCAGGGACAGTGACCAGATAATGAGGATTAGGAAGGATGGGGAGTGGGTGGAGAAGGGGGTAGAACAGGCAGAAGCACTAAATGAGTACTTCTGTTCTGTGTTCATGAAGGAGAAGGATGGACAGCTACCTCGGGGGATGGGGAAGGTGCGCAAGGGGGGAAGGGGTGACAGATGGGGTAATTATGGAGGGTAGGGTGCTGGAGGGTCTGAAGGCACTAAGGGTGGAAAAGGCACCAGGTCTGGATGGCATTCATCCCAGAATGCTGGAAGAACTGGCGGGGGTATTGGTGGGGCTGCTGGCAGACGTGTTCAATACCTACCTGGACATAGGTTGCGTACCACAGGATTGGAGGATTGCTCACGTGGTGTCCCTCCACAAGGGTGGCCCAAAGGATGAACAAGGCAATTACAGACCTGTAAACCTCACATCTATTGTAGGAAAACTTATGGAAACAATCCTGAAAGAGAGGCTGGTGACCTTTTTGGATGAAAATGGACTCCAGGACAGTCAGCATCATGGATTTTGTCTCTGGAAGATCCTGCCAGACCAACCTAATTGAATACTATGACTGGGTAACAAGGGAATTGGATAAAGGCCATGCAGCGGATGTGCATTTAGACTTCAGCAAGGCCTTTGATTCAGTGCCTCATGGGAGACTGGGGTGTAAGTTGCAATATGTGGGGGCAGTGACAAAGATGGTAAACTGGATTGTGAACTGGATGAAGGGGAGGCAGCAACAGGTGGTGGTGGGAGGGGCACTCTCTTCCCCAAGGGTGATGACAAGTGGGGTGCTGCAGGGCTCAGTCCTGGGTCCAGTGTTGTTGTTTGGGTTATTCATATTGGATATCTCACATGGCATTGGGAGCAAGATCAGTCTGTTCAAGGATGATACCAAGATAGGGGCAGTGGTGGATGACATACAGTAGATGGGTGGCAGGGGCTACGGAAGGACCTGATCAAACTGGAGGAGTGGTCGGAAAAGTGGTAATTGAGCTTCAGTGTGAAGAAGTGCAAGGTTATGCACTTCAGAGCAAGGAACCCAGGAAGGAGCTACCAGTTGGGAGGGGTTCAGATAGAGGTTACAGAGGAGGAGAAGGACCTAGGGGTAATCATAACGGGTAACATGAACAACTCAGCTCAGTGCAGGAAGGTGGCGGCTAAGGCCAACAAGATACTGGGATGTATTGTGAGAGGAATCTCATCCAGAAATAGGGATGTGATCCTGCCGCTGTACAGGTCACTAGTCAGGCCACATTTGGAGTACTGTGGGCAGTTCTGACATCCCTTTCTGAAGAAGGATATCAGATTGTTGGAGGGAGTGCAGTGTTGGGCAACTAAGATGATCCATGGGCTGGAGGGCAAAACCTATGAGTGCAGACTGACTGAGTTGAATATGTACACCCTAGAGGAGAGGAGGGATCAGGGGGATATGATTGAGACCTTCAAATATTTGAAGGGGATTAACAAAATGGACACAGAAGGGATATTTAAGCTGAGGAAAGGAAGGGACACCAGAGGGCATGGTCTCAGGTTGGAGGGTGGAAGATAACAGTGAGAGATGAGGAGGCATTTTTTTCACAGAGAGGGTGGTGGAGAAATGGAACACTCTACCCAAGGAGGTGGTATCCTGTAGCACAATGGGCAGTTTTAAAAGGGCATGGGACAGGGTGCAAGGGGGGTCTAAAGGTGAGGAGGCAAGAGGAGTGTGGGGTAGCTGCAATATAAGGGTGCTAGCTGCGTATTCGAGTAGGCTAACTTGATAGACCATAGGCCTGTTTTTGCTGGCAGATTCGCATGTTGGTATGTTGGTATTGCGCAGTCTCAGCCCTATTGGTTTGAATAAAGAGATAGATATCAAACCATATCATAAAAAACAGATCCTTATATGCCTTTTTTGAGAATGCTGGATGATTATTACTATTAATGACTTTGACTATTCTCCCTTCTATCTCTCTTTCAGGTCCGACCAGTGGAGGTTTGGTGAGTGCAGGTTAAGCTCCTGTTTCCTTGTGATGTATTTACATTTGGATTTGCTCCCTTACTATGACCTTTTTCAAAAAAATTCTTTCCCCCCTCACTTTTTTCTGCATTGTTTTTCCTCACACCCAAGTCTATTTATATCTATATCCTCTTATGCACCCCCCGCCCCACCAAGTCTCTTTACACATTGTTTCTCCTTAGCATTCATTTTTTTGTATATGTTTATGCCCTGGTAGCATTACCCTGCTGTTTGTTTTTCCGTTTACGCTTTTTTCTGATTTATTGTATAATATCTTGGAATGGCTACTACTTTTATAATGCATGAATTTAAATGCATCAAATAGTAATGTATTGCCATTTTTTAACTTTGTGTCTCTGTATTGTGTTAGAATTATTGTTTGCTCTATTGGGACCACTTTTAGTTTAAACACATTACATGTATTTTGTAGTACCATGTATTCTACTAGCCATTTCGACTTTGATTTGAAGCAGGTGTTTGCATTACGTCAGACTCACAGATTGTGCCGGGAGTTTAAACTGTGGTCCAGTATTCACCAGTGCTTGCCCCCTGAGGAAGACCTACTGGTTGAAGTGCAGGGTTACTGGTTGGGAGTGTTCACTCAATCTGTGATTGAATTTCTATTTGAATAAATGCATTGATTCTGCAGTAATTTTGATTCTGCCATTTTCTTCAATTGGAGTGCATCTCTTTCTTGTACTTGGACTTTCATATGTCTACCAGTGCCTGTCACTGTGTACCACCTGTCTGCACCAGCTGTGAGAATGTCATGTGTCTACCAGTGGGTGTCACTGTGTACCAGCTGTGAGAATGTCATGTGCATGCCAGTGGCTGTCACTGTGCACCAGCTGTGAGAATGTCATGTGTCTACCAGTGGGTGTCACTGTGTACCAGCTGTAAGAATGTCATGTGTATGCCAGTGGCTATCACTGTGCACCAGCTGTGAAAATGTCATGTGTCTACCAGTGGGTGTCACTGTGTACCAGCTGTGAGAATGTCATGTGTATGCCAGTGGCTATCACTGTGCACCAGCTATGAAAATGTCATGTGTCTACCAGTGGGTGTCACTGTGTACTAGCTGTGAGAATGTCATGTGTCTACCAGTGGGTGTCACTGTGCACCAAATGTGAGAATAGCATGTGTCTACCAATGGGTATCACTGTGCACCAGGTGTGAGAATGTCATGTGTCTACCAGAGGGTGTCACTGTGCACCAGCTGTGAGAATGTCATGTGTATGCCAGTGGCTATCACTGTGCACCAGCTGTGAAAATGTCATGTGTCTACCAGTGGATGTCACTGTGTACCAGCTGTGAGGGTGTCATGTGTCTACCAGTGAGTGTCACTGTGCACCAAATGTGAGAATAGCATGTGTCTACCAATGGGTGTCACTGAGCACCAGGTGTGAGAATGTCATGTGTCTACCAGAGGGTGTCACTGTGCACCAGCTGTGAGAATGTCATGTGTATAACAGTGGGTGTCACTGTGCACCAGCTGTAAGAATGTAATGTGTCTACCAGTGAGTGTCACTGTGTACCAACTGCAAAAATGTCATGTGTCTACGAGTGGGTATCACTGTGCACCAGCTGTGAGATTGTCATGTGTATACCAGTGGGTGTCATTGTGTACCAGCTGTAAAAATGTCATGTGTTTACCAGTGGCTGTCACTGTGCACAAGCTGTGAGCATGTCTACAGACCACTGGGTCCAGATCAGGATGCAGACAAGGAACTGGGAGAGATACGCAGAACGGTGTCCAATTTAAGGGAGATGGTGGTAGTAGGGGACTTTGTTGTGCCAGCTGTGGACAGGAAAGTGCCAACTGTAGCACATACTAGGGGGCAGTGCCTGCTGGATACATGCCAAGAGGTGTTCCTAGTTTATCTAGTCCAGGGCCTGACAAGGGAAGGGGCTCTTCTGGTTCTGGTGCACACCAATAGTGAGAGGATCCAAAAAGTAGCAATCCTGGAACCACACCATTCCAGTGACAACAGAGCACTGGTACTAGAGGTTCAGACAGGGATCTCCAACAAGGCAAACACAATAAGGGTATGGGACTTTAAAAAAGTGGATGTCAGCAAAATGAGGCACCAGCTGGAAAAGAGCAGAAGGAGCATAGAGCAGGTGGAGGGGCAAGAGGAAAATGAGAAAACAATTTTTTTCTTTTTTTTCAACTTTCTTTATCCCTCCTTGCTCCAGTGACCAAGGTATCTCTTTGGTGGACCTGCTCGATCTTGCCTCCACTGCCTGCCTGAACCCTTCCCCTGACTGAGGAATCGGGTGCTGGGCCCCCCCCTCCCCTGGCCCTTATAGGAGGAGGCGGGGACCACGGATAGTCAAGTCGGGGTCAGGGCAGGCACTGGGCCTGTGGGCTTAGCCACTGGGTATTCACCATCACCTCCCCAGCACTGGGGTTTTAACACATTTCAGTGTCCCCTCAAATGCAGTATGTGCAATGCCATCCAGCGTATGACATGCGTGCTCCCACCCACATCCACAGGATGGCCGCCTGACATTGAGCCCCTGCAAAGTCCCCAACTGCAGTGCACTCAGTCACCACTGGGTGCCACTAGCATCATGGGATATGGACTCCCCTCCCTCCCTCCCAGGAGAGGAGAGGAGAGCAGTCCATCAGACGCTCAATCCTCTCTTCTCCTCCCTGATTGAACTCCGGCTCCCCAGGCTTATTCCCAAACCTGGATCACTGGCGTGTCATGAGGTAAGGTGGATGCCTCAACCCTCAGCGCCACCAGGCTGGCAAATGGGAACAATTTAAAAAAGCAATGATAGAAGCACCTGAAAGCTCAGCTGCCATGGTATCAAAGGGAAAAAGAGCAAGAGACCAATGTGGTTCACGGCCAAAATAAAGACAGTGGTAAGAGCAAAATGAGGGCATTCTTAAAGTATAAGGGAAGCCAGCAGGTGGAGGATAGGAAGGAATAAGTACCTGGAGGCAGCAAAGGTAGCCAGCAGAAAGGTGAGTGAGGCCAAGATGAAGACGGAACTCCGGCTGGCAAAGGTAATGAAGCAAGGGGAAAAGGCATTCTTTAGGTACATCCAGGAGAAGCGTAAGTTCAAAGGGGTACTGTGAGACTGAAGAGTGAGGAAGGATGTGAGGCGGGGGACAAAGGGAAAGCAGAGATACTGAACAAATATTTTTGTTCCATATTCCATAGATTTCCAGGGGTGTACTACCTAGGGCAACCAATTAGAAATAGTTTAGTATTCTATTACAACTGCTCCGTTTTTCTCCTATTTGTCTAATTCTCATGTAATCGCTCTTTAATGCCTAATGATCAGGTCTCTGTAACCACTGAATATGTGTATTATCTTATTGTCCACCCTGACGTGGAACCTTTGTAAATGAGCTCATGCTCAAAGGTCTTTCCAAAATACTAATTAAATAAAATAAAATAAAAAAAAAAATATTTACTAAGGAGAAGAATGGACCACTGCCAGAATGTGGAGTTAAGAGGGAAAGGGAGGAAGGGCTCATGTGACATGGTCAAAATAATGGAGAAAAGGTGTGGGAAGAGCTTACATGGTTGAGAGTAAATACATCTGTGGGACCTGATGGCTTACACCTGAGGATGCTGATGAAGGTAGCAGAAGTGATAGCAGGGCCACTTGCAGTAATATTCAGCTGCTCGCTGGCCATGTGGGTGGTCACTAGGTACTGGAGCACAGTGGACATGGTCAGTTTACGCATGAGGAGAAGGGAGGATGAGCCAGGGAACTATAGATCAATTAGTTTGAAGTCTATAGTTGGGAAAATTATTGAGTCTTTACTAGGAGAGAAGCTGGTGGACTTCTTAGAGGGAACTGGGCTATAGGACTCCAGACAATAAGGGTTCACAGGGGGAAAGGGTTGCCAGATAAATCTGGTTGACTTCTTCAGTTGGGTGACCAGGGAAGCAGATATGGGACAGGCAACAGATGTGGTACATTTGGATTTCAGTAAGGCCTTTGACTCAGTCCCCCACAGGAGGCTGGTCAAGAAGGTAAGGGACTTATGGGTGGGGGAAGAATTGGCAACTTGGGTGGAAAACTGGCTGAAGGGAAGAACACAAAGGGTAATAGTTAATGGGGAGCTCTTAGAGATAAGGGAAGAAAGAAGGGGTCAGTGTGGGCCTGGTCCTTGTCAGTGTATTCAGCTGTGACAAAAACAGGGCATCAAGAGCAAGACCTGCCTCTTCACATAATACACAAAGATCTGCGCAAGGGCAGACACAGAGGAAGGGATAAAGGAACTCATGGAGGATCTGGGCAGGTTGGAGAGCTGGTCAAAGATCTGCCAGCTGGGCTTCAGTGCAAAGTGTTGATCCCAACACAAAATACATTCACATGTTTAGAACATCAGGAACCTAATATTGACATCTTTAGTAATATACTGCTTCCTGAGAGACTAGTAATAGGAGAATCTATTGTTAGACTAACAGACACTCACACATTTGTAGAAATGCTAAGGAAACTACTACTATAACATGTCTTCTAGGAGCCAGAATTCAAGATATGGATTGTGTATTGAGAAATATACATTTACCAGAAAAATCAATAGTAGTCCTTCATGCAGGAATGAAAGATGTTGGTCCGATGCATGAAAAGGATATCTGTTTGGAGCTAGTAGACCTGGGTAACAAATGAAAAATGTGGGACACCAAACAGCAATATCAGGAATATTACCGATTCTGAGTGCACATCCTCAAAAAAATGATACTATACAAAGTATTAACACAAGGGTACATAATTGGTGTAAGAAAAATGGACTGACATTTACTGATAATTGGGAACTTTTTCATAGGAAAAAAGAATTATATTCATGTGATGGTCTGCACTTAAACAAAAATGGTGCAAGGTTACTGGTGGAGAACCTAGAAGAAATCTTGCATGCACTATGTTTAAACTGACTAAAAACAGGTAAACAACTCACTCAGAATATAGTAAATAATCCTCGGAAACTGAGAAATGAAAAAACAAAAAAACTCCAAAACACTGTATCTGCCCTTTCATTTAATGCTAGAAGCTTGATAAAAAAAATGGATGAGCTTCGTGCATACATAGCCATAAATCCTTATGACATAATCACTATTAGCAAAACATGGTGGACAGGAAATAATGATAAATGGAATGAAAAATTAGAAGGGTACACTCTATATAACCATGTAAGAGAAAATAAACAAGGTGGTGGAGTGGCTTTGTTTGGAAAATATCATATTAACACAGTGGATATTTCCCTCAAAATTAGAACTCTAAACTCCCCTATTGAATCTGTTTGGGTGATGATATGTGGGGATATACTGAATCCATTATAATAGGCAATATATACAGACCTCCATCGGCAACTATGGATGTTACTGAAAAAATAATAGCAGAAATTGAAACTGCTGGAGAAACCCTGTAACCCTAAGTTTAAGCTCCTACTTCCTACTACTATTTGCCAGCCCTTGTACTTGAGCCTTCCAAAGCTGCAGCCTGTCGATGAGCCTTTTATCTACTGTCCTTAACTCTGCGCTCTGCTTTAATTTGCTCCCCTGCCATTGATCCTTCACAAATGTGATTGCCTCAAAGCAGCTGTCTTCCCCCCAGTTTATTCTGTGCATGGTCCTCCCTCACATTGCTCTCTAGTATGTTGCTACTGGGTCAGTCCTGCACAGAAAATTTACTCCCTTCCCACACCCTTGACTTGAATTAATGACAAAGCCTCCTCTTGGCAGCATTAACATACAGGGTGTGAAAGCCTATTTTGAGTCTCTCCCCTCCTGACTTTATATGAAATAGTGACAATGCATCCCCTGGCTGCTTTATCTCCTGCTAAATTAATTCCTTCAACCCACAGCACTCATCATGTACCTTGGGCTGTGCTAACTGCAATATGCTGTACCTCTATATGAGATAGCTTACAATTGTAAATAGTCAGACCAATTGCTGTTATTTCTTATATTTTTTGTCTCTGTACTTGTGCACCCATACTCTGTAGCTACCTTTCTGTGTCATCCTCCTGTCAGGATGTGGAACCTTTGAAAAAGAGCATTTTTGCTCAAAGGTTATGTCTGAATGATGAAATAAATGAAGATAGTGGTCTTGGGAGACTGAATTTACCAGGAATAAAATGGTCACATAATAGTGTGACTGGCACTGCAGGGAAGAGATTCTCAGACTGCAGTTAATAAAACAGATATTGCCCAACTTGTAACCATGCTGACTCGAGATAAACATATCTTAAATATAGTGCTATGCACTACTCAACTTAAAGTCACTGATTGTAAAATTGGACCTCCAATAGGGAACAGTGATCATAATGCAATAAGCTACCAAATAGAATATAATCATATAGTGCAGAATGGGAAAACAGAGATTTTTCTATATAATAAGGCAAGATGTAAAAAAAAAATCCTTCAATTCTTATCACAACTGGACTGGGCTTCTAAGATGAAGCAACAAAATGTGGATCAGATGTGGGACTTAATCAAAAATACAATTATTGGCATATGTAAAAAGCGTATTCTGAGAGTAAATAAAAACAGGAATACCACCAAAAAGTCAATGTGGCTTAATAAAAAAATCAAAACATTGATCAAAAGAAAAAACAAATGCTACAAAAAATACTTAAAACACCAAGTTGATGAAACAAAAATTATATTAAAAAAAAGTGCAGCAAGTATGTGAAAAGGAAATACGTATGCAAAAAAAGAAACGAAATTAAATCTGGCTAATAATGCATCAAAAAATAACTACAAGGCATTTTATGCATACTTAAACTCGCTAAAAAACCCCAAAGTAAAGTTGGCCCACTACAAAATGGAAATGAAAACATATCTTCAGATAGCGAAATGGCAGCTTTACAAAATGATTACTTCTGCAGAATTTATGCTCCAAAAACTAACTTGTCAAACTTAGAAAAAAAATTAATTCACAAACAAATTACAAATTAAACATGAAGATATCAAGCAATGAATTGATAAATGAAATTCCAATGCCTCACCAGGACCTGATAAAATATCTGCACATATGTTGCAAATAATGGTGGATTTCACTGTACTCCCCTTCCAAATCCTATCGAGACATCGATCGACACAGGAAAAATCCGTGCAGATTGGAAATGGCACATGTGGTGCTAGTTTACAAAAGGGTGATAAATCTGTGGTCAGTAACTACAGGCCTATTAGCTTAACAAGTGTGGTATGTAAGCTTCCAGAAGGGTTAGTGAAAAAAATCTTAACGTCTCAAATAGATTTGGACGACACAGATCAACATGGGTTCAACAAGGGTAGGAGCTGCACTACAAACTTGCTCTGTTTTTATGAAAACATCAGTAGTGCTTTAGATGTGGGGACCCCTTGTGATGTGATCCATTTGGACTTTAGTAAGGCTTTTGACCTTACCCCAAATTGGGGAATAATAGAAAAATTAAGAGCTGCCCAAGTCAATGCTGCTGTTTTAAACTGGATGACAGAATGGTTATCAGCACGAAAACAGTGTGTAGTTGTAAATGGACATTTGTCTGATGTTGGGGAGGTCATGAGTGGCGTTTCCCAGGGATCGATGCTGGGGCCAGCTTTGTTTTAGATCTTTATTGCTTATTTCACAACTAATTTGAATTCCTGGGCCACTAAGTACAATATGCTGATGACACTAAAATTGGTGGCTCATGTGGTACTGTTGCTGAAATAGGGTATCAACAGCAAGATTTGAATATTGTTTCAGCATGGGTCAGAAAATGGCACATGAAATTCAACTTGGATAAATGTAAAGTGTTACATAGAGGAAAGGAAAAAAATACTTTCTATGTGGAATCCCCCTAGAAGAATCTTCCATAGAAAAAGATCTGGGTATATTAATATTGGATACCTTTGAAACAGGTACTCAAACCCAAGATGCAATAAAAAAAATGTAATAACATAATCTGGTCTATAAAAAGGAATATCATATCTCAGGATTAATCAGTTCTAACCCCCAATATCATGCTTATGTATGCCCTCAATTAGAGCATGCCTCACAGATCTGGTTCCCTTTCAGGATGTCCGAGAGAAACAACATTGAGAAGGTGCAGAGGAGATATACAAAAAATACTTCTGGATTACGAGATCTAGAATACAAAGATAGACTATCTGAATTGAATCTTATGTCTATTGAAACAAGGAGAATGAGGTCAGACCTCTTGTTTATGTATGATGTTATGCAGGACCCAGTATTGCTGTACGACCTGGGTATTACCTTCAAACCGGATAATATAGTAACCAGAGGCCATCCAATCCAGATAAGAGGGAAAAGATTTAGACACAACCAGAGAAACTTTTTCTTTACATCCAGGACTGTAAATCTCTGGAATGCCCTACCTGACAATGTAATCCAGGGTAAAAATAAAAAAGAATTCAAACATAGGGTGGATAGATACATCACAGCAGGAGTTTCTTAAACTACTTTTAGAATCTTGTGAAATGGAGCAAATATGGGCCTCGGCCTCCTGGCTCCAAACAGACCTCAGTATGAACCTCAGTATGAATACTGGGACGAGAATACACAATATGAAATGGAGGGCAGTGGTGCCAGAAAGCACCATGGAGGAAAATAACCTAAGGGGTCATGATACTGGAAGAACCTAAGAAGAACAGCACATTATAATAGAACTGTAAGCACAGCAGACTGGATGCAGGACTGCATAGGGACAGGATAAACATTAGAAGTCAGGAGGTGATCCTCCCATTGTACAGGTCACTAGTGCAACCACACCTGGAATACTGCACCAGGTACCAGAGTCCACACCTGAGCATAGACTGCAACATAATGGAAGCAGTGCAGCACAGGGCAAGCAAGATGGTCCATGGATTAGAGGGCAAGACATATGAGGAGAGGCTGTAGGACTTGAACATGTACACCCTTGGGAAAAGAAGGGAAAGTGGCAACATGCTCAAGACATACAAGCTCCTGCACAGGATAAATAGGGTGGGTGCCAAGGAACATTCCTCCTCAAGTTCAGCTACAGGGATGAGAGGGAACTTACTTAAACTCGTGGGGAGAGATTCAAAAGGGATGTCAGTAAGCACGTTTTCACAGAAAGAGTGGTGGACCAGTAGAAAAAGCTGCCAAATGAAGTGATACAGGCCAAATTAGTGAACAGCTTCAAGCAGGGATAGGACAAGCATATGGGGTTAGTTAGAAAGGAGTGGGGGGCAGAAACAAAGGGAAGGGATGGCCACTAGGGCTAGTGATGAGTAATTAGGTAGGGTGGGCAAACAGGATAAGCTGACAGGCCCTTTCCTGCTGCCACTGTCTGTGTATCTATGTATGTATAAATGTCATGTGCTACCAGTCAGTGTCACTTCATGTGTCTACCTATGGGTGTCACTGTACACCGGCTGTGAGAATGCCATATGTCTACCAGTGGGTGTCATGATAACACCAGCTGTGAAGATGACATGTGTCTATCTGTGGGTGTCACTGTACACCAGCTATGAGGATGTCATGTGCCTACCTGTGGATTTCACTGTGTACGAGCTGTGAAAATGTCCTGTGTCTACCTGTGGGTGCCACTGCACACCAACTGTGAAAATGTCATGTGTCTACCAGTGGGTGTCACTGTGCACTAGCTGTGAAAATGTCATGTGTGTATCAGTGGGTGTCACTCTGTACCATCTGTGAAAATGTCACGTGTCTGCCAGTGGGTGTCACTATGCACCAGCTGTGAGAGGATACTGTATCTACCAGCAGGCTACACATCAGCTGTGAATCTGTCCTGTGTCTACCAGTGGACGTCATAGTGACTGGCTCTGTAGATGGCCTGTCTCTACCAGCAGATGTTTCAGTGCACCGTCTGTGCTAATGTCCTGTGTCTACCAGTGGACACCACTACAAACCAGCTGCAAGGGTGTATTGTATTGTCTTGTATCTACCAGTGGACATCACTCTGGCTGTCTGTAATAATGACTTGAGTCTACCAGTGGATGCTGCTGTAACTAGCTGTGAAGATGACCTGATTCTACCAACAAGCATCACTATCCAACTTTGATGATGCTCTATGCCTTCTAGTGGATGCCGTTGTGCACCAGCTGTGCGGATATCCAGTGTCTACCAATGGATGCCACTGCACACCAGCTGTATGTCCTGTGTCTTCCAGTGGATGTTGCTGTGACTGACTGTGAAGATGCCCTGTGCCCACCAGTGGGGTGTTGCTATGCACCAGCTGCGAGAATGTCTTGTACCTACCAGTAAACATCAGTGACGCAATGTTGCTGATGCCCTGTGTCTACCAGTGGATGCCACTGTGCACCAGCTGTGAGGATGTGTTGTGTCTACTAGCAGATGTTGCTGTGCATCAACAAGATGATGCCCTGTGTCTGCTAGTGGGTGTCACTGTGCACCACCTATAAGGATGTCCTGTGTCTACCTGTGGTTGCTGTGGTGTACCAGCTGTGAAATTGTCTACCAGTGGACGTTGCTGCGACTGGCTATGAAGATGACCTATGTCTACCATTAGACAATGCTATGTACCAACTAGAATGTTGCCCTGAGTCTATCAGTGGGTGTTGCTGTGCACCAGCTGTGAGGATGTCATGTATCTACCAGTGGATGCTGCTGCACACCAATTGTGAGAATGTCCTACCAGTGGATGACTTTGGATGATAGTGGAGAATACTGGACCACCGCTACTTGCGTAGTGCAAAGCTTTTGTGAATACAGTGTGGGCTTGTGCTTCCTGTTAATTTTGGTTTCAGTTTGTTTGAATTGGAGGTCTTGTAGTTTTTTAAACTCAACTCAAATAAACTAATACAAAATATCTAAAAGATAGTATTGAGAGAGTAGTGTAAATTGAACTCTACATTAATAGTGTAGGTCCAGTATTCTCCACTGTTACCAGACTTTGCGCGGCAGCTGTGAGGAGATCTTGCATGCACCAGTGGGTGTCACTGTGCAGTAGCTGTGAGGCTGTTCAGTGGAAGATTTTTTACCCCACTTTCCCCATTTTTCCCCTTGTGCTCCACCCCTCCAATGATTGGGACTGCCACGGCTACAGTCTTTGTCTAGCCAGGAGGGTAGGTGAGCAACTGCCTTTACAGCTGTCACCAATGCCACTCCTGGATTGGTCAGCAGGGGTGTGCTTATGCTGACTGGCCTGTGCCCAGCTTCTCTCTGATGGAGCTGAGCGCCTTACCCCTACAATGTGCTTAGCTAAACACCTAGTTGGGGGTCTCTCCCTTTCTCTGTCTTTCTCCTTCTGATCTTAAGAAGTATCAGGAAATTGTTTTGATTACAGAGTATGCATATTTCCATGTATTCTTTTTTAAACTTTGTGTTTATTAAGACCCCAACAAGGAGCTTCCTTGAAATTTTTGCACTGGATCCATGGTTCTCAATAGTCTAACTACATCCTTAATGAGAACTTCTCAAGGACAAAAGTAATTTTCATATTGATTTGTGAAACTGTGGAACTCTTTACCCAATGCAGTTAGACAATGCTCAACAAAATTGACTTTTAAGATTTACAGAGAGCCAATTCTGAAGCTCAGATTGAATGCATATATCAGTATGTACTTCTCTGCTCCAAACTGGTAATTCATGATATTGTTTTTATTGTTCTGGTGTATAACATTATCGAACAGTGTTGCCCTTAAAAACAGACACTCGTTACCTAAGGGCCTTCCTGGAAAATCAGTACATTTGAAATTTCAAAATTTTAATTTTATTTATTTATTAATAATCAGGTAAGGTGGACTGAGACATAGGCCCCTTTTTCTGCCATGACCGTGAAGGGAAACTGGGGGAAGATACTACAGCTCATTATTTTAAAAAGATTTACGTACAATGCATCAATTTCTGTTCATTTTTATTTTTTATACTTGTAAGTCAATGAGCATAAATGCCTGTTTTCGTTAATGACAAGTATGACATATAACAATAAAACTCAGTTATGAAACAGGTACAAGGCAAAGACAATACAATCAATGAATATCAAAACATTGACTGGTAGTTTTTATACATAATTTATTTATTTATTTAGTTTTTGTTTACCGGGTAAGCATCATAGTCAAGACATTTATTTATTTAATAATTTATTTATTTTGTTTTTGTTGACTGGGTAAATGCACCAGACAAATCCTGCCTATTTTCAGGCACGACCCGGGGAGGGGGATACAGATGAATGCCAACTGACCTTGAACCAGATTAAGCTGTCGGTGGTATTTTTAGTGAATGAGGGAAATTTGGCCAGGACACCAGGGAAATTCCCCTACTCTGTCAGTAGGGGGACCCTTTGGCCATCTGGCTGAGATGGCCACTTCTCTGCAATCCTCGGGAGGGAAGGATGTGAGAGAGACAGAGGAGCAGGCCTCCTCCTCTGTCACTGGAAATCTAGAGGCTGCTGTGTTGCAAGATGGAATGCTTATTACTGACTTGCTTGATAAATTTTTTGATGCAGATATGGGTGTCGCTGGGAAGGACACTGTTGCAGTAAGCGATTCGCTGCTTGCATCCACAGAAGGTAACTCTGCTGCTTTGGCTGAAAAAGAACGTTTATTGCATTCCCTTTTGGATGAGGAAGTTAGATTTAAACTCCAGAAAGAAGTATTATTAGCTGACATAGCTACCTTGTGGACTGCTTCATTGTCGGTTTCACCTGACGTCCCGTGTCTTGTTTTGTCTCCTGATAGTGACGTGCGTAGTACGGGAGAAACGAGCGGGGAGACCAAGAAGTGGTTTTCTGTTACGGCTGGCAGCGTTCTGCATCTGGGTGATGTGTGCCTAAAGCCTAACTTGGTAAGCGATTCTCTTTGTCAGCTAAACCCTCTGCCTCCTAAACAGCGTTTGGGTATGCCTGGTCCTTGTAAGTTACTGCCAGGTGTTTCTAAAGCTGCTCTTCAGGACGTCTCTACTTCTGCACTAGGGGCGGACCGTGTAGATGTAGCCCAAGATTTTGTATTCTTGACTGTACTGCCCCCATTTTGTTCTGCTGTTTCTACAAAATCTAATTGTCAGGATACCCTGCAGCATGGTGCTGGTTGGTCTCCAGAGTGGGCCATTTCGGAGGCTGGTTGGCTTCGCCATTCGGATGGATCCTGGATACCTGATAGTACTGATGCCGCGGTTCAACGTTATGCTGTTTGTTCTGATGTAAACCATCCCCATGCTATGTCTTCTGATTCCCTCACTTCTTCTTTGGATAAACCTCAGTCTAGGGATGCTCCTTTGTCTAACACGCGGGTGGTGGATCACCAAGTGGGTGGTTTGCCTGTTGTTGGGGAGGTTCCTACTGATGATTCTTTTCTGGATGGTGTGCGGCTGGGACCTTCTGAAAGGGTATTACATGATTCACAACAAGCCGCATGGTTAAAATCCATGTTCAAATTGTCAGATTTATTTCAAAACAAAGGTGAACCTGCCCCTATAAGAAATGCAGTGCGTTTAATTTATAAAGGTGGACTTGAAAACCAACCTGATAGACTGTATATTGCTAAGCAATTATTGAAGGGATCTATGAAGTTTTTTTCCTCTGAAATATTTGCTCTTATTCATATTGGCAATTCCAATTATGATGTCAGTTTTAAAAATGTTTCGAATTTAGATAGATTCTGGTCACAATATCAAAAAGTCAAGAATACACCTTTATGGGTTCCCTTTTTAGCGGTTCCTTTGACAAAGCCTGCAGTTAAGTTGATTACTGTTATGTTTCGCAATGAGGGGGTTAATATTGAAGACATTTTTGTTCTGGTTACGTCAACAGTGTGAGGTCTTGGATAAGCCCGCTCCTATTCTTGATAGTGAGAATATATGGAATGGAGGGTGGAAATTGCGTGTTAAACGTTTTTCCACTAATAATGGAATTGTACATCTTCCTAATAGTTTCTTTTTGGGGAAGGATAGGGGGAGTTTGTTTTATTATGGTCAGCCTAGGTCCTGTTTTAAGTGTGGGTCCAGTACACACCTTAACAATGCATGTGATACTCCTTGTTGTAATCATTGCTTTGAGTCTGGTTATCTCGCTTCTGATTGTCTTAATTTATTTAAATGCAATTTGTGTGAGAAGACAGGGCATGGATATGGAAAATGTCCTTGGGCATCCCATAATAGAGCTGACTGCCCATCCCATGAGGGATTGATTAATAAAGCACAACAGTTACATGCTCAACAGGTAGTGGTTCCGGTTCAGAATGTTTTGCCTGGGTCTGTTGCTTCCTCTCTTCCTGAGAGTTCGGAAGTGACGGGGGAGCATGCTAGAATGGATATATCGGAGTTGGATTCTCCAGTTGCTGATAATTTACTGCAGGAGGGGAATCCTCAGGTTCCTACTGTTCCTCCTGGTTCTTCTGCTGCATCTACTTCTGCTATTTCTGGTGATTCTGTTCTACCTGAGATGCCCCCCCTCCATCTTCTCAACAGCCATTTAAGAAAGTTGTTGCAAAAAAACGTAATAGATCAGGGAAGACAATTTTATCCAAAGCTGCCTCTTTTCCTAAAGAGGGTAAAGATAGCTCTGATGTTTGGACACAGGGTAACAAATTTGCAGTCCTTTCTTCCAAAGACGAATCTGATGGTGACGAATCTGACACCTCTTCTCATGCTTCTACAGTGATGGACATGGCTTCTGATGGAGAAGATGGGGATGGGAAGGGTGAAGAAATTACTTTAAGGTGTTCTAGGCATAGGAGGGTTTCCAAGCCCCCTTGAATATCTGGTCTGTGGGTCCTTCTTGTTTTTTTATGGCTTTTTTGACTATTTCTACACTTAATGTGAATAGCATTAAGAGTCATAAAAAAATGGTTACAACTTTGTCTCTTTTGTCACAGCAACAATGTGATATCTTTTGTATTCAGGATACTAAACTTAAAACTCTCTCCGATATTCAGCTTGCAGACAATATTTGGACTAAGGATGTCACCTTTTGGTTGACTGGTGAGGAGTCTTGTTCTGGTGTTGGCATTTTATTTGCAAACCCTGCTTTAAAAGTTTCCCGATTGGTTGATATTTTTCCTGGTAGGGCATTGTTGCTCGATATTAATTATTTTGGGGACAGGTTTAGATTAGTTACGTTGTATGCTCCACAAACTAAGTCCCAGAGGGTTGCATTGTTGAGGGATATACAACCCTTTCTTCACACTTCTAGGATGGTCATTTGGGCTGGAGATTTTAATTGTTCACTGAGTGCTTCCGATAGAGGCATGAAAACATCCAAATTATTATGTGATTCAAATGCTTTGGTTGATGTTGTTTCTACAGCATGATTAGTTGATGCCTACAGACTCTTTTATTCTACAGGTGGTAATACTTTTTTTTAAATCCTTTTTATTGACTAGGATTGATTTTGTGTTTCTCTCTATCATTTTACAAGTTGTTTCAGTCTCTTTGAAAGCTTGGACATTTTCTGATCATAAATCAGCAACTGTTCAGATAGCCTGGGGTACTGTGCTTAGGAGTAAGAAAAATCAATGGAGACTTAATAATAAACTTTTGGAGAATACAGATATCTGAAGGGATTGGCATTGGGAGTGGGTGGCCCGGCTTTCTGTTATTGGTTTTTATGATGATCTCGCCTCCTGGTGGGAAGGCACTAAACTTCTTTGGAAGGAATTTTTCCAGAAACGTTCTCGAACTATTGCTAATGACAAGTACCTTAAATATTTGAGTCTGAGAGGCCAACTGCAGAAATTAATTTCTTTAACTGAATCTGATAAACGGGATTACAGTGACCACATCAGATGTGTAAAAAAGAAAATGTTTGATTTTCAGTATAACAGAGCTAAATCTTTAGAGCATGAACACCGTTTTGGCTTAAAATTGCATAAAGGTGTTCTAGATCCCTTTCATGATTGCAGTGCTAGGATTGGTCATAGGTTGATTACACAATTAGAGATGCCAACGGGGTCTTTGGTTTCTCCCCCTCAGGAACTGTTAGAGGTAGTAGATTGGTATTTGAAGTGTCTTTTCCAAAAAGACTTGGCACTCTCTACTTCAGCAATTGATTTTGACAAACTTAATTTGCCTCAGGTTCCTGATTCAGACAAACTACATTTAGTACGTGATGTCTTGATCGATGAGGTTTTACTTGCTATCTCCTCTTTGAATGCTGATTCTGCACCTGGGATTGATGGGTTAGGAGCAGTCTTTTATCAGACTTTTAAGGAAGATCTTGCTCTGGTCTTGGCACATGTAGTTAATGATATGCTTAGTAATTCGTCTCTGGCTGCGTCTATGTATCAGGCTTTGGTTATTTTGTTGCATAAAAAAGGTCCTAAAGAAGACTTGAGAAATTGGATGACTCTTAGTTTGTTGAATATGGATTTCAACATTTTAAGTAAAATGTTACTTAATAGACTGTCTACGGTAGCTGATGTATTGATCAGTCTGGAACAGACTTGTTCCATTCCTGGTCAATCACAATATGATAATTTGATAGTTTTGAGATAAATTTTCCATGTTGCTCAACTTGGGAAGTTGGAAGGTTTTGTTTTAAGCCTTGATCAAGAGAAAGGTTTTGATTGGGTTTTGCATGATTTTTTTATTCTCTGTGTTGTCTGCTTATGGTATTCCTGACACTTTTGTAGGTTGGATACGTATTATGTATTTGAAAGCTGCGATTATTCCTAACATTAATGGCTAGATTGGTAATCCTATTTTAGTAAAATGAGGGGTGAGGCAGGGTTGCCCACTTAGCCCGGTTTTGATTGTTTTCTCTATAGACATTTTGATCAGATTGATAGTTACTCATTCCCATTTTTCAGGTCTTCAGATTGGTTCTAATGTTCTACCTATTAAGATTCTGGCCTATGCTGATGATTTAGTTGTTTTTCTTTCTCATATTTCTGAGGGTCAGTATGTTACAGATGTTTTGTCCTTTTCTTCTTCTAGTTCGGGTTCTAAGATTTAATTTTACTAAAAGTAAAGGTATCCTTTTGGGGAATACCCTACGCTGGATGGTGGCTGTGTTGCAGGTATTGGTGTAGGTAAAGATCCTGTATCCATTTTGGAGGTAAGCTTTGGTTTTGAGGATATGTCGTATGTTAATTGGCATAATGGCCTTGTTAGGGCGACAGAATTGGTTGCATACAAGGGGAGGCAGATTGCAAAGCGAAAGAGGGTTTTGTTGATCAAAACTTTGTTGGTTCCTATTTTTTTGTATATTAGTTATGTGTTTCCGCCCACATTTTCATTATATATATCTTTGTTTAGTGTTTTCTTTCAAGCATTTTGGGGTAGTCGATTAAACCCAATAAAGCGAGGTTATACCTATAGAAGTATTAAAGAGGGTAGTGTAGGGATGATTCATCCAATAGCCTTTTATGTTTGCATGTTTGTATCCTACAATTTTAGTCCTCTTCTAAGGCCCAGAGTTAAGTTTTGGTTTCCTTTTGTGCAGTCTTGGTTCTCTAGTGGATTACCCCTTTGGAAAACTGGTAATTCTGCTTGTTTATCTAAACTTCCAGGTCTCCCACAGTATGGCTTGGAAGCATTTAAAAAGTTAGTGAAATGGGGTTTGACTATTTCTCATTTGGAAACTCTAGATAGGAAAAAATTGTGTGACCGTGTTCTATTTTTTGACTTTAAGGAGGATGTTGTTTTTCCAGATTATCCTATGGCACAGGTTAAGAGAATCACCACATTTCTTTCTAACAATTGGTTGCCTGACTTTGTATGGGACAGTGTTTGGTTTGGTAGTTATGGTAGGTTACCTGTTGGTGATAATAATAAACATAAACAGATTAGTGATAGATATTGTTCTAGGGCTCATTGCGTAACTGTATTGGAAACCCAAGCTCACCTTTTTTTGGACTTTCCTTGCGCACATAACTTTTGGAATTTTTTGGCACTGCTATTTGTTTTCCTCACTATCCTACTGTACATTATTGTATGGGGTTCATAAGGGTGAATGGGTGCATTATCATATTGATACTTTATTTCTTGTTTTTTCTGTTTTACGTTATTATATCTGGCAATCTTGATGTATGTGGGTTACTCAGCAACGTCAAATACTTTTTGATGATATTCTTCATAATGTGATTAATACATTGCGGGATGTTAAATATGGGGATTGTAAACACTTTGGTTTAATGGGAGGGAATCAACTGTGGATTAATTGTGCACATTGGTTGGAAGATGTTTAATGCTCCTTTTCTGTTTATGATGATGTTTCCTTTTTGTATTGCTTGATTGATTGCTTTCTGTTTATTTTGTACTGTAGTCCTTTCTTTCAATAAAAATTCCCCTACTGTTTTCGATAAGTGTCGTGGGATCTTTAACATCCATCTGAACTACCACCAAACCAGGCAGATGGGACCTCGGTTTAACGTCTCATCCGAAAGACGGCACCTCAGAAGTGCAGCACCCCTCTCATGCTGCATTACAGCATCAGTACTGGGATATTAACCCAAGTGCAGATGTGGGAACTGAACCCAGAGCCCTCTGATCTCCCTGCCTCAGAGGCGAGGGTGCTACCTACTGAGCCACTGACACATGACTATTTTCAGGCATGACCCAGGAGATTACAGTGGGTAGAAAAACTTAGAGAAAACATACATTTGCAATACATACATTTTGTCAAATCAGGGATAACTACATAGATGCAGCACAAGATCAAATTACACAATTTGCAGACGTAGATTGATAATAGGTAGGGGTAAACAGGGAAGAATACATACATTTTGACTTTAGTGAGTTCATCAAAGACACAAAGATTTCACAGGTAGCCGGCATGTGTGGCCAAAAAGGCATAACAGTAGCATACCTTTCATGACTATAACTCATTCCTTCTATCAAGAACACTGGGTTGAGAGCAGTTAGACACAACAAACAAAGCATACAACATAAGTGCTTATAGTCTGAGCTAGAAGAGCTAAACAGAGAATAGTATGTTGCAGTTGGGGATATGAGAGAGAGGGAGACAGATGAAAGGTTTGAGCGGGTTTGAAGCAGGTACAGGAGACCTGGCTAAAGAGGAAGAAGTGAAAATTACTTTTAAACAGGTCATGTGTAGGGGCTAGGCGAACCTCAAGAGGCAGGGAGTTCCAGAGTTTGGCCGTCGAGTAAGAAAAGGCAAGGGTGCCTTTGTTTGATTTACATCTTGGTATTTTCAACATCGCTTTATTAGCTGAGCGGAGGCCATGGGAGGGGGGCAGTGGAGTTAATAGGGAGGCCAGCAAGACTGGGATGCTGGTTCTGATGACATTATCAGTCACTGATCCAAGAGCGAGAGTACGAGCATCAGAAGGGGGCAGCCAGTTCAGATCCGTGTAAAGCAGACAATGGTGTTTTGACCAGGGAGAGGCTGAGGCATACCTACATATGCTGTTATAAGTGGTATCCCGCTTCCTTAGGACAGTTGCGGATTCATTGAGATAAGTGACTACCCCATAAGATAAAGATAGGAGTAAGATCCCACGGGCTATTGCTAATCTAGCAGGCTTTGTTATGATGTAGCTGGTTTTATAGGCTACACCAATTTTAGCATTAACTGATTTACAAGTAGTCGTTATATGCTTTTCAAAGTTAAGATTCTCATCAAGGAGTACTCCTAGATATTTAAAAGAGCGGACTGGATCCAGAATCATCCCATCCTGTCCTATGACTTTAAAGAGGTCCCGGTTGTTATTTAATTTAGATGCAGAGCCAAACAGCATTGTAAGTGTTTTTTCAGCATTAATGATGAGTTTGTGTTGGAAGAACCATGATTGAATAGATTTGAAAGCAGTAGTGAGGGTCAAGTTGATATGGTGTATATTTTTATCGCTACAGTATAAGACCAGGTCATCCGCTTACAGGATAGCCTAGCATTCGGGGATATCTAACGAGATATTATTAATAAAAATGGAGAAGAGAAGGGGACCTAGTATTGCTCCCTGGGGAACACCTAGGTTAATGGTCACTGCAGAGTTGAATCTAACAGACTGAGTTCTATCACAGAGATAGCTATTGAACCAGGCCACCGAGGTTTGAGAGAAACCAAGGGCTAAGAGACTATCTAGAAGAAGAGAATGATCAACAAGGTCAAACGCCTTTGTGAGGTCAATAAAAAATGCCCCCTTGAGATGGTCATTATCAATAACTGTTACAGTATCATTTACAAGGTGGCGCAACACCGTGGTGATACTATGACCTTTGCAAAAGCCATGTTGGATAGGTGAGAGAAGATTATACAAAGTGCTCATTAAGTAATCCTTTAAAAGCTGAAATAGTGTTTGCATTCCTAAACTCAGCTGGCAGAGAGTTGTAATATAACAGGGCCCTATATAAAAAAGATCTCTGACTAGATCATTTTTTAAAACAGGGAACTATGTGTTGCCTGAATGAGGATAATCTGGTGTCATGTGAATATGCATTGAGCTCACTGAGGGATGTATACTCAAAACGTTTTTATGCATTAGTATAACTAAACTAGACTTGAATCTATCATCCAGTAGCAAGCATTCAGCAGCAGAGTATAAATCACAGTGATGAGTATGTCTTGGTAAATTGGTTATAAACCTGCAAATACTGTTCTATGCCACATTCAGTTTGGAAATAATAGTTTTATTGGCTGCATAAAAGACAATAAGTCCATAGTCCACCATACAGAACAGGAAAATACTTGCTAGCAGTTTTCTAGTCTCTGGGGTCAGACAGTTCTTAACCTTAAAAGAATACTCAATCTCTAATGGATTTTTTTAATCACTGATTCTGTATGTTGTTCAGAAGTCTGAGTCTCATCAATATTTAGGCTGAGGTACTTGAAACATTCCACTCATGTGAGTGGTTCACCATTAAGATCACAGATCACTTTTCCTGAGTGCCTAGCTGTCCTCGGCCCTGAAAAGATCATGTATTTAGTTTTCTTTTGTACTGAGAATCATCTTTTTGCTTATTAGTCATGTCTGAAATGAATTAAAATCTATTTGTGCCTTATCTATAGCTTTGTTTACATCTGCATTAGTGTTAATTACTACCGCATCGTCTGGGTACAAGATAACCTCTGAATGTTTACAGGAAATTGGAATGGAATTTAAGAATACTGTAAAGAGAAGGGAACCCAAAATAGATCCCTGTGGCACTCCACATCAAATAGGTAGGGGATCAGAGGTGCATCCAAAAACAGATGTAACTTGTAATCTTTCAGTAAGATAATTTGAAAACCATTTAGTAGCGTCTGATGAGAAGTGGCAGTCAAAGGCCCTCTCCACATTTGCGTTCTTGTAATGTTACCGGCAGTCTGTAATGTTACAAGAATGGCAAACACAGATCACGTCCACACTGTAGCATGGTAAAACCATGCTACAGACTGTGTTTAAAAACTGTGCTAAAACCCTGATCGGAGCAGGGTTTTAGCACGGTTTCAGACTGACACGGTTGCTGGTTCGGAACTCATGCAGGCAAGCACGGTGTCGGAGTGCAGTGTAGATGCTCTGACATCCATGCTTAAACTTGGTAAAGGAAACTCTTTTTTAAAACAATTCTATGCCAAGCAGTTACTGTAGACAGAGCCTTATAAGTATGCCAACCAGCAGGCAATGATCTACCAAATCGAATGCCTTGGTGAGGTCAACAAAAACACCAGCGGCAAAGTGACCTTTGTCTGTGGCATACTGTATACTGCTTGTTAACCTCACCTAGGCTGACGTGGTACTATGTTGGTCCCTAAACCCATGCTGGGCCTCTGATATTATTTAAATGATTTCAAGGTATATACAAGATATTATACCAGACAGATAGAATGGAGCAAGATAATCACACAGACAGTTTAAACATGCAGGTTTTTTCCCCATACTGCCCCGGCTGCTCCCCTTCTGGCCAACCCCCCCAGCCCCATCACTCTGACTCCCCTGGGACTGACCTTTACCTGCACCCTCTGCCACAGGGCTACAGAGGTGTCCGGCCACCAGATGCTGAGCCTGTGCAGGGTTGGTCGTCACCCACAGCCTGGGGTTTATTTCCTCCATTTTCTCCTTTCTTAGTCCTGGGACTCCAGACCAACTGTGTGCAAGCATGGTGTGGTGGTGTCGTGTGTGCCAAGACATCCAGTGATGGCCCCTTCCCCCCACCTGGCCTAGTGCCACTTTTCCAGATGGCTTGGTACTGCGACCAAGCATCCACTTGGAGGCAGCCAAGAGCCGAGGAGAAGTTGCCTCCCTCCCTGGGAGAGGAGAGCTGCCTGACGGCTGCTCATGCAAGCTCCCTCCCTCCCCCCAGGCCGAACCCCGGTGGCCCAGGCTTCCTTCCCGAACCCGGGTTGCCGGCATGGCATGAGATGTGGTGTCCAGCACCTTAACCCTCAGCGCCATTGGGCCAGCTTAAACATGCAGGTTTGAATATTGAAACAGGTACTTGCTGAGTTGTTCAAAACATAGTTTATGACATAGTGTTTAAACTGAGTGTAGTCTGACTCATTTTGTGCACTGAGATGTAGATTAGTCCTTAGCAATGGCTCCTTGTTCAAGAAAGTAGAAACGTAGTGGTTCAGTAGCTCAGCAGGTAGCACACTTGCCTCTGGGGCTAGAAGATCAGAAGATCATGGGTTCTAGCTCCACACTAGGTATTTGGGATAATACCCACCATAACTGACTGTATAGTGCAGTACCAGGGGGGTGCTGCACTGTAGATGTGCTGTCCTTCAGATGAGACTTTAAACTGAGGTCCCTTCTGCCCATCTCTATTCACTCTCTAGGTGTAAGTTAAAGTTCCTGTGGTGAGGGCATATGGCACTTATCAAAGATGATTAGGGTGGGGGAGTTTCCCGGTTTCATGCCCAGTATTCCCGCATCAATAAAACAGGTCCATATAACCCAGCAACCAGGCACACCTGTAAAAAATATATCACAGTTTAGTGTGACTTTCCTGGTCAAAAATGTTGAATAAAGAAATAGAAACAGACACTGTCAGCAGAAAAGACTACTGGCCATCCAGTTTGCCCTGATATGTCCTATCCTAGGACCTGCTGTCTATACAGATTTTTTTTTGCCCCATCTCCTCGCCCCCTGAGAAATACTTTCTCCAGTGTTTGTCTTTGTCATGGAGATACTGAAAATGGTGGCAGTGGAGCAGAAACATAGAAACATAGAAGTTGACGGCAGATAAGGACCACTAGGCCCATCCAGTCTACCCATTTCTTTTTCTGCCTTTTAAATGTGCCATCCGCCTTTGCTCTGTCAATGGCCTATCTAGTCATACTCATCTGTATTGCTCCCTTATGCCTACCCCATGCCTGTTTGAAGCCCTGCACTGTATTCATATCTATCACTTTCTGAGGTAGACCATTGCATGCATCCACCACCCTTTCTGTGAAAAAGAACTTCCTCACATTACCCCTTAATGGGCATCCCCTGATCTCATGCTGTGTCCTCTTGTCCTGCTATTTTTCTTACATTGAAACATGTTAGACTCTTTCACCTTGTTAGTGCCCTTAAGGTGTTTGAATGTTTCGATCATATCACCTCTCTCCCTCTTTTGCTCTAGGGTATACATATTGAACTTTGTTAATCTGTCCTCATATGTTTTCTGACACAGTCCCTGTACTATCTTGGTTGCCCTTCTCTGGACTGCCTCAATTTGGTTAATGTCCTTGTGAAGGTGTGGCCTCCAGCACTGCGCGCAGTACTCCAGATGGGGCCTAACCAGTGTCTTATAAAGAGGGATTATTACCTCCCTATTCCAACTTGTGATACCCCTACTAATACACCCCAACATCCCCCTAGCCTTAACTACTGCTTTAGTGGTCTGCTTGGATGATTTCAGGTCATCGGTGATGATAACGCCCAAGTCTCTTTCTTCACTTGTGACTGCCAGCAACTCCCCTCCCAGCCTATAGGTGGCTTCAGGGTTTCTCTTCCCCATGTGCATGATCTTGCACTTCTCTGCATTAAATCCCAGTTGCCACTCTTCTGACCATTTTGCTAGTTTTTACAGATCTCTTCTCATTCTGCCCACCCCAACTGGATCATCTACTCTGTTGCAGATCTTGGTGTCATCTGCAAGCAGACAATCCTTACCTTCCAGTCCATTTGCAATGTCACTGATGAAGATATTGAAGACTGGCCCCAGGACTGATCCCTGAAGTACCCCACTTGTGACTTGCATCTCTTCTGACTGTATACCGTTTACCACCACTCTCTGTTTTCTGCCTTTCAACCAGTTTGCCACCCAGTTGACAAACTTCTGACCCATCCCGAGCCTATCCAGCTTATTAATCAATCTTCTATCTGGAACAGTATCTAAAGCTTTGCTGAAGTCAAGGTAGGTGACATCAATTGCTCCCCCTTGGTCCACCACTCTGGTTACCCAGTCAAAGAAATCTATGAGATTAGTTTGACAGGACCTTCCTTTTGTAAACAAGAGCTGTCTTGGATCCTGTGCTCTTGTGGATTCCAGGTGTTGCACTATCCTTTCATCCATAATCTTGCCCACTACTGAGGCAAGACTGACTGGTCTGTAGTTCCCTGCCTTCTCCCTGCTACCACTCTTGTGGAGCGGGATCACATGAGGCCTTATCCAGTCTTCTGGGATCTCTCCTGTGCTCAGAGACTCACTAAACAGTTCTGATAATGGCTCTGCTAGTTCTACCCTTAGCTCCTTTAGTACCCTGGGATGTATGTCATCAGGTCCCACTGCCTTATCCACCCTGAGCTTATTGAGCTCTTGTAGGACCCTTTCTTTTGTGAAGGGACTAGTGCACACCTCCCTCCCCCCTGTGTCCATGGTGCTGAGCTGCGGGCCCTGCCCTACCTTCTCTTCAGTAAATACTGAGCAGAAGTATCTATTTAGGATAGCTGCTTTTACATGGTTCTCCTCTTCATACGCCCCCTTATTTCCTTTGAGCTTAGCAATACCCCCTCTGGACTTTCTCCTTTCACCTTCTCCTGGACTTTCTCCTTTCAGCAGAGGTTGTAGTGTTTATTTTGTACTTGGAGGAGGCTGCTCAATGTCTCTAGTTCTATATTTTTTATAATACAAAATATTTGGGAAGGCATGGCTACCTTTCCAAGGGAGCAGGGTTCCCATCTCTGAGTACAGTTGTGGTGAGTGAACCTGGGCACATTTAGCAAGAATCTGTAAGCCTTGTATGTAGTGCTTTCTCTTGCTCCTTTTTGGGGAGACCCCTGTAGACAACTGCACTATATCCAAATTTAGGGAACAGGTTATGGGTTATAGCTGCTTTCCTGGCCTCAGCTGTTAGGCATTTTTTTAATTCTGAGGAGGATCCTGAGTTTTTTTATTTATGGTTTTGGTTCTTGTGTTGGGGCATATGGTACGCCACCCTAAAGGGCTATAGTATTACTCATGCACCCCCTCCTCTGGCCACCAGACCATGTGTGGAGCCCATTCAGAGGGTTGACCACCCACACCCTGCCTTCTGAACTACTACGAAGAACTGGGGAGAGGGCATATCTTCATTGGCTGATTCGAATCTTTGGATTGCAGTTTTGCCAATGGGAATATGGCAGTCCTGAGGACTTCAGTATCCTGTTAGTGTCTGCACCCTGCACAGACAGAGATCCACGGACAAACTGGCACAGTCTTCTGATTGGATGTTAGTTGTCCAGACCATCTCTGCTAACCCCTGCTGCGACCTGCCCCAATGTGCAGCTCAGCACCAGCAAATCCCAGGGGGCAGGGGTTGTGGATGCCTGTAGGTACACTGGCACCCACAGCTGTGGGGAAACACACTCCAGATATACACGTTACTCTTACCTGTGGCATCTTGAAGGATCGGGCCCAAAGGACTAAGGAAAAGTCACAGAAAAGTCAGACACTGCGGAGCATTTAATGCAGGCAAAAACACTGCATCAGTATGCAGATAACTGAAAGATCATGGAAAGGTTTGAACACCAGCTTGTGCACCATCAAATATGTTAGCAGTCAGGGTCTTTACACACAAAACGCACACCTTTCACAGCACTTTCAATATTCATGTTTGCCCTAGAGAATGACGTGCTTCCTGAGGCTAAGCTATTTGATCACAAGAGCCATTATGGTGCCTGTGAGTCTTTTGATCTGTGTACAAGTGTGTACCTGTCTCCAGCACTCTGCCTTCCACCATAGCAGACAGGTTTATACAGCATGCCTTGCACAACACCTGTTGTCGGCAACCTGCTTTATGTACAACAGTCTTGACCACTTCAGGGCTATTTATTTATTAAGTTTTTTTGACGGGGAAAGGAGGGCTAGACGATACTATATTCAGTCTCATCCTGGGGAAGGGGGGATACAGATGCAAAACAACTGAAACTGAACCAGCTTAAGCTGCTGGTTGTATTTTACTGAATGGGGGAAATTTGTCCAGGATACCAGGAAAATTCCCCTACTTTTGTTATTACTGGCTTTTATCCCCCGGTTTTGTGGAGCTGGCAGGCATGCTCCGGACGCCCCCCTGGGGAGACTCGTATCCATCCGAGGCCGACGTCCCCATCACCGGGGACACCATTGGGGATCATCATGGAGCCTGCCAGCTCCTATTTCTCCCCTCCCTGTTGCGGTAGCATGCTCACATGTGGAGGCTTGTGCATGCTGCAGTCTGCAATGCCCTCTCTTAGTGCCACTCTCTGTCCTGCACTGCCCGCAGACCTCCACCTGAGGGCAGCCATGTGGCGATAGCAGCAAGATCCTTCCCTGGGAGAGGAGAGCTGCCATGCAGCTGCTTAATCTGACTCCTGCCCTCCACCTCTGCCAACCCTCGATGATTCAGGCTCAGGTCACCAGCGTGGAGCGAGGTGTGACATCCAGCACCTCCACCCTCAGCGCCATCGGGCTGGCCTAAATTCCCCTACTCTTTTCAGGAAGTGCCAAGGGATCTTTAATGTTCACCTGGACAACCACCAGAACAGGCAGACAGGACTTTCGTTTAACGTCTCATCTGAAGGACTACACACCCCAGTAGTACAGCATCCTCTTAGTATTGCACTCAGATGCCAGGGTTTATGATATGAGCCCAAACCCACTGTGGGTCTAGAACCCATGCCCATCTGGGCCAGAGGTAGATGTACTACCAACTGAGCCATTCTGACATTTATTTACAAGGCAGTGGTCAAATTTGTCCAGGTAGTAGCTGTAAATCCCCCTGTGAAAGTGCCACAAGTTCTCATAAAATGAAAGAGTCAGATATTGATGTAATATTTCTTTTGAAGCAGACTGGCTTCTCAAAATTCTCTTCTCTGCTATGGCACTGTTCCATTCTTGAGATAAATTTGTCTGGTAGATCAGACAGCTCGTGTTGACATTAAATTACTAACCATGTGTGCTCCAAGCTTGCACCAGTTCCCCTCATTGACTGGGATACTTGCCCAGTAGGACAAAGGTCAGTGGATCTTGGTTCTAATAGGAGAAAACCTCATTGAGTTCAGTAATGAGGACTGACTTTTCCTGGGGTCTGATTGCCTCTGCATAATGACCTTAAACATAGATAAGAGGATTGATGGTCAGAGATGGGGATGAATGGATAGTTGAACTGACATAAGCCTGTGGTCTGTGTGCCTTTGCATAGTAACTGGTGACTGTGAACACATGTTAAATGGTGATTTTGAACATAGATCAGAGGATGCCATATCAAACAGAGAGTGTGGTGGACAGAGATGTGGATAAACAGGCAGAGAGAGGGACAGAGGGAGACACACACAAACATACACACACACACACACACACACACACACACACACACACACGATGGGCAGACAGAGAGGGGTGTAAAAAGGATGGATGGATGGACTGATGGATAACCAGATAGAGGGACAAGTGGATACATGGATTGACAGGGAGAGATAGATGGATAGAGAGTCGTATGGATACATAAAGAGAGATAAAAGGTGGATGGGCAGGCAGACAGGCAGAACAGCCAGTGGATAGGTGGATGGGTTGAAGTTTGATCCATAAAGTATCTCCCACTCCCAGCAGGGTACACTATGCGTAACGCTAGCCTACCTGCAGAAAAAGCAACAGTATTTGCTAGTCACAATATCGTTTTTTTCAGCAATAATGTTTGTCTGTCCAAAATATCAAGATACTCATTTTTCTTTTTGTTTTGTTTCATTCCTGAACACAGATACGGGATTTTAAAGCTTTTAAGAGTTCCCAATCCTGTGCCATGCCCGTCATGAAAAAATTAAATATCTTGGTACAGTGCTGTGCTGTTTACCATCAGCAACATGTGATAACACCATCCTAATACAGCCACAATATGAATCTAGTATGTACAGTCAACGAGTAACCACAATAGAAGAGATTTTTTAAAAGTGTGAGTGGTGGCCATCTTTAAACAATAAATAATAATCTTTATTTTTACAGTGCAAGTCAAAAAATACCAAAGCACTGTACAAATATTAACAATAAAAACACTTTAAATTGATAAAACAACAAAACACATAGCTATCCAGATTTCGCACCAATATACATCAAAGCAATTTATTACATAAAATCCCCAAAAGTGAAATAAAACAGATGGGTCTTTTAGGCCTTCTAAAAGTTCTCCATGGTCTGGCATTCTTGGATCTGATGAGGTAGAGAGTTCCACAGGGTGGGGGTTGCGTACATAAAAGCTCACAACCCCAAAGTTTTTAGCCATACCCTGGGAACCTCTAGCAACCCCTCGTTGGCAGAGTGGAGCAGTCGGAGGGGGCAGTAAGGAATCAGGAGCTCTTGCAGGTAGCCTGGACCCTGTCCGCATAAAGCCTTGTAGGTCAGTAAACCAACCTTAAAGGTGATCCCCAACTGAACAGGCAGTCAGTGCAGTTCGCGCAGCTAGTGCAGTTGGCACAGCACAGTCGAAATGTGACTCTCATGAGAAACCCCCATCAACAACCTGGCCACTGCATTCTGCACTAGCTGCAAGTGGCAGATATCAACCTCTAGGAGCCCTAGGTAGAGGAAGTTGCAGTAGTCCAGGTGCGAGGTTACAAAGGCGTGGATCAGCGTTGGAAGGTCACTAGATGGAACAAGATGCTTAACCCGGGAGATGATTCTCAGATGATTAAATGAGGACTTGACTACTGTCAACACCTGTAAATGCAATGTCAGCCCATTGTCAAGAATCACCCCCAGGTTCCTCACCCATTCGGAGGACAGCAGCTGGCTACCCCAAGCCAAAGCCCTGAGGGAGACCCTGCCACCGACCTCTCTATCTGGTGAAATGGATCCTTCACCAACACCTCAGTCTTCTCAGAATTCAACTTCAACCAGCTGTCCTTCATCCAGTCCTGGATTTCTGTAAGGCAGCTATAAAAGACTGAGACCACACTATCCTGGTCAGGCACAAAAGGCAGGTAGAGCTGGGTGTCATCTGCATAGCGGTGAAACCTCAGTCCATACTGTCTCACAATGTCTCCCAATGGCAGCATATACACCACGAACAACATTGGGGACAGCACAGAGCCCTGGGGAACCCCACATCGCAGAGAGAATGAGTCCAAGGAATACATACCAGACACCACCCTGTAAGACCTGCCAGTGAGAAAAGATTGAAACCATTTGAGAACCATCCCTGACAGACCACAGATACCCCTCAAGCACTCCAGCAGTCCCCCATGGTCCACGGTGTCAAAGACTGAAGAACAATCATGAAGGACCAAGATGGAATGGCATTTCTGATCTCTTGCAATCAGGAGATCATTGAGCACCTGAACCAGAGCAGTCTCAGTACTATGCCTCTTCTGAAAACTGGACTGGAGAGGATCATAGATGTCATGGATGGTCAGGTGGTTCTCCAGCTGCTGCGTGACTACTTTCTCAATTACCTTCCCTACAAAGAGAAGGTTAGAAATTGGCCTGTAGTTAGCAGGGCAGTTTGGATCAAGAGAAGATTTTTTAAGGAGTGGTGTCACCACTGCCTCCTTCAGGAAGTTTGGAAACTCACCCGACTCTAAGGAGCACCAAACTATCTCTGCAAGGACAGGGCCAATGGTATCAACACACCTCAATATGAGGCATGTTGGGCCCAGGTCCAGACTACAGCAAGTTGGCCACATACTCTGGACAATCCGCATGACATCCATGATCTCTGGCCAGTTGAAGTATATCCAAGAAAACTGAGGGGTAGTGACCAAGCATGGACCACTGGCAGCCCCATAGTACGAGCTGGTTGGATCTCTGTCCTGATGTCCGCCACCTTATCAGCAAAGAATTGAGAAAACTCATCACACTTATCCTGTGAAAACACTCTGCAAACTTACAGACAGGTTGGATTGCACAACCTGTCTACAGTTCGAAAGAGCTGAGCCGGTTGATTCTGAGCTGCAGCAATCTCCCCAGACAGGAACTCTGCCTTCTTATGGGAGATTGCTGATTGATAGTCCCGATAATGTTCCATCAATCTAAGGTAGTCGGCATCCAGGCCAGATTTCCGCCAGCACTGTTCTAGCCTTCATCCAACACGTCTCAGCTCCCTCAAGGTCCCATCAAACCAAGGGGACCGAGGGCGAAGAGTGAGAGGAAGAACTTGGACAGGAGTGATAGAGTCCAGAGCTCCTGCCACGGCCTTAGTATAGGCCTGGACCAGATACTCTGGACCCTCACTTACACCTGGCAATCCCAATAGGTCTAACACCACCAAAAGATCATCAGGGGTTACATCCCTCAAAGGGCGGTATCTGACCATCTCCACAGGGGCAGGCCTATAGGAGGGAGCGCAGAAATTGAACCTTATAGTGTGATGGTCAGACCATCCAACTGGTTCCACCACCAAATCAGAGGTCTCCATCCCCAGGAGGAAAATCAGGTCGAGTGAGTGACACTGGTTATGGGTTGCAGAGGCAACTATCTGTGTGAAGCCCAACAAATTCATAAGTTGGAGGAAGTCCTAACCAAATTGTGAGAGTTCATCATCAACCCAGGCATCGCCTAGCACCATCAACCTAGGTGACTCCAACACCATGTCGACAACGAAGACCATGACCTCCTGCAGGAACAATTTCTCACCCCCGGGTGGACGGTAGATGAGAATGATCCCACACCCCACAGCTGCAGCCACAGTACACTCAAACAATCTGGACTCCTCAACTGGCACCCCTACAAGGCCCAATTCCGTTTTAAAACAAATGGCTACACCCCCCCCCGCCCCTGCAGTCCAATCTCGAGTGATGTATCACTGAGAACCCAGACCCCCCTGACACCATTAGGGTAACTTTGAAAAATGTCTGGTTTAGACACAATTTAGTTTTATTTCTCATATTTTCTGTACTTATGTCCCCATATTTCATTATTACTGAGGGCAGTTTCATGAAAACAGGGTCACTGTCCCCGAGACTTCATTTGCTCTAGCAGCTTGTCTACAGCAGACATCATAGTCCCAAGTTTAATACATCATAATTATTGCTACAGCAACAGATTGTGATGTCATAAACAGAATTATGATGTCAGGTGTAGGCCACAGCAGATAGGGCAGTCATCTTGTCACCATGCAAATGTCCTTAGTAATAAATAAATAACTGAGAATTGCAGAAAAAAATATGAAATATAAGCTGAACTATGTCTAAATATTACATTTTTCTGAAGTTGTCCCAGTGGGAGTAGGGGCTTTTTAATGACGTGAGTCATAAATGACAAAATTAGATATAAAAGCTTTTTTTTTTTTTTGCTCCTCCCTCTCCCCCCTGACCAGCCTCTCCTTCAGGCCACCTGGTATCCAAAGTCACACTCCTCCCCAGTCGTCATCTGCTGCCCCCACTACTGTGGGTCCCAGGTGACCTGATGTAACCCTTCGTCAGGTGGGTCCCCGCCTTCTGGGGGAGAAGTGCCCTTAGGCACAACCAGTTAGCCCAGGGCCAGCGGGGGGGGGCAGCATGGGCTATCCCAGGCTATCATGGCATGCCACCTTGCATGACTCCCAATCTGCCTCCGGGTGCCAAGGCCCTACCCAACCACCCCCAGGAGGGAAGCATCCAATGGACACGCTGGATCCCCTTCCTGCGGGACTCCGTTCCTGGTTCCCAGGTTTGGGGTGCGAACCCGGTTCGCCAGTGTGCCGAGCGAACCCCTTTGCTCGGCACCACGCAGCCAGCTATAGAAGCTGTTTAAAAATATCTGAGAAAACTAAAAATACACTGAGTATTAATATAAGAATGTCAGAAATACATTTTTACTAAAAAAAAAAAAAAAAACTACTTGCTAAAATTTTTTGCTAACTAACAAATACTGCTGCTTTAAAGCCCTAATAGCACTGGATACAACCAAAGCATTCATATGCAAAGGTCAGAGCTGAATCCTGGTTGTTGTATGCATTAATGTGTTCTGGTCTAGTGGCCTAAGGCTGTTACACAACACAAAAAAATGGAACCAGACCGATGTAATAAAAATGAAAAGCTGAGCAAAGAGAGCTATTTTAGGTCTTTACTTTTTTTATCACCAGATACTTTTCTTTGCATCGCTGGGATGTGGAATTGACTTGTTGCCATACATTCCCTGAAAACAGATCTGAGAATCAAGCCTGAGTTTATGAGGCAACCGTTTGGACAGAATGTATTATTTCAACATCTGTCAGTGAATATGAATTTCACCACACATCTATAGGCAGCCTGTCCAAGCTTTGACTCCTACAAAACGGTGACAAATAGACTATAAAAGGAAAACACTGCTGCTGCCTGTCAGTGACAGACAATGAGACCAAGGATGCAGTTACAGGTGTTTGGCCAGCAAAGTAAAGTACCTGCCTGCACCGTACCTGCCCCTCTCTGTATCTGCACTATTCCATGTTTCTCCCCACATTGTTTTTCTCTGTACTGTAGCTCTCCACGTTGTATCAGTTCACAAAAATCAGCTAGCTCAGGAATGGAGGCTGTCAGTGCTCTCTCATGAAGAAACTCCGTAGACCAAACGCCAAAAAAAAAAAAAAAAATGTAGAACACTCAACAGACACTCTGGAGACTGATACTTAAGAAAATTTAATGGTGCTCATGAAGGACACCGAATGGCAGCCACAGCACTTCGACCAGGAATGTCTTCATCAAGGGGCGTGTCCACACTGTATTTGCCCTGTACTGTACCATCCCTTCACTGTACCTGCCTCACCCTGTTACTGATCCACAATATACTGTACATGTTCCAAACTATACCTGCCCCACACTGCACCTGTATTGTACTGTATCCACCCCACACTGTACCTAGTTTGCACTGTATATGCACCACACTGTGGCTGCCTCACATTGTGCCTGCCTCACACTGTAGCTGTCTGCACAGTACCTATCCATATTGTACCTGCCCTGCACTGTACGCGACCTGCACTACATCTGTTCTGCATTGTACTTGCCTCACACTGTTAGTGCCATACAATGTACCTGTTCCATTCTGTGCCTGTTCCATGCTGTACCTTTCTTGCATTGTACCCTCTCCAGACTGTACCTTTCCGCACTATACCTACCCCACACTGTGCCTGCCACATACTCTACCTTCCTTTTATTGTACCTGCCTACACAGTACCCACCTGCACTGTACGTGCCCCACGCTACAGTTGGCCTTTTTGGTAACCAAAATACATTTGGAATGTGCGCATTTCCCCACCTGTAGATTCCAACTACACAACAAATCAAAAAAATAAGTTTTTCATTTATGGAGATTGTGACATGAAAGTGGAATCGGAGCAAGGTGCTGATGGCACTGAGAAAAGAAGAATGAAATGGAAGCTACAAAGAAACATAGAATTTGTCAGCAGAAAAGGACCGCTTGGCACACCCAGTCTGCCCAGGTGTTCCCTGACTAACTTGTCTCCGCAGACCCTAACTAGCCTCCTACAACCCTCCCTCTTCCCTGCCTGTTTTCTAGTAAACTGCTATGTCTATCCCATGGATGCTTGAAACCCCCCACTGTTTTTGCCTCCACCACTTCTGCTGGCAGCCTATTCCAGGTATTTACCACCCTTTCAGTGAAGACATATTTTCTCACATCTCTCTTAAACTCCCCCCTCCAGTTTACGAACATACGAGGCCAGCAGAATAAGGCCATTCTGTCTATCTAGTTTGCTCCTGTTGCATGGTCCTCTGCTCATGCCATTGACCCTGCCCTCCCTCCCCAGTCCTCCCATCCTTTCCATCTGCCCTCCCATGGCCTATACTTTCCTGTTATGCCTATCCCAGCCTCTCTTGAAGTTGCCTACTGACTTCATTGAGACCACTTCCTCTAGCAGTGCATTCCAACTGGCCATCACCCTCTCCATGACACAGTGCTTCCTAATCTCCTCCTAAACCTCCTAAAGCTTTCTATCCACCGGGGAGGTAGTATAGTGCTGTGGTCTAAGGCACAGAGCAGCAAACCTTAAAACCCAGGTTTAAATTCCAAAGCCCCCACTTGCATACTGTGTGACCCTGAGCAAGTCAGCTAACTGCCCTGTGCTCCCAGGTCACACCTGGAAACAAGCTTCGGCTTAGTTTGCCTTTCCTGGTTAAACAATTTCCCCTTTCCCTAAACATCCCCCTCTTCACCTTTACTGTCCTCTCATGCTTTGGCTGTCACTCATCTTAAAGAGACTCTCCTTATCCACTCTATTTATCCCTTTCAAGTACTTGAAGGTTTCTATCATGTCCCCTTTCTCCCTCCTCTCCTCCAGGGAGTACATATTCAAGGCCCCCAACCTCTGTTCATATGTTTTACCCTGCTGACCTGCAGTCATCTTTGTTATGCATCTCTGAACTGTCTCCAGCAGGCTGATGTCTTTCTTAAGGTGTGGGCACCAGTATCTTACTCCATACACTAGATGTGGCCTCATCAGTGATCTATACAAGGGCAGTATAACCTCCTTTCACTTACTGCTGATTCCTCTGGCTATACAGCCAAGCATCTTTCTTCCCCCTTGCTGCTGCTATTTTACACCGCATTGAGTGCTTCAGGTCATTGGTTATCATCACTCCCAGATCCCTCTCCTCCTCTGTTGCTGCTACCGGGACCCTTTCCAGGTAGTACTCTGCCCTTGGATTCTTGGCTCCAATGTACATAACTCTGAATTTCTTGGCTTTGAACCCAAACTGCCATATCTCTGACCACCTCTCAAGTTTTCTCAGGTCTTCCTGCAGGTCCTGTATCCCTTCTACTGTGTCTACCCTCCCACAGAGTTTGGTGTCATCTGGGAATAGGCACATTTTGCTCTTAATGCCATCCCCAATGTCATTGATGAGGACATTGAACAACACCGGCCCCAGCACCGAGCCTTGTGGGACCCCACTGGTGATTTCCCTGGTGCTAGATAACTCTCCCCCTACCACTACCCTCTGGGTCCTATCCCTTAACCAGGTTTCTACCCACCTGGTCATCCTCTCCCCAATTCTGAGATCTGCCAACTTCCTGATCAACCTCTTGTGAGGTACAGAGTCATGGGTCTTGCTGAAGTCCAGATAAAGGATGTCCATCACCTGGTCGCTGTCCATTGACTTAGTGACCCAGTCAAAAAAGTCACTCAGGTTCACTTGACGTGATCTCCCTCCCATAAACCTGTGCTGACTCTCATCCTGGAGACCATTCTCCTCTAGATACCTTACCGACCTTTCCTTAAGTATGGTCTCCATGAGCTTGCACACGATTGATGTCAGACTGACCAGTCTGTAATTTCCTGAGTCATCCTTGGGACTGCTCTTATGGAGGGGCACCACATATGCCATTTTCCAGTCCTGTGGTATTGTGCCCGACCCCAGGGAACTATTGAACAGGCCCACCAGTGGCTGCACAAGCTCCTCTGCCAGCTCCCTCAGTACACTTGGGGATATTCCATTCAGACCTGGTCATTTGTCCACCTTCAATGCTAGCAGCCCCTCCCTCACTCTGTCCTCCTCTATCACCCCATCCATAATCACTTCTCCCATTCTTCCCCCTGTAGGCATTGGTTTGTCTTTTTTTCCTGGTGAAGATAGAGCAGAAATATTTGTTCAGTACCTCAGCCTTTCTCTCTTTCTCATCTATCCATTCTTCCCCTTTCTGAAGTCTTACAGTCCTGTCCTTGTTATCCCTTTTCTCACTTATGTAGCAAAAGAAGGTCCACTGACCACGCTTTTTAACAAATCATGGCAGGATGGGGTGGTACCTGAGGACTGGAGGAGGGCAGATGTGATTCCCCTTCACAAAAGTGGGAGCAAGGCAGAAGCAGGAAACTACAGACCTGTAAGTTTGACCTCAGTGGTAGGGAAAAGGATGGCATCACTTCTGAAAGAAAGAATTGTTGAGTATCTAGAGGCCAGCGGGGCACAGGACCCAAAGCAGCATGGATTTACAGCAGGAAGGTCATGTCAGACAAATCTAACTGATTTCTTTGACTGGGTGACCAAAGTAGTAGACCAGGGAGGGGATGTGGATATGGCCTACTTAGACTTTAGCAAGGCATTTGACACAGTCCCACACAAAAGATTAATAATCAAGTTAGCCAGCCTGGATGTGGGTCCCAGGGTGGTAGCCTGGGTAGCAAACTGGCTGCACAACAGGACACAGAAGGTAATAGTGAATGGAACACATTCCGAAGAAAGGGGGGTTACTAGTGGAGTACCTCAGGGCTCAGTACTGGGTCCAGTCCTCTTTAACATCTTTATAGGTGACATTGCAGATGGTCTGGAGGGAAAGGTATGCCTCTTTGCAGATGACACAAAGATCTGTAACAGAGTTGATACACAAGAGGGGGTAGAAAAGATGAGAAGGGACTTGGCAAGGTTGGAGGAATGGTCAGACATATGGCAACTTAGATTCAATGCAAAGAAGTGCAAAGTAATGTACCTGGGAAACAAAAACCCAGAAGAAGAGTACACAATAGCAGGGGAGATACTAACAACATCAAAAATGGAAAAGGACCTGGGGGTCGTCATATCAGATGACCTAAAGGTGGGTAAGCAATGTGAAAAGTCAGTAAGGAGAGCCAGGGGAATACTGGGATACATAGGAAGGGGCATCACAAGTAGAAAAAGGGAAGTGGTTATCCCTCTATACAGACAGTTGGTGAGACCCCATCTGGAGTACTGTGTGCAGTTTTGGAGACCTCATCTATGCAAGAATATAGACAGGATGGAAGCAGTCCAGAGGAGGGCAACTAAAATGGTGCAGGGTCTGCATCAAAACCATATGAAGAGAGACTGAGAGAGCTTAATATGTATACTCTTAATGAAAGGAGGGACAGGGAGGACATGATAGAAACTTTCAAGTACCACAAGGGAATCAACAAAGTCCAGGAGGGTAGCATCTTTCAGAAAAAGAGATGTGTAAGAACAAGGGGGCACAATTTAAAGAAAGAGGGGGGATGGCTCAGGGGTAATGTGAGGAATTTTTTTTTCATGGAGAGAGTGGTGGATACATGGAACCGCCTTCCTGGAGAGGTTGTGGGGTCTAAAACGGTGGGGGAATTCAAACATGCATTGGACAGTCATAAGGCAATTATAGTGGGGGGTTGCAGGAAGTAGGCTGTTGGTTAACTAGAATCTGCAGCTTATCCAGTAGGTGGGGAAATGGGCAGACTGGGTGGGCCAAGTGGTCCTTATCTGCCATCAGAGTCTATGTTTCTATGTTTCTCCCCTTTTTAATTCCATCAGTTATCTGCAGATCTTTTTGTGCCTTAGCCTGTCAGATTACCTTGCTTGCCACATTGGTCACCCTTAGACAATTTTCCCTATCCACCTCACTGTTGGTCTTTCTGTATCTCATTTAGGCTGACCTCTTGTCCGTCACCACCTGGGTGATCTCAGAGCTGAATCAGCTGGTGTTTTGGCCTTTGAGACTAACACACTCCTCTGTGGCAACCATTATTGCATCCTTTACGATGGACCATTTTTGGTCTTCCCACATATCCACTCTAATACCTGCCAGGTGCCTCATTAGCACCTTGGCCATATTTCTGAAGTTTGCCCTCCTAAAATCCAGGATTTTGGTCTTAGTGGGGATGCTTTCCCTTTCCATATCCAACTTGAACCACACTGTTCAATGGTCACTACCATCTAGGGTCTCCTTGACTGTTATTTCTTGTACATGCTCCCCATTTGTGAGCACTAGATCAAGGATTGTCCCCTCCCTGGTGAGCTCTGTGTTGCCCTAAGTCAGGAATCCACTCTGCATTGCTTTCAAGATTACCTGAATCCTGGCAGAGGCTGTGGATGGTATGTTCTAGTCCACCTTGGGCAGGTTAAAGTCCCCCCCCCACACTATTACCACCTCTTCCTTCCCTGCAGCTTACAACATTTGCAAGGTCAGTTCCCTGTCCCTTTTCTCTTCCTGATTGGGTGGTCTGTAGACCACCTCAATCTCACCCTTCTCCCTCTATTTGACTGTAACTGAACCTACAATGTTTCCACCCTCCCTTGCTCTAACTCCTCCCTTGTGCATGTTATACCCTCCCTGATATAAGCCGCCACCCTCCCCTTTGCCTATTTCCCTATCCCTCCTGTATAGTATATATCCAGAGGTCGAGAAGTCACAGTGTGGTGTAGCCCAAGTCTTGGTTATTGTTGCGATGTCCACCTTCCCCATAGCTAATAGCAAATTAGCAAGAAGTTAGTCACGAACAAAGCAATGGAGTTGGTGCTGAGCAGGGCAGCCAGCCCACTATGCAATTATTTGTCAAGAAAGCTCAGTGCTCGTCAAGGGGTGGATCTCGGATCTCAGACCCGGATAAGGTTGAAGCATCAGGGCTCAGGATTCTAGTTGGTGTATTTTCTACTTTGCCACATTAAAGTACCTTTAACAAATTTTTCTGCCTGGAGTTTTAGTATTTTGGTCATAGAGTACTGAGCTTTCTTTACAAACCCTCAGCTATTAGTGCCTGCAGGTCTTCCATCTTGTTCCCAAGATGTCCCGTGTTCAGCGACACCACCGTCCACCTCGACTCTGTGCCTCCTTCCCTTCCTTCTCTTCTTTTCCTTACATTTCTCCCTCCTTTACTCTCCTCACACCCGCCATTGCCAATTGTTTCACTTCACCTCAACATCCACCCTCTGACTACTTCTACTGGTATGGGGGTTATTGAACTCCTCCTCCTCCTCCTGGAGCCTTTGGACCTGCAGGCCGCCCCCTCCAATAGTTTAATTTCAGCTTGTTGGTTATGTACTCCCCCAGTTTATCCCCGAGTACCCTTGAGCCCTCCTTACTGAGGTGTAGCCTACCTGGTGAAGCGAGTGTTTTATTCAACCAAGTCTCCCCCAAGTCCTTAATACAGGTCAACCCTTCCTCCCTGCATCAGTTCTTCAGCCAGTCATTGAAGTCATCTATCCTTTTCTTCCGGACTATGCTGGCTTTGGGAACTGGTATAGAAACATAGAAACATAGAAATTGTCGGCAGATGAGGACCATCAGTCCCATCCAGTCTGCCCCTAGGCCCTATACATTGTGGGTGGGATATTCAAAAGGGTTGCGCCATGCGCAATAGGGTTGTGCCTGCGCAAGTCCGAAATTGCGCCATTCTGTGATATTCAGCAGGAGGCAGTTGCGCCCCCCCCAAGGCAAGCTGAGCAACAGCGCAATGCAAATGAATGCATGCTGAATTGGAGGGGGAGGAACCATGCATAAACTGCACAGCCCAATATTCAGTGGGCTGTGCAGAGTTGTGCAGGCGCAACCCCCAATCTGCGCCTGCACAACTTTGAGCCCCCAAAAAAAGGAGTAAGCCGAGGGCCAGCCACAGGTGAGCTACTGCATTGCAGGGCGCAACACAGCAGCTGCCACCTGTAGCTGGCCGTCAACCTACTCCCTGTGCCCCTCCGCAGCCCGATCGCGGGCAAAGCATAAAATCTCCCTCCCCGACTGGCCCGATCGCGGGCAGCAAAGTGTCCCCGAACATATCCCTGGTGGTCCAGTGGACCGCTAAATGTCATGAGGCTGCAACAGTTTCAAACCCCACCCCCAGAACATATCCCTGGTGGTCCAGTGGACCGTAAGCCCGATCGCTGAGCTGCAACAGTTACACCCCACCCCACCCCAAAAACATATCCCTAGTGGTCCAATGGACGCGCTAAGCCCGATCGTGGGCTGCAACAGTTTACACCCCACCCCAAAGAACATATCCCTGGTGGTCCACACCAATGGGCGTGCAGCCCTACCGGCAGTCAGTCGGCCGGGCGGCGGGCGGCGGTGGGTCGATGCTGCCGCCCGCCGCTGCAAGGGTGGTGGGCCTATGGGTGGGTGGTGGGGACACTAGATCACCAGGGATATGTTCTTGGGGGTGTCACCACATTATGCAGCCCAGTTTTTGGGGTGGTGTAATTGTTGCAGCCAGCGATCGGGCTTAGCAGTCCACTGGACCACCAGGGATATGTTCTGGGGGTGGAGGTGTAAACTGTTGCAGCCAGCGATCGGACTAGCGGTCCACTGGACCACCAGGATATGTTCTGGGGGACACTTTGCATACGATTGGGCTGGTGGTGGGGGGTTATTTAGCTTTGCCCTTAATCCATCGAGCCAGTCGGGGAGGGATTTTAGGCTTTTGCCCTCGGTCGGGCCAGTCAGGGGTGGGGTTTCTTGCTTTTGCCCGCGATCGGGTTGCAGGGGTGTTGGTCCCCGATGGCTGCTGCCTGGCAGGGCGCCAGGCGTCAGATCCTCGGGGATCGGCGCACCTGCATGCTAATAACATGCAAATGGGGCCATAAATAAATGCAAATAGCCCCAGCCTTACATAGAATTATGGCCCCATTTGCATGTCACCTTTTGAATATCGGAAATTTGTGCATGGCGCAATGGTATACATGCACATAACTTAGATGCTCACTCTGACCACTTGCGGTGGCGCCAAGTTCCACTCGCCATGCACAGTGGCTGTGGCGAGGTGATATTCAAAGGTTGCTCAATAAGCGCCAACTCCTTTGAACTATACGCCCATAAACCACCCAACATAACTATTTTGTGCAGCGCAAGGGCTTGCGCCACAAAATAGCGCAGTTTGCATATCCAGCCCTGTATGTGGCCACTGACCCTATGTGATCAATGGCTTTTCATCACTCCCTCCCCTCTCAAGCTTCCCTTGTGCCTGTCCCAGGTATGCTTAAACCCCTTCGCTGTGCTTGCCCACACTACTTCCTGTGGCAGACTATTCCAAGCATTGACTACCCTTTCTGTGTAGAAAAACCTCTTCACATTACCTCTTAATCTGCCACCTTCCAATTTCATATAGTGCCGCTTGTTCTAGTACTTTTTCTGCATTGGAAAAGGTCCCCCACCTGCACCTTGTTTATGCCCTTGAGGTACCTGAAAGTTTCAATCATGTCCCCCCACTCTTTCCTCTCCTCCAGTGAGTGCATATGTTTTGTGGTGCAAGCCCTGCACCATCTTTGTTGCCCTTCTCTGGATAGTCTCCACCTTATCTATGTCCTTGCACAGGTGCGGCCTCCAGAACTGCATGCAGTACTCCATGTGAGGCCTTACCAATGTTTTATATAATGGCATCACCTGAAAAGCGTAAGTTTAAAATGAAAAAGGAAGTGCTTTTTAGGCACTCCGATATCACTTTCTTTTCTTGCTTAGTCTTGTGTACACAGCTTTCACCGAGACCTTTGGAGACTGGCAGTTTTGTTAAGTTGTTAACCAATCGGGCTAGGTTAGGAATGACAACCCAGACAGCTGGAAGAGTGACCTCTGTGTTAAATTACCTATACCACCTGCCACAATTATTTTATGTGACACTTGACTGACCAAGACTAACATACTATTTGCCAGCAGATTAGGTCTTACAGTCTATCAAGTCTGCTCGAACCTTAGATCCTAAGTTGGGTGCCGAGGCCCTCCCATCCCTTGTGCTCCAGAAGCTCCTATCATCCATTCCAACCCCCCTGGGACAGGCCACAGGCCACCATCTGATACATCCACTTTCTGTGTCTGTCCCACCCTCTCTTGAAGCCCTCCATTGTGGATCTCTGAACCAGCTCGCAAGGCAGTGCATTCCAAGGGTCCACCACCCTCTCAGTGAAAAACCTCCTCCTCCCCCCCCCTCACCCTTCCACCTTCCAACTTCAAACCATGCCCTCTGGTGATACCTCCCTGCTTTAGTCTAAAGAGCCCCTCCATGTTTACCCTATTTATTCCCTTGAAGTACTTGAAGACCTCAATCATGTCCCCCCTGTCTCTCCTCTCCTCCAATGAAAACAGGCAAGGCTCCTCAATTCTGTCCTCATACGTCAAATCCCCTAGCCCTCGTATCATCTTAGTTGCCCTCCTCTGTACCCTCTCCAGGAGCTGTATGTCCCTCTTCAAGTGTGGTCTCCAGTACTGTACACAGTACTCAAGGTGTGGTCTAACCAGTCCATCGTACAGTGGCAGAATCACTTCCTTGCTCCTAGAGGTGATCCCCCTTACGATGCATCCCAACATCCTGTTTGTCTTGCTAGCTGCTCTCCTGCACTGCTCAGAGTTATTCATACATGCATCCACCATGACCCCTAGGTCTTTTTCCCCTATTGAGGCCTCCAGCGCCTCCCCTCCCAGGGTGTACCTGTGTTTAGGGTTTCCCCGACCAAGATGCAATACCTTGCACTTGGTGATATTGAAATTTAATTTTCATGTGAGCCCAGCTTTCCAGGGTGTCCAGGTCCCCTTGCAGGGCCAACCTCCCCTCTTCTCCCTCAACTACTACTCCCATCTTGGAGTCATCCAGCGAAGAGACACATTTCACACCCTATACCCTCCCTGATGTCCGATATGTATGCATTAAACAGGATCGGACCCAGGACGAGCCCTGCAGTACCCCACTACCAACCTCTCTAGGGTTCGAGAGCTTCCCACAGACCACTGCTCTCTGGGTGCGTCCAGCTAGTCAGTTTTCAATCCATCTGACCATCAAAGGGCCTACTCCTAACCCCATCAGTTTCTCCACCAGACCATTGTGGGGGACAGAGTCAAACGCCTTGCTGAAGTCCAAGAATAATACATCCACAGGCTTTCCCCTGTCCAGTTCTGATGTTACCCATTCGTAGAACTCCACAAGACTGGTTTGACATGATCTACCTGGCACAAACCCATGTTGCCATTATCCAGACCTCCACCTCCTCCAAGTACACCCCAATCGTTCCTTTAGTATACTCTCCATTAATTTTCCCACCACCAAGGTCAAACTGATGGGTCTATAGTTACCTGGTACTTCCCTCGACCCGCTTTATGGATTGGCACCACATGTGCCTCTCGCCAATCCCTAGGTACCCTCGCTGTCTCAAGTGACCTGTTGAAGAGCTCCACCAGGGGTGCAGCCAGTATGTCCACCAATTCCTATAGTACTCTCGGATGAATGCCATTCGGCCAAGGAGATTTGTCTTTCTTTAGGGCCTTGAGGGCTAACCACACCCTTTTGGCGGAGATAGCATCATCCGTCCTCTCCACCTTACTGGCCTTTTATCCTTATCCAGATGTGACACCCCTGGGGTGCCTCCTCCCTCCCTCTTGCTCCATTTCTGTTGCTCCTCTGATCCCACTCACTGCGCTTCTATCCCTTCGTGCCTTGCTTTGTAGATATCCCATCCCCTCCTAGTGAACACAGAGGCAAGTACTCGTTAAATACCTCTGCCTGGTCCCTCGCCTCTTCCACCCACCCTCCTTCTGATCTCAATCTGCTGAGATGGCCCTTAGTTTTTCTCCACTCCCCAATGTACCAGAAGAACCCCTTTTCCCCTCCTTGTATCCCCTGTGCCAGCCGCTGCTCTTTACTGGACTTTGCTCCCCTCACCATACGGGTGACTTTTCTAGATGCAAGATGGTACACTTCCTTATCCCTATCCCCTCTTGTTGTTTTATATTTTTTGTAGGCCGCCTTCTTTTCTCTGACTGCTACCTGTACCTCACTGGACCACCAGCATGGTTTATGTGACCCTGCTCCTTTATGTTTCAGTTCAGCGCAGATCCTGACTGCCTCATGAAGTCCCGGTTTTATGTCCTCCCATCTCCTTTCCACACTTGTCATTGATGTAATCCCCTTCTAGTGATCCTTGAGAATATTTCCCATGCCCTCAAAGTCTGCCCCCCTGAAGTCCACTGCCAGTGTCCTAGATCTCCCCCCCTCCCCCATGCTTATTTGAAACCAGACAGTACTGTGGTCGCTCCCAGTCAGGGGGTCCTGTACAACCAGGTCCCTTACCAGATCCCCATCTGCCAGAACCACGTCCAGGACATGCCCTCCTTGTGGGCTCCATCACATGCTGTGTTAAGAACACATCCTGGAAGCCGTCCAGCAGCCTCTGCTCCTTGGCCATCTTAGAGGACATGGTTCCTCAGTTTGTACCTGGCATATTAAGGTCCCCCATCAACACCACTCCTTCCCCTTTTGGTCCACACCGGGCAATGATATTGTCCAGCAAACCATCCTCTAGAACATCACTCATCCTGGGGGGCCTATATACTACACCCAGCTTGACCTTATCTCCTGCTGGGGATCGTAAGGTGACCCATAAGGCCTCCACCTTTCCCTCTGCCTCTTCTACCCTAGCAATTTCTATGTCATTTCTAATGAACATAGCCACTCCACCCCCTCTGCCCTCCTTTCTGTCCTTCCTAAGCATAGTGTACCCCCGTACGTTTAGGTCCCAGTCATGGTTTTTGTTGGTCCACGTCTCCGTGACCGCCACCACATCCATCCCCGAACAGCATGGCCTGGAACTCTGGCAACTTGTTTCCCAAGCTCCTGGCATTTACTAACACCAACCCCCACCCCTTATCCCTGATCCTCTTTGTCAGACCCCACCCAGATTCCTTATACTTTCATCCTCCCTCTGCTCCTCCCGAAACCTCCACCCCAGTCTGTCCCCCCTTGGACTTGAAGGCTGTAGGAGAGGGCTTCTGTAGGAGAGGGCTTTGGTCAGCCCTCCCTTATCCCTCCCCTCACAAGTTTAAACCCCACCTTTCTTGAATGTAGTCAGCCATCCCTGTTTAAGGACTTCCTTCCCTAATGGGGCAAGATGAAGCCTGTCCTTGGCATATAGTCCCTTATCCTCCCAAACTCCATTCCAGTTCCCTAACACCCCCAACCCACTCTCTTCACCCCACTTCCTGAGCCAGTCATTAACCTCTGTGAGCTTCATTTTTTTCTCCACTGAGGCCTTTGGTACTGGCAATATCTCCGAAAAGGAAGACTATGTGACTTTAGTCCAGGAAGGCTGCTGTGTTTATTAAAATCTAAAGTTTCTTTATGGGCATGTTTACTTGTCAGTGGACAGGAAGTTTTTTTTAGTTCTATGAATATTATTATATTTATTTTAAAAAAACTGTTGTTTGTGTCTGGGACAGTCTTATATCTTAATGCAGTGTCTTTTACTAAAATCATTGATACACCAACCCAAATATTTTTGTAGTAATTTTGGGAATAAGAAATTTGCACATTTCATTATATGAATATAACCTGAAACTGTTACCTTAAGGGTACTCACTTACTTCTTAGGTGATCATTTTTTAAACTAAATGCTCTAAGTTTTATAATATTATCTTGATAAAGAAAACAGACACCAGGATTTATGATTACTTGTGTTTACTTTTGATTTTGTTGTTTTTAAAAGTTTACAAAGTAGTTTTGACAACAAAATGAATAAACAGTCATGACTTTAAAATTCCTGTCATAATTTTGAATTGTTTCACTAGTATGATATCTATAAGGCAATTTTTGGCATTACATATATAGGCAGACACCGTTTTTAAATCTAAATTTTTTTTAAATGCAATCACAATTATTTTGAACAGCAGTACAAACAGAAAATAATATTTCTGGTATTGACTAAGGTAGTCACAAACACGAATAAAACAATAGCCAAATTTGTCAGTCCTAGTTCCAATGCCTAGGATAAGGTAACTTTAATTCACAGGACCAGACAAATTGATGTACCTATGGGGTCCTAAGAGTGGCAGTGCACCCTTGCTTGTCCCTCCGATTCTCCTACCTTCTCTGGGATTTTAGCCAGCTTAAATAGTTTGTCCTGGTGGAACTGTATCTACTTACTTTGTTATTTTAGTAAGTAAGACGTGATCTGTCTCGAACCGTTTGACAGGGTTTATGCTATAAAGGCTCTTTTTTAGCCTCATATACCTTAAGTTAACCTGAGGCGTGTTACGTCACTTGTATTTGATGACGCCTCACAATGACTTTTAGGAGATAAAAATAGAATTATACAGTGTCTGTCTTAAACTCTAAGTAATGAAAAAGCATATGGAGATTTTATTTGTTGGTGTCTTACAGCAACTGTTGGTAAAAAAAATAGGACCATAGATCATCTATCTTAAACCCTAAATAATATAAAATTTGACCCAGTTTCTCTACAGGACAAGCTTGGCTGAGTGCTGTGATTTGTTTTTTGTGACCAAGACAAGGTTGACCCCCAGTTAACCTTAAGCAGTTATTAATACACTGTCTGGTATTGCTTCCGGTGGAAAGTACAGATGTCAAAAGATTTTTAGCTCTAAGTTGATAATAAAAACGATGAAAAATGACTATTAAAGTAACTCTATGAATCTACAAACTATTAGATTATAATTAGTCAATCAGAACAAAACCCTCACATTTATTTGTAAATATTTAGATTATAAGCAGTTAATTGATTTAGCACAAAGGAATACAAACTTGTTTCTCGTTATTGGCAGTACTTAAATACAGTGGTCATTATTAACAAGCCAGGGTTAGGAGAGAATATAGGAGGTTGGTGCCTAGACAGTCTGATTTGAATACAAACAAGCTCTCAAAATCCAGAGTGTAGAAAGCTTGCAGCAATTTCATCAGCCATCATGTTCTCCTTTTTTGAGGGCATTTTTTCATCCACCGGGAGTGACGGGGAAGCCCAGGGTGATAAATTGAGTTGCTCTAGGTACTCCCCCAACCATGAGGCATTAAGGTCAGGCATCTGCATCAGGGCAAGTTCTTGTGTGTTTTCAATTGGGGCTGGTATTGGCCCTAGACAGGCCTGAGGTGGGACGTCCTGTAATAAAGTAAACTCATTTGGTGAAAGGGCTGGAGAGGTGGATTTGATGGCAGAGGCAGACCTGGTGAGGTCTAGAAAAAGAAATTACATGCAGAGCACACCACCTCCCACCTCCTGCTAGTGATACCCCTGCCTATGCACCACAGCATGCCACTGGCCCTCCCTGCCACCTTTGTGCACTGCTTTGATACCTTAAGGTCATCAGAGATGATAACCCCCAAGTCCCTTTCCTCTTTGGTGACAGTCACCTCCCCCCAAACCTGTAGCTCTCCCCAGGGTTCCCTATACCCAGGTGCATTATTTTGCACTTCCTTGCATTGAACCTCAGTTGCCACATCTCTGACCATCTTTCAAGCTTCTCCAGGTCCCTCTTCATTTTCTACACCCCTTCTGGAGTATCCACCCTGTTGCAGATCTTGGTGTCATCTGCAAACAGGCAGACCTTTTCTTCTAGCCCCTCTGCAATGTCACTAATGAAGACATTGAACAGGACTGGTCCTAGTACTGATCCCTGTGATACCCCACTGGTCACCCCACTCTCCCCAGATTGTACCCCATTTATCACCACCCTCTGTCTCCTGTTTGTTAACTAGTTCCTAATCCAGTTCACCACCTTGTCTCCCATGCCCAGACTACTCATCTTGTTGATCAGCCTTCTATGTGGGATGGTGTTGAAGGCGTTGCTGAAATGTAGGTAGGCGACGTCTACCACCCCTCCCTGATTTATGCTCCTAGTCACCCAATCAAAAAAACTATTAGATTTGTTTGACATGACGTTCCTGCTGTAAATCTGTGTTGCCTAAGATCCTGAGTACTGCTGGATTCCAGATGTGCCACTATACTTTCTTTCAGCAGTGTCTCCATGATCTTTCCCACCACTGTGGTGAGGTTGACTGGCCTGTAGTCTCTCGCCTCCTCCCTATTGCCACTTTTGTGCAATAGGACTACATGTGCCCTCCTCCAGTCCTCTGGAACCACACCTGTGTTGAGTGACTCTGTGAACAGGGCCACCAGAGGCACTGCTAGTTCCCTTCGCAAATATCCTCGGGTGGCTGCCATCTGGTCCCATGGCCTTATCCACCTTCAGTTTTGTGAGTTCTTCCAGAACTCTCTCCACTGTGAATGGACTAGTGTCCACTTCTCCCCCCACCATTGCCTCTGTAACCCAACTGTGGTCCTTGACCATCCCCCTCCTTAGTGAATACTGAGCAGAAGTATTTGTTCAGTATTTCTGCCTTGTCCAGATCCCCCTCCTTGCACTCTTCCTTCTCCCCTTTGAGCCTCACAATCCCTCCATCTTGTTTTTTCTTCTTTCACTGATGTACCTATAAAATGCTTTGTCACCTTTGAAAAGGCCAGATAACTTATTACCTCTCTGCAGGTCTTTGCTAACTCCCTGAACCTACCTTGCACTACCTCCACCTCCTGCCCAGCTATGTCATTGGTTCCCATGTGGATGACTAAGTTTGCTTTCCTTCCAACTTCCCTTACAATTTCCCTGATTCTTGGGCCTGCCTTCCCCACTGTCATTGATGGCATACAAACCACCCTCTTCTTGCATCTAGATCCATCTTTCTTCCCCAGTGAATATCCTTAATTATGGAGTCCCCAAGGATTACCAGCCTTCTGTCAACTACAACTGTGTTTCCCATCCTCCCTTCCTTGTCTAAGATACCAGCTGCTCCCCCCCAACTCAACTGTGACTAATCTGCCCTGGTTAACTTTCTGCCTTGTCCACTTCCCCCCAACTGCTTCACTGTTCCCCTCTATGCCCCTTCCTCCCTGCCTAGCGATGCTTGCTGTCATACTTCCCTCCCTTTTTCTTACCCTGTTCTCTACTTCCCCTCATCCTGTGCTCCACCTTGACTGCTTCTATTTCCATTCCCTCCCAGACTAGTCCCTTCCCTTCACTCCTTACCTCCAATCCTCGACTCTGGTTTATCCCAACCACATACCCCACCATCCGATTCCCCTTCCCCTATACCAGACCGTGGTGCATATCTGTTCATTAGGGACACCCCATCAACAGTTTCTGCCCTCATTGTTCTTCTCACATTCCTACCCCTTCCCATCTCTGTTGTTCCTCACACACTCCTGCCCCTTCTCCCCACCACTTGCCATTCCTCCACCTTGGGTTCCCTGGTTCTCTGAGAAAGAGATATCCCTGGATACTGGATGATCCTTCCTGCTCCCTTCCTCTGGGCATCTCCCACCTGCCCTTCTCTCCACTGCTGTGCTCCTCTAACTCCCCACACCTTTCTCCCCGGTTTCCTTCAGAGCAGTCTTACTTTTGCCATAACCTGCTCCAGGCTCCTGCACACAAGACAGCCCCCTGCACTCCACATTATCCCCAGGAAGACTGCAGTCCCATGACCATTACAGCTTACCACTCTCCCCTTACTATCCTAATTCCTGTATGAGTTCCTATTCCCCCATATCCTCCCTTACCATCTATCCTGACACCTGTACGGGCTCCTATTGCCCCACATCCTCCCTTCCCAGCTATCCTGGCTTCTGCATTAGCTCCTATTCTCTCACATCCTCCCTTCCCAGCACGTCCTAACCTTCAGTTCTGTACCCCTGTATGAGACTCAGTTGGTGCTATTTACAGCGATCCCCAAGTCCACTTTATTCCTCTAACCCCTCCTGCCTCCTTGTTACCTTAGAACAAATGTAATCTGACCTTAGGTGGGCATCAACTGCGTTCCCCTTCCACACCCTGCACTATATCCCCGCTTCCCCTTCCTTGTTGCCCTGTTCAAATGTAGGCTGACCCTAGATAGAGATCAGTTGCAGCCCCCTTTCAGCCTCCTGCAGTATATTTCCTGCCTCCCTTTTTCACTTACTTCTTTAGCTATGATCAGCGTGGCCTCCCTGTGGATGTCTTGCTGATGCCTCCAGAAGGTATTGAATTGGACGTCACACTCCTGCTTCACGGCACTCATGCTTTGAGGTCTTGCATGCTTCAAGGTTGCTAGGGATGGTGGGATTTTATAGGAACTACAGCCTCCCTATTGGAGGACTGCAGCCACGAAGCCTGCTGGGCCCACCACTCAGGCCGGCTAGTCCGGTTCAGCACCCACCCTCAACTCTTCCTCTGCTGACAGCCTCCCTCCACCCGATCCCCACAGCTCCCAGTACAAGTTTAAACAAGCATGTGTTTTACTGTTTTTTTAATATAAAGAATGTAAGTCCCCTCAAATAAAAAATCCTACCACAAGCAGTCCTACTTATCTGGCTGATCCTGCTCTGCGTCCCTCCTCGCTCTCGGTGGTGTCCTGAAGAGAGAGACGATTACACAGGCAGCCTTTTAAACAGTGAAAAACTACAGCCTCCCTATTGGAGGACTGTGGCCATATGGCCCGCTGAGCCCACCACTCAGGCCAGCTAGTCCAGCTCAAAACCCTCCCTCAACCCTCTCTCTGTTAATGTCCTCCCTCCACCTGACCACACAGCTACCGCTACAAGTTTAAACAAATATCTGTTGTACTGTTTGTCTTTTACTTTCTGTTATTTCCCCACCACCCGGTGCTGTACCCAGCTCCCCTGCTCATCCCATCATCCACCCAAGGTCTCCCCCCATGGAGTGCTGGCTTACCTCCCAGGCAAAGTTGCTGTAGGGGGCCCCATACCTCCCTCCCTAAGGAATCAAGTCTTTGTCAGGGACCTGTGTGGTGATGTGGCTGGCTGGGGGAGGACCCACTATTGGGCCCTCATGTTGATGTTGCTCTGGGCAGTGTATTTTGATTGTACACTCCCCGAGTGTGACGTGCCATGCTATGCCACGGCTTATGCTGCTGACCGTCACGCTCCTCCATTGGTGGGGCACCGGGGCTGCGATACTTCTTGGCCAACTCCAGAGGTCAGGCCACCCCCGGGCCAAGGAACCCCCCCCGGAGGAGCTGCGCAGTCAGGTGGATGCTCAGACTACCTCCCCCCAGTTGGCCGTCTGGCACCCAAGTCCATTTTCAAACCCAGGTCACCAGTGTCGTGAGCAGTTTGTTTGTTTTCTAATATAAAAAAATAAGTCCCTCCAAACAAAAAAATCCCACCACTGCATGCCCTCTGGTCTTGGTGCTACCTCTTATTTAAAAGAGACTCCCATACTTCACCCTGTTTACCCCTGTGAGGTACTTGTAGGTCCCTATCATGTCACCTCTTGCACGCCTCTCTTACAGGGTGTACATGTTGAGATCCCTCAGACTCTTCTCATAGACCTTCTTGTGCAGCCCCTGCACCCTCCTCTGGACTGCCTCCACCCTGTCTATATCCTTTCTGAGGTGTGGTCTCCAAAACTGGGCACAGTACTTCAGGTGGGGTCTCACCAGTGAGTGATACAGTGGCAGTAGCACCTCCCTTCTCCTGCTTCAGATACCCCTCCCTAAGACACAGAGTAAGAGGAGCAGAGCAAGGAAACCATGCTGGTTGAACAGAGAGGTAGTGGAGGTGGTGAGGGCAAAATGAAAAGTGCACCAGAGGTATAGGAGGATGGGGAAGGAAGGGGACAGGTAGGAGTATGCAAGATGGTCCAAGGAGGTGACCAGAAAGTAAGAGAAGCCAAGATCCAGAGGGAGTGGAGATTATGCAGGGAATTTGCGGGGACTTTTTCAGATACATCACGGATGAAAGGAAGTGCAAGGAGACAATAGTGAGGATAAAAAAGGATGGGGAGTGGACAGAAAAGGGGGAGGAACAAATGTCAGCACTGAATGAGTACTTTTGCTCTGTGTTCACAGAAGAAAAAGGGGGAACTGCTACCACTATGGGCTGGCAGGGTGGGGACGGTGGGAGAGCAGGTGACAGATGGAAGGACTGAGGGAGGTAAAGTCCTAGAAGGATTGAGAGCACTGAGGGTAGACAAGGCACCAGGGATGGATGATATCCACCCCAGGGTGCTGAGGGAGATGGCAGAGGTGTTGCCGGAGCCGCTGGCAGATCTGCACAGCACCTCACTGGAGTCAGGATGTGTGCCACTGGACTGGAGGATGGCACATGTAGTGCCGTTACACAAGAGTGGACCAAGGGACGATGAACTGGGTAATTATCATCTGGTAAGTCTCACCTCCATAGTGTGCAAACTCATGGAAATGATTCTAAAGGAAAGACTGGTGTCGTGTCTGGAGGATAACAGCCTCCAGGATGTGAGACAGCATGGGTTCATTTCAGGGAAGTCCTGTCAAACCAGCCTGATACAATATTATGACTGGGTGACAGGTGAGCTGTATAAGGGTCATGCGGTGGATGTTCTTTACTTGGACTTCAGCAAGGTCTTCAATTCAGTGCCTCATGGGCGACTTGGGGGAAGCTAACTGGTGTAGGAGTAGGGCCAAAAATTATGAACTGGATTACAAGCTGGCTGAGTGGGAGGCTGCAATGGGTGGTGGTGGGAGGCAGCTCTCAACTCTGAGAAGCCGGTGACAAGCGGGTGCTACCAGGGCTCTGTGCTGGGACCAGTATTATTGGGCTCTTCATATTAGACATTGCACACGGATGGTGAACAAGGTAAGTCTGTTCGCAGATGACACCAAAATAAGAGCAGTGGTGGATGGAGAGGAGGGATTGAAGCAGCTGTAGGGGGACCTAAGCAAGCTAGAAGAGTGGTCAGAGAGGTGGCAGCTGGGGTTCAATGCAAAGAAGTGTAAGGTTATGCACTTCAGGGTGAAGAACCCAAGGAGAGAATACTGGCTGGGGGTTAAGCTGGGGATCACTAAGGAGGAGAAGGACCTAGGAGTAATGGTAACAGGGATTATGAAATACTGCCCAGTGCAGGAGAGCAGCTGCAAAAGCGAACAAAATGCTGGGGTGCATAGCGAGGTTGTTTTCGTTCAGGTGAAGAGAGGTGATCTTGCCCCTCTACAGGTTACTGGTAAGGCCGCACTTGGAGTATTGTGTACAGTTTTGGAGGCCATACCTGAAGAGTGACATCAGACTATGGGAGGGGATACAGACGAAAGCAACAAAGATGATATGTGGAATGGAGGGGAGACTATGACAGCAGGCTCGGAGACCTGAATATGTGCACCCTGGAGGATTGCAGGGGCAGGGGCGGCATGATAGAGACATTCAAGTATCTGAGGGGAATCAATAAGGATGGGGCAGATGGGGTCTTTAAGCTAAGGAGGGGGAGGGACACCGGGGGCATGGGCTAAGAATAGAGGGGGAAGAGTTAGAGGGAAATGAGGAGACCCTATTTCACAGAGAGGGTGGTAGCAAAGTGGAATGCACTACCAGAATGCGTGGTATTGTAAATCTGTGAACAGCTTTAAAAGGGCATTGGACAGGAAGTAGGAGAGATTGAGGGTAGGGAAGATGGGGGCGCCAGTGGGATGACAAAAGGGAGGGGGGTGGGGCAGCTGCAAACTAGGGGTGCTAGTTGCACACTTGAGCAGACGTAGATAGACCGGGTGGTCTGTTTCTACTGGCACATTCATATGTTCATATGTTTGTAAGCACCCCGCATCCCACTAGCCCTACCCACTGCTTTATCACACTGTCCCACCACTTTGAGGTCATCAGATATGATAACCCCAAGGCCCTGTTCCTGTTCTTAGTGACTGTCAGTATCTCCCTTATCCTGTACTCAGCACCTGGGTTCCTATGCCCTTGATACTTGCATGATTTAGCACTTTTTGGCATTGAACCCTAACTGCTATGCTTTAGACCACTCATCCAGTTTCCCCAGAGCACTGTGCATTCCCTCCTCCACCCCTTCCCGGGGTGAGCGGTTCAGGCGCTCATTCCATTGCACATTGCTGGGAGATGATGAATGTTGCAACACTAGCTGCTGGGATTGTATTCCAGGTACATGAGGCCTCAAAAGGGAAGGAGAAATAAGGAAATCATGAAGAGGATAAAACTGAAGAGCCTTTCCAAGCCCATAGAGAGAGCCCCAGACTATAGCTGCTTTTTCATTGTCCGGTTTTACCTGATGCTTTTATCGAGATGCCAGACAACATTAATAGCCATGGCAGACATGATGAAGGTGTGTGAATGCGCTGAAGTCATCTATGGAGAGATGTATGTGTATGTGTGTGTGTGTGTGTGTGTGTGTGTGTGTGTGTGTGTGTGTGTCTTAATAGCTATTTGCCAGAAAATGAGCTTGGCTGGGGAATAGATCAGTATCTGGCTGACTGCCACACCACAGAAAGCTCAGCTGAACTTTTTAAAAAACACAGAGAAATTGTTAAACCCTGACCCCTTGTACATTGTAGAAAAGGCTTTCTTTTCATCTTTGCTAATTTTTTTTTAAGAAAAAACAAAGTTTCAGTATTAATAAAAAAATGGATTTAAGTATTATCCTTGCAGCAGAAGGACATGAAGTTCAAATGTATGAAACATAATAGAAAACTTCAAAGCCCTAGAGGGAACCGACCGATGTTTTTCCCTGTAAAACTGCCATTTCAGTCCAGAATTAACAATATCCGTGTGGCCTTAGACCACAAAAACATTGATTTGATTACGCAATATCACATCTAGTGGTTTAGCTCTGTTCCCTGGAGTGCCTCAAGGTTCGATCTTATCCCCGTGCTGTTTGCAGTGCACAGTATATGCTGCTATTGGGTGAGGTCATTCAGCAGTATTCCATGCAGTTTCACTGTTACGCAGATGATACTCCACTATTCCTGTCATTTGCACCTGACAGATGGGATATGGTTTCCTGTGTTTGAAACCTGCTTTGGTGAGATGACTGCTGGCTGTGATCGAATCCTGCCTGATGGAGTTGTTGCTGGTTGAACCTGGTCCCCACAGAAAAGCCATGAAGAGTGGAAATGCCACGTTGTTATCTTTGGGCAACACTACACTCAGCCATGGATAGGGTGAAAAATGTCAGGGTCACTGTGGACTATCAACTTATGCTAGAACGTCTGGTGCTGTCAGTTGTTCACAGTGGCATTTTTCATCTTCGTAACATCACCTGAATTAAACCCTGTCTTGGGTGTGAAGCTCTGACTATGTTGATTCATGCCTTCATTATGTCAAGTCTGGGATTTTGTAATACTCTGAACCTGGGACTACCTGGAGATTTGAAGCGCTGCTTATAGTTGGTGCAGAATGCTGTGGCTTGGCTGCTAACTGGGGCTTTATGCATTGATCTTATCATGCTGGTCATAGACAATAGAATCTGTTGGCAGATAAGGACCATGCAGCCCACCTAGTCTGCCCATTTCCCTACTTACTACTGCAGCCCCAGATCCTATTTGATCTGTGGCTCTCCTGCTCTGTACATCTCCAGGGTACCCTTATGTCTATCCCATGCACTCTTGAACCCCTGTATTGTTTTCACCCCCACCACTTCTTCTGGAAGGCTGTTCCATGGCCCCACCACCCTTTCAGCGAAAAAGTACTTCCTAACATTACCCCGAGCCTTCCACCCTTAAGCCTTTTATCATGCCCCTTGTTCTTGCGCAAAGTTTTCTCTGAAATATGCTTTCCACCTGTACCCTGTTTATTCCCCTAAGGTACTTGAAAGTCTCTTATCATATCTCCCCTTTCCCTTCTTTCCTCCAGAGAATATAAGTTAAGTGACTTGCTCAGGATCACACAGTATAGAAGTGGGGGTTAATGAGATTCAAACACAGATCTCCAGGTCTACAGTTCAGTGCCTTTAACCACTAAGCTATACTGCCTATATGAACTCAGTTCAGTGGTGCATCACCTTCAAGGTAGGTTTGTTAACCTACAAAGCTCCACATGGTATGGGTCCAGGCTACCTGAAAGATCTCCTGATCTGGTACTTACCACTCCTTCCCCTGGGTTTTACAGTACTACCCCATCAGGACTGTATTTAACTGACCTCTTGCAGCTAGATACATGTCTGAGCGTGGGGGATTGGAAAAGCCCCTCCACCACTGAAGGAGAAGCTGCTGCAGGAGCAGTAGCTGCTTGAGGGGCAACCAATCGGCTGCTGAGGGCACAGAACAGCAGCCCCAATCCGCTGCAGAGGAGTGAGGACTGGGGAACCAATCAGGGCAGCCATAGCAAGTTTGGCTGGCCTTTAAAAGCACAGTTGGCGCTTTAAGGGGGAAGAAAGAAGTAAAGCGTGGTTGGCACTTTGGGCGAAGTAGGAGCAGCAGAGTGTGGGGGATTGGAAAAGCCCCTCCACCACCAAAGGAGAAGCTGCTGCAGGAGTGCTAGTAGCTTGAGGGGTGACCAATTGGCCATCAGGGGCACAGAACAGCGGCTCCAATCCACCACTGAAGGAGTAAAGACTGGGGGATCAATCAGGGCATCCGTGGCAAGTTTGGCTGGCCTTTAAAAGCGCAGTCAGTGCTTCAAGGGGGAAGAAATAAGTAAAGTGTGACTGGTGCTTTGGGCGAAGTAGGAGCAGCTGAGCATGGAGGATTGAAAAAGCACCCTCCCATGACTGTTTAAATCCCCTGGAGCTTGGCTGGGATTTGGCAGCTGCACGTATGGAGGAGCTGGAGTCTGGGTCCAAGGAAGGAACATAGGCAACTCCAAGGGGAGGAGCAGTACACAGGAGAGTGTCAGGAAGGAGCTGATCACTATGTGGACGTGGACTGAAGACAGATGGTGAGTCTGTTTTGGCAGTACTGTCTATATGGGGGTGAGAACAAATGGGCGGCATCTTAATCTGGGTTTTGCTACAGAACTTATAGATTGTGCTGTACTTATATTTTTGGCTAGTCTTTAGGGGCATCTTAATCGGTGATTTGGTAAAAAAAACTTGTATTTTTACTTTTAGTAGATAGGGCTGTACTTTTTTTGGTTAGGTAGTTAGTGGCATCTTAATCGGTGACTTAGCATAAGAAATAAAAATAGTAGTAGTGGTAGAGATTACTGTTTAATTAACAACTGACCAACTATTTAAGAAGGTATGAAACAGTGACAGCAGAGTAAGTAATAATGTGGATAGTAGGACATTTCAGTGGGCAAATGGAGTGGGGTGGGGATGGACACACTGGTGGGGATGACACTGATGGGATGGATGGGGAGAGGAGGGTGGGTACAGGGGAAGCAGAATGCTGGGGGTCCAACAGGGGTAGAATAGTGGATTGCAATGAATGTGGGGTGGCAGTATGGATGAACATACTGTGGAAGCTAGAGGGTGTCCAATCTGTCACAGGCTGAGGAGTCCCAGGAAGAAGTGCTGTGGCTTAGAAGAGAGCTGGAGAGGATGGAGGGGATTCTAGGGCTGGAGTGCCTCTGCCTTGAGTAACATGAGGGCACCACAAGGGAGGAATATTGGTTCGAGGAAAGGTAGGAGCAGAACGGTCAGGAGATAGTGCTATGGAGGAAAGGCTCAGGTCAGAAGGGAGGTGCCAATGCACAGCAGAACAGAGGGGCAGGAAATAGGTTTGTGGTGCTGCACATTGGTTGGGGGAGGAGGATAGGGAGGGAATTCCAGGAGGGGCAGGAGAGGGTACAGGAGGGGCTGCACAAGGGCAGTAGTTGGTTAACAGAGATGGCAGGGGTAAAGGGAGGGCATAGCTGGAAGGGCAGACAGGGAGCAGGGGTAAAGGGAGAGGAGCAATGCTGATAGGGAGGATAAGAAGGGCATAGCAGAGGGGATGGGGTCCCGGGGATGGGAGGGATGTGGAGGATAGTGAGAGAGCAGTGAAGGGGGCTGCCGGGCGAAGAGTGGAACTACAAACATACAGGACTCTGGAAATGGACAACTGGAGAAAAGGGTGGGGGTGGGGATGAGGAATGAGGAGGGGTGTATCGGTGTTGGGGGATTTCATACTTAAAGGGATCAGATGGGGTAGTAAGGGAGAAAGGCATACAAGTCACATATGGGTGGAGTCCATACCTGGGTTAATGGCAGGCAGGGTGGGGCAGTCAATTCTAAAGTGTGCAAGGATTGCTAGGAAGAAACCGCATATAGTGGTGCATGTGGGTATGAATGATCAAGTGGGGAGACAGTGAATGTAGTGAAAGAGAGGTTTGAAGAAATGGGAAGGCTGTGTGAGGAGATGGGGGAATCGGTGGCCTTCTCGGAGGTACTCCCAGTACCCTGCACAAGTACGGTGAGGAAAGGAAGGATTGGAGAGTTCAACACATGACTGGGAGAATGGTGCCAGTCCAAGGGGCAAGGGGTACTGGGAGGCTGGGGCAGGACCTGGGACAATAATGACCTATATGCAGGGGATAGGTTGCACTTGAGTGGGAAGGGAAAGGGGGTGTTAAAGCAGATGTTAGAAGGGTATATAGCAAACAAGGTGGATTTAAACTAGGTGGGGGTGGCAAGTGGTCAGCTGGTAGGCAGGGATCCCAGAGAGTGAAGCCAAACAAGCTTACCCCCCCATGGTATCAGGGAAGGAATAGGGGAAGTGGCACGGGGGGATTAAGAGGGGGGAGAATCAAGGAGGGGAGGGAAAAGGAGCAGGTTGGAGTGTGGTCTCACTGAATGTGAGAAGCTTAGGTTACAAGTCAGCTGAGTTGCGGGCTCTCATGGCAATGGGGAGGGTGGACATTGTGGCCATCATGGAAACGTGGGCCACTGAGTACCAGGACTGGGATTTGATGATTCCAGGGTATAAGATATTCAGGAAGGATAGGACTAAGGGAAGGGGGGGCGTGGCAATCTATGTGCAGGAGGGAATAAGGTGCATAAGGGAGGAGGGGGAGGAAGACAGAACAGAGGCCCCATGGATGCAGTTTTGGGACCCAAAAAATAGGACACTGAGGATGGGGGTAGTGTACAGACCACCAGCGCAAGGGGAGGACCTGGATAGAGAGTCAGCTGAACAGATTAGAAGGGTCTGTAGGAAGGGGAACACAGCGGTGGTGGGGGACTTCAACCTATCTGGGGTGGACTGGAGCACCCCAACCACCATGAGTGCAAAGGAGCAGGTCATACTAGAGGCATTTCTGGATGGCTTCCAGGTGCACTTGGTCTGAGAGACGACTAGGGAAGGAAGGACTCTGGACCTGGTGTTATCAAATGGAGAGGCTGTACAGGAGCTGGGGGTGGAGGACCCTCTGGCTGGGTGTGACCACCACATGGTGTGGTTCATGCTCAATATAGGAAGGAAAAAGGAGGAGCAGGTACTAGGGTGGTCAAATTTAAGGGGGTGGACTTTAAAAAGATGGGGGAAAATTTAGGAAGGCATCTGGAGGGAATTCAACCAAGCATGGATGCTTGTCAAAAGTGGGATATTATTAAAACAGGGCAAGCGGAGGCTACTGAGATATGTACAAGGACACAAAGTAAGAAGGGAAGGGCAAAGAAATCCCAGTTGGTCGACTCAGGAGGTCATGGAAGGGGTGAGGGCAAAGAAAAAAGCATTTCAGAGACTCAGGTAACTGGGAGGGGAAGGTGACAAAGATGAGTATATGAAGAAGTCCAGGGAGATTACTAGGCTAGTCAGAGTGGCCAAGGCTTCCAGAGAGCTGAGGCTGGCACAAGGTATTAAGAAAGGAGAAAAGGACTTCTTCAGATACATTAGTGATAGACGGAAGAACAAAGACCAGATTGTGAGGATTAGTAAGGATGGTGGGTGGGTAGAGAAGAGGGGAGGACCAGGCAGAGGCACTTAATGAGTTATTCCATTCTGCGCTTAAAAAGGAGAGAGGGGGCAGCTACCTTGAGGGAGTGGTGGGGTGGGGAGGGGCAACTGATACAGGGATCACAGAGGACGGGGTTCTGGAGGGATTAAGGGCACTGAGGGTGGACAAGGCACCTGGACCAGATGGCATTCACCCTGGGGTACTTAAGAAACTGGTGGAGATCCTGGCAGGACCACTGGCTGACCTGTTCAAGACCTTCCTGGACACAGGATGTGTCCTACAAGACTGGAGGATGGCCCATGTGATGCCAATTCACAAAAATGGCCCTAAGAATGAACTGGGCAACTACAGACCAGTGAGCCTCACATCAATTGTGGGGAAGCTCATGGAGACAATCCTAAAAGAGCGGCTGGTGACATTTTTGGAGGACAATGGACTCCAAGATGGTCAGCAATATGGGTTTGTCTCAGAAAGATCCTGCCAGACAAACCTAGTTGAGTACTATGACTGGGTGACCAGAGAAATGGACAAAGGCCATGCGGTGGATGTCCTGTATTTAGATTTAGATTTCAACAAGGCCTTTGATTCCATGCCACATGGGAGGCGGGGGGGAGCTGGAATATATAGGGGTGGCAACAAAAATGGTCAAATGGATCACCAACTGGCTGAAGGGAAGGCAGCAGAGGGTGGTGGTGGTGGGAGAACTCTCAGCACAGAGGGATGTGACCAGCGGGGTGCCACAGGGATCGGTACTGGGACTGGTGCTGTTTGGGATATTCATAGCTGATATAGCTGATATCTCACAAGGGATCTGGAGTAAGAGCAGTCTGTTCACAGACAATATGAAAATTGGAGCTATGGTAGATGACATCCAAGGGTGGAAGGGGCTGCAGGCAGACCTGATCAAACTACAGGAATGGTCAGAAACATGGCAGTTGGGTTTAATGCCAAGAAGTGCAAGGTACTGCACTTTGGAGCCAAGAACCAGGGAAGGAGCTATCAGCTAGGAGTGGTACGGTTGGAAAGCACTGAGGAAGAAAAGGATCATGGGGTGCATATAATGGGGAGCATAAATAACTCAGCACAGTGCAGGAAGGTGGCAGCTAAAGATGCTGGGGTGCACAGCGAGGGGTATCTCCTCCAGGAATAGGGAGGTGATCCTTCCCCCTGTACAGGTCACTGGTCAGGCCGCACCTAGAATACTGCATACAGTACTGGCGTTCACTCCTGAAAAGGGACATCAGGTTGTTGGAAGGGATACAGTGTAGGGCGACAAAGATGATCCAGGGGTTGAAGGGAAAATCCTATGGGTTTAGGCTGGGCGAACTGCACATGTTTTCCCTGGAAGAGAAAAGGGATGGAGGGGTATGATTGAAACCTTTAAATATTTAAAGGGCATAAACAAGACTAATACAGAAGGAATTTTCAAGATTTGGAGGGGGAGGGACATGAGAGGGCATCAGCTGAGATTAGAGGGAAGAAGATTCAGGGAAGAACTCAGGAGACATTTTTTCATGGAACAGGTGGTGGACAAGTGGTATACTCTGCCAGAGGTGGTGGTGTCCAGTAGAACAGTGGGAAGTTTCAAGAGGGATGGGACAGAGTGGGGGTAAATACGAGTAGGGGAGGGTGGGGCAGCTGCAAGATGAGGGGCTAGCTGCACAGTCGAGCAGACTTGATAGACTGTAAGGCATGTTTCTGCTGGCACTTTCATATGTTTGTATGTTTTGTGCAGGTGGGTCATGCAAAACCCCTCTAGGCTTAGGGCTGGGCATGCTGTACATATCTCATCACCCTGGTTGCCTTACAGTTACTTGGGCCTGGCCTGTTATGGATTACAGAGATGCTCTGTGCTTTAACACCACCAAGTCAGGGCTGCACATTCTGGATGAGCCATCTCAGCTAATATTCTTCAGGTGAAGCTACCTCTGGCTGGAAGCTGCAATACTGAACATAGGATTTGCAAGAAAGCGAGTTGTGCTCACAATAGAGGGAGGTGAACCTTACAATTGTCTTTGGTTTGTAGCAGATATTCTGCAGGTGGAGGCTACTTCTAACTCAAAGGTGAAATAAGGAACTTAGAATTATCAGGAAAGACAGTCTTTCAAGCAACAGAGGGAGGTGGATCTTGCTTTACTTTTGTTACAATAGTTAAGATTTTCAGTGCAGGAAGAGTTTAAACCCTGAGGGACGGAATACTGTTTACTGTATCTGTCCTGGTGCACAGCTGACTTATTTTGGGGCTGACTGCTTTCAGAGAAACAAATCACCAGGCTGTTTTGGGGCTGGGGAGGTTTACCTGTGTCTGACTTGGATGTCTGGATTTTTCTCTGTTTGATTAGCAGGGTATTTTCTCTGTCAAATTGTTGTGTAGGGCATCTTGCTGACAGGAAGGCACTCATTGCAGCAGTGGGTCAGAGCTTTTAGCTGATTGTTTCGTGAGGGCACAGTTTAGGCCCAACCCCTGCCCACCCCTCACCCCACCCACCCTGGAAATAGTTCCTTTATACCTGGGGTTCTGACATCATTTCCTCAAGAGTGCAAGGTGCATATCACTGTCATATTCTCTCTAGCACACTGCACTGATAATATAAGCATACACATTGTATAATATATATATTTCTATATAACAAACCAATCACACACACACACACACACACACACACACACACAAAATAGATAAACATGTGGGGAGTAGTGCAACATAATGGCTGTGGGGCAGAAGTCTTCCAGGAGTCTTTCTGGAGGCTGAGATGCTGCCCTATTTGCAGACAACTCTCTGCCCTGAGGGAGGAAGTTGCCCGTCTTCAGGCCACACTGGACGGTAGGAAGGGAACCTCCCCCATCCAGGGAGCACCAGAGCCAGCACCACTACCTCAGAGGTTGTGAAGAAAGCACAGCATTTGGACCACAGTGGGCTCAGGGAGGGTGAGGATGGTGGAACAGAGGCACACCCAGTCAGTTGTTCCACTCCACAATCCATACACCATTCTGGGGGAGCATAGTTTCCCTATGGATGCACCCGCAGAGGAGACTAAGGAGGCTGAGGACAACTGTCACAAGGGAGGCCCACAGGAAGGAGGCAGAGGACACCACAGGGAAAGGAAGCAGCTCCTGGTGGGGGACTCAATTATTAGGGTGATAGAACTGGGGGGAGCAGGGAAAACTGAAGTAAGGTTCCTGCCTGGTGCCATGGCTTGGAGGAACAGGAAGCGCATCCTCAGGATCACGAGAACAGCTGCACGGGAGTCTGAGCTGGATGTCATTGTCCACCTAGGGACAAATGACTTGGCTCATCATGAGATTAGAGCAGTGCAGGAGGACTTTGTAGATTTTGGGAGGGGCCTAAGACAAGTAGCACACACAGTATCCTTCTCAGAGGTGCTGCCTGTCAATGGCATGGGTGAAGCGAGGGTACTTTGCACCATGCAGTTTAATGAATGGTTGAAAAATTGGTGTGGAGCACAGAGGTTTGGCTTCATTGGGGACTGGGGTTCCACCTGAAGGGACACCAGCCTATACTGGCAGGATGGTCTGCATCTGTCCAGGAAGGAACAAGTCTTTTGAGCAATCAGTTCAAATGCTTCATTGGCAAGCTTTAAACTAGTCAAGGGGAGGCACTGATAGCAGCAGGAAAATCCCAGCCTCCTCCCTACAAAACAGGGTACTAAATGAGAAAAGACAGAGGTAGAAAGGTCAGTGGGGATGCTGCAACAGAAGGTAAAGCCATCAAAAATGGAGAGCAATGAGTACCAATGCCCATAGTCTGGGTAACAAGCTTCTTGAATTAGTGGCCTTGATGGAGGAGGAACATCTGGATATCGTGGCAGTCACAGAAACATGGTACACACAAAACCATGACTGGGACGTAAACATACCAGGATACATTATCTACAGGAGGGACAGGGAGGATAAAAGAGGAGGAGGAGGAGGAGGAGGAGCTCTTTAAATAAGGGAAGGAATCAAAGCAACAGAACAAAAGGGTAAACAGGGAGGAGAAGAAGCACTGTGGGTCAATTTGGAGACAGGCAATAGCACAACAATCTGCACAGGGGTTGTATACAGACCCCCCCTCTCAGGGGGAGGAAATGGACAAGGACATGATAGAAAGTATACTTAGAATGGCAGAAAAAGGGGAGATATTGCTGATGGGTGATCTGAATATGCCAGATGTTAACTTGAGTGCAGTTGCAGCAGCCACTTTGAAAAGTGGGGTTATTCTAGATGCCCTACAGGGGCATGCCTTAGACAACTAGTATTGGAACCCACTTGAGGGGAGCAATCCTAGACCTGGTTCTCTCAAATGGAGATGGAGAGAGATCAAGATGTAGAAGTGGGTAGCCTATCTGGGAACTAGTGACCATCGAACAGTATGGTTCACAATAAACACAGCAATAGAGTCAAGTCACAAAGGCAAAAGTACTGGACTTTAGGAGGGCTGTCTTTGCCAAAATGGGTGAGTGCCTAAGGAATGCACTAGCAAATGGGCAGGAAGGAGGGGTGGACGAACAATGGGGAATAATAAAAACTGCCATCACAGAGGTAACAAGCCTTTGCGTGAAGCAAATAAACAAAACAAAACGATATAAGAAAACACTATGGTTCTCAAAGGAAGTGGCAGTGAAGGTTCAAGAGAAAAAGAAAGCATTCAGGAAGTACAAGGAATCATAGAAGTAGCAGGACAGAGAACTGTATCAGTTAAAGCAAAAGGAAGCTGGGAAGGTAGTCAGAACAGCAAAGGCCCAAACCGAGGAAAAGATAGCCAACTCAGTTAAAAAGAGGGATAAAACCTTTTATAGGTACATCAGGGAGTGAAGGAAGACCAAGAGAGGGATAGTGAGGCTTAATAAAAGGGAGGGTGGGTAGAGGGTGACTGTGAAAAGGCAGAGATACTAAACAAATATTTTTGCTCAGTATTTACAAATGAAGAGGGATGTACCTAAAACAAACAATAGAAACACTCTGGATACAGAAGTTGTTACCAGCCCATTTACAGAAGAAAGGGTTCTGAAAGAACTCTTAAAACTGAAGGTGGACAAAGCAATGGGGCCTGATGGGATTCATCCCAGAATTCTAAAAGAACTAAGGTAGAACTAGTGACACCACTGACTATCCTCTTAACAAATCATGGGAGGATGTGGTGGTACCCAGGACTGGAGGAGGGCAGATGTGATTCCCCTCACAAAAGTGGGAGCAGAAGCAGCAAACTACAGACCTGTTAATTTAACCTCAGTGATAGGGAAATGATGGAATCACTTCTGAAGGAAAGAATTGTCGAGTATCTAGAGGCCAGAGGGCACAGGACCCAAGGCAGCATGGATTCACAGCGGAAGGTCATGCCAGATGAATCTGATAGATTTCTTTGACTGGGTGACCAAAGTAGTAGATCAGGGAGGGCTGTGGACATGGCCTACCTAGACTTTAGCAAGGCATTTGACACAGTCCCACAAAAGATTAATATACAAGTTAGCCAACCTGGGAGTAGGTCCCAAGATGACAGCCTGGGTAAAGAATTGGCTGGAGAACAGGACACAGAGAGTAATAGTAAATGGAGTCCACGCTGAAGAAAGTGGGGTTACTAGTGGGGTACTGCAGGGTTCAATTTTAGGACTGGTCCTCTTCAATGTCTTTATAAGCGACATTGCAGAGGGACTGGAAGGAAAAGTATGTCTCTTTGCAGATGACACAAAGATCTGCAACAGAGTTGATACACAAGGTGGGGTGGAAAGGATGAGAAGGGACCTGGCAAGGTTAGAGGAATGGGCAAATGTATGGCAGCTTAGATTCATTGCTAAGAAGTGCAAGGTAATGCACCTGGGAAACAAAAACCCAGGGGAAGAGTACACAATGGCGGGGGAGATACTAACAACAACAAAAATGGAAAGGGACCTGGGGTAGTCATATCAGATGACCTAAAGGTGGGCAAGCAACGTGAGAGGGCAGCAAGGAGGGCTGAGGGATACTGGGATGTGAGGAGAGGCATCACCAGTAGAAAACAGGAAGTTGTTATCCCTCTGTACAGACAGCTGGTGAGACCCCATCTGGAGTACTGCATGCAGTTCTGGAGACCCACCTCCAGAAAGACATAGACAGGATGGAAGCTGTCCAGAGGAGGGTAATCAAAATGGTGCAGGGTCTGCACCAGAAGACATATGAAGAGAGACTTATGAGCTTAATATGTATAGCCTCGAGGAAAGGGGGGGACATGATAGAAACTTTAAGTACCTCAAGGGAATCAACAAAGCCGTAGAGGGTAGCATCTTTCAAAAAAAGAGGTGTGCAAGAACAAGGGGGCACAATTTGAAGATGGGGGGGTGGCTCAGAGATAATTTAAGGAAGTATTTTTTCACAGAGAGGGTTGTGGATGCATGGAACAGCCTTCCGGAGGAGGTTGTAGAGTCAAAACCAGTGGTGGAATTCAAGCATGCATGGGACAGTCATAAGGCAATTCTAGGGGTTGGGGGTAGGAAGAAGTAGGCTGCTGGTTAACTAGGATCTGCAGCTTATCCATTACGTAGGAAAATGGGCAGACTGGGTGGGCCAAACGGTCCTTATCTGTCATCAAATTCTGTGTTTCTATGTTTAATAAACTGTGCCACTGCATTGTCGGAATTATGATGGGGAGCCATAGGAGCATGGCTTTCATAGGTCTGAAGTGAATCCCTGCAACTTATGCAACACTGCTATTTACCAAGTGTGTGTGTGTGTGTGTGTGTGTGTGTGTGTGTGTGTGTATATGTGTGGTCTATTTGGAGTCCCATATCCCCAATAGCTTACAACGTGCCATTCCAGCACCGGTAGTTTGGTTTCTGCATGTGATTACCTGTGCACTCTATAGACAGCAAAGTTAGCTGAATCCAGCAATGCAGAGATTATATCTCTTGTGTATTCACCACTTTAAATGTTTACATGGCTGTGACGTGCTGCTTCTGGGAACTTCTTTAATACTTGAGTTTGCAAATTGAATTTACATCAAGGAGCGAGTTAAGCAGGGTTCCCTTTCCTGACTAGGTTCTAATGCATTATGACTGTGTGCTGGTATAAGTACCCTTTGTGGCTGCTATATATACACCTCATGCAGTCCCTGAACTACTTGTATCTAACTAATAGTTTTGTAAAAAATAGTATGGATACAGTGTGTATAAAAGGCATGATATAAAACCAAATTCTGTTTTGTTTTGATGTTGTGTTTCATTATCCTGGGGAAATAAACTGCAAAAACAAATATTCTGTGATCACTAGACTGTTTGTTTTTAAGCATTGGCGTTGTCTGGTCATTCAATTTTTTGGGGGAGGGGTTGCTAGTCTGAACAGTGGTCTGCCTTACAGCAGATCTGGCCATTAATCTGGATGACCAGAAAGGGGAGGAAGGTGCTTTGATCTTACAACCAGGGCCTGCTTAGGGCCTCACATAAATTGTGGGGAAGCCCATGGAGACAATCCTAAAAGAGCAGCTGGTGACATTTTTGGATTACAATGGACTCCTGGAGGTCAGCAACATGGGTTTGTCTCAGGAAGATCATGCCAGACAAACCTAATTGACTACTATGACTGGGTAACCAGGGAAATGGACAAGGGCCATGTGGTAGATGTCCTGTATTTAGATTTCAGCAAGGCCTTTGATTCCATGCCGCATGGGAGGCTTGGGGGGAAGCTGGAATATTATAGGGGGTGGGTCAAAGATGGTCAAATGGATCACCAACTGGCTGAAGGGAAGGCAGCAGAAGGTGGTGGTGGTGGGGGAACTCTCAGCACAGAGGGATGTGACCAGTGGGGTGCCACAGGGATCGGTACTGGGACCGGTGCTGTTTGGGATATTCATAGCTGATATCTCACAAGGGATCCAGAGTAAGATCAGTCTGTTAGCAGACAATACGAAGATGGGAGCTGTGGTAGATTACATTGAAGTTTGGAAGGGGCTGCAGGCAGACCTGACCAAACTATAGGAGTGGTCGGAAACATGGCAGTTGTGGTTCATGGCCAAGAAGTGCAAGGTACTGCACTTTGGAGGCAGGAACCAGGGGAGGAGCTATGAGTTAGGAGGGGTACAGTTGGAAAGCACTGAGGAGGAATTGAATCTCTTATAACGGGGAGTATGAATGTAACCCCCCTGCAAATGGGGGTTCACAAAAAGTCTTCCAGGAGCTTGCTTGAATGCTCCAAGCCTGAATGGTGTTTGCGCTAAGCCGCTTATCTGTGAGTGCTTTTAGAGCCTCTGGTACTGTCTTTAAGAGCTGTCTGCTTGCAGACATAATTAGTTTGTATGTGGGACTTGTGTTTCCTACCGAGTCCCGCATGTTGCTGCCAACTCACTCTGTTTCTGCTGTCGCTAAGTGGGCAGAGTGAGCACTTTTCAAAGATGTAACTGTTTGCCAGAAATCATTTAGAGTAATAATGAAAATACAGTTTGTCTAACCTGCTTTTCTTTGCAGTGTGAACTGTTTTTGCCTAAGCCCTCCATTCTGGTTTTGAACTGCTGAACTGGACCAATTAGTGTGGGTGGATCTTTAAAATGGAGCCTGCTGCTAGCAAATCAGAACTTGGACTCTCATTGTGGAGCCAGCCACCTATGTACTGTATGGCCAGTGACTCTGGGAAATGTTGTTTTGAGCTTGGTGCCTTTTTCCACCAACAGGAGGAGTTTATTGTGAGTGACAGCCAGACCAGCCAACAGAATAGTGTGGAGCTATAGGAAATGCACTGCTCTGGGACTGGGAGATGAGATCAGTTTTGGCAGGAAGAGACAAGGAGCTCTGTGCTTCTGCTGCTAGATAGTTTAGCTGGAAGCGATGAGAGGCCCTGAGTTTCTGGTCTGCAGCCTGTGCAAGTGCCCATTCAGACTGAATCTGACCTGTGAGGAGAATCAAGGAGATCTGAAGAGTAGAAACCAGGCTCACCCTGTAGAAGACTGGAGAAATTGCTGAATCGTGCTCGGTCTGTCAGGAACTGAAGCTGCTGTGTGTTCTCCCGGGTATCGTGCAGTAATTGCAGTTGGGATCGAGAAGCAGCCTGCCTGGTATAGTACTTTCCTTTTTACATATAAATGTGTGCAGTACTTGTGGGGAATTGTGTTTCAAATCCCCTGTACAATGAATTGAATGCATGAAGCTGGAAGTAAACCCCAGCTTGATTTGGACTACATCTGATTGCTGTAAACTGCTGTGGGGTCCAGTCACAAGGACCTTTTCTACATGTTCTGCTCCTCCTGGCAATCCAGGACAATCTGTCTTCCATCCAGTTCCCAGCATTGAGTCTGTGAGTACAAAGCAGGGTAGCTCCCTGCCATCTGTTTATCGAATTGCAAGTGTGTCATCTAATTGTTGCTTTTTCATTTCTTCACAAACTGAGCCATCCGGCTCTGGATTACAATTGGGTATCGTGCAAGTGTTTTTTTCCATCACAGGGCCCCAACCAGCTGCACCGATCGTGGGTAGCCCCCCTCCCCCATCCTGGGTACCCAGTGAAAGTGATAATTTGGGACTCTGAATACATGCGCAGTACTGTGATTATTAATGTGTTTAACCTAATTAACCTGATTCCCCCCCTTCCTTGTTATAGCTCCTCAAATATATCAGATCCGTTTGTTTCAGCAAAGTTATACTGACTGAGGTATTCATTTATGTTAAAGTATTGTACTGTGGCTTTTGCACTGTATCATCTTGTTTTACAGGGGGTCCCCAGGGTCCAGTCAACAGAGCCAGTCCTGGGGGTAAGTGTACATTGTGAAGATATTCCTAATGCATTGTGTGGGCCACTAGGTGGAAGAAAGGGGGTTACAGTGTCCCAGAGGGCTGTGACCAAGTTAGTTTAACTACTGCAAACCCTGACCTCTGGGTGGAGGCACCCGCTATTGGACCTAGGCCCCTCAACCTGTTAGTAGTTAAGCAGGCAGGGGTAGTAGCCCTTGGGATAGTGTCACCTGGGGGTTACATGAACAACTCGGCACAATGTAGGTAGGCAGTAGCAAAAGCGAACAAGATGCTGGGATGTATAGCGAGGGGTACCTCCTCCAGGAATAGGGAGGTAATCCTTCCCCTGTAAAGATCACTGGTCAGGCTGTACCTGGACTACTTCGTGCAGTACTGGCATCCATTCCTGAAAAAGGACATCAGGTTGTTGGAGGTGGTGCAGCATAGGGCGACAAAGATGATCCAGGGATTGGAGGAAAAATCCTACGGGGTTAGGCTGGGCGAACTGAAAGTGTTTTCACTGAAAAAGATGAAGGATAGAGGGAATATTATGATTAAAACCTTTAAATACCTAAAGGGGATAAACATGACTAATATGGAAGGAATTTTCAAGATTTGAAGGGGGAGGGACACAAGGGGGCATCAGCTGAGATTGGAGGGGGAAGATTCAGGAGAGAATTCAGGAGACATTTTTTCACGGAATGGGTGGTGAACAAGTGGAATACTCTGCCAGAGGAGGTGGTGTCCAGTAGAATGGTGGGCGATTTCAAGAGGAGATGGGACAAAGTGGGAAGGGAGTAAATACGAGTGGGGGGGCAGCTGCAAGTTGAGGGGCTAGTTGCACAATCGAGCAGACTTGATAGACCGTAAGGCATGTTTCTGCTGGCACTTTCATATGTTTGTATGTTTTGTGCAGGTGGGCCATATAAAACCCCTCTGGGCTTAGGGCTGGGCATGCTGTACATATCTCATCACCCTGGTTGCCTTACAGTTACTTGGACCTGGCCTGTTATGGATTACAGAAATGCTGTCTGCTTTAACACCACCAAATCAGGGCTGCACATTCTGGATGAGCCATCTAATAAACTGTGCAGCTGCACTGTTGGAATTATGATGGGGAGCCATAGGGGCATGGCTTCCATAGGGCTGAAGTGAATCCCTGCAACTTATGCAACACTGCTATTTACCAAGTGTGTGTGTGTGTGTGTGTGTGTGTGTGTGTTTTATAAAGACAGATTCCCATAGCCCTAGTAGCTTACAACGTGCCATTCCAGCACCGGTAGTTTGGTTCCTGCATGTGATTACAAGTGCACTCTATAGACAGCAAAGCTAGCTGAATCCAGCAATGCAGAGATTATATCTCTTGTGTACTCACCAGTTTAAATGTTTACATGGCTGTGACGTGCTGCTTCTGGGAACTTCTTTAATACTTGATTTTGCAAGTTGAATTTACATCAAGGAGCGAGTTAAGCAGGGTTCCCTTCCTGACTAGGTTCTAATGCATTATGACTGTGTGCTGGTATTAAGTACCCTTTGTGGTTGGTATATATATATATATATATATATATATATATATATATATATATATATATATATATATATATACCTCATGCAGTCCCTGAACTACTTGTATCTAACTAATAGTTTTATAAAATAGTATGGATACAGTGTGTATAAAAGGCATGATATAAAACCAAATTCTGTTCTGTTTTGATGTTGTGTTTCATTATCCTGGGGAAATAAACTGCAAAAACAAATATTCTGTTATCGCTAGACAGTTTGTTTCTGTTGTCTAGTCATCCAGTTTGTTTAGGGGGGAGGGGTTGCTAGTCTGAACAGTGGTCTGCATTACAGCAGATTTGGCCACTAATATGGATGACCAGAAAGGGGGGAAGGTGCTTTGATCTTACAACCAGGACCTGCTTAGGGTCCCTCTGTTGAGATTAAAACAAACTGGAGTTTGGTTGCTGCTAGCGCCAGGCTATGGAATGTCCTCCCCAGGTCTGTCTGAGATGCTTCTTCACTCAACTAATTTAACACTAGTCTGAAGACTTGCCTTTTTCATCAATGTTTCCCAGTTAATTATTAGAAGTGCCCTTTCTGGGCTGCCTGGATGGCAGAGCAGCAGTGACCCGAGAGCAGAGCAGCAGTGACCTGGGTTTGGGAACTGACTCAGGTTCTTGTTTGCAGGATGTTGGTCTAGCAGCAGCCACATGGCAGTGTGCCTTGGCCGAGGAGGGCTAGTGGCGGGTTCCAGCTCCACAGTAATCCTTGCAATTGGGCGAGGGGGCTTGCTTTCATCAGAGGGGTGCACTGTGCATGTTCAAGGTCTACAGAGGGTGACTGTGAAAAGGCAGAGATACTAAACAAATATTTCTGCTCAGCATTCACAGATGAAGAAGGGGAGGTACCTAAACCAAACAACAGAAACAGTCTGGATAGGGGGGTTGATAATAGGCACAAAAGCCCGCAAGGATCCCTCCAAGCCAACCGGGGCTCTGGACACCCTCCTCCAGGATCTAGGAACCAGCCTTGGACCAAAAAGATGCCTCTGGGGTCCCCGCTTAACAAGCGGCCCCCACTGAAGACAAAAGCGCCCCTCCAGAAAGTCTGTTGCCAGGGGCCGCACCGACCGCAAGCCACCCGGGGAAGGGAACCAGGAGCTCGGCCGCACCCTGTTACCTTGTGCCGCTAAAGGCGCAAAAGCCCGCAAGGATCCCTCCAAGCCCACCGGGGCTCTGGACACCCTCTTCCAGGATCTAGGAACCAGCCTTGGACCAAAAAGACGCCTCTGGGGTCCCCGCTTAACAAGCGGCCCCCACTGAAGACAAAAGTGCCCCTCCAGAAAGTCTGTTGCCAGGGGCCACACCGACCGCAAGCCACCCGGGGAAGGGAACCAGGAGTTCAGCCGCACCCTGGTACCTTGTGCCGCTAAAGGCTCAAAAGCCCGCAAGGTACGTTTAACTTGACCTCCATCCTGCTGGCCCTCTCCTGCTGGGTTTGGGACTTTACCAAGTACCACTCTCCACAGAAAGCGGCTGTTCTCACTCTATATTTTTCGGATTTGGACTACTATTTTGTACCCCCAGGGACTGTGAGCGCTGCCACTGCGGCCAAGTAATACAGCTCCCTGAAGCTAAATTTTGCTGCCTAGACAAACTATCTCCTGTAATCCTAGCTTATTAATTCTGTAGTGCTGTTGCTAAGTTTTCTGATTCTCTGCTGCCTATAGTGCTGTAGCTAATTTTCTCTGTTTCTCTGCTGCCTTGTACTGCCTTCCCGCCTTTTCTGTTTGAATCTCCTAAACTCCCTTTGTTCTAGTAAAAGCTATTTCAAGTGCTGTCCTACTCACCTGCCTTAACTGAAGCCTGTAACCCTACTCCTCTACCTGCTAATCTCCTCCTTTCTATCACCTACGCCCCCTACCATTGTTTCTGCTGCCTTCTTAATCTGCTTCTCCTTGCTACCCCTCAGGATCCCTCCAAGCCCACCGGGGCTCTGGACACCCTCCTCCAGGATCTAGGAACCAGCCTTGGACTGAAAAGACGCCTCTGGGGTCCCCGCTTAACAAGCGGCCCCCACTGAAGACAAAAGCGCCCCTCCAGAAAGTCTGTTGCCAGGGGCCGCACCGACCGCAAGCCACCCGGGGAAGGGAACCAGAGCTCGGCTGCACCCTGGTACTCTTGCAGTCGCCAGAAAAGCCCTCAAGGTACATTTAACTCGACCTCCATCCTGCTGGCCCTCTCCTGCTGGGTTTGGGACTTTACCAAGTACCACTCTCCACAGAAAGCGGCTGTTCTCACTCTATATTTTTTGGATTTGGACTACTATTTTGTACCCCCAGGGACTGTGAGCGCTGCCACTGTGGCCAAGGAATACAACTCCCTGAAGCTCTCTTCCCGCCCACCCTGGTCGACCCTTTAGCTTTATAGACACCAGGGGGTCATATGACTAAGTGTCTACTTTTCCATTGGCTCCTTATACTCTGCCTCCACTAGGGGCAGCTCACTATTCTTTCAAACTAACGGCTCTGTTATTTCTTTTACCAAGCCCTCCTTCTGGCCTGCATCACAGCGTCCTATTTTCTTTTCCTTCCAAAGTATTTGCCCAGGCCTACCAGTATTTTCTCTCTATATCGCATTGCCGCACTTAGCACTGCTCTATCTGATACTCCTCCTTTCCTGTGCCCCTGCTACCTTCTCTTCCCATTCTAAAATGACTCCTTATGTCACTAGCTATCGCTCCGGCTTGGCTTCTTTTTTCTGCCTGTGTCTCCTGTATGGTCTAAGTAGTGTCTCCCTATCTGTGCTGCTTGTCACTAATCACAAAGTGGAATCTATAAAGGACTCTTTCTTCTCTAATCTTCTCCTTTCCTACCGTCACCCCCTTCCCGCTCTACATCATGCACTCCTGAAGAAAGGCTGTACCTACCTGTCACTCCTGTACTACCTACAGCATAGGGCTAGACATAAAAAACGTGACACTCTGACTAGAAACCTGCTCAAGTTCCTAGCCCAAAGGCTGCTCCTGATAGCTGGTGACATCGAGTTGAACCCAGGTCCGCCACATAATATCCCTATACCAACCACAGCCAAAGCTAATAAAGGCCTATTACTAGCCCATATGAATATAAGGAGTCTTATGGGGCACCTGGCTGAGCTTGAAGCCTGGGCAAAACTGATTAACCCTGACATCCTGTGCCTTACTGAAACATGGCTCAAACCCAATATCCTAGATGCCCACTGCGCCTGCCTGGGTATGCCATCATTCGGCAGGATCAAGTGGCTCAAAAAGGTGGGGCATTGCCATTTATTACAAAATCACCTCTCATTAAAAGCGGTTCCAAATCCTGGCCCCCACATGCGCTGAATCGCACATGCTACACTGTCCCTAGAGCCAAACACTTGCACATCCTGTGTTTGTACAACCCACCCACTGGAGGTTTGGAAAGTCTCCAGATCTTACTACAACATGTGTCTCAATCCGTGAAACTGAATGAGTGTATCCTGTTGGGGGACGTCAACTTAAACTGGCTAGGCCCGAATCAAGGCAACCTTGCATCTATGGTCCAAAAATATAACTTTCACCAACTTGTAACAGAATGCACGAGAATGACTAACACGCAGACAGGAACGCTATTAGACTGGGTTCTCACCAACAGGCCTGACCATGTATCCAAAACCACTGTACTTATGTGGACTTCCTCTGACAGACCACTCTCCCACGGTCTGTCACTGGCATTCCTGTCAGTCATGCTTCTCGGTCCCGCCTCATCACCCTTTACCAACTTTGCAGTGCTTGATGTACAAGCATTTCTCAATGACATATCTATTATTGACTGGTCCGAGACATCTACAGTGCAACAAGTGCTAAGGCTGCCCTGAATGTGTTCCTCAGCAGGTTTGGGAGGTACAAAGGAGGCATGTACCTAAGATAAAGAGAAGGGTCAGGGGCAACAAACTAGGTGGCTGAGCAAAGATCTTCTCCACAAGCTCAAACTCAGGGACAAACTCTGGAAACATTATAAATCCACCGGCTGCCCTGTGATCATCAGGCTTACAAACAGCATAGAAACGAATGTAAGAAACATCAGGTTTAGCGAAGAGCAGATACTGCCAAGACCTTTAACCAGCTCTGCTAATGATCCTCGGTTTTGGAATCATATAAAACCTTCCTCGAACCCCTCAATCCTTCACCCTCGGACATGCTACTACAAGGTCCACTGCAATGACTCCCTCACCATTGCCAATGCCTTCAACCAGCAATTCTCGGACCTATCTGCTATCACGTCCTCTTTAAAATCTCTGCCTGATAACTCTCAACCATACTCCAACATGATAAGCTCCAATCCACAACTTGCCTCTAAAAGATTGTTTTACTTTAAAAGGGTTACTGGAAATCAAGTCTGCAAACTACTTTTGGGGATATCTGAGAACACTAGCCCGGGCTTTGACACCCTGGAACCTCGACTCCTGAAAATAGCTGCCCACCTCATATCCCGCCCACTTGCCAGGATTTTCACCTTATCTCTCTCTCTACAGGTGCTGTCCCCGAGATTTGGAAGGCTGCCAGAATCACGCCAGTTTTCAAAAAAGGGAGCAAAAATGACTTGTCAAACTACAGACCCATTGCCATACTCTCAGTACTGAGTAAAATACTCGAAAAGATAGTAGCCACCCAGGTCACTGAATTTATTGACTCCACTAATGCACTCTGTGAGCGCAGCATGGCTTCAGGAAGCACCACAGTACTACAACTGCTCTGACTAAATTCACATCGGACGCTCTCTCAAATATGGACAAAGGCAGCTAACAGGTGCTGTGTTCATTGACCTTACAAAGGCCTTTGACCTTGTTGATTATCCACTACTGCTTGCTACCCTCAAAACCCATGCTTCTCACCCCAGTAATGTCCTGGTTCAGTAGCTACCTCACCAACAGGTCTCAAGCTGTAAAGCTTAACTCAGCCATCTCTGACAGTACCACGATCAATATTGGCATACCACAGGGCTCTCATTCTTGGTCCACCTCTTCTCATTATTTATCAACAACCTGCCCACCGTAATAACGCCAGGCAACTCACTACTCTATGCTGATGATCTTGTTATATATGCTCACTCTGACAATATCTCTCACCTGAATTCCACACTGTCATCAGCCTTCCACCGTACACAGCACTGGCTTGAAGCTCATCGCCTTATACTCAATGCTAGCAAAACTAAGGCTATGCTTTTTGGATCAAAGCATAAGCTTAGAGCCTGCACATCTCCACTGACAATTCCTGATATCAATGGATCCACCCTTGAGATTGTAAATTCTTTCCACTATCTTGGGATACAGCTTGATCAAAATCTTGATCTGAAGCAGCATATCCAGGAGTCGTGTAAGAATGTCAACTGTAAGCTGGGTGCTGCCTACAGGACGAACTTTATGCTCACACCCACCGCCAAACTTGCTATTGCCAGGGGTATCCTATTACCCACTCTGTCTTATTGTGCACCTATCCTCACCATGTCAAATAAAACTGTTCTACAGAAATGGGACACCACCTACAATAATGTCTGTAGATATGCAGCTAAAGTACCACATCTGATGCACCATTGCCAACTATACAAAGGGTTAGGTTGGCTATCCCCTTCCTCCACGAGGCTATACTACCTTTGCAGCCTATCAGACTCCATAATCAGAGTGTCGAAACCTGCCACATTGTCTGAACTACTCCAACCTGTAGTACCATCGCGTGACCTGAGGTCGTCAGACAAGTCTTTTTTATCAGTTCCCCACTGCCGTACCTCCAAGGGTGCTGGTGCCTTCAGGTGTGCTGCCCCTCTCACCTGAAACTTACTGCCTATGGATCTGAGAAGTGCTCCATCACACCTAGCCTTCAAGTGGAGACTTCGCTCTTACTTCTACTCTATGGACCATTGCACTTGTTTTGATCCCACTTAAGCTTTGTAACCTGTTTAAATCAATCCTCCCTTGCCATATACTCAATAGCCTACCTCCCCTCAATTGCTCTGTCACCTGGTTTGTCTGATTGCACTTTAATGAACTGTCTATAAGACTGCCTGCACTTACAATGTAATGCTTACAAACCTCTCATATGGACACTCTATTCCAATCATGTTTGCTGCTTAATTGCCTTAACGTTGTAATATGTATATTATTCTGACCTTTTATTGCATATCCAACATTGTTTATTCTCTTCTGACTTTGTGTATAATTATGACATAATCCTTCTTTTGTTTTATCCTTCGTCAGTTCTACTGTGTAGTACTAAACTATAAGATGTATCTAATTGTTAATGGGTACTGGTCCCTCTTGCTTTCCCTCTCCCCTCCCCTCTCACTCCTCTCCCCCTCAGTCCTACCTGGTCTCAGTTCCAAAACCCCTTTTGCGCCTTTCCTGCCAACCCGTATCTAGCTGCACTTTACCGTATACGTCTCTATGCCCAGCCGAGTTCCAGTTCCATAGCCCTGGGTCTTCTTAGCGCCCTTTTCCGCAAAAGCCGTAACTAGCCATACTTTGCTGCACGAGTCCCTGAGCCCAGCCGAGTTTTAGTTCCACAGCCCCGGGTCTTCTTAGTGCCTTTTTCCGCTAAAGCCATAATCACACCGCTCCTTGCCATACGTGCCTTCAGCCTAGCCGCCTCTCCTGATCCAGCTCCGTTGCTATTGGATCCCTTTGTGCCTTCCCATTAAATGCTGCACCTTGAAATTGTGTCCTCAGCTCCTCCTTGCCTTACCTCTGGCGCCATCCTCTTGCTTTCTGCAACACTCTTCCCCACCTGACGTTATCTCAGCCGCATTTTGTCAGGCGCGCCTCTGTGCCCAGCCGAGTTCTAGCTCCATAGCCCTGGGTCCTTTTAGCGCCTTTTCCCGCAAAAGCCGCAACTAGCCGTACTTCGCCGCATGAGTCCCTGAGCCCAGCCGGGTTTTAGTTCCACAGCCCCGGGTCTTCCTAGTGCCTTTTCCCGCTAAAGCTGTAATTACGCCGCCCCTTGCCGTACGTGCTTTCAGCCTAGCCACCTCTCCTGATCCGGCTCCATTGCTATTGGATCCCTTTGTGCCTTCCCACTAAATGCTGCACTTTGAAACTGTGTCCCTCGACTCCTCCTTGCCCCTTACCCTCTGGTTTCATCCTCTTGCTTCCTGCAACACTCTTCCCTCCTACTTGCCATTCATCCCTTCCCCCCTGCTCTGCCGCCCCTTGGTTCCGTGAGCCCGGCTATGTATCCCTGCCCAGCACCGCAAGGCCGTTAGCTGCTATCTTCTGTCCTTTCGCTCATTGCCCTCCACCTCTCATCAGTTTCACACCCTCCCTTGTTGTCCTAAAATCCCCTTACCTTCCTTTCCTCTCTCTCTCCCCCTAAATGTGATCTCCCACCAGTACCCTCTGGCTATTTGAAACCGTATGCCTGCCTTTGAAAATCGTATGTCTGTACTTGTACCATTGTACCTTTGCCTGTATTATGTTAACTAAACTGACCTATTTTGTACTGTAATTGTGTCTCCCGGGTCGTGCCTGAAAATAGTCACCTGTTGGCTAATGCACCTACCCGGTTAACAAAAACTAAATAAATAAAATAAAATAATACCCTTGAGGAAAGGAGGGACAGGAGGGACATGATAGAAACTTTCAAGTAACTCAAGGGAATCAACAAAGTCCAAGAGGGTAGCATCTTTCAGAAAAAGAGGTGTGCAAGAACAAGGGGGCATAATTTGAAGATAGAAGGGGGATGGCTCAGAGGTAATGTGAGGAAGTATTTTTTCACAGAGAAGGTTGTGGATGCAAGGAATGGTCTTCCTGAGGAGGTTATGGAGTCAAAAACAGTGGGGGAATTCAAGAATGCATGGGACAGACATAAGGCAATTCTAGGAGGTGGGGTAGGAGGAAGTAGGCTGTTGGTTAACTAGGATCTGCAGCTTATCCATTAGGTAGGGAAATAGGCAAACTGGATGGGCCAAGCGGTCCTTATCTGCCATCAAATTCTATGTTTCTATGTCTACAAATGCTAGGAAAAAATGTCAGCTGTGGGCCATCAGAATGTCGGTTGCTGGTCCTCTCACAGCCCTGCTATGAGTAGATCCTGTGTTATGACAGCTGGGGAGAAGCAGATGATGGGACTGGGAGGTGGCTGGCACACAGAGCATGGCATAGAGTGAAGGATGTGCCCAGAGCAAAAAGCATGATGAAAAAAATTCAATTTCTACTGTTTTAACAATTTGTGTAATTTTGTGGTACTGTGTAACAAGTTTCATGTCATGTATCTGGTTTGTTTGTAGAATTATGTTTGATGTTATTTATGATGTAAAGCACTCCGAGACCCTGAAAAGCTCTATACAGATGATGTCTGTCTGTCTCTATATCTATCTATCTATCCATTTATCTGGCCATCCATCCATCCATGCCCCAAAAAGGGGGCAGGGGTGTTACTAGCAGTGCCCAACAGAGCACTTGGTGCTTTGACACCAGTAGCACTGTCCTTAGTGGGATGGGAGGAGTCTTTTATTTATTTTTTATTTTATTTAGCAAGATTCAGAAATACCTTTGAACCAGAGGTTCTATTACAGAGGTTCCACCTCATGAAAATTAGTACAAATAGTAATACAAGGATCAAAATAGAGTACATTAAAGACAGACAGTAGTGACTGAAAGTAACTTGCACTATTTTGAAAGGTAAGTCTTAAATACAAGACCAGATAGTGGTACAGGGATCAATTCTTTACAGTACACTAAGACACTCAATGAAATGTTGAGTTACATACACAAAATTAGAGGCATAACATGGAGTTAACAGTTTTTGTCAAAAGTGCAGGTTGGTAACAAGTAATGGTTAAGACAGTGTTGACCTAAGAATAAGTGCACACCTTAGAAGTAGTAGGAATACTATAGGTGGGAGATGCAGGAGCATGTAAAGTTGAGGAGTACAAAAGACAACTTGGGTGGGAAAATATGAGTTCTCAGGAAGTTTGGGGGGCTGGAGTCTCAAGGAGGAATAGTTGAGGGAGCGCCCATTAACAGTCTGCGCATGCAGTATACATGGGCTCAGGGGAGGCTAGGGAGGTCTATCAGGCTTTGCATGGAGGCAGGGCACCAGTCTCAGGGTGGCAAGGGCATCCTTTAGTCCCCCACAGTTCAGACAGGGGCAAGAGGGGGACTGCTGGGCCTGGGATTGTGGCATGAGAACTCTTATGTGGTTATTCTGCCCATAACATCAGGAGGTAGGGGAAACAGAGGCTTGGCGGTTAAGGACTTATTGATTTTCAGTGTGTGTGGGGGGTGGGGGGTTCAGTGGTCATGCTGTTTATGCTTGGCCGGTTCAGTTTGGAGCTTCAAGGAGAAGGGGTAATGAACAGTGATGATCTGGCGTAGGCACTGCCTCCCGGTTGCATGAGGGGACCATCTTGTGGGTTTCCTGCGTGTTGGGAACACACCCCTAGTGCAGAGGGTGGGTTGCTTGGTTATTGGTTTCAGTACCTTCAGGTAGAAGCCATTGCAGCTGTGGGAACATGGATGGGCACAGCAGCAGGCAGAAGTGAGTTTCTTGGATGGGCACCCCCTCAAGGAGTGTGCGCCGATGACCATCGGGCCTGGAGGGCTTCCCTAAAAATGCCAGATTGCAGAATGGAGGAAATCAAGACACCAAGTGTCCCAACAACTAAATATCTGCTACAGCCATCATCTCCAGGTAAAGAACAGTTACCTTTATTATTATATTCGAGATGGTAAGTGGTGATTCAGTTGACCATGGTGTGGAGGAACCATTTTGGATTCGGTTGAAGGTAATCTCTTAACGTTCTGTCCAATGGTGCTGTAAAGCTAATCCCCATATTGGCTGGCTAGAAGCTACATGCAGAGAACAGAGAAGGGAAGAGAGAGCCCACTGGTAACTGTGACAGGGTCCAGTGACTTTGGAATATAAGAAGTGTAACATGTAACTGGGTCTCAATATGATGAACTGAGTCTGCAGCATGTGCTCCTGTGTGCTTGATGTGAATTGAAGTAGTTTAAATGAACTACCATTTAAACTTTTAATCCCTTATTAATGGGGCTGCATATGAACTGCCACTGTATGTGTTGTGTGATTCTTTGGTGACTGCTGGTCCATTTATGTCCAAAGTGAAGAATATGGGATAAAAACTGTGCCATCAAAGGAGCTTGCGAGGGACTCCTGGTGAGCCTATCCGTCTAATACCCCTAGACATGGGAGTCACCCTTGGCCATATTCACCCCTATCAGGGCATAAGTAGTTATCAGCAGGCGGGCCGGGTTGCTTATCTATCTGTCTATATGTCTGTCTGTCTGTCTCTCTCTGGTTGTCTCTCTACTCTGTCTATTACTGTAATGTTCTTGTTGCCTATAATGCACTCTCCTGGGCCTGTAAATATGCAGGTTTTTATCTAGTGCACTTACCTGGTTATCAAAAGCATATCCATCTATCTATCCATCCATCCATCTCTCTCTCTCTCTCGCTCTAGTTATCTCTATATCTATCTGTCTGTCTGTCTGCCTGTCACTGTCTGTCTGTCTGCGAGCCTACTTGTATGTCTATCTCTAGCTATCTCTTTAGCTCTATCAGTATATCTATCTATCTATCTATCTATCTATCTATCTATCTATCTATCTATCTATCTATCTGTCTGTGTCTATCTGTCTGTCTCTAGCTATCTCTCTCTAGCTCTGTCTGTCTGTCTGTCTCTCTATCTATCTATCTATCTATCTATCTATCTATCTATCTATGTATCTGTCTGTCTCTAGCTATCTCTCTAGCTCTGTCTGTCTGTCTATCTATCATCTATCTATCTATCTATCTATCTATCTATCTATCTATCTATCTATCTATCTATCTATCTGTCATCTAATTAGCTGGCCAGCTGCCATACTCCAGTGAAGATGGTTTGTTACCTGCTTTGCTCAGGTAATTTGTTCTGTCTGGCAGGGTAGGAAATACAAAATCCCAGCTCGTATGGTCTCCGCTCCATTGTAAATCCCATGGGGCATTCCATTGCACTGCTTAAGATGAAGGGATATGCTATGAGAGACTGACAGGCTGTTCCCTGACACCCACAATCCCGAAGCCATGATCCCAACACCGAAAATCACGATAGTGGGATTTTGCCCGCAGTGGATTTTTCTTCATGTTTTGGGGGGCTTTTCCCCCTGCATCCCTTAATTATTATAACAAACTCCACCGTGGGCAAAATCCCACTGTTGGGATTTTCGGTGTCATGATTGTGGCATTGGGATTATGAGTGTCAGGCAACCAAGTTTCAGTCACATAAAAGTATACCATCTGAATGTTTGAAACCCAATAGAATTAGGAGCTATTTGTCACATAAACATTTTATCCAAGAGACAAATCTCTTATCCAAACCTATGTAACTGCTGTACTGCTCTAGATATTTGGCTACTTGAATAATGCTCTTGTTAGCTAGATACAGAAATCTTTTTTGGCTAGCAGCAGCTAATACACTGCCACTGTGATGGGTCTACAAATACAGAAATGCCCTGTCTCAGATGTACAAGATGTATTCTCCCAGTATATAGAGTTTGATTCCCTAGTTAGGGTTTGAGGGGCAAGTTTGATTAAAAGCCATTTTTTGTACAGCTTCTAGGTCAGCAATCTTTTGAAGTAGGGACTTGGTATTTTCATGAATTGTTCTCTTCTGGATCTCTTACAAGTATGCAAATCTGATAAAATTTGGCCAAGAAGGTTTTGAGAATTTACGTGCCAAAAATAGCAATTTGTTTGCACCAACAAAACTGGCTGCAATTTACATGTTAACATTTAGCATTTAATGGGAGGTTTGTTTAACTTAGCTACTGCTTGTGTTATTCTGCATTGTTGGCTTTAGCCTGTTGTGCTATCTATAGAGAGCACAGGTAGTCACATGCAGGAACCAAACTACTAGTGTTTGAACTACTCTTTTTTTTTTTTTTAATTATTCCTATTCATCTTCTGACTTCCCTGGTCCCAGAGTTATCTACCCAGCCCCACCACTGCCCAGTTGTGTGGACTTATGGGTTAACCACCGCTGGCTCAGAAACATGTTTGGCAGTGGTTTGCCATGTAGGGTTGTATGGGGCCTGCGGGGAATGCCGAGCAAGCCTGAGCAGTTTCCTTATTTTTCACCCACTGGGAACTGCATATGATGCAACTGCATGCATGCATCTTTACACACATGTTGTTTGTGTTATCACACCTCCCACCCACATCTTCTGGTCCCACTGTGCTGCCACCCAGCCTTCCCTGGGTGCCAACTGTGAATCCTACTACCCCATGTCCATCCTTAGCACAGACTATAAGATGTATACTAGTATTCCAGCCCATAGGCTAGATAATATCTTATCAATCATAATAGACCCAGACCAGGCATGTTTTATTCAGAACTGTTATACAGCTGACAACATCAAATGTATTATCCTCCTTATAGAATATGCCACCCGACACTCTGTCCCAACTACCATACTCAGCTTAGACACCCAAAAAGCATTTGACAGAGTCTCCTGGGATTTTTTACATATGACCATGGCAAATTTCAAATTTCCCCTACAATTTCTACAACTTACGAAGGGAATATACACAGGTTCCCAGCTGTCAGTGAAAGCATATTGTTCACCCCCCCAGTTCTCGCTTTTTAGAGGCATTCAGCGGGATGCCCTTTGTTGCTGTATCTTTTTGCACTGTACATCAAGACCTTGGCTGAACATCTAAGACAGGTGGAAGGTAACAAAGGATTAATGGTATAAGGTCATGAGCATAAAGGGACATATTATGCAGATGATCTGCTGTTATGTATCACTGACTCCCCAACAATCCCTACCCCCTTTATTACAGAGCCTGAAAATGATGACACAAATGGCAGGTACAAAATCAATGAGGACAAGACTGAAGTCCTTCAAATCCAGTTCAGCCCTGAACCCCAGCTATGATTTCAGTATCTCTTTAAGTGAAACGGACTGCACATAAAATATATAGGGGTTCACATACATGCGGAATTGAAACAACTACATGTATATAGTTATCCAGGTCTGGAGCAGGATGTTAAAGATGACTTACAATGGTGGACTTTCTCCTAGTAACACTACTGACAAGAGTATTGCTATTTATATGGACATACTCCCCTGATACATCTACCTGTTCCAGTCCCTCTCAATATTGCTCCAACACAAGGAATCTCATAAATGGAACAAACTCATATCCCTCTATCTGTGGGGTGGGGGTAGAACCTGAATAGTATACAAAAGCTACAGCTTCCAAAAATGAAGGGGGGGGTCCTGCACACCCAGATTTGGGACTACACGCTCACTTGGCCATCTTGTAGCATGTAATATCCTGGCTTTGGCCCCACCCTAATCTTAGATGTGTGGGTTTGGTGCTAAGCACATTCCCTTCTGCTCCACTTACACACCTTATTGGCCCTCAGCACGATGGACATACAGGAGCCCTGACAAATTAATTTATGGTATGTTTGTTACAAATCTGACACAACCTAGGCTTCTAACCCAACCCCAATACCATAAGGGGGCACTATGGCTCTTATCTCCCACGTTGGCCCCTAATTTTATTTCATCCAAGCTGGACCCATTTTTTCATAGATGGTCCCAGCAGGGCCTGGGCCACCCTTTTCACTTTGATAGGGCTAATTACCTTAAATCTTTTGCACAACTCTCCATGGAATACCACCGCGACAAAAAGGACTACTATAGGTACCACCTGGTCCGTCACTACCTACAGACAACCTTGAGGCCACAGGCAGATGAAATGGCATTTCTCCCCACTAATTAATTTCCTAACAAGTATATTACAAGGTCACTGGCCAAGCCTTTGTATCTCAGCCTGGTATCAGGCATTAAAGGGAGGCACACTGACAAAAATAGACACTGTTACAATTACCTGGGAAGCAGAATTATCTGTTAGCCTCACCCTGGAGGACTGGACACAAATATGGATTGCAGAACATAGACTCAATAGCTCCTACAAATGGAGAGAGTTTGGCTAGAAAATGGCCATTAGATTCTTCTGGACGCCCCCATATTATGGCCAGATTCCATTGATCTAGAGATGCATCCTGCTGGAGAGGTTGTAACACAGAAATATTTCCCACACCCATGTATTCTGGTCCTGCCCCTTCCTGATCTCTTTCTAGGAAGCAATGGGACAGAAACTGTAGCCATAATCCCATCATATGACAGACTGACTCCAGAAGTGGCACAACTACTTTACAGTACTTCCCTGCCGCATCTATGACAAAGCCAAGCTATATCTCATAAGAATCCTCTTAACAGCTGAAAAAAAATATCCCCAAAACAATTACTAGGTTATGGCTTAAACCTGAACCCCCCCTTCCATGGCCCAGTGGGAAAACACTATCTGGGAGGTACACCAATTGCAAAAAAGTACAGCTCAGCTATAGAACACCCTGACCAAACTCCAAAACAGATTGAATGGTTGGCTGCATCATATCATGGAGAAATGGCCAGACACAATTCCATGAGTATCCCAAAAGCAAACCACATAGAGACATACCACAGTGGGGACCAGAAGTATGGAAGGTATCATAGGACCTGGACAGATTGTAACAGAGATGGAAATGGGGGGCCTCCCCACCTACCACAGTTTCCTTGATAGTGGTTTTGCCCCTGCCCTGGTCCCACTGCCAACACCAGCATTCACACTCAGAAAAAGGAATTAGTCCTTGTGCACAGAACCGCTGCATCTCCTTAAAAAGTCCTTGACACCATTAGAAAAATGTGAAAAAATTTGAGATTTAGACACAATTCAGTTTATATTTCATAAATTTTCTATAATTCTTTCCCTTTAAATTTATTACTGAGGACAGCTTGAAAGAGGATTACTGTCCCTTAGACTTTATCTGCTCTTTCTGCTTGCCTACACCTGACATCATAAGTAAGGAATAAGACTCAATGAGGTGTGGTTTATGGGCTGAGAAGAGCATGCCCCAGGTGCATAATGAGGGACGAGGTGCTTGCACCAAGTGCCTTTAGCACCTGAGAGGTGCTCTTTTCAGCCCATAAACCACACCTGGGAGTATCTTATTTCACTTATAAAATGGGTAGAAACTTTCCAAAATACAGTATGAACAAGTTAGTGCAGATTTAAAAATAAACAGTACTTTGTTTGTCCCTTCCTTTCACTTTTTTTTTAGGTTTGAAGAAAATAGTTCCTTTTATTGCAGAACTGCATAAGGTTTTTAATGTTTCAGGGAGGTGTTGTGTGTCTGTGTCTGTCTCTGCCCTGCCCCCCCCCCAACACCACAAAGAAACAAACTGTCAACAAGTTTTTTTTTTAAATATTTCTTTCAGGGTGTCTTTCACCCAGGGAATTTCTTTCAGAGTGCCATGTGTCACTGTCAGCTGCCTGTCCGGTGATGTTTTTTCACCCCCTGTGATACACAAAGCAGTTTTTTTTGTTAGTATTTTTTTCTTTTGTTTTTTTACCTTTCTGTCATTAATTCAGCTACTGTGTTTCATGTACAGTGAGCGGTCAGCTTGACTGGGAGCAAGCGCGTCTCTTAGCGGCTGCCGTGCAGAGCAGTCTTCTGCTTTGCGGTTCTCACATCACATCAGTCACAGAAGTAGACAAAAAAGACTTTTGAGTTTCGTGGTACAGTGGAAGCCGTTTTAGCGGGATGGCTCAGTTTCAGGCCAACCGTCCCGTTTAAACGGCTGTCTCTACAAAATGAAGTTGTTTATTTTTAAATTTTTTTTACTGACATTGGTAGGGAGTTGGTTACTGTGAAGGTTTTTTTTTATTTTTTTTATTTTTTTTGGTATGCTTGTGCTTGTGCTTTATGTACAGTGTTACAGTGTTACGTACTGGTAGAAGGGCTAATGCTGAAGTGGTGATTATTATAGAACGGTGTAAACTTTGTCCTCCATGAAGTGGTACAACTGGCTGTCGTCGTCGAAAAGGTCATGCAACAGCAACTCAGTAGTGTGTGGCAAACTGATTTGGGCCACAGCCTGAGAGGAGGTTGATGGCATTTCAAACACTTCTGGCAATGCTTCTGGCAATGCTCGCACCTCTGGCACCACTATCGGTTGACTACGAGCAAGAGGAGCAAAGAATTCGGTTATGCTTTTCTGTTTCTTTTCCGAAATGGTATACGCTTGTATGCTCCTTTCGGCGTCGAACAACGAATCCCACATTGTGGTCTGCCCATGTTGCTGACACCACAGTAAAGCAGTGCGAATCCCAGTAAGGGCATCAGTGTTCATGACTAGTGACTCATCATCTGTGTCATCTGTTGTTTGTTCCTCGATCTTGGATTCCTTATTGTTCGCATTCACCACTTCAGAGTCAGAGAGTTCACCAACAGTAGGTTCATTTAAATCCATATCAACAAAGTCATTGAACGCTTCAGGATCCATAAAGGAGGGTATGCTTACATCATCAAAGACTGGCATTTCTTTGTTGGCAGCTGCATTTGTTTCTTCAGACGCTCGCCCAAAAAAGCCTGCTTTGCAAAAACAATTTGCAACTGTTTGTGGCTTCACTGCCTGCCAAGCTCGGGTAGCATGTACACCGATCAGCCAAATTAACTTTTCTGGCTATTTCGCTGCATGAGCCATCTCCCTCCAATAGAGAGGATGATTTTGCTGCCACAAACGATCTGTAATGCCCTTTGATTTTTGATCACCCCATATCCATGGGTTGGATTATGCTGGTGGTGTTTGGTAAAAACACAAGCTTAATACATTTTAGGCGTTTAATCAGATCATGAGGGTGTGCTGAACAATTGTCAACAAACAGGATGATTTTTCGCCTCTGTCTTCTGAGTTCAGCATCCCATGACATCAGCCATTCTTGAAAAATTGCACTCTGTCATCCATGCATTGCATGAACTGGTGTAGGTGACAGGCAGCAATTTTAAATCTCGAGGCAAACAACGTGGGCTTAGATTTTCAATGACAAGAAGCTTTCGCTTCTGTTCCACATTGTTAGCACAACAAAGCACAGAAATTCTGTCCTTTGCTTTTTGCCTCAATAAGTTCATCTTGCTTTAAGGCATGTCCATGGTCCAGATAGCCACGATAGAAAAGTCCAGTTTCATCAGCGTTCCATATGTCACTAGGTAGATAGCTGGTAAGGAGACCAGGCAGCACTTCAACAATCCATTTCTGTGCTGCAGTGGCATCTGCCTCTTGTTTTTCCCCATGCTCCCGTTTAAAGACAATCTGATGTCGCATTTTCCAGCACGATAGCCATCCATCGGTGGCATCAAATCTATCATGTGACATCTCCTTGCAAGATCATCAGCCTTTGCTTTCAGCATCGGACCTGATATGCGTGCTCCCTTCTGCAGAGCCTGGGAGAACCACAAGAGGAGAGCCTCATCCACTTCACTGTCCTTACCCTCCCTTTTCCTTTTGCGACTTGGGTTCGCGTTTGTCCGCCACTCGCTGAGGATTGCATCACGGTTTTTACTGATGCGACCAGCCTGGCTTTTGGAAATTTTAAACTCAGCTGCTACTGAGGCAAGAGACCTGGAGGAGTTGGACAATGCATCAAGCACTTTGACACGCTCTGCAAGCGTGAGTTCATTCCGAGAAAGAGACATTGTAGAGTCAAAGCAGGATCTTGCCAGCACCAAGGCCATTAGAAACTGTTACATCAAAGGTCAGACCACTTAGTTTAATAGCCAAACGCCAGTAAATTGTCCCAATAAACCAGCTTTTGCTAATTGGTGTCCCGCTTAAACGTTTACTTAACTCTATGTATTCCATGGATCTGAATCGGTGCCTGAGCAGACGTCCCGCTTAAGCGGCCGTCCCGCTGAAGCGCGTCTCGTTTAAGTGGAGTGTACTGTAATAGTAATGCATGGCAGTTTCAGATAGGGACTTCTGGGTTGTTGCGTTTCACATTTAAAGGATGGGGGTCATGGACACTGGTGATGGTAGAAACTATCTGTGCGTACTGGGCACAGTTTTTGGGCAGCTGGAGTGAGAGCTGGACATGCAGCAGAACAAACGGGCAGTGAATAAAAGGAAATAATGTATAAAAAACATTAAAATTTTGGGGGTTGTACAGAAAAGGGGGGACCTTGGATAGACTTACTGGTATTTTTCTGGTTTCTCTGTTGGTGCTACTGGTCTCCCCACGCAGCTGTTGTGGTTCCTTCAGATGCTGCCTGAGGAACTATAGGGAGAGAGCATGGGCAGGCATTGACTTCACCATGTGCTGCATTTTGGCTGGCATAAGTAGCAACAGTTGCAAGATTATGTTCTGATAAGAACATTGCTAATGGTACCTCTTGGCCAATCAAAACCCAGGAAATTTTCTACCCATTTTATAATCCTCTGTAAGCAACATATTAACTGACATAGATTTACATTGTAAAGTAATGTCACTACTATGTGTGGCATATGCAGCTTCCAAGGTATTGTCTGACTGGATGCCTTGAAAAGTTAATAAAATTTCAAGTTAAAAAAATGAGTGACCTACCCTGATATTACTGTTTATACAATAAGGGTGAAGTGATATAGCAACACATAAAATGCCATATCACAACCACAGTGCGATAACCAGATCATGACATGTACACCGTGAACATATCAACCACAGTGTACATGTCATCGCTGGTTATCAACACAGTGTAGACGTCACGTTATTCCCCCCCCCCATGCCACTAAAAAAAAAAGAAAAGAAAAGTAACAAAAACCAGAGCCCTATTGTATAAAATGGACACGCGATGTCCTGTTGTGTGATATCTATGTATCACAACTCATGGACAGTGCCCCCGGAAACCTCACTAGTGGCTCCTCTACGCTCCACCATTCGTGAACTGAGGTCACTGTCCACTTGTTGTGATACATATGTTATCACACGCCATGCCATTGCGTACCCCCTTAATATACTCAGGGATATTCTAGTCTTTCTCCAACCATTTCAATGGTCTGTCACTCCTGTTATGATGAACTGTTTGAGCTGCATGACGATGCAAGGTTTTTGGGATGAGGCTTCACCTTATGACTGGGCCTCATTGATTATCCCTGTACCTTGTTTTTATTGCTATGTATTGTATTCCTATGCCCATTTGTGCTATATGTTCTATTGTGCTACTGTATTATTTATTCTGTACCTACCAGGCCCTCCTTCAAAATGAGCTTGCTCAATGGAGTTTCACCTGGCTAAATAAAGATTGATTGATTGATTGATTTTGCACAGAGCCTGAGATTCAAACAAATCAGGCATCCAACAACAATGGCTCCTGCGGATGAAAAGAAAAAGTGGGAGTCTGTTCCAAACAAGCCTCAAGGTAGGTTTATGGGTTAGGAGACATAGACCCACTCACCACGATTACAGTATCTTTAGAACATTTTATTGGTGTAGTCATTCAAAAACCAAGTTATCACATGAGTACGGATATCATGCCAATGACCAGGTGGTCTAGGACAGTTTTCACCACTTCTTTTACTAATAGCTTTAATCAGATAAAGGGAATTGTGCTTAATTGGAGAGTATTGCAAGCTGCTTTTTTTTTGGTGGGTGGGGCAAGTTTTTAAAGAAAAGCCTTTGACTGTGGCTAAAAGAGCAAAGTCATCAAGGAACAGATCCATAAACTCAGCTCACAAGATTCCAGCACCAGAACACCAGGATTTGTCCATATTAGGCCCACCCATTAAGGTCAACTTTTCTTGCAGACACTGCTCAGCATGTACTAGTACGTATAGAATCCTGCCTGGATTGGTGGTAGTTCAGGTGGATGTTAAAGATCCCATGGCACTTATCGAAGAGTAGGGAATTTCCTCGTGTCCAGGCCAAATTTCCCTCATTCACTAAAAAAAAAAAAAAAAAAAAAAAAATACCACCAACAGCTTAATCTGGTTCAAGGTCAGTTGGCATTCATCTGTATCCCCCTCCCCTGGGTCGTGCCTGAAAATAGGCAGGATTTGTCTAGTGCACTTACCTGGTCAACAAAAAAACAAAATAAAATAAATAAATAAAAAATCTATAAGAAACGTAGCAGAAATCGAACGTATGGAGATACAGCAGATGAGCACTTGCCAGACTACATTTGTGGGTCACATCTAAAAATGCTCTTGCGATAAAATTTACATTGGACAAACTACAAGAGCACTGAAGGAAGGAATCCTGGAACATAAGGGCTACATAAGACATAAACAATTGAAATTGCCTGTAGCCAGGCATTTTATCACTGAAGGACATTCCATTCGATCACTGCATTTCTTCGGACTTGAGCATGTCGTACCTCTCAAAAGGGATGGTGATACAGAAAGGAAACTTTTACTTAGGGAAGCTTTTTGGATCGACAGATTTAAGGCAACTGACTCAAAATATGGTATGAATGAAGAGCTAGATTGGGCACCTCTTCTCTGAATGACTTGATTTTTACGTTCACTTGTGCGTATGTGCAAGGAACGTCTTGCAACAGTATGAGTTTTGGAGGTGTGTGACCCTCCTCCCCAATGCAGTGCTCAGTGTAGCATGCATGACCCTACCAGACCAATACATGCCAAGCTGTGTATGTCAGCAGTTCAGCTGTGGTGGTCTTCACTTCTAAGAAAAAGATCCGTTGCACTCAGTGGTGGTAATGTGTATGCAATAAGCATAAGAGAAGACCCAACACAACTGAACTGCTGTCATGCACAGCTCAGCATGGAATCCCTCCCGCTTCCTCCCTCTGCTAATGTCCTCCCCCTCCCTCCTTACTGTTCTCACCGGCCCCCACCTTGTGTGCCGAGGGGGGTGCCCAATCCCCTTCGGCTCATGCTCCCCCCAGCACACTGTGTGGCCGACGGGGGTGCCCAATCACACGTTGGCTGCGCCCCCCCCAAAAAAAACCAGTTGGCACGATGGGAGCCCACCTCAGCATACTCATGCTCCCCCCAACACACACACTGTATGGCCAGCAGGGGTGCCTAATCCCCACCGGCTCCACTCCTCCCCCCTACAAACACATAGGTGGCATGCTGGGAGCCCACCCCAGCGTACGAAAAGCAGTCGTTATTTTTTCTTTCAATTTCTGTCCTCACCCCCCATCAACCTGCGCCCACCCTCTGCTCATCCACCTCCCCACACACACACCCTCGCATAGGTGGCACTCTGGGAGCCCACCCCAGCATACCAAAAGCATCGTTTTGTCTTTTTTAACTCCTGTGAAACAAGAAAACGGTCCCTCGTTGAGTCCCTGGCTCCACCCTGTCAACCTGTGACCACCCTATACACACCCACCTACCCACACCCCTACAACCCCATACTTACCACCGGAGCCCAGTGCGACGATCTTCAGTGGACCGAGAACACGTCTGCACTCTTCAAATCCAACTGCGAACTGAAGAAATGCCAATAAGCTGTATAATGGCATCGATAGGGTTTTTTCAACTTTGGTGCATATCTCAGGCATTTTTGGGAATTTTGGCACCACATTTTCAACATGGGGTTAATTGGGACTCCTCCTCATGAATTCAGTCACTGTTGTGGAGTTATTCAGTCACGAAAGGTGATTTCGCAGTCACTGTGCAGAATCACCTTTCGGGACTGATTAACAAAATGACAGTGTCACTGTTCATGAAGTGGGCTCTCAAAACGCTTATGTTTTAAATTTGGTGAAAAAAATCCAAAAAATGACTGTTTTACGAGCGTGCATTGCGCAGTTTCCACACACGCTCATAACTTTGCAAATTTGTAATATTTTCACTCCAGATTTTCAACATTGCCATTTTCCACACCTCCTTATGAATGGTACAGCTGTCATTTTATACATCCTGGCCAAAACGTGTTTTCGCACTTCCGGCGCAGAATAGCGCGGTTGCTGTTGGAAATCAGTGTTTGCTACTGAGTAAGACAATCACAGTGACACTGTTCATGAGCAGAGGTCCTAAAATGCCTATGTTGAAAATGTGGTGATGAAAGTCCATAAAATGGCTGTGTTATGAGCGTGCATTGCGCAGTTTCTATGCACAGTCATAAATTCGTGAATTTGTAATATTTCCACTCCAGATTTTAAACATTGCCATTTTCCCACATCTCCTTATGACCAGTACAGCTGTTATTTTTCACATCCTGGCCAAAATGTGTTTTCACACTTCCGGCGTAGAATAGCGCGGTTGCTGTGGGAAATCATGTTCGGTACACATTAACAAAATCACAGTGACACTGTTCATGAGCAGACATCCTAAAATGTCTATATTGCTTTTCGAGTGTGCATTGCACAGTTTCCACGCACACTCATAACTTCACGAATATTTCATATTTTTACTCCAGATTTTCAAAATTTGCATTTTCCCACACCTCCTTATGAACAGTACAGCCGTCATTTTTCACATCCTGGCTGAAATGTGTTTTCACACTTCCGTCACAGAATAGCAAGGTCGCTGTGGGAAATCAGTGTTCGGTACACAGTAAGAAAATCATAGTGACAGTGTTCATGATCAGAGGTGACAAAATGCCTATGTTGAAAATTTGGTGAAATGATTCCACTGGAATGACTCTGTTACAAGTGCAGGTTGCGCAGTTTCCACACAGGTTCGTACCCTTGAGCACACCCAGGGCGTTAGGATTCCTAAGACAGACACTTAAGATGTATGAGGGTGAAATGTTGATCCGATGCGAGAGGAGCTACAGAGAGGTATTCTGTTGGGATATGGATGCTAAAGGGATAGGGATACGACGGGGGGTTGGGGGTCCTGCATAAATGCCAAACACCAATGCAAATACCTGCAAATGAGCGTTTGGCATTGACAAATCAATCAGTCAAATCTTTATTTATCCAGGTGAATCAACATTGAGCAAGCTCATTTACAAGGTGGACCTGCATCACACAAGGTTGAAGCAAAGCAAATGATTACAATTATAGAAATCACATGCACACATAGAAAAAAGGTTACATAGCTAAGGTACATGTTCATAAGCAGTCATATACATACACACATACATAGTAACACAGCTGATGGCCAAAGAATGGGGTGGGAAGGAGAAAGGGGGAAAGGAGCAAATGTAATTACACTTACAGGTGGGAGTTTGGACAAGGACAGCTACAGTACAGGAAGCCCAGGAGTGCCCTGCCTGGTGCGATGGATGGGAAGGTAGATGTGGGGTCGTGGACCAAGGAGAGGGAGAAGATTTGAGCCAATGACGCTAATCGGAGACGGGAGGTGGATGTATACAGGCAGCCAGCGATCAACTAAGGGTGGTGGAAACAGTTGCAAACTACAGAGACAGCTTTGGTGTACAGTGACTTGAACACAGCAAAACTGACTGCGGTTCTTAATTTTAAGGATTTCTGGAGCTTATTCCAGAGCGAGGGCAGTATGAAGCTTATGGCCGATCTCCCAAACTGTGTACTGACCCGTGGCACTTTCAAGGAGATCAATGAGTTACTTCTCAACGTATAATTACCTATCAAGTTTAGAGGCAAGCTGGCAGCAGTGTATTGTGGGAGTTTATTGGTAATGTCTCTGTAAGCCCAAAGTACGGCATTCTTGTTCCGCCTGTGCTGGAGAGAGGTCCATCCCACAGCTACATACAGGGAGCAGTGATGGGCGGAGAAGGGAAGGGTGGAAGGGTGGGTGGAGAACAAATGCTAGTTATGTTCTCTGACAGTGGGCTGTATTAATTGTCTCAGTTCCTGTTCTGTCTCCATGACACTTCATGTTGACTATGGGTTTGCCCCATGACCCTTTTTATTGGTACTCTCCCCATCTTCTGTTAATTAAACAATGCAAACGTATGTAAATAGGTGCAATATGCTTTCATTTTTATTTCACTTGAAATAATTTGTGGCTACCATATAAAGAACATTTATTTTTGCACTATTTTCCTGTCCTCCCACTGTGTGAGAGTCCCAGCTTATGGAACACTAAATGTGAATCTGATTTTATGTGGAACAGGCCAGGTAGGGGCTTGTGGTTTCCACAGATCCTGTTTTGGGATCCCTGCCTACCTGTATTTGGTTTATGAAGATAGAAGGAAAAATGGGCTATCTTTTTAGAAATATTAATGAGCAGTGGGGATATTATCAGCCCTATGAATGAATTGTAACATAAATGTGTTTACTTTCATATCGATGTACCTATTCTTTGGAATGTTCTGACAACATGGTGAATATTTTTTTAGAACCTGAACTTCAAGTTTAATACACCCATTTTGAATATACTTCATTTCCAGCACTGTTTGATAATGGAATGATGCATTATAACGTGGACTGATATTTGTAATATGTTGTATATGTGACAGAGACTAAGCTGCTAGAAAGGATCAGTACAGAAGTGTAACTGGATATGATATTTTATGCTAAACTGCTTTGTTTATCAGTTGCTTAGCAACAAGAATAAACATCATGGCATTAGCATCAAAAACTGGAATCAGTTCCAGAAGTTAACTCTAAAAGGCTTAAGATGTCATGAAAAACTGTTTGTATAAATTTGAAAAAGGGAAGTGTTCACTTTCGATATTTCTAAAGCAATTAATGAACTGAATCTATCATGATCCATAGATACACTGACATCATCACGTTTATGTGACCATGAGGACATCACGATGTTAGGAAAAGGTCTGCATCACTTCACCAATGCGTGGCTCTCAGTGCAGTATAAAGCTTCTGATTGTTGGGCATTCCCATTCACCTGTGATCCTGCACACAGAGCAGGGGATGCTGCTTGACTGGATAGTGCTGAGCTTTTCAAACTAAACACTTTGTATGGCTTTGCCCTGTTACTTGCAAGCAGAAACGTATTGCTTAACACCTAAAAAATACGTTCGATCACAGGGGACAGCTAGCTGTGAATGGAATTTACTTGAATTGAGAGATGCAGGTCCAGAAAACCAACAGAAATAAAAGGGTATAATATATTTATTATACAGGTTTACAAATAATTAATGAATCTATATATTATTGTAGCCCCCCCACCACCAGTTTGGGGCTTAGCTTAAATGTCTCCCAGGACTCCAGCAAAGCCCACTGCCAGGCAGACATCTGTTGGAAACAACAAATCCATGGTTATTTGGTGGCCCTATTGATCCGCGTGAGAGTGCCATGATGTGCCTCCGCTCCTGTCCCTTTAAGTGACACTGCCAGTGTGCTGTGAATGGCCTGGGCTAGGGGTCCAAGTGTTTCAGAACTCGCGACCGGCCAGGCATCACCCCAATTTGCTCCACTCTGCTGTTACTGTTAGAGCAGAGGGAGCCCCATTTGGTATTGTAAATGTTTACTTCTAATTTGTTGTATTTAAATTAGAGTGCTTGTTTTAACTTGCCTTCTTGCAGCTTATGCATACAAATGGGAGCCACCATATTTGGTCTGGGACTTCCAGGAATTGGACCAATTGGGACACAGGGGACCATGAAGAATCCTTAGTTCAGGTGCCTTGTGTGAGAAACTGTGAACTCTAAGGTTTGATGCCTAAAGGAATCAATGGAAGCACAAGATTGTGATTGACAGCCCCCCCAACCAATTGGAAGTGCAAGGAAAACAAACTAATCCGAGAACTGATTAAAAACTGAGCAATTTGTCCCAAGACTCAGTGAAGTGAGGAGCCTGTTTCAAGCTCATAGGGTCCTGGCCCAGGGAAGGCCTACTTTCCTCCAATGTGTGTTCTGTGGTCCCGAGTTCAGGAATTGGTCATCAGAGACTGCCCTGTGTGGGTTAAAAGGTTTGTGCAGCAGAGCAGCTGCAATTGCGAACCGGCCTGAAGCTAAATTGAGAAGTGGATGAGAGGATGCTGTTTCCATTTAATGTGCTGAATGCTCGAGGTGGGAAGAGACCTGCTAACCAGGGATGCCTGTTTGCCACCAGGAGCCAGTTGCCTTGTTTGGCTAAGTTGTTAGCCAGCTGGAGGCTTTCACCAGCCAAAAGAACTGAAGTTTGCCAAAAGTGTTTTATCCGACCTTGGGCACATGCCAAACCCAGCCCAAGCTGTCTATTCCTGCACCAGTTGCAGTTTTCTCAGCGAGAGACCAGCTTGGGGATCCAGCCCCTGCACAGCAAGGTATTGCAGGTTGTGGCCACCTGGAGGGAAAGGCCGTGAAATGGAGGTGAGTCATGTTGGCATAGCTTCCCCATGGTCTTCAGTGCTTTGCAACAGGTCTTCATTTTGCCAGGTCATTTTTCATCCATTGGTGTTGTGAATAAACTCAGGGTAGCTCCCTGCAACAAGCTCTTTAATTATTCTGTGGTACCATCTAATTTCACTCAGTGTGTTTACAGGGTTTTCAGTGGACTAGACCAACTGGCCAAGGATACAATTAGTCAAGGTTTTGTTGTGCAAGCTTAATCATCTTTTCCTCCCATCAAGGGACCCAACAACAGCTACAACCCCGGGCACCATTCTGGCTAGCCAGCATCATGCTCTGGGTACCCAACCATTGCAATACTATCTTTAGGGGACTAAATAAATTGCATGCAACAATATCCTGACTAATGCCAGCTTTGAAATCATTCCTCCAGATTTGCACCTCTCCCTTGTTCACATCCCCTCAATAAATGAAATTTGTTGTTTCACTGTTAAGCAGACTCGACTCAGGAGCAAATAATTGTCTGGTTAAACTTTACTGTGACTTGGGTAAAAGCATTTGAAAGTGTATACTTGTATGTGATATTGCTTTACAGGGGGCTCCGGGCATTTGCCAGAAGACCAGTCCCTGGTGGTATGTGCAAGGGGTGTGAGCATATTATTAATGTTCATTGTTAATGTTGTGTCCCCTGCTGAAAAGGGTTGTATCCATTACAAAGGTACTTGATCACTAGGTGGGCTGGTGGGTGGTTATAGCTTCCCAGAGGGCTATACCAGGTTGGATAGACACTCCCACATACCTTACTCCTGGTAGTGGCACCAAATCATTGTGTTTACTCATGGTAGGGGAACCCCGGTAGTTGTTAATTTAGAACCCAGCCCCCTCAACCTGTTGTTAGAAAGACAGGCAGGGGTAGTAGCCTTGGAGTACCGCCAATGAGGGATTAAATTATAAATGGTGTTTCTAATTTTATTACTTAGTCCAAATACTTCAAAGGACTTAACATTTGGTGACTTTTGGTCCTATATATTAATGGAATTATAAAATTAGTTGTGACAGGGTTGGGAAGAGTCTGCCCTTTTGTTATGCAGAGAGAATTAGAAGCAAGGATCTGCTGTATTTTGTCCTGTCCTATTCTGACACATGTCTGTCTTTGGCTGTCTCATTGCACAATACAGTTTTCTTGTGGCACCTAGGAACTGGCCACTCCGATGGTCCTACAGTCCAATTATCTCCTTTCCTTCACTTGCTGTTTCAATTCTTTCTTTCTCTCTTTGTTTTTGTGGTTAATAAAAACGTATGTGAGTCTTTATGTAAAACTGGGATTCTTTGGTTTGCAAACATATTGTCTCTTTAGGCAGGTCACAGGAAAGAAAGTGACACAGTTTTGAGACATTTAATGGAAAACAGGAGATGTAATTTATAAGAACAGTAGGCAGAGTGTAACTGCCAGGCAAAACATCTTATATAATCAGAGCAATGTTTTTGGTGGTGGTGGGGGGCTCAGATGGAAGATTTTTGTTTGTACTGCCATTGTGAAGTGCTATCCTGTACATATTTATTTTTCTTATTTTATTGTAATTGATAACAATAAAACACTACTTGCAAATTTTATAACTCCTCCTGGTCTGCTCTACGCTTCCTGACTTATGTCTCTGTGACATTAGTATTATTTAATTTTAATTATGTGAAATTTGATTTAATGTAATTGATTAAATGCCATATTCATTTAGTTTAAAATTATACTTTACAGCCAAAAACATATACTCAGTGAACATTTAAACAAGAAACCGAATACGCTGAGGTACTGTTCTTATTTTTATGGCTTAAGAGAAAAAAAATTATTACGATTATGACCTAAAAATAATTATTATTTAGCAATGTTAATGAACCAATGTTTGGTACTGTACTGTTCAGTCTATATTAACGTTGCTTGGTAACGAATTGTGTCCTTTATAGTTTCATACCACTCTATTTGATGTATAAATGTAAAGGTTTAGTAAAATTAAAATGATTGAATACTTTCTGTATATTGATAGGGTCATTATATACATTGATTTTTATAGCATGTCCTCTTTTGCCCAGAAGAAGCTTGGTCCTTAAAGTATCGGCATTATGATAGCAGTACTCAAGTGATAATTTATTGTGAGTGACTACACCAATAAAATGTTTTAACGCTTCTGTAATTATGGTGAGTGGGTCTATTTTTCCTAATCCATAAACCTGAGATTCAAACATCAGCCTGTTGAATGCAGAGGGACAGTGCTTATAATTCATGTGTGCAACAAGCCAATGTTGCATTATGAAGATATTATGGGGGAGAAGTCTTCCATCTCCAGAGTGAGTAACCAAAGTCCAATCAGCTGTGCTGCAACGTCCCTAGTTTTGCTGGAACACAGGGAGCTGAATGCAGCTGTTTTCTCCAACTGCCCTTTGATCCTAACGAGGCAAAATTAATAGTCTTACAGCAGAAGGACAACTGATGAAGCGGTGTAACTGAAATAACAATAAGCATTAAAGCAACTTCGAAACTTATTGCAAAAGTTCTCCTTTAGTCCAGGTTATTTCTGTCTGGATATTAGAAAGGAAAAATACTCTGGTCACTGAAGCATAAATGTTTCAGTTCTGCTCACTGCCAACCACTAGCCTCTCCTCTTGCCATCCAGTACTCCCTAGTAATACTCTCCTAGCCTCTGGTACCCAGCACCTCCCAGGTCCCTGCTACCCACCTTCCTCTCTGCTCCTTGACACCCAACACTTTCCCTGCTCCCAGCACCCTCCCAGATCCCCATCACCCAGCACCTCTCAGATTCTAGTCACGTAGTCCTTCTCTTTTCAAATGCTTAACAATCTGCCAGTCACATAGCCCTCATCCTGCTCCCTGCCACACCACATCCACTTCATTCCTTGCCACCCACATCCTCTGCTCCCTGTAACTCCTCATCTCCCAGCTCTATGACACCCAGCACCCACCTTAATGCTTGCCACACAGCCCCTCTCTGCTGCCATCTCTCTCCCAGCTGCCTACCACTCAGCCCCCACTTGGTCCTCTGCCATAAAGCAACACTCTACTCCCTTCCACTCACCTCCCTCTCTGCTCCCAGCCACCATGCATACTCTGTGCACCCTGCCACCAAATACTCTAACACCTGCCATTCAGCTCTATCCATCCCCCAGTCACCATCTTTACACCCAGCATTTTGCTTGCTCCAATACCCAGCATCTTCTCTGCTCTCTGTCACCCACTTACCTCTTTACTCCATAACCCTGTACCCTTCCAGCTCCATGCTACCCAGCACCTTCCCAGCTCCCTGTCATCCAACACCCTCCAAATTCTTGTCATCCCAAATGCTCCCTGCCACCAACTACACTCAGCTCAAAGCCACCCAACACACTCCCAACTCCTTGTGACCCAACACCCTACCAGATCTTCATTACCCAACAGCTTCTCAGATTCTTTTACAAAAACCCTGCCAGCCAACACCTTTCTAGCTCTCTGCCACCTAGTACTGACCCAGCTCCCTGCCACCAGCACCGTCCTAGTTCCCTGCCACACAGGCATTCTCCTTGTTCTCGCAACTCAGCAGCCTCCTACCTCCCTGTTACTCAACACACTTCCAGCTCCCTATTACGCCAACATCCACACTGCTGCCTGTTACCAAACAACCTTGTAGCTCCTTATTATCCAGCATCCTCCCAATATTGATACCAACACTTCCCTGCTGTCTGTTACCCACCTTCCATACTCCCTGTTACTCCACGCCTATCAAGCTCCACTGTCACACAGCATTCTTTTAGCTTCCTGCCACCCAGTACCCTCCCAGATTCCAGTTACACAACACACTCCAAGCTTCTTGTTACCCAATACTCTGCCAGCCAGGGCTCTCTCATCTCCCTGCCAACCAGCACCATCCCAGCTCCTGCTACCCTGCACTCTCAAAACCCCCTGCCATCATGCACTCCTATAGCTCTCATCATTCACCCACCCAAATCCCTGTCACCCTCACCCTCCCAGTTCCCTGCCATCTTGCACCCATCCAGCTCCATGACACCCACCACCAATCCATGTCCCTTCCTTGCTAACCATCCCAGCTCCCTGCACCCACCTAGCTTTATGCCACCCAGCACCTACCCAGCTCCCTGTCATCCAGCACTCTCCAGGTTCCCAGCCACCCTGTGTGCTCCTTGCTTCTAGCACCCACTCAGATGCCTGCCATCCAGCACCTGTTTCTTAACAATCTCCCAGACCCTTGCTACCCAGCACCATGCCACTTAGCATTCTCATAGCCCCCCTACCATCCAGAACTCTCCCAGCTCCTGCCACTTGACACCCTTCCAGCTCCTTGCCCCAGCACCTGTCTCCTTGTTGCCCAGCACCTTCTAGCTCTCTGTTACCCAGCTATATTCCAACCACCCTGCTACCCAACACACTCCCAGCTGACTCTCATCCAGCACCCTCCCAGCTCCCTGGCATTGAACACCCTCCAGCTTCCTGGCAGATGAAATGCTTCTTGCTTCATGCCACCCAGGATGCTCTCAGTTCCCAGTTACCCAACACACTACCAGTTCCTTGTTGCCTAACAGCATGGCACCAAGCAACCTCCCAGCTCACTGACACCTAATACCCACCCAGTTCCCTGCCATCAAGTATACTCCCAGCTCCTTCAACCCTGCACTGTCCAAGCTCCCTGACACCCTGCATTTCTCTAGCTCCCAGCACTGACCCAAGATCCTTTCATGCTAACTGTCCCAGCTCCTTTTCACCCTGTACCCACCTAGCTCTATGCCACCCAGCACCTATCCAGCACAGTGCCATCTAGCACTCTCCCAGTTCCCAGTTACCCTGCACTCTCCTTGCTACTAGCACACACTTAGATGTCTGATACTCAGCACCTGTTACCCAGTACTCTTCCAGCCCCTTGCTCCTCAGCACCTTGCCACCCAGAAGCATGCCACTCACCGTTCTGACAGCTCCCTGCTCCCCAGAACTCTTTCAGCTCCTGCTACTCTCCACCCTTCCAGCTCCCTGCTCACAGCACTCTCTAAGATCTCAGTTATGGTTCCATGTCATAATAGTGATCGCAAAATAGCGATCGCTATTATGATGAATGTATATCGCCAAAAAGCAAATTGGCGATATACATATTCTCATAACCTAATATCCAGCAACACTAAAAAGTGTTTATGTGGGGGGGCTGTGCTCCCCCCTGCACCCCCCTACTTAAGGATTACTAACTCCGGGGGGGTGCATATAGGGAAGGGGGGTGAAACACCCATTGGGGCAAAAAAAATTAAGTCAGCTGCAGGCAGCAGCAAAGCAGTGTCTGCCAGTCCCCAGCCCTAAACCCAGTACCAGCTGCACTGGAGCTAGCCACCCTCACCACCACCACGCCACACGGCTAGCAGACACACCAGTCCCCTATAAACCCCTTCCCTGTCCCTCCCCTTCCCCTCGCTATCCCCCCTTCCAGTCACCCTTATCTATGCTCACTTTCATGTAGGGTCACTACCCTTGCAGGGTAGCCCATGGGGATAGCACTGAATATGAGTCGCTGTTTAGACGGTCACCCATATTCAGTCGCTATCCTCATTGGATACCCTCAGTTGTCCATCACTTCTCCAGCTCCCTGTTGCCCAACACCTTCCCAGCACTGAGTTACATAACACACTCCTAGATAACTGCCATCCAGCACCCATCCAGCTTCCTGTCATCTAGCACCCTCCAGTTCCCTGTCAACCAGAACACTCCTTGCTGTCTGCCACCCAGCATACTCTCAGCTGCCAGTTACCTAACACACTCCCAGATCCTTGTTGCCCAACACCCCGGAACCCAACACCCTCCCAGCTCCTTGAGACCTACAACCCACCCAGCTCCCTGCCACAGAGTATCCTCCCAGATCCTTGCCATCCAGCATTGTTCTTTCTCCTGGCACCCACACAGTACCCTCCCAGTTCACTATTACCAAACTCTTTCCCAGTTCCCACCTACCTGCATTCTCCTTGTTCCCAGCAGCCACCCAACTGCCTATTAGCCATTATCCTAGTAGCTTCCTGTTACCAGACTGCTGCTTGTTACCGAACACCCTGCTGCTTTCTTTACGTTACACCCTCCCTCCTGCTGGTTACCCAGTGTCCTTTTAGCTCCCTGTTACCCAACATCCTCCCAGCTTAGTTACCCCAAACCCTTTTCTGCTTACTGTTACACAACACAGAAGAGCACACAAAGGACTCACATTAGTCAATGTGAGCCAGAAGCCCCCAGAATGAACTAAGTGGTACACTTAGATTGCTAAAACTCAATTTATTAAATTACAAACTCACAGTTACAAATGCCATGCTGATGACCATGGAAAGGAACCCTGGTGCTTCACATCTGTGGATGTGATGCTTCATCAGGGGTGGAGCCCGGATTACACTTGACTCCTTTTATACTGACTGGCATTAAAAAGGCAGGACATGGGCTGGTCAGTGGTGTGGAGGGCTGAGGTACAGTACTTTGAACCTCACCTGCCGCCATGCTGGCAACCTGGGTTTGGGAATGAACTGGGATCATCGGGGATCAGCTGGGAAGGGGGGTCTGTTCCACCGTGGGACTGCCACCTAGGAGAACATGGTGACAATGCAGGCTGGAACACGAACAATGTAGGGGAGAGACACCAATTGACTGGGGTGGATGCTGACACTCTGCATTGCTTCACTCTCAGCTGGCATCTCTACGTAGGGATGAATAAACAAGGAAAAACCCAAACTGAATGACCACTGCACTGCACATAGGCCTTGTACCCATCGACCTAGGCAGCCTCCCAGTGCCAGGTGGGACTGAGGTTTATTGTGGGGACTTGTCCATCCCGCTGTCCTCCACTGTTGGAATGGGATACCATGGGTGACTGCTAGGGGTAATTAAGCCCTGGGAGAAGGGGCGGCCGATAGGTTAGTGCAGGAGCAGCGGACTTGAGTGGGTTGTAGGGGCAGATCAGTGATCCAGCAGATAAGATATAATTAAAAAAAAAGATAGAACATTCATTTTAACAGTGTAAATCTGCAATGCAGGCTTCAGCATGTAATGTAGAACGTAAGCTGAAAAATAACAGTGAGAAAATTTATTACAAAACCCCAAAGTGTGAAGAAACTGAGAAATGCGGGAGGGGAGTTGCAGCAAAAGGGGAAGAACAAGGGGATTGCAAGGCTCAAGGAGAGGGAGGGAATGCAAGGAGGGTGACTGGAAAAGCAGAATACTGAATAAATATTTCTGTTCAGTTTTCACAGGAGGGGAGGGCAGTGGTCACAGCAGTACAACAGTTGTCAAAGGGTGAAGAGTGGACAATAGTCCATTCAAAGGGAAAAGTCCTGCAGGAACTCACTAAATTGAAGGTGGACAAAGCGATGGGATCAGATTGTATACACCCAAGGATATTAAGAGAACTGCAAAGGGAGATAGCAGAACCTCTGGCAGACATGTTCACTGAGTTATTCAACACAAGGGTGCTACCAGAGGATTGGAGGAGGCACATGTGGTCCCGCTACACAAATCCAGCTGCAGGGAGGAGGCAGGAAATATAGCCAGTCAGCCTCACCTCAGTAGTGGGAAGATCATGGAGACATTGCTTAAAGAAAGGATAGTGAGGAATCTAGAAGCCATCGAGCCCAGGACAATAGGCAACATGGATTCACAGTGGGAGGTAATGTCAGACAAATCTAGTTGATTTCTTCAACTGGGTGACAAAGGAAGTAAATCAGGGTGGGGCAGTTGACGTCGCTTACCTTGATTTCAGTAAAGCCTTTGACACCATCTCACATAGAATGCTGATAAACAAGCTGGGTAGGCTGGGCATGGGGGACAGGGTAGTAAACTGGGTTAGAAACTGGCTAACAGACAGGAGGCAGAGGGTGGTGGTAAATGGGGTGCAGTCTGGGTAGAGGGGGGTGACCAGTGGGGTGTCTCAGGGATCGGTGACTGGGGCCAGTCCTGTTCAATATCTTCATTAGCAACATTGCAGAAGGGCTGGAAGGAAAGGTCTGCCTGTTTGCAGATGACACCAAGATCTGTAACAGAGTGGATACCCCAGAGGGGGTGGAGAAAATAATGAGGGACCTGGGGAAGCTTGAAAAATGGTCTGAGGACTGGCAACTAAAGTTTAATTTAAAAAAGTGCAAAATTATGCACCTGGGACACAGAAACCCTGGGGAAAGCTACAGGATGGGGTGGGGAAGCTACAGGATGGGGAGGGGTTGCTGACAGTCACAAAGGAGGAAGGGACCGTGGGGTTATTATTTCAGATGATCTGAAAATGCCAAAGCAGAGTACTAAGGCAGCTTAGAGGGCCAGTGGCATGCTGGGGTGCATAGGCAGGAGTATCGCCAGCAAAACTCCATGTGAGGCCTGACCATGGTTTTATATAATGGCATCACTACCTCCCTGTTATTACACAGTACCCTCTCAGCTCTCTGTTAACTAACACTCTCCCATCTCTGTTACCCAAACGCTCTACTGCCTGTAACCTGACACCCTTCCCTGTTGCCTCCATCTCCATTATCCAACACTCTCCAAGCTCCCCTGTCACCCAGCACTCGCAGCTTCAAGCCTACAAGCACTCTCCCAGCTTCAAGCCATCCCCCATACATTGAGTAACAGAGATGGGGGTGTTAGTTAACAGAGAACTGAGAGGGTACTGTGTAAAAGCAACATAGGGGTGTTGAGTAATGGAGCAGGGAGGGTACGGCTTAACAGGCAACAGAGAGGGGTAAGAAGTTCCCAACAACTAACCTCCTTGTCCCCAGATGCCGGACTACCATGGGCCAGAGGGTCTTGCCCACAGAGCACCACAGTGGTACAATACTCAACAAAGAAACTCTTACTGCTGCTGCTCTTGGCCCTTTAAGAGACAACACCGACTTCATCTCATTTCAACTAGTCATTGTGACTGCCTCGCCTAATCAGGGGCCACCGCTCACTGCCCTCTACTTCAGTCTTGACAGCTACCTCTCCCCGCCTTGCCCCTTCTACCTGCCTACCCCTTGCCCCTCTCCTCCCCGGGCATTTCCTGACTTTTATCCCTCCTCTCCCCTCCCTCCCCTTTAGAGCTCTTACCTCACCCTCTACCTCCGACAATGGCTTTCCTGCCTGCATACCCCTTCCTCTCACCTGCAGCGCTTATTTCTAAGATTGCCCTTGGCTGGTATGTCATGCTACTCAACATTTGGCACATTTTGAATTACTGGAATTTCCTAAGCCTCAGTCTCTTACTTCTTTTTATTGTGTAACTATGTATTATTATGTTGACCGTTGTATGTATGTATACCCCATTCTTCGACGTGGAACTTTGTAAATGAGCAGTTCCTGCTCAAAGGTATTTGTAATCCTATATTTCAAAAGTAAAATAAATAAATAAAAATCCAGCACGCTTTCAGCTTCCTGCCATGGAGCCCCTCCCCAGATCCCTGTTACCCAACACCCTCCCAGCTCTCTGTTATCCAGCACCTTCCAAGCCTTTGTTGCACAATACCCTGCCTCCCAGCACCTCTCCCAGCTCCCTGCCATCCTGTATTGTTCTAGCTCCTAGCACCCATCCAAGTCCCTTCCTTATCTTCCTAGCTCCCTGCCACCCTGCACTCTCTTTACTCCCATCACCCACTCTTCTCTATGCCACTTACACGCTCTTAGCTTTCAGCCACACAGCAGCCTCCCAATTCCATTACCCAGCACCCTCCCTGCTGCCTGTTATCCAACGCCTCTAAGCTCCTTGTTACCTATCACTCTGCCACCTAGCACTCACCCAACTCCTGGCCCCCTTACCCTCCCTGCTCCATTCCACCCTCCACTGTCAGAGCTTCATGCCACCTAGCACCATCCCAACTCCATGTTTCCCAGCAACCTTCTGGCCCCCTGTTATCCAACATCCCCCAAACTCTTTCTTATCTAGCATCCTGCCACCCAACACCTTTCTATCTCCCTGCCACCCTGCAGTCTCTTTGCTCCTGGCTCCCACACAGTCCCCTGCCACCTAGCATCTATCCAGTTCCCAGCCACCCTGCTCTATTCCAGCTCCCTGCCACCCTGCACTCTCCTTGCTCCCAGAACCCACCCAGTTCCTGCCACCAAGCACTTACCAGCTCCCTGCCACCTGGCATTTACCGAGCTCTCTGCCACTCTGCACTCTTCCTGTTCCTTGCCACACTGCACCCTCCTTGCACCCACCTAGATGTCTGCTACCCAGCACCTTCCCAGTGCCTTGTTGCCAACACCTCCCAGTTCGATGTTACCCAGCACCCTACCACCCAGTACTATTCCAGCTCCATACCACTCAGCATTTTCCCAGCTCCCTGCCACTCAGAACCTTTCTGGCTTCCTGACACCCAGCACCCTCTCAGCTCCCAGTCACCCAAGAGCTTTCCAGCTTCCTATTACCTAGCAACATTCTAGCTCTTTGTTACCTAGCACATTCCCAGCACCCTGTTACCCAGCACCTTCCTGGTAACTTGTTACCCAGCACCATTCCAGCACCCAGCTACCCATGTTCCTTTTTGCTGCCTGTCACTGTATCTCTCTTTGTTTTCTTCTTCCTCAGTTGATTAGAACTGACACGACTGGTTAATGGAATTTTCCCACGTCTCATGCCATCAGCTCAGATCATACGTCTTAGAGAATTCCTTAAAAAATGATGCCCTGTAGGAACGCCCTTGTGCTTTTCTGTTCTGAGGTTGCCATGAACTCTGAAATTTGTTTATTTTGTACCAACTGTTAATCCTGATGACTGAACCCACAAGTATTTTACTACTTTTTTTAACAGAAATTCCAGTCATTTTCAGTGTGCTCTGAAGACATAGAACTGGGTTATATATTTTTAACTTGTGGCTGTTGTTTCTTTTTAAGCTGGAAAATGTAATACAAAACATCTCTAAGTGCAGGATAAAGAGACCAGTAAAGTCTTACAATGATTTAATTAAAAACATGAGAAACCAGTCATGCCTGTAGGAATGCAGAGGTTACTTAATCACACTCTGTATGGTACAGCACAATGGAACATTGAAAACTGGTAGCAAAAGATGAATACTGCACCCCAGCATCTGTAAACAGGGAGAAGTGACTCACTCCACATCTTGTGTAACCCAGGGACATGTGACTCCTATATCATGTGGAAACAGGGATAATTGACTCTCCCACATCTCACTTCATATTGCATTCCACTGAGATATCCACTGCATGTTATAGGCCTGACTGGAAAGTGGGTTACTCGCAAAATGTCCCATAGATACTGGCAGTCTAGCTCCACATCCCATAGATACTGGCAGTCTAGCTCCACATCACATAGATACTGGCAGTCTAGCTCCACATCCCACAGATACTGGCAGTCTAGCTCCACATCCCATAGATACTGGCAGTCTAGCTCCACATCCCATAGATACTGGCAGTCTAGCTTCACATCCCATAGATACTGGCTGTCTAGCGCCACATCCCATAGATACTGGCAGTCTAGCTCCACATCCCATAGATACTGGCAGTCTAGCTCCACATCCCTTTCAACTTGGCAGGATTCTGATAGGCAGGCTGCTCCTTGTGCACCAGCGGGATGCTTTGGAGGGATGGATTACCCATCAGGGGAGCTTGGCAGGTAGCAGGTATCTAGTCAGTTGCTCACATCCAGCTAGTAGTGTATCACTGCTCAGCCCAGAGCAAAGTATCCTGATTTCTGGGACATGGTAGGTGCTTTCATATCCCTTTACAGTAGGCATAGTGGATGATGCAGCAACAGCTGTCAAAACACAAACTAGGCACCCAGACCTCCCCCTTAGTGTGCCAGAACACAGAGGAGTATGCAGTCTACCCCACATCACTGCATCATCCTTCATGGGGTTTGGGGAGGATTGTGCAGCTCCCTGGACTACCTCCTTTGACCCCCCAAGCCTTATCGCATAGGCTACAATGTATAGTAGCTTTGGATCATAGCAGGTTAGAGTGGGGTGTTTTGCATGAAAGGAGGGGCTAATGGGAACATATCTACCCAGGATAGCTCAACAGAGCTACAGCACCTTGTTTATAGTGGGTACTACATGCTTCAAAGAAATGCAACAGTTGGGAGGCCAAGTGACATGTTCAAGGTCACACCTTGTGTTAGTGTGGTGGGATCGAACATGGGATCTCTTGTTTCAGAGGCCAATGGTGTAACCACTGTACCTCCTGGCCTCCCACATCTGTGTTTTCTGGATTCCATCTAGTGCTGTGATAAGAAGGTTAGGTGGGGTCGGTACAGTGCAGCAGTAGCACTACTGCTTGCGATGCTGATGACCTGGATTTGGGAATGAGCCTGAAGCGATGGTGGACCAGCGGAGGGTTGGGGGTGGGATGAGGATTGATCAGCTGAGGGACTGCTCACTTCTGGGGATGTGAATCCTGGCAGTTGCCTGACCTCTAGCAGTAGCTGGGGGTGAGGATACCTAGGACCACAGAGTTGGGCAGAGCAGTGGGGGCATCGACACCTGTACGCAGGAGCACAGATAATTACATTACTGACAATGGTTGCTTCCTTTGGAGAGGGATGAAAAGAATAATGCTGCTAACTGGGAGGGTGATGTCTCATCTCTCCACCTGTGTCCAGTGTTGGGCCTCTCCTGCCTGGTCCTGGATCTCCTCCTGGCCTTCACCTCTGCTACAGGTTGATTGGATGTAGTAGGGAGTTGCTGAAGGAGCTGAAAGATAACCCAGCCCAAGAGGGCAAACGGGAGGGGGTACAACCCTGTAATGTGGCGTGGTGGAACATGAGTTCCTGTGAACCAGGTACAGTGGCCTCTGTGGATGGGTGGTGGCATTTGTGTATAACCCAAGTAGGTCCCAGTTGGTGGGGTAGGTAGTAAATGTTAGGTTACTCAAAAGCAATAAAAAGACTAGAACCTGCTATTTTGAGGTCTTCTGCACATAAGTCTGCAGCCCATTGAACCCCAAAGAAAAAGAAAAATAACTGGGAAAAAAAAGTGCCTGTCTAGATGCTTTGTGAGACATCAGTTCTGTTTTTCTTTGCAGATAAACAGTTGCTGAATGCAGAATGTTTTTGGAACCAAAGTTCACATGCAGATGTGTCATTTCATTCCAGTGTTTGCAGTTCAGGAACCACACGGAAAGGAAACTTTATATCATAAAATGCTGCCTGTGCGATTCCTTCCATTAAATGGGCTCTTCTGTAGACAGAGCGCAGTTTACTCTGAACTTTGATGAACTGACAGCAGGAAACTGAAACAATGGAAGAGGTATCAAGCACAGACAAATCCCAGAAACATACTGAGGCAGTTTCTAAAAGGCATTGTGTGTTAATCATGAGGGACACACCCAACAAAATTGCCAGCATGGCACTGCCACGAACTCCATTCTTGTATCAGTATCTTCCATTAGTGCAGGGACAGTATTCTATGTCGGGGGGGGGTCAGTGTATGGACGTGTCTAGTATTTGTTGTTCAGTGCAGAGTCAGTGTTGTATGTCAGTGGGTCAGTATATGGACAGTGTTATATGTCGGGGTCAGTGTATGGACAGTGTCCAGTGTTGGTGGTTCAGTGCAGAGTCAGTGTTGTATGTCAGTGGGTCAGTATATGGACAGTGTTATATGTCGGGGGGGTCAGTGTATGGACAGTGCCCAGTGTTGGTGGTTCAGTGCAGAGTCAGTGTTGTATGTCAGTGGGTCAGTATATGGACAGTGTTATATGTCGGGGCGCCAGTGTATGGACAGTGTCCAGTGTTGGTTGTTCAGTGCAGAGTCAGTGTTGTATGTCAGTGGGTCAGTATATGGACAGTGTTATATGTCGGGGGCGTCGTCAGTGCAGGCACCATGTGGTATGTGGGGTAGTTAGTGCAAGGGTTAGTGTTGTATGTCTGGGGGTCAATGCATGGACAGTCTCCAAGTTGGTTGCTAAATGCAGGGATAGTTTGTATATAGGGGCAGGATCTGGACAGTGTCACATCGGGGTCAGAGCAGATACCATGCTGTATGTGTGGTGGTTTTTGCAAAGGTTAGTGCTGTATGTCAGTGGGTCAATGCATGGACAGTCTCCAAGTTGGTTGCTAAGTGCAGGGATAGTTTGTATATGGGGGCAGGGTATGGACAGTGTCATATGTCTGGGTCAGTGCAGGTACCATGTTGTATGTATGGTGGTCAGTGCAGAGTTAGTGTTGTATGTCAGGGGGTCAATGCATGGACAGTCTTCCATGTCGGTTGCTAAGTGCAGAGTTAGTTTGTTTATTGGGGGTCAGGGTATGGACAGTATCATATGTTGGGGGGGTCAGTGCAGGCACTATGTTGTTTGTGGGGTGGTCAGTGCAGGGTTAGTGTTGTGTGTCAGGGGCATCAGTGCATGGACAGTCTCCCATGTTGGTTGCCAAGTGCAGGGATAGTTTGTATATTGGGGACAGGGTATGGACAGTGTCATATGTCAGGGGTCAGTGCAGACACTATGTTGTTTGTGGGGTGGTCAGTGCAGGGTTAGTGTTGTGTGTCAGGGGCATCAGTGCATGGACAGTCTCCCATGTTGGTTGCCAAGTGCAGGGATAGTTTGTATATTGGGGACAGGGTATGGACAGTGTCATATGTCAGGGGTCAGTGCAGGCACTATGTTGTATGTGGGGTGGTCAATGCTGGGTTAGTGTTTTATGTTGGGGTCAGTGCATGGACAGTAACCCATATTGGGTGTTCACGGAGGGACAGTGTGTATACTGGGGCAGTGTATGGACAGTGTCACATGTCAGGGGTTAGTGCAGGAGAAAATAGTATCAGAGTAGTCTGGAATAGGAGGAGCCTGTAGTTAGACAGAGTCTTGAGAGGGGCCCAGTTTGTTTGGCTCCTGTCCTCAGGGCTTCCACCGGACCATGTGGGCAGGAAGTTAGAGGGTCAGCAGTCCCTGCTAGTCCCTTGAGGGCAGTGCTGTGCAATGTTAGGCTGATGAGGAACAAGACCGCTGTTATGGCGGACTTGATTTCCCAGTCAACCTGGCTTGCATTACTGAGATCTGGCTGGGGAACGACGTTGGGCCATTTCTGGAGGAGTTGGTCCTGCCGGTACTCAGTAGTGCACTGCCCGAGGAGGGAATGCAGAGTCAGGGAATGGCCATCTGTTTTAGATCCAACCTGAACTTCTATGCACCCAGTGGGCTCACTCATTGTCTGAATGTGTGGCAGTGCATGGGGGCCCAGATGCAGGCTGCAGGATTCTCCTTATCTATCGCCTCCAGGACAGGATGGAGATTTCCTGCAGGACTTAGCAGACTTTGTCGCCGATAGGGTGTTGGAGTCCCCTAGATGGTTAATTCTGAGGGATTTCAATGCCTGGATCAATGATGAATCCTTGCTATTTGGTTATGAACTCTTCCAGATGATGACATCTCTGGGCCTGACACAGGAAGCTACCTCTGCGACCCACCAACACGGCCACACCTTTGACTCGGTATTCTCGCTGGGGCTTGATGTCACTAACATTAAGATTGATCAGGTCATTTGGTCCGATCACTGCACGGTGGAGTTCTTGTATGGGCCCTCCCAAGAGTCTCCTCCCCATTGAGATGCTCTGTGATCGTCTTTAAGGGGATTGTACCCAGGGGACTGCTGGTGGTGTGGATTTTTCTGGCATGAGTGATGCATGTGTGATTGGCATGGTGAGGCGGTGACAGCCTCTATAATGGGCTGTTACCTAGGCACTCAATGCCATTGCACTAGTCTGTATGACCCAGGTCTTCTCACTTGAGACCCCTATGGTTTGATGGGGCCTCAAGGAGATGAAGACCAGAGGTCAGAGGTTAGAGCATTGCTGGCGGAGGACCCAGTCCTTGAGGACAGACTGGCCCTGAGAAATCATTATAATGATCATCAGGGGCAATTAGCCATAAGAAGGCAGAATTTCTGTTCAGGAGACTGCTGCTGGGAAGAACAGACTACTCAGCTTTTACGGACTGTGGACAGACTGCTACGCCCAGTCTGCCTACAGCCAAAAAAGCATTTTCAACCATGTTATGCGAGGAGTTTGCTCTGTTCTTCTTAGACAGGGTGTCCCACAGTGGTGGGCTTGGTTTGAACAGAGGCATTCCGCTTGTCTGGGGGAGTTTTGGCCGGTTGAGGTGGCTGAGTTCGCTGAGGTGATTTTGAAACTGTGGCCCACTTGCTGTGAACTGGATCCTGGTCTGACCCATCTCCCTGCGGGAGGGGTCAGAACCATTGGTCCAGTGTTCACCAGGATAGTCTGGTGCTCACTTTCAGAGGGTGCTTCCCGCACCTTGAAGGAGGTGTTGGTGTGAGGCTCCTTCTGAAGAAACTATCGCTTGACCCTGATGTCCTGGTGAATTATAGACTCTGTCACCAACCTCCCATTTTAGGAAGGTTGTTGAGAAAATAGTGGCTCTGCAGCTTGAGGCACACCTCATGGCCTTTGATATCTATTAGCCGCTCCAGTCCAGTTTCAGAGCCAGGCATAGCACAGAAATGGCATTAGTTCAGGTGCAAATGACCTCCTCAGGGCGGGTTAGAGGAGAATGGTCATTTCTTGTTCTGCTCGATCTCTCTTCAGCATTTGACACCGTGGACCACATTGTGTTATTGGATCACCTTAGAGTGTATTGTTGACTCAGCGGAACAGTCATCGAATGGTTTGAGTCCTATCCCTCAGACAGGGGGCAAAGAGTACTGATGGGGAATTACTCCTCCTCCTTAATGCCCCTGTCGTGTGGAGTACCTTAGGGTTCAAGCCTCTCACCGATGTTGTACACAGTGTACATACTGCCCCTGGGGGAGCACATTAGACAATACAGTCTGGGTTTTCACTGCTACGCAGATGATACCCAGCTGTATGCCATTTGCCCCTGGAACTGGAAATACCAATGAAGTGCTAAATAAATGTCTGGCCAAGATTCAGGACTGGATGTCCTCAAATTGGCTGAGACTGAACCCCGACAAGACAGAAGTGCTAGTGATTGAGCCTGGTCGATGGCGTGATGGGGAGGCCTTTAGGGTGGTAACAGGGCTGGTTCTGGTCTCTGCCCTGTTGATGTCCTCCAGGGTGAAAAATTTGGGCATCATCCTTGATGATAGACTGACTCTGAAAGTCCAGGTGTCATCTGTTGTCAAAACTGCATTTTACCATCTAAGAATGTCGCCTGAGTTAAATCCCTGATTCTGCCTGAAGACTTGCCTTCACTAGTTACTGTCTTTGTGACCTCCAAGTTGCACTACTGTAATGCTCTGTACTTGGTCAATGGGGACCCTCTTCCGGCTGCAGCTATTGCAGAATGCGTGGCTAGGCTGCTGGTGGCCTACCAAAAAACTGCCATGTGACCCGGGTCCTGTGGGATCTGCACTGGCTGCTATCAGGTGAAGGATCATCTTCAAGGTGGGCTTGCACACCACAAGACCCTATATGGACTGGGCCCTGGTTACCTGTCTGACCTCCTAACTCCAGCCATCCCAGTGCTCCCTCCACTCCTCCACCGAGGGCCTCCTGGTGATTCTGAGGGCCAGCTGAAGACCTCAGGGGATCGCTCCTTCAAGGTGGCCAGCCCAGCCCTCTGGAATTCACTGCCGAGATTTTTAAGGGAGGCCCAAATGATGGAGGCTTTTGGGGGGCCTGAAGACCTATTTGTTCAAGCAAGAATTCCAAGATAGTTTTTAATTCTGATTTTAAAGAGAATCTGTATGTTAGTATTTATAATGTTTGATGTTCACTGTTATGCCCTGCTTGAATTGTAATAGCACCAGAGCCTCTGGGATTGGGCACCATGATAAAATAAAATGTTACTTACTATGTTGTACGTGGAGTGGTCAGTGCTGGTACCAAGTTATATGTTGGTTGGTCCATGCAGGGATACTACTGTATGTCAGGGGGTCAGTGCATGGACAGTGTCCTATGTTGGTCATTCAGTGCAGAGTCAGTGTTGTATATCAGTGGGTAAGTGTATGAACAGTGTCATATGTTGGGGGGTCAGTGCAGGTACCATGTTGTATATGGAGTGATCAGTGTGGGGACTGTGTTATATATTGTATGTTGGGTGGTTAGTGCAGGGATAGTGTTGAATGTCAGGGGTCACTGCATGGACAGTGTCCCATGTTGATTGTTCAGTGCAAAGCCAGTGTTGTATATCAGTGGGTCAATGTACAGACAGTGTTGTATGTCATTGGGTGACTGCAGACACCATGTTGTATGTGGATGGTCAGTACAGGTATCACATTGTATGTGGGTGGTCAGCACAGGTATCATGTTATATGTTGGATGGTCAGTGCAGGGTCAGTGTTGTATGTCAAGAGGTCAGAGCATGGGCAGTGTCATATGTCAGTGTCAATGCAGGGACCATGTTGCATGTGGGGCAGTCAGTGCAGGGTGAAGGTTGTATGTCAGGTGGAGGGTCAGTGCAGGGACAGTGTCCTGTGTTGTTTGGTCAGTGCAAGGACAGTGTAATAGGTAGGGAGTCTGTGGAGGGGCCATGTTGTATGTGTGGTGATCAGTGCAGGGACACTGTTGTATGTTGAAGGTAGTCAGTGCAGGGACAGTGCTGTAGGTGGATCAATCACTGGAGGACCATGCTGTATGTGGGGTTGTCAGTGTAGGGACACTGTTGCATGTTGAAGCCGACCAGTGCAGGGACAGTGTTTTATGTGGAGCTGTCATTGCAGGGACCATGTTGTATGTGGCTGTCAGTGCAGGGACAGTGTTGTATGTTGAAGGTGGTCAGTGCAGGGAGAGTATTGTATGTTGGGCAGTAGCGCAGGGACAAGGTTGTATGTTGAAAGTGGTTAGTGCAGCGACAGTGCTACATGCTGAAGGTGGCTCCCATGATCTTTTTTTCTCACACGTAAATAATTTCTCATGACAAATCATGAAAATAAGCACTCACGATTGGTGTGTTTTTACCATTTGAGATTGATGGTTATCTAAAAAATCCTTATAACTCTAGAACCATATAATATTTTTTCATGAAACCTTCGAAAGGCACTGCTTTGGTGCGGGCCGCTTCTATCCCGAAAGTTTCATAAAAAAATTCTGCACTGTCTAGGCTGTGCCTTAGAGCAGAAAAAATCCACATTAAGTACAGGAAATAAAGCATTATTTTTTGCATTTTTTGGCATTCCATTTCTCAAAAACTGAATGAGATGCCATCACAAAACTTTTCACATCCTGAGACTCGGCCAGCCTGACCACACATGTCAAGTTTTGGGCTATTTCATCGAATGTTACCAAAGATATTAAGGTGCAAAAACTGGATTTTAACATTAAACAGCCCACTCAACCCTAATGATAAGGGCACTATTGCACCTCTTAGGTCACATGCTGAACTGAGATAGATATGTGCCTAGAAAATGAGTTTCATTCCGGCAACAGAAGCAGTACTTACTGTCTGCAGATTTATATAGCCAATAACCTGACAGACCTTGTGTTAAAAGTTCTCCGCATGAAACCCTGCAGTTTTCTGTCACGGCACATCCAAAGTTACCTGGCTGTCAACCAGTTTTGATACCATACTGATGAAGGGTTCTTGTCCATAACTCCATTAAGATTTGCCCTGTAACGAACCTAGCCAAGTACTATGACTGGTTACCAGGGAACTGGACAGGGGCCATGCAATGGATGTCCTATATTTGGACTTCAGCAAGGCCTTTGACTCTGTGCCACAAGGGAGGCTGAGGGGTACTGGAATACATTGGAGTGGCGACAAAATGGTCAACTGGATCACTAACTGGCTGAGGAGTAGGCAGCAAAGGGTGGTGGTGATGAACTTTCATCACTAAGGACGTTACTAGGGGTGCCCCAAGGTTCAATACTGGGATTGGTGCTGCTCAGGATATTTATAGCTGATATCTCAAATGGGATCTGGAGCAGGATCAGTCTGTTTACATATGATACTAAGATCGGTGCAGTGGTATATGACATAGAGGGTTGGGGGGGCTGCAGAAAGACCTGACCAAACTACAGGAATGGTCGGAGACATGGCAGTTGGGGTTCAATGCCAAGAAGTGCAAGGTACTGCACTTTGGAGCAAGAAACCAGGGGAGGAAATATCAGTTGGGAGGGGTACAGTTGGAAAGCACAGTGGAGAAAAAGGATCTAGGGGTACTAATAATGGAGAGTATGAACCACTCAGCTCAGTGCAGGAAGGCAGCTGCAAAGGCAAACAAGATGCTGAGGTGCTTAGTGAGAGGAATCTCCTCCAGGCACAGAGAAGTGGTCCTACCCCGTACAGGTCACTGGTCAGGATGCACCTGGAATACTGTGTGCAGTACTGGCGTCCATTCCTGAAGAGGGACATCAGATTGCAGGAGGGGGTGCAGCATAGGGCAATGAAGATGATACAGGGACTTGAGGGAAAATCCTATGAGGAGAGGCTGGGAGAGCTGCAAATGTATTCCCTGGAAGAGAGGAGGGATGGGGAGGATATGATTGAAACCTTTAAGTACCTAAAGGGTATTAACAGGATTAGTACAGAAGGGATTCTTCAGATCAGAAGGGGGAGGGACACGAGAGGGCATCAACTGGGATTGGAAGGGGGAGATTCAGGATGGAAATCAGGAGACACTTTTTCATGGAAAGGGTGGTAGATAAGTAGAACAGTCTGCCCAAGGAGGTGGTATCATGTAGAATGGTGGGAGGAGTTGAGATGGTGGGACAGAGTGAGGGGTGTTTATGAGGAGGGAGGGAGGTGGGACAGCTGCAAGTTGAGGGGCTAGCTGGACAATCGAGCAGACTCAATAGACAGTGAGGCCTTTTCCTGCTGGCATTTCAGATGTTCGTATGTATGTTTGTAAAAGTCCAAATTGGCTAAAAATGATTGAAATGTATATGAAGTATATTAAAGGAAAGACTGAATGGACTGGAGAACTTAGAAGTCATATACAAGAAAACAATATTGCAAATTATAGCAAATTTGGGTGAAAATGAATAGATACTGTCAGCAGACACTCAGTCTGCCCATTTGAGCTTGTAAGTTCCCTTTACATTTTTCTAGAAGTCTGTTGCCCCTTATCCCTGAGCTCCAGAATTCCCTTATGTCTACCCCATGCATTCTTAAATCCCATGATTGTTTCAGCCCACACCACTTCCTCTGGCAGGTGTTCCACTTGTCCACCACCCTTTCTGAGAAGAACATTTTCCACACATTTCCTCTGATTCGCCCTCCCTCCAACTTCATCCCATGCCTTCCAGTCCTGGAACAACTTTTTCACTAGAAAATAATGTATTCCTGCACCCTGTTCCTCAAACATAACAGCTCCAATATCAGGAGACAGGAACCATATCCTGGTTCCCAGTGCTCCTTCGGTCTGCTATCCAAGAGGATGTTACCAATCTTCACCTGCTGTGTACGATTGTGCAGGTAACTTTCAAACCAGGCTACGCTGTCAAGAACTAGGCCAATGGTGGTAAGCTGTTCTGACCAGGAGGGCATGATTCACAGTGTCAAAAGCTTTGTTAAATCAATGAAAGCAGCACCAACCAGGTGTCCTTGATCTAAGGAGTGGTGAATAAAGCCTGTGAACTCTATAAGGGTGGTAGTGATACTATGACCATTTCTGAACCCATGTTGTTGCAGGCATTGTAGCTGATATTTTTCTAAGTATTCAACCAGTTGGTCAGCCACTATGCACTCAAGAGCTTTGAGAGTGGGTGTAGGATAGAGAAAGGCCTATAGTTCCCAGTAATTGTGTGATCCCCAAACTTATGAACTGGTGTCACAGTGGCAGATTTACATTTCGAGGGAATTTAGAGTAACTAAGTAACATGTCAATAATATGCTAGAGGTGACAGAATTTCATCCAGCATAAGGGCTACAAACTTAAGATCCAGGGTGTCCCCACTAAATCATAATTTCCCTAATATCTTGAATAGGTAATTCCTGGTTTCATGGGCTGAGAGGGTTTTGAAGTAGAAAGGAGGATGAGAAGGGTACTGAGTCCCTTTCCCAGAGTAGTCACTTGTGAGGGGGTGAGAGAAGTAGCCAGGTGGCAGGACACCACTCAGGTCTGTGAAGGCATTATTAAAAGTGTTAGCAATAAGATTGGGGTTGAGTGAGGATACACCATCAATGTTAAGCATGGTTGGGGCAGATCTGAGGTCTCTCCCAGTGACCTCTTTAAGGTTAGTCCAAAATGTTCTGCCATCATCCCAGGTCCAAGAGAGCACTTCCTCATAATATTGATTTTTAGCTGCACGAATAGCCCTCGTGCAGTTGTTTCTAGCCACTTTGTACCTCTGGATGTCAGCCTGGTTACACAGGGACCTAGACCTGTGCCAGATGGTCCCTCACATTCAGAAGCTCAAGGAGGTCCAAAGAAACCAGGGATTACAGCGGCCTTTAATTTTATGCTTTTTATGGGGCGTGCTTCATCACATATAGCGTTGAACTGAAGAACTAATTGGTCGAGGGCAATGTCAGCATTGTTAGTTGTGTAAACCATTGACCAATCCTAATTATGCAGGTCAGCTTTTAGTGATTCAAGATGCCCATGGATGAGTACCCTGGTGGTAATTGTTCTAGTGGGTGGTTTAGAGAATTTGTTCACCCAATGAAACAAGACTAGGGAGTGGTCACTGAAGGCATCTGGGAGTACAGTTGTGTCCAATATATGGTCAGGGTGGAGAGCACCCAGTCCAGTAAGGTACCTGTCCCAGTTTTATAGTTGATTCTAGTGGGGACCCAACTAGCTGGGTGAGGTGAACTGCTGAAACTGCATACTTGACAGGGCTTGTGTCAGGAGAGAACCAATTGATACTGAAATTCCCTAACATGATAATTTCCAAATTAAAACTCAGAGAGCCAGAACACTCCAGGATTGAATCAAAGCAGAAGGCTGTCTGTCTGGGAGGAATATTGATTGAAAACACAGTAGGGGTTTTATTTTGTGCACCTAGAAGCACTTTTGTGGCAAGGGCTTGCATATGGTCATCAGTTTTGGGCAGAGTTAGGACGAGACCTTGAAGGTTGTTTCTGAGGTAGATCGCACAACCACCCCCACGCTTGAAGAGATGATCCTGTCTAAAGACTGTGTAACCTGGGATGGAAATTGAAGCATCCGCTATTTTTGGAGTAAGCCATGTTTCTATGACTGACAGGATGTCTGGGTTATGTTGTAAGATCCATGCATTCAGTACGTCCATTTTGGGGAAGATTTTGCATATATTAAGTGAGACAATTGCAAGTAACCCAGTAGATGACTGTGGGTATGCCGTAAGCTGTGGAGGGCCAGGGTTGGGGTGAATATTGCCAGAGAGCAGCAGCAATAGTAAGGCCAGTCTACACAGATATTCCTTTAACTGCTTGTTGCTGAGTTTGTGAAACTTCCTCTGAGTTGAGCGCGCTTTATAGTTGGCTTGTAAGTTGAAGATCCCAGGGAGGAATGCCAAAGGGGGTAGCCTGCTAGGCGATGAAATGGCAACCCCAGTCACCAGGGAATGCTAGGTTCCATGGCACAGTAGGAGAATCACAGCATTGGGATAAGATGATAGTACTATAAACATATAGATGATTATTATCCAGTGTTGGCGAGGTAGATGATAGAAATGTATCACAGGCAAGGTCAGATAGGATCAATAGAGAGAGCAATATAATGCCTCTAGGAATTAGAGCCATTATAAGAGACATTATGATACCAAGGAGCGCAGCAGTAAGGGCACATGCAAGGTCCCAAGCACAGTGCAAAGTTAATTATACCAGGGTTTTTTTTTTTTCAAAGTACAATATGCTAAAAGTGAGAAACAAGGAAGGGGATAATGGTGATTAAAACAGGAAAAAGGTAGAGGCAAGTTGGACAAGTGGGTTGGAGGACTAATAGGAAAATAAGATGCCTCTAGTGGCAGATCAGTATAAACTGCAAATGGGAAAAAATCTTCTCAAAACGTATCAGTCCTAGCATTAATTTCTTGGCAGCAGTTCCTAGAGGACTTCTGGATTGCAGCACATAGTGTGAGGAACACTGGCAAACAGAGCAAGTGAGATTCCTCCAGGGTAGATGCCAAAATTCAGAGTTCCAACCCGTACCTTGCTTGGAGGGTAAGCTTTGGGCAGCTTCGCCTTAGGCAGGTTGTCAAACTGCAGAATGCAGTTTGCTTGAGAGGATTTGTGTAGTTTGTGAGCCACCAGCTGTTCGGCGGGATCGTTCCACATTTTCTATGCTCACATTAGGATACTTATCTGTGACAAAGTCCAAATGAGAACACTTGTACTTCATTGCAAACTTAACCATGTACACTAAAATGGTGTCTGCAAGCTCACCAAATGCTAAAGGAACATCATGTAGTGCTTGGATGGCAGCCATTCTATGAAAGATTATCACACCATTCTCTGGAACATGGTCAACGAGGCAATCATTACCTTTGGACTGCACAAGATTGAGCAGAGCTGATTTGTTGGTTTTTGCCAGAGTATCATCAGCACTAGCAAGAGGGTAGGAAACTGCTCCCAAAGAGTAGGACAAGATTTCTTTGAGATCGATTTTCCTACTTTGACCTAATACAAGAAGTCTTGCAAAGTTTCTTTTCACTATGAAGAATCACATCTTTGCCAGCTATATTTGTTTTGGTTTCACTTGATCACTAAATGTTTTCAGCTTCTGGCTTTGATGGGAGAAAATTTCCTGAGTAGCAGAAAACAGGTGCTGTTTAAAGAAGTTCATCAGTGCAATTTCACCTTTCTCTTGAGCAGCTAGCCAGTCTTTTGTAATCTCACTGGTAGCAACAACACCTGAACTTAAACACACCAGTCCATCTTGAGGAGCATCAAAAGGATTAATCATGCATCCAATTGGGGAACATGTTATATAAGCAAGTATTATTGAGCACATTAATATGATTGACTCAATAATACCGCTCACACTGACAGTGAGTGGCGAAAAACATTGATATATATCCAGTAAAGTGAGTATATCAGGGAGCTACATTCATTACTAAGGATATAGGATGTTGTCTGGCCAACCTCTTCCAAGCTGGCCATTTAGCGTAGTGGTGTAAACCATCGCTTGCAATGCCAGCAGACCCAGGTTCAGGTCTGGTTGCAGAGGAAATCATTTTTTGCATTTTTTAAAATAGGTACTTTCCCTGGGTCTGCACCCCATGGAGTTGATTATCTTAAGTTTGGGGTGGAAGAGGCATAGCCCCTTCATAAAAATACTTATTCCGTAGTTCTTTCTTTGATTGTAGCGACCGTCACTATTTGCGATGGTCATTGCAATATCAGTCACCCATTTGATGACGGGCTCTTTTTTAGTTGTTTTTTGTGGTTGGTGGTCTTTCAGACTAGCCGTCATCACATGAAACCATTCAATAGTGAACAGAATGCTCATTATGGCTGTTTCATCGTTCCAAATTCTTGTGCTATCAAGATCTTTCTATTTGCATACCTCTGGAGTCATGCCTGCCATCACTTCACACTGTCTCATTATAGCAGCTCTCTCATGTTGTGATATGATCCAGTGATAAACTGCTACACGGTTTTGTGTCAATCCAATCAAGCCACTTTTGCTTTTGAATCTTTATTGCAGGTTTGTTCAATTGCCTGGTCACATGAGACTGAAGAATCCATGTCCACTTTGATGTTGGACTGTCCACTATCCTCGAACGCTAAGCTCTGTGTAACATTCTGGGTGTGTGATGGGTAGGTTCACCATTTTCAGTCAATATGATAGAAGATACCTGGCATTGTTTACCCAATCATAAGAGAAGAACCAGGGCATCATGAAGCAGATAGTTGAAAGGTGCAACTCCCAGTCAGACTCATGAGTTGTCTCACAAAAGGAGCAAGATTTGCACCACATCAATGTAAGAGCTCCAGAAGGTAAATGCTGTGTTCTCTTGGCTTTTCCTCTTGACAAAGTCTTCATATTTCATGACCACATTGGTGAATTTATCAGTTGTACACAGAACATCAAATGAGTCAACAGGGAATGCTAGCTTGATTTTTTGATGACCTCTAGGCACTCTTCTGCTTTGTCCAGTGGTAATGATTTAAGGAAAGTCTGGAATCTCAGATGCTGCATGCTTTCATACAGATGTTGTGTGTCTCATACTCTGGATATAATGATGACCATTCAGAACACCATTGATTGATCCTTGATGACAACTTCTGACTCTATCAAGATATCATGAAGTCCTGCATCCCTAAATCTTTTGCCAAAGACACCGAGAAATGACATGCAAGTATGATTAATTCACCGAGCCGCACCATCAAATGTCTTATATAGTCATCATCTTTCCAGTGGATTTGTTGTGCTTTAGCATATATGGCTTGGTCAAAGACCAAGACTACATGCTCAAGTTCAAGCTGATCAGCTATATCAATACTTTGTTTCAGAATAGTGTTGACAGTAGACATCTCTGTTGGTGATGCCTCAGTAACTGGAAGTTAATGGATAGCTGGCTTCCTGAGAGTACAATCACATTGAAGAGCAGTATGAAAACCTGTCCAGCCAGGAAGTGTACATGAGTCAGCATAAAATGTATGCCAATTCATTTCTAAGCATTGGTGCCAGGTTTGATCTGTATTTGTCATCTTCTAATGGGGCACATGCATCATGACTCAGGTTTTGTGGACCTTGCCTCATGCCCTGATGGTACTGCTCTATCACAAAGCTAGGGAAAGCTTTAAGAGAACAGACTCCTTTTGGCAGTGGTGCTCTGCCTTGTGTTGGGGTAGATCCAGTGATGTGGCTCTGCAGCATTATTCCATTTGTGTGGGGGTTGGTGCCACACTTGGATAGGGTTACTTCTCTGAAATCAATATTGTTCCAGACTAGAACTGTTGGAGTATTCTTTGCAAAGCCCAGTGGGACATTATCAGAACCTCTAACAAGCTGTAGCTGAGCAAGGCTTGTGTCATGGCTAATCACTATATTCCAAGATGCACACTGTCCCAGTTTGTTTAGTATGGAGGCCACTTGAGATGATCCTGTCAAGTGTTGAATTGTCAGTCCAAGGCAAAGGGATTTAGGTGTCTGTTTTTGACTCTTGGATGCAAGGTAAACAATGTATTGGCAAAGTGATATCAGTTTATGCTCCACATCACCAGGAAGATAATGATAGCCAGCCAGTGTTGGTGCCTCTGATGCTCCAGTAATCCAGGCCATCGAATTATAAAGTTCAACTGGCACGACAGATTTTGTAGCATCAACAGTCAAATCAATTAATGCTGGTGGCCAGGGATGACTCATTCCAGGACTATCATTCAATGTGCTCTTGATGATCAGTGCGGCACTGTACAGCATCCCAGTTAAATGCACATCAGGAGCTGGTGTACTTGCTGTTGATGATCTATGAGATGGCAGATTCAGCAATGTATCGATCATCGCCATGCAAGTCCAACCATGCTTGAGCACATTCATGGTATTTATTCCACCTGACATGTGTAAATGGTTGAGTGGAATCCTTCTTGATTGAGTCTAGATGCATATAACAATGGAAACCAGTTCCAAAACTAGATTTATTGTGAATCTTAGATGATTGACAAGGGCTTTCCTGGTCTTTGTCACCAACTTTGAGCATGGCCATATTGATTTTGCATGAATACACATGTTGATTGGTCAAATCCAAAGCCTCCAAGCTTTACTACTGTCCCTTTTTATGAGCTGCAAGTGGCTGGTTCGATACTGGGTTAACTTTTCAATACTTGCACACTGGATGCTGAAAAGTAAATAAAACAAGGTTTAGAGACAACACTGAAGTCATGAAAAAAGGTCATCTTACAGAGACAGAATTAATGTCACTTCCTGAAAATCTACATGGTTGACAATGTCATTGCTGTGTTTGCAATATCCAATAAATATTAAGTGTTGTTGCTAGGAAAATGTGGTGGTTGCTGGGGACAAGAACCTTTTATTATGTTCCTAACCTGTCTTCTTTTGTTTGAAATTAAATTTATCATCATTTGAGACATCAAAACCTCCTGTAAGATTGTTGTGTAAAGACTTTATGTGCTATTTTTTACAATGCTGCCACTAAGGAAAATATGCTGTTTGCCATAAAACACATGCTACTATGAATATTTAGGAATAAATGAATTTAAAATATCACATTTATCACCCAAATACTTTATATGGCATTAAAATGGAACACATGGCTATAATGAACTGTGAGTATTGTTGATGATAGATAAATTAGGGGGGTGGGGTAGTGTTTTGCTCCACCAATTTTACCAAAATAGAAATATGGCTGCATTTTCTGTTTGCATGATCAATGAGGAAAATTCTGGTGTATAATACGCACTAGATATGCAAGACTTCTGGGCTCTATAAACAATTTCATGCATAATTCAAAGATAAAATGCATGGATTGTTTTGTGCATTTTAAACACATTTTCCACAATGTATCATGTATAAGCTGCATGATACTTTCACTAATCATTTCAATACATTTTTGGATATATTTCAATCATTTTGCGTCATCTTGGGCCCAGGTTAGGCAAATTTTGTTGAAATTATAGCCAAAAATTCTTTAATGGGTATGGTGTCAAAACTGTCTGATAGCCAGGGTTATTTTGGATGTGCCATGACAGAAAACTGCAGGATTCTGTGTGGAGAACTTTTAACACAAGGTCTGTCAGATTATTGGCTGCATAAAATTGCATAGAATAAGTAGTGCCCCTCTTGCTGGAATGAAACGACACAATAATGGGCCTTACCATATGGCCTATCTATATGTATTTATAAACTGGTGGCAGCATCAGCATAGTTAGGGTTGAGTAGGGTGTTTAATGTTAAACCTTGAGTTTTACCTTAACACCTTTAGTGGTGTTTGAACAAAATTGCCCGTAATTTGGTATGCATTGTTTCAGAGGTAAGTTCTCAAGACTTGAGAAGTTTTATGATGGCAGCTTGTGCAGTTTATGAACTATGGAATGTATTTGTTTAACAAAAACAAATGTTTTTTCTTATACTTGTTACATGTTCTTTTGCTCTCACCCACAGCCTAGACAGTAAAGAATTGTTATCTGAAACTTTTAGGGTAGAAGTATCCTGTGCCAAGGTATTACGTTTCAAAGGTTTCATGAAAAAATATTAATCAGTTTAAGAGTTATAAGGTTTTTAACTAATTTTTGAGCATGCTCAGTAGGGTTTTAGGAGAACCCTCTGATACAAAAGATAAATTTACCTTTCATGAGTGTTTACCTTTCACAAAATTAGTGAATTTCAGATCATGAGAAAAAAATACAGGTTGTAGCTAAAAACATGGACCATGCATGAAAATTATGTCTTTTTAACAAATACCTTGGTCTCTAATGGCTGCCTAGTCTCTGGAGCTCCACTGCCCCACTAGCAAAATCCACAACAGTATGCTGCTGGTTCTTCCTTAACAACCCCAATAAATACCTTAAGTTGTCCCCAAGGAGTAAAGCTATGGGTGCCCTGAAAAATCAGCAACAAAAGATACCCAAGACCAGGAAGTAAGTCCAAACCACCACCACTGCAACCCCAGCCCTGTGTTATCATGTACCTCCAACTTAACCATAAGGTTGGGAGATGAGGAAGAGGACTGTTTTTCTGAATCTGGATATATTTGGGATAAATCCAGCAGCAGAGATATTTTACATAGAATTGACAACAAAGTCTCAGTGATTAGAAAAGAGCTCCACTATCTGGAACAATGCACAACAGAAGTAAAAGCCACGAGACTCTCTTTATGATGAACACACTATGGCTGCTCCACAGCCTACCTGTGGAACAGAGAAAGGGAGCTGTCTCAGAGAGCTGAAGATGCTGAAGCACGCTCATGAGGAATTATATTCAAGTTTTCGGATTTCATAGAACAATGAGCTGGAGAAGTCATGGAACAGAATGACATGGAAGGCTTCATGTTGGCCTGATTGATAAAGGAGCTGGTCCTATGAGTGGATTTTGATCTAGGCATAGAATGGGCCCACCATGCTATCACCTCCAAACTGAAGCCAGGTGCACTTCCCAATCTATAATCAAGAATATAAGAAACAACTTCAGGAGAAGGAATAAAGGCACAACTTGATATCTGGTGAGACTTCTAGTGACCCTGTCAGATGGCCCAAAGCTATATGATACACTCTTACAAGCAAGTAAATACCTACAGTCATAAGGGTGACCCTCCCAGGCCTCCAAGAAGAACTAGTCAAAAGGAAATTGAGGAGTTACTGTGATCCTTGGTCTCCCCAGGCACCCTTAGCTCAAACGGCAGGCAAAGAGTTTAACCCCACTACATACCAACCTCAAGAAGTTGGTGCAACTCACTAAGGAGCTAAGAAAACTGAGAGGTAACGCTGAATGGTTTCCTGCATATATAGTTCATTAAATCTCTTCAGGATCAGTCAGGCTGGTCTTCCTATCCTCACACTGAAGGTATGCTTTAATCCTGTCTCTCCTCGCTACCTCTGTCGCTGCAGTCTCTGGCATCTTCTTATCACACGGGTACTAGATTCAACAGACGCTGCATTGGAGGGGCTGTGTCTCTCAATTAGAGGGCAAATCCTGGCAAACTTCATTCTCTCCTCTCAGATGCCTGGATGTTTCTTCTGAAGGAACTCCATGGGCAGCTATGGTTCCAGGAGGATGACTTAAGCAACAACACTTTTTCTGTCTTTTGGTAACCGGCCAAGGCCCACTAGGCACAAGTGCCTGTTTTCAGGGGTGGCCTGGGAGCACTAGGGGGTGAAGTGACTTGCTCGGAGTCACACAGTACACAAGTGGAGGCTGTGGGAATCAAACAAAGGTCTGCTAGATGTATCAAGCTCATTCACAGCTCGTTACTCTAACCTCTAGGCTATACTGCCAGCCCCACTTCCACAGACCACCAACAGGATTCACCGATGCACACTTCAACTTCTGATGTCAGCATCATTTTGTGAGTATCGATCACCAGGGTGATTATTTAACCTTTTATCTGGCAACCGATCCATGTTAGTCAGCCCTGAGAAGGGACAAAGGACTTCAGTAAGTAATATAATTTTCCTTTCTAACTATAAAGGGCAAATTCTGCTTTTTAAAAATGTAGTGCAGTTCACATCTCTGAGCCTTCTGTTTGGACATAGGGACTATTAGACTATGGGATCGTAACTATGTTCTATTGAAACCCAGAGAAAGTCTTTCTTTTTATTTTAGCTTTGGTTTCTATCTTTCTGTCCCTATGGGACTATAGTCACTCTGTGGGAAGTGGACATTGGATTATTTGAAAGTGTTTCCTATGAGCTGAATGGTTCTTTTTCTTTCTGAGCTTGGTGATTGTTGTTTGGGGCTTGGGGGAGGAGCGAGAATGGTTTATAGTGAATGTGGAAGGCATAAGTTTTTCACTCTTACTGAGGTTCCTGTTCAACAACCACTGATGATTTAAACATTTGTATGTTTTACCATGGAGTTAATGGTTATTATAATTGTTCACACTTCACAGAGTTGAAGTTATTTTAATATGTATTATCAGAATAAGAGCATTTATCAGGTTGGGGAGGGTTGAAAGTTCTCTGCCCCCCCCACCTCCATATATTACAGTTGCTGCTGGGGAAGAAAGAAAGCTAAAAGACCCTGTAGCTCAATTCTAGGAGGAGAGTGTGAAAGTGGGGAAAGTGTTCTCCTTCTCATTCCAGTGGATCCAAAGAGGCTGTTCCTGTGTTCTAGTGCTGGAAAGAGTTGCTAGGTGCATGCAAAGGGAGAACCACGCCCTATAATTAAAACAAGTCCAGAACTGCATGCACTCAATTAGCAAAAGAAAAGGTGCTAGCAAAATCATGAGATACAAATTAAGTTCTTTTATTTTAAATCGTTCAAGGGCCCAAGCCAAATCGTCACTTAATAAACTTTACTCCTAAGGGTAAAGGGTAAAGTTTGTTAAGTGATGACTTGGCTTGAACCTTAAAAGATTTAAAATAAAAGAACTTAATTTGTATCTCATGATTTTGCTAGCACCTTTTCTTTTTGCTAATTGAGTGCATGCAGTTCTGGACTTGTCCTTCTCACTCCAGCTGCTTCCACACCTTCACTGTGTAACACCCAACAGGGGATCTCCCTCCTCTCGGAACATTAACTGTTCCGGTAGGTGGATAATACCTTCATGCCTATCTGTACCTAGTGGTACTGGCTTCTAAAAGGCAATTTTGTTATATACAGTATCTTTTCTTTGTTGATGTTAACTTTGTTGGTGATACTGTTGACTCATTTACATGTTTTTTGTTTGGGGCTTGTGCTGGTTATGGCATGGGGGCATAGCCACTGGAGGAGGGGATGGCACCAGCTTCAACTCTTATTATTTGAATTAATAGTGTAGTGAAACAAGATAAGATATTACAAGAATTGGGCAGAAGAGGATGTGATGTTGGCCTTCTCCAGGAAACTAGATTGTCCAAAGCAGAATACCTTAAATTACAGCGAACCTGGGTAGGAGCAGTCTATGCAGATGCCTACCCTCCTGGGAAAAAGCAGGAGTGGCCATATTGCTCTGTAAGGGCTGCCCTTCCAAATGACACAAGTGCAAACAGACAAATCAGTCAGACTTGCTGTGGTTTCAGGAATTTTCCAGGGCAAGACTATCCACCTAGTGTCAGTATATGCATCGACCCTACCTTCAGGGGAATTTTTTATAAAAGTATTTTCAATTTAGCCCATTTACCTGAGGGCAAGTTATCTGTGCAGGTGACTGGAATTGTGTTGAAAATAATTTTTGATAGACATCCGTTCCTAGGAGGGGAGACAGAGCATGCTCCAAACTCATAAAGACTCTTGTGTTGGAGCAAGGATGGGTAGACCCATGGCACTTACACAACCCCAGTGATAGAGAATATACTTTCTATTCTCCAGTCATTAATTCCTATTCTAGGCTAGACAGGTTTTATACTCAAAAAAATGGGCCTTTACTATTAAAGATATACATACACATCATCTCGGTCTCAGATCATGCTATGTTATCTTGTGTAGTAGACTTGGGCCCTTCAGAGGTAGGGGGAGTGTGGAGGTTGAATGCAGGATTATTGCATGATGAGGTTTTTATTAGGACTACTAAAGAAGTAATTTGAAACTACTTAGTGGAAAATAAAGAAGGTGAAACCCATCTTAAATATATCTGGAATGGCCTCAAAACAGTTTTGTGGGGACATATGATTTTCTACGCCTTTTAAGAAAAGACAACATTGGGAGAGTTACCGAATTAGATAGCCAGCTCACTCAACTAGAGAGTAAGCATAAAGAATCTAGAGAACCTCTGTTACTTCCTAAATTAATAAGATTAGCAATGAACTAAGCCAGTTATCCCAAAGGAAGGTAGAAAATATGCTCCGATTCACTAATCAAAAGTATTATGAATGGGGCAATAGGACTGGAAAACTGCTAGCCCTGCACCTTCAAAAACAAGAAGTGGACAGACATGTTTCTCAAACCCATTCAGAACAGACCCTCCAAATCATACTTAAACACTTCACATGGATAGCCCAGGAATTTCGAGATTACTATGTCCGTTTATATAAAAAAGAACAGAGTTCAGGCCATCGGGACTTGATTCATTCTTTTTTTTTTTTTTACAAAATATTTGCCTTCCTGCTTTACCAGATGATCTAAGGGAAGAATTAGAAGCCCCCTTCAAGGAGAAAGAAATAAACGTCATTACTTCACTGAGTACAGGAAAAGCCCCAGGCCTTGACGGCTTTATTGCTGAATTTTATGAGCTGCCCCAGATATAGTCCCACTACTGACATAAGTCTGTAACTCAGCTCATGAAGATGGTGCAATCCTAGGCACATGGAGGAAAGCCACTATTTCTGTTTTACCCAAACCAGGGAAAGACTCTACTAAGTGTTCTAACTTTGGCCCAATCTCTTTCCTAAATCAGGATATGAAAATTTTCACTAAGGCTATAGGCATCAAGCTGCAACGGGTTATTACACTGCTTATTCACCCAGACCAAACCGGTTTTATACTGGGAAGGCACAACCAAGATAATATTCGTAAACGCTGACTTCTGGTAACGTCATCCAAGATATGGCTGCTTAGCTTCACAGCTCCACCCCGGAATATAGCCTAACCTCAACAATACACCTTCACTGGGGCTATTTCTTCCAAAATAATCATAGGTGAGGGTGGCCATGGCACAAGAAAAGGAAAGCTAATTGTTTTGCCATTCTTCACCAGGATGTAGATGATCAAGAAGGAGACGGCTTTGACTTGGGAGACTCCATGCAATCGCAATGCTCTGATACATCTGCCCGAAAGCGGCAAACACGCCTTGGACTAAAAATAAGGCCTCACAATTGACAGCCTCACAAGACCAAGCTATGGATGCTAAACTTGATAAAATCTTAACAGAACTTACAGATATTAAAACTGAAGTTAAAACCTTCAAAGACTCTTTGGGTGAACTTGGATGGAGATCACAACATTAGGAAGGCGCAGGATGTAAATGGGATGATAGCGAGCAGAAAGCCAAGTAGGCAAACGGATAGGGCAGATGGATTAGTCAGGAGTGGGGAAAGAGATACAGAGAAAGATACTTGGGTGGGGGGATAAAGAAGGCCAGGACATGGGTAGAAGGGGTGATCAGGGAAAATAGTGAAGGGGCTACCTTCGACACCCAGATTGTGGGAGGTGCGAGGAGCTGGTTGGGGGGAGAACCTAGACGAAGGGATTAGGAGGGGCCTAGAAGGAGGGGAAACCCAAGGGGTGAACAGGGAGGCAAGGGGGAGGTGAGAGTACTGCTATTGGGGGACTTCATGATCAGAGGCATCCAGTGGAAGGGGCAGGGGAAGGGTAAAACCTGTCTTATCAGAACCAAATGCCACTCATGCCTGATGGTGCACAAGGCCAAGTATAAGTTGTATTCACTGGCAAGGGAATGCGGGGGGACCCAGGACATTCTAGTGCACTTGGGGACAAATTACATAAATGGTAATAGTGAACTAGAAATTCAGGCAAGATTCCGGGAGTTGACCAGGGTATGCCTTCCATAGGCTGCAAAATCTTTTGAAATCTCTGCTGGTGCCAAGGGCTAGTGGGGAAAACAAGATGAAGATTAGGAGATAAATCAGTGGCTTAGGGAGTGGTGTGGAGAATTAGTGTATGGCCTGGAACTGGGGAGACCTGAGAGGATAAGGGGCTGTAGGCTATGGACAGGCTCCACCTTAATTTGGAGGGGAAGGAAATCCTTAAGCTCAAACTAGCTGGGTTCATCAGCGAAAGGTGGGGTTTAAACTTGTTAAGGGGAGGGATCAAAAAAGGGGCAGTGCCAGCAGGTATGATAAATGAGGGACATGGTCTCCACTCCTCTAGAGGGCTAGGGAGATATGGAAATGGGTCACCAGGTAGGGTGCAGGAGCTGAGAAATGGGAGCTCAAGGGGGGGAAGAGGAGGGAAAAGGGGTGGAGAGTGATCCTGATAAATGCCAGGAGCTTAGGAAATTAAATGCCTGAACTCCAGGTGATGCTAGTTGAGGGGGAGGTAGATGTGGCAGCAGTCACTGAGACCTGGGCCACTCAAGGGCACGAGTGGGATCTAAATCTGGAGGGCTATACTATATTCAGAAAAGACAGGGGGAAGGGGGGGTGTAGCACTGTTAGTCTGAAATGGCATGGGTATTGGAGGGGTAAAGGAGGCAGATGGGAACGTGGAGGCTATTTGGGTCACCCTGCTGTTGCAGGGCGGTAATAGAGTAAAGGTCAGAGTGGTATACAGACCACCAGTACTGGTGGAGGTTCTGAAAGAATGTTTGGTGGCAAATCTCGAGGGGCACTGTAGATTGGGAAAGGGAAGGGTAGTGGTAATGGGGGACCTCAACATGCCAGGAACAGACTGGGACATCACCAGTGGCCAGCAAGCAGAGGCTGCTGGATGTCTTCCAGGATGCGTTTCTGACACAATAGGTGGGTGAGCCAACTAGGGAGGCCCAGACACTGGACATGGTCCTGGCGGACAGTAATCAGATTAGGGGCCTAGAGGTGAGGGACCTATTGGCGGGGAGTGATCACTCCACAGTCTGGTTCTTCCTGTTCCTGGGTGGGAGGAAAGCCGAACAAAGACGGTAGTAACTGACTTTAGGGGTGCAGACTTCAGGGAGATGGGAAGGATCCTTAAAGATAATTTGGACAGGATAAGGCCGGATATGGATGCTGACAGCAGGTGGGGGATCATTAAGAGGGGAATACAGGAGGTTACCAGATCCTGCGCAAGGGAAATGTGTAAGTTCAGTAAGGCCAGAAAACCCTGCTGGCCTATAGGCACTTCAAGTGCTCAAGGAGTGAAAGGGATCAGGAGGAATATGAGCTGACAGCCAAGAGAGTCACCAGGGTGGTGAGAGCAGCTAAGGCAAAAAAGGAGCAGTCCTTGGCCAGTGGAATCTGGAGGGGGGACAAGGGGTTCTTTAGATGCATAGAGAAAAAAAGGAAAGTAAGGGGGTAGATCAGCAGAATAAGAATAGGGGATGGTTGGGCACAGGAGGCGGGGGAACAGGCAGAAGTCCTAAATGAGTACTTTGCCTCTGTTTTTACCAGGGGAGATGGAGGGGCTATGTCTTGCAGGGGGAACAGGGGCAAACCAGAGGAAGGGGTGGGACCGGTAGAGATCAGGGGCCCTGATGGGTTTGGGGAAAGGGAGTAGCCACCACAGACAGGTGGGAGGCCAACAGCACGGGATGAAAAGGGTGAGGATGTGGAGGCTGAAATCCCAGTAGAGAGAGTAAGGGAAGCCTCAGGTCCCTTTTGACGGAGAAAGCACCTGAGCCAGATGAGATACATCCCAGGGTGCTGAGGGACCTGGCAGATGTCCCGGCAGTCCCCCTAGTGGAGCTATTCAACATCTCTCTGAGGACTGGGTGGGTGCCCCAAGACTGGAGGGTGGCCCATGTCGTGCCGATCCACAAGGGGGGATCAAGAGAGTAGGTGGGAAATTACAGGCCCGTTAGCCTGACATTGGTGGTCGGCAAGGTGATGGAGGGTATTGTCAAGGAAAGGCTGGGGGGGTTACTGTAGCAAACTGGGTATTTGGATGATAGGCAGCATGGCTTTGTCCCAGGAAGATCATGCCAGACAAACCTGGTTGAGTTCTATGGGTGATGAGGGCCCTGGACCAAGGTAGGCCGGTGGACGCCCTCTTCTGGACTTCAGCAAGGCATTTGATTCAGTACCCCACAGTGGCCTGCTGGCTAAGCTGAAGAAAATGGAGATGGGAGACAGTTGTTAAGATGGATAGGAAATTGGCTCTCTGAGCGTACACAGAAGGTGGTGGTTGGAGGGTTAGCCTCATCCCCAAGGTGGGTTACTAACGGGGTGCCCCAGGGGTCAGTGCTGGGGCCACTCCTGTTCAACACCTATGTCTCTGACATAAGGAAGGGGATGAGGAGTGAAATGAGTCTCTTTGCAGATGACTCAAAGCTGGGTGCAGTGGTGGATGAGGAGGAGGGGAGGATGGCCTTGCAGGAGGACCTGGAGGCTCTGGAAAGGTGGTCGGGAAAATGTAAACTAAAATTCAGTGCAGGGAAGTGCAAGGTTCTGCACCTGGGAGTCAGAAATCCAGACCAGAGGTATACCCTGGGAGGAGACACGATTCAAGTCATGGAGGTGTGAGGGACCTGGGGGTAGTGGTAGATGTCAAAATGAACAACTCAGAGACCTGTAGGAGGGCAGCGGCAAGGGCAAATAGGATGCTGGGATGCATCACCAGGGGGATTACCTCCAGAAAGGCGGAAGTGATCCTTCCACTGTACAACTGTTTGTTTAGGCCATACCTTGAGTATTGTGTGCAGTTTTGGAGAACACATTTAAAGAGGGACATTACACTCCTAGAGAGGGTCCAAAGGAGGGCAACCAAAATGATCTGGGGCCTGGGGGAGAAGATCTATGATGAGAGGCTCAAGGAGCTTGACATGTACACCCTGGAGGAGAAGAGGGATGGGGGGAAATGATAGAGGTCTTAAGTACATGAAAGGATCAATAAGGGAGGCCCAGTCAGGGTGCTCCAAAGGAAGGAGGGGCAAATGAGAGGTCACAGGTATAAGCTGGAAGGGGCAGGCTCAGCGGGAGAGGAGGAGGTGTTATTTCACTGAAAGGGTGGTGGAGCCATGGAATGCACTGCCCAGGGAGCTGGTAGAGGTGGAGACTGTTGACAAGTTTAAGAGGTGATGGGACAGGTACAGGGAAGGAAATCTGACCAGTCCCAATACAGGTGGAACATCTGGGACTGAGAACAGTATAACCAAGGGGAGGGGCACCAAATTGGCCCTCAGTGTGGTGCTGAATCGAGCAGACTCGAAAGACCGTAGGCCTATTCTGCTGGCATTTTAGTATGTTAGTATGTAACAAGCAGGGTGCGATAGAAAGAACGCCAGGCCTCTACATCCACCCATCTAGACTTTTTTTTGTGGGACGCTGCTCCAGCAGCTGGAATTGTGTCCGGAGTTTGAGCTGAGACTTACCTTTCCTTTCTGGTGCTTGCTGCCCTCTCTGTGCTCACTAGCCCCTGAATTGGCCAACGCACATGGCGTGAGAGGCCGTGTTGAATTTGCCCGATTCCAGCTGGAGCTGGAGGAGTGAGTGGGGAGCAAATGTTGTGGAGGGGTGGGAGGATTCTGTATAAATGTAAGCACCCTGCAGAAGCGAAGTTATTAGCACTAGCATAGTGAGTGGTGCGAGCGCCACTCGGTGCTCGAATTTCCCTGTTTGAGATGAGAGGAGGGAAGCAGGCTTGTTCATTGAAGGTTTTTAACTGTGTTAGTTAGGTTATTTAAGGTAGGAATGTTTTAAATTGTTCTGAGTCTGTATTAATTAATTCTTGTTTGTTAGTTTGTTTAATCAGAAATGTGTACGGGGTCTGTAGGGCGACCTGTGGGGGCTAGGATCACCTATGGGAACTCACAGCTGCACACTCTGTGTCCCTTTATCCCTCTCCCTGTGTCTGATACTATTATCAGGCATTACAGGGAAGTGGGGATTGTAAGGGATTGCTCTGCTTGTGGGCTGTGGGTTGACCAGGAGTGGGTTGATGGAAGGATAGAGGTGGTTAGGTCCAGGAGATGCCCTGGATTATTTAGGGCATCTAGGCGAAGCCAGATGTGGTTGGTGCCCATTTCAGGAGACCACCAGACCGAAGTGGTCAGGTAACCGAGGGTGCACCACCTCTACATCTCTGACGGCAGTAGTGTGAATGCCAGGTCGATCAGAAACAAGACGGCAATTATTGCTGCCTTGGTCTCATCGGTCGACCTGGCTTGCACACGGAGACCTGGGTGGGAGATGATGCTGGCCCTGTTTTGAGGCTGCAGTCCCCCAGGGCATACTCGCTGTGCACTGCCCCAGAGAAAATAGCAGGGGTGGCGGTGTAGCCATTTGTTTTAGATCTAGCCTGACCTTCACTGTGCACCCAGTGGGAACCCCAGGTTCATTTGAGTGTGTGGTCATTCGGGAGGACTGGCATTGGCTGCAGGATCCTCCTCATCTACTGCCTCCTGGCCCGATGGGGGGTTTCCTGCAGGAATTTGCGAGTTTGTTGTCACAGACATTGGATTCCCCAGAAGTGTTTTCTGGGGATTTCAGTGTCTGGGCCGATGATAAAGCTCAAAGCTGCACCAGCAAATTTTGCAAAGTATGTCCTTGTTAGGGCTGATGCAGTTTGTTGATGCACCTACTCATCGGGATGGCCACACACTGGACCTGGTGTTCTCACTGGGATCGAGATTGTAGATCTTAAGCATTGATCAGGTATTTTGGTCTGATCATTGCACGGTGAAGTTCACGCTGGGGACTCTACCGTAAGTTTCTCCCTGCTGAGATGATTCGCTGCCGCCCTTACGTGATCTTACCCCTGAGGGTTTTATGGCGGCAGTCGACTTATCTAGTATGGGTGGTGCATGCGTCGGAGCTGTTGATGTCGGGGTGGACACCTATAATAAGGTGTTATCTGACACCATCAACTCCCTCGCACCTATCCGTGTATGACCCAGAACTTCATACCTGAGGTCTCCTTGGTATGATGGAGATCTTACGGAAATGAAGAAGATGGTTCGGCGATTAGAGCGCTGCTGGAGGAAGTCCCGCCTGAGTCGGACAAACTGGTCCTGCGTGCACATTATCACGCATATCAGGAGGCAATCAACCAAAAGAAGACAGTATTTTTGTCTCGGAAGATTGCTGCCAGGAGAAACCGACCAGCCTCACTCTTCCAGACTGTTGATAGACTTCTCCATCCTGTCTGTCTCCAGCCCGGAAGAGTTTCCTCAAATGAGGATTGTGAGGATTTTGCTCGGTTTTTCTCAGACAGGGTGTCTTTGATCCGATGGGAGGTTTCTTCAGCCAGCAATACCATTGCTGACAGTGGTCGCCAGTTGTGTGCTGAGTGCACTCCGCCTAGTTGGGGAGAGTTTAGGCCAGTGGAGGTCCGTGAGGTTATTGAGGTGGCAGTCAATCTGAAGCATACCTTCTGTGAACTGGACCCAGTGCCAACGCGTTTCTTAATGAGATGCATTGACTCTGTTGGCCCGGTGTTTGCCCTGATTGTCCGGTGCTCCTTGAGTCAGAGTGTCTTTCCAGATGCCTTGAAGGAGGCTCTGGTGAGACCCCTTTTAAAGAAATCTTCTTTGGACCCGGAGATCAGGGCAAATTACCGTCCCATCTCCAATCTCCCATTTTTGGGAAGATTGTTGAGAAGGTGGTATCGCTTCAGTTGGAGGAACATCTCATGACTCACGAGTTGTACTGATCCCTTCCAGTCGGCTTTTGGGCCAGACATAGCACTGAAACTGCATTAGTTTGGGTGCAGAATGACCTCCTCAGGCTAGAGACCAAGGGACAGGACAATTCTTGTTCTCCTCAAACTCTCTTCAGCATTTGATACTGTGGACCATTGTGTGTTGCTTCTCCGTCTGAGGGAGCTATGTGGACTCACCGGTACTGTCATCAAGTGGTTTGAGTCCTTTCTCACCAATAGGAGACAGCAGATGGGAAATTTCTCATCTACACCCTGCCTCCTTTTGTGTGGAGTCCCTCAGGGTTTGCTATTGGCCCCAATGTTGTTCGCAGTATATATGCTGCCCCTGGGGGGGATCATTAGGAAGTATGGTCTGAGTTTTCATTGCTATGCTGATGATACTCAGCTATACTTATCCTTTGCCCCAGGAACATCAAATGCTGCAGATGTGTTAAATATCTGTCTGGCTGATATTAGTGACTGGATGGCCTCCAGCTGGCTATGACTGAACCCTGACAAGATTGAGGTATTGGTAGTGGAGTCGAACAGAGTTCGTGATGGGATGGCCTCTGACTCTGCAACTGGACTTGCGCTAGGAGCTGCGTCATTGATGGCCTCCCCTTGGGTGCAAAATCTTGGTGTGATTCTTGACAGGAACCTGTCCATGGAGGTTCAAATATCTTCCGTGGTTCGTTCCTGTTTTTTCCATCTTAGAAACATTGCCAGGATTAAGCCCCTTGTTCCGTCTCTGGACCTCCCTACCTTGATACATGCCTTAGTCACTTCTAGGCTTGACTACTGTAATACCCTCTATCTCGGGGTCTCTGGGGGTTCTCTTCGCAGACTGCAGCTAGTGCAAAACGCTGCGGCCCGGCTTTTGACCGGGCAAAGTAAATTTTGTCATATTACACCTGTGTTGCGCGAATTGCACTGGCCGCCTGTCAGGTGGAGAGTGCTCTTCAAGGTGGGTTTTCTCACCTATAAGGCCCTACACGGGCAGGGCCCTGTTTACCTGTCAGTTCTCCTGGTACCTTCTTCCTCTACTCGTAATCTCCGCTCTTCTAGTGGTGGCCTCCTAACTGTTCCAAGAGCGAGATTAAAATCTGCAGGCGACCGAGCTTTTAGTGTTGCCGCTCCCGCTCTTTGGAACTCTTTACCAGCTGTAGTTAGGGAGGCCCCCACTATAATTGCCTTTAAGGTTCGCCTGAAGACCTTCCTATTTCTGCAAGCTTTTGGGGTGTAATTCTGATTATTTATATATATTATTTTAATTTATATATTTATGCTGTATGAAATGCTATAAAGTTTTATGTGGCTCAGAGCCTTTGGGATTGGGTGTCTTTTAAATAAACTTGCCTTTGCCTTTAGACCAGCTACAACACAACTCCAGCAAGTAATCCAGATTTGCAAGCTAACCGCGGACTGCCATGAAGATTTGGAAAATAGACACCACTGGAAAAACGTAAGAATATACTCTGTACTGAAGGGGGCTGAGGGTCGCAATATACTCAGTTTTCATAGTTTCATACTAGTTTACATGCTCAGGAGGCAAAAGCCTTTTTCTGAGGTCGTCACTCAAAGGTGAGGTATTAGTCTAGTGATATTCTACTTTGTTGATACTTTTCTCCATATGTCCCTCCTGTTAGACAATCGAAAAGCCCTGGATAATGAGCAGGTACACTGGGCCTTAGGTCACAAACCATCCTCACCATCAGCGAGACCCTGCTCAGTCATCATCCGCTTTCTTAAATATACCACTAGGGAATTAATCTTAAGGAAAGCATGGCAATAAAAGAAAACTTTTTATGGCACCACAAGGGTCTTTTTAGATAATGATTACGCAGCCTATACTATGAAGAAACGTAGGGAATATATTCCACTTTTCCCTATTTTGTGCCACAACAAATTGAACTTTAGAACATCCTACCCCTTCTCTATGGTGGTTCAGTTTCCGGATGGACAGTGCTCATATACTTTAGCTGCGGAGGCCTTGACAGGCTTTCGAAGTCGGGGATTGGACATTCCGGCTAAATTAGCCTTACCACAGAGACAGCCAGGACGCAAAGTACCTGAACCAGTTTCAGCCAATTCCACCTCTCAGATACAACAGTCCAGACCTTCTTCAAACCTTGGTGCAGAGAGCCTTTCCGGACTGAACAGGAGGTTGAGAACATCATAGAGACCAACGAGAGATGTGGTGAATACCCCACTCTGGCGGGATGCCCTTCTTCTCTACGGCACTTGGACGGAAGAGCCAAATAATCAAACTTAACATTTTTGAGTATGACAGTGTCCCTGTCTCCCGGGGGCAGGGGTCCGTACTACCGGCTGCTGGGATTTTCCTTGGGCTTTGGGTGGGGGCTGACCCACCATGCACAACAGGGCCCCAGGATCTTCTAGAATGGAAGGGCTTATCCTCATCACCTGTACATCTTTTTCCTCTTGGGGCCGAATTAATAATAATGATGGCCAAGAGTGATGGAGGGAGTGGGCCAGAGGTGGGAGAGGTGTCCATGAGACATGCTGTAACAAAGGTTTGTGGAGTAGATTGCCCATTAGATACAGCGACTCTTCCTTTTATCACAGGCCTAATTGGTGATACTCCACCCACACCCCTGGCGAGTGATCGCCGGCACCCGCTAAATAGGGTGAGAGTATTGGGTTGAGGGATCAATCCCAGCAATTATATGATTTGATGGTGGTGGGAGTTGGTCTGGATGCCCAGGAGCAGGAGGCCCCTGCTCTCGGTGCACGGAATCACCCTGCTGATGCTTGGACTATATATATATATATATATATATATATATACATATATACATACATACATTCTGTTAAATAGGAGGTCTTGGGATTGGCACCGTGTTAAGATATTTGAGGCTGCTTCTGGTTGTCTCCTGGTTCTCTGGTCCAATCTACCCTGATGGTAGCTGATATATTATGAAACATCAAGATAACCTCTTAACCAGAATAAACTGTATGTGGTGGGGCCCTCACTGTCCAGAGGCTGGAGGGGGGCCTGCAGCTGTGTCGGTTGTGCTTGGGGAGGCGAAGTACTCTCTGGTTTTCGGGGACCTTGCTCTCCCTCGATGCCTGTGGAGAAGGGTTCAGGGTCATATTTGGTCCTCTGCTCCCATGGTACTGGCTCTGCTGCCCAGGCAGGCGTTGGGGGGGTGGGTTGCTCTTGTCGGGTTGGGGGAAAACTAACACTCTCTAGAGGGAGGGACCTCCTGGTGCTTGTTGTGAGGCCTTCAGAATGATGCAAGGGAGTCATTCTGACTGAACAACCCTTACAAACAGATGATAAACTGAGAAGGACAATAATTAGTATTTTTACTTTCTTTTTCTCCACATATGTTTTTCTCTTTCCCAAGCTGTCTAAGGTTAAAAGAGCTTGAAAGATCATTTTGTTTAGAATGAATCTGGTCTCTATGTTTGGTTTAATAAATGATGGAGGTGTTATCCGGGGGAGCCCTCTCCCTAGGTTTCCCTTTTTAATGATTTTTATTTTAACAGAGACTTATGGACATTACCCAATGAGATGGGACCTAATAACAGTTTTCTAGTTCATTTGTCGAAGGACCATATACTAAGAATCATACCAATTTAATGTGTGTTTCCTAAAATACTGAGTAGATATATTTTCGATTGGCGCACGGATTGAGAACATGTAGATACACACTACAACGCACCTTTTTTTAATGTTTTTATCCCCTTCTTCCCTATGCTACCTATCCCTAATGTTTTGGTTATTACTTACTCCCCTATACATAACTCCACCCCTCCTTCCCAAGTTAAGGGTTATTGGAACCACAAGGGAGCTTTGCAGGTGCATAGAGGCACTAACCTCCCTAGGTGTCCCCTTCAGACACCACTCTTACGTTGGTGAATTGTAGCCACCTATAACATGGAAGTCGACTATGTATATAGTTAGAGTTGTAGGCCTCAGTATTCAGAGCTGCACCTGGCAATGGCGCATGTGGTGGCGTAGCGCAACTGAGTTGCGCTGGTGCAACTCAGGGATATGTTCAAAAAAGATGAGCAATGGCGCATCTCCTCTGAATATATCAGGCAATGCACACTGCGCAAATATGATGTGCTGGCGCATCCTTCCCAGACAGGGATGATTACCAGGAATGGGAACTGTGCCAGCGCAACAGAGTTACGCTGTGTGCAGATTCTTGCTATTCAGCTAGCAGTATGCAGATGGGGGCATAATGTACGCAAGGCACACATGGAGCCATTTGCATGTCATCATGGCCCCATTTGCATGTGTTGTGCAGGGCGGGCCAGCAACATGCACCTGGTGCCCTGCACAGCATGCGGTGACCCCCAGAGGACGTCTAGTGGTCCCCCCTCCCTGTAGCCACGATCGCTGAATATAATGGTAGGAAATATCCCTGGCAGTCCAGTGGTACCCCCCCTCCCTGTAACAGCGAACGCCGTAAAATAAGTACTAAATATTCCTTGGTAGTCTCAGGGCACCCCAACCCTCCCAGTAGCGGCGATTGCCGTAAAATAGGTTTTGAATATTCCCTGGTAGTCTTGGGGCACCCCCCACCCTCCCAGTAGTGGCGATTGCCGTAAAATAGGTTTTAAAGATTCCTGGCAGTCCAGTGGTACCCCCAATGCCCCGATCACTGGTAATCACAATGGAAAGACATCCCTGGTGGTCCAGTGGCACCCCCACCTACACAGGACCCCGCCCACCCAGCCCTCATCATCGGTGGGCAGCTGCAGTCCCACCCGAATACTGCCTGGCTGCCCGCCGGATGACAGCTTACAGTATCAGCTGTAAGCCAATTGGTCCACACTGTGAACCAATGGGCTTGCAGTGCATACTGTAATAGTCATTCACAAAAACCAGACCTACTATTATTACAAGAGACCCACCTATCTTCTAATGAACATCAGAAATGACTAAAATTTGAATTCTCTCAAATTATTAATTCGGCATATAAAAAAGGGAGGCAGCTATCCTTATTCCCAAAGATTTACCATTTGTGGTGACGTAATCTTATAGTGATCCTGAGGGGAGACTTGTGATAGTGGTGGGCTGTTTTCAATCCCTGACTTATACTGTGGCTAGTTTATACATCCCTCTAGGAAGCGATGCCTCCTCAATACTACAGCTTGTCGATATGATTATCTCTCATAAAAAAGGGGTTTTGATATTGGGAGATGATTTTAATTGCCTACTTAACCCTTCACTAGATACATCGGCTATTAGACCCCCCTTTAACAATGGGTCAACATCACCTAAGATGCCTACTGAGAGAATTGGGATTAGTGGAGACATGCACACCCTACAACTAGAAAAATTTACCTTTTAATCGCATGCACATAAACACTACTCCCGACTAGACTACCTGTGCTTGAGTGCGAAACACTTAGACCAAGTTCTGCAAATAGATATCCATAATATACATTTATCAGACCATGCATCTATCACTTTAGACCTAGTATGTAGGGCAAAGCACAAAAATAATTTTTGGAGATTTAACAACTCTTTTTTACAAGATCCTACTTTTATAAAAATGCTAAAGAAAGGATCCCCAATATTGTCAATAATAATTCCTCCCCTCAGATCTCCCCACAATTCCTCTGGGACACATTAAAGACAATGCTCTGAGGTTATATTATAGCCTACGCAGCACACAAAAAATGCAAAGCTGAGACCCAGCTTAGGGAACTTCAAGAAAAATTGCAATTCTTACAAGAAACCCACATCCAGGGAGACGATTCTCTACTGGAACAAATCACTATCACACAACATACAATTCAAAACCTCCTGATGGCAAAAAACTGAGCAGGCCCTACTCTGGCTGAGACAGAGGTACTTTGGGGGGGGGGTGCTGTCTGCCCACATACTAGCACATTGTCTCCGGAGACAAACACAGGAGGTATGAGTATTCAAGATCAAAGACCCAAAAACAGGACAAACACAAATATCTGCTTCTCAAAGTTTAGACATATTTTGGCAATATTATGCCAATCTATATAGTGCTGACCTTCCCCCTTCACAGATATCCCTTGATTCCTTCTTTGCACCATTCACCCTCCCCCAATTGACCGAGTCACAGTCTCAAAAGCTGACTCAAGCCATTTGCCATGCAAGAAATACACTTAATTATTAAAAACCTTAAAAATGGAAAGTCCCCAGGCCCAGATGGATATGGGGAAGAATTCTATAAGGCAACTTGGGACCTTACCAAAAACCCTCTCACGAATGCCATCCAGGAAAGCCATACTATGGCAGACTACCCGATATCATGGTCACGGGCAATAATTTCAGTCATTTTAAAGCCAAATAACCACCCCCACCAATGCGATTCATATCGTCCCATCTCAGTACTCAATCAAGATTACACATTGTATACAAGTATAATAGCCCACTGGCTAGATGAAATTATGCCCCAAATAATACATCCTGACCAGGCAGGAATTATAAAGACTAGACAAAGTTCAGACAATATTAAAAGGACCCTATTTCTAATCGAATAGGCCCATAGCTCCCACACACCCCTGATGATACTCAGCTTAGATGCCCAAAAGACATTTGATAGGGTACCATGGGGATTCCTGTATCAGACCCTGACAAAATTTGGATTTTATTAAAAACATAAAGGGAATCTATTCTACCCCCACAGCAACAGTCGAAGTTAACGGATCCTGCTCTACTAGTTTTACCATCAGGGTTGCCCATTGTCCCCCTACCTTTTTGCTCTCTGTGCAGAGTCTATAACACAATATCTCAGGCAAAATTCAGAGATTCAGAGCTTTAAGATCCAAAACCATGAGCATAAAATAGCATTTTATGCTGACGATATTTTGATATATATAACTGCACCTGAGACATCCCTAAGATCACTAGAAAGTAATTTAAGAGAGATAGGAGACCTGATGGGATATAAAATAAATACAACTAAAACAGAGACACTCAACATAGTCGGGCAACCCCACCGGGTTGAAGTGCCTATTCAGTATCAATGGGAACAAACATCTATCCGATACCTGGGAATCCAGATTCCTGCAAATCCCTGGGAGGTCTATTCTTAACTATAATACTTTATTTACACAAATTAACGAAGAGCTTAAAACCTGGATCCACCTGCCCACGTCCCTAATAAACAGAGTACAATCAGTGCAGATGAATCTTCTATCACATATATTATATCTCATGCAGACTATCCCACTCCCCCTCCAGTGGAAAGAGGAATGAAGATGGAATAGATTGCTTGTTAACTACCTGTGGCAAGGAGGAAAGCCTAGAATTTCCTTTACTAGACTACAGACACCTAAAGAGAAAAGCGGACTTGTGCTGCCAAGTTTGACAGGATACGCATTGGCACCCCCCGGGATGAGAGCCACAATGGGTAATAATAGAAAGGTGGAGTTCACAGCTACCATTAGATAACACAACACTATTCCAGCTGGCCCCAAGCCTGGTCACCTTTGAACTCTCACTTTGTACTAAAAGGTACCTACAAAATTGGCTAGGTTTCTTGAAACAGACCAAAAACCAACAGGGCAAGATGGATGGAGCTTCCGCTTGGGACCCTTTTTCCTCCGTGAAACCAGATTTTGATTTGCATTGGGCCAGAGTGTGATTGCTCCATACCTTCAATTTTATGATCTAGGACTCTTCAAAACATTCCAACAAATACGAGAGGAGTTCTCACTATCCCAGAGAGATTTTTTCTGTTATATCCCAATTAGACATTGTCTAGAAACCACTCTAGGTCTCAATATCACTGATCTATTGATCCCCCTCTCTCTTCAGTCTCCTGATACAAGTGCCTGGTGAATCAGAACCGAGACACTTACTGTAGTCTCCCACTTGTATAAAGCAGAGATGTCTCAGACTCACCCTAACTGGAGTATGGTACAGGAAGTCTGGGAAGCAGGTCTGGTGATTGAATTTATCCCAAAAGATTGGTTATGAATCTGGCATCACCAACACCACATCACAAATTCATATACTTGGCATGAATTCAGCTGAAAGGTAACAACTAGATACTTCTGTACACCACAGATCACCAAGTTTTCATTGACAGGTAACTTCTCTTGCTAGAGGAAGTGTGGGGTGGAGGTAGCCACACAGGTGCATATTTTCTGGTACTGCCAGGGACTGGAAGATTACTGGACAGGGTAAAACAAATCATCTTGGAAATTTTTCCGAGCTAGGGAACTTACTCCTTAGACTGCCCTTCTGCATTTCCCCACATTTTAGACAAAAAGCAGTTTATCTACTTTGCAACAATACTTTGACAGCAGCAAAAAGCCATCACCAGAAACTGGCTGAAACCAGACCTGCCCTCTTTAACACAATGGCAAGACTTAGTACAAGTCATTTACATGATGGAAATAATGACAGCCAAATTACAGAGTACAGAAGACAAAATCCAAAACAGATGGACCAAATGGTTTCTAAATATGGCGACGCACCACCCAGATATATTACCCTAGAATATAAAATCATGTACATGTTTGGGGGCTGAACAAATTAAATTCCATGCTCCTAGAGGGAATACCTGGTGGATGGGGGTGGGACGGGGGAGCCTTGAGTGTTACTGTTGGGGTTTTTACCCTTCCCTGTCTCTTCCCTGTAGCCACTCCAAAGGGTGGGGGTTGGGGGAGGTGGTCAGCCAATCATACATACCAAAAAATAAAGATACAGATTTTTTTTTCTCCCTCCTGGTAGGCCCCTCTGTGTAGGGGCCACGGGTACCAGGATGCTCACATTTTTGATAAAGGATTAAGAAAATATTGCCTCACTCTTATATGATGTCACTGGTAATTGTATGAAATTGTATTAATTATATTATGCTGGAACTTCTGAAAATATCAACAAAATTTAAGTTTAAAAAAAAAAAAAAAAAATTCCTAAGCTCTTAAACGTCTTATCAGCCACCAAACATCTATCGAAGGATGTCCCATGGGTGGTTGTTTCGACTGACGTCAAAAAGGTGTTCGATCACCTTGACTGGGACTTTTTAGGCACCATTTTAGGCAAGTTCCAGTTTGGAGATAGGTTCCGCAGTTGGATTCATAATCTATTCGATAACCCACATGCCCACGTAAGGGTTAATGGCACTTTGTCCTTATGGTTTAATATTGAGCGAGGTACAAGACAGGATTGCCCCCTTTCTCCTCTCCTTTTTTTGCTCTTAGTCTGGAACCTATGGTGGCATTATTAAGGTAGACCAACACTTACCAAGGTATCCAACTTAATGGTGAGGAACTTAAGGTGTCTTTGTACGCTGATGACACTCTGCTATACATTTCAGACCCAGTTCCCAACCTTCCCATAGTACTGGATTTGCTCAAGAAATGTGGCCAAGTATCAGGTTTTAAAATTAATGAAACTAAAACAGAACTCATGTCCTTAGATGGTCAGACATAATTCCCTGACAGGAACCTTTGTAATTTTAAGTGGGTCACCGCTGGATTTTGGTATTTAGGTATTTGGATTCCTCGTGATGGGAATAAATGATTTCAAACTAATTATTCAAAACTTCTTTTAGGGGTTCAGGCAGATTGTAATGGATGGAGGGAGTTGTCCTTATTAATGGGGGGGGGGGGCAGTGCAGAAACAGTAAGTAAGAACATACTACCCAGGTTTATTTTTTTATTCACCTCTCTTCCACTCAAAATCCCCCCCCTTACTCGAAATTATTATGTAACTACACTATCAAAGTTCATTTGGGGGGGATAAAACCCCGTATCAAATGGGATATAATCACAGCTGCAAAGTTTAAGGGGGGAATGGGTGCCCCAGATTTCAGGACATAATATTGGGCAGCACAGTTGCAGAATTTCATTGTTTATATGTCCATGATTGAATCACCTGGTTGGGTATCCCTAGAACAAAATTCCCTTACCCAGGTGATAATGGCTGATGTGATTTTCATGGATAAGGCTAACTTACAGATGCATGGGGTGACTAATCCTTGGGCAGCATTGACCATACAGGTGTGGGAGGGAGGTTTGCTTCAAACACAAACTTCACAGGGGGATCAGTAAGCTAACCCATATATGTTCCTGTTTGGACTTTGCCGCTATTAAACTGGACCTAGGCTTTACACGATGGGAGAGAAAGGGACTTCTCACTATAGGGCAACTTTCTGATGGGGGGGACACTCAAGACCTTTCCTCAGTTATGTTGAGAATTTGGTCTAGTTACCCAATACTTTTTTTTAGGTATTTACAAGTCTGTCACTACCTAACTGAAGGGACTACAAAAGACATGCTTCACATGGAGGAAAAACCCCTTCGACTATTATTACAGACACTAGTGGCCCAATCCCGAGCTAAAAAAAAGATATCTGCGTTCTACAGCATGTTATGGAACTTAGAACCAGATCAATTATTGGACAGTAAGAGAAGGTGGGAAAATGACACAGGTCTCACATATCAAGCACAGGAATGGGAGATGGTTTGGAGAGGGATACATAAAACCACTGCTTCACCTCATGGTGGGACCATTCTCACCCCCCCAAGCAGACGGTAGTATGGTATTTTCGTACTCCCACCATCTATAAACATTTTGGATCACACTCATCTGATCTATGTTGGAGGGATGGGTGAATTAGGTACTCATACACATATATTTTTGGAACTGTCCCTTAATTGAGGACTACTGGGGACAGGTAGCAAATATAGCTGGGAAAATATTGGAAGTCCCTCCGCCAAATCAGTTTAAAAATTGGGTTTTGGGCATTCTGCTTCCAGGCTTAACAGGCAAAATGAAAAAATATCTATACAACATATTGGTTGCAGCAGCAACCAGAGTAATTACCCTATTATTGTTGATCCTGACTCTTCCCACTATGCAGTTATGGCTGAAAAACTGCCACAGAATACAGGATGATGAAAAAAGTGACAGAGCAGTTGAGGCTACATCAAAAAAACTTCAAAAGCCGCAGGCGCCCCTTCTTTCACTACCAAGCAGATATGGAAGGCCGAGATGTTGCTGACATTATAACCCAATTATTTTAATAGTGGCTGGATCATACACCTGACTAAAACTGAGTTAAGGGTCATTGTTTGATCTAGACAAGTTGAGATTTATTCCTGGGCCCAGATATTTAAAAGGGTTGCGCATGGCGCAACCCACTGATGAGCCCCAGCGCGATATTCAAAAGGGAAAAGTGCACGGCACAAATCCCGATGTGCCGGAGCGCATCAGTAATGTATGCAGGCACAGGTAGGGGGGGCGTTCCCATGCATACTCTGCACAGCCCAATATTCAGCTCGGGATGTGCAGAGCTATACATGCGCAACCCCTACCTGCGCCAGCACAAATTTGATCCAAAAAAAAGGAACAACGGATGGCCACCCACAGGTGAGCTGCCGCATTGCAGGGCGCAACATGGCAGCTTCCACCTGTGGGTGGCCACTCAAGTTGGCTGCTACCTGGCGGTGCTTCTCCATGCCCGATCACGGCATGTGTTAAAAATGAAGAATGCTGTCCAATATCCCTGGTGGTCCAGTGGACTGCTGTGTGCCCGATCGCGGCATTTGTCATAAAATAAATAAATATTCCCAATATCCCTGGTGGTCCAGTGGACTGCTATCTGCCTGATCGCGGGCATCTGTATATAAAAGAAATAAGTCCAATAACCCTGGTGGTCCAGTGGACTGCTATCTGCTGAATTGCAGGCATCTGTATAAAAAGGAATAAGTCCACTACTTTGTGGTACCAGTGGACTCGCTATCTGCTCTGATCGCTGGCATCTATATGTAGCAAACATTAGTGTTCTATCCCTAGGTAGTTTTCTCCACCCCGCCCACCGGCGAGCCCCACTGCCCGCCTCCCCTATCACGGTGTGCGAGCACCCCACCCATTTGCCGCCCCATCAGCCCCGCCGACTGACATTGTCGGGCTGTACGCCATTGGTTCACAGCATGAGCCAATGGGCGTGCAGCCCATACTGCACTTTCATTCACATATCTGGAATGTGTAGTGCACGACGTACGCCATTGGCTCATGCTGTGAACCAATGGGCATACAGCCCCACTGACAGTGTCAGTTGGTGGGTGGTGGGTGGGTGGTGGGTGGCAGGCGGGTGGGGTGCTGCCGCCTGCCGCTGACGGGGGAGCGGAGTGGTGGGTCTCGTGGGCGGGTGGGAGGGGTACCCCAGACCACCAGGGATATTGGACTTATGTCTTTTATATACAGATGCCCACGATTAGCAGATAGCAGTCCACTGGACCACCAGGGTTATTGGACATTTATTTCTATTTTTTACAAATGCCCGTGATTGGGCTGTGGAGCACATTGCCGGCTGCAGGGGGCGTCGGTCCCCGACGGCTGCTGCCTGGCAGGGTGCCAGGCGCAAGTCATCGGCGATCGTCGTACCTGCATGCAAATGGGGACATAATGACATGCAAATGGCCCCATTTGTGCCTTGCAAACATTATGGCCCCATTTGCATGTCAAGTGTTGAATATCACGGTTGCTGTGCACAGCCCAATGGAACTTGCGCTAGTGCATCCCCTTGGTCCACTCTGGCCACTTGCGCTGGAGCAGTGCCACTGCGCCATGCACACTGTGGGTGGCAAGGGTGCGATATTCAATGCTGCTAAGCCATGGTGCAGCTCCATTGAATATCGCCCAGTCCACACCCCTGTGCAGCCAAGTTGAGCTGCGCCCAAGCTTGCGCCACAGCCTGGCGCAGTTTGAATATCTGGGCCCTGGTGTCCATCCTCCCTCTCTCTCGATTTATTATATAAGGTTGTAAATAGACCTCTGTGCTACATGAGATACAACATATGCCCCCAAACTTGTTACCGTTTTCATAGGTTCAATTGAAATTGAGCATTTATGTTCACAATAACACAAACCCAAGCCAGAATTCAATTCCATTTAGTCTTTCACAGTTATACAGTATGGCATTTGCCTTATGTGTGTTTTCACTGTTAAACCATTTGGAATTTACGCAAGTTTACAGCTCTGCTTACCTGCTTGTACTGTCTGTTTACCTGTATGTTATTTTTACCCTGGGTGCCTCTGAAAAGGATCTCCGGCCCAGGGGCCTACCCGTCAACAAAATTCAATAAATAAATAAAATATGTTCCTGCTAATTCCACTCCCCATATTTATTGTTTCTAATAGGTTTTATTTAAGTTGACATTTAGTGTTGTGTTTAAATTATTGGTTACGTTGATAATTGTTAGGACATTTTTCATGAATATTCAAGTTGATATGTTTTACTGGTACATCATGGTCAACAAAAAGTATGGAAATTTGGTTATGAATCAGTTGGTGTATCTATATTGTTTTGTTTTGTAAATTGAATGTCATTAATTACTTGGACAATATCAATAAAATTTAATTAAAATAATACCTTAACCTATCTAAATGGGCCCGTTTAGCTAGATTCTGGTGTTTTTATTTTAATTATGCCTAGAAATCTTTATTCTGGCACCCTAAAATTCTGTATGCTCAGCTTAGCAAGAGGACCCATTTTTCACTTTGTCAGCCAAGAATTCTCCTGTCATACACAAAGTAGTCATGACAAAAGAATTTGTTTTCAGCTCACAGTGAAAACCTCACAAATTTACTTGCTCCCTCCCCCTTCAAGTTGAGCCAGCACTCACATGTGCTTACCGACACCTTTTTCTTTAAGTAGACTGGGGTGTCCACAACCAGTACTACTTTTTACCACCCCCCTCCCTACCAGATCGCCCATCCTCCAATACATAGATGGTGGCACTGGGGTGCCAAGTCCCCAGTCCCCAGTCCCCAGTGTCAGTTATGATCCCCTGTAAAAAAAAGAACATCCGTTGTTGATTTTATTTTAAGTTTTCACCTAAAAAGAAGAAAATGGTCTCTTGTTTATTTTGGTCACCACAACACCCCCCACCCTGACCTCCCATCCCCCACACACACTCACTTACCTAAAGATGGTCCCACTTCATAGATCCATTCTCTGATTGGAAGGAGTCTCCTCCTAGAACCATGACTGCGATATAAGTAAATAAGGTAAGTCTGGGTAATGTATTCCATCACGCTTTGAACCTTTAATCACAGCATTGTCATTTTTAAATATTTTACACCAACTTTTCAGCTTGGCCTTTTGGGACCCTCCTCTTGAACAAGGTAGGTGAAATTTTTCAAATCCATCTTGAAAGGTGATTTTGCGGTTACAGTTGCCCCTCGCTAGAAGCGAACCGCGTTATAGCAAATATCGGTTATAATGAACAAGATCTCTGGCTCCCGTTTTTTCACTCCACTATGTGGCGCTATAAAAGCACATAATTTGACAGATCTGTAGATGCCAACAATGAAGCACTCAGGTTACTCTGTTTCCGCCAAGCTTGCTATTCATGATAGACTAAAGGCTGGTGAAAGTCTGGCCAAACTAGCATCAGAGACAGGTTATAGCAAATCAACAATTTGTATCTGCAGGAAGCAGGAGGAATCCTTATGCTATTTTGTGCAGGACTCTGAAGAAGCAGATGCTCTGAAGTGGAAAAAGCTCTGACGGGCTGATGAAGCAGAGATCTCACAGTAGCGTTCAAGTGGCATTCCTGTCTCTGGCAGCATAGTCAGAGAAAAGGCAAATCAGTTTGCCAAAGAAATTTACGGGGAGTCTTCCAAATTTAAATCATCAACCAGAGATTGATGACACTGCTGAGATAGTTCAGATAGCCACATAATTAAACTTGTTGGATCAGACTGACTCAGAGGCTTCAATTGATCAGTGGCTAACAGGCAGCGACAATGCAGATACTGTTGAAATCATGACAGACGCTGAGATACTATCTTTCATTTCCAGTCAGCATGAAGGAGCTGAAGAAAAAGACTTCCAAGGAAGACAAGGATGAGGACTGTGACGATGACTGTGAGATCCCCGCTCACCCTGATGCACATGGGTTTTCCAGCCAAGAAGTTGATCCTATTAAAATAATCCAGCTTAGACAGCTGGTGTCATTTGCTAAAGATGTCACTGCCACTGGCCGGTGGCACTGAGGGTTGAGGCACTGGATGCCACACCTACTCCACGCCGCGATCAGGTTCCGGGAACAGACTCGGGTCGTCTGAAGCGAGAATTAGAAGCTGAGAGGTAGGACTGAGCGTCCCAGGAGACTGCTCTCCTCTTGCCAGGGGTGCTGCGTGTGTCAGCACAACAAGAGGGGTTCGCCCATGCCTGCTGCTTGGCTGCCTCCTCGGAGGTGGAGACAGCTGCTGCACCCATTGCATGGGTGAGGGTGTGGGGAAGAAAATGGAGGAAAAATACTGGGACCTGGCAGGACCCATGATGGCCCCGATGGGCTGTAGGATGTACCTCTCCAAGGGGGGGGTCAAAGCCTCCTCCAGGTCCACAGAGGTGGCACAAATAATGTGATAAAAAAAATGTTGCTGCCAACCGGTGCTCGTGACAGCTGAAGATGACCGACTTCTTCGGTACAGCCAAGCAGTAAATAGTACACACTGTACAGTTACACTGAGCACAAGCAAGTGAAAAAAAAAAAAGCACCAAGCACAAACATCATAAGCACTCCCCCCACCACCTGCCATGCCAAACTACAATGCGGCAAAGCTACACTGGCTATTAGAGTATTAGTATATTACGATTGTGCCCGATAGCGTCCCTCGTTGTAATGAATAGCGTACTATAATGAACTGCTACATTGGCTCCCAAGCCATTACGTTTATAGTGAGGGGTGATTGTACTCTGCAAAACCACCTTTTGGGTGGGATTTAAGCAATATACCCTGACAGGGAGTGGGTATATGGGTGGATTTACCATGTCAGGTGTGGTTCGGTCATGAGGCATAGCTGAGTGACTTAACCACACCAGAAGTGATAAATCCACCCATATACCCATTCCCTGGAGGGGGTATATTGCTATTATGCTATTGGAGGCAGTATAGTGTAGTGGTTTAAGGCTCTAAGCTGCAAACCTGGAGACCTGGGTTTGAATCCCACAGCCCCCACTTACATACTGTGTGACCCTGAGCAAGTCACTTAACTTCCTTGTGCTCCCAGGTCGCACCTGGAAACAAGCTTCTGCTTAGTGTGCCTTTCCTGGTTAAACAATTTCCCCTTTCCCTATTATACAATGTTTGTTTTTTGTGTGTTAAAAAAACTGAAAGAAATTTTTTCCACATTTTAAATAATTTTTGTTGTTGTTATTTGGTACGTGAGAATAAAATAGTTCGCTGTTGTTCAGTTTGCAGTACCTGATAGTTTTCACTTTTGAAGTCCCCTGGTTTAACCTGCTGCTGCAGACAGAACCATTTAATGTGGCAGTGTCGCTTGTAGAAGACACTGTGGAGTGGGACTGAAAAGGAGGGGTTTTTTTTAACGCCTTTTTTGCATGTGAAAAATTGAGAGGCCACCTGGTGCACGTGGCTAACTGTCGCAGTTGTGAAGTGTGAAGCTTCCGTAGGGTTTTGGTGGTTTGGGGCTGTGAGAGGAAGCGTTCAGGAGATGGAGAAAGAGGGCAGAGTTCCGGTAAGAAGGGGGCTCTTAAAAAAAATAATTTTAGGTGGGAATACAAAATAGAAGAAGGGGTAGTTTTTTAGTGTGTGGTCAGGTTAATTGGGGCTGCTGGACTGAAGAGGGAGCGGGACTGGAGTAGTTTTCACTGTGGGTGGGTACTGTGATGAAGCCTCTTGCTGTCATTTGCAGTCTTTGGCAGGCTTGCATTTAACATGTTTGGAGTGATTTGGGGCAGTTCTTGATGCGCGGCTGACAGGTAGCTGGCACCTTTCCAGTGGGTATACTGGAGGATTTATAATGCTGGAAAGATGCCAGCCAACCAATCAGAGTGCAGTATTCTCATGTTTGTATTTAGCCCATTGTATAATTGAAAATTTTCACCTATCAGGTTCATAAGGTGGGTCATAAGATTGTGCTGAAAATTGGGTGGAAAAATATGGTAAAATTATGAAGTAATGAATGACCGCTAAAATATTTCGATGTTCAAATCATAACGTTGCTAATTTTCAATATGTTTCCACCAAAGTTTCAATGTGGCCTTTTTGGGACTCCACCTCATGAACAAGGCAGGTAAAATTTCTGTCCATATCTGGACTGAGTAGTACAGTATGGGCTGCATGCCCATTGGCTCACGTTGTGAACCAATGGGCGTGCAGCTCCTGACAGCTGTCAGTCAGTGGGCGATGAGGCGGCAGGTGGGTGGGGTGCTGCCGCCCACCGGCTGGGGGGGAGCGGGCGGTGGGGCTCAGTAGGCGGGTGGGGAGGGGGGTACACTAGACCACCAGGGTAATAGGAGTATGTTATGATTTACAGATGCCCACGATCGGGCAGCGATCGGTCCACTGGACCACCAGGAATATTGGACGTGGGAGGAGTTACTATACCAATGCCCGTGATTGGGCACATAGTGGTCCACTGGACCACCAGGGATATTGGACGTGGGGGGATTATAATACCGATGCCTGCGATCGGGCAGAGTGCGGACCACTGGACCACCAGGGATATAGGATGGGGGCTTATTCTTGGAGACAAACGCCCGTGATTGGGCACATAGTGGTCCACTGGACCACCAGAGATATAGGAGAGGGGATTTAGCTACAGGGATGCCCGTGATGGGGCATGGGGGGGCACCGCCAGGTGCGGCAGGATCTCGGGTGGCCACCCCCAGGTGGCAGCTGCCATGTTGCGCCTGCAATGTGGCAGCTCTGCCTGTGAGTGGCCATCACTTGTTCCTTTTTTAGCTTAACTTTGTGCAGGCGCGGTAGGGGTTGTGCATGCATGACTCTGCACATCCCGGCTGAATATCGGGCTGTGCAGGTTATGCATGGGCGCCCCACCTGCGCCTGCATACATTACTGATGTGCTCTGGCGCATCAGGATTGTGCAGCGACTTTTCCCTTTTGAATATCATGCCAGGGTGATTCAGTGGGTTGTGCATGGTGCAACACTGTTGTGCCATGCAACCCTTTGAATATCTGGGCCTATATATATATGTATATATATATGTATATATATATATACTGTATATTTTTTTTTTTTTATACAACACATGTTTTGAGATAACTGGCTAATGAAAAGTGATGTTTCTGAACACGAAGCAAGCAATGGTACCAAACAGGATGGGTGGTATTGGGCAATACCAGATGGCCCAGGGGCATCTGGTATTGACACTGCAGGTGGAGAGCCTTATAGCCTCTAGGAAGTCCAGTATTGCCCATACCACCCACCCTGGAGGGTATTACTGAACTTAGAAAATGGGCTACATGTGTCATATTCTATAGGATTACCAAAAATCAATAATGCTATAAAAATTATTACAAATTAATTTTTAGTCCTGTTTTTTAGTAATGTAGTCCCTCTACTGCTGTATTAGCCAGTAGAGGGTACTGCACTGTTTGCTAGGTATTTTTTGGTTTAATTTATACTTTTAACCTGGGTGCTTGAAAATCTGCTTTTTCCCTCTTAACTTTCTTTTCAGTTGTGAAGCCTCTGTGTCTGTTGTGTTTCCTCCTCCAGTCTTCATCCTGATGTCCATGGTCTGTTTCTGTACCACTGGCTCGATGATGAGACCAGCAGTACTTTCTCCAATTCTGTGGCCACAGATGGAGGCATGCTGCTGGTTTGTGGTGGAATGGAGAGTGGACAGATGTCCAGAGGATGGGGACAGCATTTCTGAATGTACAGGAGAAGGCTGAAAGGGCATACATTCATAGGACAGGAACAGCACTGTTACATGAGGCATTTGATTTTTACATTAAAAGCAAACAAACAGGAACACAAATATTTTGGGTGGATCTAGGAAGAATCGGCTCTGGTGTATTACAATAACACTGAGACTGTTTTACTGTAGGCATGTAGCTGTGTTTTAATTTGATTACTAATCATAGTTTGTGGTGGTGGTCGTGATGGGGGGTACTCGCTAATCGAGACAAAAAAGTGGTTGCGATTCTTTTACAGTTCAACTTTGGCACAGTGATTTCTGTTATGTGGTGGCAGATTGGGCTGGCACTTGTTCTTTGCCAGGCTCTACAGGTACTTAATGTACCCTCCTGGCATGGCTCTCAGCCAGTCAGATAGCTGGACGTCTTCAGCCCATTAAGATAATAATATCTTTTCAGGATGCCTATGTCATAGTAATATCTGTCCTAGTACCACTATGTCACAATACATTTTTAAATAGAAGTAGTAGTAGATCTTGGAACAAACCACTCCAAAACAAGTATAAGTATAAAATGGGAAGACTAAATCCTGCTTCCTGATTGGTTATTACCTGTGCATGAAATCTGTTCCATGCACAAGTAACAAGTTCATAAGGCAGGACCGCATTGTAGAAAAAAAAATCAGTGAGCCGTTGGAATGCTCATTTTTGAAATGCTGACATTTTCCACCCCTCTCTAATGCTAATCATCTTGGACTTGCATGATCAGAGAAAATCTGGTGCCTGATTTTACGTGACACCAGCGCAACTCGCGCTACGCTTTTATCCCCTTGAACCAGAAAAAATATAGAAGTGCTTAATAAAAATGATAAAATGGTCAAGAAGAAAAAAATTCATAGGCCTAGCAAGGTTTACAGAACACAAAAGAAGAGACCTGAGCACACCTGAGAAAGAAAGAAAAAAGACATGGACCAGAAGGATAATATTAACAGGCTAATGGTAACTTTCCCAGAGAAAAATAAGCAGCGACTTACATTTTTTTCCTTTCACCAAGCTGCTTACTGTCAGGCATTGCAGTGGTTTGGAGTGACCATTCCCTTGAGTTTCCTGGGCGCTCGCCTGTTGAAGTCACTTCGCTTTCAGTTTCTGTGGTAGAGATGACCAAAACCTTTGTTCATTTTTTAATATAAAACTGAGTCTTCAAGAAGAAGTACAGGGACTGCTGGCATAGTACATTTTGAACTTGACACTGTCTCGGTCTGTCCCTACCACAGATCCACAGAAATTGGACAGTATGCATATCGGTCTTCCTAGCAACACACAAACACAGTGGCTCTCATCTCTCATAATGTGCCTCTGTTTTGTTAAAAAAGACAAGGAAAGAAAGAAACAGCTGCCTTTCAACATGAATGATTGCGTTGGGGGGATTGGAGGGCAGGGAAACTACTGATAAACTACAACTAGGAATCCACATTGGGTAAAAGACCTAAATAAAGGCAGTAAACTGAATCTAGTCTCAGTAGGCAGAAGGACAATTTTACTAAAAAAGACACATTTATTTCAACTTTGATATGATAAAAAATATTTATTTTAATAATCAAACCTATTTTAAAATTAAAAGGCCATTTTATAAGTGCAATAAGACACTCTGGGGGTGTGCACGGAACAGATTGTACCGCACTTCCAGGGGCTGAAGGCACTTGGTCTATGGTTCATGCCTCACTACACCCTTGGGCATGCAGTAAAATCTGTTCCATGCACACACTGTCATATTTTACTGCTTACATAGAACACTGTGATTGGCTAGCTTCTGAATTCTGCTTCCCATCTCCAAGCCTTGCAGCAACTGTAAAAGAAGCAGAAAGTTAGTCACACATTGCAAAGTTGCAAGTACTTTTTCACATTCCCAGTCATGTTTATCTCAAACATTTGCCTGTATAAACAAAACATGACCTGGCTGAATATATCATATTTATCTTGATTTAAGGCCAATGATATTAAGATATGTCAAAAATCATAATATCATTGGCCTCTTATGAATATAAATATGATATCCTCAATCAAGTCATGTCATATCCCATATGGGATATGCAAGGGGCTGACTCAAAATATGCAGTTTATCTTCAAGTGTGAGGCGGCAGGACCATAACTCACAAGTGGCAGAGCCATGTGTGAGTTATGAAAGTCCTGCCCACTCACAAGTGATGATAAATTGCCTGTCTTGAGTCAGGCTATTGTATGTTTATTACAACATTAATTTACAAGTTATAACTTTTAAATCTGCAGTTTGTTTGAAAATGTTGCTGTTTTTCTTTAATTTTGACAGTTTCAGTCCTGCACTAGGCATTGTGAATTGCTGCTTTCTGACTGGTTCACTATTCCATTGTTTTATTTATTTGTTTATTTAAATTTTGGATAGCACCTTTGAGCCAAGGTTCATTTACAAAGGTTCCACGTCAATAAAAACAGAACAACAGTGCATAACAGGATATGACAGTGCATTACAGGACACAACTTAATTACTAAGACATAAAAATATAGTTAAGCAAATTGCAAGGCAGCCAGTGGTATTGTCAGGGTAAATATCGAGCATAATTCAATAGGCTAACATAGACTAATATGAATACACTTTGGGAGAAAAACTGGGAAGCAGCAGTAGCCATGATAGGCACAGGAGATGGGCATTATAGGTGGGAACAGGAGAAGGAGAAGAATGGTGGGGGGGGAGGGATCAAAGAACAGGGTTGGAGGGGAAGGGATAATGAGGTAAGGGGATAGGGGCTGAAATAGACCTAGACAGGAGAGCATAGAGAGAGAGTAGAGGGAGGGAAGGAGGCAGTATGAGTGGAGTAGGGAGGGAGATGGAGTGGATGCAGGGGCTATGGGGAGCAGGGAAAAGAGATGGAAGAGGAATGGGGAGGAAAAGGTGAGACTGGGGAGGGGTAGACAAAAAGGGAAGTAAGAGGTGTGGCAGTAATAAAGTGAGATTTATGGGAAGCAATCACATGTGGCCCGGGCAGTGAGGTAATGGCGCAGATTCTGCTTGAAAGTGCCAAGCAATGAAAGGTTGGTTATTTCTGTTGGCAGCAAGTTGATCCAACTTGAGGCTCTGTATTTGAACGAGCATTGTCCTTGAGTGGTGCGTCAGTGGGGTACTGAAAAATTTGAGATTCTGAACTTCTGGTAAGGCGGGAGGCACACTAAGGATTCAGAGTATTAAGTACCCAAGGGGGCATGAGACCCAAAGAGATCTTTTTAGCAAGGATGCAGGGTCTGGTATCTGAGTTTACCGTTAGTTGGAGCCAGTTGGCTTGCTCACAATGATGACAGTAACCTTAAGACTACACCATTATGACAGCAGAAACAGCAATATTTTATCATATGTTACTATTACTGATGTCACTTGTTAAGATATCTTTTTTATCATGTCAGTTTTTACCCCCGCTCCTGTTGCATATGTAACCCCTAGGTGGTGCTACTCCTAGACTTACACTCCTGCCTACTACCTGGGACGTAGGTTGAGGGGGTCTGGGTTCCCAAACTTTACTTAGACTGGTTCTTTCCATTAAGGTTTTACAATGCTCAGTGCCTCCACTCAGAGTATGCTTTTTAAATGGGCTAGCTGTTACCTGGTACAACTCCCTGAGATGTTATACCCCCCACAATTACCATTTGCCACCCCAGCACATTACCCAATAAACAGTTCCCCACATTTCAGACATTTGGTAATTAATGATGCTCTCTAATAATATGCTCATGACAACCTTTTGCAAAACAGTAACAATAATATTTATTTAGGGGACATAGGCGTAGGAATGGGGAAACAGGAGGAGTAGAGGTTATGTAGCATTCTATTTTACAAATGCACACTTGATTGGATTGGATTAGTTGGTGCTGGTGAAAACCTCCAGGTGGGTGACTACCAGATTAAGCAGAAAAGAAATCACATTTTAGACCAACAGGAATGGCACCCAGAGCCCTGGCTATCTAAACTGCATTAAGCAGATGGAACACATTTTATTTTCCCACCACTGATACCGATTCCCAGACATGTATGAAACCCCCGCAATCTCACACTATACCCTGGGTACTCAGTTACCAAAGTCCTGGATGGTTGCAGACCTGGTGGATGTTGCAGCTGGTGGCATTGGTTGGCTTTGATTTACAGAAGATAAGGATTTTTAACTTTAAAGCATTTTAACAAACAACTTTTGACTTTTGGCAGAAGTGTAGGGGTTGCCCTGCTTTTGGCAGTAGAGCAGGGATTGCCCTGCATGTAGCAGACTGAACAATTCAGAAGGAGGTAACCAGCCGGTTACACTGATGGGAACATGGATTGGCAATCCTGAATATTCAGCACATTCATATGTTTGTCGCATTCAGTACATTTACATTTCAAGACATAATCATGAAGGGTGGAACACTGTCAGTACAACCTGAAATTTACTTTCTGGGTCTCAGTACATTAATGTGGTAGTGCAGCCTTGGCTGAAACATAGAAACGAGAATTTGATGGCAGATAAGGACTGCTTGGCCCCACCTAGTCTGCCCATTTCCCTACCTATTGGATAAGCTGCAGATCCTAGTTAACCAACAGCCTACTTCTTCCTACCTCCCACCAGAATTGCCTTATTTCTGTCCCATGCATTCTTGAATTCCCCCACTGTTTTTGACCCCATAACCTTCTCAGGCAGGCCATTTCATGTGTGAAAATGCTTCCTCACATTGCCCCTGAGTCGTCCCTCTGTCTTCAAATTGTGTCCCCTTGTTCTTGCACATCAGTGTTCGGATGCATTAAGAAAATCACAGTGACACTTTCATGAGCAGATGTCCTAAAATGCCTATGTTGAAAATTGTGTGATGAAACTCCATAAAATGACTGTGTTACGAGCGTACGTTGTGCAGTTTCCATACATCCTTGTAACTTCGCAAATTAGAAATATTTTCATGCCTGATTTTCAACACTGGCATTTTTTCACACTTCCTTATGACCAGTACAGCTGTCATTTCTCACATCCTGGCCAAAATGTGTTTTCGCGCTTCCGGCACAGAATAGCGCAGTCGCTTTCGGAAATCAGTGTTTGGGACAGATTAGGATTGAGCGAGTGAGAGAGGAGGAGTGACCGAGTTCAACTGAGCTCTGTCGGGACTGCTGTGGATTTCTTTGTGGGCAGAAAAAGGTGCCAATGCAGGCAGGAACCCAGTACAAAAGGGCAACCTGCAGCGCCCGGAGAAACAGAACGAGCAAGTGAGGAAGGGAGAGAATGAGCTCAATGGAGCTCTGCTGGGACTGCTGCAGATTTCTTTGTGGACAGAAAGGCACCAACCCAGGCAGGAGCCCAGTACAAAAGGGGCAGCTCTGCAGCGCTGGGAGAAACAGAACGAGTGAGTGAGAGAGGAGGAGGAGCGAGTTCAACAGAGCTCTGTTGGGACTGCTGCAGATTTCTTTGTGGGCAGAAGGGCCAACAGAGGCAGGAGCCCAGTACAAAACGGCAGCCTGAAGCATCAGGAGAAACAGAATGAGCGAGTGAGAGAGGGGAGTGAGCGAGCTCAATGGAGCTCTGTCGGGACTGCTGTGGATTTCTTGTGGGCAGAAAAAGGTGCCAATGCAAGCAGAAACCCAATACAAAAGGGCAGCCTGCAGAGTCAGGAGAAATAGAATGAGTGAGTGAGAGAGGGGGCGTGAGTGAGCTCAATGGAGCTCTGCCAGGACTTTACAGTTGCCCACACTCCCACCCAGTGTCCTCTGTGGTCCTGTATTACAGCAGGGTCTCTGGAGTGGAGACAAAGCAATGATCGGCTACTTGGATTGATGTAATAATACAGATTTAGTTGTTCTGTTTCTTTCTCTAACTGACCTAAGTACTGAGCTATACTGTTATGATTGCTGTAATAATACATATTTATTTGTTCTGTTTATTTCTTTAACTGAGCTGAGTAATACTTAAACTGCAATAGGATTTCTAACTGGGCTAAGTGGAACTATACAAGAGCCGAGAACAAAAAGTATAGTACCTGAGGGGTGAAAAACAGACAAGGAGGCTTTAGGATTGCTACAGTAATACAGTATCTAATGGATGAGATTTGAGACTGAATTACCCGGGGCACATGACAGTTCTTAGACATCGCTCTTTCACTTCCAAATACCTAAACAGCACATATAAGCAATCAACATTTGGCATTGACAAATGCTTGTTTGTATTTACGATTGGTAGGAGGGTAACCCTGGGTAAGGTTCAAGAGTGGGCGAATCACCTTAGAATAGTTTTTTATGAACCTGCGGTAGTAGCCACAGAACCCCAGGAAACATAGTTCCTTCAGATTGTGGTGCTAGGGCCAAGTAGTCGGTGCTTCAACCTTACTGGGATCAGTCTGTATCCCTTCTGTAGATACTATATGCCCCACATACTTCATGGAGGTTTGGAAAAACTGGCACTTGTCAATGGACAGCTTGATGCCGAAGTCTTCCAGTCGGTCTAGGACTTTAAACAGTCGGTTCTCATGCTCCTCTAAGGTGCTCCCAAACTCAGTGACATCATTCAAGTACACCAGGCATTCCAGCAAACTCATATCTCCCACCACACGTTCCATCAGTCACTGAAAGGTGGCCGGGGTGCCCGATATCCCCTGTGGCATCCTCAGAAACCCGTAGAACCCCAGTGGACAGATGAAGGCTGTTTTCTCATGGTCTTCTTGGGCCATCGGGATCTGGTAGTATCTGCTGCGAAGATCCAACACCGAGAACCATTTGCTCCCATTCAAGCAGTCCAGGGCATCTTGTATATGAGGCATAGTGTATTGGTCTGAGATGGTCTGCCGGTTCAGGGTTCGATAATCAACACACATCCTCACAGACCCATTATTCTTATGCACAACCACAATGGGAGAGGCGTATGGGCTCCTGGATTCTTGTATCTCACCAGCAGTGAGCATTTCCTGCAGGTGTCTTCTCACATGATCTATGTCTGCTGAGGCTAGGTGTCGGGACCTCTCTCTCGAAATGGCCGTTCATCGTGCAGGCATATGTGATGCTCCGCACCCTGGACTCAACCCACATCCCATTCCTTCAACGAAAACACTTGGTCTCTCTGGGCAAGTCTCTTGCTAATTCTAGCCTTCCATTCAGCTGGCAACAGGGAGTTATCAAAGTCAAGCAAGTCTGGGGTCACTCTCTCCTTCTCACCAGGGTGCTTGTTGCTGGACAATACTGCAGTGTCTGTGCAGTGTAATGTAGCTAGGGTGCACCCTCTGTTCACCTGGATCTCCCGATCTGACACATTGTAAATCTGAAACATCACTCGTCGTGCATAGGCATGGGCACGAGCAGGCAAGATGCTGGGCTTGAACAATAATCCTTCTGCCAATTTTCCATCGCCTGGCACATCCAACATCAGTATTTTGTTCTTGACATCTTTCCGGAGGTGGACCTCCCCTTGAATGGTACACTGGATGTTAGGGGCCAGTACCATTGAATCGGGATCCTTCTTCCACATGATCCCCAATGGTTCATCCTGGTCTACTTCTTCAGGTTTCTGTTGCAAATCATAGGCCCTCTTGATCAGAGACAGAATTCTCAGGGCCCTCTCCGTCCGTCGCCCTTGTTTCTCGTGACAGAGTTGTGCCAGTCTCCCAAACATATGGGTGTTTGTCCCAATTAACAGGGGGACCCCATCATACAGTTCTGTGGGGGGGACACACTAGGGCCAATATCTCTACTTGCTCCTCTACACCCGTTACAGTTGCCGGAAAAGACAACCAGAGGTGGACATACCCTAGGTAGGGGTAGGACTTGTCGCTCAGGCCCCACACATGTAGGCCTTCCAGGGATTGCAAAGGCACATCAGATAAGTGTTTGTCATACCAGTCCTGGAATACAATGGCCACTTCGACCCACTGTCAAGCACAGTCCAGTATGAACACCATTCACTGTCACCGTAGTCTCCATAGAAGGGCCCACTATTTTGGACCAGTCTGGAGAGGCAGTAGCAGAGGCCTGGACAGACGATTTTGCCACAAACAAATTTGAGTTAGGGTTTCTTGAACCCTCACTGTGGTCATTTGGGCACCCTTGGCCATTGATTTGCTTTTCGAGCTCCCTTGGAGTCGAGGACCAAGATAGTGGAGATAAACAAAACAGTCCTTACTGCAAAGAAGGCAGGTTAGACAAACTACATTATCATTATCACTCTAAATGATTTTCAGCAAATAGTTACATCTTCAACAGAGCTGCCTCTTGGATTACTTATGACTGCAACCCAGGCAGCTCTTAAGAGACAGTACACAGAGGCTATACAGGCACTCTCTGGCAATCACATTTAAACTGCTAAAATGCAGGACACCAGCCTGGCAGTGAGCATTTAGGCAAGCTCGAGGAAGACTTTTGGAACCCCCATTTGTAGCGGGTTACTTATAGTATGTATATCATATATGTATATAGATATACTGTATATATATATAAATATATATATATATATATATATAGTGAGAGAGAATAATGCCTATGCAGGTGTAGATAGAGGATTTTTCACACACTCAAGGGGTGTGATAATCCATAAATGGGTTTATGAGATTATCACATACCAAGGGTGTGAAAATCCTCATAAGATAAACCTTGCATGGGCATTATTTTGTGTTAACCCTGCATGCATGTGCAAGCTAACATCTTAATATGGGACTCGCTGCTACACCTGCAAATTTATTTCCAGTGTGACTGAGATTCGGGGCCTAGAGGTGTTTTCACATCACCAAGGAGTTCTCATGCACCTCCACTAATGTGGTGTATTGTATTCTTTGCAGGAAGTGTACAGCTATTTACATCAGAGAAACTGGTAGGCATCTTGCTAACTGTTTCAGGGAACATTACAGAACAGTCAGGAATGGTGAAACTGCTAAACCCATTGTATCCCACTTTATCTCCAGGGACCACAATGTCAATGACCTTTCTGTTTGTGTCCTTCAGCAGGGCTTCTGGGATCCTGACCATAGAAAAACATGGAAGCCAAGCTGATCATCCGCCTTGGCTCCCAGCAGCCCTCTGGTTTAAATGATAGACTTATTTTCCACTAACATCTTTCAGCCATCCCTTTTTTTCCCCCTAAAGTCTATTTGTTTTTGTACTCATTTTATTTATTTTTCATTTTCACCACAAGTCTCCATTTCTGTCTCCTTCCCACACATTTGTCACCTTTCAGCCTTCTTACTAGGCCCTGTTAATTAGTCCCCCCGGGAACTTCCTCAGCTCTTTCACTCCCATTATGCTTTATCTTTCCAATCATCACCTTTTTGTTTCACAGATCTCTCTTAATCTTACCATTTATCACTTATTCTCTCTGAGCCTCCCATTTCTTCTTTCTCCACACATATATCTCTCTCATTTTACCTCTCCTCTACACTAACTTTTTTTTTTTTCTCTTTTAGATATTTCCTGAAGAAGACCTAAGGTCAAAACGTAGATTTTTAACTCTATTTTCAGCGTGCATTTAATATAACCATTTTGTTTTGCTTTTAGACCACATGCTGACGCAGTGCCTTGTTTTTGTTTTTTAAATTTGTATGCTACATTTGCTGTGACCCACTATGCCTAATCTGAAATCTCTTCTGAATTCTCTATGATGCTCCTTCATTTCATCTATGTCTGCATTCCCTTCTCATATTTCTAAGCCTTCTCTTGAATTATTTTCTGCCATTTGCTCTAAGACTAAACTCTGCAGTCACTTACAGTTTCTTTCCAAATGCTGCCACCTGGGTATTATTCCTAAAGGTTTCTGTTTGAAATTCCATCCTTGTTCATTTGGATCTGAGACACATGTTTCCTCTACTAATAAACTTTTGAAAACTTTCTCTAGGAAACTTATCACGCACACCATTCTCTCCATAAAACACAGCTGATCTCTGTGGACAAAACCATTCAAAGGCAAAAGGATTTCCTGCAGCGAACGGCTCCCATAACCTTCCTTTTATTAAGCACTGCATCCAAAACCTTAACTCCACTCTCTTCAGTTTCTCAAGGACACCAAATCTGCAAAACTCCAGTCTCACCCAGCAGATCAACAACCAACATGAGCCCTCGAGTCAGACACAACCTAACAATTTGGTATTTTGTATTCCTCCAGACCTTCCCCGACACAAGATGAACAATCACTTCTTAGCAAAGGTCTCTCTTTGTGCCCACACCCAGATATCTTGATGCACCCCAGGTTCAGAGTTGATCTGCAGTGCTTCTGTCGGAGAGTACGCCTTGCAGCTAATTTTCTAATGTGACCTCTTCCACAGATGATGACAGTATCACCAGAACAATGAGGAAATCAATCCTCAGCGAAGTGCATGGACACCCCCTCCAGGACGTTTTGCTGCTGTTGATTATTTTGTTAACCAATGCATGGAAAACACCACTAACTTTAATCTTCATTGCAGGCACAACCATTCCAACCTGACACCTGGTGAGCTTGCAGCCCTCAGATCTCTACAATGTAGGAATGACATTGTTATTAAACCAGCTGTTAAGAGCATAGCTCTCAACCTCCTGCCTCATAAATCAGGGACAAGGCTTAAAAAAATCAGGGACAAAGGACCATAATCAGGGACTCATCTTCAAAATCTCTGCTAGCCATTCAGGAAGTTGGTAAAATAAGGGGCTTAATGTAAAATGCATTTACTGAATAAGAATAGGTCGCTAACTTTAATGTCTGTCATTATTTTGTGCTCACAATCCCCACTGTTCAGTCACGGAAACACAAATTTTAGGAGGGACTAAGGAAAAGTTTGAGGCGAAATCAGGGACGTCCCTAAAAATCAGGGACACTTGAGAGGTATGGATAAGGGAGGTGCTGTTGTGGTCTGGCAAAGGAGCTATACATCACTGAAGCCACATAGCAACTCTCTGACACCAGGTTTTATTCTCTTCCACAGGACCCACAGCTGACTATCAGATTGAGGTAACCACCATCACCTCTGCTATTGAAAACAAAGAACTCCCTGCTTCTGCTAAGAGACTCATAGTTCAGCATCCCCAGACATCCAGGTTTTATCTCCTTCCCAAAATCCACAAAACAGGTAACCCAGGTCGTCCCATAGTGTCTGCCTGCTCCTGACCCACATCCCACATCTCCGCATTTTTGGACGGCCTCATGAGACCCCTTGTTGAGTCCCTGCCCTCCTATGTTAAAGACACTAACCATGCTCTCCAGTTATTTGACAGCTTCAGATTCAGTGACTCTCATCAGCTCATCTTCACCATGGACATCAAATCTCTTTACACAGTGATCCCCCACGATGATGGTCTGACAGCTTTGCAGCATTTCTTGAATAAACGGGAAGCCCAGCAGCCACCCACACACACACTAACTCATCTGGCAGAACTGGTTCTTACACTCAGTGCTTTTTCTTTTAATAACAGTTTTTTTCAGTAGGTCAGTGGAGTTGCCATGGGTACCAAGATGGGTCCCAGCTTTGCTAATCTGTTTGTGGGTTGGGTGGAGGAACGTTTTTTTCTCTCATTCACAGGGACTGTGCCTGAGCTCTACAAACGCTACATTGATGACTGTGTGGGGCCACGCCTGCTCCAGGGAGACCTCCAAGTCTTCCTTGACAAGTTTACACGGCCCATCCTTCCTTCAATACACTGTTGAAGTATCCTCCTCTACACTGCCTTTTCTGGATATCCAGCTGTCAGTCCAGAACACTGGTCTGAAGACATCAGTCTATTACAAACCCACTGACTCTCACAGTTTTCTCTCCACAGCTCCTTCCATCCTAAACATGTCAAGAATGGCCTGTCTTATTCACAGTTTCTTAGACTTTGCAGGTTATGCAGTGAAGAGGATGATTTTGCTGAGCAGACCCAAATAATGCATAGTTTTTTTATCAACAGGGGATACCTAAAGCACAGTGGACAGAGCACTCTCCTGGGTCAGTAACATGCTCCGTAACTTGACCCCACAGGAAGGATACTGTCACACAAGAACAACGTTGAATTCCACTAGTTCTTCCTTTCCATCAGAGCACACTTCTCTTCACAGGATCATCACTAGTAACTTTCCCATTTTGCAAACTGACCTAACATTGGTGCTTCCTTTGCAGAACCACCTATTGCCTCCTACTTGAGCCACCTAACCTCTGGGACTCTCTCTGGTTAAGCAGCCTACCTACTCCTAACAGTTCCTCCGTCCCAGGTACCAAACCTTGCAACAGGACTCGCTGCTACACCTGCAAATTTATTTCCAGTGTGACTGAGATTCGGGGACCTACAGGTGTTTTTCACATCACCAAGGAGTTCTCATGCACCTCCACTAATGTGGTGTATTGTATTCTTTGCAGGAAGTGTACAGCTATTTACATCAGAGAAACTGGTAGGCATCTTGCTGACTGTTTCAGGGAACATTACAGAGCAGTCAGGAATGGTGAAACTGCTAAACCCATTGTATCCCACTTTATGTCCAGGAACCACAATGTCAATGACCTCTGTGTCCTTCAGCAGGGCTTCTGGGATCCTGACCATAGAAAACATGGAAGCCAAGCTGATCATCCGCTTTGGCTCTCAGAAGCCCTCTGGTTTAAATAATAGACTTATTTTCCACTAACATCTTTTCAGCCATCCTTTTTTTTCCGCTAAAGTCTATTTGTTTTGTACTCATTTTATTTATTTTTCATTTTCACCATAAGTCTCCATTTCTGTCTCCTTCCCACATTTGTCACCTTTCAGCCTTCTTACTAGGCCCTGTTAATTAGTCCCCTGGGAACTTCCCCAGCTCTTTCACTCCCATTATGCTTTATCTTTCCCATCATCATCTTTTTTGTTTCACAGATTCTCTTAATCTTACCATTTATCACTTCTTCTCCTGAGCCTCCCTTTCTTCTTTCTCCACATATATATCTCTTTCATTTTACCTCTCTCTACACTAACTTGTTTTTTTTTTTTCTTTAGATATTTCCTGAAGAAGACCTAAGGTCGGAACGTAGATTTTTAACTCTATTTTCTATTTTCAGCGTGCATTTAATATAACCATTTTGTTTTGCTTTTAGACCACATGCTGACGCAGTGCCTTGTTTTTGTTTTTTACAATTTGTATGCTTAATATAAGAATGCCTTTTGAGGGGTATGACACTGTCAGTCCAATGCAGAGTGGTCTGCCAGGGGCACATCAGTGCCACACCAATCATCAGCCAGGTTGATCATGACACATTTTTGGCTTGCTGAGCGGAAACATCCTGTACTTGAAAAGAAAAGCTGACCCAATCATGGGTTGGCTCTTTCCTTTGATGTACGCCGCCCAGCAAGCAGAGCTGATTTGTCATGATCAGCCTGCTGAGGAATTTCAAACATCCAGGAAGAGCTGTGACGTGACCATCTAAACCAGCCAGGCAATGCAATGTCCGTGGGGGGCTGGGCCCCTTTGTCTTGCCTATACAGGCAGCTGCTGTAACATGAGCTGGAGGAGTGGGGTAGTTTATTATGTGGCATGAAATTCTGACTGAGCAAAAGAGAAGTCTTTGAATTGAATATTCTGTTTTTTAAATACATGCTGTAAAAAACAAAAACGTCCACCGATGTCTGTTGCTGTTCCGCCATAACTGTCCCTCCCCCAGGCCCAACCCATATTAGTCTTCCAGCATGTGGGCACCCAATCTCCCATGCTGGCTTCTATCCCCCGCTCAATATAACATTGACACCCCAGTGTTATGACCTGAATTTGTTTAAATAAACCCTGTATGAAAAAAAATCGTACATCATGTATGTTGCTGCAATTAGTGTCCCCCACTGACCTCTATTCAGCACCCCCCAAGCCCTTACTTACCTACTGGGACTCCAATGCCATAATCTTCTCTGGAAAGCAGACACCCACGTTTTCACTCTTCAGCGCTGGACCGTGAACTGAGGAAATCTGGTATGTGGTTCAATGTATTTCAATGGGGTTTTGAATTTAGTGGCATAACCCCCCTAACTGTCCCCCCACTCAACCTTCTTTCTCAGCCCCCCCTCACAAATGTAGCACTGACACTGGGGTGCCCAATTCCCCAGTGTCCCACATGAAAGTCCCTCATATTTCTTGAATTGATGTATCATGGTTTTTTATTGATGGCTGTACCTGCATCAGGCCTTGGCATGTTTTCTCCCCTTCGCACTGACACCAGTCCATCTCTACATCATTCTGACATTGGTCCATCTCTATGCGATTCATGAAAGGACATCTGTACTCACAGGATGTTTAGCCCTAGACCTGTAGGCTTGCATATATGTGTGCCCTGATTTGACAAACTGGTGATGCTTGCAATATTTTCTATGTAGGATGTTGTAGTGTAGTACCCTGAAGCTGGGGAAGCCTTGGGTGACCAGAGCAAATAGCACAGAACAAAATAGGTCCTGGAGGGAAAACACACCCCGGACCTTTAGTTCCCCTGCCCAGCAGCTGTGCAGCCAGAAAGGAGCTGGGTGGAGTGTGACTCCCCGGCCAGGTGCCCTGACCTCCCTGCCAGCAGCACCAAAATCCCAGGACATGGTGGTGAGCGGGCCAAGTGCCCAGCCTTTTCTTTTCTTTTACTAGCACCTTAGGCAACAGGGGGGATAGGAAAGCCAGAGCCACCTTAAAGGGGAAAGGGGACACCAGGGAGCAGAGTACCCCTGAAGCTAATAGGGGCAATAACGTGGCATGAGCCCCAGGGAGGCTAGTTAGGGGCTAGGATCAATAACCTAGGGGAAGCAGAGCCTAGGTAGACCCCTCCCATGGAGCCAGACAGGGAGTGGGGAGGGAAAAGCTAGGAAAGGGATTTAAAAGGCTGAAGGCCCAGATGGATTGGGAATGGAGAAGGCTTCTGGGTGTGGCCAGAGCCCAGAAGGGTTATTGTATTTTATTCTATTTGTTGGGAGCAGAGCACTGCTGGTGCTAGAGGGGCACTGTGTGGTAAAGGCCCCAGGGAGAGAGAGGTAGGTTGGCCAGCCCTTTTGTCTTTCCGTGATTGGTGCCAGGGACAGGGCCAGAGGCAAAGGCATATAGCCATCCTCTGGCCAAGAGAGGCTAAACATGAGGGAAAAGGGTTCATTACAGAAAGCCCCATAGGCCCTGCCACCAGGAGGGTTATGACCCTTAGGGAAGGGTGAGCTCCTGCAGAAATAGCCCAAAGGGGAACATCTTCACAGATGCAGCACGCTTGGGGAGGAACATTGGTTGGTGGCCCAGGTTGCCCATGGCAAGGGCTGTTCGAGCATCACACAGGCTGAACTCTGCATGTTGCCTGCCTAGCACCCCTAGAGACTGCATTTCCAAAAAACTGAACTGTCTGATTAGAAATCCAAACTGTGTGCTTGCTACTGAGCTGTTATCAAATTGTGCCCTGGTGTACCCAACATCCAGCTTCACTTTTCTGGCCTGGATCAGCTTCGCCAGAGCCTGACGCTGGACCCAGGGAGATCCCTCGCCTATCCACCATCTACAACAGATTCATCTCTGGTGATGCCAGCATTTTCCAAAGTCCTGCCACAAGTGTTCCAGCATCAGCCCTGAGATGTTAAGTGGTAGAGAGCCACTAGTGAGGTATCTAGTAGTAAGTCAGCTTAGGAGCCGCCCGGGCTCAAGCTTGAGGGACCCCAGTTGACGTTGTGCATGCCCTGTTATTATTTTGTTGGTCATCCGTAAGTGTACATGTGCCCGTGCCACTCCGCAGAGGCAGCCCAAAGATAATCCCATCTATAGTCACCTTGTTGAGAGGTCATCTGGGGCTGGGGACCTGCCAGTGGTCATTGCTGCTAATTGTCCAGAGAACCATCAGCTGACCAAGAGTCTTCAGCTTCTCACCTGGAGCTGCAGAGGATTGCCAGGTTCTTCCTTGACCAGCTGGCAGTGTTCCTCATTGCATTCTGTTCATCTGGGGGATGCCCCGTTATGGCCTGTTTACAAAAGCGCTTTGTGGGGTCAATGCACACCTGCTGATCAGCCGATGCAGAGAAAAGCTCAAGCTTGGTTCATCAGTTGTTCTGTCATCTTGGCCAAGTGCATGCAGGACTTGGACTAAAACAGGTTAACCCCTGTTCTTGGTTCGACCAATTGTTGGTCTCAATCACATTGCTTTGTTGTTTATGTTTATTATTCTGTACTGTTGTAAAAAACTGTTAGCTCATTTTTATTGTCTCTTGCAAATAAACTTTTTGCATCTTGGTCACTGAGTAAGCTTCCTGCCTCTCCTTCCAGATTCATCTGGCCTGTCCTAAAATTTCTTAGGGAACCTTTTGGCCTGCCACAGTAGCACTGGTGTACTAATTTTTTATAGAAAAAAATTAATAATTTGGTGGAGAAGACATGGTTTATCAGCTGACCCCATCTAGTGTTCACTGCGGGGGCAGTACAAATTTCCCTCACTACACTGTGCAGATGGGACTATTTCTTTTTTCATCAGATACTCACACATGAAGAACTTGGATAACTGAGCTCTGATCGGATAGTAAAGAATTTTTATGTTATAATGCCATATTCTCGATAGTTCCTCTGTGTTTGCCTCATTCGTAAAAAAGTTACAATACAGTAGTGAAGCACTGTTTCTTTTTACGTTCGCTTGTGCGCATGCGCAAGGAACGTCTTGGGAGAATAGGACTTTTTGGAGGTGTGACTTTCCTGTGCAATGCAGTGCTCTGTTCAGCAGGCGCAGCCATCCTGCACCAATGGATGCGGGAGCTGTGTATGACAGCAGTGGTCTTCAGTTCAAAGAAAACCACCGCTGCCTAAGGCAGCCACAGGAACTTCCTATGTTTGTTTCCACAGACTTTGGACATATACCTATTACCGCCTGGTTTTTGTCTCGCACACTGTTCCCGAACACCAACGTAAGCGGTTGCTGAGCAGCCAGGTTTTGTGGCTGAATTTCTGGTGGCGGGCGGGAGGATGGAGCTTTTTCAAGCCAAAGACCATCCTTCAAAGTGGGGAGAAGTGCTGTGGTGTAGCAGCAGACCCTCCAACTGTACCATTTTTGCCAGTACAATACCACATTTTAAACACTGGCACTGGTTCTTGCCTAGGTTGTACCGTGTACCGAATTTTTGGCCGCCTCTGCACTGCTTTAATTTCTCCCCATTAATTTCTGTGTCTGCTCAGTTGCCATGTGAGTGCAGACATACTAGGGGAGTGTCCAATGGTGCCCATGGAAACCACTTAAGGTTGTCATGCTGTGGCACCACTGGCAGAGGGGTAGGGCTTGAAGCTGACTATGCTGACCCCAGAAGCAGCTGAGAGTGCAGTGAGCCTTTACCTGACAGTCTTGATGAGAGTGACAGCTCTGTGAGGAGACCGATAGCCAGATTGTCAGTGTTGTCCTTCCTGCTCCAGACCATCCCAAGCACAATTGTGGCAATTTAATGTTTAATTTTTATATTTCAGCACAGTTTCGATCTGTCTTGTCCGTACAAGACCGGAACCACATCTCCCCTTCTGAGTCCGAATCTCTGTTGATCGGTGCCAGATGACTGACTCAGCAGGAGTGTGTGTGACCGACTGGGTGGAGACACGGATCCAATCATCCTCTGGCCCCGAACACTCTGAGTCACTGGCATTGGCAAGTGCTGTGCTGCATAGGTATACAAAAGAGTGAGAGACACAGAGCAGCTCAAGTTGTAACTTTAGGTGTGCAATATCTCAGAATTCTTCAGGATTTGTAAATTGACAAAAGTTCTTGTCGTTTGTGAATTGCTGAAATTCACAAGTTCTGCCTCGGGGTTCATTAATAATCATGTCCAAGGTTGGCATACAGTCACAGACACAGTATGTCATATGAATGTAATCGAGGAAATGAGAGCATTCATTTCTTGTAGTATCTCATCAGGGTAAAACAATGACAGATTATTCAAGGCTGAACATTTAGTTTCTCATAATAACATAATCATAGATCTGTTACCTATAGGTTATGATATGCCAGCACAGGTTTCAGTGACCATGAACTTAGGATGCCATCAGAAAACCTAATGTTTTGTTTAGGGCACCACTGTTGGCATTCAGGGGTTAAGTGCTTGCTGCTTGAACTACCATAAACGCTTGGTGCAACGGTGCTGTTTTAGCAGGTGATTCCTAGCTGTTTCAGCCAGCAAACTGTTGAACAGCCCTTGGAATATTCATGGGAAGAAGTGGGGGCGGTAGTCCCCCCCCCCCGCTGACTGGAACACGGAAGTGTACCTGTTTTGGTCTGTCAAATGTTGGAGGGTCTGCAGCAGGAATGATGGCTCCATGGAACTTCGACCTGGTGAGTAGAGGCATGGGGTGGGCTGGGAGCTGGAGAACAGCGGTGGTTCTTGTGAACAAGGGCAGCAGCAGGTCCGACCTGTGCAGTATATGAAGTGAGCCGTGGAAGGGAGGTGTGCCCCGTCCTCCAGCTGTCAGCGGTGGTGGCGGCAGCAGGCAGAGGTGGGCAGGATGACAGCCCTCTCCAGAGGATGTGCAGGCGGTGTTGGGCCGGCCAGGTCCCCCCCCCAGCTAACGATAGCAAGCTCAGGTGTTGTCAGAAGTGCGGTGGAAGCATGCTGACTGTCGGAAGTGTACATCTCTGTAGATAGCTGATTAGCAGTGGTGGTATTTTTGGCTTCCCAGTAGATGCTGTTTGTTTTTTTGTTTGTTTTTAATTTCAGGCACTTTCTTGTGAGAGGCTATTGAGTAATTGAATGGAAAGAAATATGTGTTGTAGATCATTCAATCCACCATTTTGTTACCGTCGGAAGGAAGTTTTAAAAACAACCATCAGTGCGAGGAAGGCAGCTTTGAAATGTTAGGGTACCATGCATGCTGCTCTGACAGAGAAACATCAACACTGTTTATGCACACATGCAGCAAGGGCATTCCTTCAACTGCTGCTTTATGTGCAGGTTATCTGGTTGTAAATAGGAAGTTCTATATGACATTGCCTTGTTCTGAGTGGTTTGACCTTAGCTGATTTATTTCTCATTTTAAGAAGTTTATTCGTTTTTTGTAGTACCGTGGTTACTGCTGAGAGCCGACATGAACCTTGTCACTGAGACTTTCATCAGCTCATGCTGCTTGTCTGCATGTGATGTCATAATCTCCTGCCTGTGGCATCATATTCATCTACGGAACCATTTACGATTCATAAAGAAGATGATGACATTACATGTAAGACAGGCAGCAGTAGTAGATGAAGTCTGAGGGACAGGGAATCCTATTTTCAAGCAGCTATCCTTAGTAATACAGAATATGTGGAAATAAAGTAATAGATAAAAATATGTAAAAAAAAAAGCAGACTTGTTTAAAAACAATATGTTTTCAAACTTATCCTGAACATGTCACATGCTTTTTGTTGCTGGATCAATTTACTCTGCAGGTAATGCTGTAATGGTTGTCCAACATTTTAGATGTGTCTGCTGTCAGGTGTGTTATATTTCAAACAAATATTCTACGAATTTAATCAAGCTCAGCTGTATGACCAGTATTTGATTTTGTGCACGGTTTCTTCGTAAGTAAGTCTGGTAAAAGTATAAAGCTAAATGTTGCAAGTAAAATGTTGTTTTGTTTACCTTGCCCCAGTTCTTTATGACTAACCATCAAGACTCAACATGCGCTGCATGAAACTGTGGTTTTCCATCTGGGGCCCTTTAATCTGATCTTTAAACTAGCTTATATGATAAACTACAACTTATAGCATGCAGTGTGTTAAATGCTTTGTTGTGCTAGTCCTTCTCTCCCTCTCACAGCTGTATTCTCCATCGTAACAAGAGAGACTGCGAATCATACTTTACTATCCAATTCATACCCATTTTAAATTACTTGGTAACTAGCGCTATGTCACATTGACAAATGCCACCCTCAATGGCCCCACCCACACCTTGGCCCACCCACATCGTAACCCCCACCTTGCTACTCCTATGATTTTGCCGAAATGGCGCCCCTGGCTGCAATCAGTGGTGGTAACATGATGTGTTTAGCATAATGAGCCTCTGTATGACCTGGTCAAACAAAATCCCTCCAGCTTTCTCCTGTTGCTGTCCTCCCGTTGTCTTAGTGATTGCCTACTCGTCATTTCGTTCAGCTGACTGGATCTCAGAAAAGAATACTTGAGTTACAGTGCATTTTTGCAAACGCTACCTACAGTACACATGTGTATACAACGCAGTGCAAAAGTGTTTCAAATGGATGGAATTTTCATAGAGTCAACAATTACATTCGATCAACTGTAAATACAATAGGCATGTAAGATGAAGAGGCTGCCTTCCACACAGTAGTTGCACTTCTTTCTCCAAGAGACACTTTTTAAAACGGTTCGCAAAGTTATTTAAATCAACAGATGCTTTCCAAAATGCCAAGTGAATAACAGTTAAATTAACTGAGATGCTTGCCAAAATGCCAAGTGATTTAACATCGCATGCAAATGCATCTTAACCGACACGTTAAGACGCGTTTTTGTGTGCACTTAGTACTTAATGTTGTAGTTTGATAAGGACAGATACAGATGTCAGTTTGTCATGGAGAACATGTATAAGGCAATGGTGTTTCTTTATTAACATTGCAAATCCAAAAGATAAAAAGGCATCTCACAAAATGCGAAGCTGTCATTAAAAGAACCGCTTGTCTTGGAACAGCGACATGTATAGATAGGCAAGAAACCATACTTTTTCCCGTTCTTACTTGCCTCTTCCGAGTCTCGTGGTAATGACAGCATAGATATAAACAGTGAAATATATAGTGCTTTAGTGAGAATACCTTCAAAATATTTGCCCTCTTTTCTCCCCCCCCCCGACAAGGAGACAAGTGAGTTATCCCCACCCCTAGTACTTAGAACAGTGTTGATGAGATATGCAGGATTACAGAAAGTCTGTATATGAAAATCCGGGAAGTGTGTGTGTGTGTGTGTGTGTGTGTGTGTGTGTGTGTGTGCAGATACATGAGTTGTTTGGTGTTCTTATATTGACTGCCTGTTACAAAATAATGCTTTGCATCTGTGTCCAAGCACAATCTTGCTGCATTACTTAACAAGCATGCTGCCTTTGTGTAATTCTTTCCACAGCCTCAGAAGTTCACCTTGCCACTGGTGGTTGGGCCTACCTGCTGACGTCTACCCATAACTCACCAGACCCAAACAATTTCTATCTCACTTCTCTGATCACTCATTGTATGCCACCATGTCTGGAAATAGCCATGCCGCTGCATACTGCCATATGCCAATACACAATCCACAGTGCACCCTGCTGCCTCATTTCACTGGGGTTGTAGTTTAGTGCCAAAAGTGCCACACACTGCAGATACCTGCAAGCGAACATTCAGCATTGACAAATGCTTGTTTACTAGAGGTTTGATGCGGAGCCAGTTTCCTTGATTTTGCACTGGACACAAATGATCTCTTCACAGCAACGTCAAACAAAGAGAAGTCAGAGGTCAATACAGTACATATTGCAAATGAGGGTGTTCAAAATATCACCTCTAAGAACTTATAAACATAGAATGTGGTTGACCAGTTAAAAATGTTACAATAATAATCTACAAGCAGTGCTAGGGTAGTCATGTGAGTTTGAACAGGTAAAAGGGAGAGGGGGTTGGTGGAGGCCTTAACAAATATATGAACTGCATTTAAGTCAGGACATCTTAGATAGGTGTGATAGGCAAGTGAGTGATCAACTGTCTTTTTCTGGTTGTCAGTGTCTTTGAATCTACTAATACATGGTTGTTTTATATATCCAGTACCATATGACTTTACTACAAAATAGATGGGGAAAATACATAAAAAAGGAAAGTACATACAGTATGTGGATATTATACAAAGTAGTACAAAATGTATTCTTTTTTTCTTCATTTTGGGATTCAGGATGATAATTCTGTAACAAAACTGTATATCTGTTGTGTGTTCAACAGGCAGTATGTCTCGATTATAGTCTAGTCAATGGTAGAAACATATTTTGACATATCCAGTGATGACCGCTTCATCTGTAAGTGTGAGTGAATTTTATTAACAATAATGGCACAACTGACAGTAACATCTAACAAATGCTAATTTATCATGCATTATTTATGTGCTATATGAAAGGTAATCCAGTACATAATGTCACAATAGAGGATGACTATTATCCTTCTCTGCTATATGAGATCGTAAAATCACATGTTTATCAACATACTTTAAAATTAATGATAATCACACATGTATACCTCTAGCAGTTAAGACCAGTCATAACAGGTTGCATTCTTAATGAAGTTTGATAGCGTTGCTAGCCAGGTTTGGTCAGTGGCAGACACCTATGGCATTTGAAAACATTGGTAATGGATACAGTATATTGCATCCGATATGCATGCTTCTTATGTAGGGTAATATTCTAGCCTACAGGTGGCACATAGACTGCTTTGCAATTGGCACCAATACCTGCATACTGGAAGTGGATTTTACTATCCAGACAAGCACCGCTTGTACTGGTGCCACCTGGAGCCCCATCAAGCAACAAACGATTCTAGCTGGATTTTGGAAGTAACGATTCAAGCCATGTTGGTATCTATTACTTGTATTATGTAAAGTCATGTGTCAGCCTCTAGCACAGACAAATGCTTGTTTCTTGCACCATCTACGTGCTTTTGTAGTGCACCACTCATGTCTGGTATATCATCCAGTAATACTGGAGACAAACAGAGAAGCACCCTATATACCAGACATGTTCCTGCATTATGCTTAAAGTTACCTTAGCCATTGTACAGCTTAAAAGAACATGACCCTTGCACCTTAGAACTGACAGTGAGAGATGCATTTCAGTATTGGTTGCATGCAGCCTGGGAGCTGCATGTTGGGGTTTGGTGATTGACATTGCTATTCAATATGAGTGGCTTTGACATTCATTGATTTTACTACAGGCAGGTTAATCTATGATCGCTGCCCCCATCCTCAATCTATACTTCTTTATGTGATTCTGGGATCAATTTGCCATGCACTCAGATAATCCTGTAGTATAAGACTCATGAACTGTTGCCGATACAAGTGGGTTCTCTGGTAGAGACCATATAACACAGAGGAGGAAGGAAGGGGGAACAAAAGGAAAAAGGGGGAAGTGACAAGCAAAGAGGTAACTCCAGATTTTCAACACTGCCATTTTTTACACCTCTTCATGCACAGTACAGCTATCATTTTTCACATCCTGAGCAAAAAAATGTTTTCGCACCTGTGGCACCAAATGGCACAGTCGCTGTGCAAAATCACCTTTCAGCTAATGACTAATAGTGCCACTGTTCATGAGGTGGGGTCACAAAAAGCCCATGTTAAAAATATGGAGTAAAAATACCAACAAACGCCTGGGTCATTAGGGTTTCCAACAACAACATTCCACCCTGTAGAGACCGACAGGTGTCACGGGTAGGGATTGTCAGCTGTAATGTTTATGACATCCCACCTTGCATCCAGTGACAGGCATCGAGGTGTGCCTTGGACTCTTCAGCCCCAAAGTTCATCCCATTCTCCTATACTGCACCCATCTCAGCGTATTTCCTTATGAAATGGGGTGAGCATAAGGCCTGAACACCCCAAGGCACACCACGACACTTGTCGGTGGTGTCTGCAGGGTAGGGTGAGGTGAAATGACATGAGCGTTATGGCCAATTACCCAAAGGCACACCCCAATGCCTGTCAGTCTCTGCAGGTTGGGGGTGGGGTTAGCGTCAGTTCAATACTTCACTGCCATTCCTATTATGCATCTCTCTAACTCCTGCACTACCAATGCCAGTGTCAGCAAGACAATATTCAGCATTGACAAATGGTTGTTTTAGATGCTGGCTGTTACAGCTGCAGTGTTAGTTAATGTCTTTGTCCTGCTTCAAGAATTTGGATTGCTAGGTTTTGCTTGAAACCACAAAGCTTTCATTTTTTATAATTTTTATAAATAGTTATAGTGCTGTAGAGCACATAATGGTCCATGTCTACTGATACTTGCCCTTTGAGGTTCCTGCAGTTTGTGGGCTCATACTGCACCATCACTTGAGAGACAGCAGCCCATGTAGCTTTGTTGCTGGAGTCTAGCTAGTCATTGGCAGTCAATTCCGGCATGGGGTGCCCAATCCCCATGCCAGCTGTTACCCCACCCTGCCCATTTTACTTATGCTGCACTGGGAGCCCACCCTGGTGCTGCTAATCAGAACGCTGACACTGGGGGTGCCAATCCCCCAGTGTTTCTACCTGAAATAAAGAAAAACCCTCCTCATAGTTTTAAATATAAGCTGCAAAAAGAAAAATGTCCATTGATGTCTGTTGCTGCCCTGTCAGTACTGCTCCCTCTCCCCAAACCCAACACATAGTAGTCTTCCGGCACGGGAATTTGCACCTAGACAACAACAATACCAGCGGTGAACATCCGGCATTGACAAATTACTGTTTTATAATAACTGGTGCAAGGTTTGGGGAGACTGTTTAATCAAAGGCAGAACTGTCTGTGTGGTAGCGTATCACTTTGTTGTGGGGGACAGAGTGAAAAAGCGGACTTAAGCCACTGTGCTCTCATTTGCACTTCAGTGAAGTGAGAGCATGAGGAGAAAAATGCTGTAATAACCTGCTATCGAGTTATTATGGAATTCAGCGGGTTATTATGGCATTTTATCTGGACTGCATATCTAGTCAATACACACAGTATGTTGTAGGATCTCTATGACAAGCCCTGCACATAATATGCTTTCCACCAACAAGGTGCTTACTGGAGTTTGCAGCAGCGTAACAGCACTGAACAGGTCTGTTTGTTGCTGGTCAAACATTTTAGAGCCATTACCTCAGTACTGTTAGCTGCTGTTCTTCTAGATTACTTATTTAGCCTTTCAGTTTCCTGTCTCTGAAAGTGATGTCCTTGCCCATGTTGTGCTGCAATGCAGTGACCCAAGTTCATGCTGTTGTCTCAGCTCCCAGCTCTGGGCCAATAGAGTCTAGAACATTCTGCAGAGGCAGTGTGCTCAGGCTCTGGAGGGAAGTAGGGAAGGAATAGGTTTGACCCACATCCAGCACCTCTTATGGTGGGAGCTAGATGGCCACTAATGCCACGTGACATAATGGGTGGCCTCCAATCAGTGGTAGTGGGAGAGCCAAAATAGGGAAAACTGGCTGCAGCTTGCCTGTCCACCTTATAGCCTGAGACTGCCACTGGCACTGACACTGTCCCCTGATGTCTGTCTTTGTGTCCTCACCGGTGTTAGGAATTGTAGCCCAGACCAAAAGGCATGCAGAAGTTTGTGGCAATCAGGAGAGGTGTCTAAGGACTCAGTAGCAGTGTTAAGAGGGGAGTGTGGAGCAACTGGAAGTCTGAAAGTGTCAGAGGATGTAGTGGAGTTGGGGACAGTGGTGTCAGTGGGTGGTGCACTGCACCGCTATGTGGTAGACTCAGGTTTGTGACTTGCACCTGACTACCCTGGCCTGGACTTGTGGAATCTGGAGTGCAACCTGGAAGCATCTTGAGCCAACCCTGGAGGGAGAGAGGGAAGGGAGCATCCCACTTTTTGGGCATCACTTGCAGGCAGAAAATGGGGGCAGCACTGATGCTGGGGGTGAACATGCAGTGTCAGCCACCCCCGACTATGAAGAGAAGAGGGGGCATCTAGAGGCATTCAACCAGGTAGGTGGAGTGCTCAAAAAAGGAGGAAAACACAAGAGGCAGCACATAAAGGCATGATAACCTGCCCAGCCTGATGCTGCAGAATGCCCCGACCCTCTCCACCTAATCTCTGACTACAGCTGTTCCTAGTAGCCAGCAGCATGTGGCCTGTTTTGTGGTTTCAGCACAGATGACAAGCCATGGAGCAATCAAAGAATCAACACAGATCCAGAGAGGAGGCATCTAGAACTAGTACACATGTGTGGGGTGTAGCCGAAAGTTCGGATCTGCTCTGCATGTAAAACAATGATGTGAAGCAAAGAGGGAATTCAAAAATAAATCCTAGGCAGCCACAAACATTGCAAAGAAGAACTGTACTAAAATTAGATGTTTAAACCTGTTGCATGCACAACAGTTTGGTTTCATGTTGTTTTTTTCTTTTACTTTGCGCCATTATTGTTCTTTTAGATATTTTAATTAGTACTTATCCCGCCACATGTTAAAAAAAATCTGATTAAAGTGTTCTTGAAAATTGCTGTGGGTGCGACATCACTCTATTATTTTCAGATGTCATGGATATGTTGGCAATAACGTATTGCGAACCCTGGGAAGGTGGAATTTGAAACTGTAATCTCTAGTTCTTGTTCGCAGCTAAACAGATCATATTTATGACTGTACATACAGAAGTGGATACTGGAGACACAAAACATTCAATTAAACTTCATCGAGAGTATCACTTGTATCGGGCCACACCTATGGAACTATAGCCGTCAGGCACTGGGACCACATATAAACTTTTTAGCTAGCAGTCTAGTTGGGGCTTGCCGGGCGTGGTGCCAATGTCCCGCATATATCGACGTGGCAGCCCCATGCCATTCTCAGTTCTTTTTCTGCCATCGACCATCGCACATTGACTCCACAGAGACACTGCAGCTTCAGTCGACCGCCAAATCTTCCAGAGTTTTCTATTTCGTTAATTTTCTTTCCTCACCCTAGTTTTCCCATCACTTTATTTTATAAAGTGATTTTTTGTTATTTGTTTATGCTGACTGACCCCCAGAAACTCTTCTGTCTTTGCGAGTGTGACAAGAAGATCTACGATAAGGACAGCCACAATGCCTGCATCTGCTGTCTCAGCACCAATCACGATGTTAAGGCCTGCGAGGTTTGCCATGGATTCAACCAGGCTATCCGGTGGCACTGTCAGAAGGCCTTAGAAAACTTTGTCCTGAAACAGAAGATCGCCCAATTGGAGAAGGAGTTCCAGGCCTGAAATTCCTCTGCCTTGCCAGCTCCATCCATGGGGTCTGACTCCTCCAAGGCCCAGGACAAGTCATCTGGCGAACACAAGCACTGGGAGAAGGAGCAGAATAAGGAAAAATCCTCTCCCTGTGCTTTCAGTTTCTGTGTTGAGCACCGACCAAAGCTGGGTCGTCGACCACCTCGGTGGCAACCCCCACTGCCACCCACGCCCTCTTCTCTACAGGAATGGCCTTGGCAGTGCTTCCCACTTGTTCTTCCGGTGATGGCTCATTGGTGTTGGGCCTACTGTCTCCCTCACCAACACTGCAGTCCTGTTGCTCAGACCCTTTTCAGTTCAGGGGCAACAGACAGGACTTTCTGCCAGACCTCCCTCGGCCAGTGTTGCTCCGTTGACAGTGGGGTTTTCGGCTCCCCCGTCAACATCTTTGGTCATTTTGGCAATGCAGGGCCTACAGCCTCCCCCATTGACACCTCAGGAACCCCTGCCATTATGGCCTTTTCCAGCCCAGGAGCATTAGATGAGGAGTTCTGCTGTCTTTATGTCGGCAGGCACTGGCCCTTCAAAGTCAGGCTTCTTGCCTCCTTCATCACCTACTTGGACCACTTCTCTGACGTTGGGGTACCAACCCTCCCTTCGCCATCTCTGGTCCTTCCACTGATTCTGGGGCCTCAGCCCCTTTTGCCAATGTCTCAGGCAGTACCGCCAATGCCAGAGAACCACCCACCCTATCGACGCTACCTGGTGCCCCAGCGATACTGATAGTCATTAACATCCCTTTTGAGAGGTCATGCACCAGCTTGCCCCTCCTCCGGGTCCGGCAATAATGGGGCCTGCTAGGTCTACCCCCCCATGCTGCAATCTGTCTCATTGATGTGCCTTCCCCGCTCGCGGTCGTCAACATCTTCTGTGCCTTTCTTAGAGTTTGGGGCTATGAAGAATACCACCTGACTCCTCCTACCTGGCAAACAAAGAGGAAGATAAGAACAAAGATGAAGGGCCAGGACCCCTCTAACTCAGTGTCCACCATCTCCTCAGGAGTGAGGACTCCATTAGTATACCCTAAGGTCCCCCTGATGACCCATCCTTCATCTCTGTGATGAGAAGAGTGCAAGCAGCTATGGGGTTTGGCGCTGAAGAGCAGAATGTGACCAGTATAAGTCTGACAGAATATTTAGAACTACTAGATTCACCCACTCTGATTATCCATCCTCTGCTGGCTGCTTTTGAGGATGACACCATGGTTGTCTGGTACAGGACAAACGTGATCCCTGCGATGCCCAGAAAGCCAGTCAGATTGTACCAGGCTTCCTCAGGGAAGCCCTTTTTTTGTGGAGCAAACCAGGGCAGATTTTGTGGTGATAAATGCTGCCCATGATAGGTTCAAGAGGTCCCAGCACCTCATCTGTATTCCCTTGGACAAGAAGTCCAGAAAGCTGGACCTAATGGGCAAGGGGCCTTTGCCTCCTCCACACTGGCCAGTGCTATCTGACCACAAACCCGACCCTCTAGGATCCAGTGCGTGGATCCGACAAACATTGTGGATCCTATCAACAGATCCATGGATCTGATCAACACATCAGGCTCGGATCTTAACTATCTAACCTAGGATCCCTGGATCTGACCTAGGATCCATTGCTATCTGACCCTGGATTTGACATCTGTCTTTGGTAGGATTTCTGGTAGGATCCTTGGTAGGATACCAGCACTATCTGATGGAGGCTGGTTGGATTCACAAAAGTGCTATCTGAGCAACACTAGTCCCCAAAGTGGAGGTGCAGCCTCAGCCACTGCCCCCTACCTCAGCATGACTCCTTGCCAGACCCCTCCCTCCAGCACTGCAGAGGACGAGTAGGGTCACTTCTCCTTTACCTGGACAGGTGGCAGGAGATCACAACAGATGCATGGGCCTGTAGGGTGATAGAGCAAGGCACACGCTAGAACCCCTAGAGTGGCCCTGTGATAAAAATCCCACACCAGGGACTTCCAGTTCACTGCCACCACTAAGTTTTTACCAAGACAGGAGCTGGGAAAATGGCTTCTTACGGTCTCATTGCACAAGGTCAGGAAGGTCAACACAATAACTGTTGGTAGAATGCCTGTCAGGGACGGATTGCAGAGTCCAGAAGAAATAACCTAATTACCTTTTTAAATAAACAGGCAGCCACTTGTTCTATCAAAAATAGATTCTTTACTAGCGACTACAAGTATTTACAAACAAGGTGTATTTACATTCAGTTAAAAGGTTTACAAGTTTACTAGGAATGAAAATAAATGGAGTTGCACAGACAGTTGACAGATAGAAGAAACTGAGCTTTCCTCACTCTGTAAACTCTACCTGCCCACTAGCTAGAAAGACACTTTGTCTAGGCTGTTCTATACTCACCAGCAGCTCACTGTCTGTGGCAGGGCCCTTCCCCTGTCTTTCAATGTCGGCTATCCCAGAGAAAAGAGCAGGAGCTGGTTTTTAGTACTCCGTTGTATACCCTTTCACTGTGAGGAGGGATCTCACCCCTTCTGAGTGACAGTTCCCTGCGGTCCACATGTGTGTTTGTGTGCATTACATCTTCCGAGCTAACTGGCTTACTTCACACCCAGACAGCCTTTGTCCAGGTTTACAATCCTGTGTTGCAGGATGTCTGAGGTGACCAGCCTCATGCCCCTGCCTTTCAGGATGTCTGAAATGTTTAAAATTGCACTGTCACATCTGGATTTCAGGATCTGCAGCTAGATGTTCCCATGGGAAAGTTTCACTGAGCAACTGAGTTGGCTGGTATTTCCCATAAGACCTTCTTTGGACATGTAAACCTGGAAGCCATGTTTATCTACCTGCAAACAGAAGAACTTATAACAGAAGCATAATTGCACTAACAAAATAAATTAACAGAAAATAAATTAATAGATCAATCTGGTCACATGTCTGTCACATCTCCCCCACCCAACCCCCGAGAAATGAAGGCGTATCTCTTTTGGACAACCCCCAAGAGACACTGCCATTCATGTAAGGACTGGGTAGTACCTAAAGGAACATGCCATGCACTTAGCCCACCTCGACATTCCATCCACATTGGCCTTCTGTGCACCATTCCAGTTTCCCCGTGAACATGTCCCCAAATTCTCACAGCACTAGGCTGGTGTCAGCTGCCCTGAGAGGGTAAGCTATCCACTGAGGATCCCTCCTGTACTTCCCCAAGGAGATCCACAAGGGATCAACATCATTTCCCTCTTCTGGTGTGGTGCACACAGTGAGGACCTTTTCCTCCTATCATAGTAGGGTTCATCATGTTCACATGATATACCTTCTGCCCGCGCCTTCTATCAGGCAGCCTTACTGCATAGTTAACATCACTCACCTTCCTGATTATAGAGAATGGGCCCTCCCATGTTGCCTGCAGTTTATTGTGTCAGACCTGGATAAGCACCATCACTTGCTGTCCGACTTTGTACTCCGGGGCTCTGGCTCCACAGTCATACCAGGTTTTCAACTGCTGTGTGCAGTGGTTAGTGCTTCTGGGTGAGCCACACGAGCTCCTTAAGTCGGGACCTGAAATTCAGGACATACTCCACAACAGACTCCCCTTGGGAGGCACGGTCACCCTCCCATTTATCCCTGACTAAATCTGAGGTCCCCTCACCTGTGACCAAACAGGAGCTCAAAGGGTGAGAACCCTGTGGACTCCTGTGGGACTTCCTGGTATACAAACAGGAGGTGGGGCAAATATTTGTCCCAGTCCCTTTTGTGCAGGTCAGCAAATGCCCTGAGCATAGTTTTGAGGGTCCCATTGAACCGCTTGACCAGCCTGTTTGTCTTGGGTGATAGGGTGAAGCATGGAGCTGTTTCACCCCACGCTTCTCCCACAACTGGTCATTAAGGATGACATGAAATATGTCCCCTGGTCTGACAAAATCTCCTGGGAAATCCCACTTCATAAAGATTCCCAGGAGCTCATCAGCCACCTTCCCATCTCAATGGAGGACACGGCCTTTGTATCGGGGTACCTGGTTGCGTAATCCACAACAATCAGCATGTATCTTTTCCTGTGCAACTTGGGGTACTCAGAGGCTCCACTATGTCCACGGCTACCCTCTTAACGTGTTCATCAATAGGCAGGGGCACCAATTCTGCCTTAGCCTTGTCTCCTACCTTTCCCACCCCTGGCACTGTGGACAAGTCTGACAGTAATTCACAGAAACATAGAAAGGTGATGGCAGAAGGAGACCAAAGCTCTCAAGTCTTCCCATGAGATCCCAAGATCCTAGGAGATCCCAGGGCCTAGCTGATACTTTTCCTAGTGGACTTAATTCTAGCATATTCTTCATCCCAACCACCTTTGAATGCAGATATGGCCCTAGCCCCTACCACATCTACGGGTAGGCTGTTCCATGGCTCAACTATCCTTTCTGAGACGTAATGTTTCCTAAGATCCCTTTTGAACTTCCCACCCCTCAGTTCTCATCCATGCCCCCTCGTATTGGGGCTGGGAGCCCTGGTAAATATTTCAGAGTAGGGCACTACATTTATTCTCCTCATGTACTTGAAGGTTTCAATCATATTCCCTGTTTCCCTCCTTGTTTCTAATGAATACACGTTTAACGCCTCCAGTCACCCTTCGTATGGTAGCCCCAGTGTCCCTGTCTCATTTTGTTCACCCTTCTCTGAATGGTTTCTGTCCTGTCCTTGTCCTTTTTAAGGTGTGGTCTTCAAAACTGTACACATTACTCTAGGTGGGGTCTTACCATGGATCTATACAGTGGTAGTATCACCCTCCCTCTGTCTACTGTCAAATCCCTATACACCCCAACATTTTGTAGGCCCTACTATATACACACCACTGTGATATATGTGGCAAGCCTGGGTGGCTTAAACCAAAAGAACAAAGATCTTACCAATGGCTAATATTTTGTCACAAGCTCATATATTTAAATGAAAAACACCCTTTAGCTCATTTGGTGGAGATAGCACCTCAAACTAAACAGTTGGCTTGTTTAAGAGGGACTTCCCAGAAAGTCCCTTTGGCCAAATTGTGCAACAGACTTGGAGATATTACTTTACAAAACAGCTTAGTTAGGCATTGGAATAACCTTCCATATAATCTGAAATCAGTTGCTAGTTTGCCAGTTTTTAAGATATTATTGTATAATTACTTTAGCTCATACTGTTCTTGTTTTAGATAGATCATTATGATGTGATGTTTTGTTGTTTTGTTTATCTATTTTGTACAACTTGCACCACAGGACATTGTTGAAAATGGAGATAAAATCCTAACAATTTGTATTCTTTATAAAAATAAATTTTTAATCAAGCAAATCAGTATGCTGCATTACATTGGCTGGCTTGTTTTAGGGTGTCACTTATGAGAACTCCTGGATCCCTTTCCTCTTGTGAGGTATTGAGTACGACCCTGTTGAGCCAATAGGTTGTCCTCGGGCTATTTTTGCCTATATGCATCACTTTGCACCTCTTGGTGTTCAGTTTCAGCTGCCAGATACTAGACCATGTTTCTAACTTTTCCAAATCTTTTTATAGGTTCTCAACTTCTTCTTCGCCATATCTGTGTACATACTCAGCCAAAAGAAGTTGTTGATGAGCCACCTTTTTGTGCTGTTAGTATCCTGGTGGCTGAAAAGGGATGTCATGGGCCAGGGCCAAAAGCTGCTTGCGGTAGTCCTGGGAACTACCAGCTGCCAGAGTACCTCTCCCTCTAACCCCCTCTTTGGTGTACCTCCCTGTACATACGAATTTGCCAGCAGATAAAGGCCTTAAGGTCTATTGAGTCTGCTTGAATGTGCAACTAGCATCCCTTATACTGCAGCTGCCCCTCCCTTCTCAACCCTTCCTTTATTCTATCCTGTCCCCTTCTGAAGCAGTCCACTGTTCTACAGGATATCACTCCGAGGCAAGGCATTCCACCCAGACATCACTCTCTCCATATAAAAGTGTCTTCATTTCCCTCCTGAACCTTCCCCTCCAATCTGAGATTGTGACCTCGAGTGTCCCTACCCCCCCAACATGAATAGTCCCTCCATGCCTGTTTTGTTTATCCCCTTCATGTACTTGAAGGTTTCAATCATATCCCCCCTCCATCTCTCCTCTCCTCTCCTCCAGTGAGTACATGTTCAACTCCCTCAGCCTGCTCACATAGGGTATGTCTCCCAGTCCCTGGATCATCTTTGTTGCCCTGCGCTGTACCCCCTCCAGTAACTTAATGTCCCTTCTCAGGTATAGAAGCCAGTACTACACACATTACTCTAGGTGTGGCCTAACCAGTGACCTATACAATGGCAGGATCACCTCACCTCTTCTACAAACTGAAACAAAGGAGGGGTAGAGGTGGCGTGATAGAAACATTCAAGTACTTCAAGGGCATTAGCAAGGTGGAAGGGGCAACATATTCCAGATTAATAGTAGTGCCAGGATAAGAGAACACGACATGAGACTGAGGGGTGGCTGCATAAGGGAAATGTCAGGAAGTTTCTTTTATGGAAAGGATTGTGGATGAATGAAATAACCTGCCCCAGGAGGTGGTGGCAGCCTGTACAATGGTGGGCTTCAAACATGCATGGGACAGAAATAAAGGAATAAAAGAGATATGAAGAAAAAGCTAAAGCCAAAGACCAGATAGGGTCACTGGACGTTTCATTAGGCAGCTTAAACAGGCAGACTGGATGAGCCTCTAGCCATCCTAATCTGCCAACGGCATTAATGTATCTCTGTCCTGGCACACACACACAGAACTCACTGGCCCACTTGTATTGACATCCTCACTCTGCATCCTGTTGTACCCAGACTCCTATTTCTGCTGTGCTACAGCATTCCCCCCAGGTCTAGCCAGTGTGTATCCAACGAGATCCAGCAGCCTTTGCTCTGTCCCTACTCAATGCTGCTCACCCTTGAAGCTGCTGTCAGGCTTGGACCCATGCTGATCTTCTTTGCATGATGGTCAGGGCCACTAATTTATGGTGTTCACCAGAAAAATTGGTAAAAGCACCGAATTTGACTTTCTGCACGCTAGTAAAAAAAAAATCATTGAATTTTATATAATAATAATAATAATATTCTTTATTTTTAATGTGCTTTTCAAAAAATCAAAGCGCAGAACAAGTTATAGAATCACATCATGATAAAACATTACAATAAAAATTATTAATACATTACATCAAACATCATGAGACAATGATAAAATCAAACCAAATCAGTCAGTCGCTTCCCCATAAGCCTTAATCCATAGGAAGGATTTTAAAGCTTGTTTAAACCCCCCCACTGTCGCACACTCTCTAATCTGATGTGGTAGAGAATTCCAGAGGGTCGGAGCCACAAACGCAAAGGCCTGGGCACCCGATGATTTCAAAATAACCCTTGAATCTCCAGCAACCCCTTGCCGTCGAGGTGGAACGGTCACTCCGGGAGATAGGGAACCAGGAGCTCTTTCAGGTAGTCGGGGCCCAGACCATGCAGGGCTTTGTAGGTCAACAGACCAACTTTAAAGGTGATCCGCCACTGAACCGGCAGCCAGTGCAGTTTCCACAGCACCGGTGTAACATGGGAAAAACGAGAAGTCCCAGTTAACAACCGGGCTGCAGAATTCTGCACCAGCTGCAAGCGGTGGATATCAACCCCAGGAAGCCCAAAGTAAAGGGAGTTGCAGTAGTCCAGACGCAAGGTCACAAAGGCGTGGATCAGCATAGGTAGGTCCCCGGATGGAACAAGGTGCTTGATCCTAGCGATGTTCCTAAGATGGTAAAGGAAACTTTAATGACGGCCGACACTTGATCAATGAGTGTCAGCTGATCGTCAAGAATCACCCCAGGTTCCGCACTCCATTCAGAGGTGGGGAGCTCCACACCCTCCAGGAATAAACCTGAGGGATGGTTTATCCCCCACCCCCTATCCGGTGACCAGGATCCACAACCATCACCTCCATCTTTCCGGGGTTTAACTTCAACCAGCTGGACCTCATCCAACCTTGGATTTCACCGAGGCAACTATTAAACACCGAGAGTGCTCTATTCTGGTCAGGTGCAAAAGACAGGTAGAGCTGAGTATCATCGGCATAACAATGAAACTCCAGCCCATACCATCTTACAATGTCTCCGAGGGGAAGCATGTACACCGCAAACAACATGGGAGACAGCACAGAGCCCTGAGGCACCCCACATGACAGAGAGACAGGATAGGAAGAAAACACTCCCGATACCACCCTCTGAGTTCTACCGGTGAGGAAAGATGTAAACCATATGGAATTTGGCATTTGATACCACAGCAGAGAATCTACAGAACATGTATTTTGGTATAAACTTATTTCATCCACTAGTTTTGTTTTCCTTTATTTAACTGACTGTATATTAGGTTTTCTTTTATTCTGTACTTATATACATTGTAGAAGCTAGACAGAAGAATCCCGGTAAAATCTGGAAATGAAACTAGCAATCACTAACACAATCATGGAATTGCAAATCTTGGGAATGGAATTTTATTACTTCATTCACTGTAAATCAGTGATCCTGGCAACCAGTGGTGTCTCTGTATCCCATGGGAGCTCAGAGAGGTAGCTACAACAGCATTACTCCCTGAACTATACTTTCCTCCCACCCCCCCAACCACCTCTGCCACCAGAAGACAGACAGGCATCAACAGATGCCACCCAACAGACATCAGCAGATGCCACCCAACCTTCCTAAAACCCCACAAGCTAGTTCATGCAGCCTGCACACCAGAAGCCTTGTGCTTCATTGGGAATGTGGGTCCCCAGAGTGGAACCTGTGTCTCCCACCTAGTAAACAAGTATGTGTACTATTAGGTCATCAGGTGACTTGATAGAGTCCTTCTCTGACTATTTGTTTACATTTGCTGAAATTTATGAGACAACCCTCACTGCTTAATTCCTGGACTAGATGACTGTGTTCAGAGGCTTGCTAAACCAGGTATTATTTTTCCAGACCACAGTTGGCCCCACTGTGACCAGAGCAGAAGTTTGTCTTCTTTATTGAAAAAAAGAACAGAATTACACAGTCTTTGTGGGCTTCCACAGTAACTCAGTTCTGCTGGTTGAATAAGTCCCCCCACAACAACAAAATTAATAAATAGCTTCACTTGTAAACAACGTTTCTATGGACAAACAGTATTTTGTGTTCCATGGCTGGTTCTGTCTCAGTAGTGATTAGCAAAGGCCTTGCTTGAAATGAAATTACATGTCTGCTGGGCCTCATAATCCAAGATGTTTTTCCTCTACTTAGAGCCAGGGCCAACAAAAACTTTAAGTGTGCTAATAGACTTATGTTAGATATGTTATTTACTTTATAGAACAAGGGAGCACTATCATCCAGTCGGAGCTCTCCTTTACTCCTACATGTGAAACATTCTGATTCTGAAAAGAGTGTCTCACATGCAGGTGCCCTGGAAATGGACATGTTTGGGGGAGATTAAAAAAAAATGTAATATATTATTGAACGACCTTGATCAACAAGTATAAAATAATGTATGGGTGAGTGATTGTGTGATATCAGTGTTTTTCACACACTTGAGGTGTGTTTTGCCACATAAAACACAAAAGCAAAGCTCAAGTGGTTTATAAAGACAAAACACACCAAGGGTTGTGAAAAAAAGTAATCACATACTTATGTTTTATATCGCATAATTTTTGGTTTTCATTAATTATTTGTTTGCTTCAGTTTTGTGTTTCTGTGCTTAATAAAAATGCCTGTTTTTGCTCCTCCGCCAAATCAAGAACACACTGTCAGGCAAGCCCCAAATCACTTTTTGTTTAACTGAAAAAACGACAACATTTTTGTTTACAAGCATAAACTGAAAAGGAGCCAATATGTGCTGTTTCTCGTGAGTGAAACCAGAAGATCTGCGCACTGCGGCTCCACTTTCAGTGTTCATAACCAAAGAAAACTCTGCAGAATCAAGCAGAGAAGTTTTTCACCTCATCGTTTCTTTATGCTCCTTCTGCTGTCTACTCACCCAGCCCCGCCCCCCACCATCTCTGGGACTTACTTTGGTGCTGGTTGCCCCACAGATTGTCCCCTATTGCAGGGTCCGGAGAGGGAGGGAGGTCTGTCCTGTTCCGCTTATTGTTCGTATTCATATGGAGCCAAGGCTGAATCGGTTGTGCAGGGCCTGTGCCGAGTGGAAGCTTCATCCTGACAGTGGGGCTCTGTTTCACATTTGTTTCCTGCTCACACCCACTTCCTGTGACATGGGTGATACTCCATCAAGCAAAGGATGTCCAGATCCTCTCTAGGCATAAAAACAAACTCCAGGCAGGGAGTTATCAGTCTCTATGGAGGCCCTCAAACTACCACAGTGTACACAGGAAATTCTGACCACTCACACATTAAGTGTAAAAATGTTCATTATGTATTAAGAATCATGAGCCATAGATAAACACCCATTCAACCACCAAAGTTTCAGGGTGTTGAATGTACCACTTCCTACAGTGGAAGGTGATCCAAAGCAGAAAAAAAAAATCAAATATACTTTGCAATACAGTCTTAATTCATCATCAGCATGTCTGCATCTAAATAAGACCACAGCAAATTTTACACTGCTCAATAACCATAGAGCACATACCTAATATGCCCACTGACACTCCGGTCACTAAAAGCTGGTGAAAAATATTTGCAAAAGGTTCATATAATGAGGATAACTTATATGCTCATGACCAAAATAAGTGCAAATTAAATTAAATTCCTGGTTACTCACTTCTATAATTCCAACTCTGTAACTTCATTCAATACTATGAATAGATATGGAAAATAATCACTATGGAAAATAAGCACCCTCTTTTCTTAAAACAATATATAGCTTTTATATCACCGGTACGGATCAATGTCACTCAAGTAGCTTGGGAATACTCACTGTATGTCTTTCTGATCCTTCATACAGGCTGGTTAACAAAAACAAAACAAAAACATATTGGTCAGATCATTTTCGCATCTGCCAGATCTAGTACTTGTTTCATATATACATTCCAGCAGCATTTCACACTGGTGATCATTTCTCTAATGCAATACACAAAACATACCAGCCAGAGTGTATGCATGGCAGTGTTATTAAAATTCATTGTGTTCTTGTTAGCAAAACTATTCCCAGTATAAATATTGAGTGTGAACAAAACATACTAGAGATTATCTTCCAATACAAAAACATACCCATCTGAGTGAGTGCATGGCTGTCATTAAAGTCCATAGTGCTTTTAATAATAAAGCTATTCCTAGCATAATATTTGCTGTGAAATAACTTTAACAGGGGTAAGTAACTCTATGTGTCGGGCGCTTGTATAGTACGTGGATTGTTCGAGATGGAAATCCATGCCTCGAACATCGTTGTTGTGCTGCACTGCAGCTCAGGATGTTGTGCTGCACTGAGGATGTCACTAGTGCAGCACAACAACATCGAATATGGGCATGTATGTGAATTGAGCAGCGGTGGCGTGATGGAACTGCTGCCTAAATAAGGCTTTTTTTTATTGGAGACCTGTTTGGGGGATAAAAGGTGCTGCCCATGGTTACTCATACACTATAAAGATTATGTATGAGCAACCATACACAAACAAGGCAGTTTATCAATCTCAAGGTTTCTGTAGTAACGGACCTCTCGAGCTTTGCTCTCAAGTCTCCAGTTGGAAACCCTCTGGTCCTAAAATGCCTTGTTGTGTATGATTGCTCATACACAATCCTCTATATGTATAGCGTTATTGCATCTGTTTACACTTTCAATTTTGCTTTCACTATGTACAGCCACAAAGTAGTGTATCACCTATTAGCTTTTCACATCTTTCATGGCTCACCTCATATTCCATATGTGGGTGCACTGAACCAGGCTGAAAGAGTTCTCTATATAGAGGATCCCATCGGGACATTATCCAGGCTTTCAACAGACACTGCCAGTGTGGCAGGGTGGCACAGAGATGTTAGACATCCTGTGATGTCATGGTGAGGGTGAACTCACCATGCTTCGACCTGACACAGTAGTCAGCACTATCTGGCTCAAGGAGACTAAGCGGGAATCGTGATGCTGTTTGCTGTTGCAGTATATGGTAGACCATGTACATAAGTAAGTAGAAATAAATGTAAATTCAACACTGAAGAGTAAAATATGTAAACATTAAAAGCATCTTACAGCATTTCCCAGTTCCTGGCGTGGATCTGAGTGCTGATATCTGTCAGAGACATGGATGATCAAGCAACATTAAGTTCAAAGAAATGCATTCCACACTGTCCCCTGTCCATAAATTGCCCTTCTGATTAATTCTGTGTCCCCAGTGTTAAGTATAGAGGAGTCGCCAAGCCCAGAAGGAGACTTGGTGCTAGGCCTGTGGGGAGAAGGGGCTGTTGTCAAGCCACAGGGTGCATGCTCACCCCACAGGTATGCTTGACTAGCTATGCCAAGCCCAGAAGGAGACTTGGTGCTAGGCCCGTGGGGAGAAGGGGCTGTTGCCGAAGCCACAGGGTGCATGCTCACCTCCACAGGTATGCTTGACTGTGTTCTGAGTCCCAGGAACTAGGAGGGAGAAAATCAGAAAAAAGCATATGTCTTCCCATTGCTGATTAGGCAGGAAGAGGCAACAAAGAGCAAAAAGCTAATTCAAAAATGTCAGAAACATATATAATTGGTATGGATAATGGTTCTGTTCTATGCAAGGTAGCGGGGGGTGGTTATGAACCATGAAAAGTGTGTAACAAAATCAAATGATGTCTGTGTTTACAAAATAATGTGTGAAATAATAAAGACAATTGAAAGGGAAGGTAGACAGGTGAGAATTCAGAAGAACCCCCCTAGGATGAAGGGTTCTATCAGGACAAGAGCCCATTAGTAGGATGGATTAGAAAATTGCTCAAGGTCTAGGGGTTGTGACATCATATTGAAATTTCCATTTATTTTATTTTATTCTTTTGGCAACTGGGTAAGGCCCACTAGGCACAAGTGTCTCTTTTCAGGGGTGACCAGGGAGCACTGGGGTGGTTAAGTGACTTCCTCAGAGTCACAGAGGTCGGAATCAAACACAGGTCTGCTGGATGTACCAAGCTCATTCACAGCTCAATACTCTAACCTCTAGGCTATACTGCCAGCCCTTTTAGTCACAGCTGTCTTTAGTCACAGAGGGTGATGACCTGTAAGAGAACAGAGAAAAACAAGTTCAGCTTGCTATTTCTTTGTTCTTTTGCAGGTCATGGCCTTCTTTCTGTCCTCCTTCAACCGTGAGGCATGGATCTGTGCATTCAGGTTTCAATCTGTGACTAAACGACAGGTAACTTAAAGACATTGTCACAACCCCTAAACCTTGAGCAGTTTTCTTATCCATCTCATTGATGAGCTTCTATCCTGATAGGTGCCTCTCACCCTAGTGGATTCATCTGAATTCCCAGCTATCTTCCCTCTCAATGGTTTTTATTATTTTGTACACTATTTTGTGAATATAGACATAATTTGATATTGTTACATGCTTCTTCATGTGGTCCATAACACCCCACACATAGAACACACTATTGTCTATATCTGTTATATATGGTTCTGACATTTTTTAACAAAAAATGTTTTCTACTTTCACCAAGAATATGCTCATAATTGACCTTTTGACCTTCTACATAATATGTGCATTTCAATTGTGCTTAAAGAGCTCTCTGGCATGGTGGTACAATGTTCAAATAGAAAGTGACTTACCAGTTCCAAGTGCAGAACTGCATTCACCTTCACGACCTCATGGCTGTGTAAAAAAGACCACTAATACGGTCCTGGTGCTCAGTACGGTCCTGGTGCACAAATCCAATCTCTTTATCCATAGCCATCAAGACATGAAAAATCCATGCAGGAACCGATGTAAAATCCATATGGAAACATTGGCATAAACTTTCCAAAAAACGACAAACCAGCATTCAGTTGCTCCAACTGTATGTGTATGCTTGACCTCCTGACTGCCAACCTTTATGAACCGGGGTCAGTGCAGAATGTATTTCTTTGAATTTCTTACTTGTACATAGTGAAAGCAAAAGTGAAAGTGTAAATGGATGCTATAAGTGCTATACATACAAACACAGTGTCATGTAAGTTACTTTTAAAAAGCAATAAGTTACAGTTATTTATTACTCTGTCATAAAAAGTAATCAGTGACTGTAACTCATATCACTTTTGAGAAATCGATTTACTCACTAAACATATTAATGAGCCCAGAAAACTCAAACAAATCATAAAAAGAAATAAAATAGATTCCACAGGCAATGAATGGGTTTATATGTTACTTTATTTCATGTTTTTTTTTAAATAAAATATGAAAACATTCCTATTTGTTTTTGGCACATAATGTGTAATATTAAGCATATTCACATGACAGTTTGACATTTTTTCAGCAAAACCCACATCACGAGTGTTGTAAACTTTTCTTTATGATTTGTTTTTGCCATTGTGATATTCTGCGAAGCTGAAGCAAAGATGATGAAAAAAAAACCCACAAGAACAGGTACAGTACCACATTAAGAACTTTCTTTGTGTTTGTGTGTTAATAACTATCTGTAATTTAAACTCAGTTTTCACAAATAAAACTGTACAAGATGACACATTGACACAGCAGGTATTTTAAAAGTATTCCACCCACGAGTGGCCTGGTGGTGCAGAGGGCTGAGGCATTGCGCCTTACCTCCTGCCACACCGGTAACCCTTGTTCAGTGGTAAATGCAGGTCACAGGGGGTTGGCCAGGGAGGGAGAGGTTCCAGCATCTGGAGGACAGTTCTCCTGTTCCGAAGAGGGTGGCTTGGTGGTCCCGCTAAATGACTGCCCCCAGGTGGAGGCCAGAGGGCAGAATGGCCAGGAAGATACCAACGATGGTAGGGTGCTTCAGGACGCAACAGCATGCGCATGCCTCCACATGTGCGCGCTGATGTGTGTGCCCCAGCAATAAGGGAGAGGGAGAAAAGGAAATGGGAAAGCTAGCAGGCACATGAAGCCTGGACTGCACTCCTGAACCTCAGCTCAACCCCCAGCAACTGGATGGTGAGCACCTGGGGAATGGTCCTCTCTGGTCCTGCCACAGGGAGAAATCAATGGAGGACTTGGTGGAGAGGTTGGGAGAGACAACATGGTCCTGGGGTGGATGTGACCCTCTTGAAGGGAAAGCCGAAGCGTGCCTGTCAGCCATCCCAGGGAGGAGAAAACAGAAGGGGGGAAAATAAGTATGCTGCCCACCATCTATAGCACGCTACACCAAGTGAAGCAGCCATACACATCTGGCGTAGTGTGAATGATTTACTTTTTTGGTTTAGACCTTCATCTCCTCCTGGTGAAGTGGTCAGGCACTCCAGTGAAGGTGCCACACTGCCATACTACCACACTAGTACGCACCGTGCTTGTGGCAGTTAAAGTGAGCAATCAGTAGTAAGAACAGCAGAGCCCCACATTCAAATGTGGGTTCGTTCTCAGTTTGCACTTTGTTGTGTGCATTGTAAGAAACATGTCTGTTACCTACTGTCTGCTGCAGCAGCATAGAAGACTGTGTCACACTGATTCTGGTGGCTTGCAAGCTGACATTTTGTGTCGCCATAAATCTTCAATCCTGCAGCTGCCTGGATATGAGAGGATGACTGCAGCAGGGAGATTTAACACCCTATGGACAGTGCATGTTAAGAGTTTTTATAAGCTCTGATCTTTTGTTTGTTGCTTCCACTGTCCTCACTGGGCTACAAACAGTCACAGAGGACTGTATCTAGCCCAGGCCCCGGGGAAAAGAGTAGGACTGGCAAGCATCATTGATCATAGTAACTTACAAAAGCTTTGAAAGATTCACTGCAGGCTATTGTTATCTCCCACTGCTGCAGCCCTCTTCTGATGTTAGTTGTAGCGAGATTTGAAAATTGTTGTGTTTACAGAAAATTTTAATTTGCAAGGCAGCAGAATAAGTGTGATACAACTGCTGCACAGCTGCAATAAACAGTAAGTAAAACTATTTTTTTTTTTTTGCAATGCACACAAATAGCACAGGTTGAGAAGAACTGCACACTTGGATATGGGGTTATCCTAGTGCAACTGACTGTTCCCCTTATCAGAATGTGTATTGTACAGTTTGAGTGACTTTAGTAGCATTTGCAGAACACAATTCTTCCTCCTAAGTTTCTGTTAATTAAAAAGTAAAATAAATACATAAATAAAACCCTTCTCCCCATCATTATCAGTATATTATGGGTAAATGGATAGGAAAAAGTGATGGGCTGACAGGCCTTCTTGGCTCTTTCATCTTAGTATGAACCTTAGTATCGTGTCTAATTCATCAAAACCATTCCCTAAGACTGTGCAGCAGTTACCATCTAAATTGGCAATGACAAGCTCTTAAGTTACAGGCTCAGCTGAGGCGGTTGGTTGATAATACTGCAGTAACTGGCCTTGTGCTACTGCTAGTGTGATGCAATGATGTCAGGTCAGAGCAACTTGTCAGTCATAGTTGCAATTCTAATTGAATGGATCAGTAATGATGTGGCTGCCATGGGATGCACATTTTTTTTTACAGAAATGTAATTCCTCAAAAACCCTATTTGTTCATAGTAGCTGCAAAGTCATTAACTTTCTATGTCCATAGTGAACTCGACATGTTTGCCTCAACTATGACGGGGGCAACCAAGCCAGGCCACTGTCAGTGGGCAGTGGTGGGGTGGATCACTGTCACCATGGTCCCTGCTCCATCTCTAGCTTGCTCACAGTCATTTTTCATGCAGTGAATGAATCATTGATGATGATGATTGTCAATCAGGATGGTGAGATGTCATGTCACCCCAAAAAACCTTATCACTGCATATTAGTTGCCAAGTCATCAACTTCCCACGCTCACAGTGAAGTAGATGAGTTTCCCGTAACTATGATTGGGGGGGGGCAGCGGCCACCCAGGCCAGGCCAATATCAGTGTACAGCCCGTGGTTCTAGCTTGCTCTCATCTCAGTCGTTTCCTCTCATGCAGTTACTGAATCACTGGTGATGATTGTCAGTCAGGATGATGATGATGATGATGATAACCACAGTTTATGGCTGTGTCTGAGTTCATGATAAAGATGATGATGACAATAACATTTTTACCAGACAGTAATCTGGCATTTCACTAGAAATTGGTTATGCCAAAGTGGTAGATAAACTAGTGTTGCTTAGCTGGGTTCTGAATGTCAGCTAGCAGACACACAGCTTTGGCTAAAGGTAATTGGCAATCAGCAAGTTTGCATTTTTGTGCAAAAGAAATCAAAGAAAATTGGTATGGTGGAATTGTATTCACGTTTTATATGAATAGGAGACTCAATTGAGCAATGCTCATTTTCAGTGAGATCCTTTGTTTTTACAATAAATATAGTTACATAGATTTAACACAAAAGATAGAATATAACAAGAAAAGCATATGCTATACAATATACATAGGTTATAAATGCAAGCTAAGAACTTTATTTACATTTATATAGGAAAAATGTTTTCCTATGTTTTCAATACATACTGATATATACATTCCATTTGAATTTGTTGTCTAATTAAACTCAAATATTTATAACACTATACTTCTTGTAGTGTTTGGTTCTCAGAAGTTAAGATACGTTTGGTAAGTAAAGAAAATCTGCTTCTGTTCCCTTATTAAAAAGTACAACCTGAGTTTTTGGCGTTGAGAGACAATCTGGAGCAACGAAAATAATTTTGAAGTTGGTCAAAGGCTGCTTGCAATTCAGACTAGATTTGTGATACTGTTGGTCCATCAGTATATAACAAGTATCATTTGCATAAAGATGATATTTAATTTGGGAAGACATCTTGGGAAAGTTATTCATGTAGATGTTAAATAATACTGGGCCTAAAATTGAGCTCAAGGAACTCTGACAAAATGGGAACTAAACCAGACCTAGCATTATTCAAGGCTACAAGTTGCTGATGTCCTTTTAAGTAAGAGCTGAACAACTCCACTAGTCCCTGAAAGAGTCCCACTGATTGCAGCCTGGACAGGAGGATGTCATGGTCCAAGGTGTTGAATGCTTTTGATGAATAAACAAAGATAGCGCCAATGTACGTCCTCCTGTCCAGGACCCACTGCAAATCAAACGTGACTTTGACCAATACTAAAATAGTACCATGAAAAGGTCTAAGTCCTGCCTGAAAGTTATTAAACACATTCATTTTTTTGACGTTAAACTTTTTATTGAAACAATCCAAAAGAACACAGCACAAACTACGTAGCATCAGATGACTGAAGGAAAAAATATCCACCTAATAACTAAGGTACATTATAAAAGTACAGTGGAATGGTCAACTAAGCGGAACCAGGAATAACAAGAACATAAAAAAAAAAAAACAGTATCCTATCAAACACATTATTTTTCTCCAGAAAATTCTGCAACTGTTTTCCGATCAATTTTTCAAAACTTTTAAGGCCACTGATAACAGTGAAATTGAGGGTAGTTTTCTATTCTTTTATTCAAATCTGATTTAAATATTGTAATAACTTTAGCAAGTTTTCAGTCATGAGGCAAGTCAGCAGTGGTCAAGGATAAATTAAATATGTCTGCTAAAGGAAATGCAATGATAGGGGCAGCATATTTAAATAGCCTTACTGGAATTTTATCTAATCTGTTAGATTTTTTAACAGCTAATTTAAGAATTTCATCACAAATTAGAAAAATATGAATGAGCCTTAACCATGAAAATCTAAAATTGTGAGGCTTGGTAGTTTTGCAAGCAAGGGAGGCCCTGTTTAATCCTGCATGGTGTACATACCAGAGCACACCTCCACACCAGAACCTCCTTAGATAAGGAGCATGATCCTTACACACATTTTCACAGAAGAAGAAGACTGAAATGCACTTGTCTCAAGTTACTTCAAGTAGCAGTTTTGTTACTCAGTCACCATTTTTTTCCAGCGCCGACTCGGTCATGTTGCTTAGTTTAGTTTTCCCTTAAAAAAAAAATCAATACCCATTTTTCAATTTACTGGTGGCATACCTGCCATTGCCAATAAATAATGAATTATCTGTGTTTTAGGCAAACATTATGTACCATTATCACATCAAAAACATGAAATAGCACCGTGACCAGACCACTGTTGACTAGTGACCACCAATGATATCTTCCCCCAAAAAACAAGTGCGAAGAAAGAATGTTGTTGTTGCCTCAGAGAGTACTGTGGACTCATCGGCACTGTCATCAGCTGGTTTGAGTCCTATCTCTCTGGCAGGAAGCAGCGGGTGGTGATGGGGAATATCTTCTCCTCCCCAAGGCTCCTGCCATGTGGAGTACCTCAGGGGTCGATCTTGTCACTGATGGTATTTGCAGTGTACATGCTACCCCTGGGAGAGCTCATTAGCTGGTACAGTGTGGGGTTTCACTGTTATGTAGATGATACCCAGCTGTACTTGTCCTTTGCCCCTGGAACATCCAGTGCTGCTGAAGTGCTAAACAGCTGTCTGGCCAAGATCAATGACTGGATATCCTCCAGCTGATTGTGACTGAACCTGGATAAGATGGATGTCCTAGTGATTTAGCCACGATGAGGGCGTAATGGGAGTGCCTCCGATGTGGTCACTGGTTTATTCCTGGGATGCATGTCATTGATGGCCTCCTCTAGGGTGCAAAATCTTGGCATGGTCCTGGATGACAGACTGACACTTGAAGCACAGGTGTCGGCTGTTGTCCAAAGTGGTTTTCACCACTTGAGGAACATTGCCAGGCTCAAACCCCTAGTTCTGCCTGAGGACCTGCCCACACCAGTGCATGCCTTTGTGACATCCAGGCTGGATAACTGTAATGTTCTTTACTTTGGGGTCTCTGGAGGTACCCATCACCGGCTGCAGTTGGTGCAGAACATAGCTGCCAGGTTGCTGACTGGCCTTTTAGGTCTAGTCATGTGACCCCAGTGCTGCATGCCTGGTACTGGCTGCGTGGTTAGTGGAGGGTTATCTTCAACGTGAGTTTGCTCACTTATAAGGCCTTACAGGGGCCTGGCCATGGCTGCCTGGCCAATCTCCTGACACCCACCACCTCTGCTCCTTGACCAGGGACCTCCTTGAAGTTCCAAGGACCAGATTAATAACTTCTGGCAACCGGGCTTTTAGTGTCACTGGACCGGTCCTGTGGAACTCCCTTCCAGCTGTCCTCAAGGAGGCCCCTTCGGTTGAGAGGTTCAAGAGTGGTCTGAAAGCCTACTTGTTTTCTATGGCCTTTCCTGCTGAATTTAACTGATCAGCCCCAAAAACTGCTAGGGCTAATGTTAATGTTGTATCTGAAGGTTTTTATTGTTTTATTTGTTTCGTCTTATTTATGACATCGTTTTATTTAATACCCTGCCTGTTTTTATGGAAGGCGTTTAGAGCCTCAGTGATTGGGCACTGTATAAATAAACTTGCCTTGTTCAATTACTTGGTTATTATATCAGTATGTTGATATATACATACATCATGACAATGATTTTACAATTATGCCCAACTGGCCACAAAATTTGTAAACCTGGCCATAGAAGTCAACTTTATCTTGAGGACTCACAAAATGGCATGTGGAAATTTGGAATATAACAACTTTCTGTATGTTGTGAATTATTAAATGATTTTGAGTTGAAATGTTGGATGCCTTGGGCCACTGGTACACTCATAACATTGACCCCTGATATTTTTTGGTGACTAACAATAACATACTGAGATTTGGTTCTTAGATATAGCAAATACCAAATGGCATAAAGCTGCTATGCTAAATAACAACACAGATCAGATAATTTTCTAGTAAGTATTAATAGTTTGAATGGAGAAAACAAGAAGATGATATAGCTTTCAGTAAAATAAACATTAAGCTCAAATTATTGTCTAGGCTTATGATATAATAAAGTGTAAAGGTGGCATTATACTATTAGCAGATTTGTATTCATTTTTTAATTTACTTATTAAAAATAGCAACAGTAGATGGGATGAAGATGATGAGATAAGCTCATTTTTGGTTTCTAATAGTGACATATATTTAGCATTTTACCTGACATCCAAAATACCAACAGTTGTGCCTGTCATGGTGGCTGTTGTATAAGGCAAGGACACAGCCATCAGCAGCACTGGCCAGGGTGGCACTGTCAAATATTTTTGTACAGAAGTTACAGTAACTTATGTCAACACCACCCTCAGCCTATCATTGCTTCAGCACCACAAAAAGGTCCACAACAGAATACTGCTATATAGTATGATTTGTTGCAACATAAAAGTAGCTGCATGTCAAAGTTTATCACTCAGTCAGCTACCAAGAGCAGTAAGGATTGTCCACCAATGCTGAATAATCTTTCAGCTGGTGCACTTGATGGAAGTGCAGTATTGTAGTGCAGGAATGTGTTCCTTATTGTTAGTAATGTTTGTGAAATGTTTACTGTTTTATTTGTGTCTTTGAGATAATGATCAAGCTCATGGAGAACTCCCCACGGCTAGGTTGCTGATTTTCTTTGAATTCGAGAAAGCATCATCATCCTCAAGGTTGACTCAGATGATGGGCTTCCTCGATCAACATCTTCCTGATGTGACAGCAATTAATTTTCAAGCTTGTTTTAGCTGCATGTTTCATCCTCACTGGCAATCCACCAAATGTGAAATTGTGGTAATGAGATACTGGACAGAATAAACTGCCTCTGCTCAAAATTGATACCAAACCAAGTGTCCACAGAGCTCACAATGGCATTAAGAAGAGAAGTGGCATAATGCAAAAGTGGTTTGATATCAAGCAACGCTTTTTCAATGCCACCAATGTTGGAAGAAGATATTGCATGTAGCATTTTGTTTCTGCTTGCAGAATATCCCATAAGTTTGCAAGAGGCTGCATTACTTTGCAGTACACAAACGCAAAAGCAATTTCAGTTGTTCTAAAGCTTGCTAGGCCAAGATAATCACAGATGTTATGCAGATCATCTTCTGTTTTTTCTGCTATGGATCTTATCTTTTCTACAGCTCTGTAGTAAGAATTCTACCTTGTGTCATTGGGGATAATGCGCTTAATACCAATTTTGTCTGAAACAATTTCACTTACTTATGAACTTCGTGAGCTTTGTTCCAAAGAGCTGAACTATGTTGCCATTGTGCTGCAGTAGATCTTCTTGTGTGCAGGATTTGCAGTAACAGAGTCTGTCTCCTACAGCTGTTATGTTCAGAGTATGTGCTGCATATTGTTGATGTGAAGGAAGATTGTAGGTCTCCTCCTTATCTTCATCTCTATCATCCAGAAGCCTGCCTACATCAGCTATCATTTATCCCTGACTATGTCACTGTCATCTTCATTAGCTGCAGCTAGCTTCTCCTCTTGCTGCTGCTGGTCATGGTAGTCATCATCATCATCGTCATCACCATCACCATCATCATCATCATCATCATCATTATCATCACCATCATCATCACCATCATCATCATCATCATCATCATCATGCTATCATCACCATCATCATCACCATCATCATCATCATCATCATCGTTATCATTATCATCATCATCGCTATCGCTATCATCACCATCATCATCATCATCATCTATATCATCGTTATCATCACCATCATTGTCATCATCGTTATCGTTATCATCACCATCATTGTCATCATTCGGAATCCTATTTGTGGGACTGATGGATGTGATATAATCTGTGCCAAACTCATTAAATGCTTTAACAAAGTTTGACCCAATGTCAGTCACAGTTTAACAACCTGGTTTTGGATGTGATATTTCAGGTGAAATTGCTCATGTTTTTTTGCAGTAACGCTGTACATGTGTTTTCCTTTTATTTGCATGCACACCAATGCCATTGACTTTCTAGTCAATGTTTTCTGATCAGTTAAATGCGCTGTCACTCCTAGATAGTACCTGTTATGCGCACTCCAAACATCTATAGTAGCGCATATATGACTGACATTGCTGAATTCAGATATCAGATTTGTCTTCATGGTTTGCTACATTTTATCTATTTTGTCTGTCAGTGTTTTATTTGTGCCATTACTTTTTTTTGTTGGGTTGTAAACCAGTAACTAATCTGATGAACGAAGGCTGTTCAGCAATGCTGAATGACTGTAGCTCTTCAACTACAAACTGAATAATGAGCTTATAAACCAGAGACTGAGTGATAAGTGATCTCTTTGTAGAATCAAATAATTGTTGTTGGATATTCATTTCTTCATCTTACTGAATGATGAGGATGCTATTGGGAATGAAGTGCTGCTGCTGCTTGAGCAGGAGAATTCATCTTCCACCTCTTCATCCTCTTCTTCTTTGGTATCCTTTTCTGACCAGGGCTGGTGATGGCTGCTGGCGGATTATCACCTCTGTTGCTGGATAGCTTTTGAACTCTCTAACGATGCTGGATGGATGCCTTATCTTTAAATGTGACATACTGTTTTTGGATGTTGACAAAAGCTTCAGTTTTGGCATACAGAGTTTACACTGTACTGAAATATTATTTCTCTGTTCAGAGTTGACACTGAAGAACTCACTTAAGTACCATTTTTGAAAAGCTGACACACTCTGGCATGGTGACTCAGGATGCGGGAAGGAGGATGTGGTGGAAGAAGAGAATTGGGAGGAAAAGGATCCAACCTGAACAGTTTCAGGAACAACTCTAGTATTGTCTACCTTTTTTTTTTTTTTCTTGTTGAGCCATGGTAGATGCCATTGCCATTTATTTTGTTGTACATAAAAACTGATAAAGTTTGTGTTATGGAATGTCGTAGATTAAATTAGTTACAATACAACACAGCCTAGTTCAGATTTCTTTTCTGTTGGTTTTTGCCCTGTTTGTTCAATGAAATGAATGTTTGTTCATTCCTTGTGGGCACATGCGTCCTAGCTGTGTTCACCATTTTACTATAGCTGCCTCTGTTAACTACCTACACTTCTCCTCCTCCTCTACACCTTATTCTTCCTATAATTGACCCCTTTCAATAGCACTGTTGTACATGAATTGTTTACTGTTATTTCACTGTTGCTTCCTTGTTGTTTATTTCTGACGTGGAACCTTTGTAAAAGAGCCTTGGCTCAAAGGTACTTGTAATCCTAGAATAAATAAAATAAAAATAAAATAAATAAAGCAAAATCAAGAAGTACACATACCAGAAATAAGGTAACTATATCTGACTCCACAGTAATCTCAGCCATGATATCCCGAGAAATGTATATCCATCCGTGTAAGTTAAGTACAAGTTGAAAGAGTTGTGATTAAACCCTCCTTTAATTAATTTTGTGTGCCTGGGTTTGGGGGGTGCTGAGTGACTTACTGACAGTGGTGACAAATGACACTGCACACAGACGGTGTCGTACAAACTGTTTCAGACTATTAAATGGATTGTTAGTAAAGCTGCATAATGTAGTTAGTATTTTTCATTGTATAAGTTTGAGACAAGTATTACAACTGAATGAAAATAAAAAACCATGAAGGAATAATACTGCTTTTTCATCGAACTCATAAAAAATCATCACTCATAGACACTCTGGCCCACTTGAATGATAATGATTACAATTTAAACTGTGTGTAGAGCGGACTGATATTTATTTAGTTTTATTTACCAGGTGAGTGCACTAGACAAAAACAGTTGCCTGTTTTCAGGCAGGACCTGGGAGAATACAACAGAGTAATATTATACAGGAAGTGACTGTTGGTTCAATTAGAGTACAAAGTTCGTATAATACAGAGAAGAAAATCAAAGAACTAGCAGTAGTAGAATCATGAGCGGGTGAGCATACATGGGCAAACTAAGGGCCCTATAAACTTTGGGCTATGTATACAACAAACAACATTTGAAAAGCAGAGTTCATGGTCATATTAAAATAGTAGATACAGGAGTTACACAGAGTAGACAAGGAAACCCAGCTTTGTAAAGGCCTAAGGGCAGGAACATACAGCAGCCTGATTAGGAGCGATTAGCATTTTGAAGCCATATAGGGATTCACACTGCCAGATCATGGCAGGGATAGAGTTCCAGACAGTGGGGGCAGGTAAGCAATGGACAGTTTACAAAACTGATCTATTTTTAGGTATTATCAAGGCCCCTGGGACATTGGATTGGATGATATGGTCATATGATATTATAGTTTTAAGATTTATGAATGAAATTTAAAAAGTCAAAAGTTCTTGCAACAGTAGAGAACAGAAGTCAAGTAACAGGCAATACTGTCTTTGATTTTTTGCTGATCTCGACCTCCTGGCCTGTTGTGGACCGGACTGTGGTGATTACATAAATGCTTCTGCTGTTTTATTCTGTTCTGCTGTCTGTCTCACTGAGCTGATGCTGCTGATGGACTGATGGTGGACAAATTCACATTATAAGTTAGTGCTGCTGCTGCTGCTCGTGCTTATTGATCAAAGTCAGTTTGACTGTCTTTTTCAGTCCAGCAGCTACCTAGGCCAAGAAGTCTCTACTTGCAGTGAAATCTTTTTTCTTGGCTAATGACCCCCTCTTCCATCTGTCTTCTTCGTCTCTACTCTCTGTCACTGGTGTGATTGTGAACAGTTCCTGTAAAAGAACAAAAACAACAAATCATTTGGTGCACATGTGTTCTGGACTGCTGCACTGCTGCACCACATTCACATTTCTATGTTCTGTTTGTAAATGATAGTATTACTCCACTTGTCTTAAATTTAACAAAAAAAAAGGCGTTCAGCAGCGATCAAGAGGAAAAAAAACACTCCAGCCTGTTGTACCTGCCCATAGGCCATCTAACACACACCTAGTTGCACCACCACAGACCACACACACCCTGACACCAGACACTCTTCACTTAGGGGAGCACATTTTACCCCACTCCCTAGTCACATTGGGCATCCCAACAGAGAAAGAAAGAAACAGGATGAAAGAGGAAAGAGGCACACAGCACAGGGTGGAAAACAATCCCAATGGCAGGATAATCCACCAGACCGACCACCACAAGCTCTTTGCTCCGGCTCCACTTCAGACTTCTGAGTGTTTTAGGGCTGTGTTGCAGGGTGGGAGGCCTCATGAGTGGTAACCTGTCCCCCACTCCCTTCCCTGGCTGTCCTCCATGACCCATCCAGGTAGAATCAGTGTTTAGGATCTTCTTGAAGCAGGTGAGTTTGTTAATTGAGAAAAGAAGTGGCTGACAGCCTAGCTAGACAGTCTGGTGTACTGGCCAGGCATGGGGAGGGGGGGCTATAAGGGTGACAAATCGCCAACACCAAGTGGGTATAAAATCTAGGCTCTGTAGGGGAAAAACATCAGTTTCAATGCTAGTAGTGGGGAACAAGTTCAACTAAGAATGCCATTCACTGGCACTGCTAGTGTTATCACACTGGCATCGATATGTATCAATAAATAAATATCATGTCAAGGTCATTATCAAACACCTTGACTGGTACTCACACGATAAACATTCATTTTGATGTCTGACCCTGTTTCACCCACTTCTCACTCTTTCCTGCTGTGTAGTGTGTTTGTCAGATGAGATGCATGATCAGGACATCTGGTCCCTCAGCTGCACTTCCAGTCACCTTCGGCTTCACACATCATCATCATCATGTGACAGGATGGGAATGCACTAGGTTTAGATTCCAGTACTAAGAAAAAAAGTAATTTAAAATTAATGTGAGGAGCTGCTGCTTTGTCCTTCCCAGAGACCATCACTCATCCTCCCCACCCTCCATCTGCAGCCCAGGTAGAGGCCGCTGGGTCTACCCCCCCAATGCCCACCCCACTGTGGCACTGAGATACAAAACTAAAGAGTTACTTACAGTTCACTACACATTGCCAGAGTCCAGAGTGGACACACTATTACAGATGGCCATTGGTTATGTGAGTGACACAAGCCAAACATACAGCGGGAGCACACAGACAGACCATCAGACCTAGATCAGGCTCCAGCTCAGACCTCAGCGCATGGCACACTGAGCCCCACCATCCAGTTAATCACAGTCAGTACATGGCAGATGGTGACAGGAGGACAGATAGTATCAGACAGATAGACAGCAGCAGAGTAGTAGGTGTTGGGAGGAGTGAAGCAACAGCTTTACAGTTGCCCAGTTGGCCATTCACAAATGCAGTTGTGAAGGCTGCCTGACTAATGTGACTGTTTTCTGGCTCTCTTCTCCTCAACTGATGCTGACCCCATGCCTTTCTGGTCTTTTCAGATTCACAGCTTTGCCGCTAACAGTGGAGTGCCCACCTCATTCCACAACAACACAGCAGACCTCCACCTAGGCTCCAGGTTCACAGCTTTCCTCCAACTCCCCCATCACAGCAGGACTAAACTCTGCCTCCAGGTTCACAGTTTTACACCCCATCACAGCAGGCCTCTGCTCCAGCTCCATGTTCACGCAGCATTGCTTAATTGCCCCCGCCACCTCATCCCCCCATAACAACACAGCAGGCCTCCATTCTGGCTCAACTCAGCTCAGAATTTATTTGTAAAAAGCGTAAGTCAACAAGTATCCAAGCGCTTGACATTCAATAACATAAAAGTAACAGTTAAAAACAACATAACTAACACTTCATACACAAATCTAAAACACAATATAATCATCAAAATTCAGTCATACTCTGGAAAAGCAAGATCATATAAATATGTTTTTAAAGCAGATTTGAAGTCTCCACAGTCAGACACTCCTTATCCGTGAGGTAGAGAGTTCCACAGGGTCAGGCCATGAACACGAATGCTCTGGCACCTGAGGTTTTCAAATGGACCCTGGGAAACTCTAGCAATCCCTTGTCGGTGGAGCGGAGTGTGCGGGGGGGGGTGATGGGGTGGAGAAGTTCTTGCAGGTAACACAGACCCTGTCCATGTAGGGCTTTATAAGTCAGCAAACCGACCTTGAAGGTGATCCACCACTGAACCGGCAGCCAGTGCAGTCCACGGATCACAGGCGTGATATGGCACAAATGAGAAAGGCCAGTCAACAGCCTGGCAGCCGCGATTCTGCACCAGCTGCAAGCAGTGGATATCCATCTCTGGAAGCCCTAGGTAAAGGGAGTTGCAATAGGGGAGAGGTCACAAAGGCGAGACCAATGTTGGAAGATCGTCAGGCGGGACCAGGTGTTTAATCCAGGCAATATTCCTCAGATGGTGAAAAGAGGACTTGATGACAGATGACACCTGAGATTTCAGTGTCAATCCCTCATCAAAAATTACGCCCAGATTGCGCACCCGGTCAGAGGTCACCAGCTGAGCACCACCGAGCCAAAGCCCGGAAGGCAACCCAGCCGAAGGCCCCTCAACCTGATGACCCGGGTCCACCACCAGCACCTTGGTCTTGTCTGGATTCAACCTCAACCAACTGGTAGTCATTCAATCCTGAATCTTGGTGAAGCAGTTGTTAAATACCGAGATAGCATCACCCTGCTTGGGTACAAAGGACATGTAGAGCTGAGTATCATCTGCATAGCAGTGAAAACTCAGCCCATGCCACCTAACAATGTCTTCCAATGGCAACATGTAAACCGCGAATAACATGGGTGACAATACAGAGCCCTGTGGTACCCAACACAGCAGGGAGACTAGGTCTGAGGAAGAAATCCCGGACACCACTATCTGAAACCTGCCGGTGAGAAAAGAATGAAACCACCTGAGGACTGTACCCAACAGCCCACAGATGAACGCAGGTGCTGCAGTAACACACCATAGTCCATGGTGTCAAATGCTGCAGAGAGATCAAGGAGGACTAAGATGAATATGTCCTCCAATCTCTCACTATCAGGAGATCATTTGGCACCCGAACAAGGGCCGTCTGGGTACTGTGCCTCTTCCAAAAGCCGGACTGAGAGGTTCATAGATGTTGTGGATGGTGAGATGGTCCTCCAGCTGCAGGGTGACAGCCTTCTCAATAATTTTACCCACAAAGGAAGGTTAGAGACAGGCCTGTAGTTAACTAGACAGTCAGGGTCAAGAGAGGATTTCTTAGGGAGTGGTGTAACCACCGCTCCTCAGGGTGTCCAGAAGCACACGTGACTCTAATGAATACCTGACTATCTCCACCATGACCAGGCAGATGACCTCAATGCACCCTATTAAGAAGCAAGTTGGGCCCAGGTCCAAACTACAGCAACTCGGCCTCATACTCTGGATGATCCTCATGACATCCCTGACCACCAACCGATCAAAGTCGGACCAGACAAACCGAGGCAGCAACCTCCCACCAACCAACACAACCCCCATTGGAGTGGACCGCACAGATTTCAGACCTGATGTCAGCTACCTTAGCTGCAAAGAATTGAGCAAACTCATCACATTTCTCCTGTGACAATGCTCTCTGTGAATGGAGACAGGCTGTATTGCACAGTCTGTCAACAGTCCGGAAGAGCTGATCTGGTCAATTTTGTGCAGTGGCGATCTCCCTGGAGAGGAACACTGCCTTCTTATGGGAGATGGCTGATTGATAATCCTTATAATGGGTCACCAATCTAAGTCTGTCTGCATCACAGCCGGACTTCCACCAGCGCTGCTCCAGCCTTTGTCCAACTCGCCTCAACTCCCTCAAGGTCCCATCAAACCACGGGGACCGAGGGTGAAGAGTGAGTGAACGAACCCAGACAGGAGCAATGGAGTCCAGGGCTCCACCACAGCCCTATTATAGGCCTGCAGCAGATTCTCTGGATCCATGCTTATACTCGAAGGCCCAATAGATCCAACACCACCATCAGGCCATCTGGGGTCAAACCCTAAGGCTGTATCGGACCATTCCACAGAGGCAGGCCTATAAGAGGAGCCTGGAAATTTAACCCTATAGTGTGATGGTCAGACCAACCGACTGGCTCCACCACCAGGTCAGAGATCTCCATCCCCAGTAGGAAGACCAAGTCCAATGAGTGACCCTGAATATGGGTCGCAGAGGTAATAACTTGTGTGAAGCCCAATGAAATAATTAATTGGAGGAAGTCCTGACCAAATTGTCAAAGTTCATTGTTGACCCAGGCGTTGAAGTCCCCCAGAACTGTCTATCTGGGAGACTCCAACACCATGTCGACGATGAAGTCCATGACTTCCTGCAGGAACTGCTTCTCACCACCGGCTGGACAATAGACGAGAAGGATCCTGCACCCCACACCTGCACCAATGATACACTCAAAGGATTTGGTCTCCCCCACTGGCACATCCACAAGGCCCAATTCCATTCTACATAGAAACATAGAAGTTGACAGCAGATAAGGACTGCAAGGCCCATCCAGTCTGCCCATTTCTTTTTCTACCTTATAAATGTTCCATCGGCCTTTGCTCGGTCAATGACCTATCTATTCATACTCGTCTGTATTGCTCCCTTATGCCTATCCCATGCCTGTTTGAAGCCCTGCACTGTATTCACATCCACCGCTTCCTGAGGTAGGCCGTTCCATGCATCCACCACCCTTTCTGTGAAAAAGATCTTCCTCACATTACCCCTTAATCGGCCTCCCTCTAATCTCATGCTGTGTCCTCTTGTCCTGCTATTTTTCTTATATTGAAACATGTTAGATTCTTTCACCTTGTTAATGCCCTTAAGGTGTTTGAATGTTTCGACCATATCACCTCTCCCCCTCCTTTGCTCTAGGGTATACATATTGAGCTCTGTTAATCTGTCCTCATATGTTTTCTGATGCAGTCCCTGCACCATTTTGGTTGCCCTTCTCTGGACTGCCTCAATTTGGTTAATGTCCTTGTGAAGGTGTGGCCTCCAGTACTGTACGCAGTACTCCAGATGGGGCCTAACCAGTGTCTTGTAAAGAGGGATTATTACCTCCCTCTTCTGACTTGTGATACCCCTACTAATACACCCTAACATCCCCCTAGCCTTACCTACTGCTTTAGTGGTCTGCTTGGATGATTTCAGGTCATCGGTGATGATGATGCCCAAGTCTCTTTCTTCCCTTATGACTGCCAGCAACTCCCCTCCCAGCCTATAGGTGGCTTCAGGGTTTCTCTTCCCTACGCATGATCTTGCACTTCTTTGCATTAAACCCCAGTTGCCACTCTTCCAACCAGTTTGCTAGTTTATCCAGATCTCTTCTCATTCTTCCCACCCCATCTGGATCATCTACTTTGCAAATCTTGGTATCATCTGCAAACAGCCAAACCTTACCCTCTAGTCCATCTGCAATGTCACTGATGAAGATATTGAAGAGGACTGGCCCCAGGACTGATCCTGAGGTACCCCACTTGTGACTTGCATCTCTTCTGACTGTATACTGTTTTACCACCACTCTCTGTTTCTGCCCATCAACCAGTTTTCCACCCAGTTGATAACTTCTGACCCACCCCGAACCTACCCAGCTTATTAATCAATCTTCTATGTGGAACAGTTGTGAAAGCTTAGCTGAAGTCAAGGTAGGCAACATCAACTGCTCCCCCTTGGTCCTCCACTCTGGTTACCCAGTCAAAGAAATCTGTGAGATTAGTTTGACAGGACCTTCCTTTTGTAAACTCATGCTGTCTTGGATCCTGTGCTCCTATGGATTCCAGGTGTTGCACTATCCTTTCCTTAAGGAGTGCCTCCATAATCTTGCCCACTACTGAGGTAAGACTGACTGGTCTGTAGTTCCCTGCCTCCTCCCTGCTACCACTCTTGTGGAGTGGGATCACATGAGCCCTTCACCAGTCTTCTGGGACCTCACCTGTGCTCAGAGACTCACCAAACAGTTCTAAAACAGATGGCTACACCCCTGCCCCTGGGATCCATCCTCAGGCGGCGTATCACAGAGAACCTGGCTGGAACAGCAGACTCCAAAACTGGGCCAGCATTCTCATTCAGCCAGATCTTGGTGATGCAAGCCTGGTCAGATGACTCAACAAGATCAGCAATTACAGCTGCCTTGTTTTTGATAGATCTGGCATTGCATAGCACCGCTCAAGTAGGATAAGTCTCCGATGTCGGCTGTGTCAGCTGCCCACACAAGGTGGAACACTTAGGTATGGGAACCAAGCAGGAAGGACCCCTCTCTGGTACCCATTTCACCCCAGGGTGACCTCTGGATCCCACCACTCCAATCCAATCCACCTGCCCAGCTCTATTCCCCTCCAGGTCCACAACCCCCAGCCCGACGCCTCTTCCTAACAATTCCCAGCACTTGACAGAGCCCGTATACCTCACTGAGCAAAGGAGGGCAGTCGAAAGGATGGAGGCCACGGAGCTCAGAGGGAGAGTAGTGCCTAACCAGGAGAGCTCACTGCCAGCACATACTGGTGCAGGATCACCACAACAGTCAACAAAACACAAATGACTAAAACAACCAACCAAAATAAAACAACAAAAATTATCCCCACAACCCACAACCCCCAAATAAAATCCCCAAAATCAATAAAAATCCAACAGTCACTGAACAGATAGGAGCAGAATGGGGCTATACAACCACGCTTAATGTTTTGTCTTTGGGAGGGACGGGACTCTCACCCCCATCAACAATCAATCAATCAATCAATCAATCAATCAAAATCTTTATTTAACCAGGCGAACACCATTGAGCAAAGCTCTTTTTCAAGGTGGACCTGGGAGGGCAAAAATACAGAGAACAGGGTAATACACAAGAATAGCAATACATAAGCATGATCAACACAAGCATGGACAATGAATTGTAAGGAGATACAGGAAAATTAACACAATATTTTGCAGTGACACAGGGTAAGTATTACAATATTTAGCAGATAGTGAACTGAGCTAGTAATAGTAACAGTGATTCAGTAAGGTCAGCACTGTGACCAGATAGAGGATAAGTAACACAATATTTTGCAGACATACAGGGTAAGTGACTCAAAATTTTGCAGATAGGAAACTGATCTAGCAACAGTAATTCTGAAGGGTCAGCAAATGTGAAGAGATGAGGTGACAAGAACCATGGCGACTCAACAGGGGCCCTGGAATACCGAGACAAGTAGACTGTGCCCTGGATCACCGTGACAAGTCAACCGGGCCATTAGGCACATGTAGGGGAATGGAATAGGTGTAGAGGTGTGGGGAAGAGATGGAGTGTGCATAGGTAGGGGGCCTAAGGGGAGGGAATGAGAACCAGGGTATGAGGTGAAGAACCAGATGAGGGGAACTAGATGGGGGGGAAGGGAGAGGATGAGAGTGGGTATAGAAGAAGGAACAGGGCGGAGAGAAGAAGATAAGGAGGAGAAGAGAGTAGAGGGAGGAGAAGGGGAGAGGACCAGGCAGAGGCTGAGTTCGGGATGACAGAAGGGGGCTGACGAGGTAGAGAGGAGTGGAGGAGGAAGGGGAGGGAGGAAGGTGACCATGCAGAAACTGTTACCGGAATCCAGGGATAGGCCGATACAAGAGTGATCTGGGGACACCCTAAGAGGGAGAGGCAATTGATCAAGAGTAGCAGGCACAGGATTCTGTATTATGCTATAAGTAGAGCGTTTTAAAGGTTGTGGTGCTGACTATATACTTTAATTTCAGGGTTTTTAGCAGGTTATTCCATAGCATGGGAAGCGCGTGGCTAATGAAAGCACAGCCGAATCGGGATCTAGCCTTTGTTACCTTTAAGATAACATATGAGGCACTTCTCAGGGCATATCTACTTAAAGTGCAAAGTGGTAAGCAGGCAGAGATGTAGTCAGGCAATTTGTTAGCAACAGCTTTATAAGTCCAGATAGCGGCATTTCTGTGACATCTTAGGGTAAGGGAGGTCCAACTCATGGCAGAATACAAAAAACAGTAGTGGGTGGAGTGTGGAAGATCAGATATAAACCTTAGGGCTCTATGATAGAGTGTATTGAGCTTAGAGAGAGCGCTGACTGGGCCTTTGCTAAAGAGGAAATCCACATAATCTAGCAGGGGTAAGAACGCAGTTTGGACTAGTCTCGTCTTCGCATCAGAAGGGAGAAGGTTTTTTTATCCTAAAGAGAAGGCCAAGCCTTTGACGAAGCTTCTTTGTCAGTTCTTCTATATGTACTATGAAGGAGAGTCTGTTGTCAAGCCACACACCCAGGTATTTGAATTGATTTACATACTCCAATTGTTCAACCCAGGGCTGTAGATATTGAAGGGAGAGTCCCCACCATGGCTGGATTCGGAAGGTTGGGAAAGGAGAGAAGAACATAGATTTAGTTTTCTTGGCATTCAAGAGTAATTTTTGGTTTAGGAGCTGGTGCTGAAGTGAGTTGAAATCATTCTGTAGAGCTGCACATGCCACGTCTGGAGAGGAACCACTAGCATAAAGCACAGTGTCATCTGTGAAGAGATGTATTTGGGCTTTCTTTATGGAGGCATCTATCCTGGTAATGTAGACAGTGAATAGCAATGGTCCCAGGATGGAACCTTGTGGTACACCCCTCAGGAGAGGTTTTAGGGGTGAAACTTCACCTTCAGCTTTTACCTGCTGATAACGGCCTGTGAGGTAGTTCTCGAACCAAGTGGTGGATAAGAAATCCAGCCCAATATGCTGGAGGGACGAGAGGAGCAGGTCATGATCAACAGTATCGAAGGCCTTGCTTAGGTCCAGGAACACTGCACAGACAAAGTTCTTGCTGTCCAACTCACACTGCCAGTCATTTGTGACCTTAGCCAGGGCCGAGATTGTACTGTGGATTGCCCTAAAGCCTGACTGTAAAGGATTGAACAGGTTTGCTGATTCCAGGTAGTTCCTGAGCTGGGTGTTCACGATTTTTTTCCAGTAACTTAGATAAAGTTGGTAGGATGGAGATTGGCCTGTAATTATTCAAATCTCTGGGATCCCCCAATTTAAACAGGGGGATAACATGTGCTGTTTTCCAGGTGGTGGAAAGGTCACCCTGTAAGAGGGATAAATTGAACAAGTGTGTAATAGGCACTGCGAGGGCATGGTAGCCTAACCTTAGGAGGTAAGGCTCAATGAGGTCAGCTCCAGCACTTTTCCTAACATCCAACTGGAGCAGGAGGCTCTCAACTTCCTTCAGGGTTGTGGGCTGGAATGCAAAGGATGTTTTTGGGAAGGGGATACCATGGTCATTGAAACCCAGCTGTGATCGGAGCATATTGGCTTGGGAAGTGTCGAAGGCAAGCCCTGCAGTGGTGAAGTGATTGTTGAAGGCATCGAGAATTGATGGTTTGTCGGTGAGTAATTTGTCACCAGATGAAATTTTAGGTGGCAATGAGGCACCAAAAGGACGGTCTTCAATGTCTTTAATTAATTTCCAGAATTTTGAAGGGCATTTAGCTGATAGATCAAATTGAGTCTGGTAAAACTTAGCCTTAGCTTCTCTAATCATTTTGGAACAGAGGTTCCTTGCCCTCTTGAAGAGGTTCCAGTCATTTGAAAGTTTGGATTTACGAGCTTTTTTCCACAATGTATCTCTGTTGCACAAAGCTTCCTTCAGCTCAGTGGTGAACCACCAGTAAGGCTTATTCCTAACACGGGTTTTAACAATGGGTGCGTGCCTGTCAATAGCACCTAATACAATGCCTTGGAAGATGTCATAGGCGGTGGACACTGAACTTGCTAAATAAAAGTCAGACCAGTACACAGAGCGAGATAACTCTGAAACATAAGCACAGGGATCAAGATACTGGAGGCACCTTTTGAAGGTGAATTTCGATGCACCTGGGGGAGTATGTTTGGACCTCACACAGGCGATGTAGCAGTGATCACTGATTTCTGAGAAAAAGACATCAGCATGGGTGAATAAGTGTGGTTTGCTGATAAGGTAAACGTCCAAAAAGGTACTGTTAGAGGGGTATGATTTATTAGGGCGCGTAGGTTCTCTGATGAGTTGTGTCAACCCGATGAAGTTGCAAAGTGTTTTCTGGGGAGAGGATGCACTGGACAACCAGTTTAGATTAAGGTCCCATAGTAATATAACCTCGGATGACCTGTGTCCCAAGATGAGACTTAAGTGATCTAGAAGTTGCAGTCCAGTGGATGGGGGCCTATAACAGCCTGATACACAAAGTGATAAACCTGGTGAGATCTCGACCTGCAGTGTAAGACTTTCAAACTTATGAGGGACTGAGGTTGAGTCGATGATGGAGACTGCAAATTTGTCTCTAACATAAATAGCCACCCCACCACCTCTAGACAGCCTATCTGCTCGAGACAGAGAGTAAGAGGAGAGATTAATTTCGTTGTTGTTGGTCACCGGGCAGAGCCAGGACTCGGTATCAACCAGAAAGTCAGGGGTGGTGTGGCACAGTATCCACAGAATATATGTCCAAATGGCTGTGCTCACACCACAACCACAAGAGCTTGTTTAAAATAGAACTGTTCAGGAGACTCTCTCACAGTCTTCAACCTATAAGCTTGAACACTTCCAGAAAAATCAGCTATCCAGAACAAGTTTGACACCTCCAAAGGAACACAGTATCTTCTTTGGTCAAATCAGGTAGCAGCTCAATGAAGAGTGGGAGTCCCAAGCCGATAGCCTCCTGAAGAATAGCAGCCCCCAGGCTAAGGCCCTCCAGCCCAACCTCTGGGACACCCCAAGCAGTTAGGCCACACCACCCACCAGCAGTGAGCCCAGTGCCTGCTCCACTTGGCCGTCCACCCGAGGACAACCACACCCCATCAGCCACAAAAGTCCCAAGCAGAGTGTAAAGATCTCCCAGAGAAAACTTAGCACAGTACCAGGCCCCAAAGCACTTCCCAGGTTGCAGTCATGCAAGGCAGGAACCCCCTAAAGGACAGGGACTCGAACGATGCCGTGCTTCAACGCAATCCCCTGACAGCCCCCCGTGACAAACAAGAACACCATGCTCTCCAGCTAGTGCCCCTGCCACTTCTCTCGCTCAGGGGACCTCACCCAACACAACCACTCCCCGATCAGTACAACAGGATCCCAATAAGATTACAGTCACAGTGCTAGAACTTTACCACAGTGAAAGGTCCGAAGATAGAACACCAGAACAGACTCACCACCACCATGATGACTGGGCGGCCATATATAAAGTCCTCAAGCCGTGGTTAGATTCTCCATCCACTCACTGTTCAGGATGCTGGAAAACTCTGAAATAGCACTTCTAGGTAGGGACTCCACAGTGCTGTCACTAGCAGAAGCTCCACCATAGATACAGGGAACTGCGGTCTCAGTCATGAACTTGTCACAGGTAGACAAAAATATGAAGTGGTACAAATAAATCCATAGTCCAACTTAACCCGAAGCTATAATAACAAAAACATACAGCTGAAAAGATTTTTAGAACTACTAGCCGAAATTACTGCACTGGCAGTTAAAACTGAATTAAAGCAACAAACAAAACTCGAACACAACAGTGAGCTGACCTGCTAGCAAGATAAAACTAGCAGAGAATGTTTGAAAATTTCACACATGGCTGATAGAATTAACCTACTAGCAGAGTTGCAGTGCTAGCTAGCAGAAGCAGGCAGATTCTGTAAAGCATCCAAGCACTCAACTAACACACAAAACAAACAGAAACGTACAGAAAACATGATAACAAAACACCAAGCCCGAAAAAATACACAAAGCCTCACTAATCTGCCTCACTAAAACAGTCCTAACTAAACTAACAAAAAAAAAGAATGATACTGGACAAAATTAAACTAAAAAACTCCACATTAACAGACGACTGTTACAGGCAGACCCACACCGGAAGCCAACTTGCCCCCACCCCAGGCTCCAGGTTCATAGCTTTGTCCCACCACCCCATCAGATCACAGCAGGCCTCCACTCCAGCCCAAGGTTCACTACTTTGCCTTCAACAGTTGAATGCCCACCCCATCCCACAACAAGACAGAAAGCCTCCACTCCGACTCCAGATTTACAGCTTTGGAGATCAGAGACCTACTGTGATGGGGTGGTGGGACAAAGCTGCATGAACCTGGACACGGAGCGGAGATCTGCTGTGATGGGCAGGCAAAGTTGTGTTAACCTGGAGCTGGAGCCAAGTCCTGCTGTGATCTGATAGGGTGTGAGTGACACTCCAGCAGATTGCAGCAGGCTTCGGCTCCAGCTGCAGGTTTACACAGCTTTGCCCCATCACAGCAGGCCTCTGCTCTAGCTCCAGGTTCACACAGCTTTGCCCCCCCATCCCCATCAAAGCAGGCCTCTGATCTGGCTCCAGGCTCACATAGCTTTGCTAAATTGTCTCCATCCTGGTCTCCCAACAAAAACACAACAGGCCTCCGCCTCCAGCTCCAGGTTTATGGCGTTGCACCCACACCCCATCAGATCACAGCAGGCCTCCGCTCCAGCTTCAGGTTTATGGCATTGCACTCACACTCCATCAGATCACAGCAGGCCTATGCTCAAGCTCCAGGTTTATGGCATTGCACCCACACCCTATCAGATCACAGCAGGCCTATGCTCCAGCTCCAGGTTTATGGCGTTGCAGCCACACCCCATCAGATCACAGCAGGCCTATGCTCCAGCTCCAGGTTCACAGTTTCGCCATGTCCATATACCCCAATACAGCAGCAGGCCTCTGCTCTGGACCAAGGTTCACACAGCTTTGCCAAATTGCTCCCACACCCCCTACAACCACACAGCAGATCACAGCAGGCCTCCACTCTAACCCCAGGTTCACAGTCAGCTTTGCCTCAACAATGAAGCACCCGCCCTGCCCCAACAACAACACAGCAGGCCTCTGCTGCAGGCCTGCTCCAGGTTCAGGGCTCTGCTCAGCTGCACCCCCCATCATCACAGCAGCAGTTCACAGTTTTGCTTCCCCAGTGCTCCCAAAACAAAACCTAGGCCAGCTCAGCCCAGGAGGAGGAGGAGGACATCCATGTTCAGAGATTTTACCTCCCCAGCAGTCAATGGTGGTATAAACTACAACTGCCTGCCTGGCAGTGGCAAACTGATCTCATCCCCATTCAGACCATCCAGCTAGTCTAAAAATGACTGCTCTCCTCTCCGGGAAGGGGGGGGGAATCAGCTGTCTTGCTCCTTGATTGACATCTGATGGAGGCCAGGTAGCAGCCCTGGAGTCCGAGCAGCAAGTAGGGGCTGTGACTACATAGTGCATGTGCACCTCCATGTGCATGTGCTTACGGCACCATGGCATGGGGAGAAAAGTGGAGGAAAATGGCGATCATGGGCTACATGAAGCCCTTCCTGCCTGCCCACATCCCGCTCTGTCACTGGCTCGCCAATACCCCAGTCTGGATTGTGGATTCCTGGGTGGAGGGAGGGAGGGTGGTTCTACCCTTCCCAGCCCCACCACAGGGGAAATATGTGGGGTAATGGGGCTTGACAGAGCTGGAGAGGTTGTAGACGGACCTGGGAGGCAGGGATAGGGCTGATCTCAGCGTCAACGGTGCACCTGGTGGAAACAACCTATATAAAAAATTAAAAAATGTATTGCAATTGTATTCACTAATTTTTTGGGGATGGTAGGTAGTTTGGGTCCAGCTACTGCTGGTTGGCTACTGACTGAGAACACTGACCGTGAGTCCACTGACTCCTCCAATGGATGCTCCTCCACAAATGCTGTGCAGCTGGGTGTGGACCCAGGTGGTGCATGGTGGTCAGTGGCAGTGGATGGTGGTGGTCATCTCATCTCAGTTGTGGCTCTCAGGCCTGACTGGTGCCTTGTCATCGTCACCTTGGCTGGCTGTGCAGTAGGTAGGGCTGTGCAAATACCTTTTCCCGAATATTTGGCCGAATATTCAGTATTCGAGTCCCAGGTATTCAGTATTCAGTATTCAGCCAGAAAAGGTGTTTTTTTAAGGAAACTTTAAAAAAGCACTTTAACAACACCATTAATCACCCATTAAACTTGCTGTAGCATATACACCTCAATGAGACTTCAACCACCAATGCAGAGCTCTCATTAATGCAACACAAGCTACATGCGGCACACTTGATCCACCACACCACACATATAGCACTCCGAAAATGATACCAAGCATTGCATTGGGTCAGCACTGGAGGGTGTTCATGGTCATGAACACGGTAGCCCATGACATGGGCGCGCATTGGAGTGCTTGCAATAGCGGCAACTCAATTCTGGTGCATGTTGAAGGGCTACTGCTGAGGAAGGAGTGACCAGATGGGGAGGTGGGTGCATATAATGACAGGATATCACTATATGTGTATGTGTGTGGGGAGGCGGAGTCCAGCGTGATGGAAGGGAGGAAGGGTTGGCCTGGTGTGGTTGGTGTGGGGCTGCCAAGCTGGCCCCATAGCGTGGTTGGTGGTTGTCAGCCTAAAAGTGCAAGGGTGCCAGGTTCAAGTCCGGGCATGCCTACATTTTTGTGTGCCCGGCCCCCAATTTGTTTCTCCAGATTTTGCACCCCCCCGACATGCACCCCCCTGGACTTAAGAATTCGTTATTAGAGGGGTGTGGGGTAATGCAAGAGGCACAGTCCACTGCATGAACAATCAAAATTTAAGTCCCTGGCACTGTTTTCCTGTGCATTGGGGGTGTACATCACTGAAATAGATTTTCTGTGATATATACTTGCCCTGCCACCAATCGCGATTGCGCTTTTGTGGTTATCATATAAATCCACAGACACGGGGTAGACGGTGCTTAGGCCATAGGCATAAGAATAGTGGCAACAGTGGCTGCCATAGTGGTGACAGCTGAAAGGGTGGCTGCTGCATGAATGGCACCGGTGGTGGTGGAAAGCACACTGACTGTAGATGTAGCAGCCATAGTGATAGCAGTGGGAACACTGGTGGTGGTGTCTGCTGCTTCCTGCACAAAGCATGTATGCACTAATGCCCTCCTACTACTGCACAAAAGGATGTGACAGTGAATGTATAGATGGAACGGGTGGTGACACCAGTAGTAGTAATAGTTCTGCTGGTGGTATTAGTAGTAGTAGTACTATTCCCAATGCTACAAGAACTAAAAGGCTTGCTTGGGGAGAAAAATATTTGAGACCATCTAATAAAGAGACACCTGTCTGTCATCATCCATGTAGTCTATCTCACCACCTTCTCTGGAATTGTATTATGTATCAGTAGTATACAGTGAAGCAAGACAAGATGCAATTCAGTACTTTGCAGTAAATGCTGCCACAAAATATTGGATGACTAGAGATCAACTGCCATTGAATTACACTGCTCCTTGCAGCATACTGCAGCACTCTGCAATAATTTTGCAGGCATGGAAAATAATTGAGACTAGTGATGCCATACTGGTAACTGGAATATTTCAGGCATGGGAAATAGTTGTGTAACCCCCCAGTTACCCAGGGTTACTAGAATCCCAGTAAGACCTAGTGGTAAGCAGGGAAGGCGCTTGTGAAACTCCAGTTAAATGGATTTCACACTGTCTCACTCTGTTCTCAGTCTCAGCTGAGACTGAGGGATGACATCATTTAGAACTGTCGCAGCTGCATATGCCACACTGGAATGTTGCAGTTGGAGGTTAGAGTAGAACGTTGGGGAATTTGAAGTCTGTCTGAGAGAGAGTCTGTAGAGTTCAGCAGAGGTGCTCTGCTGAGGGCAGGCCCTCAGAGCTCTAAGCTCTGTCAAAGAGCTACTTTTGTTTTTAGGTGTGTGTTTCCACCTAAAGAGGACCACAAGAATTGCAAATTGAAGTGGTGGAGAACGCTTTCAATGGTTCAGGGTCCCATCCCTGCGGGGTTGGGGGGAAGGTATCAGCCTGTTTCCAGGGGCAAACCCCCTTGGTCCGGCTAAGAAAAAGAAGCTGCCTGTTTAAGTTCATGTTGAGGCACCAGAAGCTCTGGAAGAGAGTTCTTTGAGGAGGAAACACCTGTGGGGCACCTGCAACCAAAGGGTGAGTTTGCTCTGTTAAAGGGCCATGTGTTTTCACCTGCATCAAGATGAAACTAAAGGGACTGTTACTGTGGGGTCAGGAAAAGACAGCCAAGTACAGTTTGGAAGATGTGGGGATTGGACTGCTTAACTCTGTGGGGGGGTCTAGAGTAATGGACAAAGCCACTTATTAAGTATGTTCAAGTCCAGCACAAATGGGAAGAAAGGACAGTAGATTGAATGTGAAATACATTTAAAAAGAATCTACTCAGCAAAGTATGTTAAAGGATAAGGTGTTACAGTCCAGAGAAATGGCCGGGTATGAAGTGTGGGAGTGAGAGGTGGGAGACCCCCCATCAGTAGTAACCAAATTCACCTCTATGTAATTTGCTCTGGGACACCTGTTGCTTTCTCTCAGGTACTTGGCCAGTGCCTGAATAAAGTACCCAGATGTGGGATTGATGAGGAAGATTCCCTTATGGAGCAGAAGTGCTCATAGGTGGTTTAGGGAGCCACCAGTAGATGTTTCCATGCTATATGGAAAGCGTCCAAGTGGCTGGCAAGGGTGCCAAGCCAGGAAAAAACCCAGAGCAGCATACAAGTTTGGGCTGTGTGCCCAGTGTGTTTCAGAGCCTGAGGGCTAAAGTGATGAGGATGTGTTCTGGTCTCCTTAAATCTGCATTATCAGGAGTGTAGCCCCGTGGGGGTCCATCTATGCTTTGTTTATTCTGTTGGATGTGAATAAAAGTCACACTTTACAATCCCACTTCTGGTATTGGACATTTCAGTTACTGCTTCCTGTGTTCAGAGTTACTTGGGTGCCCCTGTTGCAGAGTAGCCAAACCTAGCCAATGTGCCGAGTGACATATTCCTCCCTGAACCCAGCCCACCAGGTAGAGCTGTCAGATAGAAACGGCATACCTGGGTGGGGGTTACAAAAATGGAGGCACCGCTGGGATTTGGGTTTGGAGTTTAGAGAGGAATGTAAGAAAGGTCGTTCGGGCAAAGGCTGGTGTTTTGGTTATCTGGCAGTGGGTAGCCCAAAAAGCTGAAGCAATGTTGACTAGTGTGTCGCTGTGTCCTGTTATCCATGTGCTACTATTAAAATGGCAACTGTTTACCAAGGAGCAGTAAAGCCTGAGAGTGTATGCCAATGTCCTGCATCAAAATTACAGCATTTGCCAGCTTTTAAAAGTGTTTGTAACAAAGAAAAGTGTGGAAAACTGTGGGCAGCAAAAGGAAAATTGTGCCCTAGACGTTGGAAATGCTTTCTTGTGAACTGAGAGACTTGTTGTGCTTAATGGCAATGAAAAATGGTTGAAATGGGCTCCTGCCATGGAGTCAGTTGAAAAAAAAAAGTGTGGTTTTGCAGCAGTTTAAATTTGCCTGTTCAACGATCGCCGTGAGGAGAAGAGCACGAGAGGAAAAGAGGCTCACTTGCATGGCGTCGAGTGATTGGTGAGACTGCAATCAGTCCCACCCCCAAGCCAGCTTTAGAGCGACTGCACAGCATTCGAGAGGGAGAGTGAATGGAGTGTGCGAACTGGCTTATCAGGAGGAGCGTCGCGGTGACTGAAAGTGCTGTAAAAAGTTTAAAAACTGACTCTTCTGTTTGAATTCAGACTCAACCTGCATCTCGATCGACTGGACTGTGAGTGTGGTGTTCAGAGGGACGATCGGCAGGAATGTCAACCCGCTTCTTTCCTTCCAGAGGCCTCCAAGACTGGCTGCAGGACATTTTCTATCGCAGCAAACAGCTACTAATAACAGTGAGTACCAACAGAAATAATTGCTCAAACTAAGTGATTTTGCCAAAAGCCAGCTGAATCTGTGTGTAGCAGTGTAATCGCTGTGCAAACAAGGACTGTGTTAAGTTTTACCAGCAAAAGCAAGCATTCTAAACAATCGACTGTGAGCATAATTATAGGTTCAGCGTCAGTATAAGTTTCAAAGCCATGAGAGAGACTGTGAGTTGTATCAGATATGCAGCAAGAATTACAGGCAATCCTGTACTATGAAATACTGAGGCTTTAAGGGACTGTAAGCTAGAGCAATGTCTTCAGCAAGTGAAAAGTCCGTGGTAAATCATATAAATGTGCTAGAAAAAAGAACAGTGCAAGTTTGTGCAGTTTGAGCAAAGTTATTAGTAGACTGTGTAAATCGGATGCGCAGTGGCTTGACCCAATTACAGAATTTTGATGCGTAGGAGTGCTGCCGCCACCATTACAGAGTGGGGTAGTAATGTAAACACAGCGGCAGAGGAGCCATTTTGAAAGAGAAAGAAAGTTTTCAGTGATGTGGGACTTGAAATAACAGTGAGCGTTGTTTGTTTTTTCTCTGCAGTCATGGCTTGAGGACCAGCCCGCTACCTGGATCATGCCCGGGCTGTGATAACAGTAGAAGTTAACAAGTTAAGGGACATTGAGAGATGTTACTATGGGGGATGACTGCCTCCTCGTGTGGCGATTCCTGGATATCCAGTGCGAGTATGTGTGATGTGCTTAAATGCTGGAAGGTACGTCTTGATGGTACCTCACTGTTCTGGGTGCTTAGAGAAATATGGTTTGTTTAAAGCGCCCAAGATTCATTTGGCTCCCACATGGACAAAAGTTCAAGAATCTGCAGCTAGCAGCACACAGCACCAGGTGGAGCCTGTTGGAGAAGGCCCCTCAGAGTGTGGCACAAAGCTAGAGGGTGCAGATTTACAGACAGAACAATATGCTGATGTTTCAGAGTCTGAGTCGCAGAGAGACATTTCAAGAAGAGCATCAGTAAACCCTTGGAGAGAGGGGCCTAGCCCAAGTCTCATAGGTGAAGACGAGATGAGGGAGGCCTTTGAATGTGAGGTTTCGACCTCCGTGCCCAGCAAAGAGCGGACAGTCTCAGGAGAGAGGATGACTGCTCACTCCTGGGCACAGACTCTCAGTGAGGAAGAAGAAGAGGGGGAACCTATGGCCTTGTGAAAAAGAACTGGTACACATCCTCAAGCTCTTGCCTCAGAGGAACGCATGGAACAGAGTGGTGATTCCACTGCCCTGGCAGTGCAAGAAGAAGCCAGGGATCCATTTTTTGTGTCATTAAGAATGCGTAGCTGGCAGAACCAGGACTGGCCACCACCAAGCCAGGCCAGAGGTCTCAGGTTGACCAAAGCTAGTAAAGAGGAAAGACTGGTTTGTAGGAAAGCGAATGAAAGCTTCGGGATGTCCTTTCCTACCCTTCCTCGGAGAGCCTGGGAGGAGATTGAAAAAAGCAGGAAATCCTGGATTTGGGAAGAAGCAATGAAATGTGTGCATCCTGGTGCAAACAAGCATGTCAAGAACAGAATGTTTCATGAAAAATACAGCCAGTGGAAAAGAGGCAGGACACTGTTATTGGACACTGTTTGAATAGTGGATGGAGAGGGACATGAAACCTTTCACAGTGTGAATTATGAGCACCCAGATGGGGTAATAATTCAAGCGCCTGACCCATTGTGCTACTGGCCACTATTCAAAGACCTTCCTGAGAATGTGCCCATGCCTACCATATGGAAAGCAGAGCAGTGGTAGCCAGTGCTGCCACTCCAGTCGTTGCCGTACCTATGTTGTTCCGCCGGTCTGAACGTCCAGGACCAAGGTGCCCCACATTCATCAGTTCTGCAGTGTACTGACTTTCCAGAATCCATCGACTGGCCCACTAGATGACTTCAGATCCAGAGAGGACACCAGCCCAGCTGTATCCTGATTCATCGCCTGGGTATCGGATGACTTCAGACCAGCTGTTTTCCTTTTTGTTCCTGTTCCAAGGTTCCATCTCCAGAGATGACATCAGCCCAGCAGTTTCCAGATGTGCCCTCCTGTTGTTTCCCGGAAGATGTCCACCCAGCTGTATCGGAAGAATGCTACCAGGGAGAGTCTTCGGCTGAGGACCAGGTTTGGTGCCATTTTTGTTCTACAAGGGACTGGTAAGTCCACACTTTTCTATTCTTATGACATTGCAGTACACACCCTACACTAGCAGATTCCAGATGTTTGAACTGTCCTCAAAGACTCTTCCCTTCGGGACTTTGGCCTGCTAGAACTGTGCTTCACCGGGCTCCGGCCCAGGAGAGACTCTTTAATGGACTTGCCTTTGGGCACTGTGGTCACTAGATGGGACTTTTAGGGCACTCCATCCCCCAAATATTGTATATTGTAAATAATGTCATTGTTTTCTACTGTTTTCTAATGTTTATACTGTTTTTCTACTTTTCTAAAAAAAAAAAATCTTTTTGGGATTCTCCAGTGTTTTGATGGTAGGGGTTTAGATAGACTGTGTATGCAGATTATGAGTGTGTGTTGTCTTTCTTTTTCTTGCAGGTGTTCCTGAAGAAGATAGAAGAGAAGACAAGAAGAGGAGGAGGGACTCAGCGGAGTTCCTCAGTAGTACTTTAGAGTGTAGTGTTTAAAGTACTGTTGTTGTTGTTGTTGTTACTGAGTGTAACTTTTTTTCCCACAGGTATGGTTGTGGGGGAGTGTGGGAGTAATGCATAGTGTATGGTATTAGCTCCTGGTGTGTGGTTGCATGGTGTCCAGGGTCGGGGAGGTCCCCTGTTTATTTTGCATTGGGAATTCTAAGTTAGAGGCAGACAGATTTTCCCTAGAGGGTTAGGGGGGGGATAGACAGGCTGTGACCCTGACCTGCAGTAGGGGTTGCAGTACTGATCTATTAGGTCTATGCTCTGGACAATTCTACCGGAGCCACTAGGTGCCCATAGTCAGCGGGTAGAGTAGAGGCTGATGCTGATACCTTCCCCCATCCCCTCAGCACGAACTTAAACAGGCAGCTTCTTTTCTCCCTAGCCGGACCAAGGGTGATGCCATACTGGTAACTAGAATATTTGAGTCATGTGAAATACCGGAGACTGGAGATGCCATACTGGTAACTGGAATATTTCAGTCATGTGAAATACTGGAGACTGGAGATGCCATACTGGTAACTGGAATATTTCAGTCATGTGAAACACTGGAGACTGGAGATGCCATACTGGTAACTGGAATATTTCAGACATGTGAAATACTTGAGAATGGTGATGCCATACAGGTAACCAGAACATTTCAGTCATGTGAAATACTTGAGACAAGTGATACCATACTCGTAACCATAATATTTTAGTCATGTGAAATACCTGAGACAAGTGACACCATACACATAACCGTAATATTTCAGTCATGTGAAATACTTGAGACTGGAGATGCCACACTTGTAACTGCCTTAGTTCAGGCATGGGAAACACTGAGGCTGGAGATGCCACGCTTGTAACTGCCATATGTCAGGCATGGGAAACACTGAGACTGGAGATGCCACACTTGTAACTGTCATATGTCAGGCATGGGAAACACTGAGACTGGAGATGACACACTATTAGCTGCCATATTTTATGCATATGAAATACTTGAGACTGGTGATGCCACACTGGTTACTGGCACCTGGAAATCTCTTAAAGGAATCGATGGAATATGGGCATGAGCAACACGGGATGAGAGATGTAGCAACACCAGTTGAGGATTTTGTATTGGGAACAGCAATCAATAGGTGGGTGGCAGCTTTAGGCACTGGGAACTGCAGGGCATGCTCATTCAAAAGAATACACCATGACAGTGGAAGTAATAAAGGAAAAGGGTGCTGGTCACAGATTTGTGTTAGTATGACTTTGAATATGAATGTTAACGTGCTTATTTGCTAACAGAACAATGATGGTTAACACAGAATGGCTTGTGTTGGGTCAATGCTACAACACACAAATGTTGTATCCAGTACAAGACAATTATTTAATGCAATTGTTAGTGGCCATATGTGTACCCAAAGGTGAGGTAGATTTATTTTTATAAACACAAGTTGTTCCACATGTGCTGGGTCAAGTGAGGATCGGTGAGGTTCCACACATCCCAGCAGTGCTGAACATTCGTTCAGAGCGGTATGCTGTTAGGGGGGCAACAAATATATTTAAGGGCCAACTGTGCCAAGTGCGGAGATGCTTTCATCCTTTTGATCCAGTACTCCACTGGATTTATGGAGAATGACTCCAGAGGTTCATTGAAATAACTGTTCAGCAGATTGGGTGCCAGCTGTGGCTGCTGTTCTGCTCTCTTCCGCTGCTCAGCCTGTAGTGATGAGCTGAGTTCAGCCCAACAGTCACCCTCCTTCTCAAGGTTTTCCATACTGCTTTCAGTTTGTGATTCTGAGACTGGCTCATCAATAGGGTTACCTGCTGGTTTCATTGACCCATGGATGCAGAAACTAAGTTCTGAGCACATCTGCTTCTGAATGTCTGTAACCCTGTGAGTGGGTATTATAAGGTGTAGTACCTCACACTTGAAACGTGGATCCAACATAGTGGCAAATATGTGCTTTTTATTGGAACAGAGATCAGAAAACGTAACTTCTAGTTCTGTGGTGAGGTTTTCCACAAGGGATATCACTGTTCCTGGTGTCTGGTTTGGATCTTTCTCAGCATTTTCACTGAATCTCCTCATGGCTTTTTTTCAGGATCTGTACAGCAGGAATTACCTGACTTAGCAGTGCAGAATCAGAGCTAAGATCACGAGTGCTCCTTTCAAATGGGGCTAAAACCTTTACCAAGCCCTCAGTCACAGCCCAGTCCTGATGTCTGAGGACTTCCCCTATATCAGTTTCCATGCTCATCTCATGAAGGGCCTGCTTTTGCTCCAGAAGCCTTTGCAGCATGTAGTAGGTGGAATTCCACCGGGTCTGTACATCCTGGATGAAATGATGCTGTGGCATTTGAAGATGCTCTTGTAGCTGATGCAGATGGTTTGTGGCTTTCACAGAGTGAATGAAGTGGTTGCATATGCTTCTGGCTACTTTGACTGTGTGATCTGCCTCTGCTGTGTTTGCCAAAGCCTTTGTCATCACCAAATTTAGTGTATGAGCAAAGCAGCTTATCCCATCAAAATTGCCATCTCTAAGTGCTTTTATCCTATTTGTGGCATTTTCTGTGACCACAAACCCTACCTGCAAATTGTTGCCATCAATCCATGGGCTCAACATCTCTTGCAGGAATGACAGTATGTTTATAGCCTGGTGATCCTTTTCTATAACACTGACATTGAGCAAAGCAAACCTGTAGGGAGAGGGGGAAGAGACAGACCCAGCACCAGTACCACCATCACCACCAGTGACTACCACATCTGCAACACACCAGTGTGCTGTCAGTGAAATATATGCATGATTTGAATTCATGCTGGTCCATATGTCAGTTATGCAGTGGAAAACTCCACCAACAACCTGTGCTAGTAGTCTTGCAACTTTTTTTCTCAAATCATGGTAAATGTTGGGTACTACAGTACGTGAAAATGTGGTCCGTGATGGTATATTATACCTAGGGTGCAAATGCTGCAGCAGTCTACGGAAACCTGTGTTTTCCACAATGGAAAATGGCTGCAGATTCATCCATCATCTCACCAATTAAATTGGTGATCTGCTGTGCTGTAGGGTGTGACGCCTGGTATTTGGTGAGGGCATGGAAGACTTGCATGATGGGTGTAGTCAAAGCGGTACCACATCGCATTGATTTTGACTTTGAACCCTTGGTGGAAGGTGTTACAATAATAGATGATTGAGCAGAAGAAGGCAGAATGGGTGATGCTCCTGTACGGGGATGTGCTATAAGTGGTGTAGGGGGAGTTGAGGGCACACTGTCTGTGTCAGTAATAGAATCACTAACAATACTTTGTGCACGTACTGGACCAGTACCAGAAGAGGGGCTGACAGGCACATGTTGTGGAGGGGGAGGAACAGCTTTGGATTGTTGAAGTGCACTGGGATGTTTCATTCGGAGATGGTTCATCATTGATGTTGTTGTGAGATCTGAAAGGTTTTTACCACGACTTATAATACAGTCACACATACAGCATACTGCCTTTGTCGGATCATCTTTTACAACACTAAAGTACAGCCACACCATACTTTTCCTTGCACTGACAGAGGAAGTACAGGTCACAATAGGGCAACCATGGACATGTTTTGCCCCTTTCCCCTTATCAGACCTGGGTGCAGTGGATGCAGTTGTTCTACCCCTTTCTTTCTCTGCAACAGATGTAGTTGTAAAACTACTTTGTGTATCAGATGGAGTTGAACTTGACACAACTCTTTGAAAGGACAGGGTGGACTGTTTGTTTATTTTAGGAGGAGGAGGAGGGTGACCCTGACTGGCCTGCTTGCCATGACAAGAAGTACTGCATTTTTTGGCAGATGCACATTCACGCTTCTCACACAGATATGCTGCATATTTGGCTTCATCGCCAAATTCGCTTAGGTGGGTATCACTGTCAGATGATGTACTTAGCAAGTCTTGAGGCTCTGGTAAATATTCAGAACCAGATGAATGCTCTTTTCGAGTCCTCTACATCAGCAAAAGGAAATGTGGTGAGAGGAAACTTGCGAGGCTGAGCAACAGTACATTTTGGCAACACAATTGGTGCAGTCATTGTAACAGTCTCATGGTCAGTACTAGTCACAGTACCTATGGTCATGGGCACAGTTGGCAAGGTAGTAGCACTGTCGACAGTAGTCCTGGTGCCAGAATTACAATCAGGAGTTACAGTCAAAGAAATTGGCATCATATTACAGCTAGTTGTAATACTGGCAGCAGTAGTCATGGTGACAGCAGAACACTCAGGACTATTAATGGAAGCAAAGGTTGTGGTGACAGTGGCTGTGCAAGGAGCACAAATAACAGTGCACACTGTTATGGCAGTGGTAGTGTCAACAGTTCAAAAAGGATTTGCTCTGGTTGCTGAAATCATAGCACTGGTGGTGGTGGGGAGGAGCACACTGATAGGCGATGTTGCCTCTATGGGGGCAGTTGTGTGAATAGTACTACCACTGGTAGTGGGGGTGGGTTCTTGTTCTTGTATAACTGGAGATGTCAGCTGTAAAGCCCTCCTACTTTTATAAAATGATGGTGCTGCAAATGCAGTACTAGTAATAGTAGTGGCAACAGTTGAAGTTATAGTAGTACTAGTACTAGTACTACCCCCAATCTTACTGACACCAGAACCTGAAGGCTTATCAGGGGAGAAAACTATTTTAGAGCAGCGAATACGAACAGACCTTCTCTCACCCTGTTCCTCACCACTTGTGACTGGTGGTGAAGATGACTTGCTTGGGCTGGACCATGCACGTTTACAGGATTGATGAGACATGGTCCGTAACTTACTGTGTATATTATTTGTTATTAGTGTCTTTGTTTATATTGGTGCTTCTTGTAGAAAACAACAATAGCAACACTGCGTATATAGCAGCTAATAAAGTCAAGCTGATACTAGAAAGAGATGGAGTCAGCAAACAACTTCTTACTTGTACGGTGTCAGTTGTGCAGTCATACAGTACAGCAATTCAAGCTTTGAAGGTGCACCAAACAACTTACAACACACAGAACCCAGTGAGTCATGCCTGACACACACAGAAATACTAAAGCAGTTCACAGAAAATTTACATGTACACACTCACAGCAGTGCACACACAGGGTGAAGACACACAAAAAAGAAAAAACTCACATGCACAGGAGGCCACTCAGGTGCAGTGAGCTGTGGAGGGAGGAGTCACCTGCGACACCCTCCTTACTCAGTTGTACAGGGAACTGAGCCAACGACCATACTACAGTCAGCAACAATTCAATGGGCCAAGCCTGACCCAAGTGAGAAAAAAATAGGCTGCTTTATATATCACAAAAAAAAATGTGTGCAGACAACTGTGCGTGCACTTGCAGGACACAGATTACAAGAACAACAATACAAAGCACACACGGATGATGTATGCACCACGGTAAGCTGCAACGCAGATAAGAGGGAGTCAGATAATAATCACACCTCACTTATGCAGGGAACCAAGCCCAGAACCTGATTACAGCAAAATACCAATTTGCTTCACAAAAGAAATAGAAAATACCACAGGGGCTGTGTGTGGATTTGAAACAAAAAGCTAAGCAAGCACAGCAGTGGGGATGGGGCAGTCAGCAAAAGCTTGAGCCACTCACTGTTACTGAGCCCAGTAACAGTTACCCACTAGATGCAAAAGCAAAACTGGACTTTGTTGACAAAAAAAAAATCATGATAAGAACTAATTGGTTCTTAAGTAAAAAATCAAACCACACTACTTCAGCTGAGCTGTGAAACTGTAAGCAGTGGGGAAGGGGAGTCAGCATGCAGCAGCACACACACAGATTCACTCACACACAGACTCTCTTTTTCCTTGAAACTGAGCCCAGTTTCAAGGATGAAAAACAAAACTGCAGTCAGATGCAGTCACAAGGTGATCAGATGTAAAAACTGGATCACACACCAAACATTTTTTAAAATTGTAAAAGTCACAAGTGGTAAACTAAGCAGAGCTAGCTCTCTGAGAAACAACTGTCTCCTCTCATCTACAAACTCAGAGTGAGGAGATCACATGGTGTTCCTGGCTCCGAGCTCCAAAAACAGCCTCTGATTGGCCAGTGAAGCTCTGTGAGATTTTGAAATCTCACCCACCGAATAGTACGTCCCAAATAGTAGCTGAATAGTGAACTATTCGGAATGTCCATCCGAATATTCGGCAAGCCTACTATTCGTGGTATTCAGGAAATACTATTCGGACCATGCACAGCCCTAGCAGTAGGCTTAGCAGCCTTTATTTAGTTATTTTTTTTGTGATTTGTTTGGCAGATGGTCACGGAGCCTGCCACACATTCCCAAAAATTGCCAGTGGAGGGTTGAGCCCAGCTCAGGGCTGTGGCTGCTTCTCTCGGTGCCTCTTCCTTGATTCTCCTGCCTACCCAGTGAACAGTCCTCAGTTGCCACTCACCACAGCCCAGCTGCTGCTCCCCCAGTTTTTGAATTTTTTAGTTGAATTACTGCTGGACAACCCTACCTTTCCTGGCAACTGTTTAACTTGTTATCCCCCCGAGATGGCCTAGCCTGGGGCTGTCCATCCTGTCCGTTCCCTCCACACACCAGTCGACGATGACATGCCCACACAGTCTGGGCTCAAAATGGTGATAACTGCACAAGTCGTATGCTGTAGGACTGACCAGTGTCACTCCCTGGCTGGACTTCTCCTCTCTGAGCTGAGCGGGAACACACACACACACGCACACACACACACACACACACACACACACACACACACACACACTAAAGCAGCCAAGCAATGCTGGCCTGTCACATTGTCAGTCATTGCTGACACCAACAATGGGCCAATCAAGTCAAAATCCGACCTAAACCCACTGCAGTCCATGTTTTACTGAAAAACTGCAGTCCATGTTTTGCTGCCTGCACCCTGCCAGCCACGCACAGTGTAACAGGTAGCACTGTATATTACAATAACATATTACTTATAAGAAAATGTAATTAGTAACTGCACCAAATAACATTTTCTTATAAGTAATCAGTAACTACTGTGGGTTACCATGAAATGTTATCAGGTGACAGTAACACTTTACTACCCAGCACTGTACGAATGCTATACATATAAACTATTTACCCTTGTTAGAGCTATTTCACACTAAATATTTTGCTAGGAATAGTTTTGTTATTAAAAGCGCTATGAACGCTAATAACACTGCCATGGTCTCACTCAGACTGGTATTTTTTTTTGTATTAGGAAGATACTCACTAGTGTGAAGTTTTGTTCACACTCAGTATTATGCTGGGAATAGTTTTGTAAACAAGAATTCTATGAATTTTAATAACACTGCCATGCATACAGTCTGGCTATTATGTTTTGTATATTACATCAGGGGAGTAATCACCAGTGTGAAATGCTGCTGAATGTATATATGAAACAAGTACTAGATCTGACTGCTGAAGATTATCTGACAAATATGTTTTTTTTTTATTTTAAACCAGCCTGAATGAAAGAACAGAAAAGATGTATTGTGGGTACTCCCAATCTACTTGAAAGACATTGATCTGTACCAGTTATATTAAAGTTATATACTGTTTATGGAAAAAGGGTGCTTATTTTCCATAGTGATTATTTTCCATGTCTATTTATAGTATTGAATGAAGTACAGAATTGGAATTATACAAGTGAGTAACCAGGAATTTAATTTGCCTGTATTTTGTTATGAGCATATAAGTTATCCTCATGATATGAACCTTTTACAATTATTTGTCGCCAGCTTTTAGTAACCTGGAGTGTCACTGAGCGTATTAAGTATGCGCTCTAGGGTTATTTAGCAGTTTAACATTTTTTGTGGTCTTGTTTAAATGCAGGCATGCTGCTGCTGAAGAATTAATTTTTTTATTTATTTTATTTAGTTTTTGTTAACCAGGTAGGTGCACTAGCCAAGAAATGACTATTTTCAGGCACAACCCTGGAGAGTACAACAAAAGAAACAGTGGAACAATAGCAAACATGGGTACAGTAAATGAAAAATAAGGGAAAGCAATACATCGGAGAATACATCAGTACATCAGGGATACAAGGATACAATATGTAGGAGCAACAATCATAACAGTGAGCATTGTTCAAAAATAATGGCAAACAAGATTTATATTAAGTGCAACAGCTGTGGATGGGACCTGTGGAAAAAATGGGTAATAAAGAGTAGGGAGGAGAAAGAGAGAGAGAGAGAGAGAGAGAGAGAGAGAGAGAGAGAGGTGAGGAAAGTGTGCAGGGATTACAAGAAAGATTGCAATAAAAGGGGGTGCACAGATAGTGGGGAAAACAACAGTTGAGATGGGAGGGAGCTTTTGAGTAGAATAAGGTCAAGTAGGCCTACGGTGGTTTGAAACAGGAGCACTTGCTGGACAGGATAAGATGGTTTCTAAGTGCCTTCTTGAAAGCAACGTGGGACGGAGCCTGGCGAATGGTTAGAGGAAGGGAGTTACAGTATTGCGGGGCAAGAGAGGCAAAAGCACTGGCCCCTTTAGAGGTGGAGTGTCGAGGGACAAGAACAGGGGCAGAAACTGCCGAGCGAAGGTCATAGAAGGATGACTGTTTTTGAAAGAGACCCGCTAGGGATTGAGGAGTTTGAGATCTAATAATGCTATCAATTAAGGAGCCAAAGGCATAAAGCCTAGACTTGTGGGGTGGAAGCCATCCAAGATCAGAATAGAGGGTACAGTGGTGTTTCAGTCTGTGGGAGGAGGATGCATACCGACAGATGTTATTGTAGGTGACATCCCATTTCCGAAAGCTTGATTTGCATGCAGAGGTATAGGAGGCAACTCCATAGTTAAGTGAAGGCAGAAGTATCCCATGAGCTATGGCAAGCCTAGCAGAGGGGGTGAGAGCATAGCTGGTTTGATAAGCAATACCGAGTTTAGTGTTTACTGACTTACAGGTTCGTAAGATATGGGTGTCGAAATTTAGTGAGGGATCCAGGGTGATGCCCAGATATTTGAAAGAGCTTACCACCTCGATGGATTTGCCACTTAGGGTGGTGACTTTAAAATTGTGTTGGGCTTGTTTAAGTTTATAGTTAGAGCTGAATAGCATAGCTTGAGTCTTAGGTTCATTTAGGACTAGTTTGTGACAGTCAAGCCATCGTTGGATGAGTTGAAAGTCATGGGAGAGTCGTTCATTGATGTCATCTGTGCTTTTAGTACCGGTGTGCAGGACAATGTCGTCCGCATACAGCAGGGTAGCTGTCTGTGAAAGGTTAGAGGTGATGTTGTTTAGGAGGATATAGAAGAGCAGTGGACCTAGTATAGACCCCTGGGGTACGCCAACGTTAATTGTAGATTTTTCCGAGAAGGTAGAGTTATATTTCACGAACTGTGTTTGGTCAGACAGATAATTACCATACCAGTTAACAACATTTGGAGAGAAACCAAGAGATCTAAGTGTGGTGAGGAGAATGGAGTGATTGACCAGATCAAATGCTTTAGTCATAACGATAAAGATGGACCCAGTAAGAAGAGCAGAGTCCATGGCCACTGGGACATCAGAAGTTAGCTTGAGTAAAGCAGTGGTAGTACTGTGTCCCTTATGGAAGCCATGCTGGGCAGGAGTGAGGAGGTCATATTTAAGTAGGAATCCTATGGTTTGGGTAGCTACAAGTTTTTCGAGAATTTTGCTAAGAAAAGACAGGATTGCGATTGGCCTATAGTTAAGTGGGTCTTTGGGGTCACCTTTTTAGCTAATAGGGGTTATCCTTGCCATCTTCCATACATCAGGGACATGGTGTTGGCACAGTGACAGATTAAACATTTTGGTTAGGGGGGCAGCAATGAATGGAGCTGCTAGCTTTAGTAACTTGGGTTCAAGATTGTCCGAGCCAACTGCTGTATGCTTGGGTATATTCTTGAGTAATTTTAGTACCTCCCATCTAGAGACAGATTTAAAGAAGAAGTTTGGGTGCCTGGCGTTAGTTGGAACATAAGGGTCTGGATTGACAGGGAAAGAGGAGTTATATTTTGTTAGGTCAGAGAATTGTTCGTTGAAAAAATTTGCTATAGTACAGGGATTATTGCAATGGACGTCATTGAGTGACATGTCATTTGGGGTGAGTGACGAGTTAGAGCCCATAAAGAACTTAATGTGGGGCCAGAATTTTTTTGAGTCACCATAAGAATTAGTTAAAAGGTCTTTACAGTAGGAGCTTTTGGCCTGTTTGATATCCTTTTTGCAGGAGTTTTGCAGGGCTCGGTAGGTGTTTTGGTCAGCTGAAAGGCCAGAGCTCTTGTGGCAGACCCAACATTTATCTCTTTGACGTAGTTTTTTGAGTAGGCCAGATTTTAACCACCTAGTTTGTCTATTTTTTACTGGGCGAGTTACCATTTTACAGTGCTTCTCCTGCAACAATAGGAAGCGGGATAGGAAGGTGTTAAGGGAAGAGTGAGCATCGTTAGTACCTAGGAGAGAGGACCAGTCAGTGTTGGCTACATCTTGAAGAAAAGCTTGGGAGTTGAAATTTGTACAATCACGGAAGGTAATGAAACAAGGGTTCATTTGTAATGGCTTCCCTTTGCCCCAGATGCAAAAAGTGGGGAAATGGTCAGTAATAGCATCAGCTAGTACACCTGAGGAGACGATGTGCTCAGGATGGTTGGTCATGATCCAATCCAGCAGAGCTCCTGTATTAGAGTGAGGGGAAACTCTGGTAGGTTCTAAGATTAGCTGGTGAAGATTAAGGCTTTGTATGCTCAACAGGGATGCAGGTTGGGAGCTACCCAGCCAGTTTATATTAAGGTGCCCAAGGATAAGAACTTCATTACGCCCAGAGAGAGAGATCCAGTAGTTCCTCCAAACCTTTATGACCGCTCCTGTGGGGTTGTAGACACAGACTATATGTAATTTTTTGGAGCCGAGGGTGAGAAGGGTGTGAAGCACTTCACAGTGATTTAAGAGGGACGAGCTAATAGCAGAACATTGGAGGTGACTTTTAAAGTAAACTGCTGTGCCCCTGCCTCTTTTGGGAAGGGGTCTATCTAGTCTCAGGAGGTTGTAGGATGGGATAGTACACAGGGAGTTAGGAGTGGATGGTTTGAGCCAGGTTTCGGTGAGGCAGATTATATCCGGCTTGTAGAGAGAGGTCCAAGCTTCAAGATCAGTGAAAATTTTCTCAAGGCTCCATATGTTATGGTGGGCAATTATAAGCCCTTTGGCATCAAGACTAGGGCTGGTAATACAATTTGAAGGGCCTGAGTTTAGTTGGACATCGCCTGAGAGCAGTATGGCTAGAAACAGTAGATACCACGGTCTATTTCTCAAGAAGGAGCATAGGGTATGTAGACGAGGGGGGCAACTGTTTTTGTGGACATGTGCAATCATAAGGATCCATGATCTATTTAATAGTAGAGGTGGTGACATAATTAGGTGTAGGCACAACAAGGAGGTTAGAGAAATAGAAATCATTGGGTGTGTAGTGAGGGTGAGCTGTGGCAGTTCTGGGGACAGGTAACAGTGATAGGTGAAATAGTGGCGGTGAGGGGGCAAGGAAAATTAGCAGGGTGTGTAACTTCATTGTAGACAGTCCATAGATAATGGACACAGGTCAGAGAAAACTGTTTAGGATCCAGGAGGGGGGGCAGGGGAAAGGGCAGAGCTCACACAATCACAGGATCCTAAGAAATTGTTTACAGGCAAATAGATGATGGTGGATTTGAGAGGACACGGATGACAAATCAGGCCAGCAGGTGGGCTGAGCTGTAATATAGAGATTGAAATGTTAGTGGGGGGAGGGAGAGAGAGAGAGAAAGAGACAGAGAGAGAGGGTAGGATAATAGAACAGAGAAGAAAGAGGACACTAGGGGAAACCTGGTGGGCAGGACAGGGTGATTAGGGAAGCATAGACGTGGAAACGGGGAGAAGCAGGGATAAATGAGTAGAAATGGTGAAATGGAGGAATGGGGCATGGTGTGAGTGAAAACCATTTCACACTAGCTCTAGATTGTCCTAACAGTAGGACATATGGAAACGTCCGATTAGGAGAGCCAATGGGAATGGAGTTGTGAATGAGAGGAGGGACAATATGAGTATTTAGAGGAGGCCTGGTTGGGGGCAGGGTGGGTGGTAAGAAAATACAGGTAGACTACTGCAGTTAGCAGCAAGAAAATTGGCTATTTTGGAGCTGGGAGAAAGGCGCTCCAATTGGGTTAGCCGAGCAGGAGGGTAGGACCAATCACAGTCCAGCAGCCAAAACGCCACACCAATGGGAGAAAGGCTGGAGCGAGGCTTCACTAGCGGTAGTACCTGCTTGAGGGATCCGCTGCAGCGAGCTTTGGAGGTGGGCAGAGATGGTAGTCCAAGTCGGGCGTCGGCCACGAGGTTACCGTGGGGCTGCCTAGTGGTCCAGGGCACCGCTCAGGTGCAAGAAGAGTCCCTGGGGGAGCAAAGAGAGGGTAGATTAAATATGAGCACAGGAGGGGGCGGGAAATAGTAGTAGCAGACACTAAGCAGGGGCTGTGGGGGACTAGGGCAAGGACAATGGAGCAAGAGCAGGTGAGAATAGGTATGGGAGGGGAGATCAGCAAGACAAAAGGTGAGGTCAGAGCACTAAGGAAGGAGAGCAGAGGGGGAAGGGGATGTGGCAAGTGAGGCAAGTTACTGGCGTGCAAAAAGAGAAAAATAAAATAAAAATAAAAATGGAGATGGTGGGAGGTACAGAGGCACTATGGGGGGGAGCAGGCAGGGAGAGATAGAGTTTAGGGGGAGAGAAATGAAAAGAGCAGGTCAAAACAGTGCAGGTAAAATAGTCAGATTCTAAGATATAAGCTTTTGTTAGCCCAAACAGTGAGCAGGTTTTAGCATTAAAATTAGTGCAGTTCTAAGATATAGGCTCTTGTTACAATAAACAGTAAGCAGGGTTTAGCAGCAAAATCACAAATTAGAAATTATAATGCAGAAAATATGGGTAGAATACTGCAGTTAGCAGCGAGAAAATCAACTATTTTGGAGCTGGGAGAAAGGTGCTCCAATCGGGTTAGCCGAGCAGGAGGGTAGGACCAATCACAGTCCAGCAGCCAAAATGCCAAAGCAATGGGAGAAGGGCAAGAGCAACGCATCTCTAGTGGTAGTTCCTGCTTGAGGGATCCACTGCGGCAAGCTTCGGAGGCGGGCAGAGATGGTAGTCCGAGTCAGGCGGTGGCTACGGAGGTTACCGTGGGGTCGCCTAGTGGTCCAGGGCGCCGCTCAGGCACAAGGAGAGTCCCTGCATGAGGGATCCGCTGCAGCAAGCTTTGGAGGCAGGCAGAGATGGTAGTCCGAGTCGGGCGGCGGCCACGGAGGTTGCCATGGGGCCACCTAGTGGTCCAGGGTGCCACTCAGGTGCAAGGAGAGTTCCTTGCTGTGTTAGGGACTGCTATATCAGTCCATAATTCCAATACGTTCTAATTGTGTTGGCAGCCCAAGAGTAAGACTGTATCACAAAGTATGTTTGACTTTTTACTTTAGAATCACCTTCCACCCTGAGGAAGTGGTACACATAACACCCCAAAATGTTGGTGGTTGAAAGGGTGTTTACTGATGGCTCACGATTCTTAATAAATATTTAACATTTTTTACACCTAATGAGTGAGTGGTCCATATTTCCTGTGTACACTGCGGTACTCTGTCATGCCTCGCATGCACCAGCAAACCTCTGTGGAAGAGGCTAGCTTGCTGGCCCACCACAGGGGTCACTGATACAGAGGAACTCAATGCCATCTCTCCCCTAGCTGGGAGTGTGGCCATGAGACAGCTGCTCCCCAGCCCTCAGGGCTGCCCAACTGGCTTTCTGAGCTCACTTCTGAACTCGGGTCACCAGCATGGGAGTGAGCAATGCTACCATTGAGCCATTGGATGGCCTCAGCAGGTAAGTTTTATAATGCAACTAAATGTGGTTTAGGCTGGAGTCTTGGATGTCTGGGGAAGGCATGTTCAGAAAGATGCTGTTGTGAGCTGTTATAGTGTTATTGAAAGTCCACCTATATTACACAAGCTGTCGTTGTACATGGTTTGGTCCTGAAACCATATAATATGGAATTACAAGTACTTTATTTTGTATTGATATTAAGTCAATGAGTACACTACTGTGGAGATCACTCTTACAGTTGTAAGAATGGTCTCACTTCAGTCATGGCCAGAATAAGGCAACCTGGGGCACTAGATCCAAGAGAAATCTGGGGCTCCTCTCACCTCAACCAAGCCTCTTTGCAATGACTCTGCCCCTTTACAATGACAACACCCATTCGCTGTGACTGCACCCCCTTCATCACTGCATATCAGTTACTGATTTGAATAACAGGCCTCGGGAACATCATGATTCTGATAAAAAGCTTTTTAAGCAGAGAAGACTGTCCCGGTCCAGAAACTGTCTCACAAAGGAATACCAAGTCTGGACTGTCTCACTCACCAATATTTCTTATTTAAATCAGTTATATTTCATGTGCCAAATATTTAATTATCATATCCATTCAATGTTTTGTAGTAAATGTTACTTTTTCAGGAAAGTTACCATTTATTTATTTATTTAAGCGTTTTACCAGGGAGGCATACTGAGCAGAGTACCGCTCGATTCCAGATGCGCCCTGGGGAGGAGGGGATAGGGAAAAAATACAGAGATACAAAGCAGAATTACAGAAAAATACAATCAGCAAATACAACTGTACAGCTAACAAAAGAGGAGAAAGATAGATAAATACAAATATATGATGGAGTACAATTTAGAATATGTACACCTACATGTCGTTAACATTGAGGAGCAAGAATAATAATGCACCAGTAATGGAGGTCCCGTAGGACAGAAAAATAGACCCCTAAACTACCACCTAAAGGGCCTGAAAGCAAAACAGTATATATGTGTGACTGGGTTGTAAGAAGCAACATTTTGAGGTGGCAGCAATAGAGTCTGTGGATATCGAGTGAGGAGAGAGCTGAGCAGTGGAACAGGCCTAATGCCAGGACCTATCAGAGCTATTTTCACGAGCAAGTAGAGGAGAAGTGCATCTTTAGGAGGGAGTTGATATGAAGTGGGCTGGGGGTGTGTCTAATGATGGCCGGCAAGGAGTTCCAAATCTTTGGCGTACGGTATTTAAAGGCAGCCTGGCCAGAGGTGGTTGATATGTGTGGGATGTGGAGTAGCCGGGAATCAATGTTCCTGAGCGAGTAGGCTGGTGGCAGGAGGGATGCTAGGGTTGCTGCAAGGTAAATGGGGAGGGTCTGTGCCCAAAATTTGGCTGTGGTCCTAACACAATGTAACAGTCTCCGATCATGGAGGGAAGGGAGGTCTAAAGACTGGTAAAGGATGCAGTGATGGGTTGTGGGGGGGGGCAATCTAGGGCAAAGCGACAGAAGGAGTGGAAAAGAGGATCGAGTTTGGCTAGGGAGGACTTAGGTGCTGCATTGTAGACCACGTCCGCATAGTCCAGTATTGGGAGGATAATTTTTTTGACAATTTCTGAGCGAATTTGCAGGGGGATGCAACTTTTGTGGCGGTATAGAGCCCCCAGCATAGGGTGCAGTTTCCTGTGGATAGAATAGATATGCTCCGCAAAATCTAGATGCTGATCAAGCCAGACCCCCAGGTATCTGAAGGACTTAAAAGCCTCCAGAGGGGAGCCATCAAGGGTGTGGAAGATAAGGGGGAAGGGTAGTCTAGAGAGTTTAGCCCTCGTGCCGAATGTGAGGGAGACGGTTTTCTTAGGATTAAGAAATAGTTGATTTGAATGAAACCAAAGTTGGACATTCTCAAAGTCCTGTTGAAGCCTTGTTGCTACTTCAGAAGGGGAAGAGCCTGAGGCATACAGTACTGTATCGTCTGCATGCAAGTGAATGGAAGTATGTGGGCAGGCCACGGGCAGATCATTCAGGAAGATGGAGAACAGTATTGGTCCAAGGACGGAGCCTTGTGGGACCCCTGTAGTGACAGGGAGGGGGGGGTGGAGGAGCAGATTTGGACCAATTGGGACCTGCCTGCCAGGTATGAATTGAACCAACTGATGGCTGAATCAGAGAGGCCGGCTAGGGAGATCTTGGACAGTAGCAGGGTGTGGGAGACCATGCCGAAGGCCTTGGCAAGGTCGATGAAAATGGCTGAGGTGATTTCCCCATTATCCATACCCATGAGGATGGTGTTGGTGAGTCTTAGGAGAGAGGTTATGGTGGAGTGTGATTTCCTGAAGCCAGCCTGGTACGGAGTGAAGAGTTTGAGTCGAGATATGCGGAGAGCTGAGAGAGGACGAGGCGCTCCTGCAATTTGGCTAGGATGGGGAGAAGGGAGATAGGGTGGTAGTTTCCCGGGGAGGAGGGATCACCACCTTTATATAGGGAGATAACTGTAGCATGTTTCCAAGAAGATGGTAGTGAGCCATGCATGAAGGAGAGATTAAAGAGAGCAGCCAATGGGCTGGCAATGGCTGGGGCAGCTATGAGGAGCATTGTGGCATCAAGACCCGAGGGGCACTTACCTTTGGCGGGTTTGAGGAGCCCTAGGGCTTTTAATACCTCTGAGGGTGTTACTAAGTGAAAGAAGAAATTTGAGGATGGGGTGGTGGTGTAGCTGGGAATGAAGTGGATGGCTGTAGGGGGTGGGCCGGAAGCGAGGACTGGAGGGTGGATACACAGTTTGTGAAATGGGAGTTTAACTCAGTGGCCACCACGCTCGGGGCAGAGACAGTGTTTCCTGCAACATTGAGGGCTGGTGAAGGGTGTTGGACCGGTGGGGACAAGAGGGATTTAATTGACTTCCAAAACTTTGTTGGGTGATTGAAGTTGGTGTTGAGGGATGCCTTAAAATAAATTGATTTGTCCTGTCGGGTAAGCATTGTGCAGGCATTCCGCAGTGACCAATACTGTTGGAGAGCCGTTTGGGAACCTGATGCATTGTAGGCTTTCCAGGTGCAGTCCCTGAGTTGAAAACAATCGATGAGATTAGCGGTCACCCAGGGCAAGTGGGCACCCCTTGCTCTGGATCTTCTAAGTGGTGCATGGTGATCCCAGATAGCCAGGAATCTCATCGAGAAAAATTCAAGGGCAACGTCAATATCAGGTGCGCGTGGGATAAAAGACCAGTCAACACTGTGTAAGTCATTTAGAAGCTCTTTCGGATCCAGGGATTTATAGGACCTGGTGAGTGTAATAGGGTCCGTGTTCCCTTTAAGGTTTACTCCCCATCTAATATAAAAAGGTGACCCCCCCTTTTTTTTCTCACACTGTCCTATCCTCTTCATCTTTTCTTCTGTCCTTTTCTCTTTTTTTCATGTCAGGGTGGCCAACCTGACATATCTCATTACTACTTTACTATCCCTTTCTCAAACCCCTTACGGTGCACCAGATAGGGCTGAGTGCAGTGTAAAGCACTCTCCTAGTGGAAGACATGTCCAAACATGAGTAGGGCTTTACTTTTAAATAGTGAAAACACTCCTGAGTTTCCTGGAGTGTTCCCAGTTTAGCAGTAGTGCCCAGAGCAAAACAGAAGTGTCTAGATAAAGAATAAAACATTCATGTACAAAGAAAACAGCCCAGAGATGTTGTAACTGGGCTGATAAATAAAAGAAATAGCCAAAGGTTGGAAATGGGTTTAGGAAAGGCCCAAATTAAATGTTTTGTTGATGGCTGCACATTTCAGTCATTGGAGCAATAAAGGAAAGTGCTGCATAGTGGCAGGGGCTGCTAAAGGAGCCTAGTAAGAGCCCTTGCAAGGTTAAATAAAATGTCAGCATTTCTAAACAAAATGAGGGCTAAAATAGTTCTAAGGTCACTACAAGAAAAGAAAAACGAGTGGTAATTATTACTGAAATAAGGATACAGGTATCCTAAGCTGGCAGAAGAAGGGATATGAAGAGCTATTATTGATCCCTACCTGTAGGTATTTTTAAACTAAAGTTTATTATCAGGTAAAGGAGTATAGGGACTTGGAAAAGCATGGAATAAAATGCATTTATTCTGTAAAATAAAAGAATAAAAGCCTAATTGTTTCCTTGATGTTGATCACCTGGCCATGATGTCATCAGCCATAAGGCTATAAAAACTCACCACTAGAGGGATGTTTAGAGAGAGAGGTAGGTCAGTGAGCTGCTGGTCTTGCAGGAGGAAGGTGTGTTTGTTTTCATACAGTGAATTGGTTTAAAAAGTGGTAAAATTAAGAGAAGAAGTGACTAGGAAAGAGTCATCTTCAGAGTTTTGTTTATTTTGGTGTGTTGACTAACACCTTGTTTTTTTTTCATTTCTGTAAATATTAATTTTATTTGATTTTGAACAAAAAATCATAAACGCATTCGTACGTTTATTTTATGCATCATACCTCCTGCCTAAGTGTCTGTTTTTCCCACACTGTAACGGGGTTGGGGGCGGTGCCTTAGGTTTGAAACTTTTCCGTACCATATAAATCATGTGGTGATTGCTGAGAGAGTCCGGAGGAAGACCGACGGCAAAAATATGATGGGGGTGTGAGGTCAGGGCCCAGTCCAATAGTTTATGTTTATTGATTTGTGGTTCAGGTGAGTGGGTTCCATTATTTGCTGGGATAGGTTTAAGACATTTACAGTACCTGGCTACGTGTTTTGGAGCTAGTACTGGAGAGCAAGTTCTGGTTGAAATCACCAAGTATGAGCAGCTCTCCACCAGAGGAGAGGGATTTTAGAGTGCTCAAGTGGTCCAAGACATCTGACAGTTGGGTATCTGGGCAGCAATAGGACCCTGCTGCATAAAGGGGATTTGTGTGAGGGAGAGAGATTTTAATGAGCAGAGAGTCTATAGCTTGAATGGTTATGGACAGCCTGATTGGGGTAAACTGTAGTCTGGAGGAGATGAACATGGCAGTACCCCCACCCCTCATTTTGCCACGACAGTCCTGCCGAATGAGGGAGTAGCCAGGGATTGAGAATTCTGCATTCAGATTATGGGGCTTCAGCCAGGTTTCAGTAATGATTAGGATATCAGAGCACAGAGCAAGGATGTTAGGCTGAAGTGCCGTGAATTTGTTGACGATGCTGCATATATTTAGATGAGCTATTTTGAGAACCTTTGGTAAGTGGGGTGTGGGAGGAGAGAGGTGGCCATTACGGGAGGAGGGTGGACCAGGGTTACGCTCGACATCGCTGGCTAGGAGGAGAAGTAGGGGCAATAGTTGTTTTATAGCCCATTGAGCCTTGCAGCAGGTGGGGGGTTGCTGAGGTATAAGCGGGCTTTGTGAGGAGTAGACTAGAGGGGAGATGTTTAGGACCGGCAGCCCCACATGAAAGGGGGGAGGAAGGACGGCAGCTCCAAGTGTACCATAATGCATATAATATGGCAAGAGCTGCCCAATGGTGGAGGTTGCTTGAGAGGGCTGTGTAGCATTTGTAGCATCTAGTATTAGGGAGCATGGCTGCTGTTGCTGTTCTGGGTAGGAGGGGGTTATGAGGGATGATGTGGGTGTAAGTAGGCAGAATAACACTATAGAAAGAGGAGACATGATGGACTGGATTAATTTGGCAGCAGCAGCTACAAGAGCGGCCACTAGTGTGGAGGGAGTATAATCTGCAGATGCCAAAGTGGGCTGATTGGTTCTGCACTCACACGTGATGCCGCCTATATAAGTAACAGCTCACCAAGAGTGGTGGTGGGGGTGGTGGGGCAGCCGGCACGGAGTGGCGGTGGGGGCTAAAATCACACAGCAACACAAGCAAGCGTCTGCTGTGCCTTGTCCCATTTTCAGCCGTACCTGATGAGAATTCTTTGCTTGCTTGGGGGAGGGCAAGAGATCTAACGCCTTCGCGACCACCGTATTTGCTGGGGCAAGCTGAGGACAGAAGAAATGTTCAGGGTTAAATAAGGTAGGGAGAGGGAGGGGCTCCACAATTAAAGACTGTTTTAACCTGAATTTATCTGTGGCACCTGGTCTGAATTATGGGCTTAGCAGATTTGCACACTAGAGCTACTGCAGTAGAGGTGGGAGCAAATAAAAAGTACTCCAGCTACCAATTTAGTCATGCTGTGGTGTAGCGTACGGTTTGCACTATAACTTCTATTTCTATCTGCAGTATAAAAGTTCATTTACAGCTGAGAGCACATACAGTAAAGAAAAAGCTGCAGTTTTGTCTTAAAGTACCCCCAGCTTTTGAATAAACCCTGTGCAATACAGTTGAAGTTCATAGCAAAATAACTAAGTAAAAGCTGCAGTTAATGTCTTAAAGTACCCCCCAGCTTTCCAAAAAATCCCTGCACAGACCCTGCACAATACTGTTGAAGTTCGTAGTAAAAGAACTAAGTAAAAGCTGCAGTTAATGTCTTAAAGTACCCCCCAGCTTTCCAAAAAAAAACCTGCACAATACTGTTGAGATTTGTAGTGAAAAACTACAGGTATCAGTTGGGCTCTGCCGATAGAAAATCAGGGTTTGTCTTTTGTTTGAAAAGGTGCCAAAAAGTTCCAATCACACATCACACAACAAAACAAGCGTCTGCTGCGCCTTGTCCATTCTCAGCCGTGCCTGAGAATTCTTTGTTTGCTCGGGGGAGGGCAAGAGACCCAACACCCTCGCGACTACCGGAGGAGCTGGGGCAAGCTGACAAGAATTCTTTGTTTGCTTGGGGGAGGGCAAGAGATCCGACGCCCTCGCGACCACCGGAAGAGCTGGGGCAAGCTGACGAGAATTCTTTGTTTGCTCGGGGAAGGGTAAGAGATCCAATGCCCTCGCGACCACCGGAGGAGATGGGACCATACATCTACAAATGAAATACACAGTATAAAATTATCTCATAAGATCTACTGACAGTATATATTACTAAACACTCAGTTCAAAAATCTTGGACTTACTAGAAGATCACATTAAAAGTCCATATAGCAATGAATGTCTTTAATTCTATTAGAATTTAATTAGAATCATATATAATCTGCAACCAATCATAAACATACCATGTATGGCCGGGTTAACCTATCAGCTTTATTTAGTAAATACATAAAAACTATTGAGTAGGACATACCTAAAATTCTGCTGTCTCTATTAAAACACTGATACCCAGATTCTACTTTTCTTGGGGGTAGTTTTCTTTTAGCAGCCAGTATTAAGCATACGGGTATATACAAGCTTTATATACAGAAAAGACATGACATTACAATACAAACAGTTCATTGAAACAATTAGTACCAAAACAATTTTTCCTACTTGTAGTGTATTATTTAAACATTAATCCAAAAATAACACAAGAGTCATGTCCTTACAATTAATCTACCTGAAAAACCTTACTGCAATGCAAGTAACAAGAAACAGCCTATGGCTGTGAAATGTAAATGAAGGTGCATTGCATAGGGGCTAGCTGATCAGAGTAAATATACAGTATCTATACAATATTTATTTGTTAATGGGATCTCCAAAACTGGGATACACCATACTAACTTTTCTAATATCAAAGATTACACATCTGAACAAACAGCTAGAATTGCTATGGACTGAAAGGGCAGAAGCATAACAGAACAGTAGAGATAGAAGAAGATCAGGGACACTGGTTTACTGGGATTGAGAAAGGGCATATTCCATTTTGCACATTGTAAAAAATGGTATTGTCACCGATGTCTGCTAAGCCAAAATTCGCTTTTACCGGTGTTTGGTTTTGTGTACTTTATTTAACAATTTTTAACTCTGCCAACATGCATTTTAGCCGTTTTGATTTCCACTATTACACATCCTTCCATCCTTGTACCAATTTAAAGTTATTTTAGGTACAGATGTGATGGCACACAACACCATAGCCCCCATCCCTAAGGTGTAATGGAAGCAGCACAATGGCCCCATCCCTGAGGTACGATGGCAGCACCAACAGCACTATGACCCCCATCCCTCTGGTGTGATGGCAGCAGCAAAAGCACTACAACCTCCCTTCCTCAGGTGTGACAGAAGCAGCAGCACTGTGGCTCCCATCCCTTAGGTGTGATGGCAGCAGTACTACGTTCACCATTCCTCAGGTGTGATGGCCGTATCAGCACTATGGCCCCATCCCTCAGGTGGGACAGCAGCAGTACTATATTCCCCATCTACCAGTGGTGATGGCAGAAGCACTACAGCCCCCGCCTCTTCAGTGTGAAGGCAGTAGCAACAATGCAGTTCACATCCCTCTGGGGTGATGGCAGTAGTGACAGCACTATTATCCTCTTTCTTCAGCACCCACACCCCACATGCACAAGTTACAAATGACTTGGTCTCTTTGCCTTTAGAACTCAGATGTGAATTAATCTGAACCATCACCACTAAGGTGGACTACCTTTATTTTTTCCTATCTATAATTTTTAAGTGCCTGAATTGGATTTCTACCTGTGGCACTGCTGACCAGGGTTAGGGAACAAACTTGGGTGTTGGAGGACCAGCTGGTGGGTGAAGGCTTGAGTGTCCAATAGCCACTCACCTTCTCCTAGGAGGGAGGGTGGGTTCATGGCTCAGCATTTGCTGGCCTATGGTGGAGGCCAGAGGCATGACAACATGTCAGCCCTCACTGCAGGAGGGAGCGTGAAGTATGTCGGCTTGTGCCTTGACATCGTGTGGCCTGTCACACTCCCAAGAAAATGGGAAAACACCCACTGACCCAACCAAAGGACAGTTATTGGTCCCTCCATAAGCCAGAATCCCCAGACATGTGTCTGTTCTGACCCCTGCCATGCCCAGGATACACTAGAAGCTCTTTAGGGCAATTCTCCTCCCCTGGTAGCCTCCCACAGGAATAGAGGCCCACTCAATGAAGGGTTACTTTGGGTTACCTGGTAACACAGCAGTAAGGGGCAGTGGATGGTGGTCGGCACTCAGCAGTGATGGTAGGGGGCCTTGGCAGGCCTGAAGAAGTGAATGGCCAGGGGTTAAAAAACTGCTTGAATTTGCTTCTTTGAAATAAAGTGTCTTCACCTAAAAAATCCACAAGTGATTAGTGAATTACGTTCAAATGGATTTATGCATCTATCAGACATGTGGATGCTTTTTTTCCTCTTGGTGTCCATGAAAAGGGCATCTCCCAGTTTTCATGTCTTTGTTCAGATGTGAATTGAGCACTGCTCTGCCAACCAGCATCATATAGCCCCTGGGGTCTTACCTTCTGTATGTCATTGACTGTGCTTTCAAAATCCACTGGCCAAACATAAGTACACTTACATACTTAACATTTGCTTTTTTTTGAAGCAGTCTATCAGAAAACCTTTTTTTTGTCACAGAGACTGAAACAGTAGGTGGGAGAAAATCTGCAAATGATCCAATTCACCTAAATGGGGTGCTAACTGTGAAGTATTTCCATAAGTAATAAGGCAGTTTCTTCTTTGTGAACATACTTTCATTCAGACTAGTTTTCATTCAAACAAATGAGGACTGTGGATGGCCCTACTGGTTATAAACTTGAATAAGCTAGTTGGTAACAGTGATCCTGCATTTAACAATCTACAACCTAGATGCTTATATGCAAAGAATACAATAAACACCTGACTAAAATCTAAAAATAAGCTAATAAAACAAATAAAATATATCTGAACATTTATCTTTACCTATACAAAATCATTTCAGCCCAAGTAAAACTCAGGTAAATTACATGGTACCCTGACTACTATTCTATGATGTAGTAAACATATATTGGTATTTTTTTTATATTCTTTGTAAAGCAGGTAAGGCCCACTGGGCAGGACTGTCTGTTTTCAGAAGTGACCTAGAAGCACTGGGGAGGTTAAGTGACTTGCTTGGAGTGATACAGTATGCAAGTGGAGGTTGTGGGAATCAAACCCAAGTCTGCTGGATGTACCCAGTTCATTCACTGCTTGTTACTCTAACCACTAGGCATGGGTGGTTAAACTGAATGGCTGATTACAACAAAGCAGTGCAGGTGATTTCCTTACTGACTCTATATGCAGCAAAGCAGAAAGAATGCAAAGCACAGCAGCATTCATTTTAAGATGCTGACATATGGGTAGGCCCGCTGGCTCTGCAGTAGCACTATTGCTTGCAATGCCAGCGACCCAGGATCAGAAGCAAACTTGGGTTGCTGGAGGTCTGGCCAGAGGAGTAGGATCGAGCACCTGGGGGACTGCTGTCCTCCACTGGGGAGGGTAGACTGCAGATCCTGCTGCTTTACCACCACCTGTGTGACCATGGGTGGTGATGCAATGGTGCTGCAGAGTGATCAGGAGGGGAGGACCCTAGCCAGGATCTGGAGCAGTAGCATGTCTCTATGTGACCTACCTCCTTGAATCTCCTCTAGTGCCAGTGCCCTCAGGGACAGAGACCAGAAAACCAGGAACAATCACCCCACCATTGGCCACTGGCAGAAGGGACCCAGGTGCCCCAGACTTACAAACCAGGCTCCATGAGGGACCCACTGAGCTGCCCGACACACAATAAGGAGTGTGGATGGTCTTGGCCCTCCCTTTCCACCTGGCGGGGGTGCAACCTAGGCAGGATAGGGGCAGGACCACAGGAGCTCCTGAGCATTACCTGGGGGCGAAGCTAAGGGATACCCAGCCTGAAAAGTGCAGACTGATGCTGTGAGAAGGGGACATGGAGAAAATAAAAAAAAAAAATTAAAATGCTGAAATCTTAGAGATTCTGTGCAGTGACATGCAATTTCCGTGCGGCACCGGTACAAGAATTCAAAATCCGCAAACCAAGCAGGATTCCGTGATTGTTACCGGTGTTACCGTTAAAAATGGAAAACCAGGGTCCCTGAAGAAGATTTGTTTGGAGAAATTCCCAGGCCACTTTCCATCACATCTGTGGAAATGATTCCTTGGCCAGGTATACCAGCAACTCCTATATAGAAAATGAGATGGAAAATATTAATACACATTCTATTATTCATAAGATAATTCATCTTACAATAAGCAAAACAACAACTGGCTTAAAACCAGTTGATAAGCCCAATGATAGGGTAATGGGGGCATGGAAAGGATTTAAAACCCTTCAAATATTTTTCACAATTAGAAAGGCTTTAAGTCCCATCTTATATTGAGGCCCCTAGGTCCACCTTAAAAATCCAATAGCTCTCCCTTTGCATCAAGAGATTTTGCCTGTCACCTCCCCTTGCAGGTGTATGTACACATTCAAGCCCCATAGATCTGAAACAGCTTGGTAAGACTGATGTACCTGTGCAAAATGCCTACTGACGGGCTTATCTGTTTTTCGATTTATAATGGAGTGGATATGCTCTTGTATGCGTTCCTTCATAGTTCTGACAGTTTTCCCTACATAAAAAAGATTACAGCTGCACCATAAGATATAAATTATAAATGTTGTTGTACACGTTATGACATTTTTTACTTCAATTTTGAGACCATTAGGAAAAGTAATGCTGTGTCATGTCTGCATATATTTGCAAATATTGCACCTTTTTCAATTATGGACCCCACTTGGTCTCACTGGTAACCAAGTTTGTACATCCTGCTCCTTTTTATAAAACTGACTTCTGACTAACTTATCTTGCAAGTTAGCCATTTTCCTAAAAATGACCCTTGGGGTCTCAGAGATCACTTCCCTCAGTATTTCATCACCTTTTAATATGTCCCAACAATTCCAGACTAGGTTACCAAGCTGTCCTGCAAGGGAATTGTATTCTAGGGGGAAAGTTATTTTCTGCCCTTTAGTTACACTCTGTTTTGTGGGTCCCTGTGTAATGAGCTCTTTCTGTATCTTTGTTTGCACTATCTCTAATGCTACAGTGAGGGTCTACTCTTTATACCCCATTTCCCTAAACCTAGATAGTAGTTCTTCAGCTTGCTGTAAAAACTCCCTGCCACCTGAACAGTCATGCCTAATTCTTATAAGTTGACTGTAAGGAATAGATTCCTTAAGTTTTGCTGGGCGTGAACTATCATTTCTAAGTAAGGAATTTATAGATGTGGCTTTCCTGAAACCTTTTGTCTTAATGAGGCCTGTGCTACTGTCCCCCCATGAACGTCACATCAAGAAAGTTAATTTGCTCATGGTGAATCACTGATGTAAATCTCAGATTTATGTCATTGACATTAATCCATTCAGTACATTTCAGTGCACTCTCATGCCTGCCTTTCCAAATGCACAGGCAGTCATAAATGAAGTGCCCCCATCTTATGATATTCTTACTGAATGGGTTAACAAGAGGGTTATCCAAATATGGGAATTCCTACAGCTCCATAAATAAGTTTACATAAATGGGGACCATAGACACCCCCATTGCTGTTCCACAATCTTGTGCAAAAAATTCATTGTTGAACTCTAAATAACTATGATAGAACACAAAATTAAGGGGCTGTTCTAGAAGATCCATGGGTGCATTTATTTCATGCTGATCCCTCTTGAGAAAGAATTTTGCTGCTCCAACACCATCCTGATGCCTAACTGAGGTATACAGGGATTCAACGTCCACTGATATCCATAAAAAATCTGGCTCCCAAACACACTCTTGAAACTTATTAATAGTGTCCCCTGAGTCCCATAAATAAGAAGGTAATCTGAGCATGCTGGGGCCAAATCCAAGATGAATGGCGTTACTTGCATGCGATTGCGAGTTACGCCATTCGCCGCTCTGCCAGGGACCTATGCCTCATTCCAGGAGCGGTAGGGTCCCAGCACTTGTGACATGCAAGATACACCAGATGTAGGCTACCACCACATGCCTGGGATATTGAACCTGCATGTTGCAAATTGTGACAGGTGACAGGCAGCCCCCTGAAGCCCTCCTGCCCTGGACCAACTCAGCACACACCAGGGGGCATGGGGGGGCAGGACAGAAGGCACAGGCATCTGGGGGGTGCACCAGAAATGGCCCCACAAGGGTCCCTGACATTTGGGGTGGCAGGGGGCTGGGGTATGCCTGTGGAAGCATAGGGAACACAGCTGCTCTGATGTTGCAGTGCCACGGGGTGGGCAGCCAATGGATAGCACTATCACCTGCCACTTAGAGAAGCTCCAGACTTTCAGAGTTTAGCTCCATCAGTGCCCCTTCTAGAATGGCAATTGCAGGTTACGACAGCGGCCCTCCTAGAATTGGGTGAAGTTGCTGTCATAACCCACACTTGTACCAGGCATTGCGGGCTGCGGCATAGTGGGTGGCATAACCCATGGATGTCACAGCCCTCATCCGTCTTGGCACATCACCACTTGGAATACCACTGGGCATAACGCATGGCGTAAGTCATGGGCTATGCCATGGGGTTTGGCATATCTTGCCTTCGCCGATGTAGCCCATCTTGGAATCGGGCCCACTGTGTTGTAAGAACAAATCTATGAGTTCACAGAGATGCTCTGTTAATGATTCAACCCCCAAGACTATCGCCCTCCCTGGAGGCTTATGCTGGTTTTTATGACTCTTAGAAAGACAGTACAGGGTAGGCACCACAGGACGCTCGCAGTACAAATACTTAAATTCAGTATTGCTAATGCTCCCATCCTGCAGTGTCTTCTCTAATAACAAATATAAGTCCCTTTTATACTGATAAGTAGGGTTCCCATTGAGTTTACTATAGTTATTAACATCATAAACAAGCATCTCGACCATTTCTCTGTATTATTCAACATCCATCAAAACAATATTGCCCCCCCATCAGCTTTCTTAATTACTATACTGTCATCCCCAATTAACTCATGTAATGCATATTCTTCTGCAAGACTCAGATTCTTCTTCACTTTTTGATTTGATTTTGTTGAAAAAAAGTTCCCTTACCTTATGTAAAACGGTATTCTCAAAGGCACTGATGTGATTATTTAATATCATAGGGCAAAAATCTGATTTACATTTAAACAGAGTGTCTCTCAATAGCTTGAAGTCATTTGCAGCCATAGATCCATTTTCAGGAGACACTGCTTCTTCTTCTTCTAAACCAAGTGTTGTTTCTGTCTCCATCTCAGTTACACTAGGATCCCACGTTTCTTGCGCTGTTGCAATCAGGTAGTCCAGGTCTTCCTCAAAAAGCACTTGATTGTCTGCATTTTCAGTGAAACCCATAGTTCTCACTTGATTGTCAACTCTTTTATCCGCAAAAAATAGTTTCAGACGAATCTTTCGGAATAACTTGAAAATATCCACAGAGGTTGCGAATTGATTAATAACAGATGTTGGAACAAAATTCAATCCCTTCTGTAACAGTCTCATTTGAGGTTTACTTAAATCAAGCTTACTTAAGTTAATTATTTGTAACCTGTTGTGCTCTTGGGGGCTCTGAGAATTCATATTTTGTCCCCTGGTTCTTCCCCCTCGTTTACCTCTTCTAGTCCTTTTATTCCATTTTTTGGTAGTTATGCACTGTTTTCTTTAGACGGCCCAACCACAGAATTCTTGGTTAAATCAATGGTAACTGTTTTTGCAGCAGTATTACCTGAACTCTCTCCTTTTTGAATCAAATTATTTCTATAGTTTTAATTTCTATTTCTGTTTCTTGACCTCCATCTGCTTCTTGACCTTTTGTCCGTATTTTTTGGTAGCACGTACATGGGTAGAGAAAAAAAAATTTACTAATATAACTAAAGGGTTTTAATCACTTCTGTTCAACAGGACTGGAATCTGAAACTGTGTTAAAACACTCCATTCTGAGTTAGACCACTCTGAGGTTTTCAAAATGTCCCAACTCGTTTTGTGCAAAAAGGAGAAAAGGATTTAATGTTTATATCAGTTACTGAAACTTGAAAATATATTGTCTTACTGTTCCACAAAAGTGGCATAAAACCTAAAAAACCTAGCTAAAATGCTTCAAAATGAATTAAACTAATAATATCAGTTTTAAAAAATAACATTTGTCAGAGTTTTGATCATTTAGAGAAAATAGTTATTAATTGGCCAGGTAAAAATAATTTTTTGGGTGTGAAATGTCATGGGTTGTACTTCTCCAAAGCCACCCCCCAACCCACATGCGAGTACTTGCAGTCTGGATGTTATCATTTTGTCAAGTCAGGTAGTATGAACCAGGATGTGGGATTTTTGTTGCTAGGGTAGGGGCCCATCTTTTAAAGGGGCTAGGTCTGGGGTTAAATTGGAAATGTGTCGGTGAGGGAACTGTCATACCTAGTTTTCGAGGTGGTGGAACTGCCATTTCTAGATGGCAGAACTCTCCTATAGTAGTCAATGGAGACAGATGACAGAAGGGGTGGAACTCTCCTACAATTTTTCAAGAGGTGGTGCGCTCTTCCCAATTTAACCCCTGGGCTAGGTCCTGGGTGGTGTATGAGTTACATTGATAGTTTAATAGAGGAATCAGGAACTGTAGAGCTTATATTGTAAAGTGAGTGATTGTTGGAAGAAATCCTTCCTTGAATCAATCATTTCTGCTATTGATAAGTATGCCAAGATCAATAACTGGCAAGGTTTACTGATGGGTTACTGGAAATATGTTCACTTGTTCACCCTGAAAATGGACCTATATCAAGGTCAGATCTTCAAAATGAGTGAGATGAGGGAATAAGAAAATTAAGATTTTTAATAACACTACTGAATTGCCTTTTAGATCTCTTGATTTTAGGAGTAAGATTAAATATAAAGCATATGCATTGCACTGTTAATCTTTTATGCTTAAGAGTAAGACTTCTAAGTGAGTGGGTTTCACAGGACTGTGATAATTAAGCATTTGATAATCTTGACACAGACAATTACTGGTACACACAATTGCATAGCATTTTATAAAATGTTTTGATTGTAGGTAAGTGTGAAATAATAAAAATAAATGATACTCAGATCAGTAGTCTTAGCAGTTCTACTCTCTTTGCCTCTTAAACAGGGGACCCCTGCAGTATTCTGCCCACTACTTGCCTCGTCTCCCCGTTGATGTGGATTAGGACATGGGCGACCACAGCCAGCAGCCACCCACTGGGCATAGACCTCACCATCTTGAACCAGAAACTAAAGAGGGGTCGGGGCTGGGAGCTGAAGTTGTGGCCAATAATGAAAGAAAGAGGAAAGAGGAGATGGTTCACATGAAATAAAAAATACTTTGAATTCTGTCAAATTCTCTGGCAGCTCAGCACTACCTCTCTCTCCTAAATGAATGCAAACTACTTGGCTTTACCTTTTTCCCCACCCTCCTTTGTTTCCCAGAACCCTTCTGCCTGTCTGCTAGCACCAAAACCAAAAAGAACGTGGATTTAGTGTTGTTTTTAAATTAAAATAAGGACTGAATGAAATGAGTGGGTACCTTTAGTGGAGATAGATGACACTTCAGCTCTTTGTCTCATTCCTCTCCTGTTTGTGTACAAGTCAGCGAAATTGGTACACTTGTACTGAGTTAGTGCTTGGTGATGCCTCTGACTGTGTACTATAGCAGTGTGCTGGTTTCTCTGAGTCACGATTACTTTTCTGGTTCTTCTCCATCCCAACTGGCATTCTTCTCTCTCTGGTCACTTGTTGTGGTCTGTCCTGGTCTCTGGCAGTCACAGACCAGAAGCTGTAAGTCACAATAGAGGTGCAGCTCTCAACTCCTCTCCAATCTGCTGAAACATGGAATGGAATAGGCTCTCCAATAGGCAGGCTGTACTGGCTCTCCCATCCTTCTGATATGAATGATGGGGCCCACTCAAATGCATAAGATGAGACAAGTAGTTGACAGACTACTGTAGGGGACCTGCATTTAAGATTCATGCTAGTCACTCTCCCTATCAGGAACACCAATCAGGGCACAGATCTCTTTAGTCACTTCTCCCCATGTGGAATATTAGGGGATGGGAGACAAAGCAAAGGAAATGGGCTTGTTCACACCTTAAAGGTCAGCCTGGCCAGAGCCTCCTCAAACAATTAGCTGCAGTTAACACCTAATCAGGGAGATGAGAGTCATGTCACATTTCAGCCTGTCTTGCTCAGTTTACTCAGTGGCTGAGTTCTTTACAAAAAAAATGCAGCTCAGGCAGAAAGAAAAGAGTAGATAGTAAATATTTTGTGGATTGTTGGGGGTTCCCTGGCAGGCAGGGTCCATAGGCACAGGCTTTCATTGCCTAGGCTTTCATCTGGCCCTGACTTTAGTAACAGAGCTGCTCACCTTCAGTTTGTGGTTCTCAGACCCTAAAAATGGTCAAGACCACTCTTACAATTCTTACAACCATAAGGGTGGTCTCCCTAGCTGTATTAATATACGCACAAACAGCAGGACCACTTAGTACTGAGTATGTCTTTTGGGGAAGGGTTGTTTTGACAGTGGCAAATCAAAACGTTTTGTGCTGGGTATGAAAGCATCTCATTGTAACAGGCTTGAGGAGCACCAGCTGATGGATGCAGGATGGTGATATGAGGAAACCCGAAGGCACACCCCACGCCTGATTTGCAAAGATGCAGCAGTGGTCAAATAATAATGTTTTTTCCTGTTGCTGCCTGCAGGGTGGGGGTGGGACATTAGGGTTGGGAACCCTAACACCACATTTCTCTATGTTTGTCGGTTTAACCCTAACTAGTGCATTAATGAAGTTTCTGCAGTGAATTTCCTTACTTTTTGAAATTGTATAATTTTATCCTTATTTGACTGTGGGAGCACTTTCATCCCTCCATAGATGCATACATGTATGTTGCTGTAGAAGTGCAGGACCCTCTGAACCAAAACAATAATTTCTTTCCGTCATTGTATGGCTTGTTAAAGTTCCAATAATATCCTTTGTGAATTTGCATTTTGTTATTTTTTATGCTTTTTTCATATTGCCCCTAAATGTTAATTGGGAAATATGTGTTATTCTTGCAGTGCTCATTACGACCTTTGTTTTGATATATGGCTTGTCCCCTAAGTCCAAATACTGAGAGAATTATGGCTTGTTGATTTTGCAGTGTTATCCAATGGGAAATTTCATTCTTTTGTATTGCCTGTAAATGTTTTTTTTTTTTTGAGGAAGGGGTTGGATATGTGTTATTCTTGTAGTACCCATTAAGACTTTTGTTTTGATATATACATATGGCTTGTTAAAATTCCAATGTTATCCTATGAGAACTGTCATTATTTTATTTTTATGTTTTTTTTATGTTACCCCTAATTTTTGTAGGGGGATTATGTATTATTATTGTAGTACTTGTTAAGACCTTTGTTTATATATATATATCTATATATCTATATATCTATATATATATATATATATATATATATATATATATATATATATATATTCTTTAAGTACAAATAATGAGGGAGTTATGGCTTATTGAAATTCTAAGGTGGGAAAAAACGAAGTCCAAAATATTTTTTTGTATGAGGGCATTTTTTCATATGAATAAAAACAGCTAAATGAAAAAGGATGCCTTCATATGAAAAAAGAATGGGAAAAACTAAGTCCAAATTCTTTTTTCGTATGACGGCATTCTTTTTTTTCAAATGAATGAAAAAAGCATATGAAAAGGACTGATTCATATGAAAAAAGAATGGCCTCATACAAAAAAAGAATTTGGACTTAGTCCAAATTCTTTTTTCATATGAGGGCATTCTTTTTTCATATGAATGAAAAAAGTAACCAAAAAGGATGCCTTCCTATGAAAAAAGAATGTAGACTTAATTTTGTTTTCCATTCTCAAATGCTTTTTTCATTCATATGAAAAAAGAATGCCTTCATATGAAAACAATTTGAAAAAATTAGGTCCAAATTCTTTTTTTACATGAAACCATCCTTTTTTGTATGAATCAATTCTTTTCTCGTATGCCTACATGAAAAATGAGAAAACTGGCTCAGAAAAATGATCTTTACATTTCTGTGTAATTTTTCCAGAAACTAAATTCAGAATCCACCTAACGGGGTCTTGATTAGCAAGATGCATGCGTTGGTGTATGTGGGATGTCATTTATGTGGGTTTTGAAAATGTTTTTTTGAAAAATAAAATGGAAACAAGATGGCGGCCATACAAAAGAGATTTTTTCCTCATGAAAAAGGATTTCCCCATACCAAAAAGGATCCTTTTTCATATGGACCAAATTCTTTTTTTGTTCTAAGAAGCTATCCAAAAGACTGTACTGAGCATGCTCAGAACTGAAATTTCAAAATGTAAAAACTTTGGAATGAATTAATATTTTTCTCCAAACCAGGGAAAAGGCACAACAGTGGGCCAAGCCCTTTCCACCCTGAACATTTCAGACCCAAATTCCAAACCATCTGGGCACTAGGTGATGATAACAAATAGCAAAAAACAGCAATTTTTTTAACTTTTGTCGCTATCTACATCTCAGAATCTGCACATCCGACCAGAACAGAACTTTGCAAGTCAAGAGATCAACCCCCTGAGATAGTGCATGCAAAATTGTGTGCAGATCCATTGAATGGTTGCAAATATATTGAAGTGCAAAGTTTGAGTTTTAACACAGAAACCTCTGCTCAACCCTAACTATAGTAGCATGACTGCACCACTATATTTAGGGTTGAGTAGGCAGTTTAATGTTAAACCTCAATTTTTGCACTTTAGTAACATCACAATCGTTCAATGCATTTGCAAGAAATTTTGCATGCATGGTCTTGCGGGCTAGATCTCTTGACGTCCTAACTTTAGTTCCAGTCGGATGTGTAGATTCTGAGATCCTGATTGTGAAAAAAGTGATTTTTTCAGGGGTTTTTTTTTCTGTTTCTTTGTCCATCTGTAACACCCAGACAGTTTGGAATTTTGGTCTGAAATTTTCAGGTTAGAAAGGGCTTGGTCCACAGACGTGCCTTTTTCTGGTTTGGTGAAAAAAACATTAATCTGTTCCAAAAGTTATTAAAAGTTTTAAAATTGTGGTTCTGAGCATGCTCAATATGTACTTTCAGGATAGCTTTATGGAATGAAAAAATAATTCAGCCATAAGAAAAAGGATCCTTTTCCATAAGGGTGAATCTTTTTTGTGAGAAAAAAATCCTGTTTCATATGCCACCATCTTGTTTTCTGTTTTTTCAACAAAAAAAAAAAAGAAAGTTTCGAAAGCCACAAAAATGACATCCTGCAGAGAGACCAACACATCTATCTGACTCATCGGGACCCCGTTAAGTGGATTCTGCACTTCACTGTTGGAAAAATTATCCCAAATGTGTTTTTTACATTTCTAATCCTTTTTCATTACTTGCTTCCACTTTTTTCAAATTGCCTTTTTTGATCATACAAAAAAGGACCCTCCGATCACGTTTCCCTGGAGTCTAGTGGCCCCCCACCCACTGATTGTCTTCCCCATATTTTTGGTTTCCCTGGTGTCTACTGGCACCCCCCACCCTCTGATTGCTGACTCCATATGTTTTTCATCTTTCCCTGGTGTCTAGTGGCACCCCCACCCTCTGATTGCCATATCCATAATTATTATACATTTCCCTGGTGTCTAGTGACACCCCCCACCCTCTGATCATCGGCCCCATAATTATTATAGATTTCCCTGGTGTCTAGTGGCACCTCCAACCTCCACTTACTGTCCCTGTAATTATTTTTTATTTCCCTGGTTTCTAGTGGAAACCCCCCCAACTGCCATCCCCATATGGAATACCCTATAGTAAAGAAGATGGAACCTCTATGTCTTTTTTTACCTGTAAAAAAGGTCCCTCACCAATCTAACCCCCCCCAAGCCTGACCTCCCACTGAGCACAAGAACCCATCACCCCACACCTTCTCACTCACTTGAACAGGTTCCAGGGTCAAGATCCACTCTCCAATTGAAGACACATCTTGCTGTTGGAACCGCCGACTGCAATATGAAAAACTAAGGTAAGTGTGGTTCAGTGTATTTCAATAGGGTTTTGAACTTTGGTACATAACTTTGCCATTTTTGCATATTTTGAGGCCACATTTTCAACATGGCCTTTTTGGGACCTCACCTCATGAACAATGGCAGTGGAATTACACAAATCCAGCCAGAAAGATGATTTCATGGTCACTGGGTGAAATCACCTTTCAGGTAGGATTTGAACATTTTCACTGCCCTTGTTCATGAGGCAGGGTCATAAGAAGGCTATGTTGAAAATTTGGGGTCAAAATATGTAAAAATAGCAAAGTTATACACATTCATTGACACTTAGTTATGCTCTATTGTAACTTTGGTCATTTTAAATACTTTCACTCCAAATTTTCAGCATAGCCATTTTTTAAACCAGCTCATGAATGTTACAGTTGTCATTTTTAAAATTCTGCTGAAACTGTGTTTTCGCACCTGTGACATGGAATTACATTCCGATGGTATGGAATAACATTTTGGTGGGGATTTGAACATTTTCTGTTCTGGGTTCATGAGGTGGGGTAATAAGAAGGCTGTGCTGACAGTTTGGTTGCTGTTTTGCTAAAAATTCAAGTGCAGGGCCCTCCATAGCAACATACATGTCCACGTCTATGGAGGGATGGGAATGCAGGGCCCAGAGGGCCCTGTATGTCCAAAGACAAATGAGGATATGATTATACTATCTCAAAAAGTAAGGAAATTCTTTGCAAAAAAACTCAATTAATGCACCACTTAGGGTTAAGACTATAGTGACAAAAGTAGGGAAATGTGCTTTTAGGGTATCCAACCCAAACCCTGATTGAAGCAAATCAGGGGTGGAGTCTTCCTTGGGGGATGTCAACTCTAAAACTCACCCCACTGAGGTAGCTAGAAAGCTCAGATGTGATGGACACAGGTGTGTATGTTTCAGGAGTGTATACAATGGGGTGAACTTTGGGGTGAACTTTAGGGTTGACAACCCCAAGGAAGACTCAACCCGATTTGCTTCAGGGGTGTGTGTGGGGGGGGTTAGGTTGGAAACCCTAAAACCACATTTCTCTACTTATGTCACTATAGTCTTAACCCTAAATGGTGCATTGCCAGAGTTTTTTGCAAAGATATTATATATATATATATATATATATATATATATATATAATAGATAACCACTCTGAGGTGGAATACGCTCTGATATACGTGACGCCTTTGGAAAAAGTAACTTCAAGGTGTGTGTATATCAGAGTGCTATGGCACACCTCAGAGTGGTTTATCTATCTTATAAAATGTCTAAATTGTTTTTTGGGGTTAAAAGTGCAGGTGTGCAGTCGCTCTGATATATGCACGGTCATGTGATGGTGGGCAGCCAATAAATAATCAGCAGTTTCCCTACCACTTTATGTATATATATATATATATATATATATATATATATATAGTGGCATGGTAGTGCCACTATAGTTAGGGTTCGCAGCCACTTCTATGTTAAACCCCAGATTTTGCACTTTAATAACTTTGCAACCATTCTTCTGATTTTCCTGAAATTCTGCATGCTCCATCTGGTACCATAGATCTCTGGATTTGGCACATTTTGTTCTGGTCAGATGTGTGGTTGCAGACCTGCGGAGCACCAAACAATGTGAAAAATATCACTTTTTTGTCAAATTCTTTGCTTGAGGCTATGGCCCAAATGGTTTGGGTGTCTGGTCTGAAATTGTCAGGATATATGGGGCCTGGGTCACTAATGGGACTTTTGAAGGTTTGGTGAAAAAATATTAATCTGTTCAAAAGTTATTAAAGATTTAAATTTCCCATTATAGCCTATAGGAAAAAAATCTATGTCCGCCTTGAAAGCATTTTCTGCTTTCGCAAAGGCACTTTTGACTGCCACACATGGGTTGTGTACTTTCATGCTGCTGCCATCTTGTTTTCAGTTAGTGACAGCTAAAAAACTGTGTAATTCAAAAAATACTGTCCCTTGGTAAACACTGACAGTTGTGTTTACCTAATCATGGCCCGAGGAACACGGTCCTGACATTACTAGGTTACTAGGTGATTTTAGACAAAAGAAGACTGAGACCCATCAAGATTGTCTCCCACAAATGCATGGGTATATTAGTGATGGTTACGTCCAGTTTAGATGTCTGTCTAGCCTAGTTTTGAAAAGTTTGAAAGTTGGAGCTTCTACCACAGACTGGGGGAGCACATTCCATTGTTTAGAAGCATGAATGGTGAAGAAATGGTCACGTTTCTTGGTATAGGTCCTAGGAATCAACAATTGTTTATTATGGCACCTACAGTAGGATTTATGATATGATTTGTAAATTGTAGCCCACATTGAGCTCATAAAACAGGATTGTTGATCAATCTGTAGCGTTGGAGTAGGTCACCCCTCTTCCTTCTTTCCTCCAAGGTAACTAGTCCAGTTTTTTTGTAGCCTGGGTGGATATGGTAGACTTTTTATTGCAGGGATTAATTTAGTTGCTCTACGTTGAACTCGCTCAATATGGATAATTTCACTTTTTAGGTAAGGATTCCAGACTGGTGAACAATAATCTAAATGTGGTCTACTATATATTCTATAATTGCTATTATACAATGGCTCTTGTTTATTAATATTGTGTGGACACAAATGAGCACATGTAGATGGCTATTAGGTAGAGAACAAGTGTTGAAACATCCCTTTTATGTGTAGGGACATCTGTTTTATAGTATCAGTTGTACAGCTTTATTTTTTAATAATTAATTTTTTTGAGGAAACACTCCCCATGTGAAAGCACTTCATCATGGGTATGCAAATAATCAATTCTCTTTTATCACTGTAGTGTGTTATGCAATACCAGGCAATTGTGTATTTGCATACCCATGATGTAGTGCATTCATATGTGGTGTGTTTCCTTATAAAAAAATAAAACTGTAAAACTGATACTATAAAAGAGATGTTCCCACACTATAAAGGAGATGTTCTGACACTTGTTCTCTGCCTAACTATGAAATGTTTGAGCCATGACAAAAAACTTTGCCCCCAACAATACAAGTAAATATGGTTTTATATGAAACTAAGCTTTTGCTCCTGTACTACAATTGCAAGGCTTCAAACTTTCTTGGTAAGAGAAGCTGTGGCTTGTTATTCAGTTTAGTATGCAGTCATCTGTATGTTTGGACTTTATGCTGTGAGGTTTTGCTCCGATAACCTCACTGTAACAAGCATACACTGACCAATCAGCGTCCAGGAAATGTTCTTGTCATTGTATAATGAATGTTTACTACAATTCAGAGTCATATTACTAGTTTGTATAATTTTCTTTGTATGATTCATTGTTGACAGAGAGTTGTTGATAATAATTCTCAAGTCCCTTTCTTTGGTAACTCCTTTTAGCTGGTAGTTATCAATTTGATAGGTTAAATGTGGGTTGTCTCGACCCATGTGTAAGACAACACTTTTATCCAAATTTCACACAATTTTGTTGTTTCTAGCCCATGTCCCAATCTGTTCGAGATCTCGAATTAGGTTAAGTTGTTTTTCAGCTGTGTCTACTTTGACCCTGCTTTTGTATCATCAGCAAATTTTGTCAAGAAGTTCTTAATATTATTGTTGAGATTGCTGATGAACAAATTAAACAGTGTATGGCCCCAGAACCGACCCTTGGGGCATGCCACTGCTCACTGCCCTGGAGGTAGGTAGCTGTCTGCCTACTCTGACCCTCTGGATGTGACCACATAGCCAGTTACCAACTTATCTGACTAATGGTGGACTAAGGCCAATAGAAGTTAGCTTAGAGACAAGCGTCTAATTAGGGACCTTATCAAACGCCTTCCCAAAATCCAGTAGTATAACATTGATTGGAATTTTATTGTCAAGGCTTGATCCCATAGTATTATAGAATGCCAGGAGATCAGTAGTACAAGATCGACCTTGGGCAAAGCCATGTTGTGCGTTATCAGTAAAATTTAGTGACTGGAGTTTAAGTTCGATTTTATTTCTGACCAGTTGCTCCACAGTCTTACTGATAACAGAAGTAAGGCTGATTGGCCCTTAGCTGGATACATCATCCATTGCACCTTTTTCGTGGATTGGGACTACAATACAAGTACGCCAGTCTTGAGGTATCTGATCAGTGCAGATCGATTTATTGAATGTTACTGCAAGTGGGTATAACACACTGCTTGTTACTTCCTTTAGTTTACTTAATAAAACTAGTGGCTGGAAACAGGTTTTCTGAGTTTCAGCTGTTGGGAGTGCCACAATTTGCAGCACTTCTTTTGTGAAAGTGCCACAAATTGTGTCAATCTTTGTGCAACTAATGGCACAGTAGTGCAAAAACTGCCACAAATTGTGGCACTTTTTCATGAAGATTGCCACAATTTGCGGCACTGCTTCGGTGGGAAAAACCCATTACCCCCAGTACAACAGCCCAAAATCTTTTCTGGACAGTTTTTTGACCAAATAATGTCACAATTGTGTTCCTCAGCCCCTGTTTAGGTAAACACCTGTTGGTGTTTACCTAATAAAATAAGGTTTTCTCCTTTCACTGTCTCTAAGGGGGGGCAAAGGCATGTTTTATTTAATAAAAATGTTTTTGCCAATGGGATGCCCAATCCCCGTGTCAGCATGTAGCCTCCCCCAGTAGTGTGGGACACTGGGGAACCCACCCCCAGTGTCCCCAAATATGTAATTGTTAATTCTGACATAGGGATGCCCACGCCTGATGTTGGGTGCCCCCCAAAGAAAAAGCCCTTTGTTTTACATTTGCTGCTGACATTGGGGTGACCAATCCCTGTGTCAGCATTCTGACCCCCCCCAGTGTCCTTAACTGTGTATTCTGACACTGGGATGCCCACCCCCGGTGTTGTATGCCTGCCCTCCAAGCCCATTGTTATAATTACTAAATATTTACTTTGCTGATATCGAGGTGCCCAATCCTCATGTCAGCATTCTTAACTAAACCCCTCAGTACTCATGGACACTGGAGAGTCCACTCCCAGTGTCCCAAAATGATGTTTACTTTAAAACCTGTTCAAAAAGAAAACTGTCCCCTGACGTTTCTTTTTTTAATCTGTAAAAATGAAAATGGTCCCTCAACATCTCCCCATCCTCCTCCCCCATCCAGACCCTCCCACTGAGCAACCCTCCACCCCACACTCCCCCCTTTCCCTATGCTTATCACCGGAGACTATCGGCTGCAATCTTCTGTGGACTGGAACATGTCTGCACTCTTCAAAGCTGAACCGCAAACTGAAGAATCAAGGTAAGTGCCATATAATGGCTGTCTTTGGGGTTTTGAACTTACTGTATACTGATATTTTGGTTATTTTCAGGAATGAATAATTACCTCATGGGTTAGAGCCTTACCTCATGAACACTGTTGTCTCGTTAATCAGACCCGTAAGGTGATTTTGTGGTTGCTGTGTGAAATCACCTTTTGGGACTGAGTAAAAAATGACAGAGCCAGTGTTCATGAGGAGGGGTCACAAAACGCCCAAGTTGAAAATTTGGTGTAAAAATTCCAAAAATGCAAGAGTTACGCATGGTCATTGAAATGTTTCTACGCAGGCTCATAACTTCACCAAAAATGCAAGAGTTACGCATGGTCATTGAAATGTTTCTATGCAGGCTCATAACTTCACCAATGTTTTAATATTTTCACTCCAAATTTTCAACAGTGCCATTTTTTCACACTACCTCATGAACAGTACAGCTGTCATTTTTCATATCCTGCCCAAAATGTGTTTTTGCACCTGTGATGCAGAATGGTGCAGTCACTGTGCAAAATCACCTTTCAGGACTGATGAATGAAATTACAGTACCACTGTTCATGAGGTGGAGTTGCAAAAAGGCCATTTTGAAAATCTGGTGAAAAATTTCTAAAAATGCCTGAGTTACGTCTATCCATTGAATTTATTCTATGCACATGTATCACTTTGGTATTTTTAATATTTTGCTGCCAAATTCTCAACATTGTTTCACACCACCTCATGAACAGTACAGCTGACATTTTCCACATCCTGCCTGAAATGTGTTTTTGCACCTGTGGGGCAGAATGGCATTGCAGTTACACAGAATTACATTTTGCCTTGCATTTCACAATTTCTCTGTACATGAGGTGGGGTAATAAGATGGCTATGCTGAAAATTTGATCACTGTTTTTTGACACATGGAAGCGCAGGTCCCAGAGGGCCCTGTCATTCCACACCTACAGTACATACATATGCACTAGGGAGGAATTGGGCCCTGTGCTCCCATAGTAAAATAAGGATACTATAATACAGTACTATCTCAAAAAGAAGGGAAATTAATTGCAAAGAAATTCATTAATGCATCAGTTAGGGTTGCCAGTACAGCAAAAAAAGTCTGGAAATTCAGTGTTACCAACCCTACCAACCCCCCACCCCCCCAAACCTCCATACGCTGACGGGCATTTGGGTGTGCCTTGGGGTCATCAGGCCTAACTCTCACCCCATTCTCCTACACTGTACCATCTCAGCTTGTTTACACATGGAATAGAGTGAGAGTTAGGCCCAACGACCCCAAGGCATACCCCGATGCCTGTTGGTGTGTGGAGGGTGTGGGTGGGGTGGTGGGGTTGGTAACCACAACACCGAATTTCCAGACTTTTGTCGCTGTACTATCAACCCTAACTGATGCATTAATTGAGTTTTTTTTGCAATTAATATATTATACTGGTATGGTCACGCCAGTATATTTAGGGTGAAACTGCACTTCTATGTTAAAGTCCAAACTTTGAGCCTTAATAACTTTGGAGCTGTTCAATGGATTAACCTGCCAACTTTCATGGGAATCCTTCAAGTGGTTTCTGAGATACAAAGTGTTGAAAAAACAGAAAAATCAGTTTTTTTTTACATTTCTTTCTACAGCTGGATCTCAAAAATGGCATTATGTTGTGGGCTGAAATTTCCAGGGCCTTTGGATCACAGATGTGCCTTTTGAAGGTTTGGTGGAAAAATATTAATCCATTCAAAAGTTATGACATTTTTTATTTTCCCATTATTTCCTATGGGAAAATTTATATGTCAGGTGTGAAGAATACTATTTTTCGCACAAAAGGAGTATTGTGCAAAAAATAGCAGCTTATTTTCACACTGTTCACAGTCCTGCGATCGACTAATCTGTGCTGTGGCCACAATTTTGTTTTGTCGCTTAGCGAGGATGTTGAACTACGGAATGTTTTAAACACAAAAAAACATCAGAAAACAGCTAAAGAGAACCCCCTCAGGTGTATTCTGATTTCTTTTGTGTATTTTAAGCTGGACTCAAAGAAGTTTTTCTCTTGGGTGCCAGGTTATACAGAGAACCACTTGGAGTCCATTCTCTGTATGAGAAGATCGGTATTTTCTTGACTTCTGCAGCTGCAGCTGGAACTCATGCTGCCAGCTGCAGAGTCATAAAAGACCTGCTTTTGTGCGCTTTGTGCGCACAATACATGATGTGTACTGGGCATACTGGGAGCCTACCCCAGTGTGTCCAAATGTTTTTTTTAATGTGTAAATACCAGTGAAAAGAAGAAAACCGTCCCCAAGGTCTTTTCTTCGATGCAGAATCCTGCATCGTCATTTTTGCACCTTTTGATGCAGGATCCTGCATAGATCTAGTCTGCCCCTTTTCGACATCGGGGTGCCAATCCCTGTGTGGATCTGTAACCCCCCCGCCCAAGTATAGTAGCACACTGGGAGCCTACTCCAGTGTGCCAATATATTTATTTTTAATTATTATTATCAAATGACCCCCAAGCCCACTCTTATTGCTGACAGGGGTGCCCAAACTCTGATGGCATAATCCCCCCCAAAAAAACTTATGTGACACTCTAGGAGCCCACCCCAGTGTGCCCAAATGTATTTCTTTTACACCCTGTAAATGAAGAAAACTGTCCCTCAAAGTCATTTTTTATTTTTGTACCTGTAATGACGAAAACCATCCATCATCATCTCCCCAGTCCTCCTCCCCCATCCTCCCTCTGTGCACCCACCTCCCTGCACCCCCCTCACCCATACTTACCCTCCAGAGGTCGGGAGCTGCGATCTTCTGTGGACTGGGACATGTCTGCACTCTTCAAAGCTGAAGTGCGAACTGAGGAGAAGAAACCGTCCCCTTAGTTTTTTTCTGATGTAGAATCTCAGACGAATGTGCACAATTTTTGATGATGATCCTGTATCAGTATTAATGTGCTGCACAATGCTTTGATACAAAACCATTGTGCAGCACATTACAATACTTCGATGCAGGACCCTGCATCAACATTTGCACTCATTTCGATGCAGGATCCTGCATCAATCTAGTCTGTCCCTTTTTAAGATCAAGGATGCCCAATCCCCGTGTCGATCTGTATCCCCCCCCAACATTGTAGCACACTGGGAGCCCACCCCAGTGTGCCGATATATTTATTAAATTATTTAAACCTTTCTGAGACCGGGATGCCCACTCCCGGTGTCGGATGACCCCCACAAGCCCACTCTTATTGCCGACGGGGGTGCCCAATCCCCCAGTCGGCATGATGATCCCCCCTCCCAAAACTTATGTGGCACACTGGGAGCCCACCCCAGTGTGCCCAGATTTTTTTTTTTATTTTTTGTTCCTGTACATGAAGAAAACTGTCCCTTGAATTCTTTTTTTTACCTGTAATGAAGAAAATGGTCCATCGTCATCTTCCCCAATCCACCTCCCCATCCACATCCACTCTCTGTGCATCCACCTCCCCGCACCCCCTCACCCATACTTACCCTCTGGAGGTCAGGAGCCATGATCTTCTCTGGACTGGGAGACATCTGCACTCTTCAAAGCCGAACTGTGAAATGAGGAATCAGGTAAGCACTGTATAATGGGACTGAATGGGGGTTTCAACTTAGGTTGATATCTCAGTCAATTTTAGGAATTTTGGCCCAAAATTATCATCATGGGGTTCTTGGGACCCCTCCTTGTGAACACTGTCAGTGTCATTTCATTTCTCGGTCCTAAAAGGTGATTTTGCGGTCACTGCACGGAATCACCTTTTGGGACTGATTCACGAAATGACAGTGCCACTGTTCAAGAGGTGGTGTCCCAAAAAGCCCATGTTGCAATTTTGGTGAAAGAATTCTCAAAAATGACTATGTTATTAGTGTGCGTTGCGCAGTTTCTATGCACGCTCATAACTCTTTCAATTTTTAATATTTTCACTCCATATTTTCCATATTGCCATTTTTTAGCACCTCCTTATGAACAGTGTAGCTGTCATTTTTCATATCCTGCCCAAAATGTGTTTTCGTACCTGTAGTGCAGAATGGCATGGTCGCTGTGCGAAATCAACTTTTGGGATGGAGTAACAAAATGATGGTGCCACTGTTCATGAGGGAGGACCCAGAAAAACCATGTTGAAAATCTGGTGAAAAAATTCCAAAAAATGACTGTGTTACGGACGTGCGTTGCACACTTTCTACGCATGCTAGTAACTTTGCCAATTTTTCATATTTTTATTTTATTTATTTAGTTTTTGTTTACCAGGTGGGTGCACTAGACATAAAGATGACTGTTTTCAGGCATGATCCGGGAGATTACAGGGCAGACATTGCAGGTATAACAAACAGTAGATTACATCGAGATACATAAACAAGGTGTTGTGAGACATTGAACAATAGGCTAAGCAGCACAGGTAGTATACAGGAAATTTTTAAAAATATTTTCACTCCAGATTTTCAATGTTGTCATTTTTTCACACTACCTTATGAACAGAACAGCTGTCATTTTGCATATCCTGTCCAGAACGTGATTTCGCACCTTCGGCATAGAATGGCATGGTCGCTTTGTGAAATCAACTTTTGGGATGGATTAACAAAATCACAGTTGCACCGTTCATGAGGGGAGGTCCCATAATGCCGATGTTGAAAATGTGGTGAAACAATTCCAAAAAATGAGCGTGTTATGAGCGTGCATTGCGCAGTCTCTACGCATGCTCATAACTTTGCCAGTGTTTCCCATTTTTCACACTGTTGTACTATCTAGATGGAGGGATGGGAGCACTGGGTCCTTTGGACACTGCGCTCCCACCATAACTTATGGATACTGTTGTACTATCTTGATGGAGGGATGGGGACCATGCGCTCCCACCATGACATATGGATACTGTTGTACGATCTCGATAGAGGGACCCTGCGCTCCCCACCATGAATGTGGACACTGTTGTGCTACCTGGATGGAGGGATGGGAGCGCAGAGTCTGAAGGACCCTGCGCTCCCACTGTAACTTATGGACAGTGTTGTACTATCTCAATCGAGGGATGGGAGCTCTCCTACAGTAAAATGAGGATACAGTTATACTATCTGAAAAAGAAGGGAAATTCTTTGCAAAAACTTTGTTAATACACAGTTAGGACGGCTACACAGTGACAAAAGCAGGGAAATGAGGCGTTATGGTTTCCAACCCTAATGTCCCACCCCATGACCCCACCTCCCTACACACCAACAGGCATCGGGGTGTGCCATGGGGTACACGGCCTAACTCTCACCCCATTGTCCTATACTGTAGCATGTAAGCATGTTTACATGTGGAATGGGTGAGAGTTGGGTCTTATGACCCTTTGGCACACCCCGATGCCTGCTGATGCATTAATGTAGTTTTTTGCAAAGAATATATATATTTATATATATATAGAGTGAGAGAGAGAGAGAGAGGGAGGATATACAGTGGCTTATGTTCAAATATGCCATTTATTTCCATGAGTGAGGGGACGAGACCATAACTCAAGAGTTGCTAAGCCACGAGTTAATTATGAAAGTCCCGCCATCTCATGAATGGAAAATAATGGCATATCTGAACACAGGCCATTGTATTTTCTGTGTATACAATCTTTGTGTTCTGTGTGACAATTAAGGGCAGATTCATTGTGGGATTGGCAGAATGGGCTGTCAATCAATTTGATTGTGATGTAGTCAAGTGAAAAATACACAGTGTTATTTGCCTACTGGGTGAGTAACATGGTTTATCTTTCACTTGGGTCCTAGTCTTGGGAAAATAATGCTATTATACAATGGAGTAAGAGCTTATGAAATGTTTTTTTCCTGTTTCTATGTGCTTTTTTTGTTTTAGTCTTTGGTGAGCAGGTGAGTTTTTAGGAGTACTGGGCACTTAAGTAACTTGTTTAGAGTCACACAGTATGCAAGTGGAGGTTGAGAGTCAATCCAGGTCTGGTCTGCTGGCTGTACCAAGTTTGTTCAGAGCTCACTACTCTAACCTCTAGGCTATACTGAAAGCACTGTTTGTCTGTGGTCTGAGAGTGTGGGAGTATTTCTAAATGGGCTGGGATTGTTAGAAGCACTGTGGGATACAGGTGATTGTGTTTTGCTGTGCTAATTGTGTTAGTTGCAGCGGGTTGTTTTGAAGCTGAGATCAGCACAGAAATGGGCTAGGAGTGTTGTAAACTTTGGGACACAGGTAAGTGTGTTTTGCTATGCTATTTGTGTTAGTTGCAGCTTGCAGTGAGAAAGATAAACTGCTTTGTAAATTAGTTTTATTTGAATTCAGGTTGTTTTGAAGTTGAGATTAGTACGGAAACGGGCTAGGAGTGTTACCAACTATGGGACACAGGTAAGTGTGTTTTGCAATGCTAACTGAGTAATTTGCAGGCTTCAGCGAGACACAGAAACTGATTTTTGAAGCACTTTCATTTAGAATGCTAGCTTGAGTGAGTGGTGACATCAGCAGAGTAGGTATATTTGTAAGTTATTTTAACTCCAGTGATGTCACTATAAGTTATTTCACTGCAGTGGAAATAACTGAAGTTATCCCACTCATATTGCTCTCACCACCAGTGTGTGTGTGTGTGTGTGTGTGTGTGTATACATATATATATATATATATATATATATAATATAAATATATATATATATATATATATATATATATATAATATAGAGAGAGAGAGAGAGAGAGAGAGAGATACATACATACACACACACATACTCACACCTGCAGGCCCACCCCTTGAAACCGTCACCCACTTTAAATATCTAGGTGTGATCCTCGATCCCTCCCTTACCTTCAACGAACATGTTAATCTCACAGTGAGGAGAATTCACCAAAAGCTAGGCACTGCATACTACCGTAATCAATTCCTGTCCCCTGAGGCTCATCTAGCTGTTGGGCAAGGTAACCTTCTGCCCTTGCTTGACTACTGCTCCTCTATCTACTCTTCTGTATCCTCCTCCTCCCTACGCTCTCACCTAAGTACCACCCATAACTCCATCTGTCGCTTTGTTCTTCAGGTCCCCTACTCTACCCACCACTGCACACTCTCTCAGTCTCTAGGGTGGCTCACACTACAGGGTCATTTCGATTATGCTATGGGATACTTAGTTGACAACTCTCTCAGAAGCAACCAGCTGTCCCCCTGTGCTTCACTACTTACTGACAGGGTAGTTTTGAGAAGTCTTAGGGTCTCTTCCATTACTCCTCTTGTAGTCCCTCGCATCTCCATGGCGATGGGCAGTAAAGCTTTCTCGGTCTCTGCTCCTTCCCTTTGGAACCAGCTCCCATCATCCATCCATCTATCCCCCTCCCACCTGTCTTTCAAGACTAACCTCAGAGCCTGGCTCCTGTCTGAGTCAACTTGTAACTGCTCCCCTAGACAACCCTAGGGTCCAAAAGCCACCTTGCTACTAGACTGCACAGTATGCTGTCTGCCTATCTCCCTACTACATCACTTCATCTGACCCTCCCTCTCTCCCTTATGCTTCTACACCTCCCTCCTGTGTGTTAGTGTGTCATCTGAGTGCTGCCTGCCCTTTCCCAGAACTCTGCCATCTTCTGTGACCTTCCTATCTCCTCTACCCCCTTGCACCCATACGCACATGGTCTCCTATCCTGTCCTTATCTACTAGTGCCCAAAAAGCTTACATGTCAGATAGTGGACTGTTTCCACTCCCATTAGTCACATTGCATATGATCAGGTTACAGCTTGCTGTAGTATATAGCCACTATTAACTGTACCATTTGCTTCTCTGTGATGCAGCACTACCAATGTCTTCTGAATTTTAGCCTGATTTGTCTCATGACTGCTTATCTCTGTATGCTGTTTTACTGTATGTACCGACTAATCTACTCAGTATGGATTTTGTGACCCATGGCTGAGGTGTGCTTTGTACTGCTTATTGGACTTCTGCTTACCTGCATCTGCTTGTCTGTACTCTAGTTTTACTATATGTATGGACTGAACTATGCTGCATGTATTTTTTTGATCTTATGTTGAGCTATGTCCTGTACCAAGTAATGTATTTTTCTGTGCCTGTACCATTGTATTATATTTCTGCTTATTTGACTGAAAATGGTCCTATGGATCAGCTCACTTACCCGTTACCAAAGACATAAATAAATATATATATATATATATATATATATGTTGTGACCCTATAGTTAGGGTTGAGTAGGCACTTCAATATTAAACGTGAAAGTTTGCACCTTAATAACTTTGCAACTGTTTAATGGATTTGCATGCAAATTCACATGCACCATCACCCAGGTAGATCTGTGGATGTGCCAAGTTATGTTCCAGTCGAATGTGTGGTTTCCGAGTTCCGGAGAGATGAAAAAAGCATTTTTTTTGCTCATTGACTTTGCTGGGATTTTTCTTTGAACTTGTCTACAGCCCAGATGGTTTGGAATCTTGGTCTGAAATTTTCAGGAAAGAAAGGGACTAGCCCACAGATGTGCCTTTTGCTAGTCTGGTGAAAACATAATGTCATTTTTAAGTTACTGCATTTTGAAAATTAAAAAAAAATCATTTTTGAGCATGCTCAGAAAGCACTTAAAGCTAGCTGTATGAAACAAAAAAGGAATCCTGTTTCATATTGAAATATTCCTTTTTCATTTGACACCATCTTGTTTCCATTAAAAAAAAAAAACAATTTCAGGCAAGAAACACAAATTTTAGGATAGACAAAGTTTTTTTCCTCCTCAAACTAAAAAATCATGAAAATACATAAAACATTATGGCCCAGATATTCAAACTGCTCCCAAAATGTGCGCAACAGCAGGAGCAAGCACAATCAATTGCGCATATGCGCAACAGGTGCGATATTCAAACATGGAGCAGAGCAAATTGCGCAAGCAACCAACGTCTCAATATCGCACATACTGCGCCATCGCGCAACCAGGAAGGAGAAGCTGAGCCAAAATGCTGCGCTATGGCGCAACCATGGAAGCTCAGCTGAGCATTGCAGAGCTGCCAAGCGCAAGCACAGCCTCCAAGAGCAATGGAACTGCACATCCAGGGAGGCAGGCTGGGGCCCACCGCCAGCCATGCCACACATGGGCACAGGAACTCACTGCAGAACCCACACCACACCGCACACCCCAAGCACAGCATCACTGGGGGTGGGACGGATGATCCACATGCCCATGGGGACAAGCCAACTAAAGCATAGCAGAGCCATGACACCCCAGCACAACCACTGGCAGGCAGAGAGTGCCACACACAGGGGTTGACAACCACAGTGCATCAGTCCCCCGACGCACAGCACAGCGTGCACCGTGCCCCAAGACACGCTTATGTGCAGTGACAGGCACTGCAGGAAACACCATGCACCCCTGGTCACACGCCAACCCCATGCTGCAGAGAAGCATACCAGCCAGACCACCCTGTGCACCCAGCAGTGGGTGGCAGCAGATGGCAAGAGCAACAGAAAGGCAATGCTATGCTGGTGATACCTCCCCATGGACACACACACACACACACACACACACACATATATACCCAGGACCATAGCAGCCCAGATGGCATGTACACCCCTGCAACGGAGCACCCATAGCCAGTTGCAAAGCAGACACCAACACAGCAGTTGTATCAAAATAGAAATGTATATTTCCAAAACAACAGATAAACAATAACAGGTGAAACTATGTACAAGTTGGGGGGGGACGGGTAAAAGGCAGGGGTGTTCAAGGGGGAGGGAATAAAAACTTGGAGAGGGAAGGCAGGGTGAAAGGGATGGGAGAAGTGGGAACGGAATGTGGGCTACGGCCCAGCTGGCTCCTGGTCCTCCCCCTGCTGGCGTCCCCTCCTGTGCTGCCGCCGCCGTTCACCCTGGCGCTGTATGGCCTGCAGGAGCTCCCGGTTTTCAAGTCCGACCTGGGTCAGGCGCCGCAGATCCTGCGACATGCGTCTCAGCACCCCGAGGCCTAGGAAAATGGGAACACAGTCAATGGCTGAGACTGACCACAACCCTGAACATCACCCAACCTGCAACCCATATAACCCAATGTCCTGCACCTGTGATGGCATGCACCCACCCACAGTGAACATGCACATGGCCATCACAAACAGGCGGCACCAGCTATGCGCACCACCACCCACCCACACTGCCCACATCAATCACAGTACAAACTAGGCTGTCAAGTGATGTGGCAACGTGGTGCGATGCCAGTTACACAGCTATGTGCCCAGTGCATGCCTGGACCACCTGTGATGCATGCACAGACGTGTCGTGATGCTGCACTGTGATGCAGGTCACCTGTGTCATGCCTACATACATGGATACATAGACAGTGTCGGCAGATAAGGGCCTATGGGACACCCAGTCTGGCCATTTGGCCTTGTACGTTCACTCTGTTGTCCTATAAGTCCGTTCCCCCTCACCCCTGACCTCCAGAATTCCTTCATGGCTAACCCATGCATACATAAATCCCGTAACCAAGTCAGCCCCCACCACATCCTCTGGCAGGGTGTTCCACTTGTCCACCACCCATTCTGTGAAGAAATACTTTCTCATGTTTCCTCTTAAACGAGCCCCCTCCAACTGCATCCCATGCCCTCTAGTCCTGGAACATCCTTTACGCTTACAAATATTGTGTTCCTGCACTCTGTTCCCCCCTGTACAATACTTGTATCCCCATCATATCCCACACCCTCCTCCCTCCGGGAGTACATGTTCAGTTCCGTCAACCTGTCTGCATAGGACTTGTGATGCAATCCATGCACCATCCATGCCGCCTCCTGTGAACCCTCTCACCCAGTCCATGTCCATATGCAGGTATGGTCTCCGGAACTGTACACTGTACTCCAGTGTGGGGACTCACTAGTGTTTCATATAGTGGAACTATGACCTCCCCTTTGGTTGTGTCCAGCATGGTTGGTGGTCTTGCCCCCCCAGCATGCAATAGCACCCATGACGTAATGATACTCACACTCCTCCAGCAGCTCGGTCTGATGCTGCTGATGCTGCTGCTGCTGCTGTGGCATGACATCCCGTGGCACGGGGCCTGGCATGGCCCACATCCCGTGGTCCGTGTCCTCACAATCCGGCCTGTGGGAGACATATGGTGAGACAAACATCAGTGTGACTCAAAGCAGAGTGCCCCTGCCCCAGTGAGAGTGCCTGCCCACACAGCCATAACCATCCATCGCACAGCTGCACACTGACACACCTATGCACAGCCACCCAAGCACACACACACCCTACAGAGAATATGGGTGCATAGATGGTACACTCCATGGGGCTGAGGCACCAGGCCCCGCCTGATGCGTGAACGCAGCCGTCAACAGGTCCGTCCCTCCGGCGGAGGTCACTGTACCGTGCCGGCACTGCTCAGCAGACCGCCCGGCCAGTGACCCCACCAGGTCAGTGGCCACTTGCTGCCACACATGGGTCCCTAGGCATGGTGAGGGGGCCTTACCATACAATGCCAAGTGGGGCTCCACTAGGGCCACCAGGTTGGCCACTTCAAGCGGGCTCAGGACACCGCCTCCTCCTAGCCATGGCACCAACTTTACAGCAGGCAATATGGCGCCGCTGCGCTGTAACCCCCGTGAGTTGTTGCGCTAATAGACCAGCACAGGCCCAATCGCGCTTGTTCGAACAGCCGCTACTTTGCATAGCGCTGCCACCAGACAGCGCAATAGGACGCATACATGGCATGCCAACAGCGCCAGGGGTCGAGGGCATCACAAGGTCACGGGAATGACGCACTACGACAGCGCCATAGGATGTATAGGCATCCCGCGCGACTGCTAAGCAGAGCACCAGTGCCACAGTGGACTATCGGCGCAGAAGTGCCACAGCGCCATAGTGCCCAGTGCTGTAGCGCCACTGGCACAATGGTGGCTATGGCCTGAATCGCCTATCACGCTCAGCAGGTCTGCAGCGCGATCGACTTATCGCGTAACCTGTCTGGGCATGCACAATGCAGTGTAGCACACAGCCACAAACATGCGCCATCGGCTCAGCCAGACCTTCCGTATTGCGCTAAGTGCAAATACGCGATATTCAGCCGACATATGCAAATCAGTCGATCAGCCATTCAAAGGCGCAGTGGCGCGATTAGCATGTCATTAAAGTTGCGCCACACCTCATTTGCATGTCTTGCGCTATAAAACTGCGACACTGGGTTGTGGTGGCCAGATTTGGTTGTTGCAGGTGAGAGGTGAGTTACATGCTGTGTGATGCTCAGGACAATGCTCATGGGCAGGGGTGCTGGAGGATGATACAGGTTGAGGGGGCTGAGCATGATGAGGGCACTTAGAAAGGGGCAGAGGGCACCCTTTCCATCAGTATCTGCCATGCGGAGAGGAAAGGGGGGGGCTTGTGCCCCCCCGGCCGGCAGCTATGCTCATGGGGAAATGCTGTGGACTGCACAGTGACTGGTGTCCACTTCCACCCATACAGATCACCATGACTGACGAGAACCAGGCTGAGGCTGTGGACGGCGGGCATAGGAGGAGGCCGAACTTCACCACGGCAGAGACTGAGGCCCTCTTCCAGGCCTACCTGGTGGATGAGCCACTTTTGAGTGGGCGGAGGGGCACCCCTCAGCAGCGTGTAGCTGCATGGGAGGGGGTAGCTCTGGCCGTCAACCTGCATGGAAGCCACCAGCGCTCGGTGCAGGAATGCCGGAAAAAGATGGGGACTGACCACAGGAGGCTGAAGGAGAAGGTGGCAGCCTTCAGGGTGGCACGTGCTGCCACTGGTGGGGGACCACCAGTGGTGTTGCAGCTGACCCGACTGAGAGACACTGGTCACGGCCATGCAGCCGAGTGCCATTGCGGGTGTTCCAGGCGGAGGATTCCAGACAGGTGGAAGCCCATCACTGCACGGTATGACATGGTGATGTTGTGGGGGGGGGCTGTTGTTCACATGCACTCACATGTACTCTCTTTCTGTTACAGATCCTGTTCGTCTGCAGGAGATGGTGGTGGTGTTGGGTGCTGACAGTGAGGCAGACATGCTGGACCTGGAGGAGGGACCATCCACTTTCGCCAGCAGCCTGCAGGCACTGCAGCAGCATGCAGGCTGGCCCAACAACTCCGGCGGCAGTGATACGGGTGCAGAGGGTGCACAGCCTGTGTCACAGCAGTCTGGCATGCAGGTATGCCAACATGCTGTGCCTATGGCAGTGGCACGCACTGGCACTATTGATGATAGCAGGCCTGCAATGGCCAGTGATAGGTGTGTGTCCCACGACGGACACATGGCAGGCCAGCACGTGCCCTGGGCCATCCTGCTCCACACCTGTGTACCAGCATGCTGGCACAGTCACAGGCTGTGCCTGTCAGCACCAGTGGGCAGCATCGTGGCTGAGCAGGTGTCTGGCACTGTTGACAGCACAGGGGTGGAACAGGTGGACCTGGGGCTCAGCAGCTGAGGGGCGGCAGCAGCAGTTGCACACCAGGCCTGGGGACAGCGTCCAAGCAGCGGCACTTGTCCACCGCCGCCGATCCCACCATACCTGGTCCTGGTGAACAGCGGCCACCCTCAAGGGTGCTGTGCACCAGGACCATCCACACCCTGGGGTCATGATGCCATTGGGGCACTGTACCCATTGAGCGCGCACCACCGCCTGCTGCAGGAGTCGGGTACAGCTGCAGGGGCGGGTTGCAAGGTCCGTGGAGGCACTGTCTGTGTCCGTGGAGTGGCATAGCAGGGAGTGTGCTCGTGACCGAGCCGAGATGGTCCTTATGCGGACGGATGTGACCGCTGCCATTGACAGGCTGACCCAGGCAGTGGTCTCTGTGGCGACCGCATTGACCACACTGTCTGGTGCCCCTGTACCACGCACCCCACACAGTGTGCACTCCACTCCCTGTTCCCGGCGTCGTGCGACACCAGGCCTGTCGACGCCGGGTTCTGCTGTGGGCATCCCGAGCACCCCTGGTGCAAGTTTGTTTGGCGGGATGCAGAACCCTGTGCGGGCAAGGTCACGGTCGCGCTGGGACCCCTGGTGGTGCACTAGCGCCACCCGATGTGGCCCCTACTCAGCCTGCCAAGTGCTGCTAAGGCCACGGCAGACCACCATGCATCCGTGGTGGCGTGGGACAGTGCTCCTGACTGAGCTGTCTCCCAATGCAGGCCCTGTCTGGTGCTGCCCTGTAGTGCATGTGTGTCATGGTGGGCAGTGCACTGCTGGGTGCTCTGCTCACCAAGCTGACACACGGACCACCTGCACTCTCCCAACTGCTGTCCACAGGTGCGTGTGGATGATGATGCCTGCATTGCACTGTACACCAAGGTGCAGGTTGCCCAGGTCCTGACACACGACGTGGACAGTCCAGGTGGTGGGGTGGTTGGTGGTGCTGTGTGTTGGCGATGGCATTTCCGCAGTGCTGTGCTGCCCCTGTATGCTGCCTGGTGTGTGTGTGTGTGTGTCCATATGAGCTCACCCTCTCTGATGGTGTGTTGGTATGCCTGGACCCTTCAACTCCCCTGACCTTCATGCACGTGTGTTTCCCTGTGTGCCTGTGGTTTGCGCATGGACAGTGTTGCCTGCACATGTCCCCTTGACTTACCTGTGTTGTGCGTAGTGCTCTTCTGCAATGGTGTCCCGTGCAGCTGGGCCTGCCGTGTCAGTAGGGGGTCCCTCCGTCTAGGGGGCTGCTCATCACCACATCACCGCGCCACTGGCGTCCCCATCGCTGTCCCCTCTTGAACCTGTACGGCTATCCCATGGTCTTTGGCCATGTTGTGCAGGATGCAACAGGCCAGGAATATCCCACAGGCCTTTTGGGGTTGTACTGTAGGGTCGCCAGAGGTGTCCAGGCATCGGAAGTGCCCTGAGTATCCCAAACACCCGCCTATGATGTTCCGTTGGGGCATGTGCCTCATTGAAACCGTGGCTGCGCTGGGGTCGTGGGCGCCGTATGGTGTGAGCAGCCAGGACGGAGTGGGTATCCACAGTCACCTGTGTGGAGATAGTGAGATCAGTGTCATGTCAGGTCCATATTGCCCATATCCTTGTGTGCCACTACCATGGCACTGTGTTATTCCCACCCTTGCACAGAGTTTGCATTCCATACATGTGTACTCACCCATTAGATGACCCGTGGGGATGTTCCCACTCGAATCGATGGCACAGTGCAGATTGGTTCCATATGAAGGCATCATGTGCTCCGCCAGGGTGTGTGGCACAGACATTGATGATGCGCCCAGTGGCATCACACACCACCTGGCAGTTGACACTGGAAAGCCCTTCCGGTTCCGATATCATGGCAGTCAGGGCCAGGTGGCGTCTTGATGGCCACATGGGTGCAGTCTATAGCCTTGCGCCAGGCATATGTGCTACCCTGTGGAACTCCTGCATGTTTGCTGTATGCTCTGCCGCGTGCTGGGGAAATGGATGTACTTGCAGCATGAGGCAGCAGTGCGCTGAGGAATTGGGTGAGGATGCGTGACGTGGCCGACTGTGTAATGCCTGTGGTGTCCCCTGTCGGCCTCTGGAAGGTGCCCTGGCGAGCAGGCAATGCAGGCTGTCACCTTGGTCTCCACGGACAGAGCATGACCCGTCGTGAGGGTGCCTGCATCACATCACTGCACAGCTCGCTGAGCCATCTCAGTATTTCCCTGTTCAGGCGGTACGGGTCACAATCTCGACATCTGTAGCTGATGCTGGCACTGATATCGCCTGTCGGGGCACTGCCAACAGGGCCCCTCCGCGCCACGCCCCCGCAGCATGCTGTCTCACCCTCATTACAGCTTCCATGTGGAAGCTGACACTGTCCATCTCCCTGGCTTCTGCCCCCCAGCTGCTGTTCCTGTGTTACCCCACTGCCCCCACTGCTGCTTCCACTGCACCGGCACCCCCACTGGCTCTCTGTCCTCCAGGACCCACTGTCCCTCTCTGCCCTTCCTGCTCCTGTCTCTCTCTCTCTCTGTCTCTCTGTCTCTCCCCAGTTTGCGGCCTGCTGGGGTTCTTGCGCCTCCCTTGAGCCTTTTATTTTGGCTCACATCCGTACCGCGCATCCTCCGGCTGAGCTACCCCCTGCATTGCGCAAGTGTTCAGATATCGATGCAAGACTTTATGCATGGACCCGCCTTCGCCGCGCATGCCTTCATTTCCATTGCGCTGTTGCTCAGCATGTTTTCGGTGGTGCAACTAGCCCCTTCTCAATATCGCAGAATGGCGCATTTTTGGAGTTGCGCACGCGCAACCCTGTTGCGCATGGCGCAACCCTTTTGAATATCCAGGCCTATGTCTTTTTAGAACACTAACACCTGAATCGAGCTAAACAGGATCTGTTTAGCTAGAGTCTGGCATTTGTTTTTTTTAAATAAGGGCCAGAAATACCTTTTCTGGGCACCCAAAAATTCTGGGTGTCCAGCTTAGCGAGAGGGGCCGCTCACTCGTGTTCTCTGTATGAGAACTTTCTTGAATGCTGCAGCCCCAGCTGGAACTCATGCTGATGGTTTCAACTAAAGCAGTGAGCTGCTGATCAACTGTTCTCTTTGTGGCTGTCTCTGTCTCAAAAGTTTCCTTTGTCTATCCTAAAATTTGTGTTTCTTCCCTGAACATTGGAAACAGTAAGCACAAAATAATGTCAATCATTACAGTTAAACATTTAGGCTTCAGAAAATGCATTTTTACACAAAGTCCTTTAATTCACCAGTTCCCAATAATGTGTCCCTGCTTTTGGTACTTTCTCCCTGAGTGCTTTTTTTTTGTGTTGTTGTTCATATCGTGTCCCTGATTTATGAGGCAGGAGGATAAGACATATGCCTTTAAGGCTTACACCGGTCTCAGAGCTGTGACACTAAACCAGAATGAATAAATGAACGAATGAAGGAATGCATGCACGTTGGAAGGGAACTTGCATACTTAACACAGATGGGTGATGGCCTCCGTTCATGTGGACAAACTTTTTTTTGTGTGGTACTACCATCTGGAAAAGCAAATACTTTCCTTGTATCCTCAAAATACATTATTCTGTCAAGTAACAGTAAAATGAGTGCCTCCGTCATTTTAAAAAGGAAGCCAACATTGTACATTTGGTTCACTTTACAAGTATCTCGTCTCTCCACATTGCACCATCCTGTTCAGTAACCCATTTGATCCTACAATATGACTAACTGGTATGAGCCACATGAAAAACTCAGGTCATTGATTTCAAGACAGAATGGCTATCAGAACTTACCTAAAGGGTCTCAGGGTGACCAAGTGTCTAGCCATCATTAACCTATCAGAATCTAAAGTAATAATTTCTTTAAAAAAAGAGAAGCCAAAGCTGCCCCACTTTTTTCCAAAGTAGCTTTTGCTGGCAGTGAAGTGATCAATTCCAGCAGAAGAGAAATGAGTGGCATTGACAGGATACTTTTTTTTTGTGCTGGGGTTGGGGGGCAGGTCAGACTCTTAGACCCAACGTGATGTGGTGGCTTTCCGTAAGTTGCAGAGGAATCATGATTTTTCTTAGATTAACACAATATGCAATGGGACCCCTCATCATCTTACAACAGGGATCACAGTGACGGGTGGGAGCCTTCTAAGTTTGGCTAGGTGGATCCCACCTTCCCGGGACCAAGGGCTTCATCAGTTCCCTGCCGCTGTCTAGTGTTGCTCCTACAGCTGCTGCTGCCACTTCCTCCTCACAGCTCTGATCACTTTTTCTTAGCTTTCCATTACTTACTTCAGAGGAGAAATCCCTGCCTGCCATAGTACCTGAGCCTGCAGTTTCCTCGAAGCCTCTCTGCAGTCCTGTAGATACTGTCTTGTTTTGTACCAAATCTTTTGCAGTTTCCTTGCCAGACAATAGAATAGACAAAAGATATCCAGAGACTAGGATGCAGATTCTAGACTGATCTAAGGGAATTACAATGTGATGCCTCCTGTATTGTTTCAATTTGAGAGAAAAACGGATGTATTTGGTGCAAAAGGGATCACGTAAGACCAGCGGAAGAGTCCTACCCTGCTCAGAGCTGCCAACTAATGATGACAGCAGTTCTGCATGGCAAGTTGATACGAGCTTCAGATGCTGAGGCTGAGAAGGCAAATGGCAGCTTCCTGCAAGCACACTAATCGAAAGAAATACAGGCAGGGCTGGCCTTAAGGATAGGCAAACTAGGCAGTTGCCTAGGGTTCTCCTTGTAAGGAGGCACTGAAAATACTGCAGCAGCATGCCTTTTATTATTTTTTTTAGCTCAAGTCAGGTGTCTGTGTAGACTAACTTTTGTATGGAATCTGGGGAGATCTTGTCCCAGTTGCCTGCTGACTCCTACAGTATCCTTATGTGACCCTCACCCAACTGTGACCATCACCTTTTCAGCTTCCCATCAGGAAGGAATAGGTAAATCTCAGAGTTGTAGACCGCAGTTGTGACAAGTTTGTTTGTTCATTTCTTTACCCCATATTCCCTAGGCTACCCAACAATGAATGATTGGACAGGAGCCAAGATATTGCCAGTGACACTAGCTGCACAACATCTCATTCTGGCTGTCCCCACTCCCAATGCATATGTGTGATGCGTCATGTGCACTGTGAAGAGCTGTGTCAGTTTGGGTGATAACAGGTCACATCTTTGGACTTGGAGGGGGAGAATTAATTACGCATCCAAACCGAAGATCAAGGAAGTAGGGAAAGCATCCACAGAATCCTATTCTCAGTTGCAGCCAGTGCATGGCCAGGTTGGAAGTCCAGCAGGCACTGTGAGCAAGTAGCAAGTGCAACCCACTCTTTGGCTGGTGCTGGACTCCTGGAAAGGACCACAGAGCAACAATCAATGAGTGCCTGAGTGGGCAGAAGGGCAGGGTAGGTCAAGGCTGCCACCCACTCATAGCCAAAGGAGCCAGTGGTGAGAGAGTCGAGAATACAGGATGGTCTGTGAGAGAGGTGGTATCACGAGCAAAGAGATAGATTGTTAGTTTGAACCAGGATCAACAAGCATTCAAATAAAACAGCAAGGTATGTTGGTTTAATTCAACTTCTACATGAATTCCTAATTTCCTCAAACAAGAAAGCACTGTCTGCATGATTTGTTTCAACTACCAGGCATCTGCAGGCAGCTCTCCTAGTTAGTGAGGTGGTGGGGGGCACAATTTTCAAGTTTGCCTAGGGTGCCACATACCCTAAGGCCAGTCCTGCCACTATAGTTAGGTTTCAGTAGGGTGTTCAATGTTAAACTCTGAACTTTGCGAAAAACAGGAAACCGTTTCTCAATGTTTTATCTATCTATCTATATGTCTGTCAAAACAGAAAACCGTTTCTCAATGTTTTATCTGTCTGTCTGTCTGTCTATCTATCTATCTATCTATCTATCTATCTATCTATATTATAGTGGTGCGATAGCACCGCTATAGTAAGGACTGAGTAGCATGTTAAACCTCAAATTGTGCACTATAATAACTTTGCAGTCAGTCAATGGATTTACACAAAGTTTGACATGTGCTGCCCTGTGTGGTAGATCACTTGATGAGGCAGGTTTCGTTCCAGTTGGATGTGAGGATTCCGAGATCCGGATAGTGCAAAAACCTTAAAAGTCGCCACTTTTTGCAGTTTTTTCCTTATCGCCTTGCGCCCAGAAGGTGTGGAATTCTGGTATGAATTTTTCATGGTAGATACAGCTTGGGTAACAGAACTGCCATGCATTTGTTTGGTGAAAAAATATTAATCTATTGCAAAATTATTCAGTTTTTGAGTTGCTATTCTTTTCAGTGGGAAGATCACTTTCCAGGATAGAGGTACAAAGTTCGACAAAAGATTTTGGCCTCACGAAAAAAAAATATTTTTCATGAGGGGCCAGTACTTTATCACCAGAAAAATTCCTTTTTTCGTTAGCCACCATCTTGTGTTTTGTTTTTTTGCCACGAATTAAACAGCATGGAAAATACATATAAGTGTTTGAACACCATAACCTAGCTAAACAGGCCAGTTTAGCTAGATTCTAATTTTTTTTTTCACAGTTAGGGCCAGAAATACTTTTTCTGGGTACTCGGTTTCCCAGCTTAGCTAGAGGAGCTCTTCCTCCATGTTCTCTATATGCAAACACCAGGAATTTCTTGACATCTGCAGCAGAAGCTGAACTCATGTTGCCGGCTGCACTGTGTGCTGTCAGCTGCCCTTGCCCTTATGTCTAGTGGCACCCCCCACGTGCCGACCAGAGTCCCTCTCAATAAAACATATATATTGTCTGGTGTCTAGTGGCACCCCTCCACACCTTCCAGTCACTGTCCCTGTTGTTAAATGTTTGATCTCTGGTTTCTAGTGGCACCCCCCACACACACACACACTGATCGCTGTCCCCATTGTCAAATTTTAGATCCCTGGTGTCTAATGGCACCCCCCACCCTAGGTTGGGCAGCCGTCTGTCTGTGGTCCCAAATGCTTAACATTTAGCACAGATTTCCCTTCTAATTTCTCCACCTTCAAATATTTTTGGAGCTTGTATTTGAGCTAGTTTTGACACACGCTGTGGAGAATTCTTTTGGAGAATCCTTTTCGGAGAATCCAAATTTTAGTTAGACCGCTTTGCTTAAATGCTGTAATGAAGTGTATAAATTTTAAGTAGTTAGACAGTAAATAATAGGAAGCCTGCAGACAGGGTGAACAAGCACAGGTAGGGCGAAATAGTGAGAAAGCACTAGGAGTTAGAGTTTCTGTTTTACATGGAAACATAGAAGATGATGGCAGAAGGAGACCGCTAGGTCCATCTAGTCTGCCCATTTGTTTTAGACCTATTTTGGTACTCTAGTTGACCTTTGTAGTCAGGGCTCCCTTGTGTCTATCCCATGCATTCTTGATTCCCACCGCAGTGTTGACCTCCACAGCTCCTTTGGGCAGGCTGTTCCAGGCGTCCACCACTCTTTCTATGAAGAAAAACTTCCTGGTGTTGGTAGAGAACCTCCCTCCTTGCAGCCTGAGGTCATGTCCCCTGGTCCAGGAGCCCTTCTTGAAGTGAAAAAGTTCCTGTGCTTGTACCTTGTTAATGCCTTTTATGTACTTGAATGTTTCAATCACATCCCCCCTCTCTCTCTTCTCTTCTCTGCTCTAGGGAGTACATATTCAGTTCCCTAAGTCTTTCCTGCTAGGACATGTACTGCAGACCCGGAATCATTTTTGTCACCTTTCTGTGTACTGTTTCCACCTGGTCAATGTCCTTCCTGAGGTGAGGCCTTCAGAACTGGATTCCATATTCCAGGTGAGGCCTGACCAGTGATCTATACAGTGGTGGTACCAACTCTCTCCTCCTGCTTACGATTTCCCTCCCAGTGCAGCCCAGCATTCTGTTGGCCTTCAATGTTGCCTTCTCACACTACTTACTAACCTTCAAGTCATCTGAGATTATGATTCCCAGATGTCATTCCTGGTTTAAGGTCGCCAGTCTTTTGCCTCCTAGGTAATACTCCTTTCTTGGATTTTTCTTTCCTATGTGCATGACCTTGCACTTTTTAGCGTTAAATCTCAGCTGCCACACTCCAGACCATTCTTCTAGTTTCTTGAAGTCAGCTTCCATCTTGCTCACTCCTTCTGAGGTGTCCACTCTGTTACATATCTTGGTGTCATCTGCGAACAGACACACCTTCCCTTCCCTTCCAGTCCATCAGCAATGTCTGCTATAAAAACACTGAAGAGCAGAGGCCCCAGCACTGAGCCCTCGGGCACCCCACTGGTCACCCTGCCTTCCGTCGATTGTGTTCCATTAACCTGTACCCTCTGGGTTCTATCTTGTAACCAGTTATGTACCCATCTGACTACTTCTGGACCAACCCCTGTGTGGTTAAGCTTCTTTACCAGCCTTCTGTGTGGAACTGAGTCAAAGGCCTTACTAAAGTCTAGGTAGACCACATCTACTGCCCCATTATCATCCACTATTTTTAGAACATAGCCAAAAACTTAAGCAGATTTGTCTGGTATGACCTACCTGCTGTGAAACTGTGCTGTTTAGGGCCTTGTTGGCCGCTAGTTTCGAGGAATGCTATGATCCTCTGCTTGAGTAGTGTCTCCATTAGGTTCCCTACTATAGACGTGAGGCTCACCGGTCTATAATTACTAGCCTCTTCACAACTGCCTGATTTGTAAAGTAGAACCATTATTGCCTTCTTCCAGTCTTTACTGGTAGAAACTCTCTTACTTTGGATCCGGAGGTCCAGGGGAATTTAACTGCTTGCCGCAGTGTTCATTCAGTGCTATTTCCATCTGTTGGCTGTGAGCAGTTGAGCGGGAGCTGAGTTTTGTTGAAGGTGTTTTGATACAGAGTTGTTGCCAGGAGTGCTCTTTGTTAGGAACGCCTGCAGAGAGGTTCGTGTAGAGAGGGGTGGAAATCTGAGCCAGAACGCTTGGGGAAAAAGGAGTTTGTGGTTTTCAGTGTTTAGCCCGCCGAAGATATATCATCTAACTGTATGTCCTGATGTGGGGACTTATTGCTGCCCTGCCATCACTTTGGTTTCAGCGTGAGGACTTACAACTGACCTGTTCCCTCTTTTGTGGGGAAGGAAAAAAAAACCTGAAGCCGGTGATTACAGGGGCACAAAGGAAAAATACCTGCGCTCAACAAAATAGAGGAGAGTGCTCAACCTTAGGCAGCCTCAGGCAGAATTGCTGCAATATTATATGATAATCTTTAGATATGTGGGCAAACCCACAAATAAGGTGAGCACACAGGTCTGGATAAATTCAACATATAAACACACACCGAAACCATGTATATTCAAACTTGATTTCTTTTTTTATTTCATGTTTTGGCTTCTAAATGATGTGTGTTTGTTAAAAATACATAAATAATTTTCTTCCCATACAGACCAATGCTATATAGTACAACAATAAAACTCAGCAGTCATCTTAAAGTGCACCAGTGCTTTCTAAGTTGCTTTTAGCGTGGTTGTGAATAGAATTTTACAAACCTGCACTAACACCACAGCCTGCCAGCCACCCTAGCAAAGAACCCCAGCACTTTGACTTCGGCCTTCCTCAGGGGGTGTGGTCAGACTTAATACCCCAGTGCTTATATACACTTAAGAGCACATGTTAAATTAATTAAACCTCCATTGTTCTCATGCGCTCTATCAATAATTAATAATGAGCCCTTACATTCCTATGACATTCCTGCTGAACATTCATTAAGGTTACAGAAACATATGACCATTCCAACTGAATATTGATTGAAAATGCTCAAGTATCTTAACGATATAATTCCATATTGATAAACTATCATCGATCATTTACAAACCAATCAATAAATCCTAACGCAAGCCTATCTTTCTCTTATAAGGAACAATCAAAAAAAGGGTGGGGGTTGGGGAGAAAGTGCTATGCTTGAAATGCATTCAACATTTACAGCCAGAAGAACATTTCTGCTATCAATGATTTTAATATCATGGTATGTATGCTTCCCCGTGGTTAACAGGTAGATCTAATTATTAATAATTCCATTCAGAATTGATTCTCATTAGCCTTACACTAAATAAAATTGTATGATATTCTAATTAACTGTAAGTTTCATTTTTAACCATGGCGCAATATACAATGCAAAAAAGTGCATCTTGAACATATAGTTATTCATAACAGATAATGTCCAATAGTCTGACACCTTTTTCCCGATTGATCATTATATCCTTCCATGATTTTGCATTCATCTTAATTTCCCAGATGTCCTCATCACCTTTTTTTGTTCAGCCTTTTATGATTTGATCTTCTCTTTAGTCTCGTCATACTCAAGGGCCAGACTACAACAATCCTCCAATGTACTATACAATAAACACAACACAGCCTTGTTTAGAATCACATTTTCTTTCTTTCCATTTTATATTTATCTAACAACTTTATAACATACTCAAATATAGTCTCACATTCTCAGAACCTTTTTAAAGGGATTATCCATGGTAACACACTGACAGCGAGTGTTTCTTTCTACAAATATGGTTTTAGATCAAGAACATCATTCAGACCCCTGGGTTTTAAACTGCCCAACTGCCAGATCCACATTGTTTCCAACTGACCCAATTTCTCTTTTCATGGAATATTTTTCTTTTTGCCATTCCTTGCACATTCCAAACCAAGGAACCTCACATTTTTAGGATCTGCATCGTGGCAGTTAAAACAAGCATTTGTCAATGCTGAATGTTTGCTTGCTGGTATTGGCATCAATACTGCAGGAGTTAGAGAGATGCATGACAGGAATGGCAGTGAAGTATTGAACTAATGCCGACCCCCACTCCCACCCAGAAGTGACTGACAGGCATTGGGGTATGCCTTTGGGTCATTGGCCATAACCCTCATACCATTCCACCTCACCCCACTCTGCAGACAGTGACAGGTGTCATGGTGTGCCTTAGGGTCTTTGGCCCTTACGCTCATCCCATAAGGAAATAAGCTGAGATGGGTGCAGTATAGGGGAATGGGGTGAATGTTAGGGCCAAAGACCCCAAAGCACATCTCAATGCCTGTCAGTGGCTGCAGGGTGGGGGTGGAATGGCATGAGCATTACAGCCGATGACCCCAAGCCACATCCCCGACGTCTGTGAGCCTGTACAGGGTGGGACGGTATGGCTGGGAACACTAATGTCCTGGGTACATTGAGAGTTTACTCAAATTTTCAACATGGCCTTTTTGAGACCCCCCCACTCCCCCATGAACAGTGGTATTATCATTCCATTACTCAATCCCAAAAGGTGATTTTGCACAGTGAATGCGCCATTCAGTGCAACAGGTGTGAAAAGACATTTTGGTCAGGATGTGAAAAATGGCATCTGTATTGTTCATGAGAAGGTGCGCAAAAATGGCAATGTTGAAAATCTGGCCAGGCTAAAGAGGTGGGCCTTCAGCCTCCACTTAAACACCTCTACCCAGGGGGCCTTCCAGATTGCAGATGGTAGCAAGTTCCATAGGACTGGCCCAGAAATGCTGAAAGCACAATCTCCCTTAGTCCTGAGCAGAACCCTGGAAATGTCCAGGAAGCCCCTCAAAGAGGAGCGGATGGAGCGAGGAGAGGTTGCTGGTGTCAGGAGCGCTGACAAATAGCAAGGGCCTAGTCCATATAAGGCCTTAAAGGTGAGAAGACCTGCCTTAAAAAGGATCCTCCACCTGACTAGGAGACAGTGTAGGACACGCAGAACCGGGGTTACATGACTGGACCTCAAAGGACCATTAGCAACCAGACTGCTTTCTGCACCAGCTGTAGTCAGTGGAGGGTCCCTCCTGTGACCCCAAAGTACAGAGTGTTACAATAGTTGAGCCTGGAGAAAACAAAGGCATGCAGTAGCGTTGGCAGGTCCTCAGGTAGAAGAGGGGCTTAATCCAGGCAATGTTCTGCAGATGGTAAAAACTACTGCTGACTACAGATGACACCTGATCTTCAAACGTTAGTCTGCTATCAAGGATCATGCCCAGATTTTGCACCCTCAGAGAAGCTACCAACGGGGTTGAACTCAGTACAAGACCAGAGTCAGCCCTGGGAGACAACCCATCACATCCGCGGCCAGGCTCGATCACCAGAACCTCTGTCTTGGCCGGGTTGAGTCTCAGCCAGCTGAAAGCCATCCAGTCATTGATTTTAGCCAGGCAGTTGTTAAGCACATCAACAGCTCCAGATGTTCCAGGAGCAAATGACAAATACAGTTGGGTGTCATCTGTATAGCTGTGAAACTCCACACTGTATTGTCGAATGATCTCACCCGGGGCAGCATATACACTACAAATAACATCGACAACAGGATTGAGCCCTGTGGTACTCCACAAGATAGAGGCATTGGGGAGGAAGAGAAATTCCCCATCACCACCTGCTGCACCCTGTCTGAGAGATAGGACTCAAACCACCTGATGACAGTACCAGCAAGTCCATAAAACTCAGAGCCAATCCAAAAGCACAATGTGATCCACAGAGTTGAAGGCTGAAGAAAGATGGAGGAGTACAAGAACTGACCTATCTCCCCCATCTGTAGCCCTGAGCAGATCATTATGCACCCTCACTAGAGCCATTTTAGTGCTGTGTCTAGCCTGAAAAGTTGACTGAAATGGCTCATAAATGTCTGAGGACACCAGGTGGTCCTTGAGCTGTTGTGCCACCAACTTCTCAACAACCTGGCTCAAGAAAGGCAGGTTGGAGATAGAACAGTAATTCACCAGGACATCAGGGTCGAGAGAAGGTTTCTTAAGGAGGGGTCTCACCAGCGCTTCTTTCAGAGCAGCTGGGAAACCCCCCTCCACCATTGAGCACCTGGCAATCCCAGCGAACACTGGGCCAACAGCCTCAACACATCCCATTAAGAAATGTTTCGGGGCTGGGTCCAGTTCACAAAAAGTGTGCTTCAGCTCTAAGATCACCGTAGTCACTTCAGACACCTCCACTGGCCTAAACTCTTCCCTAGACAGATGGAGTGCCTCTATTGCCCCCAGCCCGGCCTCTGCTAGGCAAAGGTCTACCTGGTAGAATCCCCGATCAGATGGTTGACACTCTGTTGGAGAAGAACAGAGCAAAATCTTCAGATAAAGTAGACGAAAAGGCATTTTTTGGCTGCAGACAGGCAGGATGTAAAAACCTGTTTACAGTCTGAAACAGGTGAGATGGTCTGTTCTTCCCTGCTGCAATTTCCCTGAACAGAAATTCTGCCTTCTTACAGGAAATTGCCCCCTGGTACTCAGCATAGTGAGCATGCAGGGCCAGCTTGTTGGGCTCCAGCCGGGTCTTCAGCCAGCAATGCTCCAACTTCCAACCCCTGATCTTCATCGCTTTGAGATCCCCATCAAACCAAGGGTATCTCAAGTGAGAAGATCTGGGTCATATACAAACTGGTGCAATGGCATCCAGAGCTTCAGAGACCACTCTATTATAGGTGTCCATCACCTCTCCGGCACCAATCGATCACATATGCTGCATCAACCCTAGATAGCTCAGCCAGCGTTAACAGTCCCTCTGGGTGCAAGCCCCTTAAAGGGCAGTAGCTGACCATCTCTGCAGGGGTGGGACTTTCAGGGGGGCCCCCAAATATGAACTCCATGGTGTAATGATCAGACCAAATGACTTGCTCAATCTTGAGATTATCAACCTCAAGACCCACCTGGAACACCAGATCAAGTGTGTGGCCATGCTGATGGGTAGCAGAAGCAACTGCTTGTGCCAGGCCCAGTAACTTCATCAGTTGGAGGAGGTCATAACTGAAATGTGAGAATTTATCATCAATCCAAGCATTGAAGTCCCCCAAGATTAAACACCTGGGGGTCTCCAACATCTGGCTGACAAAGTCTGCTATGTCCAGCAGGAATTCTCCCCCCACTCTGGGGGTGATAAATGAGGAGAATCCTGCAACCTGCTCCTGTACCCCCATGGACTGCAACACACTCAAAAGATTGGGCGCCACCAAGTGGGCGCACTGAGAAGCCCAGGCTGTATCAAAAAACAATGGCCACTCTCCCACCCCTGCAATCCTTCCTCAGGTATTGCACTACAGAGTACCCAAAGGGAATGGTGGGCTCAAAAACTGGGCCTGCATCATCACCCAACCAGTCTCTGTAATGCAAGTCAGGTCAACCGAGGAGATCAAGTCAGCAAAAATAGCGGTCTTGTTCCTCATCGACCTGGCATTGCATAGCACCACCTGAAAAGGATTAGAGGATGCATCTGGCCCTCTAGCTACCTGCCCACTTGATCCAGTGGGAACCCTGGGCATGGAGACCAACCACGTCTGGCTTCTCACTAGGCTGTGCTTATGCTCAGGGCCTGTCCTACACCAAACGACCTCAGTGCTGCTCACCAGCACCTCCTCAGAAGCAATCCACCCCTCCACCCACGCAATAAATAATTAAAGGGAGAAACCATTAAAATGTGCTGTGCTGTAACAATAACTCCCATCCACAAGGATTAGGCAAACAGATTGTAGGATAAAATAATGTCAGATCAAAGAGGCACTGGCAGTCAGTTCAGTCCTGGTATGAAATACCAGATCCAAATTCCAAAGAAAAGGGGGGAATAGCACTCACACCACCACAACTCAGATTAAGTTATTCCATTGCTGGAACCAACACAAAACCAACAAGAAGGACCAGGTTCAGACAGATATAGCATTTCTCTCACAAGTGCCAATATTGACTTCAGATAGGTCTCTTAGTGTAACACTCACACCCTCTTAGGACCAATTGTAGCTTCAAGTCTGAGAAAAAGCTCTGCTCTCACCAGTAGGAGAGCTTCTAGCTGTATAGTTATCCTGACTGCCCCTTCCGTCAACACAGTATGAGTAATGATTCAAAGCCAACTGACTCAGATTTGGAAGGAGCCAGGGTTCTTTGATGACATCACAGGTTTGGCATGTGTTGGGCCCTAGGAGGTCAGCATGTGTAATAGCAGTAAATAAATTCCCAGTGACAAAATGAATCCACAATGAAATGCAGTTTAAAGCACTGTAAAATTCACCCAAAGATGGAGAAAGAGTAATAATGAAATACCTTAAAATGAAAGGGGCATATCCTTTTAAATAGCATGACTGGAAATAACAGAATTAAACAAATCCTGGATCCTGGCTTGGGGAAATCCACACTGACAGACTAGCAGCAACCCTTCCAAGGGTCATTTTAAATCTGTCCAGCATTTATTTTTAACAGCATATTTTTTAAGTGGGAGCATTAGTACTCAGGATTGAAAGGTGTCTTGGCGTGGCACTGAGCTTAACCACTGGGGAAATCTTTTCACGTTATTCACATAATGGATAAGAATATGAACTGATTCCATTGTGGCTGAGTGCTCCGAGCCAACTGAAAGATGTTTGGCTTATCATCCTCTGGAAACATATAGTATGAGACATGGAAACAACATAGTAACATATAAACATAGATAGTAATAACAGAAAAAGAACAGCGGTCCATCCAGTTTGAGACATCCCTAGGTTGCTTTGCCTGTACTGCAAGACATACTGTGGCAGTAATGTTGTGAATGCACACCATTCATACATAAATGCATGTTTCCATTTCATACAAATTAAGTTATCTTGGATAAGTCATCAGTCTGTACATACCATGGCGTAGCTTGCTACTGTACTTGTATAAAATGTTCCCCTTGTATGGGTATAACTATACAGAACGTACAACTATCATTATGACATCACAGAAATATAAAGTGAATCTGTTGTCACAATATAGGTCCCCACCCACCCTAATTAAAATGTACTATCAGTTGGTTGGACAGGTATTCAGTATATCAATGGCTCTACAGATTCATACATTTAGGTGCTTTTGCCAGCTTACCCCAGTTTTATCTCCTCATCCTTCCCATTTGACAAAATTCTACTGAATTGCCTATGACTGAGACCAGATCATGGCTTTGCACCAATCCTGTCACTGTGCACAAAGCTAACTTGGTCACATGTGTGGGCCCAGCAGTTCAACTTGCTTCTAGTCCTCACAGAGACCCATCTCAGCCTGTCTTTTGCAGACTGGCTGCCCACAACACATTTCTGCATGGCTTCCTTTACAGCTGAATAAGGAAACTCCAGGTGGAATCATCCAACAGGAAGTGCTGTAGAACAAAGCAAGGACCATTCCTCAGGACTGCAGGAGCATCACCTGTGCAATCCACTCTAATCCCTACCATTTAGGATCCCAAAGATCCAATCCCATGCCACACTTCACTTCAGACATCACCCCTACTCCCACCACCACCACCACCACCACCACACAGCATGCTGCTGTCACAAAGAGCCAGCCCTAGCAGCCTCCATTTCAAAATTATGTTTGTATATCCAGTGCCCTGCACCTTGGAGTCTCATTTAAATAATATTAAATGCATGTGCAGTTGTAAAAACGTTATCATTCTTCTTCAGTTTTCTTATACATTTTTATGTTTGCTTGCACGCATGCGCAAGAAACATAGTGCCATCATCGGAGTTTTCGGAGGTGTGTCAGCCCTCTTCCAATTCAGTCAGTGTGTTTGCATGCGCGGCCGCAGTTCTCCAATGCCTGCTGGAGTTGTCTATGACAGCTCCAAAATGCAGTGGAGTACAGTTGAAAGGGGGAGCTACGCCTCAGTGAGCAGCGATAAGATATCGCCTGCTCATGCGCGTGCTCCCTACACACACACACACACACACACACACACACACACACACATATGCTGCATGCCCCCGCACACATTGTATAGCCGGACAGGGTGCCCAATCCCCCTCGGCTGTGCTCTGCGCCCCCGAAACACAATTCCCATGTGCCACGCTGGGTGCCCACCCCAGCATGGTTACATCAGATAGCCGACAGGTGTCCCAGTCCCCGCCGGCTCCACTGTCTCCCCCAGTACAGGGTGCCATGCTGGGAGCCCACCCCAGTGTGGCAAACGCCCCGCTGCCTCATTAAAAAAACTGAAAATCAAAAACGGTCCTCGCTGTGTCTGCCCCCACCGTGCCCACCCACTGCACCCTGCCTCCCCACACCCCTCACCCCATACTTTCTACATCTGACTCCGCCGATGATCTTCGTGGACTGGGAACACATCTGCACTCTTCAAAGCCGACCGTGAACTGCGGAAATGCCGGTAAACTGTATAATGGGATAGATAGGGTTTTTTCAACTTTTTTGCATATCTCAGGCATTTTTGGGAATTTTGGGCCCAAATTTTCAACATGGGGTTTTTGGGACCCCTCCTCATGAATTATTGCACTGTCATGGCGTTACTCGGGCCCGAAGGGTGATTTCGCAGTCACTGTGCGAAATCACCTTTTGGGACTGAGTAATGAAATGACACTGCCACTGTTCATAAGGTGGGCTCTAAAAAGCCTATGTTTAAATTTTGTGAAAAATTCCAAAATGACTGTTTTATGAGCGTATGCTGACAGTTCCTACGACGTCAGAAGTTCCGTGAAATTTTCAATATTTTCTCCAGATTTTCAACATTGCCATTTTACCACACCTCCTTATGAGCAGTATAGCTGTCATTTTTCACATCTTGCCTAAAACGCAGCCTCATCATGTAGCGCACAATGGCGCAGTCGGTGTGCAAAATCAATGTATGGGACACATTAAGAAAATCACACTGACACTGTTCATGAGCAGAGGTCTTAAAATGGCTATGTTGAAAATTTGGTGAAAAATTCCTAAAATGACTGTTTTATTTAACGCATCTATTCACGCTACGCTCGTAGTTCGCGAATTTTCTATATTTTCACTCCAGATTTTTCACATTGCCATTTTATTACACTTCCTTATGAACAGTACAGCTGCCATTTTCACATATGCGCCCAAAATGTGTTTCATGCATGTGTGCTACAATGGTGCAGTCGGTAATCTTAAAGCAATGTTTGGGACAGATTAAGAAAATCACAGTTACACTGTTCATGAGCAGAGGTCTTAAAATGGCTATGTTGAAAATTTGGTGACAAAAGTCCATAAAATGACTGTGTTACGAGTCAGCATTGCGCAGTTTCCACGCACCCTCGTAAGTTCATGACTTTGTAATATTTTCAGTCCAGATTTTCACCAGTTGCATTTTTCCACACTTCCTTATGAACAGTACAGCTGTCATTTTTCACAACATGGCCGAAATGTGTTTTCACACTTTCAGCGCAGAGATGCGTGGTTGCTGTGGGAAATCATTGTTCGGGACAGATAAAGAAAATCACAGTGACACTGTTCATGATCGGAGGTCCCAAAATGCCTGAGTTGACAATCTGCTGTAAAAAATCCCCACACTAATTACATTACGGGTGTGCGTTGCACATTCTCACAGTTCACAGTCACGCTGACTTCACCAGTTTTTTAATATTTTTACTGCAGATTTGCAACATTACCATTTTTCCACCTCTCCCATGAACAGCACAGCTGTCATTTTCACATCCTGTTCGAATGTGTTTTGCACCTGTGGTGCTAAATGCGCAGTCGCTGCAGTAAGCAGCTTTCAGCTAACAAACTAATATTGCCACTGTTCACGAGGGGAGTCTCAAAAAGATGTTGAAAATTTGGAGTGAAAATACCAACGAATGCCTGAGCTATTAGGTTTCCAACCTATCGCGCCCACCCTGTAGAGAATGACAGGCATCGGGGTGTGACTTGGGATTCTTGCCTGTAATGCTCATACCATTCCACACCCTGCAGCCAGTGAGAGGCATTGAGGTATGCTCTGGACTCTTCGGCCCCAAAGTTCACCTCATTCTCCTATACCGCACCCATCTCACCATATTTCCTGATGGAATGGGGTGCGCATAAGGGCCAAAGACCCCAAGGCACACCGTGACACTTGTCAGTGTCTGCAGGGTAGGGTGTGGTGAAATGGCATGGCCGTTATGCCTGATGACCCAAAGGCACACCCCAATGCCTGTCACTCTCTGCAGGGTGGTGGTGGGGTTGGCTTCAGTTTAATACTTCACTGCCATTCCTATTATTATTATTATTTCCGTCTTTCAGATGAGACGTTAAACCGAGGTCCCATCTGCCTGGATTGGTGGTAGTTCAGGTGGATGTTAAAGATCCCATGGCACTTATCGAAAAGAGTAGGGGAACTTCCCCGGTGTCCTGGCCAAATTTCCCTCATTCAATAAAAATACCACCAACAGCTTAATCTGGTTCAAGGTCAGTTGGCATTCATCTGTATCCCTCCCCCGGGTCGTGCCTGAAAATAGGCAGGATTTGTCTAGTGCACTTACCCGGTCAACAAAAGCTAAATAAATAAATAAAATAAATAAAATTATGCAGCTCTGTAATTTCTGCACTACCAATGCCAATGCCAGCAAGCAAACATTCGGCATTGACAAATGCTTGTTTAAACTGACACTGTAAGCAACTGGTATATAGAAATTGCCTCTCAGAATGGACCATAACTCCCCCCAAAATGCTAAACTTTAATGTATTGAAAATATGCACGAAATTACATTGCAAAATAATAAATATAGCAAATAAAAAGAACTAGAGTATGAATTTGTTTATTTTATTTATTGAATTTTGTTGACCTGGTAGGCCCACTGAGACTAGAAGTCCCTTTTTCAGGGGCAACGGGGGAGGGATACAGACGCTAATCAACTGAAACTGAACCAGATTAAACTGCTGGTGGTATTCTTAGTGAAGAATAAAGAATCTTTTGATGTAGTATGAGTTAATACATTTCACACTTGAGGAGAAATTCACTCCCTGGTTCAGCTCCTTGTAAGTTATAAGACCATGCCTAGCGGAAGGAACTGATGTGTCACCCACTAGTTTTCAGAATATTCATAACCTTATTTAAGTAGCATTGTGCCCCAATATTATAACAAAAACAGTGTTCCACAGATTGCATATAACCTACATTTGCAGGTACTCATTTGGTGCAAGAATGCGACTTGTATTTTTTATTATTATAGTTATGCTTTGGTAACCAGGTAGGGTCCACCAGGCACAATGCCTGTTATCAGGGGCGACCCTGGGAACACTGGGGAGGTTACCTGACTTGTTTAGGGTTACAGAGCATGCACGTGGAGGTTGTGGGAATCAAACTCAGGTTTGCTGGATTTACTAAGGGCATTCCAGCTCTTTAACCTCTAGGCTATACTGCCTTAGTTATGATGACTACTGCATTAATAAATTAGGTCAGACCTGACTTAATATACTGTATCAAGTAACAAAGTAAGTCAAATATCAAATTAGGGCACTGCATACACCTTTGATAAGGCAGCACAACAGGCTGTATTTAGCGGAGTACATTCCCCACACATTTTGTGCAGATGCCACATTTTTCTTGGTCGGTTACTAACAATTTTAATGACTCGTTTACATATGTGCAAACAGCAGCTAATTAAACTTGTTTTAACATTGGACTCATAAATGCACAACAGTCTCCACATTTCACAGTTATTGGTCTTGGAGTTGTATTTTTGCTACATATGCCCCGCTTATTTGTTCATTTAATTTTTTCTGCTATGGTTTTATAGGCCAGCCAGTGGACATTGATTCAAACGCTTTCTTTTGTGGACTGAAAATTAAATCGATTTGATACCGAGGTGCATCAACTTAGATGCCCAAAATGATCAGCAAGCCAAGCCAACTCAATAAGAATATCTGACTGTGGGAAATACCACAGTTCCTATCCTACCCTACCCTACCTGCTCAGTGTTCCGTAAAGTATGTATCCATAGCAGTGCCCCAAAGGGCGGGGGAGAAAAGAAGTGGCAGAGAGAACATTTACAAAACAAAACAAAAAAGTACTGGCAAAAGAATAAGAACCCGAGAGGATAAGTAACAGAGATTAGGCTGTGGGTTTCATGCTTTCATTGTTATTTGACAAATGCCTCCCATCCTACATTATTTCTGTCTGAAACAGTGCAGTAATACATTTAAGCAATAAGCCACGAGGGGGTGTGGGTTATCGGGGATTTACCACAGCTGGAGTGGTTTGCCCACGAGGCATAGCCGAGTGGGTAAATCCTCACCAGCTGTGTTAAATCCTCCGATAACCCACACCCCCTGAGTGGCTTATTGCGATTATGCCATGTCCTTTTAATTTTTTGTGAAAAAAAAAGTAAAAATACAGGGTTTCCTTGTTTTTATTATTTTTATTTAGTTTCTTATTAAGCCAGAAAAATTAGTTCCTTGTTGCTAGGTGGAACGTAGTAATCCGCCCCCTTGTGTGCGAGGCTTGTTTTTATTGCACTGTTTCCCCGTGCTACATAAACACACATACTGTTTAGGAATTAATAGTAACAGTTTACCTTGTCATGCTGATTGCTGTCGCACAGTGTGTGCTTTTGTGCTGGATTTCTGGTGCGTATTGGGAACTGCACCCGGGTTCTAGGAAGCAGTAAAAAGTTACCAGTATTGCACGTTTTTTTTTTTTTTTCGTATATTTAAAATTGACGAGTGAAAGCAGGAGGACACCGAAGAAAGAGAATATAAAGTTATGAAGAGAGTGCCGGAGACGGGGGGGGGGGGGGAGTGAGAGCTACAGCTGGATTGTACTAAGAGAGTGGGAATGGAATGCAGACAGAGCGGGAGTGGAGACTAAGCATGAGGTGAGCTGCGTGCAGTCTGGGCTGTTACAGGTAAATACGTTAAGTCTATTGTGTGAGTTTTTTCCCGCAGTACAGTTCAAGTTCATTGGGCAGCTTTGAGCACTTTGATCAGTGGGAAATGTTGGCAGCCGGAGACCGCTGCTTAGCGAGCATTTCAATATGGCAGTTCTCCAGTTTGAATTTCGCGGGTTGCATGAATTTTTGAGATGGGGCTGACTGGCACCTTTGCCGTGGGTATATCAGAGATTTACCACGGCAGAAAGGTGCCAGCCAGCCAGTGACAGTACAGTATTTTGTTTTTATGTTTGTATCCATGGTATAATGTGTAATAAACACCTTTTACACAGTTTCTCAAGGGGTTCATACTGTTCCTAACTTTAAATCGTATTTTACGCCTATTCACATATTGGCACTGTCACACTGTTGTTTTGACACAGTAACAGAGTCTGCATGTCATTAATGTTGACAATGGTGATTTGTTTTTAAATCGGGTACAAAGACTTTTGTAAGCAATGCATTTACCTAGACACTGCAACAAGCTTTCCCTAATTCTGTCGCAGAATGGCCATCAGAAGACAAACTAAAAAGTGATGACGAGAACCACAGTCGGTCAGAATGGACCGTAAGGGAATTGGGGATGAGGTCAAATACTATAAGTATGTATTGATTAGATGTCGTTTATATCCAAAACACTCCTTAACTGAAAGGCATAAGCTTGTCTCGACACTACGTTTTACACATTTTCAATACCTGATTTAGCTAAAGCCTCAGTAATTTGGTTTTGACATTCCATTCATCCTACTTTACACAAAAATATGTATTTTTCTTAATGAGGACTCATCAATAGGACTGTGCTTCAGTAGATTCTCACAACACATCCAACTGCCTCAAAATCTGAACATTTTAAATGCATATGTATGTTATATGCAATCTTTAATATTGTCAGTCTTAAAGTCCTTAAAGCTTCAGGCTTGTGGTAGAAGAATGAGACAGAATTGCTGAGCAACTGCACATTGCAGTCAAAACGAGATTTTCCAGACATCCTGTGTGTGAGTGTGCATGTGTGTGTGTGTGTGTGTGTGGGGGGGGGTTCTTCACATTTGTACTCATTCTAAAACTTCAAGAAGGTTATATTTTTGTTAAGGAATGCACCTCACTGATACTCACAATAGATACTCGTTAATGCTGCTACACTTTCACTGTTGGAATTACACCTGAAGAGCTTTAATTAAGGAGGAATGAGTGTATGTTGGGGGTAGGATCTGCCTCCTCCATCATCACGACTTTATGTAAATAGAACATAGAAGGTATGTTGCATGGAATACTGAGGCTTAGTGCAGTGCATTTTGAAATAATACATGTATATTTAATTTTCAGTGAAAGCAGCAGAATGTAAGCATCAGAATCGATTTTATTGATAATGATGGAATTGTTGAAGCCCCCACCCTTACAATAACTTCAGCACTGTTGGTACACATACTGATGCTTTACTTAAGAAGGATAACAACACTAAAATCGAACCATTTCCACTCTGACCTGCAGTTATTTGTATATGCGCCCTGCTTACTGCCGTTCTACTAGATACACATTTTGCCTTTGATCCCAGCACAGGCGTTCACCTTTTTTTGGCGTTCACCTTTTTTGCTGGTCTGTTTACCAGCGCCTCAGCCTCTGGAATACCAACGTGGCAGACAGGGGCACTGGCAGCTACACAGTCATAAAGATCGTGTGTGTGTATATATATATATATATATATATATATATATATATATATATATATATATATGACTTTCTATATGATCTCTAGCAGCACCAGTCCCAGCTGTATCAGCAAGTCCCCAGTTCCAGCAGGAGCAGCAGGTCCCAACCATACCTTTCAACCTTTTGTCACCGAAAGAAGGGACAGAGACACCCAAAATGAGGGACAGTGAGAGACACTGTCCCTCATAATGAGGACACTTCCTCAACATGGAGCGTCGAGCTCAGAACACGATGGAAGCCAGTGCGCTTACTTGTGCAAACTTTAACTTTGATTTAGCTTATTTCCAAAATACATAATGATTTTATTGCTTTAAAGTCCGAATTTGCAGCATATTCTCTAGTCAGCATCTTTTCCATGAGGGACAGAGCAATTTTGAGGGTAAAACAACTCTACGTGTATGGGGGGGAGGGCAGAAAAAGGTAGACGTAACACAGCATATATGTAAAGTAAAGACACGTTACCACCGCTGATTGCAGCGGTCCATTTCTTTCAAGTCAATACCACTGCTCTCAAACTGCTGTCATAGACAGCTCGCCGATCCATTGGTGCATACAGGACACACCCCGTACATTGATAACTGCATTGGCAAGGACAGGCACACACCTCCGAAAAGTCCTATAGTCCCAAGATGTTTCTTGCTCATGCATGCAAGCAAACATAAAAATGTAACCCCACTGGGTTATTCAAATTTGAAAAAAATGCTAATAATGTACCTCCTCAGAATCCTGTTAATGTTACTTCTGCTCTCGGGCAATGTCCATCCCAATCCGGGTCCTCCTGGATCAACTTTATGCCCTCAGAGCAGAAGGATGGGCTCCCTCACACTGGCATCTATCAATGTCTGTAACCTCCTCAGCAAACTAGATAGCTTCCAAACCTGGATGCGGCAACATGACCCCGATATCCTACCTGTTGTTGAAACATGGCTTAACCCTAAGCTACCTGCTACTATGCAGTCACCATCCCTGGATACAATATCTTCAGGCTGGACAGGACTTCAAAACATGGTGGGGGCATGTTATTCCATTCTCAAATCATGAATTGCCGTCCCAGGTCCTCACCATCAAAGTACTTCTTGGTGACCACAATAAGATGCTGACTATAACCTCTGTATACTTTCCCCCTAAGGACCAGGCCCATGGCTTTGATAGGGTCATGGAGTACCTAAGGGGCCTTCATCACAATGTGGAAATTATAATACTGGGCGACTTCAACATCAATTGGCTTCTGCCTGAGGCCAGCGTATACAAGGATGCTGTCATGGCACAGCACCTCACCCTTCTTGTCTCCACTCCCACCAGGTGCAATTATAGGACTGGGTCACTTTCGCTAATTGACTGGATTCTGTCAAGTTGTCCAGAACAAATCTCCAAGGTTTCGGTGCCCCCTGACACCATAAGTGACCACTCACCTGTTATCTGTACCTGGGCCAATAAATTCGCTAAACCCCCTCTTAAGGTAATCTACACCAGGGTGATGAAGCTTGGGAACCTACAGCTATTAAAAACCCATCTAGGCAGACTGGACTGGTCTATACTTGACTCAGGCAATGATATCAACCAAGCCCTGAACATGTTCATCAACCGCTTTACTGCAGCCTGTGACATAAATGCACCTATGAAGAAGTTTAAGGTTAAAGAAAAGTCCAACCCATGGATAACCCCCGAGCTCATAAAACGTCTCAAACATAGGGACCACCTTGGGCTCCGTGCTTGATCCACATCTATGCGTTGGGATATAATCAAATATAAAACAGCTCGAAATGAATGTACAAGTGCCATACGGAATGTGAAAAGCAAATATTTCAGGGAGGCACTCTCCAACACATGGGGGGATGGGAAAAAATTCTGGAGTAACATGAAAGACCTCACAGGGAAAGACCCTAAATCTACACCCACCATGCTAAACATCGACGGAACTCCTACACTTGACCTTGGTACTATCACCATCACCTTGAACAATGCGTTTTCAAACCTGGACAGTGTACGATCACTGGACTTTTTCAACACCCCTTCCACCAGCACTCACCATGACACTGCTGGCAATGGTTGCTCACTCCCGAAATTCTACTTCAAAGTGCTCCCAATGCACTTAGCCCGTACATATATTCACAAAGCCATCCACAATTCAGGGTACAGTGGTGACTCCCTCGACTTAAAGCTGATTACACTTGTCCTAAATGAAATCCTTGAACCGTTGACAAAGAGCTTCAACCTAAGGCTGGCCCAATTCCCATCTCTCTGGAAACAGACAACCATTACACCTGTACACAAAAGAGGTGATAGGTCACTGCATACCAACTACAGAGTCATCTCCATCCCCCCCCCCCCATCTAAAGCCCTGGGATGAATCGTATCGGACCCGCTAACCGAATATCTGGTAAAATATATTATCCAGTGCTCTGAACAATGTGGATTTAGAAAAGGGCACATCACTACCACTGCACTACTAGAATTTATGGGATTCATCCACACCACCCTTAACCAAGGAAACTGTGTGGGTGCAATATTCATTGACTTACGAAGGCATTTGATACCGTCAGTCATCCACTCCTACTCAGGCAGCTGTCAGCTATTGGGCTCTCCAAGGATGCCCTGCTCTGGATAACAAGCTACCTTGAGGGAAGGGTCCAGTGAGTTAAGATTGGCGATGTCACCTCTAATAAGAAACCAGTCCTCTCAGGAGTACCGCTGGGGTCCATCCTTGGACCCCTACTCTTTAGTCTCTTCCTGAATAGCCTCCCTAGCATCTGCCATCAGAAAATACTTCTATACATGGATGATGCAGTCCTGTTTTCTAGCCATCACAACACCAAGCATCTAGAAGGGCAGCTACAGCTTGACTTCAGACACGTTGAGGAATGGTTTAGCTCACACAGACTTGTCATGAACTACAGCAAGACAAAAGTTATGACTTTCTGCAATGCAAGGAGCAAACATAACTCTATACCCTTCATCATCACTAACCATTCTGGGGTTACACTGGAGCAGGTTCCTCAGTTCAAAAACCTCAGCGTTACCCTGGACTGTTCCCTCTCTCACGTTCAGCATATTGACAATGTTGCAAAGGCTGCTAACATACGGATTGGCCTGCTCCACAGGCACAAACACTGTATGACCACAGAGGCCCTTAGACTATCTACAGTTCTGTCACCTCCATCATAGACTATGGGCTTGTCATCTATGGCTCTGCTTCTCCTACAGCCCTCTGCAGGATATCTGTGGCATTCAACAAAGCATGCAGACTTCTTACGGGTGTTGCCCACCTAACACATACTTGTGACTTGTACACCCAGTCTTGGTGGCTCCCTCTCATCAGCAGGTTCAAATACCAGACCTGCCTCTTAACCAAAAAGGTTCTCCTTGGGCTCATGCCACCTGGGGTTGAAAAGCTTCTGACTGCCCACTGCAGCACCCAACACACCCGAAGTACGCTAAGTCAAACCTCCCAGGTCCCCAGATGCTGGACCCCTGTGAGCCAGAGGTCATTCACCCACGGGGCCTCCCAGAGGTTTAATTCACTCAACAAGGAATCCCTTTCAGCTACTATGTTCGGCCCATTTAAAAGGCAACTACGACTTCACCTCTCTACTACCAGCCAATGTGACTGCTTCTCCTAACTGGTCAACCTCTACACTCATGCCTGGCATTGTGTGGCCCTAAACTCCTCCCTCTGGCCAATTATCCTTGTCCTCCACTTTCCTCCCTCTCACCTTACCCTTCCCCCCATTCCTCCCCTGCCTCTCCCACATCCTCCCATCTTTTAGCACTTCAGACTTCTGTCCCCTGTACCTTGCACTTCTCATACTAACCCCCCCATGACAATGGCTCTTCAGCCTGCCCACTCCTTCCTGACCCCACCACCCTCCCACCCCCTACTGGCTGCTCATCTGGCCTTACTATCCTTTTGCTGTCTCTCCGCTTAAAATATGGTATTTTGTTTTTTGAGACTCTGCATTAATGTTTACCTTTGTTTGTATGTTAACCTTCCTTTGATGTGGAACCTTTGAAAACGAGCAGTTCTTGCTCAAAGGTATTTATAATCCTAGAGTTTAATAAATAAAAAATAAATAAAAATAAGTAATGTTACTGATGTGTTCCTGTATCCGCTTCTTAAGTGGATGTTTAGTCATACCTACATATAGTAGATCACAGGGACAAATCAGTACATAAACCACAAATGTTGTATGACATTACATAGAATGTTCAAGCTGTATTAGACTTGCGTCCATGTTTAGCTTGCCTTAATATTTATTTTATTTCATGTTTATTTGTGATAAACCCATCAAGCCCAGTCTTAAATGCCTCTGTGGAATAACTCATGACCACTTCTTCTGGTAAACTATTCCCTAATGAGGGAACCCTAAGGCTGTACCAATGTCTACGCTTTTGCAGATTCCATTTCACTATAGTTAATTGCTGCGGATGGCCCCTGATTGGGTATATTCCATGCTTTAGTGTTAATCTATATGTATTTGCTGTAGTTTCATTTTGTAGTGCTTTATAAACCATGCACATGTCCCTCGTGTTCTTCTGTACTGGAGAGTGTATAAATTTAATTCCTTTAGTCTTTCTGTATACGTAAGTTTGGTGCAGCCTGATATTACCTTTCTTGCTCTTTTTTGAATTTTTTCAAGTTTGATGATATCCCTTTTTTTATATGGTGACCAAACCTGTGTCCCATATTCAAATTGAGGCCTAACCAATGCACGATACAAAGGCAGTATCACCTCCGTGTCTCTACTACTGATATGTCTAAGAATACAGTTCAAGTTCCGAATTGTCTTACCTGCCATTATACTGCAGTGCTCACTAAACTGGAGGTCCAGAGTTATTGGTATTCCCAGATCTCTTTCTTTATTAGTAACTGGTAAATCTTTGTTTCCTATAGTGTATTGAATACTCAAATTATATCTCCTCATGTGCATAATATCACACTTATCTACATTTAGGGGTAGTTTGAATTTAATTGTCCAATTGTAGATCTCATTCAATGCCAGTTGCATATTCTGTCCATCCCTTGCATTGTTTACTGTTGCCACTAATCTACAGTCGTCTGCAAATTTTCTAATTCATATATTGGAGTGCGAGCACTGAATGGTTGCCACATATACTTTGAAAAGGCAAGGACCCAATACTGAGCCCTGGGGAACCCCGCTTGTCACCCCCACCCAATCTGACTTAACCCCATTGACCACCACTCTCTGTCTTCTATTCAACAGCCATTCACTCACCCAGTTGATTATATTTACACTTAATTTAGTTGACTCCAGGATGCCCATTAACTCTTCATGTGGTAGTCTGTCGAAAGCCTTAGAGAAGTCAAGCTAAGCCACATCCACCGAATCCCCCCGGGTCAATTGCCTTACTCACCTGTTCATAAAAGGTAAGCTTATTAGTTTGGCATGATCTAGCCTTAGAGAACCCATGTAGTGTCATATCCTGCAAGCTGTTCTCTTCTAGGTGTTTGATTATAAGTTCCTTAAGTATACCTTCCAAAACCTTGCCCAACACCGAGGTCAGGCTGACTTGTCTACAGTTTTCTGGTTTTGTTCTGGGTCCCTTTTTTAGGATTGGTACCATCAGTGCCTCCTTCCAGTCCTGTACTACCTCCCCTCTATCTGAAGATAGCTGAAAAATATGGGCAAGTGGCAGTGTTAAATAATCAGTGATTTCTTTCTGTACCCTGGGATGCATTTTGTCTGATCCTGGGGATTTATTAGTGTTAAGAGTCTTCAATCTTTTCCTGACTTCCTCCACTTCCACTTGTAGTCCCCTGATTTCAGATTTGGTTTTAATTCTTAAATTTCCTGATAATTTAGGGCTAAACACCGAGCAGAAGTATTCATTCTGAATATTGACTGTTTCCCTATTATCTGCAGTTTTGCCTTCATTATTCATATATGGTCCTATGCCATTTTGTCCAAGTTTATTTTTACTAATGTGCGCATAGAACAGTTTATGATTATCCTTAGCTTTGTTTGCCATGTGAGTTTGTATGCAGCTTTCTTTGTTTTTATAGCTCTTTGGTTTCTTTGGCAGTTCCCTATATAACAGCATCCTTGGGAGTCCCATGTGCACTCAATAGTTTGAAAATTTTATTTTCTTTTAATCAGTTTTAATGTTATTATTGAACCATCCTAGTGTTACCATTTTATTATCATATTTAGTTCTACACAGAATATGTGTGTCTACCTCCTTTGATATTTTATCTAATAATAACCTCCATGCTTCATCAGTATTTCTATCCTGGAATCAGCCTCCCAGTCCCAAACTCATGTCATTCTTCAGTGATATGAAATCTGCCTTACTAAAGTTTAATATTTTAGTGGATCCTATGCTAGCATGTGTAACTGATGACTGTCTAATAAAAAATCTAACTGAGCAATGATCACTAGTACCTAATGGTGTGCTTATTTCAATATCCCCTACCTGCTCACCCATACTTGTAAATATAAGATCCAGAATACTATTTGCTCTGGTACACTGTAACGCCCTTTGTTCCATACCAGTGTAACCCCTAGATGGCGCTATCCCAGGGGCTACTACCCCTGCCTGATTTGCCACTAACAGGTTGAGGGGCCTGGATCCAATGGCGGGTGCCTCCACCCAGAGGTCAGGGTTTGCAATAGTTAAACTAACTTGGTCACAGCCCTCTGGGACACTGCAACCCCCCTTTCTTCCCACTAGTGGCCCACACAATATATCAGAATTACCTTCACAGTATACACTTACCCCCAGGTCTGGTTCCGCACTGGGACCTGCTGTGAAATGAGATACAGTGCAACAATCACAGTACAGTACTTTAACATAGACAAATACCTCAGGCAGTATAACTTTGTTGAAACAAGTAGCTCTGATTTATTTAGGGGATATAACAAGACAGGGGAAATCAGGTTAATTAGCTTATTACTCTAATAATTCATTTATGGCTCTGTGCACAGGCCTATCCCTATCAGTTACTGTCCCTAGGTACCCAAGCCCTAGTGGCTAGTCCAAACCGTGGCAGCTGGTAGGGGCCTTTAACAGAGAAAAGGAGAATTAAACAGTCAGCAGTACAGTAATTCCATTTGGATTTAATGTGGCAATTCAACAGGAGCTACTTCGAATTGTACTCACGACCTCCAAATAATGATAGGGTCCTTCAATGTCAGTAGGGCTCACTTGAGGTACACAAACCTCTTCACACATCCATATAAAAGAAAAGCACTATACCAGGCAGGCTGCATCTGTATCCCGATCGCAATTACTGCACAATACCGGGAGAACACACAGCAGATTCAGTTCCTGACAGACCGAGTGCAATTTTCAGCAATTCTTCCAGTCTTCTGAGGGTGAGCCTGGTTTCTACTCTTCAGAGATCCTTTGATTCTTTTCACAGGACGGATTCAGTCCTAACAAGCTGCAGACCGGAACTCTGGGCCTTACACACGTTTTTTGACTAAAACTGCACACTGAAAAAGCACAGGGCTCCTTCCTTCTTCACTGCCAAAGCTCAACTGAACTCCAACCGCACAAACCGGGCACTTCCTTTGAGTTCCTCCCAGTTCTGACTGGATTGGCTGTCACCACAAAGGCTGCTGCTGTTGGTCCAAAAAGGCAATGAAGTCTAAACTACATCTCCCAGAGTCACTGCCCATACAATCCTCTTGTGGCTGGCTCAGATTATGAGTCCAAGTTCTGATTCGTCAAGGCACCATTTTAGAGCTAGCTTACTCACACTGATTGGTCCAGTTCAGCAGTTCAAAACTAGAATGGGGAACTAGGCAGACACTGTTCTGACTGCAAAAGAAAAACAGGTTAGACAAACTGTAATTACTATTACTGTAAATGATTTCTGGCAAACAGTTACATCTTTCAGATAGGTTCCTTTTCACTCCTAGTGACTGCAAAATGGAGTGAATTGGCAGCTTGGAGTGATAATCAAAGAAACACAGTCCCCATACAAACTAATTACGTCGCAAGCAGACAGCTCTTAAAGAGACAGTACCAGAGGTTCTAAAAACACTCACTGATAAATGGCTTAAATGCCAAAACACCATTCAGGCTTGGAGCATTCAAGCAAGCTCCTGAAGTCTTTTGGGAACCCCCATTTGCAGGGGTTACACCCTTCCTGGTTTGGGAAAGCTTGATCGTCCGTCAAGCGCAGTCTCCATAAGTTTCAACTGCAACCATATACATTTGCATTAGGCTCGACATGTAATCATCAGTCAATATATCATTTTACCAAGAACACATTTCTGAAACATTGCAGTATCACTCTTTACATTGTGATTACATACACATTGTACCACATAACTGCCATACTTCTTGTACATGAAACCTGAAGAGAGGGGGCTTCATCAGTTACCTTGGGGCTGGACGGGCAAGGGCACCATTTAGAGGGCAACATAAGTAACTTGAGTTAGCACTGATGCTCAGTTTGGGCAATGAGCTCTGGGACACATACACTCCTTTATGGACAACATTGAGAGGCAAGTCCACAGGCCTCCCAAGTGAATCATAACTGAGGTGCACCACAGGCTTTACAGCTCGACCAGTCTTTCTAGGGGGAACTGTTATAGTCTCTGCACTCTGAGCCTCATTTTCAGCATTGTCTCACTTGTCAGGGGAGTCCCATGGGGTAGAGAGGCTAGAACTTGGGGACTTTCAGCTCCAGGAGTTACAGTTTCCGAGTCCACAACATTTGCCTCGCATGGAGAGCTTTTTGACACTGGCAGGGACTGTCAGGCACTCAAAATACTCTTCTTGTTCGTGTATCACCAGTCTGACCCAATCATCATTTTCCTCCCTGAAAGCTCAAACAGTTCAACCATGCACAATGATTCCATTTCATCTGATCTGATGCTTTGCACTTCACTCTTCTGGGAGCATTTGCTCCAGGGATGAAGCTGGGGCTTAGACAGTCCAGAAGGCCCAGCTTCATCTCCAGTATTGACTAGGGATTGCCCCGAAACAATTGACTCAGTTCGTAAGAAGGATAGTATTCAAAGTCACCTCTACTTTCTTCGATATGGACTGGACAGTCATGCTCAACTGGGACTTGTGGAGGGAACACTTTAACTTTGCTTCTGTAGGTGCAGACTTTCTGATCTTTTCTAGCAGCAGCTCTAGTCACTGGTCCAGAGGGGCATCTTCTAGGGGCTCAGACTCAATTAAGATTTGTCCAATGGGCAGTAAATGATTTCTATGCATTGTTTTACATCTTTGAATTATTCTCAGGCCTTACTTGTACACTGGCAGATCATCTAGTTTGCCCACTACAATGTGGGGAGATGGTGCCATCTGTCAGCAATCTTGTGCTTGCCATGCAGTCCCAGATTTCTTAGCAATACCCGATCTCCCTCCTGGAGTTCCTGTGCTTTCACCTTTTATCATACCTTTCTTTGTTGGCAGATTTCTTTGGCAGCAAGGTTTGAGCCAGTTGGTACGCATGAGTTAGCTGGGCCTTTAACTTTTGCACATACTGTAAATAGTTGTCAGCTTGAACCCCATCAGGAGAGACCCCAAAACACACATCTACTGGTAGTCGAGCTTCTTTCCAAACATCAGCGTAGGGGAGAATCCAGTGGCATCACTTTTGGTGCAGTTATAAGCATGTACCAGGGTGCTAATTTGTTGGCTCCATCTAGGCTTGTCCTTTGGGTGCAGGGTGCCTAGCATATCTAGCAAAGTGCGGTTGAAACGTTCAGGCTGTGGGTCTCCCTGGGGGTGGTAAGGAGTGGTTCTGGACTTTCGCACTCCCCACAGAGAAAGCATCTCTTTGATCAGACGACTCTCAAAGTCTCTCCCTTGATCAGAATGGATTCTTTGTGGAGCCCCATAGTGAACAAAAAAGTTTTCTACAAGTACTTTGGTACAGTGGATGCTTTCTGGTCTTTGGTGGAAAGCTTGGGCATATCTCGTGAATGGTCAGTGACCACCAGCACATTCATTGATATTTCTTTGATCTGACTCCAAACTCAGAAAATCACCACAGACCAGCTCCATGGGCACTGGTGGTGATGTTAACAAGGGGCAGCCCTCTGGAGCAAAGCTTTCCTCTGTAAGCAGCGTACTACAAGTTCAATGTGTTGCTCCACATCAGCCCCATCTTAGGCCAATAGAATCTGGATCTCACCAAGTCAAGTGTTCTGTCTGTACAAGGTGCCCCATGTGGTTGTGCAAGGACCTCAGTACTGAGTCTCGAAGGCAGTGGGCAGCACTAGTTGTTGTTTGTCTATTTGTCCCCCTCTGTCTACTGTTTCTCTGTATAACAGTTTATTGATCAGTTTCAACTTAGGACCTTCTTTATAACAGTGCAGTTCTCAAATCAGTGGAGCTTAATTTGGACACATCTTTTCCTGCATAGAGGGCTTAAAGCTGCTTTGATCATGGGATCGAGGATTGAGCCACTGAATACTGTCATTGTCCAGCTGAGGCAGTGCACCAATGTCTATTGCAGAAAAGTGGCAATAAGCAGCAGGTATGCAATTTCAGAGGCTCCCAAGCAATCCACCATGCAGTCCACTGCATCCGTTGGACATTGTTCCTCCCTGTCAAACTTCATGCAGAGTGCCCGAATGTCAGGTTCTGCCAATCCGGACCCAATCATTCTGGGGAACAGGCCTCCGGGAGAGAGCATCAGCATCTCGTGGTTCAGACCTGCTCGGTATTAGAGATAGTCATATGTAGATAATGCAGAAAGCCACCTATGGCCAGTGGCATCCAACTTAGCTGAGGTCTGCACATAGGTCAAAGGATTATTCAGTTTTACTAGTATTTTAGCCCCATACAAGTACTCATGGAATTGGTCAACAATAGCCCACTTCAAAGCTAGGAACTCTAACTTATGTACAGGATAGTTCTTTTCGGATGGGTCAGGCTTCTACTGGCAAAGGCCACTGGTCTCAGGCCATTCTTGTGCTCTTGGTACAACACAGCCCCCAACCCTTGCAAGCTAGCATCAGTGTGCAGGACGTAGGTTTTCTTGGATCGCATAGGCCAGCACTGGAGCATGGGTAAGTTGATATATGATCTCATGAAAAGCAGTCTCATAATCAGGAGTCCAGCGGGCCTCAAATACTTCCTTTCCGGATGAAAATACACTCTTTCAGTCTTGAGGACGCTGACTTTTGGTATTTTTTGTGGGTTGGGGATACCCTTGAGTAAGGTTAAGTAAAGGCGGATCACTCTTGAATAGTCCTTGATGAGCGTCGATAATAACCACAGAATCCCAGGAATCTTTGCAGTTCTTTAGATTTTTGGGCTGTGGCCAGGTGGTCAAGGCCTCAACTTTACTTGGGTCAGTCTCTATTCCTCGGTGGATACTATGTGTCCACATACTTTACTGATGTTTGAAAGAATTGACACTTATCAATGGACAGTTTAAGGCCAAAGTCCTCCAGTCGGTCCAATACCTTAAATAATCTGCTCTCATGTTCCTCCAGTGAGCTGCCAAACACAATAACATCATCTAGGTATACCAGGCACTCTAGTAAGTTCATGTCCCCACTGCACGCTCCATCAATCGTTGAAAAGTGGCTGGGGCACCTGAAATCCTTGAGGCATCCTCATGAATTCATAGAAGTAGCGGACAGATAAAGGCCGTCTTCTCCACGGTCCTCTGGGGCCATCGGGATCTGGTAGTACCCACTGCGGAGATCCAGCACAGAGAACCACTTGCTCTCTCGCTTAGGCAGTCCAAGCATCCTGAATGCGGGGCATTGTGTACTGATCAGGGATAGTCCGCGCGTTTAAGGTGCGATAATCACACACATCCTTACTGTTCCATTCTTTTCCTCACTACCACAATGGGGAAGCATAAGGGCTTCTGATTCTTGTATTACACCAGCAGCTAACATCTCTTGCAGATGCGTCTCACATCATCTATGTCAGCAGGTGCCAGGCGTCGAGACCTCTCACGAAATGGTCTTTCGTCATGCAGCCGGATATTGTGCTCAGCTCCTTGCACTCCTACATCCCATTCCTTTAAAGAAACACCTGGTCTCTCTGGGCAAGCTCTCACTGATCCTCACTTTCCATTCAGCTGGCAGCGGGAGTCGCCGAAATCAAACAAGTCAGGCGCTATTTCCGTCATTCTTCCTTGAACTCTTGCTGCTGGGTAGCACTGCAGTGTCTGCACAATGCACATTAGCCAGGATGCAACCTCTGTTTATTCGAATGTCTCTTTCAGACACATTATGAACTTGGACCATTACCCTTCTGGCATAAGCATGGGCTCTAGCGGGCAAAATACTAGGCTTGACCAGCAGTCCTCTGGCAATTTTCCATCGCCTGGTGCATCCAACATTAATATTTTATTCTTAACATCCTTTCTGATACGGACCTCTCCTGTAAGGTACACTGGGCATTTGGCGCCAGGATCAGAGACTCAGGATCCTTCTTCCATACAATTCCGACCGTTCCTCTGGTTCTGTTTTTCAGCAACTCTCTGTGCCTCATAGGCCTTCTTAATTAAAGCCGGAACTCTTAAAGCTCTACTAGTCTTTGCCCCTGTTTTCATAACACAACTGTGCAGCCTTCGAACATATGAGCATTTGTTCCAATCAACAAAGGGACACCATCATACAGTCCAGTGGGGGACACACTAAGGCTAGGGTCTCTACTTGTTCGGCCACTCCAGCCACGGAGGTGGGAAAGACAGCCAAATTCGGATATACCCGAATAGGGTAGGCCTTCTCACTTAACCCCATACATGTAGTCCTTCTAATGGTTGTAAGGGCACGTCTGACAAATGCTTCTGATACCAATCCTGGAACATAATTGTCACTTGGGAGCCACTGTCTAATACAGCTCTTGTAGACACTCCATTCACCTTTACAGTGGTCTCCATGGAGGACCCACTATTCTGGACCAGTCTGGAGAGCGATAGTGGGGGCCTGGGCAACTGACCTTGCCACAAAGGATGTGAGTTAGCATTTTGGTGCCCTCACTGGGATCATTTGTGCACCTCTTAACCACTGATTTGTTCTCCAAGCTCTCCTTGTAGCCTATATGCAACTTTGTCAGTGTCTTTTGGGGACTGGCATTCCTTTTCATGTGCCCATCTTTCCCACAATTATAGCAAAACATACTTTCTGGAGTTTGAGCTGGCGGCGCCCACACTGGGAGCCAGGGCGGGGTATTACTAACTGGAAACCTGGGTGCCATCTCTGTCTCTAGTGCGTGATAAGCATTTGGAGACATCTCATAGTTTCTCCACTTCCATGGTCAAGGAATTGAGTTTGGAGCTGTTATAGCAGGAGATACATGGGTGGGTACCCCCACCCCATAGCAGATGCAGTCGGATATAGGTCAGGGCCGTCACTTGCAGTGTGTGGCCTTCATACAAGGACTGTTTTTGAATTCCCGGATCTCTCTAACAGTTCGCCCCATTGTGGCATATCTTTTTCCTTGTCAGAGCACTCATTGACTGTCAACCTGTGCCCCTGAACTTCACTGATGGGTCACCCTCAGTCACTCGGTCGAGCCACAGCTGTTGGTGCAGGTACCTCCCGAGGTGCCTTTTTCAACTCCTCGAATTTCTCTCATTAACTCATCATAGGAGGGTGGGGATTCCAGTCGATTTGCCAGGCGTAACTGAAGCAACAGCAGTTCTGAGAAGGGGGCAGACTTAAGGATTCTGTCCAGTCTGGTTCGGTCCAGTTCAATCGCTGGCAAACTACCCTTTCTGAGGCATTCTTGCAACAATTTTTCCAGCCGAGAGGCATACACAGACAACAACTCCCTTGGTACTGTTGTGCATTTCTTACTCTCCACCATAGGTCCTCATCAGAATCTGGGCTCCCATACACATTCTCCAAGGCCTCAAGATAGGCCTGTGCAGTCGCTTCAGGGTTACTGGCCCGTTTAGCACGGATGGTAGCCAGGGCAGGACCTCGGAGGCTCTCACTAACCCTCTTTCGCTTTTCGCCTTCCGAGCATTGCCATTCTAGCACTTGGGGGGCAACATAGTCTATTCAGGTCTCCCAGTCATCCTCCCCTTGGGGGTGGGGAGGTGCCAGAAGATCCTCAACCTTCGTAAGAGTCGTGACTAATGGCAGGTGCAGAAATAGGAGTCTGCATTGGTTCAGCCACCATTACGGGCACTGGAGCAGGAGAGGTGTTGGGGAGGAACACCCCAGGTGGCAAGAATAGTTTCTTCAAGTCCTCCACAGTTTTCCTCTCCCAGCAACCATTCAGCAAATTTCTCCTCAAAGTTTCAGATAGTGGTGGGGGCTGATTCCCCCAGGTCTTTACTGTCCTTAGTTATCACTCTCCAAGCAGTGAGGGCTCCCTCTGGGGTAATGGTCTGTGGCACTTTGGAGCTATCTATGGGATCCTTAAACTCTACTAGGGCCAGGAAAGTGTGGGTGAGCAGATTAGCATGCCGACCCACCACCACAGGGTTTGTAAACCTTCCACCTTGGAAAGTACTCCTGTACAGTGTCCGTATTGATACCCAGGGGATGTCCAGGATGAGCATAGCATTTGGGGTCGATCTCCTCCCAGTACACCACTCCACCAGCCGGTGCACAGCCACTTCTGTCGGGTACCCATTTTTTCTTAACAGTGGTTCTTAGAATATGGCCACTAGAGGACACACAATCCCATGTGAGCCTCCAAGATGTAACCCCTAGATGGCGCTATCCCAGGGCTACTACCCTGCCTGATTTGCCACTAACAGGTTGAGGGGCCTGGATCCAATGGTGGTGCCTCCACCCAGAGGTCAGGGTTTGCAATAGTTAAACTAACTTGGTCACAGCCCTCTGGGACACTGCAACCCCTTTCTTCCCACTAGTGGCCCACACAATATATCAGAATTACCTTCACAGTATACTTACCCCCAGGTCTGGTTCCGCACTGGGACCTGCTGTGAAATGAGATACAGTGCAACAATCACAGTACAGTACTTTAACATAGACAAATACCTCAGGCAGTATAACTTTGCTGAAACAAGCAGCTCTGATTTATTTAGGGGATATAACAAGGACAGGGGAAATCAGGTTAATTAGCTTATTACTCTAATAATCTACTTATGGCTCTGTGCACAGGCCTCTCTCCTATCAGTTACTGTCCTGGGTACCCAAGCCCTAGTGGCTAGTCCAAACCTGTAGCAGCTGGTAGGGCCCTTTCACACAGAGAAAAGGAGAATTAAACAGTCAGCAGTACAGTAATTCCATTTGGATTTAATGTGGCAATTCAACAGGAGCGACTCTGAATTAGTACTCACGACCTCCAAATAAGATAGGGTCCTTCAATGTCAGCAGGGCTCACTTGAGGTACACAAACCTCTTCACACATCCATATAAAAGAAAGCACTATACCAGGCAGGCTGCATCTGTATCCCGATCGCAATTACTGCACAATACCGGGAGACACACAGCAGATTCAGTTCCTGACAGACCGAGTGCAATTTTCAGCAATTCTTCCAGTCTTCAGGGTGAGCCTGGTTTCTACTCTTCAGAGATCCTTTGATTCTTTTCACAGGACGGATTCAGTCCTAACAAGCTGCAGACCGAACTTGGGCCTTACACGTTTTTTGACTAAAACTGCACACTGAAACAGCACAGGGCTCCTTCCTTCTTCACTGCCAAAGCTCAACTGAACTCCAACCGACAAAACCGGGCACTTCCTTTGAGTTCCTCCCAGTTCTTGACTGGATTGGCTGTCACTCACAATAGGCTGCTGCTGTTGGTCCAAAAAGGCATTGAAGTCTAAACTACATCTCCCAGAGTCACTGCCCATACAATCCTCTTGTGGCTGGCTCAGATTATGAGTCCAAGTTCTGATTCGTCCAAGGCACCATTTTAGAGCTAGCTTACCCCACACTGATTGGTCCAGTTCAGCAGTTCAAAACTAGAATGGGGAACTAGGCAGACACTGTTCTGACTGCAAAAGAAAACAGGTTAGACAAACTGTAATTTCATTATTACTGTAAATGATTTCTGGCAAACAGTTACATCTTTCAGATAGGTTCCCTTTGCACTCCTAGTGACTGCAAAAATGGAGTGAATTGGCAGCAGCTTGAGTGATAATCAAAGAAACACACAGTCCCCCATACAAACTAATTACGTCTGCAAGCAGACAGCTCTTAAAGAGACAGTACCAGAGGTTCTAAAAACACTCACTGATAAATGGCTTAAATGCCAAACACCATTCAGGCTTGGAGCATTCAAGCAAGCTCCTGGAAGTCTTTTGGGAACCCCCATTTGCAGGGGGGTTACACCAGCATTAACCATAGCCTCTAGGTACTGTTTTTCCATAGTGGAGCCTCCTTCAATGTTTATCCAGTTTATGCCAGGTAAGTTAAAGTCGCCCATAATGATGTTGTTTTCAGAGGGATCTTAATCAGAAATATATTTAAGTATTATATTATCAGTCAGTATTGAACTGGGGGGGGTCTATACACAATACCTAAATTAATCTTGGGTTCATTATGTGGTAATAGTTTAACCCGTAGCATCTCTACACTGTCTGTTTCGTGAATAATTTCTACACTGTTAAAGGTATCCTTTATATATATGGCAATGCCTCCCCCTTTTCTGTTTTCCCTAGATTTGGAGTATAGATGAAAACCTGGGATATTTTTTCCATGCCTATCCTCCTCTTCCCACCATGTCTCCATTATTAGGGCTAAGTGTATATTTTCATGTACTAGTATATATTTAAATTCTTCCATCTTGTTTACCAGTCTTCTGGCATTTAATAATATTCCTTTCCATGTTTTGAATGATTCCTCCTTGCTGCCCGATATGTTCTGTATGTTATTGGGAATCTTTCCCTTCCCTCGCAGTTTAAATTAAGCTTGATTACCGCATTCATTTTTTTACCCAGTTTACTTGTTCCGATTTTATTTAAATGGAGTCCATCAGTTTTATATAATGCCTTATTTTGAAATGATGTAAAATTGTCCACGTATCCAATCTTTCAAAGATTACAGAAATGTCTTAACCAGTTATTTATCCCGAGAATATCTTTTTGTATGCATGTACACCCCATGTTGGTAATATAGATGGAATTGTAACTTCTGCTTCTTTATTTAATAAACTGTCTACAATGTGTTTGTAGCTACATCGGATGGTTATGACGTTGCTTTTCCCTATGTCATTGATTCCAACATGAAGAATGACCAGAGGATTATGTGTCCCCTCCATTAGTCCCTCCATTAATCCATCTATATCAGTCAGCCTAACTCCAGGAAGTGTACTCACTACTGTGTTTTCCTTTCTGCCACTACATATAATGGAATCTGTAATGTAATACATTCATTTATTTTATGTTTAACTGTGGTTACTGGATGGATGAAAGTGTTTGTTTCGATTCCATACTGGCATACATTACATGTTCTACATTTTTTAAAACCCCTAGGTGGTGGTGGTAGCCATGTTCATCCAGTACAATCAATATTATGATGGACTTCAAATCTGCTATGTACAATTACATCCTTAATATTCTTAGCCTTTCTAAATGATACCCTTGGTTCTTCCCATGATTACCAAGGGCCTGGATGATTCTGAGACCCAGGCCAGAAATTGTACATTGGTAGATCAGCGGGCTGAAAGATCTGCAAACTGAACTGGGACTGGTGACTGTTCTAGCACCAGGCTTAGAATTCTGGTGGCTGTTGCGGACTATTACCATTCTCCCAGGTGGTATTTTTTGCATTTTGCCTGCTGGAACTAACGAAACTGTGTGGGTGGCTGCTGTAGTAGCCGCATTGAATGCTGAGTTTTCCCCCCATCTCCTTTCTGGTCCTGGGACTTGTCTGTATGTACATTTCATCAAAGTGAGAGTTCCATGCATTACACTTGCTTCATGCTTGGACTGCCATCAGACTGTGGTGTGAGCACCATCCAAAAGCTTGAATCTGAATTGCACTTACCTGCTCTGACAGTGGTGGGAGCACTGTCTAGGGGGCTTCTTTGGTGACTCCCACTTGACTATCATATTGAACTCCCCCTGGCTATAAATTTATATACCTCTAGACTCGATTTAACATTGGATTCTACTTATTTATTTACTTAATTGTTTGTATAATTGGGCTTTGGTTGTGGGAAGTTAGTGGTAGGATGGAGATTAGGTAGTGTATGGGTGAATATGTAGTTAAATTTGATTGTATTTATTGTATGGATGGTGACTGAATAAGTGGTTAGGATTCCATAGTTAAGTATTGTTATATTGTTTTATTTTGTTTAGTTGCTTTAAGATATGCGTAGGAGTCTTGAGCCCCTCCAAATTAGTTACCCGGCAGCCCTGCTGTGGGATCTCTGCCCCTTTTGTGATCTTTCCCTCCTGGCTGCTGCTATAAGGGTTTTCAGGGAGGTGGGTATTTTAAGGGGGCATGGGGGTCTGTGGAGGGGCACTGGGGAGGGGCACTGGGGACTTAATGGAGGTAGGTGGGATTGGGTTGGTAAGGAGCAGGAGGCACCCTAGGAGAAAACGGAGCCTTAAGAGAGGCCCAATGTGTTTTGTCTCTGTTCATAAGGTTCCCATTGGACCATGTGGGCAGGCAATTAGAAGACCTACAGCCTTCACTGATCCCCCATGGGCAGTGTTATGCAACACCAGGTCGATGAGAAATAAGACAACAATTATGTCAGACTCGATTTCTTTGGTCGATCTGACATGCATCATGAAGACCTGGTTGGGGGATGATGCAGGTCCAGTTTTGAAGGCATCAGTCCCTGCCAGGTAGTCTGTGGTACACTGCACAAGGAGGGATTGCAGGGTTGGGGGTGTGGCCATCTGTTTTAGAGCCAACCTGAATTTCTCCATATATCCGGTGGGCCCTACCTCATCATTTGAATGTGTGGCAGTGCATGGAGGTCTTGGTGTAGGTTGCAGAATTCTCCTGGTTTACCACCCTCTGGGGTTGGGTGGAGAATTCCTGCAGGAGTTTGCAGACTTCATTGCCGACAGGGTGTTGGAGTCATACAGATGGCTTATTCTGGGGGACTTCAATGACTGGATCAAAGATGAATCCTCACAGTTTGGTTCTGACCTCTTCCAGCTGATGACATCGCTGGGCCTTACACAGGCAGTTGCCTCTGCGACCCACCATCATGGTTGTTACAGTGTGGGCATAAAACAGACACATTAGGCAGGAGGTATAGTGCATCAAAAAATCGCACAAACGCATTTTTGATTTTTATTCAAAAAATCAAATAAATCAATATTTACAGAACTCAAAAGAAAACAGGGTGTTAAACAGCACACCAAAAGAAAATACAGAAGATGACTCTTCCTTAGTCGCTTCTCCAATACTTCATTTTAATTGCAAGCGCTGTTATGAATACTGGCATGCCTTCCTCCTCAAAGACCAGCAGCTCACTGGCCTCTCTATTTAACAAGCATTTGTCAGCCAGCCCAGTGGCACTGAGGGTTGAGGCGCTGGATGCCACACCTGCTGCAGCTGGCGACCGGGTTTGGGGCGAACTTCGGGTGCCGGGGGTCAGCAGGAGAGGGAAGGGATTGAGCGTCCCCAGGACAGCTCTTCTTTCCTGGGAGGAGGGCTTTGGGGTTGTCCAGTGTCCCAGTGACCCCAGGTGGAGACCAGGAGTACTGCAGGATCCCAGACCAACAGTGTGGGGGAGCGTGGCAGATGCCAGCAGGGGTTGCGCCAAAGTGTCACTGCATGTCATACTTGGGGGGAATGGGGAAGCATCGGAAAACCTCTGTGGGCCAGATAGGTGATGGCATCTCAGTGCCCGGACTACCACATGCCCAATACTGGGCCTCTGCCGCTGCCCCTTGACCTCCTCGCGGGCTTGGTCCCCAGGGGCTCATGGGGTGCGCTAACGACTTTGAGGGGGCAGATGGTCACAATGGGCAGTAGAGCAGCGGGCGAGAGGACTGCCTGAGAGAGGTGTGGACCACAGGAGACATTAATAGATTCACAAAAAAAAACAAGCATTTGTCAATGCCGGAGTTTGTCGTGGGATTGCTGTGGGTATGCTCCGATTGGCAGGACTACAGTTCCCAGTAGAAAGAACAAGTTATGCCATCAAGTTCACACTCCCATTGAAATACAGTGACGTGTATACCTGTTTCCTCAATTCGTGATCTAGCTTCGAAGAGTGACAATGTGTCTGTGGTTCAGAGAAGATGAGGGCACTGTAGCCCCACCATGGGTTGGGGAGGGACGTTATGGTTAGAAACCCTAATGCCCTGGGCATTTGTTGGTATTTGCACTACAAATTTTCAACATGGCCTTTTGTGACCCCTGTCACAAACCCACTCAGCAGGTCAGGCCCTCTACTCCCAAAGTGCTAACCTCCGAGCACAGTCTTGTGAACAGTTTAACAGAACAAGGTAACCCTCTCGTCTGTTTTGTGAGTTCGGATCAACCTTTGGTCTTAAGTCTTGGAGGGATCCAAACTGTGAACCTCTTGCTAGTGTACCCAATGCACAGGCTCAGATATTTCTGTCTTTGGGGGGCCAGATATCTTTGCCTATGGGCACCTAACCAGGTATACAGAGATGAACCCTTAAAAACTTTTATAAAGACCTCAGATTTAAAATGCTTCTCTTTCCAGTTTGGTATCACCCTTCAGCTCATGCTTAGTGTCTGCTATAACCATATATACATTTCTTACAAATGAAAAGAAATTTAAAGATGGACCAAATATGCTCTAAAAAGAGTTTTACTAAAATAGATAAAAATATGTAAAACACAAAATACAGAACTTTTATATCACAAGACATACAAATCTTTTAAAAGAACAAGGTTTAAACAGTGCAAATTTCTACTTACAGTACTTAGATTTAACTAGCTTTCTAAGTACCCGTTTAAAAGTGCTCACAGATGTGTTCTTGTCAGAGTCTAGATAAAAGTGTGTCTAAGTTAAACAGAATATTCCTTAAAACAAACTATATTTGCCAACCGCTTTTGTGTGAGGTCATCTAGCTCCTCCTCTGTCAGAGTATGTAAAAAAATATATATCTTATACAAAAACAGGATGTCTTGTCAAAGTATTAATTCTGCAACTTCAGCATAATTTATGTCCTTCAAATTACACTTCTTTGATCTCATAATAAGCTTCCCCCTTCCAGGACATGAAAGCATCTTTATGATTTTCACACTAATACGTCACAACCTACTTTTCTTCCTCTGGAATGTCATAAAAGTGACACTGATCTCCCCTTCACCAGCCAGAGCTATAATTAACTTAGAAAAGTCTGTAAGAAGCATCTGGCCTGTCACGTAACACCTTGTCTCTAAAACTGTGTGTGTGATCTCACATGCTGTTTTCAGCATTTTCTCATGGCTTTCATCTTTCAGTTGAAAGGGGAGGTGATGTCACTCCTAGAGCACCAGCTTTTCAGCAGAGACAGTCAGTAGTACATTTTATATTAAAAAAAATGATACAGCACTCAGAACTGACTGTCCACATCACAATTCCTCCCCACCCAGACTGAATTTGGGGGTTCTATCCTCTACATGGGATGAGCTTCCCAAATCAGTTCACTCCTCATAGACCCTAGACAGCCCATCTGAGTTCTGGTTCTTCACTCCAGCCCTATGTACGATTGTCAGATCATAACCTTGCAAAGCAAGACTCCATCTTAGCAGTCTGCCATTGTTTTTCCCCATCTGCGTCAGCCAAACCAGGGGGTTGTGGTCAGTCTGCACCACAAACTGCTGCCCATACAAGTATGGCTCTAATTTCTTTAGGGCCCACACTATGGCAAGACACTCCTTTTCCACCGTGGAGTATGCTTGCTCCCTGGGAAGTAGCTTCCTATCTGGGTACACTACTGGGTGATCTGTCCCTTGGCTAGATGTCTGATTCAGTACTGCCCCAATACCCATATCTGAGGCATCAGTCTGAACTATAAAGGTTTTGCTATAGTCAGGACTTGTCAAAACAGGAACACTGCACAGTGCCTCCTTTAGTCTGGTAAAGGCTTCCTCACAGGCTGGGCCCCAGGTAATTTTCTTTGGCATCCTTTTCTTTGTCAGGTCAGATAGAGGAGCAGCCAGGGCACTGTAATTGGGTACAAATTTCCTGCAGTACTCTGCTGTCCCTAGAAAGCTCCTGACCTGCTTCTGGGTTTCTGGTCTGGGCCACACCTGGATCACCTCCATCTTTATTTGGTTAGGACAGAGCTGTCCCCGGCCTACCACATGCCTGAAGTATGCCACTTCTCCTATGGCCACCTGGCACTTCTCGGCTTTGACAGTGAGCCCTGCCCTCTGTATCCTGTCCAGAACTTCCCTAAGATGGGATAGGTGTTCCTCCCAGCTAGTACTGAAGATGGCAATGTCATCCAGGTATGCCACGGCGAATGCCTGAGCACCATTTAACACCTGGTTCACCAACCTTTGGAAAGTGGCCAGGGCGTTCTTCATTCGGAAAGACATTACTTTAAACTCAAATAAGCCTATTGGAGTGATGAAAGCCGACCTCTCCCTAGCTCTGTCTGTCAACTCTGCCTGCCAATACCCCTTTGTCAGGTCAATAGTCATAAGGTAGGTCGCCCCTCCCAACTTGTCCAGGAGTTCATCTGTCTGGGGCACCAGGTGGGCATCAGACTTTGTGACTGCATTCAGTCCATGATAGTCCACACAGAAATGAGTTGAGCCATCTGGCTTAGGTAAAAGGACTACGGGTGAGGCCCAGAGGCTGTGGGATCTCTGGATTACCCCTAAATCCAGCATCTCCTCCACTTCCCTCCTAATGTCCTTTTGGACAGCCTCTGACACCCAATATGCTGTCCACCATATGGGAGTCTGTGTCCCTGTCTCCACATCGTGAGTCGCTAAGAGGGTTGGTCCAGGTTTGGTGCTAAACAATAGGGCAAAGTCTGCTAAAACCTCCCTTACTTTTTGGATCTGGTCTGGGGCCAGCTGGGGAGACAGTTTTACTGCCTCCACAGAGGACTCCCACTTACTTTCCTCCAGCAAATCCAGAAGGGGGTCTCCTTCGTCCGTCCCTTCCCCATGACTACACACTGCAAACACCATGTCAGCCCTATTTGCATATGGCTTCATCATGTTGACATGGCATATCCTTTCTGTCTGTCTGTCTTCTGTCAGGTAACTCCACAATGTAGTTCACGTCATTTACCTTCCTAACCACTTTGTACGGTCCTGCCCACTCAGCTTGCAGCTTGTCTTTCCAGACCGGAATAAGGACCATGACTTCCTGACCCACCATGTATGAGCGAGCTCTGGCTCTGCAGTTGTACCACACTTTTTGTTTCTGTTGGGCAGCTGCCAGGTTGCTCTGGGCTGTCCCCATAAGCTCCTTCAGCCTTTCCCTAAACCTAAGGACATAATCCACAATGGGAGTTCCCTGGGTGGCGTGCTTGCCTTCCCAGTCCTCCCAGATCAAGTCTAGGGGCCCACATACCAGGCGTCCATATAAGAGTTCGAAGGGGGAAAATCCTGTTGACTCTTGGGGCACCTCCCTGTATGCAAACAACAGGTGATGAAGGTATTTCTCCCAGTCCCTCCCATGCTGTTCAGCAAATGTCCAGAGCATTGACTTTAGGGTACCATTTATTTATTTATTGAATTTTGATGACTGAGTAGCTGAAGCATTCCACAAGTCCATTGGCTTGTGGGTGATACATTGTCATGCATCTCTGCACCACCCCATACTTCTCCCATAAACATTTCATCAGGTCCGACATGAAGGAACCCCCTTAATCGGTGATAACCTCCTGCGGAAACCCAACATGGGAGAAAATTCCAAGTAAGGCATCTGCCACTTTGTCTGTCCTCAGTGAGGATAGCGCAACTGCCTCTGGGTACTGGGTGGCGTAGTCCACCACAGTCAGGATGAATCTGTTCCCTGAGGAGCTGGGGGTATTTAAAGGCCCCACAATATCCATTTCCACCCTCTGGAATGGCTCCTCCACTATGGGCAATGGGATCAGGGCTGCTTGGGTTTTCTTGCCCAACTTCCCTATTTCTTGGCACAGGTGACAAGACCTGCAATACTCCTTCACCTGCTAGGTGAAGTTAGACCAGTAGAAATTTTGGGCTAACCGCTGCGTAGTGCACATGATTCCCAGATGACCAGACAAGGGAATATCATGTGCAATTTTGAGCAACTGCTCATGATACCCCTGGGGAATGACAAGTTGCCTGCCTAGCATCCCTCCCTCTGTCTGTACTGCCTGAGTATACATAAGTCCATTTTCCCAATAAACCTTATTTCTGCCATCACCTACCTGTGTGCCATCCAAGTCTGCCCAAGCCCTCAGCTTCTCTAAACTAGGGTCACTTCTCTGAGCAGCTGCGAACCCCTCACACATTCCCAAGGCATGGGACAGGTTCCCTTTAGTCACTAAACTAGGGTCCCTAGCACTAGCATCAGGGCCCTCAGGATCACTGTCAATCCGAACCCTCTGACAATGGGTCACCCGTCCCTCTTCAGAGTAACCTTTCCGTAGCTGTGTGGTCACTTGCTACCGGGGAAATTTCTACCCCCTTTTTATCAGTCTCCATATCAGGTTACACAGGCTGGGGAACCAGCCTCTCAGTGGTTTCCACAATGGCTTCTGTGGGGTTCAGGGAACTACAATTTCCCCTTGCTGCTTGGCTACGGGTAACTGTACGCCATCCCCTGTTGGAGATTGTTATCCAGGATCACATCCACTGCTAATGTTTTGGCTACAGCCTCCTGTTGCACAGTTCCTCCTGTTTCACCCCAGTCTAAGAGAACACTAGCGAGGGTTAATATTTATTCTTCACCAGTGAACCCTTGGACAGTGACATATTTATTGGGTATAAGCTGACCAGGCTGTACCAGATCCCCTTTTACTAACATCAGGGATGCCCCGTGCCCCTTAACCCTTGCGTCTGCACATCATTTACCATGACTGGGTGCATGTGTTCCCTCATGTTCACTGGCATGCTTCCAGGGACACATAAACAACCTACTTCTTTTCTAGCACCCTGTTGTGTATTGCTCACCTTTTTGGGGCACTGTCTGGCAATATGCTCAGTTTCTTTACACAACCAACATTCATTTCTTCTCTCAGAGAAATCTTTTCACTGAAACCTGGGGCTAACTGGTTTCAGTGGAGGCAATGAGGGTTTTAGCTGCCCTGATGGTGCACTTTTCCCTTTCTGTGCTGCCACGCCTGCCCCATTCGCTGTTAGAGCAGGTCTGCTCTTGGCATAGCGGTCCGAGAGTTCAGCAACCTCTTGTACTGTTTTGGGATCTCAGTCCTCTAGCCAGGTTTTTAGCTCTACTGGGCAAGCCCAATAAAACTATTCTAATAAAATCACATTTTCAATTTTATCAACAGAGTTTGCCTCAATTCCTTCCCATCAACGTTTAAAAACTGACGTTGTTTCATGACTAGCTCCTCGTAGCTCATATCAGGGCTTCTCCTGAGCTTACGGAATTTAGCTCTGTATGATTCAGCAGTTAATTCAAACTTTTTTAACAGTGCAGCTTTTAGCTTGCTGTAATCATTGCTGTCCTCATTGTCCATTTGACCCAATGCATCCCGAACTTTCCTGGTAAGTAGCGGGGATAGCTGGAAGCTCCAAGACTCTCTAGGAATTTTAGCCTGAATACAAACTTTTTCAAAAGAATTTTAAAAAGAATCAATATCTTCCCTCTCTTTAAATTCGGCTATTAATTTGGAGTTCAATTTGTAACCCAGTCCGGCAGTCCCAGTTAAACATAAGCCACTTACCTGCTCTGGTGCTGCTGGTCGGAGTCGTAGCTTCTCCAGTTCGTGTTGCCTCTGGTGCCTCTCTCTCTCTCTCTCTCTCTCTCTCTCTCTCTGCAACTCGCTGGTGCTCATGCTCCTCAAGGTCTTCTTTCCTCTGTTGTCGCTCTGTCTCTTGCTGTTCCCTCTCTGCCTTTCTGCATTCTCGCTCTGCCTCATGGTCCGCCTCTTGCTTCTCTCACTCTGCCTCTTGGCATTCTCGCTCTGCCTCACGATACGCCTCTTGCTTCTCTTGCTCTCTCTTCTCCTGGAACTCCAGCTCCATCCTGCGCAACTCAATTTGTAGCCTGAGTACCTCTGGATTCAGGATATTGTTGACCTTCCCCTGCTGCTGTGGCCCTTCACTGACAGTAACCCTGCTGTCATCCTCACTGTGAATTAAAAGAAGAAAGATCAATTAAAATATAAAAACATAAAAAGGAGGTACAGAAATACTTTATAAGATACAAATTTTTTGGTTAGGTTAAATAAATAGAATTATATGGTTGAAATAATTTAAATCATATTTTGAATTTTTTGTTTACAGAGAAGATACAGTATATTAAACATATGTGTCCTTCTAAATGTTTTCATATACAAGTGTGCATATAGGTGAGCATAAAACCACTATGTATTCATGTTAGTTATCTTTATATAAATGAATATTTGTAACAACTAATTAATTGTAAATATAAATGCAGATGCAGTTTGAACACTGAAGAAGGATTTTTTCCGAAACGTTTGTTTTTAGGACTGTATCTGAATACAGTTTATATATGAAATAAAAATAAAGTATTGACATATATGGGTGAGTGGGCCTTTATTACCAATTTAACAAATACAAATCCAGATTTGGCCCATAGACACTGCCCAAAACAATCTCTGTTGCATACAGAGTACCATGTATTAGAACAAATCTGCCCTGCGGATCCTTAACTATTCGGATGGGAGTGAATGGTATCTTTCTAGCTATTAAGATCATAACCCCACAGCTCTGTGAGGAGTCCTCAGCCGAAAACACATGCCCCATTTGTAATCTCCTCATTCTAGTGGCTTCCGAGTTCAGTAAATGCGATTCCTGAAGAAACACAATTTCCACTGATAATAAAGATAAATGCTTCAGTGTTTTATATTGCTTCAGCTGTTGCCTAAGCCCCTTCACATTCCAGGAAGCAAATGTAATATTGTTCATCCTGCAATATCACAAATATGGAACTAGCCCAGCAATACAAGAACCTTGGAAATACCAGCAGTATGATCAAGCCAAAATATGTGTTGTGCCTCCTCCCATCCACCCCTCCCCAGCACCCCAAGAGTTGTCCCCTATCCCCAATAACAATAAAAGGAACAATTAGTGAAATAAAATCACACAAACCCACCCAGCCCCTTAACTAATACGGACTGTGTTCTGCAGATAACCTTTTCCATTGCTCCGTCCCTCCAGCCACCCTAAGAAGCAACTAGCTCAGATTCCCTAAGGTGGGGAATCAAAAGGGTGATAGTACATTCCAAAATCAGAGCCAGTCTCAAGCAATAAGACATTGACTGGTAACTTTGAAACATTAAACTTTGAACCTTAAACATTAAACACTGTACATGCAGCATACAGTATTGCTATTGGCAAAGACAATATATAGATCAAATAAAGCATCCATTGAAGAGAAAACCTAAACGTCCCTCCCCCCCAGACCGAATTCTATCCCCAAACAATTATTACAGCCAAGAACACAGTAAAGTAAAAGTAAGTAAAAATTTATTTTTTGAGCGCTTTTCAAAGTCAAAACGCTGTACAGTAGTTAAATACATAAAACATACATGTAACATAACAAACAACAATAAAATACAGTTCCAATTTCATGTCATTGCAATAACTACTCCCCATAGGCCTTTTGGAATAAATATGTTTTTAACTCTGATTTAAAGCTTTCGATGGTCAGGCAGCTTCATATCCGATTAACATTGGAGTTAACTGTGACATTATTCAGTTAAGTAAAGTGAATCCTCTCCTTAACTTAAGGAGTAGTAGTGCAGCCCACAGATACCTAATGAGATAGCTTGTAGTAGTTCACTGAGCCACAGTGAAATAGACCTTAAACAAGATAACAGCTACTATTCTATTACACCAGTGTTAATCTAACTAATGTAGGTAATGTAGTAACTAGTCACAACTGAGAAACAAACTACAGTATTTGCATATTACACATTTTGGTTTGTAGTCATTTATCACAATTAGAATGGAGCTCCATGCTTGTTTAAACAAATCAAATGTACCTTTCTCCCACTGTGTGAATCTTTCACGCCTAGCAAGATTACTTTTGTAGGATAACCAATTGTTAATAATAAAAACATCCAGGAGAGACAGCTGGAACCCGACTACTGCCTCCGCCAATATCGCCAGACACAGGCAAATCCCAGAAACGAAGGGAGCGTGTGCCCTCTAGCGATGTTTAAAGGCAAAACAAGAAAGAGAAAGGGAATTTCACATGAATGGGAGCCAGCATGAAAATAGCCCTGATGTAGGAACTAAAATTAAAATCTGCATTGACTCCATGGCAGATCAAACATTTTAGGCAGCATTATGGGTTGGAAACATGGAGAGTTTATTGCTGCCATAGCAACAGGAGGGCTCCGCTGCTTCTGCCACCTCGGGATCCTTGAAGCTAAGTCAGAAGCCTTTCACTGAAACTTGAAGATGAGCAGGGTAGGACATGTGAAAGCAGATTCCAGCAGTGATGATTTTAGACACCAGGGGGTGAAAAGCCATCCTCCGCTGACGAATAGTGGCTGGCAGATCTTGCACCACTCGGATTCTGCTGCCTTCCCAGTGAACCTCTTGAATTTCTTTCACCTTTGCCAAAAAGTGTTGACGCTCCAAAAAGTTGAGGAATTTAAAGATGAAAGGTCTTAGAGGGGATCCAGTTGGTGGGATCACTCTAAGTGCCCTGTGCGTGTGTTCAGTCACATATTTGGGGCCACATGGAGAGGGGCCGGCAATTTTTTCTACTAATTTTTGCCCAAAAAGAACTGGATCTTGCCCCTCTTCAGCCTCCGGCAAGCCAGTGAGGACTGCATTGTTCCTGTGGCTGCGGCCCTCTAAGTCCTCTATTTTGAGCTCAATTTTTGTGATCCTTTGCCTAGCAGCAACAATTTCAGGGTCAAGTTTATCACAGCATCTTTCTATCGAGCAGATTAGGGCTCCGGAGTCAGCAGTGCATCTGGAAATATCCTCCAAGGCGGTCGACATGGTTTTGATGTCTGAGGTAATTGAAGCTCATCCTGGAACAATCTAAACTCTGCCAGAAATCCTGCTAAGGTGAGTGGTTCGGGATCCGGGGAGTGAGAGCCGGTATCCAGTGATTCAGCAGCATGAGAGGCCCTGTGTTTCTTTGGGCCTTTCTCTGACGTTGCAGGTGGAGTGCGTTTAGGTACAGCTCTCCTCATTTTGACCTCCATACAGGAAATTCTTACAAGTCAAGTATAGCACAGGAGTTCAGAAGACCCTTAAGTCAGGTATGTACAGTTTACACTGTTTTTTGAACTGAAAATATGCCAAAATTATGCTCAGGTGGCTGGAGCTAAAGATTGGAGCTAACTCCAGGCTGTCTGCATCACATGATCTCAGAGGGAATATTTTCTAGTTTACAGGTTTAAAAAAATGTTAGAACATCACGGGAAGGCTTTTTCTCTATTACAGGGTCTTTTGGCATGCTGGGTTGGGCTCCCAGTGTGCCACCTGAGTGTTTGAGGGGCTGTAGCTGATGGGGATTGGGCACCCCCATTGGCACATATAAGTGTTGAGGGGTGCAAGAGCCGGGTGGGATTGGGAAGCCCCTTCAGCACACAAGAAATTGGGGAAGGGGCATTATGCCAATTGGGAGTGGGCTCCCCCATTGGAAAAATGGTTTGTTTTTTGTTTTATAACTGCGAGGGGGCATGCAGAAGTCCTGGGCTACAGCAGTGTGAACGTGCAACCAGGAATGCAATGCAGGCATGCAAGTGGCTCCATCCTTTGAAAAGTTGTCCAACTCAACCCGAACAGCTGAAAGTGAATCGTCACCAGCCTGCTGACTGATTCGCCTACCACTGACCTGCCCCCAAGAAACGGAGCTCTCCACTGGGCACACCCCTGTGAAGCACCTTATAGCAATGAGTTTGTCTGTGCTTGCATGCCACGATGAAATCAAAAGTCACTTCTGGCAGTAAGGCTTTATACTCTTGTGGCTGTGATATCATGAACATGTGACCAGTTGTTAGGGAAAATTAGGGTTTTATTCCTTTATTTAAAAGAATAATTACATCCCCTATCCCTAACTCTTACGACTCCGTAGTAATCTACCTGATAATATACTTTCTTTAATAACACAGATAGGTAGGGTTTAAACATCATTTCCTTCAGCTTAATAGGGGATCATTTAAATAAATAAGCCCCTCCCTTGTAATGACATCACTAGAGCCTGTCTCTTTAAAAGCAGTGATTTTGTGGGCTGCCAGCACTATAGCCAGGACTGCAGAGTAACCAGGAGGTAATTACATATTTATTACACTTTTATTCCCTCAGGCTTTTCTGTGTTGGCTAGGGGAATGGGAGATTGAGGGCGCGTGCCTCAACTCCCTTCTCCTGCCAGCTCAGGAGACCTGTTTTGATATGTCACTGACCAGCAGCAATAATAATCTTGCATATTCCTACAATTTCTATTTAAGCCCTTAAAAGGTTTTTGTTGCTTTGGCAGTACTGCTTAGTTACGATTTTGTTTCATGCAGGGGCTCTGTGATAGGCTAGGCTCCTTTTTAAGCCCCTGCCACAAGCCTTTTTTATTTATAGCCCCTTGTCCCGATCAGAAGCATCATCTTGCTTCAATCGAGCTTTATTCCTTCGGCAGCTCCTATCGTTATGTGCTTCAGGAAAATCTGGCACTCACCCAGCGCCAACAAGGAGCTCTCTGATGACCACACTCTGTGGCTATTTATCTACAAGCATTTACTCCAAAAAGGACATCATCTTTTTGGTCGCACTCTGTGACCAGAGACAGTGCTCTCTCCTATGGAGCTGCATTCAATAAAATCAGCCACAAGGAGCGGCCGCAGCTCTTTTATCGGCACCTCCTGGGTGCTTCAATTTAAATTCATGCACATAAAATGTGCATAAATAACACACTTTAATAAGGAGCTCAACTTCTTACACTGGGCACTCTACCTTTGTTAAAGGGGCACCAGTGATTTTGAGTTCTTGGAGCATGTCATGCTCTTAAGCAATATCTCCGAGTCAGAAGATCACAGAACAGCACTATCAGTGCTGAAAGTACACAAACAGGGAAAAAGAAGGACAGAATTGTCAGGTTGGTCACCCTGACAAGAAAATAAGGACAGAAGAAAAAGAACAGATAATAGGACAGTGTGAGGGAAATGGGGGGGTGTGCATTTTGTATTCAGGGGAGCTTTTCCATACATAACAAGGGCTCCCTATTACAATGACCACACCTTGGACCTGGTATTCTCACTGGGTCTTAAGGTCAGAGACCTCGGGATTGATCAGGTCACTTGGTCTGATCACTATACAGTGAAATTCTCATTTGGGGTCCCCCTGATGGTCCCTCCCCTGTTGAGATGATCAGTTATCACCCTTTGAGGGGATTGCCCTCAGAGGGACTGATGGCGGTACTTGATTTTTCCCGTGTTAGTGCTGTTTGTGCGATTGGCTTGGGTGAAGCAGTGGCAGCCTATAATAAGTCTGTTTCTGGGGCACTCAATGCCATTGTATTGGTCTATATATGACCCAGGTCCTGTCGCCTGAGACCACCATGGTATGATGGGGCTCTCAAGGTGATGAAGACCATGGGTCAGAGGATGGAGCATTGCTGGTGTAGGACTCGGTCAGTGGAGGATAGACTGGCTTTGAGGAATCACTATGTTGATTATCAAATGGCAATCAACTGTAAGAAGGCAGAGTTCCTGTCCAGGGAGATTGCTACAGGGAAGAATAGACCAGCTCAGCTCTGTTGGACTGTAGACAGGCTTCTTCATCCAGTCTGTCTACAACTGAAAAGAGCATTTTCAGTAGCACTTTGCGAAGAGTTTGCTCTGTTCTTCTCTGACAAGGTATTCTCTATTCAGGCTGGGATCTCACCAGCGGGTCTAGATCAGGCCCACAGGTGGGGTCTGGGTGGAGCAGGGGCGCTCCTATTGTCTGGGTGGAGTTTTGGCCAGCGGAGGTGTCTGAGGTCTTCAAGGTGATTTCGAAGCTGCAGCCCACTTGTTGTGAACTGGGTCCTGGCCCGATGAGTTTCCTAGTGAGGAAGGCTATCAGTCCAGTGCCAGCCAGAATAGCCAGGTGTTTTCTTTCACAGGGGATCTTCCCTGATGCCTTGAAGGAGGCGTTATTGAAGCCCCCTCTGAAAAAAACATCTCTTGACCCTGACATCCTGGTGAATTATAGATCCATCTCCAACCACCCATTTTTAGGGAAGGTTGTTGAGAAGATAGTGGCTCTGCAGCTCGAGGAACACCTGGAGACCTTTGACATCTACAGTATGAGCCAGCACAGCACAGAGACAGCACTAGTCCGGGTACATAATGACCTTCTCAGCGCAAGAGATTGAGGGGATCGGTCAGTTCTCATTCTACTCAATCTGTTATCAGCATTTGATACCTTGGACCACACTGTGTTATTTGATTACCTTAGAGCAATAATTCTGAGACTTTGTCACAGTGAGCCTCCCCAAATTCATGGAAAAGATTTTGAGCCTCCCCAAAGACTGAAATAATATTGGGCCTCCCCAAAGAAAAATAACATACTGTACTTTGCGCGGTACACCATGAATAAACTGAAACCCCTTTGAGTACTCTGCTCACATTCAGTTCTTTGTCTTATACTGATGTGGAACCTTTGAAAAAGAGCTCATGTGCTCAAAGGTGTTATCTGAATAAAAAATAAGTAAAATAAACAAATATTATTATTGTTCAGCTTATTGTAACCCCCCCCAAACAGGCTAACCTACTTAACTCTTGCTATTTTCATTCTTGAACCATTGTTACTCCTTGTTGCAGTACCTTCATGGGTCAGACTACTTTCTCTGTTTCCTCTCTATATGAAATAACGTTCCTACATATTTTGCCTTTCCCCATCCTTCCCTGCTCCTAAGCAACTTCTTGGGGATTACTTTGCTCCTTCCTGCTATTGCTCTTAGCACTTCTATGCTCAACCCTTGTATCTGGGCTGTTCTGCCATGAGTTAACAAATTGATTAATTACCACCATTCATTATTAGCTTATTGTTCATATTTGTTAACACTATTGTTCGTTGTGTATTTCTTGATTGTTCTGCAGTTACCTTTTGAAATGTATTCACTCCCTACCCTTCCCCTGGTACACCTGAAATGAGCCTTGGCTCATTCACCTTCCCTTGTCACCTATTAGTAAATAAATACATAACGTTCACCTACTATTATCCTTTTTCACTTTACTTAATCTCTTCACACAAAATACATAAAACTCAAAATTTAAATACAGTACTTATTCAGACTTGCTTGAGCCTCCCCTGAAACAGGTTGGGGCCTCCCCAGGGAGGCTGGCCTCCCCATTTGAGAACCCCTGCCTTAGAGAATATTGTGGACTCACCAGTACTGTCATTGACTGGTTTGAGTCCTTTCTTTTGGGCAGGAGGCAGAGGGTGGTGATGGGGAATTTCTCCTCTTCCCAGATGCCCCTGACCTGTGGAGTTTCTCAAGGTTTCAGTCCTTTTGCTGATGTTTTTCATGGTGTACATGCTGCCCCTGGGAAGGTGCATCAGATAGTACAGTCTGGGCTTTCACTGCTATGCAGATGATACTCAGCTGTACATGTCTTTTGTATCAAGAACAAATTGTGCTGTTGAAGTGCTGAATAAATGCCTTGCAGAGATCCAGGATTGGATGAACTCTAACTGGTTGAGACTTAATCCAGACAAGACAGAAGCACCGGTGATTGAGCCGGGTTGTGGGCATGATGAGGAGGCCTCCTGGATGACAACAGGTTTGGTCCTGGGGTTGACCCCATTAATAGCACCCTCTAGGGTAAGAAATCTGGGTGTTGTCCTCAACGACAGGCTGACATTTGCAGCTCAGGTGTCAGCTGTTATTAAAAGTGTTTTTTACCATCTGAGGAACATCATCCAGATTAAACCCCTAATTCTGCTCGAAGACCTGACATCACTGGTGCATGCCTATGTAACATACAGACATGACTACTGTAATGCTCTTTACCTTGGGGTCAGTGGACGGAACCTCCGCCGTGCAGAATGCAGTGGCCAGGCTGCTGATGGAGCTGTCAAAGTCCTGTCATGTGACCTCAGTCCTGAAGGGTCTGCACTGGCTGCTGGTCAGGTACAGGATTCTCTTCAAGGTGGACTTGCCCACCTATAAGGCCCTATTCGGACTGGGCCCTGGCTACCTGTCACAACCTCCTTAATCCTGCCATCCCATCCCACTCCCTTCGTTCCTCCACTGAGGGCCTCCTGGTGATTCCCAGGACCAGGCTAAAAGCCTCAGGTGGTCACTCATTTGGGGTGGTCAGCCTGGTCCTCTGGAACTCAATGCCAAGATCTTTGAGGGAGGGACCTATTGTTGAGGCATTTAGGAGGGGCCTGAAGACTCACCTCTTCAGCCTAGCCTTTCCTGCTGTTTTTTAACTTATACAAATTTGTTAATTTTTTTTTTATACTTTCTTTTTATCCCTCCTTACTGTCTGTTAGCCCCCACTCCTTCAGACCTGACCATTCCCAGTGGACCCTCCCCACAGAGTCTGCCCCTAGAGTGTCAGGTGCACTTCTGTATCTGCCTTACCTTCCTCCTCCTAGAGTGCCTGCACACATTGGAGTCTACCTGCGGAAGGTGAACTGGGAGATTAGGTCGGTCGTCATCTAGGTGGCTGGTGGGGTATTTCCACATTTACTTCCCTGTTACGTCCCACTACCCCTGAGGACATCGGCACGCAGGACTTGACATCCAGGCAAGCAGAATGCTGGCGGACGTTGCCGTCAAGTGCCCACAATGTCTTCCCCTCCCAGATTCCGAAGAACCGCCTTGTGCCCTGATGTCCGTGCTTCCACAGACACTGGTGTGTCAGATGCGGAAAGCACCCTAGGACCACCCCTGGAGAAGGAGAGCATCTGTTGGTGCGCTCAATCCTCCTCCGCCCCTCTGACCCCGGCAGCCCGAGTCTGTTCCCAAACCTGGCCGCCAAGTGCAGTGCGAGGGTGTGTGGATCCCAGTGCCTCAACCTCAGTGCTACTGGGCCAGCAAATTGTTAATTTTTAAATTTGTTTATTTATTGATTGTTTATATATCAGCATGTTTTTACCACTATGTCAAATTTTTAACTGTACGGCACCCAGAGCCTCCGGGATTGGGCGCCAAACAAATAAAAAGTTACTTACTTACCCAAAGCCCATTGTTTTATTAAATATAACTGACATTGGGGGACCCAATCCCTGTGTCAACATTTACAGCCCCCACAGCAGTGTGGGACACTGAGAAGTCCACCTCCAGTGTCCTGAGATGGTTTATAAATGGTGCTTGGTACCTTTAATAAGAAACCATCCCCAGGCGTCTTTTTTTTAACCTGAAACAAAGAAAATGGTCCCTCATTGTTGCCGCTGACCCCCTCCCTCATCCCGACCCTCCCACTAAGCACCCACCTCCCCACACCCCCCTTACCCTGTGCTTACCAGCTGATGTTGAATTCTGTCATCTTCTGTGGACCGAGACATGTCTGCACTCTTCAAAGCCGAACCGCCAACTGAGGAATAAAGGTAAGTGCTGTAGAATGTATTTCAATGGTATTTTGAACTTATATTTTTAAACTTTACCATTTTTAGGAATTTTTTCACCAAATTTTTAACATGTCCTTTTTGGGACCCCACCTCATGGATACTGGCACTGTCATTTCATTAATTGGGCCTAGAAGGTGATTTTGCAATTGCTGCATGAAATCACCTTTTGAGAATAATAATGAAATTTCACCACAGTGTTCATGAGGTGGGGTCTAAAACCATCTGTTAATTTAATTAAAAAGTTAAATCCGTCTCGAGCATTCATTGAAATTTTTTTATGCATGCACATCACTTTGGTAATTTTCAATATTTTAACCCCAAATTTTCAGCTTAGCCATTTTTTCACACCACCTCATGAAAAGTACAGCTGTCATTTTTTTACATCCTGTCCAAAATGTGTTTTCGCACCTGTAATGCGGAATGGCGTTTTGGCACAGATTTGAAAATTTCACCTATGGGGTTTATAAGGCAGGGTCATAAGAAGACTAAATATGAAAAAATGCCAAAGGAATGACCATTCATTGCAATTTTGCTACGCACACTCATAACTTTGGAAATTTTAAATATTTTGACCCCAGGTTTTCCACATAGTCATCTTATTACCCAACCTCGAGTATATCACAACTGTCATTTTTCAAACTGTGCCTAAAATCTGTTTTCACACCTGTGGTGTGGAATGGCATTGCAGTTACACAGAATTATGTTTTGGTGGGGATTTGAAAATTTTCTGTACCAGTTACATGAGGTGGGGTAATATGGTGATTATGCCGAATATTTAGTTACTGTTGTCCTATAAATAGATGTGCAGGGCTCGGGTGGCCCTGTGCTTACACAGTTACATATATACAGTACGCATCTATGGAGGGATGGGATCCCACAATAACATAAGGGTACTATTATATGTAACCCCCTAAAGGGGGGGGCTTACCTTGACTATCTCCCTAGGCTCTAGTAATGCCCACCGCCTGGCTGATGTCCAGAAAGAGAAAGCAATTCCAGGTACAGTAGTGTTGTGATGCTGTCCTGTGTGAGTGTGAAGAGCTAAGCTGCCATGCTATCTTTTTAAGAGATCCAGTTCTGTGTATAATGTACATAGCCTGGGCTGGGTCCGAGTAAATTAAGGCTTGCAACCAGCCAGGCATGACTTTAATGGACTCCCTTTAGCAGTCGCTCAGTAGTGCTAATGGAGCCCTTCACAGCACTGTAAATGTTTAACATAGAAACAAAGACTTTGATGGCAGATAAGGACTGCTTGGCCCACCTAGTCTGCCCATTTCCCTACCTACAGGATAAGCTGCAGATCCTAGTTAACCAATAGCCTATTTCTTCCTACCCCCCACAAGAATTGCCTTATGTCTGGCCCATGCATTCTTGAATTCTTCCATAGTTTTAGACCCCACAACCTCCTCAGGAAGGCTGTTCCATGCGTCCACCACCCTCTCTGTGAAAAAATACTTCCTCACATTGCCCCTGAGCTGTCCCCCCTATATCTTCAAATTGTGTCTCCTTGTTCTTGCACATCTCTTTTTCTGAAAGATGCTACCCTCTTGGACTTTGTTGATTCCATTGAGGTACTTAAAAGTTTCTATCATGTCCCCCCTCTCCCTCCTTTCCTCAAGGGTATACATATTAAATTCCTTTAGTATCTCCTCGTAAGGCTTCTCTTGCAGACCCTGCACCATTTTAGTTGCCCTCTTCTGGACTGCCTCCATCCTGTCTATGTCCTTGAGGAGACGGGGTCTCCAGAACTGGATGCAGTACTCCAGATGGGGTCTCGCTAACTGTCTGTACAGAGGGATAACAACTTCCTGTTTTCTGCTGGTGATGCCTCTCCCTATACATCCCAGTATCTCCCCAGCCTCCTACTGCCCTCTCACATTGCTTGCCAAACTTAGGTCATCTGATATGATTACCCCCAGGTCCTTTTACATTTTTGTTGTTGTTACTACATCCCCCCTCACTGTGTAATCTTCCCCTGGGTTTTTGTTTCCCAGGTGCATTATTTTGCACTTCTTTGCATTGAATCCAAGCTGCCATACTTCTGACCATTCCCCCAACCTTGCCAAGTCCCTTCTCATCCCTTCCATGCCTCCTTGTGTATCAACCCTGTTGCAGATCTTTGTGTCATCTGCAAAAAGGCATACTTTTCCTTCCAGTCCCTCTGAAACATCACTTATAAAGACATTAAAACGGACTGGACACAGTACTGAACCCTGTGGTACCCCACTAGTAACCCCTCTTTCTTCAGGGTGGACTCCACTTACAATTACCTTCTGTGTACTGTTGTCCAGCCAATGTTTTACCCAGGCTACCAACCTGGGACCCACTCCCAGGCTGGTTAATTTGTTCATTAATCTTTTGTGTGGGACTGTGTCAAATGCCTTGCTAAAGTCTAGGTAGGCCATGTGCACAGCCCCTCCCTGGTCTAATACTTTGGTCACCCAGTCAAAGAAATCAATTAGATTCATCTAACATGACCTTCCCGCTGTGAACCCATGCTGTCTTGGGTCCTGTGCCCCACTGGCCTCTAGGTACTCAAAGTTCTTTCCTTTAGAAGTGATTCTGACACTTTCCCTACCACTGAGGTCAAACTGACAGGTCTGTAGTTTCCTGCCTCTGTCTTGCGCCCACTTTTGTGAAGGGGAATCACATCCGCCTTCCTCCAGTCTTCAGGTACCACACCATCCTCCCATGATTTATTAAAAATGGTAGTCAGTGGTGTCACTAGTTTTCCCCTTAATTCTTTTAGAATTCTAAAATGAATTCCGTCAGGCCCCATTGCTGCGCCCACCTTCAGTTTTAGGAGTTCTTTCAGAACCCTTTCTTCTGTGAAAGGACTGGGATCAAACCCCCTATCCAGAGTACTTCTGTTAATTGGATTAGGTACCTCCCCCTCCTCCTCTTTTGTGAATACTGAGCAGAAGTATTCATTCAGTATCCCTGCTTTTTCACTGTCCCTCTCTGCCCACCTACAGTCCATTCTATTCAGCCTATCCCTCCCTTTGTCTTTCTACGCTCCCTGATGTACCTATAAAAGGTTTTATCTCCCTTCTTAACTGAGTTGGCTATCATTTCCTCAGTTAGGGCTTTGCTATTCTGACTTCCCTCCCTGCTTCCTTCTGCCTTAACTGGTGCAGTTCTCTGTCCTGCTCCTTCTGTGTTTCCTTATACTTCCTAAATGCTGTCTTTTTCTCCCTAACCTTCCCGGCCACCTCTTTTGAGAACCATAGTGGCTTTTTCTTTCATTTTGATTTGTTTATTTGCTTCACACAAAGGCTTGTTGCCTCTGTGATGGTAGTTTTGATGTTTCCCAATTGTTGCTCCACCCCTCCTTCTAGCCTGTTTGCTAGTGCGTTTCCAAGGCACTCTCCCATCTTGCCAAAGTCAGCCCTCCTGAAGTCCAGTACCCTCACTTTTGAATGGCTTGACTCTGTAGCTGAGTTTATCCTGAACCACACTGTTTGGTGGTCACTTGTTCCCAGATGGCTACCCATTTCTAGATCTGAGATCCTCTCACTGTCCACATTTGAGAGTATGAGGTCTAAGATTGCTCCCTCATGAGTGGGTTCTAAAACTAGCTGTATGAGACATGCCACCTGTAGAGCATTGAGAATGGCCCTGCTTTTGGATGTGGCTGCAGCAAAGGCGCTCCAGTTAACATCTGGTATATTGATGTCCCCCATCAACAATATCTCCCCTTTCTCTGTCATCTTAAGGATGCCTTCTATCATATCCTTGTCCATTCCCTCCCCCTGGGATGGAGGTCTGTATACAACCCCTGTGCGGATTGTGGTGCCATTTCCAGTCTCTAAGGTGAAACACAGTGCCTCCTCTCCTCCCTGTTTACTCTTTTGTTCTTTTGCTTTTATCCCTTCCCTTACATAGACAGCTACTTCCTCCCCTCTCCTCCCCTCCCTGTCTCTCCTGTAGGTTTTATACCCTGGTATGTTAACATCCCAGTCATGGGTCTCTGTGTACCATGTTTCTGTTATTTCTAAATCTGTACTGTTGCTGTATAAATGAGTTGTTTATCTTACCTATTTATTCCTCCACTACAGGAGCTGTCATGTTTGGTCCTGGAATCTGTGTTTGGACCAGTTGGAACCAAGGGGTCCTCAGGGGTCCTAATTACAGTGACTTGTGGGATAAACTGTGAACTTTCTTGTTGGTGTAAATTAACCAATGAGGGCTCTCAGACTGAGATTGACAGTTCATGAAAGGTAGCCAACCGGAATACAGAGATCCTGGTCTTCTGTGCAGACAGTTGTTGAACAGTGTTTTTTTGAGTCCAGCTCAAGCTCTCAAGCTGAAAGGAGCAAGTGCATAGCTGTAGTCAGCAGTGAAGTCCAGCTCGAGCTCTCAAACTGAGAGGAGCAAGTGTGTAGTTGCAGTCAGCAGTGAAGTTAAACTTGAGCCACCGAGAAGGAAGCAGCCTGCGTGTGGGCTGAGAGGAACCACAGGAGAAAGGCCTGTTTTGCTTCCCTGCAGAACTCATAAGCAGCAGTCTGCCTAAAAGCAGAAAAATAGTGAATCAGCTTAAGCTATGTGGGAATCAGGAGCTTGTGTGGCAAGCTGGGGTGGGTTGTGGGGAATTTGTTATGTTTTGCCACCCTGCTAGACTCAAACTGCTGAAACGCAGAATTGAAGAAGCAATTCTTTTCTGCCCTGACCAAGCTCAGAAACTTTAAAACTGGAGCAAATGTTTTGCCTGAAGAGAGGGCATCTGAGAGAGAACTGTGACAGGATTTCTCAATTTAATGACTCCAGTGCCAGTTTGGAGCTGTTGAATGTTGTGTTTGTCTCTTACCCCATTTGGGAAGAAAGGAGATCAGTTACCAGTTGTTTCTGCTTGCTCCTTAAGCCAGCCTGTTAGCTGCAGGCTAAGAGACTCTGGAAATCTGAATACCAAGCTGAACTTCATGCATTGGGCCTGTTCCACCTGGGCCCAAAAGACTGTTCCTGCATCCGGTTCAGTATCTGCCTGGCTAGAAACCAGCCTTGGGGAGTCAGCCCCTGCGAAGATGCATGTCGCAGGTTACGGTCACCTACAGGGAAAGGCAGTGAAGAGGAGCTGAGTCATGTCAGCCTCAGTCCTCACCATCAGCCGGGAAAGCCAACAGATCCACGGTGTCATTATCCATTTCTTTAACTGGTCTGGGTGGAGTGAGTACCAGCAGGGTAGCCCCCTGCAACAATCAGATAAATGCTCTGTGTCACCTAATTTGCTTTATAATTTCTTGTTGGGTTCTAACTGTGTTTACAGGTCATCTGGCCTGGGATTACAGATATTTCACTGTTGGCAAGGGTTTCCATTTGTTTAATAACACCCTTCTTCCCATCAAGAGCAGCAACCAGCTGCAACGCTGTCCTACCCATGGCAACGCTTCAGGCCTGCACCTAAATTCCACTCTGGGTACCCAGCAGCTGTGAAACTGAATGATTCAGGGACAGATTAACTGCTCATTATTTATTATTTGGTTAATGTTCAATTACAATATTACAAGAATCAGCCTAAATTCATGCCACTATCCTGTTCAAGCCCTCTTAATGTAACCCCTTGGTGGCACTATCCCAAAGGCTACTACCTCTGCCTGCGTAGCTAGCAGCAGGTTAAGGGGTCTGAGTTATGAAACGGGTGTCTCCACCTGGTCAGGGTTGGTAGTGGTCAAACTAACCTGGGCACAGCCTTTCAGGACACTGTAACCCCCCCTCTTTCCCTTCTAGTGGCATGAGCAATATACGATAATCACTTTCACAGTACCCCTTGTGCACCATACCAGTACCCACACTGTTTGCACTTACCACCAGGGCTGGTTCCTCTGGCTCGACCCTAGGAACCCCCTGTAAAACAAGGTTATGCACAGTAAATAGCAACAGTACAGTATTCCTGGCACAAACTGGAACCACAGACAGGTTAAATACAGCAAAAAAGTCAGATCTGATTTATTTGGGGGACTTGAACAAGGAAGGAGTGTAATCAGGTTGATTGGCTTAAAGGCTATATTAATTAAACAGTTATGCATGCGCTTTAAGTCCCCACACAGTCACACACTCTGGGTACCCAGGTAGGAAAGTGGTTGGCTAGCCAGGAACGTTGCAGCTGGTTGGGGCCCTGTGATGGAAGAAAGCAACATGCACAACACACACTACTTGTAATCCGGAGCCAGAGGGCTCAGTTCATGAAAGAAAAAGCAACAAGACAATCAGATGACAACACTTTAGATTTAGGTGTTGTTGCAGGGAGCTACCCTGATTTTTATTCATGATACCCAATACTGGACACAGGCAGGATGAAATGGAGACGAGCTGGAGTGCCTGGAGAAGCGGGGCCCACATGGATCGCCGAGGCGTCGTTCCTGTTCAAGTGTTGAGCAGGGGGCTGATCCCCAGGCAGGTCTCTCATCAATGGCTTTCTCTGTGCAGCGGGTAGTCAGGCTGGGCCAGTGTGGCAAGGCCCAGGCCCAAAGGAGATGATTTTGAATTCAGTCCGTGGGGCTGGATGCAGCTTCCAGCAGACAGAATACAGTTCAAACCACAGTGGGGAACCAAATCACGACCCACTAGCAGCACACAGCACATTTACATGTAAGGAAATTCTAATGCAGCTTCCAGCAAGCAGAATACAATTCAAACCACAGTTGGGAAACAAATCACGACCCACTATAAGCACGCAACACATTCACATATAAGGAAATTCCACTGTACCAGGCAAAAGGCTCTCCGTTCGCAATTACAGAGTCTCTGCACAATCTGGGAGTTCAGAGGTGGTTGGAAGTCCAGAAAGGCCAATCACATTCAGCAAATCTTCGGTCTTCTTCAGGTAGGAGCCTGGTCACAATTTAGTGGCTTACTTCGCTCTCCATGTTTGGATTCAGTCTGAAAAGGGCACAAGTTCCCTCTCAGGACAGCAGGCTGGCATGCAGGCCTTTCTACAGTTCTCCCACGCAAATCTATGCCAGGGCTGCTGCTTGAATCATTCAAGCTGTTATCTCTTCACTTCCCAGCTCAGAACTGAAACTAGCTGTAAGCAGCTTGGGAATTTCCCCAAGATCCAAAAGGTTCGGTTGGCTGATCTGTCTGTCGGTCACAACAAGAGCTCCCCCTCCAGGTTATTTTAGGTTCCAAAATGCGAAAACTACAATTCCTACAAGTTTTGACCCCCACCAAGACCCTGTAGGCAGGCTTCATTTTAGAGTCCTAAATGTACTGATTGGCCCATTTCAGCAGTCCAGGACCAAGATGATGGAAACAAACAGAACTGTCCATGCTGCAAAAAAAGGCAGGTTAGAACAAACTGCAATATTATTACTACTCTAACAAATGATCAGCAAACAAGCACATCTTCTAACAGAGCTCACTTTTAGATTAATTATGACTGCAATCCAGGCAGCTCTTAAAGAGACAGTACACAGAAGCTATATAGGCACTCTCTGGCAATCACATTTAAACTGCAAAAACGCAGGACACCAGCCTGGTCGTGAGCATTGAGACAAGCTTAAGGAAGACTTTTTGGGAACCCCCATTTGTAGGGGGGTTACACCCTTCCCTGCCTGGAGAAAACTTGGTGTCCCCGTCAAGTCTGTACCATCACAATATCAAAAATGCAATATAAGCAAGACATATATATATATATATATATATATATATATATCATTAGCTTGTTACATTACTATACCTTTCACTATACTTCACATTACTACATCCATATTGGCAATACTTATGAATTTTTCATACAAGTATTACTGTTTCATTTAATAACTTCTTGTACAATAAACAATGTAAGAGGGGGCCCTTCCCTATCAGCTAACTTGGGGCTGGATGGGGCAGGGGCACCATGATGAGAGGGAAGAACAAGTAACCTGGAGTTGGCCATCAAGCTCAATTTGGGCAGTGAGCTTGGCAAAACATAAACCCCTTTGTGAACCACACTGAGAGGCAAATCTACTGGCCTCCAAGGGGAATCATAATTAAAGCATAGCACTGGCTTGACAGCTCAGCCAGTCTTTCTGGGGGGAGCAGCCACAATCTCTGTACTTTCAGCACTAACTTTGGAGCTTTCATCACTTGTGAGGGGTGCCTCTGCATTGATAGGAATGTCCAAACTTGGAGCATTGTCAGCTCCTTGCTCTGTAGGCTCTGTTTCCACAACACTTTGCTCATTATCTTCTGATGGAGGCCCAGGTTGCTCATTTTGAGGAGGCTCTGGCACAATTAGGCTTTGCCGCACTGAAGGGGGTCTGTCAACACTCTCACATTGTTCTTCAAGTTCTGGTGTGTCACCAGAGAGACTCCGCCCGTCAGCCCCTTCTTCAGGCAATTCACACAGTTCCACAAAACACAGAGAGTCCCAAAACCTCAGACGTAGTACTTTGCACTTCACTTTCAGGGAGCATTGGCTCCAAGGACAAAGCTGGGGGTTAGGCAGTCCAGAAGGCCCAGCTTCATCTCCACAATTAGTCATAGGGTTACCTTGAAACAGCTGACTCAATTCTTAGGAGGGATAATAGGCATTGTCACATTCACTCTTGTCAGAGGTGGACAGACAGTCACTATCATTCTGGGCCTGCTGCGGGGGAAACCTTAAATCTGTAACTACTGGGGTCAGTTGACCCTGTCTCTTTTTTGCAGCATCATGAGTCACTGGCCTAGGGGAATCAATCTCTGATGGTTCAGCCTCAATTATGACTTGGCCGATAGGTAGCAAGTGGTTACAGTGCACGGTCTTGACAGCTTTGGAGTTATTCTCTGGGCACACATTGTACACTGGTAAATCATTCAACTTTCCAACTACTACATGGGGAAGATGGTGCCACCTATCAGCAATTTTGTGTTTGTCATACAGCCCCAAATTGCATAACAACACATGGTCTCCAGGCCAAAGCTCTTGAGCCTTTACTTTTTATGTTGGCATGCTTGCGCTGCCAACATCTTGCAGTAGTGCAGATTTGGAGGTGTGGTCACTGTTGGGCGAATGCAGGGGACGCATCAGTAGGTGCGTCCCTCATTCCCCAATCAGCCTGCATGCCGGCGCCACACCATACATACATAATGTGGCAAGCACATCCAAGGAAAGGTCCGCTGTAATCCGAGCAAAGCTCGTCAGACACAGCAGACCTCCCGACGTGCTCGGCCACAGTGTAAACATGGCGGCCGCCCAACTGCCGACTTCGGGGGTGCCCAATCCTCCTGCCAGCGTACCGTGGCCCCAATGTATGTGCCAATGGTGGAGTTCACTCCCCATCAGCATAAAGCACTCCCTCCCCATTTGTTATATGTTGAGGGGGTGCCCAATCCCTCTTGGCTCTTGCCCCCCCACTTTCCTTGTGTGCCCATGGGGGTGCCCAATCCCCATTGGCATAAATTAACACCCCCTTTTGTTGTGTGACGATGAGGCTGCCCAATCCCTCATCGGCTGCAGCACCCCCCCAAACAGTTAGGTGGCACACTGGGAGCCCACCCCAGTGTGCCAAATGCCCTGAGGAAAAAAACCATCCCACAATGTTTTTAACCTTGTAACACAAAATGGTCCCTCGTAGTCTCCTCCCACAACCGCACCCACCCTCTGTACACCTGCCTCCCCACCCCTCACCCCATACTTACCTGTGGAGTCTGGTGCGACGATCTTCGGTGGACTGGGAACACGTCTGCACTCTTCAAAGCTGACCGCAAACTGAGGAAGTGCTGGTAAGCTGTATAATGGAATAAATAGGGGGGTTTCAACTTTAATGCATATCTCAGGCATTTTTTGGAATTTTGGCACTAAATTTTCAAAATAGGGTTTCTGGGACCCCTCCTCATGAATTATTGCACTGTTATGGTGTTATTTGGTCCCGAAAGGTGATTTCCCAGTCACTGTGTGGAATCACATTTCGGGAGTGAAGAACGATAAGACCGTGCCAGTCTTATGAGGGGCTCTCAAAAGCCTATGTTTGCAAATTTGGTGGAAAAATAAAAATGACTTTTATAACTTGTGTTGCATAATTACTCATACGCTCGTAATCTAGCGAATGCTAAAATTTTCACACCACATGTTCAGCATTGGTATTTTTCCACACCTTCTTGTGAACTGTACAGCTGTCATTTTTCACATCCAGCCTGAAATGTGTTTTCGCACTTCCAGCACAGAATAGCGCGGCCGATGTGGGAAATCAGTGTTTGGGATAAATTACAAAAATGACAGTTACACTGTTCATGAGCAGAAGTCCTAAAATGCCTATGCTGAAAATTTAGTGACGATACTCCATAACATGACTGTGTTACGAGCAGGCGTTACGCAGTTTGGTTTGCACACATGCTCGTAGGTTCAAGAATTTATAATATTTTCACTCCAGATTTTCAACATTGCCATTGTTCTGCACCTCCTTATGAACAGTACAGCTGTCATTTTTCAAATCCTGACCAAAATGTGTTTTTGCAGTTCCGGCGCAGAATAGCCAGTATCAGTGGCTCAGTAGGTAGCACACTTGCCTCTGAGGTCAGAAGATCAGAGGGCTGTGGGTTCAGTTCCCACATCTGGCACTTGGGTTTATATCCCAGTACTGACACTGTAGTGCAGCATGAGAGGGGTGCTGCACTTCTGAGGTGCCGTCTTTTGGATGAGACGTTAAACCGAGATCCCATCTGCCTGGATTGGTGGTAGTTCAGGTGGATGTTAAAGATCCCATAACCTTATCGAAAAAGAGTAGGGAATTTCCCGGTGCCTAGCCAAATTTTCCTCATTCACTAAAATACCACCAACAGCTTAATCTGGTTCGAGGTCAGTTGGCATTCATCTGTATCCCCCTCCCCCGGGACGTGCCTGAAAATAGGCAAGATTTGTCTAGTGCACTTACCCAGTCAACAAAAACTAAAAAAAAAATAAAAAAATAGCGCGGTTGATGTGGAAAGTCCGTGTTCAAGACACATTATGAAAATGACAGTGACACTGTTCATTAGCAGAGGTCCTAAAATGCCAATGTTGAAAATTTGGGGCGGAAAGTCCATAAAATTAGTGTTTTACGAGTGTGCGTTGCGCAGTTTGTATGCTCGTGACTTCGTGCATTTGTAATATTTTCACTCATTGGCATTTTCCCACACCTCCTTATGAACAGTACAGCTGTCATTTTACATATCCTGGCTGAAATGTGTTTTTGCACATCCGACGCAGAATTGCACGGTCGCTGTGCAAAATCAGTTTTTGGGGCAGTTTGAGGAAATGGTGATGACACTGTTCATGAGCAGAGGTCCTAAAATGCCTATGTTGAAAATGACTGTGCTGCAAGCGTGCGTTGCGCAGTTTCCACGCTGTCTTGTAACTTTGTAAATTTGCAATATTTTCATGCCAGATTTTCACCACTGGCATTTGTGCACACCTCATCAACAGTATAGCTGCCATTTTTCACAGCCTGCCCAAAATGCGTTTCTGCAACTGTGGTGCACAATGGCATGCTCGCTGTGGGAAATCACCTTTTGGGACACATTAACAAAATCACAGCTCCACTGTTCATGTGGGGAGGTTCCAAAATACCTATGTTGAAAATGTGCTTAAAAATCTCCCACAAATAATTGGGTTGCGGACGTCTGTTTCACAGTTTGTATGCATGTTCATTGCTTCACCAATATTTCATATTGCCACTCCAGATTTTCAACGTTGCCATTTTTTACGCCTCCTCATGAACAATACAGTTGTCATTCTCCACATCCTGCCCAAAACTGTGTTTTCGTCCCTCTGTCGCTAGATGGCACAGCCGCTGTGCAAAGCCGCATTTCAACTAACAAAGTGATTGTGGCACATTTCATGATGTGGCCTGACAAACAGCCCATGTTGAAAATGTGGAATGAAACTACCACTACACGCCTATGGTGTTAGGGTTTCCAACTGTAGCACCTCACCCGGTACAAACTGACAGGCATCAGGGCTGTGACTTGGGATCATCGGATGTAATGCTCATGCCATTCCACTCCCCATGCCCACCCTGCACCACTGACAGGCATCCTGGTGTGTCTTGCACTGTTTGGCCACAAACTTCACCCCACGCTCCTATTCTGCACCCATGTCAGCATATTTCCTTATGGAATGGGGTAAGTATAATGCCCAAAGACCCCAAAGCACACCACGACACTTGCCAGTGTCTACAGGGTAGGGTGAGGTACAATGGCATGAGCATTACAGTGATGACAGCTTTCCCAATGCCTTCGTTCTCTCACAGGGTGGGGTGGGGTTGGCGCACTTCAATACTTCACTGCCATTCCTCTTATGCATCTCTAGCTCCGCACTGCCAATGCCAGCGTGACAACATTCGGCATTGAAAATGCTTGTTTATCATGCCTCTTTGTTGGCGAGATTTCTTTTGGCAACCATTGTCTGGGCCAGCTGATAGGCATGGTTCAATTGAGCTTTCAGTTTCTGTACATACTGTAGGTAATTTTCGTCTCGGACCCCATCTGGAGAGACCCCAAAGCAGACATCAACGGGCAGTCAGGCCTCCCTCCCAAACATGAGGCAACAGGGGGAGAATCCAGTAGCCTAATTTTTTGTGCAATTGTATGCATGGACCAAGGTGCTAATCTGCTGGCTCCACTTAGGCTTGTCTTTGGGATGGAGGGTGCCCATCTTGTCTAGAAGGGTGCAGTTAAAATGTTCTGGTTGAGGGTCCCCCTGTGGGTGATAAGGGGTGGTTCTTGACTTCCACACCCCTCCAAAGAGAGAGCATTACTTTGATTAACTGACTTTGAAAATCTCTGCCTTGGTCAGTGTGGATCTCAGGGTTTTAAATAATTGATTAGCAGTTTTTTTCTTGGGACTATACTAACTGTACAGAAAGTATTTATATAGATTTTCTAGAAGTGCTGTGTTTGTTAAACACAATGAGGCTAGAGCTATACATTTTCACAAAGATTTAGCACTTTTATGAGCAAAATGCTGATCAATTTTTAGAGTTAAAAAAATCCCTGGGATCCGCTGAGGGGCACCATAGTGGATGAAGAAATTTTCCGCTAGCACCTTGGCCACGGTAGAGGCCTTTTGATCTTTAGTTAGAAAAGCTTGCACATACCATGTGAAACCACTAACACGTTGCCAATATTCCACTGATCAGGTTCTAAACACAAGAAGTCTATGCAGACCAGTTCCATGGGGGTGCTGGTAGTAATATTGACAAGGGGAGCAGCTCTCTAAATCAGGGCTTTCCTTTGCAGGCAATGACTGCAGGTCTTTACATGGTGCTCAACATTGGCCCCCATCTTGGGCCAGTAGAATCGAGATTGTACCAAGTCGAGAGTTCTGTCAATACCAAGGTGCCCCATGTGGTTGTGGAGGGACCTTAGTACCAAATCTTTAAAGGCCGTGGGCAGGACCAGTTGCTTCCTGTCTACTTGACCGTCATGATCCACTGTCTCTCTGTACAACAACTGATTGAGTAGCTTCAACCTGAGGCCTTCTTTAAAATGATAGAGCAGTTCACAAGTCAGGGGAGCGCAACTTGGACACATCCTTCCCTGCACACAGGGCATGAAGTGCAGGCTGAATCATAGGATCTTGGGAGTGAGCCCACTAAATGCTATCATTGTCAAATTAAGGTAGTGCACTAATATCTTGAGCAGAAAAGTGGCAGTAGGCAGCCGGTATGCAGGTATCAGGAGGGCCCAAGCAATCTACTAAACAGTCCACTGTGTCCGCAGACATCTGTTCATCTTGGTCAAATTTTTGGCACAAGGCTTGGATGTCAGGTTCAGACAGCCTGACCCAATCAATCTTGGAAACTGGCCTTTGTGACAAGGCATTAGCATCAATATGGTTCAGTCCTGGCCTGTATTCAATAGCATAATCATAGGTTGATAAGGTGGAGAGCCACTGGTGCCCAGTAGTGTCTAACTTAGCTGAAGTCTATACACAGGGTAATGGGTTATTGTCGGTCTTCACCAATATCTTTGTCCCACAAAGGTATTCATGAAACTGGTCGATGATGGCCCATTTTAGTGCAAGGAACTCCAGCTTGTGCACAGGGTAGTTTCACTCTGACAGGGTCAAACTCCTACTGGTGAAGGCCGCTTGTCTCAAACCATCCTCATGGGCTTGATACAGCACAGCTTCTAGACCCTGCAGACTGGCGTCTGTATGCAGAACATAGGGCTTGGTGGGGTCAGCATAGGTGAGGATGGGGGCGTGGGTGAGTTCTTATATGACTTCGTGAAAGGCTGCTTCACATTCAAGTGTCCAGCAGGGCGCAAAAAGTTCACCTGTGCAGAAGTACACTTTCTCTGGTTCTTTGATGGCCCCTTTTTTAAATTTATGGTTGGTAGGAGGGTACCACTGGGTAATATTCAAGAGCGGGTGAATCACCTTTGAATAGTCTTTTATGAACCTGTGGCAGTAGCCACAGAACCCAGAAAACATTATAGCTCTTTCAAATTATGGGGCTGGGGCCAAGTAGTCAGTGATTCAACCTTACTGGGATCAGTCTATCCCTTCTGCAGATAATATGTGCCCTACATGCTTCACGGAGGTCTGAAAAAACTGGCACTTGTCAATGGACAGCTGGAGGCCAAAGTCTTCCAATCAGTCTAGGACTTTAAACAGTCGGTTCTCATGCTCCTCTAATGTGCACCCAAACACAATGACATTGTCTGGGTACACTAGACATTCCAGCAAGTTCATATCTCCCACCGCACCTTCCATCAGTCGCTGAAAGGTGGCCAGGGCACCTGAAATCCCCTGTGGCATTCTCAGGAATTTTAAGAACCCCAAAGGACAGATGAAGGCTGTGTTCTCACGGTCCTCTGGGGCCATCGGGATCTGGTAGTATCCGCTGCGAAGATCCAGTACTGAAAACCATTTGCTCCCATTCAAACAATCTAGGGCATGGGGATGGTCTGCTGGTTCAGGGTTCGATAATCAGCACACATCCTTATCAACCCTTTCTTCTTATGCACAATCACAATGGGAGAGGCATATGGGCTCCTTGATTCTTGTATCACACCAGCAGCGAGCATTTCTTGCAGGTGTCTCCTCACATCATCTATGTCTGCTGGGGCGAGACGTCGGGATCTCTCTCTCGTAATGGCTGGTCATCATGCAGGCATATGTGATGCTCTGCACCCTGGACACACCCCATGCCCCATTCTTTTAATGAAAACACTTGGTCCCTCTGAGCGAGTTTCTTGCTAATTCTTGCCTTCCATTCAGCTGGCAACGGGGAGTCACCAAAGTCAAATAAGTCCGGGGTCACTCTCTCTCCTTCTCGCCAGAGCACTTGTTGCTGGGCAATACGGTAGTGTCAGTGCAGTGTACTGTAGCTAGGGTGCACCCTCTGTTCACCCAAATCTTCCGATCTGACACATTCTGAATCTGGACCAACACTCGTCGTGCATAGGCGTGGACACAAGCAGGCAAGATGCTGGGTTTGACCAATAATGCCGCTGGCAACTTTCCATCTCCTGGTGCATTCAACATTAATATTTTGTTCTTTACATTTCTCTTTAGGTGGACTTCTCCATGGATTGTGTACTGGGTGTTGGGGGCCAATACCAAGGATTCAGGTTCCTTTTTCCGCACTATCCCCACTGGCTCATCTGGGTCCACTTCATCGGGTCTCTGTTGCCAGTCATAAGCCCTTTTTACTAAGGCTGGAATTCCAGTCAGCTTCCCTTTTTTCTCATGGCAGAGTTGTGCTAGTCTCCCAAACGTGTGAGCGTTTGTTCCAATTAACAGGGGAAGCCCATCATACAGTCCAGTGGGGGGACACACTAGGGCCAGTGTCTCTACTTGCTCCTCTACACCAGTGACAGTTGCAGGAAAAGACAACCAGAGGCGGGCATATCCTAGATAGGGATAAGGCTTGTCACTCAGCCCCCACACATGTAGGCCTTCCAGGGATTGTAACAGCACATCAGATAAGTGTTTGTCATACCAGTCTTGAAACACAATGGTCATTTGCAACCCACTGTAAAGCACAGCCCGTGAAGGAATACCATTCACAGCCACAGTAGTCTCCATTGAAGGGCCCACTATCTTGGACCAGTCTGGAGTGACAGTAGCAGGGGCCGGTAGAGACGACTTAGCCACAAAGAAGTTGGAGTTGGGATTTCCTGAGCCTTCACTGCGGTCATTTTCCAGCACCCCTCAGCCATGGTTTCGCTTTCCGGAGCTCCCCTTGAAGTCTGTATACAACCTTATCTAAGTCTTTTGGGGACTGGCATTCTTTCTTCATTTGCCCCTCCTTCCCACAATTATGACAGAGTATGCTTTCTAGAGTCTGGTATGGCCATGGCATCACATTGGGTGCTGAGGTGGGGGTACCACCAACAGAAAATCATGATTCAACCTCTGTCTGGTGTGTGGTGAGCATGGGGAGATGCCTCAGTAATTCCCTCACTTACATAGTCAATTCATCAATCTTTGAGCTGTTGTCAACAGGGGATGCCTGGGAGTGTACCCCCACCCCCATAGAGGACACAATCTGAGAGGGGTTTGGGCCCACTGTATCTCTGGAATGGGCTTGTAGGGAAATGGTAGCCCTCATTTCTCGGACCTCTTGCAGTATCTTGCCCCAGGACAGAGCGTCCTTGCTAGCTTCCTAATGTTCAACTAGCACTGTATTTCGCCCCTGAGCATCACTCACATGTGCATCCTTGGTCACCTGGGCAGCAGCAACAGCAGATACAGGAGGGCCCCCCCAACGTGGTTGCCTCCTCTCAATCCTCTTAATTTCCTTCATCAGTCTGTCATAGGTAGGAGGCGCATCCAACCGAGCAGCAAGGCGTAGTTGGAGCAGCAATAATTCAGAGAATGGGGCTGACTTGAGAAGTTGGTCCAACCTATTCCGATCTAACCTAGCTGGGGCCATGCCACCTTTCTTTAGGCATTCCTGTAGCACCACTTTGAGTCGAGGCACATACACGGATAAGGGCTCCCCGGGTATTGCTGAATATTTTTGACCCTACCCCACCCCACCGGTCCTCATCCAAATTGGGACTCCCATATAAATTTTCCAATGCATTCAAAATATCTTGAGTTGTTGCTTCTGGATTACTAGCAAGTTTAGCATGGATAGTAAGTTGGGCAGGGCCTCTGAGGCTTTCAACCACCCTTCTCTTCTTCTCTGGTTCGGGGCATTGCCATTCTCGGATTTCAGGGGCAACATAGTCTATCCAAGTCTTCCAATTGTCCTCCCCCTGGGGTGTGGGAAGGGTACCTGAAAACCTCCTCAGCCAGCGATACAAGTTGTGACTAATGGCGGGTACAGATATAGGGACCAGCATTGGCATGGGCACAGAAGGCGGGGCAGTATCAGGTGCTGGAGTGGGAGAGGGTGTTGGGGAAGAAACACCCCCAGGTGGCAGGAATAGTTTCTTAAAGTCCTCTATGGCTTTCCTTCCTCCAGGAACAACTTAGCAAATTTCTCATCAAAAGTCTCAGATAATAGTGGGAGCTCATCCTCCCCAGGGTCTTTACTGTCTTTTGTTATCACTCTCCAGGTGGCTAGGACCCCTTCTGAGGCAATAATCTGTGGCACTTTAGAGCTGTCCACGAGGTCACTACACTCTACCAAGGCTATGAAAGTTTGGGCGATCAAATCAGCCTGTTGACCCACCGCCACAGGCTTTTTTAAACATTCAACTTTGGAGAGTGCTCCTTCTACAGTGTCCTTACTGGTACCCAGGGGAATATCCAGTATAAGCAGGGCATTTTGGGGGTCGCTCTCCTGCCCAGTACACCACCCCACTAACTGGTGTACAACCATTTCTACTGGGGTAACCATTAATCTTTAACAATAATTCATAATTTTTGGCCACTAGAAGGCACAAAATCCCAGCAGTGAGCCTCCAAGATGTAACCCCTTGGTGGTGCTATCCCAAGGGCTACTACCCCTGCCTGTGCGGCTAGTAGCAGGTTAAGGGGCCTGAGTTCTGAAATGGGTGTCTCCACCCAGAGATCAGGGTTGGTAGTGGTCAAACTAACCTGGGCACAGTCTTCCGGGACACTGTAGCCCCCTTCTTTCCCTTCTAGTGGCCTGAGCAATATTCGATAATCACTTTCACAGTACCCCTTTTACACCATACCAGTACCCACACTGTTTGCACTTACCACCATGGGTGGTTCCTCTGGCTTGATCCTGGGGAACCCCTGTAAAACAAGATCATGCACAGTAAATAGCAACAGTACAGTACTCCTGGCACAAACTGGAACCACAGTCAGGTTAAATGCAGCAAAAAAGTCAAATCTGATTTATTCAGGGGACTTGAACAAGGAAGGGGCATAATCAGGTTGATTGGCTTAAAGGCTATATTAATCAAACAGTTATGCATGCGCTTTAAGTCCCCACACAGTCACACACTCTGGGTACCCAGGTAGGAAAGTGGTGGGCTAGTCAGGAACATTGCAGCTGGTTGGGGCCCTGTGATGGAAGAAAGCAACATGCACAACACACACTACTTGTAATCCGGAACCGGAGGGCTCAGTTCGTGAAAGAAAAAGCAACAAGACAATCAGATGACAACACTTTAGATTTAGGTGTTGTTGCAGGGAGCTACCCTGATGTTTACTCACGATATGCAATACTGGACACAGACAGGACAAAATTGAGACTGTAGGTTGTTGAGCTGGAGTGCCCGGAGAAGCAGGGCCCACACGAAACACCGAGGCCTCATTCCTGTTCAAGTGTTGAGCAGGGGGCTGATCCCCAGGCAGGTCTCTTATCGATAGCTTTCTCTGTGCAGCTGGTAGTCGGGCTGAGCCAGTGTGGCAAGGCCCAGGCCCAAAGGAGATGATTTTGGATTCAGTCCGTGGGGCTGGATGCAGTTTCCAGCAAGCAAAATACAGTTCAAACCACAGTGGGGAACCAAATCGTGACCCAGTAGCAGCACACATCACATTTACTCATAAGGAAATTCTAATGCAGCTTCCAGCAAGCAGACTACAGTTCAAACCACAGTGGGGAACCAAATCGTGACCCACTATAAGCACACAATACATTCACATGTAAGGAAATTCCACTGTACCAGGCAAAAGGCTCTCCGGTTGCAATTACAGAGTCTCTGCACAATCCAGGAGTTCAGAGGTGGCTGGAAGTCCAGATAGGCTGATCGCATTCAGGAAATCTTCGGTCTTCTTCAGGTAGGAGCCTGGTCACAATTCAGTGGCTTACTTCGCTCTCCATGTTCGGATTCAGTCCGAAAGAGGCACAAGTTCCCTCTCATGGACAGCAGGCAGGCATGCAGGCCAAAAGTCAGGCCTTTCCACAGTTCTCCCACTCGAATCTACGCCGGGGCTACTGCTTGAATCATTTAAGCTGTTATCTCTTCACTTCCCAACTATGAACTGAAACTAGCTGCAAAGCAGCTTGGGAATTTCCCAAAGATCCAAAAGGTTCGGTTGGCTGATCTGTCAGTCACAAAAAGGGCTCCTCCTCCAGGTTATTTTAGGCGCCAAAATGCAAAAACTACAATTCTTACAAGTTTTGACCCCACCAAACCCTTGTAGGCGGGCTCCATTTTAGAGTCCCAAATGTACTGATTGGCCCATTTCAGCAGTCCAGGATCAAGATGATGAAAAGAAACAGAACTGCTCATGCTGCAAAGAAGGCAGGTTAGAACAAACTGCAATATTATTACTACTCTAACAAATGATCAGCAAACAAGCACACCTTCTAACAGAGCTTCCTTTTAGATTAATTATGACTGCAATCCAGGCAACTCTTAGAGAGACAGTACACATAGGCTATATAGGCACTCTCTGGCAATCACATTTAAACTGCAAAAACGCAGGACACCAGCCTGGCAGTGAACATTTAGACAAGCTCAAGGAAGACTTTCAGGGAACTCCCATTTGTAGGGGGGTTACATTAATAAATCTGATTTACTGTTTGATGTTAAGTTGGGCCGTGAGCATATTATTACCCAGTGACTGGTTACTGAGTCTGTGCAAAGGTGCTATAATTAAGCATTGTTGCTGCAGAATAACTGTTTTCTTACGGGGACCCAGGGTACATGCCAGAAGTCCAGACACTGTTAGTAAGTGCAGAGTGTGTGAGCCTATTATTAGAGTTAGCTCTTAAATGTGAGATTGCAGGAAAAGTGTATTGCGTACTGTCAAACTGTGTGTTGGGCCATTAGTCAGGGTTGCAGGTAGGTATAGCTTCCTTGAGGGCTGTACTGGTTTGACAAATTACCCACTTACATATTATTCTGGGTGGAAGCACCAAAATGTTAGCTTTACTATTGGTAGGCACACCACAGTACCACTTATTTCCGAACCCAGGCCCCTCAACCTGCCTTCAAAGATGCAGCTAGGGGTAGAAGCCCTTGGTATAGCGGTGCCAGGGTTACGCAGTTTAAGGCATGGCTGGGATTACTGCCCTAGTGCTAAAACACAAAATTGCAACTAAATTTTATATGAGTGCTGGTATTATTAATTTAGTTTTTATTAACCAGGTAGATGCACTAGACAAGAGTGTTGTCTATATTCAGGCACGACCCAAGAGAGTTACATAACACGACAGTGGAACAGCAATAAACAAGCAAGCATGTTATAGAGGGTTTTTGATAACAAAGCAGTGAGTAAAATAACTGATAACAAAGACATTAAGAACAGAAACAGATTACAATTAAATTAAGTGCAGTTCAGACAAAATACTAGCAAAACATCAGTAGTACATGAGCAGCAATGCAGCTAGATTGAGGAGGACCCCGGGGGGCCGATAGGGCAGAAAACAATAGGTACATTCACAGGATATTCGGGTAAGAAGCTAGTACACATTAAGTATAGCAATTTCCAAATAAGGATAAGTGCTGAGAGGGCCAGTATAGAAGCTAAGAGAGAGAGAGATATGGTAGTGACAGGGCAGGAGCAGATGTTATTGTCTGTTAGGTAGGATCGAAGACTATTTTTGAAAACCTGGTGGGAGCCAACGAGTTTGACATGGAGAGGGAGGGAGTTCCAGGTTTTTGGAGTAGATACTGTGAAGGAGAGTTCACCCATTTTTGTGGAGCATCTGGGAATCTCCAGGGTGGGAAATTCAGAGGATCTGAGGGGATAGACTGGGTCAGAAAGGACCAACAAAGCCTCTAGGGTCTTAGGGATTTCAGTTCTGATTATGTTGTCAAACAGACAGCCAGTGGCAAAGAGTCAGTATGATGAAGGAGAGAGCCAGCCAAGTCAGGAATATAGATGGCAGAGGTGTGTAAGTCTGGGTGCTGAGAGGGCAAATCTAAATGTGTTATTATAACAAGTAGTAGTGAGATAGACAAGGAAGCTGTAGGTCAAACAGGGATGAAGGTAGCCTTGTGCAATAGCTAGTCTGGCTGCATCATTCAGGGAGGACCTGATTTTATAAGCCAGACCCAGTTTGGTATTCACCGCCTTGCAGGTGGCCACTATGTGTAAGTTAAAATCAAGGGTTTGGTCAAGTGTTACCCTGAGATACTTGAAGGAGGAGACCATTGCCTATGGGGGCCATCGGAACCATGGATATAGAGAGCAGTGGTATAGGACTTGAGCCTTGGGGGGAGCCAAAGAGCATGGCCATGGTTTTATTGGAGTTAGGTATCAGCTTGTTTTGCAGTAGCCAGGCACGTAGTTCGTCAAAGTCAGTTTGAAAATTGGAGTTTATAGAGAGCAGGTCTCTGGCACTTGAGTACAGCACCATGTCATCAGCATGTAAGATAACGGAAGAGGAGCAGGGCAGAGACAGTGTGTTATTAATAAAGAGAGAGAGAAAAGGAGGGGGCCAAGTATAGATCCCTGGTGAACTCCAAGGTTACAGGGGACAAGACCAGAGGAGATGGATTCTATTTGAACAAATTGCTTTCTGCCCGATAGGTAGCTGCTAAACCAGGAAGTTGCAGACTATGAGAAACCCAGGGAGGGAAGCTTGGCAAGTAGTAGTAGGTGATTAACAAGATCAAAGGCTTTCCTGAGGATTTTGAAAATGGCTCCCATAAGCAGGCCCTTGTCCATTGCCGTTTGGATATCATTGGTTAGTTGAATAACAGCAGTTGTTGTACTGTGCCCTGCATGAAAGCCATGCTGAGAGGGGGATATGAGGTTGTTGAGGTGCAGGTATTCAGTGACCTGGGTGTCCACGACCTTCTCAAGTATTTTAGAGGGAGTGGGGAGGATGGCTATTGGACAATAGTTGTTCATAATTTTTGTGTCCCTTTTTTTGTGCACCAGAACCACTTGAGCAGTTTTCCAGAGAGTCGACACAGTTTAGGTAATGATGGATAGGTTGACTATCCTGGAGACAGCGACAGCGAGAGCTGGGGCTGCAGCTTGTATGAACCTTGGCAGTAATCCATCAGATCAGGTAGATCCAAATGGTGAGATGGCTTTGAGAAGATGCAGAATCTCTACTGAAGAGGTCGACCTAAGGTGAAAGTTGGGGGCCCTGCTTGGGGGATGAGAGCTAGTAGGGGCTCGGCCTAAGTTGTCCGTGTAGGCAGAGCGGTCAGAGGAGAGGGTGTTGAATGCATTTTCAATTGTGGTTAAGTTGTTGCAGTTGGCACTATTAGGTGTCATTTCGGTTACGGATTGCTTACGTGATTGGCCAATGAAGTTTTTGATATGGTTCCCGAAACCGCGAGCATCACCGGCAGCAGATTGGAGAAGATTATTGCAGTAGGTCTGTTTTGCGTTCCGTATGCTTTTTTTTTGCATGAATTTCTCATTGTCCTGTAACTATTCCAGTCCTCTGGACACTACGACTGCTTAGCAGAGATCGAGGCCTTGTCCCTTCTTTTCATGGAGGCTAGGAGATCTTTATGCAGCCATCTAGTACAGAAGCCTCTGACTCATCTCCTCTTAATGGGAACATGCTTCTCCTGGAGGGTGTGTAGGATTGATGTGAAGTATTTAAGAGTACTATTAACATCACTAGTTGAAAAGATGGGAGACTAGTCAATGCGCCTTAGATGAGCGAGAAATGCTACTGGGTTTAGCACCGAGAAATCTCGGAGCATGATGATTTTAGGGGGGATCTTTGAAGACTGCCCGTTCCAAATGCAAAAAGTGGGGGAGGTGATCTCTAATAGCATCTGCGAAAGTGCCTGCAGTGAGGATCTTGTTAGATCTATTAGTTGCAATCCAATTCAGAAGGGACTGATGCTTGCTATTAGCAGAGAACCTGGTAGGACCAGGTATAAGCTGGGAGAGGTGAATTCTAGCCAGGATTTCAGAGTAGGTACCTGAGCCACTCCCAGACCAATCCAGGTTGAAGTCACCCATAAGGATAATTTGTGGTTTACCCTTTTAGTGAGGCGAGATATCTAGCAAGTTTATTTAGCCCAGAGAGAGCATTCTGAGGAGGGTTATATGCACAGATAAGTTTAAGTTTTTTGGCACCACCTAAAGACAGGACAGTGTGAAGGGTTTCACATGGGCCAGTTAGACCAGAGAGTTCAGGGTTTTAAATAATTGATTAGCAGTTTTTTTCTTGGGACAATACTAACTGTACAGAAAGTATTTATATAGGCTTTCTAGAAGTGTTATGTTAGTTAAACACAGTGAGGCAAGTGCTATGCATTTTCACAATGTTTTAGAACTTTTATGAGCAAAACGCTGATCAATTTTTGGAGTTAAATAAAACCCTGGAGTTGAACAGAGATATTAAGGTGAGATTTAAAGTAAAGGGCAACACTGCCATCTCTACGAGAAGAGGGGTGGTCAAATCTGACAAAGTTGTAGCCATTTAGGATGTACAATGCATCTAGGATGACAGGCCTGAGCCACATTTCTGTGAGCCCTAGTATATCTGGGGAGTAAAGAGGGACCCAGGCTTCGAACTCTTGAAAATTAGCTGGCAGACTTCTGGTATTCATATGGGCAATTTTCAAGCCCTTTGAGGAGGACGAGGAAGAGCTGTTTATAGGCCTAATTATATAAGTAGAGGGCCCAGGGTTAGGGTCAATGTCCCCTGATAAGGCAAGGTGCAGAAAAGTTACCCATGTCTCTCTGCAAAACTGAGACAAACGTCTACACCAGTTGGGCACAAAGGGAGGGAGAGTCATTAGGTAGTAACTCAGCTTGGCAGGATGGATGGCAATTAGAAGCTGATGTCATGTAAGAGGTGGATATTTGTACATTAGTAGATTTGAGAAGTGGAATAAGGGTTTATCATGTGCATCCCAGATGAGGTCACAAGCTGGGAAGGTAATCAAGAGGTAGTAAAAGTATATAAGGGAAAACTGCAGGCCAGCAGTGACCAAGGTGATGCTTAAGAGTTTAGAGGAAGTCAGCATGATGGAACACTTAACACGGGGAGACAGATGCAGAGGAATCAGATTACATAAGTTAGAGCAGCAGAAAAGCAGGTGATTAGGAATGACAAGACAGCATGAGGTCAGTAAGAATCAGTACTGGGAGGAACAACTGCCTACCGCAATTAATATTAATCAGTGAAGAAGAAGGGGAGGCGCTTAGGAGCATTTAATAGAGAGAGGGGCAGGACAAAATTCAAGCAGGCAGCTGGCAGCTCGTAAGGAGCTGTGAGCAAGTTAAATTAGAAGTTCCCAGAAGACGCGCCAAATTCAAAAGTGCTCTGGGTTCCCATCGCATACCTTCAGAGGGCTTCAGCAGCAGCAAACCCTCACGATCCTTCAGTAGGCAGTCTGTACAGCACAGTGGGGGGTGTCTTTCAATTACAGTGAGGGGCTTGGGAGGACTTCAGCAGCAGCAAGCCCTCATGACCCTTCAGTAGGCAGTCTGTACAGCACAGTGAGGGGGGGTGTCTTTCACTCACAGTGAGGGGATGGGCAGGGCTTCAGCAGCAGCAGTCCCTCACAACCCTTCAGTAGGCAGTCTGTGCAGCACAGTGGGAGTGTCTTTCACTCACAGTGAGGTCTTGGGAGGGATTCAACAGCAGCAAGCCCTCAAGACCCTGAAAGATGGAGCATGTTACCAGAACTAGTTCTGAGTTTCCCACTGATAACATGGCTGGGTAAAGCTGTTGTAAAAAGTCGACAAGCTGATTTGACTGCACAGACTTCAATGGCCATTGTGGAGTATAGTAACCCGGTGGATGGTGACAGGGTGCCCAGTGCCATTGTCTCTGATGAGTCAACTGAGTCATGGAAAGTTATAACTATGTACAGTGTAATGTCCACACCTGGAGGGGTGACCTCTAAATCTGAACAGTTTAAAGACAAGCTTGATAAACTGTTACAGGCTGATGGTCAAACCCTCGAGGACTTGAAAAAATTGTTTGAGACTCCTGGGGATACCCTTCCCTCAGGGACTTCACTTGTCCCTATACCTGCTCCTTCACCTGCACCAGCCCCCCTCGAACCCGCACCAGAACCGGCACATGTTTATGTACCTCCTGTCAGTCATGACTCATACCGCAGACTGCAAATGTTTTCTGGCACCCTTCCCACACCTAATGGGGAGGATAACCTGGAAACATGGATGGACTATGCACCCCGGTCCAAGAGTGGCAGTGTACAGAAGCAGAAAAACAAAAAAAGCACATGGGAGAGCTTAAGGGGTCCTGCACTTGAAGCAATTTGATTTTTTCGGTTACCAACCCTGATGCCTCTGCACAAGAATATTTGCTTTAGAAGGTGCTTTTTGTGGCACTGAATCTGGAGAACATTTAATGAGGAAATTTAAGTCCACCAGACATGGAAAGGTGAATCGTTGTCTGCATCTGTTACTTGGCTGGAGGGAACCCTGCAGAGAGCTCACAGAAAAGGTAGGGTGTTTGCAAGTGATCTGAATTGTGTGAGACTAGACCATATTCTCAAATCTGCCGGATATTCTAGTTTACTAATGCTCAAGCTAAAGTTCCAGGACTGGAGGGATGATCCCCTGCTTACTGTGGGCTGATGAAAGAAATCAAGGAGGCTGAAAGTGAGGAGGAACTTTGGGATCCTTATGCAGACACTGCCAGAGTGGCCCCTCATGAACAATGGCAGTGTAATCATGCAAATCTGGCCCAAAAGGTGATTTCACAGTCGCTTGGCAAAATCATCTTTTGGGCCAGATTCTTTTTTTTTTTTATTTTCTGTTTATGCTCTCTATCTTGCCGCATTGGCTCCCACTTTTCAGGGGTCCCTAGGATGTGGTTCCCTCTAGCTTCTCCCCAAGTAAGTCCTGGGAGTTCTGCCAGACTTACCCCCTTCCTGCCTCGGTTTACCCCCAGGCGGGAAGGAGAGAGGAGGGATCCGAGGTTGTCCCCCCACAGTCCATGAGTGTACTTTTGGTAGTCCTGGTCAACTCCCCCTGAGGAGCATGGTTTTGAGGTCTGGGGCAGCCGGGTCCCATCTGCCGGTGGCTGATGTGAGTTTTTTTCCTCTGTTGCTGGTCCCTCCGCCAAGAGCATCAGGACATGAGGGGATCCTAGGGGTGGGGCACACTGAGACATGCTGCTGCTCCATTCCCAGCCAGCGTCCTCCCCTCCCAGGCTTCTGCAGTCCCGCTGCACCTCCGCCTGTGGTCACTCTGGTGGCAGTAAAGTGACAGGACATGTAGCCCACCCTTTCTGGAGGAGGAGAGCAGCCCATCGGGTGCTCAATCCTCCTTCCCCAGCTTGCGCTCCAGCAACCAGAGGTCAGTCCCGACCCTGGGTCGCTAGCATCAGAAGTGGTAGTGCTACTACTACGCCAGCAGACGAGACCTCTTGAGACAGATTTGAAAATGTTCACCACACCTACTTATGTATGTCTGGATGTGTATCTGTGCTGATGTAGTGGGGATGTAATGTGTGTATAGATGTGTGTCTGTGTTGATGTGTGAATGTAATGTGTGTGTCTGTATGTGTGTCTGTGTTGATGTAGTGCGGATGTAATGTGTGTATAGATGTGTGTCTGTGTTGACGTAGTGTGAATGTAATGTGTGTGCATATGTATGGATGTAATGTATGTGTGTCTGTGTTGATGTAGTGTGGATGTAATGTGTGTATAGATGTGTGTTTGTGTTGATGTAGTGTGAATGTAATGTGTGTGCATATAGGATGTAGTGTTGGTCTGTATGTGTGTGTAACCCACCTACAAATGGGGGTTCCCGAAAAGTCTTCCAAGAGCTTGCTTAGTTGCTCACAGCCTGGTTGGTGTTCAGTACTAAAGCCATTTAGATGTTGCTACCAGTGAGCACCTGTAAAGCCTCCCTGTACTGTCTCTTTAATTGCTGCCTGCTTGCAGTCCTAAATAATCTGAATGGGGGGGTCTGTGTGTTTGTATGCCTGAATGCCATCCAGGCTGCTGACTTTTCGCTCCGTTTCTGCCATTGCTACTTGTGCAGAGGGAGCCCTGTTAAAAGATGTAACTAATTGCTGGTAATCATTGGCCCTGTCCACACTACACCTCTGTAATGTTACAGAGTGCCCAAACCATTACCTCAATGGTTTGCGTTTACACCTGTAACATTACAGAAGGCGTTTTCGTAACCGTTGTTGAAACCACGGTTATGAAACCAGTTCCGCCTGGTAATGTTACTGGCAGTAGTGTGGACATGCGGTAACGGTCCCCTGCAGGGCCTGTAGTGCAGCACAAGCTGCATTGTGGGATTGGGTGCTGCGGTAATGGTTGCCCAGTTCCCGAGGTGTGGAGTGGCGGTACCGGTATCGTACCGGTAACTGCTGCAGTGTGGACACACTGTACTGCTCCCCAGCTGTAACAGTTTCTGTCCTTTACGGGGTCTGAGCAGTGCAGTGTGGACGGGGCCATTTAGAATAGTGATGATAATGTAATTGCTCTAACCTGCCTTCTTCCAGCATGGACTGTTTCTGTTTAGCTCCACCATTTTGGTTCCAAACTGGCGAATTGGACCATCAATATGTGGGGACTCTAAAATGGAGCCTGATGAAATGGGACTGTATGGACTACCAGTTGGGATTTGTAGTTTTAGACTGTTGCCACCTTTTTGCAACACAAGGGGGAGCTCTTACTGTGAGTGACAGCTAAACTGCCCAACCGAACCTTTTGGATCTAAGGGAAATACCCTGAGCTGTCTGCTGGCAAGCCAGACTCGAGTGGAAAGCTGAGAGAGAAGGAGCTCGTCTAGTTTGAGGGGTCATGTTGCGCAGTAGTTTGCATGGGAGAATCGTGGAAGGCCTGATTTCTGGCCTGCTAGCCTGCCTTCTGCCCTGAGAGGGGGAAGAGGACTCTCATCTGACTAAATCCGAATTTGGTGAGAATGAAGCAAACTACTGATTTGGGACCAGGCTTAACATGTAGAAGACCGAGGATTTTGCTGAATGTGATCGGCCTGTCAGGAATTTCATTTACTTCTGAGCTCCCAGCATGTGCAGGGACTTGCGATCGTGACTGGGGAGCATTTGGCCTGGTACAGGTAGAAGTCTGGTATATAAATGTACTGTGTAATGAAGGAGAATCGTGATTTAGTTGGCTGTGTGTTGCTGGCTTGTACATATGAATGTGCTATGTGCTGGATGGGGATTGCGATCTAATTCGCCTTCTTCTGTGAACTGTGTGTGCTAGTTGCTGGAAGCTGTTTCCCAGCTAAAATAGGACTGAATCTGTTGTTGCCTACTGCAGACAGGCCCTGCCACGAGGGCCTTGTCTTCTTACCCTGCTGCACAGAGAAAATCCATCGACGAGGGACCAACCAGGGTATCAGCCCTTGCTCTCTGCCTGAACAAGAACAAGAACAACGCCGAAGCAACTCGTGTGGGCTCTGCTTTCTCTGGCAATCCAGAACGTCCATCCATCAGCCCTCCTGTGTTCAGCCTGGGTACCGTGAGTAATAATCAGGGTAGCACCCTGCAACATTTCTTAATCAAAAGTGTGTCATCTGATTCTTGTGTTGTTCCCTTTCCACGAACTCAGCCCTCCGGCTCTGGATTACAAACTGTGTGTGCGCATGTTCTTTCTCCATCACAGGGCCCCAACCAACTGCTATGCCGGCCTACCCCGGGCAATGATCCTGGCTAGCCTTTCCCTTCATCCTGGGTACCTAGACAGTGTGACTGTATGGGACTCTGCTTGCATGCACAGTAGTGTGATTTTTTAGTGTGTTTAAGCCAATTAACCTGACTATCCCCCTTCCTTGTTATAGTCCCCTGAATAAATCAGACCTGTTTTTCCTGCAATTCACATTGACTGTGGTGTCAGTCTATGCTGAAGGTATTGCATTGCTGTTTTTGTACTGCATCACCTTATTTTACCGGGGGTCCCCAGAGTCAACCTGAAGGAACCAGTCCTAGGGGTAAGTGCCAAATATAAGTGTATGTACAAAGCATATCTGGGGTGTTGGAAAGGTGCATATTGTGTGTTGTGTGGGGCACTAGTGGGAATAAAGGGGGGGTCACAGTGTCCCAGAGGGCTGTGGCCTGGTTAGCTTGACCAAAACCTACCCGGACCTTTGAGTGAAGGCACCCATTATCAAACCTAGGCCCCTCAACCTGCTGCTAGTCATGGAGGCAAGGGTAGTAGCCCTTGAGATAGCGCCACCTAGGGGTTACATCTTGGAGGAACTGCTGGGAATAGCGTCCTCTAGTGGCCACGTGAGGAAATTACCCTGATATGTTCAGTTTGGGAGAGAAAATGCAGGAGCTTACTACACCTAAGCTAAAAATTGCCCCCATAAACTGTTTAGTGCACTGAATGATGGGGTGGAGTGAAGCTGAGGGGTTAGACCCCAGACAGGCTATCCTGTTATTGGATGTCCCCCTAGGGACCAATAACGCTGATACTGTATCCACTGTGGAGCATGTTAAGGGTTTGGGCAAGGTTGAAGTAAAGGGGGGAGAGATGCTGATTTGTTTGAACAAACTGTGATAGTGCTGCTGTCATGTAGTTCCCCAATAGATCCAGAGAAGGTACCCAAAAGGGGTGGAGGGTCATTCATTTGCATAGTGGTCCAGCCACCCCGGGTGGATCCCCCAGTATAGACGGGTTTAAGGAGAAGCTGCTCAAATTGTTAGCATCTGAGGGGTGAACTGCCCAAGAGCTTGTAAAGGTGCTAGACCTTTCAGAGGAACACACGCCCCTGCATTCCCCAGCCATGTTACCAGTTTCCCCCCCGAGCTCTCCTGTAGCCCCTTCCCCCATCATAATTCCCCGGATACAGCTGGACTCCTACCAAAAGCTCAGACTTTTCTCAGGCACTGTCCCAGTGCCTACGGGGGGGGAAGGATGATTTAGAAACATGGATGGACTATGCTACCCCGTTAGTGCAGGAATGGCAGTGTTCGGAGGGGGAAAAGAGGAAGCGATTAATGGAGAGTTTGAGAGGCCCTGTACTGGAGGGCATCCATTTTTTGTGAGCGACCAGTCCAGAGGCTACTGCAGTTGAATACCTCTCAGCACTGGAAGGAGTGTTTGGCAGTACTGAATTGAGGGCCAACTTGTTATGGAAGTTCAAGTCAGCTAAGCAGTTGTCTGCTTTTGTTACCAGGATCGAGTGGGCTCTGCAGAGGGTTCACAGGAAAGGTGGAGTGCCTGCAAAGGAGTTGAATCGGGTCAGGTTAGACCACATCCTAAAGTCAGCTAGATTTTCTAGTGTAATGATATTAAAGCTCAAGTTGGATAGGAGGGCAAACCATCCCAAGTACTGTCATCTTATGAAAGAAATTCATGAAATTGAGACTGATGAAGAGGGCTGGGAGCCCTATGCTGGGGTTGTGAGCACCTGCCAGACTCCAGAGAGGAGTGATTCAGATGAGGCCCAGCAGTTGAGAGAGTTAATTAAAGAGTTGACTGAAGCAGCCAGAGAATCTGATCTGTATCAGGCACCAGAGACCAAAAGTGGAGTGGGAGTACATGTTGTTTCTTCCGAACCCCGGACTGAGGGAAGTTTATTGGAAAAAGTGCGAGAGTTGAAAGCCCTAGTAGGGGGTCTGCTGCGAAACCTGCCCAGTCTCCACCCTGGGGGAGGCCCAGAGGATCCAGGACACGGGGCACAAACCCAAGATGAGCTGCCAAATGTCCCTTTAGTGCCCAAACCAAGAAACAGCCCACGTACCCCCCCAAGACCCTAGAGAGCCTATTTTCTGCTACCAATGTGGGGAGGATGGACATACCCGAGTTTCCTGCCAGTCACCGGAAAATCTGAGGAGAGTTACTGCTCAGTTATTGGCTAAGGTCCGACGGAGCACTGGTCGGCCACCAGGGGAGCTGCTCGGAAAAGTTATGCCACCAAAGCCAATGCCAGATCGACACCCAGGTCAGTGCCGCTGGAGTGGTCCGAAGTGGTGGGTCCTTCCATGGAGATGACAGTGAAAGTAAATGGAGTGTCTACTAGGGCTGTACTGGACAGTGGCTCCCAAGTAACCATCATGTTCCAAGACTGGTACAAGAAGCATTTGCCTGATGTGCCATTACAGCCTTTGGAAGGACTGCATGTCTGGGGGTTGAGTGAAAAGTACCCCTACTCTGGATACATTTGGATTTGGTTGTCTTTCCCCATCTCGGTGGCTGGAGTGGCAGAGCAAGTGGAGACCTTGGCCTTAGTGTGCTCCCCTACTGGATTGTACGATGGGGTCCCTTTACTAATTGGGACGAATGCTCATATGTTCGGGAGGTTGGTGCAACTATGCTACGAGAGACAGGGGCAACAGACTGGGAGAGCTTTGAGGATTCCTGCCTCGATCAAGAAGGCTTATGAGTCACAGAAGAATGCTGACGAAGATGGATGTGGATGAACCGGTTGGGGTTGTATGGAAGAAGGATTCTGAGTCCGTGATCCTGGCCCCCAGTGCTCAGTGTACTCTACAAGGGGAGGTCCGCTTATGAAAGGATGTCAAGAACAAGATACTCATGCTGGATGCTCCAGGTGATGGAAAACTGCTGGAAGGATTGCTGGTTAAACCCAGTATCTTACCTGCTCGGGCTCATGCCTATGCTCGACGGGTAATGGTTCAGGTTCACAATGTGTCTGACCGAGAAATTTGGGTAAATAGAGGCTGCACCTTGGCTACCATACACTGTGCAGACACTGCAGTGCTACCCAGTAACAAGTACTCGGGGGAGACTGACAGAGTGATGCCCAAATTGTTTGACTTTGGTGACTCCCCGTTGCCAGCTGAATGGAAGACTAGAATCAGTCAGAGACTCGCTCAGAGAGAGATCAGGTGTTTTCACTGAAAGAGTGGGTTGTGGGACATGTACAAGGAGCAGAGCATCATATACTCCTGCATGATGAACGGTCATTCCGTGAGAAGTCTCAGTGCCTAGCACCTGCTGATATAGATGATGTAAGAAGACACCTGCAGGAGATGCTTGCGGCTGGTGTGATACAAGAATCAAGAAGCCCTTATGCTTCGCCTATTGTAGTGGTGAGGAAAAAGAATGGAACAGTAAGAATGTGTGTGGATTATCAGACCCTCAACAGGCGGACTGTCTCCGATCAGTACACCATGCCTCGTGTTCAGGATGCTTTAGACTGTCTGGATGGTAGCAAATGGTTCTCAGTGTTGGATCTTTGCAGTGGGTATTATTAGATCCCCATGGCACCAGAAGACCATGAGAAAACAGCCTTTATCTGTCCACTTGGGTTCTATGAATTTATGAGGATACCCCAAGGAATTTTGGGTGCCCCTGCCACCTTTCAACGATTGATGGAGCATGCAGTGTGGGACATGAACTTGTTGGAGTGCCTAGTATATCTAGACGATGTTATTGTGTTCGGGAATTCACTGGAGGAACATGAACACCGACTTTTCAAAGTGTTGGACTGACTGGAAGATTTTGGCCTTAAGCTGTCCATTGATAAATACCAGTTCATTCAGACATCAGTAAAATATGTGGGGCACATAGTGTCCACTGAGGGGATAGAGACTGATCCTAGCAAAGTTTAGGCCTTGGCCACCTGGGCCCAGCCTCACAACCTAAAAGAGTTACAATGTTTCCTAGGATTTTGGGGTTATTACAGGCAGTTCATAAAGGACTATTCAAGGGTGATTCGTCCACTTCTGAATCTTACCCAAGATTATTCTCCCACGAACAAAAAGTACAAGAGAGTGGCCTCCACCGAAACAGTATATTTCTGTCTAAATGAATCTTTTGGGTCATGCTGGACACCTGATTGTGAAGCTGCTTTTCACGAAATCATCTACCAACTCACCCATGCTCCTGTCCTTGCTCATGCTGATCCTCAAAAACCCTATGTATTACATACCGATGCTAGCTTACAAGGTCTAGAAGCTGTGTTATATCAAGAGCACGAGAATGGCCTGAGACCAGTGGCCTTTGCCAGCAGAAGTCTGACCCCATATGAGAAAAACTATCCTGTACATAAATTGGAGTTCCTGGCATTGAAGTGGGCCATTGTTGACCAATTCCATGAATACTTGTATGGAGCAAAGATACCTTATAAAGACAGATAATAATCCATTAACCTAAGTGCAGACTTCAGCCAAATTGGATGCCACCAGCCATTGGTGGCTTTCTGCGTTGTCTACCTATGATTACGCTGTTGAATACAGACCAGACCTGAATCACGTAGATACTGATGCTCTCTCCAGGAGGCCTGCTTCCAGAAGTGATTGGGTCAGACTGTCCGAACCTGCAATTCAAGCGCTATGCCAAAAGTTTGACAAGGAGGTACAAATGTCCACAGATGCAGTGGACTGTTTAGTAGATTGCTTGGGGCCCTCTGACACTTGTATACCTGCTGCATACTGCAACTTCTCTGCATTAGATATTAGTGCACTGCCTCAGTTTGATAATGACAGTCTCCAGTGGGCTCAATCCCGAGATCCTATGATCAAATCAGCACTCGAAGCTCTCTACACAGGGAAAGATGTGTCCAAGTTGCGCTCTTCTGACTTGAGAACTGCATTGTTGTACAAAGAAGGCCCTAAATTGAAACTGATTAACAAGTTGCTATACAGAGAAACAGTAGACAGGTGAGGTCAAGTTGACAAACAACAGCTGGTTTTGCCCACCGCTTTCAGAGACTTGGTGCTGAGGTCCCTACAGAATCACATGGGTTACCTCGGTATAGACCGAACCCTTGACCTAGTGCAGTCTAGATTCTACTGGCCTAAGATGGGGGCCGATGTTTAACATCATGTACGGACTTGTAGTTGCTAACCTGCAGAAAAAGGCCTTGCCTCAGAGGGCTGCCCCCCCCCCGTTAACATCACCACCAGTGCCCCCATGGAGTTAGTTTGTATTGATTTTTTGAGTTTGGAGCCCGATCAGCGGAATATTAGTATGTGTTGGTGGTCACTGACCATTTTACAAGGTATGCCCAAGCATTTCCCACCAAGGACCAAAAAGCATCCACTGTGGCTAAGGTACTGGTAGAAAATTTCTTTGTTCACTTTTGAGCCCCCCAGAGAATCCAATCTGACCAAGGCCGAGATTTTGACAGCCGCTTAATCAAGGAGATGCTCTCTCTGTGGGGAGTGTGGAAGTCTAGAACCACCCCTTACCACCCCAAGGGGGATCCATAGCCAGAACGTTTTAACCGCACCCTGCTTGACATGCTAGGCACTCTCCACCCGAAAGACAAGCCCAGATGGAGCCAGCAAATTGGCACCTTGGTACACGCTTATAACTGCACCAGAAATGATGCTACTGGGTTCTCTCCCTTCTGCCTTATGTTTGGAAGAGAGGCTTGGCTGCCAGTGGATGTTTGTTTCGGAGTTTCTCCTGATGGGATCTAAGCTGAAAATTATCTACAATATGTACAAAAGTTAAAAGCTCAATTGAATCATGCCTACCAACTAGCTCAGACTATGGCTGCAAAGAGAAATTTGACTAACAAAGAGATATGATAAAAAGGTAAAGGCCCAAGAGCTCCAAGCGGGAGACCATGTATTGTTAGGGAATTTGGGACTGCATGGCAAACACAAAATTGCTGACCGGTGGCACCATCTTTCCTATATCATAGTAGGTAAATTAAATGATCTGCCTGCGTATAAAGTACGGCCTGAGAAGAACTCAAAAGATGTCAAGACAATGCATCGTAACCATTTGTTGCCCATTGGTCAGACACTAATTGAATCTGAGCCCCCAGAAATTGCTCACACAGGATCAGTAACATGGGCTGCTGCCAAACAGAGACAGGGTAAACTGGCCCCTGTCATTGCTGACTCAAGGTTTCCTCCACAGCAAACCCAAATTGAAAATGACTGTCAGTCCACCTCAGATGAGAGTGAGTACAACTATGGTTATTATCCTTTTTATGAACTAAGTCAGTTGTTTCAAGATAACCCCCTGGTCAATTATGGGGATGACGCTGGGCCTTCTGGACTGCCTAACCCCCCAGCTTTATCCATGGAGCCAATGCTCCCTGAGAGTGAAGTGCAGAGTGTCACGTCTGATGATATTGAATCACTAAGTATGGTGGAACTGTGTGATTTCCCTGAGGAAGAACCAGATGAGCTGAGACCAACTGGTGACTTACCAGAGCAGGAAGAGTACTCTGAGTGTCATGATAGTTCACTTCCAGTGCCGGAGTGCCTTTCAAGTGAGCAAAGTGCTGTGGAATCAGAACTTGCAGATCCAGAGGCTGACAGTGCCTGAAGTCCGAACTTTTCTGCCCAGATAGGGACTCCCCTTGCAAGTAGGGAAAGTGCAGAGAGCGAAGCTAAAGGTGCAGAGACTGTAACTGTTCCCCCCCCAGGAAGACTGGCTGAGCTGTAAAACCAGTAGTGCACCTCAGGTATGATTCCCCTGGGAGGCCTGTGGATTCGCCTCTCAATGTGGTCCATAAAGGAGTATATGTGTCTCAGAGTTCACTGCCCAAACTGAGCATAAGTGCCAATTCCAGGTTGATTGTTCTGCCCTCTAGGTATGGTGCCCCTGCCCCATCCAGACCCAAGGTAGCTGATAGGGAAAGGCCCCCTCTCTCCATGTTTCAGGTGCAGGAGGTAATAACCTGATTTCAAACTGCAATGTGGGTATGAGTAACCAGTGCAATGTATGTATAATGCTGTATAAAAAGTAGTAAACTGTGAAATCCAGGAAATGTATATGTAGCCAAGGTTTAGTAAAAAACAAAAACAAGGCGCTGCGTCAGCATGTGTTCTAAAAGCAAAACAAAATGGTTATATTAAATGCACACTGAAAATAGAAAATAGAGTTAAAAATCTATGTTTCGACCTTAGGTCTTCTTCAGGAAATATCTAAAACAGAAAAAAACCAAAAAAACAAGTTAGTATAGAGGAGAGGTAAAATGAGAGATATATATATATATGTGGAGAAAGAAGAAAGGGGAGGCTCAGGGAGAAGAAGTGATAAATGGTAAGACTAAGAGAGAATCTGTGAAATAAAAAGGTGATGATGGGAAAGATAAAGCATAATGGGAGTGAAAGAGCTGGGGAAGTTCCCAGGTGGTGACTAATTAACAGGGCCTAGTAAGAAGACTCAAAGGTGACAAATGTGTAGGAAGGAGACAGAAATGGAGACTTATGGTGAAAATGAAAAATAAATTAAATGAGTACAAAAACAAATAGACTTTAGGAAAAAAAGGGATGGCTGAAAGATGTTAGTGGAAAATAAGTCTATCAGTTCTACTTCTTTAGTCCCAGTAGAGAAGTCCAGTCACACAGCAGTCCTTTCTCCTAGTGTCTTCTGCCAAGCTACCAGCAAAACCTTTCTAAGGCAGTCTTTAAATGTAGCTTCTTTCTAGCTAAGCCACCCCCCCTACTTACTAGATCTCTAGCAATTTAGGCCTATAACTTCTAAGTAGTAGTCAGCTTACTAAACCTAGAAAGATTTTACTAGTAGCTTGGCAGAAGACACCAGGAGAAAGGACTGCTCTGTGACTGGACTTCTCTACTGGGACTATATTGCCCTCCTTCCCTCCCCTCCACCCTCTCACCCAAAGCTAGTTCTACATTTATAGGCACAGAATTTGACTGACAACAGGAACTTCCTGTTTGGGAGCAGGAAGTGAGTGATCACAGAGTCACCAAAGATCCACCATCCTAGAAGGGCAAGAGTAGCTCTCTGGCCCCCTCTAGCTGCTGGAGGTCTGCATCTGAGCAAGTACGGGGTCTACTGAGAAATATAGGATAATCTTGTCTCAGAACAGGACAATCAGGAGCTTAAAGGGCACACAGGCAGAAAGTAAGGAGAGAGAGAGAAAAAAAAAACAGAGGAAAGAGTAAGGATTGCAAACAGTTAAGGGGCCAGAAATAAGACATGATGGGAGTGGTGCAGTGCAGTGACTGTGGAGCAGCAGTCTTCCGGGAGACGTTCTGGAGGATGCGGTGTTGTCCCATCTGCAGGCACCTCTCTGGGCTGAGGGAGGAGGTTGCTCATCTCCAGGCTGAGTTGGCCAGGATTTGTGGGACCTCCTCTTCCATCCAGGGACCACCAGTGCCACTGCCGTTGTCTCAGAGTTTGCCAAGAAAGAGGAGTGGCTGGACCACAGTGGGCTCAGGGAGGGTGAGGGTGGTGGAACAGAGGCACATCCCTCCAGTTGTACCTCTCCACAATTCCTATGCCATTCTGGCAAAGTGTGGTTCCTCTATGGAGGCACTCACAGTGGAGACCAAGGAGGATGCTGGGAACCTCCACAAAGGAGACCCACAGGAGGGTGGCAAGGGACCCCACAGGGGAAGGAAACAACTTCTGGTGGGGGACTCCATTGTTAGGAAGGTAGAACTGGGGGAGGAAGGGGAGAGGGAGGTAAGGTGCCTGCCTGGCACCATGGCTTGGAGGGACAGGGAGTGAATCCTCAGGATTGCTGGAGCAGCTGCACAGGGAAGGGAGCTGGATGTCATTGTCCACCTAGGGACAAATGACCTGGCTAAGAATGGGATTAGAGAAGTGCAGGAAGAGTTTGTGGAATTGGGGAGGGGCCTTAGACAAGTAGCACGCACGGTAACCTTCTTGGAGGTGCTGCCCATGTATGGTGTAGGAGAGGCAAGGGTGTTCCACACCATGGGATTCAATCAGTGGTTGAAAAACTGGTGTGGAGCTCAGGGATTTGGCTTCACTGGGGACTGGGGTCCACCTGGAGTGATGCAAGCCTATACTGGCATGATGGGCTGCATCTGTCCAGGAGGGGAACCAGGATCCTAGGTGATAGGTTTAAATGCTTCATTGGCAAGCATTTAAACTAGCCGAGGGCACTGGAAAGAAGCAGAAATCCTAGCCCCTCCAAAATCACTGTAATGAGTCTGGTGAACACCAACATAGAGGTGTTGATAAGGAGAAGGGCAGGGGTAAATGGAGAAAGTGACAAAGGCAAGAAGGACAGGGATGGGGCAAAAGGAGTAAGGCCATCAGGAAATGGAGGGTAATGAGTACCAATGCCCGTAGTCTGGGCAACAAGCTCCCTGAGCTGGTGGCCTTGATGGAAGAGGGATGCCTGGATATCGTAGCAGTCACAGAGCGTGGTACACAGAGAACCATGACTGGGATGTTAACATACCAGGGTACATAACCTACGGGAGAGACAGGCAGGGAGAAGAGGGGAGGGTAGCTCTCTATGTAAAGGAAAGGATAAAAGCAACTGAACAAAAGAGTAAACAGGGAGGGAGGAGGAGGCACTGTGGGTCACCTTGGAGACTGGAAAGGGCACTACAATCCGCACAGGGGTTGTGTACAGACCCCCATGTCAGGGGAGGAATGGACAAGGATATGATAGAAGGCATTCTTAGAATGGCAGAGAAAGGGGAGATACTGTTGTTGGGAGACCTGAATATGCCAGATGTTAACTGGAGCACATTTGCTGCAGCCACATCCAAGAGCAGGGCCATTCTTGATGCCCTACAGGTGGCAGGCCTCAGACAGCTAGTTTCGAAGCCCACTCGTGAGGGAGCAATCTTAGACCTCATACTCTCAAATGGGGGCAGTGAGATGATCTCAGATCTAGAAGTGGGTTGCTATCTGGCAACAAGTGACCATCAAACAGTGTGGTTCACGTTAAACTCAGCTACAGAGTCAAGCCATACAAAAGTGAGGGTACTGGACTTCAGGAGGGCTGACTTTGGCAAGATGGGAGAGTGCCTCAGAAAAGAACTAGCAAACAGGCTAGAAGTAGGTGTGGAGCAACAATGGGGAATCATCAAAACTGCCATCACAGAGGCAACAAGCCTTTGTGTGAAGCAAATAAACAAATCAAAATGAAAGAAAAACCACTATGGTTCTCAAAAGAGGTGGCTGTGAAAGTCAGGAAGAAAAATATAGCATTCAGAAGTATAAGGAAACACAGAAGGAGCAGGACAGAGAGCTGTACCAGTTAAGGCAGAAGGAAGCAGGAGGAAGTCAAATTGCAAAGGCACAAACTGAGGAAAAAATAGCCAACTCGGTTAGAAGAGGATAAAACCTTTTATAGGTACATCAGCAAGCGTGAAAAGACAAGGGAGGGATAGTGAGGCTGAATAGAATGAACGGTGGGTGGGCAGAGGGGGACAGTGAAAAAGCAGGATACTGAACAAATATTTCTGCTCATTTTTACAAAAGAGGAGGGGGAAGTGCCTAATCCAATTAACAGAAGCACTCTTGATAGAGGGGTCGATCCCAGTCCTTTCACAGAAGAAAGGGTTCTGCAAGAACTCCTAAAACTGAAGGTGGACAAAGCAATGGGGCCTGATGGAATTCAACCCAGAATTCTAAAAGAATTAAGGGTAACTAGTGAAACCACTGGCTACTCTTTTTAATAAATCATGGGAGGATGGTGTGGTACCCGAGGACTGGAGGAAGGCAGATGTGATTCCCCTTCACAAAAGTGGGACCAAGACAGAGGCAGGAAACTACTGACCTGTCAGTCTGACCTCTGTGGTAGGGAAAGTGATGAAGTCACTTCTAAAGGAAAGAATAGTTGAGTACCTAGAGGCCAGTGGGGCACAGGACCCAAGGCAGCATGAGTTCACAGCGGGAAGGTCATGTCAGACGAATCTAATCGATTTCTTCGACTGGGTGACTAAAGTAGTAGACCAGGGAGGGGCTGTGGACGTGGCCTACCTAGACTTTAGCAAGGCATTTGACACAGTCCCACACAAAAGATTAATAGTCAAATTAACCAGCCTGGGAATGAGTCCCATGGTAGTAGCCTGGGTAAAACATTGGCTGGACAACAGGACACAGAAGGTAATTGTAAATGGAGTCCACTCTGAAGAAAGAGGGGTTACTAGTGGGGTACCATGAGGTTCAGTATTGGGTCCAGTCCGTTTTAATGTCTTCATAAGTGAGATTGCAGAGGACTGGAAGGAAAAGTATGTCTCTTTTCAGATGACACAAAGATCTGCAACAGGGTTGATTCACAAGGAGGCGTGGAAAGGATGAGAAGGGACTTGGCAAGGTTGGAGGAATGGTTAGAAGTATGGCAGCTAGGATTCAATGCAAAGAAGTGCAAAATAATGCACCTGGGAAACCAGAACCCAGGGGAAGAATACACAATGAGGGGAGGTAGTAACAACAACAAAAAAGGAAAGGGACCTGGGGGTAATCATATCAGATGACCTTAAGGTTAGCAAGCAATGTGAGAAGGCAATAGTGAGGGCTGGGGGTATACTGGGATGCATAGGGAGAGGCATCAGCAGCAGAAAACAGGAAGTTGTTATTCCTCTGTATAGACAGTTGGTGAGACCCCATCTGGAGTACTGTGTCCAGTTCTGGAGACCCCATCTCCGCAAGGACATATACAGGATAGAGGCAGTCCAGAGGAGGGCAACTAAAATGGTGCAGGGTCTGCAAGAGAAGCCATATGAGGAGAAACTAAAGGAGCTTAATATGTATACCCTTGAGGAAGAAGAGAGAGGGGGACATGATAGAGACTTTAAGCACCTCAGTGAAATCAACAAAGTCCAAGAGGGTTGCATCTTTCAGAAAAAGAGACGTGCAAGAATAAGGGGACACAATTTAAAGATAGAGGGGGTGGTTTAGGGGCAATGTGAGGAAGTATTATTTCACAGAGAGGGTAGTGGATGCATGGAACAGCCTTCCTGAGGAGGTTGTGGGGTCTAAAACTGTGGGAGAATTCAAGAATGCATGGGACAGACATAAGGCCGTTCTTGTAGGGGGTAGGAAGAAATAGGCTGTTGGTTAACTAGGATCTGCGGCCTATCCTGTAGGAAGGGAAATTGGCAGACTAGATGGGCCAGGCGGTCCTTATCCACCGTCAAAGTCTATGTTTCTATGAGTTATAGGTGTATATGATGATTTGCATTAAAGTTATTGTAAGGGTACCTACTTAACTCGGAAGCTAAGTTTTTCCAGGCCAGGAAGGGTGTAACCCCCCTAAAAATGGGGGTTCCCGAAAAGTCTTCCAAGAACTCGCCTAATTGCTCACAGCCTGGTTGGTGTTCGGTGTTTAAGTTGTTTAGATGTTGCTACCAGTGAGCGCCTGTAAAGTCTCCATGTACTGTCTCTTTAAGTGCTGCCTGCTTGCAGTCCTAATTAATCTGAATCGGGGGTCTGTGTGTTTCTATACCCGAATCCTGCCCAGGCTGCTGACTTTGCACTCCATTTCTGCCATCGCTACTTGTGCAGAGACAGCCCTGTTAAAAGATGTAACTAATTGTTGGTAATCATTTAGAATAGTGATGATAATGTAAGTGTTCTAACCTGCCTTCTTGCAGCATGGACTGTTTCTGTTTAGCTCCACCATTTTGGTCCCAAACTGCCGAATTGGACCAATCAGTATGTGGGGACTCTAAAATGGAGCCTGCTGAAATGGGACTGTATGGTCTACCAGTTGGGATTTGTAGTTTTAGACTATTGGCGCCTTTTTGCAAGACAAGGGGGAGCTATTACTGTGATTGACAGCTAAACTGCCCAACTGAACCTTTTGGATCTAAGGGAAATCCCCTGAGCTGTCTGCTGGCAAGCCAGATTCGAGTGAAAAGCTGAGAGAGAAGGAGCTTGTCTAGTTTGAGGGGTCGTGTTGCGCAGTAGTTCGCGTGGGAGAATCGTGGAAGGCCTGATTTCTGGCCTGCTAGCCTGCCTTCTACCCTGAGAGGGGGAAGAGGACTGTCATCGGACTAAATCTGGATTTGGTGAGAACGAAGCAAACTACTGATTTGGGACTAGGCTTAACATGTAGAAGACCGAGGATTTTGCTGAATGCGATCGGCCTGTCAGGAATTTCTGTTACTTCTGATCTCCCAGCATGTGCAGAGACTTGCAACCGTGACTGGGGAGCATTTGGCCTGGTACAGGTAGAAGTCTGGTATATAAATGTACTGTGTAATGAAGGAGAATCATGATTTAGTTGGCTGTGTGTTGCTGGCTTGTACATATGAATGTGCTATGTGCTGGATGGGGATCGCGATCTAATTCCCCTTCTTCTGTGAACTGTGTGCTAGTTGCTGGAAGCTGTTTCCCAGCTAAAATTGGACTGAATCCATTGTTGCCTACTGCAGACAGGCCCTGCCACGAGGGCCTTGTCTCCCTACCCTGCTGCACAGAGAAAATCCATCGACGAGGGACCAACATGGGGATCAGCCCTTGCTCCCTGCCTGAACAAGAACAACGCCAAAGCAACTTGTGTGGGCTCTGCTTTCTCTGGCAATTCAGAACGTCCATCCATCAGCCCTCCTGTGTTCAGCCTGGGTACCGTGAGTAATAATCAGGGTAGCACCCTGCAACATTTCTTAATCAAAGTGTGTCATCTGATTATTGTGTTGTTCCCTTTCCACGAACGCAGCCCTCCGGCTCTGGATTATAAACTGTGTGTGTGCATGTTCTTTCTGCATCACAGGGCTCCAACCAGTTGCGATGCCGGCCTACCACGGGCAACGGTCCTGGCTAGCCTTTCCCCTTCATCCTGGGTACCTAGAGAGTGTGACTGAGTGGGACTCTGATTGCATGCACAGTAGTGTGATTCTTAGTGTGTTTAAGCCAATTAACCTGATTATCCCCTGTCCTTGTAATAATCCGCTGAATAAATCAGATCTGTTTTTCCTGCAATTTACATTGACTGTGGTGTCAGTTTATGCTGAAGGTATTGCATTGTTGCTTTTGTACTGCATCACCTTATTTTACCAGGGGTCCCCAGAGTCAAGCTGAAGGAACCAGTCCTGTGGGTAAGTGCCAAATATAAGTGTATGTACAAAGCATATCTGGGGTGTTGGGAAGGTGCATATTGTGTGTTGTGTGGGGCACTAGTGGGAAAAGAGGGGGGTCACAGTGTCCCAGAGGGCTGTGGCCTGGTTAGCTTGACCAAAACCAACCCTGACCTTTTGGTGGAGGCACCCGTTAACGAACCTAGGCCCCTCAACCTGCTGCTAGCCACGTAGGCACGGGTAGTAGCCCTTGGAATAGCGCCACCTAGGGGTTACATGTGTCTGTGTTGATGTAGTGCGGATGTAATGTGTGTATAGATGTGTGTCAGTGTTGATGTAAAGTGAATGTAATGTGTGTGTATATGTATGGATGTAGTGGGGATGTAATGTGTGTCTGTGTTGGTGTAGTGGGGATGTAATGTGTGTGTATGTAACCTCTAGGCAGTGCTACTCCTAGAGTTACACCCCTGCCTTGCCTGGCCTAAACAAGATTGAGGGGCCAGAGTTCCAAAAATTTACTTTAGACTGGTGCTTTCTATTGGGTTCCATAATGCGCAGTGCCTCCACCGAGAGTTTACCTTTTAAGTGGGCTAGCTGTTACCTGATACAACTCCCTAGGATACCGTACCACCCACTATTGCCTTTTGCCACCCCAACACATGACCCATTAACACTACCCAACATTTCAAACACTTTTGTAATTAAAGACTCTCTCTAATAATATGCTCACGACAACTATTTACAAAACAGTAACAATAATATTTAGGGGGTACAGGAGATAGGAATGGGGAAACAGGAAGAGTAGAGGTTATGCATTAATTATATTTACAAATGTACAATTAATTTGGTTTCAATGTGGTTTGTGCTGGTGAAGACCCTCCAGCTGGGTAGATACCTATTCTAAGCAGAAAAAGACTTACAATACACCAACAGAATGATACCCAGAGCCCTGGCTATCTAGCTGCATACTGATAATGATATGTTACATGTTGCATTAACCCCTACCACTGGTACCAGTTCCCAGACTTGCATGAAACCCTGCAATTTCACACTATACCCTGGGTACCCAGTTACCAAAGTCCTGGATGGTTGCAGACCTGGTGGACACTGCAGCTATGGCGTTGGCCAGCTTTGATTTAAAAGAGAGGAAAGCATTTTTGAACTTTAGAGCATTTTAACAAACAACAACTTCAAACTGTTAGCAGTAGTGAAGGGGTTGCCCTGCAGGTAGTAGTAGAGCAGGGGTTGCCCTGCATGTAGCAGACTGAACAATTCAGGTGGAAGTAACCAGTCGGTTACGTTGGTTGGAACTTGGATTGGCAAGCCTGAATTTTCAGCACATTTATACGTTTGTCACATCCAGAACATTTATATTTTTAGACACAATCAGGTACAGTCACAGAAAGGGAACGCCTTCCACCAGGGGCCAGGAGAGCCACCCTGGTTACATTGAACTAGGTGGAACGCTGTCATTTCCAGGTTATATAGGACAGTCCGAATTAAATTCGGGGTCTCAGTCCGTTAATGTGGCTGTGTGGCTATGGCTGGTGGCTCCACAGGACATCTCGACCACATGATTAGCACAAGTACATATCAACACATTACTAGTCTGTCCTGGGCTCACTATGGGTATCCCCAGAACAGTCTCAGTCAGCAAACAGTTTTACTATAGGGGTCCACCGCCGCTGGGCTAAAGTTATACACAGCAGCAGGGTGCAGACCCAATTGACAGTCACAAATCAGCAGAAATAATTCAATAGAGGTCCACCTATGCTGGGCTAAGGTTATATGCAGCAGTAAGGTGCAGACCCAATGGACAGTCGCAAATCAGCAGAAACAATTCAGTAGAGTTCCACCCGCGCTGGGCTAAGGTTATGCGCAGCTGAGCAGGGTGCAAACCAAAGAATAATCTTCAATCGAACAGTTACTTGGGCAAGACTACTCCATCTTGGCAAGATTTCCTCTCCTTCTTGCACCGGGAGGGGGGGTTACAAGAGTACTCACTCAGGCTCCTCACGGTCGATCTTCCTCAATGAAGGCTCCCGAGTGTTTCAGTTCCCTTTCATCTGTCTCACAGCTGCTTGATGTCATCTGGTTGCAGATCAATGTCTTTCCCCAATGTGGAAAGGAGGGCTAGCACCTGGGGGGCATTCTGGCAACCTCCAGGCTAGCAGGAACTACATAAACTAAATAAGTTTAACTTTAACTGTTAAAGAAGGCAACACCCCCTCCTGCATGGAGAGGATTAGCTGGATCTCCGGGCTTGGCTGCATGGCTGAGTGCCAGAGCCCCCACCCCCATGGGGGTTCCCGCTCAAATTTCCCTCTTGATCTCTGGAAAAATGCTGGAAAACACAGTCTCTTATAGGGCTCTCCTGAAGCTCCTGATTGGCTGAAGCTTTTGGCTGCTTGGCCTCAGACTGGCTGGAGGGCCTGTCAATTAAGAAAATAAATTATGCATGACCCTCACTCGATGCATGGTTGGTTTGCTGTTTTGACACCTAGAAATAGGTCCCTTCCATTCCCCATGAGTATTTAGTATTTTTCCATGAGCTTTGGCTAATGTCCCACAAGTCCTGGCTTTGCTATTCTAGCTTTCTGATTGGCTGTGGCTGCTTGCAATGGCTGATTAACCCACTGTCCTTTAAGCAGAATAATGACAGTCCCAAATCATCACATTCTGGGTCTTTGAGCTACAGTAACAGTTTTCTGGTCCCTGGTAGTTCACCATTTCCTGTGGGTTTGATTACTTTTCATCAATCACGTGGTACCTCTGAGAACATGACTTTATATATTGTGCTCTGCAATATCATGGGGCAAACGCAGACCAGCAAGGCCAAGAAGACTAGATGCCCTACAACAAAACTAATCTGCAAAATGATTAAAACATACCTTCTTAGGATACTACTTATGCTACTTCTCATATCTGTAAATGTTCATCCTTACCCGGGGTCTACGGGCCTAGCACCCCATGCCACAAAAAGGCAGGAGGGGTCCCTCACATATGCCTCAATCAACGTCTGCAGCCTCATTAACAAACTTGACATCTTGCAAACCTGGGTCCAGCAACATAGCCCCGATGTACTCTCTGTTGTCAAAACATAGCTTAACCCCAAGATACCAGACGCTGCAGTCACCATCCCTGGATACTCTATATTCAGGCAGGACATGGTTTCCAAATGAGGTGGGGGCTGTGCCATCTACCTGAGGAATTCCTATCTCGGTCAAGTCTTTCCATTCTCAGACCCTAAACCACCCTCTCAGGTTCTCGCTATTAAAGTTCTGCTCGGGGTGCACAACAAGAAGCTCACCATTGCCTCTGTGTACCTACCCCCTAAAGATCAGCACAATGGATTTATGAGCATATTGGAAAGCCTACAGGGATTACACCATAACTCTGAACTCATAGTACTAGGCAACTTCAACATAAATTGGCTATCGCTGGAGGCCAGAAACTACAAGGGTGCTGTCACGTCACAGAACCTCACCCAGCTTTTTACCACTCCCACCAGATGCAACTATAGGACAGGATCGCACACACTTCTGGAGTGGATCCTCACTAATCACCCTGAACGAATCTCAAAAGTCTCAGTGCTCCCTGATGGGATCAGTGACCATTCACCGGTCACATGTACCTAGACAAACAAATTCATTAAGCCCCCTCCTAAAATAATCCACACCAGAGTGTTAAAGCAGGGGTACCTTGAGCTACTAAAGACACATCTAAGCCACCTGGACTGGACACCAATTGACTCTGCCATTGATGTAAACCAAGCCTTAGACCTTTTCATCAGCCAATTCACTGCGGCTTGCAATATCTTTGCACCTCTCAAAAAGCTGAAGGTCAGGGGCAGAGCTAACCCTTGGATAACCCCCGATCTAATCACTTTACTCAAACATAGAAATCATCTCTGGCACTGTACCCATGCAACATCCAAACCTGGGGATATTCATAAATATAAAGCTGCCAGAAATGAGTGCACGAGGGCAGTTAGGAGCGTCAAAAGCAAATACTTCAAGGAAGCTCTCTCCTACTCCTGGGGTGATGGAAAAAAATGTTGGAGTAACTTGAAAGACCTTACAGGCAAGGACCCTAAGTCACCACCCACCATGCTCAACATAAATGGAACACCAACATATGACCTGTACACAATCACCAACATCTTTAACAATGTGTTCTCCAACTTGGATAGAGTCCTCCCTTCTAATTTCTTTGATGCCCCCTCTGATAGTAACCCTCCTGCAACTACTCCTCTCCTACACCCTGCCCCACAATTCTACTTCAAGGAGATCCCAGTGCATGAAGCCAGAACCTATATTCAGAAGGACATTCACAATGCAGGCTACAGCGGTGACTCCCTTGACCTGAAGTTGTTAGCACTTGTCCTTGAAGAAGTCCTTGGACCCCTAACAAAGGTTCTCAACCTATCACTAAGGATGTCCCAGTTCCCATCTCGCTGGAAACAGGCAACCATCAAACTGGTACACAAAAGTGGAGACAAATCACTGCACTCCAACTACAGACCTATCTCCATCCTCCCTCCATTGTCTAAGGCCCTGGAGCGCATCGCCTCAGACCAACTAGTCAAGTACCTAGAAAAACATGACATCCAGTGTCCTGAGCAACATGGTTTCCGAAAAGGGCACAGTACCAGCACTGCACTATTAGAATTCACGGGCTTCATCCATACCACGCTCGATCAAGGAAACTGTGTAGGGGCAGTATTCATCGACCTTACAAAGCCTTTGATACTGTAGACCACCCACTCCTACTCAAGCAATTATCAAACATTGGGCTCTCCAATGAAGTGCTGCTCTGGTTTTCAAGCTACCTTGGGGAGAGGGTCCAGCGGGTTAGGATTGCCGGTGTCACCTCAGAAGAAAAGACAGTCCTTTCAGGGGTCCCACAAGGGTCCATCCTGGGGCCACTACTCTTCAGCCTCTTCCTCAATGACCTTCCCAGTGTCTGCCACCAGAAATTACTGCTCTACGTCAACGACACAGTCATGTTCACCAACCACCAAAATGCAGAGCTCCTCGAGAAACAATTACAGCTTGAATTCATGTGCATCGAAGAATGGTTCAAGTCACACAAACTGGTCATGAACTACAGCAAAACAAAGGTTATGACCTTCGACAACACCAGAAGCAAGTACAAATCCCGTGACCTCACCATCCTAAACCAAACAGGGACCTTACTTGAACACGTTCCTGATTTTAAGTACCTAGGTGTCATATTGGACAGCTTACTCTCCTACCATAGGCACACAGATTCTGTCGCCAAAGCCACCAACATCCGTATAGGCCTTCTCTACAGGCACAAACACTGCATGACTCCTGACACTCTCTGGTTGGCTATCAACAGCTCTGTCACCTCCATCATCGATTACGGGCTGCAATTTATGGCTCTGCCTCCGCCTCTGCCCTCCGCAGAATTACAGTTGCACTCAACAAAGCATGCAGGCTGCTAACTGGGGCTGACCGACTTACACACACTTGTGACCTGTACACTCGGGCAGGATGGCTTCCTCTCATCAGCCGGATACAGTATCAAACCTACCTCTTAGCCAAAAAAGTCCTCCTCGGGGTCATGCCCCCGGGCATTGAAAAGCTCCTCATTGACCACCACAGTACCCAGAGAACTAGAAGGTCACAACAACTAACCTTCCTTGTCCCCAGATGCTGGACTACCATGGGCCAGAGGGTCTTTACCTACAGAGCACCACAGTGGTACAATACTCTCAACAAAGAAACTCTCACTGCTGCTGCTCTTGGCCCTTTGAAGAGACAACTCCGACTTCATCTCATTTCAACTAGTTGTTGTGACTGCCTCGCCTAATCAGGGGTCCACCACTCACTGCCATCCACTTCAGACTTGACAGCTACCTCTCCCCACCTTGCCCCACTCTATCTGCCTACCCCCTTGTCCCCTCTCCCTTTCCTCTCCCCCTGGGCATTTCCTGACTTTTATCCCTCCCCTCCCCTCCCCTCCTTCCCTTTAGAGCTCTTACCCTCCCCTCTACCCTCTGACAATGGCCTTCCTGCCTACATACCCTTTCCCTCTCACCTACAGCACTTTTTTCTAAGATTGCCCTTGGCGGGTATGTCATGCTACCTAACATTTGGCACATTTTGAATTACTGGAATTTCCTAAGCCTCAGTCTCTTACTTCTTTTTATTGTGTAACTATGTATTATTATGTTGACCTTTGTATGTATGTATACCCCCCATTCCTTCTACGTGGAACCTTTGTAAATGAGCAGTTCCTGCTCAAAGGTATTTGTAATTCTAGATTTCAATAAATAAATAAAAAACAAAAATCAAAGTCCTGGTGCAGCCAGAATGAAGAAAATATTTGCCCCAATGCCCTACAGTGCATTAGCCCTGAGGGTGTACTTGCTGTCGCTGCACAGGTTTAATCAATTGCTCATTCCATTTTCCTGTCACTGCTGCCAATATTTAAGGATGCCTTGCAGCAGCAGACAGGCTGTCATTATCTGAGTCCCACATTTACTGGTGCAGCCAGGAGCAAAACATTCCTTTATTTTAAACACTTCCCCTTCACATTTTCCCCCAAACATAACATTTCAAGTTACATTTTTATTTTAATTCAAATACACTTATTTTCCCTCATCAGCTGCAACTGAGAACAAGCTTCTCTGAGGGCAAACAGACCCTCATGCATATTGAAAGCGATCGGGGCTCTGGGTCATTAATATTCATGAACCCCGATCGAAAACACTTCGCGGATCTCTTTAATGTCTTTGATTAACGGGTGCTCAGGATCCTGTCCGTGGTCACCAGGTCCCACTTAGCTGATGGGGATTCCGGGACTGATGGAACACTTTCTGGTTTGACCACAATGTGAGTGGTCGCTAGATCAAAGGCGCCGCTCGCGCCTGCATAATCCCTGCCACACCAAAGTGCATAACCAAGCGGGCGACTGTGGTTGTGCTTTTCAAGCCCTGGAGGGCTGGATTCTACTATTGAGGCCAGACTGGGGCACCAGGGGGCAGAAACAGGACCAGGGACAGATAAAAAAGTATACAGGCACTTCCTGTTGGCGCTAAGGAGAGCAGGAACAGGAGCCTCAAGGTGGCAGGTAAGCCCCCATTTTGACAGTGGGGTTACATATGGATGTGTGTTGCTGTAGTGTGAATGTAATATATATGTGTATATGTATGGATGTAGTGCGGATGTAATGTGTGTATAGATGTTTGTCTGTGTTGATGTAGTGGGGATGTAATCTGTGTATAAATGTGTGTCTTTGTTGATGTAGTGGGGATGTAATGTATGTCAGTGTTGATGTAGTGTCAAAGTAATGTGTGTATAGATGGGTATCAGTGTTGATGTAGTGGGGATGTAATGTGTGTATAGATGTGTGTCTGTGCTGATGTAGTGTGAATGTAATGTACAGTATGTGTATATGTATGGATGTAGTGGGGATGTAATGTATGCCTGGATGTGTGTCTGTGTTGATGTAGTGGGGATGTGATATGTGTCTGTGTTGATGTAGTGTGAGTGTAATGTGTGTGTATATGTATGGATGTAGTATGGATGTAATGTGTGTATAGATGTGTGTCTGTGTTGATGTAGTGTGAATGTAATGTGTGTATATGTATTGAAGTAGTGTGGATGTAATGTGTGTGTACATGTGTGTCTGTGTTGATGTAAAGTGAATGTAATGTGTGTGTATATGTATGGATGTAGTGGGGACGTAGTGAGTGTCTAGATGTGTGTCTGTGTTGATGTAGTGCGGATGTAATGTGTGTATAGATGTGTATCTGTGTTGATGTAGTGTGAATGTAATGTGTGTGTATATGTATGGATGTAGTACGGATGCGACGTGTGTCTATGTTGATGTAGTGTGAATGTAATGTGTGTGTATACGTATGGATGTAGTACGGATGTGACGTGCATCTGTGTTGATGTAGTGTGAATGTAATGTGTGTGTGTATACATATGGATGTAGTGCAGATGTGATGTGTGTCTGTGTTGATGTAGTGTGAATGTAATATGCGTGTATACGTATGGATGTAGTACGGATGTAATGTGTGTCTGTGTTGATGTAGTGTGAATGTAATGTACAGTATGTGTATACATATATGTATGGATGTAGTAGGGATGTAATGTGTGTGTATATGTATGGATGTAGTACGGATGTAATATGTGTCTGGATGTGTGTCTGTGTTGATGCAGTGTGAATGTAATGTACAGTATGTGTATATGTATATGTATGGGTGTAGTGGGGATGTAATGTGTGTCTGGATGTGTGTCTGTGTTGATGTAGCGGGGATGTAATGTGTGTATAGATGTGTGTCTGGGTTGATGTAATGTGGATGTAATGTGTGTATGGATGTATGTCTGGGCTGTTGTATGGATTAATGTGTGTATAGGTGTTTGTCTGGGATGACGTAGTGTGGATGTAATGTGCGTGTATGGATGTGGTGGGGATGTTACACGTGTATGGTTGTGTGGTTTGAAGTAGTGTGGATGTTATGTGTGTGTGTTGACACAGTATGGAGGTAATGTGTGTCTGTGTTGATGTAGTGTGAATGTAATGTACAGTATGTGTATATGTATATGTATGGATGTAGTGTGAATGTAGTGTGTGTGTATACGTATGGATGTAGTACAGATGTGATGTGTGTCTATGTTGATGTAGTGCGAATGTAATGTACAGTATGTGTGTATGTATAGATGTAGTGCGGATGCAATGTGTGTATAGATGTGTGTCTGTGTTGATGTAGTGGGGATGTAATGTGTGTATAGATGTGTGTCTGTGTTGATGTAAAGTGAATGTAAGTTGTGTGTATATGTATGGATGTAGTGGGGATGTAATGTATGTCTGGTTGTGTGTCTGTGTTGATGTAGTGGGGATATAATGTGTGTACTGTTGTGTGTCTGTTGATGTAGTGTGAATGCAATGTGTGTGTATATGTATGGATGTGATGTGTGTATAGATGTGTATCTGTGTTGATGTAGTGTGAATGTAATGTGTGTGTATATGTATCGAAGTAGTGGGGCTGTAATGTGTGAATAGATGTGTGTGTTGATGTAAAGTGAATGTAATGTATGTGTATATGTATGGATGTAGTGGGGATGTTGTATGTGTCTGGATGTGTGTCTGTGTTGATGTAGTGCGGATGTAATGTGTATAGATGTGTGTCTGTGTTGATGTAGTATAAATGTAATGTGTGTGCATACATGTGGATGTAGTATGGATGTGATGTGTGTCTGTGTTGTAGTGTGAATGTAATGTACAGTATGTGTATATGTATATGTATATGTATGGATGTAGTGGGGATGCAATGTGTGTGTATATGTATTGATGTAATGTGTGTATAGATGTGTATCTGTGTTGATGTAGTGTGAATGTAATGTGTGTGTATATGTATCGAAGTAGTGGGGCTGTAATGTGTGAATAGATGTGTGTCTGTGTTGATGTAAAGTGAATGTAATGTATGTGTATATGTATGGATGTAGTGGGGATGTTGTATGTGTCTGGATATGTGTCTGTGTTGATGTAGTGCGGATGTAATGTGTGTATAGATGTGTGTCTGTGTTGATGTAGTATAAATGTAATGTGTGTGCATACGTATGGATGTAGTATGGATGTGATGTGTGTCTGTGTTGTAGTGTGAATGTAATGTACAGTATGTGTATATGTATATGTATGGATGTAGTGGGGATGCAATGTGTGTGTATATGTATGGATGTAGTATGGATTAAATCTATGTCTGGGTGTGCATCTGTGTTGATGTAGTGAGGATGTAATGTGTGTATAGACGTGTGTCTGGGCTGCTGTAGTGCGGATGTAATGTGTGTATGGATGTGGTGGTGATATAATGTGTGTATGTATGTATGTATGTCTGAGCTGTTGTATGGATTAATGTATGTATAGGTGTTTGTCTGGGATGATGTAGTGTGAATGTCATGTGTGTGTATGGATGTGGTGTAGATGTTACATGTGTATGGTTGTGTGGTTTGAAGTAGTGTGGATGTTATGTGTGTCTGTGTTGACACAGTATGGAGGTAATGTGTGTCTGTGTTGATGTAGTGTAAATGTAATGTACAGTTCATGTACATGTATATGTATATGTATGGATGTAGTGGGGATGTAATGTGTGTCTCTGTTGATGTAGTGCAGATGTAATGTGTGTGTATAGATGTGTGTCTGTGTTGATGTAGTGTGAATGTAATGTGTGTGTATATGTATGGATGTAGTACGGATGTAATATGTGTCTGGATGTGTGTCTGTGTTGATGTAGTGTGAATGTAATGTACAGTATGTGTATATGTATGGAAGTAGTGCGGATGTAATTTGTGTATAGATGTGTGTCTGTGTTGATGTAAAGTGAATATAAGTGTGTGTATATGTATGGATGTAGTGGGGATACAATGCGTGTCTGGATGTGTGTCTGTGTTGATGTAGTGTGAATGTAATGTACGGTATGTGCATATGTATGGATGTAGTGGGGATGTAATGTGTGTCTGGATGTTTGTGTTGATGAAGTGTGAATGTAATGTGTGTATATGTATGGCTGTAGTACGGATATAATGTGTGTCTGGATATGTGTGTGTGTCGATGTAGTGTGAATATAATCTGTGTGTATATGTATCAAAATAGTGGGGATGTAATGTGTGTCTGGATGTGTGTCTGTGTTGATGTAGTGTGAATGTAATGTGTGTGTATGGATGTGGTTGGGATGTTACACGTGCATGGTTGGGTGGTCTGAAGCAGTGTGGATGTTATGTGTGTCTGTGTTGACACAGTATGGAGGTAATGTGTGTCTGGATGTGTGTCTGTGTTGCTGTAGTGTGAATGTAATGTACAGTATGTGTATATGTATGGATGTAGTGGGGATGTAATGTGTGTATGGATGTGTGTCTGTGTTGATGTAGTGTGGATGTAATGTGTGTATAGATGTGTGTATGTGTTGATGTAGTGTGAATGTGATGTGTGTCTGTGTTGATGTAGTGTGGATGAAATGTGTGTATAGATGTGTGTCTGTGCTGACGTAGTGTTATGGATGTTGTACGGATGTGATGTGTGTCTGTGTTGATGTAGTGTGAATGTAATGTGTGTGTATACGTATGGATGTAGTACAGATGTGATGTGTGTATGTGTTGATGTATTGTGAATGTAATGTGTGTGTATACTTATGGATGTAGTACGGATGTGATGTGTGTCTGTGTTGATGTAGTGTGAATGTAATGCACAGTTTGTGTATATGTATGGATGTAGTGGGGATGTAATGTGTGTCTGGATGTGTGTCAGTGTTGATGAAGTGTGAATGTAATGTGTGTATATGTATGGATGTAGTACGGATGTAATGTGTGTTTGGATGTGTGTCTGTGTTGATATAGTGTGAATGTAATGTGTGTGTATATGTTTTGAAGTAGTGGGGACGTAATGTGTGCATAGATGTGTGTCTGGGCTGATGAGTGTGGATGTAATGAGTGTATGGATGTGCTGGTGATATAATGTATATAGATGTATGTCTGGGCTGTTGTGTGGATTGATGTGTGTATAGGTGTTTGTCTGGGATGATGTAGTGTGGATGTAATGTGTGTGTATGGCTGTATGTCTGGGTTGATGTGTGTATTAATGTGTGTATAGGTGTTTGGGATGATGTAGTGGGGATGTAATGTGTGTTTGGACGTGTGTCTGTGTTGATGTAGTGCGGATGTAATGTGTACAGTACATAGATGTGTGTCTGTGTTGATGTAGTGTGAATGTAATGTGTGTGTATACGTATGGATGTAGTACAGATGTGATATGTGTCTGTGTTGATGTGGTGTGAATGTAATGCACAGTATGTGTATATGTATGGATGTAGTGGGGATGTAATGTGTGTCTGGATGTGTGTCTGTGTTGATGAAGTGTGAATGTAATGTGTGTGTATGGACGTGGTTGAGATGTTACACGTGTATGGTTGGGTGGTCTGAAGCAGTGGGGATGTTATGTGTGTCTGTGTTGACACAGTATGGAGGTAATGTGTGTCTGGATGTGTGTCTGTGTTGATGTAGTGTGAATGTAATGTACAGTATGTGTATATGTATGGATGTAGTGGGGATGTAATGTGTGTATGGATGTGTGTGTCTGTGTTGATGTAGTGTGGATGTAATGTGTGTGTATGGATGTATGTTTGGGTTGTTGTGTGTATTAATGTGTGTATAGGTGTTTGGGATGATGTAGTGGGGATGTAATGTGTGTTTGGACGTGTGTCTGTGTTGATGTAGTGTGGATGTAATGTGTACAGTATATAGATGTGTGTCTGTGTTGATGTAGTGTGAATGTAATGTGTGTGTATACGTATGGATGTAGTATGGATGTGATGTGTGTCTGTGTTGAGGTAGTGTGAATGTAATGTGTGTGTATATGTATGGATGTAGTACTGATGTAATGTGTGTCCGGATGTGTGTCTGTGTTGATGTAGTGTGAATGTAATGTGTGTGTATATGTATGGATGTAGTACAGATGTAATGTGTGTCTGGATGCGTGTCTGTGTTGATATAGCGTGAATGTAATGTGTGTGTATATGTTTCGAAGTAGTGGGGATGTAATGTGTGCATAGATGTGTGTCTGGGCTGATGTAGTGTGGATGTAATGAGTGCATGGATGTGGTGGTGATATAATGTGTATATAGATGTATGTCTGGGCTGTTGTGTGGATTGATGTGTGTATAGGTGTTTGTCTGGGATGATGCAGTGTGGATGTAATGTGTGTGTATGGATGTATGTCTGGGTTGTTGTGTGTATTAATGTGTGTATAGGTGTTGGGATGATGTAGTGGGGATGTAATGTGTGTTTGGATGTGTGTCTGTGTTGATGTAGTGCGGATGTAATGTGTACAGTATATAGATGTGTGTCTGTGTTGATGTAGTGTGAATGTGATGTGTGTCTGTGTAGATGTAGTGTGGATGAAATGTGTGTATAGATGTGTGTATGTGTTGATGTAGTGTGAATGTAATGTGTGTGTATACTTATGGATGTAGTACGGATGTGATGTGTGTCTGTGTTGATGTAGTGTGAATGTAATGTACAGTATGTGTATATGTATGAATGTAGTGTGGATGTAATGTGTGTACAGATGTGTCTTTGTTGATGTAGTGTGAATGTAATGTGTGTGTATACATATGGATGTAGTATGTATGTGATGTGTGTCTGTGTTGAGGTAGTGTGAATGTAATGTGTGTGTATATGTATGGCTGTAGTACTGATGTAATGTGCGTCCTGATGTGTGTCTGTGTTGATGTAGTGTGAATGTAATGTGTGTGTATATGTATGGATGTAGTACGGATGTAATGTGTGTCTGGATGTGTGTCTGTGTTGATATAGTGTGAATGTAATGTGTGTGTATATGTTTTGAAGTAGTGGGGATGTAATGTGTGCATAGATGTGTGTCTGGGCTGATGTAGTGTGGATGTAATGAGTGTATGAATGTGGTGGTGATATAATGTGTATATAGATGTATGTCTGGGCTGTTGTGTGGATTGATGTGTGTATAGGTGTTTGTCTGGGATGATGTAGTGTGGATGTAATGTGTGTGTATGGATGTATGTCTGGGTTGTTGTGTGTATTAATGTGTGTATAGGTGTTTGGGATGATGTAGTGTGGATGTAATGTGTGTGTGGATGTATGCCTGGGCTGTTGTGTGTATTAACGTGTGTATAGGTGTTTGGGATGGTGTAGTGTGGATGTAATGTGTGTGTATGGATGTGGTGGGGATGTTACACATGTATGGTTGTGTGGTTTGAAGTAGTGTGGATGTTATGTGTGTCTGTGTTGACACAGTATGGAGGTAATGTGTGTATGGATATATGTCTGTGTTGTAGTGGGGATGTAATATGTGTCTGTGTTGATGTAGTGTGAATGTTGTGTGTGTACTGATGTGAGTCTGTGATGATATAGTGTGAATGTAATGCTTGCATATGGATTTAGTGCAGATGTAATTTGTGTATGGATATGTGTCCGTGCTGATGTTGTGTATGCGCATGTGAATGTAATGTATGTGTATAGACATAGGCCCACATATTTGAAGGATCTGCACAGCCCAAAATGGAGATACGTGGCGCATCCCAGAAAATGTGTGGAAGCACGATATTCAAAAGGGAGAGACATGTCGCTCATTTGCGAATGCATGATCGCACAAAAATAATGTATACAGCACAGAAAAAGAGGACGGGCACCTAAATATGCTGCACAAGTGCACTTTCAGCCAAAATGTGCGGTGCACGTGTCGCACATCACAGAAATGTGATGCACAAAGTTAGGTATAAAAGGGAATGGCCTACATCGACCAGCCACCCACAGGCAGGCTGCAGAACTGCAGACAGATGACCCTGAGACAGCCCTCGGAGGTGCACCAGGATGTGCTCCAGGCACCCACACACAGCAGTCATGCCAGGACGGTCGTACCTAAAGCTACATCCACACTGTGCTTGCCCACCAGGCAACTGCCAGGTGCCTGTGGGTGGCACCACCAGCACCGCCCAGTCAGCTACCCCCCTCGCCATACCAAGTTCGGGGATGTCCAGCTGCCACATGCCACTTAGGCTCCACCCCAGCACACCTGCGGGGCAGACAGCTACAGTGCAGCACATGTACCAGGTGCCATGGCCTGCATGCATATGGCTATCAGACTGCCACAAGGTGGAGGCATGCACCCAAGGTGGTGTCTGGAACAATGGTGAACAGGATACATGGTGGTAATGGTAGTGGCTTGGCATGGCTCAGGGACAGCCCAGTGGCACACACTCATGGTGGCACACCATAGGTGCACATAGTACACCCATGCCAGACACACACCACCAGTAACTACATACATGTCACCGATGCCATCCCTGCAGTGTAACAATACCACAGGGGCCCTGGGTTCTGGTCACTGTGGTGTACTGGTGGTGGACAGTTCACAACTATGAGCAGCATGGGGAAGGGGTGGCACCACCTGTGGCTTGGAGGCGGCAGGGGCATGTTCCAAGGACACCGGACCCTTCCAGTTTTTTTAACACTGCAAACCTCTCAACTGTCACACAGGATGGGGTACAGCACTCATCTTACCTCTCTCACACACCCTCTGACCCACAAAGAGTGGGTGACAGTACAGTCTGACCACTGAGACTGTTATGCAGAATTGCATGTTACTATGAGATGCTAGGTTACCAGCACACATTAGCAACATTAGTGCACTTATTTCCACAGTCTTCCAAGTTTGCAATGTCATGTGTGATGCTGTGCCACACATTCTGACCAGCTCTCACACACCTTGGCACACATTTGGGTTCTAAAGGGTTGGGGGGTATGTGGCACTGTGCTCAGGCCATTGCAGTCCACCCCCACACACCCATGCATTCTCACCTGCCTGCTAGCCTACAGTACCTTCAGATCACCTTTGTGGAGTGGTGGTGCTGCCTTGAAATGCTGGGTCTGAGCATGCAAATAGTATGCAAATGGCCTGAATACATTACAGTAATGAGATGCAAATGTACTGTTTGGGCGCTGACTGTGTAATGGGGCCATTTGCATATCCTGGCTGAGTATTGCAAATCTGCATGCTGCACAAGTGGCTTTACATCGCACACTTCCATATGTCCCGCACTGGGCTCTGGGCACCTGCCGCACATCTTCCACTGCTCGATCCTGAATGTTCAGGTTATTCAGTTGCACATAGGTGATCGCATTTTATGGCACATCATCTGAATGTATCATTATTTTGTGCCGGTGCAGTTGGGATGCGCGGAACAGGCACGTGCATGATGTGGCCTGCCACTTTTGAATATGGGGCCTGTAGTGCAGATGTAAAGTGTTATGGATGTTTGTCTATGTTCATGTAGTGTTCATGTATGTGTGTCTGTGTTGATGTAGTGTGAATGTAATGTATGTGTATGAATGTGTGTGTGTTGATGTAGTGGGGATGTAATGTATGTGTATGGATATGTGTGTGTTGATGTAGTGGGGATGTAATGGATGTGTGTGTGTTGTAGTGAGGATGTAATGTGTGTATGGATGCGTGTGTTGATGTAGTATTAATGTGATGTGTGTGTGTGTGTTGATGTAGTGGTGATGTAGTGTGTGTGTATGGATGTGTGTGTGTTGATGTAGTGGGGATGTAGTGTGTGTATGGATGTGTGTGTTGTAGTATTAATGTGATATGTGTGTGTGTGTGTGTTTTGATGTAGTGGTGATGTAGTGTGTGTGTGTATGGATGTGTGTGTGTGTTGATGTAGTGGGGATGTAGTGTGTGTATGGATGTGTGTGTTGATGTAGTATTAATGTGATGTATGTGTGTGTTGATGTAGTTGTGGTGTAGTGTGTGTGTATGGATGTGTGTGTGTTGATGTAGTAGGGATGTAGTGTGTGTGTATGGATGTGTGTGTTAATGTAGTGTGTGTGTTAATGTAGTGATGATGAACTATGTGTGTATGGATGTGTGTGTGTGTTGATGTAGTGAGGATGTAGTGTGAGTGTGTGGAGTCATTAGTACAGGAAAGAATTTGAAAACCATTGAGCCCGGCTCATTTACAGCGGCATCCAGGAACATGTGCAAAATTGCAAAGTTGCAGTTGAACAGTCATAAGTGCAAAAATGAAATTTAATACAATATATGATAGAAGATTTATACATGCATATAAATAAACAGGTGTGTTTGAATGTAATGGAAGGGGGGCAGGATTCGATATTATTAAATATCTGGGGCCCTATTTTCAAAAGATTTTTTGTCATAGACAGAGAATGGGAAAATGTTTGATAATAGGGCCCCTGATGTTTCACTCTGCACTGATGTATGTCTGATAAGGAAAGTTATTTCATGATAGTTTGGTCATATGTAAAGTTATTTTGAGAAACCTCAATTTGTTTTAAGAAAAGACTGATCACGACCAATGTTAGTAAGAAGTCATAATAAACACAGACTATAGTGTATAGTGTAGTGTTGTTCTGTATAGAATTCCATCCCTTTCAAAACGCTGTTGTACCACAGTTCCAAAGGTCATGGAATGTGATCCTACCCTACTGTGGTAGAACAGCATTCTAGAACCTCTAGAGACTGCTCGAGTTAGTTTCATTTTGAAAGCGAAAGAACTCATGCACACATATTTCACACATGGGTTGCATATACAGCCCATGATGCTTTGCATTGTGTGGGCATGTGTGATTTTGTATTTTCTTGAAACTTGGCTTCCCAGCCAAATGCCCTTTGGGGTAACCCTTGCCTCAGTGTTTGCGCACAGAGGTTCTTTGTCTTTTAAATAGTTTTTATTTTAATGGGTTCACCACAACATATCCAAGACACACTGTCTTAGGGTAGCTGGTCCAGTCCACTGGGGTGTCAAACAGACGAGGCATACTGATGAGTCCTGGTAGGACGAAACACGTGTCTATGTCATCTGTCAGCACCCTTTGCAAACTGTGTGAGAAGCCTTTCGGCACCATGCAATTCTGCTTAAAGTTGAACCAGCATAACATTCTGTGGTGATTTGCATATGCAGCCCATGATGCTTTGCATTGTGTGGGCATGTGTGATTTTGTATTTCACACAGTACTATACACTATAAAATAATACAGGATGAGCAACTCTATGCACAACCAGTGTGTTCTGCCACCTCAGGGTTCTGATTCCCGTGGACTTCTCGAGCTTTGTTCTCGAGGTCAATGGGAATCAGAACCCTGAGGTGGCAGAACACACTGGTTGCGCATAGTTGCCCATCCAGTATTCTCTGCATTGATCCTACTGTTTTTAAACTGTTGCCTGGTCCCTAGATTTCAATATTGTTTGTCTAAAATCTGTAACATTTTTATTTATTTTTTTTTATTTGTAATTTGTTAGCCAGGTAGGATTCAAGAGCATTAGATGCCCATTTTCAAGGGGGACCTGAGATGTAAACATGAGCAATACAAAATAAATATGCAGTAGATGCTGTGATGTTGTAATATATCCTTTAACAAGAGGAACAATAAACTGATATTGATTTCAACAAAAATCTTGTTCACAAAAAAGACCTGTAAACCTAAACAGCTCGTTAAAATGTGATCCCCAAAACTTAGGTCCTGTTTCCAGAAACAGGGAATAACTTGGATTAGGGGCAGATCCAGGACTTTCATAAGGGACAACTTTCTCCTTCCTAAGTGTAAGATGTGTTTTTAAACTTAGATTAGACAAAAACAACTATTATTGGCAGACCTAACAGTGGGTCATGGGTGCTACTTTGCTGCATTGTTGAGTCCATTATTGGCTGAAGCTCCAAAAATCTCACACAGGGCACAGGCGTTCTGAGACCGCAGTCTGGCCAGCTCTCAATCTTCTGGAGTGAGACTTATTCTCCAAGGACAAATTCTCATTCTTCATATTTGCAGATTTTATTCGTTTAGAATTGTTGACAAGAAAAGGCACCTCGGAGCTGCAGCTCGTTTCCAGGTTCAGCCTGGGTGAGGAGATTACAAATGGACAGGGAAAACAGGCAAGTAAAGCGGCGCAATTACACAATGAAATAATATAATCTGAATTTGTATAAATTAAGCAGTAAGAGCAAATGGGTAGAGCAGCAGGGACCCAGTGCAGCAGCAGTAGCGGGAGGAGGGGTGGAGAGACAGGAGAAGTGGATGGGGGCTAAAAGGAACAAGTATGGTAGGTGACATCTCAGAGGAGAACTTTGAAGGAGGAGGAGGGAAGGGTGGCAGTGGTGGGTGCAATTCTAGAGGCAGGAAGAAAACAGATTACCCAACTGAGGTTTTAGAACAGGAATAGAAATGGACTGGGAGACGAAGGAATAGAGAGAGTAAGAAGGAGGAGAGAGGACGAGAGGAGAGATAAAAAAAGGAGCTGGACCAGAGTCTGGTGACAAGGAAAGCACAGTGGGAGATGTGTCTGCTCTTGGGCAAGGGGAGGAAGATAGATTCAAGGAGAGGGAGCAGTGATAACTTCAGGGAGGGCAGTGTAGGAATCAGCAGAAGGAACGAAGGGGGGGTCAGCCTATCCAAATACTTTTAGGGGCTGCACTGTAAACAACATCAGTGTAGTCAACCACCAACAGAATCATCTTAAGGATACTCTCATGGCAGCCTGGGAGTAGAGAGACAGGATGTGTTGTGGTACAATGCACCATGGTTGGGTAGGACATTTCTGTGAATGGCATTGATCTGGTAGAAATTTAGGTTTCAATCTAGCCACATGCAAAGGGTACTTACTGTAAGTGGGGGGACTTCTTTGAGGGGGAGCCATCAAGTGCTGTGAAGACGGTTGGATTTCAGAGCCTGGCACATCTTTGCTTAGTGTCAAAGGTCATGGAGACAGTTTTTTTGTCAGTTTAAAAGAGTTAGTTAGAACAGTACCTGCATTGGACATTGTTGAAGTCATTGATCATGAGAGCTGCTTCCTGAAGTTTAAAAACTCTTAGAGTGCCCTCTGGTGTCTAAAGGGTGGAACTGAAAAAGGAAGTTCACATTAGGCACTCGTACAAGACAGCCTCATGATATATCTGGATCACTCTGCTTATGGTGCACCAGTATACTGTATTTACAAAATCATGTGATGGCTAGTTAAGACTAATGCCACTACCCTCCCATAAGACTACTGCCCCTCTTCGTGACTCACACTATATGATTTATTCATATTATTTAAAAGTTGTGATTTGGAATGCAGCAAAGGAGAATAGTACCTGTCCAGTTTAAATCCTGACCGTGACTGAAAACCAGTGCTCTGAAAATAATCAAAACAATGAGAGCTTCTTATCTGAGTTACCGAGGTATGTCTTAAACAGGCTTACACTACAGAACACTGACCAGGAGAGGTTCCAGGGACTCCTAGTAACTAACCCTCAGGCAGTATAGTGCAGTGGTCTAAGGCTCTGAGCTGCAAATCTGGTGACATCCAGCAGACCAGACCTGGGTTTGAATCCCACAGCTTCCACTTGCATACTATGTGACCCTGACCAAGTCACTTAACCTCCTTGTGCTCCCAGGTTGCTCCTGTAAAAAAGCTTTCAGCTTAGTGTGCTATACCTGGTTAAACAACTAAATAAAAAACCCTCAAAAATCTGCTGTTCAGCAAAATCAAAGAAAATATTTATTTCATTTTTGTTGACCGAGTAGGGTGCACTAGGCAGACAATTGCCTATTTTTAGGCACAACTCCGGAGGTTACAAAGTAGGATAATACAAGATATCAACACACAAGTCAAGTTTGTACAAGACTCATTGAGAATAGCAGCAAACACTAGTTTCGGCAAGGGTGTACAACAGTGGCATAGATACAGGTGAAATAAAAGTAAATAAGAGAATATTGAAGTATTAAGCATGAATTGGTGGGGGTAGAACAAACATAACTTTCACAATAAATTCAAACAAATGTGGTTTGGTGGCAGAGGGTACAGGTAGTACAGCATGCAGTCTTAATGAGTAAAAACAGGGTAAGCAGTAGAACAAATGTTTATTGAGCAGCTACAAGTTATTACAATCTCACATAAATATTCATATGAATATACATCAGGTTTTGGTCATGCTTTGTTGGAACTTATTGTGCTGTTTGGGCTGTTATCCTACTACTATCAGTAATAAGCTTCAGTTATTACTTTTGCCTGACCGTAGTATCACGTTTCTCCCCATCTCAACTACTGTATTACTGTTCTTCCCTCTTCCCCTTCCCCCTGTTGCACCTGGAAATGAGTCTTGGCCTTGCCAGGTAAACAATCTTCAAGTAAATAAATACTTACATACATTCATAAATACATAGATTTGGTGGCGGAGGCGGGATTCTGCATTGGGGCCGGGGGGATGCTGAGGTAATGTGCATAACTGATATGCAATTAAAAAACATTTAATCCTTTATATTGTATTCTGTTATGTTTTTCATTACATTTTTGAAAGAAAATACAAATGTAATCGATAGTTTTCTATGTATATGTTCTTACAATCTATGAACCAGACATCTTTAACAAAGTGAAATGAAGCAGCACCAAGCAAGCACGTTACTATGGGGGTGCAGCTGTCCCCCTTGCTCTCTCCTAGATCTGCCACTGTATAGAGTGCACATTTGATACATTACAACACTATTAGGAAACCATAATCAGTTACGCTGTCATCTTAGTTAAAAGAACATTCTACTCTACTTCATAAATTAGAGCTCAGCTATGCCCTGAGCCAGTTTTTATGGTCTTTCCTGTTTCATATAAATAACTGGCACAACATTCACAACTTACGAATTTCATGCAATACATATACTATTTAAATCACATATACATCGCTTTTAAGAAGCAAAGTGAAAGCGAAAGACACCCAGCATGCTCAGCTGACGATCTCTTATCCTCCAGGGATGCTGTTTTTTTCCTGATCGTTTCTGTAGTCAAGAAATATTCTGTTAAGTTTTAAGACAAATGCATCCTTAATATTTAACAGGAAGTCCAAACTATTTATAGTGAGTAATTAGTTTACTTAGGATAAATACTGTGTATGTAAGTTGTAGATTTTCATACCAGGTCATATAATCACATAGGAAGCATCTTCAATATCTCCTTTATTACAGCTTAAAATATTAGTAAGCATTGTATTTTCATTCCTTTGTATCTTTTCTCCAGTACATTGTTGGCAAGGTCTCAGAGCTGTAGTGAGTAAGAACATTCCTTAACAGAGGGTTATATACCTACAGGGAACCTAGAGGGTTTTATAATGACCCAAAAGTACAGTAAATACAAGTAAGACAGTCTCAATGACTTTTGGCTCTGCTCAAAAGCTTTCCAGACTCCACTCCCGACCAGTGTTCCTCACCCAGGACAACACGTCCCTAGATACCATCCATGCTTTCAAATACCCCGGGGGTCTGGCTAGACAGCCAACTTAATTTCTCTGCCCATATAGACGCACTAACCTCCAAGCTCCATCTCAAACTCATTTTTATGTTTGCTTGCACGCATGTGCAAGAAACATAGTGCCATGATCCAAAAATGCAGTGGCGTACAGTTGAAAGGGAGAGATACGCTTCAGTGAGCAGCGATGACATCGCATGCTCATACGTGCCACACACACACACACATCCACATGCATATTGTGTGCTTGTGTGCTCTCCCCCCCACGCACACACTGTATAGCCGACAGGGTGCCCAATCCCCTGTTGGCTATGCTGCGCCCCGAAGAGACTATTGGGTGCCACGCTGAGGAGCCCACCCCAGCGGCAACATCCAAGGCCCGCCAGGGGTTGATCAATCCCCCGTTGGCTCCACAGCCCCCCCAAACATCCTTCCAGCTGCCATGCTGGGAGCCTACCCCAGCATGGCACAAGTCCCACGTAGTCTAAGTAAAAAAAAAAAAACCTGAAAGAAAAAACCTTCCCTCGCTGTCTGTCCTGACCCCTTCCCCACACCCGCACTCACCCTCTGTACATTCACCTTCCCACTGCCCCACCTCACCCCATACTTACCTCCAGAGTCTGGCGCGACGATCTTCAGTGGACCAGGAACACGTCTGCACTCTTCAAAGCCGACTGCGAACTGAGGAAATGCTGGTAAGCTGTATAATGGAATAAATAGGTTTTTTTTTACTTTAGTGCATATCTCGGGAATTTTGGGGAATTTTTTCACCAAATTTTCAACATGGGGGTTTTGAGACCCCACCTCATGAATTCTGTCACTGTCATGGCGTTAATCAGCCCCGAAAGGTGATTTCGCAGTCACTGCATGGAACCATCTTTTAGGACCAATTTACGAAATGACAGTATGACAGTTCAGGAGGTAGGCCCCCAGAAACCCTATATTGAAAATTTGGTGAAAGAATTCCCCAAAATGACTGTTCTACGAGCATGCGTTGCGCAGTTCCTACGCACACTCGTAAGTTCATGAATTTTCAATATGTTCACTCCAGATTTTCAACATTGCCATTTTACCATACCTACTTATGAGCAGTACAGCTGTCATTTCTCACATCATACCCAAAATGTGTTTCCGCGCATGTAGCGCACAATGGCGCAGTCGGTGTGCGAAATCAATGTTCAGGACAGATTAAGAAAATCACAGTGACACTGTTCACAAGCAGAGGTGTTAAAATGGCTATGTTAAAAATTTGGTGAAAAAATTCCCCAAAATGACTGTTTTACGAGCTTGCGTTGCGCTGTTCCTACACATGCTCGTAAGTTTGCGAATTTTCAATATTTTCACTCCAGATTTTCAACATTGCCATTTTACCACACCTCCTTTTGATCAGTGCAGCTGTCATTTTTCACATCTCGCCCAAAACATGTTTCTGCCCATGTAGCGCACAATGGCGCAGTCGATGAGCAAAATCAATGTTTGGGACAGATTATGAAAATCACAGTGACACTGTTCATGAGCAGAGGTGTTAAAATGGCTATGTTAAAAATTTGGGGAAAAAAGTCCGTAAAATGACTGTGTTACGAGCGACCATTACACAGTTTCCACGCACCCTCGTAACTTCATGGATTTCTAATATTTTCAGTCCAGATTTTCACCACTGGCATTTTTCCACACTTCCTTATGAACAGTACAGCTGTCATTTTTCACACCGTGGCGAAATGTGTTTTCACACTTCCAGTGCAGAAATGCGTGGTTGCTGTGGAAAATCACTGTTTGGGACAGATTAAGAAAATCACAGTGACACTGTTCATGAGCGGAGGTTCCAGAATCCCTGCGTTGACAATCTGCTCTAAAACAATCCCCAAACTAATTGCATTACGGGTGTGCGTTGCGCATTTTCTACGCACTCTCATGACTTCACCAGTTTTTTTAATATTTTCACTGCAGAATTGCAACACTGCCATTTTTTGTACCTCCCCATGAACAGTACAGCTGTCATTTTTCACATCCTGTTTGAAATGTGTTTTCACACCTGTGGTGCCAAATGGCGTAGTCACTGTGCGAAATCGGCTTTCGGCTAACAAACTGTGTGCCACTGTTCATAAGGTGGGGGTCACAAAAACTCACGTTGAAAATTTGGAGGAAAATGCCAGCAAACGCCTGAGGCATTAGGTTTCGACCATAACGCCCAGCCTGTAGAGATTGACAGGCATCAGGGGTGTGACTTGGGATTCTCGCCTGTAATGCTCATACCATTCCACACCCTGCAGCCAGTGAGAGGCATCGAGGTGTGCCTTGGACTTTTCAGCCCCAAAGTTCACCCCATTCTCCTATACAGGACCCATCTCACCATATTTCCTGATGGAATGGGGTAAGCATAAGGGCCAAAGACCCCAAGGCACACCATGACACTTGTCAGTGTCTGCAGAGTAGAGTGTGGTGAAATGGCATGGCCGTTATGCCTGACGACCCAAAGGCACACCCCAATGCCTGTCACTCTCTGCAGGGTGGTGGTGGGGTTGGCTACAGTTCAATACTTCTCTGCCATTCCTATTATGCAGCTCTTGTAACTCCTACACTACCAATGACAGCAAGCAAACATTCGGCATTGACAAATGCTTGTTCTTTATCGAAATAAGGCCTCCCTCTCCTTCCCCATATGTCGCGAGCTTGTCTCTAAAATTATTCTCCCATCCCTAGACTATGTGGACATGGTCAACAATCCTGCCCACTCCACCTCCCTCTCTAAACTGGATACCATACTAAACTCTTTCTGCAGATTTGCCACCTACTCTCCTCCTCGTATGCACCACTGCTCCCTTTACTCTGCTCTCTCCATCTCACCCCCTCACATAGAAGGCATGTCCACTCACTATCCTTCATTGCCAGGTTTTGGTTTGGGCTACTCCCTCCTTACCTCTCCTCCTGCCTTACCCCTGAATCTCCTCCCTTCTACTCGCTACACTCCTGAGATCACCGCTCCTTCCCAATCCCACATCCCCACTCCACTGCTGGCCAGTCCGCTTCCTTTCACTGCCTCCCTCTCCTTTGGAATAAACTCTCCCCCGACCTTCGAAACCCTTCACCTACTTCTCTTTTAAAATGTTTGTTTGCCTCCTTCCAGCACCACCCTGTACCTGTCCCTCCTCTTCCCCTGCTCGGTCACCCTCCACCTCATCTCCTCCTCTTACTACAGTGATCCATGCAGCAGAATCAATCCCCGATGTTTCCCCTCCCAATCATTTCCTAGTAACTGAGACCCACCCTTCGTTATGCTTGCACAAAATATTGCCATTACTGTACTTGAATGCTTGTCTGTGTATCGCCACATTGCTTATGTCTTGTAACAAACCACTGCTTGCATTGTTACTTCTTAACTCATACTAGTACTTAAATTTGTATCGCCATTGTATGTATTCCATTTCCCATGTCCCTGGGTCGCACCTGGAAACGAGCCTCAGCTCAGTGTGCCTTTCCTCGTCACCAAAATTTTAAATAAATAGAAAGAAAAATAAAGAAAGAAAATAAAAAATATATATAACATATATATGGTTTAAAACTATGTTCTTTCAGATTATTAACTAGCCAGGGAGAAGTTCTTACTTTTTAACACAGTCAGCATCTTTCTGTCTACTATGCCACAATTCTCAAAGATATTTTTATTTTTTTTATTTTCACAAATGAACAGTATGAAATTACAGTATAGCAAGTAATATGACCACAAAACATGCCTATCTATTATCATTCATAGTATCAGTACATTAAGGACAATTATAAAGAAAAAACATACACTGCGAATTGAGATGATACAATAGGTGTAACTTTTTTATATATCAGTTTAACACCAGTTTCATTGTAATGCCATAACTAAAACATCCCAGTTTTAGCATTAAAGTCATAAATATTTCATAACCAAGGAGATTTACAGTGCGAGCTTAGCAACCTGATTTTTCTTGGCTAGACACATCACCGGAAGTTTGTATGAAGGGATTCTAATAAGCTTAAAGAGCCACTAATGCCTCAAGAAGAACTTTGCAAATTATAATATTTGGAAATGAAGCAGCTTTAAATTTCTCATTAACTTTGTATTTCTTATCCCCATTATATATTACTGAGGTAATATGAATGAAAACAGGATTGTTGTTTCTTGAGGGTTCCTCAGCTCCTACTGCTTCTTCCCAATCTGAAGTCATAATACTCTGCTTGAGACATCACAGTATTATGACAATCATTTCCATGGCAACAGACTGTGATGTCACAACAGAGCATTATGATTTCAAGTAGGGAATAAGCTATAGAGGCAGATGAACTTTAAGGGATACAGGTCTTGTTTTATGTGGCAATTTCTTCACTAATAAATAATGAAGAGGAGAAAGCTGTAGAAAAATATAAAAAATGTATGAAAAAACAGCTGAACTGTGTCTGAACATTATGTTTTTTGAAGTTTTCCTAAAGGCGCCAGCTGCTCTTTAAGCCAGTATATTAATCATATGGATATCTGCAAATGTTTTAAGCGTGACCAGTCCTAGCTCAAGTCGTATCATACTGGCACATGTTGATACAGGAAAATTCATTGCAGTTTTGTAAATGCCCATTGCATTAATAGTGTCAGACTTTCCCATTTCCCATATTTCTGTGACATAAAGTGCCTCGGTATGAGTTCATAGCCATTAGCACAGATATTATTATTATTCCCTTACAGATGGCATTAAACCTACTGTATACAGCCCGTGGCAGCGGCAGGCTTCCTGGCCTGGTTGGGCCCTGTTGTGCAGTATAAAACTGCTGTGGAGTAGGCCTGGAGCATACATTAAGCTTGACCTGTTGGTGTGATGTGCGTGCATGATTTGCTGGTCACGTGGCCCTCAGGCAGGGTCCCAATTGGAGGACAGGCAAGAAGGAGCTATAGCAGCTGCAAGCAGAAGATGCCATCTTAGAGCAATCGGAGTGAGTGGAGCTGAAGGAGTGAGACCAGCAGTAGCAGGAAAGCTCACGCCAGAAGAAATATCGATAGCGAGAGGAAAGCAAAAAGAGACTATTTTCCTGAGCACAGTTTCAGAGCAGGCAGGTGAACTAGGCTGCACATATTTTGGAGCAAATGAACTTTGAGCTCATTGTGAGTGTAAGAATTAGGAGGGGGGAAAACTGAGCATCCACTATGGATTGGCAGCAAGTGACAGCAGAGGGAGATGCAGAGAGACCTGATGTGACCCCTCAGGAGGAACCCCTGGCTACAGATCCTGCATCACTTCTTTCCTGGCTCTGGAAAACTGGGGGAAAATGCCAAGGACATGAACTCTGTGTGAGATGTGGGTTCATGGGGGAGGCAGTAACCAGGTTGCCTATATGCCTCTGTTGTATATGCAGATCGCCAGTCCCGGATAGGGGGATGTATGCTCCCAGTTCCACCACCAGCTTGTTTATACCATGGTCACCAGCCAGTGGGGATTCAGAGGGGTTTGAGACACTGTCTCTGGGAGAAAGCACCCATGTCCAGGTGGAAGAAACCCGTAGCGAATCCCCACATGTGATACTGGAGGCTGTAGAGCGGAAGGGTGCAGGTGCACCAGAAAGGGACAAAGGTGACGAGGATCACAGTCGTTTGCCAAGGTCTCTGCCACTAGCTATCCCACTGGCAGAGGGAGGGGCAGGGAACTCAGACAACCAGCTGGGGATCCTCCAGGGCCTGAGAGACCCTCACCACGGCCCCTGTCACCCCTGTCTGGCAATAGCCCACAGGTCTCATCCAGCAAATCAGAGTCTGTCTTGGGAGCCAAGTTCAGGATTAAACCCATGGAGAGTGGCACCGAGCCTGGACCTGCACCAGTGACAGCCGGAGGGAGGGTTGGTGACCCAAAAGAGTTAAGGGAGCTGGATGAAGAAAAGTACGTTGGCAGCCAGTTCCAGGACCATATGGTGCTCAAGGCAATCCCTAGGCCTTACCACCATCCAGTTATCACCTTTGGAGATGCTATCCCATAGCTCCCAGTCCAGGCTAAGACCCCTCCCCGGACCCAGATGGATGGGTTGAACCCAAATGACCCACTGAATTTAAAATATCGATGGGGGATATAGCAACCAATGGGGCAAGCCAGGAGAACCAGCGTGAGGGATGTACCCGAGTGGAGTCAGGCTGATTATCCATGTAACCAAATGTTTGTCCGTGGTGTATGAAAGGCCTCATTGTCCATTTTAATTAGTATCTCATTCATATATGAATTGAAGAGGTTGGGGTCTAATACATACCTTTCTTGAACCCCATTATTGGTTATAAATGAATGCCTCAGGTCACCGATGTTATCATACTTAACCTGAGCCAGGGTGCTACTATATACATTTTTGATTATGGTCATTATATCCTTTTCTACTTCTGTTTCACTTAACGTTTCACTTAGTACTGATACTGAGATTGGCTGAAATACTGCTGAGAAATCCACAAATGCAACATAAAATTTCTGTAACATTACAATATTGTATTTTTCTATCAGATAGGTAAGTATAAAATATTGGTCTACCATCCCATAACTCTTACTACAGCGCACCTGTGACTCAGAAACTGCATTATTTTCTAATCCACAATAGAAGACTGTTAAGTAATATCTTTGTAAAGACTTTAGACATGACATCAGTTAAACTGATTGGTAAGGTAAGGTGATGGTAATGTAAGATAAAGTAGAGTAAGGCAAGTCAAAGAGCTAGTGTACTGCCAAAAATTAATTTTCATTTTTAAAATCCCTAGGCCTTACCAACATCCAGTTATCACCTTTGGAAATGCTACCCCATAGCTCCCAGTCCAGGCTAAGACCCCCCTGGGACCCAGATGGACGGGTTGAACCCAAATAACCCGTTGAATTTAAAACATCACCCTGCCTGACAGCTGACACTAGAACTGCAACTAGTTAGGTACTATATTAGCTGTTTGACTAGCCTCTGTTTGATATTGTATAATTCCTGATTACTCTATACTGTAAATAGCTGTATTGTAATGCATCTGTCTCATTTGCTGTACTAGTCCTCTCCCTTTTCCCCCAGGACGCATCTGGAATCGAGTGATACTCCGCTCAGTATGCCTTCCTGGTGAAACTGTTAAATAAATAAATAAATAAACAAAAGCAGTCAACTTTTACCTCTTATATCGGAGTTACTTTTTCTTTTCCGTTTGGTTAATTAGAAGATTGTTTATCTGTCATTAGTAGGTGTGATGTGTGAAACATCATCCTGCCTGGCAGCTGACATCTAGCTCTGCCCCCCATTACATATTCAGCATTATGACCCCACTGACTGTGATATCGCTGCTGCTTAGGAACAGCCACTCAGTAGCTGCCAGGTTAGTCATCTGTGATGTCACTGTCAGTGAGATTACAATGCTAATGATATAGTGGAGAAATAGAGACAGACATGTCAGGTGCCAGACTAACAGCTGTTCCATACATCCAGCACAATATTATCACTTAGAAAACATTCTAATGAGCAAAACAAAAAATGCTTCAGAAATAAAGTTACAACTGACTGCTTTTTAAAATTTGTATAATTTTCCTGTCTGTTTTGGTTCCACTAGGTCTTTAAAATAATGGTAAGGTAGCATAAGCCCCCTGTAAATGAGGGGCTTATATTCCCATGTTTTAGGCATCACTTTCCCCTCCTACCCCTTCCCCCCAGAACTAGGGAAATGGGTTTAGTGCTCTGGGGACATTCCTCTGTACACCTCAAGGTGGCAGCAGAGAGTAGTTCAGAGGGTATATAAGGGGACTGACAGGAAGTATCTGGGCCTTTCCAGCCCTGGCATTAGGCCTGGGGCTGGAGGCTGGAACCGTAGAAGTTAGGAGCAGATAAGGTAGGCAACTGAAGGAGCTCGGTGGTCCAGGAGGGCTAGTGGGGGAACCACCCAAAAGAGTGCAGACATAATTGCTTTTCTATGAGCCATGGTTGATGAGGAGTGGGGGTATGGAGCTCCTTGGGGAAACAAGTAGCCAGGTCCTGTGTCGTGGGGGGCTAGGGCAGTAAAAGGCTTTAACAAGCCCAGAGATTAGGAGCCCTTAGGAAGCCCATTGTGTGTGATATCCCAGGTCACCAGGGCTGGGAAGGCCATGGCAGGGCCCTCCCAGGATGGGAACCAGTGGCAGTGGTTCTTCTCGTACTCAGTGTGGCAGGGCAGCTTGGGGGGGGTTGAAAGAGCTGGGGAGCCTTTCACCCAAAACAAGGGGCCTGTTTGGAGGGACAGGTCCTGGGGCACTGGTACATTGAGGTCCAGGTGGGTCACAGGCCAAAAACGGCAGACCTTGGAGGGTAGCCCCATGCTGGAGCTTAATTCAAGCTCAGGCAGTGAAGCAGGGATGTGGACCTGGCAGGGATCCCGCGAGGAAGTACGACAAGCAGAATCCCCGGAGTGAGTTTTGGGCCATGGTGTGGTAAGGCCGGTACTGAGGCAGAGCCAAGTGACAGTGGCAGGTGTTGCCTTGGCACCAGGAACAGTGTCAGCTGCTGAAGGTTGGTTGGGGCCTGAGTCATCAGGAAAATTCCTGGATGCCCCTGTGGCTTGGGCCAGCACCCAGGGGTCCAGGTGGGGAAGGCTGCTTGCTTTCCCATGCCAGAGTAGAAGGGGGGATGACCAGTGCCAGTTTGAAATAAAGTGACCAGAGGAAAGAAAACAGAAGGTTCGCTTACCAGATCCAGAAAAGCCAGGAGATTGTAGGAATCTGAGTTCAAGTAAATCTCGGGTAGATCACCTGAGAGGGATAGTAGGCAGAGGAGAATCCTTGCTTGTGTCTGCCTGAATCCATTGGTTTCTGCTGCCTTATTTTGTCCAGCCAGTACTGTAAAAAATTAATAGCCCTTGGAGCTGCTTTATCTATTTATAATGAAGTATGTGACCCCTGTATTGCTAGAATCATTTGCAGTACAGGTGTAAAACAGAAGCCAGTTTGGGGAGGAAATAGTGGTTTGTGCATTGTTTGACTGTAGGGGGAGGCAAATGAAATGAAATCCTACTTTTCCCCCTGTATTTGCAGTCTAATTAATTTTCCCACGAGCTGCATCCCAGTGGCAATATTTGATCCAGCCTGGTTAGGGCTGCAAGGGCTTCCTAGACAGCTGGAGGTGCAGAGGGAGGTCCCAGTCAGGTGGATGGCTTCGGGGAAGAGATCAAATGTTGAGAGAGAGAGATAGAGGAGGTAAAGTGATCAGCTGTGAAGACGCCGAGCAGGTAGGAGACCAACTGATTCCCTACTGTTCTGAGGTACACAGGTCTTGAATGTTAGCGCTTAGAAGTGATTCCTCTTTTCTGCCCGGATCATCTACGAATTGAAAAGTATGCCCCTAGACAGGGCAGAAAGGGGGGTTACACTGAGGGGACTCATCTGGGATGCTCCCCAAACCCCCAAATTGTCACTGAACCCCGAGTCTTGTAGTCTGCTGCAGTGCCAGGCTTCCCGGTCTGGTTGGGCCTTGTTGCACAGTACAAAATTGCTGTGGAGTAGGCCTGGAGCAGGCATTAGGCCTGGCCTGTTGGTGTGATGTATGCGCATGATTTGCTGGTCATGTGGCCCTCAGACAGGGTCCCAATTGCAGTATGGGTGAGAAGGAGCTATAGCAGATGCGAGCAGAAGACGCCATCTTAGAGCAATCGGAGTGAGTGGAGCTGAAGGAATAAGACCAGCAGTAGCAGGAAAGCTCATGTCAGAAGAAATATCGATAGCCAGAGGAAAGCAAAAAGAGACTATTTCCTGAGCACATTTTCAGAGCAGGCAAGTGAACTGGGCTGCACCTATTTTGGAGCAAATGAACTTTGATCTCATTGTGAGTGTGAGAACTGGAAGGGGCAAAATCAAGCACAGGCATTCACTATGGATTGGCAGCAAGTGGTGGCGGGGGGGGGGATGCAGAGACCTGAAGCAACCCCTCAGGATGAACCCCTGGCTACAGTCCCTGCCTCACTTCTCTCCTGGCTCTGGAAAGCTGGGGGAAAATTTAAAGAACATGAACGCTGTGTGAAATATGGGTTCATGGGGGAGGCAGTAACCAGGTTGCCTATATGCCTCTATTGTATATGCAGGTCACCAGTCCCGAATAGGGGGATGTATGCTCCCAGTTCCACCACCAGTTTGTTTATACCATGGTCATCAGCTAGTGGGGATTCAGAGGGGTTTGAGGGACTGTCTCTTGGAGAAAGCACCAATGTCTAGGTGGAAGAAACCCGTAGCGAATCCCCAGATGTGGTAGTGGAGGCTGTAGAGGGGGAGGGTGCAGGTGCACAAGAAAGGGACAAAGGTGATGGGGAGAACAGTCATTTGCTCAGGTCTCCATCACGGCTATCTCACTGGCAGAGGGATGGGCAGGGGACTCAGACAACTGGCTGGGGATCCTCCAGGGCCCGGGGAACCCTCACCACGGCCCCTATCCGGCAGTAGCCGACAGGTCTCATCCAGCAAATCAGAGCCTGGTTCGGGAGCCAAGTTCAGAATTAAACCCATGGAGAGTGGCACCGAGCCTGGACCTGCACCAGTGTCAGCCGGAGGGAGGGTTGGTGACCCAAAAGAGTTAAGGGAGCTGGATGAAGAAAAGTATGTTGACAGTCAGTTCCAGGACAATATGGTGCTCAGGGCAATCCCTAGGCCTTACCACCATCCAGTTATCACCTTTGCAGATGCTACCCCACAGCTCCCAGTCCGGCTATGACCCCCCCCAGACCCAGATGGATGGGTTGAACCCAAATGACCCGTTGAATTTAAAATATCGATGGGGGATATAGCTACCAATGGGACAACCCAGGAGAATCTGCATGAGGAACCTGCCTGAGTGGAGTCAGGCTGATTATCCACGTAACAAAATGTTTGCCCGTGGTGTATGAAAGGCATCGTTGTCCATTTTAATTAGGAGCTCATTCACATATGAATTGAAGAGGGTGGGGTCTAATATATACCCTTCTTGAACCCCATTATTGGTTATAAATGAATGCCTCAGGTCACCAATGTTATCATACTTAACCTGAGCCAGGGTGCTACTATATACATTTTTGATTAGGGTCATTACATCCTTTTCTACTTCTGTTTTACTTAATGTTCCCTTAGTATTGATACTGAGATTGGCTGAAATACTGCTGAGAAATCCACAAATGTGTAACCCCTAGGTGGCGCTATCCCAAGGGCTACTACTCCTGCCTGCTTGGCAAGGAGCAAATTAAGGGGCCTGAGTTCTGAAACGGGTGCCTCCACCCGGAGGTCAGAGTTGGTAGTGGTCAAGCTAACCTGGGTACAGCCCTCCAGGACACTGTAACCCCCTCTTTCCTTGCTAGTGGCTGGAACAATACACAATAATCACTTTCACAATACCTCTCATACACCATACAAGTACCCACACTGTTTGCACTTACCACCAGGGCTTTCCTCTGGCCCAGCCCTGGGGACTCCATATAAAACAAGGTTATACACAGCAAATAACAGCAGTACAGTACTCCTGTACAAACTGGAACCACAGTCAGGGCGTAACCCCCCTACAAAAGGGGGTTCCCAAAAAGTCTTCCTTGAGCTTGCCTAAATGCTCACTGCTAGGCTGGTGTCCTGCGTTTTAGCAGTTTAAATGTGATTACCAGAGCTTGTATACCCTCTGTGTACTGTCTCTTTAAGAGCTGCCTAATTGCAGCTTAAGTAATCTGAGAGGGAGCTCTGTTGAAAGATGTAACTATTTACTGAAAATCATTTAGCGTGATAATGATAATATAGTTTGTCTAACCTGCTTCCTTTGTAGCAAAGACTGTTTTGTTTGTCTCCACTATCTTGGTCCTGGACTGCAAATTGGACCAATCAGTTCTGGTGGGACCTAAAATGTAGCCGGACTACAGGAGCTGTCTGAATTCAAAATCTGTAGGAACTGTGGTTTGAGTTTTTGCGCCTTTTTTGCAACTGAAGGGGGAGCTCTTGCTTTGACTGACAGACAAATCAGCCAACCAAATCTTTTGGATCTTGGGGAAGTGCTGGGCTGCTTGCAGTTTTCAGTTTAGTTCTGAGCTGGGAAGTAAAAGGAGAGGAGCTGAAGTGATTCTGAGAGAAATCCTGAGTGGATTCACATGGGAGAACTATGAAAAGGCTGAGAGTTTGGCCTTCATGTCTGCCTGCTGCTCCTGAGAGGGAGAGAAGAGAATTATTTTGGACTAAATCCAAGTTTGTGTGACTAAAGTAAGCTACTGAAGTGGGCCAGGCTCAACCTGAAGAAGACCGAAGATTTTGCTGAATACAATCGGCCTGTCAGGAGTTCCAGCTACCCCTAAGCTCCCGGTGTATACAGAGAGTTTGCGATTGTGACCGGGGAGTGCTTTGACTGGTACGGTAGAATTCCCGTACATGTAAATGTGCTATGAGCTGCTAGTGGGTCTTGGGTTGGTTCCCCACTGTACGAACTGTGTTCTGCTTGCTGGAAGCTGTATCCAGCCCAAGACGGACTGTATCCGAATCTGTCTCCATGCGGTCTGGGCCTTGCCAGACTGACCCAGCCAGACTACCCACTGCACAGAGAAGCCATCGATGAGAGATCTGCCTGGGGATCAGCCCCCCTGCTCCACGCTTGAACAGGAACAATGCCTCTACGACTTGTGTGGGCCCTGCTTCTCCTGGCATTCCAGATCAACCACCTGCAGTCTCGATTTTCGTCCAGCCTGTGTCCAGTCTTGGGTATTGTGAGTAAATACCGGGTAGCTCCCAGAAACAACAGCTTAATCCGAGTGTGTCATCTGATTGTCTTGTTGTTTCGTTTCCTTTTCGAACTGAGCCCTCTGGCTCCGGATTACAAATATTGTGTACTGTAGCTTAAAGGTTATATCAATCAAGCAGTTATGCATGCGCTTTGAGTCCCCCCACACAGTCCACCTCTGGGTACCCAGGTGGAGAAGAGATAGGCTAGCCAGGACCGCTGCTCAGGGTTGCAGCTGGTTGGGGCCCTGTGATGGAAGAAAACAACATGCACAACACACACTATTTGGAATCCGGAGCCAGAGGGCTCAGTTCGTGAAAGGAAAACAACAAGACAATCAGATGACACACTTTTAGAGTAGGCTGTTGTTGCAGGGAGCTACCCTGATGATTACTCACAGTACCCAAGACTGGTCACAGGCTGGCCGAAAATCGAGACAGCAGGTGGTTAATCTGGACTGCCAGGAGAAGCAGGGCCCACACGAATCGCCGAGGTGTCGTTCCTGTTCAAGCGTGGAGCAGGGGGCTGATCCTGAGGCAGATCTGTCGTTGATGGCTTTCACTGTGCAGCGGGTAGTCTGGCTGGACCAGTGTGGCAAGGCCCAGACCAAATGGAGACAAATTCGGATACAGTCCATTTTGGGCTGGATACAGCTTCCAGCAAGCAGAACACAGTTCACACAGTGTGGGACCAAATCACAACCCACTTTCCATACACAGCACATTTACATGTATGGAAATTCTACTGTACCAGGCAAACCTCTCTCCAGTCATGATCACAAAGTCTCTGCACAAACCAGGGATTCAAAAGCAGCTGGAAATCCTGACAGGCCGATCGCATTCAGCAAAATCTTCGGTCTTCTTCAGGTATGAGCCTGGTAAAAAATCAGTGGCTTACTTCTTTCTCACAAACTTGGATTTAACCCAAAATAATTCTCTTCTCTCCCTCTCAGGGGCAGCAGGCAGACATGCAGGCCAAAACTCAGCCCTTTCACAGTTCTCCAATGCAAAACTACACAGAACTGCTGCTCAAAATCATTTTGAACTGTTACTTCTTCACTTCTCAGCTCAAAATTGAAACTAGTTGCAGCAGCCTGGGAAATTCCCCAAGATCCAAAAGGTTTGGTTGGCTGATCTGTCTGCCAGTCACAACAAAGGCTCCCCCTTTAGGTGCAAAAAGGTGCCAAAAGCCCCAAACTACAGTTCCTACAGATTTTGACTCCAGACAGCTCCTGTAGTCTGGCTCCATTTTAGGTCCCACCAGATTGATTGGTCCAATTCGGCAGTTCCGGGCCAAAATAGTGGGATAAACAAAACAGTCCTTGCTGCAAAGAAGGCAAGTTAGACAAACTACATTATTATTATTACTCTAATGAATGATCAGCAAACAGTTACATCTATTAACAGGGCTCCCTCTGCACAATTAGCGATGGCAGAAATGGAGCGATTACCTGGCAGCCTGGGCGGGACTCGAGCATGACAACACTCAGCCCCCTCCCAGATTAATTATCACTGCAATCTAGGCAGCTCTTAAAGTGACAGTACACAGAGGCTACACAGGCACTCTTTGGCAATAACGATTAACTCATTCAGGCCTAGAGACGTCTGTAGGCGGTGTCTGAAAGCATAGCCACTCAGGACAGTAACGCCTGTAGACGTACTCAACTGACTTTCACTCAGGCCTAGAAACGTCTGAGGAAGTCAGCAGTTTTTACATAACTATTAAACAAACTGAATTGCTTAGAATTGAATGCATAGCACAGTTAGAAAGGTAATTTTGCTCTGAACAATTTTGCTGCAGATACTTTGTTTCTATCATGTATACTTTAGGAGTTATTCATATTTGTTTAAGGTATGGTGTGCATGGTTAACATTTGTCTCTCAAGCCTCACCTAAGTACCTTGACTAAACCTGAAAAAAAAACAGTTTGGTATTTCAACTACTATAAAATAAAAACTAAATGGAATACAATTGATTGCATAGCACCATTAGAAAGGTTATTTTGTGCTGAACAATTTTGCCACTGATACTTTCTGTCTACCACATAAACTTTAGGAGTTATTTGCATTTGTTTAAGGTATGGTGTGCATGGCTGACATTTGTCTCTCATGCGTCACCTAAGCACCTTGAAAAAAATCAGAAAAAAATCAGTTGTTTGGTATTTCAGCTAGTATAACATAAAAATTAAATTGATTACAACTGATTGCATAGCACCATTGGAAAGGTAATGTTGTGCTGAACAACTTTGCCACTCATACTTTGTGTGTAGCACTTACGGTTCAAGAGGTAGTCATATTTGTTTGTGGCATGCTGATTATGGCTTGATTTTGCTAAGAAAGGCCCAGGATGCAGTGCTAAGAGTATACAGGGCACAAGTGGTAGAAGTCTCAAAGAGCTCTTGTGGTGTGAATGAGTTAACTGCTAAACGCAGGACACCAGACTGGCAGTGAGCATTTAGGCAAGCTCATGGAAGACTTTTCGGGAACCCCCATTTGTAGGGGGGGTTACACCCTTCCCTGCCTGGGAAAACCTGGTGTCCGCATCAAGTCTGTACCATCATAATATTGAAAATGCAACATATACAAGACATTTATAGCATTATCATGCTGTACAAGTACTATCTGATTCATCAATCGGCATAACTTGTCACTTTACTATACATTTCAATGTACTCCACTATATCATTTCCATTCTGACAATACATTCTGCATATTTCACACAGGTAAATTGAACATTACTATACCAGTGTCAGTGGCTCAGCAGGTAGCACACTCACCTCTGAGGCCGGGAGATCAGAGGGCTGTGGGTTCAGTTCCCACATCTGGCACTTGGGTTAATATCCCAATACTGACACTGTAGTGCAGCATGAGAGGGGTGCTGCACTTCTGAGGTGCCGTCTTTCGGATGAGACGTTAAACCGAGGTCCCATCTGCCTGGATTGGTGGTAGTTCAGGTGGATGTTAAAGATCCCATGGCACTTATCGAAAGAGTAGGAATTTCCCGGTGTCCTGGCCAAATTTCCCTCATTCACTAAAAATACCACCAACAGCTTAATGTGGTTCAAAATCAGTTGGCATTCATCTGTATCCCCTTCCCCCCGGGTCGTGCCTGAAAATAGGCAGGATTTGTCTAGTGCACTTACCCGGTCAACAAAAAACTAAATAAAAAAAATTAAAAATACAGAATCATGTAATAACTTCTTGTACTCAAAACAATGCAAGAGGGGGCCCTTCCCTATCAGCTAACTTAGGGCTGGATGGGGCAGGGACACCATGGTGAGAGGGCAGAACAAGTAATCTGGAATGGGCTGTCAAGCTCAATTTGGGCAGTGAGCAGGGCTGCAGCTAGGAATTTCAGGGCCCTGGGCAGGCAGTCAGATGAGGGCCCCTGTATCCCTGACAAAATAAGCCGGGGGTGTGGGGGCCGCCAGGCCCCCAGAAGCTCTGGGGGTTTTGGTGCTCTCAGGTGAGTTTTGGGGCTGTTAGTGAAGATAAAAACAAGATTTTGTGAAGCTTTCCCAATGCCATTTTCAATGAAAAAATGTACTTTTAGCCTGGAGTCTTATTCATATTTATAACAACTGAAGAATCACACGCTTCCTTCTGCTGAAAACGTAGGTTCAGCGTCTCTCTCTCACACACACACAGACACACACACACACACACACACACAATAGCACACTTAATCAGTGAACGTAAGCTTTAATCAGGGGCAGTGCCCCCAGCACCCCCCCCTTCGAGCTCTGCCCATCCTTACATCCTTCACATAACCTATTCTCTGTGTCAGTTACGCAGACAGCGAGTTACGCAGTAAGCATAGCTCCTCGGCAGGTCCGACTCTCTTCACAATCACCCATATGCCAACAACTCAGACTGCACACAAAGAGCTGGAGATGTCAGATACCAGTCTGCCAATTAATTACTCAATCATAGATGTAGAGCATGAAAATGCTCTGGACTTAACAGAAAGCCAAAATCCAAGTTCTTAGCATGATAACATAACAGCTTGACAGAAAAATGGTAATACGTTTGACTTCTTCTAAACTTGGGGATGAGTTAGCTGGGAGCTCTTGTCTGAGGAACTGGCACTTGCACATAGACTATTTTTATAGGGAAGAAGTCATTGACAGGATTACCATTTTTCTGTCAAACTGTTATGTTGTCATGCTAAGAAGGACAGTTAGACAGCACCCCTGAAACGAAAAAATTATTTTCCGCCTCCCTCATTGCCCATGACTAGTCCTGTGGGCACTGTGACAGTCATGTTGACTCCCAAAGTCCCATTTCCTAATATCTTCAATTACTATAATAGTTAAACAAAAACAAAATAGACATAACAATTGACAAGGCACTGGCAGCCCTTACCAGGTTGGATCCTGGATGGATGTGTGGACAAGTTGGGACAACTACTCTGAGAAGGACATCACACAGTGGACTCGGAGTTAGAAGGACGCCACGACACGACTCAGTGGAGCTGTGACTGAGCATTAAGGCCTTAGGCCTGTAAGTCTGTGACTCGACCCCGATGACCCAACTACTGTAACTGGCCAACTGGGCAGTAGCTGAGAGAAACTCCAGCGTCGACCTTTCCTGGCTCACTTCTTGCTTGCTGCCTTTCTTTGCTTTGGCTGCCTCTGCCTCCTTGTGGTCCCTCCATCCGTCTGTGACTGTACCATACTGGTGCGACTCCCGACGACTCCTCTCTCTCGAGTCTCTGTCTACACTGGCCGCACCGACGCCGTTCCCGCTCAGAAAACGTGACACGAATTGCGCGACAGTACAGTAGGAAACGTCATCACGTAACGCTTCTGACGGGACGGTTTAGCAGGGGTCTGTGCAGCGTTAGATGGCTGGCCACCACTGTAATATCTTTTTCTTTACTGTCGGGGGGATCATTTATGCAACAGCAATGGAAGGAAGACTGATGCGTAAATAACCCCGCCCTGCCCACCTGGAAGGTTTACAGTGGTACCACGGTAGCGAGCACCGATTTGATTTTTAGCGCAGAGCTGCTTCAGCTCGATCGCAGCCAGGCCCCTTAATGCCGGGCCTGGGAAAAGCCCCAGTTGTCCCCCATAACGGTGGCCCTGGCAGTGAGCTCTGAGAAACATAAACACCTTTGTGGTCTACACTGAGAGGCAAATCCACTGGCCTCCCAGGGGAATCATAACTGAAGCGCACCACTGGCTTGACAGCTCGGCCTGTCTTTCTGGGGTGAACAACCACAGTCTCTGTACTTTTAGCAATGGTCTTGGAGCTTTCATCACTTGTGAGGGGTGCCTCTGCCTGAAGGGGAATGTCCAAGCTGGGAGCACTGTCAGCTCCTTGTTGTGTAGGCTCTGGTTCTACAACACTTGGCTCATTTTGTGACGGTTCAAGCACAATCAAACTCTGAGGCACTGAAAGGGGTCTGTCAATACTCTCATACTGTTCCTCAGTTTCTGGTGTGTCACCAGAGAGGCTCAAACCATTGGCCCCTTCTTCGGGCAATTCACACAGTTCCACAAAACACAGTGAGTCTGCGTCCTCAGACGTAAGGCTTGGCACTTCACTTTCAGGGAGCATTGGCTCCAAGGACGAAGCTGGGGGTTAGACAGTTCAGAAGGCCCAGCTTCATCCCTGCAAATTAGTCATAGGATTTCCTCGAAACAGCTGACTCAGTTCATAAGAGGGGTAATAGGCATAGTCGCACACACTTTCGTCAGATGTGGACTGACAGTCACTATCATTCTGGGCCTGCTGCAGAGGAAACCTTAAATCTGTGACCACTGGGGTAGGTTGACTCTGTCTCTTTCTTGTAGCAGCATGAGTCACTGGCCCAGGGGGCTCAATTTCTGGGGGTTCAGCCTCAATCATGACTTTGCCGATAGGTAGCAAGTGGTTACGGTGCATGGTCTTGAGAGCTTTGGAGTTGTTCTCTGGGTGCACCTTGCACATGGGTAAATCATCCAACTTTCCAACTACTACATGGGGAAGATGGTGCCACTGATCAGCAATTTTGTGTTTACCATGCAGTCCCAAATTAGGTAACAACACATGGCCTCCGGGTCAAAGCTCTTGACCCTTTACTTTTTTATCATGCCTCTCTTTGTTGGCTAGATTTCTCTTGGCAGCCATTGTCTGGGCCAGTTGATAGGCATGGTTCAATTGAGCTTTCAGTTTTTGTACATATTGCAAGTAGTTTTTGACTCAGACCCCATCTGGAGAGACCCCAAAACAGACATCAACTGGCAGCCGGGCCTCTCTCCTGAACATGAGGCAGTAGGGGGAAACCCAGTAGCCCATTTTTCGTACAATTGCATGCGTGTACCAAGGTGCTAATCTGCTGGCTCCATTTATGCTTGTGTTTTGGGTGGAGGGCACCCAGCACATCTAGAAGGGTGCAGTTAAAATGTTCTGGTTGAGGGTCTCCCTGTGGGTGATAGGGGGTGGTTCTTGACTTTTGCACCCCCCATAGAGAAAGCATTTCTTTGATTAGTCGACTCTCAAAGTCTCTGCCCTGGTCAGAGGGGATCCGCTGGGGGGCACCATAGTGGATGAAGAAATTTTCCACTAGCACCTTGGCAACGGTAGATGTCTTTTGATCTTTGGTGTGAAAAGCTTGTGCATATCATGTGAAATGATCCGTAACCACTAACACATTGCCAATGTTCTGCTGATCAGGTTCTAAACACAAGAAGTCTATGCAGACTAGTTCCATGAGGGTGCTGGTAGTATTAACAAAGGGGGCAGCCCTCTGAGGCAGGACTTTTCCTTGCAGGCAGCGACTACAAGTCTTTACATGGTGCTCAACATCGGCCCCAATTTTGGGCCAGTAGAAGCAAGATCGTACCAGGTCAAGGGTTCTGTCAATATCGAGGTTCCCCATGTGATTGTGGAGGGACCTCAGTACCAAATCTTTAAAGGCCGTGGGCAGGACCAATTGTTGCTTGTCTACTTTGCCACCACAATCCACTGTCTCTCTATACAACAACTGATTGAGCAACTTCAATCTGGGACCTTCTTTAATAATAATAATAATAAAGTTTATTTATAAAGCGCCTTTCCATTATCAAGGCGCTGTACAAAATAAGACAACACAAATCAGGCATAAAATTCAATATAAAACACAGATAAAGCTACATATAATCCACAATTTCAGTGCAATCAATGCTCCAAGAAAGCCATTTGAAAAAAATGGGTTTTTAAACCCCTCTTATATTCCTCCACGGAGGTGCACTCCCGTAACTGGTGCGGTAGAGAATTCCAAAGAGTGGGTGCAGCATAGGAAAATGCTCTACAACCAGATGATCTCAAACTCACTCTTGGAATCTCTAGCAACCCCTCGTCAGCCGAGCGAAGCAATCAGCCAAGGCAGTAAGGACCCAGGAGTTCTTTCACATAGGCCGGACCCAGACCGTGTAGGGCTTCAAAAGTCAGTAAACTGACTTTAAAGGTGATCCACCACCGTATAGGAAGCCAGTGCAGTTTGCGCAGCACTGGGGTAATGTGACAGGACCTACTTGTCCCAGTCAAAACCCGGGCTGCAGCTTTCTGCACTAGCTAAAGGCGGTGGATTTCAACCCCAGAAAGCCCAAAGTACAGAGAGTTGCAGTAGTCAATAGTTATTAAACAATAAAGCAGTTCGCAAGTCAGTGGAACGTAACTTAGACACATCTTTCCCCTCACGCAGGGCATCAAGTGCTGGTTGAAACATAGGATCTTTGGATTGAGCCCACTGAATGCTGTTATTGTCAAATTGAGGTAGTGCACTAATATCTAGAGCAGAGAAGTGAAAATAAGCAGCTGGTATGCAGGTGTCAGAAGGGCCCAAGCAATCTACTAAACAGTCCACTGTGTCTACAGACATCTGTTCATCTCTATCAAACTTTTGGCACAATGCTCGAATGTCAGGTTCAGACAGCCTGACCCAATCACTCTTGGAAGTGGGCCTTCGTGATAGGGCGTCAGCATCAATATGGTTCAGGCCCGGTCTGTATTCGACAGCATAATCATAGGTTGATAATGCAGAAAGCCACCGGTGCCCAGTGGCATCTAACTTAGCTGAAGTCTGTACATAGGGCAATGGGTTATTGTCAGTCTTCACCAATATCTTTGCCCCATAGAGGTATTCATGAAACTGGTCAATGATGGCCCATTTTAGTGCAAGGAACTCCAACTTATGCAAAGGGTAGTTTCATTCGGAAGGGGTCAAGCTCCTACTGGCGAAAGCTACTGGTCTCAGGCCATCTTCATGGTCTTGATAGAGCACCGCTCCTAGACCCTGCTGACTAGCGTCCATATGCAGCATATAGGGTTTGGTGGGGTCAGCATAGGCAAGGATGGGGGCGTAGGTGAGCTGGTATATGATCTCATGGAAGGCTGCTTCACAGTCGGGCATCCAGCGGGGCCCGAAGAGTTCACTTGGGTGGAAGTATACTTTTTATGGTTCTTTAACAGACCCTTTTTTGTATTTATGATTGATAGGAGGGTAACCCTGGGTAAGGTTCAAGAGTGGGTGAATCACCTTGGAATAGTCTTTCATAAACCTGCGGTAGTAGCCACAGAACCCCAGGAAACGTTGTAGTTCTTTCAGATTATGGAGCTGGGGCCAAGTAGTCAGTGCTTCAACCTTACTGGGATCAGTCTCTATCCCTTTTGTAGATACTATGTACCCCACATACTTCACGGAGGTTTGGAAAAACTTGCACTTGTAAATGGACAGCTTGAGGCCAAAGTCTTCTAGTATTTTCTAGTACTTAGGACTTTAAACAGTCGGTTCTCATGCTCCTCTAAGGTGCTCTCAAACACAATGACATCGTCCCAAGTACACCAGGCATTCCAGCAAATTCATATCTCCCACCGCACGTTCCATTAGTTGCTGAAAACTGGCCGGGGCACCCGATATCCCCTGTGGCATCCTCAGAAACTCGTAGAACCCCAATTGACAGATGAAGGCTGTTTTCTCACGGTCTTCCGGGGCCATCGGGATCTGGTAGTGTCCGCTGCAAAGATCCAACACCGAGAACCATTTGCTCCCATTCAAGCAGTCCAGGGCATCTTGTATACAAGGCATAGTGTATTGGTCTGGGATGGTCCGCCCCGGTTCAGGGTTCGATAATCAACACACATCCTCACAGACCCATTCTTCTTATGCACAATCACAATCGGAGAGGTGTATGGGCTCCTGGATTCTTGTATCACACCAGCAGCGAGCATTTCCTGCAGGTGTCTTCTCACACCATCTATGTCTGCTGAGGCTAGGTGTCGGGACCTCTCTCGAAATGGCTGTTCATCGTGCAGGCGTATGTGATGCTCCGCACCCTGGACACATCCCACATCCCATTCCTTCAATGAAAACACTTGGTCTCTCTGGGCAAGTCTCTTGCTAATTCTAGCCTTCCATTCAGCTGGCAACGGGGGAGTCACCAAAGTCAAACAAGTCTGGGGTCACTCTCTCCTTCTCACCAGGGTGCTTGTTGCTGGGCAATACTGAAGTGTCTGCACAGTGTACCATAGCTAGGGTGCACCCTCTGTTCACCTGAATCTCCCGATCTGACACATTGTGAATCTGGACCATCACTCATCGTGCATAGGCATGGGCACGAGCAGGCAAGATGCTGAGCTTGACCAATAATCCTTCTGGCAATTTTTCATTGCCGTGTGCCTCCAACATCAGTATTTTGTTATTGACATCTTTCTGGAGGTGGACCTCCCCTTGAATGGAACACTGGGCGTTAGGGGCCAGTACCATTGAATCGGGATCCTTCTTCCACACAATCCCCACTGGATCATCCTGGTCTACTTCCTCAGGTTTCTGTTGCAAATCATAGGCCCTCTTCATCAGAGCTGGAATTCTCAGGGCCCTCCCAGTCCGTTGCCCTTGTTTCTTGTGACAGAGTTGCGCCAGTCTCCCAAACATATGGACGTTTGTCCCAATTAACAGGGGGACCCCATCATACAGTTGGTTGGGGGGACACACTAAGGCCAGTGTATCTACTTACTCCTCTATGCTAGTGACAGTTGCAGGAAAAGACAACCAGAGGTGGGCATATCCTAGATATGGATAAGACTTGTCGCTCAGCCCCCACACATGTAGGCCTTCCAGGGATTGTAAGGGCACATCAGATAAGTGTTTTTCATACCAGTCCTGAAACACAACGGTCACTTGCAACCCACTGTCAAGCAGAGCCCGAGTAGGAGTACCATTCACAGACACATTAGTCTCCATTGAAGGGCCCACTATCTTGGACCAGTCTGGAGGGACAACAGCAGGAGCCCGGACAGACGATTTAGCCACAGAGGGGTTTGAGTTAGGATGGCTGAAGCATTTACTGCAGTCATTTCGTGCACCCCTTGACCACTGACTTGTTTCCGAAGCTCTCCTTGAAGCTGGTTCACCACTTTCTCTAAGTCCTTCTGAGACCGGCATTCCCTCTTCATATGGCCATCCTTGCCGCAACTGTGACAAATGACATGCTCTCGGGGCATCCTTGGGAAAAATATAGCAGGGGATACTTGAGCATTGACAGGAGATTGTGATCTGACTTCTGCAGGTAGTCTGCCATGTCTCAAAAGTTCCTTTAGGGTGGCAGTCAATTCCTTGAGCTCAGTCGAAAAGCCACCTTCAGTAACGGATGCCTGAAGATGCACCCCCACCCCCATGGCAGTCACGTCCTGACAGGTGCCAGGGTCTTTGTCAACAGGGGACACCTCACTGAGAACATCTGGTTGTACCTTTCTGACTTCCTTCAGCAACTCCTCTCCCCATCATTTAGCCCACGGCAGGACACCCATAGTGGTCTCCATTTCGGAAGGGCCTTCTGGTGCCATGATCACTTGAGCTGCACTCACCCCATAATTACAATCTCCCTCTTCCCCTTCAACCTCCTGGAGTTCTTTTATCAAGTCACAGTAGTCAGGTGGGTTACCTCTCCTATCCTGGAGCCTTAACTGGACGATCTGCAATTTAGAATGCTTTACATGTTGCAGTATGTGCCCCAATCTCACATGGTTCAAGTCACTGGTGGCTACCCCACCTTTCCGGTAAGCTTTCTGCAGAGCTCTTTCTAGACAAGTAACATAGGCAGACAAACTTTCTCCTTTCCATTGTTTGGTACCTCGGAATTTCCACATCAAGTTCTCCCCTGACTCAATGCTCCTAAAATTGCCTTTGAGTGCAGATAGGTGCTTCTGAGCAGATGCATCAGGGTTTGTGGACCTCAAAAATGTAATGGCTTCGAGGGCGGGACCCCTCAAACTTTCTGTGATTCTTTTCTGCTTCTCAGCCTCCGCACACTGCCACTTGGGTACCAAGGGGGCAACATAGACTATCCAGGTCTCCCAGTCATCCTTCCGTTGGGGGGTGGGGAGGGTGCCTGAGAAGATTCTTAGCCTTCGGTAGGAGTCGTGACTAATGGCAGGTACAGATATAGGAGCCAGCATTGGCACAGGCACAGAAGGCGGGGCAGTAACAGGTGCTGGAGTGGGAGGGGGTGTTGGGGAAGGAACACCCCCAGGTGGCAGGAATAGTTTCTTAAAGTCCTCTACGGTTTTCCCTTCCCCAAGCAACAACTCAGCAAATTTCTCCTCAAAAGTCTCAGATAATGGTGGGAGCTCATCCTCCCCAGGGTCTTTACTGTCTTTTGTTATCACTCTCCAGGCAGCTGGAACCCCTTCTGGGCAATAGTCTGTGGCACTTTAGAGCTGTCCACAAGGTCACTACACTCTGCTAAGGCTATGAAAGTTTGGGCAATCAAATCAGCCTGTCGACCCACTACAGGATTTTTTAAACATTCAACTTTGAAGAGTACTCCCTCTACTGTGTCCTTACTGGTACCCAGGGGAATATCCAGTATAAGCAGAGCATTTGGGGGGTCGATCTCCTGCCCAGTACACCACCCCACCAAATGGTGTACAGCCATTTCTACTGGGGTAGCCATTAATCCTTAATAATAATTCATAATTTTTGGCCACTAGAAGGCACAAAATCCCAGCTGTGAGCCTCCAAGATGTAATCCCTAGGTGGCACTATCTCAAGGGCTACTACCCCTGCCTGCTTAGCTAGGAGCAGGTTAAGGGGCCTGAGTTCTGAAACGGGTGCCTCCACCAGGAGGTCCGGGTTGGTAGTGGTCAAGCTAAACTGGGCACAGCCCTCCGAGACACTGTAACCCCCCTCTTTCCTTACTAGTGGCCGGAACAATACACAATAATCACTTTCACAATACCCTGATACACCACACAAGTACCCACACTGTTTGCACTTACCACCAGGGCTTTCCTCTGGCCCAGCCCTGGGGACCCCCTGTAAAACAAGGTTATACACAGCAAATAACATCAGTACAGTACTCTTGCACAAACTGGAACCACAGTCAGGGTAAATGCAAAAAAGAGTTAGATCTGATTTATTTAAGGGGCTTGAACAAGGAAGGGGCATAATCAGGTTAACTTGCTTAAAGGCTCTATCAATCAAACAGTCATGCATGCACTTCAGGGTCCATGAAGAGTCACACACTCTGGGTACCCAGATGGAAAATGTTGGGCTAGCCAGGAATGTTGCAGCTGGTTGGGGCCCTGTGATGGAAGAAAACAACATGCACAACACACACTAGTTGTAATCCGGGCCGGAGGGCTCAGTTTGTGAAAGAGAAAACAACAAGACAATCAGATGACACACATTTAGATTAGGCTGTTGTTGTAGGGAGCTACCCTGATGATTACTCACAATACCCAAGACTGGTCACAGGCTGGCCGAAAATCGAGACAGCAGGTGGTTAATCTGGAGTGCCAGAAGAAGCAGAGCCCACACGAATCACCGAGGCATCGTTCATGTTCAAGCATGGAGCAGAGGGCTGATCCCCAGGCAGGTCTCTCATTGATGGCTTTCTCTGTGCAGCGGGTAGTTTGGCTGGGCCAGTGTGGCAAGGCCCAGGCCAAATGGAGACAGATTCAGATACAGTCCATTTTGAGCTGGATACAGCTTCCAGCAAGCAGAACACAGTTCACACAGTGGGGGATCAAATCACGTCCCACTTTCCATACACAGCACATTTACATGTAAGGAAATTCTACTGTACCAGGCAAACCACTCTCCAGTCATGATCACAAAGTCTCTGCACAAACCGGGGATTCAAAAGCAGCTGGAAATCCTGACAGGCCAATCGCATTCAACAAAATCTTCGGTCTTCTTCAGGTATGAGCCTGGTAAAAAATCAGTGGCTTACTTCATTCTCACAAACTTGGATTTAGTCCAAAATAATTCTCTTCTTTCCCTCTCGGGGGCAGCAGGCAGACATGCAGGCCAAAACTCAGCCCTTTCACAGTTCTCCCATGCAAAACTACACAGAACTGCTGCTCAAAATCATTTTGAGCTGTTACTTCTTCACTTCTCAGCTCAAAACTGAAACTAACTGCAGCAGCCTGGGAAATTCCCCAAGATCCAAAAGGTTTGGTTGGCTGATCTGTCTGTCAGTCACAACAAAGGCTCCCCCTTCAGGTGCAAAAAGGTGCCAAAAGCCCAAAACTAAAATTCCTACAGATTTTGACTCCAGACAGCTCCTGTAGTCCGGCTCCATTTTAGGTCCCACCAGACTGATTGGTCCAATTCGGCAGTTCCAGGCCAAAATGGTGGGGATAAACAAAACAGACCTTGCTGCAAAGAAGGCAGGTTAGACAAACTACATTATTATTACTACTTTAATGATGATCAGCAAACAGTTACACCTATTAACAGGGCTCCCCCTGCACAATTAGCGATGGCAGAAATGGAGAGATTACCTGGCAGCACGGGTGGGACTCGAGCATGACAACACTCAGCCCCCTCCCAGATTAATTATTACTGCAATCTAGGCAGCTCTTAAGGCGACAGTACATAGAGGCTACACAGGCACTCTTTGGCAATAACGATTAACTGCTAAACGCAGGACACCAGTCTGGCAGTTAGCATTTAGGCAAGCTCATGGAAGACTTTTCGGGAACTCCCATTTGTAGGGGGGTTACAAATGCAATATAAAATTTATGTAACAGTACAATATTGTATTTTTGTATCAGATAGGTAAGTATAAAATATTGGTCTACCATCCCATAACTCTTCCTACAGTGCACCTGCAACTCAGAAACTGCATTATTCTCTAATCCACAATAGAAGACTGTTTAGTAATATCTTTGTAAAGACTTTGGGCATGACAACAGTTAAAATGATTGGTAAGGTAAGGTGATGGTGACGTAAGATAAAGTAGAGTAAGGCAAGTTAAAGAGCTAGTGTACTGCCAAAAATTAATATTTGTTTTTAAAAGCAGTTGACCTTTACCTTGTATATTGGAGTTACTTTTTCTTTTCCCTTTGGTTAATTAGATTGTTTACCTGTCATTAGTAGGTGTGATGTGTGAAACATCATCCTGCCTGGCAACTGACATCTAGCTCTGCCCCCCATTACATATTCAGCATTGTGACCCCACTAACTGTGACATCGCTGCTGCTTAGGAACAGCCACTCAGTAACTGCTAGGTTAGTCATCTGTGATTAGGGTTACCACCTGTCCCTACTTTCGCAGGACAGTCCTGATTTGGGCAGCTGTGTCCTGCGAAAAAACATGAAAGATACTAAATGTCCGGACATTATAGTACACAAGAATATTTTCAGACTTTCCTCTAAATGCTGTAAAAACTATAGTACCTTAACTAAAATACCTTAAAATGATTAGAAACACTAGGGAACATGTAAAAAACTGCAACACTTAGTCTTAATTCTGATTATTTAGAGAAAAAAATCTGTTGTGTTGGTTGAAGTTACATATTATCCTGCGAAAAATCATATTTCAGTAAGAAATGTCCCACTTTGGGCTTCTTAAAAGGTGGTAACCCTATCTGTGATGTCACTGTCAGTGAGATCACAATGCTAATGATGTAGTGGAGGAATAGAGACAGACATGTCAGCTGCCAGACTAACAGCTGTTCCATATGTAACCCCTAGATGGCGCTATCCCAGGGGCTACTACCCCTGCCTGATTTGCCACAAACAGGTTGAGGAGCCTGGATCCAATGGCGGGTGCCTCCACCCAGAGGTCAGGGTTTGCAATAGTTAAACTAACTTGGTCACAGCCGTCTGGGACACTGCAACCCCCCTTTCTTCCCACTAGTGGCCCACACAATATATCAGAATTACCTTCACAGTATACACTTACCCCCAGGTCTGGTTCCGGCACTGGGACCTCCTGTGAAATGAGATACAGTGCAACAATCACAGTACAGTACTTTAACATAGACAAATACCTCAGGCAGTATAACTTTGCTGAAACAAGCAGCTCTGATTTATTTAGGGGATATAACAAGGACAGGGGAAATCAGGTTAATTAGCTTGTCACTCTAATAATCTACCTATGGCTCTGTGCACAGGCCTATCCCTATCAGTTACTGTCCCTAGGTACCCAAGCCCTAGTGGCTAGTCAAACCGTGGCAGCTGGTAGGGCCCTTTCACACAGAGAAAAGGAGAATTAAACAGTCAGCAGTACAGTAATTCCATTTGGATTTAATGTGGCAATTCAACAGGGAAGCGACCCTGAATTAGTACTCACGACCTCCAAATAAGATAGGGTCCTTCAATGTCAGCAGGGCTCACTTGAGGTACACAAACCTCTTCACACATCCATATAAAAGAAAGCACTATACCAGGCAGGCTGCATCTGTATCCGATGCAATTACTGCACAATACCCGGAGAACACACAGCAGATTCAGTTCCTGACAGACCGAGTGCAATTTTCAGCAATTCCTCCAGTCTTCTACAGGGTGAGCCTGGTTTCTACTCTTCAGAGATCCTTTGATTCTTTTCACAGGACGGATTCAGTCCTAACAAGCTGTTACACAAGCTGCTGACGGAACTCTGGGCCTTACACGTTTTTTTACTAAAACTGCACACTGAAACGCAGGGCTCCTTCCTTCTTCACTGCCAAAGCTCAACTAAAACTCCAACTGACAAAACCGGGCACTTCCTTTGAGTTCCTCCCAGTTCTTGACTGGATTGGCTGTCACTCACAATAGACTGCTGCTGTTGGTCCAAAAGGCACTGAAGTCTAAACTACATCTCCCAGAGTCACTGCCCATACAATCCTCTTGTGGCTGGCTCAGATTATGAGTCCAAGTTCTGATTCGTCCAAGGCACCATTTTAGAGCTAGCTTACCCCACACTGATTGGTCCAGTTCAGCAGTTCAAAACTAGAATGGGAACTAGCAGACACAGTTCTGACTGCAAAGAAAGCAGGTTAGACAAACTGTAATTTCATTATTACTCTAAATAATTTCTGGCAAACAGTTACATCTTTCAGATAGGTTCCCTTTGCACTCCTAGTGACTGCAAAATGAAGTGAATTAGCAGCAGCTTGAGTGGTACTCAATCAAAGAAACACACAGTCCCCTATACAAACTAATTATGTCTGCAAGCAGACAGCTCTTAAAGAGACAGTACCAGAGGTTCTAAAAACACTCACTGATAAATGGCTTAAATGCCAAACACCATTCAGGCTTGGAGCATTCAAGCAAGCTCCTGGAAGTCTTTTGGGAACCCCCATTTGCAGGGGGGGTTACACATACATCCAGCATAATATTATCACTTATAAAACATTCTAATGAGCAAAAGGAAAAATGCTTCAGAAATTAAAAGTTACAACTGACTACTTCTTACAATTTGTATAATTTTCCTGTCTGTTTTGATTCCACTAGGTCTTTAAGATAATGGTAAGGTAATGTAAACCCCCTGTAAATGAGGGCTTATATTCCCACGTTTTAGGCATCACTTTCTCCTCCTACCCCCTACCCCCAGAACTAGGGAAATGGGTTTAGTGCTCTGGGGGATGTTGCACTGTACACCTCAAGATGGCAGCAGAGAGTAGTTCAGAGGGTATATAAGGGAACTGACAGGAAGTATCTGGGCCTTTCCAGCCCTGGCATTAAGCCTGGGGCTGGAGGGGGGAGGCTGGAAGCGTAGAAGTTAGGAGCAGATAAGGTGGGCAACTGAGGGAGCTTGGTGGTCTAGAAGGGCTAGTGGGGGAAACCCCCCAAAAGAGCGCAGACAGGATAGCTTTTCTATGCACCATAGTTGATGAGGAGTGGGGGTATGGAGCTCCATGGGGAAACAAGTGGCCAGGTCCTGCATCCTGGGGGGCTAGGGCAGTAGGAGGCTTTAATAAGCTCAGAGATTAGGAGCCCTTAGGAAGCCCGTTGTGTGTGATATTCCAGGTCACCAGGGCTGGGAAGGCCATGGCAGGGCCCTCCCAGGAGGAGAACCAGTGGCAGTGGTTCCCCTCGTACCCAGTGTGGCACGGCAACCTGGGGGGTCGAGGTAGCTGGGGAGCCTTTCACCCAAAACAGGGGGCCTGTTTGGAGGGACAGGTCCTGGGGCACTGGTACATTGAGGTCTGGGTGGGTCACAGGCCAAAAATGGCAGCCCTTTGAGGGTAGCCCCATGCTAGAGCTTAATTCAAGCTCAGGCATTGAAGTAGGGATGTGGGCCTGGCAGGGATCCCCTGAGGAAGTAAGACAAGTGGAATCCTCGGAGTGAGTTTTGTGCCATGGTGTGGTAAGGCAGCTACTGAGGCAGATCCGAGTGACAGTGGCAGGTGTTGCCTTAGCACCGGGAACAGTGTCAGCCGCTGAAGGTTGGTTGGGGCCTGGGTCATCAGGAAAATTCCTTGATGCCCCTGTGGCTTGGGCCAGCACCCAGGGGTCCAGGTGAGGAAGGCTGCTCACTTTCCCATGCCAGAGTAAAAGGGGAGATGCCCAGTGCCAGTTTGAAATAAAGTAACCTGAGGAAAGAAAATAGAAAGTTGGCTTACCAGATCCAGAAAAGCCAGGAGCTTGTAGGGATCTGAGTTCAAGTAAGTCTCGGGTAGAGCACCCGAGAGGGATAGTAGGCAGAGGAGAATCCTTGCTTGTGTCTGCCTGAATCCATTGGTTTCTGCTGCCTTATTTTGTCCACCCAGTACTGTAAAAATGAATAGCCCCATGGAGCTGCTTTATATATTTATAATGAAGTATGTGACCCCTGTATTGCTGGAATCATTTGCAGTACAGGTGTAAAACAGAAGCCAGTTTGGGGAGGAAATAGTGGTTTGTGCATTGTTTGACTGTAGGGGGAGGCAAATGAAATGAAATCCTACTTTTCCCCCTGTATTTGCAGTCTAATTAATTTTCCCATGAGTTGCATTCCAGTGGCAATATTCAATCCAGCCTGGTTTTTCCAATTGTTTTTAACCAGGTGAGACACACTAAGCTGAAAGCTTGTTTACAGTTGCAACCTGGGAGCACAGGGAAGTGAAGTGACTTGCTCAGGGTCACACAGTATGCAAGTGGGGGCTGTGGGATTCAAACCCAGGTCTCCAGATTTGCAGTTCAGAGCCTTAAACCACTGTGCTATACTGCCTCCCAAGGTGGTTAGGGGCACAAGGGCTTCCGAGAGAGCCGAAGGTGCAGAGGGAGGTCCCAGTCCAGTGGATGGCTTTGGGGAGGAGATCAAATGCTGAGAGAGAGGGGAGGTAAAGTGCACAGCTGTGAAGACGCCGAGCAGGTTGGAGACCAACTGTTTTCCTATGTTCTGAGGTGCAAAGGGCTTAAATGTTAGCTTTGAAGTGATTCCCCTTTTCTACCTGGACCATCTCACGAATTGAAAAGTATGCCCCTAGACAGGGCGGGGTTACACTGTGAGGACTCATCTGGGATGCTCCCCGAACCCCAAAATTGCCGCCGGACCCCGAGTCTTATAGTCCGCTGCAGTGCCAGGCTTCCTGGCCTGGTTGGGCCCTGTTGCACAGTACAAAATTGCTGTGGAGTAGGCCTGGAGCAGGCATTAGGTCTGGCCTGTTGGTGTGATGTGTGCGCATGATTTGCTGGTCACATGGCCCTCAGTCAGGGTCCCAGTTGGAGGATGGTCAAGAAGGAGGTATAGCAGCTGCAAGCAGAAGATGCCATCTTAGGCCCTGTCCACACTACGCCTCTGTAACTTTACAGAGTGCCCAAACCGTTACTGCAACAGTTTGCGTTTACACCTGTAACGTTACAGAAGGCGTTTTCGTAACCGTTGTTGAAACCACATATGAGGTGGTTTCAGCAACAGTTATGAAACTGGTTACGTCTCGGTAATGTTACTGGGCGAAGTGTGGATGCATGGTAACGGTCCCCTGCATGGCCCGTAGCGCGAGCTGCATCCTGGGAACAGGTGCCGCCGTAATGGTGGCCCAGCACCCCTAGTGTGGTCCAGTGGTACCAGTCCCATAACAGCAACCGCCGCAATGTGGACACACTGCACCGCTCCCCAGCTGTAACAGATTGCATCCGTTACCGGGCCGGAGTGGTGTAGTGTGGACAGGGCCTTAGAGCAGTCGGAATGAGTGGAACTGAAGGAGTGAGACCAGCATTAGCAGGAAATCTCATGCCAGAAGAAATATTGATAGCGAGAGGAAAGCAAAAAAAGACTATTTTCCTGAGCACATTTTCAGAGCAGGCAAGTGAACTGGACTGCACGTATTTTGGAGCAAATGAACTTTGAGCTCATTGTGAGCATGAGAACTGGAAGGGGAAAATCGAGCACAGGCATCTACTACGGATTGGCAGCAAGTTGTTTCAGGGGAGGTGCAGAGAGACCTGAAGCAACCCCTAAGGAGGAACCCCTGGCTACATTCCCTGCCTCATTTCTCTCCTGGCTCTGGAAAGTTGGGGGAAAATTTAAATAACATGAACGCTGTGTGAGATGTGGGTTCATGGGGGAGGCAGTAACCAGGTTGCCTATATGCCTCTATTGTATATGCAGGTCGCTAGTCCCGAATAGGGGATGTATGCTCCCAGTTCCACCACCAGCTTGTTTATACCATGGTCACCAGCTAGTGAGGATTTAGAGGGGTTTGAGAGACTGTCTCTGGGAGAGAGCACCCATGTCCAGGTGGAAGAAACCTGCAGCAAATCCCCAGATGTGGTAGTGGAGGCTGTGGGGGGGAGGGTGCAGGTATACCAGAAAGGGACAAAAGTGATGGGGAGCACAGTCATTTGCCCAGCTGTCTGCCACCAGCTATCCCACTGGCAGAAGGAGAGGCAGGGGACTCAGACAACCAGCTGGGGATCCTCCAGGGCCCGGGGGACCCTCACCATGGCCCCTGTCTGGTGGTAGCCCACAGGCCTTATCCAGAAAATCAGAGCCTGTCTTGGGAGCCAAGTTCAGAATTAAACCCATGGAGAGTGGCACCTGGCCTTGGCCTGCACCAGTGTCAGCTGGAGGGAAGAATGGTGACCCAAAAGAGTTAAGGGAGCTGGATTAAGAAAAGTATGTTGGCAGCTAGTTCCAAGACCATATGGTGGTCAGGGCAATCCCTAGGCCTTACCACCGCCCAGTTATCACCTTTGGAGATGCTACCCCACAGCTCCCAGTCCAGACTAAGAACCTCCAGACCTGGATGGATGGGTTGAACCCAAATAACCCTTTGAATTTAAAATATCGATGGGGGATATGGCTACCAATGGGACAAGCCAGAAGAACCAGCATGAGGGACTTGCCCAAGTGGAGTCAGGCTGAAAGGTGGGTTCATAGGAGGTTACAGGTAGACTATCCCAATTTGAATTACCCATATGTGACAGAATAGATTTGGGACATCATTGAGGAGATGCAGGAGGACTGGATTTTCAAGGAGCAGGTGAAGCTGTTAAAGAATTGTCCAGGAGAAGGAGGTACCCCATCTCAGCAGTTGTTCCAGCAGGCACAGCCAATGTGCTGCGCAGGGACCTGGGATGGATTAACTCTGTTCAAGCATTTTGCTACGGTTCAGGACTTGACTGGGACTTGGACCAAGTACTACTTATTGGACCTGTTTTCCTTTGGAGAAGTGACCACTAAGCCAGATCCAGCATTTTATTTACCTCCAGGTGGGGGGTCTGCAACCTAGGCCTCTTTGTCTGAGACTTATGGACTGTGCCAGGACACTTGCTTCATGGAGATGATGTGGTGACTGTATTCAGTTGCTTAAAATCAAGCTCTTAAATATGAAAAAAAAAGGTTTTATACTGTTAATGTTCCTGATCACGATAAAATATGTTTGGAAGACTAGTGTGAGAATGTGTGTGTGTGTGTGCGTGCGTGCGTGTGTGAGTGAGTGGTCTGGGGTTGTACACAGTGAAACTTATTTTAAAATTTGGTGGGAGGTATTTGGGGAATGACTAAACAGTTTCTACCTCCTTATTACTGTTAGCGAATGATTAAGGAAAATGTTTTGAAATGTCTAATCATTATGAAAAGTGATTGCTATTACTGTTTAAAAGAAATACTGAAGGTTGTGACTAGCACTTTAGATTATCTCCTGGCACAGGTAGCATTTAGGGATTAGTTTTTGGGATGTACTTTGGGTTAGGTAGGTAGGTAGGTTGGGTGGGTGGTGCCTGGTGGCCAGGTAGGGTGTGTCCTTTTCCAGAAGACTGGGAAGTGCACATACTCAGTCTGATGGGAGAGGACTATCACTGGGCACTTGCCCTCATTCCGAGAAGGGAATTATTTCCTGGATGGGGAAAGAGTGTAAGCCCCCTGTAACTGAGGGGCTTATATTCCCATATTTTAGGCATCCCTTTTCTCCTCCTAATCCCCCCCCCCCACCAAGGTTACCACCTACTTGGTTTTTGACATAATTATTCGGTTTTCTAGGTCCAGATTCGGTCCTCCGGTTTTCACCATTGCAAATTCGGTTTTTATGGTGGGTCAAGCAGCACCTGTGAGGTTCCCCACTAACTATTTAAGTTTCTTCTCATCTGACAGTAAGCAAGTGTCTGACATTTCAGTGTGCTTGCATGCTTGTAGTACATGCTAATCAGGAAGTGCCTTCAAGTGCAGGGAACTTAAAGAGCCAAATGTGTCCCTGTCTGCTCAGTTGTCACCTCTAACTTCACACCAGCAAACTGGAAGATTATTCATGGGAAGGGTAAACAATACCACCTTAATTAACACCTTCATTTTTCTGAAACCCTTAGACATTCAGACAGACACCACATTAGGGTAGCCTCTTGTCCAGTTGGACTGTACAATGTATTTCAGAAACTGTACCTACTAATCCAGTTTTATTCAGAGGTACAGTAGTACTTTTTCAGTCATTTTGAATGCTTACATACTTGTAAAACAGATTCTGTTAAATCCTTCACCATTTTACCTGCATGTTCATATTACAAACAAATTCTGATGTCATGTAAACCTTTGTTTGTATACCAGTAAATCTGAGAGGTGTAAAGTAAGGCTCTTAAGACCATTAGCAGCAAATCAACCTAATCCTTTCTAGGCTGCATTGTGAGTATGGTCTTTGACTGCTGTGAAAAGGAATACTTTTATACCTTTAAATGCTCATCATTTCTTCTCTTAGGGTCTGTCCTATATTTTAATATTTGTTACCCCATTTGTTGTTAAATTAATAATCTAATATTTTATTTAATTTCTAGCAGTACTACACCTCTCTCTCCTCAGTAGTCATTGCTGTCAATTTTCAAACTACCTGGATATTCCAGGCATCTCAGATGAACAGCACAGAATGGTGTGGCTAATGTCATGCTAAGCCACAGTAATGAGAAAATGAAGAGAGAGAGAGAGAGAGAGCATTAGCTGGTGAGGAGAAAGGAACACAATCTAGATTTGATGGCACTGCAAATTTAGGTAATTTATCAAATATTATTATTTTTTTTTTTTTACCAGAAGAGACACACTAAGCAGAAGCTTGTTTACAGGTGCAACCTGGTAGCACAAGGGAGTGAAATGAGTTATGCAGGGTCACACAGTATGCAAGTCTGGGCTGTGGGATTCAAACCCTGGTCTCCAGAATTGTAGCTCAGAGCCTTAAACCACTGCACTATACTGCCTCCACGCTACATATCACATATCTTGCTAACTGGTATGTATGACTGATATGGAAATAAAATAGGGTATTTAACAGCATAGAATAGTTCCTACCACTTTTAAAAACTTCTGTGACATTACAAATAGCTTTAGAGTAGGAGCAATGGGAAGGACAGTAGCACATCTTAAAATGGCAGATGATATTTGTAATTACAGTTCGTCCACCATTACTGGTGTAGTTTATTTATTGAAAGAGTTACATAGAAACATAGACTTTGACGCCAGATAAGGACCGCTTGGCCCATCTAGTCTGCCCATTTCCCTACCTACAGGATAGGCCGCAGATCCTAGTTAACCAACAGCCTATTTCTTCCTACCCCCCACAAGAATTGCCTTATGTCTGTCCCATGCATTCTTGAATTCTCCCACAGTTTTAGACCCCACAACCTCCTCAGGAAGGCTGTTCCATGCATCCACTACCCTCTCTGTGAAATAATACTTCCTCACATTGCCCCTGAACGCCCCTTCTATCTTTAAATTGTGTCCACTTGTTCTTGCACGTCTCTTTTTCTGAAAGATGCTACCCTCTTGGACTTTGTTGATTCCACTGAGGTACTTAAAAGTTTCTATCATGTCCCCCCTCTCCCTTCTTTCCTCAAGGGTATACATATTAAGCTCCTTTAGTCTCTCCTCATACGGCTTCTCTTGCAGACCCTGCACCATTTTAGTTGCCCTCCTCTGGACTGCCTTTATCCTGTCTATGTCCTTGCGGAGATGGGGGTCTCCAGAACTGGACGCAGTACTCCAGATGGGGTCTCACCAACTGTCTGTACAGAGGGATAACAACTTCCTGTTTTCTGCTGCTGATGCCTCTCCCTATGCATCCCAGTATACCCCCAGCCCTCCCTACTGCCTTCTCACATTGCTTACTAACCTTAAGGTCATCTGATGTGATTACCCCCAGGTCCCTTTCCTTTTTGTTGTTGTTACTACCTCCAACAAGTTTTACCAGAAAAGGTCACCTGTTCCAAAATAGCTGGTTGTCAGAGGTGTCCTTGTCACTCGATATGTCAGCTAAGCTGTGTACACAGGATGGAAAGTCCCCTGAACCCCCGGCCTCTCTAACCCCACCAAATGTTAACACATACTGAAATTTAAAATATTTTAAATCTAAATCAAACAAACCAAAAATAATAATCATGATGTAATTTAAAGAAGTTGTACACAATGCAATATCAGCAGCAATTCTGAATAAATCAAGCAAATCAGAGTCCAAGCGATGCCCTCATAAGTCATAAAAGGCGGGGTTAGGGGTGGAGTTTGGGGGTGTGGTTTAATATTCGGTTTTCATCTCATCCAAAGGTGGCAACCCTACCCCCCCCCCGAGCTAGGGAAATGGGTTTAGTGCTTTGGGGGATGTTGCTCTGGATGCCTCAAGGTGGCAGCAGAGAGTAATTCAGAGAGTATATAAGGGGACTTACAGGAAGTATCTGGGCCTTTCCAGCCTGGGCATTTAGGCCTGGGGCTGGAGGGGAGAGGCTGGAAGCGTAGACATTAGGAGCAGATAAGGTGGGCAAGTGAGGGAGCTCAGCGATCCAGGAGGGCCAGTGGGGAAAACACCCCAAAACAGTACAGGCAGGATGTTTTTCCTATGTGCCATGGTTAACGAGGAGTGGGGGTATGGAGCTCTGTGGGGAAACAAGTAGCCAGGTCCTGCATCATGGGGGGGCTAGGGCAGTAGGAGGCTTTAGCAAGCCCAGAGATTAGGAGCCTTTAGGAAGTCCATTGTGTGTGATATCCCAGGTCACCACGGCTGGGAGGGCCATGGCAGGGCCCCTCCCAGGAGGGGAACCAGTGGCAGTGGTTCCCCTCATACCTGGTGTGGCAGGGCGGCCTGGGGGAGGGGGTCGAGGGAGCCAGGGAGCCTTTCACCCAAAACAGGGGGACTGTTTAGAGGGGCAGGTCCTGGGGCACCAGTGCATTGAGGTTTGGGCAGGTCACAGGTCAAAAATGGCAGACCTAAGAGGGTAGCCCCATGCTGGAGCTTAATTCAAGCCCAGGCAGTGAAGCAGGAATGTGAGCCTGGCAGGGACCCCCAAGAAAGTAAGACCAGCAGAATCCCCGGAGTGTGTTTTGGGCCATGGCGTGGTAAGCCAGGTACTGAGGCAGAGCTGAGTGACAGTGGCAGGTGTTGCCTTAGCACCGGGAATAGTGCCAGCCACTGAAGGTTGGTCGGGGCCTGGGTCATCAGGAAAATTCCTGGATACCCCTGTGGCTTGGGCCAGCGCCCAGGGATCCAGGTAGGGAAGGCTGCTGACTTTCCCATGCCAGAGTAAAAGGAGGGGATGACCAGTGCCAGTTTGAAATACAGTGACCTGAGGAAAGAAAATAGAAGGTTGGCTTGCCAGATCCAGAAAAGCCAGGAGATTATAGGGATCTGAGTTCAAGTAAGTCTCGGGTAGATCACCTGAGAGGGATAGTAAGCAGAGGAGAATCATTGCTTGTGTCTGCCTGAATCCTTCTGTTTCTGCTGCCTTATTTTGTCCAGCTAGTTCTATAACAAGTTAATAGCCCAATGGAGCTGCTTTATCAATTTTTAATGAAGTATGTGACTTCTGTATCGCTGGAATCATTTGCAATACAGGTGTAAAATAAAAGCCAGTTTGGGGAGGAAATAGTGGTTTGTGCATTGTTTGACTGTGTGTGGTGGGGGGGGGCTAATGAAATGAAATCCTACTTTTCCCCCTGTATTTGCAGTCTAATTAATTTTCCCATGAGTTGCAATCCAGTGGCAATGTTCAATCCAACCTGGTTGGGGCCGCAAGGGCTTCCGAGAGTGCCGGAGGTGCAGAGGAAGATCCCAGTCTGGTGGACGGCTTAGGGGAGGAGATCAAATGCTGAGAGAGTGAGAGAGGAGGTAAAGTGCACAGCTGTGAAGACGCTGAGCAGGTAGGAGACCAACTGTTTCCCTACTGTTTTGAGGTGCACAGGTCTCGAATGTTAGCGCTTAGGCATGCTTCCTTTTTCTGCCCGGACCATCTGTAAATTGAAAAGTATGCCCTTAGACAGGGTAGGAATGGGGGGTTACAGTAGGGTAACAGAAAGTAAAGTACAGTAAGGTAATGCTAAGGTAGGGTAAGATATAGAGAACAGTGGATGGGCAACTATGCACACAACACACTGGTTGGGCATAGAATTGCCCATCCACTATTTTTTATAGTACATGGTGCCTGTAAATGTTTTTTTAGAACAGAAAAGTATTTTTTCCTGCCGCTTTTTTTTCCGGTTTTCTATGTTGGTTGCTAGTGTCAGTGGAGTGGTTGATAGGGTCCAGATGTCCCTACATATATAGTGTGGGCTGCTATTGTTTGAAAGTTTTTTGTGGGATGGATTTTCAAAAAAAAAAACAAAAAAAAAAAAACATGGTGGTGGTATCTCTCGCTAAGCGAGAGGACTGAGTCGGGGGAATCGCTTTCCTTTATGTGAGTTATTTTAAAATATCTGGTTGATCCTGCAGGTGTTATTTTTAATTGTAGCTTAAAATATCTGGTTGAGCCTGCATTTTTGATTATCTGGTTAATCACGCCGAAGTCGTGTGCTTGTCAACGTTGCTGCCGCAACGACTATCTGGTTGACTCTGCCGTTTCTGTTGCCACAGCTGTTCCATTGAAAAGCGCGTCTCGTGCCCTTTCAAAGCGAGCTGAAATGTTGTTGTACCACACTGTGGTGTAACTGTGTTCCATAACCTTTGAACTGTGGTACAACAACATTTCAGCTAGGATGGATTTCCATCCTGAACAAGCCCTCACCAAGCACTATAAGGTAATAGTAAGGTATGGTAGGGTAGTGTAAAGTAGGGTAATGGTAAGGTGTGGTGAGGTAACATAATGATAGTGAAAGGTAATTGTATGGTAATGGTAAGGTAAGTGTAGTAAAAGTATTGGTAAGGTAAGATGTGGTAAGGTAAAGTAAGATAATGGTAGGGTAAGGGAAAGGTATGACAGGATGCACACATCCCACAAGACATGTCTAGAGTGTCATTTCTGTTTCCTCACCCATGATTATTGCAGAGGTTATGATGTGCAAGCGTCTATGGTCCTGTGGGAACATAAATGTTATGCCACTTTGGTCAGAATGCAGCATTGCTGAAATGTACTAACATCAGTGTCACCAAGCTAGAGGCCAGATTTCAAACACTAAGAAGATTTCAAACACTAAGATACATAGTAACATACTAATTTAAGGTTGGAAGGGACACTAGGTCCCTCAGATAACTGTGGCACTTAAGCACAAAGTTCGGTGGCACATTACTTTTGATTCTGTCTCAGAAATTACTAGACTTCTGTGGCACGTTTGTTTTGATTCTGTAGTACAAATTACTAGACTTCCCATGGCATGTTTGTTTTGATTCTGTAGCAGTGTAAACCCCCTACAAATGGGGGTTCCCAAAAAGTCTCCCTTGAGCTTGCCTAAATGCTCACTGCCAGGCTGGTATCCTGTGTTTTAGCAGTTTAAATGTGATTACCAGAGCCTGTATAGCCTCTGTGTACTGCCTCTCTAAGAGCTGTTTGATTGCAGCATAAGTAATCTGAGAGGGAACTCTGTTGAAAGATGTAACTATTTGCTGAAAACCATTTAGAATGATAATGATAATGTAGTTTGTCTAACCTGCTTTCTTTGTAGCAAGGACTGTTTTGTTTGTCTCCACTATCTTGGTCCTGGACTGCAAATTGGACCAATCAGTTCTGGTGGGACCTAAAATGTAGCCAGACTACAGGAGCTGTCTGAATTCAAAATCTATAGGAACTGTGGTTTGAGTTTTGTGCCTTTTGCAACTGAAGGAGCTCTTGTTTTGACTGACAGCCAAATTCAGCCAACCAATCTTTTGGATCTTGGGGAAGTCCCAGGCTGCTTGCAGTTTTTCAGTTAGTTTCTGATCTGGGAAGTAAAAGGAGAGGAGCTGAAGTGATTCTGAGAGCAATCCTGAGTGGATTTGCATGGGAGAACTATGAAAAGGCTGAGAGTTTGGCCTCCATGTCTGCCTGCTGCTCCTGAGAGGGAGAGAAGATAATTATTTTGGACTAAATCCAAGTTTGTGTGACTAAAGTAAGCTATTGAAGAGGGCCAGGCTCAACCTAAGAAGACCAAAGATTTTGCTGAATGCGATCGGCCTGTCAGGAGTTCCAGCTACCCCTAAGCTCCCGGTGTGTGCAGAGAGTCTGCGATTGTGACCGGGGAGCGATTTGCCTGGTACAGTAGAATTCCCATACATCTTAAATGTGTACTATGAGCTGCTAGTGGGTTGTAGTTGGTTTCCCCACTGTGAATGTGTGTTCTGCTTGCTGGAAGCTGTATCCAGCCCAAAACGGACTGTATCCGAATCTGTCTCCATGCGGTCTGGGCCTTGCCAGACTGACCCAGCCAGACTACCCACTGCACAGAGAAGCCATCGACGAGAGATGTGCCTGGGGATCAGCCCCCCTGCTCCACGTTTGAACAGGAACAACGCCTCTGCGACTCGTGTGGGCCTGCTTCTCCCGGCATGCCAGATCAACCACCTGCAGTCTCGATTTTCATCCAGCCTGTGTCCAGTCTTGGGTATCGTGAGTAAATACCGGGGCAGCTCCCTGCAACAACAGATAATTTGAGTGTGTCATCTGACTGTTTTGTTGTTTCGTTTCCTTTTCGAACTGAGCCCTCTGGCTCCGGATTACAAATATTGTGTACTGTGCATGTTGTGTTTTCCATCACAGGGCCCCAACCAGCTGCAACCCTGGGCAACAGTCCTGGCTAGCCCATCTCTTCTCCACCAGGGTACCCAGAGGTGGACTGTGTGGGGGGAACTCAAAGCGCATGCATAACTGCTTGATTGATATAACCTTTAAGCTAATTAACCAGATTTTGCCCCTTCCCTGAATAAATCAGATCTAACTTTTTCTGCACGTAATCTGACTGTGGTTCCAGTTTGTGTTCAAAGTACTGTACTGTTGCTATTTGCTGTGCATAACCTTGCTTTACAGAGGGTCCCCAGGGTCGAGCCAGAGGAACCAGCCCTGGGGGTAAGTGCAAACAGTGTGGGTACTTGTGTGGTGTACCAGGGCACCAGGGGTATTGTGAAAGTGATTATTGTACTGTGTTTAGGCCACTAGAGGGGAAAGAGGGGGGGTTACAGTGTCCTGGAGGGCTGTGCCCAGGTTAGCTTGACCACTACCAACCCTGACCTCTGGGTGGAGGCACCCGTTTCAGAACTCAGGCCCCTTAACCTGCTACTAGCCAAGCAGGCAGGGGTAGTAGCCCATGGGATAGCGCCACCTAGGGGTTACATCTTGGAGGCTCCACTGGGATTTTGTGTCTTCTAGTGGCCGAAGCTACGAATTATTGTCAAACATAAATGGCTACCCCAAAAGAAGTGGCTGTACACCAGTTGGTGGGGTGGTGTACTGGGCAGGAGATCGACCACCAAAATGCTATACTTATCCTGGATATTCCCCTGGGTACGAATAAGGACACTGTAGAGGGAGTACTTTCCAAGGTTGAATGTTTACAAAACCCTGTGGTGGTGGGTCAACAGGCTAATCTGCTCGCCCAAAGTTTCATGGTGTTAGTAGAGTGTAAGGACCCAGTAGACAGTTCCAAAGTGCCACGGACTATCACCCCCGAAGGAGCCCTCACTGCCTGGAGAGTGATAACTAAAGACAGTAAAGACCCCGGGGAGAATGGGCCCCCCACTATCTGAGACTTTTGAGGAGAAATTTGCTAAGTTGTTGCTGGAGGAAGGGAAAACTGTGGAGGACTTAAAGAAACTATTCCTGCCACCTGGGGGTTTCCTCCCAAACACCCCCTCCTGCTCCAGCACCCGTTATTGCCCCTCCTTCTGTGCCCGTGCCAGTGCTGGCTACTATGTCTGTACCTGCCATTAGTCACGACTGTTACCGAAGGTTGAGAATCTTCTCCGGCACCCTCCCCACCCCCCAAGGGGAGGATGATTGGGAGACCTGGATAGATTGTGTTGCCCCTTTGTTACCTGAATGGCAGTGTGCGGAGCCTGAGAAATGGAAAAGCATCATAGAATGTTTGAGGGGTCCCACCCTAGAGGCCATTACATTTCTGAGGTCCACAAACCCTGATGCATCTGCCCAGAAGTACCTATCTGCACTCGAAGGCAATTTTGGGAGCATTGAGTCAGGGGAGAACTTGATGTAGAAATTTCGAGGTACAAAACAATGGCCAGAGAAAAGTTTGTATGCATATGTTACTTGTCTGGAAAAGCGCTGCAAAACACCGAAAAGAGTGGGAGTAGCTGCCAGTGACTTAAAACCATGTGAGGTTGGGGCACATACTGCAACATGCAAAACATTCTAAATTGCAGCTCCTTCAATTAAGGCTCCCAGATAGAAGGGTAACCAACCGGACAATTGTGACTTGATAAAAGAACTCCGGGAGGTTGAAGATGAAGAGGGGGATTGCAATTCTACAGTGAGCGCAGCCCAAGTGATCACGGCATCGGAAGGCTCTTCTGAAGTGGGGACCAATAAGGGTGTGCCTCCATGGGATGAACTGCTGAGGAAGTTCAGGGAAACAAAAAACAGTCTGTTTATGAAGGCCTCTCCTGCAAGTACAGGCATCGACCCTTATCCAACTGCATCTGCTATGGGGTTGGGGGTGTCAACCCAGGCATCTCCTGCTGACAGCAGCTCGAAACTCGATGCCTTGACTATGGAAGTAAGAGAATTGACGAGATGTCTCCAAATGTTACCACTACAGCAGACAGAGATGGCACCAAGGTTTTCAGTTGGTAGTACTGTCACTCCCAGCTCCCAGTGTGATGCTCTCAGCCACCCCAAATTCCAGAAAACATATTTTGCCATAATTGTGGGAAGGATGGGCACATGAAGAAAGAATGCCGGTCCTCAAAAGACCTAGATAAAGTTGTATACAGGCTTCAAGGGAGAGCTGGAGAAAGAATCAGCGGTCAAGGATACCCAAATGACCACAGTGAGGTTCAAGTAGTAACTCAAATCCCTATGTGGCTAAATCATCTCTCCAGGACCCCTTGCTGCTGTCCCTCCAGACTGGTCCAAAATAGTGGGCCCCTTCAATGCTGAGACTCACGGTGGCTGTGAATGAGGTATTCCTACCTAGGGCTGTGCGGACAGTGGGTCGCAAGTGACCATTGTAGTTAGGACTGGTATGACAAACACTTATCTGCTGTGCCCTTACAACCCTGGAAGGCCTACATGTGTGGGGGCTGAGCGACAAGTCTTATCCCTATCTAGGATATGCCCACCTCTGGTTGTCATTTCCTGCAGCTGTAACTGGTGTAGAGGAGCAAGTCGAGACACTGGCCTTAGTATATCCCCCTACTGGACTGTATGGTGGGGTTCCCCTGTTAATTGGGACCAATGCCCATATGTTTGGGAGACTGGCACAACTCTGTCGTGAGAAACAAGGGTGGCAGACTGGGAGGGCCCTAAGAATTCCTGCTCTGATCAAGAGGGCCTATGATTTGCAACAGAACCCCAGGAGTAGACCAGGATGAACCGGTAGGGGTGTATGGAAGAAGGATCCCGATTCAATGGTGCTGGCCCCTATTGCCCAGTGTACGTTCGAGGAGGGCCACCTCACATGAGAATGTCAGAACAAAATACCGATGTTTTGGGCCGTGCCAGTGATGGAAAATTGCCAGAAGGATTATTGGTTAAGCTCAGCATCATGCAGCTCATGCTCATGCCTATACTGCGATAAGTGATGTCCAGATTCATAATGTGTCGATCGAGAGATCCGGGTGAACAGAGGATGCACCCTAGCTATGGTACACTGCGCAGACACTGCAGTGTTGCCCAGCACCAAGCACCCTGGCAAGACAGATAAAGTGACTCCCGACTTGTTTGATTTTGGTGAATCCCCGTTGCTGGCTGAATGGAAGACTAGAATTAGCCAGAAAATTGCCCAAAGAGATCAAATGTTTTCATTGAAGAAATGGGACATGGGATGTGTTCAGGGTGCAGAGCATCACATACACCTACACGATGGACAGCCATTTAGAAGAGGTCTAAACACCGCACCACCACTGAAACATAGATGATGCGAGGAAGACACTTGCAAATGCTCATGGATGGTGATACAAAATCCAGAAGCCCATATGAACCCTCCATTGTGGCTGTGCTTAAGAAGAATGGATCTGTGAGAATGTGTGTTGATTATCGAACTCTGAATTGGCGGACCATCCCCGATCAATACACCTTGCCCCCTATACAAGATGCTCTGGATTGTTTGATTGGGAACAAATGGTTCTCGGTGTTGGATCTTCGCAGTGGATATTACCAGATTCCGAAGCCTCCAGAGGACCATGAGAAGACAGCCTTCATCTGTCCTTTGGGGTTCTATGAATTCTTGAGAATGCCACAGGGGATATCGGGCACCCCAGCCACCTTCCAACGACTGATGGAAAGAGCGGTGGGAGACATGAATTTGCTGGAATGCCTGGTGTACTTGGTCAATGTCATTGTGTTTGGGAGCTTCCTAGAGGAACATGAGAGTTGACTGTTCAAAGTACTAGACCGACTAGAAGATTTCGGCCTCAAGCTGTCCATTGTCAAGTGCCAGTTTTTCCAAACCTCTGTGAAGTATGTGGGGCACATGGTGTCTACAGAGGGGATAGAGACTGATCCTAGTAAAGTTGAAGCCTTGACTACTTGGCCCCAGCCTCATTATTTGAAAGAAATACAACATTTCCTGGGATTCTGTGGCTACTACCTCTGGTTTGTAAAGGACTATTCCAAAGTGATTCGGCCACTCTTGAATCTTACCCAGGGTTACCCTCCTACCAATCGGAAATACAAAAAGGGGTCCGGAAAAGAATCAGACAAAGCATATTTCTGCCCAGGTGAACTTTTCGGGTCCCGTTGGACACCTGACTATGAAGCAGCTTTCCACAGTCATATACAGCTCACCCGCCCCATCCTCGCATATGCTGATCCCACAAACCCTATGTGCTGCATATAGTGCCAGTCTCAGGGGTCTAGGGCTTGTACTGTATCAAGACCATGAGAATGGATTTAAGACCAGTGGCATTCACCAGTAGGGTTGACCCGTCAGAGCGAAACTACCCTGTGCACAAGTGGGAGTTGCTTGCGTTAAAATGAGCCATTGTCAACCAGTTTCATGATTACCTCTATTGGGCAAAATTATTGGTGAGGACTGACAATAACCCGTTGACCTATGTACAGACTTCAGCTAAGTTAGACACCACGTGGCGCCGGTGGCTTTCTGCATTGTCAACATATGATTATGCCGTCGAATACAGACCAGGCCTGAATCATATTGATGTTGATGCCCTATCTCGGAGGCCCATTTCCAAGAACGACTGGGTCAGGCTGTCTGAACCTGACATCCGAGCATTGTGCAAAAGTTTGATAGAATTAACAGATGTCTGGACACAGCGGACTGTTAGTAGATTGCTTGTGCCCTCTGACACACCTACATACCGTGTATGTGCCCTCCTCTGCTCTAGATATTAGTGCACTACCTCAGTTTGACAGTGACAGCATTCAGTGGGCTCAATCCCGAGATCCTATGATTCAGCCAGCACTTGACGCCCTTCATGCAGGAAAAGATGTGTCCAAGTTGCGTTCCTCTGATCTGTGAACCGCTTTATTGTTTAAAAAAGGCCCTAGATTGAAGCTGCTTAATCAGTTGTTGTATAGAGAGACTGTAGATTGTGGTGGCCAAATAGACAAGCAACAATTGGTCCTGCCCACAGACTTCAAAGATTTGGTACTGAGGTCCCTCCACAATCATATGGGCCACCTCGGTATCGATCGGACCCTTGACCTAGTACGATCTCGATTCTACTGACCCAAGATGGGGGCTGATGTTGAGCACCATGTAAGGACTTGTAGTCGCTGCCTGCAGAGAAAAGCCCCTGCCTCAGAGGGCTGCCCCTTGTCAACATTACTACCAGCACCCCAATGGAACTAGTCTGCATAGACTTCTTGAGTTTAGAGCCTGATCAAGCGAAACATTGGCAATGTGTTATTGAGTTACGGACCATTTCACACAGTATGTACAAGCTTTTCCCACCAAGGATCAAAAAGCATCTACCGTGGCCAAGGTGCTAGTGGAAAATTTCTTCGTCCACTATGGTGCCCCCCAGCGAATTCACTCTGATCAGGGCCGGGACTTTGAGAGTCAGCTAATCAAAGAAATACTCTCTCTGTGGGGTGTACGAAAGTCAAGAACCACCCCTTATCACCCGCAGGGGGATCCTCAACCTGAACACTTTAACCGCACTCTACTAGACATGCTAGGCACCCTCCACCCAAAAGATAAGCATAAATGGAGCCAGCAGATTAGCTCCTTGGTACATGCACACAATTGCACAAAGAATGATGCTATCGGGTTCTCTCCCTACCGCCTCATGTTCGGGAGAGAGGCATGTCTGCCTGTTGATGTCTTTTTTGGGGTTTCTCCCGATGGGGTCCGAGCTGAAAATTACCTGCAATATGTACAAAAACTTGAAGCTCAATTGAACCATGCCTATCAACTGGCCCAGACAAAGGCCGCCAAAAGAAATCTAGCCAACAAAGAGAGACATGATAGAAAAGTAAAGGCTCAAGAGCTTAGGCCTGGAGACCGTGTGTTGTTGCGAAATTTAGGATTGCATGGTAAACACAAAATTGCTGATTGATGGCAGCATCTTCCCCATGTCATAGTTGGAAAGCTGGATGATTTGCCAGTGTACAAAGTGCGCCCAGAGAATAACTTCAAAGCTGTCAAGACCATGCACCGTAACCACTTGCTACCTATTGGTCAAGTTATAATTGAGGCTGAACCCACCGAGATTGATTCCCCAGGACCAGTGACTCATGCTGCTGCAAGAAAGAAACAGAGTCAGCCTGCCCCCGTGATTGCCGATTTAAGACTTCCCCCTCAGCAGGCCCAGAATGGTAGTGACTGCCAGTCTAACTCGGATGACAGTGAGTGTGATAATACCTATTACCCCTCATATGAACTGAGTCAGTTGTTGCGTGGAAATCCTATGTTGAATTATGGGGATGAAGCTGGGCCTTCTGGACTGCCTAATGCCCCGGCATCATCCTTGGAGCCAATGCTCCCTGAAGGTGAAGTGCAAAGCATCACATCTGAGGATGCTGAGTCTTTGTGTATTGTGGAACTGTATGATTTGCCTGAAGGAGAGGCTGATGGTATGAGTCTTTCTGGTGTCATGCCAGAACTTGAGGAACACTATGAGAGTGCTGACAGCCCGCCTTCAGTGCCAGAGTGTCTTCAAAATGAGCAAAGTGTTGTAGAAACAGAGACTACAGAGCAAGGGGCTGACAGTGCTCCCAGCCTGGACATTCCCCTTCATGCAGAGGCACCCCTCACAAGTGATGAAAGCTCCGAGACCATTACTGAAAGTACAAAGACTGCAGTTGTTCACCCCAGAAAGACTGGCCGAGCTGTCAAGCCAGTGGTGCGCTTCAGTTACGATTTCCCCGGGAGGCCAGTGGATTTGACTCTCAATGTAGTCCACAAAGGTGTTTATGTCTCTCAGAGCTCACTGCCCAAATTGAGCTTGATAGCCCATTCCAGGTTACTTGTTCTGCCCTCTCATCATGGTGCACCTGCCCCATCCAGCCCCAAATTAGCTGATAGGGAAGGGCCCCCTCTTGCATTGTTTAAAGTACAAGTTATTACATGATTCTGTATAATAATGTTCAATTTACCTGTGTGAAATATGCATAATGTATTGTCAGAATGGAAATGATACAGTGTAGTATGTTGAAATGTATAGTAAAGTGACAAGTTATGCCAAGTGATGAATCAGATAGTACTTGTAGAGCGTGCTAATGGTATAAATGTCTTGTATATGTTGCATTTTCAATGTTATGATGGTACAGACTTGACTCGGATGCCAAGTTTGCCCAGGCAGGGAAGGGTGTAACCCCCCTACAAATGGGGTTCCCAAAAAGTCTCCCTTGAGCTTGCCTAAATGCTCACTGCCAGGCTGGTGTCCTGCATTTTAACAGTTTAAATGTGATTACCAGAGTCTGTATAGCCTCTGTGTACTGTCTCTTTAAGAGCTGCTTGATTGCAGCATAAGTAATCTGAGAGGGAGCTCTGTTGAAAGATGTAACTATTTGTTGAAAACCATTTAGAATGCTAATGTAGTTTGTCTAACCTGCTTCCTTTGTAGCAAGGACTGTTTTGTTTGTCTCCACTATCTTGGTCCTGGACTGCAAATTGGATCAATCAGTTCTGGTGGGATCTAAAATGTAGCCAGACTACAGGAGCTGTCTGAATTCAAAATCTATAGGAACTGTGGTTTGAGTTTTTGTGCCTTTTTTGCAACTGAAGGGGGAGCTCTTGCTTTGACTGACAGCCAAATTCAGCCAACCAAATCTTTTGGATCTTGGGGAAGTCCTGGGCTGCTTGCAGTTTTTCAGTTAGTTTCTGATCTGGGAAGTAAAAGGAGAGGCGTTGAAGTGATTCTGAAAGCAATCCTGAGTGGATTCGCATGGGAGAACTATGAAAAGGCTGAGAGTTTGGCCTCCATGTCTGCCTGCTGCTCCTGAGAGGGAGAGAAGAGAATTATTTTGGACGAAATCCAAGTTTGTGTGACTAAAGTAAGCTACTGAAGTGGGCCAGGCTCAACCTAAGAAGACTGGAGATTTTGCTGAATGTGATCGGCCTGTCAGGAGTTCCAGCTACCCCTAAGCTCCCGGTGTGTGCAGAGAGTTTGCGATTGTGACCGGGGAGCGCTTTGCCTGGTACAGTAGAATTCCCGTACTTGTAAATGTGCTATGAGCTGCTAGTGGGTTGTGAGTTAGTTCCCCACTGTGTGAACTGCGTTCTGCTTGCTGAAAGCTGTATCCAGCCCAAAACGGACTGCATCCGAATCTGTCTCCATGCGGTCTGGGCCTTGCCAGACTGACCCAGCCAGACTACCCACTGCACAGAGAAGCCATCGACGAGAGATCTGCCTGGAGATCAGCCCCCCCTGCTCCACGCTTGAACAAGAACAATGCCTCTGCGACTCGTGTGGGCCCTGCTTCTCCTGGCATTCCAGATCGACCACCTGCAGTCTCTATTTTCGATCAGCCTGTGTCCAGTCTTGGGTATCGTGAGTAAATACCGGGGTAGCTCCCTGCAGCAACAGCTTAATCTGAGTGTGTCATCTGATTGTCTTGTTGTTTCGTTTCCTTTACGAACTGGGCCCTCTGGCTCCGGATTACAATATATTGTGTACTGTGCATGTTGTGTTTTCCATCACAGGGCCCCAACCAGCTGCAACCCTGGGCAACAGTCCTGGCTAGCCCATCTCTTCTCCACCTGGGTACTCAGAGGTGGACTGTGTGGGGAGATTCAAAGTGCACGCATAACTGCTTGAGTGATATAATCTTTAAGCTAATTAACCTGATTTTGCCCTTCCCTTGTTCACGTCCCCTGAATAAATCAGATCTAACTTTTTCTGCATGTAATCTGACTGTGGTTCCAGTTTGTGCTCAAAGTACTGTACTGTTGCTATTTGCTGTGCATAACCTTGTTTTACAGATGGTCCCCAGGGTTGAGCCAGAGGAACCAGCCCTGGTGGTAAGTGCAAACAGTGTGGGTAGTTGTGAGGTGTACCAGAGGTATTGTGAAAGTGATTATTGTACAGTATTCAGGCCACTAGAGGGGAAAGAGGGGGGTTACAGTGTCCCGGAGGGCTGTGCCCAGGTTAGCTTGACCACTATAAACCCTGACCTCCGGGTGGAGGCACCGGTTTCAGAACTCAGGCCCCTTAACCTGCTACTAGCCAAGCAGGCAGGGGTAGTAGCCCTTGGGATAACACCACCTAGGGGCTACAGCAGGAATTACTAGACTTCTGTGGCATGTTTGTTTTAATTCTGTAGCCGGAATTACTAGACTACGGTGGCACATTTGTTTTAATTCTGTAACAGGAAGTACTAGACTTCTGTGGCACGTTTGTTTTGATTCTGTAGCAGGAATTACTAGACTTCCAAGGCACATTTGTTTTGATTCTGTAGCAGGAATTACTGGACTTCTGTGGCACGTTTGTTTTGATTCTGTAGCAGGAATTACTAGACTTCCAAGGCACATTTGTTTTAATTCTGTAACAGGAATTACTAGACTTCTGTGGCACGTTTGTTTTGATTCTGTAGCAGGAATTACTAGACTTCTGTGGCACATTTGTTTTGATTCTGTAGCAGGAATTACTAGACTTCCGTGGCACATTTGTTTTGATTCTGTAGCAGGAATTACTAGACTTCTGTGTCACGTTTGTTTTGATTCTGTAGCAGGAATTACTAGACTTCTGTGGCACATTTGTTTTGATTCTGTAGCAGGAATTACTAGACTTCCGTGGCACATTTGTTTTGATTCTGTAGCAGGAATTACTGGACTTCTGTGGCATGTTTGTTTTGATTCTGTAGCAGGAATAACTAGACTTCCAAGGCACACTTATTTATTTTTATATCTCTTTATGCTCCTCCGGCAGCCCCATCTGACTGAGCCCCCCAGCCCCGTCACCCTGGAATAGCTGGCACTTACCTTGTGCCTGGCCCGGGAGCGTAGCCTGCAAGGAGTCGGTCTTTATTATGCCGCCGGCATTTTCTGCCTCCGATTTTCTCCCAGGGGCCCCAGGAATAGGTGCGCATGTGCCTACGGCCGTGGTCATGACCCCTTTCCCCTACCCCATGGCCTAGCACCTGGCGCCCTCTAAGCTTGTGCTACCCCTAGCCTCCACTAGGGGCTGCCATTGGCCGAGGGATGCCGTATCGCCTCCCCGGAGAGGAGACCCTGCCTGTCAGCAGCTCTATGCAGCTCCGCCCTCCTCCCCATTGCCGACCTTGCTCCTGAACCCAGGTCACCAGCATGCCACGAGGTAAGGCGTCCAGCACCTCAACCCTCAGTGCCACCGGGCCAGTTCAAGGCATGTTTGTTTTGATTTTGTAGCAGGAATTACTAGACTTCTGTGGCACATTTGTTTTGATTCTGTAGCAGGAATTACTAGACTTCAGTGGCATGTTTGTTTTCATTTTGTAGCAGGAATTACTAGACTTCTGTGGCACATTTGTTTTGATTCTGTAGCAGGAATTACTAGACTTCTGAGGCACATTTGTTTTGATTTTGTAGCAGGAATTACTAGACTTCTGTGGCATGTTTGTTTTGATTCTGTAGCAGGAATTACTAGACTTCTATAATTTTGTTTTGATTCTGTGGCAGGAATTACTAGACTTCTGAGGTATATTTGTTTTGATTCTGTAGCAGGAATTATTTACTCTTGTGGCACTTCTCTGTCCAATCTTTGGCTAACATACTTGTGATGTCACTGATGACATCATATAACCTGCATGGAGGAAGGACTTTAGGGCAGATAAAGGGGGAGAATGAGCCTGGAAGTGTGGAAAACATAGAAACATAGAATTTGCCGGCAGAAAAAGACTGCTTGGCCCACCCAGTCGACCCAGATGTTCTCTGCCTAATCTGTTTCTGCAGACCCTAACTGGTCTCCTGGTGATCCCCCCCCCCAAGTATTCCCCTATATCTACCCTAAGCATGCTTTTACCCCCCCTCCACACTGTTTCTGCCTCCACCACTTCTGCAGGCAGTCTGTTCCAGGCACAGCCTCTTGAAAAAGCCATTTAAAGTTTGTGAATGAGCAAGGTTTGAGCAGCTAATTTTGTGTTTTAGTGCCTGGGAGATGTACTGTATGGCTCTCTCATTAGCTAGCTCCTCACTAGTTACTCACCCATTGGTTGGGAATTACACCTTAATTAAAGGAAACCAAATTAGGCAGTGCACCTTACATAAAGAAAGCCAATTCAGGCAGTTACATTTTAGAATAGGGACCCAGCTAATAGGTGGTCTACCATGATGTTTGATAGCTGGGCAACTTCACTTCATGGCTCTGATGTGAAAACCAAGTGACTCTCACTCTTATTGGAGATAAAATAAGTAAGTGGTCAATTCAGGCAGAAAGAATATAATACTTGTAAGGTTTACCATGGGGGAGGATGTGCACTGAATTTCACGTTTTTACCGATGTATGCCATAACGCAGTAGCACCCTAATGAAAAAGCAGTTTAAAGTTTATGAATGAGCAAGGGTTGAGCAGTAATTTTGTGTTAATCTGTTGCAGGTGTCTACTGCCCTTTTGGTGAAGTATTACTTCCTCACATCCCTCTTAAATGTCCCTCCATATTCATTGCATGCCCCTTGTCCTGGTGCTGTTTCTTATTTGAAATAGACTCCACTCCTACACCCTGTTTTCCCCTGTGAGGTACTTGTAGGTTTTTATCATGTCCCTTCTAACTCTCCTGTCTTCCAGGGTGTACATGTTAAGATCCCTCAGTCTGTCCTCATAGGGCTTCTTGTGCAACTTCTGCACCATTTTAGTTGCCTCCTCTGGACTGCCTCCACCCTGTTTATGTCCTTTCTGAGGTGTAGCCTCCAAGACTAGACACAGTACTCTAGACAGGGCCTCACGAGTGAGCAATACTGTGGCAAGAACACCTCCCTCCTCCTATTGGATATATCTCTACCTCTGCTCCCCAGCATCCGACTAGCCCTACCCACTGCTTTATCACACTGCCCTGCTATTTTAAGGTAATCAGTTATGATAACCCCAAGGCCCCTTTCCTGCTTAGTGACTATCAATACCCCCTATCCTATACTCTGCTCATGGGTTCCTATGCACTAGGTGAATGATTTTACATTTTTTTGACATTGAACACCAACTGCCATGCTCTTGACCACTTCTTGAGTTTTCCAAGATCCTTGTACATTCTTTCTACCCCCACCTGAGTGTCCACCCAATTACAGATTTTGGTATCATCTTCAAAAAGGCAGACATTCCCTTCCAGTTCTTCTGCCATGTCACTTATCAAAACACTGAAGAGGACCAGTCCCACTACTGAGCCCTGTGGCACACTGCTAGTCACTCTTCCATCATTAGAGTGAGTGCCATTAACCACCACCCTCTGGCACCTATCCATTAACCAGTTTCTAACCCAGTTCACCACTTTGGATCCTAGCCCTGGGCTGCTCCGTTTCTTTATCAGTCTTCTGTACAGCACAGTGTCGAAGGCTTTGCTAAAGACCAGACAGGCCATGCCCTCTGCCCTTTCCTAATCTAGTTCCTTGGTTATCCAGTCAAAGAAATCAATCAGATTCATCTGGCATGATTTCCTGCTTGTGAATCCATGTGGCCTGTGGTCTTGCAGCCCATTGAATTCCAGATACTCTGCCAACCTTTTCTTAAGAAGGGTTTCCATTAATTTCCCCACCACTGAGGAGAGACTGACCAGCTTATTGTTGCTAGTCTCCTCCCTACTGCCACTCTTATGAAGAGGGTCCATATCTGCTCTTCTCCAGTCTTCTGGGACCATGCCTGTTACCATTACCAGTTAACTGTTGAATAAGGCCATCAGTGGGGCAGCTAGCAGCTCCCCGAGTTCCCTTAGTAAACTAAAACAAGTATTTTTGAATGAAAATCATCACAAAATGGTGATTTTTGTAGCACCATTTAAGTTTCGTGGTGCTGCAACAGTTCCGCTGTCAATTCTGTAGCCACAGTTCTGCAGAATTCCAAGGAGTTTAATTACGTGTTTTGCCCATGTTACATAATAAAGGAGGAAAAAAGAAAAAAATGATTCTGTGTAAACACATACTGCATCACCGGGATACCTATAGTGCACACAGGAACAAATATATATATATATATTTTTTTGTTTTATTCTTTGGGTAGCAAGGTAAGGCCCACTAGGCACAAGTGCCTGTTTTCAGGGGTGACCCGGGAGCACTGGAGTGGTTAAGTGACTTGCTCAGAGTCATACAGTAAGGAAGCAGAGGTTGTGGGAATCAAACCCAGAGCTGCTGAATGTAGCAAGCTCATTCACAGCTCATTACTCTAACCTCTAGGCTATACTGCCAGCCAAATTTGTTAAATATCTCCTTTGTTCTCTAGAAAATGCAGTCTTTACAGCTTCTACTCCCAATATTTTTCCAGACACCAGAATGTACAAGTAACTGAGTAGTAGTTCTCTGCTCCACCCCATAGGAATGTCTTCCTTATTGCAGTAGCCATAAAATACGGCATAATACTGCATGGTATAGCATTGTGTGTAGTAACATATACTGTAGTAATTTAGGTCCATCAAGTCCATCTCCCTGCTTCACAAGCTGGGACAAAGAAGTATGTTGTTCAAACATGTACTAATTTATAGAGATTTATAAGAGTGGTATAACTTGGTGCAGCACAGTAAAGTAGCAGGGAGGATACAGGGAACTACAGACCGGTCAGTCTTACCTCAGTAGTGGGCAAGATTATGGAGGCACTCCTTAAGGAAAGGATAGTGCAACAGCTGGAATCCATAGGAGCACAGGATCCAAGACAGCATGGGTTTACAAAAGGAAGGTCCTGTCAAACTAATCTCATAGATTTATTTGACTGGGTAACCAGAGTGGTGGACCAAGGGGAGCAGTTGATGTCATCTACCTTGACTTCAGCAAAGCTTTCAATATTGTTCCACATAGGAGATTGATTAATAAGCCAGGTAGGCTTGGGGTGGGTCAGAAGTTGGTCAACTGGGTGGCAAACTGGTTGATGGGCAGAAAACAGAGAGCGGTGGTAGACGGTATACAGTCAGAAGAGATGCAAGTCACAAGTGGGGTACCTCAGAGATCAGTCTTGGGGCCAGTCCTCTTCAGTATCTTCATCAGTGACATTGCAGATGGACTAGAGGGTATGGTTTGTCTGTTTGCAGATGACACCAAGATCTGCAACAGAGTAGATGATCCAGATGGGGTGGGCAGAATCAGAAGAGATCTGGATATACTAGCGAAATGGTTGGAAGAGTGGCAACTGAGGTTTAATGCAAAGAAGTGCAAGATCATGCACATAGGGAAGAGAAACCCTGAAGCCACCTATAGGCTGGGAGGGGAGTTGCTGGCAGTCACAAGGGAAGAAAGAGACTTGGGCATCATCATCACTGATGACCTGAAATCATCCAAGCAGACCACTAAAGCAGAAGGTAAAGCTAGGGGGATGTTGGGGTGTATTAGTAGGGGTATCACAAGTCATAAGAGGGTGGCAATAATCCCTCTTCACAAGACACCGGTTAGGCCCCATCTGGAGTACTGCATGCAGTACTGGAGGCCACACCTTCACAAGGACATTAACCAAATTGAGGCAGTCCAGAGAAGGCCAAAATGGTGCGGGGACTGCATCAGAAAACATATGAGGACAGATTAACGGAGCTCAATATGTATACCGTAGAGCAAAGGAGGGCGAGAGGTGATATGATCGAAACATTCAAACTCCTTAAGGGCATTAACAAGATGAAAGAGTCTAACAGGTTTCAATATAAGAAAAATCGCAGGACAAGAGGACACAGCATGAGATTAGATGGAGGCCGATTAAGGTGTAATGTGAGGAAGTTCTTTTTCACAGAAAGGGTGGTTGATGCATGGAATAGCCTACCTCAGGAAGTGGTAGATATGAATACAGTGCAGGGCTTCATACAGACATGGAATAGGCATAAGGGAGCAATACAGATGAGTATGAATAGATAGGCCATTGACAGACCAAAGGTCGAAGGCACATTAATAAGGTAGAAAAAGAAATGGACAGACTGGATGGGCCTTATGGTTCGTATCTGCCGTCAACTTCTATGTTTCTATGTATGGTAAGGTTCTGAAGAAGTGTGTACGTAGTGTGTGTGAGGTATATGTATATGTGTGTGTGTTCATGTGGACAGGTGTGTAAATGAGTGGGAGGGGAGGGAGGGAGGGTGGGTGGGTGAGTGAGCGAGTGAGTGAGAGGATGGCTAGGTGGTTGGGGGTGTGTGTGAGTGGGTTGGTAGGGAAGTGAGTGGATTGGTGGGTAAGTGAGTAGGTGGGTGAGTGAGTGAGTGGATGGCTAGGTGGGTGGTTGAGTGGATGAGTGAGTGAGTGATTGCGTGGCTGGGTGAGTGAGTGAGTAAGTTGATGGCTAGGTAGATGGGTGAGTGAGTGAGTGATTGATTGGGTAGATGAGTGAGTGGTTGAGTGGAGTGAGTGAGTGAGTGAGTGAGTGAGTGAGTGAGTGAGTGGCTGGGTGAATAAGTGAGTGAGTGGATGGCTAGGTGGGTGAGTTAGTGAGTATCTGGGTGGGTGAGTGAATGGGTGTGTGGTCAATCAGTGAATGAGTGAGTAGGTGAGTGAGTGAGTGAGTGACTGGGTGGGTGAGTGAGTGATTGGGTGGGTGGGTGAGTGAGTGATTGGGTGGGTGGGTGAGTGAGTGAGTAAGTGAGTGGTTGGGTGGGTGAGTAAGTAAGTGGTTGGACGGGTGTGTGAGTGAGTGGGTGGGTGGGTAAGTGAGTGGCTGCATGAGTGAGTGAGTGAGTGATTTGGTGGGTTGGTGGGTGGATAAGTGAGTGTTTGATTCATTGGGTGGGTGACTGAGTGAATGAGTGAGTGGCTGAGTGAGTGAGTGAGTGAGTGAGTGAGTGGCTAGATGGATGGGCGGGTGAGTGAATGACCGAGTGGATGAGTGAGTGAGTGATTGGGTGGATAAGTGAATGAATGAGTGGCTGGGCAAGTGAGTGAATGAGTGAGTGGCTGGTTGAGTGAATGAATGAGTGAGTGGTTGGGTGAATGAGTGAGTGGTTGAGTGAATGAGTGAGTGGATGGCTAGGTGGGTGGGTGAGTTAGTGAGTATCTGGGTTGGTGAGTGAGTGAATGAATAGGTGGGCAGGTGAGTGAGTGAGTGAGTGATTGGGTAGGTGGGAAAGTGGATGGCTAGGTGGGTGGGTGAGTGAGTAAGTGGTTGGGTGGGTGAGTGAGTGGATGTGTGTTTGAGAGAGTGAGAAGGTGGGTAGGTGGGTGAGTGAGTAAGTGGATGGCTAGGTGTGTGGGAGAGTGGGTGGGTGAGTGAGTGAGTGCGTGAGTGAGTGAGTAGGTAGGTGAGTGACCAAGTGGGTGGGTGTGGGGAATATTTGAACATACTTCACTTTACTAGCAAATACCAATCAGGTGAATTTTACTCTACTCGCCAACATTCCTGCAGTTACAAATTGTTTCCAAGTCAAGGATTGTCGATAAGGTGGCCTTTGAGCTACTCTGAAGAACAAAGGAAGCATTGTTTCACATGTCACACATTTACATTCACAAACACACATCCAGTGGGGATGGAGCTGTCCCTGAATCATTGCTAGTGTGCACAGAGCACATTTGTCAGCACAGGATATTTCCTTAAGTGTGAGAATGGGGGCACTATGGCCATGACCCTACTACCTTTATAAGTGGTAGGACCTGGTTCTATCAGTTTTTGCAATCATTTTCATTTATTACTAGGGTAGATTGTGCATCTACAATGCAGCATGTGCAGTAAGCAGTGTTACTTTCTAATCATTCCCTTTATGGCTTTCAGGGTGTCAGCAGAATTTTGAAAAGTGAAGGCCTGAGTATTGTTGATGGGGGTGGACTGGGTTCAGGATTTGCTGAGTTGACAGTGCTCAAACTTTAAAAATGAAAATGAAAGGACAGTCCTTTAGGTGGGTATCAAGGAACTAGACACTGGAGGCTGCTGACAATTGGGGGGGGGGGACACTCCACAGATTACAGATTTGGATGAAAAAAACTTATGCTATGGGTAGACCTATTTAAGAGAATGGGGGGATTTACCTCTTACATCCTTGGTGCTATCACTTTTCAGACCATTCTGCCACCAGTGACTGGTTCCCATTTCTTTTGTTAATTGTGTGAAGTTTATTAGGAAGTCCTGCATCTGCAGGGATGAGGGCACTCTTATTACATAGGAACATAGGATCATAGGATCACAGAAACATAGAAATTGTTGGCAGATAAGGACAGCTAGGTCCATCCAGTCTGCGCGTAGGCCCTATACATTGTATACGGCCACTGATCTTATGTGATCAATGGCTTGTCATCACTCCCTCCCCTCTCAGGCTTCCCTTGTGCCTGTCCCAAGCATGCTTAAACCCCTCCACTGTGCTTGCCCCCACTACCTCCTGTGGCAGACTATTCCATGTGTTGACTACCCTTTCTGTGTAGAAAAACTTCTTCACATTACCTCTTAATCTACCCCCTTCCAATTTCATATTGTGCCCCTTATTCTACTACTTTTTCTACATTGAAAAAGCTCCCCCACCTGCACCTTGTTTATGCCCTTGAGGTACTTGAAAGTTTCAGTCATGTCCCCCTGCTGTCTCCTCTCCTCCAGTGAGTACATATTGAGGTCCCTTAGTATCTCTTCCTATGTTTTGTGGTGTAAGCCCTGCACCATTTTTGTTGCCCTTCTCTGGATGGTCTCCACCTTATCTATGTCCTTGCGCAGGTGTGGTCTCCAGAACTGCATGCACTGCTCCAGGTGAGGCCTTACCAATGTTTTATACAATGACATCACCACCTCCTGCCTGCTGATAGTGATACCCCTGCCTATGCACCCCAGCATACCACTGGCCCGCCCCAACGCCTTTGTACACTGCTTTGATACCTAAAGGTCATGAGAGATGATAACCCCTAGGTCCCTTTCCTCTTTGGTGACAGTCAGCTCCCCCCCCCCCCAACCTGTAGCTCTCCCCAGGGTTCCCTCTACCCAGGATCTTTGAACAAGAAGGAGCATATGCCCACCTAGCTTGTCTGCCATAAATTTCAATGGTTGTATCCACAGATTCCTCCCTCCAAGAGATACTTATCTAATCCATATTTGAACATTTGTATGTTGCCACTCATGATTCTCAGGCAAATAGTCCCACACTTGTACCACCCTCTGTGTGAACCATTTCCCTTTCTTTTCTATGTTATAAATGTGCCTTATTAATTGAAACTTATGTCCTCTAGTTATTTTCCCCTGTTCTTTGACATCAAGATGAAAACATTCCCTTATATCAAGTCACCTCTGAGTCTCCGCATCTCTAAACAAAACAATCCAAATCTATTCGGTCTCGTGCCATATTATAGAACTGCCATACCTTTAATTTTTTTGGATAGCCTTCTCTGTACTGTTTCTAATTTTTTAATGTCTCCTCTATTCTGTGGTGACCAAAACTGATCACGATATTCCATTTGTGGTTGCACCAAGGCTCTATACATGAAGAGTATCATGTCACCATCCCTACTTGTGATGCTCGCCACCACAGCCACGTGGAGGATGCCAGCAGTCCCAGGGGTCTGAGCACTTGACCTTGTGGGCCACCCTGGTTGACCCCACTAGTCACCAGCTGCACTATCCAGAAGCAGCAGGAGCTGTTTCTTCACTTCTGTGACTGTTTCCAGCCAATCGGAGCACTCAGTGCTCGTAGCCAAGGAGGGCCTAAGGATTACAGTCCCTGGCTACCTTCAGATACTCACTGCTGCAGCCACGTGGAGGATGTCAGTGTCTGGGGGTCTGCACCACTTGTCCTTGTGGGCTACACCGGTCAACCCCGCAAGTTGCCAGCCGCACTGTCCAGAAGCAGCAGGAGCTGTTTCTTTACATCTGTGACTGTTTCTGGCCAATCAGAGTGCTTCCACATGAGTTGCACAGCAGGAGCAGGAGTCCTCAAGGGGAGTCACCAGAGGGAGACACCAGGAGACTCTGCCCTGGCCCCATCCTGCGAGTGTCCATAATTGTTTCTGTATGCTGTTTCCTTCAGTCATGCTCTGTTTAAAACTGACAGCTTTGTAAACTGAATGGTTGCACTGCTATTCTATCAGGGTGCCTGCCTCACTCTTCCGTATTGTGTGTGGAATGGTCCACTTGAGGCTATGTGATTTGCTCTGCAGTTGTAATATAGGGTATGCCTCATATTGGTATAGATACTCTGCCTCTGTTTAAGTTGCTGCTGCCCATTGGTATGCCTATACTGCTGCATGTCCGTCTCTGCTTGGCCTGATTCAATTCATACTTAGTTCTCACTTCCTTACTGCTTTGCTGTTACGGCATGTATTGCTTTTATAACATGGGTTCAAAGCAGAATATACAGTGATTGGCTGGAAAGCATCACCTGATTGTGGATTAAATTCACTATTTAATCCAATGTTAGTGTGAAGCTCCCCACAGCAAGATCGCTGTGCAGAGTTGGCAACCTGACAGGCAGTCATTAAAAGCTGAGTCACAGCACTGTCCATGCGGTGAGGTGCCTCAATGCTGCACAATTGTACATTCTAATAAAGACAGTGGAAGTGTCTTTGCTGGTGGTGTCTGTCTCTGTGTCTCTCAATGACAGTGTGGGTTGTGAGAGACAAGAGGCAGGATGACAGAGAGCGAGACATGGGGGGAGAGAGAGAGAGTGAACACATGCCCCCCCTCATTCCCTCCAAGCCCTCTTCTTTTCATGCTAGCAGGTCAGAGATTATATTAATTACTGGTGAGAGCTCCAACCCGCTGTCACTGTGGCTGGTTGTAGTGAAAGTTCCTCAATCAGCTTCAAGGAATGTGGTGGCGGTGGTGGTGGTGGGGGGGACACAGTAAAAAGGAGAGGTGGGACTGTGAGCGGGAGGCCCTGCTGGGAGGCAGGAGACAGTTGGAGCCCAGGGGACTGTTTGCCAGTGGCTGGCGCCCCCTTCCCACCCGTACATCACAAAAGGGTGAACAGCAGTCTATGCAAGACAGAGTGAGAGCGACACAGAAGACCGGGAGAGGGAGCTGTCATTGCCAAACCCCCACCCAAGCCTTCTATACTGCAAAGAAAACAAGCCAAAGGGCCCTGAGCTTGCTTTCATAATTCAAATTTCTGAGACTAGTAATCACCATAGTTGCACCTCTCTGTACTCTTTTCAAGAGCATTGCCTCTGCCCTGGTATTGAGCAACCATAGTTGTGTACAGTACTCCAAGTGGGGTCTCATAAGAGACGTATACAGCTGTCAGCACTATCATCAGGCAGTCACTGCCCCCAACATCACCATCAGGCAGTCATACACACCCAGCACAGCCATAAGGCAGTCGCAGCTTTCAGCTCCACCATCAGGCAGTCACAGCCTCCAGCACCTCCATTACACAGTCATGGCTCTTAGCACCATCATCGGGCAGTCACAGCCACTAGCACCACCATCAGACAGTGACAGCCCCCAGAACCATCATCAGGAAGTCACAGCTTTCAGCACCACCACCAGGTAATCACAGCCTCCATCATCACGATTAGGCAGCCATACCTCTCAGCACTACCTTTGGAGAGTCACAGCCCCCAGGACTACCATTAGTCAGTCAGAGCCCCTAGCTCCACCATCAGGCAGTCACAGCTTTCAGCACCACCATTAGGTAGTCAGTGCCCAGCACCGTGCACCATTAGAAGGTCACAGCCCCCAGGACAACCATTAGGCAGTCAGAGACCCCAACACCACCATGAGTCAGTCACAACCCTCAAGTTCCACCAACAGGCAGTCACAGCTCTCAACACCATCATCCAGCAGTCACAGCTGTCAGCACCACTATCAGGCAGTCACATATCTCAGAATCAGGAGCAGGCAGTCACAGTCCCCAGCACCACCATAAATTTGTCACAGTCCCAAGCACCACCATAAATTTGTCACAGCACCTAGAGTTACTATCAGGCAGTAACAGCCCCAGAACCACCATCAGGCAGTCACAGCACCAGAACTACCATCAGGCAGTCACAGAGCCTCGTACCACCATCAAGCAGTCACAGCCCCCAGAACCATCATCGGGCAATCACAATCCCCTGCAACACCATCAGGAGGTCAGAGCTCTCAGCGCCTATATAAGGCAGCCACCACTCTCAGCAACACCTCTAGGCAGTCACAGGACTCTGCACTACCATCAGGCAGTCACAGCCCCCAGCACCACTATCAGGCAGTCACAGGTCTCAGTGCCACCATTAGGCAGTCATTGCTCTCAGCACCACCATTAGGCAGCCTTCAGGCAGTCACAGCTCTCAGCACCACCATTAGGCTGTCACAGATCTCAGTACCACAATCCAGCACTCACAGCTGTCAGCGTCACCATTTGGCAGTCACAGCCCACAGCACCAGCATTAAGCAGTCGCACCTCTCAGCACCACCATCACAGTCACAGTGTCTGGTACCTACATCAGGCATCAATGCCATCAGCACCACCATCAGGGAGAAGCAGTTCCCAGCACTATCATCATATCATCAGGTATTCACAGCCACCAGACCTACCATCTGGCAGTCACAGCCCCAAGCACCACCATCAGGCAGTCACAGCCCCAAGAACCATCATTAGGCAGTCACACCTCTCTGCACTATCATCAGGCAGTTACAGCCTGTAGTACTATCATTTAGCAGTCACACACCCCAGCAACACTATCAGGTAGTCACAGCAACCAGCTCCACCATTAGGCTGTCACAGACCCCAGCACTTCCTTCAGGCAGTCACAGCTCTCAGCATCACCATTACGCAATCACTGCTCTCAGCACCACTATTACACAGACACAGACACCACATTCAGGCAGTCACAGCTTTCAGCACCACCATTAGGGAGACACAGCTTTCAACACCACCATCAGGCAGTCACAACCCCCAGCACCACCATCAGTCAGCCACATCCTCCAGCATCACCATCAGGCAGTCGTAGCTCTCAGCACCACAGTTAGTCTGTCACACCTCCAGTACCACCATCAGGCAGTCACAACCCCCTGCACCACCATCAGGCATCCAATGACCCTACCACCACCGTTAGGCAGTCACAGACCCTTGTACTACCATCAGGCAGTCACAGCCTCCGGAACCATCATCAGGCAGTTACAGCCCCCTGCAACACCGTCAGGAGGGCAGAGCTCTCAGCACCTTCATCAGGCAGCCACCACTCTCAGCACCACCTCTAGGCAGTCACAACCCCCAGCACCACTATCAGGTAGTCACAGGTCTCAGTGCCACCATTAGAGCCTGGAGCTCTCCCATCCTTCTGGCTGACATGATAGCCACCAAGAAGGCGGTCTTCCATGACAGGTGAGAGATGTCACACTTGTGCATCGGTTTGAATGGCTTGCCCATGAGCTTAGCCAATACCAGCAGTAGACCCCACGGAGGTGGAGGTTCTCGGACCAGAGGGGATATGTGATCAAGGCCTTTGAAAAAGCACCCGACCACCTTCTCCTGCGCCACCGACTGCTTTCCAGCCTGTGCCTGGTAAGCAGAGATGGCTGCCAGGTGCACCTTAAGGGTCGTCGACTGAAGCCCTAGCTGATAAGGGGACCACAGATAGTCCAGAATGCTGGCCAAGGAAAAGGAGGAAGGGTCCAACCCCTTATCCTGACACCAAATGGAGAATCTCCTCCATTTGAAGGCATAGCATTTTCTGGTCGACTCCTTACGGGATGCCTCAACAATGCTGAGGACTGCGTCAGAAAGACCCAAGGCCTGGAACTCCAGCCACTCAGGAACCAGGCTGTCAGGTGCAGGGATTGAAGGTCAAGGTGGAGGACCATTCCCTGGTTGACTGAGATCAGGTCCGGTTGGGCTGGGAGCTGCCTCGGGAGCCTGGAGCTGAGGCTGAGGAGATCTGGATACCAGAACTGGCAGGGTCAGTCTGGGGCTACCAGAATCATCTGCGCCTTGTCCCTGCTTGCCTTGAGAAGCACCTTGTGGATCAAGGGAAATGGGGGAAAAGCGTAGAAGAGGCCCGGGGTGCACGGCCTTGAGAAGGCATCCCCTGCAGCGAGCCCTGCTGAGGGGGGCGAGCATGAAACAGCCTCAGCTTCGCATTCTCCCTGGAGGTGAACAGGTCCACCTGCGGTGTGCCCCAGTGGGAGAACAGATTGTGTACTACCTCTGGCAGGAGAAACCACTCGTGAGATGCAGCACCTATCTGGCTTAGGGCATCAGCCAGAGTGTTGGAGGCTCCTGCCACATGGATGGCTAGAAGATCCGCCTCCAGTCTGCTCACGAGAAACCAAGTGCAGCGAGCTTCCTTGCACAGGGGCAAGAAGTGTGTCCTGCCATGCTGGTTTAGGTAGTACATGGTCATGGTATTGTTCTTCTGGACCTAGACCACTTGACCCCGTACAAACAGAGCAAAGGCAGTGAGGACTAATCGGACCACTCAAAGCTCTAGCATTTTGATGTGGCATCAAGACTCCTGAGGGGACCAGAGGCCATGCGCTCTGTGCTCCTCCAGATGGGTACCCCAACCCATCAGAGAGGCGTCGGTCATTAGTGTGACCGTCGGCTCTGGGTGGACAAACGGGATACCCTTCTGCAGATGAGCTGGAACGATCCACCACTGGAGAGCGTTCCACATCTCCTGGGTCACTGCCACTGGCTGGTCCAGAGGACCAGAGCGCTATGACCATTGGTGGCCCAGTCCCCACTGTTGGGGACGCATGTGCCAACGGGCCCAACGGACCACGCTGGTGCAGGGCCGCCATGAGGGCCAGGAAGCGCAGGAAGTCCCGGGTAGGGCACAGTTGCCCAACCAGAAATGATTGGGCAAAGGAGGAAAGAACCTTGGCCCTGACCGCTGGGAGCCATGATCTGGCTTAAAGAGAGTCGAGCTCTGCCCCTATGAATTGAATCACTTGCATTAGCACAAGTTCTGATTTGGCCTTGTTGATGAGGAGGCCAATCTGAGAGCAGACCCGGAGGGCCAGATCCCTGGACCGCTCCACCTCCGGTCTGGAGGGGGCTGCAATCAGCCAGTCATCCAGGTAAGGGTACACCCAGACCCTTCAGCACCGTAGGAATGCTGTCAACACTGCCATGAATTTGGTGAAGACCCTGGGAGCTGGAGAGAGGCTGAAGGGCATGGCCTGGAACTCGTAGAGGGACCCCTCCGCCCTGAAGTGGAGGAATCGCTGGTGGGACGGATGGATTGAGATGTGAAAAAACTCGTCCTGGAGGTCCAGGGAACAGAACCACATGCCTCGTTCCATGGATGGAATGATCTGAGCCAGACTGACCATCCTGAAGGTTCGAGGCCTTAGGAACTTGTTCAGGTTGTGAAGGTCTAGAATGGGACGCCAGCCCCATGTCCGTTTTGGGACCAGAAAATACCTGGACACAAACCCTGGGTCTGGAGGAGGATCTGTCACCTCCCTGATCACCTCCTTTTGGAGGAGCAGGGCAATGTTGGCTCAAAAAGCCTACAGAGAGGCTGCAGACCCTGTAGCCCCCCGTGGTGCGATGGCTCAATAGGGTGGGGCCTGCTCGAATTCCAGAGGCAGACCTTTTCCTACCACTTCCAACACCCAGCGGTCCATGGTGATAGCAGACCAGGCGGAAAGGAAGTGGTGGAGCCATCCCCCCACTGGGGGAACCCAGGGGGGAGTGACGAGGCTGGGGGCGATACCCCTCAACCCGTCACTGGGCAGGCTTGGAGGAAGGACTGGCCGAGGGACCTCCTGGGTCTTTCCCTCCCGGCTTCCTGCTGGAGGAAGCTGCAGGCTTGGCTTTGGGGTGCTAAATGCGAGCCTGCTGGCCCTGATGCTGGTGTTGCTGGGCCGGACGTGCCGCAGGGGCAGAAGGCCGAAAGGGCTTACGCTGCTGCTGGTGGCCTTTGTCCTTCTGGGCAGATGTGACTGAGTCCAAGGTGGCATTGGATTTCTCGATCCTCTGCAAATGACCCTCCACCCCGGGACTGAACAAGTTGGTACCCAGGAAGGGAACATCTGCCAGTTTGTGCTGGGTATCCGCCGTGAAGGTGGAGATCCGCAGCCAAGCTCTGCGGCGCATGGCCACTGTGGCCGCTACTGACTGGGCACAAGAGTCTCCAATGTCTAGAGTAGTTTGGAGCTGTTGCTTTGCCATCACCCTTCCCAGATCCCGCACCTGCTTGACCGCAGTCTGGTGGTCAGCTGGGAGATGAGGAATCACCTCATCCAGAGAGCTCAAAAGGACATGGGAAAAGTGTGCCATCAGAATGGCCAAACTGGCCTGACGAAGGCTTAAGGAGGATGCAGCATAGACTTTACGTCCAGATTAGTCCAGTTTCTTGGACTCTTTATCGGGTGGCTTGTTCATGTCCCGAACGTTTCCAGAGCGCCAGAAAATACTATCGGTCACCAGCCTCTCCGCAGAGGGGTGCTCCGAAAATCTGGAGAATGAACCGGTGGGAACAGCATACTTTCTGGCTATCCTGGCCGAAGGTGCTGGACAAGAAGCCAGCCACTGCCATAGCTCCAGAGCCAGGCCAACAATGGCTTCGACCACAGGAAAGGCCTCCTTAGGGGAATCCCCTTGGTCCAGTATCTCTGTGAGGGGATACTTGACCCGCTTTGAAATGGGTTCGAGCTTCATCCGAGTAGATTCTGAGATGAGCCGAAGCATTCCCAGGAACGAGGATGGGCTCTCGTCCACTGATTGACCCCCAGTGGACTCCAGGTCGAGGGGCCTGGAGAACAGCGAGGAATCATCGTCAGACTCCGAGGAGTCTGAAAACAGCTGCCTGGGGCCTTAGCCACCCTCCATTTGCCAAGGCCGATCGGGAGTGAGGGTGACTGACAACCGGTGGGGCAACCCCTGACCCGACAGAGAATCCTTGGTCAGAGTCCCAGTTTTAGGTTGTGGAGGTGGGGGTTCCACCACAGTGGGTGGTGCAGCTGGTTTTGGCTGAACAACTGGCTCTGGGTTTGGCTCCTCGATGACAATGAGGGGTTGTTTCAGCCGCTCTGGTGACAGCCACTTAATGGCCGGGGAAGGTGACGGAGCCGGCTTATTCCCGGTCAAAAGAGGCTGCTGCCACATCAGATCCTTGTAGCACCGACGCAATTTGCGCCAGAGCCTATCCTCTGAAGAAGACGAAGACAAGGATGAGCAGCGCCACCGCTTTCCTTGGTGCCGAGACTGAGATCGCCGGTGTCAGTGGGATTGGCTGGACCGAGAAGAGGTCCAAGACCGAGACCTTCAGTGTTTCTGAGGGTGGGTCTGGGAGGGAGCGGGGGAAACCCGTTCCTCCATCAGTTCAGGGACCTTAACCGGGGACTCCGGCACAGGAGGCACAGGCAAGTCCTCAGTTTCCACTGGGGGAACCGGTGAAGAAGGGATGTCAGCTTCTCCAGTCGACAGCCCATCCGACGGGTCGAGAAAAATCTCGACTGCGTCGACGGGTGTCTCGGCCAGCTGACCTTTCGGGGACACCATGAAGCCAGCAGCCTTAGCCGCAACCTCGACCGGAGTTGAGTGTCGACAATCTGGGGAAGGGGACCTCTCCCGATCCCACAAATGTCAATGGTGGGACTTAACCTTAGAGTCCTTCTTCTTGGACCAAGAGGAATGTCCCGAAGGCCCCTCTACTTTAGTGGAGAGGGACTGATCAAGCTCCTTGAAAGAAGCAATGTAGGAGGAGCCCAGAGAGAGCAGGATAAATGCCGTAACCAAGGAAGAAATAGATGCAGCCTGGGCCGCCTCCTCCTCGAGGGCAATCATTTGTTCAAGCTGTTCAGCCGAGCCTCCTTTGACTTTACCAGAGGAATATGCCTCTCGGGGTGCCCAAGATGAAGTCTGGCAGAGCGATCTTCAAGAACATTTGCCGAGAAGGACTTGCACAATTCGCAGGCCTGCGGATCGTGATCGAGCCCAAGACAGTAAACGCATGTGGAGTGCGGATCGGACCGGGACATCTTCTGCCCACAAGGGCACCGCCGAAATCCGGGAGTCGACTTGTCCATTGCAGCCGCGAAGGAAGAAAAAGACTGAAGTCTAGTAAATTTTAAAATAAGTTTTGGTTTAATGAACAAGTTAGAATCCAGGCCTAAAACGCAGAGTGCAAAGGAGGGAACCTGAGCTTCCAAGTGGTAAGGAAGATCTGGCATCATGGGGCGGAGCTCAGAGTTTTACCACCCATGTGGGTGGGAGGAGCTAGCTTGAAGACCTTCCGGCAAGATTTAAAGTGGCAAGGAACCTGCCAGTAAGTGTGGCTTGAACAACATATCCATGTCCCTAGAAACAGTGTTACAACAAATAGGAGTATGTACAATACAGTTATGTAAGCGCAAACAATGGGAGAGTGTACATATCTTTGGGAGAAAGTAGAATACATATTAGAAAATGAGAAACCTATGTACATTAGCTGTGACAGGAACCTATGCAGTAAGATAGGGTCAGGAAGAGGAGGATTATAAAGAGGCGTGAGGCAATGTCAGAGGGCAGGGATGAGAGAGGGAGGTAAGAGGGGTAAGTTTGGGGAGGGCGTTACATAGTTTAGGGAATGAGTCAAGGTAATGCTATGATGTATAGTGAAGCAGGGCATGGAAAAGACATAGTGGAGAGGAGCTTAAGTAGTGAGGTCCTAATCCTAGGATAGGTGTGGGAAAAATGCCATTAACAGAAGCAACTACAAATTTCTGTAAAAGAATGTTGATATAGAGAGTTACAGAAGCTCAGTTTCACAGAGATCGCCAACTTTAGAGTTTTCTGTATTGAGTTCCAAATGACAGGCAGATTTTCTTTAGAAAAACAAATGTTTTTACTAAAATACTTAAATAATTATCACACAGTTACAACTAAAAAACCCTCACTAATATGGTCACAAAATGCAGAAAACAAGCATTTGTCAATGCCGAATGTTGCTTGCTTCTATGTGCTGTTTAGGTATTTGGAAGTCATTGGAGTGCAAATATTGAAAATTTGCGAACTTACGAGCGTGTGTAGGAACTGCGCAAGGCACGCTCGTAAAACAGTCATTGTTAGGAAATTTTTCACGAAATGTTCAGCATAGCCATTTTAAGACCTCTGGTCATGAACAGTGTCAGTGTGATTTTGTTAATGTGTCCCATACATTGAGTTTGCACACCGACTGCGCCATTGTGCGCTACATGGGCGGAAACACGTTTTGGGCAGGATGTGAAAAATGACAGCTATACTGCTGATAAGGAGGTGTGGTAAAATGGCAATGTTGAAAATCTGGAGTGGAAATATTGAAAATTTGCAAACCTACGAGCGTACGTGGGAACTGTGCAACGCACACTCATAAAACAGTCATTTTTAGGAATTCCTTCACCAAATTTTCAACATTGCCATTTTAAGATCTCTGCTCATGAACAATGACACTGTGATTTTCTTAATGTGTCCCATACACTGAGTTCGCACACCGACTGCGCCATTGTGCGCTACATGGTCGGAAACATGTTTTGAGCAGGATGTGAAAAATGACAGCTATACTGCTCATGAGGAGGTGTGGTAAAATGGCAATGTTGAAAATCTGGAGTGAAAATATTGAAAATTTGTGAACTTCTGACGAGCCTGCATTAGGAACTGTGCAAAACATGCACAAATTAAAACAATCATTTTAGAATTTTGACCAAATTTTCAACATGGGGTTTTTGGGACCTTCTCACCGAATGATGTCACTGTCATGGTGGTATTCAGGCCGAAGGGTGATTTGAGCAGTCCTGTGCGGTCACTGCGTGACGCCTTCAGGCCTGCGAGACATACGATGAGGTCCAAAACCCCATGTTGAAAATCTGGTACATCCCAAAATGACCTGAGATATGCAATAAAGTTGAACCCTCCTATCTAGCCCATTATACAGCTTACCGGCATTTCCTCAGTTCGCGGTCGGCTTTGAAGAGTGCAGGCGTGTTCCCGGTCCACCAAGATCGCGCGCGGAGTCCGGAGGTAAGTATGGGGTGAGGGGTGGGGAGGCTGGGTGCGCAGTGGGTGGGTGCGGGTTGTGGGAGGGGTCGGGAGCAGCGCCCAGGAACCGTTTTTGTTTTACAGGTTTAAAACAAAAAAACGTCGATAGGACCGTTTGCCACGCTGGGATGGGCTCCGCGCAAGGCTGCTGGGACGGGTAATCTAGTCGACGGGGGATTGGGCACCCCCTTGCCGCCAACACTGATTGCCACGCTGGGGTGGGCTCCCAGCGTGGCATCATCTACGAGGAGGGGGGGACGACAGCAGCTCAGCCGGCGGGGATTGGGCACCCCGTTGGCTACACAGGACGTGCGGGGGCGCGCACGCCTGCGTGTGTGGGGGGGAGCTACGCTTATCGGTGCTCACTGAAGCGTAGCTCCCCCTTTCAACTGTATGCCACTGCATTTTGGAGCGTGTCATAGACAGCTCCAAAATGCATTAGCTTACAGAGGCCGCGCCTGCCAGCTTACTGACTGAATTGGAGGAGGAGGTGACACACCTCCGAAATCTCCAATGATGGCACTATGTTTCTTGCACATGCGTGCAAGCAACATAAAAATGGTAAAATATACATGAAAACACGCTATGACTGATAGTTGAACTCTACCTGAAATTGGTAGAAACTTGAAGTCCAGAACAATGAATGAAAGTACAGTTTTGTTGGTCTTGACAGCAGATTTGTTTCTTTGTGTGTCAGGTGAAGTCCAAATGAAAGTGTATGTGCAGCCACTGAGTCTTAGCAGTTTGGCTTCTTGTGTGTCAGGTGGAGTCCAAATGAAAAGTGTGTCCAAATGCCCTGAGCTGGGGCTTCCACCATCCAGCAGTCACTGTTCCCCTTATTGTCGTAAGGCAGTCACAGCCCACAGTTTCACCATCAGGCAGTCACAGCTCTCAGCGCCACCATCAGGCAGTCATAGCCCAGGAACCGTCACCAGGCAGTCACAGCTCTCAGCACTATCATTAAGCCACAAAAACCCAGGGGAAGATTACACAATGGGGGGAGAGGTAGTAACAACAAAAATGGAAAGGGACCTGGGGGTAATCATATCAGGTGACCTTAAGGTTAGCAAGCAATGTGAGAAGGCAGTAGGGAGGGCTGGAGGGATACTGGGATGTATAGGGAGAGGCATCACCAACAGAAAACAGGAAATTGTTATCCCTCTGTACAGACAGTTGGTGAGACCCCATCTGGAGTACTGTGTCCAGTTCTGGAGACCCCATCTCCGCAAGGACATAGACAGGATGGAGGCATTCCAGAGGAGGGCAACTAAAATGGTGCAGGGTCTGCAAGAGAAGTCACATGAGGAGAGACTAAAGGAGCTTAATATGTATACCCTTGAGGAAAGGAGGAAGAGGGGGGACATGATAGAAACTTTTAAGTACCTCAGTGGAATCAACAAAGTCCAGGAGGATAGCATCTTTCAGAAAAAGAGATGTGCAAGAACAAGGGAACACAATTTGAAGATAGAGAGGGGACAGCTCAGAGGTATTGTGAAGAAGTATTTTTTCACAGAGAGGGTGGTGGATGCATGGAACAGCCTTCCCGAGGAGGTTGTGAGGTCTAAAACTGGGGGAGAATTCAAGAATGCATGGACAGACATAAGGCAATTCTTGTGGGAGGGTAGGAAGAAATAGGTTGTTGGTTAACTAGGATCTGCAGCTTATCCTGTAGGTAGGGAAATGGGCAGACTAGGTGGGCCAAGCAGTTCTTATCTACTGTCAAAGTCTATGTTTCTATGTTAGGCGGTCACAGCCCTCAGCACCACCATTAGTCTGTCACACCCCCAGCACCATCATGCAGTCACAACCGCCAGCACCACCACCAGGCACTTACTACCTCCAGCACCACTATCCAGCAGTCACAGCCCTCAGCACTACTCTCAGGCAGTCACAGCTCTCAGCACCACCACTGGGCAGTGACAGCATCCATTACTACCATAAAGCAGTCACAGCCCCAGCTCCACCTTCAGGCAGTCACAGCCTTCAGCACCACTGTATTACCCCTCCAACAGCGACACCGGCACAGCGAACGACACTACAGCGACTGCAGTGCCACAGCACTGTAGTGTCCATGCTGGAACCCGGCACTGTCTGTCGGGGGTCTTGCACCCACCCAAATCAGCTCCAGCTCAGAGCTGATACTCTTTAGTGGGGGGGGGGTTTGGAGGATGAAGCCCCCGGAAAAAAACACTGTTTTCTTTGAAACCAGCAGCCAACCGCGAAAAGCAGTCGAGCTGCTGGTTTTGCTGTTTGGTGATTCGACAAAATTTTTGTCGGCGACCAGTCGTGGATCCCAGCACCACCACTAGGCAGTCACAGAGCTCAGCATCACTATTAGAAAGTCACAGACCCCAGCACCACCATCTGGTTGTCACAGCTCTCAGCACCACCATCAGGCAGCCACAGCCCCCAGGACTACCATCAGGTATCACAGACCCCAGAACAACCACCAGGCAGTCTCAGCCCCAAGTACTACCATCAGGCAGTCACAGCCCAAAGCACCACCATAAGCCAGTCACAGACACCAGAACCTCCATCAGGCAGTCTCAGCCCCCTCTTAGCACTATCATCAGGCAGTCACAGCCCCCAGAACCACCATCAGGCAGTCACAGCTCTCAGCACCTACATTAGGCAGTAACAGTCCCTCAGTACCCCAGCACCACCATCAGACAGTCATAATCCCCAGCACTACTATCAAGCACTCACTGCACCTTGCACCACCATCAGGCCATCACACCCCAAAGCACCACCATAAGGCAGTCACATCCCCTAGCACCACCATAAGGCAGTCACAGTCCTCAGCACTAGTCCAAGGCAGTCACAGTCCCTTGCTCTACCATTAGGCAATCACAACTTCCAGCACCACCATAGGGTAGTCACAGCACCCAGCATCACCATAAAACCATTACATCCCTTGTGGAAGGCCTTAAGGAGAACAACATGATGGGACTGGATGGGATTCTCCCAAGAGTTCTAAACGAATTGAGCACAGTGCTAGCCACCTCTCTGGCAACACTATTCAATACCTGATTGGAGATGGGGGTAGTTCCAGAAGACTGGACATGGGCCGATGTGATCCCTCTGCACAAGATCGGCAGCAAGGAAGAGGCAAGTAATTACAGGCCAGTCATTCTCACATCACTGGTGGGGAAATTAATGGAGACTTTGCTGAAAGAAAGGCTGACAGAGTACCTAGAGACAAATGGGTTGCAGGCCCACCAGCAGCAGTTTCATTGGGGAGTGATGATCTCACAGATTTCTTTGACTGAGTGACTAGGGAAGTGAACAAGAGAGGGCAGTGTATGTGGCCTGGACTTTAGGAAGGCCTCTGACACTGTGCCGCACAGGAGGCCAGTAAACAAGCTTTGCAATCTAGGGGTTGTTGAGAAGGTGGCATGCTGGGTATCAAACTGGTTGAAGGATAGGAGGCACAGAGTGGTGGTAAATGGCAGTCACTCGGGGGATGAAAGAATGACCAGTGGAATGCCACTGGGATCAGTACTGGGTCCTGCCTTCATCAATGTTTTCATAAGTGGCATTGCTGTGGAACTGGAAGGGAAGGTGTGTCCCTTTGCAGATGACACAAAAATCTGCAATAGGGTGGCCACCCAGGAAGGGGTGGATAAAATACAAAGGGATCTGGGGGAACTAGAGGAGTGGTCTAGGGTGTGGCAGCTGGGTCTCAATGCCAAAAAGTGCAAAGTCTTGCACCTGGGGCAGGGAAACTTGGTGGCAGTTAAGAAGATGGGGATGGAGGTACTTACAGTCACCAAGCAAGAGAGGGACCTTGGGGTAATCATATCTGATGATGTCAAAGCAGCAAGGCAGTGCAACAAGGCACTGGGCAAGGCTAGTTGCTTGCTGGCATACAGAGGGAGGATGATTTCTAGCAGGAGAAGGGAGGTGGTGTTACCATTGTATCATTCATTGGTAAGACCCTACCTAGTACTGTGTCCAGTTCTGGAGGCCACACCTCCTCAAGGACATTGACAGGGTAGAAGCAGTCCAGAGGAGGGATACCAAAATTGTGCGGTGGTTTCAGGAGAACCCACATGAAGAGAGACTGTGGGAAAGAACAGTTACGTAAGAACTTATCATAACAGTATAACTTCAAGGGGATTTCAGTCATCAGGTTACACATATGGAACTTCACTGTTGGTGAAGCAGGATCCACACAGAAGATTTTCAGCAGTACTACTGGGGCCACCCACACCGACGTCGTCTGCTAACGTCACTAACCCTGTAAAGGTGTGAGTTGCCCCACTCCCTCCTCAGTTCTTTCCCTCGGAGACTAGGAGCAAAGCTTCACCATGGGGAACCGAGGAGAGAGAGGTGCCCAGGCCTAAATAAAAGGCTGGATACACCAGATAGCCAGTTCTGAGAGAGACCATAAAAGGGGATGGTGGGAGGGAAGACAGACATGATGACTGAGATTCCCTCAAAGATCTACTGTTACGATAAGTTCTTACATAACTGTTCTATCTTCATCAGGGGGTATCTCAGTAATCAGGTCACACATATGGAATGAGTCCCAAGCAGTTACAGATGCACATAAACAGTCTGGGAGGAAGACCATCCCTAAACTTAAGACAGGAGGCCCTGCAGCATAGCCCTACCAAAACCTGCAAGTGCGCTAGAGGCAATGTCCAGACTGCAGTGCTTGGCGAAAGTATGTATGTCAGGTAGAATACTTGGTTTGCTGGCCAAGGCACCTAGCTTCACCTGAGCTCTTTCCTTCTAAGACTGCTTGAAAGGCAGAGTAGACAAACTTACCAGAGCAAGGGAGAAGGATTAAGACTTAGTTTGGCTAAGCAGATTTACTGTGTGGTGGTGTTTTTATTTTTTACTCACAGGGATTGCTACTGTTTGTTGCTAACATTTCATTGCTTTATTTTTTCTCTGATTCAAATTGTTGTTGCTGGTATACCTTCTTCTGCATTATTACAAGGTGTGCCTACAGGTGTGTGCTAACAGATTACTGCTGTAATCTTCTGATTCAAATTGTCTTTTGCAAGGTATATCTTCTGTTACTGCTTTATTTTTCTCTGGAGCAAAGTGTTTCTTACAGGGTATATCTTCTCTGAAATTACTGTATTACAGGTGGAGCTTACATTTTTGTGACTTTTTTATCATTGGGCTAAGCAAAATTACTGTTTGACACTGTGTTTTATTTTATTCTTGTTTGTTGAAAAGGTTTGTTGTCTCAGAGGTGTTTCAGTCTCCTTCTCACATTGAAGGAGCTAATTGCTTTTCCTCCCACAGCTCTTCCAAAGGATTAGATGTGTATGTGGGGGTGGAGCTGGCAAACTGTCAGTAATTTCCAACAGAAAGAAGGGTTAAAAAGTCAGGTTAGTTGATATCTTGGAGGTAGAAGACTTGGTTTGCTGGCCAAGGCACCTAGCTTCACCTGAGCTCTTTCCTTCTAAGACTGCTTGAAAGACAGAGTAGAGAAATTTACCAGAGCAAGGGAGAAGGATTAAGACTTAGTTTGGCTAAGCAGATTTACTGTGTGGTGGTGTTTTTATTTTTTACTCACAGGGATTGCTACTGTTTTTTGCTAACATTTCATTGCTTTATTTTTCTCTGATTCAAATTGTTGTTGCTGGTATACCTTCTTCTGCATTATTACAAGGTGTGCCTACAGGTGTGTGCTAACAGATTACTGCTGTAATCTTCTGATTCAAATTGTCTTTTGCAAGGTATATCTTCTGTTACTGCTTTATTTTTCTCTGGAGCAAAGTGTTTCTTACAGGGTATATCTTCTCTGAAATTACTGTATTACAGGTGGAGCTTACATTTTTGTGACTTTTTATCATTGGGCTAAGCAAAATTACTGTTTGACACTGTGTTTTATTTTATTCTTGTTTGTTGAAAGGTTTGTTGTCTCAGAGGTGTTTCAGTCTCCTTCTCACATTGAAGGAGCTAATTGCTTTTCCTCCCACAGCTCTTCCAAAGGATTAGGTGTGTATGTGGGGGGTGGAGCTGGCAAACTATCAGTACTCTCCAACAGAAAGAAGGGTTAAAAAGTCAGGTTAGTTGATATCTTGGAGGTAGAAGACTTGGTTTGCTGGCCAAGGCACCTAGCTTCACCTGAGCTCTTTCCTCTAAGACTGCTTGAAAGGCAGAGAGAAACTTACCAGAGCAAGGGAGAAGGATTAAGACTTAGTTTGGCTAAGCAGATTTACTGTGTGGTGGTGTTTTATTTTTTACTCACAGGGATTGCTACTGTTTGTTGCTAACATTTCCTTGCTTTATTTTTCTCTGATTCAAAATTGTTGTTGCTGGTATACCTTCTTCTGCAATATTACAAAGGTGTGCCTACAGGTGTGTGCTAACAGATTACTGCTGTAATCTTCTGATTCAAATTGTCTTTTGCAAGGTATATCTTCTGTTACTGCTTTATTTTTTCTCTGGAGCAAAGTGTTTCTTACAGGGTATATCTTCTCTGAAATTACTGTATTACAGGTGGAGCTTACATTTTTGTGACTTTTTTTATCATTGGGCTAAGCAAAATTACTGTTTGACACTGTGTTTTATTTTTATTCTTGTTTGTTGAAAAGGTTTGTTGTCTCAGAGAGTGTTTCAGTCTCCTTCTCACATTGAAGGGAGCTAATTGCTTTTCCTCCACAGCTCTTCCAAAAGGATTAGGTGTGTATGGGGAGGTGGAGCTGGCAAACTGTCAGTAATTTCCAACAGAAAGAAGGTTAAAGTCAGGTTAGTTGATATCTTGGAGGTAGAAGACTTGGTTTTGTGGCCAAGGCACCTAGCTTCACCTGAGCTCTTTCCTTCTAAGACTGCTTGAAAGGCAGAGTAGAAAACTTACCAGAGCAAGGGAGAAGGATTAAGACTTAGTTTGGGTAAGCAGATTTACTGTGTGGTGGTGTTTTTTTTTTACTCACAGGGATTGCTACTGTTTGTTGCTAACATTTCATTGCTTTATTTTTTCTCTCTGATTCAAATTGTTGTTGCTGGTATACCTTCTTCTGCATTATTACAAGGTGTGCCTACTAGGTGTGTGCTAACAGATTACTGCTGTAATCTTCTGATTCAAGTGTCTTTTGCAAGGTATATCTTCTGTTACTGCTTTATTTTTCTCTGGAGCAAAGTGTTTCTTACAGGGTATATCTTCTCTGAAATTACTGTATTACAGGTGGAGCTTACATTTTGTGACTTTTATCATTGGGCTAAGCAAAATTACTGTTTGACACTGTGTTTTATTTTATTCTTGTTTGTTGAAAAGGTTTGTTGTCTCAGAGGTGTGTTCAGTCTCCTTCTCACATTGAAGGAGCTAATTGCTTTCCTCACAGCTCTTCAAAGGATTAGATGTGTATGTGAAGGTGGAGCTGGCAAACTGTCAGTAATTTCCAACAGAAAGAAGGTTAAAAAGTCAGGTTAGTTGATATCTTGGAGGTAGAAGACTTGGTTTGCTGGCCAAGGCACCTAGCTTCACCTGAGCTCTTTCCTTCTAAGACTGCTTGAAGGCAGAGTAGAGAAACTTGCAGAGCAAGGAGAAGGATTAAGACTTAGTTTGGCTAAGCAGATTTGCACTATGTGGTGGTGTTTTATTTTTTACTCACAGGGATTGCTACTGTTTGTTGCTAACATTTCATTGCTTTATTTTTTCTCTGATTCAAATTGTTGTTGCTGGTATACCTTCTTCTGCAATATTACAAGGTGTGCCTACAGGTGTGTGCTAACAGATTACTGCTGTAATCTTCTGATTCAAATTGTCTTTTGCAAAGGTATATCTTCTGTTACTGCTTTATTTTTCTCTGGAGCAAAGTGTTTCTTACAGGGTATATCTCTCTGAAATTACTGTATTACAGGTGAGACCTTACATTTTGTGACTTTTTATCATTGGGCTAAGCAAAATTACTGTTTGACACTGTGTTTTATTTTATTCTTGTTTGTTGAAAAGGTTTGTTGTCTCAGAGGTGTTTCAGTCTCCTTCTCACATTGAAGGAGCTAATTGCTTTCCTCCCACAGCTCTTCCAAAGGATTAGGTGTGTATGTGGGGAGTGGAGCTGGCAAACTGTCAGTAATTTCCAACAGAAAGAAGGGTTAAAAAGTCAGGTTAGTTGATATCTTGGAGGTAGAAGACTTGGTTTGCTGGCCAAGGCACCTAGCTTCACCTGAGCTCTTTCCTTCTAAGACTGCTTGAAAGGCAGAGTAGAGAAACTTACCAGAGCAAGGGAGAAGGATTAAGACTTAGTTTGGCTAAGCAGATTTACTGTGTGGTGGTGTTTTTATTTTTTACTCACAGGGATTGCTACTGTTTGTTGCTAACATTTCATTGCTTTATTTTTTCTCTGATTCAAATTGTTGTTGCTGGTATACCTTCTTCTGCAATATTACAAGGTGTGCCTACAGGTGTGCTAACAGATTACTGCTGTAATCTTCTGATTCAAATTGTCTTTTGCAAGGTATATCTTCTGTTACTGCTTTATTTTTCTCTGGAGCAAAGTGTTTCTTACAGGGTATATCTTCTCTGAAAGTACTGTATTACAGGTGGAGCTTATTTTTGTGACTTTTTATCATTGGGCTACAAAATTACTGTTTGACACTGTGTTTTATTTTATTCTTGTTTGTTGAAAAGGTTTGTTGTCTCAGAGGTGTTTCAGTCTCCTTCTCACATTGAAGGAGCTAATTCTTTCCTCCACAGCTCTTCCAAAGGATTAAGTGTGTATGTGGGGGTGGGCTGGCAAACTGTCAGTATTTCCAACAGAAAGAAGGGTTAAAAAGTCAGGTTAGTTGATATCTTGGAGGTGAAGACTTGGTTTGCTGGCCAAGGCACCTAGCTTCACCTGAGCTCTTTCCTTCTAAGACTGCTTGAAAGGCAGAGTAGAGAAACTTACCAGAGCAAGGAGAAGGATTAAGACTTAGTTTGGCTAAGCAGATTTACTGTGTGGTGGTGTTTTATTTTTTTACTCACAGGGATTGCTACTGTTTGTTGCTAACATTTCATTGCTTTATTTTTTCTCTGATTCAAATTGTTGTTGCTGGCATACCTTCTTCTGCAATATTACAAGGTGTGCCTACAGGTGTGTGCTAACAGATTACTGCTGTAATCTTCTGATTCAAATTGTCTTTGCAAGGTATATCTTCTGTTACTGCTTTTTATTTTCTCTGGAGCAAGTGTTTCTTACAGGTATATCTTCTCTGAAATTATTACAGGTGGTGCTTTTACAGGTTTTACAGTTTTATCTAACATTAGGTTAAGCTTTCAGGGTTACTGCATTTGTTGTTGACTGATTGTTTCTGCTCTTACCTCCTTGTTCTTTCGTCCGTGGTTCTTCTTTTTAGGCGGGAAGGGCCCAACCACCCACCCCATCCCCAACCACCCCACGCTACACTCCTTTTATAGGGTACCACAGTTGTGACATTTCCTGTGGCAGAGCAGGAAGGGGCGGATCAGTGGGGCCTCCACAAGGTGATCTCATTTACAGGGCACTAGTAATTTAACTTGTTATAACAAGTTAAACAAAGCACAATTAAACCATTACTTGCATTATTTTGTTCCTTCTAATTACTCTGACTAGGTTACAAACCCAGCAACTTATTTGGAATGGATTTCATTAACTGCAGGTACTGTGGAACAATTTTCAGAAGGACATTCTTACAGGATTTAGGACACTGTCCTACATGCTGGGCCTTTGGAGATCTTAGGTCTCAGCTCCGGGCAAATGGGCAGAGATTGCACGCCCCAAATTTCATATTGAAGAGGAAATACATTATAAGAACCACCCGCCATTTCCCAGCATCCAACAGAAAACCTCAACCGCAGAGGGTAGTTGGTCCAGGAGGTTGGCAGGTGGTTAGGAGGAGCAAATCAGGTGCCCCATCACTCTCTGCTCTCCAACACATTACCTCCAAAAACCATATAAACACTACAAACAGGTATCTGCCTCTATCTCTGAAATCAAATAAAGAGGCAGAAGACACTGCAGAGCAGGACACTGCGGCACAGGAGCTAGCACAACAATACTCACCCAAATCAGGAACCAAAACTAAACAAGCACAAAGGAAACTAAAAACTTCTGATCATAGGAGACTCCATGATTCGGGAGTTGATACCATCTCCAGCCAGGGGTGATGGTCAGATGTCTCCCAGGTACATCAGCATGGAGAGACACTGACACGATTCTAAAATTGTTCACAAAGCAGGAGAAAACATTGATGTCCTAGTACACATAGGGACTATCGATCCGCCAGCCGGTCAGTTGTGGAGACCAAGGAACACCTGACTAGGCTGGGTGACAAACTATCATCTATTTAGTCCAGCATCTCTTCTCTGAGATCCTGCCAGTCTGGGAGAAAGGGAGCAGATGGACGGAAGGTCAGAGAAGGGGAGATAGGGGAGCTAAACACATGGCTCAAGGACTGGTGCCAGGAAAAGGACACAGATTTGTAGGAACTGGGCAACAGTTCTGGGAGCGAAAGTTCTTAAATTTGATGGACTGCATCTGACTAAAGAGGGAGTCAGTGCATTGGGGCAGAAGTTTGGCGCCTTGCAGAATATTTAAACTAGCAAATGGGAGAGAATTTTGCAGCACCCATACGTTGAATGGGAAGAACACCCCTCCCCTCAGCTAGTGGTCAAACTGAATTCAGTGTGTTTGCCATTCATTTGCATCACCAGGCAAGAAAAAGGTTTGTCTCCCCATACGATGCACAGGGTAATGCCAAACCTCACCCAACAACAACACACCAAAATCTGGCCAATGGAAAATCATGTACACAATGCTCACAGCCTGGGAAATAAGATCCCAGACCTGCAGGCACAATGTCAGAGGCTAAACTGACATAGTAGCACTAGTGAGACGTGGCTTTACCAGTAACCACACTTGGGAGACTTCAGTACCTGGCTATGTATTATTCAGAAGAGACTGAGGTGCAAAAGGGGAGGAGTGGCCCCTGTATGTAATGAAAATATCAAAGCTACAGAAATTCAGAATACACATAAGGAGCCAGAAGAACTGTGGGTCACCCTGGAAACAGGAAATGGGACAGCCATAAGAACTGGGGTTCTACAGGCCCCCAGACCAGAGGGAGGACATAGACACATTACTGTTAGAAGATATACAAAACATGACAGCTAAAGGAGGTTCTGATAATGGAGACTTCAACATGCCAGATACAGATTGGTCAATACCAGCAGGAACATCTGCCAGAACTAGACTCATAGTGGATTCCCTGCAGGGGAGGGCCTCAAACAACTGGTACAGCAACCCACAAGAGACAGGGCTATCCTAGATCTAGTACTGACTAACAAAGAAGGGATCACAGATCTCCAGGTAGAAGGTCACCTGGGGCCAGTGACCATCACATGGTATGGTTCAATTGGCTACTACATCTAAATCATCCCATTCCAAGGCAAAAATATGGGACTTCAGAGGAGCTGACTTTGATAAGATGGCCAACAGAGTTAAGCTAGCCCTGGCAAAAAGAAACACAGGTGAGGAGGTACAGGCAAAGTGGGCAAGCATTAAGGATACAATACTTGAAGCAACATCCCATTGTGTTAGACAGAAAAGGAAGTGCAAAAAGAAGGAAACCACTTTGGTTCTCAAATACAGTAGCAGAAAAGGTCAGAGCCAAAAGGCTGGCCTTCAGAAAATATAAGGAACACAGCGGATGAAGATAGGGGCATACCAAACTGCCCTAAGGGAAGCAGGTAAGGCAGTAAGGCAGGCAAAGTCCCAAACTGAGGAAACACTAGCACAAACAGTAAAAGAAGGTGACAAGACTTTCTATAGATACATTAGTGAAAGGAGAAAGTCCAGAGGGGTATTGCTAAGCAATGGAGAAAAGGGAGCATGTGAGGAGGAGGACCTGTAAAGGCATCTATCCTAAATAGATACTTTTGCTCAGTATTCACTGAAGAGAAGGTAGGGCAGGGCCCACAGCTCAGCATCATGGACACAGGGGGGAGGGAGGGAGGTGAGCACTACTCCCTTCACAAAAGAAAGGGTCCTACAAGAGCTTACTAAGCTCTGGGTGGATAAGGCAATGGGACCTGATGGCATACATCCCAGGGTACTTAAGGAGCTAAAGGAGGAACTAGCAGAGCCATTAGCAGAATTGTTTAGTGAGTCTCTGAGCACAGGAGAGGTCCCAGAAGACTGGAGAAGGGCTCATGTGATCCCACTCCACAAGAGTGGTAGCAGGGAGGAGGCGGGGAACTACAGACCGGGTCAGTCTTACCTCAGTAGTGGGCAAGATTAGGAAGCACTCCTTAAGGAAAGGATAGTGCAACACCTGGAATCCATAGGGGCACAGGATCCAAGACAGCATGGGTTTACAAAAGGAAGGTCCTGTCAAACTAATCTCATAGATTTCTTTGACTGGGTTACCAGAGTGGTGGACCAAGGGGGAGCAGTTGATGTCGCCTACCTTGACTTCAGCAAAGCTTTCGACACTGTTCCACATAGAAGATTGATAAATAAGCTGGGTAGGCTCGGGGTGGGTCAGAAGTTGGTCAACTGGGTGGCAAACTGGTTGACTGGCAGAAAACAGAGAGTGGTGGTAAATGGTATACAGTCAGAAGAGATGCAAGTCACAAGTAGGGTACCTCAGAGATCAGTCCTGGGGCCAGTCCGATCTCAACATCTCATTAGTGACCCTAGCAGATGGACTAGAGGGTAAGGCTTGTCTGTTTGCAGATGACACCAAGATCTGCAACAGAGTAGATGATCCAGATGGGGTGGGCAGAATGAGAAGAGATCTGGATAAACTAGCAGAATGGTTAGAAGAGTGGCAGCTGGATTTAATGCAAAGAAGTGCAAAATCATGCACATAGGGAAGAGAAACCTGAAGCCACTTATAGGCTGGGAGGGAGTTGCTAGCAGTCACAAAGGAAGAAAGAGACTTGGGCATCATCATCACTGATGACCTGAAATCATCCAAGCAGACCTCTAAAGCAGTAGGTAAGGCTAGGGGGTGTTAGGGTGTATTAGTAGGGTATCACAAGTCGAAGAGGGAGGTAATAATCCCTCTGTACAAGACATTGGTTAGGCCCCATCTGGAGTACTCGTGCAGTATTGGAGGCCACACCTTCACAAGGACATTAACTAAATTGAGGCAGTCCAGAGAAGGGCAACCAAAATGGTGCAGGGACTGCATCAGAAGACATATGAGGACAGATTAACGGAGCTCAATATGTATACCCTTGAGCAAAGGAGGAGAGGATATGATCGAGACATTTAAACACCTTAAGGGCATAAACAAGGTGAAAGAGTCTAACATGTTTAAATATAAGAAAAATAGCAGGACAAGAGGACACAGCATGAGATTAGAGGGAGGCCGATTAAGGGGAATGTGAGGAAATTCTTTTTCACAGAAAGGGTGGTAGATGCATGGAATGGCTTACCACAAGAAGTAGTGGCTATGAATACAGTGCAGGGCTTCAAACAGGCATGGGATAGGCATAAGGGAGCAATACAAATGACTATGAATAGATAGGTCACTGACATAGCAAAGGCCGATGGCACATTTATAAGGTAGAAAAAGAAATGGGCAGACTGGATGGGCCTTGCGGTCCTTATCTGCCGTCAACTTCTATGTTTCTATGTATGGATGGTACTCCAGGTGGCAGCAGCGCAAATGTCAGTGGCTGAGACCACTTTAAAACAGGCCACAGAGAAAGCCATGCCCCTTGTGGAATGGGCTTTCACTGCCCCCAGCAACCCTTTGCCATGCTTGTTGTGGCAGAACACAATACAGCGTGCCAACCATTTGGACAAACATTGTTTAGAAACCTGAATGCCCTCTCTACCTGGGGTGAAATAAGCAAAAAGCTGCTTCAACTTTCTGCACTCCTTAGTTTGGAGCAGATAATACTTCAAAATGTTTTGCACGTCTAATGTATGGAGCAGTGCTTCCCTTGGATTGGCATGTTCAGGAAATTAAACAGGTATGTAGATAGATTGGTTCAGGGTAAACACAGACTCTACCTTAGGAAGAAACTTAGGATTCATGTGTAAAGACACCCTGTGTTTGTGAACAATCAAATATGGCTCCTCACACCAGAGGACCTGAAGCTCGGAAATCCTTTGAGCAGAAGTAATAGCAACCAAAAATAACACTTTCCTGGAAAGAAAGCATAGACCGCAAGTCATGGCAGGCTCAAATGGAGACAGGGTCAACTTCTCCAAAACAAAATTCAAATCCCAAGCTGGGACAGAAAAAGGACTAGAGGTTTCAGTTGTAGGATGCCTGTAAGAAAGGTATGGGATATATCCAATTGAGCCACGGTGTGGCTGTCCACAGGCTCATGAAAGGCCGAGATAGCTGAAAGGTGCACCATGAGGTAGGAGTACTGGATACCTGAGTCTGATGGTGATATCAGGTAGTCAAGGATCTGGCTCACTGGACAAGGGAAAGGGTCCAGATGATGCTTTGCAGCCCAGATAGCAAACCTCTTCCACTTCATGGCATATCTGGCTCGAGTGGAGGGCTTCCAAGTGGTCACAAGGACACCCGCCACCCTCTGGGATACCCCAAACCAGGTGATGGCTATGTCCTCAGGAGCCAGGCATGCAAAGGGACTTGAGGTTGGGATGGACCAGGGTCCCCTGAGCCTGCATCAGCAGATCCCTGCAGAGGGGCAGTGGGATTGGAGGTTCCTCCACTAACTGTTGCAGTAATGGAAACCATATCTGCCATGGCCAGAACAGTGCTACCAGCATCATGCTGGCCCCCTCGATCTGCAGCTTAATTAGCACCCTCTGAATTAGAGGAAATGGAGGGAAGTCATAAAGGAACCTCCTGCTCCAGGACAGAGACAATGTGTCTCACCAGAACACACCAGGCTCTGGATCTAGCAAGCAGAAACTGGGCAATTTTGCATTAAGTGGGGACGCAAAAAGGTCCAACTCTGGACAACCCCATCTGGTGAACAGATCATCTGTGATGGATGAAAGAAGTTTTCGTTCATGCATGCTGGACTGAGTCTAGCTGAGGCTGTCTGCCAGGGTGTTTAGCATACATGGGACATGGACTGTCGAGAGAATCAGACTGTGGTCTAGTGCCCAGTACCAAACTCTCATGGCCTGTCATCGAGGCACAGGTCAGAAAGAATAGAAAAACCAGGAGCAGTTTCAAAATTCGCAAATAACATTTTATTATTAATAACAGCAAAATAATAAAACAAATTGTTCAGTATAACTATTTACAATGGCAGTACAAACATAGAAAACAGAGTCCTTCTGAGCTTTTTCTTCTCAATTTAAAATCTCAGTCTCTGTCTCTCCCTTGCGCAAGCATTGCTGCTGTTTTTATAAATCTGTGCCTGGGAAACTCGTTAAGAAAACAGAATGCTTCTCAGATAATGTTCATGTAAGTTTTCAAAGTTCTTGAAGGTGCAACAAAAAAAACATAATGACCCAGAACTGACCTCTTGTAGCCAGCTCTGCAGAGATTTTGTATCCAGCATTCTCAGGTTAACCTCTTGAGTTCCAAATAGCTTTGCAATCATTTCAACAATATAACTATATACATTTTTAAACAAAGGGATCTCAGTATTAGTTACATTTCCACAAAATGATTCACATATATTTTTACACCAGCAGATATGCAAGGGGGAAGAAAAAACAGAGCAGCAAGGGAAGGCAGAGAGATAGCGAGAGGCGGAGAACTGCAAATCTGTCAGAGTGATCAGATCCTAGGTCTCACAAGAAAATTTGGTTGCGCAACCAGGCAGACAAGAGACAGAAAGGAGAGGATATTTATTTATTTATTTAAAATTGGTAACTGGGAAAGGCACACTGAGCCGAAGCTCATTTCTAGGTGCAACCTGGGTGAGAGTAATATAGTGGAGATTGAAATTTCAGTACAAGTTACATTACAATAATGTACAGATATATACAGGAGTAGAAAGTGATTACAGTACAAGCTGCATTTCAGAATTTACAGATACATACAAGAGTTAAATATAGTTTAGGCATAATGTTACATAGGATTAAGCACAGACATTTTGAGCAAGAACAGTTAAACATAACTAATAGCTTTGCCTGCGGCACCTTGATTCAAATTTGAGGCCCCTAATGAGGGATCTGGGGCAAATAGGGGAAGAGTTAGGGAATCAGGGGGGTAACTAGGATGGATCAAAACAGAGACCTGTGGTAGTCATGGCGGGGGGGTATGGGAAGATAAGGTGGAGATAAGGGAGGATGTTTGCACAGAGTCAGAAGGAGATGCAGGGAGTTAGGAGCATTGGAGGCACTCGGGAGAGGGGAGGAGTCTGAGGTGTCTTTTGAGGGATGAGAGTGGGGAAACAAGATGAAGGTCTGAGGGTAGAATGTTCAAGAGGAGAAGGAGGCAATACGAGAAGGCGGATTGACCTGCCATGGAGTGAGGGCGAGGGATGGAGAAGGTGTGCGGGTTTCTATGGTGAAGTGAATAGGTAGTGAATTCAGCAGGAGTAAGATGGACAGAGAGATAGGAAGGAAGGGAACCAAACCAGTACTTTGCAATGAGAGAGGTGCAGTGGATAGATCTCCTGTGAGATAGAGGGTAAGGAAGAGGGGAGCATAAATAAGATAGTGGTGGGTGAGGGAAGGCAGTGGCGAAGTGGCAAAAGAAGTTTCTAAGAGTGTCTAGTTTGGAGAGGGAAGAGGTGGGGGCAGTGCCAGAGACGACATTGGCATAATCAAGCACAGGCAAAACTGTTTTGAGTATAAGTTCACATCGAGTGGGAAGGGGGAGGCTGACTTTGTGGTGGTAGAGGACAGCAAGCTTGGGCCAGAGTTTGGTGCAGATGGCATTGATGTGTGTAGAGAAATTGAGGTGGCTGTCCAGCAAGACACCCAGATATTTGAAAGCAGAGACCCTCTCAGGTGGTGAGCCGTCAAGGGTGGTGATCACTGAGGGGGCAGGGAGGGAGGCCAGCTTCTGCCTGGATCCAAAATAACATGGTGACTATTTTCTTGGTAATGAGTTTTAACTGATTTGATTGGAACCAAGACTGTACTTTGTCGAAGTCGTTTTGAATATTGGGGAGGGCACTGTTATAGGATGGCCCGGAGGTATAAATGGCAGTGTCATCTGCGTACATGTGAATGTTGGAGGAGAGGCAGGCTGAGGGAAGATCATTTATAAAAAGAGAGAAAAGGATAGGGCCAAGGATGGAGCCTTGGGAGAGGAGTAGAGAGAGCATCTCCTATTTGTACTGACTGCTGTCTATTTTGGAGTTAAGAGTGAAACCAGTCAACTGTGGGATAGAACAGATCCTTGCATTTAAACTCTCTCTGCATAACAAATGGGGCAGGGCCTTATATTCTCCTTTAACATTACAGTCTGTCATCGAGGCACAGGTCAGGAAGCATAGAAAAACCAGCAGCACTTTCAAAATTCGCAAATAGCGTTTTATTATTAATAACAGCAAAATAAAAACAATCAAAATTGTTCAGTGCATATGCAGTATAGCAAACAAAGAAGTTTCACCTCACATTTTTTCAACCTTTAGAATTCTCAATTCCTGATCCATATCAGTGACATTCTCTTTCCCAGATGTGTGCATCACTTTAAATTTAAATGGCTGTAGTGCCAGGTACCACCATGTGATTCTAGAATTTTTATCCTTCATTTGGTTAAGCCAACATAGAGGATTGTGGTCTGTTATAAGTACAAAGTCAGCTCCTAGTAAGTAAAATTAAGGGACTCCATGGCCCACTTTGCCACAAGGCATTCCTTTTCAATGGTGGAGTACCTTTTCTCTCTGTCGTGCAATTTCCTGCTTATGTATAGAATAATATGTTCTTTCCCATCTATATTTTGACTCAGTACTGCACCCAGGCCTACCTCTGATGCATCTGTATGTAACAAAAATGGTTTCTCAAAGTCTGGGCTTCTTAAAACAGGGGCTGAACATAATGCAGCCTTATGACCTGAAAAGCCTCGTCACACTCTAGGGTCCATTTCACATTATTCGGGAACCGTTTCTTTGTGAGTTCAGTGAGGGGAGTAGCTAACTCAGCAAAGATGGGAACAAATCTCTGATAATAACCAGCCAGCCATAAAAATGACCCCATAAAAATGACCTGACATGTTTCTTGGTTTTGGGGACAGGGCTGTTAGCTACAGCTTCTATTTTGGAAACCTCTGGCTTGATTTTTCCATTTCCCAAAACATAGCCCAAATATCTGGTTTCATGCATGCCCAATGCACACTTGGTAGGATTAATTGTCAGACCTGCCTTTTTGATTGATTGGATAACTGCTCGTAGGTGTTCCAGGTGGCTTTTCCAGCCTGGACTGTACACAACAACATCATCCAGGCATGCAGCACAATAACCAGTGTGAGGGGATAAAATTACATCCCTGTACCACTAGAATGTAACGGGTATGCCATGTAAACCAAATGGCATTGTGGTAAACTGATAGAATCCAACAGGGGTGTCAAATGCAGTTTTGTTTCTGGATTCTTTAGCTAAGGAAATTTACCAGTAACCCTTGGTGAGATTGAGGGTACTGATATGCTTGGCACTTCCCAGTCTGTCCACCAAATCATTTATTTTGGGCATAGGATAGCTGTCGAATTCTGACACTTGATTAAGTTTCCTAAAATCAAGGAAGATTCTTACACCCTCTTCTTTTTTGTTTACAATCACCACTGGTGATGACCAAGCACTTCTTGACTCTTCTATGATACCTAATTCTTTCATTTTTTGTATTTCCTTAACCAGGTCTGCTCTTAGCTGCTCTGGTAATCTGTATGTCTTTTGTCTAATAGGGTGAGCATTCCTTGTCACTGTTACGTGCTCGACCCCTTTTTCTCAGCCTGGTACTGTGTTAAAAGTACTGTTAAATGTCTTTAGCAAGTTACGAATTTCTGCAGTTTGTTAGGAGGTTAAGGAAACAGTCACCTTTACAGCATCAGCAGTTACAGTTTGTTCCAGTCTATCATAAGCTACATCAATATCTTCTTTATCAGTTTCTAGTAAAACTAACAAAGTAGCCTGTGGTGATTTGTCAACTCATTTCTTGAGGAGGTTAGCAGCATGGTATATCTTAGTAGGATTTTTCCTATCAGGGTCTCAATCTCATAGTTAACTGTGCCAGTACCTCTAAGCACTTTATAAGACCCTTGCCACTTCATTAATAGTTTATTTTCTGTAGTGAGTAACAGTAGCAAGACTTTTTTACCTGCCTCAAAAACCTTTTCTTTTGCCCCATGATCATAATACACCTTCTGCTGGTTTTGGGCATCTTCCTGATTACTATGGGTGATTTCAATATATTTTGCCAGCTTCTTTCTCTGGGCACACATGTAAGATGAAATAGATTGTTTCTGACTGGGGTTATCTTCCAGGTTTCTTTTATTACATCTAGTGGCTCTCTAGGTTGTGTACCATACAACATTTCAAATGGTGCAAAACCTGTTGATGCCTGTGTCACTTCTCTGTAAGCAAAAAGCAGGTAAGGTAAGTATTGGTCCCAATCTTTCGCTTCCCCTTTTACAAACCTTTTTAACATGCATTTCAGGGTTTGATTAAAATGCTCAACAAGACTGCCTGTCTGAGGGTGATAAGGGGAGGTTCTTATGGCAGTGATACCTAGTAGTCGGTACAGCTCTTTCAGTAATGCAGCAACAAAATTACTACCCTGATCAGTAATAATCTCTTAAGATATGCTCACCCTGCTGAAAAGTTTGGCAAACTCTGCTGCCACTTTTGTGTCTGTGACAGTATGCATTGGAACTGCCTCTGGGTATCGAGTAACGTAGTCACATACTACCAAAATGAATTGATTGCCCTTTTTACTTTTGTCTAAGGGGCTAATCACATCCATTGCAATTCTCTCAAAAAGCACATCTATCAAGGGTAGGGGCACCAGGGGCACCTTGGCTATTTTAGTCACTGGAGAGAGAAACATTGTTAGCTTGTTCTGAAAGAAAATCACAATCAGTGATCAGTTTAATTTCAGCATTTTCATATGTTAACCCTTTATGTCCATCAGTTTTTTTGTTGCCACTGTTTCTTCAGGTGTTGTCTTTCTTTCCTGGACTTCCGGATCTTGGAGCTGTACTCAGACAAGTCTTAATCAAAATCAATGAAAGGAAAAGAGTCCCCACCATCTGAGATTTTTTTTTGTCTGAGCTCTTGTCAACACAGCTGCTGAAACATCAGGATTTACTCCGTCTTTGATTAACTCAGTAATTCCTGGAAAGTCATTTCCAGTACTCACAAGTACATGTAACTTAGGTACTTCTACCCCACTTTCATTTGGTGTGACACACCCTTAATATTCAGAGTCACTTGAGTGGTTGGATAGTATCGAGTATCCCTGTGGATGCAGATGACACTAGTACCTGGTCCTTTTGGATATTGTTTTCCCAGTTTCAGTATGCACTAGGGTCTATCTGCTTCCCAAATCTATAAGTCCCTTCACAGTCTTATCTCTAGGGTTGCCACCTTTGAATGAGGCAAAAACCGGACCCTAAGCTCCACCCCTTTTCATGACTCATCATGCATTGCTCCTCCTAGAAAGTAATTTGTTATATCAATAAAAGACAATGCTTAAAGCAGTTCAACAAAAATGTTAAGATACTGTACTGTACCTGTTAAAGTTACTTTCCTAGATTCTTCCTAGTTATTTATTTATGTATTTATTGACATTGGTTTACCAGATAAACACACAGAGATAAAAGAAATCTCATTTACAGATATGATCTGGGGGAGACAAGGGAAACACTATAAATAGCATACAACAGTATACATGGTATATAATAATACATAATACATTGTTTCCTGTAATGTGTACATTATATATTTTTCTGGCTCCATTTCCTGTTCATATCCACAGTACTATTTCAAAGCCAAAGAAGTGACCATACTTTTTTTCTTGAGGGGAAAAAAATATTTAAAACATTTAAAAATGCTTAAATTCTGTTTGAGATAAACATGTCCACCAACAAATGAAAGTAGAAGACAACTGGCTCTGTTACCATTACAAAAGGTGGGGGTAGCTTTGCTGCTGTGCTACTTTAAGATGCAGTGGAAAAGATTAGGTTAAATAAGTGCTAATGGTGTTAATGGCCATACTTTACACCTCCCAGGCTGACTGCTTTCACAAACAAAGGGATATACTGACAACAGAAGTTGTCTGTAACCTGGACATGTAGTTGAAACAATGAATGATATGACAACATTTGTTTCAAAAGTATGTGAGCACTCAAAATGGCTCAAAAACCTGACCAGCACAGAGCAAAACCGGATTACCTGATAAGGACCCTGAATACCTGATCACCAAGTAAAAAACCTGACAGGTGGCAACCCTACTTATCTCCTGCCTTCACATCTGTTAAGTACTTGTCCCAATATGCTAAGGACATATCTGCTCCAGTGTCACTCTTCTTACTTCAGTAATTTCTTGCAATATGACCTGGCTTGTTACAATTATAACAAATAAAGTCTTTGGCTGTAGATTTGTTACAGCCACCAGAGTTCTTATCAGATTTGGAGTTTAAATGGGAAAAAGAGTGTCTTACTGGTGCTTGGCTGTTACCGCGCTGCTGTGGTGCCTGTCTGGCCATTTGGTAGTCTTCAGCCAAAGAAACAGCCTTTTCCCCACTTTCTGGTCTGTGTTCTTTTACCCAAAACTGTACATCTGTGGGTAGGATGTTGATGAACTGCTCCATTACAAATGTTTTGACGATTTGTGGGAGTGTTTTGCCCTCTGGTTGGAGCCATTTGATAAGGAGTTCTCTGAGTTGGGTGAAGGCTTCTCGAGAATTGTCGACTGTTGTACTTTGTACTCTCTGTTGTACTGCAGAGAGTTGTGTCGGGAATTTTTTCCTCCGACCCAATTTCTTTGTTGTGTGGAGTGCTCCAGGGATCCGTGCTGTCACCCATGTTGTTTGCAGTGTATATGCTGCCCCTCGGAGGCATCATTAGACGATATGGACTGAGGTTTCACTGCTATGCTGATGATACCCAGCTCTATCTGTCTTTTGCACCCGACCAGGATGGAGCTCTCTCGGTGTTTAACAACTGTCTGGGGGAGATCCAAGACTGGATGGATTCTAGTTGGCTAAAGTTGAACTCGGAGAAAACAGAGGTGCTGGTAGTGGACCCAGGAGGTTGGATGGTGAGGCCGGGTATTGGTGCACCATCTGGAATTTTCCTTGGTGGAATATCTCTCCCGTCCTCAGAGCAGTGCGTAGCCTTAGGTTTATTCTTGATGACAGGCTGACTCTTAAAGCTCAGGTGTCAGCCGTTGTCAAGACTTCCTTTTATCATCTTAGGAATATTGCCAGGGTTAGGCACCTTGTTCGTCCGACTCCCTGCCTACTCCTGGTTCCGCTTTTGTATCCTCGCTTGGACTGTTACAGCGCCCTGTACTTGGGCATTCTGGGGTTGAAATCTGTCAGCCTACAGCTAGTGAGAATGCTGCAGCCCGGTATTGACTGGGACAAGTAGTCCTGTCATATCATTCCCGTGCTGCGCGAACTGCACTGGCTTCCTGTGCGGTGGCGGATCACCTTTAAAGTCATTTTATTGACTTTCAAAGCCCTTCACGACCAGGGTCCAGCCTATCTGAAAGACCTCCTGGTTCCTCACTGCCCTGACCGATTACTCGCTCTCGGCCGACATGGGGTTGTTAGAGATCCCAGGTGAGTTTAAAATCTTCTGGCGGCAGAAGCGTTTTACATCTTGCACCCACTCTTTGGAACTCTCTACCATGTAGGTTCTGACAGTGCACCTCCGTGGAGCTTTTAAGAGACACTGAAAACTTATCTGTGGAATATGGCTTTTTAGATAATTAAGTTATTTATTAATGTTTGGATTTTATTATAAATATCCTATTTTGTTGGTATGTTGATTTTTATGGACATGTTCCGTTTTTATGTAGTGTTTTGAACTGTTTTTAAAATTGTTCAGCACCTTGATATATTGAAAGGTGCTATACAAATAAAATTATTATTATTATTATCATTATTACTTCAGAGACCGAAATCTCTGCCTGTAGGTCTCTCCTGAAATGTCATACCTTTTCAGGATTTCACTTTTCACCAAGTCATAGTTTTCTTTTTTTTATTTCATTTTTATTGAGAGACAATATAAATACATTTTAGTAGTAATAAATTGGTCACAGATACAGCATTGATATTTGACCTTGCTTTGTTCTGATATATTTGATTAAAAGAGAAGAACGATTCTCAATCTCAGTTTCTTGAGTAATAGAAGGAACATAAGACATTTTCACAATATTCATTTAGGCGGGTTTAGCATAATCAAGTATGCATCTGCTTTTTACAATTTTACCTCTTTTCCTTAACAATCCCGACTGGAGCTGCCCCCCCCCCCCAACAACTTCCTCAGTATAATTATGGGACATATGTAGTATCAACTTGGGCCATATACCACACCCATTTCTGCTATCTAATGGTAAAGGCCAGCATTTTGTCAGACAAACCTGCAGATAATTGCTCTAATTGATAAATGGATTGTACTATTGATCTCCAATCTGACACTGTGGGTATCATAGGTATCATCCATCGCTTTGTCACTGCCTTCTTTGCTACCAGGTCATAGTTTTCTGACTGTGCAGTGTCCATATTGCTGTGGGCAACTTGGGCTTTGCCTGTCAGGTGAGATACCAGTCTGATTGCCCATTGCAGCTTTGGCCACTGGCAAGCTGTAGCAACCCTTTCAAAAGTTGTCAGGTATGCTTCGATATCATCTGAGGGACACAACTTTGTAAGTTTAATGTATTTCAAGTTATTTGTGTGTTGTTGCCCTGCTGGGCCAGTGCCAGATCCTCCAGCTTTGATAATTTGCAAGGCATCCATCCATCACTGCATCTCTTCTCTTCTTTGCTGCTCCAGTCACTGCAGCTCTTCTTTTCTCTGCTTCTTGAGTTGTTACATTTCTTCTTTTCTCTGTGTCTCTAAACATTGAATCTCTTTTTCTCTCTGCTGCATCTCCTCTCTTCTCTGTTTCTCAGCTCTGTTTGTTGTATAGCCCACCATCTGAAAAAGGCAGTCAGGCTTTTAGGTTCTGTCACTGCCTGTTCTTTTTTTTTCCATCAATGGTGCTGGCTTTACAGTCTCAGCTTGGACTTCTGTCTCTGCTAGTTTGGCTGCCATTCATCTGGTAATCACTCCTGGACTTGTTGCTGCAGAATCCATACCTTTCTTCTATGCTTCCCTGGTACTAGGTCTAGTACCCTGGAGACTGGAAATAGCACCACAGTCTGCACAGGGGTTGTATACAGACCCCCATCTCAGAGGGAGGAAATGGACAAGGAAATTATAGAAGACATCCTTAGGATGGCAGAGAAAGGGGGGATATTGCTGATGGGGGACCTGAATATGCCAGATGTTAACTGGAGCACCTTTGCTGCAGCCACATCCAAGAGCAGGGCCTTTCTCAATGCCCTACAGGGGAGAATGCCTCAGACAGCTAGTGTTGGAACCCAGTTGGGAGGGAGAAATCTTAGACATGGTACTTTCAAATGGGGATGGAGAGAGGATATCAGATCTAGAAGTGGGTAGCCATCTGGGAACAAGTGACCACCAAACAGTGTGGTTCATGCTAAACTCAGCTGTAAAGTCAAGCCTTACAAAAGAGAAGGTACTGGACTTCAGGAGGGCTGATTTTATCAAAATTGGAGAGTGCCTCAGAAAAGCACTAGCAAACAGACAAGAAGGAGGGGTGGAACAACAATGGGGAAACATCAAAACTGCCATCACAGAGGAAACAAGCCTTTGTGTGCAGCAAATAATTCAAAATTAAAGAAAAAAACAGTATGGTTCTCAAAAGAGGTGACGGGGAAGGTTAGGGAGAAAAAGATAGCATTCAGGAAGTATAAAGAAACACAGAAGGAGAAGGACGGAGAACTGTACCAGTTAAAGCAGAAGGAAGTGGGAAAGGCAGTCAGAATAGCAAAAGCCCAAACTGAGGAAAATATAGCCAACTCAGTTAAGAAGGGAGATAAAACCTTTTATAGGTAAATTAGGGAGAGAAAAAGACAAAGGGAGAGATACTGAGGCTAAATAAGAGGAGGGTGGGTGGGCAGAGAGGGACAGTGAAAAAGCAGGGATACTGAATGAATACTTCTGTTCAGTATTCACAAAAGAAGAGGAGGGGGAGGTACCTAATCCAGTCAATAGAAGCACTCTGGATAGGGGGTCGATATTGTTATGTGTAGTATAGCTTTAAGAAATGTTAGAGACAGTACAGCTTTAAGAGAATGTGCACTTCCTGTAAGTGTGCCTGTTTTAGAGCCAGTCTCCTCTTGTATGTGGTGCTGAATGGAAGTAAAAAGAGAAGGCCTAGATTTAAGTGTGGCGTGGTTTTCTTACTATCAAGACCCTTGTGTGTTTAAGGTACTTATTTTCAGCCATCAAATACAACAAATTGGCGACAACGGATGGTGGACATTTTCATAGCTCCAGCTTACTGAATTACACCATTTTGTGACTTTCTGTGCTGGAGGCAAGCGAGCAATTTGGAACTGGGCAATATCATGGCAACTTCAGCCAGCTTTGAAATTTTTACAGGAACGGACTGAGATACATGGTCCTGACAGTTTGATTAGTGGTTATTACTTAATCCTACCATACAAGTTGCTAATGATGAGCAACAGGTTAAGCTTATTCGAGTTGCTTTTTGTACTTTCTTGGGGAGTGAAACCTTCAAACATTTATGCCGTCTGCGTGCACTGGACCGGCTGGAGGATGTCATATCAAGAGCTAAAGGCTAAACTGAATGCACAATACAGTTTAACAACTTTTCCAAGGCCTGAACGTTATAAATTCTACAATTACCGTCAGAAACCAGGTCAGTCATTACAATTGTATTTGGCTGACATCAAATGCTTAGCTCTCACATGTGAGTGGAGCAGGGAGCATCTTGAATCTAATCTAGCTGATAAGTTTGTTGTGGGGTTGAATAATGAACATCGTATTCAGCAATTACTTTCTGTAAGTGTCAAGAAGTCTACTGAGAAACCTTTACAGTTGGCACAAATGTATGAGGCTGCAGAAAATGTAGCACATGCTAAGTCAGACACTAAAAATGAGGCACAAGTAGCTGCAGTAAACCCCAAATTGAAACAGATCAAACCTAAGTCTAAGCCACTGTTTTCAAAGAAAAATTCAACCACTCTACCCAAACTGCATGGCCAGTACAAATGTGCATCTTGTGGGTCATCTCAGCACAGCAGAGACCTGTGCAAATTCAGAGAAGTTCAGTGTCATGCATGTAAACGTCAGGGGCATATTGCTAAGGTTTGCAGGAGCAGGAGAACTGTGGTAGTCGGTTCAGAGAGCCAAGACAGTGCGGTGGTTTCTATTGCACCACAAATGCAGACTAAAGATGTTCCTCCTTTCTATGTGTTACTTCAGTTGCTACAGCTGAGGCATCAGTTGCATTTAATGGTAGACTCTGCTTCTCCAGTTACTTTTATTAATTATCAAACATGGTCTGATCTGGATAAGCCACCATTGTCTCCTTGTAATAAGTTGCTGCATGCATTTGAAGGGCAACCAATTCAGCCGTTGGTACACAGGACTGATTCTCCCAAGACTGGTACAGCTTTAACTTTTCTGGTTTCAAAAAAGGATATCAACATTTTGGGCAGATATACCCAGGTTCTTCTAAACATTCATGTTGATCCAGCAGATTTTGGTCTACTTACTGCTGTCCAGGTACCACAAAGCAGTAATCTGCCCAAGCTTGGGGAGATTTTAGACATGTATCCAGAGTTGTGGAAAGGCCTGGGATGTTGCACAACAGCTAAAGCCAAGCTAGTTACAAAGCCTAATGCAGTCCCTAAGTTTTGTAAACCACAGAAACTCCCTTTTGCCTTTAAACTGGTCACTGGGGCAGAATTGGACAGACTGGAAAAAGTGGGTGTGTTCCAAAAGGTTTCAAGTTTAGATTGGACCACTCCAATTGTGGTGGTATCTAAACTAGGTGGTACGGTTCGAATATGTGGAGATTTTAAGGTGACACTTAATCCAGTACTTAGCATAGATGTATTTCCTTTACCCTTACCAGAGGAACGTTTTCATAGACTGAATGGTGGTGTGGGGTTCTCCAAACTGGACCTCATTGATGCATACCTTCAAGTGAAGTTGGATACAGACTGTCAGAAATTGGTAGTGATTAATACACACCAAGGACTGTACAAGTACAAACAGCTATGTTTTGGCCTTAGTTCTGCACCTATTTTTCAAAAAGTGATTGAACAAATGGTGGGTGATATACCAGGTGTTGCTTGTTATTTGGATGACATCATTGTCACAGGCAAGACAGAAGCAGAATATTCACTTAATTTACAAAGGACTTTAGAGAGATTGCAACAGAGTGGATTCAGACTTGGGAGAGAAAAATGTCAATTTTGTCAACCAAGTGTCATGTATTTAAGTCACACTATTGACAAAGACGGAATTCGTCCAAATGATGAAAAGGTGGAAGCCATTGTGCACATGCCTGAACTGCAGAATGTTTCATCAAGCTCTCTTTCTAACTGATGTGAATAATCTAACTCATTATGACCCTAACTTACCTATCACATTGGCCTGTGATGCTAGTCCTGTGGGTATAGGAGCTGTCCCTTTCCATACAGATCCAGAAGGAGTGGAGAAGCCGATAGCCCATGCTTCATGCAAACTCACTGCTGCTGAAATGAATTATGCTCAGATTCAGAGAGAGGCATCAGCAATTGTGTTCGGAGTCCAGAAATTCTGTCAATACTTGCTAGGTCACAAGTTTCACCTGAAGACGGATCACAAGCCACTAATGACAATTTTCAGTCTAGGAAAAGGAATTCCAGAGAGAGCTGCTAGCAGACTACAATGATGGGCATTAATTTTGTCTGCCAATAATTTCGAGGTTATATACCAAACAACAGATGAGCATGGAAATGTGGATGCCTTGTCAAGGTTACCAATATCCAGAGAAATGGAGTTCGATGTGGGACTTAAAGAGAAGCCATTAGTATGCCAGGTGGAGCCAGATAGTTTTCCAGTGCAATTCAAAGATATATAGAACTCTACTGTTGTGTGTGCAATGGAGCTACAACAGTTAGATCAGTGGTGGTAGATGGGGAGAAGGGGAGGGTGACCCTGCAGGAGGACCTAAATGCTCTTGAGCGGTGATCAAGGAAGTGGAGTCTGAGGTTTAATGCAGGGTTCTGTACCTGGGCCAGAAACCGCAAGTGTGTATACCCTGGGGCGGGGAATGCTTCTAGTCTCAGTGGCTGAGAGGGACCTGGGGTGGTGGTGGTGGACATCAAAATGAATAACTCTGAGACTTGTAGGAGGGCGTGGCCAGAGCCAATATGATGCTGGGATGCATCGCTAGGGGATTACCTCAGAAGGAGAGAAGTGATACTCCCTCTGTACAACTGCTTGGTTAGGCCACACTTCGAGTACTGTGTGCACTTTTGGAGGTCGTGACTTTGAAAGGACATTGCACTCCTGGAAAGTGTCCAGAGGAGGGCAACCAAAATGATCTGGGGCCTGGGGATGGACCTATGGGGAGAGGCTCGAGGGCTCAACATGCACACGTTAGAGGAGAGGAGGATGGGGGATATGATGGAAGTCTCAAGTACATGAGGGGATAAATAGGGAGGCTCAGTTGGGGTGCTCAAAGGAAAGTGGGGGGGCAACTAGAGGGCACAGGTGGCAGCTGGGGGGGACTCGGGGGAAGGAGGAGGCGCTACTTCACTGAGAGGGTGGTGGAACCATGGAATGCGCTGCCAAGGGGACTAGTGGAGGCAAAAACTGTGGAGGGGTTCAAGAGGGGTTGGGACAGGTATAGGGGTAGGTTTGTGCTGGCAAAGTCCAATACAAGGGGAATATCTTGAACTGGGAATGGAGAAGCCCAAGGGGGTGAGGGGACAGCAAGGTTAGCTTCCAGATTGGGGGCTGACCAAACAAGCAGTCATAAAAGACTGCTAGGCCTTCTCTGCTGGCATTTTAGTATGTTAGTATGTTAGCTTCTAGTACTAGCCAAGGATATTGCAAAAGCGACTAGTGAAGATGTAATTTTGAAACAAGTGTATCAGTATATACTTGAGGGTTGGCTGCAAGGCACTACTTGTCCGGCTGCGCTACAACCCTACTATACAAAGAGACAGCAGGTGTCCATTGCTGAGGGGTGTCTTCTATGGGGATTGCATGTCATAGTACCCCAATGTTATCACTTAAATGAGTTGACTGTTTTGCATGCAGGCCATCCAGGCATTGCTAAAATGAAATCCCTGACCAGACTTCATGTATGGTGGCCTTCCATTGACAGAGACATATACCAGATTGTGCAAAGATGTGAAGGTTGTGCTATGTCGATTGGAAATCTGGCAAGAGCTCCAGTTCACCATTGGGAATGACCTGAAAAACCCTGGTAAAGGTTGCATATTGATTTTGCGGGACCCTATTTAAATTCCACGTGGTTACTCTTAACTGATGCTTATAGTAAATGGCCAAAAATTATCAAATGTCTTCGACAACTACTGAGAGTATCATCAAAGTGTTGAAATCTATCTTTGCTACCCATGGTTTCCACAAGTGATTGTCTTGGATAACAGACCACAGCTCATGTCTGTTGAATTCCAAGCATTTTGTCAGCGACGTGGTATCCACCATATTTTCTCACCTCCTTACCATCCAAGTTTAAATGGCGAAGCGGAACACCTGGTTCAGACTTTTAAAAAGAGTATGGACAAAGCTAATCCAACTACACCGACAACAATACAAATAGCCCTTCTGGACTTTTCTTGCGATGTATCGAACACCACATTGTGTCACGGGAATATCCCCTGCAGAATTGTTGTTTGGACATCAGATTCTAACTCATTTGGATCTTCTTCGCCCTCTAGGCTATAAGTCAGTAACTGAAATGCTTCCTAGGACCAGATCCTTCAAACCCAATGATCTTGTGTGGGTCAGGATATATGCAGGCCCGAAGAGATGGATAGAAGGTGTGGTGGAAAAAAAGTTCAGAAATATTGTCTCTAGTGTTTGACTGACTAACCAGAGGAGAGTGAAAAAACATGTGGAACAATTACTTACTAGAACTGAAACAGAACAAAAAAGGGATGCCCAGATTCGAGGTAGTTATCCAGCATTATTTGTTCCAGAACAAGAACAGGAAGGGATAGTGGAACTACAGCGTTTGAAACAAGATGTGGCTGATGCTAATCAGATTCCAGTGCAACAGCCTCGAGTCCTACTTTGTTGGTCAGGACGTACAAGACGTCCACCAAAGAGAATGGACTTGTAGAGATATAGCTTCATGACATAGACTAACTAAAAGGGATATTTCAGTAATAACTTTAATACTTTCATATTACTTCTCTGAATTATTGATTTAAGTATTTCCTAGCTAAGTCAGGAGGGATTGTTATGTGTAGTATAGCTTTAATAAGTGTTAGAGACAGTACAGCTTTGAGAGAATGTGCACTTCCTGTAAGTGTGCCTGTTTTTTAGCCAGTCTCCTCTTGTATGTGCTGCTGAATGGAAGTAAAAAGAGAAGGCCTGGTTTTCTTACTACCAAGACCCTTGTGTGTTTAAGGTACTTATTTTTGGCCACCACATACAACAGATATCAGTCCTTTCACAGAAGAAAGGGTTCTGAAAGAACTAAAACTGAAAGTGGACAAAGCAATGGGGCCTGATAGGATTCACCCCAGAGTTCTAAAAGAACTAAGGGGAGAACTAGTAACATCACCGACTACCCTTTTTTAACAAATCATGAGAGGATGGTGTGGTACCTGAGGACTGGAGGAGGGCGGATGTGATTCCTCTTCACAAAAGTGGGAGCAAGACAGAGGCAGGAAACTACAGACCTGTCAGTTTGACCTCAGTGGTAGGGAAAATGATGGAATCACTTCTGAAAGAAAGAACTGTTGAGCACCTAGAGCCCAGTGAGGCACAGGACCCAAGGCAGCATGGATTCACAGCAGGAAGGCCATGTCAGATGAATCTAATCGATTTCTTTGACTGGGTTACCAAAGTAGTAGACCAGGGAGTGGCTGTGGACATGGCCTACCTAGACTTTAGCAAAGCATTTGATACAGTCCCACACAAAAGATTAATAAACAAAATAGCCAGCCTAGGAGTGGGTCCCAGGGTGGTAGCCTGGGTAAAACATTGGCTGGACAACAGGACACTGAAGGTAGTAATGTAGTCCACTATGAAGAAAGGGGTTACTAGTGGGGTACCTCAGGTTCAGTACTGGGTCTGGTCCTTTTAATGTCTTTATAAGTGACATTGCAGAGGGACTGGAAGGAAAAGTATGTCTCTTTGCAGATGACAAAAGCTCTCAAGAGGGTTGATGCAAGGGGGGTGGAAAGGATGAGAAGGGACTTGGCAAGGTTGGAGGGATGGTCAAATGTATGGCAGCTTGATTCAACGCAAAGAAGTGCAAAGTAATGCACCTGGGAAACAAAAAACCAAGGGAAGAGTACACAGTGGTGGATGAGATACTGACAACAACAAAAATGGAAAGGGACCAGTGGTAATTATATCAGATGACTTAAAGGTGGGCAAGCAATGTGAGAAGGCAGTAAGGAGGGCTGGGGATACTTGGATGCATAGAGGCGGTATCACCAGTAGAAAACAGGAAGTTATCTCTGTACAGACAGTTGGTGAGTCCCCATCTGGAGTACTGCATGCAGTTCTGGAGACCCCATCTCCTCAAAGACATAGACAGGGTGGAGGCTGCCCAGAGGAGGGCAACCAAAATGGTGCAGGGTCTGCACCGGAAGACATACAAAGGGAGACTAAAGGAGCTTAATGTGTATACCCTCAAGGAAAGGAGGGAGAAGGGGTACATGATAGAAACTTTCAAATACCTTAAGGGGATCAACAAAGTCCAAGAGGGTAGCATCTTTCAGAAAAATAGATGTGCAAGAACAAGGGGGCACAATTTGAAGATAGAGGGGGGAACGGCTCAGCAGTAACGTGAGGAAGTATTTTTTCACAGAGAGAGGGTTGTGGATGCATGGAACAGCCTTCCTGAGGAGGTCATGGAGTCAAAAAAAGAATGCATGGGACAGACATAAGACAATTCTAGTGGGGGTTAGGAGGAAGTAGGCTGTTGGTTAACTAGGATCTGCAGCTTATCCATTAGGTAGGAAATAGGCAGACTAGGTGGGCCAAGCGGTCCTTATCTGCCTTCAAATTCTATGTTTTTATAGAAACATAGAAGTTGACAGCAGATAAGGACTGCAAGACCCATCCAGTCGGCCCATTTCTTTTTCTACCTTATGAATGTGCCATCGGCTTTTGCTCTGTCAATGGCCTATCTATTCATACTTATCTGTATTGCTCCCTTATGCCTATCCCATGCCTGTCTGAAGCCGTACACTATATTCATATCCACCACTTCCTGAGGTAGGCTGTTCCATGCATCCACCACCCTTTCTGTGAAAAAGAACTTCCTTACATTACCCCTTAATCAGCCTCCCTCTAATCTCATGCTGTGTCCTCTCGTCCTGCTATTTTTCTTATATTGAAACATGTTAGACTATTTCACCTTGTTAATGCCTTGAAGGTGTTTGAATGTTTCAATCATATCACCTCTCTCCCTCGTGTGCTCTAGGGTATACATATTGCACTTTGTTAATCTGTCCTCATATGTTTTCTGATGCAGTCCCTGAACCATTTTGGTTGCCCTTCTCTGGGCTGCCTCAATTTGGTTAATGTCCTTGTGAAGGTGTGGCCTCCAGTACTGCATGCAGTACTCCAGATGGGGCCTAACCAGTGTCTTGTAAAGAGGGATTATTACCTCCCTCTTATGACTTGTGATATCCCTATTAATACACCCCAACATCCCCCTAGCCTTACCTACTGCTTTAGTGGTCTGCTTGGATGATTTCAGGTCATCGGTGATGATGATGATGCCCAAGTCTCATTCTTCCCTTGAGATTGCCAGCAACTCCCCTCCCAACCTATAGGTGGCTTCAGGGTTTCTCTTCCCTATGTGCATGATCTTGCACTTCTTTGCATTAAACCCCAGTTGCCACTCTTCTGACCATTTTGCCAGTTTATCCAGATCTCTTCCCATTCTGCCCACCCCATCTGGATCATCTACTCTGTTGCAGATCTTGGTGTCATCTGCAAACAGACAAACCTTGCCCTCCAGTCCATCTGCAATGTCACTGATGAAGATATTGAAGAGGACTGGCCCCAAACAGTCCTGAGGGTACCCCACTTGTGACTTGCATCTCTTCTGACTGTATACCATTTACCACCACTCTCCATTTTCTGCCAGTCAACCAGTTTGCCACCCAGTTGACCAACTTCTGACCCACCCTGAGCCTACCCAGCTTATTAATCAATATTCTATGTGGAACAGTATCGAAAGATTTGCTGAAGTTAAGGCAGACGACATCAACTGCTCCCCCTTGGTCCACCACTCTGGTTACCCAGTCAAAGAAATCTATGAGATTAGTCTGACAGGACTCTGTTGTAAACCCATGCTGTCTGCTGTCTTGGATCCTGTGCTCCTATGGATTCCAGGTGCTACACTATCCTTTCCTTAAGGAATGCCTCCATAATCTTGCCCACTATTGAGATGAGACTGACTGGTCTGTAGTTCCCTGACTCCTCCCTGCTACCACTCTTGGGGAGTGGGATCACATGAGCCCTTCTGGGACCTCTCCTGTGCTCAGAGACTCACTAAACAGTTCTGATAATGGCTCTGCTAGTTCCACCCTTAGCTCCTTTAATGCCCTGGGATGTATGCCATCAGGTCCCATTGCCTTGTCCACCCTGAGCTTATTGAGCTCTTGTAGGACCCTTTCTCTTGAGAAGGGACTAGTGAACACCTCCATCCCCCATGTCCATGGTGCTGAGCTGTGGGCCCTGCCCTACCTTCTCCTCAGTAAATACTGAGCAGATGTATCTATTTAGGATAGATGCTTTTACATGGTCCTCCTCCTCAGATGCCCCCCTTATCCCCTTTGATCTTAGCAGTACCCCCTCTGGACTTTCTCCTTTCACTAATGTATCTATAGAAAGTCTTGTCACCTTCTTTTACTGATCGTGCTAGTGTTTCCTCTGTTTGGGCCTTTGCCTGCCTTGATGCCTTACCTGCTTCCCTTAGGGAAGTTTGGTATGCCTCCCTATCTTCATCCCGCTGCGTTCCCTGATATTTCCTGAAGGTCAGCATTTTGGCTCTGACCTCTCCTGTTACTGTTTTTGAGAACCAAAGTGGTTTCCTTCTTCTTTTGCACTTCCTTTTCTCTCTAACACAATGGGATGTTGCTTCAAGTATTGTATCCTTAATGCTTGCCCACTTTGCCTGTACCCCCCTCACCTGTACTTCTTCTTGCCAGGGCTAGCTTAACTATGTTGGCCATCTTATCAAAGTCAGCACCTCTGAAATCCCATATTGTTGCCTTGGAATGGGACAATTTAGTTCTAGTGGCCAAATTGACCCATAACATGTGATGATCACTGGCCCCCAGGTGACCTTCTACCTGGAGATCTGTGATCCTTTCTTATGTTTACCCACGCACAAAACTCCTGGCTTAGAGTATGCACAGCATAAATCCCACTTAGGCTGATACCATCTGTCATCAAGGCACAGGTCAGGAAGCATAGAAGAACCAGGAGCAGTTTCAAAATTCGCAAATAGCATTTTTATTATTAACAGCAAAATAAAAAAATTATTGTTCAGTATAACTATTTACAGTGGCAGTACAAACATAGAAAAGGGAGTCCTTCTTCAGAGTTTTTCTTCTCAAGTTCAAATTTCAAATCTCAGTCTCTGTCTCTCCCTTGCACAAGCATTGCTGCTCTTTTATAAGCCTATGCCTGGGAAACTTCGTTAAGAAAATGGCAGCACAGGGCGGCCCAATACTTATGAGGCTGAGGCACTGGCGCCTACCTGCTACTCCGGCGTCCTGGGTTCGGGAACAACCTTGGGTTGCCAGGGTGCCAGTTCGGGGTGGGTGGATTGGAGTGGGATTGAGCCACGGCTCTCCCCTCCAAAGGGGTGGATGCCCACCCGTCCATAGTCCTGCTCCCACCGGGTGGTGGTCCAGTGGGCATGTAGGCGGCATGGTGTGGTGACGAAAGTCAGGGGAGGGGTGGAAGGGGCCACCGGATCCTGGCATGTGCATGTGCCTCCATGCGTGTACACGCATGTGTATGCCATGGCCTGGGGGGGGGCAGGAGAAAACTGAAAAATAAATAACATGTATATGAAAAAAAGAAAACAGCATGCGTCTCACACAATGTTCTTGAAAGTTTCCAATGTTCTTGCAGGTGCAGCAAAAAGAACATAAGGACCCAGAACTGACTTCTTGTAGCCAGCTCTGCAGAGATTTTGCATATGTCATTCTTAGGTTAACCCTCTGAGTTCCAAATAACTTTGCAATCATTTCAACAGTATAACTATATACATTTTTAAACAAAGGGATTTCAGTATCCGTTACATTTCCACAAAATGATTCACATATATTTTTATACCAGCAGATATGCAAGAGGGAAGAAAAAACAGAGCAGCAAGGGAAGGCAGAGAGACAGCGAGAGTCAGAGAATTACAAAACCGTCAGAGTGATCAGTTCCTAGGTTTCACAAGAAAATTTGGTTGCACAACCAGACAGAGACAGAAAAGGAGAGGACAGAACAGATCCTTGCATTTAAACTCTTTCTGCATAACAAATGGGGCAGGGCCTTATTCAACCCAGTCACACTACCTCCATAGGGGATACGAATGCATCCCCCCCTCTTGTTGATATAGTAGACAATACTGATATTGTCAGACTGGATCAACTGCTGACCTGGGAGGAGATGGTTCTGAAAAGCTTGCATGGAATACAGGACTGCCCTTATCTCCAGAACACTGATGTGCAGGGATAGTTCTACATGGGACTATGTCCATTGCTTCTGAACAATACTAGATGCACCCCCAAGCCCAAGCTGGAAGCATCCATGCTGAGGATTTGCTGGTGGGGGGGAAGTGATCTGGAATGGTACCCGTTGCAATAGGTTCAGTGGGTCCATCCACCACTAGAGCACCTTGCAGACTGGGAGGAGACCTGCACTAACTAACCTAATTCATCCGTGTGCTGGTCCCATTGCACCCCGAGTGTCCACTGGAGGACTTGCATGTGCAGCCTGGCCAAGGGAACCATTGGAATGGCCACAGCCATCAACTCCAATAGCCTTAAATATGTCCTGGCAGGGATATAACAGCTCTGGGCAACTTCCTGAGCTTGGGCAATAGGGCACTCTGACCTGTTTTGAGGCAGGAAGGCCTTTCCCTGCAACAAGTCTAGAACTGGCATTATATACTGAAGTCTTGGAAAGGGGTTAGGACCAACATGGACAAGCTGGCCATGATGCCCAGTGAGAGAAACAGCAGAAGGGTACTTTTCAGAGTCTGAAGTTCTCTGGATGGGGCCTTAAAGGGCCAATTGTCCAGATAGGAGAAGACATACAGTCCCTCCATTCTGAGAGCCGCAGCAACTGCTGCTAAGCACTTGGTAAACCTGCAGTGCAGAGGATAACGGACAAGCCAATGGGCAATACTTTGAATTGGTAGTGCTTGCACTGAAAAAGGAATCAGAGAAACCTCCTGTGTGGTAGAAACACTGAGATATACAGGTAAGCATCCTGCATGTTCAAGGAGCACAGCCAGTCACCCGTCTTGAGAAGCGGCATCAGGTCTGGCAGGGTTACCATGGGAAATTTTTTGTACTGGACATACAGATTGAGGTCCTTGAGATCTAGTATGGGCCTCAAATCTCTGATTCTTTTGGGGACCAGGAAGAACCTGGAATAAAAAACCCTGTTTCTTTGGTGCCTGGGTACTGGCTCGATGGCCTTATGTGCAGAAGGGACTGTACCTCCTCCAGGAGGTTGGATAGATGGGCTGGGAGGGAGGTGGAGGGTACTAGAGGAGTCTCTGGGGGCAATTCTATGAGTTCCAGAGTGTGACCCCTCTCTATGATCTGAAGAATCTAGGCATCTGAAGTAATGGTTCTCCATTGATTGAGATGCAGGGGGAACCGACCTCCGATCACCACCTCTTGGTCGGGGACTGGAAGGGGGGGTTTGGCAAGGAGTCAAGTGGAGGTGGATCCAGTCACTGGGGCTGATCCATCACCCTGAGGGCACTTTGCTGCAGCACCAGAAGAGGAGAGGGAGGGCAAAGTAGCGGAGGCTGTTCACTTGCCTTGGGGCCAGGAGGCTGCTCCAGATTTGTGAGACACCTTGCAAAAAGGAGGGCACTGTCTGCTCTTGGGCTGAGTATGGTAGAGCAAGTGGACAGACTTGATAGCGTGCCAGATGCCTGAAGCTCATTTATGATGTCCTGCACATCTGGCTCAGACAGCTTGGAACCACTAAAAGGGGCATTAAGCACCTTTTGCTAGACATCAGCAGGGAAACCCAAGACCCTCAGCCAGGAATGCCTACGAAGGCAAATGCCTGTGGCAGCAGCCCTGGCACCTGTATCTGAAATATTGTAGAGGACCCTCAGGAGGTACTTGCTAATATCCTCAGCATTCTGCAAGCACTTGAGAACCTCCTGTTTCTGGGAACAATCAGGAAGTGCCTGGGCAGCAGCCTTGCCCTTCTTCCCAATAGTATTCTGGTACTTAACCTTGTGGGAGTGGTAATTGGAAATCCTCAGCCCAAGGGTGGAGGAGGCATACACCCTCTTGCCCCAGAGGTCAATCCTACGGGACTCCCTATCAAGGGGGTGGGAACTGAGGTGCTTGGGCACCTTTGACCTATCATGAGGTGCCTTTATAACCACAGAATCAGTTTCTGGTTGGGCAGCAATATTGTGGAAGACCCTGGCGGGCATAATATAACTTATTCACCCAGTAGGGCATGGCTGGCACCATGTCAGGCCTGTGCCAGGTGACAGTAGTGGCATTCCTTAGGGTTGGAAGAATAGGAGGAATGACCTTGGGAGGAGACTCTGGGATTTCCAGGAAGTCCATCAGATCCCTTCAGGTGGCATCTTCCTCTTCTGTATGAAAGCCCATGGCAGAGGACAGCGGCTTCATAACATTAAAAAAGGTAGGGTCCTCTGAAGGAGACCCAGGAGTATGTTTGACAGAGTCCTCGCTCACTGAAGAGGTGGTGGACCTGTCAGAGGAAGGACACTCTTCCCCTTCTTCTTCTTCTTCTTTCTCAGGTAAAATGAGATCAGAATGGTACTCCTACTCAACATTGACCTGTTCCAGCTCAAGGACCGACAAACAAGGGACTGATGATGATGGCCTGCAGGTAGCAGCCTGTGGAGGTCTAAGTGATGTCTATGATGATGGTACCATCGACTGCGCAGGTGATGCAGGCCTATACGTGCCCAACTGATGGATCAAGGCTGTAGCGAACGTGGTCAAAATGTCATTAAGGTCAATGACAGAAGACTGCTGCATCGATGGGGGTGAGAGGGGTCAACGGAACAGGGTGCGATGACCCAGCCAATGGGCCCTGAGAACCCAGGAGCCTGAAACTCGAGGACCTGGAGAAGCATCAGGCATCGATGGAAGGGCTGTTGATGATGAACCTGACATCAATGAAGTGGAGGCCGACAATCAGAGGGTCGATGACCAGCTGCCCTTTGCAGGGGGTGGCAGTGCTGTCAGTAGGGGTCTGGTAGGAACAGAGACCTGGACAGCAGCAGGAGTTGACACAGCCACAGTCAATGGAGTACCCCCGGATGAAGAAGAAGAGGCTATTGGGAAGTGGGAACAGCACCGAGGAGAGCGAACCTGATCTAAGTCTTTTCCCTGAGGACTTGCCTCAGGCCTTAGAGGCCTGGGAGCTCAACAAACCCACCAGCGACTGGGAAGGAGTGACCCCGGAGGAGCCCTGCCCAGAACTGGCTACCTGTTGTTCCATTAGGAATGTTTTGAAAGCCTTTTTCCATTTGCTGAGGATCCCTTACCAAAAATTGTGGCTTGACACTGACTTACTTTTACCTTTTTTTTAAGATTTAAATTCCCTTTAAATTCCCTTAAAACTGTATTTAATCCAGAAAAGTTCTTATAGTAATTTCCTATTTTATGAATGGTTTAGTTTTGGCTGCATACATGATGAAATATGCTAATTTTCAATCCTCTTAATTTTGGCTAAAAAAAGTGAAAAGGAAAAAAGCTTTTTTTTTAATGGATTTCTTTTTTTTTGGCTTTATTTAAAGAGAAATATGCAAATTTTCAATCCTGGATTACTTTTGGATTTTCAATAAATCTGAAAGAAATTTTTTTCAGTTTTAAGCCAAAAGAAATCCTAATGGAGTCTTTATGGCTTACCTTTGGCTGCTTACACAGCGAAATATGTAAATGAGCAAGTTTTGCTTACATCTGGATTTCTTTTAGAAAGATTCTATTTACATTGTAAATGCATTATGCATGAATTGAATGCATTTCCAATATAAATAAAATGTCTAAAAAAATCCAAATGTAGGCAAAACATGCTCATTTACATATTTTGCTGCATATGCAGCCAATTGTAAATCATAAATAATCCATTGTCATTTATTTTCTTAAAACCCATATCTTCAGTTTTTTCCCCCATTTTGTTTAACTATTTATTGCTATATTAATTTCAGTTACTTTGGATGGTTATTGATCACCACATGAAAATTTGTCAGATTCAAAAACATCAACTGAACCCAAGTGTTTTGCTGTTACTTTACTAGTGAAATAAGTATTTTGTTTAATTTATTTATCCATTCTGTCTATTCTTCAGAAGCCATGCAACTATGAGCTGCCTGTGTGAAGGTCACTTACCTGTCCTCCCAGCCACTTTCCAATATTTTTCATTGTGTAAATTGGAGTAGGTTCAGTGACATGGTTGGTTGCGTAACCTTTTAAATGTTTCAACCAGTAGTGAAGGTCATGACAAAATGGGAAACCAGCTCTTTACACCCAGAAAATGCCTCACTACACCTCCTAGCCATGTGTTAAAGTGTCTAATGCACACCCTGTCGTGGCTTATTGCTTACTTAATCCACTCCCCGGGTATGTCTTTACAGCACATGGGGCATGGATGAAATGCCTATAACCCCATATCCTGGAGTCAGTTATTACTTACATAAAAATGCATCCTTAATTATTACAAAGAAATACAGACAAAGTTGTTGAAATGGTCTGAAAATATATTTATTTTATCTGTATTCCGCCATGCAAATAGTACCTTTAAACTAAAAACTAATTTCTCATTTTCAATACTGTTCTGGAAATAAACTGATGATTTCTCAATTTCACATTTTCAAAAAGTGCTACTTTTGTTTTCCAAAGGAAAAAAATGCTTACCATAGTAATATTTTTTTTTCTCCCAGGGGATCTTCCAGTAGAATTAAACATATGCAGTCAACTCAGGATCTGTGACTGCCCCCAGAGCTATGATGTAATGTGGAATGTGTGCAAATCATGGAACTTGGAATCCTGTATTCTGGACTGTGTTCATCTAACTGCCAGAGTCATTTTATGTTAGACAAGATGGCCTCAGAGCTGCTCACAGCAACTTCACTGCCAGATTATTGGTATCAACAGTGGTATTTGACATTGCTTAGGTCATAACTCTGCTTCTAGTAGTTTTCGTACAAGTTTAGTAATTTTGATACATTTTTCTAATTCTTGTGGTTCCATCACAGTTCCCAGAACAGACAACACAGTCACCATGTGGTACAGCAACAAGCAAGGGGTTACAAAATCCTTTAGGCTGTGCACAGGTCTGGTCCCTAGCATATTCTCTGGAGGTGCACCTGCCAGGTTCACTCTGAGCCGACTACATTATGTGTAATACTACTGGTTATGTGTAATACTACTGGGAGAGACCTTGTCTTTAAAACACCAATTTTACAGCTACAATCATGTTTGCAAACCCAAGTGACGTCATGCGACCCAATGGGATAACTTTTCCCTGTGCAATGAACGTTTTTAACTGCATAACAGCTAAAGGCACACATTCTTCAGGGCTTGCATTAACCCCCTACTGAAGTCTCCAAGTGGAATTTTTTGACTATGTTGAAGCACAAAACTAAAAGCACTGCTTCAGATGTCTGTATATTGAAAGGTTTGCACAGATATCCTTAGAGAAAAAAAAAGGATTGGATAATGTACTGTAGAAAGCCACTCCATAATTTTCTGAAACCCAGATTTCCTGGTCTGATGCACAATATTTAAAGCAAGGGGTAAAACAGATCCCCACTTTACCAGTTCTATAGCAAGCCCCGTTCCTGCAACTAATGAGGTAAGTAATTCTAGTTTTCATAATTTCGCTTCTGTTGTTCAAAATGCTATTCAAACGATTGCTGCTTTTGTTGTACAAAAATGCCTATTTTACAGCTACAATAATTTTTTTTTTTCTAGTTATATCATTTTTTCATTTTAAGGAAAAGGGGAAAGGGTATGGGGCACAGAGCATCATGTTCATAATGTAATTATTCACATCATGAGCTAGTATAATAATTATGCATAGTACAAAGTTTGCTGAACTGATGCTAAGAAAATAAAAGAAAGGCATATTGACAACAAAAAGCAAGTGCCACTATTCCTAGACAATGAGTTAAGAATACGCACTATAAAGCCTTGTCAGAAAATCATGAGAAGGGGGGTCTGCATGCTATCAGGCAGTGCAACACTTGATGACTATTAAAGAGTGCTGTCTTAATCCATCCCACACAGGGTCAGTGATTGCCTATAAGGGGGAGGGATATGGGCCAGGCAGCTCCCCACGAGGCATCGCACTTGAATGGGGGAATTTGTAAAGGACCCCTCAAGGGGTCAAAGTCTAGTCTAGATTGTGCAATAGAAAGGAACCATTTGGTCCACCTAGTCATTAATTCTGGGAGTTTATTTTGAAGGTGGGCTGTCATATACTCCAGTTTATAGATGTCATAGATGGTGTCCTCCCAGGAGGTAATACTGGGGGGTTCTGGTCATAACCAGAGCCGGGTGATGCATTTTTTAGCTGCGCTTAAAAGGATGCTATGTAGGTATACCTGCTGTAGGTTTTTAAAGTGTCGAGGAAAATGCAGTAATAGAGCTATCTCTGGGGAGAGGGAGCCCAGATCTGGGAAGAGGTCAACCAATCTGTCTCCTATCCCAGCCCAGAATGGCGCCAGTATTGGGCACGACCAGAATATGTGTGAGTGGGTAGCAACTGCAAAACTGCAGTGTCTCCAGCATTCAGAGTTCTCAGTTTTCATGATTTTGGCAGCTATCTGGGGAGTATGGAAGTAACAGGATACCACCTTCCAGGAGAATTCTCTCCAAGAATAAGAGTTGGTTACCTTATGTTGTCTCCTCCATATAAAGAGCCAATCACTCTGCGATAATTTCACCCGGAACTTGGTCTCCCAGTGTGTCTGTACTGACTTCATACTCTGGGGAAGAGTATTCTGCAAAGTTTTATAAATCTTTGAGACTAAATGGCTACGGTCACCCCCAGCTGCCAATTGGGTAATGAGGGAGTGTATGGGAGGGATTGTCCTTGCAGTCACATCTAGACCTATTCTAGAGCTGACATAGTGATGGATTTGGAGATAGTAGAAGAAGTCTCTATGATTGATTGGGTAGTTTTGCCTCAATTGCATGAATGATTGAAATATGCCTTTATCAAAAAATTGGTGTGCCTGCCTTAAGCCCAGCCTAGCCCACCTTAAAAACATGGTGTCTGTCCAGGCAGGGCTCCAGGAGAGATCCTTAGCCAGGACTCCCAACCATGCTGCTAGGAATTTATTTTCCGGTAGTGAGCGGGAGGATGACCAGCTTTTAAGTAAGGCTTTAGTGAACCAGGAGCAGGTGTCCGATTGGTTAAGAGTATCAGGTTGGAAGACTAGGTATGCGTCTAATGGAGTGTCAGCCATGGCCCACTCCAAGGAGAGCCAAAATGGAGTTAATGATTGTTCGAGAAACCAGGTAGACAGGTGGGTAAGTAGTATTGCAATCCAATACCCAGAGATGTTTGGTAAGGCCAAACCTCCCCGTTCCTTCGGAAGCTGGAGTTTGCTTAGGGCTATCCGTGGTTGAGCACCAGTCCAAATGAATTTTCTGACTAGACGCTCCCATACCTGTATATTCTGTATCTTCAGGAAAATTGGGATATTTTGCATTATGTAAAGTATTTTTGATAGACAGTTCATCTGTATAGCTTGTACTCTAGAAATTAACGAGAGGGGGAAGGGGGTCCAGCTCTCAAGGTCCAGTCGGATTTGTGAAAGGGCAGCTATAATGTTTAGTGAATATATAGTATCTATTTTGGGGGTATTTTAATACCCAAATACGTAATATATGGTTTATTCCCTTTGAAGGGGAGTCTAGTTTGTAAGTCCGGAGGTATTGGAGGTTGGATGACTAGGGCCTTTTATTTATTTTGGTTAATAGTGTATCCAGATAGCGATTCTATCTCTATCAGGGAGGAAAGCATAGATGGGAGGTATTCTTCTGGTTTAGTGATGCATAAAAGGAGGTCATCCGCATAGTACACTACTTTATGATGTGCTTCATGTATGAGGTATCTGTGGATGTATGCATTTTGTCTAAGGAGCTGAGTGATTCGCTCTACAAAAATAGAAAATAAGTACGGAGATGGGGGCAGCCTTGCCTTGTGCAATGATGCAAATTAAATCTACCTGAATGGGTGCCATTTAATTTAACTGTCACCTCCGGGTCCGTATATATGCCTGTTATTATATTTTTAAAGAGAGTGGGAAAATTAAATTTAGTTAGTGCTGCCTGAAGAAAAGTCCAAGACACCATGTCGAACGCTTTCTGTGCGTCTAAACTAAGAAGTAGTAGAGGGGATTTCATAGATTGGGCGTGGTCTATAAGATATAGGGTACGTTTAATATTGTCGGTGGTCTGCTGACCTTTAATAAAGCCAGATTGATCCAGATGAACAAGTGTGGGAAGGATATCATCAAGTCTATGGGCTATAATACTAGTATAAAGTTTATAGTCCTGGTTAAGAACCGAGATGGGGCGATAAGAATCGCACAATTGTGGGGGGTTTTGGGGTTTAAGTATCACTGAAATAGCTGCCTGTCGCCAGGATGTGGGGAATGTGCAGGTGGTGTGGCCTGACTGTATAGCTTGTAGTAGGGGAAGACAGATCAGGTCCCAGGTACCCTTGTAAAATTCTGGGCCGTAGCCATCAGGGCCTGGGCTTTTCCAATTCTTGAGGTTTTTGATGGCTATGTGTAATTCAGGTTCAGAGACAGGTGCCGTTAATTTAGACTGCTGGGACACGGTCAGAGAGGGGAGGGCTAGCTTTGAAAAAAAGGCTGATAGCTGGGCGGGGGGTGGGTGGGTCAGGCTGGCCCAAGTATAATGATTGATAGTAGCTTTTGAATGCTCTTAAGATATGCTGTGTTGTATAACGCATCTGCCCGGAAATTGGGTCCTTTATTTTAGAGACGTTTGATTGCTGGATCTGTTGTCAAAGGTGATATGCCAGAAGTTTTGAAGCTTGGGCCCCACCTCCATAGTAGCGTTGGCTCAGCCAAGCAAGATCTTGTTCTGTTTTAATGGTCAGTAATTTTTGGATCTCTGCTTGGGTCTGAGCCAACTGAGGTGCCACATTTTCATTCTCTTGCATATGTGTTTCTTGGAAGGATCTAAGCTGTGCCTGTAAAGCATCAAGGCGAGAAGTAAGCTGCCTTTTTTTATGGGAGGCATATGAGATTATATCTCCGCGGATTACTACCTTGATCATGTCCTACATCAGTTGAGGGGACACCTGAGGGGACCGATTATCTCTAACAATCTCTGGGATGCTTCTTTCTAATAGTTCCCTAAACTCGGTGTCCCATAGCAAAGAGGAATTAAACCTCCATTGTGTCATTTTGTTTCTCTCTTTAAGGCTAATTCCAGAACAGTGGGTGCATGATCTGAAAGGCAGATGTTGAGTATATCTGCCTTATTGACCAGCTCTATGTTTTCTCTCCCAATACATATGTAATCAAGTCTGGAGTAATGTTTGTAGGCATTTGAATAATATGTGAATTTTCTCTGAGTGGGGTGTAATTGCCTCCATGTGTCTATTAAGCCAATATCCTGAATTATTCGCCCAAGATGTTTTTGACCCAAGGATTGGGGGAGAGGATCCAGAAGTAGATGAGTCTAGTGAGGGGGTTTAACTGGCAGTTCAGATATCTTCCTATAATTAGTATACCTCTCTGCCTAATTAAGATAGCATCTATCAGATGCTGTATTGAGGAGGCATCCGATCCTAGGGGATGTTGGTACTGCAGCTACAATAATTTTTACTAAAACACGTAATGTCACATCACTACAAAAGTTAATGTGAAGACACCATTTTCCCTTGCAACGAGTGGTTGCAACTGTGAACTACTAAGGACCCACATTCATGGAACAAATTAGTAAGCAAACAAACTGTAATCAACAGAAAATTCTGTAGAAATGCACCGCAGTTCACTTTACGAGACTATTGCTGTAACTCCTCATCCAACATCCACAACTACGGTACCCTCCAGTCACCAGACACTGAAAATGAAATCATTTCCCTAGTGTCCAGTGGTTACCCCCCCCCGACTGCCGTCCTGTTACAATTGCATGAATTCCCCTGTGCTAACTGGTCCCCTATCCCCAGATGTATACAACCTAGTAAGATTTCCAGGTGTCCAGTGTCCCTCCCCCCGGTACTCTGATCACCAGCCCATTCTCTATCACCAAACAGTGATGTCATAGGTACACGAGAAATACAGAATGATCTGTAGTATCCAAAGTCCCAGGCATCGGCTGTACCATGCCAGTTTGATATCCTTTATGTCGACTGGCATCTCTCCGACAGGAATTATGTTGACCACTAGTTGCGGTCTACATGATTATTATGTATCCAGTCCTATTTTTTATTGTGGAGCTCTGCCCCCATCTTTAGGATTCTCAACTCCACTCGGAGTTGATTCAGGGTGGGGGTGCAAGACCAGGAGACAACATGCCCTTGTCTCGGGCACACCAACACAGCGACCTGTTGACAAAGTGTCGATTTTGCCAACAGGTGTGTATTTCACTGTGTTGGTGTTGCCATAAGGGTAGCATACCCCATGCATCTAGTGGTACCCCACACCCAGCAATCCTTTTGTCTCTGTCATCTACTGGTCTCCCTCATGGTGGGCATGACAACTAGACCGAGCAACCCCCTGAAACAAAGTGCCAGTGCAGCTATCAGTGACTGCAACAGGCACAGCCCACCATACACCCCTGTCTGGCTGCTGTACAACAATGCATGTGCTGTATTGCACTGTACATGACAGTGCATGCGCTCGCTGTGTTATACAGAGATGGCGCACTTGCAGCCTTCTGCAGTGGCTAACCAAGGAGGTGTGCATTGCATTGTGTCATTTGCTGTTGCTGGCTGCAACACTGGCACACTCCATGGGGGCTGTGGGGGGAGGAGGCTGGCAGTATGGGTTGATGGATCCCAGTGTGGCATTAGATGCCAAGGAGGGACGTTGTTATGTGAACTGATATTGGTGGGTGGTAGTTAGCAGTATCTGCCAGTGACTTTGGATACTACTGATAGTTACTATGTATTTCTCTTGTACCTTTGCCATTACGGTCACTGGTGGTGATGTAGATGGGGCCAGCAACTGAAGTTGGGGTGGAGACGACTGGCCACCAGAGACTACTAGTCTGTACAATTCCGGGGAGGAATGTTTAATGCTGTATTGGTCCTAGTAAGAACAAATCCAGAAGAAATGGTTTGATATCTTTTATTGAACCAACAAGGATGTTACAAAAAGAACAAAGAGCTTTAGCTTTTAGACCAACAAGTCCTTCTTCAGAAGCCTAAATGAAACAAATGAACAACTGAACAAACAAACAAAGGAAAAAAACAGTTATGTGACCAAACACCCGAGGTTTTAAAAGCATTACGAGTGATCATGAAAAGCAGATAGTTTGCAGGTTGAGGAGGCAGCTGGACAGCAAATTTCATTTTAAACAAACAAATTACTTAAACTCAAATATGAAAGGATAGACCAGTGTTGGGCAAATCCAGTAGTCTGTTGTTCCAGGCTATAGACAAACATTTTTGCAGCAGCAAGCTGTCCCATGGACAACCAACTCAGTGCTGCCCAGTAGTTTTTTTTTTTTCTTTTACTTTGTGCGCAGGTGCTGTCCCAACCACTAGGTGCAGCACAGCATGCCGCATCAGCTCTGCTTGATCATGGGTTGGTTGGCGGTCACATGGTGGTGAGAAACATTGAGGCATCATGTGAGGAGCCGGAAGCTGGCATTCATCACCTTGAGCCTGAAAAGGAGGCGGGCGTGGCAGCTGGCTGCACAGAATAAAGAACCTTCCCCACACATCACCAGCACAGCACTACTAGCACATCATCTTCAACAGGACTAGCCAATAGGAACTAGGTGACTACCTGCAGTTTTTTGCAGATGGCCACAGAGGTGGTGTAGAGTGGGAGGTGGAAGGACAGATGCTGGCACTGTGAAGAAGTACCATCTTGTTCATTTTGGCAGTGGTTGGCAATTACTTTACCTGTGGAAAGTGATCTTTGTGCCAGGGTACCATTAGGATGGTCAAAAAAGTGGTAAAGAAAAATAAAAAATTACATCATGGTAAAAATTAAAAGTGAAACATAAAGGAAAAAAGTGTTTTCCTAAGTAGAAGTACTGAATTTGGTGGGGGGGGGAGTTGGAATCATGGGATTAGGAGAAGTACCAGGAGAAGCAAAGGGAGGCAGGGAGGTCAGTAAGGGAAGCCAAAGCTCAGACAGAAGAACACATTGCAAAATCAGTGGGTAGAGGGGACAAAACCTTTTACAGGTACATAAGTGAAAAAAGAAAGGAAAAGGAGGATAGTGTGACTGAAGGGGAGGATGGGGGCGTGGAGGATGACAACAGTAAAGCTGACATATTGAACAGGTATTTCTGCTCAGTCTTTACTGAGGAAGAGGAGGGTAATGGGTCTGAAGGAGTACAAGGGTGAGAATGGTGCAGAATGGACACAAGCCCCTTTACACGAGAAAGGGTCCTGAAGGAACTGTAAGTAGTAAGAGTTGATAAAGCAATGGGGCCAGATGGGGTGCACCCCAGGGTCCTTAAAGAACTAAGAGAGGTGGTGGCTGAACCTCTGGCTATCCTGTTTAGCTGATCACTGGAAACAGGGGAGGTACCCAAAGACTGGAGAACAGCAGATGTAGTCCCTTTATACAAAAGTGGGAACAAAGAGGAAGCGGGGAACTACAGACCAGTCAGCCTCACCTCGGTAGTGGGGAAGATCATGGAAGCACTACTGAAGGAGAGATTGGTGGAACATCTGGTTGTCAGTGGACTACAGGACCCAAGGCAGCATGGTTTCACCAGGGGAGGTCATGTCAGACCGACCTCATTGAATTTTTTGACTGGGTGACTAGGGAGGTAGATCAGGGGAGGGCAGTGGACATGGCCTATCTGGACTTCAGCAAGGCCTTTGACACTGTGCCACATAGAAGACTATTACACAAACTGGGGAATATGGGTGTGGGCAGAACAGTAGTGTGGTGGGTAGGTAACTGGCTGGGCGGCAGGACACAGAGGGTGGTGGTAAATGGCTGTCACTCCACAGAGGGAAGAGTGACCAGTAGGGTACCACAGGGATCAGTGCTGGGACCGGTCCTATTCAACATCTTCATCAGTGACATTGCGTAGGACCTAGAAGGCAGAATTTCACTGTTCGCTGATGACACAAAGCTCTGTAACAGAGTAGACACACCAGAGGGTGTAGACAGAATGAGAAGGGACCTGCAGAAACTTGAAGAATGGTCAGGGGTTTGGCAGTTGAAATTCAATGCAAAGAAGTGCAAGATAATGCATATGGGGCACAAAAACCCTGGCACAATTTATCAGTTGGGGGTGAGGATATAGCATGCACCAAGCAGGAAAGGGATCTTGGGGTTATCATCTCTAATGACCTCAAGGTAGGGAAACAGTGTGACAAGGCAGCAGGTAAAGCAAATAGATGCTGGGATGCATAGGCAGGGGCATCACCAGCAGGAAAAGGGAGGTCATAATTCCAGTATACAAGGCGCTAGTGAGGCCCCCACCTGAGTACAGTGTACAGTTCTGGAGACCTTACCTACGTAAGGACATAGACAGGGTAGAGAAGGTTCAGAGGAGGGCAACAAAGATGGTGCATGGATTGCATCACAAGTCCTATGAGGACAGGTTGAAGGAACTGAACATGTACTCCCTGGAGGAGAGGAGGAGAGGGATATGATAGAGACATACAAGTATCTTACAGGGAGGAACAGGGTGCAGGAATACACTATTTTTAAGCGAAAAAGATGTTCCAGGACTAGAGGGCATGGGATGAAGTTGGAGGGAGGACGATTCAGAGGAAACGTGAGGAAGAATTTCTTCACAGAACGGGTGGTAGACAAGTGGAACATCCTGCCAGAGGAAGTGGTGGGGGCTGAAACAATCACAGGATTTAAGAATGCATGGGATAGACATAAAGGAATTCTGGAGGTCAGGGGTAAGGGACAACACACTTCTAGGAAAACATAAACTGAACTTACAAGCTCAAATGGGCAGACTGGGTGGGCCATAGGCCCTTATCTGCCGATACTGTCTATGTATCTATGTAACAACAAACAGCAAACCAAAAAAAGTATTCAGAATTAGATAAGAAAAAACAAAACATTTAAAAAAGAAAGGATCTTGAAGTCAGTTTTAATTTTTTTTTGGGGGGGGGAGAGATTGTGTGAAACAAAGGCGAGTGTACATGCCAGGACCAGTTGGTGTAGAACAAATTCAGTAGCAAAACAGAAAAAACATTTTAAATTAGCAAAAAGAAATACAGTAGTAACAAAGGGTTTTACAATACAAAGGAAAAAGAACTGAAGTTGGTGGGAAAGGGTTTGAGATTATGGAGTAGCAAATCCAACACATACCAGGATCAGACTAATTTGTGTGTACTGCAGAAGAAAAAATATAATAATAAAAAAGGTGTTGCAGTTGATGTTGGGATTGGGAGGGCTGAAAAACTATCAATTTTGTTGTGCCTTTAAGTTCATTGAGCTAGCCTAGTTGTGTCTTGTCAGTGCCACTAATAGAGCACAAAAAAATGAGCAGAGCCATTAAGAGAAGCCAACTACCTGAAAGGAGGAAAGAAGGCTGCTGTGGTGTGGTGACTTGAGCACCAATGCCAGTGCCACTGCTGTGCCACTCATGTTTGGGCTTTTTTTTGCTAAGGACCAGGGTAGTAAGCTGCCACTGCTACTTCACTCTACACAACTGTCCAAACCTGCTTAAACCAACTATTGGTTGCTGGGCACACACCAGGTACCTTCTGTGCAACTTTTTTTTAAAGCGTACATTGAAATGTATGCAACTACCACTCAAAACTCAGGGATAACCATTTTCGGCAAGGTTAATTGTCCTGGACTTGCATGCAATTTTGAAATGTGTTGATCCCGGGGAGACACATACATTATAACCAAAAGAACAGTTACATTACCATAACAGTAGCTTTTTCAAGGTGATCTCAGTCATCAGGTCACACTGTAGGAACGTCACCGTGTTTGAATCAGAATCCAGACAGGAAGATTTTTAGCAGTACAAATGGGGCTGCCCACATCAACATATAACCCCCCTACAAATGGGGGTTCCTAAAAGTCTTCCCGGAGCTTGCCTAAATGCTCCATGCCTAACTGGTGCTCGGCGTGAGGCCGCTAATTGCGGGAGTTGTGAGTGCTTTTAAAGCCTCCAGTACTGTCTCTTTAAGAGCTACCTGCTCGCAGGTTTTGGTGGTTTGAATGGGGGGACTGGGGCTTCTCTGTTCGAATCCCTCCCTGGGCTGCTGTCTGATCACTCCATTTCTGCAGTCGCTAAGAGCGCAGAGGGAGCCCATCTGAAAGATGTAACTGTTTCCCTGAAAACATTTAGAGCATGGGTGAGATTGCAGTTTTGTCTAACCTGCCTTTATTGCAGCTGGAACTTTGTGCTGTACCCCTCCATTTTGGACCAGAACTGTTCTGAAGGGTCCAATAGTAGCCCGGGGGCATTTAAAATGGTGACCAACCAGAATCAGGACTCAAGCTGGAGCTGGCTGACCAATGGGGATACAGCTGGTGATTCTGGGAAGTGGAGTTCTGGACCATGGCACCTTTTTGCACCAATGAGGGCAGAATTAAGTGACTGACACCTGCAGCCCTCCAATGGGATCGGGTGGCACCCGAATGAGGATTCCCTACCTGAACTACCAAAGGGGGAGAGTCGTTGTGGCTGTGAGCGAGGAAGGAGCTCTGGGCTCCTGCACCATTGAGTTTTCGCGCGGGAAGCGCGTGTAAGGCCAGTATCGGGCGCTTTGAATCACCAGCAAGGTCGGACTAAATACGCTAGGTAGCGGTCAGAGGAGGCTGTGCAAAAGCTCAGCTACCTACCAGGCTCACCCTGTAGAGGACTGGAGAATCTGCTTCAATCGTGCTTGGTCTGTGAGGACAAGTGAAGCTGCATTGTTGGGCCTGGTATGTGCAGTGAAAGTGATCGGGAAGTACACAGCAGCTGCCTGCTATGGTACCCCTCTGCCTTTCATATAAATGTGTGGAGAAGTGTTGGAATTCCAGGCTTGGTCCTGCAAGTGGTGTGAGAGCGCTCTGTCTACTGGAGTTGTGAGCACTAAATCAGGGGAGCTCCCTGTCAAATGGTCCTAGTGAGGGCAAGACCTTCTGGCTATTTTACTGGCTACACTAACTGAGCCTGCTGGCTCTACTAAATCTTCGTAGGAATCAAATGCTCGTTTTTGTGTCGGGGCCCCAACCAGCTGCATCGAGGGACTATCCTTTATGGCCTGGGTACCCAGAGACAGTGACTTATAGGTTAGGCCTGTGCACAGTGCCCTAGATAGATACTCATATATTAGAGTGGTAAACTAATTAACCTGATCACCCCAGTCCTTGTTATTTCCCCCCTAAATAAATCAGATTGATCATTTTGCAAAGGCATACTGGCTAGCTTGTGTGTTTATGGTGAATTACTGTACACTGATTATTGTGTAACAGCGACTTACTTTTCAGGGGTTCCCCGGAGCAAGCTGATTGGTCCAAGCTGGGGGTTAAGTGTATATTGCAAGGGTACTGTGATTGATTTGTGTGGGCTACTAGTGGGAAGAAAGGGGGGTTGCAGTGACCCAGAGGGCTGTGACCAAGTCATATCAGACTGTCTTAACCCCGACCTCTGGGTGGAGGCACCCGCCATCGGACCCAGGCCCCTCAAGCTGTTAGTGGCAAATCAGGCAGGGGTAGTAGCCCTTGGAATAGCGCCCCCTAGGGGTTACAAACATCATCAGCTAATGGAGGTTGTTGATGATGGTGCAGTCGGCTGTGCAGGTGAGGTAGACCTATATGCGCCTAACTGGTGCACCATCACCAAAGTTAATTGGTCAGAATCTCTTTGCGGTCTACAACCTAAGACTGCATCGACTGGGGGGGCAACAGCGCAGAAGTGCCGACCCACTGGTGTGGCGCCCCCCCCCCCGAGAGCCAGAAGAACCCATAGTCTTAGAGCCTGCAGAAGCATCAGGTCTTGACAGGACTGCTGTCTCATCAGCGAGGAAGGTGATGATGACCCAAAGATAGAAAACTGCCCACCCTGAGCATCAGGTGTCTGTGCTGTCTGTATGGGTCTGCTGGGAATAGACACCTAACAGCAGACCTGTGTGTTGATGCAGACGCAGCCCCTCTGGATGCAAACTGTCAGAAACTGTGACCGCCGCCAGCGGGTGGTCTAGATCATGGTCTTTATGACTCTTCTCCCCCCCCCCATGGACTTGTCTTGGGCCTTAGAGGCCTGTGAGCTGAATGACCCTGCTGGCAACTGTGAGGCTGGGACCCCAGAGGATCACTGCCCAGAACTGGCTACTTGTTGCTCCATAAGGAAACTTTTAAGTGCATGCTTGTGTCACCTGAGGATTGTTTGATACACTTTTGGCAGGGCAGAGCTCTCAGTCAGAGATTTCGTCTTTAAGCCCAAGACAGCAGACACAGAGAGTGTTAGTCTGTGGAGGCAATCCAGCAGTGGCCTGTAACGGAGGAGAGAAGTTGAAGGATTAACTCTCAACATAAACAAATGAAAGCAATCTCTTTAGGAAAAGAGACACTAAAATGGTGAGTATGAAAAAGCCATAGGGGAAAAATGCTGTGAAACTGCATTTGAGCTTCCGTGGAGATTCATGCAAACAAGTCGTCGGTGTGAAATAATCGAGAAGGGAACATGGCTGCTCAACACCTTTATCTGACGATATCGTTGTGGGCAGCCACAATTGTACTGCTGAAAATCTTCTGTGTGGATCCTGCTTCTCTGGTGAAATTCCTATGGTGTGACCTGCTGAGATCCCCCACCATGTAGATGTTATTACAGACAAAGAAAGCTTCAAAATAAAATTGGTATTCTGAGTTTCAACATCATATAGTAGCAGACTGTCCTACTGTGCAAGTAGCAACACAACGTCTTGTGGATTTACATGCTGGAACCTTGTTTTTGGGTCATCAGTTCTGGATACTTCTGTTTATTACGGAGATTTCCAATTTTGTTCTGTACTGTCCTGGTGTGAGTTCTTCAAAGCCCACTTCTTTTGCTTTCACACGAATAAATTCTGTAAAGTAGCAATACATCAGTTTAGTTTACTGGAAGATACACCACAATGTAAGACAAGTTCTTCAAAGCCCATTTCTTTTGCTTTCACATAAACACATTTTGTAAAGTAGAAATACATCAACTTAGTCTACTGGAAAATACACCACAATGTAAGACACATGTAATGTAAATTAATATTTCATGATCAATACAATGCTACAAATAATGTACTTCACTGGACTGAATTAACTGCAAAAGTAGTTCTGCCACCAAGAATGAAAGTACATGGTTTAATAGGGGTATTATCAGCACCACAGCTCTCGGTGCCCAATGCAGCAGATGCTGGCTTACTCAGATCTCACTGACTGTGCTCTGCTGGTGCGCTACTTCCAGTTTTGACACTGGGCGGCTTAAGAGGGTAGATTATCAGCTGTCACAATGCCCATGCCTGTAAGCTATTGTTATCCAGCCTGCAACATTGTCAACCAATTTCTGCATTATGCAGTACTCCCATTATTGTGTACACTGACCAAAACAAAACCACATCCGACTATGTTGGTGATATCCCTAGCATTCAATGTAACCTACGGCTGCTTTAGTGTGGGTATTGTGCCAGTTTATCCCATCAGTATCAGTCAGATATTTACACCTCCTATGCAAGCAGTTTGCAGTACAGTGACTGTATAGTGAATCTATAAAATGTCCGCCCCCCCCCACCCCAGGTCTTCCATGTGGTCATGAATCTGCCACAGTCTGGTGTGGAGTTAACATGCCTTGTAACTGAAGGCAATGTAGTATCACAAAGTTATGCACAGGGTGCACTATACTTTTCCCAGCCCTCCCGCAGTGCATTCACATGACTGTTTTACTGAAAATGAGTATTATAATTACGTTACACTTTTATGCCACTTTATTTTTATTTTTTAAATTAAATCATCACTGACCTTTAATTGCTTCCTGTTTATGACTGTCCAGTTTTCTGTCTCCTTGAGCTGCAGTAAGTTCCTCCTTCTTGAAAACGATTTCCAGGGGCTTATTCAACAGATAACATGCATGATTTGTCAGTCTTGCGTCTTTAGCCGTCATCACAATTTCGCTCAGCTTGACTGGGTTCACCAGGACATCGCTAAAGAGAGATGTTCCGTCACTCACAAGGGGTACTTTTCTGTACAGAAAAACATGGAAAAATATATTTTTAAGTGCTACTGAATAAATGAACTATTTTAGCTTCTGCCGAAAAAGCCTTATTGATTTCACATGCTTATTAATGCTGTCTTGCAGTCCTGTCTTCTTTCTGTATACATTTCTTTTTAATTAGGTTAACCAAGGGGACCATGCCACCTGGTTTCAGCCTTGCCCTTGCATACTTGCATTTCTGTGGGGTAATACAGATGGAAAGGCAAGGCAAAATTTATTTGTTGGGTGTCCAATCCTGGCGGCTCTGGGTGCCTTACATCAGAACAGGTAAGGGAAAATCAAACAATAGACATTACAAAATACAATATAAAATACAGCAAAAAAATAAAATACAGCAGCATATCTCATCAAGACTGGTTTGAAACAATGTCAGATCTTCTAGTCTGGGAAGGCCAGAGAAAATAAATGGGTCTTGAGTCCGCACTTTGACATCTCGACAGATGGGATCTCCCTGACAGACTATGGCAACATGTTCCACAGGACTGGGCTGGTGACACCGAATGCCCTGTTGCCAGCAGTTCTGAGTCTAGTCCTGGGAACTTCAAGGAAGTCCCTGGCCGAGGAGCGGAGGGAGTGGACTGAGGTGGCTTGTGTCAGATCAGTCAGGTAGGCAGGGCGAAGTCTGTGTAGGGCCTTGTAAGTGAGTAAACACACCTTGAAGATAACCTCCACCTGACCAGCAGAAAGTGCAGCGCACCACGGTCCAAATGTGATACAGATGCAATCAGACTAACATTGAAGCAGGTTAATGCTTTACTTTTTTCTTAAATGAGTGTTTGAAAAATTAGCCTAAACATTGGAATGTTGAGTAATGGCTAGTTTGACAACAGTTTCTCACACTAACTATACCTAGAAACAGGTATAATACACTCAACAAATTAGTCTTATGTTCAACTAATCAGTCCTCCACATTACTTCATCACCTCTTATTTATTTAATCTATGCATTTATTTCTAAAGTTTTACCATGAAAGACATACTAAGAAATGAAACAAAGGGAGTTCAAGAGGGAATCCAGTCTTGACTGTGTAGTTAGGAACAGTGCTGTAGACAATGTCTCTATATATAGTCAAAAATGGGGGATATCATTTGCTGGACAATGCCTCTACAAGACAGCAGGGGAATGCAACCCTAGTTCCTGTATAATGCACCTTGTTTAGGGTTCAGTATTTTTGTAGATGGCATTCACATGTCCAGGGGCGACAACTGAGCAAGACTTTGAGGTACTTAGAAGGTGAGAACATCGTTGATCGTGGTCCCATCTACTGTGTGGAAGGGGGGAGGTCATTAACTCTTTAACAGCTTCTGCTTAATGCCACAGGTCATGGAGACCATTTTTGGGATTGAGGGACAGCAGATTTGAACGCAGCTCATGCTGTACATTCTAGAAGTCCTGCTGGAGCATGACCTTCACACGGGGGAGGAGGAAGCAGAAGCATAAAGGATTGTATCGTCTGTGTACATATGGATGAATAGAACCTAGGGGGACACCATGGGTACACCAGTGGTGCTAGGAGGTGGAGGGTATAAGGAATCACCAGTTCTAACAAACTGATTCCTACCACCAAGATAGGAGTGGAACCAGTTAGTAGCAGATTCAGTAAGCCCCTCTGCTGTAATTCTGTGTAGGATGTAGTGGGCTACAGTGTCAAAGGCAGAGTTGAAGGCTTTTTCCCAGTCGACAAAGACTGCGGGAGTTATAAGGCCCTGATCCAAGCCTGACAAAAAAGGAGTCAGTCAGCTGTAGGAGGGAGGAGGAAGTTTAGTTGGAGTTATGGAAAGGGAGCGAAGAGAGAGGATGAATCAAGGAAGGGGAGAGTTGAGAAAAATAGGTGCTCTTGATTAGCAAGGGTGGGAAGCAGGGAGATACAGTAACTGCTAGGACAATGCAGGTCGTCATCTTTAGGAAGGGGTGCAACAGTAGTAGTTTTCCATGCATCAGTGACAGAGGCAAGGTAGAAGGAGGGGTTTTGAAGTGAGAGTGGCAGAGCAATAGCAAGGGCAAAGAGATGGAGTTTAGGATCGAGGCCATCAGGGCTATTACCCCTTGAGAGGGTTTAGGGCTAGGATGGACTTGAGTGACAGCAGGAGATATACGAGAGAAGGAGAAAGGGAGAGTTGGAGAGGGAAGGTGGGGAGGGAAGGGGAGGGGTGAGGAGGAGAGGAGTGAGGGAGTGAATAGAGAAGGGAGGAAAGTGTAGTCAAAGTACTCTGCCTTGTCAAGCCTAGTGGCTTTGGTACAGGTGTTGAAGGGCACAATACTCGAAAATCAACTGTGGAGCCAGAGGAGTTGTGGACCTTAAAGGCAAGATCTCGAGCACAGTGGCAGGCAAGTAGCTCAGCAGAGATCAGGGGAGGATGGAATCACACACTCTAGCTATTCTGATAGGAGTGTGCTGGTCCCAGATAGACTGGAAGATGGACTTTAAATAATGGAGGACAGTATCAATGGAGTTTGTAGAGGAGCTGGGCAACCAGCCAGTAGCTGGCCAGTCCATGTGGAGGGAGTTAAATCCAGTGATCAGAAGGGCTTGATCAGAAGGAGTTCAGGAGGGGCCTAACGGCAGCGTCATTTGAAGACACAGACCAGCTGGTGGTCACTGAGAGTGATCTGAGGGGTACAGTAATGGAGTAGAAGGCTGGGAGAGGATAGCATTTCTAAACCCCATTTACACTGCCTTACTTGCAGCGCATCAACCCATGTGTAGAGGTTGAGGCGCTGCAAATACTGCCATGTAGACACTTTCTAGAGCACCTTATATGCTGTTTGTATCAGTTTTTGATCCGACTCAGTTGAGTGATCAGTATCAGAGCGAGCACATCAATGGGTGGTGTAGATGCTTTGCTGCGCTCACTCTGATAAAAAGGTTGTCTCCCTCAACTCCTCTGTGAATTTACAGCCCCCCTCCTCCGAGCGACCTGCAGTGCTGCAAGAATGTGCTGTGTAAACAGCAATGCGCCGAGCACAGCCGAAAGGGAGCGATGCAGATTTCAGAGCACTGCTGCCATGTAAACATATCTCTGGATTCTGGCGCTGAGCCACCCAGTGTCCCATCTGCCATCAGGTGTAGACCTCGGGGGATAGCAGAAGTACGGGAGGGAGACAGAAGTTGGGATGGGGTGGGATTATGTTTGCAGAGCCTGCGAACAAGGCACATTCTGACCCTGGATGATTAACACACACATGTTTCATATTTTACTAGTAATTGCAGTGCGCCCGTTTACCCACCAACCTCCATAATTTTTTAATTTGTTTGCATCACAATGTGGTAGGCATTTCTGCAAAATGTTAAGACAAGCTGACACTGATTGGTGGCAGATGAGCAAGGGAGCACTGTACTTTCCCACATGAAATGACTATATTTCTCAATTTCGGATGCACTACGGATCATATATTTCTGTTTTTTAGTGCTGAATTACTGACTCATTACAAGTGAACCACCACATGACAGGACATGTGTATATTGGGAATTAATGTAGTTCCTGGTTGTTGAGGACACTGCCTTCAGCCTCACCTCCACATAACCAGTGTGAATTATCCATTATACCCCATGTCCTGTTATGAGTTACAGCTTACGTATCGATTACTGAAGCTTACTTCTGGAGCAGGTTTGGTAGTGGTGTTTTACACTGCAAAAGGAACCTCTGTATTTGATCTCGTCTTCCGCACTCACTGAAGCGGTAGCTCCAAGAGTTGCTCAACAACTTATTTCTGGTCTGAACTTAGACCACACCAGTAATCTGAAAATTGAAACAGAAAGATGTATGAAGAATGGACTCATTTCTACAACTTGCTTTCTGCCTTAGTGATTTTTGTATTCGTGTGCCATGCAACAAAGTCTTTTCAAAAATGGCATTTGCCGGCTGGCCCGGTGGCACTGAGGGTTGAGGCACTGGACACCACACCTTGCGCCACGCCGGCAACCTGGAGCGAGCTCGGGCAGCCGGGGTTCGGTGGGGATGGGGAAGGATAAAGCGTTCCATGGACTGCTCTCCTTCCCCGGGGAGGGGGGTTTCCACCAGTCAATGCACTGGTGACCTCTGGTGGTAGCTGGAGGCACTACAGGGCATGGAAGCAGATAGCAAGGGGATTGGGCTGCGGCAGACGTCTATCGGGCATGCTCAGGAATGCGCATGCAACGAGCGGGACGTCATTGCACGTCCGAGCCCAGGAGAGAAAACTTAAGAAATACCCCTACCCCGGGGAGGCGACAGAACCTTCAGTGGCCTGGACTCACACGTCCAATGTCAGCTGTCAATCCCGACTTCACCTTGGGGATCACGGGCCTCTCCTAGGGGGTCGGGAGAGCCGAGATCCTGAACCCGACTACGCGGTCGGAAGTTGCAGTTCAGACGGGTGGTTAGGAGTACAGCAGCTGAGCGAGGATTCCCGAGAGATGCCCCATCAGGTAGGAGCACAAATAGAGTCTACTAAAAAATTAAAAAAAAATGGCATTTGCCTACCACATCACAAGCGTTTGCCCCCATCATCCCAACGGCAACTTGGCTCTTAATCCAAGAGTTTCATCTCCTGAATTCTCCATACTAACAGACATTTGGAACAGACTTTTCGCATACAAGGCATTCTATGACCTCTAAGACCATTACATTCTATTTGTCAACACAGCCTGAAGTAACGTTATTGATGTCAAGCTTGATCTTTAGGCCATTATGGAGATCAGCAACTACTGAGGAGAGAGGAATTCAGGGCACTTGGACACGCAACCAAATAAAGAATACTGGATGGGAATCTATGCACAACCAGTGTGTTATGCCACAGAGGGGTTCTGATTTGTTCTTTCCTTGAGAGAAAGGCCAGAGAGGTCCATGGGAATCAGAAATGAGGCGGCAGAACACGCTGGTTATGCATGAAGTTTCTCATTCTGTATTTTTTTTATAGTGTATAGTATGTGAAATGTGTGCATTGTGTTTGTTTCTGTTTCACAATGAAACTGACTTGTGCAGTCTCTAGAGGTTCTAGAATGCTGTTCTACCACAGAAGGGTATAATCACATTCTGTGACTTTTGAACCATGGTACAACAGCATTTTGAAAAGGATGGAGTTCTAGACAAAACAAAGCTCTATTATACACTATATTAATGTCCAAAAGATTGTGATCCAGAAGCAAATAATTTGATACCTTCTGGATATGTTCTTACAAGGACCAATACAGCAAATACTAAATCTAGATTTCAAAAGATTGTGAAAATACCAGATTATGTAGACAGTAATGGGACAGCCAAAAGGCATCAAGACGTTTTTGAACCTGCAATATCAACTTTGCTGGGTTTGTCATTACAGTAGCGGGATTTCTGCACACACTCAAAAAAAGTATATTGGCAGTGTCAAAAAATGTAGTTATGGCCTACCAAAATGCTACTGGTGTCACACATCTGGTCAGAAGACTGCAAGAGGACTAAGGACATCACCGTGAATGAATTGTGACTTTACCTTTCATGCTTTTTATGATGCATTCATTGCATTGCCCAGTGTCTTTATTCTCCACATCTTTGGGATCCTTGGCTTCCATGCTGCTGTCTGCAATTATTGAACTGTTAGTGCATCCAAACGATGCCTCCATATCTTTGTGATCCTTGACTTCCATGATACTGTCTGCAATTACTGAACTGTTACTGCCTCCAAACAATGCCTCCTTGCTGTCTCTTACAATGCCACTTAAATCCACAGGTCTTACAGGGGATGAAGTTAGGTTCCTCTGTTCAGAGACAACTTCACAACTGTCTTCCTGGCAATTTGCTGTGTCCATTTGTAATGTTTTCTCTAGATTCAGTAACAAACTTGCCCTAGGTCATTGTGCATAACGGAGAGGATTCATGTTAAAAGAATGCTGAATATGCTGCGGCACCCCAGACTTGCACACAGAAGAAACACTGCGAGGCTCCAACATATTTTCACAATGGGGTTGCAATAGGAACCAGATGAGGCAGACCAATTTAGCAGATGCTTTTCTGCAGCACGATCAACCATCTGTATCTGTCTTGCGTGACATGAAGACTGAAAATTAGGGTTAAACTCTTTTGGTGTCTGCTGACGGTTACTGTAGGCCTCCAACACACATTTGCAATGGGGTGGCAATGGGGAACCAGATGAGGGAGACAAATTTAGAGGATGCTTTTCTGCAGCACAGTCAAACATCTGTATCACTCTTGCGTGACAAGACTGAAAATTAGGGGGATACACTTCTGGTGGCTGTTCATGGTGACTCTCTGCCTCCAACATACGTTCATAATGGGGTAGGAATGGTGAACCTGCTGAGGCAGACCAATTTAGCATATGCTTTTCTGCAGCACGGTCAAGCGTCTGTGTTTCACTTGCATGACATAAGGATTGAAAATCTAGGTGATACACTTCTGGTGTCTGTTCATGGTGATGTCTCATGCTTGACTGCAATAAGTTTACGACATTGGAGGTGACACCATCAGAAGTACTTTGTGACATCACTGTGGAAATAGCTGCAAAGGCTGACAACTCAGCCAGTTTTGAAGGATGCAGAGCAGGTCTAACTTTCTTTGCATTCTCTTTGCTGCTCTCACTTGTTCTTTTCTTGGCCTTTTTGTTTGCAGACATGTTTTGGTTTTGTTGCTGTATTCCCTTTTTTTGTTGTAGTTATTCCTTTTCAGTGGACTGCATTATATTTTCAGATACTGCGTTATGTCCTTTTCCCTTGTTTGACTGATTTTTCCTTGTCATGTCCTATTTTCTTGTTTTCTGTCATGTTTTCCTTCTTATTAGATTTCATATTTTTTGGGTTTTTTTGTTCAGTTGTAATTTGTTAACGTTCTCCTCCCTTATTTGATTCAACGTTATTAAGCACCATACTTGCTAGTCACTTTCCACTATTACCTTTGATTTGTTCTGCCTTTTCCTTCAGGTTTTGAAAAAAAAGCTCTCCTTCCAGGTCACTTCTTGAGTATTTATGAATAAAAGTTTTACATGAGGACCTCTCTGAAAATAATCCTTAACATAAGGTCACTACAAAGTAATGCCTAATGCACAAAAACATGGCAATAGAACAGCTGACAGCATTTTTACCTGCCTACTGTTACACCACTGACCAGATTTCATCTTCTCCCTCCTTCCCTTATCACTGTGGTTCTCCTACTCCTATCCAAACCATCCTTCAATCACGCCACAGTTGTTGGCCACACCACCTCTGTTGATGGGCAGCTGCAACCATCCCCACCTTCTGTGAAGAACTACTTGCTCATATCTCCCCTCTCCACTCCCCCCGAGTCCCTCTCCCTCCAGCTTCATGGCATGGTCCCTTGACCCCTTGACCTTGAGCCCACACACCTACACACACTCACCTACATACACCCGCACCCCACAGACACCCACCCACACCCAGCCCCCCCCCAAATACGTATTTTTGTAATGCAAAATGCTTATGTCTTCTGCCACACTTATAACTGATATATGACAAGGTCTCTATCATATCCCTATTTTCGCTGCTTTCCTACAGGGTGGACATATTGAGCTTCTCCAGTCTTTCCTCATATGGTTTTTCATGCCAACCCTTCACCATTTTTCTTTCCCTCCTGTGGCATACCTCTATGTCATTCTTTGGAAGAGGTCTCCTAAACTGGATACTGTGTTCAAGGTGAGGTGTCATTACTGATCTTTACAGTGGAAACCCCATTTTGCTCTTCCTGCTTACGAAACCCCTCCATATGCATCCCATCGTCCTGGTACCTCTCCTAACTACCTTGTTGCACTACCTAACTGCCTTTGACAACAGATATGATTACCCACAGGTCTCTTTGGTGGTTTTCAGTATGGTGCCTCAAGTGCATTGCAGTGCACTTCCTTACATGGAAGCCCAGATGCTGTACCCTGGAACACTACAGAATCATAACCTTAGAATGTTTATTAATACATTCATCAACCTTTTCCACAGAGTATGTAATTACACTTACCACCAGATAGTACCACATTCCCTTCATAGCTCCATTTCATGATGGTGTCTCTTCCTTCATTATCGATTTCTTCGGTATCAAACAAAGCAGATACTCTCCCCACTGGTGCGCCCTCCACAAACTCAATTTCAGATCTTGGTAAGCACTGAAGAGTGTAATCAGAAGCAAAATAAATGACAAAAAAGGTTAATCTTCTGACCACTATACAGCCATCTTTCCCAGTTAGACGCAGCTGAAAAGGCAAGGAAGAGGGAAAGAAAGAAAAGGTATAAAACGCAGTGTCATAAAGTGGAACACACTGCAGTTAAGAGCACCAAAATCATGCACTGTATGTCTGGGTGCTGGAAGTCAGCTGGCACTTGCTTAATATTTGTGACTCTCGTCAAGACAGGTTTTTGACCTCCAAGCAATGTATTATCAACAAGTACCATTTTGATAGACATTATTAATGATTCGGTGCTACGGCTGGGAGCGCCACTAAAGTAAGCAAGTGGTGGGGGGGGACACAAGTAATAGTACCTTGCATTTATACCTTGAACTGGTATTATGACCCTCAACCTCCACAAACCCACTCCCATGCCTTCACCCTTACATTTACCAGTAAGAGTTCAAGGTGCGCAATGTCACCACTGACCCATATCAGTAAAATGTGAACTAAAATCTGCTTTGCGTCCTGTGCCCACAACCACACACCAATCCATTAGCTATGAACAAAGCCAACTCTGCTCCCACCACCCAATTGAACGTTTGATCACCCATCCCCATCTAGGGGTCACAATAATAAAATTTCCATGATACAATACTTGATAAAATTAGTGTGATACCTGTTATCATAATAATTTTTCTACTTATGTCATTTAGTATGGGGGGAGCTTAACAGGCATTGGGAGGGGAAATATAGGGGAGAGTGGTGGGGGACAGACAGGGGACTGGGCAGCCAGTGGGGGTGGAAAAGGACATGGCAGGGGCCACGGGGGGGGGAGAGACAGTATCGAAGAGAACTGTGGGGTGTAATGGGTGTGTGGCAGCAGTTTATATGGAAACACTCTGGAAAATGGGGTTTTGCCCGATATGTAAAAGACTGCCATGGAGGTTGAGAAGGGAGCACGGATGACAGATGTGATGTGTGAGGGGAGGGAGGAAGCAAGCAAGGCAACAGGGGACTTAGAAATAGGTATAGAAAAATGTGGGAGGGTTTAGGGGGAGTAGCAAGTAGATAAAAAAGAGAAAATACTACACAGGTAGTTAATGGGCAGGTAACAAAAGGGGGCACATTGGGCAGTAGGCTGCAGAGCAAGTGTACTGAGCAAGAAAACAGATTCACACACTTGGCTGGCACTCCAGTAGAGGAGGCAGAGGACATCAAATGTGAGCCCACCACAATGGGTGAAGGAGGGCCTAAAGTAAAAGGGTGTGGAGGAAGGGGAATGGGGAAGGCACCCTCGAAGGAAGTCTCCAAATGACACTAGGGGTTGGGGAAACACTCATAAGGAGGACACACCCCACCGAAGAAATACAGCGGGAGCCTATAGCAAGCTCAGAACAAGGGAGGATCTGCACTGAGGGGAAGGAGGATGGAAACAGTACACATAGGGAATTGGACAATAAGGGGGCAAGAAATTAAATAAAAGGTGGCTGAACTCACTAAACGTGGGGCAATTATGAGTGGGAGCAGGGGTGACACCAGAAGGTGGGAAAATGGTGATGTACTTCAGGAGGACAGCAGAAATCAGGGTAAGGAACTGAGCAAGGAGAAAATCGTGACTAGTGAGGTAGATGGGAGGTCGGAAAGGGGAGTAAGCAGGAGATCAAAAAGTATAGACAGATGAAAAGTAGTAGCAGGGTCTCGCTCATATGGCACTTAGTAATAAAGGGACTAAAATGGGGTGGGAAAGAAGGCAGGAGAAGCAAGCGCAATTTGGGTTGGATGCATGCCAGTAATGATGACACTTGAGGTAAGACAATATACCCTCATGGGGAAAACTGCAAGATGCAAGAACTCACTTGGTGATACACATCTGGGCACCAGTGATCTGTAGGGGAATAGTCTAAGGGAGGTGGAGGCAAGATTCAAGGAGCTCGCCAGGTTTTGTAGTAGTACTGTGTTACAGTTCATTGCTTTCTCGGAGGTGCTACCTGTTCCAAAGGCAAGCACATCAAGGAAGCAAAGGATTGAGGAATTCAATAGATGCCTGGTGGGGTGGTATAATCAGATGGGATTTGGGATGGTGGGGACAGGGGATTAATGTGGGAAGACAATAGGGTGGATGAGCTGGGGGGGCTGGAGGCCATGAGGCATGATATTAAGATAAAGGAACAGTGGTTAGAAACTTGGCAGCTGAATTTCAACACCAGTAAATGTGCAGTGATGCACATGTGATGAAAAGACCGGCAAGCCACTTACACTGCAGGGGGGAGGAAATAAAGACATCCGAGCAGGAGAAGGATCTGGGGATAATAATATTAAGCAACCTGAAGGTAGATGATTAATGCAGCAAAGCAGCGGGGAAGATAAATGGAATGTCAGCGTGCATTAGGAGGGGCATAACCAGAGGGAGGGAGGTAAATCATGCCTCTGTACAAAGTCATGCTGAGGCTGCACCTAGAGTATGGGGTCCAGTTCTGGAGACCACATCTACATAAGGACATTGATGGAATAGAGAGGGTGCAGAGAAGGTCAACCAAGATGTTGTAAGGCACGCAGAGGAAGCCATATGAGCAGAGGTGCAGGGAATTGGATCTGTACCCATTGAAGATGAGAAGGGAGAGGGGGAGATCATGAGTGAAACCTTTAAATACATTAAGGGAATCAACAAACTGAAAGGGTGGGGAGCTTATTTAAAAGGAAGTAGGGAGCTAAAATTAGAGGGCCTAGTCTAAGATTGGAAGGAGGAAGACATAAAGGTAATGTATGGGCGCACTTCTTCACGGAGAGGGTGGTGGAGGCCTGTAATAAACTACCAGGGGAGGTGGTGAGCCTGAAACAGTGGAGGGGTTTAAGAGGGCATGGGATGGACACATAGGCTTGTTGGGTGGGGGGATGGGTAGGACTGGAGATATGAGTAAAGGGGAAGGGATAGGGCATACTCAATAGACCATTGTGTCCTTTTCTGCCGTCAGATTCTATGATTCTGTGAAAATAATCTAAAAAGTGCAGAAATCCATTTTTCTGTTCATATACAACCATTTTTAGCAATCTAATACATATATGCACAGTGTACAGAAGTTGTTACTTAAATATTTGTTTTCAGTCTTTTTTTTTCCCCCCAATTCAAACAGCTTACTCTGAAAGGTGAGGGACAGACAAAAATGAAGCCTGAAGCTCCCTCTTTAGCCACATAGTCAGGCACAACTGAACAGGTATAGTGCAGGATTCCCCAAACTGTGGCAAATGTTGTGCAGATGAAAGGTAAGGGAGTGACAGCACTGGCTACATCCTTCCATTTATCCATTGTGCTAGGCCAGGAACAGATACAGTGAGGGGGAGGTAAAGCTCATACTTCACTCCACTCTGTTAAACCACCTTTTCTGCCGTTCTTAAAATGCCCCATGAAACACAGCATGAACCTTTACCTCCGCCATGGTTGATGGATAAATCACTTTTGAATCCATGTTTTGTTGTTTTTTTTTTTTGGTGGCAGGAGGGAAGCGATTGTATTGTGGCTCCATGGAGCAGAGCCACCGGTCCCTTTCACTTGCAGTCCTGGACATCAACCCTGCGCTACCACGTTATGTGATGTTATTATCTGTAGAGTGCAGGGCCATGGGCCAAAGATCACTATAAGGACTGATTTTAAAGTTTTTTTTTATGCTTCACAACTTCGATTTGAACAAATCAAGGCCACTGCAGCTAACAAGGGCTTGTTTAACTGAGTGGTGGTCTTGATTTGTCAAAATCTGAACCCTTGAAATACTAAAAAAGAAAAAATAATTAAATAAAATCAGTAGAGTGGAGTTGGAGTGCCCCCCTCCATTCTTTCCATATAATTACAACTCAACACTAACCTACTTACTGTCACATTTCAGGCACTAGCTACTCGGAGAGAGAGAGTAAGCATATCATTGCCATTTAGGGCTGTTACAATATCACATTTTTACTATCACAATATTTGGGTAAAACCTTCACATCATATTGATCACAGTGGTCAGCATAATTAAAAAAATGTTTTTCCCCCATACAGCTGTTTGGATGGACTCCACCAGCTCCAGCTTTCAGGCGTCCTGGTGTCCACAACCCCAACCACCACTCCCCCCGCTGTCTCACCAGTGGGGGATCAACATAGGGAGAGGTCTGAGGCCTCCTGTTCACTGTTAAGTCAACTGGTGCACACCCCTTACCCCCATTTCTTTTAACCGTCACTCAGGCTGGCACATGTGTGATAGTGCGTGTGTGTGACAAAGATGTAACACATACACAGCCCCTTCACCCAGTCAGAAGGCTGTTACTGCTGCATCATTCAGCTTCCACTGAATGGTGACCAATCAGCAGCTTGCGCTGTTCCCCCAAGGAGAGCCATCAGTGGATGCTCAGTCAACCTTCATGCAGTAAGCCCTCTGGCAATCCAGGCCTGATTAAGGACCTGGTTTAACAGCATGGTGACAGGTGAGGCACACAGGCCCTCGAAACTCCATGCCACAGGGCCAGCACTGCATTTCTAATTTTAAGGGAAAATTATTAAAATCTGATAGAATGGTGTAAAATCAAGAATCATGGTTGCACCTGGAAATGAACGCGCTGCTGGAAAAGCAAACTGAGGCACTTTATCACTGTATATCATGGTATATTGTGCTGCACGACAATCACGGTATTGGTTTAGTACAATGATAAATCATCATCAGTGATAATTATCATGATATATCGTAGATGTTATTGTGATATCCCTTTCTCCAGGGTGGGACAAATTGGGTAGGCAGGTGGCCAATGGCCCCAATAAAAATTATTTCAGCTACTAAATTCCATATGTTACTGGCCAATTAGCTATCTGTCCACAAAGTGATTTTTTTTTAGCTCTTAAAACAGATGGCCACTAAAAATATTGATTTAGCTACAGGATTTGGAAAGCTAGTTACTGCCATGACTAAAATCCAGCTCTCAATCAATAAGGCCTGCAGACTCCTGACCGGTGCCCCTAGCTGCACACACACTTGCCTGCTCTTCTCCACCGACCAACCTGCTCACCTTTAAGGAACGTCTGCACTACCAGACCTGCCTCCTCACCAAAAACTCTCTTCTAGGGCTCTCCCCCCCCAGGGGGGTCTCTGCTTCCCTACAGCATGTGTCCTCATCTGTTGCCACCCACAGCTCTGTCAAGGTCACCTTTCTGGTACTCAGAACCAAGACCTCTAGCCCAGAGGTCCTTCTATTACCGAGCCCCTGCTTGATTCAACTTCCTCCCATCCTACATCACAGGCATTGCCAAAACTGGTCCCTTCAAAATCGCCCTGTGGAACCATCTCTTCGACACTCGCTGCTGTAGATGCACCTAATTAATCCCACTGTGGGACCCTCCTGTCAGGCCCCCTGACTTGACAACATCCTCCAGACAGCCTATTCTCTCCCTTTCCCTCCCACCTGACTCCCAATCCAAACCTCTTCCCTCTCTAGGTATTATTCTAGGTATGTCCAGCGCTGTACCCCCAAGGTAACCCTTGGATACCTTGTATATGACTGTAACATATTATATAAGTTATATTATGCAACCTATATGTATTCTATGTTTAATGTTCTGCACCTGTACTGTTCTCACTGTTGTAACCACACTATGTAACTCTGTCTACCCTCCCTGCGAAGAGGTGCCTTTGTAAATGAGTCCATGACTCAAAGGTTGTAAATCCGACTTTTCTAATAAATAAATAAATAATCCTGACCACCAACTCTAAACTGATTTGTCTGACCCTGCCCATCCCCATCCCAACCACTCAGGTCAGTCAACCACGCACCCTGTCCTGCAGCACCTTTAATAGTCTACCCATCCCAGATCTGCCTCTGGCATAGCACATTAACTAAGCACACTTGCTAGTTTCCATCTGATTGCAATTGTGACGTGGATACTGCAAGGCTACTGGATTTTATCTTTCATCCTAACACTCAGAACCCTGTCAAACCCACACAGGTAGTACACCGTATCAGTATTCACGCACAAGAATGAGTGGCCATGGGGGAACAAGACACAAACAATTATTAAAATTCATTCTTGACACTTGGCTCAATATAGAAAAATAGTGAACAATTTGTAGACCCCCAAAAATAAAGGAAATGAAAGAACAGCTTGAATCTTCAACAATCAATGTAGTTAAACAGTACAGTACAGCTCTTACCATATTCTGCCTTCTCCAGTCTAAAGCAGTGTAAGCAGCTGTTTGCCACAAGTGGTAGTGCTCCGTTCTGTCTAACTACACTTCAAGAGGAAGCTGAAAATAGAAATCGATTCTCAGTTTTATGGATTAAATCTCAACAATGTGTAAATAAGTCTTTGACTCAAAGGTTGTAAATCTGAATTGTGAATAAATAAAAAATAAATGATGTGGCATTATTTAACTTGGAGATAATCTATCTATAAATATGGCATGAGCGTGCTATCACCCCCCCACCACCAGAAACAAAGTGGGAATAAGGGGTCACCCCATTTACCTCAGGGCACCTATGTTGTCAAAGTTTCACAGTGGGAGCTGATTCACAAGACATGTGTGGAAAAGCCACTCCAGTGTAAGACAACCAGTTGCCGTGGACCTACCCATTCCCCGTGGCACCCCACCACCTGAGTATCTGGCCACAATTAGCAAGGCAAGGCCCGTCACCCTCTGTAGATAGGCAGAGGGAACTGGCATGTGGGAGAAGGGAAGGAGTAGTGGGCAAGTCCATGAGGGTGGCGGAACAGAGGCAGACGGGCTGGAGACGGGGAGAGAGCTCCCCCACAGCAGAAGATGTGAATAAAAATGCCATTTACATCACCTGCTGCCTTCCAGCACATGAGCATTTCAAAAACACAATAATTTAGTAAATCACAAATTGTCACTGTTGAGCATGCTGTCCCCACCCCCACCAGAAAGTTTGCTGAAATAAGGGATCACCCCTTCTTCCTCAAGGTGCCTGTGTACTTGAAGCTTTCAACACTCAATGCAGTTAAACAGTGTAGTGCAGGTCTTACTGTTTTCTTTTTTGTACTCTTTCTGCCTTCTCCAGTCTAAAGCAGTGTGATTATGTTTGCCACAAGTGGTGATGCTGCAGTCTATCTATATGTACACCTCAAGAGGACGCTGAAAGTAGAAACAGATTGTCAGTTTTCTGGATACAGTCTCAAAAATGTGTCTGATATGGCATTACTTAACTTGGAGATAACTGTTCTATAAATATGGCATGTACATAACCTGCTGCCTTCAAGTACATGAAAACTTCAACCAATGGAATTTACTAAATTAATGTACCTGTTGAGTGTGATAGCCACCTCAACCACAAACTTAAGGGGGATTCTGGGCAGGGGTCTAAATTAACTTTTGCATCCCATAAACAGCAAGGCTATTGACTGGAAAATCTACTAGCTCTACATACTTTTCCACTGGCCCAACTGGTGTACTTTGAAATATTACCACCTCTGTCCAGTACAAACATATTGGGCTAGTTAAAAGTAGATCTTCAAGAGTATCTCTTGCAGCAGGTCATAACACATGGAATTACAGCCACAGGCATCATTTTCTCCAGAGGACTTCTCAGCAGTTGACCCTGGGACCTCTCACCAGCACTACCACATGTTGTCTACCTGGCAGGCATAAAAAGGGGAGGTACCAGCTACTCCTCAGTTTTTTTTCCCATCCTGGCAATCGAATGTGAAAACATATCCTAGGCCTCCCATGGGAACAGAGGAAGGAAATCAAGGCAGCAGGCCATGGAGTCATAAAAAACAGGAGCAAGGAACCCATCTGAAGTAACAGCAAAGGGGAAGTATGGCGGGGCTGCATGATTTGCTGCAAGAGATGCTCTTGAAGATCTACTGTTATGGTAAGTTCTTACGCAACCATACTATCTTCTTCAAAGCAATCTCTTGCAGCATGTCATAACACATGGGAAGATTCCTAAGCAGTTATTATATCCAGTGAGAGGAGGAAGCAAATCGTTAGGACTTAGGATAGGAGGCCTTGTAGGACAGCACATCCAAAAACATTCCACTTCTTAGAAGCGATATCTAGACTGTGCTGCTTGGTGAAGGTATGTACGCTACTCAAATATCAAAGGCAGAAATGCCCCAGAAACATGCCATAGAGGCACCCAGGCCTCTGGTAGAATGGGGTTTTACAATCCTTGTGAGAGTTTTTTTTTTGTATTTTGCATTGGTAAACGTAATGCAGGTGGCCAACCATGTGGACTAGCACTGCTTTGAAACACTTATGCCAGTTTCCAGGGGCGGAAGAAAAAAAACATTTGCTTGTTTTTTTGCAACTGTGAAGTGCGGAGATGGTAAATGCTCAATGTTCTATGCACAGAGAGCATCAAACATGGCTTCCCCAGGATTTGTAGGCTCCACAAAGTGTACTAGCAATTAAATGGTCTGATTTAAAACTAAATTCAGAAACAATTTTCGCCAAAAATGATGGGTTTATGCATGACGACTCCCAGTCATTATAAAACTGCAGGTATGGAAGTTTGCACATTAGTGCATGTAACTCTGAGACACATCTACCTGACATAATGGCAACTAAAAACAGTTTTCCAAGACAGATAATGGAGGTTGCTGTATTCAGTGTGCTCATATGTACTGGTAGTCAATTTTTCATGCACAAAATTCAAATCCTACACAGGGACTGGATCCCGGATAGGGGGATGCAGATGCAGAATACCTTTTAAAAAGGTTTAAATCAAAGGTAACTGGGACAAATGGATGTTGCCCACCAGTAAATGAAATGCAGCAATGGCGGAAAGGTAGACTTTCACAGACAAATATTTCAGTCCACCCTCCGACAAGGAGAGCAAATAATCTAAGATGCATTGAGGGGAACACTCAGTCCAGTATAGATGCCCAAACAGAGAAGCGTTATCACTTCATGGAACAGGAAGACAGTAGACTGCGTCCTAGCAGCCTGGAGAACTTCCGCCACCTTTGGGGACAGCCAGAAGCACAAGAGGACTATGTCCTCAGAAGCCAGGCCTGCAGATGGAGGGAGTGAAGGTCCAGGTGTAGCAGAGAACCTTGTGCCTGGAACAGTAAAGACTGACAAATTGGCAGAGGTATGGGATCCGGTTCTGAGAGCTGTAGCAGTAGAGGGAACCAAGAATTGTGCTACGATAATCATAGATGCCCTGTCCTGGACCAGTTTGAGTAGTACTCTCTGAATGAGCAGAAAAGGTAGGAAGGCATAAAGAAATCTTCCTGTCCAGGAAAGAGATAATGCATCCTGTCGCACAGTTCCAGTACCTCGCACGAGAGAGCAGTAAAGTGGCAGTTTTTTGTTTTGCGGAGAGGCAAATACTATAGGTCCAGCTCTGGTCAGCCCCACAGGTGGAAGAAGTTGTTTAGAATGTCAGGTAAGATTTTCCACTCATGGACCTGGGCAGTGGATCTGCTCAGGGCATCTACCAGGGTGTTGGACACCCCTGGGATGTGTACTGCTAGAAAATGGATATTTCTCTGGATCGCCAAATAGCAAACCCTCAACAATTAGCTGCAGAGAAGGTAGGAATGGGTGTCTCCTTGATTGTTTAGGTAGTGAACCACCATATAACTGTCTGTCTGCACTTGAATGCAATCAGGGGGGAGGTGAGTCTTAAATGCCTGTAAGGCATAGAGAACTGCCCTCAGCTGAAGACATTGTTGTGGAGGTGGGCCTCCATTGGCTTCCAAGATCCTTGGGATCTGACATGCAGGAGATGAGCACCCCACCCCATCAGAGAGACGTCTAGTCAGAAGGAGAGCTGGAACAGGAGAACTGAATGGCATACCTTGCATTACGTTGTCTCTGGACTTCCACCATTGTAGAGCTCGAAGAGCCAGGGAAGACATCAGGACCAGGGCATTGAAATCATCCTTATTCTGGTTACACTGGACTCTGAGGGATCACTAAAGGACAATCATATTTAACCAGGCATTGGGGACCGTCCTAATGTCCCAGGAGGCGGAGGTAGTCTCATGCTGAGACTAATCTGCATGCCAAAGCAATCAGGGCATCTGCTCAAGCTATGGGATACACCTTCCTCATGGAGGTGTGTAACAGGGCTCCGATATAGTGGAGGCATTGTGTTGGGTCCATTTAGGACTACAGATAGTTTACCACTATCCCCACCTGGGCGAACAACTGCAAGGTTTGAGGAAGCGTGAGTAACAGCTGTTGGCTGGAGGACACTTTCAGGAGCCAGTCATCCAGGTAGGGAAAGACAGAGGCCATCCCTGTGGAGGGTCGCTGCAATCACCACTAGGCATTTTTTAAATACCCTCAGGGATTTTTCACTACCTGCAGTTTAGATCACTTTTAGGTGCTCTAAGCTGCAGAAACAAGTTTGGAAATCATAGATTACACCAGCAGTGGAATTTTTTTCCTACTTGCTATGGTTACAGAGATATTGGCAAAAATGTGTTCCATGGGTGCCTTTTCAGTGCTTTTCGGTGACCGTGTCTTGTAAACAATGTGAGAATTGTATTTTGTTGACTTATCTCTTGTGGAGGTTACGCTGCCATGATTACAATGGCACTTGAATTTTTTTCATATCTGCTACGGTTGCTGAGATATTGGCAAATTAGTGTTATAAGTGTTCCTTGCCCTATACGGCTGCTGTATGGCTCTGTAGTTATGTGTAAGTGGTAGCACAGGGCCCAGAGGGCCCACGCTCCCATATACACATACCATTATGCAAAAAATGGGCAATGAGAAAGGAGCACAGGGCCCAGAGGGCCCACACTTCCACTAACACATACCAGTTACCAGTTACATTACACTTTCTCAAAAAGAAGGGAAATTCATTGCAAACAACTCCGTTAATGCATCAGCTAGGGTTGATAGCACAGCGAAAAAAATTTGGAAATGTGATGTTAGGGTTACACTCCTACCACCCCCACCCTCCACACACCAACAGGCATTAGGGTGTGCATTGGGGTTGTCGGGCCTAACTCTCACCCCATTCTCCTATACTGCACCACCCTCAGCTTGTTTACACATGGAATGGGGTGAGAGTTAGGCCGACGACCCAATGCACCCCTGATGCCCGTCGGTGTGTGGAGGGTGGGGTGGGGTGGTAGGGTGTAACCCTAACATCATGTTTCCAGACTTTTGTCACTGTGCTATCAGCCCTCACTGATGCATTAACAGAGTTTTTTTTTTGCAATGAATATATATCATATATATATATATATACACACACACACACACACATATTTACACATATACATACACATATACACATACGCACACACTATAAAACACATATATATATATATATATATATATATATACACATATATACACACATACATACATAATTTTGCAGCCACTCTATATTTCTGTGCAGTACTGATTGTTTTATAAAATCCTCCAAAATTGTCTGTCTTTTATTGCATCTGTTATTGTGCTACTACCTATTTTGATAGCAGTGCCCTACATTTTAATTTAAAATAAACCCACTTATGCACATGTACAGTGCATCTAGGATGTCCAGAAAAATAATGCACCTTTTGACCTCATCACCACTGCCACTGCCCTATATTTTCAGACAGTGGGAAGCACTGTGTACACCTGTGAGGAAAGGAGTGAGAGTGGGGACATAAGCAACAGGGAATGACTGGGGGTGCGTTATGGTGAGATATCGGCCCTGCTTGGTTGGATTGAAGCATGAGGAAAATCGAAGTGCTTACACCACCCTAGATGGGCCATCAACTCACCATTAATGCATTCATTTTGGGTGGTTCATCCGTTTTTGGGCCCCACTGCCTTCTGTGTGGCTGTCGTAGGTGTCCACAGTGATGTAGTCCTGCCCCACCACCCATCTGAGGTGATCTTCATTCATACGTGGCTGTGAAGTCATTTCAGTGCTTTGGAGCACAGAGGAGATGCGTGCAATCAAGCCAATGGCCAGTCCGTGCATATTCCCCCACGCATATCATCTAGCGTATGCTCTGTATCAGCCCCCCAACGTGTGCAGAGTCAGTGAGCCAGCACCAAGCCACCACAGTGGGCCAAGCTAATGCCATGCTCCGATGCAACCCCATCCCAGGAGAAGAGAAAAAAACTTTCCTCCAGACACTCAAGCTTCCTCTCCCTGGTGAACCACCAATGCCCAGAGATTGCTCCCAACTCGAGGTCTCAGGCGTGTTGTCAGGTGAGGCCTTTTTTTTTTTTTTTCAATATTTTTAATGAGCTACTTCAACTGGGCCACTGTGCAGGTAATTGTTCCACTTGGCCAATCAGGAGCCAGCATTTCTTCTACAAATTTCATAATAGAGACCTTGAAATACTTGAAAGGCATAAATAAGGTAAAAGACTAGCATTTTCCAGCTAAATGAGATGCTCAAGAAGGGGCCATTGCTGTAACCTGGGACGGGGGAGTGGTTCAGAGGAAACTTGATAAAGTACTTCTTCACAGGAAGGGAGGTGATTGCTGGTGACAGCCCACCCCCCAAGTGGTGTAACAGGATTCCAGAATGCATGGGTTAGCCACAAGGGAGAATTAGTGGTCGAGAAAGGGAGGCTAAACAAGTACCCAGAAATGGGGTCTGCTGTGTTGCAGTGGGTAGTGAAAGACAGCAAAGAGTGCCGTCCCAATCTTTGTTACTACATATGCATGTTGCTCCCTACAGCTGTTGGTTTTGTGGTGTGGGTGCGTGTTTATCCCCAAGGTTTAGATGGTGCATACATCTGCAGGTAAACAAGTATCCCTGCAGAGGTGCCAGTGTAAGTGGGAGGACTGCAGGTTTAATTGGGAAGTTATACAAGGGGGTAAACTGACAGTATGAAAAGTTTTGCTTCGTGCACCAGCTGAAGTGACTGCAAAAGAAACAGGGTTCTCCCTCCTCCCTATGTTCGGTTCTCTCTTTGCACCTAGACACAATGTTGCAGTTGTCTGGAACTGATGTTTTGGAGACAAGGCAGCAGCAGTATGTAGGACAATCCAATAGCCACACAGACCTTTTTACATTTCTGTGTCATCAGCACCATTTTCATGGTACAAAGGCCCCAAGTGGGGAATCAACATGCAACCAGCACCCATGCTATGTTCCACAAATAGAGAAATGTCACACACGTTCAGTACATATTTACACCATCCAATCAGGAGCAGTATAAAAATAAAATACAAATTCATAACATATAGCAAGAGCGGTAGCCTAGGGGACATTCAAGGACTGGGTTGCGGTGAAAAATGGAAATTGGGATCCAATGGTTAAATGAACCACCAAGCAAGCCAGCAAATCTTTATTTATAAAGTGCCTTTCTAAAACCAAGGTGCTTTACAGGTAAAATACAATAAAACACATAAATAACAATAAATATACAGATGTGTAAATTAATTAAAATCATCTGGGAAGGCCATATTGAATAAAAAAGTCTTAAAATCCGATTTAAATCTCTCGACGGTCTGGCATTCTCTCAACCGACAAGGTAGAGAATTCCACAGAGTAGGGGCCGCAAAAGAAAAAGCACGGTGCCAGATGTCTTTAAGCGTACCCTTGTATCTCTAGCAATCCCTAGTTGGCAGATTGGAGAGAGCAGAGAGGGCAGTAGGGAGTCAAAAGATCTTGCAGGCAGCTGGGTCCCTGTTCATGTAGGGCTTTAAAGGTCAGTAAATGGACCTTAATCAATCAATCAAAATCTTTATTCAGGCGAACATCATTGAGCAGAGCTCTTTTACAAGATGGACCTGGTTAGAACAGGGTCGGGTAACATCCATCATAAAAACCTATAAATACATGTAAATAAGTATGTAAACACAAACACAATGGTGCAGTAATAGGGTAGTCAAATGATAAAAGGAAGACAAGGCAAGCCATAACAGAGGAGGATTCAAATACAAGGGGACAGGTCCACCATTGAACCATGCAACTGTATATAAACCATGTTCTCTGCATAGAAGAACCAGTTAGTTCATTTACCAGGGGCAGTCACTAGTACTAGCCATGAAAATGGCTTGGAGAACCACCAACTAATGGCAGATGGGGTACCAGGAGGGGTATGTAATATGTAAGCGAAGGATAAATAGTGTGAGAAGTGAAGTCCCAAGGATAGGTCGGTAGAACTGATGCAGCGGTGGGGGCCTACGGGGAGAGGGAAAGGGGAGTTAGAACTTTTATAGTATGATCGCATGTTGATTGTGGATGAGTGCAGTATAGAGTTGTGAAAAGAAGGCTGGAGAAAGCGGGAAGATAGACCAGTATCAAAGGGGAGGACAGAGGCATCAAGGTGTTACATGAAAGCATGATGACAGACCAGGGCCAAGGAGGAGACAAGCACTAGAAGTAATTTGTTCATGGTTAAATGGTACAGGTTAGCATGATGACAATTCATGGTCATGGGAAACAATTGCACTGATCATTTCTGAGACGTGAATATAAGAGCTTGAGAGATGAGATGCCGATGGGTGACCTCAGTTTCAGTTTTTGTACAATTTATTCCACAAAGAGGACAGTGTAAAGCTTATAGCAGCCCTGCCAAAGCAAGAGTTAACTTTGGGAACCATCAGTAGGAGAGATTTGCAACTTCTCAGGGCATAATTGCCTATTGGTTTTATAGGAAGACAGTCTGTAATGTATTGGGGCATTTTTTTTGAGATGGCTCTCAGGGTCCATAAGGCTGCATTTTTATCATGCCTGAATTGAAGAGAACTCCACCCCACTGACTGATAAAGGGGAGCAGTGGTGAGTGGAATAAGGCAGGCCTGTGATGAACCTCAAAGCTCTATGATATAATTTGTCAAGTTTGGTGAGGTAGGAAATGGGACAGTGACTGTAGAGGATGTCAGCATAATCTATCATGGATAGAAAGGTTGATTGTAGCAGCTGTAGTTTGGCATCTCTAGTTAAGAAGCTGGCTATCCTAAAGAACAGGCGAAGTCTCTGTTGTAATTTTTTTGAGTAATTCTTCAACGTGCTCTATAAAGGAAAGCCTATGGTCCAGCCATACTCCCAGGTATTTGAATTTAGGGACAAATTCCAACTTCTCGCCAAGAATTGTAGTAATCTGTGGCACAGGATCTGATAGGGCTGAATTTACCATTTGGGCAGCAGGAGAAAAGAGCATAGCATTTGTTTTCTTGGCGTTAAGAAATAGTTTTTATGTTTGCTTGCACGCATGTGCAAGAAACATAGTGCCATCATCTGAGTTTTCGGAGGTGTGTCACCCCCTCTTCCAATTCAGTAAGTGTGTTGGCAGGCACAGCCCCAGTCCGCCAATGCATGCTGGAGCTGTCTATGACAGCTCCAAAATGCAGTGGCGTACAGTTGAAAGGGGGAGCTACGCTTTGAGTGAGCAGCAATCAGATATCGCCTGCTCATGCAGCTCCCCCTACACTAAACACACACACACACAAACACAGGCACGCATACTGGTGCTGCTCCCCCCATGCACACACTGCTTATGGCCGGCAAGTGCCCAATCCCCATCCCGGCTCCCTGTCTCTCTCCACCCCCATGCTGTCGCCGACGGGGTGCCCAATCCCCCATCGGCTTCACTATCTCCCCCCCCGGTACAGGGTGCCACGCTGGAGCCCACCCCAGCCTGGCAACAGATGCCATGGCCGACAGGGGTGCCCAATCCCCCGTCGGCTCCACGCCCCAGCCATCCTTCTGCCATGCTGGGAGCCCACCCCAGCGTGGCAAACGTCCCGCGTCATCCAAAACCCTGTAAAGAAGAAAACCTTCCCTCGCAGTCTCCCTGCCCCCCAACCTGCACCCACCCACTGTGCACCCTGCCTCCCCACCCCCCTCCCCCATACTTACCTCCGGACTCCGGCGCGATGATCTTCGGTGGACTGGGAACACGTCTGCACTGTTCAAAGCCGACGCGAACTGAGGAAATGCCAATAAGCTGTATAATCGATAGATAGGGTTTTTCAACTTTGTTGCATATCTCAGATTTTTGAATTTTGCACCAAATTTTCAACATGGGTTTTGGGACCCCTCCTCATGAATTCTTGCACTGTCATGGCGTTACTGGTGCGAAGGAGTGATTTCGCGAGCCACCGCGCCAAATCACCTTCCGAACGATTAACGAAAACGACACTGCCAGTGTTCATAGGTGGGCTCCCAAAAGAATATTTTGAAAATTTGGTGGAAATCCTAAAATGACTGTTTTACTTAGCTGCATAAGCAGTAATTTACGATGCTCGTAAGTTCGCTAATTTTCATTATTTTTACTTCAGATTTTCAACATTGCCATTTACCACACCTTCTTATGAACAGTACAGCTGTCATTTTTTACATCTCACCCAAAATGTTTCCACCTATGTAGCGCATAATGGTGCAGTCAGTGTCAAATCAATGTACAGGACATTAAGAAAATCACAGTGCCACTGTTCATGAGCAGAGGTCTTAAATGGCTATGTTGAAAATTTGGTGAAAAAATTCCAAAATGACTGTTTTACTGTGCCGCATGCTATGCAGTTCCTATGCATGCTCGTAAGTTTGCGAATTTAATATTTTCACTCCAGATTTTCAACATTGCCATTTTATTACACTTCCTTATGAACAGTACAGCTGCCATTTTTCATATGTTGCCCAAAATGTGTTCTCGCACATGTAGCGCACAATAGTGCTGTTGGTGTGCGAAAGCAATGTTTGGGACAGATTAAGAAAATCACAGTTACACTGTTCATGAGCAGAGGTCTTAAAATGGCTATGTTGAAAATTTGGTGACAAAAGTCCATAAAATGAATGTGTTACGAGTGAGCATTGCGCAGTTTCCAAGCACCCTCGTAAGTTCATGACTTTGTAATATTTTCAGTCCAGATTTTCACCAGTGGCATTTTCCACACTTCCTTATGAACAGTACAGCTGTCATTTTTCACAACATGGCGAGTGTGTTTTCACACTTTCAGCGCGAGAGAGCGTGGTCACTGTGGGAAATCATTGTTTGGGACAGATAAAGAAAATCACAGTGACACTGTTCATGATGGAGGCACCAAAATGCCTGAGTTGACAATCTGCTGTAAAAATCCTCAACCTAATTATATTACGGGTGTCGTTGCACAGTTTCTATGTACACTCGTCCACTTCACCATTTTTTAAATATTTTTACTGCAGATTTGCAACATTGCCATTTTTACACCTCCCCATGAACAGTACAGCTGTCATTTTTTACATCCTGTTCGGAATGTTTTTGCATCTGTGGTGCTAAATGTCGTAGTCGCTGTGCATAAGCAGCTTTCGCCTAACAAAGTGATATTCCCCCTGTTCAAGAGGTGGGGTCACAAAAAAAACATGTTGAAAATTTGGAGTGAAAACCCTGTAGAGAATGACAGGCATCAGGGGTGTGACTTGGGATTCTTGCCTGTAATGCTCATACCATTCCACACCCTGCAGCAAGTGAGAAGCATCGAGGTATGCCTTGGACTCTTCGGACCCAAAGTTCACCCCATTCTCCTATATCGCACCCATCTCATCGTGTTTCCTAATGGAATGGGGTGCGCATAAGGGCCAAAGACCCCAAGGAACACTGTGACACTTGTCAGTGTCTGCAGGGTGGGGTGTGGTGGAATGGTGTGGCCGTTATGTCTGACAACCCAAAGGCACACCCCAATGCCTGTCACTCTCTGCAGGGTGGTGGTGGGGTTGGCTTCAGTTCAATACTTCACTGCCATTCCTATTACGCAGCTCTGTAACTTCTACACTACCACTGCCAATGCCAGCAAGCAAACATTCGGCATTGACAAATGCTTGTTTGTTTAGGAGTTGGTGTTGCAGCAGGTTGAACTCAGGATTGAAGGTCATTACATGCAGATTGTAATGGCGGGCGCCTTACGTAAAGAACTGTGTCATCTGCAAACAGATGAATGTTGGCCTTAGTTATGCTTTCATCAATATTGTTGATGTATATTGCAAATAAGATCCGTCCTAAGATAGAACCCTGGGGAACACCTCTTAGGAGAGGTTTGAGAGTTGAGAGATCTCCTTCTGCTTTCACCTGCTGGAAACGATCAGAGAGGTAGTTGTTGAACCACTGTAAAGATAATGGGTCAGCACCTAGTGAGGTGAGGGAAGAGAGTAGCAGAGAATAGTCGACAGTGTCAAAGGCCTTGCTCAGGTCCAAGAATATGGCGCAGGTGTAATTCCTGTTGTCTAGCTCTCTTTGCCAGTCATTAGTCACTTTGGCAAGTGCTGTGATGGAGCTATGTTTAGCTCTAAACCCTGATTGGACTGGATTAAGCAGGTTATTAGCTTCTAGATACTGCCTCAGCTGGTTACTTACAACTTTTTCCAGTAATTTTGACAAGATCAGGAGAATCGAAATTGGTCTTTAATTATTTAGATCACAGGGATTTCTGGACTTGAACAGGGGTATGATGTGCGCTGTTTTTCATATTGAAGGAACGGATCCTTGAGTTAATGATAGGTTAAATAAATGGGTTATGGGCACGGCTAACACATGGATGGCCACCTTCAAGAAATATGGGTCGAGGGTATCCGCACCAGCACATTTTTTTTACATCCAGTTTTAGCAATAGGTCTTCAACTTCTTTCAGAATAGTAGGACGCAAGGAGAAGACTGAATCGGTGACGCTAGGATCTGCACCTTGATTATCCACCTGAGAGTGTATCAAATTCACAGGGGAATTGTCGAAGGTTAAGCCTGCAGTCGCAAAGTGATTATTGAAGGCATCCAGAACTTCCAGTCTGTCACTAATGGTGTTATTGTTTAAAGGTGATCCGCCACTGAACAGGCATCCAGTGTAGTCTGCTCAGCACAGGCATAATATGGCTGGTTGTAGATGTTCCCATCAATAGCCTGGCCGTCGCGTTCTGTACTAGCTGCAAGCGGTGGATATCAACCACAGGAAGCCCTAGGTAGAGGGCATTGCAATAGTCAAGGTGAGTGGTGATGAAGGCATGGACCAGTGTTGGTAGGTCATCCGGAGGAACCAGGTGTTTCACCCAGGTGACATTCCTCGGATGGTAAAAGGAGGATTTGACAACTGCTGACACCTGAGATTTCAGGGTCAGACCATCATCAAAAATAACACCCAAGTTATGCACCTGGTCTGAGGTAGGGAGCTGGATGCCATCAAACCATAAGCCCGACACCTGCCCAGCCCCCAAACCCACCCCTGGATGACCCGGGTCCACAACCAACACTTCAGTCTTGTCCGGATTCAGTCTCAGCCAGCTGGTGCTCATCCAGTCCTTGAGCTCGGTGACACAGTTGCTAAACACAGAGACTGCATTCCCTTGTCTGGGTGCAAAGGACAGATACAGTTGAGTATCATCTGCATAGCAGTGAAAACTCAAACCGTATCGCTTAATGATATTTCCTAATGGCGACATATACACTGCGAACAACATGGGTGCTAAAATGGAGCCCTGCAGACACCCCACAGGACAGGGGATGGGCGTCAGAGGAAAAAATTCCGGTGACCACCCTCTGAGACCTGCCTGTGAGGAAAGATCAAAACCACTCAGGGACTATCCCTGACAGTCCACAGAGAAGCCGCAGGCACTCCAATAGCACACCATGGTCCACAGTGTCAAATGCTGCAGAGAGGTCAAGAAGGACCAAGATGGTATGAGCCTTTCAATCTTTTGCTATTAGGAGATCATTCAATACAAGTGCAGTCTTGGTGCTATGTCTCTTCTTAAATCCAGACTGGAGAACATCATAGACATTGTGGGTCACAAGGTGATCATCCAATTGCTACACAACCACCTTCTCAATAATCTTCCTGACAAAAGGGAGGTTAGAGACAGACCTGTAGTTAGCTGGGCAGTCTGGATCTAAGGAAGTTTTTTTAGGATTGATCGTATGACTGCCTCCTTAAGGGGATTGGGAATGACACCCCTTTCCAAGGCACTCCAAACAATTTTAGCTAGGATCGGGCAGACAGCATTTACACAACCCACCAATAGGAGTGTAGGGCCCGGATCCAAACTACAACTGGTTGGGTGTAGTATTTGGACGAACTTCACAATATCTGTGAATTCCAGCCAGCTAAAGTCCATCCAGACAGACTGTGTGTTCATCACCTCTCGCCAACCTTCGCAATCCCTCATAGGGAGAGCCGGACCGATGCCAGACTGGATGCTGACAACCTTGTCTGCAAAGAATCAAGCGAACTCCTCGCATTTTGCCTGAGAAAATGCCCTGCCAAGTTGGAGAGAGATTGGATTACACAATCTGTCTACAGTCCGGAAGAGCTGAGCCCATCAATTCTGTGCACCAGAAATCTCCCTGGACAGGAATTCTGCCTTCTTACGAGAGACTTCCAATTGACAGCCTTTATAATGTTCCATCAAGCTAAGCCTAACAACATCCTGACCCGACTTCTGCCAAGCTCTCTCCAGCCTTCGACCCACTCTCCTCAACTCCTTCAAGGAACCATCGAACCAAGGGATCCTTGAGTGAAGAGTGAGTGGTCGAATATGAACAGTAGCAATTTTGTCCAGGGCATCTTCCACCACTCTATTATAAGCCAGTACAAGATCCCCTGGACTCATGTATTCGAGCGACAAACCCAATAAATCCAGTACCACTGACAGACCTTCTGGGGTAATGCCCCTTAAAGGATGGTACTGGGCCATCTCCGTAGGGGCAGATCCATTTGGGGGGGGACCTGAAACCGAACCCTATGGTGTGATGGTCATACCAACTGACTGGTTCCACCCCCAAGTCTGTTATCTCCATCCCCAGGAGGAACACCAGATCCAACGAGTGATCTCCTATATGGGTTGAGGAGGTAACTACCTGTGTACGGCCCAGCAGCGTGATTAGCTGGTGGAGATTCTGGCTGAATTGCAAGAGTTCATCATTGACACAGGCATTGAAGTCCCCCAGAATTAACCATCTGAGAGACTCCAATGTCACAACAACGATGAAATCCGCTATCTCCTTCAGGAATTCTCCACCATCACTGGGTAGATGAGGAGTATCCCGCACCCCACACCCTCACCCAGGATACACTCGAAGGACCTGGTGGTCTTCACTGGCACATTCACAAGGCCCATTTCCATCCAAAATATAATGGCAACACCCCCACCATGATCCAACCTCAGGCGGTGTATCACAGAGTACCAGGCCGGAACAGCAGAGGCCAATACAGGGCCTGCATTTTCATCCAGCCAGGTCTCAGTGATGCATGCCAGATCTGCTGTTTCAACAAGATCAGCTATAATAGCCATCTTGTTTTAATAGATCTGGCATTACATAACTCTGCTGGAGTAGGATGGGCTGTCAAGGAAGACCTCAGCTCCTGCCCATTAACTATGGAGCCCTTAGGTATGGGGACAAGACAAGAGATACCTCTGTCCTGTCTCCATTTTGCCCCAAGGTGTCTCCTGGTCCCCACCACCTCAATCCGTCCCCCCCCTTTCCATTCCCCCACCAGGCCAAGTTCTCCCCTTTCTCCGTCGTCTAGCTATTCCCAAAGCTTGACACCTCAAATAGGTTTCTGATGATAATGGGGTACATTCGAAGGGGCACATTTCCCTAAGCCCGGTGGGAAAATAATGCATGACCATCTTTACTCCCTCCCAGCACATTATCCTAATAGAGCAGAAGCAGAACAAATAAAACTAACCCTCCAAATAAACACTCTCACAACCATAAACACAACCCCAACCCACTCTAATAAAACCAGTAATACAACTATAAATAATAATAAACAATAATAAACATACACTATTATCCCTAAGTCTATACCTTTAATAAATTAAATACTAAACATAGAAACATAGAAGTTGACGGCATATAAGGACCGCAAGGCCCATCCAGTCTGCCCATTTCTTTTTCTACCTTATAAATGTGCCATTGGCCTTTGCTCTGTCAGTGGCCTATCTAGTCATACTCATTTGTATTGCTCCTTTATGCCTATCCCATGCCTGTTTGAAGCCCTGCACTGTATTCATAGCCACCACTTCTTGAGGTAAGCCATTCCATGCATTCACCACCCTTTCTGTGAAAAAGAATTTCCTCACATTCCCCCTTAATCGGCCCCCCTCTAATCTCATGCTGTGTCCTCTTGTCCTGCTATTTTTCTTATATTTAAATAAGTTAGACTCTTTCACCTTGTTAATGCCCTTAAGGTGTTTGAATGCCTCGATCATATCACCTCTCTCCTCCTTTGCTCAAGGGTATACATATTGAGCTCTGCTAATCTGTCCTCATATGTCTTCTGATGCAGTCCCTGCACCATTTTGTTTGCCCTTCTCTGGACTGCCTCAATTTTAGTTTAATATCCTTGTGAAGGTGTGGCCTCCAATACTGCAGTACTCCAGATGGGGCCTAACCAGTGTCTTGTAAAGAGGATTATTACCTCTCTACGACTTGCGATACCCCTACTAATACACCCTAACACCCCCTAGCCTTACCTACTGCTTTAGAGGTCTGCTTGGATGATTTCAGGTCATCAGTGATGATGATGCCCAAGTCTCTTTCTTCCTTTGTGACTGCTAGCAACTCCCCTCCCAGCCTATAGGTGGCTTCAGGGTTTCTCCTCCCTATGTGCATGATCTTGCACTTCTTTGCATTAAATCCCAGTTGCCACTCTTCTGACCATTTTGCTAGTTTATCCAGATCTCTTCTCATTCTGCCCACCCCATCTGGATCATCTACTCTGTTGCAGATCTTGGTGTCATCTGCAAACAGACAAGCCTTACCCTCTAGTCCATCTGCAAGGTCACTAATGAAGATGTTGAAGAGGACTGACCCCAGGACTGATCCCTGAGGTACCCCACTTGTGACTTGCATCTCTTCTGACTGTATACCATTTACCACCACTCTCTGTGTTCTGCCCGTCAACCAGTTTGCCACCCAGTTGACCAACTTCTGACCCACCCGAGCCTACCCAGCTTATTTATCAATCTTCTATGTGGAACAGTGTCAAAAGCTTTGCTGAAGTCAAGGTAGGCGACATCAACTGCTCCCCCTTGGTCCACCACTCTGGTTACCCAGTCAAAGAAATCTATGAGATTAGTTTGACAGGATCTTCCTTTTGTAAACCCATGCTGTCTTGGATCCTGTGCCCTGTGGATTCCAGGTGTTGCACTATCCTTTCCTAAGTAGTGCCTCCATAATCTTGCCCATTACTGAGGTAAGACTGACTGGTCTGTAGTTCCCGCCTCCTCCCTGCTACCACTCTTGGGGGCGGGATCCATAGACCCTTCTCCAGTCTTCGGACCTCTCCTGTGCTCAGAGACTCACTAAACAGTTCTGCTAATGGCTCTGCTAGTTCCACCTTTAGCTCCTAAGTACCCTGGGATGTATGCCATCAGGTCCCATTGCCTTATCCACCCTGAGCTTAGTAGCTCTTGTAGGACCCTTTCTTTTGTGAAGGAGTAGTGCTCACCTCCCTCCCCTGTGTCCATGATGCTGGGCTGTGGGCCCTGCCCTACCTTCTCTTCAGTAAATACTGAGCAAAAGTATCTATTTAGGATAGATGCCTTTACATGGTCCTCCTCCTCACATGCTCCCTTTCTCCATTAAGCTTAGCAATACCCCTCTGGACTTTCTCCTTTCACTAATGTATCTATAGAAGGTCTTGTCACCTTCTTTACTTACGTGCTAGTGTTTCCTCAGTTTGGGACTTTGCCTGCCTTACTGCCTTCCCTGCTTCCCTTAGGGCAGTTTGGTATGCCTCCCTATCTTCATCCCGCTGTGTTCCCTTATATTTTCTGAAGGCCAGCCTTTTGGCTCTGACCTTTTCTGCTACTGTATTTGAGAACCAAAGTGGTTTCCTTCTTGTTTTGCACTTCCTTTTCTGTCTACTACAATGGGATGTTGCTTCAAGTATTGCATCCTTAATGCTTGCCCACTTTGCCTGTACCCCCTCACCTGTGTTTCTTTTTGCCAGGGCTAGCTTAACTCTGTTGGCCATCTTATCAAAGTCAGCTCCTCTGAAGTTCCATATTTTTGCCTTGGAATGGGATGGGATGATTTAGATGTAGTGGCCAAATTGAACCATACCATGTGATGGTCACTGGCCCCCAGGTGACCTTCTACCTGGAGATCTCTGATCCCTTCCCTGTTAGTCAGTACAAGATCTAGGATAGCTCTGTCTCTTGTGGGTTGATGTACCAGTTGTTTGAGGCCCTCCCCCTGCAGGGAATCCACTATGTGTCTAGTTCTGGCAGATGTTCCTGCTGGTATTGACCAATCTGTATCCGGCATGTTGAAGTCTCCCATTATCAGAACCTCCCTTTAGCTGTCATGTTTTATATATCTTCTAACAGTAATGTGTCTATGTCCTCCCCTGGTCTGGGGGCTATGAACAACCCCAGTTCTTATGGCTGTCCCATTTCCTGTTTCAAGCGTGACCTACAGTTCTTCTGGCTCCTTATGTGTATTCTGATTTCTGTAGCTTTGATGGTTTCATTGGATACAGGGCCACTCCTCCCCCTTTTTGCACCTCGGTCTCTTCTGAACAATACATAGCCAGGTACTGAAGTCTTCCAAGTGTGGTTACTGGTAAACCACGTCTCATTAATTGCTACTATGTCCAGTTTAGCCTCTGACATTATTGCCTGCAGGTCTGGGATCTTATTTCCCAGGCTGTGAGCATTTGTGTACATGATTTTCTATTGGCCAGATTTCGGTGTGTTAGTTGTTAGATGAGGTTTGGCATTACCCCTGTGTGTCATATGGGGAAACAAACCTTTTTTCTTACCTGGTGATGCAAATGAACTGCAAACATGCTGAATCCCTGTTTGACCACTAGCTGAGGGGGGAGGGGTGTTCTTCCCATTCAACGTATGGGGTGCTGCACCCCTCTTCCCCATTTGCTAGTTTAAATATTCTGCAAAGACGTCAAACTTCTGCCCCAATGCACTGACTCCTCCTTAGTCAGATGCAGTCCATCAAATTTAAAGAACTTTCGCTCCCAGAACTGTTGCCAGTTCCTACAAATCTGTGTCCTTTTCCTGGCACCAGCCCTTGAGCCACATGTTTAGCTCCCTATCTCCCCTTCTCTGACCTTCTGTCCATCTGCTCCCCTCTCCCAGACTGGCAGGATCTCAGAGAAGGAGATGCCGGACGAAATAGATGATAGTTTGTCACCCAGCCTGGTCAGGTGTTCCTTGGTCTCCACAACTGACCGGCTGGCGAGATCATTAGTCCCTATGTGTACTAGGACATCAATGTTTTCTCCTGCTTTGTGAACAATTTTAGCAATGCGGTCAGTGTCTCTCCATGCTGATGTACCTGGGAGACATCTGACCATTACCCCTGGCTGGAGATGGGTATCAACTCCCCGAATCATGGAGTCTCCTATGATCAGAAGTTCTTTGGATTTCCTTTTTGCTTTTTTTGTTTTGGTTCCTGATTTGGGTGAGTTTTGTTGTGCTAGCTCCTGTGCTGCAGTGTCCTGCTTTGCAGTGTCTTCTGCCTCTTTGTTTGATTTCAGAGATAGAGGCAGATACCTGTTTGTAGTGTTTATATGGTTTTGGAGGTAATATGTTGGAGAGCAGAAGTGATGGGGCACCGATTTGCCCCTCTAACCACCTGCCAACCTCCTGGACCAACTACCCTCTGCGGTCTAGGTTTTTCTGTTGGATGCTGGGGAAATGGTGGGTGGTTCTTATAATGTATTTCCTCTTGAATATGAAATTTGAGGCATGCAATCTCTGCCCATGCTGCCTGGAGCTGAGCCCTGAGATCTCCAAAGGCCCAGCATGTAGGACAATGGCCTAAATCCTGTAAGACTGTCCTTCTGAAAATTAACTTACTTAACTAAACTACTAATCCCCCCAACCCAACCAATAAAATATACAGTAAAATAGTTGTAGCAGAATAAGAGGCTAATTAATAAAAAATAGAGCAAATCCTAAATCAACAGGTTTTTAAATCTTGGGCCCGGGAGCTCCAACCTCTCAGGTAATAACCAAGACAGTCCTTCACCAACCATCTCTCACGTAGAAAGGAGATTTAGGAGAAGGTCCATAGCTTAGTTTAATGTAAGGTAAATCAAACCAGTTCATAGTCTAACAGGCACTCTCACTCACTGCCCATGAACTGAAGAAATAAATCCTGAATCAGAAATAGTACAAATTAAACAGTTCAGAGTCTAACAGGCACTTTTACTTGCCCATAAAGTGAGAAAAGATTATCCCAAATCAGAAAATAGAAAAGATCTGACCATGAGTTAAATCAGTTCATCCTCTTCCATGTACCACCATTCACTGCTCGTCTTTGAAAGGATTACTGGAGCACTTTCCTGCTACTGGCAAAAGTTTTCCAGGATTTATAGCACATGACTGTATACAGCCAACAGTGGGGCTCAGACCAATTCACACGAAGCTTGCCAGACAGCCCACCAACAGTATCCCCGGGAGGCACACACTAGGAAATTCCGTGCCCCCGCACTATGGCTCCTAAGCGGTAAGACCCCTCCGGCTTACACTGCAGTCAGCCTAGAAGAACCAGAAGCCACTGACCCACTCTCCAGCAGACCCAGATTCTGGACTCCCGTTGAGCTCACAGACACAGCTATCGGCCACCCAGCAGGTTCAACTGGGACCCCTCACACTGCCCACGACAAGTCCCCAGAGAAAGCACAGAACCCTAAAACAGGACTTAAAAAGTCACTCCAACTCATCAATTCTTTGCCAGATAGAAGTCCTTTGCCAAACAGAAGCCAAGTGAACTTCCGATAAAGGTCCGTCCCAAAAAGATCTTCACCAGAATACAGTATACCCGACTCCCGCTATGTTATTCCTTCATGGGAAAATTTATCCTCGGCGTCTTCATTTGCCCGTCCACCAGACCACCAGTCCTCTTGCTTCTTCACTCAACCAGAGCCTCAGGTAACACAAAAACATTGTGTTTATTCTACTACCACTTGGGATCAAAGTTTAACACAATGAATCTGTTCCGATTCAACTGGTAGAATATTAACTTTAAACTAAGCCTCTCTATACCCGAAAGATGCACCTGTTCTAATTTTCTCACGCAAAAGCCCTCACTCGCTACCTCTAAACTGACACTAGCATAAAAGAAAACTTAACAAATTACAATATAACAAAAATAAAACAAACAGAAGTAAGACAGAAATAAACTTAAACTGCTCTGCTGTTCCTTGATGGCTAGCTCAGCATAGCTCGATTCTGATACGGTCCAATCTAGGCACATTTTATCATTTAATTATACATGCAGATCGGGGCTTGGGGGAGGTGGCTGCTGTTACACCTCCATGAAATGATTATTAAAATGTTAATTTCCAGCAGATCAGGGCTGGGGGGAGACGTGTCAGTGGCTCAACTGATAAAACCCTTCCAGACAGTGATTTTTTAAGTACCGGCACACCAGACCAATTTTGCCCTGTGGGAGGGCTTTATGAATTCCAGTTTAGGTATGTAGCTGCTTGCGTCTGCTGCATGCCCTCTATCTCCATTCCACAGCCCGTGTTGTGGCGTATAGAGAGTGCAAGCACCCTGTGTGTAACGCAGGCTGCCTTTGTATCAGTGCCAGCGCAGCTTTTTGCACAAGTGTTATTTTGCACCATTCTTTACCACATTCATGTGGTATCAACACCATGTACAATGTATCCTGTTCTTGGTTGATTTTGTTTTGTACCAGGTGGCTGAGAACCCTAACTGAAAGCATGTTGCTGTATTTGATGAAAATAGGGAAATGTGTTGTGTTTGATAAACAAGTGTCAATAGTGGAGTAGGTTGTTATGTCCTCATGTCATGACGTCAGTACCATCTCCATAGCAAAAATAAAAGCAGGACCTGTACAGAGTCCTACAGAATCTCCAAGAAAAAACACATTAACAATTTTTTTTTTAATTCGTTCCAGATGCAAAATCCTTTATAGACCTCTCCATCAGCCCTGAGCTTGGAACAGGGAATCAACATAGCGCAGGTGTTTTTTCTATTAGGAAGCAACATATCCTTTGAAAAACACCCATATTTCTATTTCTTGTTTTGTTTTTTGTTTTTTTTTACCCCTTTGAATATAGGACACAAACTCCACAACAGCTTGCAGCAGTAACTTGTTACCTGGTACTTCATTTAATTTTAGCACTGTAACCCACCTTTTCCTCAGTTTTATCTCTAGTAATGTTAAGAGCCCTTCTTTTTTCCATAATTTTAAACTGTATACCCATGTTCAGCATGACATTAATTGTCCACATTTCTATTTCTATGTACTCCTCATTTAAGACAGTGCATATTTAACATTTCAAAATATGTGTACGTATTAGGCCACACAAATCAGAAACAGCACGCCTGTATTTTTTTTTTTTTTTACCTATACTACATTTAAGTCAAGCAATGTACCAGCCATCCTTTCATTGTTTTAAAAAGGTGTATTCCACTGTTAAGGCCAATAGCATTCTATTTTTTATGTTAAACTCGCGTCACAGTTCAGCAACTGACCACATTTGTAAAACGTTAAACAGACCCTTTTGACCATTTGAAAAAAGGGCTGCCACACAAATCCCAATACTGCATTTAATTTCAGCAAATTATATTTTTCACATGCAATTCCACTTCTATTAATCACCACAAGTAGCATCTTTTTTCATGATTTTAAGCTCCCTAAAAAGTTCAACAAAGTGCCCACCTTTTGAAAAGATTTTACCCCATATGCTTATAGAAAGGCCACACAAATCCAAACAGCTTCCAATTTGTTTAACCACCTTTGTTGCATACCATATCAAATATAAATGGCGTTCATCGCCAGTGCCAGCATGCAACTCTTTTTTCAAGCAAGTACTCTTTTACTTGGTGCGAATGGCGCCATGCATACCACGACTCACTTTACTGCCCAGTTACCTCCATTCTAACTATCCACAGTTCCCGCTCCAGCAAAGGCACAACAAGCATTTTTAATAATCTTAAAATCACCCCATTCAGCATTGAATTCCCACAGTTGTTGATCGTTTCACAAACCGAGCACTTTGCATTTAGAAAGACCACACAATCTTAACAGCTCCCAGCTTGTTTTTTTATTTAAATTTCAGCAATTGCCCCTACTGTCAGTGAAAACCGCCTGTTTTGCTCACTCTTAAGAGTCCGTTTTGCTCAAAGTACTGCGGTGCACCCCGTTTCAGCGACACATTGCCCATTCTTATGGTTGAAAACAGCCTTCATGTGAAAGTGCTCTAATTACACCGAGAATGTGGTTGTTCCTGACTAAGGCATTCAAAGTATTTGTAGTTAAATTCATAGCCAAGAAAAAAAAATCATACATTTCAATGCTGTTTCTTTTCTGGCTCCCATGGATCACTGCAGATAAATATCTAGAAAACCGTGCACGTTCTCAACATGTTCTGCAGCTACCCATCTCCTTCAAAGCACTCTGGGTATTACTTGGCATGATTTACGCAGTGACATCACAGGGTGATGCGCTGTGGTGCCCAGTCCAGTTGAGTGTGGGAATGCAGTCTCTGGCTCAGCATTGCAAAAAGGTCAGTGCCTAGTCCAAAATGGACAATTAAAAAAATAAACTCAAAGGGTAACAAAGATCTACAGAGAGGTCAAAGGGAGAGAGTATAGTGATCTGTAGGTAGCGGGGGGAGATGACGAGCAATGTGTCTTACAGGATGCCACCGGCCACAGTCCTTCTGTACAGTCTATCTGTAGGGAGGGGCTTCATCCTCCGTTTAACTGGCTGTTTGTGAGAATGATTGCTGTTGGGAGTAGGGGAAGAGCTGATTCCAATAACTTAGTCTGGACTCTGTCTTGCACATAAAAACAAGAGAGTATGTGTTTAACAAATGAATCAGTTGCTGAAACTTAGGTCTACTAATAGAAACTGTGTTTTCCAGCACTGCTAGAGTTTTATTTACATACTGTGACTTGGTACAAAATTATTTCATATATGACTGTGAAGTGTGTTTGATCCAAAGTTCTGTACACACTGCCCTCAGGTTTGTGCTCTTGTCCCAAGGTCTGTGTGCCCTGTTTCCAGCTCAGCTGTGCCCTTGCTGCCCACAAACCGGGTGTCTCCCTATCCATAGCCATGTGTCCACTGTTCTCAGCCCTACTGTCCTTACCGGCACTGGTCCTGCTTCCCTAACTCCTGTATCTAGCCCTGTCCCAAGCAGTGTTGGAATTTAGCTTTGTGAGTTTTGGGAGCTGGGGGGATATAGAAATCATAGCTTTAAATTGAGCCCCCCTTCCCATTATAAGTAACTAGCAGTGATTCATGAGCTACCAGGGCTCTTTTCAGAGCTGGGGTGACCCTTTAGCACCTAAAATTCCCCATTCCATAAGCTGTTCCTGGTGCTACAAGCTTCCTCAATCTCTCCGATCCCAGGTCCCCATAACAAAGTACAAATTCACCCATCATTTAGTGGACCCTCCCCCACCCAACAGCTGCCCCCATATCATTGTAATATTTTCCTGGTGACCAGTTGGCCCCTCCCCCACCTGACACCCGCTCTGGTACAGTTTTAACAATTCCCCTGGTGTCCTGCTTCCATTCCCGATCTCAATCCCCATCACTGTACATACAAAAGCACTCCAACCTGGTGTGTCACAACCCCACCCCCACGGCCACAGCTGGTCCACCCATCCTATAAATAACATAGAGGTTGATGGCAGATAAGGACCGCAAAGCCCATCCAATCTGCCCATTTTTTCTACCTTATGAATGTGCCACACACCTTTACACTGTCAATGACCTATCTATCCATATTCATCTGTATTGCTCCCTTATGCCTATCCCATGCCTGTTTGAAGCCCTGCACTGTATTGATAGCCACCACTTCCTGAGGTAGACTGTTCCATGCATCCACCACTCTTTCTGTGAAAAAGAATTTCCTTACATTCCCCCTTAATCAGCCTCCCTCTAGTCTCATGCTGTGTCCTCTTGTCCTGCTATTTTTCTTATATTTAAACATGTTAGACTCTTTCACATTGTTAATGCCCTTAAGGTGTTTGAATGTTTCAATCACAGCACCTCTCTCCCTCCTTTGCTCAAGGGGATACATATTGAGCTCCGTTAATCTGTCCTTATATGTCTTCTGATGCAGTCCCTGCACCATTTTGGTTGCCCTTCTCTGGACTACCTCAATTTGGTTAATGTCCTTGTGAAGATGTGGCCTCCAGTACTGCACACAGTACTCCAGATGGGGCCTAACCAGTGTCTTGTAAAGAGGGATTATGACCTCTCTCTTATGACTTGTGATACCCCTACTAATACACCCTAACATCCCCCTAGCCTTACCTACTGCTTTAGAGGTATGCTTGGATGATTTCAGGTCATCGGTGATGATGATGCCCAAGCCTCTTTCTTCCTTTGTGACTGCCAGAACTCCCCTTCTAGCCTATAGGTGGCTTCAGGGTTTCTCTTCCCTATGTGCATGATCTTGCACTTCTTTGCATTAAATCCCAGTTGCCACTCTTCTGACCATTTTGCTAGTTTATCCAGATCTCTTCTCATTCTGCCCACCCCATCTGGATCATCTACTCTGTTGCAGATCTTGGTGTCATCTGCAAACAGACAAACCTTACCCTCTAGTCCATCTGCAATGTCACTGATGAAGATATTGAAGAGGACTGGCCCCAGAACTGATCCCTGAGGTACCCCACTTGTGACTTACATCTCTTCTGACTGTATACCATTTACCACCACTCTCTGTTTTCTGTCCGTCAAAAAGTTTGCCACCCAGTTGACCAACTTCTGACCCCCCCCCGAGCCTACCCAGTTTATTTATCAATCTTCTATGTGTAACAGTGTCAAAAGCTTTGCTGAAGCCAAGGTAGGCGACATCAACTGCTCCCCCTTGGTCCACCACTCTGCTTACCCAGTCAAAGAAATCTATGAGATCAGTTTGACAGGACCTTCCTTTTGTAAACCCATGCTGTCTTGGATCCTGTGCCACTATGGATTCCAGGCGTTGCACTATCCTTTCCTTAAGGAGTGCCTCCATAATCTTGCCCACTACTGAGGTAAGACTGACTGGTCTGTAGTTCCCTGCCTCCTCCCTGCTACCACTCTTGTGGAGCGGGATCACATGAGCCCTTCTCCAGTCTTCTGGGACCTCTCCTGTGCTCAGAGACTCACTAAACAGTTCTGATAATGGCTCTGCTAGTTCCACCCTTAACTCCTTAAGTACCCTGGGATGTATGCCATCAGGTCCCATTGCCTTGTCCACCCTGAGCTTAGCGAGCTCTTGTAGGACCCTTTCTTTTGTGAAGGAAGTAGTGCTCACCTCCCTCCCTCCCCCCTGTGTCCATGGTGCTGAGCTGTGGGCCCTGACCTACCTTCTCTTCAGTAAATACTGAGCAAAAGTATCTATTTAGGATAGATGCTTTTACAGGGTCCTCCTCCTCACGTGACCCCTTTTCTTCTTGAGCTTAGCATACCCTCTGGACTTTCTCCTTTCACTAATGTATCTATAGAAAGTCTTGTCACCTTCTTTACTGTTCATGCTAGTGTTTCCTTAGTTTGGGACTTGCCTCTTACGGCCTTCCCTGCTCCCCTTAGGGCAGTTTGGTATGCCTCCATATCTTCATCCCACTGTTGTTTCCTTATATTTCCTGAAGGCCAGCCTTTTGGCTCTGACCTTTTCTGCTACTGTATTTTGAGAACCAAAGTGGTTTCCTTCTTCTTTTGCACTTCCTTTTCTGTCTAACACAATGGGATGTTGCTTCAAGTATTGCATACTTAATGCTTGCCCACTTTGCCTGTACCCCCTCACCTGTGTTTCTTTTTGCCAGGGCTAGCTTAACTCTGTTGTCCATCTTATCAAAGTCAGCTCCTCTGGAGTCCTATATTTTTGCCTTGGAATGGGATTATTTAGATGTAGTGGCCAAATTGAACCATACCATGTGAAGGTCACTGGCCCCCAGGTGACCTTCTACCTGGAGATCTGTGATCCCTTCCCTGTTAGTCAGTACTGCATCGAGGATAGAAGGCAGAAGGAAGCAGGGAGGGAAGTCAGAATAGCAAAGGCCCAAACTGAGGAAAAGATCGCCAACTCAGTTAAGAAGGGGGATAAAATCTTTTATAGGTACATCAGCAAGCGTAGAAAGACAAAGGGAGGGATAGTGAGGCTGAATAGAATGAACGGTGGGTGGGCAGAGGGGGACAGTGAAAAAGCAGGGATACTGAATGAATATTTCTGCTCAGTAGTCACAAAGAGGAGGGGAAGTGCCTAATCCAATTAACAGAAGCACTCTTGATAGGGGGTCGATCCCAGTCCTTTCACAGAAGAAAGGGTTCTGCAAGAACTCCTAAAACTGAAGGTGGACAAAGCAACGGGTCCTGATGGAATTCATCCCAGAATTCTAAAAGAATTAAGGGAGGAACTAGTGAAACCACTGGCTACTCTTTTAATAAATCATGGGAGGATGGTATGGTACCGAGGACTGGAGGAAGGCGGATGTGATTCCCTTCACAAAAGTGGGACCAAGACAGAGGCAGGAAACTACAGACCTGTCAGTCTGACCTCTGTGGTAGGAAAGTGATGGAGTCACTTCTGGAAAGAATAGTTGAGTACCTAGAGGCCAATGGAGCACAGGACCCAAGGCAGCATGGGTTCTGAGCAGGTGGGTCATGTCAGGCAGAATCTAATAGATTTCTTTGACTGGGTGACCAAAGTAGTAGACCAGGGAGGGGCTGTGGACATGGCCTACCTAGACTTTAGCAAGGCATTTGACACAGTCCCACACAAAGATTAATAGTCAAATTAACCAGCCTGGGAGTAGGTCCCAGGATGGTAGCCTGGGTAAACATTGGCTGCACAACAGGACACAGAAGGTAATGTAAATGAAGTCCACTCTGAAGAAGAGGAGTTACTAGTGGGGTACCAGGAGTTCAGTATTGGGTCCAGTCCTTTTAATGTCTTCATCAGTGACATTGCAGAGGGACTGGAAGGAAAAATATGCCTTTTGCAGATGACACAAAGATCTGCAACAGGTTGATACACAAGGAGGCATGGAAAGGATGAAAAGGACTTGGCAAGGTTGGAGGAATGGTCAGAATATGGCAGCTAGGATTCAATGCAAAGAAGTGCAAAATAATGCACCTGGGAAACAAGAACCCAGGGGAAGAATACACAATGGGTGGGGAGGTAGTAACAACAACAAAAAAGGAAAGGGACCTGGGGGTAATCATATCAGGTGACCTTAAGGTTAGCAATCAATGTGAGAAAGCAGTAGGGAGGGCTGGGGGTATACTGGGATGTATAGGGAGAGGCATCAGCAGCAGAAAACAGGAAGTTGTTATCCCTCTGTACAGACAGTTGGTGAGACCCCATCTGGAGTACTGTGTCCAGTTCTGGAGACCCCATCTCCGCAAGGACATAGACAGGCTAGAGGTAGTCCAGAGGAGGGCAACTAAAATGGTGCAGGGTCTGCAAGAGAAGCCGTATGAGGAGAGACTAAAGGAGCTTAATATGTATACCCTTGAGGAAAGAAGGGAGAGGGGACATGATAGAAACTTTTAAGTACCTCAGTGGAATCAACAAAGTCCAAGAGGGTAGCATCTTTCAGAAAAAGAGACTTACAAGGACAAGGGGACACAATTTAAAGATAGAAGGAGAGCAGTTCAGGGGCAATGTGAGGAAGTATTATTTCACAGAGAGGGTAGTGGATGCATGGAACAGCCTTCCTGAGGAGGTTGTGGGGTCTAAAACTGTGGGAGATTTCAAGAATGCATGGGACAGACATAAGGCAATTCTTGTGGGGGTAGGAAGAAATAGGCTGTTGGTTAACTAGGATCTGAGGCCTATCCTGTAGGTAGGGACATGGGCAGACTAGATGGCCTAGTGGTCCTTATCTGCCATCAAAGTCTATGTTTCTATGTTTCTATGATAGCCCTGTCTCTTGTGGGTTGTTGTATCAGTTGTTTGAGGCCCTCCCCATGCAGGGAATCCACCATGTGTCTAGTTCTGGCAGATGTTCCTGCTGGTATTGACCAATCTGTATCCGGCATGTTGAAGTCTCCCATTATCAGAACTTCCCCTTTAGCTGTCATGTTTTGTATGTCTTCTAACAGTAATGTGTCTGTGTCCTCCCCCTGGTCTGGGGGCCTGTAGACAACCCCAGTTCTTATGGCTGTCCCATTTCCTGTTTCCAGCGTGACCCACAGTTCTTCTGACTGACATGCAGGGCCACTCCACCCCCCCCCCCTTTTTGCACCTCGATCTCTTCTGAACAGTACATAGCTGGGTACTGAAGTCTCTCAAGTGTGCTTACTGGTGAACCACATCTCATTGATTGCTACTCTGTCCAGTTTAGCCTCTGACATTATTGCCTGCAGGTCAGGGATCTTATTTCCCAGGCTGTGAGCATTTGTGTACATGATTTTCCATTGGCCAGATTTCAGTGTGTTAGCTGTTGGGTGAGGTTTGGCATTTCCCCTGTGCGTCGTATGGGGAGACAGACTTTTTTTCTTACCTGGTGATGCAAATGAACTGCAAACATGCTGAATCCCTGTTTGACCACTAGCTAAGTGGGGAGGGGTGTTCTTCCCATTCGAAATAAGAAGCGTGCTCCCTGCTGCTGTCAGACAATGGGTGGCTGAGGTGGCATGTGATGGGGCTGTGTCACCCACCATTATTTAAGTGCAACACTGACTGTACAGTAAGGACCACAGGGATGGGTTGTTGGTGCAGTGGGTGGTATGGGGGGCAGACTACCACCAATGGAGGTTGGCTGGAGCTGTGGTTGTGGCTATGGTTGGGAAACAGGTCTGGGGCTTTGCTATTGGGGTAGGTCTACTTAACACAGGAGTTGCATGTCTGTGTTGGGGGAGGGGTTGTGATACACTGCGGTGTGAGGCTTTCATAGGGACAGGGATCCAGTCATTTGGGGGAGGAACCACTGTACACAAGGGAATTATTACAGCACTATGGAAATGGGGAAGGGACCACTGGTTGATGGAATTATTGAAACAGTATAGGAACAGGTGTCAGTTGGTGGGGACACTGGGCAACAGTGAAATCTTATATTTTTAATATTAGGTGGTGATAGGCAAGGGTGGCACTAGGTGCCAGGTAAATCTTATTTATATAATATCAGGTGGTGATCATCGGGGGGCGCTGGAGTCCGAGGAAATTGTATTTTTTTAATATCGGGTGATGATCGGCTGGGGGTGGTACGCCACTACCATCAGGGTAGCTTCATTTTGTACATTGGGTCTAATGTACATGGAGATGGATTGAGGGAAAAACTGAATGCTAGGGATTTTCCTTTTTTTAATGGGACTGGGATCAGAGGAAGGGGCACCACTTGCCACCAGGGAGTACTGTGTTGGGGTGGGTCACTAAAGCAATACCTCTGGCAACCACTATGGTTGTGCCACAATAAGACTTGAACAAGGTGCTGCATCAGCATGTGGTCTAAAAGCAAAACAAAATGGTTATATTAAATGCACGCTGAAAGAAAATAGAGTTAAAAATCTATGTTTCGACCTTAGGTCATCTTCAGGAAATATCTAAAATAGAAAAAAACAAAGTTAGTGTAGAGGGGAGGTAAAATGAGGGATATATATTATATATATATATATATATATCTATATATATATATAGAAGAAAGGTGCGGCTCAGGGAAAAGAAGTGATAAATGGTAAGATTAAGAGAGAATCTGTGAAACAAAAAGGTGATGATGGGAAAGATAAAGCATAATAGCAGTGAAAGAGCTAGGGAAGTTCCCAGGTGGGGACTAATTAACAGGGCCTAGTAAGAATGCTGAAAGGTGACAAATGTGTGGGAAGGAGACAGAAATGGAGACTTGTGACGAAAATGAAAAAAGAAATTACATGAGTACAAAAACAAATAGAGTTTAGGGAAAAAAAGGGGTGGCTGAAATATGTTAGTGGAAAATAAGTCTATCATTTAAACCAGAGGGCTGCTGGGAGCCAAGGTGGATGATCAGCTTGGCTTCCATGTTTTTTCTATGGTCAGGATACCAGAAGCCCTGCTGAAGAACACAAACAGAAAGGTCATTGACACTGTGGTCCCTGGAGATAAAGTGGGATACAATGGGTTTAGCAGTTTCACCATTCCTGACTGCTCTGTAATGTTCCCTGAAACGGTCAGCAAGGCGCCTACCAGTCTATCCTATGTAAATAGCTGTACACTTCCTGCAAAGAATACAATACACCACATTAGTGGAGGTGCATGAGAACTCCTTGGTGATGTGAAAAACACCTGTAGGCCCCCGAATTTCAGTCACACTGGAAATACATTTACAGGAGTAGCAGCGAGTCCTGTTGCAAGGTTTGGTACCTGGGAGGGAGGAACTGTTAGGAGTAGGTAGGCTGCTTTTAACCAGGAGATTCCGCAGGTTAGGTGGCCGGTGGTAGGAGGCAATAGGTGGTTCTGTAAAGGAAGCACCAATGTTAGGGTCAGTTTGCAAAATGGGAAAGTTACTGGTGATGATCCTGTGAAGAGAAGGTGTGCTCTGATGGAAAGGAAGCACTAGTGGAATTCGCTGTTGTTCTTGTGTGACAGTATCCTTCCTGTGGGGGTCAAAGTTACGGGCATGTTACTGACCCGGGAGAGTGCTCTGTCTACTGTGCTTTAAGGGTATCCCTTGTTGATAAAAAAAAAACAAAAAACTATGCATTATTTGGATCTGCTCAGCAATGTCATCCTCTTCTCTGCATAACCTGCGAAGTCTAAGAAACTGTGAATAAGGCAGGCCATTCTTGACATGTTTAGGATGGAAGGAGCCGTGGAGGAGGAAACTGTGAGAGTCAGTGGGTTTGTAAGAAACTGATGTCTTCAGACCAGTGTTCTGTACTGACAGCTGGATATTCAGAAAAGGCAGTGTAGAGGAGGAGGAGGATACTTCAACAGTGTATTGAAGGGAATGATGGGCTGTGGTAAAGTTGTCAAGGAAGACTTGGAGAGTCTCTCTGGAGCAGAAGGTGGCCCCCACACAGTCATCAATGTAGCGTTTGTAGAGTTCAGGCACAGTTCCTGTGAATGAGAGAAAAAAAACGTTCCTCCACCCAACCCACAAACAGATTAGCAAAGCTGGGACCCATCTTGGTACACATGGCAACTCCACTGACCTGCTGAAAAAACTGTTATTGAAAGAAAAAGCATTGAGTGTAAGAACCAGTTCTGCCAGACGAGTTAGTGTGTGTGTAGGTGGCTGCTGGACTTCCCTCTTATTCAAGAAATGCTGCAAAGCTGTCAGACCATCATCATGGGGGATCACTTTGTAAAGAGATTTGATGTCCATGGTGAAGATGAGCTGATGAGAGTCACTGAATCTGAACCTGTCAGATAACTGGAGAGCATGGTTAGTGTCTTTAACATAGGAGGGCAGGGACTCAACAAGGGGTCTCATGAGGCTGTGCAAAAATGCAGAGATGTGGGATGTGGGGCAGGAGAAGGCAGACACTGTGGCACAACCCAGGTTATCTGTTTTGTGGATTTTGGGAAGGAGATAAAACCTGGATGTCTGGGGATGCTGAACAATGAGCCGTCCCTTAGCAGAAGCAGGGAGCTCTTTGTTTTCAATAGCAGAGGTGATGGTGGTGGTGACCTCAGTCTGATAGTCAGCAGTGGGGTTCTGTGGAAGAGAAGAATAAAACCTGGTGTCAGAGAGTTGCTGTGTGGCTTCAGTGATGTATAGTTCCTTTTGCCAGACCACAACAGTACCTCCCTTATCAGCTGGTTTGAATACAATGTCATTCCTACATTGCAGTGATCTGAGGGCTGCAAGCTCACCAGGTGTCAGGTTGGAATGGTTGTGCCTGCAATGAAGATTGAAGTTAGTGGTGTTTTCTGTGCATTGGTTAACAAAATAGTCAACAGCAGCAAAACGTCCTGGAGGGGGTGTCCATGCATTTTGCTGGGGACTGATATTGTTGATTGTTCTGATGATACTGTCATCATCTGTGGGAAGAGGAGTCTCATTAGAAAAATGAACTGTAAGGCGTACTCTACAATAGAAACACTGCAGATCAACTTGAACCTGGGGTGCATCAAGATATCTGGGTGTGGGCACAAAAGAGAGACCTTTGCTAAGGAGTGATTGCCCATCTTGTGTCAGGGGAAGGTCTGGAGGAATACAAAATACCAAATTGTTAGGTTGTGTCTGACTCGAGGGCTCATGTTGGTTGTTAATCTGCTGGGTGAGAGACTGGAGTTTTGCAGATTTGGTATCCTTGAGGAACTGAAAGAGAGTGGAGTTAAGGTTTTGGATGCAGTGCTTAATACAATGAAGGTTATGCGGAGCCGTTCACTGCAGGAAATCCATTTGCCTTTGAATTGAGACTTGTGTTAGAAACATAGAAATTGTTTGCAGAAAAGGACCACTAGGACCATCCAGTCAGCTGTTAAGCCCTGTACTTATTTGTAGCTTCTGACCCTATCTGGTCAGTGGCTTTTCAACACTCCACACCTGAAGGTTCCCCTCTGCCTGTCCCGGGAATGTTTAAAACCCATCACCATGCTCGCTTCTACTGCATCTTGTGGCAACCAGTTCCATGCATCCACCATCCTGTATGTGAAGAAACATTTTCTCACATTTCCTCTTAACCTTCCCCCTTCCAATTTCATATTATGTCCCATCATTCTTGAACTCCTTCTACATTGGAAGACGTCTCACCACTGCATCTTGTTTATGCACTTGAGGTACTTGAATGTTTTTATCATGTCCCCCCCATCTCTCCTCCAGTGAGTACATACTGAGGTCCTTTAATATATCCTCATATGACCTGTGGTGCAAACTTTGCACCATCTTGCTCACCCTTCTCTGGACTGCCTCCACCTTTATGTCCTTGCACAGGTGTGGCCTCCAGAACTACACACAGTACTCTAGGTGAGGCCTCACTAGTGTTTTACACAATGGCATCAGCACATCTGGCCTTCTGCTAGTGATACCTCTGCCTATGCATCCCAGCATGCCACTGGCCCTCCCAGCAGCCTTTGTGCTCTGCTTTGACACCTTTATGTCATCTGAAATGATAGCCCCCAGGTCCCTTTCTTCCTTGGAGATTGCTAGCACCCCCACATCCAGTAGATCTCCCAAGGGTTCCCTCTCCCCAGGTGCATTATTTTGCACTTCTTTGCATTGAACCTCAGTTGCCACACCTCGGGCCATTTTTCCAACTCACCTCAGTCCCTCCTCATTCTCTCCACCCCTCCTGGTGTATCCACCCTATTGCAGATATTGGTGCCATCTGCAGACAGGCATACCTTTCCCCTCTAGCCCTTACACAGTATGACTAAGGAAGACATTGAACAGAACTGGGTACAGGACTGGTTCTTGAGGTATCCCGTTAGTCACTACACTCTCCCCAAATTGGATCCCATCCACCACCACCCTCTGCTTCCTGTCCATTATCCAGCTTCTAACCCAGTTTACCACCTTGTGCCCCATGCCCAGACTATTCATTTTGTTCACCAACCTTTTATGTGGGATGGTGTCAAAGGCCTTACTGAAATCGAGGTAGGCGACGCCCCCCCCATTTACTTCCATTGTCACCCAATCAAACAAATCCATAAGATTCATTTGACATGACCTTCCTGCTGTGAATCCATGTTGCATTCAGGGATCCTGGACACTGTCATGGGTTCAGACACAACTAGAAGCATAAATAATCCTGTGTTGACTTAAGTCACATAACCTACCAGTGTTTCAGTCACTTATGCATGCTGCAGTTTAGAAACAGGACTCCATAAATGACATGTTGCCTATCATGTTGATTATGCTGCCTAAACTGTAAAACACAAAAGTAAAGAAAGACAGGCACACACTCTGAGAAAATAAATCTTTATTAAAATACATCAGACTGAATCAGTCATATCTCACTGCTCTCCTTCCGAACTTATTTTTTTTTTCTTTTTTTTTTATTCTTACACATCCCATTGTGGAAATGTATTAGTAGCCCATGAAATGTAAGCCATGAGACTCACATTTCCAAAGGAAATGTACCATTTTGCCCATTATTTCTAGCCTTGTAGGGGCACCAGAACTGCACACAGTATTCCAAGTGTGGTCTCACCAATGACCTGTGTAATGGCAGGATGATTTCCTCCCTTCTGGAGGTGATTCTTCTGGCTATGATTCCCGGCATTTATTTGGCTCTTGCTGCTGCCCCATGGCACTGCACCAAATGTTTCATCTCCCTTGTGACTAACACCCTTAGGTCCTTTTCCTCCTCAGAAATGAATAACTGCTCCCACAGCCAGTAGCTAGTTTGATGGTTCTGGCTCCTAGGTCCATGACCTTCCATTTATCAGTGTTAAAACCATACTGCCATACACTTGAGCAGTGATTGTGTTTTGACAGGTCCTACCTGAGTTCTTACCACCCTTCTTCACTGTCCACCATCGCACAGATCTTTGTGTCATCTGCAAACAGGCCGGTCTTAGTCTTGATCCCTTCTGTTATGTCAGCCTGGCTCATGTGAATGCACCCCTCAGTGCATATTGGTTCATGTGTCCAGTGATTTCCACAGCTCAGTTACCCTATTTCAGTGTCACTGTATTCATGTTACTGCCTATATTTATTTTGACTCAGGTTTCAAGATGACTTCCGGCGTAGCTCCCTTGATTTATAGGTATTCATGTATTTAGTTATTCAAAGTTTTATAAATTAAAGGATATGTTGTAAATGTTATAGGTTTGCACATATATATGTGCATATATCTGTCTGGAACCCTAGCATTACTTCTCTGTGTCGCTACACTTGCATCCTTACTGTAGCCTGTAAAGAATAACTCATTATTTTATAGCATATGCTCTACTTTACCAGGCTGGCTGGTAGCTAGAGTTGTTTGTTCGTTATTTCCTTTTTCCTTTGTATGTAATGTTTTCCCTTTTCCAGTATCGCACATGGAAACAAGCCATGGCCTAGTGTGCCTTTCTGTATGTATTAACTACATGTTGTTTTTAGACTAGTTTCATGCCTTCAGAAGTAATGAAAGCTTGACTTCACAAATGTGTGTTTATAATTTATGTCTCCACAGATTTGTCAGTAACAGTATGAGTCTGATAACTTTTCTGTCCGTTTCACCAGCCTGCTTCTGAACCTCTTTAATTGTATTCAAGTGAGTGCTGAAGAAAGTGGATCACATTGTGAGGCTACCCCTTTCTGCTGATTTTTGAAACAGTACAAATACAGTACTTACAAACTTTTACTCTCTGCAGTCAGCTTTGTTATTCATTTACAGAACAGAGCGTAAAATACATTGCATTTTACGGGCATGCAAGTAGCTCAATTTAGGTGAGGTTTACAGGCTTGAAACATTATTAAATACAAGCGCAGAGATTCAGAACAGTTTGCTTAAAAAAAAGCAGGAGGATATTACATACCAACATGTGAATTTGCAAGCAGAAACAGGCCATATTGGTTTAGCAAGCCTGCTTGAGTGTGCAGCTCTAATTAGTTCCCTGGAGCTGCCCACCACCCTCCCCTTCTCTTCCTGGAGTAAACTGTCCCTCCCCTAGTACCCTCCACCTTCCACATACCAGGAACATCTACCCTAATTTTCTTCTTCACCCTATCCCCCACACACACACACACACAAACTAGCCACTGTATCTACCGTAACCATCCCCTTCTCTTCAGTTGGGCATCTCAGCTTAACCGAATGAGGAACCTCAATGCTAGGTTCAAGTTAAAACAATTGCTTTTATTAAGCCTTAAATTTTAAAAAACAAGCAGCACTTTTACAAAGCGTCAGAGTGACGTGAAACGTTGGTCACGTGACACATACGTGCCATGGGAGGGAAGGAGGGGTGTTGCTTGTTTTTAAACAGTTTATACAATTTGGAGGTATACCTGCCCAGTCCCAGATTTTTACCATTTTCCAGTTTCATAATGACCAAATCTAGCTCCTCCTGAGTTATCTGGGACAAATATTGCTGGACTTGTTCCTGAGAAGGTTTTCTTAGTCATGGGGGAATAATTTTGTTATGGAGTGTTCTGCTGGGTCTGTCTCTGGAGTGTATAAGTCAGCATGGTATCCAGAATTTTGATGGGGTCTGTTGCAATATTGTTAAAGGGAGTTTCTCTGATATGAGTAATCATACTGTATATTGTATAACCTGTTTCTGCAGTTGAAAGACAAGGACCTTGGACACCTTGGAACCTCCTTCATAATATGTTTGTTCCAGGAATCTGAGGGGTGCTTGGATTTTGGATTGTAGTATCACCTGAATTTCTCTCTCTCTAATTTTGTCACTTGAGGACCCTGTGTAGGATATCCTTAAGCATGTAAACTTTGCACTATAGCCAACTGCTGTTGTAAAGTAGTTTTTCTTCGTCCCTCAATTTTCTAAGCCTAGAGCCATAGCTAATTAAGTCCCATTTGAGAACCATTTTAACAGTGTCCTGGAATGTTCCAAGATCTTGGGGGAAGCATTATACTCCAGAATTTGGGTAATCTTGTCAGGAGAAGATGGAAGGTTTGATACCTTTTATTGGACCAAAAGTGTCTTGTACAAAGATAGAATTATACACAAGCTTTTGGGGCCACACAGGTCCCTTCTTCAGGTGAATAGCAAAACTGAGCAACAAGCAGTATTTATATCCACTGTGGAGCAATTACAAATCACGAAGTGAAGTAGGAAGGTGATAAAGTGGACTAGAGGTGAAAGTCTAAGATGCAAAAAATAATAAAAACATGAGAAGAAATGGGGAGGGGGGCATAGTAGGAGCAGGTCAGTAGGAAATCAAAGGAAGCTAAAGGGAATACAAAAGCATGCAGATAGGATCTGAGATCAGAGGCTGGCTGAAAGAGTAGAATGGGACAGGAGATGCCTAATAGATGCAAGGAACTCAAGAAATTAGTAGAAACAAAAGAACAAAGGCCTAGATAAACAGAGGTGTGAAAACAAGAGGGAATAGGTGGGGCTAAGCTCAGGAGTTAATAGGAGAGGCAGGGAGGATGTGAGGTATAGGTAAAAAAACAGAACAGGCAGAACTCAGAGGAAAAAATATAGTAGTCAAAGATACAGAACCAAAGTGTGATGAATAAAGACATGATGTAGTGCACAATAAAAAACAAATTACAGTTTACCATAATGGGTCATGAAACCGATGTCCCAATTCAGTCCAGAAATGTTAGATTTAAATTGTTTTATATACTTCAATTCCCATTTCCTTCTGTCCTGAGTGTTTCTGAAGTTGCCTCTTAGTATCAAGACAGATAAATCCAGGAGAGAGTGATCTGTTTGTGAAAAATGTAATCTTGTCACAAATTAATATGCAATAGTAACATAGAAGCATAGATAATGACAGCAGAAAAAGATCAACAGTCCATCGAGTCTGCCCGAGTTCCCTATGTAGCCCTGGGACCTACTGTCCCTCCAGGGTCCTAGCCCTCCCGATCTTTCCCCCATTCTCCTCACAGCTTCTGCTGCCCTGAGCTCCTACTATACCTTTCATTCTGTCCCAATTGTGCTTGAAACCACCAACAGTTTTAGCACACAACACTTCATCTGAAAGACTGTTCCACAGCTCTACCACTCGTTCTGTAAAATAATACGTCATTGTGTCCCTTTTGAACCTCCCTCCTGTAAGTTGATACTCATGTCCATGTGACCACAAGCTAGTATTCAAGCTAAATATTTCCTCACAGTTCACCTTGTTAATTCCTTTTAGGACATGAAGGTCTTTATCATATCTGACAAACAAATAGGATCCAGTTGCACCCCCCCATGGTAAATCTGAGAAGTAAAACAGCTAAACTGCCTGGATTGGCCATTTTCTTACTTTTAACTTCATGGAAAAGGGGTTCTCTTAGTTTTCAGATTGGAATTCCATTGTGAGCAACATAGAAACATAGAAACATAGACTCTGACGGCAGATAAGGACCCCTTGGCCCACCCAGTCTGCCCATTTCCCTACCTACTGGATAAGCTGCAGATTCTAGTTAACCAACAGCCTACTTCCTGCAACCCCCAACTATAATTGCCTTGTGTCTGTCCCATGCATGTTTGAATTCCCCCACTGTTTTAAACCCAACGACCTCCTCAGGAAGGCTGTTCCATGTATCCACCGCTCTCTCTGTGAAAAAAAATTTTCCTCACATTATCCCTGAGCCGCCCCCCCATCTTTAAATTGTGCCCCCTTGTTCTTACACATCTCTTTTTCTGAAAGATGCTACCCTCCTGGACTTTGTTGATTCCCTTGGGCAAGCCAAACCACCAAACGCCAAGGTGGAACCTCATGGTTTCATCCTCTCTAGCCTTCTCTGAGGTCCTCCCCATGTGGAGCAAAGGTGATAGCTCACAAAGGATAAGGAAAAAAGAAATCAAAGAATTCAACAGATGGCTCCGGAATTGGTGTCAGGCAAAGGGCTACCATTTAATCAGAGCATAGGAGACTTTAGGGGAAAGAAATTCTTCAGGTACGATGGTCTGCATCTGACAAGAGAGGTAGTATGGGCCCTAGGATAGAAGTTTGATGTCACCATTGGGCAGTTAAACTGGGAGGGGGGAACTGGAGGTAGAGGACCCCAAAGAAGAGGGGAACCTGGCCATCACTTCCCCAACAGTGGGTATGACCCATGAAAGCAGAAAATGGCAAATAGCAATAGAAAGACTAGACATAGCACCCAATCTGATGATGATAGCATAAAGGAGCAGGAGAGATCACACAAGGGCAAAGGGGGGAACACTAAGAAGATTGGAAGCAAAACTTGGAGAGGCATGTATACTACCGCCCATTGCCTTGTGAACAAAATCCCAGACTTGATAATTGAAATGGCTGAGGCGGAGCTGGATTTTGTGGCTGGCTATCACCGAGACATGGTACTGGGAGGGCCATTCCTGGGATGTAGAGGTACCAGGATATAACCTATACCAGAGAGACAGGAGTGGAAAACCGGGGGGCGGTGTTGCAATGTACATTAAGGAAGGAATTAAGGCAACAGAGATATAGGGGGTCAGGTAGGGGCAGAGGTTCTGTGGATAACACTGGAGTCAGGTAGGGGGATGGTAATCTGGACAGTGGTGGTCTACAGACCTCCAGGAAAGGGGGAGGAGATGGATAAGGAACTACTGGAATCCATATACAAAATGATGGAAAGAGGGAACGTACTAGTTATGTGGGACTTCAATATGTCCGACATCAACTGGAAAACATATGCCGCACCCACAGCAAGGAGCAGGGCCATCCTGGAAGCTCTGTAAGGGGCAGGACTCAGGCAGCTAGTGACAAAGCCCAGCAGGGAGGGAGCTATTCTAGACCTGGTGTTCACCAATGGAGACAGTGATACAGATGAGCAGGTAGGCATCCATCTGGAGTCCAGTGATCACTGCACGTTGCGTCTTTCCATGGAAAAAGAGGATGAGACCTGCCACACAAGGGTAAAAGTCATGGATTTTCACAAACATGGGAAATGTCTAATGGGAACATTACAAGGAAGGGAGGGAGGGGTAACGGTGGACAAGAAGGTGCAATAGAAGAAGCTACTAAGATGTGTATCAGGAAGGTAAGGAAGAAACTGCTATGGTTCACCAATGAGGTAGCTAGGACAGTGAATGAAAAGAGGAAGGCACTCAGAAATACAAAGAAACACAGGGGGGAGAAGAAGACATGGAATCATACATGGAATAACTGAAGGAAGCTGGAAAGGCAGTTAGAAGGGCCAAAGCAAGTAGGGAGGAAAGGATAGCCCAGATGATAAAAAAAGGGGACATGATCTTTTTTAGATACATCAGTGAAAAAAGAAAGACTGGAGGAGGGATAGTGAGGTTTAACGGGAAGGAGGAGGACTTGCTGAAGAAAATAGGGGAAAAGGCAGAAATCCTGAAGAAATATTTCTGCTCTGTATTTACAAAGGAAGGAGAGGACAGGAGTCCGCCATTGAGACAGAAAAGTGTGCAGGGACAGGGAGTAAATATCAGCCCATTTGCAAAAGAGAGAGTTATAAAAGAGTTAGAAAGGCTAAAAATAGATGAGGCAATGGGACCAGATGGAATTCACCTCAGATTACTAAAACAGTTCAGAAATGAAATGGCAGTGTCTCTGGTAGAATTATTCAAAAAATCATTGGAGATGGGTGGTCCAACAGGACTGGAGAAGAGCATACGTTGTCCCTATCCACAAGAGTGGGAGTAGGTGGGAAATTATTGGCCAGTCAGCCTAACCTCCATGGTGGGGAAAGTGATGGAGGCATTACTAAAGGAAAGAATTGTGGCATTCCTGGAATCCAGTGGACAGCAGGACCCTAAACAGCATGGTTTCACAGCAGGTCGGTTCTGCCAGACAAACCTGACAGAATTTGGAGGCAGTATAGCACAGTGGTTTAGGGCTCTGAGCTGCAAATCTGGAGACCTGGGTTTGAATCCCACAACCCCCACTTGCATACTGTGTGACCCTGAGCAAGTCACTTAACTTCCCTGTGCTCCCAGGTTGCACCTGTAAACAAGCTTTCAGCTTAGTGTGTCTCACCTGGTTAAACAATTGGAAAAAAAAAAGAATTCTTTGATTGGGTAACCAGAGTAGTGGACTGGGTGGGTGGTAGATGTGGCCAATCTGGACTTTATTAAGCCCTTTGACTCAGTTCCACATAGGCGGCTAATTAACAAGTTGAGCAAGCTGGGAGTGGGGCACAGGATAGTGAACTGGGTCAGAAATTGGCTAAGTGGGAGGACACAGAGGGTGGTTATGAATGGAGCTCAATCCAAGGAGAGGGAAGTGACAAGCAGAGTGCCCCAGGGATCAGTGCTGGGGCTGGTCCTCTTTAATGTCTTCATATGTTACATTGCAAAGGGGCTAGAGGGGAAAGTGTGTCTATTTGCAGATTACACAAAGATCTACAATAGAGTAGATACACCAGAGGGGGGTGGAAAGGATGAGAAAAGACCTGGGTAAGCTAGAAGAATGGTCAAGGGAGTGGCAGCTGAAATTTAATGCTAAAAAATGCAAAGTTATGCACTTAGGGTGCAGGAATTCAGGAGAAAAGTACTTAGTGGGAGGTCAATTGCTCACAACCACCACACAGGAAAGGGATGGGGGGTGATTATAACAGATGACCTAAAGTTGGCCAGACAGTGTGAAAAATCTATAAGGAAGGCCAGTGGTATGTTGGGGTGCATAGGGAGGGGTATCTCCAGTAGAAAACAGGAAGAGATGATGCCACTTTACAGATCACTGGTTAGGCCTCATCTGGAATACTGTGTACAGTTCTGGAGGCCACACCTCAGAAAGGACATAGACACAGTGGAGGCAGTCCAAAGGAGGGCTGCAAAGATGGTGCAGGGGCTGCACCAAAAGACATATGAGGAACAGCTAGCAGACCCTGACATGTGCTAGCTGGAGAAGAGAAGGTAAAGGGGGGATATGATAGAGACTTTGAAATACCTCAAGGATTTTAATAGGGCCCGGGGGGGGGCCTCTTTCAGAAAAAAGAATGCTCAAAAACAAGGGGTCATGATATGGGGCTGGAGGGAGGTAGAATCAGGAGAATGTGAGAAAGTACTTCTTCACTGATAGGGTGGTGGATGTCTGGAACAGCCTCCCCAAGGAAGTGGTAGGGGTGCAAACAGTGAAGGCATTCAAAAATGTGTGGGATAGGCATACGGGAACCCTAGCAACAGCACAGAAAGGGAAGTCAGGGTACACAGGGGGGGATAGAGAATAGGAAATATGGGCAGACTAGATGGGCCTGACGGTCCTCATCTGCCGTCAAATTCTAAGTATCTGTGTATGTAAATACCTGCAGTGGCTACTCCTAAATGGAGTGCATTGCCTAAACTTCTTCCTTTAAAGTAAAGTGCTTCCACTCCGGTAATTTCACAGGTGATCAAAGGGAGCATGCTAAAAGGAATACTACAAGCTCCCAATCTCATAACATATTCCAGAACTTGCCTGCTCTAACCTTTGAATTGCTCACAAAATTCAGTTCACATTTCTGCTCAGAGGTGCTACTGGTTTGTGGCATGTAACAAACAAACAGGATCGAATTGAATAAGACATTAATTTGCTCCTTTGTTCCCAAAATCCATCTACCTCTTGGGATTAAGTCTGGTCTAGACTGGGAAATAATCAGAAACCATGGGGGCCAACAGTTCATCAATTCTGGAACTCTGTTCTGGAGCTTGGCAGGTAGGGATTCCATTTTATAAATGTCGTAGATGGTGTTTTCCCAAGACTGAATGCTAGGAGGTTCAGGTAGAAGCCATAGGCGGGTAATACATTTCTTAGCTGCACCTAGGATGATGTTAAGGAGATGGGTGTGCGACTTTCTTCTGCTATATTGTTTCAGGAAGTGTAGGAGAAGGGCCATCTCAGGGGTAAGGGTACCAAAATCCGGAAACAGTTCTCCTAGTTTATGATTTATCACCGACCAGAATGGGTTTAGGACTGGACAGAACCAAAATATGTAGGAGTGTTTCGCCACCTCACAACCGCATGACCTCCAACAAGATGAGTCCTTAGATTGTAAGTATTTGGCTGTCTGTTGTGGGGTTAGGAAGTATCTAGTGGTTACCTTCCAGGAGAATTCTCTCCAGGAGTAGGAATTTGAGGTTTTATGCTGGTGTCTCCATATATGTAGCCAGTCCAATGGGGTGAAGGACGTGGCCAGTTCTGCCTCCCGATGAAACTGGACCAAATCTACATGCTGGGAGATGCCTCCCTGCAGTGCTCTATAGATTTGAGAGATCAGATGACTTTGATCCCCTGTCGCTATGATCTGGAATAGAAGATCACACACTGGCGGGATCTGCTGGGATGAAACGTTCAGGCCCAGCTTCTTATCTAGGAAATATCTTATTTGGAAATGTCAGAAAAAGTCCTGCCAGGGAAGGGAATACTCTCCTTGTAATTGTTCAAAAGTTTTAAGTATTCCCTTGTCATAGAATTTATCAGGTAAGGAGAGAAATCTCATCCAGTTTCTCAACTGGCCCTTCGTGAAGGTATTGCACTGGACCTGGGGGAGCACTGTATTCAGTTGGCAAATTGAAAAGAGGTCAAAGGAGATAGCAGAGAGGGCAAATTCTATTGTTGTCCAAGTTGACAAATGGAGTGTAGGTAGGAGCCAGGTCAGCATGTGGGACAGTAGGAAAGCTACCCAGTATTTATAAAAATCTGGGAGAGCCAATCTGCCTCTGTCCTTGGGGAGTCACAATTTGTCTATGGCTATCCAGGGTCTCTTTCCTGACCAAATATATTCCCTGATGGATTTGTCCCATTGATTCAAATCTTGGTGGGTGGGGGGGGGGATGAGGATGTTCTGCATGAGATATAATAGTTTAGGTGGAATATTCATTTGAATGCTCTGAACTCGGGAGATGAGAGATAATGGCAAGGGTAGCCATCTATTAAGATCCTGCTGTATTTCGATGAAGAGGGATTTATAGTTTAAAGAGTATATATCTTCAAGTTTGGGAGGGATCTTGACACCGAGATATGATATAAAGGGTTTATGCCACTTATAATTATATTGTCCCAAGATATTCTGTGACAGATTTCCCTGCACGATCAGGCCCTCTGATTTCCCTTGATTAATAGTATAACCTGATACTGTTTCGACCTCTTTGAGTAATTAGTGAGCATTTCCAGGGATTCCTCTGGTTTAGTGATGTATAAAAGTAAATCATCTGCATAATATGCCAATTTGTGTTCTGCGTTCTGTATTGTATATCTGTGTAACTGGGTTAATTGTCACAGTAATTCTGCTATGGGCTCTACAAACAGGGCAAATAGGTAAGGGGATGGGGCATCCCTGTCTGGTGCCTAGGTATATTCTAAATCTTTCTGACTGTGTTCCATTTACCTTCACCACCGCTTCTGGGGCCCTTGTAAATGCCCCTGATAATATTTAAAAAGGGTTGAGGGAAGGCAAACTTTGACAGTGTGGCCTACAAAGAGGGCCAGGACACCATATTGAAGGCTTTTTGAGCATCAAGGCCCAGTATAAGGAGAGGGGAATTTGTAATCTTAGCGTGATTTATCAAATAGAGGGTCCGTTTAATGTTATCTGTAGTCTTGCAGGATTTTATAAAACCAGATTGATCTGGATGTATTATAGTAGGGAGAATATCATCCAATCTATGGGCAAGGATGCTAGTGTAAATTTTATAATCATGATTTAATACCGAAATAGGTTGGTATGAATCACATAGGTGGGGCAGTTTTTGAGGTTTTAAAATAACTGATACTGCTGCCTGTCTCCAGGAATCTGGGCATTCTGCTGTTTTTTGGCAATTTTGTAAAGCCTCCAAGAGAGGTTCTGAGATTAAATGACAGGCATATTTATAAAATTCTGGGTCAAAGCCATCCGACGAGGGGCTTTTCCCATTCTTTAATTTTTGGATGGTCAGCATCAGTTCTGTTGATGTGATAGGGGTGGTGAGAAAGTTCTGGTGAGTGGGAGATAGGGTGGGGAGCTGGATCTGGGAAAGGAAGTCGGGTATTATTTTAGGGTCTAATTCGCCCGGATGGGGAGAGTATAGGGATTGATAATATTTTTTAAAGGCAGCCAAAATATGTTGAGTGGAGTAATATATTTGACCTGTTTGAGAGTCTTTTATTTTGGGGATAGTATTTGATTGTATCTGCCTATGGAGGCGGTAAGCCAAGATCTTGGAGGTTTGTGCACCACCCTCATAGTAGCATTGTTTGAGCCAAACCAAGGCTTGTTCGGTCTTAGCCATTAGAAGCTTCTGTATGGCCAGTTGTGTTTGTTTCATCAATGTGACCACCTCTTTCTCAAGCCTATTTCTAAAAGGATTCCTGTCACTAAAAATAAATTCCTTTTCAAAGTGACTCATATAAATATTGGCATAGGAGGGTGCCATACTGGACCCCATTGCTGTACCTTAAACTTGTATATAGTATGTTTTCTCAAATTTAAAATAGTTTTGTGTTAAGACAATCTCAGCTCATTTAATTAGTAAGTTATTTGATGGTTTTTCTTCTATTCTTACCTCATCAAGAAACATCGGTAATACATTGCATCCTTGTCTATGGGGTATGGATGTATATAAATCCTTCAGATCCCGTGTAACCAGTATACACCTCTGAATACCTATATCTGTTTCATGAAGCTGTTCTAACTGTACTATAATATCTGTTGAGTCTCTTATGTATGATGTAGTTTGTTCAACAAACAGTCTAATGTGGTGATCTATGTAAATAGATAAACAGAGGAACAAAGGATATTAAGTAACTTTAAAACAGAAAGTGAGTTTGGGGGAGCCACATCTACACATTCAATTACTAACCCATTTGAATATTTAAAAAAAAATAATAATTAGAATGGCATGCCCTAACAATTACCCAATATCTCAAACAAAAATGCATACCCAGGGGTCTCCGCATTTTTGTTGAGGAAAACTTGGGTTATGTAGACCCTGATCTGGATTTGTTTTTGGTGACAGAAATCCTTTTAGAAATAGGCTTGGCATATGGAAGTGCTTTATAGATGACATCATTACTATTTGGATCAGAACAAGCGAAGAACTGAGTGAATTTAACGAATATTTAAATAAATGCACGGATCATTTAGTTTTCATTATGAACGTCAGTGGGACTGAAATCTCTTATTTAGATCTATGCATTTATAAAGATGAAGACAGATTGGCAGCTAAGTTGTTTTGCAAAGAAACTGATAAGAATGCAGTTTTACATGCCAGGAGTTTTCACCCAAGGGGACTAATTGAATCTATACCATATGGACAGATTCTTAGAGCTAAACGAAATTGCACTGACCCAGAAGAATTTAATAAGGCAAAAACACAAATGATTGATAGATTTCAACAAAGGTGCTATAGGCATGAGACACAACAAGGAGCAAGTGTCAAAGCGGAGATGAGGGACAAAGACTTCTGACATCACATGGTGGTGAGAAGAGGATAAAGGGTGATATAATTGTACTATCTACAGTACATAATGACATCTTTTCCAACGCCAGAAAAATTGTGAACAAACATTGGAAGGTTCTTTAGGTAACCCCTGTTACACAACAAATCTTCCAACAACTTCCCCTTGTTGTACCTAAAAGAAATAAAACTTTGGGTAACAGATTAGTCAAGACAGAACACAAGATACCGGATAGTGGCCCACAATTTTTCTTAAATCTAACAGAAACAAAAGGAAACTATCCATGTAGCCACTGCATTAACTGTAATAATACGTACAGAATTAAGAAAATTTGGAACACAGCTAGAGATGAGGAAGTTGTTATTAATCAAGTTATTAATTGTTCTATGGTTGGGGTTATATATTTACAGTACTTAAATGTCCTTGCGACAAAATATGTATAGGAAAAACAGAAAGAATGCTAAAAGTATGTATCAGTGAACACAAATCAGATATTAGAAGACAGGAATTAACGTCCCCTGTAGCTAGGCATTTTGTCGAACAAGGACATCAGTTACCTCAATTAAGATTCTTTGGAACAGAGAAAGTCATACCGTACAGTAGGGGAGGGGATTACAAAGTGAACATCCTTATAAGAGAAGCTATTTTATAGACAGGTTTGATGCTGTAAATCCCAGGTTTGGGCTAAATGATGGCATAGATTGGCAACCAATGTTGTAGAGGTAATATTTACTACAAATTCATACAAGGACAATATAAAGTAATAAGGGACTAGGAGTGAATAAGCAAAGAAGACTAAAAAACAGATACAGCAGAAAAATAAATATATTGAACGAAACATAGAAAAAGATTTTAATATTTGACCTTTTTGACCTCCCAGTGTGAGATTGTTACCACTGGATGTGATTATCTGCTTTATGTAACCTCTAATATAAAAGAGACACATTATTTTTTGCCCTTGTATATGCTAAAATTGGAACACATAATAATAGAAAAGAGATATATTATTTTTTGCCCTTGTATATGCCAAAATTGGAACACATCATAATAAAATTGGAGGAGTTTAAACTTAATTTTAGATTCTCTCAGAATAATCTAATATCTTGTTCCTATAGAAATAATATGTGGAGATATATAAATATACAGGATCTGGAAGGTACAATATAATCATTGACCAATATTTTGCCTCCCCCCCCGCCCCCTGCGCTATGCTCCATGCCAAGATTGGGCTTTTACCTTTTAGGAGTAATGATGTACATGCTAACATAGGTTTTCATTGCTAAAAAGCATTTTTCTATTTAAACATATTTAGTTATGATCAAATCCCTGTCTTGTGTTAAATGAATAAAGTATTATAAAATAAAATCAAAATCCTAATATACTTTGCAGTCAGGTCACCTAGTTATTACACTAGGTGCTGCTCCCCAGAGAATTTTCTTTGTTGTGGCAGGTCGGGCATGGGAGCAATCGCAAACATCACCAGATTGTTCACACATCTCGTGGTGATGTGTTTTGCACCGCGCCCGATTCCAGACTTGCAGGGTATTTAAACTGAGCACAGAGCGGGTGTGTCACCTCCTTATAGAGAAAGCAGGAGGTCATGCCACACTCTGCAGCCTTCAACTTGTTAAGTACATTTAAAAAGTTTTACCTCAGAACAGTTTTTTTTTTTTTACAATAGGGGCCTGTTCAGTTAGAAGAAGTATCTGATACAATTACTGGGTCACAAACTCGTCTTTTTGAAATAACTAGTGGTTACAAACTAGTTTTCTTATTTACAATGCACAAATATTGAGGCAATCTAAAACTTTCACCATAGAATAGTCTCTTTTAACAACAGAAGCTTTTTTGAGTCAAAAGAGATATTTGAAGCAACTACCTGGATACAAAATGTGCTTCTTTAAAAACAACTATTGAAGTTACACATTTGTTATGTTTGCTTGCATGCATGTGCAAGAAACATAGTACCATAATCCGAGATTTCAGAGGTGTGTCACCCCCTCTTCCAATTCAGTCAGCGTGTTGGCAGGCGCGGCCCCTGTAAGCCAATGCATGCTGGAGCTGTCTATGACAAGCTCCAAAATGCAGTGGCATACAGCTGAAAGGGGGAGCTATGCTTCAGTGAGCAGCGATAAGATATCACCTGCTTGCGCAGCTCCCCTACACACACACACACACACACACACACACACACACGCATACTGCGTGCTGCCCCCCCCAACGCACACACTCTATAGCACGGGGGTGCCCAATCCTCTGTCGGCTGTGCTGCGCCTCTCCAAAGTTTTCCAATGCCACCCTGGGTGCCCACCCCAGCGTGGCAAACCTAATGGTATAGCCGACGGGCTGCCCAATCCCCTGTTGGCGCCACTGTCTCTCCCCCGAGTATTGGTGCCACGCTGGGAGCCCACCGCAGCGTAGCAACTGATCCTATGGCCAACGGGGTGCCCAATCCCCATCGGCTCCACGATCTCCCCAGCCATCCTTGTGCCACGCTGGGAGCCCACCCGTGTGGCATACGTCCCGCATCATCTTTTTTACCTGCAAATAAAACGGCCCCAAGGCGCTTCTCCAGCCCCCTTCCCACAACTCGCACTCCACCCACTGTGCACCTGCCTCCCACACCCCCTCACCCCATACTTACCTCCAGAGCTCGCGCGACAATCTTCGCTGAGCGCGGAACACGCCTGCACTCTTCAAAGCCGACCGTGAACTGAGGAAATGCCAGTAAGCTGTATAATGGGCTAGATGGGGGTTTTTTCAGCTTTGTTGCATATCTCAGGCATTTTTTGGAATTTTTGCACCAAATTTTCAACATGGGGTTTTTGGGACCCCTCCTCATAAATTCTTGCACTGTCATGGTGTTACTCGGGCCCGAAGGGTGATTTCACAGCCACTGTGAAAAATCACCTTTCCATAATGATTAATGAAATGACACTGCCAGTGTTCATAAGGTGGGCTCTCAAAAAGACTATTTTGAAAATTTGGTGGAAAAATTCCTAAAACTGACTGTTTTACGAGCGTGCGTTGCGCAGTTCCTATGCACGCTCGTAAGTTCACGAATTTTCAATATTTTCACTCCAGATTTTCAACATTGCCATTTTACCACATCTTCTTATGAACAGTATAGCTGTCATTTTTCACATCTCACCCAAAATGTGTTTCCGCCCATGTAGCGCACAATGGCACAGTCGGTGTGCGAAATCAATATACGGGATACATTAAGAAAATCACACTGACACTGTTCATGAGCAGAGGTCTTAAAATGGCTATGTTGAAAATTTAGTGAAAAAATTCAAAAAAATGACTGTTTTACGAGCGTGCGTTGTACAGTTCCTACGCACGCTCATAAGTTCGCAAATTTTCAATATTTTCATTCCAGATTTTCAACATTGCCATTTTACCACACCTTCTTATGAGCAGTACAGCTGTTATTTTCACATCTCACCCAAAACATGTTTCCGCCCATGTAGTGCACAATGGTGCAGTCCAGGTGCAAAATCAATGTATGGGACAAATTAAGAAAATCACAGTGACACTGTTCATGAGCAGAGGTCTTAAAATGGCTATGTTGAAATTTGGTGAAAATATTCCTAAAATGACTGTTTTACAAGCGGCATTGCTAGTTCCTACGCACGTCAGAAGTTCGCTAATTTTCAATATTTTCACTCCAGATTTTCAACATTGCCATTTTACCACACCTCCTTATGAGCAGTACAGCTGTCATTTTCATATCTTGGTCAAATGTGTTTCCGCCCATGTAGCGCATAAATGGCACAGTCGATGTTTGAAATCAATGTATGGGACATTAAGAAAATCACAGAGACACTGTTCATGAGCAGAGGTCTTAAAATGGCTATATTGAAAATTGGTGAAAAATTCTAAAATGACTGTTTTATGAGCGCATGCTAGTGAAGTTCCTATGCATGCTCGAAGTTTGCGATTTAATATTTTCACTCCAGATTTTCAACATTGCCACTTATTACACTTCCTTATGAACAGTACAGCTGCCATTTTTTATATGTCGCCCAAAATGTGTTTTCGCATATGTAGCGAGTAATGGTGCTACAGGTGCGAAGCAATGTTTGGGACAGATGACGTAAAATCACAGTTACACTGTTCATGAGCAGAGGTCTTAAAATGGCTATGTTGAAAATTTTGTGACAAAAGTCCATAAAATGACTGTGTTCACAGTGAGCATTCTATGCAGTTTCCACGCACCCTCGTAAGTTCATGACTTTGTAATATTTTCAGTCCAGATTTTCACCAGTGGCATTTTCCACACTTCCTTATGAACAGTACAGCTGTCATTTTCACAACATGGCAAGTATTTTTCACACTTTCAGTGCAGAGATGCGTGGTCGCTGTGGGAAATCATTGTTCGGGACAGATAAAGAAAATCACAGTGACACTGTTCATGATCGGAGGCACCAAAATGCCTGAGTTGACAATCTGCTGTAAAAAATCCCCAACCTAATTATATTACAGGTGTGCGTTGCACAGTTTCTATGTACGCTCGTCAGTTCACCATTTTTTTATATTTTTACTGCAGATTTGCAACATTGCCATTTTTTACACCTCCCCATGAACAGTACAGCTGTCATTTTTTACATCCTGATCAGAATGTTTTTGCACCTGTGGTGCTAAATGCCGTAGTCGCTGTGCATAAGCAGCTTTCGGCTAACAAACTGATATTCTCCCTGTTCATGAGGTGGGGTCACCAAAAAAACATGTTGAAAATTTGGAGTGACAATACCAATGAATGCCTGAGGTATTAGGGTTTCCAACCATAACACCCAACCCTGTAGAGAATGACAGGCATCAGGGGTGTGACTTGGGATTCTTGCCTGTAATGCTTATATCATTCCACACCCTGCAGCCAGTGAGAGGCATCGAGGTATGCCTTGGACTCTTTGGTCCCAAAGTTCACCCCATTCTCCTATATCACACCCATCTCACCATATTTTCTAATGGAATGGGGTGCGCATAAGGGCCAAAGACCCCAAGGCACACCGTGACACTTGCCAGTGTCTGCAGGGTGGGGTGTGGTGAAATGGCGTGGCCGTTATGCCTGATGACCCAAAGGCACACCCCAATGCCTGTCACTCTCTGCAGGGTGGTGGTGGGGTTGGCTTCAGTTCAATACTTCACTGCCATTCCTATTACGCAGCTCTGTAACTTCTACACTACCACTGCCAATGCCAGCAAGCAAACATTCAGCATTGACAAATGCTTGTTTTCTTATTTACAGTGTACAAATACTGAGGCAACAGGATACAAAATAAATAAGAATAAAAGACAGCTCACTTCATAAGATAAATAAATACTGTTTAAGGAAATGAAAACATAGTGATTCAGAGTTGCTTAATATGGGATATCGAACACACATGATTCAACCAAAATATACATAATTTTATTTAACAGATTATTGGTTGTGAAGATAAAGTGTTAAATACAGAGCAATGAAATAAAAATTAGAAGTTACCCAAGGAGGTAAAGAGATGAATTTTTTGAAGCGGTAGTTTTAATACCATATACAAAATGGGAGCATCATTATAATACATTTATCATGCTTTGTTCCTCTAGTTGCCCAGTACATATCAAATCAAATCAAACTTTATTTTTATAGCACCTTTCAAGAACCAAGGCGCTGCACATAAAATCAATTACAAAATATAACATTAATACAGGAAGATAAAACACATTAGTCATTAGGGAAGGCAAGATTAAATAAATACACAGTTTGAGTAGCAAACAAAAAAGATATTTAAAGGCCCAAGATTGCAAGTAGGTATACAACTTCAAATATTTGAAAAATTCTTCTCGATGAATGAATATTTAGAAATGATGATATCTATACTATATTTAATTTTTTAAGTTAGAATTGATTATTTATTATTTTTTTAGTTAAAATTGATTCTTTTTGGAATCTGATTTACAGATATCCACTTTATAAATAGATGGGGTTACCTAAGTGTGGCTATACTGACATATATAGACGAGCTTAAACTATTTGTAAACTGAGTATAATTATTCTAAGAAATTTATTTATGGTAATTAAGGCATTATTGTTATTATTATAGATACAGTTGTACACTGAAGAAGGATATTTCCAAAACGTCTGAGGACTGTATCTGTACACAGTTTTTATAAATAAAAAATCATTTATTTGATATATATGGCTGAGTGGGCCTCTGTAACCAATTATTTTGATTGAAGTCATTCAGCATAGAATTGGTTTTGGCTTCTCCCTGGTCATTATTAATTTCATTTGAGGTTGGCTGGGCTGGATCAAAGTTCATCATAAATTAAATTCCCCACCCAGGACCAGAACTCCTTTTTGATGAGTTGAAATAGTGTCCATTAATTGCTGAGCTGTGGAAGCATCGGCATTAGGTGGGGTATATAAACTACAGATCATGAGAATATAGTGGGGAAACTGGCCCACTGCTATGGCCAGTCTGCCTCCTTATCAGAGTATCGTTTAGTAATTCTGAATTGAGAGTTCTTGGGGATTAATATTACAGTTCTCTGTCTCCTCCCGTTCTGATAAGCAGATTCAACAATCTGAGAGAAACCAAATTTAAGTAGTTTCTGATGTTCCGTAGAAGATAAGTGTGTCTCCTGCAACAGGAGTATATCTGGCTTCTGTTTTTTAAGATCCTGTATTGTTCAATATCTTTTTATAGGGCTGGCCAGCCCATTTACATTATGAGATAATATTTTAACCCAAATCAACATTTTATGCTTCTCCACCCCCCAGAGATCCCCCCCCAAAAAAGCCCAGTAACTAAACAAGCATTCCCCATACATACTTAAGCAATAATGCCCAACAGGGTGTGTCATGCTGGGATAACGTCCACACCTCAGGTGGTTGGGCACGCGAGGCCATAGGCCATGCGTCCAATCTACAGTAGTGACGATATCTAAGCGACACACACCCTGGAGAGCATTATTACTATAACTAATGGCTTCTTGTTATATATAAAATAAAAAAATAGTTTTAAAGAATGTTTTTATTAGAGTGGAAAAATATTTTTGTTTCTTAAGAGGAGATGCAAAAAAAGAGAGCAGCCATAATGATGAGAGTAGACCCATGATGTTGTGCTGGGATAACATCACAGGTCCAGTCCCAGACTGACCAATCAGAGACCAAGATTTTTTCTTGCCATTGTATAATCACTAATAACCAATGGTCATTACAAGGCTGAACTTTTCTCTGGGAATCTAAAAGAAAAACCAGAGGAGAAAAACAGTGCGGCCAACTCTGTCAACAGATGTCATGAAGAACTATATACAGGTCAACTGTGTTCTGTACATGGGTGACTTCCAAAATCTGCTTCCTCGTAAGAGGGGCAGCTACTGGCAGAGCTGCTCACTGCCAAATGGAGGATGAATCTTCACATGTGAGGATAGATCTCAAGGGGATACTCATGCCCCTAATGGGTGGGGGTGTGGGTGATGGGAAAAGGAACAGGAAATAAAATGGGAAAAAAACTCAAAACTGGGAAATATAAAGGTTCCAGGATGGGAATAAAAAGGTGCTGTATGCCTCTGTGACTAAGTAGCCTATCACACTCCAGACCCACCAAGTGTAGGTTCTGAACTAGGGAAGAGTCAAAGGTAATAGTACGTCACTGGAGTGGGGAAAAACATGTGGTGGTGAGGAACTCTATATAGACAGGGCACGGGAGGGCTCGAGTGGTCTACCCTGAAGAGGCCTGTTCCCTGATCTTACACTCCTTCAGCTCCTTGCCTTTGATGTATGTGATCATAGAGCAAGAATCCTGTCTTCTCTCCCTATGGACAGTCTGCTCAGAAAGGGTACTAGGAGTTCTGTACCGCCCCAGACTCCCATGGACAGAGAGTGAGCGCGATGTGTCAGTTTGAATAAACCATCAGGTTCCTCAATAGTATGAAACAGGTCCCAGAGGTGGCCCAAAACCCACAGATCTCTGACACATAATATAACGAGGACCAATTTGCCTGGCTGCAAGGCGACCATCCTCCGAAGACTCTAACCAGGGTGACCGGGGAGCCCATTAGTGCTCAAAAGAGTACCACCAATGACCAAAGACACTCCAAATCATCTGCCTATTTCACTGTGAGGGACTCAACATATGGCACCAAATACAATATGACTCATATGAGTCATGAAAGTTAGCTAGGCTTCCTATATTCTCCACATCACCCATCCAGCGACCCCCTCACCAAGGCCACAACTCACTCCAAATGTACCCCTCAGCCCAGGGCCAATTAGCAGTTAAGAAAGGGAACTTTCACCAGCCCCTATTTAGCAGGGTATTGCGGTGCATTTAATGATAAGAGAGTCTAAGCCCAGTGCCCCGAGTTAGTAAGGGGATGGACCAAGTGCCACGCCCAGCAGGCCGGGTCCCGGACTGCCAGTCCTCAGCTCCGGCCCCAGCAGTCTCCTGCTCCCTGCTTTAGCGGGGTTGGTTCGAGAGTCTTTCAGGGCACCAAGCCCAACCCCCTCTATATTTCCTGCTATCTCTTGCCGCCACTTACAAGAGTGGGTGTACAATGTGAGTGGCCTCGGGTCAGGAGCGTCATCTCCACTGGTGGTGTAGCCTTCCACTGCTCGAGTCCCATCACTGGCCTTCAGCATCCGGGGCATCCTGGTTGTCTATAGTTTCTCATCCCAGCCATCCCTGCCCCCACCCACCTCCTCCTGGCTCAGTGATCAAAAGGAATTTACCCAACTGAGCAACGGAGAACAGCCACCTACCTCAGCCAGACTGTAGCCTTGTTCGTTAGTGCAGAGTAAAAATGGGCAGGTGTCACTGAGGAATTCAGGAGATCACACATCGCCTCGAGGAACCAGAGGAGCCGTTTTCATGTTGGGTATTATGGTAGGGTCTGAGCAAGATCAACACAGGGATAGCGATGACTAAATAGGGGCGGAAAAAAAGGCTCTCCTAATGCTTCCCTGCCCCATCAATTAAGTCCTTATGCATATTTTGTTGAGTTCCCCTATCCCCCCAGGAGCTTCACTTCACTACCTTGGCCCGAAAGTTTTCAAGAGTTCTGTCTGGCAAATTGCCAAAGAAGCTGTTTAATCCCTTCCAATGTAGAATGCTGGGTCTTCTTTCCCAGGGCAGCTGCAGCTTGAGAATCCAAGTTTTTCTGCAGGCCCCTCGTGATGGCTGCCCGAGGGGGGAGAGCAAGTCCTCTGGCCTTCATGTCCTGGATTGCCTCATCTGCTGAGTTATGTGTCTGTTGACCTGAAGGGTATTGCACTACAAGTTTATGAGGGTAGGGAGTTCTGAATTGTAATTGTTGTTGTCGAAGTACTGGAAAAATGGGGATATATGCTCACCTCCTCTGCATCGTCAATGGTGCATATTCATTGTCCACAAAAATTCGATGTTGCCCATAAAACACTTTCCCCTGGGACCAGGTCATTTTTAAAATGAGTTCTTTCGTTTGGTATTTGTGAAAACTGACTGTGATAGAGCAGGGCCTTGCATTAGGCTGTGTAGGCTTTGGGCAGAGTGCCCTGTGCGCTCATTCAATCTCAATGGGCATATCAGGATCCAGGGTAAGAGCTGTGCGCAATAGTGGTTCCACAAACTCAAGCATGTTAGGCCCCTTGCTGTCCTCTGGTAAGTTGTAGATTCAAATATTTTTCCAACGATGCCAGTTTTCAGCATCTTTTTGGCGCTCCATAGTGAGGTTGCACAGTTTGGTGATTTGAGTCAGGGCATCTTGTAAGTGATGCATCGTATCTGTTTGCTCTTGAACTGTATGTTCAAGGGAGGAAACTCTGGTGCGAGTTTGTTCTAGATCAGTCTGCATTACCTCCTGTGTTTGTTTGAAAGCAGAGAACTCAGATTTGAAGTCCCTGAGTTCACACAAGATACAGTTGAGTTTTTGGTCCATCTGTGAAGCATTGGGGGAGTTTTTCTTGGATTTCTTGCTAGGCTTAGAGTGCGTGGCCTGCATAGACTGCTCAGAGGCCTCAGAATCCGAGCAGTCTGACATCGGGGGATCTGTGGCCGGTGCTATCGGCAGAAATCTGTTGCTTCCTCCCTTTGATTTACTGGACTCCATCCCGATTGTGTTTAGCAAGTATTTGGCTGTTGAAAAATCTATATTTCAAGCATTGGGGGGCTATTTCTGTAGAAATATTAACAGGTTAGAGTGGAGCTCTGAACTAGGCTGCCATCTGCTATGGAAGCTGCACTTTCCCCCTTCCTTGACTCATCCTCCTTCTTCACCCCTTTCCAATCTGGTTTCCGTAAATCCAAAATCCAACTTCACCTCTTCCTCCTCTGGCTTACTGACTCCATTCTCTCAGGCATAGATCAGGGTCTTATCACCTCTGCCATCTTTGTCAACTTGGCCAATGCCTTCAACACTGTAGCCCACTCTCTTCTCCTTGACAAACTTACAGCAGCAGGACTTTCCATCTCTGCTACCAACTGGTTCCACTCCTACCTTGAGGGTAGGACTCAGTTGGTTAGAATCAGAGATTCCTTATCCCCTCCACTCCCATTCAGCACTGGTGTCCCCCAAGGTTCCATCTTTGGCCCTATGCTCTTTTCAGCTTTCCTGAATGACCTCCTCGCTGCCTGTACCTCTGCATCCATCCATATGTACACAGATGATACAGTTCTTTCTGCCTCTGTTTCCTCCCCTTCTGAGCTGATGGCCAAGCTCTAGCTGGACTTCAACAATGTCCAACACTGGTTCCGTTCAAATGTATTAAATGGTCTCCTTGACCTTTGGCTCAAGGAAGAAGCTCTCCAGGCTTGTTGCCCTCCCATCCTTCCACTCCATTGATGGGACCATGATTGAGGATGTTCCTTCCTTTAAGTACCTCAGGGTCTGGCTCAACCAAGACCTCTACTTTTCTGGTCATGTGGACGCCATTCACAAAAAACTACAACCTAAACTAGGGGCCCTGTACAGGAACCGTGGTTGCATCCCCCTGCCAGCTCACACAGCCATTATCCAGAAAATGATTCTCACTATTTTTGACTATGGAGACATTGTCTACAATGCTACTCCTAAGTCCACCATGACCAAACTGGATTCCCTCTTCCACTCCTTCTGTCATTTTGCACTGGACTGCCCGCCCCACATCCACCATTGCTTTCTTTATACCTCCCTCTCCCTTCCCTCCCTTGAAGGCAGGGGCCTCGCTCATTGTACCTCCTTTGTAGCTAAATACTGGCTAGGATCGCTCCCCTCCTATCTCACCTCTCTCCTCTCCGCTCTTCTCACTACACCCTTGGCAACTCTGGCTTTCATTCCCTGGCACTCCCTTCTAGGACATCCTCAGTTGGACAGGCTGCCTTCACCTACCGCTTCCCCAAACACACTGGAATTCTCTTCTCCCTTCTATATGCTCTGCCTATTCCCTACGCGCTCTCTCCTCGCTTCTGCTCAAATTCACTTCTCACTCCTGCAACTGCATCTGATCCCCACCTCTGTACCATTGTTCCCATCCTTCTACTCCCTCCCTTCTCACCTGCCTCATCTCCCCTCCCACTCCAGCACTTACCGGCCCCCATTTTCCCCCTCTTCAGTTGCACTGTCCTTGATTACCTGCTGGATAGCTTCGCTACCACTTGCCTACATTGACTGCACTCTGCACTTTAATTGCACCCCCTTGCTACTCTCCTGGATGCATTTCTGCTATATCCCATGCCATTGTGCTTATTTTCTTAAATAACCTATCTATTGTAGCTCGTTTGTGATGCTTGGCTCTGTTTTTTTTTTTTTTTCTTTTTGTCATGCCAGTTGTACATACTTGTCTAAATAACCTATCTGTTGTAGCTTGTTCTTAATGTTTAGTTCTGTTCTTCCCGCTACATAAATTCTGTTTTCTATTGTTACTCATGACCCTACTGTAATTCCCCCGCCTCGGACACATCTGGAAATGACCTTCTATCAGTTCAGTATGTCTTTCCTGGTGAAACTTTTGAAATGAATACATGAATAAATAATATATTGGTAAGATTTCGCAGTCCCTCATCAGATGTTCATGTTCTGTCAAGATATGAAACAGGTCTATACATGTATAGATCTGGTGGGGGGCTGAGAAATGTGTGTGCTGGCTTTGGTTTGGGTGCAAAGATCTCAAAGCTTCCAACCAACTACTTTCTTTGAGGATAGCATGTTCTCTCTTCTGAGCTCTGGTCTAGGTAAAGTAGGATTAGTAGTATCCCTTCTATTAAATATTAGATTATAGTCCCCCCTTTTCATGCTGACTGACAGTATTTAAGAGAGTTTGACTCACCCGAGTGTCAGCTGCAGCGTGTAAATAAAGGCTGATCAGGGTGATGTCTTTCCCCATGTACTGCCCTGTGACCACAGCAAGTCAGCCCTGAGGGTCTATACTATACTAGCCTGTACAACGAAATGAGGTCTGGCAAGGAACTAAAACTAACTGCCACCCTCTGGGGGAATTTGAAGAATGCATTTTCTAATCCCTGAGGTACAGAGGGGGGATAGAAATATGAACCACAACAGAATGACATTACTCCCCTAGTGGAATGAATTTATATAAAATCTGTGGGAAAGAGTGCATAGCAAAAACTTTTCGGCTGCATAAAATCCTGAACAACAATAAACCATGAATAATGAGTTAAACCAGACAACTTGGACTAGACCAAACAGCAGTCATTAGGATAAGAAACAATAAGCTTTGTGGCAGCACTCAATGGGAACTGCCACAACCAGAGGTAAACTGGTGAGCTTCCAAGGTAGGAGAGTGTAAAGAAAAGGCTCTCTTGAATCCTGAAGACATGGGGACCAGCCTCCCTCTCAGTATCCACTGGTAGGAGGAGATGTGAGCATGGAACATGCATCAGGCCTCCTTGGCACCACACCAAAGTATGACAACAGATGCAGGTGTGAGACAGAGTAACCTATAAAGGAAAGGGGTCAGTGCACAGTAGTAACAATAAGAGAATCAGTTCTTGGACAATGGTGTATCATCTCTGCCCCTCCCTGCCCTAACAACTTTCTGGGGTGAATTATTGCAGGGTGACAGTATCAGCATTATGCAATAACTGTTTTCCGCCCAGAGCTGGGGACTGTAAGCCAGGCACTATAGTATGCTTGGGGGCTCGTTTCGGTGGGGTTAGGAAATGGGTAGCAACAGAGCAGGATTCACATTAGGACTGCGGAGGTGGGTAGCTTCTGCAAAAGCACTGTGAATTGAGATCCTCTCAAAGAGATAGCAGACCAGGCAAGCATGGAACTGGGTATTAGTGATCTACACTGCCTCTGGATATAGCAGAGCCACAACTGCATGGACTGATGCTTTGTGAGACAGCATTTGTATTTCTTGAAAAAAGGTACATTCCAGGAAGTGCAACACTGGAGGGCCACTGGGAGTGTCCCTGCAAACCCCCGAGTGCTCGGATCCACCGGGCAGCCCCCTAGGAGCCTCTCCATTCAAAACCCCCTGCCATCATATATAGTCTTGCTGAGAAACCATGTATGCTCACTGGCCCTCCATCTGCTGGAGCTCCTCTCCATAATTCTAGAGTATTTAAACTAAAACAGTGTGACCCTGATGTGCTATCCATCTTGAAATACAAGAAACAGTGATGAGGCAATCGGTATACAGTGAGCAGTCTATGTAACTCAGGAGAACTCAATAAAGTATGTGCGCCATCTTGTGGTGGTGAACTAGTAAAGGCTATGCCAGAAAGAAATACTGAACATCATAGATGTGTTATTCAGTTCTGTCCCATAAGGCTGACTCAATACCCCTCGGTTATAAGAGAAAAGGCAAGACAGTTTTGAAGCCAAAAAAAGCTATGAGTGGGTCCTATGTGAGTCTATTGTTTCTGCTTTCCCTCCTGGGGGTTGCTTTCAACAACAGAAGGGCATTCTCAGTACAGCAAGGTGCTGTAGAGCCCAAAGAGAATAATGTCCAGATTTTAAACAAAAGGGAAGAAATGTCATAGATCAGGTACTTGCTTGAATGATTGCAATCAAGCCTGTATGTCTTTAAGCATGGCCACAGCTGCAGACTGAGCCTTGTGAGTTAGGAACCATGCTTCTCTGAGGCGGAGGCTCCAACATATTGTGGCTTTGCAACTTGCATACCCCTGGATTGCAAATCCTCAAGTCACTTCTTGAAAGGTGTTATACAAGATTTGGCCATCAGGATAGAAGATCCACAGCTTCACTGGGTAAGGAGACTGGTATTTTAGTTTCTGTGCTCTCAGTGCTGCTAATACAGGGCAAAATTTCTTACGCTGTTCCATGACCTGAGTGGAATAATCATGATCTGTGCATACTCTCATTCCCCTCAAAAAATATTTCCTTAGGCTGCCACAGTCCCAATAAAACTTTTTGCTTAACTGCATAACTTTGGAATTTCATGACGGTTATTGGAGGGGGGGGGGTGGAGCCGTGCCCGAGAGCATGCTCCAAGCTTAGGAGAAAGCTCATAGGGAGATCTAGTTTAAAATGTATGAAAGTTTCCAAAATGTTTAATAACATCTGACCCCTCAGCCTATTCTTTATTTCAATACAGTCGCATGTTGGTACGATGAGAGCGCCCCTCCAAATCATCACACTTACTTTCAAGGGCTTGGATCTTATGCAAGGCATCTAGTAGCAGATGCATAGAAACATAGACTTTGACAGCAGATAAGGACAGCTTGGTCCACCCAGTCTGCCTGTTTCTCTGCCTACAGGATAAGCTGCAGATCCTAGTTAACCAACAGCCTGCTTCCTCCTACCCCCCACTAGAACTGCCTTATGTCTATCCCATGAATTATTGAATTCCCCTACTATTTTTGACCCTACAACCTCCTCAGGAAGGCCGTTCCATGCATCCACCACCCTCTTCATGAAAAAAATGCTTCCTCACATTGCCCCTGAGCCATCCCCTGCCCCATCTTCAAATTGTGCCCCCTTGTTCTTGCACATCTCTTTATGAGGGCATGTGATCGGCCCGAGTTTATCTAGAGTCTTCAAAGCTGCCAGACCGAGACCTGGATTGGTTTTGGTCTGATAAATGCATGCATCCCCGGAGAGCAGTGCTTGTCAGCATGTATTCGCTCTAGCTGGAGTGGTTGGCGTGGGAGTCATGTTCTGTGATAGTAGCTTGCTGGACCATCATTTTTTATGTTGTCTTGCACATGCGCAAGCAACATGTTGTGGCAGTAGGAGAATAGAAGGAGAAATGCAGCGGTGTGTTAGTTTTGGCGAATGCAGGGCACGCTTTTTTTTTTATAGAAGGTGCGTCCCTCATTCACGAATGCAGGGCACGCTTTTTTTTTTATAGAAGGTGCGTCCCTCATTCGCCAATTAGCAAGCATGCTAGCAGTGACACAAGTGTTTTGCAGTGCCACCAACTTGAAATGATTTCGCCGCTGCAGTCAGAGCCAAGCTCATCATGCAGCAGCACCGATGAAACTCCTCCGCTATGTGCCTTGCCTGATGTAACATTTCAATAAAAATGGCGGTGGCTCCACTGTCCGCCTCTTGCAATCCCTAGAAAGCCCTCTTCGGGGGTACCCAATCCCCCTGTCATCATGTGTAACCCCCCTAAAATTGTGTGGCACACTGGGAACCCACCCCAGTGTGCGTCCCTGTGTTCAGAAGCTGACCAAGTAGGCATTTTCCTGCTCCCACCCACCCCCATTGTAAGCAAAACTGGGAACCCACCCCAGTGTGGCAAAAATCATGCCCCCAAAGTCATGGGGCACACTGGGTGCCAACCCCAGTGTCCCCAACATTGCTTCATCCACCTGTAAAGAAAGAAAGTGGCCCGTGCTGTTTTTTTTTTTGTTTGTTTCTTTTTTTGGAACCTGACACAAAGAAAACGGTCCCTCGTTGTCAGCGGGCCCCCCTCCCCCAACCTTCACCTACGCTTTGCACACCCCACCTCCCCACACCCCCAACCCCATACTTCCCTCTGGAGGTCCAGTGCCGTGATCTTCGTTGGAGCGGGAACACGTCTGCACTCTTCAGAGCTGACTGCGAACTGAAGCAATGCTGGTAAGCTGTATAATGGCATCAATGGGGGAGGTTTCAACTTCGGTGGATATTGCGCCATCTTTTTGACTTTTGACTCCAAATTTTCAACATGGGGTTCTTGGGACCACTCCTCATGAAATTAGTCACTGTTATTTCATTATTCAGTCCTGAAAGGTGATTTTGCAGTCACTGCACAGAATCACCTTTCAGGATTGAGTAACGAAATGACAGTGCCACTATTTATGAGGTGGGCTTCCAAAAAGCCTATGTTGCAAATTTTGTTAAAAAATTACAAAAAATGACTGTGTTACAAGCGTGCGTTATGCAGTTTCCATGCACGTAACTGAGAATTTTTAATATTTTCACTCCAGATTTTCAACATTGCCATATTTTCACACCTCTTTATGAACAGTAGAGCTGTCATTTTTCACATCCTGCCCGAAATGTGTTTTTGCACATCTGGCACACATTAGATGGTCGCTGTGGGAAATCAACATTTGGGACAGATTAAGAAAATCACAGTGTTACTGTTCATGAGCTACGGTCCCAAAATGCCTATGTTGAAAATTTGGTGAAAAAATTCCAAAAAATGACTGTCATGAGCGTGCGTTGCAGTTTCCATGCACGCTTGTAACTTCGAGATTTTTTAATATTTTCAGTCCAGATTTTCAGCATTGCCATTTTTTCACACCTCCTTATGAATGGTACAGCTGTAATTTTTCACATCCTGCCCAAAATGTGTTTTCACACCTGGGGCAACAAATGGCACAGTCACTGTGCAAAATCACCTTTCAGCTAATGAACTGATAGTGCCACTGTTGATGAGTTGGGGTCACAAAAAGCCCATGTTGAAAATTTGGAGTGGAAATAACCAACAAACACCTGGGGTGTTAGGGTGTCCAACTGTAACGCCCCACCCTGTAGAGACTGACAGGTGTCAGGGGTGTGACTTGGAATTTTCGGCTGTAATGCTCACGCCATTCCACCCCCAGCCTGTAGCCACTGACAGACATCGAGGTGTGCCTTGGACTCTTCGACCCAAAGTTCACCCCATTCTCCTATAGTGCACCCATTTCAGCATATTTCCTTATGGAATGGGGTGAGCGTAAGGCCCGAAGGCCCGAAGACCCCAAGACACACTGCAACACTTGGTGTCTGCAGAGTAGGGTGAGGTGAAATGGCGTGAGTGTGATGGCCAACGACCCAAAGGCACACCCCAGTGCCTGTCAGCTGTTATATTGCTGAATCATCTAACTCCAAGCCCTTAGCATCTGCTGGTGAATCCTCCAGAGAACACGCAGGGCACATTCCCATAAAGCAAGAAACTGCCCTGGTAAATACTGATGAGGTTATTTTCACATTTTACTGTGATTGTGGGCAAGTTTGCTTTAGGGCAGGTGCAAAGCTCTGGTTCAGTCCTCCATACTCGGTGCTGATGTCACTGGAAGTCCTCCTTGCAGTCTGTTTTATGCTTACATTAAGCAATACATATTGATTTATTAGCTTTTATTGACCAGGTGAGTAAACTAGACACCAAGGGCACCTATTTTAAGGTACGACCCAGGAGGTCATGAGCGGCAGCACAATGCAATCAATGGAACAGTGTAAATCATGAGCAATATGAATACAGAGACAACATGAGAAAAACAATGCGGGGAAGGGGGTGAAGACTGATTTTCCCTTATTTTTTTAGTTATTGAATAACGCTACTTTTTTGTTAAATATGTTTCTCTTTCAGTACTGTTGTAATCTTAGGGGAATTTTTGTTGTTGTATCAGTTCTGTTTTTGCTCCTAGGGACTGCTGGGGATGCACCCCCCCCTTCTGTCTGGCTGGGTCCCATTCAGATTCACCCCCAATGCTGGCTCCATTGAAACTCACCTGGCTCTCCCAGGAAACCGTATCTTGCGTGCCCCCTCCCCCCATATCCCAAATGGGAGGGGAGGACTGAGATGTTAATCTGGAGGTTGAGGTGACTCATGAGGCAGTGGAAGTGGCGCTGGCAGGGATCTCAGATGACATGCTGCTTCATTCTTAGGGGTTTTTGGCTTGTGGTTGCTTTCCCTAGTGGAAGCGGACATGCAATGACATCAGTACATGATCAGGCATGCTCCTGCCACTGATGTGCAGGTGTCTACTGCCTCCACCAATCCCAGCCTCACCACCACTCTCAGGCTCACCCAGCCCTAGTCATTGCTAGGGGTCGGTATGTTGCCACTACCAGACCCCTCCCTCCCTCCCCCTCCCAAAGAAGGCGAGGCAGTCCCTTGGACACTGAGTTTTTCCCCTTGGCCTGACCTCTGACAGCCATGGGTTTGCTCCCACACCTGTGACATCGATGTTGGTAGCACTACCGCTGTGCCAGAGGGCCAGCTGGGGTGAATTTGTTTTTCCTTTCAGGTGTTTTTATTCCACTATACTTGATGGACATACTGTATACCTAGTACTCCCTCAGTGCCTGTCAGTGTTTATATCTAAGTCAGGAGTTGTTTTTATTGCTGGAAGTTTGCCCTTTATGGCTCATGTTGTACTGCAGTTGCTGTCTCTGTGCTACTGTGTACACTTCACTGCACATGGTGCATACATTAAGTCCTCCTTAAATGCCCATGAGCGCTTCTTTTTCTTTCTCAGGCAGGAGATTTTTTTTGGCTGGAACTATGCATTTCTTCTTTTTTTTTTACTTTCTTTTGATTCCCCCTTCCAGTCTCCAGTACCTGCATCCTTCAGGAACACACAAGGCACACCCAACTCCTGTCACTCCTACCAGCCAACTCCTCCTTTGAGACTTGGCTTTACCCCGGGTGGGGAAAGGAAGTGGGGGTGATTTACTTCCGAGTCTTGAATGTATTGCCAGGAGGCGGTGCAGTCAGGGGTGCAGGCCTGGAAGAAACTGTGTCTGTTGTCACTGTACTGGTGCCTTTTTCCAAGTTTATCCCTGCCCATCTGGATGTTAGACTGCATGGAGCTCAGTGCAGGGTGCACTGGCCAGAAGCCAGTGTAACATCCATCCTCCAAATCTGCCTTTGACTGCACTACCACCTGTGCTCACCTAGGTGACTGCACCACAGCAGAGCAAGCTACCTTTCCTCCCCAGAGGAGGAGCGTGTCCTCTGGAGAAGTTCAGTTCTCCTCTCCCAAGTCATTCATCCAGCCCTGCAATGCCCCAGGCTCGTTCCTGAACCTGGGTTGCTGGCATTGCAAGTGGTAGGGCTACCACTGTCCCAATGGGCCAGCACTCCTCTTCTTTTCTCTCATTGTTATCATTGTTGTGATTCTGTTTCTCACATGTACCTATATGCTGTACAGTACTTGACTCTGGTGCTACCTTCTGTATCCCATTCTCCTTGGGTCATATCTGGTAATGCGCTTCAGCTCAGTGCATTTTACCACCTACCAATTTTTAAATAAATAACTAATTCCTTTTATTGTCAGTGGTTGCTGATGCTGTTTGGGACCGTACACTTTTAAATAAAAGTGTACCTTTAATGAATAGGTACCTAAACTGGTCCCATGATTTTTTCATTAAGCTTTTTCTCCTAGAGACAGGTGGGTGGACTCTCAGCCCCATCCCCTCTCCTGGAGTCAGGTGAGTGGACTCTCATCCCCATCCCCTATGACCAGTGGCCATCTCCCTCAGTCTCAGGGCTTATGTTCCCTGCAGTTCACCCCCACAGCAGGGCCAGAGGATGGAGGGTCATCCCCCCCCCATGCACAATTCAGAAGTGCCGAGGGACCAAGTAGTGGTGCAGGCTGAAGAAGAAGAACAGGTGGGGCTTCATTAAACATGCCTGGCTCCATTTTCTCCCCTTCCCCTGGCAGCTTGTAGTTTCATGTGTGTGGAGGCATGCATGCCCTGTGTAACCAAGGCCTCTCCCTGTAAGTCATACAGAGCATGTACTTCCCCAGCCTCCAACCAGTGGTAATCAAAGGCTGAGACAGTTGGCAACCCCTTCCCTAGGAGAGGAGAGCAGTCCCTGCGATACTCGATCCTCTCCAGTCAACCCCCAGCAACACAAGTGTGTTCCTGATCCCAGCTCACTGGCACAGCAGCAGGGGAAGTGCAAGCACTTCAGCCCTCTGTGCTACTGGTCCAGCTCCATGCTGTTATTTGCCGACTTTGACGAAGGCATCATTGTGCACATCAAGATGTTTCTGTATAAGATGGCAGCCACGCCAGTGCTGTAGTGAATGCATACAATGTGGGCACACACCAGCTGCCTTGATTGTTACCTGATCTGGAAACTATGAAGAAGGAGCACAACTTGTAAAAGCTCTGTTTCAACTTTGTTGTTTGTGTCCGAGTCCGGATGGTGATGGGCAAAAATGAAGCACTGCAGAATTCTTCAATTCAAATAGTAAAGGGACCTGCAATTTCACCACAGTCTATACTGGGCTTAGCTGGCAATTTACCAACTGCTTGTTTTTTTCATTGCTCCACAGTTGAGCCCAGAACAACTGCATTTTGTTTAGATTAGATGCTATTAGTCAAGGGCTGTGTGCAGAGAGACAGAGTAGGCATTGCATACCAATGAGTGTTAAACCAGAAGTGCAAGGACTGCATACAGACAGACACAGCAGGCATTATATTCAGTGTCAGTGGCTGAGCAGGTTGCACACTCTGAGGCCAGAAGATCAGAAGGATGTGGGTTCTATCCCCACACAAGGAACTTGAGTGAAATGCCAATTCTGACACTGCAGTGCAGCACGAGGGGAGTGCTGCACGCCCTTAGATGCTGTCTTTTAGATTAGACATTAAACTGAGGTTCTTTCTGCACATTCAGGTGGATATTAAAGATCTAATGGTACTTCTTGAAAAGAGTAGGGGAATTGTATTAAAAATAAAATGGTATTACAGAGTATATCAGCCATTTGAAAATATCACAATACAGACAAAGTATATATAAAATATTTGTACAATGTCATATTCCCAAGCAATTCTCTCTGTCCTTAGCAAGATCCTAGAGAAAATAGTTGCATCACAGACCATTGACTACTTTACACACTACAATCTCCTCTCAGACACCCAGCATGGTTTCAGAAAAGGTCATAGCACCACCACGGCTCTTCTTCTGTCCAACATGGATTCTGGAAAACTCACAGGTGCCATCTTCTTTGACCTCACTAAGGCTTTTGAACTTGTAGACCATCCCCTGCTTCTCTCCACTCTCCATAAATTTCATTTCTCTACCCCTGTTGTGGACTGGTTCTGTAGCTACCTGTCAAACAGGTCGCAAGCTGTCAAATTTAACTCCTCCCTGTCCAACACGTCTACTATCAACCTTGGGGTCCCCAGGCTCCTATCCTTGGACCCTTCTGTTCTCAATTTTTATCAACAATGCAGCTGAGCTCCTGGAATCCTGCTCAGCTATTCTCTCGCTGATGACCTGATCATCTATACTAGTTCTTCTAGTATTGCCTGCATAAACACATCACTTACTTCAGACTTTAGCAGGGTCTTGAGACTGGCTTCTGAACCGTAGCATTACTAAATGAAAAGAAAATGAAAGCCATGCTCCTAGGTTCCACACCGAAGAGTAAGGCCTGTTCTAGTTTGCTGGAGGTTCTTCACCCAGGAGGATTTCCACTTGAAAATGTTACTTCCTTCAAGTACCTTGGGATCCTGCTGGACCAGTCCCTGGATTTTAATCGTCACATTCAGTCCTCATGCAAAGCTGTAAACTCGAAACTGGGAGTAGCTTACTAAACGAGCTACATACTTACATCCTCGGCCAAATTAGCAATTGAACAAGGTATTCTGCTCCCAACCCTTACTTATGGTGCCTCTATTCTTACCTTTGCCCATAAAACCTCCCTACTAACATAGGACATAACTTATAACAATATATGCCGATTTGCCTCATCGTCGCCTCGACTCAAACATCACTGCCTTCTTTATAAGGATCTGAATTGGCTGTCACCCTCTGCCAGTAGACAATACTACCTTGGATCACTAATGGAGTCGATCATCCGGGAAAAAAACTCATCCCAGCTGGTGGCATTGCTGGTCCCTCAACCATCCTCCCATGGCCTGCGATCAGCTGACAAATCCTTGCTCTATGTTCCGAGATGTCGGATGGCTTAAGGCACAGGGGTCTTCCAATTCTCTGCTCCCAGTCTATGGAATGCTCTTCCACTCAACCTCTGGCTGTCTCAGTCTCACTTTGGATTTAAAAGTGAATATCGTCATCATCTATCCTTAGCTGATGCTTGTACATGCTTTGACCCAACCTGAAGCTCCTGAGACTTATTAGTAATGTCACCCCTGCTCTAATTCAGCTCCAAGACTGTCTCCTCTTCCCCTCCCCATATTTTTCCTTTTCTTTGTAAATAACTTCCTGACTACTAGCTCTCTTCCTTCTCGAATTTTGTTGCTGACACCACCCTGACCTTCCTTCTGTCAGTCTTTCTTGTTATGTTTGAACATTTCTCTCTATATAACCTTACTATTTTATTAACCCTTTCCCTCCACAGGTCAGGTCCATGGTTTCTGCACTTATTATATATCTTACTGCCATTATCTGTATAATGCTTGCCTTTATTTATTGTTGTTTCTACCCATTGTATTTTTGTAGCAGCACTGCTGTACTGTTCCTCTATGTGTATTATTGTACCCATGTTGCTGTTGTTCAACTGTTCTCTTTTTGTTGTACTCTCTTGGGTCGTGCCTGAAAATAGTTATTTTATGGCTAGTGCACCTACCCGGTTAACAAAAACTAAATAAAAAAATAAATAAAACATATCACAGACCTATGCCAAGTATCTAAAATTTACTCCAGTCAATGGCAATGCGTTGATAGTTTTATAAACCTCTACTGAGTAATTTATGTATCCTCATTAGTGTAAATTTTCCCAATGCCTTTATTCATAATATCCACTTCTGTCTGTGGGGTCATCTTTTTTTTTGCATGGTTAAGGCACATCTTGATTACCATCAATATTTACAACATGCAAATATAGCATATAGAGTTGATTTATCATATTTCAACCATGATCCTGAAAACAGACAAAGTGCTTGATACGTAATGTGACAAAACAATAGTTCCCCCCACCTTGTGGCCAATGCCTTCCAATATGCAAGAGCAAATGGACAGTCTACTAAAAAATGCTGCTGTGTCTCAAGAATGCCTTAGCATGTATGTCTAGGGCACTCTTTCTCTTCTAGATGCTGGTGTTTAAAGCAGTAGTATTTCTTAGTAACTTTATTTTCAACAAAAAAGAGCCACACAAGGAAGCAATGCTCTTAACAAAAAACACTAAGTTATTATAACCCAACATTAGACACTCACTGGGTCTTCTATATTTCACATAATGATGGCAGTTTTGTACCTTGATGACTTGGTATAGTATGATTTGAGGGAGGTTTGGTCACTAAAATTTATGAATTGGGGTCATGGGGATGGAGCAGCCTGGGTCTCTGGTCTCAGTGAGGGATTACATCGCTGAGCATTCACTGGGCATTATTTTGCCACTGTAAACTGTTCAATAGCATATTATCGAGATGTAACCAGGTTCCTAGTGATTTTGTGATGCTGCCTTATACAATGTCATATACTGCTTTTCTTATTGTTACTACGAGATGGATAAGATTCACAGTTATCACCTGTACTGTACTCTGATAAATTAAAAATAATAAAAAAAATTAGGCACTCACCACCTCTTAATATTCATGCCACAGAATCAAAGTTAAAGCTTTAAATTTTGTTTATTTTAATGTAAAGTGGAGTAAAAATAAAACTGCATTCCAAATAGACAAATTATCATATCTGGACCCATCTCTGCCAGACGCATTTAGGATCCTTTGTCAAAGGCAGCCTTTCCTCATCACATATCCTTTTTATAGGCACACTCTTATAACATCATCTAATTACATCATAACCCTTATTCACATTTATTGCCTATACGAGGAATCAGATCCTACCTGAAGGGGAACATTATAGAGCTATAAAGAATGGTATATGGTATGCAATGGCACCGCATATAGATGGGGTTAAAAAATAAAGCAGAACATGTTCTTTGATTAATAGCTATAGATAGGATTCATCAGAATCCAAGAGGGGGCTGATTATGACAACCTTATTTTGAGGAGGGAAGGGGTTGGGATTTTTATATTAAAAGCAACAAAGTACCTGGGTTTAAATTTAAGTTTTGACATAGCACCCTATTTAAAAAGAAGAAATTGATGTAACACAAAATGATAACGGGTACTCTTAAATTATGCATATCATACATAATAAGCTTTTTAAGGCATATATTGAAGTTGTTAATAAAGTTTATCCCCCCCTTCCCTTCTCCAGTCTTTACTTCTCATCCTCTCTCCTCTTTCCCTTCTTCTATTAGAGATTTTTCTGGTCTTTTTCATCCTCCCTTTAATTATTAATGACTGATGGTTTGAATGGTGAGTTTTTAAATATAATTATTTGTATGTGTGAAATTAGAGAATTTTATGAATAAAAAAGTTTTAATTATACGTATTTGTAATGTAATGGAGATGTAAATAAATATGTATATATCTGTTTTAGATATTGTATTGAACAACAAGATGAAGTTGGATCTGATTCCTCATATAGGCAATAAATGTGGTTAAGGGTAATGACGTAATTAGATAACATCATAAGAGTATGCCTATGAAAAGGATATGTGATGAGGAAAAGGCTGCCTCTGATAAAGGATTGAAGGATCTGAAATGTGTTAGATGGAGATGGGTCCCAGATATGACAGAACTATTTGGAATGCTGTTTTTTTAACTCCACTTTGTGTTAAAACAATGAATTTGAGGGTTTAACTTTGATTTTGTGGCATCAATTTTAAGAGGTGTTGCGTTCCTAATTTTTGGTTATAATTTTTTAGTAACCATATAGTTTTCTTTTTTCAATAATAATGGTTATCTGGTAAAACTATCAAGATACTGATTTATGTTTTCATTTTCTTTCATTCCTGAACCAAAATTTGGGACGCTGACATTTTTAAAAGTTCCCACTCCCATGAAAAAAAAAAAATATCTTCATACAGTGATAGAAACATAGACTTTGACGGCAGATAAGAACCGCTAGGCCCATCTAGTCTGCCCATTTCCCTACCTACAGGATAGGCCGTAGATCCTAGTTAACCAACAGCCTATATCTTCCTGCCCCCCACAAGAATTGCCTTATGTCTGTCCCATGAATTCTTGAATTCTCCCACAGTTTTAGACCCCACAACTTCCTCAGGAAGGCTGTTCCATGCATCCACTACCCTCTCTGTGAAATAATACTTCCTCCATTGCCCCTGAGACCGCCTCCTTCTATCTTTAAATTGTGTTCCCTTGTTCTTGCCGTCTCTTTTCTGAAAGATGCTACCCTCTTGGACTTTGTTGATTCCTTGAGGTACTTGAAAGTTTCTATCATGTCCCCCCTCCCCTTCTTTCCTCAAGGGTATACATATTAAGCTCCTTTAGTCTCTTCTCATACGGCTTCTCTTGCAGACCCTGCACCATTTTAGTTGCCCTCCTCTGGACTGCCTCTATCCTGTCTATTTCCTTGCGGAGATGGGGTCTCCAGAACTGGACACAGTATTCAGATGGGGTCTCACCAACTGTCTGTACAGAGGGATAACAACTTCCTGTTTTCTGCTGCTGATGCCTCTCCTATACATCCCAGTATACCCCGGCCCTCCCTACTGCCTTCTCACATTTGTACTAACCTTAAGGTCATCTGATATGATTACCCCCAGGTCCCTTTCCTGTTTTGTTGTTGTTACTACCTCCCCACCCATTGTGTATTCTTCCCCTGGGTTCTTGTTTCCCAGGTGCATTATTTTACTTTTTGCATTGAATCCTAGCTGCCATCGTCTGACCATTCCTCCAACCTTGCCAAGTCCCTTTTCATCCTTTCACGCCTCCTTGTGTATCAACCCTGTTGCAGATCTTTGTGTCATCTGCAAAGGGCATACTTTTCCTTCCAGTCCTCTGCAATGCCACTGATGAAGACATTAAAAGGACTGGACCCAATACTGACCCTGCAGTACCCCACCAGTAACTGCCCTTTCTTCCAGAGTGGACTCCGTTTACAATTACCTTCTGTGTCCTGTTGTCCAGCCAATGTTTTACCAGGCTACCACCCTGGGACCCTCCCAGGCTGGTTAATTTGACTAATAATCTTTTGTGTGGGACTGTGTCAAATGCCTTGCTAAAGTCTAGGTAGGCCATGTCACAGCCCCTCCTGGTCTACTACTTTGGTCACCCAGTCAAAATCTATTAGATTCGTCTGACATGACCTTCCGCTGTGAACCCATGCTGCCTTGGATCCTGTGCTCCACTGACCTCTAGGTACTCAACTATTCTTTCCTTCAGAAGTGACTCCATCACTTTCCCTACCACAGAGGTCAGACTGACAGGTCTGTAGTTTCCTGCCTCTGTCTTGGTCCACTTTGTGAAGGGAATCACATCCACCTTCCTGCAGTCCTTGTGTACCACACCATCCTCCCATGATTTATTAAAAAGAGTAGCCAGTGGTTTCACTAGTTCCTTCCTTAATTCTTTTAGAATTCTGGGGTGAATTCCATCAGGATCCATTGCTTTGTCCACCTTCAGTTTTAGGAGTTCTTGCAGAACCCTTTCTTCTGTGAAAGGACTGGGATCGACCCCCCATTAAGAGTGCTTCTGTTAATTGGATTAGGCACTTCCCCCTCCTCTTTTGTGAATACTGAGCAGAAATATTCATTCAGTATTCCTGCTTTTTCACTGTCCCCCTCTGCCCACCCACCGTTCATTCTATTCAGTCTCACTATCCCTCCCTTTGTCTTTCTACGCTCGCTGATGTACCTATAAAATGTTTTATCCCCCTTCTTAACTGAGTTGGCTATCTTTTCCTCAGTTTGGGCCGTTGCTATTCTGACTTCCCTCCCTGCTTCTTTCTGCCTTAACTGGTACAGCTCTCTGTCCTGCTCCTTCTGTATTTCCTTAAACTTCCGGAATGCTGTCTTTTTCTTCCTGACTTTCACAGCCACCTCTCTTGAGAACCATAGTGGCTTTTTCTTTCATTTTGAGTTGTTTATTTGCTTCACACAAAGGCTTGTTGCCTCTGTGATGGCAGTTTTGATAATTCCACATTGTTGCTCCACCCCTCCTTCTAGCCTGTTTGCTAGTGCTTTTCTGAGGCACTCTCCCATCTTGCCAAAGTCAGCCCTCCTAAAGTCCAGTACCCTCACTTTTGTGTAAGCTTGACTCTGTAGCTGAGTTTAGTGAACCACCTGTTTGATGGTCACTTGTTCCCAGATGGCAACCCACTTCTAGATCTGAGATCCTCTCACTGCCCCGTTTGAGAGTATGAGGTCTAAGATTGCTCCTCACAGTGGGTTCTGAAACTAGCTGTCTAATGCCTGCCACCTGTAGGGCGCCAAGAATGGCCCTGCTCTTGGATGTTGCTGCAGCAAATGTGCTCCAGTTAACATTTGGCATATTCAGGTCTCCCATCAACAATATCTCCTTTCTCTGCCATTCTAAGAATGCCTTCCATCATATCCTTGTCCATTCCTTCCCCTGACATGGGGGTCTGTACACTAACCCTGCGGATTGTGGTGCCCTTTCCAGTCTCCAAGGTGACCCACAGTGCCTCCTCTCCTCCCTGTTTACTCTTTTCGTTCAGTTGCTTTTATCCCTTCCTTTACATAGAGACTACTCCTCCCCTCTTCTCCCCTGCCTGTCTCTCCTGTAGGTTATGTACCCTGGTATGTTAACATCCCAGTCATGGTTCTCTGTGTACCATATTTCTGTGACTGCTACGATATCCAGGCATCCCTCTTCCATTAAGGCCACCAGCTCAGGAGCTTGTTGCCCAGACTACGAGCATTGGTACTCATTACCCTCCATTTCCTGATGGCCTTACCCCTTTTGCCCCATCCCTGTCCTTCTTGCCTTTGTCACTTTCTCCATTTACCCCTGCCCTTCTCCCTATTGACACCTCCATGTTGGTGTTTGCCACACTTACTACTGTGATTGTTTCTGGGGGCTAGGATTTTCCTGCTCCTTTCCAGTGCCTCCCCCTTGGCTAGTTTAAAAGCTTGCCAATGAAGCATTTAAACCTATCACCTAGGATCCTGGTTCCCCTCCAGGACAGATGCAGCCCATCATGCCAGTATAGGCTTGCATCACTCAGGTGGACCCCAGTCCCAATGAAGCCAAATCCTGAGCTCCACACCAGTTTTCAACCACTGATTGAATCCCATGGTACAGAACACCCTAACCTCTCCTATGCCATAGATGGTAGCACCTCCGAGAGGTTACGTGCGTGCTACTTGACTAAGGCCTCCCCAATTCACAAACTCTTCCTGCACTTCTCTAATCCCTTTCTTAGCCAGGTCATTTGTCCCTAAGTGGACAATGACATCCAGCTCCTCCCTGTGCAGCTGCTCCGGCAATCCTGAGGATTCGCTCCCTGTCCCTCAAGCCATGGCGCCAGGCAGGCACCACCTCCTCTCCCTTCCTTGCCCAGTTCTACCTTCCTAACAATGGAGTCTCCCACCAGGAGTTGTTTCCTTCCCCTGCAGGGTCCTCTGCCACCCTCCTGTGGGTCTCCTTTGTGGAGGTTCCCAGCATCCTCCTTGGTCTCCACTGTAGGTGCCTCCATAGAGGAACCACACTTTGCCAGAATGGCATAGGAATTGTGGAGGTACAACTGGAGGGATGTGCCTCTGTTCCACCACCCTCACCCTCCCTGAGCCCACTGTGGTCTAACTGCTCCTCTTTCTTGGCAACCTCTGAGGCAACGGCAGTGGCACTGGTGGTCCCTGGATGGAAGAGGAGGTCCCACAATCCTGGCCAACTCAGCCTGGAGATGAGCAACCTCCTCCCTCAGCCCAGAGAGGTGCCTGCAGATGGGATAACACCGCATCCTCCAGAACATCTCCGGAAGACTGCTGCTCCACAGCCACTGCACTGCACCACTCCAATCATGTCTTATTTCTGGCCCCTTAACTGTTTGCAATCCTTACTCTTTCCTCTGGTTTTCTCTCTCTCTTACTTTCTGCCAGTGTGCCCTTTAAGCTCCTGATTGTCCTGTTCTGAGACAAGAATATCCTATATTTCTCAGTAGACCACTTCCTGTTCAGAGGCAGACCTCCAGCAGCTAGAGGGGGCCGGGGAGCTACTCTTGCCCTTCTAGGATGGTGGGTCCTTGATGGTTCTGTGATCACTCACTTCCTGCCCCTAAACAGGAAGTTCCTGTTGTCAGTCAAATCCTGTGCCTATAAAAATAGAACTAGCTTTGGATGGGGGGTGGAGGGAAGGGAAGGAGGGCAATATAGTCCCAGTAGAGAAGTTCAGTCACACAGCAGTCCTTTCTCCTGGTGTCTTCTGCCAAGCTATTAGCAGAATCTTTCTAAGGCAGTCTTTAAATGTAGCTTCCTTCTAGCTAAGCCCTCCCCCTACTTACCAGATCTTTCTACAAGTAATTTAAACCTCACAGCAGTTAAGTCCTTTCAGTCACTGAGATTTACACCTAGATGACTTTTCAGTTACCCATTCAGTTCAGTTAACCCAAACACACACTTTTTTTTTTGTTTTGTATGTTAGTTTTTTTACCCTAAATTAAAGGTCCAAATACAAAAGTTCTTCTACTTTAGTCCCAGCAGAGAAGTTCAGTCACACAGCAGTCCTTTCTCCTGGTGTCTTCTGCCAAGCTATTGTGTTGTTTACCATCACAAGCATGTGGTAGACCCATTCTAATACATCAACAGTATGAATCTAGCATGTACATTCGACAGGTAACCTCAGCAGAAGAGATTTTTAAAAATTATGAGCGGTGTCCATCTTTAATGACGTGAGTCATTTATTACAAAATTAGCTGTAAAAGCTGTTTTAGCAACAGTTGAGAAAACAAAAAAGACATTGAGCATGAATCTTTGAATCTTAGAATGTCAGAAGCATATTTTTTTGTGGTGGGTGGTTTAGGTTGCCCTACCTCTCTCTAGTGGTTCAATTAATACAACTATTGGGTCATCCAAGAAAACTAAATTCAAAACATGTGCCAAAGCTAAGGATGAACTCCACTCCAGAGATTGCTTGCAGCCAAGATATTTATTTCTTGTTGCCAATACTCTTCATGGGGCAACATTTTCATGGAAAACCACTTCATCAACCCCTTGTGGTTTACTCTAAATAAATCAAATAAATATAATTAAATACATATGCCTTTGAATAACAGGCTTTAAAACATACATTGCACTTTCCTCATTGGAACCCTAGGCAAATAATTCCTGTCGTCTTTACATTTAATTCATATTTTCCCCTTGTATTACTTCATACTTATAAATGTAAAAACTTGTATATAACTTATAAATAAATTAGGATTCATCATTACACTTAGCCCCCAAATCACTATGTGTCATGTATGTTCCTTAAAAAACATAGACTGTTGGTATTTTACTCTCACCTGTTTATTAAGGTCAATGCTATTTCTTTTATTTGTAGAAGAACTTGTATCCTTGTTTCAGATATCTGTTAAGAATTAAAACAGAGCTCTATGTGTCCCTTCTTTTAATTAACGTATTCCATTACCACCAGGTATATTAGCAACAACAAAAACATCTCACTGATTCATTCATTGGTCCTCCCAATACTGACTTAGCTTGCGATGCACTTTTTGTTGTGCAACAAAAAGTGCATCGTTATAAGTTATATATAAGTTTTTACATTTATAAGTATGAAGTAATACAAGGGATGAGTTATAAAAACTAACATGGTCATGAAGAAGATCAGAGTGTTAATCATTGCCACCACTCCTTCTTTTACACTTAGGTATGTGACTTCCTTCTTGATCAGATTCAGCCTGCTCCCTCAAACTGTGAGAGAACAGGCTGTACTCTTTCACTTTCAGGGTCTCAGGTAACAGGAAAACAATGCTGATGTATAAAAAGCATTGGAGTAGCAACGTTCTTATTAGGAACATTTTTTTGAACTTGGATGTGCAGTATCTGTAACTTTGCTTCTGCACCATTAATGTATTCCATTTAGTTTTTATGAGCCAAGTTTCCCTGTCCAAAGGTTATACCCAGAATTTTAAGAGGGTCCTTATGTATTTTGATCCCAGCAAATTGTTCTTATTTCTTGGGGCTCATTGTGTCATCCCAACTGGGGTACTTATGTCTTTCTTACTTCTATAATTATTTTTCAAACATATATACACACTGCACTCCTTAATAATAAAGCTGTAACTCTAATTTGTGTAGCTCCAGGGTGTGCATCTTGAGAAAAAGATGAGTGGCATTGGGTATCCTCAGGTTCCAGTTGTCCTGGTAGCACAGCTGGTTAGTTCAGTGAAACGGTATTCTAAGCAGACTTGGGTTTAAATCCAAGCTGGGATACTTATTTCTTCCTCACTTCTAAAATTGTATTTCGAACATACATGAACACTGCACTCCTTGGTAATAAAGATGTACAGTAACTCTAATTTGTATATATCCAGGGTGCTCATTGTGTCTACCAGAAATAACACCTATGCTGTTCTTATAATTAATTTAATTTTAGATCAAGGAAGTGTTTAACAGCAATTCAAAATTTCTTGCACTTGTTTACCCAATTCCTTATCCTTTAAGACAATACAGATATAAGATGAAAAATTTGGGGGGCAGTCACCATTTTGATAGCTTTGATCTTCCCTGCCATAGACAACTGCAGTGACTTCCAATGATCACACTCCGTTTGTAGCTCCTATACTGGGGGGGGGGTTGAAGTGGAGTGCACACATTTTTTTCATACTAGGGGAGACATGGATGCCAAGGTAGGTAATCTAGTTTGGAGCTAGCCACAATTCCACACTGAGTGCATGCACAGCTACGCAGGTTGCACTGAGAGGGAGAACTTTAGCGACGACCAGCACATCATCTGCATCCAGTAGAGCTGGGCAGCATTCCTGATCAACTTTGAGTCCTGAAATGCCAGAATAAAGTTGAATAGCTTTAGAAAGTGGTTGTATCACCAAGATGTATAGGAAAGAAGATAGAGGGCGCCCCTGCCTTGTCTCTATCTGTAGTGTGAAGTCTGTAGATAGGTTATGGTTTGTAAGAACCTGAACCATGGGATCGGTGTATAGAGTACAGACATACTTGATGAAGCTTGGTCTGAAACCTATTTTGTGTAGCACCCTGACGAGGTACCCCCACTCAATCAAAAGCCTTCTTCAAAATCAACGGCGATGGTCATGGTGGAGGCATCTCTAGCAGTGCGAATGAGGTTCATTGAGGTCCACAAATGGTCTGAATTTAGTCGCTCTCTAACAAAACCCACTTGTGGGTGGGAGGGTTATAAGGGAAGGGAGGAGACCTTCTACTCTGTTGGCCAGGCCTTAGCATATATTTTGCTTCCTGCTGTGATAAGAGAGATGGGATGGTAGCTAGCTGGAAAGGTGGTGTCTTTCCCTTTTTTGGGCAAAACAGTGATAGTGGTTGTGTGCACGGAAGGTGGGAGAAAGCAGTTATGCACAGAGTCCTGGTACAGCCTACAGAGAATAGGACATGCCATAGGGGAGGTTGCTTGTAGAAGGGTATGCCATCACCGCCAGGCACCTTATGTTGACTCAGGCTCTTCAGAGCTGCTTCCACCTTCCCTATGGCAGGGGAGGTCACAATTTGCTCAGGAATTGGTGGGTGGAGGGACTGAAGGAAGTTGTTGACATTATCTGCTACTGGCAGAGTAGGAGAGCTGTATAGTGTGTTACAGAAACTTCACATAGTGTCACTGATGTGCTCAGCTGAGGTCCAAAATTCACTTTGGGAATTCGTAAGACCAGCAATGTGCCTCTCATCCTGCTGTTTCTTTTGAGCATGCAGGCAAGTATTTTGCCAAATTTTTCTCCACCCTGTCAGTATTTTTGTTCATGCCCCAAGAGAGCTAGCTCTGCCTCCCTAGCCAGCAGGGAGTCGATGTCAAGTCTCAAATTAACAATGGTGTGATGCAGAGGTAAGCAGATGTCAGCCCTGGGAAGAGCTTTGCCTTTGGCCTGTTTACTCTGAAACTGCATTTCTAGGTTGGCTAACTGCTTCTCCCTTTCTTTTCTTATATGTGATGCATAATACATGATTTTGCCTCTGATGGTGATCTTGTATGCCTTCCACAGTGATGCTACACTTGTCTCCCCTGTATGCATTAACCTGCAGCGCTCACTTAACTCTGAACGTCAGACCTTCATTACATCTAAATGCCGCACTTCCCAAGGTCAAAGGTCCTTTGAGCACCATGCCCTGCTTTGGTTCAACTCCCTTCAGGCAGATCTTGTGCATATGCCTACATTGGGTGCTTTCAAAGTCCACCTCAAGCAATTCCTGCTAGATGCTGCCTGTTGTGACTGTCACCCTTAGTTTCAGCTCCCTCTCTCCTTGCTGGTATTCCCTGCTCTTCCCCAGCCCTTCCCCCCTCTCTCCCCCCCTTTCCATCCCTATCCCTCACCCTACCCCTATTTCTCCCTCTCCACCCCTACCCTCTCACCCCTTACCCCAACTCCTCTCCTGAATCCGCTCCCCCAACTGCTATCCTCATACCTCCACTCCCCCCCTTGCCAGTTTAATTACTCGCAATAACATTTGCTCATCTTTGGCACTTGGGGCACCTCCTCTCCTCTTCTTGTACTTATCTACTGCTAACCCTATTTCTCTGCAGACGATTGATTGGTTTTGGTTTTCTCCATTCAGGCATCGTATACCTGTAAGTGTTTTGTTAGCCCCCCTTCCCTTATCCTTACTGCCTCTGTAACATGTACTACCCTGTTGTGTCTGCTGTATCCACTATCACTGTAATTTTGTACCACTCCGTTTGTATTATCATGATGTGGAACCTATGTATAGAGCTCTGAGCTCAAGTGGTGTTATCCTAGACTTCAATAAATAAATAAAAATTAGTAAATAAATCATTTGTTTGAAAAAAATGCAGTGGTCTCTTGTGAGAGCCGCTTAAGAAATGTTTGCTATTGAAGGAGGAGAGGATCTAAATGCCAAATAGTCAAGCACTAGAGGGAGGGCCCTCACACCACATCTAGCTGGACTGGGTTGTGTTAAGACAGCAAAAAGGTTGCTGTAGTCTTGTCCATGACACCCAGTGAAGCCAGCTATAGGTCAATGCAGCTGTAAGAACTGTGGGCAGCAGAGAAACACATGTAATCATGCACCGTTGGGTGGAATTTGTGCCACACATCTGTAAGACCCTGGTCAGTGAGCCGAGGTGAGAAAGGCTTGGGCAGCTTTAGTATCTGGCTCAGCTGTTCATTGACTTCTGTCTTGTGCAAAGTCCAAGGCTGGATTAAAATTCCTCCCAGTAATCACAGGAGCATTTGTGGTGTTAAAATGCAGCAATTTATCTGCAAGTTCATGGAAGAATGCAGGTAAGTCAGTTAGGAGCATATAGATTATCAATTATCAGGGGATCTGCCAGGATATCAAAGTGCCCCAACACCCACCTGCCCTCTGTATCCATAGCACTGTTCATAAGATTCCAGCTGAGAGACTTGTGTACAAGAATATAGACCCCCTTTTGTTTTTAACTTCTGGTGAACTCTGGATCTCAATGCCAACCCACTTGCATTTGATATCTATGACAGAGACTATAAAATATATCAAACATGTCCTTAGTAAGACCAGGATGGGAAGTGACCAAATAGACACGAAGATGGTCACCCTTACTTTAAAAGAACTTGTAGCTCCACTTACTAAGGTCTTCAATGCCTCCTTTAGATGAGGTGGCTTTTCTGACAGGTGAAAGACAGCACTTGCTACTCCTGTATTCAGATCTGGGGATAGAACCAACCTGGCCAGCTTTCGGCCCATCACGATACTACCCCCCCTTTCCAAAGCCCTTGAAAGGGTGGTATCCAATCAACTGAGTACCTTGAAAAATACAATCTACTCTGCAAGCAACAACACGGTTTCCAGCAAAACCATCCACTCTCACCATCTTGGTCGAATGCACCATTCAGCTGTATGGTACCCTGGACAAAAGGATGGCAGTGGGGTCTATCTTTATAGACTTCACTAAGGTATTTGGCACTGCCAATCACCAACTCCTCCAGCAAAGCCTCCTCTGCACAGGACTGTCCACTGATACTGTTGCCTGGTTCAGCAGTTACCTGTCTCATAGGACACAGTGTGTTAGAATCAGCGGTGCTATCTCTGAGCCATGGGAGGTGAACCTAGGAGTCCTCCAAGGGTCTATCCTAGGCCCACTCCTTTTCTGCCTCAACACCCTACCCACCGCCTGCCCAGCACACATTGTGCTATATGCAGATGTTGCCATTATTTCTGTCCCTGGCAAAGAGTTGACATCAATCACTTCTGAACTACAGGATAACTTTCAAATACTGGAATTGTGGTTCTCTTGTAACAAACTACTGCTCAACTATAAAAAGACCAAATGCATGCTCTTCAGTACTCCACAGAGCAAGATGAGAGGCGCCCCCCCAAAGGATCCTTAACCACAAAGGTGATACACTTGATCAAGTCGACACATTTAAATATTTAGGAGTTCACCTGGATGACACTCTCACCTTCTCCGCTCACATTGAGTAACTAATTAAATCTTCTAATATGAAACTTGGTATTCTTTGTTGACACCAATCAAACGTAACACCGGACACCCTAAAACTTGTCACATGTTGCTCAGTCCTTTCCACAGTGGACTACGGACTTATCATCTATGGGCTGGCTCCAACACAGCGCTAAAGAGGGTCAAAACCCTTCTTATCAAGGCTTGCCAACTGGTCCTGGGAGTTCACCATTTGACACATGTGTGCTGTATACAAGGAAACTGGTTGGCCCCCTCCTTCTCAGGATACAATACCAGGCCTGCCTGCTAGCAAAAAAAGCTATGTTGAAGCTCATGCCTGAGTCTACCTCCGCCCTCTTTGAAACCGCACAACCCTCCATCAACACTAGAAGTGCAACCAAGGAAGGGCTGCTAGTACCCTTTAAGTGAACCACACTGGCTCAGAGATCCCTTTCCTACAGCAGACCCAAGTAGTTCAATGACCTGCCTGATGCCCTTGTCGAATGTACCAGGTTCAGTCAGTTCAAAACAGGGCTACGTTCTCACCTTGCTAACAAAAATGTCTGCCATTGCCATAGCTAACAGACAACACCTGCCAGCCTTCAGTTCTGCCCTCGTCCTACCCAACCCCATCATCTTGCTCCATCTTCCCTATATCATGTCCCACCCACCTACTCCCCCCTACTTACCCTCCCCATCCCCCTAGTCCCCCCACTCCTCCCTTTGTCTCTTTTTCCAAACCCTCCTCCTCTCGTCCCTGCACTTAGACCTCCTCTCTTCTGCTCCTTTCCCTCCCTGCCTCACCCCCACCTCTCAACAGGCAAAGCCATGCCTGGCTGCACCTAATTGCCTTTCTCCCCCCAGCAGCCCGGGGCTCTCTTGTTTCTGGATGCTCTTTGATCTCTACAAAGTTTTGGACCACACTTTTGTAGTGTTGCTATTGATGATAATTCCGCAAGTGTAGACGTGTACTATTACTTGCTGACCTTGTATTCCTGTATGTGATGTAACTGCACTTGTAACCTTGATGTTAATTTGTATTTTCACTTGTATGTACCCGTTTATGACCTGTTATGTCATGTGTTTTCTGCTGACTTGGAGTCTCTGTAAACGAGCCCATGGTGCAAAAGTATTAATCCTAATCTGAAATAAATAAATTTGAGTTTCTGGGAATCTGGGTACAGCAGTTTGGTCTCTTGAAGAGCAGCAACTTGAGAACAGAGCCTCTTTAAATGGGATAGCACCTGTTCTGGATTTTACAGGTGAATTCAGACCCCAGATGTTTCAAGTATGCATGTATAAATCAACCATATTGTAGTCACAAGAAGAAAGTGCTTTGGTCTAAGTCACTACCAAACACTCAAACAGGTACTAGCCCTTGGGCATATGTGGAAGCACAGAGAAGCTTTGTAGAGGTAATAACAAAGGAGACAAGTCCTGGCAGCTGAAATTCAATGCAAAGAAGTGCAAGATAATGCATATGGGGCACAAAAACCCTAGCACAATATATCAGTTGGGGGTGAGGATATAACATGCACCAAGCAGGAAAGTGATCTTGGGGTTATCATCTCTGATGACCTCGAGGTAGAGAAACAGTGCAACAAGGCAGCAGATAAAGCAAATAGGATGCTGGGATGCATAGGCAGGGGCATCACCAGCAGGAAAAGGGGGTCATAATTCTACTATACAAGACACTAGTGAGGCCCCACCTGGAGTACAGTGTACAGTTTTGGAGACCTTACCTACGTAAGGACATAGACAGGGTAGAGAAGTTTCAGAGGGCAACAAAGATGGTACATGGATTGCATCACAAGTCCTATGAGGACAGGTTGAAGGACTTGCATATATACTCCCTGGAGGAGAGGAGGGAGAAAGGGGATATGATAGAGACATACAAGTATCTTACAGGGAGGAATAGGGTGCAGGAATACACTATTTTTAAGTGAAAAGGATATTCCAGGACTAGAGGGCATGGGATGAAGTTGGAGGGAGGATGATTCAGAGGAAACATGAGAAAGAATTTCTTCACGGAACGGGTGGTGGACAAGTGGAACACCCTACCAGAGGAAGTGGTGGGGGCTGAAACAAGCACGGGATTAAGAATGCATGGGATAGACATAAAGGAATTGTGGAGGTCAGGAGTAAGGGGCAACAGACTTTTAGAAAAACATAAAGTGAACTTACAAGCTCAAATAGACAGACTGGGTGGGCTGTAGGCTCTTATCTACCGACACTGTCTATGTATCTAAGTCTAAAAATCCATCTTAGAGAAATTTGTGTACACTTAGTGACAACTGGCTATATGCTGGTTGTCTAGGAGACACAATAACTGTACTGAAGCCTATAACAGGAATATGCAGTTATAATAACTATATACAGAACAATTTGCAATAGGCGTATCCATTGCAGAGTCGAGTTGCCAGGATTACTCTAGGACTCTCAGACATGTCTGTGGGGCAAGAGACACCAGCTGCAGTATCAGAGAAGCAGAAGACAGCAATTCTAAGACAAGCCTGCCCCCAGCCCCACTCCTCCATGGAGAGAGGAACTGAACAGTTATGTGGCAGATTTCATATCTGCCATAAAATATCATGATCGGACACTACAAATATCTGCATAACTATTAGGAGTATACCTTGTTAATGGTATAGTGTTTAGACTCTGCACGTCCCTTCTATCAGTGTATGAGCAGAGCCCTAGTGCTTAATCAGACAAGATGGGCAATTGCAGTTTGAAGGCAGACAGTACTCCATTAGGTAACCAGGCCATAGGCGGGATTGTGATAAAACAGGTACAGCCAGCAGTATGACCATCCCTCATCTATGTGGAGCAATTAGAATGTTTGTATTTAGGGAGGCACTGATTACACAATCATTCAGCAATGGGATCTAGAGATCGATACGAGAGCAATAGCAGGACAGTTGTGTTTTGTGTCACTAACGTGACTAGGGATGGGCTATGTAGGATGAGCTGCTGCTTTTGGTACGACTAGGGACTGATAACAGGGTAGTCACCAGGTCAAAGGGAATATGCACCACTGTGACGGGGGCTCTGGGGATGAGATTCTGGTAGTTGGGTAATACAGACAATCAGAACAGTATCATGAGGTTACCAATGTGGCTACACCCTTGACAAAAATTATTACATCAACGGCATGTCCAACCCAGTTAACTTAAGAGAATGACATACATCAGACAGATGAATGTGGATTTTGTTTTCAGCCAGGAAATGCATCTTAATGATGTAGAACATCAAAAGTTACTCCAGTTTGGCTATCGAGAGGTCAACGCCTCCTCGGATAAGTCTGGGAAGAGGAGGGGTGTGGCAGTCTTGATACCCAATAGGGTGCCATTTGAAATGAAGGAGACATTTAAGGAAATGGAGGGACACTATGTTATGGTAAAAGGGAACACTAAACGATCAACTGTTAACTTTGGTGTCAGTATACACCCCCAGGGCTCAGACAATTTTTTTTTAGGAAATTATTTATTCAATTATTGGAAAAAGCTGAGAGCATGTTGGTTGGGGGGATTTTAACTTGACTCTTGCCCCACAGGCAGACACCACATTCCAAATTTCTCGATGAGCCCATTTGGTGGCCAAAAGGGTTAAAGATCTCTTGACAAAATTAGGTATGCTAGATGCTTGGAGATATCTGTATGGACTGACTCAGGGGTATACATATTTCTCACAAGACCATCAGATATACTCATGGCTGGACATTTTTCTGCTTGCAAGGGACTCAATAGCACGGCTTCAGAGATGCATTGTGGTTCCCATGGCCCTCTCTGACCATCATGCTTTCCTTACCATTGAATTGGATCTCCAGGTACAACAGCACTCCTCCTTCTGGAGGCTTAATCTTTCATTTTTACAAGATAAATAGGTTCAAGACCAAACTCCCCAGATCATCTCCCAAACCATACAAGAAACTGATATGGGCTCCGGTATCCTTTGGGACATGGTATAATTAATTCTGAGGGGTAAGTTGATAGCCATAGCAACTGCTAGAAAAAAAGAAATGTAAGGAATGTCAGCTTTATTTAGAAACTCAAATCACTAGAAGTCCAACAACAGAAACAGTTGGACAGACAGTATGGCAAGGAGCTCCAGAAGTTAAAGAAGGAATTAAATACACTAATGGATTACAAAGTAGAACAAAATCTTAAATATTTACTCTAGCAACATTATGAAGGGGGCCCCAGCACGTTGAAATTACTAGCAGGTAGACTTAGGGCAAGGGGAGCAAGATCTCACATAGCCAAAATTATACACCCAGGAACGGGACATGGAGTACTGAGGTTGGAAAATATCATGGTGGCATTCAAGTGTTACTACATGAACATATATAGTCCTAAAGAGGGTAAGTTGGAGGCCCAGATAGATGACTACCTATAGACACTTGCCTTACCTCAAGTTACACAAGAACAAAATTATACACTCAGTGGTCCAATAGAATTGGAGGAAATTGAATGGGCTATTAAAACCATAACAATCTGGCAAATGTCCAGGCACATATGGTTCCCCTCAGAATTTTAAAAATGCTATAAATAACACACAATACTCTTGCTTAGAGCTGCATAGGCAAGTGCACTAGCTGAGGAGGGCTTCCTTTCTCCTACATGGACTCAGGTGATAATCTCCATCATCCCCAAGCCCGGCAAGGACTTGATCGTATGCTCTTTATCCAGATCAATTTCCATATGAAATGTAAACTATAAATTTTTTATGTGATCCTCACTAAGCAGTTTGAAACTATTATTCCTCACCTAATTATTTAGATCAAACTGGATTTGTTTTGGGTAGACAAGCAGTAAACAATTTGTGGAGTACCCTTCATATACTAGACCACTTAAACCACACAGCAACCCCTGCGGTTATCATGAGCATGGACGCAGAAAAAGTGCTTGATCAAGTGAATTGGTCATATTTATATTGGGTTCTTGCAAGGCTGTGTTTCTCCTCAGCGGTCACACAACATATCCAAAACCTATACAGAGCTCCCCAGGCATTTGTTAGAGCTAATTGTAGTATCTCCTCAGGTTTTTCCCTATGATGCAGCACAAGACATTGGTTTCCTTTATCCCCACTCCTATTCACGCCATACCTAGAACCCCTGGCCCAAAGGATATGACTAGACCAAGAAGTGAGAGGAGTTACCATAGGCACTAAAGAACACGTCGTCATGCTATATGTGGATGATATGCTTCTATTTCTCAAGATCCCCGAAACCTTGCTCCTTATGGTAATCTCCCTTGTAGAAAAATATACTTCTGTGGCAGGCTACACTCTATATACTACCAAAATAGAGGTCCTTACCCTGAACTGCACACCTACAAAACATCTCCAGCAGAGATGCCCAATGAAATGGGTTCTGACCCAGCTAAAACATCTAGGTATTATCCTACAATCTAACACAGCCTCCATTTATGAAGATAACTATATCCCTTTGCTTCAGCAGATATGTGAAGATATTAAAAGGTGGTCATTGCTTCCCTTACCACTTTGTGCATGAATACAGGCAGTCAAGATGAATATATTGCCAAAGTATCTCTATCTATTCCAGTATGCCCTGGTCCTCTTATCAAAAGGATGACTAAATGAAATGCAGAAGCAACTCTATAACTTCATCTAGGCCAACCATAGACCTAGAGTTAGGAGTGCTGTACTGTTAGGAAAGTGTGGGAAGGGTGGGCGGTCCCTGCCCTTCTGTGCTACTGGGTGGCCACTCAAATAAGGATAGCTTTCCTTTGGCAAGATGTGCAAGTCAGGGAGCACTGGAAGGAGATGGAGGAGGAACTGTCAGAGACTATGTTCCTGGCATCCTATTTAGGTAAATTATAATTACAAACTAGGAGAGGAAGCTTGCTTTATAGAAACCTCGAGGTTGCAGATCTGGAGATTCACCTGGTTTGCCTGGTATGAAGAGTTTTTCCCTGCTAAGATAGACCCCTAGTACTGCAGGCAGGCTAAAACTGGGATCCAATATCCAGATCAGATGTTGAAAGGTAGAACTGTTAAAACTATTGAGGAGTATAAACAAGAGTTTGGGTGGACTAATTTATGTTCTTTCAGCTTAGACATCACATACATGTTTATATACATTATATGGCTGACAGTATAGCCTACAGCTTAAAGTAATGAGCTGTGAATTAGTTTGGTACATCCAGCAGACCTCAGTTTGATTCCCACAACCTCCACTTGCATACTGTGCGACTCTGAGCAAGTCACTTAACCACTCCATTGTTCCCAGGTCGCCCCTGAAAATATGTGTTTTTGCCTAGTGTGCTTTACCTAGTTACCAAAAGAATAAAAAAATAAATAAAAATAAAAAATACAGTCTCAGCTAGGGAAAGTGGAGGAAGACGAAGTGCCTCTTGATTTAGCTGCAGCACTGGAGAACTTTTTTTACAGGTAAAGCACAGAAAGGTGCAATATTTAGGATATACCAATAATTAACCCTTGCTGTGCTGCAGACTGATATTAGTCCAAAATTCCTATACATTCTAATTATGTTGGCAGCCTAAGTGTTAATCCTACCCTGGACTAAAGCAGCAGGACATCTTATTAATAAATGGTAAATGGAAGCTGGTTTTTAAACTGACAGAAAAGCAATGGGGGAGAATTTGGGAGAGTTCCTTTAGAACAACCTCCTCTCCTCAATGGTGGGAATTTTCCTGGAAAATAAAAACACAATAGTTTATAACACCAAAAATAAAAGCTAGGCAGGACCCAGGAAGTCCATCGGTATTGTTGGAGGGCATGTGGAGAGACAGCGACATCACACACCCATATATTTTACACATGCCCATCCCTAGAAAGATTTTGGGAGGCGATTAAAGAAAGTTCAAGACACTTCATAGTCCAGAGCCCATTACTATTCAACAATATTCATTTTAGGACTTCCCCTTCAACAGTGAAAGGCTCAAGCACCCTTTATATTAGGTACATTTGCATAGCAGCTATTGGGAAAGCCATCACCAGAAGGTGGTTACAGCTTGATCCACCTACAATAGGCAAATAGAAGGCAATAGGGATGGAAATTGAAGAAATGGAAAGGCTAACATATCAGGTAAGGGACCAGTTGGACAAATGTAATGAACACTGGATTAAATGACATGTAACGCTAAGCAATGATTCACACACAGAAGAGGTAGGGGATACCTAATTGTAAGATCATTGGGAAACAAACTGCACAGGCTTCATACCAAGTAGACTCTATATTCCCCAATGCTTTCCAGTACATGTAAGGATGTAGACACCTCTGCCCAGATACCAGGAGGCCATACTAATAGACAACATACAGTATGTACACAGAGAATGTGTAAACTGCCATCTTTTCCACCTCACTTAGTTTAATAGGTTTGCAGGTTAGTTAGTTTTTTCTTTTGTTAGTGTAACCCCTAGGTGGTGCTATTCTAAGGGCTTCTACCCCTGCCTGTATGGCAATATACAGGTTAAAGGGTCTGAGTTCTGGAAACTGGTGCCTCTACCCAAAGGAATGGTATTGGGGTAGTTTAACTGCCCTGGTATAGCCCTTTGGGACGCTATAACCACCCACCAACCCTTCTAGTGGCCCGAGAAATAACACATTGCTACTTTCATAATCAGTAGACAGAAATAATAATGTGCTCACACTCTTTTCGATTACTACCAGGGCTGGATCTGCATCAGCTGCCCTGGAGACCCCGTGGAAATTAAGAACAGAAATGTAGCAATACAATCTTACCACTGTAACCCAACTAATAATATGCATATTAGCCAGGTTAAATGTGAAAAAAGACAATCAGATTTATTTAAGGCCAGTGAATAAGGGAGGAGCTTGAATCTAGCAGAATGATTAGCAATCTGATTTAAATCAGGATCATTCAGCATGCACTGTAAGTCCCAACTTGACAGTTCAACGACCCTGGGTACTCAGTATGTCATGCAGGCTAGCCTGAAGCATTGCCTGGGGGTGGCCAGCATTGCAGCTGTTGTTGGGGCCCTTAAGAAAGGAAAACAGTTAAACATGCACACAACCCAATTATTTGTAATCTAAGCTGAACGGCTCAGTTCATTGCAAGAACCCAGTGAAAAGAAACAATTAGATGGTACCACAATGATTTTTGCTTTTGTTGCAGGGAGCTACCCTGGTTTGTACTTGCGCTAGCACAACCTGGCTGTTGGTCAGGTGAGGTGTAGAACTCATGGTGATGATCTGGGAGGCCAGGGGAAGCAGGGCCGACACGGCTCACCTCCAGGTGGTCATTACCTGCTCGATGGTGTTGAACAGGGGGCCGAATCCCCAGGCTGGTCTTTTGCCGAGAAGGTCTCTGGAACACGAGTATTGGCCTAGGCTGAAATAGCAGGGCCCAGGCAGGATGAGCAGTTCTGCAAAAGTTCATGATCTACTGCTGGCGAAGCCTCCATCGGGCGTAATGGATCTGACCATAGGGAACCAAATCGTGACCTACGAAACACATTCAGCACATTTAAATCCCTAATTGCTCTAAATAACAGTTTGGTTATGAGACAGTCCAGTTGCAAATGACAGCTTCACTGCACAAACCTTCCAATCTGAGCAAAGTTCTCTCACAAGCTGGGCCAATCACTTCTGGAGCAAGTCTTTGGTCCCAATCACAAGTTGCAATGACACTTCTTTTCCTCTGCTGCAGTTCCAAAGCAGGAAATCAGAAAAGGTTCGACTTCTGCAATAGGCAGTTCACTTGCAGGGGAACGTGGCAGTAAGGCCAGCTTAGCCTCTTCCCGCCGATTGTCCTATGCTCCTACTGGGAGCAGCTGCTCAACAGCTCGAGCTGTTCACTCTTCCACTTCCAACTCTAACTGATCCACTGCTTCGGCGGTTCTGGGCATTTCCCTGGTAATCCAAAAGATTCGGATGGCTGAGAGGAACTGTCAGTCACAATAAGAGCTCCCCCTCCAGGTCCATTTGGGTGCCAACACTTAAAACTACAAAAACTATAGAATTCCTTCCCACAAGACCCTCGGGGACAGGCTCCATTTTAGGTCCCCAGTGGTTCGAGTGGTTCAAATACTGGAAGTCCAGAACCTAACATGGTGGCTCCCATCCAAATGTTCAAGCTGCAATAAAAGCAGGTTAGACAAACTTCTCTACCTTTACTATAACAGCAAATAAACAGTAAACAATCACAGTTCCTATGAAAACTCCGTCTGCGCAAGTAGCAACTGCAGAATGGAGCAAAATGACTCACTGTCTGGATGGTCACAAGCCTTAAATCACCCTGACCCAGCCCAGACTAATTTCTAACACAGATTAGCTAGTCTCTTAAAGGGACAGGCACGGAGGCTCACTAGGGCACTCTCACACATACACACAAATAGAACTACCGAAGACAGGACATCAGCCTCACAGTGGGCATTAAGGAGCCCAGGAAGACATTAAAGTAAATCCCAATTTGTAGGGGGGGATTACATTAGCAAACTTCTTATAGAAAAAAAGTTGATGAATAATGATTGTACCAGTATATGCTGTTTCCCATTTAATCAATAAGGATTTCTTTCAATTCTATTAATGAAAACATTGGAACTTTGTACAATTGGTGTATGTGTGCTGTTACTCTTTAGTAAAGGTATGTCTAATAATAATAATTAAAAAAAAAAAAGGAAATCATAGCTGTGGGGTGCTGGTGATGAATGGAACTACTTCACCTATGATGTAGGTGTGTATGCCTAAGGACCTCCACATAGGTTTATGGCGTGCCACCACCCCCCTTCCAATACTGGCCATCAACTCAGCCATGGTGAGAGTGTAGGACACTGCCTGAGAGGATGCCCGTGGGGGTAAGGCTCATGTGGTATGGCAGGCCATGAGCTTCTCTTAATATTAGGCAGGGAATGGTTGTCAATTGCAACTTGGAGAAAGCAAGCCCAACAGATATAGTAGAGTATAGAATTTTTTTTGATTCAGGGAGTTGCACACCACCTTGAGAGCCGAGCCCCATGAGTATTGTTTTTCTGATTATTGCTGCGTGTTATAAATATTAGTAGCTATAACTGTGTGCCATTAGAGGGGTAAAGTTGAAAACAGAGGAGTTTTTTGTATTCTGCACCTGGGCCCAGACAGGCTGCTTCGGACTGGCTTCCACTCATGTGTTGGGACCAGCTGGATTATCTCACCCACCCCCAGCTCAACTATTGTACCTTTATAGGTATTAAATTAGAAGGTGTGGCAACTTCCTGCTCAGAAGCAGGAGAGGAGAGGAGAACCACATTGGGAAGCCAGGCAGCGCTGCATAATCTGGGTGGATATCTTCTTCAGATTGCTATTACAGTATATCAAAGTAAAAAAAAAAAAAAACATTTTTGCATGGTACATTAGGGGTTCCTGGTAAACAGTCACTGGGAAAAGGTTATGGTACTAAGGAGAAGGGAGGTTCCATAATAACAATCAGGGCAGACAGAAGCAGGGCAGGAAGAGATCATGTTGGTAGTGATGCAGTGCAATGGATGTGGAGCAGCAGTCTTTAAAAGGACTTTCTGGGAACTGAGGTGCTGCCCTATCTGCAGACACCTCTCTGGGCTGAGGGCAGAGATTGCCAGCCTCCAGGCCAAGTTGGCTAGGTTTCAGGGAATCTCCTTCCTCACCCAGGGGGCATAAAATCTACACCCGCTACCTCAAAGGTGGACTACAGTGGGCTCAGGGAGGGTGAGACAGGTGGATCAAAAGGTCATCCCCCTATCTAGTGCAAGTGAAGAACTCCTACACAGTTTTGGAGGAGCAGTAGGATCCCACAGTGTCACCTGAAGTTGCAACCAAGGAGGATGACCGGGTTCTCCACAAGAGAGTCCCACAGGCAGGTGGTAGAGGACCCCAAAGGAAGAGGAAGCTTCTCCTAATGGGGGACTCCATAGTCCAAGGAATGGCTCTGGGGACAGGTACAGTGGAGGAAAGGGAGGCAAAGTGTCTACTGGGAAGCACAGCTCAGAGGGATAGGGAGAGGATCAAGAGAATCTCTACGGCAGTAGCGAGGAGGGGGGAGCTTGATGTCATTGTCCATCTGGGGACAAATGACCTGGCTAGGGACAAGGCAGGGATAGAAAGGGTGCAGGAGGAGTTCAGGGAGTTGGGGAGGGCTCTTGGGCAAGTAGCAAGCTCTGTGACCTTCTCGGAGGTGCTGCCTGTCCATGGCAAGGGGGAGGCTAGGAACCTCCGCACCAGGAACTTCAACACTTGGCTGGAAAACTGTTGCAGAGAGAAGGGTTTCAGCTTCACTGGGGACTGGGGACCCACCTGGAGGAATATGGACCTGTACAAGGGCGGCAGCCTACATCCATCCAGGGAAGGGACCATTGTGCTCAGTGAATGGTTTAAATGTTTCATTGGCAAGCATTTAAACTAGCCGGGGGTGGTGGTGGCAGAAGGAAGCATGAAGAATCAAACTATTCACCCCCACAGTATAGTGCAGTCAACATGGAGGACTATAAAGTTATGATATCACCAGAGGTAACTAAACTTATAGGGGAACAACAGAGGACAGGAGGAAGGGGGTTAAAAACAGGAAGGACAAAAGAAGAAGGCAAAAAGGGTATGATAAAAGGAGAAATAGCAAAACATGGAAAGCCATGTATACAAATGCTCGCAGCGTAAGAAATAAAATCCCAGACCTGGTGGTCTTGATGATGGAGGCTGATCTGGACAATGTAGCTCATACTGAGACATGGTATACTGGAAACCATGACTGGGATGTAGCAATACCAGGTTATACTCTGTTTAGGAGAGATAGGGAGGGTAAAAAGGAAGGGGTGTGGCTCTTTACATTAGGGAGGGTATTAGAGCTACAGATACAGGGAATGCAGGGAGGTGCAGGTACTGTGGGTCACTTGAGACGGGCAATGGCACAGCTATTTGCACAGGTGTGATCTACAGACCTCCAGCACAAGGGAAGGAGGTGGACAGGGTTCTAGTGGAATCCATCCATGCGATGGCATCTAAAGGGAAGGTGCTCCTGGTAGGTGATTTCAATCTGCCAGATGTGGATTGGAGCATCCCAGCTGCTGCCTCTGCCAGGAGCAGGAACATCCTGTACTCCATGCAAGGGGCAGACCTCAGGCAGCTAGTGCTAGAGCCCACACACGGGAGGGTCAGGGTGGGTGGTCATCTGGGGTCCAGTGATTATCACACGGTGTAGTTCAGTACAGTATGAGTACAGTGGCAGAGTCAAGCCACACAAAGGCAAGGGTCCTGGATTTCAGGAGGGAAGACTTTACTAAGATAGAGATCTGTCTCAAGGATTCCCTGGCAGGGAAGGATGAATGGGAGAGGGGGAGTTGAGGAGCAGTGGGCCCATCTGAAAGGAGCCATAGTGGAGGCGACAAACCTTTGCATTAGGCAAGTAAACAAGGGCAAGAAGAAAAGAAAACCAATATGGTTCTCAAAGGAAGTGGCTTGGAAGGTAAGGGCAAATAAGATGGCTTTCAGGAAATACAAGGAAACGCAGAAGGAGGACAGGGTAGTGTACCTAGATAAACAGAGGGAGGCAGGGAAAGCAGTCAGGAGCACAAAGGCACAAATGGCAGAAAAAGTAGGACAGGAGATAAAAAAAAAAGGGGGACAAGACGTTTTATAGGTACATTAGTGAAAGGAGAAAAACAGGGGTGGGATTGTAAGGCTTAAAGGGGAAGAAGGGGAGTATGTGGAAGAGGACCTGAAAAATGCATCTGTACTGAACAAATATTTTTGTTCCATATTCACAGAAGGAGGAGGATAAGGTGAGAACCACAGTTAGGCAACATGAGCAAATAAGAGAGGGAGGTGGACACCAGTCCATTTACAGAAGACAGAGTCCTAAAAGAACTCACAAAACTGAAAGTTGACAAGGCAATGGGACTGGATGAGATGCATCCTAGAATATTAAGGGAATGGTTATGAGATACAGCCTAGAATATTAAGGGAACTTAACCAGAATAAGAAGATGCAGGGAGTGGTGCAGTGCACTGGGTGCGGAGCAGCAGTATTCAGGAAAACCTTCTGGGTACTGCAGTGCTGCCCCATTTGCAGACAGCTCTCAGGACTGAGGGCGGAGATTGCCAGTCTCTGGGCCAAGCTGGCAGGAATATGGAGAACCTTCACCCCCACCCAGAGGCCACCGTGTCCCCAGCCACTGCCACAATGGCTGTCTGCCAAAGCAGAGACCTGGATGGGCTAGAGTGGGCTCTGTGAGGCTGAGGGAGGGTGGGCAGAGTCATATCCCCCATCCAGTCTGGCTTGAGAACTCCTATGAGGTTCTGAAGGAGTGGGAGAGTCCCACAAGGGAACCTGAGGCTGCAAACAGGGAGGAGGTGAGAGTCCTCCAGTAGGGAGACCCAGTGGTGGGTGGAAGAGGACCCCAAAGGAAAAAGAAGGTACTTCTGATGGGGGACTCAATTGTCTGGGTGATCATTCTAGGCAAAGATAGAAGGAGGAGAGGGAGGTTAAGTGCCTTCCATGAGGCACAGTTCGGAGAGAGGGAGAGCAAATTCTGAGGATCGCTAAAGTGGTGGCAAAGAGAGGAGGGCTGGAAACAAATGACCTATCCAAGGGCAAGGTAAGCATAGAACAGGTGCAGAAGGACTTCAGAGAGTTGGGAGGGCACCTGGAGCAGGTAGCAAGCTTTGTGACATTTTCAGAGGTGCTGCCAGTCCATGGAATGGGTAAGGATAGGAATCTCTGTATCAGTGGCTTCAACAATTGGTTGAAGGGCTGGTGCAGCGAGAAGGGATATGGCTGGCTTCTTTGGGGACTGGGTACCCACCTGGAACAGTGCAGACCTATTCAAGGCAGACGGACTGCATCCTTCCAAGAAGGGGATGGCAGTCCTCAGTGAAAGGTTTAAATGCTTCCTGGATGAGTGTTTAAACTAGCCGGGGGGGGGGGTGCACAGGATCAGGGGCACTCAAGTGGACCACCCCCACAAGCTAGAGAAGTCAGAAGTGAGAGATAGAAGGGAAGGTTCCGGACAGGGACACCAGTACCAGATACTAAGAGAAAAGACGGGGTTGGGAAGGCAGTTTAATAAGGAACAGAGGGTTGCAGAAAAAAGGCAGGGGCGCAAATATGGGATTGGGGGAGGGCAGCCAACAAAACATGGAGGGCCATGGTTATCACTGCCCACAGCCTAGGAAATAAAATCCCAGACCTGGAGGCCTTGTTAGTAGAGGCAGACCTGGACATAGCGGCTATAACAGAGACCTGGTACACCACGAATCATGACTGGGATACAAATGTTCTGGGTTATGCTCTATTCAGGGGAGATGGGGTGAGTAAAACAGGAGGGGGGGCCCTGTACATGAGAAGGCATAAAAGTGACAGAGGTACAGGGTAGACAGGGGGAGGCTGAAGCACTGTGGGGCACACTTAAGCCAGGCAATGGCACAGCAATTCATACAGGGGTGGATCTACAGACCTCTGGAGCGGGGGGATAGGGATCCGGTGGTTCAAATTCAGGACATGGCAACAAAGGGCGAGGCATTTCTGCTGGATTATTTCAATATCCCAGACGTGGATCGGACCATCCCAGCAGCTGCTTCATCCAGGAGCTGGGACATCCTGGATTCCCTACAGGGGCAGGCCTCAGTCAGCTGGTGACTGATCCCACCAGAGACAGGGTGACTCTGGACTTCATACTAATGGGGACAGAATCTCAGATGTACAGGTGGAGGGTCAGCTGGGATCCAGCAACGACCAAATAGTGTGGCTAGTGTGGGGACTGAGACACAAGCTAGCCACACAAAGGCAAAGGTCTTAGATTTCAGAAGAGTGGACTTCACTGAAATGAGGAGGGATATCAAAGGGGCCCTGGCAGGGAGGGAGAAAGGTGGGGGAGTCAAGGAGCAGCGGGAACACCTGAAGACAGCCATTGGGGAGGTGACGAGCCAATGCATCAAAATGGTGAACAAAGGCAAGAAAAGGAGGAAACCATTATGGTTCTTGAGGGAGGTGGCAGACAAGGCAAGAGCCAAAAGGGCAAGTTTCAGAAAGTATAAGGAGACTCAGAGGGAGGAAGACAGGGAGGTGTACCTAAGGAATCTAAGAGAAGCGGGGAAGGCTGTAAGGAGCACAAAGATGCAGACCGAAGATGGACTAGCAGAGACTGTGAAGAAAGGGGACAAGATATTCTTTAGGTACATCAGTGAAAAAAGGAAAACCAGAGGAGGCATTGTAAGGCTCAGAGGGGACACACAGGAATGTAAGGAGGGGGATCTGGAGAAGGCAGAAATATTGTACAAATACTTCTGTTCAGTATTCACAGAGGAGAGGGAGGGGCAGGGACCAAAGCTGGGTAACATGCAAAGGGGGGGGAGAAGTCTGTTCACAGTGGAGAGTGTCCTGGAGGAGCTCGCAAAGCTGAAGGTGGACAAAGCAGTGGAGCCAGATGGTGTGCACTAGAGGATATAAAGGGAGCTGCAGAGACAGCTAGCAGTGCCTCTTGCAGCCTTGTTAACTGAATCACTCAACACAGGAGTGGTTCCAGAGGACTAGAAGAGAGCACATGTAGTCCATCTGCACAAAAGTGGTAGTAGGGAGGAGTCAAGGAAGTATTGGTCAGTCAGTCTCACCTCAATAGTAGGTAAGATCATTGAGGCACTGTTGAAAGAAAGAATAGTGGCACACTTAGAATCCAATGGATCTCTAGATCCAAGGCAACATGGATTCACAGCAGGGAGGTCATGTCAGACAAATGTAATAGATTTTTTGACTGGGTGACAAAGTTAATTGGGGGGGGTAGACGCCACCTATCTTGACTTCAGTAAGGCATTCGACACCATCCCACATAAAAGGCTTGTTTACAAGATGGGTAGCCCAGGCATTGGGCACAAAGTGGTAGCCTGGATAACAAACTGGTTGATGGACAGGAGGCAGAGGATGGTGGTAAATGGGGTCCAATCCGGGGAGAGGGGGGGTGACCAGCGGGGTAACTCAGGGATCAGTAATTGGACCAGTCCTGTTCAATATCTTCATTAGTGACATTGCAGTAGGACTGGAGGGAAAGGTCTGGCTGCTTGCAGATGACACCAAGACCTGAGACAGGGTGGATACTCCAGAAGGGGTCGAGAAAATGAGGAGGGACCTGGGGAAGCTTGAAAATGGGTCTGAGCTGTGGCAGCTGAGGTTCAATTCAAAGAAGTGCAAAATAATGCACCTGGGAAGGGGGAACCCTGGTGAGAGCTACAGGATTTGGGGGGGTTACTGATGATCAGCAGGGAACAAAGGGACCTGGGGGTTATCATTTCAGACAACCTGAAGGTGTCCAAGCACAGTACAAAGGCTGCAGGGAAGGCCAGTTGCATACTGGGGTGCACAGGCAGAAATATCACTAGCAGAAGGTGGGAGGTGGTGATGCCATTGTACAAAACACTAGTGAGGCCTCACCTAGAGTACTGTGTTCAATTCTGGAGGCCGCACCTTCTCAAGAACATTGATAGGGTGGAGGCAGTCCAGAGAACAGCAACTAAGATGGTACAAGGCTTGCACCAGAAAACACACAAGGAGAGATTAAAAAACCTAAATATGTTACTCGCTGAAGAAAAGGAGGAAGCGGGGGGGGGGAATAATAGAAACATTTAAGTACCTCAGGAGCATTAACGAGGGGCAGATGGGAGACATCTTCTAGCTTAAAAGGAGTGTAAGAATGAGGGGGTATGACATGAGATTGGAAGGGGTCAGATTGAGGGGTAATATGAGGATGTTTTTCTTCAAAGAGAGGGTGGCAGACACATGGAATAGTCTGCCACAGGAGGTGGTGGGAGCAAGCACGATGGAGGGATTTAAACATGCCTGGGATAGGCATAAGGGAACTTTAGAGGTGGGTACAAGTGGTGATAGGCCGTGACCAGTTAGGGTCACAGGTGTCAAACAAATGTAGGGCTAGAGGGCAGACTGGATGGGCCTGGCTGTCCTTATCTGTCAACAATTTCAATGTTTCTATGTTACGGGAGGTGCTGGCAGAACCACTGGCAGTCCTGTTCAATGAATCACATGATACGGGAGTGGTTCCTGAGGACTGAAGGAGGGCAGATGTAGTCCCTCTTCACAAAAGTGGGGGTAGGGAGGAGGCTGGAAACTATAGACCAGTCAGCCTCACCTCAATAGTGAGGAAAATGATGGAATCACTACTTAAAGAAAGGATTGTGGAACACCTTGAATCCAGCAGAGCACAGGATCAGAGACAGCATGGATTTACAGCGGGAAGGTCATGTCAAACAAATCTAATTGATATCTTTGACTGGGTGACTAGGGAAGTGGATCAGGGGGGTGCGGTGGATGTGGCCTACCTAGATTTCAGTAAGGCCTTCGATACCGTTTCACATAGAAGACTTGTGAACAAGCTGGGCAGCCTGTGAGTGGGTCATAAGGTGGTAAACTGGGTTAGGAACTGGTTGAGTGATAGAAAACAGAGTGGTGGTAAATGGAGCTCAACTTGAGAAAAGGAGGGTTACCAGTGGGGTACCACAGGGATCAGTTCTAGGGCCAGTCCTTGTGGAGGGACTGGAAGGGAAAGTGTGCCTCTTTGCAGATGGCACCAAGATCTGCAACAGAGTGGACACTCTGGGAGGCGTAGAAAAAGAGGGTCCTAGGCAAGCTAGAGAAATGGTCTAGAGTGTGGCAACTGTGTTTCAATACAAAAAGTGCAAAATAATGCATTTGGGGCACAAGAACCCAGGGGAGGATTACATGATTTGGGGGGGAGGGGATACTGACAGTCACCAAACAGGAAAGGGATTTGTGGGTAATCATATCTGATGACCTAAAGGTGGCCAAACAATGTACCAAGGCTGTGGTGAGAGCCAGAGGGATGCCGGGTGCATAGGGAGAGGTATCACCAGCAGAAGAAAAAAGGTGGTGATGCCACTGTACTGATCATTGGTGAGGTCTCATTTGGAGTACTGTGTCCAGTTCTGGAGGCCGCATCTCCGTAAGGACATAGACAGGGTGGAGGCAGTTCAAACAAGGGCAACAAAGATGGTGCAGGGCCTGCACCAAAAGTTATATGAGGAGAGACTGGGAGACCTCAATATATATATATATATATATACACACACCCTGGAAGAGAAGAGAGATGGGGGAGATATGATAGAAACCTACAAATATCTCAAGGGCATAAGTAGGGTGCTGGAGGGTAGCATCTTCTAGAAATGGAGATGTTCAGGAATGAGGGGGCATGATATGAGATTGGAAGGGGTAGACTAAGTGGTAACATGAGATGCATAGATGCTGTCAGCAGATAAGGACCTCTAGGCCCATCCAGTCTGCCCATTTAAGCTGCCTAAAAAAGCATCCAGTGACGTGATCTGGTCATTGGCTTTAGCTTTTTCTTCCTATCTCTATCATTCCTTTGTTTCTGTCTTATGCATGTTTGAAGCTCGCCACTGTATGGGCTGCTATCACTTTCTGGGGCAGGCTACTCCATGCATCCACCACCCTTTCTGTAAAAAAGAACTTCCTGACATTTCCCCTTATGTGGCCACCCTCACTCTCATGTCATGACCGCTTGCCCTTTTATTAATCTGGAATATGTTGTCCCCTTCCACCTTGTTAATACTCTTGAGGTATTTATGTCACCTCTCTCCCTCCTTTGTTCCAGCGTGTACAAATTGAGGTCCCTCACTCTCTCCTCATAAGGCTTGTGATTTAATCCCTTCACCATTTTGGTCACCCTCCTCTGCACCGTCTCTATTTTGTCAATGTCCTTTTGAAGGCGTGGTCTCCAGAACTGTACATAGAATTCAAGGTGAGGTCGCACCAGGGTCTTGTACAGTGGCACTATTTACCTCCCTCATTCGGCTTGTGATTCCACTTTCAATACACCCCAATGTCCCACTGGCCTTTCCCACTGCATTTGCCGTCTGCCTAGTGGCCTTCAAGTCATCTGTGATCATGATCTTCAAGTCCCTCTCCTCCTCAATTACTGCCAGCAGCTCCCCACCCCCTAACCTGTAGCTTGCCCCAGGGTTCCTGCTCCCCAGATGCATGATTTTGCACTTCTTTGCGTTAAACCTTAGCTGCCATGCCCCTTGTCATGAACCTACTCCTGGGGGCCAGGTCCACTGAGCTCACAGTGCCCACCCCTAAGCGCAATCTGTGATAGGGGGGAACCGGAATGCCCTGCAAGTGTCCTTCTAGAATGCTCACAGAGTTCATGACTGAACACCCACCATGAGGTCCCAGGGCTCCCTCTCTGTTCTGGGTAAAGGCAAAATACAGTCTCAAGTCTGTAGCCAGGTGAGAACTCTCCTCGGTTGCAGTATTAGGGAGTAGATGACCCAGGCACTACGAGCTCTTCAGGATTTGCCCTCGTAAACCTGTTTAAGTCCTCGCCCACAGGGTGTGCAGCACCTAGTTCCATCTTACAGACTCTCCCCAAGACCTATGTATCTCCCTTACTTAAGGCACCCATATCCTCTTTTTCAGGATCCTAGTTTTGGCAGTGAATGGTAGCACTTGAGCAATTACAGGCTGGTCTCAGAATTGACTAAACCTTTTACTTCAACACACACACAAAAATTACTCGCAGGCAGTTTTAAAAGCAAAATGCTTTTGCTAAAATCTAAATAACTATTATGCAAACTTTATAAACAAAAGATTTGGGAATGTGTTTACAGAATAACAAAAATAAAGCTGGAAATATGCAAAACACACACACACACTGTAAACTTTTAGCTGTCTAATTTTTTACCTGGTTTGTAGATGATTGAAGTCCAGAGAATAAATGGGTTTGCAAAAGTTTCAGTCCTTCTGTAGCATTCACTGGTTCTTCAGTCTGGCTTGGTGTGTGACATGAAGAGTGTCCCATGAAAAAGTGTGCCACATGCCCTGCTCTGAGGGCTTTAAATGCCCTGGGGTTCAGGCAGTCTGTAGCCTTATCTTTTTAGGTCAGCAGGCGTCTTTGTTGCTCTGTCCAAGATTTTTAAGTGAACAATATTATTTTTAGTCAGAGTCTCTTACAGTTCCAGTATCCTTTGATCTTCCCTCATCCTTCCTGCCACCTCATAAAAATGACAGTTCCTGAAAATCTAAAGCACCTTTCCTTTGAAGTGTAAGTTTATGATAGGGGAAGATTGTTTTCTCCCATCCTGAGATTTTATTGCACCTGGTTCCCTATAATTAGTTAAGCAGGGACATTTTATTCCTGTCATTTTGTGATACCCTGCCTTTGAGATGTAATTTTCAGCTTCCTGGCAAGTAAGCCTTTCTCAGATCACAGGATACCAATTTTCCTCAGCACGTGACCCTTTAAACAAACATGGTCATCTTTTGGCAAGCCCTAGTTCTGGCCTGTGTGGAACTTTGAAACATTACCAGGTTCCTCTGCATGTAACCCTTTTTAAAGCATAAATAGAAAAAAAATACAAAACAATAATGTCTGCAATTATCATTTCTGCAGTGGCCAAATTGCCACACCCATGACCATCTCTCCAGCAGGTCCAGGTCTTTTCTCATCCTTTCCACCCCCTCTGGAGTATCCACCCTGTTGCAGATCTTGGTGACATACACAAACCAGCAAAACCTTCCCTCTGTCACTGATGAAGACATTGAAGAGAACTGGCCAGAACTGATCCCTGAGGTACCCCACTGGTCACCTCCCTTTCATCTGATTGGGTTCCATTCACCACTACCCTCTATTTTGTGTCCCTTAACCAGTTTCCAGTCCAGTTCATCACCTTGCATCTCAACCCCAGGCTACCTAGCTTGTTAACCAGTCTCCTATGTGGGACAGTATTAATGGGTTTGCTGAAATCAAAGTAGGCAATATCTACTGCCACCCAACCCCCACCCCCCGGTCTACTGCTTTTGTCACTCAGTCAAAGAAATCTATCAGATTAGTTTGACAGGATCGTCCTGCAGAGAACCCATGTTGCCTAGGATTCACCAGTCCATTGGCTTCCAGGTGTTCCACTATTCTTTCCTTAAGGAGTGCCTACATTATCTTCCTGACTACATAGGTTAAGACTAACTGACCTGTAGTTCACCGCTTCTTCTTTACTACCGCTCTTGTGAAGAAGGACGTTTGACTTTCTCCAGTCCTCTGGGACCACTCCAGTGTCTAAGGACTCACTGAACGGGGCTGCCAGTTCAGTCCTCAGTTCTTTTAGGACCCTGGGATATATGCCATCTGGACCCATGGCTTTTGATTTTTACTTTTATTTTACTTGTTTATTGTTTGGCTCAAGTGCAAATTGTTTTTTGATACCAGTGCATACATTTTGTATGGATATTAACTGTCTATTCTCTCCAGGTACATCTCGCAAATGAACATTGCTCAATGGTGTTCACCTGGTTAAATAAAGATTTTGATTGACTGATTTTCCCCTTTAGCTTCACCAGTTCTTCTAGGGCCCTCTCCTCTGTGAATGGACTGGTGTTCACCTCCTTATTCTTAGCTCTTCTGAAGTTCAAATGTGGGCCCTGCCCGTCATCTTCCACAGTGAAAATTGAACAGAAATATTCGTTCAGGACTGCTGCTTTTTCCTCGTTTCCCTCCACTATTTCCCTCCGGCCCCTCTAACCATTGCCTTCCTTCTCTCACTAATGTAACTGAAGAATGTCTTCCCTCCTTTTTAACTAATTGAGCTATTCTCTCCTCTGTTTGTGCTTTAGCACTCCTCACTGCCTTTCCCACCTCTCTCAGACACTTCTGGTACATTTCCTTGTCCTCATCCCTTTGTGTCTCCTTACACTTCCTGAAGGCTAGCCTCTTGGCCCTTACTTTTTCTGCCACCCCCACCCCTGAGAACCAAAGTGGTTTTTCCTCTCCTTTTACTCGTGTCTATTGACCTAACACATTGTTTTGTTACCTCCGCTATAGCCTCCTTGATGTGTGTGAGGAAGCATGTCTTCCTCACACTTTCTGTGAGTATTTTCTCACTGAAAGGGTGGTGGATGCATGGAATAGACCCCCAGTGGAGATGGTGGGGGCAAACACAGTGGAGGAATTCAAAAATGCAAGGGTCAGACATAGGGGAATCCTGGCAATAGGAATGAGAAGGTAAAGCCAGAGATCAAGTAGGGTCTGCAGCTTTTGCAGTAGGTAGGGAAAATTGACAGACTGGGTTGGCCTAGCAGTCCTTATCTACCATTAAATTCTATGTTTCTATGTAAGAACCCACTGGAAAGAATCCTCCTTATCTCATACTAAGTGGACCTTATCCTGCCCCAACACACACCCTTCACAGCATAGAAAGCAGAGCAGCAACCAATTAGATGAGGAGTATTTGGCTAATGCCAGCCAATCAGGAAAAGAAAATACAATTTGGAATAGTGCCCAAGTCTGGTGTATTCTTGTAGAAGATGCTGGAGGCGATCACAGAAGCATTTCTCATATGGCAGGCACAGGAATGCATTACTGCAGAGGAAGGTATGGTTAGAGGATCCTAAAGTTCATGCAGCATGGGGGAACATGGATGAGAAGGTGTTGCAAAGTCTGTTCAGGTGTTAACACTGTGAAATGGAGCCCTGTGAGCCAAGGGCGTGGTTTTAAACATCATATTGTGAAAGTCCATAGTTCATGGTGGGGCCTGTTATTGCTGCGAGTCTGGAGGTGCAGTGTGAAGGGGCTTCCACAAATGAGTGGAGCTGGTGGGTCCGGTTGGTGAAGCTACTGGTTTCAGGGGAACCTGTTCAGCAACTCTCTCTCTACCCATGAGGGAGTGGCCTGAATACTGTTGTTGGAGATTGGGGCTTCTTCATCTAGGCTTGAGATGTATGAAGTTGGAAGTGGAATTTGCTCTGCTGGTTTTTCTGTTATGTTGGTGCCATCACTAGTAACCTTATTGCCTTGGCAGAAGACACCAGGAGAAAGGACTGCTGTGTGACTGGACTTCTCTACTGGGACTAAAGAAGCAGAACTCTTGTACTTGGACCTTTAATTTAGGGTAAAAAAAACAAAACAAAAACTAACAAACAAAACAAAAAAAAGTGCGTGTCTGAGTTAACTGAACTGAGTGGTTATCTGAACAGTTATCTAGGTGTAAATCTCAGGTGACTGAAAGGAATTGATAGCTGTGAGGTTTAAATTACTTGTAGAAAGATCTAGTAAGTAGGGGGAGTGGCTTAGCGAGAAGGAAGCTACATTTAAAAACTGCCTTAGAAAGATTCTGCTACTAGCTTGGCAGAAGATACCAGGAGAAAGGTCTGCTGTGTGACTGGACTTCTCTACTGGGACTATATTGCACTCCTTCCCTCCTCCCAAAGCTAGTTCTACTTTTATAGGCACAGGATTTGACTGACAACAGGAACTTCCTGTTTGGGAGCAGGAAGTGAGTGATCACAGAGCCACCAAAGACCCACCATCCTAGAAGGGCAAGAGTAGCTCTCCGGCCCCCTCTAGCTGCTGGAGGTCTGCCTCTGAGCAAGTAAGGGGTCTACTGAGAAATATAGGATATTCTTGTCTCAGAATAGGACAATCAGGAGCTTAAAGGGCATACAAGCAGGAAGTAAGGAGAGAGAAAAAAAAACAGAGGAAAGAGTAAGGATTGCAAACAGTTAAGGGGCCAGAGATAAGACATGTTGGGAGTAGAGTAGTGCAGTGCAGTGGCTGTGGAGCAGCAGTCTTCCGGGAGATGTTCTGGAGGATGCGGTGTTGTCCCATCTGCAGGCACCTCTCTGGGCTGAGGGAGGAGGTTGCTTATCTCCAGGCTGAGTTGGCCAGGATTTGTGGGACCTCCTCTTCCACCCAGGGACCACCAGTGCCACTGCCGTTGCCTCAGAGGTTGCCAAGAAAGAGGAGCGGTTGGACCACAGTGGGCTCAGAGAGGGTGAGGGTAGTGGAACAGAGGCACATCCGTCCAGTTGTACCTCTCCACAATTCCTATGCCATTCTGGCAAAGTGTAGTTCCTCTATGGAGGCACCTACAGTGGAGACCAAGAAGGATGCTGGGAACCTCCACAATGGAGACCCATAGGAGGGTGGCAGGGGAAGGAAACAACTCCTGGTGGGAGACTCCATTGTTAGGAAGGTAGAACTGGGGGAGGAAGGGGAGAGGGAGGTAAGGTGCCTGCCTGGTGCCATGGCTTGGAGGAACAGGGAGCGACTCCTCAGGATTGCCGCCGGAGCAGCTGCACAAGGGAGGGAGCTGGATGTCATTGACCACCTAGGGACAAATGACCTAGCTAAGAAAGGGATTAGAGAAGTGCAGGAAGAGTTTGTGGAATTGGGGAGGGGCCTCAGACAAGTAGCACACACGGTAACCTTCTCGGAGGTGCTGCCCATCTATGGTGTAGGAGAGGCTAGGGTGTTCCACACCATGGGATTCAATCAGTGGTTGAAAAACTGGTGTGGAGCTCAGGGATTTGGCTTCACTGGGGACTGGGGGTCCACCTGGAGTGATGCAAGCCTATACTGGCATGATGGGCTGCATCTGTCCAGGAGGGGAACCAGGATCCTAGGTGATAGGTTTAAATGCTTCATTGGCAAGCATTTAAACTAGCCAAAGGGGGAGGCACTGGAAAGGAGCAGGGAAATCCTAGCCCCCCAAAAAATCATGGTAGCAAGTGCGGTAAACACCAACATAGAGGTGTCAATAGGGAGAAGGGCAGGGGTAAATGGAGAAAGTGACAAAGGCAAGAAGGACAGGGATGGGGCAAAAAGGAGTAAGGCCATCAGGAAATGGAGGGTAATGAGTACCAATGCTGTAGTCTGGGCAACAAGCTCCCTGAGCTGGTGGCCTTGATGGAAGAGGGATGCCTGGATATCGGAGCAGTCACAGAAACATGGTACACAGAAAACCATGACTGGGATGTTAACATACCAGGGTACATAACCTACAGGAGAGACAAGCAGGGGAGAAGAGGGGGAGGAGTAGCTCTCTATGTAAAGGAAGGGATAAAAGCAACTGAACAAGAGAGTAAACAGGGAGGAGAGGAGGCACTGTGGGTCACCTTGGAGACTGGAAAGGGCACCACAATCCGCACAGGGGCTGTGTACAGACCCCCATGTCAGAGGGAGGGAATGGACAAGGATATGATAGAAGGCATTCTTAGAATGGCAGAGAAAGAAAAGATACTGTTGATGGGAGACCTGAATATGCCAGATGTTAACTGAAGCACATTTGCTGCAGCCACATCCAAGAGCAGGGCCATTCTTGATGCCCTACAGGTGGCAGGCCTCAGACAGCTAGTTTCGGAACCCACTCATGAGGGAGCAATCTTAGACCTCATACTCTCAAACAGGGGCAGTGAGAGGATCTCAGATCTAGAAGTGGGTTGCCATCTGGGAACAAGTGACCATCAAACAGTGTGGTTCACATTAAACTCAGCTACAGAGTCAAGCCATACAAAAGTGAGGGTACTGGACTTCAGGAGGGCTGACTTGAGCAAGATGGAGAGTGCCTTAGAAAAGCACTAGCAAACAGGCTAGAAGGAGGGTGGAGCAACAATGGGGAATCATCAAAACTGCCATCACAGAGGCAACAAGCCTTTGTGTGAAGCAAATAAATCAAAACGAAAGAAAAAGCCACTATGGTTCTCAAGAGGAGCCTGTGAAAGTCAGGAAGAAAAAGATAGCATTCCGGAAGTATAAGGAAACACAGAAGGAGCAGGACAGAGAGCTGTACCAGTTAAGGCAGAAGGAAGCAGGGAGGGAAGTCAGAATAGCAAAGGCCCAAACTGAGGAAAAGATAGCCAACTCAGTTAAGAAGGGGGATAAAACCTTTTATAGGTACATCAGCGAGCGTAGAAAGACAAAGGGAGGGATAGTGAGGCTGAATAGAATGAACAGTGGGTGGGCAGAGGGGGACAGTGAAAAAGCAGGGATACTGAACGAATATTTCTGCTCAGTATTCACAAAAGAGGAGGGGGAAGTGCCTAATCCAATTAACAGAAGCACTCTTGATGGGGGGTCGATCCCAGTCCTTTCACAGAAGAAAGGGTTCTGCAAGAACTCCTAAAACTGAAGGTGGACAAAGCAATGGGGCCTGATGGAATTCACCCCAGAATTCTAAAAGAATTAAGGGAGGAACTAGTGAAACCACTGGCTACACTTTTTAATAAATCATGGGAGGATGGTGTGGTACCCGAAGACTGGAGGAAGGCAGATGTGATTCCCCTTCACAAAAGTGGGACCAAGACAGAGGTGGGAAACTACAGACCTATCAGTTTGACCTCTGTGGTAGGGAAAGTGATGGAGTCACTTCTGAAGAAAAGAATAGTTGAGTACCTAGAGGCCAGTGGGGCACAGGACCCAAGGCAGCATGGGTTCACAGCGGGAAGGTCATGTCAGACGAATCTAATAGATTTCTTTGACTGGGTGACCAAAGTAGTAGACCAGGGAGGCTGTGGATATGGCCTCACCTAGACTTTTAGAAAGGCATTTGACACAGTCCCACACAAAGATTAATAGTCAAATTAACCAGCCTGGGAGTGGGTCCCAGGGTGGTAGCCTAGGCAAAACATTGGCTGGACAACAGGACATAGAAGGTAATTATAAATGAGTCCACTCTGAAGAAAGAGGGGTTACTAGTGGGGTGCCTCAGGGTTCAGTATTGGGTCCAGCCCTTTTTAATATCTTCATAAGTGACATTGCAGAGGGACTGGAAGGAAAAGTATGCCTCTTTGCAGATGACACAAAGATCTACAACAGGGTTGATACACAAGGAGGCATAGAAAGGATGAGAAGGGACTTGGCAAGGTTGGAGGAATGGTCAGAAGTATGACAGCTAGGATTCAATGCAAAGAAGTGCAAAATAATGCACCTGGGATACAAGAACCCAGGGGAAGAATACACAATGGGGGAGGGGGTAGTAACAACAACAAAAAAGGAAAGGGACCTGGGGGTAATCATATCAGATGACCTTAAGGTTAGCAAGCAATGTGAGAAGGCAGTAGGGAGGGCTGCGGGTATACTGGGATGCATAGGGAGAGGCATCAGCAGCAGAAAACAGGAAGTTGTTATCCTTCCATACAGACAGTTGGTGAGACCCTATCTGGAGTGCTGCGTCCAGTTCTGGAGACCCCATCTCCACAAGGACATAGACAGGACAGAGGCAGTCCAGAGGAGGGCAACTAAAATGGTGCAGGGTCTGCAAGAGAAGCCGTATGAGGAGAGACTAAAGGAGCTTAATATGTATACCCTTGAGGAAAGAAGGGAGGGGGGACATGATAGAAACTTTTAAGTACCTCAGTGGAATCAACAAAGTCCAAGAGGTAGCATCTTTCAGAAAAGAGCGTGCAAGAACAAGGGGACACAATTTAAAGATAGAGGGGACGGTTCAGGGCAATGTGAGGAAGTATTATTTCACAGAGAGGGTAGTGGATGCATGGAACAGCCTTCCTGAGGAAGTTGTGAGGTCTAAAACTGTGGGAGAATTCAAGAATGCATGGGACAGACATAAGGCAATTCTTGTGGGGGGTAGGAAGAAACAGGCTGTTGGTTAACTAGGATCTGTGGCCTATCCTGTAGGTAGGGAAATGGGCAGACTAGATGGTCCAAGCGGTCCTTATCTGCCGTCAAAGTCTTTGTTTCTATTGTTAAAGGGGAACTGTCATCAACAGGGTTTCTTAATGTCTGAAAGTCCATAAAAAGCTAATTTGAGTGAGCTATTGTATTTATGTGTGAGTCTTTGCAGTCCAAAGTTATTCATATGTAAATCAGCCTGTAATTAAGGGCTGGGGACAGCCATGTGTTTTAGGCTCCTGACAGGAAATGATGTTGCCGAGAAACTTGGCCCTACATTTACTGTAGGTTAAGTAGGAAATCATCTGTTTTATTGAGTGTATTTTAAGGTGTTATTACAACACTTTCTACATTTATAATAATTGTTTTGTATGTGCACTGAAACCAGTGAGTTATCACCTTTACATTATAAACTGTTAGTAAAAATAATCCATCTTCAGGATTGCTTTAACCTGTAGGCTATACTGCCAGCTAATCATTAAAAACTACACTTCTCAAGGCTGACTCTGTGGTGTCAACAAGTATTGGGGCCCCATACTGTATCAGGATATCTAAACCCTGGCTGTGTTCATGTCAGTGCAGATTTCTGGGGCTGCCACAGCACCAACTTCTGTCTTATTCCATTCTGTCTCTCTTACAAATTCGGTTGTGAACTCAGGTCTACAAGATGCAAATGTGGCTATGTACCTACTGGCCTGGCATCATGGGGCCAACCTTGAAATGTGTAGTTTTTTTTTTTTTTGTTAGTTGTTTAACCAGGACTAGCACACTAAGCTGAAAGCTTTTTTACAGGTACGACCTGGGAGCACAGGGAAATTAAGTGACTTGCTCAGGGTCACACAGTCTGCAAGTGGAAGCTGTGGGATTCAAACCCAGGTCTGGTCTGCTGGATGTCACCAGATTTGCAGCTCAGAGCCTTAAACCACTGCGCTGTACTGCCTCCCTTTGATTAACAGCTGGCAGCATAGCTTAGAGGTTAAAGCAAAGAGCTATGAACAAGCTTTGTTCATCCAGCGGAATGGGGTTTGATTACAACATGCTCTACTTATATATTGTGTGACCAGAGCAAGTCACTTATCCTCCCTGTGGTCCTAAAACACACCCAGAAACAAGCTGTACTGTAGTTGTGTACCTTTCCCAGACAAAGACAGTGAAAACAATCTGAGCATGTTGACATGAAAAGAAAAAATTAAAACACCATTAATTGTTTATTAATTGCAAAAACACATAGACGGACAACATTGTTAAAACATGCATAACCTGAAATGCATTATTAAAAGAGTATTTTACTTTTTTTGATGAAGTTAAAAGTATAACAGTTTCTTACTGAAATGCTTTGCATTGAATGGTATTTTCTACCGTAAAAGAAACAAATGAATCTGGTTGATCCTGCCACTCATGCCCTTCGAGCATGTCTTACATGCTGCAGCTCTGCCAATGGACCACAACTTTCCAGAATGCCATTCCCATTGTAATGTAATAAAAGAAAAAAAAAAGGGAGAGACAGGCTGTGTGTGGGTGTGTGTGCACGCATGTATGCATGCATATCTGTGTGTGAAATGTGAGTGAGTGTGTTTATCTCTGAGAGAAGTACTGCACTAACTGAACCGTACTGAAAGGGAAAAAAATGATCACCATTAATTAAATTAAATAATATATGAGTGGGTGGGTGTAAAAACCAGAATTTTGCACACACCCTTGGTGTGGGATGTTTTTATAAACCTGTGTGTGTGTGTGTGTGTGTGTGTGTGTGTGTGTGTGTAAAATTCTGGTTACACACACCCACCCATATATTATTCTATATTTTAATAATGCCGTTCCGATTATGCATGTTTTAGCAATGTTGTCCATCTTTGTGTTTTTGCAATTAATAAACTATTAATGGTGTCCCATTTTTACTTCTTTTCAAGTCAAATCTGGATAGAAAGAGCATAATATTTTCAGAATCATAACACATGCTCAGATAGTTTTTATTGTCTTTGTCCAGGAAAGGCACACAACTACAGCTTATTTCTGGGTGTGTTTTGGGACCACAGGGAGGTTACGTGACTTGCTCTGGTCACACAATATACAAGAAGAGTATGTTAGAATAAAAATCCATTCTGCTGGATGAAAGAAGCTTGTTCACAGCTCTTGGTTTTAACCCTAGGCTGTACTGCCAGCCGTAAATCAAAAACTACACATTTCAAGGCTGGCCCCATGATGCCAGGCCAGTGGGTAAGTAGCAACATTTGCATCTTGAAGACCTGAGTTCACACCAAAAATTGGAAGAGAAAAGGCTGGAAAAGAGCTGCTGTGGCAGCCCAGAAATCTGTACTGACATGAACACAGCCAGGGTTTAGAAATCCTGATGTGGGGCCCCAATACTTGTTGACACCACAGAGCCAGCCCTGAGATATGTGTAGTTTTTAATGATCAGCTGGCAGTATAGCCTAGAGGTTAAAGCAATCCTAAAAATTTATTATTACTACTAATAGTATGAAATGTAAAGGTGACAACTTGCTAGTTTCAATGCACGTACAACACAATTATAAATGTAGAAAGTGTTGTAATAACAGCTTACAACACACTTAATAAAACAGATGATTTCCTATTTAACCTGCAGTAAATGGAGGGCCAAATTCCTCGGTGGCATCATTTCCTGACAGAAGTCTAAAACATATGGCTGCCCCAGCCCTTAAAGGAGTAGTCCACCCAAATTTGCAAACAACATATGTTGTGCAGAGTGTTTTGATTTGTATGTTAAGTTCTAGTGTGCCATTCCCTCTGTCTGCTATTAAGAGTTTTTTCTAAATTAGCCTGCTAGCTTTATGGTAGTTTTACAACCCTTGGGGATCTCCATCTGAGACAGCTTAATTGTATTCCTTTATCCTACAATGCACCTTGTCTCATGTGACAGTGATGTAGCAGAGACCATACATCCAGCAGAATGTACTGCTTTACAATCAGTTCACAACATTAGAGATGGCTATATTTTAAAATCTATAGAGCTCAGCTTAGTGACTACCTTTATCGTAAAGGTCTTACTGTCATAGAAACATAGACTTTGACGGCAGATAAGGACTACTTGGCCCACCCAGTCTGCCCATTTCCCTACCTACTGGATAAGCTGCAGATTCTAGTTAACCAACAGCCTACTTCCTGCCACCCCCCACTACAATTGCCTTATGTCTGTCCCATGCATGTTTGAATTCCTCCACTGTTTTAGACCCCACAGCCTCTCCAGGAAGGCGGTTCCATGCATCCACCACTCTCTCCGTGAAAAAAATTCTCACATTACCCCTGAACCGTCCCCCCTCCATCTTTAAATTGTGCCCCCTTGTTCTTACACATCTCTTTTTCTGAAAGATGCTACCCTCCTGGACTTTGTTGATTCCCTTGAGGTACTTGAACGTTTCTATCATGTCCCCCCTGTCCCTCCTTTCATCAAGGGTATACATATTAAGTTCTCTCATTCTCTCTTCATATGGTTTCTGATGCAGACCCTGCACCATTTTAGTTGCCCTACTCTGGACTGCTTCCATCCTGTCTATGTCCTTGCGTAGATGAGGTCTCCAAAACTTCACACAGTACTCCAGATGGGGTCTCACCAACTGTCTGTACAGAGGGATAACCACTTCCCTTTTTCTACTTGTGATGCCCCTTCCTATGCATGCCAGTATCCCCCTGGTTCTCCATACTGACTTCTCGCATTGCTTACCCACCTTTAGATCATCTGATATGACTACCCCCAGGTCCCTTTCCATTTTGTTGTTGTTAGTACCTCCTGCTATTGTGTACTTTCTCCTGGGTTTTTGTTTCCAGGTGCATTACTTTGCACTTTTGCATTGAATCTAAGTTGCCATATGTCTGACCATTCCTCCAACCTTGCCAAGTCCCTTCTCATCCTTTCTACCCCCCCCCGTGTATCAACTCTGTTACAGATCTTTGTGTCATCTGCAAAGAGGCATACCTTTCCCTCCAGACTCTCTGCAATGTCACCTACAAAGATGTTAAAGAGGACTGGACCTAATACAGAGCCCTGAGGTACTCCACTAGTGACCCCCCTTTCTTCAGAATGTGTTCCATTTACTATTACCTTCTGTGTCCTGTTGTACAGCCAGTTTGCTACCCAGGCTAGCACCCTGGGACCCACTCCCAGGCTGGCTAACTTGATCATCAATCTTTTGTGCGAGACTGTGTCAAATGCCTTGCTAAAGTCTAGGTAGGCCATATCCACAGCCCCTCCCTGGTCTATTATTTTGGTCACCCAGTCAAAGAAATCTATTAGATTCGTCTGACATGACCTTCCTGCTGTAAATCTGTGCTGCTTTGGGTCCGGTGCCCCGCTGGCCTCTAGGTATTCAACAATTCTTTCTTTTAGAAGTGATTCCATCATTTTTCCTACCACTGAGGTCAAACTTACAGGTCTGTAGTTTCCTGCTTCTGCCTTGCTCCCACTTTTGTGAAAGGGAATCACATCTGCCCTCCTCCAGTCCTCAGGTACCATCCCATCCTCCCATGATTTGTTAAAAAGTGTGGTCAGTGGTGTCACTAGGTCCTCCCTTAGTTATTTTAGGATTCTGTGGTGAATCCTGTCAGGCCCCATTGCTTTGTCCACCTTGAGTTTTAGGAGTTCTTTCAGGACTCTTTCTTCTGTAAATGGACTGGTGTCGACCCCCCTACCCAGAGTGCTTCTATTGTCTGGTTTAGGTAACTCCTCCTCATCTTCTTTTGTGAATACTGAGCAAAAGTATTCATTCAGTAACTCTGCCTTTTCACTGTCTCCCTCTGCCCACCTCCCCTCTCCTTTATTAATCTTCACTATTCCTCCTTAACCCTTCTATGCTCCTAATGTACCTATAAAAGGTTTTATCCTTCTTAACTGAATTGACTATTTTTTTTCCTCAGTTTGGGCTTTTGCTATTCTGACTGCCTTCCCACTTCTTTCTGCTTTAATTGATACAGTTCCTGTCGTGCTTCTTCTGTGATTCCTTATGCTTTTGAATGCAGCCTTTTCTCCTTAACCTTCCCTGCCACCTCTTTGAGAACCATAGTGGTTTTTACTCCGCTTGTTTTATCTGTTTCACACAAAGGCTTGTTGCCTCTATGATGGCAGTTTTAATTTTTCTCCATTGTTCTTCCACCCCTCCTTTTTGGCCATTTGCTAGTGTATTCCTCAGGTATTCACCCATTTTGCCAAAGTCAGCCCTTCTAAAGTCCAGTATGCTTGTTTTTGTATGGCTTGTCTCTATGGTTGTGCTTATTGTGAAGCACACTGTGCAGTGGTCGCTTGTTCCCAGATGTCTACTGACTTCTAAATTTGTGATCCTCTCTCCATTTGAGAGTACCAGGTCTAGTATTCTCTCCTGAGTGGGTTTCAACACTAGCTGTCTAAGACCTGCCCCTGCAGGGCATCGAGAATGACCCTGCTCTTGGATGTGGCTGTAGTACATGTCATCCAGTTAACATCTGGCATATTCAGGTCCCCCAACAACAGTATTTCCTTTTTCAGCCATTCTGAGAATGTCCTCTATCATTTTCTTGTCCATTTCCTCCCCTTGAGATGGGGGTCTGTATACAACCCCTGTGCGGGTTGTGATGCCATTCCCTGTCTCCAAGGTGACCCAGAGTGCCTCTTGTCCTCCTCCTTTACTTTTTAGTTCTGTAGCTTTGATCCCTTCCCTTATGTATAGAGCTACTCCACCTCCTCTTTTCCCCTCACTGTCCCTTCTGTAGACTGTGTACCCCGGTATGTTGATATCCCAGTAATGGTTCTCCATGTACCATGTTTCCGTGACTGCCACAATATCCAATTGTTCATCTTCCATCAAAGCTACTAACTCAGAACGCTTGTTTCCCAGACTACGGGCATTGGTACTCATCATCCTCCATTTAACGTTGGCTTTATCCTTTTTTCCCCCATCTCTGCTCTTTTTGTCCTTGTGTATTTTTCCATTTATCCCTGTTCTTCCCTCTGTTGAGCACTGTACCTCAGTGTTTACCTTACTACCTGTCATGCTTTGTGGGGGGAGGCTTGAAATTTCCTGCATCTTATTAGCACCTCCCCCCATGGCTAGTTTAAAAGCTTGCCAAGGAAGCATTTAAACCTGTCACTTAGAATCTTGGTTCCATCTGTGGACAGATGCAGACCATCGTGCCAGTATAGACCTTTATCTCTCCAGGTGTACCCCCAGTCCCCAATGACGCCAAAGCCCTGTGTTCTGCACCAGTTTTGCAACCATTCATTAAACTGCATGGTGTGTAGTACCCTAGCCTCACCCCTGTCATGGACTGGCAGCACCTCTGAGAAGGTAACCGTGCTTGCTACCTGTCTGAGGCCCCTCCCCAACTCCACAATTTCATCCTGCACTGCACTGATCCCATGCCTAGCTAGGTCATTTGTTCCAAGGTGGACAATGATATCTAGTTCCCTCTCCTGTGATGCTACCTCTGCAATCCTGAGGATTTGCTTCTTGTCCCTCCAAGCCATGGCACCAGGCAGGCACCTTACTTCCCTCTCCTCTCACTTCCCCAGGTCTACCCCTCTAACAATGGAGTCCCCTAACAGAAGCTGTTTCCTTCCCCTGTTGTGTCCCTTGCCATCCTTCTGTGAGTCTCCCTTGTGGATGTCCTCAGCATTCTTCGTGATCTCCACTGAGGGTGCCATCATAGAGGAACCTTGCTCTGCCAGACTGGCGTATGGTTTGTGTAGAGGTACAATTAGGGGGCTTCACCTCTGTTCCACCACCTGCACCCTCCCAGAACCCACTGTGGTCCAACGGCTCTTCTTACTTGGCAGCCTCTGAGGCAGTGGTTGTGGCAGTGGTGCTCTTTGGGTGGGGGAGGCCTCCTTAGTCCTTGCCACTTCAGCCTGGAGGTGGGCAACCTCCTTCCTCAGAGCTGACAGTTGTCTGCAAATAGGACAGCAACACAGTTTCCAGAATGTCTCCCGGAAAACTGCTGCCCCACAGCCAGTGCATTGCACCACTCCCCACATGTCCCTCTCCCTTATAATATACAATATGTAATATATATATTTATAGTTTTTTTCTTTTGTTTTTTCCTTCTTTTTTGTGGTGTGTACTTACCCTTTATGCACTGCCCTGGGTTATTAAGAATATGTCAGTTCTGCCCCAAGACCTGTTGAGGAAGTGATGTCAGAACATTGGCTAGAAGGAAACTTCACACCTGGGGTGTGGGGAAGGGTGGGGGCAGTCCACAAACACTGGTGACTGTTAGAGACAATCTAATACACCACTGCTCCACCACCCTGGTGAGTACTGCCCTTTATAGTAATTCAACTAATGTCCAGTAACTGATTTGTAAACTGTTTAAAAGTAACTTGATGCAAACTGTCAAAGAATACTAGTAGACAGTCCAGTTAGCCGCAAAGGAAAATCAAATATGCAGTTATTTCAACTCTTGTGAAGATGCTCACAAGATAAGCAGTTTTGAAACACCCTTCCTGAATTAAAAACTAAAATAAACACAACGCAGTACCAATGTAAGACTGTAAGTAAGGAAAACTTCCCTCAGATGTAAGCAAGAGAGAGATTTGTTGCAGATATCTAGTCCAATATAGTATATCCCATGCAGCTTCTCAGTTGTTTCAAAGCACACCCTGTTACACAACTTGGAAGAAGATGGAGTTCTGTCTGAAACAGGATCACACCAGTAGTTTATTGTAATTGATCAATGCTGGAATGTTCAAGCCAGAACAATTGGCTGTGATGCAGGTCTCCCTGACTTGTGAAGACAATTTCCCCCACCTCAGGCTATGTCTGGCATCCAATTTCAAACTGCAGCCTTTGCTATTTTAAAGTACGCAGCCACCACCAGTAAATATTGCAAAATATATTGATGCAAACTGTCACAGAATACTAGTAGACAGTCCATTTAGCCACAAAGGAAAATCAAATATGCAGTTATTTCAACCCTTCTGAAGATGCTCACAAGATAAGCAGTTTTGAAAACCCCCTTCCTGAATTAAAAACTAAAATAATTAAACACAAAGCAATATCAATGTAAGTAAGGAAAACTTCCCTCAGATGTAAGCAAGAGAGAGATTTGTTGCAGATATCTAGTCCAATATAGTATATCCCATGTAGCTTCTCAGTTGTTTCAAAGCACACCCTGTTACACAACTTGATGAACCTTGCTGCTTTTAATTTTTGTGCAGCTTGTAAAGTTTCCAAGATATTTAGTTTGTTTGGCATGTGTGGGCTGAATGTTGGGTCTCTGCTACATCACTGTCACATGAGACAGGATGCATTGTGGGAACAAGGAACGCAATAAAACTGTCTCAGATGGAGATCCCCGGGGTCATAAAACTACCATAAAGCTAACAGGCTAATTTAGGAAAAAATCCTAATAGCAGACAGAGGGAAGGATATACTAGAACTTCACATATAAATCAAAATAGTCTGCACAACATATGTTTTTACAAATTTTGGGTGGACTACTCCTTTAATTACAGGCTGATTTAAATATGAATAACTCTGGACTGCAAAGACTCACACAAATACAATGGCTCACTCAAATTAGCTTTTTATGGACTTTGAGACATTACGAAACCCTGTTGATGACCATTCCTCTTTAAGGTGGGTAATCTGTGGAGAGGGAATAGCAATAGTTGGGTTGCAGCAGAGGCCATCACAGTGGGGCAAGGATGGGTAACCGGGTTCTGGAGTTGTAGGCCATAGTGCAGCATATTGGCTGAGTTCAGCCAAATCCTTGAAGTCATCCTCATTGTTGGCAGAGTCCCCACTTTGACTGTTGCTGCAGGTCCTAATGGTTGGTAGCATGGCTTTGTTGCAGTTTTTGATTTTGTTGTACTTCCAGTGTTTGAGTTTAGGAGGTAGCCATGTGTCAGAATCCTGCACTTGTAAAATGTGGGACTCTGAGTAAATTGTTGAGCTGGAGGAGTGATATCCATGGTACATTCAGAGTCCCTTTGCTCTTGCAATGTATGTGGTGTCTGGTGGTGAGAGTTTGAGATGGTCAGTGCATTTGTATATAGTACTGTACATGGCAGCTTCTGGAGAACTGGGAGTCACTGGCACTCTGTTGTGTTGAAAATGAAGTTGGGCTGGGTAGCATAGTGAAAACAGGATGCCCAGCTGATGGAGGAGGTGCCGAGCCTCTCCGAAGGCCCTTCACTTAGATGTTAGGTCCTGGGAGAAGTCCTGGAATATCATAACCCTATGCCCCTGCTGTGCCAGCGTTCCAAGTTCCTGGCCATATCCTCCATCATTTGAAACCAGAAGAACTTTTGAAGGATCAGTCTGGGTTTCTCACCCTTACATAGTGCTGCCACTAGCAAGTGGTGGGTCTGCTCAGTGTCAAAGCAGGGACTCCCGGGGGGTCAACAGGCATGGCAGTACATGACAGAGGAACCCAATGGTGACTAAACTCCACACCTTCAGAGAAACCCACAAATCTAAGATAGTTTCAGTGGCCTTGATTCTTGAGCTCATTGACCTTTTCATGTAGCTGATGAATTATCTTCTGGTCATGGAGCTGGGCCTGAAGTTTGTTCACTCTAGCTTCAGTTATTTGGCTTCTGTTCTCAGTGACTCCCAGATGGTCAGAGACTTTATTGAAAGCATCCACATTGGTATCCGATTTTATCTGTAGGTTTTTCATTTAATTTAGAAGCTGTTGGAACATCTGTTCCACCCAATCAGCTGCTAGAGCAGCAGCCACCATCCTGAGGTGGTCAGCGCAGGCCGGAGCAGAATCACAGAGACCTGAGAAACAGCAGGTGCACTGCAACTACCAGAGACTTGAAACTTAGATTAAAATAATCCCCAGTTTACCAGAAGCAATAATCAACCTGATTTTTGCAGTTCTGTTTGGTAGTAAATACAGATGTCAGAGGTTTAGGTCTGGCAAAGTGAAGCCGGAAAAAATTAGCCATCTTGTTCAAGGTCAGGCCATGCATCCCCAGCAACAACTGAATTTACACAGTACCACTCCCAGGTTCGCACATGTTTGCGCACTGCTGTTATACTCTGGAGGTCAGTTAAGCTACCGCTGATGCTGTAAACTAGTTTTAATATCTGCATGTGGGTCACGGCGCCTTCCCATCGCTTCTTATTTTTCCTATGGCGGGGGGACTGGAGGTGTTGTTGAGGAGCCATGGCCCCATGTGGCATACTAAATCATGTTCGAATCTTGCTTTTGCTACTAAAATCCTCCAAGTATTTTATCACCTTTCATTGACTTCCTTGATGGCCTGGCTGGCTAGCCCCACTATTCATATTTGCTGCTCCTCAACCTCCGTGCAGGTCAGACCATTTGCTTATTCTGCTTACTGACCTACGTGCAGGTCCAGTCATTGCTTATGCAATTCATTTGCTCAGTGCTCACTACTACCATGGCTGACCTATGTGAGGGTCCCACCACTCAACGCTTCATTCAGCTCGTCCTCAATTGTTTTTTGGGGGCACGACAGCCATAACCATTCCATGGTGCAGGGCCTCCCTGCAGCCGACAGTCTCGCTGTACACCTATGAAGTCCGCATCTTGAGCGTGCCTGACTTGGGGTGGGGTCCTTCTCACCTGGCCCATAGCTGGGAATGTCCTCACTCCAGGCCTGGCTTTAGCCATCCGAGTCTCGACCGCAGTTCCTGGTGTAGAATTTAAGACTAGCCATGAAGGGTAGTTACAACAATCTCTTTTGGCTCTAGTATTCGACTAGCAAGGCAACTTCACCATGTTCTCCCTATGACTGCCTCTGATTCACCTGGTTTGTTTTTAGGGTGGGTAGGCCAGGTGAGTGCCTCAGCAGTCACTGCTCTCCTCCCCTTGCCTTGGTTGCCCCCGATGTTGCAGAGCACTCTCACAACCTTACACGGCATTCCCATTAGAGGGATGAAGTAAGAACTTTCCTCCAAATTGGAATATTTTCCACTTCCCTTTAATTGGGTTTCTAAATTGCAACAGCAGAGCCGTCACTAAACAAAACATCCCAAGCCTGGAGGGAAGGCGACCTAGGCCTTAGATCTCCAGAGATTTCCTCCTCAAATGTTTTTTTTTTTCTATCCTCCGAGCCTCATATCATAAACGGTAGTTAGCCATAGTTAGTGTTCCCTAGTTCCTTTAGGTAGGTTCTGCTGTTGAATGGAGGTGGATAGTGTCCCTACTTGCCGTTCCCTCTCCTTAGGAGGCCCCTTCAATCTCCAGCGCAATTCACTGTACTCATGCCATTGCTAACCTGCGCATCTCATTACGTTATCAAGCTGCCTGGTGTCTAATCTACTACCATGCCTCACAGCTACTGATTGCTGACATGCTTTCGTACTACTACTTTTCTTTTGGGGATGCTTCCTAAGGTACCTTTAGCCAAGGGAATCGTCCCGTGGCACCTCTAGGAGTGGTACCCTCTTCGAGTTCTTTCACCCCCTGCCCCATCACCTGTGGTGTCCCCCAAGGTTCCATTCTAGGAACTTTACTCTTCTCCATCTTTACTAACGATACCCCTCCTCTCTTCCATACTGTCCCTCCATCATGTATGCTGATGACTTGGTGCTCTACTCTGCCTCCCAGTCTGTCCTTGAAATTAACTCTCCCCACTCTATCTCATGCAAACATGGGTATCCTCCATAAATGGGACACCTCCTATAACAACATCTGAAGGTTTGCCCTCTCGGTCCCTCGTCTTACTCATTACTGTCTCCTATACTCCTCATTGCATTGGTTGTCCCCTAAATCAAAGCATTCCTTCTCTCTGGGTTGTTTTATTGACTCAATGAGTAGAGTACCCCCACCCGGACAATATTGCAGCTATGCTGTCCCCCTTGATCCATTCCCGAACTCTGAGGTCCTCTAACCTGTCTCTGCTCTCCGTCCCTCACTGCTTGACAAAAATGGGGGAGCTTGCTTTCACCCATGTTGCCCCTAAATTCTGGAACTCCCTACCTGCCTACCTAAAGGGCTCTCATCTCACTCAGCTCTTAAATCTGCACTTTTTCCCACCTTCATGCACCTGATTCCTGCATCTGTACCCAATTCCTCTCTGTCACCCTGTGTCCTCCTTAATGGTTTCTCTTACTCTACTGTGTTTGCTCTCTTGTCTGTCTATAATCCCTAGCCTTGCTGTTATGATTCTACACCCTTTACTGGGTCAACAATTGTTATCCCTGATTATATCTTAGTGCTCTCCTGTACTACTGTATTTACCCTGTATTGTTTGGAAACCGTATTTTGTGAACTGTATGTACTTATCTGTTTGTAAATTGTACTCTCCCGGGTCATGCTTGAAAAGAGGCAGGATTGTTGCCTAATGCACTTAACTGGTTACCAAAAGCTAACAAATAAATAAATAAGTGTCACAGGCCTGCAACTCTGCATCTGTGTGCACTCTTGAACTGTAACTGAGAGCTCCCAGAGGGACTGTGGGGTTGTAACTGGTGCACCAGTGTGGGGAGAGGTGCTGAGATGCAGCCCATAGTCAAGGTGAATGCAAACTGCTGTCTCCCCATGTCCCCTTTCTTCTCCAACCCCAAAACAAATCCATTGGTTATTTGCAACTACTTACGTATTTTGCCATTATTGCCTTGCTGTGTATTTGCAAGCTTAAAGTGATAAGTGGGGAGATGATTGTGTTACTGTGTTCCTGTCACAGAGGGTGTGGTTGTATTTATTTTCCTGTGGGGAAACACCCTGGCAGCATTCTGTCTTAAGGATCCCTATAGGTGGAGTCACCATACCACTTTCCAAGTCCATTTCTAACCACGAACCCAGGTGCCATTCATCCAAAGGCATAACAGACGCAACCCTTTACCCTCTCCAGGCTCCAGAACTGGACCCAGCGGGTCGTGGTTGGCGGGATAGTCTCATCCCCAAGGAGGGTCATTAGTGTAGTCCCTCAGGGATCGGTCCTTGGGTCCCTCTTGTTCAATGCCTACATCTCTGACATAAGGAAGGGTATCAGGAGTGAGATGAGTCTCTTTGCGGATGACTCAAAACTGGGGGCAGTGGTGGATGGGGAGGAGGAGAGGGTGGCCCTACAGGGGGACCCGGAGGCTCTGGGAAGATGGTCTAGAAAGCAGAAGCTGAGGTTCAATGCAGGAAAATGCAAGGTACTGCACCTGGGAGCCAGAAACCCGGGCCAAGTGTACACCCTGGGGGGAAATGCTACAAGTCTCAATGGCAGAGAGGGACCTGGGGGTGGTGGTGGATGTCAAGATGAACAACTTGGAGACTTGTAGGAGGGCAGTGGCAAAGGCCAACAGGATGCTTGGATGAATTGCTAGGGGGCTCACCTCCAGAATGAGGGAAGTGATACTCCCACTGTATAACTGCTTGGTGAGGCCGCACCTCGAGTACTGCGTGCAGTTTTGGAGGTCACTTTTAGAGGGACATTGAACTCCTGGAGAGGGTCCAGAGGAGGGCAACCAAAATGATTTGGGGCTTGGGGGATAGGACCTATGGGGAGAGGCTCGAAGAGCTAAATATGTACACATTGGAAGAGAGACGGGACCAGGGGGGACATGATAGAAATCTTCAGGTACATGAAGGGGATAAATAGGGGAGGAGCAGTCAGGGTGCTCCGAAGGAAGGAGGGGGGGCAACTAGAGGGCATGGGTGGAAGCTGGAGGGGGGAGATTCAGGGGAGAAAGGAGGAGGTGCTACTTCACTGAAAGGGTGGTGGAGCCATGAAATGCGCTGCCCCACAGGGCTGGTGGAGGGGTTCAAGAGGGGGTGGGACAGGTACAGGGAAGGGTTCTTGAAGCAAACACCAGTGCAGCAAGAATATCCAGGACTGGGAAGGGAGAAGCCAGAGAGGGAGAGCGGGGCAGCAAAGTCAGCTCCCAGGGTGGGGGCTGACCAAATGAGCAGACACGAAAGACCGTTAGGCCTATTCTGCTGGCATTTTAGTATGTTAGTCAGCACACCTCACAGGTGGGGGTGGTTACAAAGAGATGGAGAGTACCAACAACTGCCAAGACAATGCTTCTTGACTTTATGGTCTAATACTATACAGAAGTAATTTAAAAGTACCATGCCTGGCAGAAGGTATACATATTGGTGGCATTTTATATAGTTTGGTCCTTTTTTGTAAATATTTCAGTAAGAATGCTCTTTAAGTAATGAATTTATGGATTTAGTATAATTTCTGTTTTTTCTTTGCTTGTATATAGTGCAGTATGTTGTTTTGTTTTCTCTTGTTGATATGTTGTCAATAAAGAATTTTCCTACTCTTTTTGGGAGATGCCATGGGATCTTCTACATCTACCTGAATGACCACCAGAACAGACCAGACCGTGGTTTGTTATGTACCAATGAGTTAGATACTGGTAGTGCAGGGACTATATACAGACAGAGTTGGCATATGTCCTGAGTGTATTACTGGTTGTGCAGAGACTGTATACAAACAGACAGGGTAGGCATTAAGTAGCAATGAGCTAAATATTGGCAGTGCAGGGACTGTATACAGATAGAACAGGCATTAAAGTACCAATGAGTTAGATACTGGCAGTGCAGGGAATGTATACAGATAGAATAGGCATTAAGTACCAATGAGTTACATACTGGTAGTACAGGGACAGTGTGCAGACAGAGCAGGTATTATGTGCCAGTGAGCCCAATACTGGCAGTTCAAGGACTGTATACAGACAGGGCAGGCATTAAGTACCAATGAGTTACATACTGGTAGTGCAGGGACTGTATACAGACATACAGAGCAGACATTATATACCAATGACTTAGATACTGGTAGGGCAGGCATTATGTGCCAATGCGTTAGATACTGGTAGTACAGGGACTGTTTACTGACACAGCAGGCATTATGTTCCACCGAGTTAGATAATGGAAGTGCCGGGATGGCATATAGACAGAGCAGACATTATGTACCAGTGAGTTAGTGTGAAGCAAATAAACAAATCAAAATGAAGGAAAATAACCACTATGGTTCTCAAAAGAGGTAGCGAGGAAGGTTAGGGAGAAAAATATAGCATTCAGGAAGTATAAGGAAACACAGAAGGAGCAGGACAGAGAACTTTACCAGTTAAAGCAGAAGGAAGCGGGGAAGGCAGTCAGAATAGCAAAGGCCCAAACCAAGGAAAAGACAGCCAACTTGTTTAAGAATGGGGATAAAACCTTTTATAGGCACATTAGGGAGTGAAGAAAGACCAAGGGAGGGATAGTGATACTTAATAAAGGGGAGGTGGGTGGGCAGAGGTGACAGTGAAAAAGCAGGGATACTGAATGAATACATCTGCTCAGTATTCACAAAAGAAGAGAAGGGGAAGTACCTAATCCAATCAATAGAAGCACTGTGGATGGGGGGGGATGATAGTTCATTCACAGAAGAAAGGGTTCTGAAAGAACTCCTAAAACTGAAGGTGGACAAAGCAATGGGGCCTGATGGGATTTACCCCAGAATTCTAAAATAACAAAGGGGAGAACTAATGACACCACTGACTACCCTTTTTAACAAATCATGGGAGGATGGTGTGGTACCCAAAGACTGGAGGAGGTCAGATGTGATTCCCCTGCACAAAACTGGGAGCAAAGCAGAGACAGGAAACTACAGACCTGTTAATTTGACTTCAGTTGTAGGGAAAATGATGGAATCACTTCTGAAAGAAAGAATTGTTGAGTACCTAGAGGCCAGCGGGGCACAGGACACAAGGCAGCATGGATTCACAGTGGGAAGGTCTTGTCAGAAGAATCTAATAGATTTCTTTGACTGGGTGACCAAAGTAGTAGACCAGGGAGGGGCTGTGGACATGGCATCTCTAGATTTTAGCAAGGCATTTGACACAGTCCCACACAGAAGATTAATATACAAGTTAGCCAGCCTGGGAGTGAGTCCCAGGGTGGTAGCTTGGGTAAAACATTGGCTGGACAACAGGACATGGAGGGTAATAGTAAACGGAGTCCACTCCAAAGAAAGGGAGGTTACTAGTGGGGTACCGCAGGGTGCAGTACTGGGGCCATTCCTTTTTAATGTCTATATAAAAGTGACATTGCAGAGGGACTGGAAGGAAAAGTATGCCTTTTTGCAGATGACACAAAGATTTGCAATAGGGTTGATATGGGGGGGGGGGTTGGAAAGGATGAGAAGGGACTTGGGAAGGTTGGAGGAATGGTCAAAAGTATGGTAGCTTAGATTCAATACAAAGAAGTGCCAAGCAATAAACCTGGGAAACAATAATCCTGGGGAAGAGTACACATTAGGGGTGGGGAAGTAGTAATAATAAAAATGGAAAGGGACCTGGGAGTAGTCATATCAGATGACCTAAAGGTAAGCAAGCAATGTGAGAAGGCAGTAAGGAGGGCTGGGGGGATACCGGGATGTATCGGGAGAGGCATCACCAGTAGAAAACAGGAAGTTGTTATCCCTCTGTGCAGACAGTTGGTGAGACCCCATCTGGAGTACTGCATACAGTTCTGAAGACGCCATCTCCGCAAGGACATAGAATGGAGGCAGTCCAGAGGAGAGCAACTAAAATGGTGCAGGGTCTGCACCAGAAGCCATATGAAGAGAGACTAAAGGAACTTTTGAGGCAAATAAAACGCACTTTTGTTAATCGCATTGAACAATGCCTTATTCCATTGTATAGGGCATACACTAGACCGTATCTAGACTATGGCTCCCCTTTCTGGAATCCAAACCAAAAAAAAAAGACATAGCAATTCTTGAACAGGTTCAAAGGAGAGTAACTAGAATGATTCCGAGATTAACAAACTTGGATTATCAAACCAGATTAAAAGCTACTGGTCTCTTCTCTCTTCAAACTAGAAGATTAAGAGGTGATATGCTTATGGTTTTTAATTTAATAAATTCACCAGATCTAATGGAAAAATGTGGTCTAACGCTCTCCAAAAGGAGACATGATCTGAGACTGCATAATAAACAGCTTGAAGTAAAACTTATAAAACCAGCAAAGGGGAGACTTTTTCCAATAAGAGCATCCATCGATGGAACACCTTGCCACAAGAATTGGTAGAGGCAACTAGTGCCACTGTCTAAAACAAATTAGATGTTTGGTTGAGGATAATAGATAAATAATGTCCCACATAGTGTGGGAACAGTCTCAATGGGCTCTGGCATTCTTCTGTTCTTTCATACCAAGTAATAACTTAATATGTATACCCTTGAGAAAAGGGGGAAGGACATGATAGAAACTTTCAAGTACCTCAAGGGAATCAACAAAGTTCAAGAGGTAGCATCTTTCAGAAACAGGGGGCACAATTTGAAGATAGAGGGGAGACAGCTCAGGGGCAATGTGAGGAAGTATTTTTTTCATGGAGAGGGTGGTGGACACATGGAACAGCCTTCCTGATATTTCACAAGTTACAGTTGCAGTATTTGGGATTTTTTTTTCTCAGTAGTCCATATAAGCAATAATACCCGACAGGGTGGGCGGTATTGGGCAATACCAGACTGCCCAGGGGCAGTGAGGCCCGACACCACAGGGGGAGGGCCTTGTAGCCCCAGGAAGGACCGGTATAGCTAAATACCGCCCACCCTGGAGGGTGGTATTGTGCTTAGAAAATGGGCACTGTTAAAAAACCCACAAAATTAATAAAAATGGTTAATAAATTTAGTTAAGATAAGTTTAGGGTTAAAAAGTTTCTCGGCCTGCATTAGAATGAAATACTTTTGTCCTACTGGAGACTCTCTAGTTCAAAAAAGGCCGGTTGTATGCAGTTATCACCCCCCATAGCAGACAGTTTTTTCAGTTGGAACCCCACGCCCCTGCCGTGGTCATGCCAGAGTTCCCACCACCCCCCTTCTACTTGAGTTTTTATTTTGATTTGAGAGGATGCATTTATTTGTGTCTGTTCTTTTTAATACTGTGTCAGGAGCTGTTGTGGATGCGATCGGGGAAGAACACGCGGTCTGCAATATGTGCGGTTTGGGAGAGAGTGTGTGGTTGGGGAGGCAGTTTTTTTTACTTCAGACTACAGGTGAGACTCAAAGTATCTTGGTATTGACAAACTTTTTTTTTTTTTTTTTTTTTTTTTTTTAAGAACTACAGAAACTGGTTTTGTACACTAAATAGCGCTATGTGAACTGCAAGTAGGGGTCATGTCTGTAAGCTGGTTTGTGAGAGGGATGGCAGAGTGGTCATATGGGAGGCATCAGCTTCAATTACGGTTGGTTGAGGGACGGCAAAGAGTGCTGTCGGTTGGGACAGGGGAAAAGAGTGAACGGAGAGCAGGATTGCTGGTGGTATCTGCCAGTTACGTTAACTTTTCAGTTCTGTTTTTTTTTTTTGTAATTTAAAACTGCAAGCTGGGGGTTGTGTGAAATGGCTGTGGTAGTTGTGAACAGCCAGGCTGGAATTTATGGCAACATCGGACTCGGGTCCTTTTTAAAAACAAAAGTAAACCTGCAAAAAACTGTAGGGTTTTTTAGTGTTTGTGGCGAGGAGAAAGAGAGGCAGCTAGGTGGCATTTTGTGAACACAGTGCTGGGAGGCTGGTCACTTGCTAAGCAAGCATAAAAGATGACTGATGGCAGTTTGAAAATTCAGGGTGCCCCACGATATCCTTAGTAATGGGGCACCCTGAATTGGCACTCATTTTTTCATCTGGCTCTATTGAAAAATAAATGCAAGCCTAACCATGGCTTTCAGTCAATCAGCATGCTTTATTTTTCATAGTATCTAGCCCATGTGCAGGGAACTACAGTCCCCTTAGCCTGACATTGGTGGTGGGCAAGGTGATGGTGGGTATTATCAAGGAGAGGCTGGGGGTACTGGAGAAGTTAGGGTACCTGGACAAAATGACTACATGGCTTTGTCCCAGAAAAATTGTGTCAGACAAACCTTGTGGAGTTCTACAGTTGGGTGACGAGTGCCCTGGACCAGGGAAGGATGGTGGACGTCCTCTTTCTTGACTTTAGCAAGGTGTTTGACTCAATTCCTCACAGGGGCCTGTTGGATAAGCTGGGGGAAATGGGGGTGGGGAAATTGATGATCAGATGGATAGGAAATTGACTGTCTGACATAAGGAAGGGTATGAAGAGTGAAATGAGTCTCTTTGCAGATGATTTAAAGCTGGGAGCAGTGGTGGATGGGGTGGAGGGGAGGGTTACCTTGCAGGAGGACCTAAATGCTCTGGAGAGGTGGTCAAGGAAGTGGAGTCTGAGGTTCAATGCAGGGTTCTGCACCTGGGCACCATAAACCCAGGCCAAGTGTATACCTTGGAGGGTAATGCTTCAAGTCTCGATGGCTGAGAGGGACCTGGGGGTGGTGGTGGATGTCAAAATGAACAACTCTGAGACTTGTAGGAGAGCAGCGGCAAAAGCCAATAGGATGCTGGTATGCATTGCTAGGAGGGATTGCCTCCAGAAGGAGGGAAGTGATAATCCCTCTGTACAACTGCTTGGTTAGGCCACACCTCAAGTACTGTGTGTAGTTCTGGAGGCCACACTTAAAAAGGGACATTGCAGTCCTGGAAAGGGCCCAAAGGAGGACAACCAAAATGATCTGTGGCTTGGGGGAAGGACCTATGGGGAGAGGCTCGAAGAGCTCAACATGTACATGTTGGCAGAGGGGAGGGACGGGGGACATGATAGAGATCTTCAAGTACATGAAGGGGCTAAATAGGGGAGGTTCAGTCTGGGTCCTCCAAAGGAGAGAGGGGAGCAAATAGAGGGCACAGGTGGAAGACTCAGGGGGGAAAGGAGGAGGTGCTACTTCACTGAGAGGGTGGTGGAACCATGGAATGCACAGCCCAAGGGACTAGTAGAGGCAGAGACTATGGAGGGGTTCAAGTGGGGTTGGGACAGGTACAGGGATAGGGTTGTGTTGGCAAAGTCCAACACAGGGGGAATATCTCGGACTGGGAATGGAGAAGCCCGAGGGGTTGGGGGTGGAAACAGCAAGGTCAGCTCCCAGATTGGGGGCTGACCAAATGAGCAGACATAAAAGACCGTTAGGCCTACTCTGCTGGCATTTTAGCATGTTAGTATTTTCTAACCTGTAATAAGCTGTTGTCACAATAAAAATGGATTACTTTCATCACAGTGGAATACTGAACCAATCAGAGAGCAGCTTTCACAATGCTAATGACATCACAATGCCTAGTGCAGCACTGAAGCCTGCTGTTAAAGAAAAACGGCAAAAGCTTCAAACTTCAGATTTGAAACCTACAGCTTGTGAACTATGGTTACATATATCGAATATAAAATAGCCTGACTCAAAATAAGCAATTTATCATCACTTGTGAGTGGGCAGGGCTTTCATTGCTCACTCATGACTCTGTGTGGTCCTGCAATGTGTGTGTGTGTGAGAGATTATAGGGACGCGGCTGCGGACCTATAGTTAAGGTTGAACAGGCACTTCTATGTTAAACTTGAAATTTTGCACTTCAGTAACTTCGCAACCATTCAACCGATTCACATGAAATTCTGCATGTGCCATCAGGGATCCAAGATCTCTTGTGCCAAGTTTTGTTACAGCCGGATGTATCGGTACAGAGAGAGTGTAAAAGGTGTGAGATTTACCATATTTTTTGTAAATCTGTTTTGCAGTAAGAACAAACCCAGAATTGTAAACAAAACAAGGTTGTTTATAAATATACATTACCATGCATTTCAGTTGTACTAAACCAGCGGTTCTCAAATGGTGAGGCCAGCCTCCCTGGGGAGGCCCCAACCTGTTCCAGGGGAGGCTCAAGCAAGTCTGTAAAAGTACTGTATTTGAATTTTGAGTTTTATGTATTTTGTGTGAAGAGATGAAGCAAACTGAAAGATGATAATAGTAGGTGAATTTTATGTATTTATTTACCAATAGGTGACAAGGGAAGGTGAATGAGCCAAGGCTCATTTCAGGTGTAACCGGGGAAGGGTAGGTACTGAATACATTTCAAAAGGTAACTGCAAAACAATCAAGAAATACACAATAAACAATAATGCAAACAAATATGAACAATAAACTAATAATGAGTGGTGGTAATTGATCAATTTGTAGAGTGATGGCAGAACAGTCCAAATACAAGGGTTGAGCATAGAAGTGCTAAGAGCAATAGCAAGAAGGAGCAAAGTAATCCCAGAGAAGTTGCTTAGGAGCAGGGAAGGAGGGGGAGAGGAAAATATGTGGGAAGGTTATTCCATATAGAGAGAAAATGAAGAAAGTAGTCTGACCTATGAAGGTACTGCAATAAGGGGTAACAATGGTTTAAGAATGAAAATAGCGGAGCAAGTAGGCTGGCCGGGGTTACAATAAACTGATTAATAATATTTTATTTATTTTTTATTCAGATAACACCTTTGAGCACAAGAGCTCTTTTTTAAAGTTTCCACATCAGTATAAGACAAAGAACTGAATGTCAGCCAAGATACTCAAAGGGGTTTCAATTTATTCATGGTGTACTGCGCAAAGTACAGCATGTTATTTTTCTTTGGGAGGCCCAAGATTATTTCAGTTTTTGGGGGAGGCTCAAAATCGTTTCCATGGATTTGGGGAGGCTCACTGTGACAAAGTCTAAGAACTATTGTGTAAACAATGAGACAGACAAAACAAACAGCAACATCAATGTATGTTAGAGAAGGTTAGCAATCATAAAATATGGGTTTTTAACTAGAAATAATATGATGAAAAACGGGTTGACAGTGTCCCTTTAGCCTTTAGGCCCTGTACACATTAGAGCTGAAGATTTGCACTGGTTTAAAAACATTTTAAAAACATTTTTAAACTCACCACAGCAGCCTGTCCAGATCAGTCTTCAACAGAGTTTTAACTTGGTTATACCACAGCCGACTCCTGTCTGCATCTGCCTCCAGTAACGTTTTTTAAAACGGGTTCTCCACGACCCTTAACTCGCCTCCTGGAAGAGCAATATGCAGATGCCCGTCCACACTACAGGGTAATACACTTTCTCTCATAAAACTGCTTACGCTAGTTAAAACATTTTAAGCACCTTATACGTTTTAACCACCCTGATGTGTACAGGGCCTTAATGTACTATTTAGTGTTAAATTGACAAAAGAATGGAAATATGGTGTTAGGGTTGCCAACACTAATACCCCACACCCACCCTGCAGGCAGGAAAAGGAAAACACATTACTGGTTTGACCTCTCGTATGTCTTTGCAAATCAGGTGTAGCATGTGCCTTGGTGTTATTATCCCCAACACTCACCCCATTCCATCAGTAAATATGCTGAGATGGGCACAGTCTATGAGAATGGGGTGAGTGTTAGGGTGGACAACCTCAAGGCACATGCTACATCTAATCTGCAGAGATGCAGGAGAGATCAAACCATAGTGTTTTTTCCTGTTGATGTCTGCGGGGTGGGGATGGGGCATTAGGGTTGGCAACCCTAACACCACATTTCCCTATTTTTGTCAGTTTAACCCTAAATAGTAGATTAACAAAGGTTTTTACAATGAATTTCTTCAATTTTTGAGATTGTATGACCATATCCTCATTTTCCTTTCAGCTTCCATACCTCCGTAGATGCATACATGTATTTTGCTGCAGAAGAAAGGGCCCTGCGCTTTCCATTAATGGTAAAACAGCAATTTCTTTCCTTCATTGTATGACTTGATGTTCCAAAGTTATCCTATAGAAATTTGCATTTTTTCCTTTATATGCCTTTTTTATATTGCCATTAAATATTTGGGGGTGGGGAATATGTATTATTCTCATAGTACTCAGTACAACGTTTGATCTTACTTCGAGATACAGCTCTTGCAGCAGGTTACACCATTAGGACTGATGCCGGCAGGCGCCAGGACCCCAGAGATCTTTTCTAGCTAGCTATCTTCAGCGGGGACCGCCCCCGGCGTCGGCCCGCCTCCGGCGTCAAGCGTGTGAGTATAAGAGGGGCAGTCCTGCCAGAATCCAGTTCTTTCCATGATCGAAATTGCATGCCTCGACCCACGGATAGTTCTAGCGATGCGAAGCGTGGTTTTCAAAATTCTGAGAAATTTGCTGTGGAAGATTTCTACAATCAAGAGTTACCTGTCTGATGTCCTCCCCGACTGGCCATTCTTCCAAGTGCGCGTGCGGCAAACAAATTCCGTTTAAAGACCCGCACTCCGCGTGCGTCCGGTGCCTGGGCCCACACCACGATACTAAGGCCTGCTCCCTGTGCCAGGGGTTCAATAGCCGCACCAGGATCTGCCGGCAGAAGGCCCTTCAAGCCTACCTCCTGGAAGAACAACTACGGGCGATGTCCTCCAAGGGGGATTCGGTGCATCGGCACGCCGAGAAGAAGAAGTCGTCCAGGGATCCTGCCCAGTCGCCGGCCTGGCCTCCAGTCCCGAGCTCCGGTCTCGGTCGGACCGCCGCTCCAGGGCCTCTTCGCTCCCCTGCTGTGGTCCCTGCTACTAAGCCCGCTCAGGCCTCTGCCGCCAGGCCGTCGTCTTCTTCATCTGCCCAGAAGGCCTTGGCGAAGTCGGGGAACACCACCACCACAAGTGGGCTCCGCTCCTCGGCCCCAGCGCGGTCTTCTCCCCGGAAGACCCAGAGCTCACTCCGCTGAGGAAGCCTGGATCGGCGTCGGCCAGACCGCCGTCGGCGTTCGCCACCGTTCCTCCGAGCCGGCGTCGGCCCGGCCATCGTCGGCCCCTTCTGCGCGTCGGACGTGGGTGGGACCCGGCGATCCATGCCGCCTGAGCCGAGGGGCTCCTGCACCTCCGACGCCCGGTCGGACAGGAGTCTCACCGGGGATTCGGCCCAGCCCGATGACCAGGCGGGCGCTCGGCCACGAGTCTCCCGGGGTCCTCACCACCGCCCGAGGCCCCGTGAGCCGCCGCGGGACCCAACGTCCGGCCCTCGACCTCGGAGCCGACATCGGGACTGTCCTTGGCCGAGGTGAAGGACCTCTTTACATACTGGTGGGATACTATCAGGAAGGATGTGGTACCCCCAGGCCTTCCTCCTCCACCTCCTCCTCCTCCTCTTCCTGTTACTGCAGCTCCGGCCCCACCTTCACCTGTGAGGTCAGCTGGCCATTCTGTCCCCAGGGAGCCTGAGACTCCTCCCAGGGGCCGACACTCCAAAAGGAGACCTCCGTCTAAATCGTCGTCCTCCGGATCGCCCAGCCCCAAGAGGTCCAGGAGGCGACGTCGGTCGCCGTCAATGGAGGAAACGGGATCATCTTGCTCATCATCCGGATCCCCATCTCCGGTCTCGCTTCCCTCGCAGGACCCACGTGAGACTCCAAGGTCTCCTCCGGACGATCCATCCTTCATGGATATACTCAGACATATCCAGGAGAATATGGGTTGGGAAGCAGAGGAACTCGACCCGAAGGCTACGCCTGGCGAAGTACCTTCGGCAGAAAGACCCTAAGCCTGTGGTGGTGCCACAGCAAGCGAACACTGTGGCGTCACTAAGGTGCGTGGAAGCATCCACATTTGCTCCCGGCGGTGCCGAAGAAGGCTGACAGGCTGTACAGGGCCCCTAAGGGGGACCAGTACCTGTCACAGCACCCTCTGGCTGACTCCCTGGTGATTACTGCCTCACATGATCGGTCCCAGAGACCGCAACATTTGAGCACCCTGCCACCGGACCCAGAGTCCAAACAGCTGGACTCTCTGGGGAGGCGCACTTACGCTTCCGCGACTTGCGCCCTTAGGTCCCTGAACTACCTCACCCACATGGTGCAGTTTCAGAACGCCCTGTGGGAGCAGGGCCTAGAGGTGGCCGAGAGGCTGCTGGAAGGTGAGCAGAAGGAGGAGATGCTTCAGCTCCTCCGGACGGGTTCAGACGTGGGAACCCAAGTTTTAAGAGCCGCATATGATTCAGCGGACTCGTCAGCCAGGGCGGCTGCTTCAGGTGTTTGCCTCCGGAGGCACTCTTGGCTTCGTGTCTCCGGTTTCACCCCAGACGTCCAGAAAAATATTTTGGACGCTACTTTTAAGTGAGGTATTGTTTGGTAACCCGTCAGAGCGCATTATTACCAAACTCCAAGAGGCTGGAAAGGCGGTCCGGACAGTCCAGGTGATGTATCGCGAGGCTTGGCTCCTTTCATAGGAGCCAAGGTTGCTGCATGGACTCAGAGGCAACAGCCCCGTTCCGCCACACACACAGGGGCTCTGGCTTGAAGGACCCAGGAAGCAGCCCACCAGCAGGGGTCAGCGCCCTTCCAAGGCCACCCAGCCGGGCGGGTCCTTCCAGCCACCACAGCATGACTCCTTTCCGGCCCCCGCCCCTCAGGATCAACGGGACTTTTCGGTCGGGGGTCGCATTGCGAACTTCCTGTCGGGTTGGCAGGCAGTAACCACCGACAGGCGGGTTCTTCAGCTGGTCAGCATAGGCCACTTTTTAGAGTTCACAGAACAGCCACCCTCGAGGCCTCCTCTGCTCTTCCGGTACTCGGGTCAGCACCGCGACTTGATTTGGCAAGAGGTGATCGCTCTCTTGGACAAGGGAGCAATTCAACCTGTCCCAGGAAACCAGAGAGGACTAGGGTATTATTCTCACTTCTTCCTGGTTCCCAAAAAGACAGGGGACCTCCGTCCAATTCTGGACTTAAGCGACCTCAACCTGTTGGTTGCTTACAAAAGGTTTCGCATGGTGACCCTTCCGGGTCTCATTCCCATGCTAAAACAAGGCGCCTGTTTAGCATCCTTAGACATGCAGGATGCCTACCTGCACATCCCCATAGCTCAGGCGCATCAGAGCTCCTGCGCTTCGAGTTCTTAGGCCACCATTTCCAATTCCGAGCTCTTCCCTTCGGACTGTCATCCGCTCCAAGGGTTTTCACCAAGTGCATGGTGGTCGTGGCAGCTGCTCTAAGGAGGAAGGGCCACTATGTGTTCCCGTACCTCGACGATTGGCTTCTCATGGCCGCCTCCAGAGAGGCGCTTCTGCAGGCGATCCAGGACACTCAGATCCTGTTCAGATCACTCGGGATTTTGATAAACCAGGAGAAGTGGGTCTTGGTACCGTCGCAGAACCTGCAGTTCATAGGCGCAGTGCTGGACACGGTCTAGGGGAGGGCCTTCCTCCCAGGCGACAGGGCAGAACGCATCAGGTCCCTCATAGAGGACCTATCAGCGAATCAGACCGCTCCGGCCAGGTTGGTCCTTCGCTTGCTCAGTCACATGGCTGCGGCCATTCCCATGGTCCCTCTCGCGCGGCTCCACATGCGCGTGGCACAGTGGGACCAGAGGCAAGACCATCTGCAGCACCCGGTCAGAATCACAAAACGAGTGATTCAGGACTGGCAATGGTGGTTAGCCCCCGGGTCGCTCTCCAAGGGCGTCCCTTTCGCAGCGCCGTCCCCAGAGATTACCCTCACCACGGACGCTTCAGGTCTTGGGTGGGGAGCTCACCTGGATGGGGTGAAGTCTCAGGGCGTATGGAGTCCGCTGGAAGCTCATCTGCACATCAATGTTCTGGAGATGAGAGCGGTACTCTACGCTCTCCAGGCTTTCCAGTCCATAATCCCACTGTGTACCATCCTGCTTCAGACGGACAACACGGCGGTGATGTACTACCTCAACAAACAAGGAGGCGCACACTCTTACCCCCTTTGCAGGGAGGCCATGAGAGTGTGGGATTGGGTAATCGGACACGGCGCAAGTCTAGTCACGGTACACGTTCCCGGCGTGGACAACACGATCGCGGACGGCCTGAGTCGCTCCCAGGCCAGAGTCCACAAGTGGTAACTTCTTCAGGAGGTCGCAGAGGATCTGTTCCTTCGATGGGGAACTCCAGAGTTAGACTTATTCGCATCCCCATCCAACGCAAAACTGCCCAATTTCTGCTCGCTAGATCCAGGGCCTGGAGTTTTCTGGCGAGCACGTTGTCCATCTCCTGGGAGAACAGGTTCCTCACGCTTTCCCTCCTTTCCCGTTGATCCAGAGAGTTCTGCTCAAACTGCGCGGGAGCAGGCGGCGTTGATTCTGGTGGCCCTATTCTGGCCCAGACAAATCTGGTTCCCATTGCTGGCGCAGCTGTCTCGGAACCTCCACTCCCACTGCCCGCAGTTCTCACCTTCTGTCTCAGGAGCAAGGTTCGTTATTACATCCGGATCTCGCGGTCTTTGAACCTGCACGCTTGGCTCCTAGAGGACTTAGCCATCATGCTACACGGGTCTCGCAGGAGGTTGCAGAGGTACTTTCTGCAGCCAGAAAGTCACACCACACTTATGCCATGAAATGGCGCCGATTCTGTCTTTGGTCATGGGCTCGTGACCTTTCTCCTTTAGGTTGCCCTGTGGGGCAGTCTTGGACTACCTCCTCCCTTTTTCACTCAGGGTTAGCCTACTCCTCTATTAAGTACACACCTTGTGCTATTTCGCCTATCACCAGCCGTGGGCCAACGACCATTGCTCAACTGGACGCTTTCTCGGGAGTTCCTGAGAGGGTGCTGCACCTTAGGCCTCCTATTAAAGATCCGATTCCTCCATGGGATCTCTTTTGTTTTGGAGCAACTCACGCTCCCTCCCTTTGAACCAGCCGCGGATTGCGAGCTACGTTTTCTGTCTTGGAAGACGTTGTTTTTAGTTGCAGTTACTTCAGCCAGAAGGATTTCTGAGCTTCATGCCCTGATGTGTAAGGAGCCTTATTTGGTTTTTCACAGAGACAGAGTGTCTCTGAGAACGAATCCTAAGTTTTTGCCTAAGGTGGTTTCAGCTCTGACCTTAAATCAGGATATTGACCTTCCGGTCTACTTCTCGAACTATTCCAATAGAGGAGAGGCTTTGCTCCATACTCTTGATGTTCACCGCAGCCTGCGGTATTACCTCAATAGAACTAAGTCCTTCGGGCTTGAGCAACTTTTGTGTCCTTCGCACAGAGAATGAGAGGTCGCCAGTGTCTAAGCAATCCTTATCCCGCTGGCTTGTGCAATGCATCTCATTGCTACCAATCCAAACAAAGCCCCTCCGGGTTCTGTCCGGGGCCATTCTACTAGGGGTGTAGCCACTTCTTTGCAGCTCTCAAGAATGTCTCAACCTCAACTATTTGCGCTGCAGCTACTTGGAACTCTGTGCATACCTTTATCAGGCATTACAGTCTGGATATCGCCCTCAGGCGAAGGGCTGGTTCGGCCAGGCCGTGCTGCGGGCCTCCTGTCCTGAATCGAGGTTGGGCGGCTGCTCTCGGTTTCTTCTTTTCCCTCCTCCCGATGTGAAGGGTCAAGCTTTACTGCTTGGGAATCAGTCCCATGGGTGTAACCTGATGCAAGAGCTGTATCGAAGTAAAGATAGTACCAGTTACGTAAGAACTTACCGTAACAGTAGATCTTCGAGAACAGCTCTTCACAGCAAGTACCTTCCCGCCTCACCGATCCCCTTGGAGGAGGTCTTTGTCGCAGTTGCTCTTCTAGAACGGAGGAGTGAGGGAGAAAAGGATGGTGAGTATTTCAGCCAGCAAGTCTGAATGTTCAGACGACAGGAATTTGATTTCTTCCGCATGGCTGGGCTGAGCGCAGGAGTCAGCTTTTCTCCTCGTAGGGGAATTTCCTTCTTTTCTACTCAGAGTTTTCGTACTCCTTTTTGCCTTCTGACGGTGGATCCTTGGTCTCCCCCGCTATTGCAACCTCTGGCCGGGAATCTCCGTCGGGAGAACTGGGGATTCTGGCGGGACCGCCCCCTCTTATACCACGCCTGACATCGGAGGCGGGCCGACGTCGGGGGCGGTCCCCGCTGAAGATAGCTAGCTAGAAAAGATCTCCGGGGTCCTGGCGCCTGCCGGCTTCAGTCCTAATGGTGTAACCTGCTGCAAGAGCTGTTCTCGAAGATCTACTGTTACGGTAAGTTCTTACGTAACTGTACTTTTTGATACACAGATTTACCCTTAAATCTAAATATTGAGGGGGTTATGACTTATTGAAGTTCCAGTGTTATCCTATAGGAATGTTTATTTTTTTATATTGCCACTAAATGTTTTTTTTGGGGGGGTATCTGTTATTCATGTAGTACTCATTAAGACTTTTGTTTTGATATATACATTGTCCCTTAAGTCCAAATATTAAGAGTGTTATGATTTGTAGACGTTGCAATGTTATCCTATGGGAATTTGTAATTTTTATTCATTTTTTTATAGTGCCCCTAAATGTTTTGGGGGAATATGTATTATTCCTGTAGTATTCATTAAGACCTTTGTTTTGATATACAGAGTGTCCCCAAGTTCAAATAGTGAGGGAGTTATGGCTTGTTAAAGTTTAAATGTGGGAAACAAAATAAGTCCAAAATATTTTTTCATATGAAGGAATCCTTTTTCATATCAAATGAAAACCCCATACAAAAAGATGCTGTCATATGAAAAAAGAATGAGGGAATAAAAAAAAGTCCAAACTCTTTTTCCGTATGAGGGCATCTTTTCTCATTAGCTTTTTTCTTTCATACAAAAAAGGATGCCCTCATTCGAAAGAAAAATTTGGACCTCGTTTTATTCAAGATTCTTTTTTGGTATGAAGGGATCCTTTTCGTATGACCATATGGAAAAAAAAGTGAAGCGAGTCACAAAAAAGGATTTTAAAATTAAAACAAAAACGTGGGGTTATTTTTCAAACAGTTAAGTGCAGAATCCACTTAACAAGGTCCAAATGACCAAGATACTTGTGTTGGTGTCTGTCCAGGATGTCATTTTTGTGGGTTTTGAAAAAAATGGAAACAAGATGACGGCCATACAGGAAAAGGATTTTTTTTCTCATGAAAAAAGATGATCCCCATATAAAAAGGCACACCTTTTTTTTATATGGATCACATTTTTTTTGTTCCAAGCAGCAATCCAAAAGACTATACCAAGCATGCTCAGAACCAAAATTATAAGATTTATGAACTTTGGAATGGAGTAATATTTTTTTCACAATACCAGTGAAAGGCACATCTGTGGGCCAAGCCCTTTCTACCCTGAAAATGTCAGACCAAAATTCCAAACTGTCTGGGTGCTAAAACAAAACAAAAAAAACACCAACAACCCACAGATTGCTTTTTTCACTATCTGCATCTCGGAATCCTCATATCTGATGAGAACAAAACTAGGCATGTCAAGAGATCTTACCCCCCCCCCTCCCGAATCTGTGTATGCAAAATCTGAACGGCTGTGAAGATAGTAAAGTGCAAAGTTTGAGGTTTAACATAGAGAAACACCTGCTTGACCCTAGCTATATTGTTGCCACTTCACCACTATTATTCATCACAAAAAACTTTGTTAATGAACTAGTTACGGTAAACTGATAAAAGTAGGGAAATGTGATGTTAGGGTTCCCCACCTTAACATCTCACCCCCACGATGCAGATAGCAAAAGGAAAAAACACTATTTGACCTCTCCTGCATCTTTGCCAATCGGGCATGGGGTGTGTCTTGGGGTTGTCAACCCTAACACTCACCCCATTCCATCACTAAATAAGATGAGATGTGTACAATATGTGAGAATGGGTGAGCGGTAGGGTTGACAGCCCCATGGCACAATCCATGCCTGATTTACAAAGACACAGGAGAGGTCGAATAGTAATAGATTTTTCTGTTGCTGCCTGCGGGGTGGGGGTGGGGCATTAGGGTTGGGAACCCTAACCCACATTTTCCTACTGTTGACGGTTTAACCCTAACTAGTACAGCAACAAAGTATTTTGCAATTAATTTCCTTACTTTGAGATATTATAACTGTAACCCTTATTTACCTATGGGAGTGCAGGGCTCTCTGGGCACTGTGCTTTCATCCCTTCATAGATGAATATATTTATTTCTGCCAAAACAGCAATTTCTTTCCTTTGTTATATGGCTTGTTGAAGTTCCAGTGTTATCCTATGGGAATTTGCATTTTTTAATGCTTTTTTTTTTTTATATTGACCTTAAATGTTAACAGGGAAATATACATTCTAATTGCAGTACTCATTAAGACCTTTGTTTTGATACATAGATTGTCCCACAAGTTCAGATATTGCAGGAGTTATGACTTGAAGTTCCAATGTTATTCTATGAGGATTTTCATTTTTTTTTTTTTTTTTAAATATTGCCCATAAATGTTTTGAGGGGATATGTGTTATTCTTGTGGTACTCATTAAGACCTTTGTTTTAATATATAGATTGTCCATTAAGTCTAAATATTGAGGGAGTTATGACTTGCTGAAGTTCAAATCGGAACAGAATCCAAAGCGCAGACTGCTGCAGACTGTGGTCGTGAGGGCCATCGAGTGTCCTGCCCTCCCCCTAATCAGACCGTAACAGAATCCGAAGCGGAGACTGCTGCAGACGGTGGTCGTGAGGGCCATCGAGTGTCCTGCCCTCCCCCAATCTGAACCGGAACAGAATCCGAAGTGGAGACTGCTGCAGGTACGAAACGCCAAAATTACTGAGCCCGGGTGGCCATTTGCTGCAAGCTGAAGCAGAGTGTGTGTGGACAATAGGACTTGTGCTCTTGGCAACATTTTTGCAAATGTTTCCTGATCGGCAGAGCAATGGAGATAATTTTTTCATGTTGTGTTTCTGGCATAGGAAGCAGGGATTTTACCTCTAATCCGTGTTACTTTAAATTTGTAACCCATTTACAGTTATGTAATGGAGATATATTTTCCTGTTGTAATTGTGGCGTAGGAAGCAGCGATTTTTTACTTTGCCCTGTGGTACTTTAATTGGTAGTTCACTTCAGCTGTGCCCCTGGTTTTCTTATGCTATTTAGAGCTTTATCTGCATCCAAGCTCCAGAATAACTTGTGTTTTGGTCGAACTCACTGGGGCTTCTTAATTTTACTTTAAACAGTGGCATTTTTGTTCTCCTCAGAGGAGTACTTTAACTACCGGACCCGTGCCTACAGGCTGTAAACTAGCTAATGATCACTTCTAAGTAGAGCTTATACACAGTTACCAACCTAGACTGTAACCACCTAATGTGTGGAAAATACAATTTTGGTACGCTACTGAAGTCACTGCTTCTTCGTAAATCAAGCCTATCTCCATGCTGCCACACCGAGTAGCCTAAGCCTCCCCCCCCGCCTGAATTTCAGCTAATTCGAATTGTAAAGTCAAAAATAAGCTGGCCCAGGTCCTCCTCTCTCCTACCTGTTTTAGCTCAGAGCATTTTTTCTCCTTTCACAGATGGTGGTCGTGAGGGCCATCGAGTGTCCTGCCCTCCCCCTAATCAGAACTGGAACGGAATCCGAAGTGGAGACTGCTGCAGGTATGAAACGCCAAAATTACTGAGCCCGGGTGGCCATTTGCTGCAAGCTGAAGCCAAGTGTGTGGACCCCGCTGGCGCTATGTGCCAGCTGCCCCACCACCACCGTTGGTGAGCATCGCCTTTTATAGGCTGCGTCCCGTGCGTAAAAATTACCAATCAGCTCATTTCCTCATCTGCAGGTTATTCTAACTCAACATTAGTGGCTTCTACATCACTTCTCTAGCTGCCTAAACCCTTCATCTCGTCATGCTGCCTCTGTCAATCACTTTAGAGTCTACTCTTCCCCCTAACGTCCCTCCCACCTGCCACCTACCCAGAAGCTCCATTTTCCCCCACAACAGGCTTCACCGGGGCAACTTCTCCCCTTCCCTCTTACTACCTATTTTCCCAGCCCATCCCCACATGCTAATTCAATAAATTGAAACATAGGAGCTGCCATCCTGCCACCTTCTTTCCATGCTGGGCTGCCAGTACTACACCCATTGCCACCAAAAAAATTTCCAATAACCCCACAACAGCTAACAACCTCCAGCAAGGCAAGATGGGCATTGCTCGTAGTAAAACAGATAATACCACTTCTGCTACTCCTAGCAGGGGATGTCGAATCAAATCCTGGTCCACCTGCCCCTGACAACATCACCCCCCTACTCTCTACTTACCACAAGGCCTTAAGATTATGCACCCTTCTGAACAAAATCACTCCCCTCCAACCATATGTCCTCTCCCTATGCCCTGATATACTTATCATTGAAACTTGGCTGAAACCCCATAACTTGGATGCTGAATTATCCATCCCTGGCTATTCCATCACTCGACATGACCGCCCAGGGAAAAAGAAGGGTGGGGGCATCGCCATGTTCATCTCCACCAAGCTTAAATTCGCACCAGTACAACTCCCCAAACCAACGCATCCTATAGACTCCCTCCTACTCAAATTATCACTCCCCCACTCTATCCCATTATACATAGCAGGGCCCTACTACTCTCCGGACACGCCCCTGCATGCCATACTAGAACACCTAGGCACCTTAAAATCGCTCGCTCATGGGGGCAAACTACACATCCTTAGGGATTTCAACATCAACTAGCTCTGTAATTCTAATGCTAAGCTCAAAAACCAGGTCACTGCACTAAACCTATCCCAACAAATTACTGAACCCACTTGCTTAAATCATAAATCCCTCAACCCCCCTCTCTCCTTGATTGGGCCCTCACCACACCCCCCCATCGTGTGCTTGAAGCAGGTACCTTACCCGATTCCCTAAGAGACCATCACATGATTTATGTAGTAAGGAAAATATTCAAACCCCAGGCGCCATCCCCACAAACATTATTTACCAGGCCTTACAAATCTCTTAACCTTGATGTACTCCTAACCGATCTGTCTAATACTGATTGGTCAGCCATCCAATATGCCTCCTCCATCGACTCAGCCCTGGAATTTTTCAGATCCAAATTTCTTGCAATCTGGGACTACTATGCACCTCTCAGAACAGCCTGCATTGGGGGGGGCACACCTACCATGGGTTAACGCCAACATTATTGAACAACTCCATGCAAGGAACATGGCCTGGAAAGCCTACAAGGCAGCCTACACACAGGCAGCCCTCCAATACTACAGCACACACTGCAATGTATGCACTAGGAAAATTTGGCAGACCAAAGCAAACCACTTTAAGGTCTCTTTCCACTCAAGCCAAAATCACCCAGCGAAATTCTGGAAGTCAATGAAATCACTGCTGTCTCCCCCTTCCCAGCCACCCACCCCGACCCTATATGTTGATGGCTTCATGGTCACTGACTCAGGTGATGTGGCCTCTGCTTTCAAACACATTCTTTACTAACTGTGCCTCCTCCCTCCTATCCACAGTTACACACACCCCTATGATCCCACAACCACCTCCGCCACCCCCACTCCTGGCCTCCCGCTTCTCATTTCGCCTGGTCTCCCCAGCCGAAGTACTAACAGCCCTACGCTCTCACAATCCTACCAAAGGTAAATGCCCCTCCGACCTTGACTCCAGGATGTTTTACCTATCTGCCCCAGCCATCGCCACCCCTCTGGCCACCCTCTACAACCTCTCCTTCTCTCTCACCAAAATCTTGTCAAAATGGAAACATGCCACAGTCATCCCTCTTCCTAAAGGTGGTGATCCTCCTCACCAGGAAATTACCGCCCTATTTCCCTTCTCCCTATTCTAGTCAAAGTCCTGGAACAGCTTGCTCTCTCCCAACTATCCGCCTTCCTCGACTCCTCCTCCTTCCTCTCACAATACCAGTCTGGCTTCCAAAAATCTCACTCCACAATCACCTCCCTACTCAGGCTAACAAACGACATTCTCACTGGCATGGATAATGGGCATGTCACCTCAGCTATTTTCATCAACCTAGCAAAAGCATTCGACGCGGTCTCCCACTCACTACTGTTATCCAAACTCACCCTCACCGGGCTTGCAGGAGAGGCCACCAGCTGGTCATACTCCTACCTGGAAGGGAGGCAACAAGCAGTTAGAATTGGATCACACACCTCTGTCCCACTTCCCGTCAAAATAGGTGTACCACAAGGCTCTGTCCTAGGCCTGCTACTCTTCTCCATCTTTCTAAATGACCTGCCGTCAATGTGTCCTCTCTCATCTATACACATATATGCAGATGACATAGTACTATAGGCCTCAGGGCCTTCCCCCGATGAAGTGTCAGCCAGACTCCAGGAGGATTTTAATGCAATCCAGCTCTAACCAGCTATTTCTCAAACCAAGTAAGACTGTCTCACTCACCTTCAGGACCAGGCAAAGGCTCTCCCGGGTCCCCACATCCCCTACATTCCACACTTTAGATGGGACCCTCTTGAAGACCTGCACCTCGTTCAGATAACTCAGGGTCTGGCTCGATCAACACTTAGACTTCTCAGCCCACATTGACGCTATCCACAAAAAACGTCACCCGAAACTGGGAGCCCTCTATCGGAACAAAGGTTGCATTCCCCTGCCTGCCTGCAAAGAAATTGTTCAGCAAATGATACTCCCACTGTTTGATTATGGGGACATTGTTTATATCACAGCCCCCAGGTCCACCCTTGCCAGGCAGGATCCTCGCTTCCATTCTTTCTGCCACTTTGCCCTGGATCGCCCGCCCACAACTCATCATTGTGACCTCTACAAATCCTTAGATCTACCTTCCCTACAGGATCAGAGAATGGCGCATTGCGCTAAGTTAACAGCTAAATTCTGGACCCTGTCCCTCCCCCCCGTACCTTGCTTCTACCCTAGTTTCCCAAACTCCTTCAATTTACGCCCTCCATAGCACAGACTCCAGGCTCCTCTCTCCCACATTTGTCCTCAGCCAAAGACCAGCATGCCTTCAGCTACCGAATGCCTTACGTATGGAACTCTCTCCCTACAGAGCTCAGACACTTCCCCTCCATTCAGCATCTCAGCCTCCTCCTCAAACAGCATTTCACCACTGCATGCACGTGCAACTAGCCCATAAGGCAGCTGAATGCTTGAATTCCTGCATGTTGTCTGCTTGCTTGTTTCTATCATTAACAATCCTCTTTTGTTGTGACACTTAGCCCCCCCGTGGGTTCCTACTTTCTAGCTGCACTTGTATTTCTACTCCCCTGCCAGGAGGCAGGCGTATCTTGTACAATGTTTTCCTCACAATGGTATAATGTTTTATCATCATGTAATTTATGTCTGAGTACTGTCTATCCAATTTCCCCCTCCCCCAGGATGCATCTGGAAACGAGCGTTGCACCGCTCAGTATGCCTTCCTGGTTAAACATTTAAATAAATAAATAAAATCAATCAGGGGAGAAAAAAAAAAAAAAAAAACTAGGTCCGAAATCTTTTTTTCATATGATGGCATTCTTTTCTCACATGAATGAAAAAAGCCATACAAAAATGGATGTTTTCATACGAAAAAGAATCTGGCCTTGATAACTGCAGCTCCCACCCTCCTGTAACTGGGCTACATAACATCAAGTTAATTTTCCTTCCTGCTAACACAACCAGCATTATGCAGCCTATAGATCAGTATGTTATTTAAAGCTTTAAACGACATTATGTTACCCTTATGAGAGGCAGGTTGCTGGACTTACTGGATCAAGATGAAGAAATCACAGTTTCAGTTTGTGTTTGAAGGATTAATGTGCTAGATGCCATGCACATGATCCAGCAAGCATGGAACAAAGTCTCCATGGAGACCATTCAATCCTGCTTCTGAAAAGGTGGCTTTGTGGTTCATGATGAAATTGGCACAGTAGCTGAAGAACCAGACTTTCCAGAGAATACAAGTGAGCAGCATCCACTGTCAGAGGAGGAGCTGGAGGCAATCTGTCACCTAGGCGACAAAGCACCGACGTCTAATGTTGATGACATCAGCGAGGCAGTCAAGGGAATACATCCAAATGATGACTCGGAGGATGAGGAGACTGTGGAAGATGAGGAGGAGGAAGTGAAAGTAATGCCTGCTGATGTGAGGAGTGCCTTGCTAACCCTAAGACGTGCAGTCGAACAAAGGGATGCCATTGTTCCAAAATGGGACCAGCTTTCCCTGACAGAATCGATGTGGAGGAGGTACACAAAGACTGACAGTAAGCAAATGAGCATTAATGATTACTTTAGCCCCTCTCAGGATTCCCAAGTAGAACAAGTTGAACAGACCGAACAGTAAAGTGTTTAAGAGCCAACATGAGCATGCACAGTTCACAGCACTTTTTTATTTTAGCGGGATTTGATTTGTTTGTTTGTTTGTAGCATTTTGTTTTCAATAAAGTACACTGGTGTGGCTTGCCAGGATAATCACAATAGCTAACTAAAAGCATAAAAAACTGTAAAAAAACAACAACTTCGTGCTATGTGACCCGTGCTATACTTCCACGTGATTCTTCCAGAGCAAGTGATGTTAAATGGTTGTAGCGGACGCCGGTTGTAACAGACAAATTCGTAGTAGACAAATTAGTCCTTTAGAAGTGGCATACACTGTATATCTCATGAGTTGTTTTGCTACTCGTGAGTGTCACAAACGCACTCTGGGGGTCAGGCCCTATTCTCCCATAGTGCCCAACCTAGAAGTGCAATATGTGAACAGAAGACAAACAGGGACACCCTCCTGTCTGTTGGGTCCAATCAACTGCCAGTCTTGAGTTCTGGGATCAAATATGAACCCTTTTTTTGCTAGCACGCCCAGGTAACAGGTCCAAATATCACACCCTCTTCGGGGAATGCAGTGCAATACTTAATCCAGCAAGTGTGCAGCCTGGTTCACAATCCCCCTTTTGACTCAATCGAGACCTATGTATTTGCTTACCTTAGTGTATATGGTAACACACTATAAGCACTTAATTCTGTCAGAATTATCAACACTGTCCCAGCTTTCACACTCAAAATGAGAAAAAGGCTCAGGCAGGATTTCAAGGAACACAGAGTTTACCAGAATTAAAAATAGTTAATAAAATACAAAACACAGAACATATAACATTAAAGGCAGTGTCATAAAAAATAAATGGACAATTGTACACAAACCACCTTATACTGAATAGCTAATCCTACCCCAGTTACAGCTGGTGAGTAGTGGTGCTGAAATTACTCAATTTTGGTAGAAGTGCTTCTTAAGAGTCCAAAACACAAAGTGTTTCTTGAAAGTCCAAACACAAGTATGCCAAGTCTTGCAAAGTTGAAACAAGAGTGTGTCCTCTCAGGAGTCCAAAAGTAAAACAGTACAATGTTTCCTCAGCAACTTGACAATATCAGAGGGGGAAATGGGTCCCATCCAGCTTGTGAGGTCGCAGCTCGTGGTGATGTTGGCTGTGAGGTCCCTCTCATTCCTGCATACTGAATTAGTCACATGCCACTTCACACTGCTAAACATTCCAATTCACAGAAAAATATATACCTTTTAATTAGGGAGCCACAGAGCATAGATATGACAGGAGAGAATATCCATTTGATCTTCAGAACATCATCCTGAAAGACACTTCTATCTGTGTTAGGATTTTCACAGTGTTCGTCAGAATTTGCTTTCCTCCTGATTGGTCATAAAATGCAGTCTGTTATGGCCAGTTTCCTAGGTTCAAAGCAGTTGTCCTTTTACAACCTGGTGTATAGCTGCTAACAAAGGCTTCTGACAGGTAGATGTCAAAAGGAACCTCTTAATTAGTTTATCCACTGGGTCACAGAGTGCAAACTCTCCTTTCCTAACTTTTAAATCCCAGGTCCCATGAGGCTTTGCTGCTTGGCTTGTTTCATAAGCAGAAGTCCAAACATATATTTATGGCAAAACTACATGCTCATAACTAGTAGGAAGGTTATCACGTTACAGTGAGATCTTAATACAATTGGCTTGGAACGAAAATAAATATAAGAACATAAGAATGTGTCGGCAGAAGGGGATCATATGATCCATCTAGTCTGCCCAGATTGCCTACCCCCCTATTCTGTTCTTTTGAGATAACCGCAGTACTTGTCCCATGCTAGCTTAAAAGCAGTGACTGTTTTGGCCTCCACAATCTTGGATATCTTCAAGTCAGGTCATGTCATGTTCAATTTATACAGACATATGTTTTGGGATCAACATGATTGGGAATGTGTAAAAATTTGTTTGTGACTTTGAAATGTGTGACTAACTTTCTGCTTGTTTTACAGTTACAGTACTTGATTGAGAGTGGTTTCTGAGATTTAATTCTACTGGCCAGTACATGATGAAAGTTTTATGTGCAATTTTTTTTTTGTTTGCTTTTTTTGGATGTTTGTCATGTAAAGAGTAGAAAAAAAAATTTAATTTTCTGCCTTTTTTTTTTTTTTAACCAACTCATGCTGTAGATTTTTTTGCTGAACCGATTTTTATGCTCGCAGTAACATGCGATCATTTTTCATTTTAAAGCTATTTGCATTTGTTTAAAGTGAAAATTTGACTTTATGCTTTTTTGCAAATAAACATTTAAAAGGTGTCTACAAATTACCTAATTTTGTAAATATGTTTGTGCTATCAACTTTTGTGCTCACAGTAGCATGCCTTCTTTTTTTTATTTTAAAGCTATTTGCATTTGTTGAAGTTTTTAAAAAAGGAATTTCTCAGCCTTTTTTTTTTTTTTTTTATAATCTGCAAAAAAATCTAAAAAGGTATGTGTGTAACCCCCCTACAAATGGGGGTTCCCAAAAAGTCTCCCTTGAGCTTGCCTAAATGCTCACTGCCAGGCTGGTGTCCTGCGTTTTAGCAGTTTAAATGCGATTACCAGAGCTTGTATAGCCTCTGTGTACTGTCACTTTAAGAGCTGCTTGATTGCAGCATAAGTAATCTGAGATGGAGCTATGTTGAAAGATGTAACTGTGCTGAAAACCATTTAGAATGATAATGTAGTTTGTCTAACCTGCTTTCTTGGTAGCAAGGACTGTTTTCTTTGTCTCCACTATCTTAGTCCTGGACTGCAAATTGGACCAATCAGTTCTGGTGGGACCTAAAATGTAACCGGACTATAGGAGCTGTCCAAATTCAAAATCTATAGGAACTGTGGTTTGAGTTTTTGCGCCTTTTTTGCAACTGAAGGGGGAGCTCTTGCTTTGACTTACAGCCAAATCAGCCAAACAAATCTTTTGGATCTTGGGGAAGTCCCGGGCTGCTTGCAGTTTTCAGTTTAGTTCTGAGCTGGAAGCTCAAGAAGGAGGAGCTGAAGTAATTTTGGGCAGAAATCCTGAGTGGATTCGCATGGGAAAACTGTGAAAGGGCTGAGTTTTTGGCTGCATATCTGCTGCTGCTCCATGAGAGGGAGAGAAGAGAATTATTTTGGACTAAATCCAAGTTTGTGTGACTAAAGTAAGCTACTGAAGTGGGCCAGGCTCAACCTGAAGGAGACCAAATATTTTTGCTGAATGCAATCGGCCTTTCAGGAGTTCCAGCTACCCCTAAGCTCCTGGTGTGTGCAGAGACTTTGCGACTGTGACCAGGGAGCACTTTGCCTGATACAGTAGAATTCCCGTACGTGTAAATGTGCTATGAGCTGTTAGTGGGTTGTGAGTTAGTTCCCCACTGTGTGAACTGTGTTCTGCTTGCTGGATGCTGTATCCAGCCCAAAATGGACTGCATCTAAACTTGTCTCCATGCGGTCTGGGCTTTGCCAGACTGGCCCAGCCAGACAACCCACTGCACAGAGAAGCCATCGACGAGAGACCTGCCTGGGGATCAGCCCCGTGCTCCACGCTTGAACAGGAATGACACCTCTGCGACTTGTGTGGGCCCTGCTTCTCCTGGCATTCCAGATCAACCACCTGCAGTCTCGATTTTTGTCCAGCCTGTGCCCAGTCTTGGGTATCGTGAGTAAATACCAGGGTAGCTCCCAGCACCAACAGCTTAATCTGAGTGTGTCATCTGATTGTCTTCTTGTTTCGTTTCCTTTGCGAACTGAGCCCTCTGGCTCCAGATTACAAATATTGTGTACTGTGCATGTTGTGTCTTCCATCACAGGACCCCAACCAGCTACAACTCCGGGCAACTGTCCTGGCTAGCCCATCTCTTCTCCACCAGGGTAACCAGAGGTGGACTGTGTTGGGGGACTCAAAGCGCATGCATAACTGCTTGATTGATATAACCTTTAAACTAATTAACCTGATTTTGCCCCTCCCTTGTAAAAGTCCCCTGAATAAATCAGATCTAACTTTTTCCTGAATGTAATCTGACTGTGGTTTAGTTTGCGCTCAAAGTACTGTACTGTTGCCATTTGCTGTGCTTAACCTTGTTTTACAGGGGTTCCCCAGGGTCGAGCCAGAGGAACCAGCCCTGATGGTAAGTGCAAACAGTGTGGGTACTTGTGTGGTGTACCAGTGGTATTGTGAAAGTGATTATTGTACAGTGTTCAGGCCACTAGAGTGGAAAGGGGGGGTTACAGTATCCCGGAGGGCTGTGCCCAGGTTAGCTTGACCACTACCAACCCTGACCTCTGGGTGGAGGCACCCGTTTCAGAACTCAGGCCCCTTAACCTGTTATTAGCCAAGCAGGCAGGGGTAGTAGCCCTTGGGATAGCGCCACCTAGGGGTTACATGTGTAAATGAAACCACACATTTTTTAAACATTTTTGTACTTAACTTTCATGTTCACAGTACCTTGCTGCTACATCAGTTTGTCAAAAAAGTAGAAAAAAAATGGAATTTTCTGGGCCCGCTATCCAGACGTGTGTGCATGCAGTCATTATGCTGCACCTGCACTGCTTCCTTACCATGCCATATTCAGAGACATTGTGCCAGTGCTAAACCTTATGAATATAGGTAGACTGTGCTCCATTCAAATGACAAGCACTTGTGCAGTGCAATGCAATAGCACAGCTCTGTATATAGAAGAAAAACATAGTATCCGACAGCACATAAAGGCCTCTCTGCCCACCCAGTCTGCCCATTTTTCCCCACTACCTTTTCACTGCAGGCCCTACTTGATCTACAGCTCTTTCTCCCTCCCCTTTCATTTCCTCTACAATTCCCTTGTACCTAATCCCATGCTTTCTTGAACACCGCTACTGTTTTCAACCCCACCACTTCTGCTGGAAGGTTGTTCCAGGAATCCACCACTCTTTCTGTGAAGAAGTTCTTCCTGAAATTTTTCCTAAATTGAGCCCCTTTCAGCTTCATACATGTCCCTTTGTTCTTGAGCACTTTATTCTTTTTTTTTTTTTTTTTTTTTTTTTAGAAAAATACTCTCCTCCTGTACCTTATTTACCCCTGTGAGGTATTTAAAGGCCTTAATCATATGCCGCCCTCTCCCTCCTCTCTTCCAGGGTATACATGTTAAGATCCTTTAAGTGTCTTCTCATACAGCTTTTGGTGCTGACCATGCACCATTTTAGTTGCCCTCGTCTGGACTACAGTACCTCCACTCTGTCTTTGTCCTTCCAGAGATGTGGTCTCCACAACTGGACACAGTACTCAAGGCAGGATCCTACCAGCAGTGTATACAGGGGCAACACCACCTCTTTCTTTCTGCTGATGATACCCCTTTCTATTGCACCCCAGCATTCCACTAACCCTCCTGACTGCCTTGTCACACTGCCTGGCCACCTTTAGGTCATCCAATATGATTACCTCTAGATCTTTTCCTGCTTAGTTGTCATCAATACCACTCTATCCATTGTGTACTCTGCCCCTGGGTTTCAGTGCCTCAAATGCATTGTGTTGCACTTTTTCCATTGAAACACAGCTGCCCTACCCTTGACCACTCATCCAGTTCTCTCAATCTCTGCTCATCTTTTCCACTCCCCCTGGAATGTCCACCTGTGATATTCTTTCTATAGCTCCTAGCTCTTTTAGAGCGTTGTGTGGGTGACCTTCTCTCCAATGTATTTACTATCTCTGTGCATGCACAGTACTGCATCTGCCATCTTAGTGTTGTGTTCCTTCTATGGCTCACAGCTCTTTTCAAGGTGTTGTCTGAGTGACTCTTGCCCTAACCCATTCACAATCACTGCTCATGTGTGGTAGCACATCTGCCATCTTGTGGATGTCAAGCACTCTTATACCAATAACTTTGTTCCTTTTACTGTCTTATTTTTTTTTTTTTTAGTCCTTGGTAACTGGTAAGGCCCACTAGGCACAAGTGCCTGTTTTCAGTGTTGACCTGGGAGCACAGGGGAGGTTAAATGACTTGCTTAGAGTTACACAGTGTGCAAGTGGAGGTTGTGGGAATCAAACCCAGGTCTCCTGGATGTACCGTGCTCATTAACAGCTCATTACTCTAACCTCTAGACTATACTGCCAACCACTATTTGAATAATGCCAATATGACAGATGCGGTACTGCACATTTATTTTATTTTTGTTTTTCAGGTAAGTACACTGGAATACAATTCCATTTACAGGTATGTGTGAGGTGTGGGATAAATTAGGACTCCAGGCAGCAGGTTATGGATAAACTGCTGTTTATTCCTTTGCACTTATTCAACAGACTGAGGGACAAAACAAAACCAGAAATCTAACAAAATATATAAATACACTAGAACCAAACAGTGTCACTACTCAGAACAGAACCTGTCTGCTCTTTACAAAACTATCTCCTGAAATGAAAGAAAGCATCCCATTTATAGGGATCTGATTGGGTGGAGAGTTAAGCTCCTTCCCTGAGTCACAAGGTATACAAAGTCTTTAAATCAATAAATTAACTTCTAAACATGAATTATATTATTTTCCATTAACATATTAACTTAGGTTCCTAATCAAAATAAAATGTACAAATTAAAGGATATAACTAAAAATGTCTAACATAAGCCCCACCCCTTATGTGTCAGGTCTATAAATATAGCAAAGCAAGGCCGGCCATCTGGTATAGACCTGAACACAGAGAAGGGTGAGGCTCTTAGAACTTTGGCTCAGCAACAATACAGCCTGCTACAAACCATCCCAGGTAAATGCATATATTTATCCCTTCCTACAGCATGCTTTGGAAGGAGAGACAAACTGGGCAACCATAACATATTTATTTTGTTAGCCTTCTAATAAGCTTATAAGAAACTTGGGCTTCATGGAATTAAAACTGGGCTGTATGAAGAACTCCAACTATCAGGCAAATATTTAGCCAGAGGTCTTATTTCCCCACCCTTCCTTCCCCTAAAAACAGCTACACATTGCTACAGGAGAAGCTACAGGAGGGGGCTAATAACCCTGGTGTGTAAAAAAAAATATTTATTGGACAACACAACCTGAAACAAGGTTTTTATTTTTATTAAAGTGATTGCAGCACTTTTATGACCATACACTATGTACAGCTGGATTTGCAAGAGAGTTTTAAAGCTGAAGGCTTTAATTCACCGAATGAGGTTTAATTTTATTAGTGTAAAATGTAAAAAGCTTCTTGAATGTACTCATTACTAATAGCAGCAGAACCCACGGAGCTGCTTCAGCGTGTTTGGGAAATAGTATACTGTTTGAAAGGGGGGGGGGTTTAAACCACGCGAAAAGCACTTCAGGAAATGCACACAGAGAAATAGAAACGCTGTTGGATCTTTGCTGTCTAATGCCTATTTCTCCAGAAGGGAAAGATAATATTAAGCACAATGAGGCTCGCATGGAGCACAGCAGGCAGAACTAGGACTGCGCCCAGTACGGCATCTGTTTTCAACAGGTGCCGATTGCAATTGGGGAGGGAAAAACGCACGTTTTGCATTCGGCTCCACTTACAGCTACAGGCGCAACGCTGAACTGAATTAGAGGGCAACTTTATCACTACATAAAGAAACTAAGATGTACAATCAGTACTCCACTATTGTAGGTATCAGAAGGCAGGGCATGCTGAAAGGATTCTGACAAGGGATTTTTAGGAGAGGACAGAATACAATATAGGAAATAAAGTAAAACTATGTCAGGTGGCCAGCCTGATGACAAATAAAAAAAAAAAAAAAAGTAGAACTTAAAGCTACAGAAGGAACAAACCAATGCCCGTAGTCTAGGTAGCAAGCTTCCTGAATTAGTGGCCTTGATGGAGGAGGAACATCTGGATATTGTGGCAGTCACAGAAACATGGTACACACAAAACCATGACTGGGACGTAAACATACCAGGATACACTATCTACAGGAGAGACAGGGAGGGTAAAAGAGGAGGAGGAGTAGTTCTTTACATAAAGGAAGGAATAAAAGCAACAGAACAAAAGGGTAAACAGGGAGGAGAAGAAGCACTGTGGGTAAATTTGGAGACAGGCAATGGCACCACAATCCGCACAGGGGTTGTATACAGACCCCCTTCTCAGGGGGAGGAAATGGACAAGGAAATGATAGAAAGTATACTTAGAATGGCAGAAAAAGGGGAGATACTGCTGATGGGTGATCTGAATATGCCAGATGTTAACTGGAGTGCAGTTGCAGCTGCCACTGAAGAGTGCAGTTATTCTAGATGCCCTACAGGGGCATGCCTTAGACAACTAGTACTGGAGCCCACTCGAGAAGGGCAATATTAGACTTGATACTCTCAAATGGAGAAGAGAGGATCACAGATGTAGAAAGTGGGTAGCCATCTGGGAACTAGCGACCATCAGAACAGTATGGTTCACAATAAACACAGTAATAGAGTCATGCCATACACAGCACAAAAGTACTGGACTTTAGGAGGCTGACTTTCACATAATGGGTGAGTGCCTAAGGAATGCACTAGCAAATGGGCAGGAAGGAGGGGTGGAAGAACAATGTGAATAATAAAAACTGCTATCACAGAGGTAACAAGCCTTTGTGTGAAGCAAATAAACAAAACAAGCGATGTAAGAAACCACTAGGTTCTCAAAGGAAGTGGCAGTGAAGGTTCAAGAGAAGAAGAAAGCATTCCGGTACAAAGAATCGGAAGGAGCAGGACAGAGAACTGTATCAGTTAAAGCAAAGGAGGCTGGGAAGGCAGTCAGAACAGCAAAGGCCCAAACCGAGGAAAAGATAGCCAACTCAGTTAAGGGGGATAAACCTTTATAGGTACATCAGGGAGCGAAGGAAGACCAAGGAGGGATAGTGAGGCTTAATAAAGGGGAGGGAGGTGGGCAGAGGGAGACTGTGAAAGGCAGAGATACTAAACAAATATTTTTGCTCAGTATTTACGAGGGAAGAGGAGAGACATAAAACAAACAGTAGTAACACTCTGTACAGAAGTTGATACCGCCCATTACAGAAGAAAGGGTTCTGAAAGAACTCTTAAAACTGAAGGTGGACAAAGCAAGGGGCCTGATGGATTCATCCCAGAATTTAAAGAACTAAGGGTAGAACTAGTGACACCACTGGCTACCCTTTTTAACAAATCATGGGAAGATGGGGTACCCGAGGACTGGAGGAGGGCAGATGTGATCCCCTTCACAAAAGTGGGAGCAAGGCAGAAGTAGGAAACTATAGACCTGTTAGTTTAACCTCAGTGATAGGAAAATGATGGAATCACTTCTAAGGAAAGAATTGCCGGTATCTAGAGGCCAGAGGGCACAGGACCCTGGCAGCATGGATTCACAGCGGGAAGGTCATGCCAGACCAATCTGATAGATTTCTTTGACTGGGTGACCAAGTAGTAGATCAGGGAGGGGCTGTGGACATGGCCTACCTAGACTTTGCAAGGCATTTGACACAGTCCCACAAAGATTAATATACAAGTTAGCCAGCCTGGGAGTGGGTCCCAAGATGACAGCCTGGGAAAGAATTGGCTGGAGAACAGGACACAGAGAGTTATAGTAAATGGAGTCCACTCAGAAGAAAGGAGGGTTACTAGTGGGTACCGTAGGTTCAGTATTAGGATCGGTCCTCTTCAATGTCTTTATAAGTGACATTGCAGAAGGACTGGAAGGAAAAGTATGTCTCTTTGCAGATGACACTAAGATCTGCAACAGAGTTGATGCACAGGGTGGGGTGGAAAGGATGAGAAGGGACTTGGCAAGGTTAGAGGAATGGTCAAATGTATGGCAGCTTAGATTCAATGCTAAGAAGTGCAAGGTAATGCACCTGAGAAACAAAAACCCAGGGGAAGAGTACACAATGGGGGGTGAGATACTAACAACAACAAGAATGGAAAGGGACCTGGGGGTAGTCATATCAGATGACCTAAAGATGGGCAAGCAATGTGAGAGGGCAGCAAGGAGGGCTGGGGGGATACTGGGATGCACAGGGAGAGGCATCACCAATAGAAAACAGGAAGTTATTATCCCTCTGTACAGACAGCTGGTGAGACCCCATCTGGAGTACTGTGTGCAGTTCTGGAGACCCATTCTCTGCAAAGACATAGACAGGATGGAAGCTGTCCAGAGGAGGGCAACTAAAATGGTGCAGGGTCTGCACCGGAAGTCATATGAAGAGAGACTTAAGGAGCTTAATATGTATAGCCTCGAGGAAAGAAGGGAGGGGGGGACATGATAGAAACTTTCAAGTACCTCAAGGGAATCAACAAAGTCCAAGAGGTAGCATCTTTCAAAAAAGAGGTGTGCAAGAACAAGAGGCACAATTTGAAGATGGAGCGGTTCAGAGGTAATTTAAGGAAGTATTTCTTCACAGAGAGGGTGTGGATGCATGGAACGGCCTTCCGAGGAGGAGGTTGTGGAGTCAAAATCAGTGGTGGAATTCAAGCATGCATGGGATAGTCATAAGGCAATTCTGGGGGGTGGGGGTAGGAAGAAGTAGGCTGCTGGTTAACTAGGATCTGCAGCTTATCCAGTAGGTAGGGAAATGGGCAGACTGGGTGGGCCAAGCGGTCCTTATCTGCTGTCAAATTCTATGTTTCTATGTTAAAGGAGACAATGCTGTTGCAACAGACAAAGACAGGATAGAGGTCCCTTGTACTGAATCCATTTTCACAGTAGGTCCCGAGGTCAAATTCAAAAGGTTTTACAACAAAATGGTAATAAATAGGGACTATACATTCCACATCAGTTAAACAATGTAACATTTTGGTACAACAAACAGTAATTAATAGGTAAAATAAAGTTCCACATCAGACAAACAAAACAACAATTTGGTACAGAGTATTAGACACACAGACACAGTCTAGTCAGGTGGGTTGATAGTGCTGTGGAGAAAGTTATTTAAACAGGGAAACATTTAATGTGAGGGGATACTTCAATTCCAGGTGGATCCTGCTGAATGAGCAAATGTGTGTTGGCCACTTGGTGTGTGTGTGCGCAAATAGCACATTTAGAAGGTGTTTGTCTTGTGAAGAGGATGAGTTGAAATGTAATACACTGTCCATAAGAGACCGAGTAGGAGGGATGCCAGACCGTTGAAACCTGCAAACAAATCGGGACAAGGAGAGACTGTAATTCAAGGGGGCAGGAAGCCAACCCCATCTTCCAAGTGTCTCACAATAATGCAATGTATTTGGAGCCATTAATGAAAATCTCCCTATCCTGTGAAGTAAGACTAACTTCTTAGGCAATAAATTTGATGAGGTAGTGTCAATCACTGTGGAAGCGTAGTTAACTATCAGTAGTAGATCTTGGTTAATGATCGCCATTCTGGTTTCAGGTGTTAGAAAGTTTAAGATTCTGTATAAACTAACAATTTTTCCATGAACTTTAGATGCGACTAAGTCCATGTGGGGGCCAAGGCTCAGAGTAGGGTCCAACATTACCAAGATATTTAAACAAGATTTTCATACTTTGCCACATCCAAAGCCATCACGCTTAGTCTGTTACCATTGTCTCTCAACCTGGAATGAGTTCCAAAGACCATTGTTTTGGTTTTTGATAAATTAAAGCAGCAGTACTAGATAAAAATAAGATCTTTTGCAACATTTTGTTCTCTGTTGAGCACTTACCTGGTAATCTTTTTTAGTTTTGCTGTACTATCACCCCAAAATTTGCTCAGTTTCTTGGTTTTTATTTACATTTCTCCCACCTGCCATGTTGAATGGGAACCTCTGCTGCTAACCGCACATACGTATGACTCGCAGTCTACACAGGGACAGCGGGAACGCACAGCACAGGGTCCCACAGAAGTAAACAAAAGACATGATGTGACATGAGGGGGGAGCTCAGTTGCAAATTAGGCACCAGCCATATTTTCTGTGGGTCTACAAAAATGGAAATAAATTTTAAATATCTAAAAAAAAAAAAAAAAAACACTAAAGGTTGCTAGAAAAAAATATTTGCAGATATGGAAACTGGAACTGTGGCTGCATGCATCCAGCCAAATAGCAGAATTTTGATAATCACTACCTAATTATCTAGTACTGCTGCTTTAAGTACCATGTTATTCCTACATTACCAGTTCTGCATTAAACACAGTTCTCTTGTCAAAACCACTTCTAACTCAGCAGCTGATGACCCATGACAGTATACAACTGCATCATCATCAGCACAAAGTTTAATTTTTGTTTCATTTGCAACCATCGTTATTGGAACAAAGAACAAGGAAAATAAAATGGGTCAGAGAATCAAACCCTGTGGGACTCCACATCCCATCCTGACTTTACCAGAAATACTACTGGCAGACTGATCTCAGTCAGTCAGATACTCATTGTACCATTTTAAAACAGATTTCCCAAACCCCAGTTGCTCCAACTTCTTGCCAGTAAACTATGGTCCACAAGATCAAATGCATTGGTTAAATCCACAAATGCTGCTCCAGTAAGGCACCCCCACCCTCAATACCATCATATACTTAATTTGTGAAGTCAACCAAGGCAGTCTTCAGTCCTGTGCCCTTTCCTAAAGTGGTGTTGATCAACTAATGAGATTATAGTTATCAATATATTCAACCAAGTGGGTATACACTAATGTTTCTTGAATTTTTTGAAAGGGACGATAATAGAAATTGACCTGTAATTTCCAAAGTAACCTGCCCCAAGGAAAAGACAATACTGTATTAAGCTTACTGGGCATGCCATTTCTTCTGCTACCAACTTCAGTAGTTTTGATACTAGGTTATCATACCCACAGGATTTGTCTGGCTTCACCTTATTCAACAACTTAAGCAGCTCAATTTTTGTAACAGTTCTAAGATAAAAGTGGGGTCTAATTATGGTAGTACTGATCTGCTGGTGAGTGGACTTTGAAGTTTTGACAATATAAAAATATATATATATATATATATATATATATATACACACACACACACACACACACACACACACACACACATACATACACACACACACACACACACACACATACACACACACACACACACACACACACACACACACACATACATACAGGTCAGTAAACCTGGAATTAAATTCATTTGCAATTAATATGGAACTAGTTAGTTCCATAGCTCCTTTCTTCGTAGTCACACTTGCTTTAGGTGATAGAGTTTATGGACTTCAGAATTTTTTTAGGATCTGCCAGGGACTTCGTTTGTTGTCTTTCATAAAAGTCTGCTTTTGCAGAATTTATTTTAGCTTTACAGAGGTTTCTCAGACATCAAGAATGCTTAAGATCTGTGTTAGAGTTATTTTATCCAAGCTCTGTGTCACTCCCTCATCAGTTTTAATAGATCTGGTGTTAGTGGTAGGGATATGTGGTGGCTAAGATGCCTTTTGATCAAGGGAGCATGTATATTTGAAATCCTAGTGAATTCATTTATGCAAAAATCCAGTGCACAATTAATGTCAGGAATAAGTTTTAAGCAGGACCAATCAACCTCTGAAAGACTTTTACAAAAATGAAATATGTTGAATCTAGAATAATCCCAAAATTCAAGAACACTTGACATAGATTTGCTTTGGCATGAGTGCTTTCATAAACAAATATAGGGTGGTGGTCACTAACACAGTCTGCGATAACCCCATGACTAAGGACATTAATAATATACTCAGTTTTATTTGATGTATAAAAGATCATGAGATGAGGTCTACCTCACCTATTCCTCCCCACCATCTTTGACCCTATATGTAGTGGTGGTATAATTAACTTCAAGATATGCCAGTATTCCTGTATATATTTTCTCTGTACATTTATACTAATGGCTGTTAAACATATATATTTTAAAAGGATATCTTCAATCAATTACTAAGTTAAATTCTTATTTATGATTTGTTTTTTTTCTGCATAATATATGTCATGTCAAGGATCAACCGATGTCTATATCTTCATGTATGTGTTCATTTTTGTTGTTGGAAAAACAAAACAAAAACTTATTGAAAAAAAAATAAAACACAGCTAAGAATGTGGTTGGGTCAGTTTGTAAAAAACCAATCCAGGACAGTGTGTCCAAAGTTCTTAAGTTTAACTCTTGCAGGGCCGCGGACTGATATATCCGTCCAGAACTCCAATATGCTCCAATTCTGTGGCAGTCTAAGGGTTAACCTGGTAGGGGCATTAATTAATTGCTGTAGGCTTGTGTCCAGAAGGAAATACCTATGGCTTGAGGCAGCATTCCCAGACCAATTAAAGTTGAAATCTCCCCAAACTAGTAATTCACCAATAGCATTTGAAGTGCTCGAGTTGGAAAAGTCCTGGAGCCTGTGAGTACTAGACTTAGAAGGGTTATAGACACAGATTGTTAACTTTTTTGTGTTGCCCAGTTTAAGCTATATCACCATGTATTGACAATGACAGGTAAAGGAACAATTCAGTTTATATTCTTCTGTGACCAGAGTTTTTTTTTTTTTTTTTTTTTTTTTTAAACATAACTTCACCACCTCTCATAAGTAGCTGGTCTCTCCTAAAGATATATTGAGGCAGAACATTTCACATGTGCAGAGATCGTAAATAAGTTGGAGAGAAGGTCACCCACACAATGGCAGATGGATAAGCCCCAAGTTATAAATTATAATGCTTTAAGCAGCAACTATAGTGACCTCTTGGACCCAACAATTGAGAGGAGTCCACTTTATGTACCTCAAAGTATGCAAAACCCAAACATGGAGAAAAGACCTGGAGGAGAGGAGGGAAAGGGAAAATATGACAGCTCTTTAAATATCTCACAGGGGTAAACGAGGTACAAGAAAAGTATTTTTCAGAAAAAAAGGTGCTCAAGGACAAGGGGGCATGATAAGAAGCTGGAGTGAGTAGATTCAAGAGAGATGTGAGGAAGTACCTCTTCACAAAAAGAGTGATGGATTTCTGGAACAGTTTTCCAGCAGAGGTGGTGGGGGTAAAAACAGTGGTGCGGTTCAAGAATGCATGGGACAAGTATAATCTTAGGGAAAGGGAACAGGGTGAGTGAATGGGCTGGAGATCAAGTAGGATCTGTGGTGATACTACAGGCAGGGAAAAATGGGCAGATTAAGTGGGCCAAGTGGTCCTTATCTACCTGTATGTTCCATGTTTCTATGACTCACTCCACTGGTTAAAATTGTTTATTGATTTGTTATTAGCAACATAAGAAGGCAGAACTCAAGTCTATTATTGGCCAACGTTTTGTGGAAAATCATCCACTTCCTCAGGGCTCGTTAGGTCAATCTTGTTAATGAAAAGAAAAACAAAACTGTATACAAGTAATACTAAAACATGGTGTACATTTTATAATTTCCATAGCAATGCTCCTTTGAGTCATTGGTTCTATTACTGCATATATACAGAAGGTCATCACCTCCAGAAATACTATGTAAATTCATCCACCTCTTCTGTTTCACCTTGCATTGGGGCACCTGGCAGGCATGTCAGCTTTTGAGGTTGAATGGTGTGCTGATAGATTTTTGGACTTGCTGACCTTATGAATACATATAATATATGGTAATAGAACCAATGACTAAAAGGAGGATTGCTGTGGAAATTGACATGTATACCGTTTGTTTCCATGAAACTTTAAACAGAATTCTGCGTTCTTATGGTAGGAATAACAAATCACTAAACAAAATTAACCAGGGAGTGGGTCTTATTGGTTATGGATTCCAATGCTTCACACTTCATTCTTCTCATGGCACCTTACATAGATATGACGTTGATCTACTGGGTTTCAAATGGAGCTAAATCTAACCCATACCATGGATCAGTAGCTCTCCAGTGAGCTGGCTTAGCTGTTATCACAATGAGATACACTTTTATGGGGATTTGGTCTAGCAGAGAACCTGGTCATGTCAGAAAAGTATGACTGCAGGATCAGAGAAAGAACAGCGTCAACCATCTATAATTAAATCTATTCCCCAATGTAAGAAACCTTAATCTCATGAGTGAACATCTTTCCTTTAAAAAAAGAGAAGATGGAATAATATTAAAAGCTTTATTTAGTTTGTACAATACTTGTTGCACAAATTACATAAAATGCAAAAATAAATTAACATTAGTGCCATTTTACTATATACAGTATGTTGCAGTAAGAATATTTTTTTCCAAAACAGCAAATAAAAAGGAAGAGGCAGAACAGAGCAAAACCCTTTTATAGTAAGGCAGGAAAGAGGTGGTGTACCTGGACCTACTCATCCAGAATTCTTTATGTATGAGAAGGGTCATTGGGAGCAGTCTGTCCCTTCCCATTCTACCACTGCTACAGCTTTACTCCTAGCACTGAGGTCCAGTGGGGGCATGATGTCCCTTTTCAAACCATTCCTACAGCTCCTCTAGTGTTATTGAGGTCAATGGGGGAGACAAGTAATCCCCATCCCACAAGTTATATGGGTTTTCTCTGAGTATTATTGGGGTCCTCAGGGATGGGGTGGCTGTTTGCCCCTTCCCAATCCACTATTGCTACAGTTTTATTCTTAAAATTGAGGTCCATTGCATGCAGGGTGTCCCATCTCAGCACTGATGTAGTTTCACTCCTGGTGTTATTGTGGCCCATCTGGGATAAAGTGTCCCTTCCCATTCCCACCATTGTTGCAGCTTGGTTCCTAGCATTACTGGGGATCCATGAGGAAAGGTGCTCCTTTCCATCCCACCATTTCTACTGCATTTCTCTTAGCATTATTGGGGTCTCTTTTGGGGCAAGTTGTCCCCGTCCCATCCCACACTTCCTTCTGATCATCATTAGGAGACACTGACACATAGTTCCTGTCTATTCCACCACTGCTACTGCTTTGCTCCTTGTGTTATTGGGATTTAGTCAGAGGAGGATGTTCCTTCCCATCCTGCTACCGTTACAGCTACACTCTGTGTTACTGGGATCCTGGGGGGGGGGGGGGAGACAAAGTGTCCCTCACCTTTCCCCATCCTAGCACATCTATTGCTGTGTGCAGCAACAGTTTGTGGGATTACGTTTGGCAGTGCCCCTTACAATTCTTAAACATACTGCCCTATTAAACACCCACCTTGCAATAAGATTCAGTGCTATGATGGAGAAGCACCAGCTTCAGAGTATCACTCCATTAACTTCCACATAGGGTTGCCGGCATCAAACATGCCCAGTTTTACATTTGTTATACAAGTGCAATATTAATTTAATAGATGGAACACAGCTGTTCAGCTAGTTCTGGATAATAAATACATAAATAAATAAATAAGCATTGGGTGTGTCTTGTTAGGTTGAAGAAGCCATCTCAGCTGCTAGATATCTACTTGCTGTCTCTGTTGTCCATATCTAAAGTGAGAAATTGGATGATATTCTCCCTTGTTTGAGTCATCTGCTCTTCAAACTGGTGGATTTTTGCAGTAATGATATGGTCCTATGGGAAGGAAACAAGGGGGGAGAGGTTGAAAAGTCACATATCAGAATGAAGAGAAGTGGAAGATGTTTTGGTTTAATACTACTGGAATAACTGTGCCCCCCAATTACCCAGGATTGCCAAGAGTCCATGCAGATCAACATGGGAACAACCCTGGCCTACCAGCATACAATCATCCACCGAGGCCAACCTCCTGAAATGTAATTCTGCCCACTCAGGTCCCCCCCGGCAATGCATCCCTTTCCTCCCTCCCAGACCCCCTATCATCAATGCTCCACCCACCAAGGCCCTCTCACTGCCAAGCATACCCCTCCACCCACCCAGGCCCTCCCCTACAATTTTTGCTAGTCACCATTGCCTACAATGTGTAGCCCTCCACCTAACCAGACCCTCCCTGCACTTGTAGTGCACCCTCTTCCTCCTCCGCCCACTGAGATATCTCCTCTCCCTGCAGAGTATCACCTATCACCGTCCCACCCAGACCCCTTTGCAGTACACCTCCTCCATACACCCAGGACCTCCACTTGCAATGCACCCCCTTCCACTCATACAGACCCTCCTCCTGCAATACATGCTTTTCCACCCACTAAAGCTCTCTCTCTCTCTGCTATACAACCCCCTTCCCAACCAAGGCTCCCTATTATGCATGCCACACCCACTAAGGCCTTCTCAATGTGACATATGCTCCTCCATCCACACAAGTCTTCCACCTTCTATGTATTTTCCATTTATTTAATTTGTTAACTGGGTACGAGCACTGGGCTGAGGGTCCTTGTCAGGCTTGACCCGGACAAGTTATGCAGTACAAAGCAACACATTCCACAATAACATTCATTGACAATTACAAGTACAGGCATCAAGCAACTATAATTTTAGTCACTTTTTGAAAACTTGAAAAGAACAGTTTATACATAAAACTTTAGGTAAGCTAGTCCAGAAAAGAAAAGCCGCTACAGTAAAGCACACAAACCAACTCTACTTTTACAATAGCCAGCATCAAGAACAATCTCAGTAGATTACCGTAAACTAGGCAACATATACCTCATGGAAAGAAGGTCGGAGAGTGGGGAAAGGGTGGAATAAGAAATATTTTTAAAAACTAAATAACCAAAAAAAACATTGTATATGTTGCAGTTGGGATAACCAACCAAACTGTGAATATAAATAACAATGATGGGTACATAAAGGGATAAGTAAAACAAAATGACATATCATAAACAATAAGATTTTGTACCTCTTATTTTGGTGGGGGGGGAACTAGGATCTAAAAAGACTGGATACATAATCAAAATGAGGTAAGAGAGAATCTATAGCAATAACTTTACATGATCAAAAGAAAAAAATTATAAAGGGCTCTAATTTTTTGATTAATATTATGACAAACAAGTTTAATACGCTCAGAAAAAGTGAGCATGGGATCCAAAACAACTCCCAAATATTTAAACTGTGATACTTGCTCAATTAAATTACCTTGGTTATCATACAGTGCAAGAGGAAGACTCTTGTTTAGCATGCAATGTGACCCAAAAATCTAAGATTTAGTTTTCTTAACATTTAAAATAAGGAAATTTCTTGAGAACCAGTTATGAACAAAAGAAAAATCTGTCTGGAGATCTTTAGCTACCTTGGAAAGTTCCTTAGTTGAAGAAAAATAGAATAAGGTTGTCAGCGTAAAGTAATGAATGGCAATTCATGATTTCAGACAGGAGAAGATTAACAAACAAAGTAAACATAAGTGGTCCTAAAACTGATCCCTGAGGTATACCCCTATTAATTTTACAAATACTAGACACAGCCTCTGATACCCCAACAAATTAGTAACAATCCCACAAATACAATTGTACCCAAGAAACATAAGAAAAACCCAAGCACTGTAACTTTAAACAAAGTAAGTTGTGAGATCAGTAAGGCTGAAGGCCTTAGTCAGATCCATGAACACAGCACCTGTAAGAAAACCATTATCCACACCACTTAAGACAGAGTTCGTGAACTTGACCCAGGCTGTTCAACAGTACCAAAACCCTTTCAAAACCCATGCTGCTAAAGACAGAAAATATTGCATTTTCCAAGTAGCTATTAATTTGCTTAGCTACTATTTTTTCCAGTAATTTACTAATAGGATTTAGGACTGAAACTGCATGAAATCATCAAGAAAAACAGCCTGGGCTTTCTTAGGGACATACACACAGGGGTGTAGCTACAAGGGTGCAAGGGGTGCAGTGGCACCCAGGCCCATAAGGTTTGAGGGGCCCAAATCATAATTTTGATTTTTATTTAAAACTGGGGAGGGGCCCTGTAACATTGCCTTGCACCCAGGCCCTCTGGGAATTTGCTACGCTACTGCATACACAATCCTAGCACATTTCCAAACAGAAGGGAAACTGTTGAGAAATAAGTAATACATTAAATATTGTACACAAAGCAGAGGCAATTTAAGGAGCAGCTAACTTACAAAAGTGACTGTCCAACTCTGCCCCACAATCAGAACTACCTTCAGGAATAGAAGGAAAAAGGAACTTAAAAACTTTGTTAACAGAGACATGCTGAAAGTGAAAAACTCTTGAATATCACCCCACGCCCACAACATGACAACTTCTCTTGTACTAAAGACTGGACCACCTCCAAGCTCCCAGTTGCTCTCCTTCAATAGGAATCCCGTTCACAGCATCTGGGAATTCCCTTCTCAGCATCTGCCAACAAAAGACAGCTCTTCAACTTGTATCAAGCTGCTAAACATGTTAATAACTGAGCACACTTCAGAGTTCCTCTTGGACTGCTAATCTGGTATCTGAGCTTGCCCCAATCATCAATTCCCCATTTAGCAATTAAAGGTGCTTTTACACACAGGTTTTTAAAATGGAATCAGCGTTACCTGTGTGGCGCCGTTGTACTCTGTTGCGTTCAGGTTCCTTTTTACACACACTGCGATATTCCGGCAACATTCGTCTCCATTTGTTTCGTCTCCCCCAGAGTTTCACTCTACAAATGTTGTTTTCTGCCTTTGTACCGGAATGGCTGTTTTACACAGCATGACAAAACTGTACACAACGGTGCAAGCCGCAATAAGCAGCGATTGCGGTTTGGACGAACGTTCGCCTAGGGACCGAAACAGATGCAATTTACACAAAAGGGATGTAATGGAATACTGTTTCCGTAACAGTTATTCCATTACATAAACCTGTGTGTAAAAGTGCCTTAAGATTTCAGCTGTAGAGGCTACACTTCCAGTACCCGATTCATAGTTCCCAGTTTGATTCCTTCAACCTCACATCAAACCAGTATGAAAGTACCTCTGGCTATTCCAGCTAGCATTTGATACTCCCCTTGCAAATGACCTCCGCACAGCTCAGGGCCCACCAACCCACGAGTCCCCCTCTACCGAGGAGGCCTTCTTCCTCCTGCTTGTCTCTCTAAAAGAGGTGGAAGACCTACTGCTGCAACTGGACACCAGGAAGGGAGCAGGTCTGACTTCATAGAGCCACACTATCTGAAATGTGCCTACTATGTGCTTTCGGTGCCAATCACCCACCTATTCAACATGTCACTCTCCCAGGGTAGCCTCCCGCCTCAATGGAAAATAGCCCATGTCATCCCTCTATTAAAAGCAGGTAACCCTTGCAATCTAAATAATTACAGAATGATCTCCCTCCTCCCCATCCTGTCTAAATTACTAGAAAAAATAGTGTGTGGCCAGATAGGGGTATGCTTAGAATCCAGAAGCCTATTAAACCCAGTTCAGTCTGGATTCAGAGCAAAGCACAGCACCATAACAGCCCTAGCTAAGGTGACCAATGATTGGCTCCTAGACCTTGACAACAAGAAGCATGTCTGTGCAGTTTTCTTGGATCTTAGTAAGGCATTCGACACAGTCAATCACAGCCTGATTCTTTCCTCCCTAAACACCTTAGGCCTGGACCATAACTCTATGTGCTGGGTTGCAAGCTAACTCGGAGAACAGAAACAGCAGGTTAAAGCTGAAGGTGATCTTTCTCCATTAAAAGCTATGCTGAGGGGCATGCCCCAGGGCTCTGTCCCAAGTCCCCTCCTCTTTACAGTGTACATTAACAACATCAATGACCCTATTAAAAAAGCCAACATCCACTTATTCGCGGACGACACTGTACTGTACTGGAGCCGTCCCAAGCCGGAAGCAGCCTGTGAAGACCTCCAAGCTGAATTTAACCTTCTACAGTACCAGCTCATAAACAAAAAGCTTTTGCTCAATGCAAAAAAGACAAAAGCCATGCTCTTCTCCCCCTCCTTGCATGTGGCAATTCCTGCTGGAGGGTGCTATCCCACAAATTACCACTGTTCTTGGAGAAACACTAGAGTATGTAGCTAAATTCAAATATCTAGGAGTTTGGCTCGATCATAAGCTTTCCTTTGCTGACCATCTCGAAGAACTGCAGAAGAAACTAAGGCAAAGATTAGGACTATTCTACAGAATTAACCACCTGCTCACAAAGGAGGCCAAGATTCAACTGGTTCAAGCTACCTTCCTATCTTTAATAGATTACATGGACCTGCTCTACAGCCACTGCACTGGCGAAGTTGGACACCCTCTACCACAGAGCTATCAGGTTCATTATTGGCTTTCCACTTTCCACACACCACTGTTCCCTGTACTCATCGTTTGGCTGGACTTCCCTTCACTATAGAAGGAATAGAAACGCCACCCTATGGGCCTTCAGAGCGGTGACCAACAAGCTCCCCTGATATGTCTCAGATTGTATTCCCCGGAGTGTGTTAGGCACCTACGCTCTAAGGAGCTATTCCCTAATTGCCCTATAAGTTCCAAGGGTCAACACTCATTTTGGCAAAGCTGCTCTAAGTTTCCTCTTACCCACATTGTGGAATGGTTTACAAAGGAACTTGAAGTCGAGCTGCCCTGTTAGCCTGAATATTTTCAACGCGCTCTCGATCGCGATGAATGCGCCTTGCAAATGTTTTTCTCACCGCTAGCCCACTAATTCCGCAACACCCCCTTTCCATCCTGACACTCACCATGTTTCTACCCCTGGCTCTCACTCATTCCCTATTAACTCTTCCTGCTGCACCCACCCTTCCCTGTCCACTCCAGCCTGGCTAAAGTCCCACCCCTTCCATAGTAGTGTCCCAATTATCTACCCCTCCTCAGTCATTATCATAACAAACAAGTACACGACAGCCATCGTCACTTTCTGTGGTTTTAGCCCAACATTTCCCCCAGTCGTCAGTAATATATCCCTCCTCTTTACCTCTCTAACCTGCCACCCCATACATGGCCTCTTTCCCCTATATGTGTAGTTGCCGGCTGCCTCGCTCAAAAGATCTCTGCTTATAACCCCTGTATGCCTATGGTTGATTGTACATCTGCCGACTTCTTCAATTGTAAAATAATGCTGTTTTTTTTTTTTTTATTTCAACCTTGTACTGTATACACTTTTTCTTCCTTGTATATTATTGCTTTTTGTACACCTGCTTCTGTACTGTACTTTGATGTATTCTTGATCAGGTCCACCTTGCAAATGAGTCTTGCTCAATGGTGCCCGCCTGGATAAATAAAGATTTTGATTGATTGATAGAGTTCAGTCATTTCTCCTCAGGACTCTCCCATACCAGTACTCCCATAAACATCCCAATCCTTTACTATTCTACTACAGCCACCAAGTGATGCTGCACCCTCCACATCTCCTAAGGCTTCCATCATGCCTAGTCCTGTTCATCTGCTCACAGCTCATCTGTGAAGGAAAACTGATGCTAGGGATTGGACCTTGGTCTCCTTACTCATCTCCGCACAGCAGATGGAGACTAGGTCAATGCCTTGGAGAGACAGGTCAGTTAATGTAAAGGACCCTTGACTCCTCAAGAACTGAACAGTTCTTGAATTTCTTGCAATTGTAGCATTTACAGGGACATTTTCTACAAAGTGTTTGTTTTCTGGCTAGATGTGAATTAGATGCCCAATTGTACCAGATGCCCAATTATAACATTTTGCTATTTTTTGTATTGTTTTACAGCATGTGTATGTTGTTTTTAATTTTAATATTTTATTCCAGTATCAACTATGCTTTAGCAGCTGAAGTGGCAAGGCCTTGTGTTACTTGGGGATCATATTACTTGTGTTCTGTCTCTGTGGGAAATGACTTTTGTTCTGTGTAAACAGCAGCACCCTATTCCAGTTAGCAGATTGCTGTTTGGGGGGAAACTTTAAAAGAAGTTGAACTCCTTTCTTATTAAAGGCAATGTTGTGGGTATCAATAGTGACCAGTCACTCCCTGCTGGGAGGCGTGGAGTTAGAAAGAGCAGCCATGTCTTTACTGTAATGGTACATCTTTGAGAGAATCTCTTCCATTAGGCTACACCTTTGGAACTATACTTGTGTCAGCACTAGGGCCACATGGAACCTTTCATTAGCCAGGGAACATACACAATGATGCTGTACATCAGCATCTACATAAACATGGGCTGTCCCATCTCTCCTCAGTTCCCCGCCAGAGATTAGACTTTTCTGGGGAACCAGATCAAACCAGCACCAAGCATACTACGTGAGGAATGGTTGCTGAACACAACAGCCATGGATTAGGATAAGGCAGAAATACGTGACGCAACCTTTATTAGATAAGAGATGGGGCCATGGAGGGAGAGGCAGCATGGCCCAACGGAAGAGATTCTGTCAAAGATCTACTGTTATGGTAAGTATGCAACTATTGTATATTCCCATCACTGTGTTACTTGTGTATTTATTTTACATCACTGTACTATTGAATCCTTGTACATATATAATGCGACGTGTACTTAATGTTTTGTTACTCCCTTACCCTCTCCCCCAGGACGCACCGGGAGATGAGCAACTTGATTGTTCAGTGTGCCTTTCCTGGTGAAACTTTTCAATAAATAAATACATTTTATCTTCTTTGAGGTTCTCTCTTCCATTAAGTCACACCTTTGGAACAAGTCCCAAGAAGTCCCAAAAGCTAACTGGGAGGCTGGTACAGTTTACTTCACAGCAGGCCTTGTGGTACAGCAAGGCCAAAACCTGCTCGTCTACAAAAGTCTATGTCCAAACTGTAATGTTTAGTGAAGGTGTGGATGGTACTCCATGTGGCTGCAGCACAAATGTCAGCGGCAGAAACATTCTGAACTAAGCAACAGAAGTAGCCATACCCCTTGTGGAGTGACCACAAACCACACCAGGAAGTTTCTTGCCATACTTCCTATAACAGAACCTAATACAATGTGTCAACTATTTTGACGTGCACTGTTTAGACACAAGTGTGCCCTCTTTCCCAGGGATGAACAAAACAAAGCTGAAAGGATTGCAGTATCCTATGAAGATCCAAAGTATGGAGCAATGCCCCACCCCAATTGACAGTCAGGGTAGTAAACAGGAAGGTATATCAGAGTAAGCAATAATACCAACCAGGGTGGGTGGTATTGGGCTATTCCAGACTGCCCAGGGGAGTAATGAGGCCTGATGCCACAGGTGGAGGGCCTTATAGCCCTCCAGGAGGTTCGATATTGCCCACACTGCCCACCCTGTAGGGTATTATTGCATTAGAAAATGGGTTTAAGGTTACATTATAAAATAAAATGTTAACTTTTTTTTTTTTTTTTTTTTTTTTTTTTTTTTTAACAGAAATTGCAAGTAGTCCCTCCCACTGGCGGCATCAGCAGTACAGGATGCCGTTGTGATTGACAGTCTGAGCCAACAGTTCAAAAAAGTTCATAGCTCATGCTTTACTGTCACTGGTCTCCATTCTCTTCCTCCAGATTGTAGGTTTACCCCATCTATTTGCCCCATCTACAGGAGGCAGGTGGGTCAATGATGGTAGAGGGCAGCTGAGGAGGGGGTGGTGAGCAGCTCTGAGGTTGTCTGGTACAGGAGATGCCCTGGGTTTAAACAGAGCCTAGGGAGAGGCCAGACATGTTTGGTCTCCATACCGAGGGTTCCCACCGGACCGAATGGGACTGGTCTTGTCCTCTAATCCTCTTCAGGCAGTGCTATACAATACCAGGTCGATAAGGAACAAGACTGCTATTTTTGCAGATTTATTTCCTCTGTCAATCTGGCTTGCATCATGGAGATCTGGTTGGGTGTCGATGCCAGCCCAGTTTTAGAGGCTGCCATCCCTGCTGCGTACTCCATAGTGCACCACCCAAGGAAGGATCATGGGTGGGGGAATGGCCATCATATTTAGATTGTGCCTGGGCTTCACGGTGCACCCAGTTGGTAATACCTGATCCTTTGAGTGCATTGCTCTGCGTGGGGGTACAGGTTGCAGAATTCTCCTTGTGTACTGCCCACCTGGGTCCGGGGCATAATGTCTGCAGGAAGTGACAGGCTTTGTCGACCAGGTATTGGAGTCCTGTGTTGGAGTCCCCAGGTGTTTAGTCTTGGGGGACTTAAACACCTGGATCAATGACAAATCCCTGTGTTTCGGTTATGACCTTCTCCAGTTGATGCTATCACTGGGCCAGATACAACCTGTTGCTTCTGCAACCCATCAGCATGGCCACATACTCGATCTTGTGTTCCAGAGATTGACAAACATAGGATTGATCAGGTCTCTTGATCTGATCACTGTACCACGGAGTTCACATTTGGGGTCCCCCTGAAAGTCCATTCCCTGCGGAGATTGTCAGCCATCGCCTTTTAAGAGGTTTGCACCCAGAGGGACTACTGGCATTAGCCGACCTATCTAGGGTTGACATTGCATGTGTGATTGGCACCGGAGAGGCAGTGGCCACCTGTAAGAGTTGTTTCCGAAGTTCTGGGTATCATTGCTCCAGTTTGTATATGACCCAGATCTTCTCACTTAAGATCCTCTTGGTTTGATGGGGCTCTCAAGGCAATAAAGATCAAGGGTCGGAAGTTGGAGCATTGCTGGTGAAGACCCGGCTGGAGGCCAACAAACTGGCTCTGCGTGCTCACTGTGGCGAGTACCAGGGTGCAATTTCCTGTAAAAAAGTAGAATTTCTGTCCAGGGAAATTGCTGCAGGGAAAAAACAGACCTTGTCAGCTTTTTTGGACTATGGACAGGCTTCTCCATCCCACCTGTCTACGGCCGAAAAAAGCTTTTTCATCCACTTTATAAGAAGAGTTTGCTGTTTTTTTTTGACAGAGTGTCAGTTGTCTGGTTGGGGATCCCATTGGGGAGGCATCCACCTCACAGTTGTGGAGCTGGGAGTTTCAGAGGAACTCCTGTCCGGGAGAAGTTTAGCCTAGTGGAGGTGTCTGAAGTGACGAGGGTGATCTCAGAGCTGAAGCACACTTATTGCAAACTGGACCCAGCCCCTACGCATTTCTTAATTGGATGCATTGAGGCTGTTGGCCCAGTGTTTGCCAGGATCGCCAGGTGTTTGATGGCTGAAGGGGTATTCCCAGTGGCTTTGAAAGAAGCACTGGTGAGACCCCTTCTTAAGAAACATTCCCTTGACCCAGACATCCTGGCAAATTACTGTCCTATCTCCAATCTGCCTTTTTTTGAGTAAGATTGTCAAGAAATTAGTGGCACTGTTGCTCGAGGATCACCTGGACATCTATAAGCCATTTCAATCGGGTTTTTTGGCCAGACACAGCACAGAAACGGCTCTAGTTAGGGTGCATAATGATCTGCTCAGGGCTAGAGGACACAGGTCAGTTCTTGTGCTCCTTGATCTCTCGTCAGCATTTGACATGGTGGACCACGTTGTGCTTTTTGATCAGCTCTGAGTTTTGTGGACTTGCCGGTACATCTTGGTTCTCCTTGATTTATCATCCGCTTTTGACACTGTGGATCATGGGGTTCTGCTCGAGCATTTGAGGTCCATCTGTGGGCTGTCGGGGTCAGTTCTCAGATGATTTACATCTTTCCTCACTGGTAGAATGCAGAGAGTTGTCTCGGGAATATTTTCTTCCGAGGAGTTTTCTCTGCCTTGCGGGGTACTTCAGGGCTCGGTGCTGTCTCCCATGTTATTCGCAGTATATATGCTGCCCCTTGGAGACATTGTAAGATGGTATGGGTTGAGGTTTCGCTGCTATGCTGATGACACCCAGCTCTACCAGTCTTTTGCCCCCGACCAGTTTAGTGCTGTCTCAGTACTGAACAGCTGCCTCAGAGATCCAAGATTGGATGAGTGCCAGTGGTTTAAAGTTGAACCCAGGAAAGACTGAGGTTTTGGTTGTGGACCCGGGTCATAGGACATAGGGGTTGAAGACTGAGCTCCCCTCCGGTTTAATCCTGGGGGGGCCCAGATTTTTACCTCTGAACGGGTGCGTGACCTGGGAGTGATGCTTGATGATGGTCTGACTCTTCGTCATCAGGCGTCGGCAGTCGTCAAGCTGGCCTTTCACCATCTTAGGAACATTGCTAGGATCAAGCACCTTGTTCCGTCTAGCAACCTGCCTGTTCTGGTTCACGCTTTTGTGACATCGCGCCTTGACTACTGCAACTCCCTTTACCTAGGGCTTCCTGGGGTTGATATCCGCCACTTGCAGCTAGTGCAGAACGCTGCAGCATGTTTGCTGTCTGGGGCATCCAGGAGAACTCATATTACCCCTGTGCTGCGCGATCTGCACTGGCTGCCTAGTCAGTGGCGGATCACCTTTAAGGTAGGTCTATTGACTTACAAAGCCCTACACAGACAGGGTCCCGAGTACTTGAAAGAGCTCCTGGTTCCTTACACCCCTCCATGACAGCTCCGTTCGGCTGACGAGGGGTTGCTGGAGATTCCGAGGGTAAGTTTAAAGTCATCTGGTGCGCGTGCCTTTGGGTTTGTCGCACCTTCCCTCTGGAATTCTCTGCCCCATCAGCTATGGGAGTGCAAGACAGTAGGGTGCTTTAAGCAGGCACTGAAGACCTTCTTGTGGGGAAAGGCTTACCCTGAATTCCCTTGATTTTATCTGTAATTATTGTGTTTTATTTTATCTGATTATGCAGTGCCTTGATGTGTGAAAGGCGCTATATCAAATAAAACATATTATTATTATTATTACTACTACTACTACTGGGGCTGTATTATAAGTTAGTTGCATTTAAAATGCATGTAAATTACAGATTGTTAGAAAGGCCCTTTAGTACCATGCATTCTTGCTTTAAGCTGAAGCAGACTAAAATGTCATGGTGATTTGCATATACATCCATAATGCTTTGCATTATGGGGATATGTGTGATGTTGTGTTTCTTTGAAACTTGGCTTTATTGCCAATGCCCTTTGGGGTAACCCTTGATTCAGTGGTTCTGCACTGAGGTCCTTCGCCTTTAGCTTTTTTTTTTGGGGGGGGGGTCTTTTTTGAGCTCCCCATCACCCAAACACACAAGACCAACACAGGGGAATAGCTAGTTTTCACTAAAGAGATATCAGTGGGTCAGTAGGTGCTGACTAAGTGCAGAGGAAGGACATGCATAGTCTGTTGCTGCAAACTGGTGTATTAAAGAAGGGATATGCCATTGCTTAAGGTTATCCACTGTGTTTTAAATAAACATCACAGAGATTTTGTATTGAGCCTGAAGTTCTGTGTCTGGTCCATCTGTTATCTCACAACAGCTCCACACAGAGTACTACCTGGGAGGGGTTCAGCCATCTCCAATGGAGGAGGAGGACGACAACAACGACCTGGGAGTGATAATCACTAGCAGCCTGAAGCACTCCATGCAATGCAATAAAGTAGCAACAAAGGCAAATAACATGTTGGGATATATAGCTAGAGGGATTGGCAGTAGGAGAGAGGTTTATTCTGCCCTTACACGTGTCACTGGTGAGGCCACATCTGGAGTATGGAGTTCGGTATTGGTGCCCACACTTCAAAAAAAGACATTAAACTGCTGGAGATGGTCTAGAGGAGGGCTGCAAATATGATCACGGGTCAGCAGGATAAGGCATATGAGGAGAGGTTGAGGGCACTGAATATGTACTCCCTGGAGGACAAGAGGGAGAGGGAGGGAGGGATATGACAAAGACCCTCAAGTACTTGAAAGGGATAAATAAGGTGGATAAGGAGAGACTCTTCAGGCTACGTAGTGGCCATAACACAAGGGGACAGTCTTAAGCTGGGGGTGGGGTTACAGGGAGGTCAGGAGGCACTTCTTCATGGAGAGGGTGGTGGCCAGTTGGAATGGTTGGAATGCACTATGAGGAGGAGGTCTTGAAGACAGTGGGCAGCTTCAAGAGAGGCTGGGATAGACATAGGGAGAAGGTAAGGGTCAAGGATTGAAAGGGTGAAAAGAGTGGGGAGGGGATAGGGTCAGTAGCTCAGGCTGAGGACCCTGCAATACAAACAGACTAGACAGACCAAGTTGCCTTCTTCCGCTGGTTTCCTCATATGTTATTTGGAAACAACGTGCATTCTGTAGTTTTCACCTCTTTACATGGCATTATGCTGGTTATTGTAGCCTAGCATTATTTTATGAAGTTGGATTATACTGCTATAAAATATCTATCTGGCATTCAGTTTATTGTTCATCTCCATGCACCAGAGAGCCCTTCATTCTATGTCACCGTCTTCCATCCAAGCCTTCCTTCAAAGGCTAAGATGGAAAAGCACCATAGTTCAATCACAAATTGAAGTTAGAAAGAAATAATGTGACCTACTGGTAATTGAACTCAGGCCTCCAGAATACTGTCCCTGTGCTCCAACCACTGGGCTACAGGCTCACATAATTGGACCTGGGGTTCCCAGACACACCTCCTTTCTCTGATATTGCATATTCTGCAGCTAGGAATAATCAAAATGACAGGTCAATTAGATGTTTACCCCATCATTCAAAAGAAAACTTATTACATAGAAACATAGACTTTGACGTCGGATAAGGACCACTTGGCCCACCAAGTCTGCCCATTTCCCTACCTACTGGATAAGCTGCAGATTTTAGTTAACCAACAGCCTACTTCCTGCCACCCCCCTACTACAACTGCTTTATGTCTGTTCCATACATGTTTGAATTCACCCACTGTTTTAGACCCAACAACCTCCCCAGGAAGGCGGTTCCATGCATCCACCACTCTCTCTATGAAAAAAAATTTCCTCACATTACCCCTGAGCCGTCCTCCCCGCCATCTTTAAATTGTAGCCCCTTGTTCTTACACATCTCTTTTTCTGAAAGATGCTACCTTCCTGGACTTTGTTGATTCCCTTGAGGTACTTGAACGTTTCTATCATGTCCCCCCTGTCACTCCTTTCATCAAGAGTATACATATTAAGCTCTCTCAGTCTCTCTTCATATGGTTTCTGAAGCAGACCCTGTACCATTTTAGTTGCCCTCCTCTGGACTGCTTCCATCCTGTCTATGTCCTTGCGTAGATGAGGTCTCCAAAACTGCACCCTTCAAAGCCTTCGCCTTTGTACTATCATTACCTTAACAGTCTTTAGCTTTCTACAGCTTCAATAATTCAACTGCCCAAAGCCTTTTTGATCCAAGAAAAAATTTAAATTATCAGACTTCCAAAAAAGTAGTCCTGGATAAACATGAACTCGTGTGGACTTCTGCAAAGACTAACAGGCATTCCAATGGAACTGTTGGTCATTATTATGCAGTGCAACACAACTTATGCCCCATGTTCACATTTGATTACTGCATCACCAGCCATTAACCGCCAAAGGACCTCCAGTGGTCATTCCAAATAGAGGGCAAAATTATCACCGCAACTGTATGGTTGATAGCATTCATATTCTTTCTTTTGTAGGTTTCAATCCATCAGAATTCTCTGGCCACTCCTTGTGTATAGGGGCTGTAAAATCAGTTTCTAAAAGGAATGTCCTACCACACATAATTTAACACCCCAGAAGATGATCATCCTCATGCTATGAAACCTACATCTGTAATCCAGAATCCAATCTTAGGACAGCTCTCTTCCTAGATAGCAGCCTGGAGGGAATATTACAAGGGCTAGGACCCCATAGGTTTCCTGCTTAAAAAGGGGGGGGGGATTTTCCTATCCTCTGTGCCTAGATTAGTACATTTGAGAGTTAGGCTATTTTTTCCATCCTGATTATATTGCGTGGTATTGCTTCTTTTAGCACAGGTCCATATGTTTGAGTGCCTCCTGCAAGGTGGAAGCATACATCAAATCACCAAACTCAAATTGTACAAGCATCCATATATCCTCATGGGCAACTCCAGTGAACTCATTGGCATTTCCTGCCTCAATCAATTTGGCAGCTTATTCCACTGGTCCATCACCTTCTCTGTGAAGAATAGCTTTCTGAAGTCCTTCTTAAGCCTTCCCTCCTTCCAGTCTCCACTCATGTTCAGTCACCACATCACTCACATTCCTACTGACTAAGTTCTTACTGTTGACGGTTTATTCCCCTGCCAAATTTGTTTCCATCTTATCCTAACCTCAACTGAGTAACATGTTGAGGTCCATTAACCTTTTCTCATACATCCTGCCCAGCTGCCCCAGGATCATCTTGGTGACCCTCCTCTGCACCTTCTACAGGCAGGCCCAATCCTTCAAGTGTGGGCTCCAGAACTGGGTGCAATACTTCATATGGGAAATCTTCAGGGGCAGAGTCTCGTCCTTTCTCCTACTGTCAAATTCCATGCCTAGGCACCCTCTCATTCTGTTGCCTTGCCATGTGCTTTTCTGCACTGCGTGCACTTGCAGCACTCATCTGAAGCTTTGAGATGATCACTGATGCCCATTAACTCCCTCTCCTCCACCGCCTTTGTTATACTCACCCCCCCAATTAATACTCCATTTGTGGGTTTCTCCTTCCAATGTGCATCACCTTACACTTCTTCGTACTGAACCTTAATTGCCATAACTTGGACCACTGTTCTAATTTTTCAAGGTCTTTTCATTTCCTTCACACCATCTTCATTGTCCAGACTACCTTGGTTATGTATCATCTGCAAAGAGGCCCATTTGCCCCGGGTACCCCATTTAATATTGCAGATGAAAATATTGAACACCTTGTTAGCATTTCTCCCACCTTCAAGCCCTCCAGCTTCCTTAATAGCCTCCTACATGGAACAGAATTGAAGGCCTTGCAGAAGTTGAAATAAAGCACATCCATCTCCTATCCCTGTTCACCACCTTGGTGGTCTAGTAGACGAATACTATTAGGTTAGTCTGACATGACCTTTCTGCCACTAACCCATGCTATATTTTTATTTTTTTTATTTTGCAGACCCTTTGCTTCTAGGTACTTCACAATTCCAATTAATTCAACATGGTCCTACATCAGGAGAATTACATAACTGCACATTAATCTACATGATGCTCCCTGCACATATAGGGACATCAGAGAATACCAACTGTATCAAACACCCCCATGTTTTGTTCAGCATAATTCTTATGGTGAACGAAAACAAAAAAAGTCCAAGGGCAGGATTTTTTTGGGGGGGAAGAGAGAGAGAAGGATTTAAGGTTATTAGCAGGGGTTTGTTCCTTAATATATTCATTGACAGGAGGGGTTGGACCAGCTAAGGTGAACATTTTAGTTATGTTTAAGCAGTACCTTTTTCCTTAGTTTGTTGTGGGGGTTGGGGCAGCTGAGGTAGTGTAGTTTAGTGGTGATCGTAGAGCCAAGATTAAAAGAATTCCAAAAATCAGTCTTCTTCATAGAGTCCCACTTTTGGTCTTGGGGCCAGATTCTTTATGTCCCCATGGAAGAAAACTCATTTGCTAAGGCAAATGACAACATCTTCAGTGCCGAACATTGTTATGTGGACAGACTGACCGTCTACACCAGCATCGGGGGTGGCTAATGCAAGTGTCTCAGTACAGGCCTGCCACTGTTGGCATCAGTGGGGCTAATAGAGCCAGTGGACCTGCTGGCACTGGCCTCTGTGCAAATGCTACTTTGGCACCAGTGACATGGCCTCCACTGGTGTCTGCATTGACTCTAGATCCAGAGCAGTGCCTGCAGTAGGACACTCCGGGAACCAGCCAATCATCATCAGACTCCCTCTATGGACACCCATGCAGTAGACCTCCAGCACTGGTGCTACTGGACTAGGATGCTTCACTTGCTCTTCTTTTTAAGTAAGGATTCCAAATGGGCCACAGGTCAGAGAATGGACAAGGGTTCAATCATGTCTCCTCTGCCATAGAAGAGCTACTACTTCAGTAATTGGTGAGGGAGAAGCAGGAAGCACTGGAATGTAATTGTTTAGTAGGTAGAAACTCTAATGCTGTGCCACTGAGCTTCTTAATGTTGCCCCGTCAGGACACAGTAGTGATCCCTCCGTGGCATAGTGTTCTGGCAGAGGCTTCCACAGTGGTGTGGAGGCACCCTTTCTGTGAAATATTTCTGCAGCCAATCAAGTTTGTTAGGAATTCAGTCTATTTAAGTGTTCACATAGCCAGTTTGTCTGCTCATTCTAGGGAAAGAGGTAGGAGGGTGAGTTTAACTCTAACTGATTTTTATGAGTTTGTTGTTGGTTTGGGAGTAGCTCAAATCTTTCTTTAACTGGAGGACTCTTGCTTAAATCTTTCTTTAACTCTGATTTTTTTTGCAAGTTTGCTTTTGGTTTGGGAGTAGCATAAATCTAACTAACTGATTTCCTGGAGGACTGTTGCTGGCTGGCTGTGGGAGGGGTTTATCTGCCCTGAGACGGATCAGCCAATCTAGCTTGTTTGGAATTCAGACTATTTAAGTGTTCACAGAGCCAGTTTGTCTGCTCAGTCTGCTTGTTGTGGAGAGAGGTAGGAGGGTGAGTTTAACTCTGTAACTGATTTTTTGTGAGTTTGCTGTTGGTTTGGGAGTAGTTCAAATCTTTCTTTAACTGGAGGACTGTTGCTGGCTGGAAAAGTGCTCCAACCCACCCCCTGCACCAGCCTCTCAAATACTGGAAAGCCACTGGGGGTTGGGCTTGGAGGCTATGAGGGAGGAATTTGGGGAGCTGCAAACTGCCCATAAGAACTAACTCTTAAAGCCAATAGGTGGTGAAAAGTTCAGACACTCAAGCTTTTACTAGTTTTAAAATTGCAGGTTTGAAAGTCAAACTGACACTTGGGTTAGGGAAGGGTAACTGCGTATTTTGAAGCTGAAAGTCTAGTTCAAACTGGCAAGATCATGTATAAATGTGTTAGAGTTTCTGAGCTAGCAAGCTAGGGAGAATGGGGTAAAGAAGGACTCATAACCAAGGTAGTAGGGTCACATTTGGTATCCAGCAATTGCCAATACAGAAAGTCAGGCCTTGAATCAGATTATGAAAACTACAGAGCCCTGAAAAACCACTGTAAGCATCAGATTAGGCTGGCAAAAAGCTATATTGCAAAGGCCTGCTCCTGGATGCAGCTGGTGATGCCAAAATTTGGTCCCATATATAAACTTTCCTGGTTGCTACCCAGTCCCACACCTCAAATTACATGGTAATTCATGATGCATATTGTAACAACCCAACTACTATTGCCAACTCCTTTAACAGAATTTTCTCTGACCTCTCAAAATATACCTCATCCTTTCCAGCCAGCCAGCCTCCTTCGATGCCTCCTTACTCACGGTCTAGTCATCCCCCTTTCTACTTTAAGGCTGTCACTAGATCAGAAGTCCTTAAGCTACATGGGAATATATCAGATAGTACAAAGTGTTGGCTCCAATGGCCTAGAACCAAGGCTCCTAAAATTGGCTGCCTCCATCAGTTTTTCCCCACTGGCCAGAATATTCACACTATCATTATGCCAAGGCCACGTTCCTGACATCTGGAAGATTGTTAGGGTTACACCAGTCTTTAAGAAAAAGGGCAAAAAAAGACATTGCTAACTATCGGCCCATTGCAATTCTTTCAGTCCTGAACAAGATACTTGGGAAACTGGTTTTCTCACAAGTGACTGACTTCCTCACCAAATACAATCTACTGTCACCTAACCAACATGATTTCTGGAAGGGCCACAGTACCTCCACTGTACTTGTTCAACTCACAAACGACATACTACGTGCCATGGATGACAGCCTACTTATGGGAGCCATCTTTATAGATTTGACTAAAGCTTTCCATCTCATTGATCACCCTCTCCTCCTAGATAATCTTCTAGCCCTTGGGTTTTCAACTCAATCTGTGGCACGGTTCCAAAGCTACCTATCCAATAGAATGCAAATGGTCAAATTCAACAATGCTTTATCCGAACAAACCTATTTTAATACTGGAGGCCCCAGGGCTCCATTGTGGGCCCTCTCCTATTCACTATCTTCGTCAATCGCAGATCCCCTAGCACTATCCCCTGCAACTCTATCCTCTATGCAGAGGATCTGGTACTATGTAGCAGCGCCAGCTGTGTGGCAGCTTTTAACCACAACATCTCCACTGACTTTCAGGAAATCCAGGAATACGTTAGTTCTCAATGTGGCCAAGACACAGGCTATGCTATTTGGCTCTACTGCCAAACTGAAAGATTGCCGTAAGCTTTTTAATGTAACCTGTGTCAATGGAGCTCTTCTCTTGTCCATCACCTCTTTCAAGTATCTGGGAATTCTTCTTGATGACACACTTAACTTTGACCTGTAGATGCATACCATTTATTAATTGGTAAATATCAAACTGGGTGCGGCCTACAAAACCTGTTATGCTCTCATGCCCTCAGCCAGACTCGCTATTGCCCATGGCATTCTTCTTCCATCCCTGACCTATGGATCTATAATCTACATGAATGCCTCCATCACCACTCTCCTTAAGTGGGACGTTACTTACAACAACATATGTCAGTGCATCTCTGTGTCTCCTCGACTCAAACACCACTGTCAGCTTTATACTGACCTAAATTGGGTCTCACCGCTCTCCCATTGACTTATGGCCCTTGGATCCCTGATGGATGGTATCATAAGATCTAATACCCCTCGGTCACTTGCCTCCCTGCTCACTCCCCATGAGACTTGCGTTCCTCAGACGTATCTCTGCTACAAATCCCTAGAAGTAAATCTGCCAAAGGCACCAGTGCCTTCTCCCATGCTGCTTCTAAGTACTGGAACTCCTTACCGCTCAAGATCCACAAGGCGTCCAGCCATCACATCTTCCTAAAGAGACATCGCACCCTACTCACTGATCTTGCTGCCTGCACATGCTTCAACCCACCTTAGACTCAATATCCCTGTTAACCTGTATGGTTTTCTGCCCCCTACTCAACAGCCATCACTTTCGCCCCTTGTAGTTTTCTCTTACATCTCTCCCTACCCCACCCATTAGCCCTCCCCCACTGTTAGGGCCCCATTGACCCCTCATCCAACTTCTTAAGTGTCCTGCTCACAGCCTCCCATCATAATCCCTACTTCATGTGTCACCACTCCCCTACCCTGTCCCCAGCATCCACCCCCCCACCTCTTACTCTCATCTCCTTACTCTATATCTCAACCTTATATCTGCACTTAACACTCTTTTGTATCTAAGCTGTTAGCAGATCCCCCACCTCTGCCCCTCCTCCCCTCTGAACTTATCAATTATTTCTCACTCTCCTGATCAGTCTGCTGTGTTCTCTCTAGTTTACACTGGCTGTAAGTCCTATCTCATCCTCCCTCAGCTTGCTCAATTTTCCACTGATTTTCTCCTATTCGTGCCTTTCAGGCCTCACTGCTTTGCCTTTTGTCCTATTGACAGTACTGTTGGTTTGATTTAAATTGATTGTAGAAGCTGTTTTGACCTTAATTGTACTTGGTCAAATGCTGCACATCCAGGATTCAATCCCTTGTTTTGTATCCTGATGCTCTCTACTACCAGTCTTTCCTTTCTTGATTGTTGTTATGCTCTGACTGGAGTTTAGTAGTTTTATTGCTGCACTTTATGTACTATACACCATTTTGTATCCTGATGTCTGCTGTGTTCGGTTTTACCTGTAATGATTTCCTTGTAACCTCCTGGGTCGTGCCTGAAAATAGTCATGTTTATGACCAGTGCACCTACCCGGTAAACAAAACTAAATAAATTGCTGTACAGACTGTGTGATAAGGAACTGATGTTATATTTAAGTGTGAATAATGGAGGGAAGGAAAATGGGGCATTATGGGGGGAGGTCACACGGGGGGTGGAGGGGCACGAAAAAGGGTGGTGGGAGACATTGGAATAGTGAGCACCATGGAGTGAAGGGGGAAGGCACAGGGAGGATAGTGGGGTGCAATGGTTGTGGGGTGGCTGTTTGGATGGATATACTGTACTATGGAAACTGGGAGGTTGTCCAATTTGTTACAGGTGGAGAAGACTGGAAGAGGAGGTACAGGGGCTCTGGAGGGAGCTGGAGAGGGTGAGAAGGGGGGGCTGGGGCAAGTGGGACCCTGGAGAGGAGTAGCTGGGAGAAGCAGAGGAGGAACAGCAGGGCTAAATCCTGCGAGGATGTGGGGGGGTGGGGTTGAGGAGAGCAGAGGGGCAGTAAGTGGAGGAAAGGCTCAGGGCAGGGGGAAGAAAGAGATGGGCACTACTATGGGGGTAGCAAGTAATAGGTTTGCAGTGTTGGCCTCAGAGGTGGTAGTGGAGGTGTTAGAGATCATGGGGGGAGGGGAGGGGAGGAGAAGGGTAGCGAAGGCCCAGGAGTCAGACTGGGAAAGGAAGAAGGGGGGAGTGTAAGAGCAGGGTAGAGGTGGAAACGGGGGAGAGATGGAGTCACAAATGGTGTGGATAGAGGCAATAAGGAGCAGGGCAGTGTGGATTCTGGAAATGTGGACAGCGAAAACAGGAGGAGGGGTATGGGATGAGAAGATGGGGGGTACTATTGCTGGGAGATTCTATACTGAAAGCGGTCAGATAGGGCTCAAGGGAAGAAAGGCACAGTCATATCTGGGTCGAGGATATGCAGATGTTGACCGCGGGCAGGGTGGGGCAGGCACTTCTCAAGTACGCATGGAGGGGGAGGGAGAAACCTTGCATAGTAATGCACGTGGGTACAAATGACTTGGTGGGGGAGATGGTAGAGGTGGTAAAGGGGAGGTTCGAGGAGTTGGGTGTGCAGTGTGAGGAGGTTGGAGGGGTCAGTGGTGTTCTCCGGGGTACTCCTGGTACCATATGCGAGTACAGTGAGGAAAAAAAAAAGATGCCATTCAATGAGTGGCTGAGGGACTGGTGTCATACCAGGGAGTATGGATTAGTGTCAGACTGGGGCAATAGTGATCTATATGTAGGGGACAGGTTACATTTGAGCAGGGAGGGGAAGGGAGTACTAAAACGTGGAATAGAGGGGTATATATCAACAAAGATGGATTTAAACTGGGGGGGTTGTGAGGGGACTGCTGATAGGAAAAGGGTCCAGAAAAGGGAGCCTAGTGAGCTCACCCCTAGTTATGGGTAAAGGCAGTGGGAACCGCGCAGGGAGGGATAAGTGGGGGGAGAACAGGGTAGGAAAGGGGGGGAGACAGGCTGTAGGGTGGTCTCACTGAATGCAAGAAACCTAAGGAATAGAATAGCAGAGTTACAGGCTCTCTTGGCAGTGGAGGGGGTGGACATTGCAGCCATCATGGAAACGTGGGCCATCCAGTACCAGGACTGGGAAATAATAATCCCGGGATTCAGGTTATTCAGAAAAGATAGGGCTAAGGGGAATGGAGGGGAGTGGTGATCTATGCAAGGGAGGGGATAATGTGCATAAGGGAGGAAGGGGAGGAGGTGAGGACAGAAACACTATGGATACAGTTCCAAGATGCAAAGAATAGGACACCGAGGATGGGTGTGGTGTACTGGCCACCGGCTCAGGGGACTGACTTGGACAGGGAATTAGCTAAACAAATTAAGAGGGTCTGCAGGAAGGGGAACATAGTAGTGGTGGGGGACTTCAACCCAACGTGGGTGGAGTGGGGCACCCCATCCACCATGAGTGCAAGGGAGTGGGTCCTGCTAGAAGCATTTCAAGATAGCTTTCTGACACAGCTGGTCCAGGGGTCAACTCTGTTAGAAAGGACTCTGGACCTAGTACAGGATAATGGGGAAGCTGTAAGGAATCTGGAGGTGGAGGAACCACTGGCTGGGAGTGACCACTATTCTGTGTAGTTCATGCGCAACATGAGGAGGGAAATGGGGTACAAGGGTGATTGAGTTTAGAGGGGTGGACTATAAGATGGGGGAAATTTTGAGCAGACACCTGGCAGGAATGCAACCACACGTACATGCAGACCAGAAATGGGACATCATAAAGGAAGGGCTGGCAGAGGCAACAGAGTCTTGCACTAGGAAGAAAGGCAAGAAGGAAGGGGCAAAGAATCCCAGTTGGCTGATACAGGAGGTTATGGAAGGGGTGAGGGTCAAGAGGGCAGCATTTCTAAATTACAGGAAATCTAGGAGGGGTGAAAATAAGGATATGTACATGAGGAAGTCCAGGGAGGTTACATAGAAACATAGAAGTTGACGGCAGATAAGGACCGCAAGGCCCATCCAGTCTGCCCATTTCTTTTTCTACCTTATAAATGTGCCATCGGCCTTTGCTCTGTCAGTGGCCTATCTATTCATAGTCATTTGTATTGCTCCCTTATGCCTATCCCATGCCTGTTTGAAGCCCTGCACTGTATTCATAGCCACCACTTCTTGTGGTAAGCCATTCCATGCATCTACCACCTTTCTGTGAAAAGAATTTCCTCACATTCCCCTTAATTGGCCTCCCTCTAATCTCATGCTGTGTCCTCTTGTCCTGCTATTTTTCTTATATTTAAATATGTTAGACTCTTTCACCTTGTTTATGCCCTTAAGGTGTTTGAATGCCTCGATTATATCACCTCTCTCCCTCCTTTGCTCAAGGGTATACATATTGAGCTCCATTAATCTGTCCTCGTATGTCTTCTGATGCAGTCCCTGCACCATTTTGGTTGCCCTTCTCTGGACTGCCTCAATTTGGTTAATGTCCTTGTGAAGGTGTGGCCTCCAATACTGCACGCAGTACTCCAGATGGGGCCTAACCAATGTCTTGTACAGAGTTACTAGACTGGTCAGGGTGGCGATGGCATCCAGAGAGCCGAGACTGGCACAAGGAATCAAAAGTGGAGAAAACGACGACTTCTACTACATCAGAGAGAGAAGAAACAGCAAGGATCAGCTGGTGAGGATTAAAGATCAAATGCACATATTGCATAAAAAGCTTGAATTCCCTTCAATTCACATCCCTGTACCATGATTAGTGTTTCCTGAAAATACCATGCTGTTTGATGTTGTTTTCCTTAAATCAGCATCTGTTAATGTGCTCTGCAGTAACTGAAAACAGTGAAGATGTTTGTCCCTGTCAGTGAGCAATGACATCATATCTGTCCAGCCTACTGCTTCACCAATTATGCCCCTGATTGACTGAAAACCCTGTTACAATTCCTAGTTAGAGCAGTCTGTAGAGCTAATTGTTTTCACTCAGTTTATTACTAACCCATCTGGTTTGTGTTTAGAGAGATTAGCTTAAAATCATTCTGTTCTCATAAATAGTTGATCATTTGGGGTTCAGTGCTGAACTGAAGTGGTATGAATGAATGTCTGAGAAATTACCTTGTCTGTATCACAGATGTTAGTTCTCTGTCTTCAAAACTAGGCATTCTATTATGGCTATACAACACAGGGTTGTTTAATGGATGCAAAATAAATCTACAGTCCATTAGTTCATAGAAGCAGTGCATCTTTGATGTAGCCTCAATAAGTATGTTCATGTGATAATGTTGTTTACATGTCAGATTGACAAACCTGTGTCTGCCACACACTGCTGTTTCAGGAACATGTACTGTATGAACTCATAAAATTAAGTTCTTTGAGGGTTTCTGTGTGAAAATACATCATGTAGGTGTAGAACTAGAAATATTATATGGCATCCTGATTCCCAACAGCTGAGGCAGCAGCTCTCTGCTTCCCCCTTTCCCCAATCCCAAAAGTCCCCTGTCTCCTGCCCTCCTATGAGGCTGCTGCAACCTGCTGCCCACTGTCTTGTCCACACAGTCAGGGCTGCTGCACCCTGCTGCCTCCTGCACAAACAGTTTAGGCTGCTGCACCCTGCTATGTTCTGTTCCCCACCCTGTAACACAAGATGAAAGTATTTTTTGTATTTTCTATTGGGTGGTTTTGGGCAGTGTACCAAAGGATCTGATTATAATGGCAGGGAGCAGCATGGTGCAACAACTCTAACTGTGGGGCAAGAGGCTGTATGGTGCAGCAGGGCACAGTGATGTTGGGGGGAGACAGAGGACAGCATGGTACAGAAGCCTTGACTGTGGTGCAGGGCACAGTGGAGAATCTGGGTACAGCAGCCCTGACTGTGTGATGGGGTGCATGTGGTGCAGCAGCCCTGCCCATTTGGGGCAATGAAGTGGGTAGCAGGGTGTAGCAAAAGCCCTACCTTTGGTGGCCTGGGGAAGCATGGTGCAGCAGCCCAAACTGTGAAGGTAGTGGTCCTGGGACTCTAGCGCTTAGTAGAGTGCAGCAGCCCTATCTGTGGAGACAGGAAAAGGGGCAATAGTGTACACTGGCCCTGACTGTGGGGTTGGGGGAGAAAGGGAAGCAGGGTGCAACAGTCTCAACTGACAGGCAGGAGACAGGGGCATCAGGATGCCATACAGTATTTCTAGTTACACACATACGTGATGTATTTTCACACAGAACCCCACAAAGAACTGAATTTTATGTGTTCATACAGTACATGCTCCTGAAATAGCAGTGTGGCAGACATGTTTGTCAATCTGACATAAAAACAAAATTGTTCTCACATGACCCTATTTGAGACTACAAAGACACACTGGTTCTATTAATTAACGGAATGCAGATTTATTTTATATCCATTAAACAACCCTTTGTTATATAGACAGAACAGAATGCAGAGTTTTTTTGAGAGAGAACTGGCATCTGTTATACAGACAAGGTAATTTCTCACAGACATTCATTCATGCCACTAAAATTCAGCACTGCACCCCAAATGAGCAACTTTTTATGAGAACAGAAAGATAGATTTTAAGCATTTTTGTCTAAACATAAACCAGATGGGTTAGTAAACTAAGTGAAAACAATTAGCTCTACAGACTACTCTAACTAGGAACTGCAACAGCTTATTCAGTCAATCAGGGATTTAATTGGTGAAGCAGCAGGCTGGACAGGTGTGATGTCATTGCTCATTGACAGGGACAGAAACATCTTCACTGTTTCAGTTACTGCAGGGCACATTAACAGATGCTGATTTAAAGAAAACCACAAAACCAAACAGCATGCTATTTTTAGGAAACACCAATCATAATATAGGGACATGTATTCAAGTGAATTCAAGCTTTTTATGAAATAGGTGTGCATTTGATCTTTATGGAGGATGGGGGTGGTTGGAGAAAGGGATGAAACAGGCAGAAGCACTGAACGAATACTTCTGCTTTGTTTTCACGCAGGAGAAGGGGGGCAGATACCCAGGCGAAGGGTGGGTGGGTGGATGAAGGGGACAACAGATGTAGGGATTACAGAGAGCAGGGTACTAGATGGGTTGAGGGTATTAAGGGTGGGCAAAGTACCTGGACCTGATGACATTCACCCTAGGGTACTAAGGAAGTTGGTAGAGGTCCTGGAAGGGCCACTGGCCAACCTGTTCAATACCTCCCTGGACACGGGATGTGTACTGCAGGACTGGAGAATGGCCCATGTGGAGCCCATCCACAAAAGTGGCCCAAAGGATGAACCAGGAAACTATAAGCCAATGAGCCTCAAATTAATCATGGGAAAGCTCATGGAGACCATCCTGAAAGAGGGGCTAGTAAGCTTCTTGGAGAAAAACTGTTTCCAGGATGGTCAACAGCACGGATTTATAGCAGGCAGATCCTGCCAGACAAACCTTGTAAAATACTATGACTAGGTGACACAGGAACTGGATAAGGGCCATGCAGTAGATATCCTGTATTTGGACTTCAGCAAGGCCTTTGATTCAGTGCCGCATGGAAGGTTGGGGGAAACTGGAATAGTTGGGGGCGGGACCAAGAAAGGAGAAATAGATCACAAACTGGCTAAAGGGAAGGCAGCAAAGGGTGGTGGTGGTGGTGGAGACCTCTAGTCACTGAGAGCGGTGACGAGTGGAGTACCACAGGGATCAGTACTGGGACCGGTGCAGTTTGGGATTTTTATTGCAGATATCTCGCATGGGATCTGGAGCAAGATCAGTCTGTTTGCAGACGATACCAAGATGGGAGCTGTGGTTGATGACGAGGACGAGTGGAAGGGGTTGCAGGAGGACCTGAATAAGCTGCAGGAATGGGCGGAAACATGCAGTTGGGGTTCAATGCCAAGGAGTGCAAGGTTCTGCACTTCAGAGCCAGGAACCAGGGGAGGGATTATCACTTGAATGGGGTACAGTTGGGGAGCTCCACAGAGAAGGAGGACCTAGGAGTGATCATTACGGGGAGCATGAACAACTCTGCTCAGTGCAGGAAGGCAGCAGCAAAAGTCAACAAAATGCTGGGGTGTACTGAGAGAGGATCTCCTCCAGAAGGAGGGAGGTTATCCTGCCCTGTAAAGGTAATTTGTCAGGCCCCACCTGGAGTACAGCATGCAGTACTGGGGCCCATTCCTGAAAGAGGACATCAGATTGTTGGAGGGGGTGCAGCGAATAGCCACAAAGATGATCCAGGGATTAGAGAGCAAGCACTACGAGGACATGCTGGGAGAGCTGAATATGTATTCACTGGAGGAGAGGAGGGATAGGGGGATATGAATGAGACCTTTAAGTATTTGAAGGGGATAAACAAGACCAACACAGAATGGATTTTTCAGATGAGAAGGGGGAGGGACACGAAAAGGCATGGACTGAGATTTGGGGAGGGAGATGAGGAGGCATTTGTTCACAGAAAGAGTGGTGGACAAATGGAACACCTTACCAGACAACATATCATGTCCTGTAAGATGGTGGACAGTTTCAAGAGGGGTTGGGAAAGGGGAAGGGATATGGGGAAGAGATACTGGGAAGGGGGGAGTGGGAGGGTCAGCTGTGAGATGAGGGGCTAGCTGCACATTCACACATACTCTATAGACCATAAGGCCCGTTTCTGCTGGCAATTTTGTATGTTCACAGAAAGGATGGCAAATGCCTACAGTAGCCTTCCAGTGGAGGTAGTGGGGGTGAAAACAGTGGTGGAGTTCAAAAATGCCTGGCATAGGCACAAGGGAATTATAGGGGAAAGGAAAGGAAAGGAAAGGAGGGAAGAGATGCTTCTGTAAATCAAGTAAAGGCCTGCAGCAAAAAATAAGGTTAATAATGGAACTTTGAATTGAACCTGTATGGACTTAGAACTACATTATTTCGTTATGCCCTGGGTAAATTCCGGGGCTGCTGTTTTTCAAAAATATGGGCAGATTAGGTGGGCCTGGCAGCCCTTATCTGCCATCGCATTCAATGTTTCTGTATTTCTTCCTTGGGGAGATCAGTCATTCCACTGTGGGGTTATTCATCCCTTCTGATGCTGATGGGAAGCAGACCCATTTGTGACTAGGCTGTAGCCTCCATTGCAAAAATCTAGGCAGATGGACAATTTGGGGAGCAGCTGTTTACTACGGCCTAATCATCCCAGATCATAGAGTCATACCAGGCTCACATGGTGGCTTACCAGAGATGCTTGTGGGCAGTGACACACCTTGTTGATTGGAATGCCTACAAATGAAAAAGTGTGGGCCAGTCTTGGCATAGTTGCCAAGGACATGGAGGCAGCTTGTCATCAGACAAGGGTATTTCATAATGCTTCAGATGTGGCCTCTCAGCTGGCAGCATCTGCCCTCAGCCTCAAGTGATGTCATGGCTATGCTCATCTCAGTTGTGTCTGGTTGCTCACTGCAAGGTCCTTAATGCCCCATTCTTTGGGGGGGCCCTCGTCTCACAGCAAGTGGTGTGGCTGGTGTTGAAGCAGCTAAGCCTCCCCATGGGATCAACTGCAGTCACCAGGGTTTTCCTTACAGGTGAGGAGGACCCAGGTAGTCACACACACCTCAGTTTTCCCCTGCTGACAACTAAGGCTTTTATGCCTTCAAGGTTAAGCCTGCTCCTCCCTTTTTAATGGGAAGCTCATATAATCCTCCTCTCAGTAGGAAGGTTTACCTCAGTGGCTTCTCTGAGGTCAGACAGCCAATCACCAGTTGCCTGCTCTCTATCCCCTGTGGGCCAACTCTGGTAAGGGACAGAAGAGCTACAGCAGGATTTTATTGGGCACCCTTTCCAACTTTGTGGACAACTGCTCCCACTGCACTTCAAAGGCAGCCACCTGCCAGTGAAGCAAGTGATTATGCTTGTAGCAGGACGGAGATCCCTCCCCCATTGGAGCTTGAAGCATTTGATTTTGTATGACCATGCAATCTCCAGGGGTACAAAATAATCATTAAGGGCAGAAGCCCTGTTTAAAACTGACTGTTGGGGTCGATGCCCCAAAGCCAGGAAGGACTCATTGCCATCTTGTGGACACTGACCCCCATCAGCATGGATGGTACAGGTATTAAGGGGATGCACCACCTGCCACTCAGACTGAAGAGCCTGAAGAAAAGCTTCAAGGAACTGGTGGGACACTGGATGACTGCTGGACTTCATGCCTGAATTTGGAGCCAATCATGTGTCTTGTAATGGACCTTCAGCCTTGCCTACAATGATGGAAAGCTACATAGATCAAAGGTGAGCCGACATTCTACAGTGAACAGCAGGGGCTGTTCCAGAGTCAGGTTGGCTTTGGCTCCAGCAAAGAGAGCAGCTCAGAGGCAGAGTTGCTGCCTGAGCCGCAGCTTTTGGGAGGCCTGCCAGAGGCTTCCACAGTCAGAAGCAGAAAGCCAGCTACAGCCTTGTACAGCTAAAAAGAAAGGGTAAGAGTGACCCGACTCAGTCAGCAAGGTCTGCAGAGAGAGATGCAGAGTAGAGACTGCCAGAGTGGCTATAGTGGTAGATTGTGCTGAAAAGCCTGATTGAGAAGTGAGATGCAGAACTTCTACCTTAAAAAGGGGGCAATCGTGCAAGAGCAGCATGAGGAAAAAAATAAAAACTGAAAGCTATAGCTTGAGAAACTTTGCTGTGCTGCAGCTCTGCCAAAGTGGACCTCTGGCCTTAGCAGTTCGTCTGAGAAGGCAGCCGAACAGCCAGTGCTACAACTAGGCATTGGTTAGAACCACACATTAGGGACTGGATGCCAGCTCTGGGTGTGTTCATGCAGCTCCCTCCTGGGTTTCTAGATTGAGCTGCATGGAAAGAGATAGATGTGACGGACTTATTCCTGAACCCATAAATGTATCTGAGGGACAGCAGACACCCTGCACCCCAAAGGAGGAGACTGTTTGAAACCAGCCAGAGAGAAACTCACTGCGAATTATGCCATCACCACTGCACCTTGAGATGGAGCCCCTGGTCATGGAGAACTGTGAGTAAAAAACACAGGCTTACTCCACAACCACCTGCATCCTTTGGGGAAAATAGCTGGGAAGCATTTATTGGACTTTGCCATTTGATCATGATTTGCAAATACCTGTTTGGGTTTAAAAGCTTTCAGGTTTGGGTATAAATTTAGAATCATTGCTTCTAAAGGTCTTTTTCTGTCTTATTTGTTCATCACATTTATATTTTGATTACTACGTACATCTTGCACCCAGCTCCCCTATATAAATACGTGTGTCTGCACTACTCCACATTTTAGCTTTTGTGGACCCCCCCACCCCCAAAATCAAACCAGAATACGAGACTCTGTTCAGTGTGCCTCTGCAGGTCAACAAATAGAAAGAAAGAACAGGTGCAATGTAACCAAGTAGAGTCTGGAGTAAAGCAAAATTTAGGATTAGTTGTAGCAGCCAAGCACAGCTTTGAATTCATGCAGTTTAGGGACTAAAGTACATGCCAGTGTAACCCCCCCCATTGGGTGGGGAGTACCTTGGTCTGCCTCCTGATCGGTCACTGGCACCAGTACTAGTCCTGTGGTGCTGCCCTTTGGTTTCTGCCTGTTCCCAGTGCCTTGTTCTCATTAGGGGGACCAGAGGATTTGGTAGATCCCAACTGCCAGCTTGGCAGTAAAGCGGAGCACTGTGCAGCACATGGTGTGCACAAGAGAGCTGCTGGCTATAAAGTGTGAGCTGGCTGCAGCCAGCTCAGATGTCTAAAAGTGCTATGGTGCTCACATGTTTAGAGCCACTTGTGGTGGCTTTGGTAACTGTCTCTTGTGTGCGCCAACCCACAGGACTCTTGACAGTATATTTGGGGTCTTGAGGCACACAGGAAGGGGGCAGAAAAACAAAACCAAAAAAAAAAAATAGCACTCTTAAGCACTATTATTTAAAGAAGGATGCTGTGGCTTTCAGAGCAGCAGAAGCTGCTATAGAAGTGAATGGCCCTAGCCGGCCCGGTGGTGCAGAGGACTGAGGCACTGGTGCCTTACCTCACGCTATGCCGGTGACCCGGGTTCAGGAATGACCTCGGGTCACCGGGGAGCCAGCTGGTGGGGTGGGTTGGAGTGGGATTGAGCATGCTCTCCCCTCCAAGGGGTGGTTGCCCACTCATCTGTAGTCCTGCTCCCATCAGGTGGAGGTCCGGTGGGCGTATAGGCAGCACAGAGCAGTGACGCAAGTCAGGAGAGGGGCGGAAGGGGTCATTGGATCTTGGTGTGTGCATGCACCTCCATGTGCACACATACACGTGTACACTGTGGCCTCAGGGGGGAAAGGGCGAAAAGTGAAAGTCAAAGTATATATGGAAAAAAATAAATAAATAACTGGCCCTGCCTGCCACCTGGGGGTGGGTAAGTGCTACATGCCAGTGACAGGCAGGAGAAGCCCCACTCTGCTGCTGGACAATAGGGCAGAAGGGTAGTTAATAGACTGTGGGGGCAGTTAAACATGAAGTGATACGGTTTGGTTGCAAAAGACAATCAAAGTTGGGACATTGTAGAAAGTGCATTTCCAGTAGCCATCTTTGATGCCTTTGACCCCAGCCAATCGGCAATAAAGGAGTTCAAGGACCTGCAACTATGGCTCCTGGGTAGGGGGAAGACAGACAATGTCTTAGGTGCCCAAACAAATGTAACCCCTAGGTGACGCTTTCCCCAAGGGTTACTACCCCTGCCTGCTTGGCTAGTAGCAGGTTAAGGGGCCAGAGTTCTGAAAAGGGTGCCTCCACCTGGAGGTCAGGGTTGGTAGTGGTCAAGCTAACCTGGGCACAGCCCCCCGGGAAACTGTGACCTCCCCCTTTCCTTACTAGTGGCTGGAACAATACACAATAATCACTTTCACAGTACCCCTGATACACCACACAAGTACCCACACTGTTTGCACTTACCACCATGGCTTTCCTCTGGCCTGGCCTTGGGAACCCCCAGTAAAACAAGGTTATACACAGCAAATAACAGCAGTACAGTACTCTCGCACAAACTGGAACCACAGTCAGGGTAAATGCAAAAAAGAGATCCGATTTATTTAAGGGACTTGAACAAGAGAGGGGCGTAATCAGGTTAATTTGTTTAAAGGCTGCATCAATCAAACAGTTATGCATGCACTTCAGGGTCCATAAACAGTCACACACTCTGGGTACCCAGATGGAGAATGGTGGGTTACCAGGAAAGTTGCAGCTGGTTGGGGCCCTGTGATGGAAGAAAACAACATGCACAACACACACTATTTGGAATCCGGAGCCAGAGGGCTCAGTTCATGAAAAGAAAACAAGACAATTAGATGACACACTTTTAGATTAGGCTGTTGCAGGGAGCTACCCCGATGATTACTCACGATACCCAAGACTGGACACAGGCTGGACAAAAATTGAGACAGCAGGTGGTTAATCTGGAGTGCCAGGAGAAGCATGGCCTACACGAATTGCCGAGGCGTCATTCCTGTTCAAGCGTGGAGCAGGGGGCTGATCCCCAGGCAGGTCTCTCGTCGATTGCTTTCTCTGTGCAGTGGGTAGTCTGGCTGGGCCAGTGTGGCAGGGCCCCGGCCAAATGGAGACAAATTTGGATACAGTCCGTTTTGGGCTGGATACAGCTTCCAGCAAGCAGAACACAGTTCACACAGTGGGGAACCAAATCACGACCCACTAACAACTCACAGCACATTTACATGTAAGGAAATTTTACTGTACCAGGCAAACCGCTCTCCAGTCATGATCGCAAAGTCTCTGCACAAACCGGGGATTCAAAAGCAGCTGGAAATCCAGACAGGCTGATCGCATTCAGCAAACTCTTCGGTCTTCAGGTATGAGCCTGGTAAAAATCAGTGGCTTACTTCGTTCTCACAAACTTGGATTTAGTCCGAAATTATTCTCTTTTCTCCCTCTCAGGGGCAGCAGGCAGACATGCAGGCCACAATTCAGGCCTTTCCACAGTTCTCCCACGCGAAACTATTTAGATGGCTGCTTGACTGTCTCAAGCTATTGCTTCTTCAGCTCCCAACTGAGATCTGACTCAACTGGCAGCAAGCCTGGGAATTTCCCCAAGATCCAAAAGGTTCGGTTGGCTAATCTGTCTGTCAGTCACAACAAAGGCTCCCCTTCAGATGCAAAAAGGTGCCAAAAGCCCCAAACTACAATTCCTACAGATTTTGATCCCAAAAAGCTCCTGTAGTCTGGCTCCATTTTAGGTCCCACCAGTTCTGATTGGTCCAATTTACAGTCACGGGCCAAATGGTGGGAATAAACAAAACAGTCCTTGCTGCAAAGAAGGCAGGTTAGACAAACTACATTATCATTATCACTCAATGATTTTCAGCAAATAGTTACATCTTTCAACAGAGCTCTCTCTCAGATTACTTATGACTGCAATCCAGGCAGCTCTTAAAGAGACAGTACACAGAGGCTATACAGGCACTCTCTGGCAATCACATTTAAACTGCTAAAAACACAGGACGCCAGCCTGGCAGTGAGCATTTAGGCAAGCTCAAGGAAGACTTTTTGGGAACCCCCATTTGTAGGGGGGTTACACCATTCCCTGCCTGGAGAAAACTTGGCATCTGCGTCAAGTCTGTACCATCACACTATTGCAAATGCAAACTATAGGAGACATTTATACCATTAGCATGTTAAAGTGACATCTGATGCCTCAGTCAACGTAAACTCATACCTTTACTATACATATTCTCTACACTTCACAATACTATATCCATTCTGACAATACATCATGCATATTTCACACAGGTAATTTATACATTACTATGCGGAATCATGTAATAACGTCTTGTACATTGAACAATGTAAAAGGGGGCCCGTCCCTATCAGCTAACTTGGGGCTAGACGGGGAAGGGGCACCATAACTAGAAGGCAAAAAAATCAACCTGGAATTGGCACTTAGGCTCAGTTTAGGCAGTGAGCTCTGAGAAACATAAACCCCTTTATGGACCACATTGAGAGGCAAATCCACTAGCCTCCCAGGAGAATCATAACTGAAGTGTACTACTGGCTTGACAGCTCGGCCAGTCTTTCTGAGGGGGATAACTATGGTCTCTGTACTCTCAGCACTAGTCTGGGGACTCTCATCACTTGTGAGGGGTGCCTCTGCCTGGATGGAAATGTCCAAACTTGGCGTCCGAGTTCCTCATTGGCTAAGTGGTATCCTGTCCGGCGAGTAGAGAGATTTCTCTTTCCAGATTCGGATTGGGAGATCAAGATGGCCACTGTGCGCTAACCCGCGGTGGAGGAGCAAGTGAAGCAGGAGTTGTACAATACCAGTTTTTTTTTTTTTTCTTTTACTAGAAAAGGTATGCCACCTGTAGTGTTTCCCATACCTGTCTAAGTGTGCAACTCTTACCGGACCGACTTGTGCTGTTTTGTTTGTTGTGGTCCCTCTTCTGTAGTCTTCTCTTCTGTTTACAGGCTGGAGTGCTGGAGGGGAGCAGCCCGCCATGGGTAGAGGAGTAAGAAAGTGCTGCGGAGTGCGTTTGACAGTGGAGGAGTCACATTGAGTTACTTCGAGTTACTTTGACTGGTGCCTGAAGGAAAGAAAGACCAGGAGGGGAGTAGAAGAAGAATACAAACCAGGAACGAGCTAGCAGTGTGCTAGCATTTGGGGGCTGAGGGCTGAGGATCGAGGGTCAAAGGTTGAAGACTGTGACTGTGTCTGATAAGACTTGAGTTAATCTCAGAGTGTCAGGAGTGCAAAACTAAAAGACAAATCTAAACTAAAGGACAAAATCTACTGAACTATTGAACTAATGAACTGCGTTTGCATTGCTCGTTGAACAGCTGTGTGTTTAACTGTGTAGTTTTTTTCCTTTGCGCTTTTTTTTTTTTTTAAATGGCGTATGGTGTGTGTTGGTAATTTGTCTGGATTTGCTTGGTATTTACTCTGTTTCTTCAGGTAAATACTTGGTATTGTATTTTATAGTACTGTATAGTATTGCGTTATATCTTGAGGGCTTTAGGAGTTCTAATAGAATGATTAAATAATTAGACTATCAGTCCATTAGTTTATTTGCCAGTAAGCGCTCTTAGCACGTTGCTTATATCAGATTTGGAAGTTCAAGAGGATTATACGGAGTGGGTGCTTGATTGAGCTCATTTGTAATATTGTGATACCTGTTTGTAATTATCCTATCATGGATAGTTAATCTAATTGGAATAAGCACGTGTAATATGGGTATATCTGCCTACTGAGGTGTGCAGAGACTAATCCATTGATCACCTGTGCTTGGGTTCATTTTTTACTTCGACTTCTCATTTGAAGCATGCCACTTTACCTTGTCTTCGTTTAAGCTTTAAGCTTTTCCCAATTTATAGTAGGATTTGTGTGTGGTCAGACTGGGTCCCGAGTTCCCCGGAGAATTTAACCTCTCTTACTTCTGTTGTACTGTGTTGTTTCTGGAGATTTGACACTAGCCACTGCAATTTTATCAGGAAAACAGCTGAAGCTGAAGTAGAACAGAGGATCTCCTGGGGTAGTTTGCTTGATGCTCGAGTGTTTTGGCCTGGTGAATCCAGAATCAGGAAAACATGTTTTGGTGTACACAAGCTCTAAGTTTCTGAATACTGCATTGTTGCGGAATTTGAATAATGTTTTAGAGTTTCTGACTCGGGTTATTGATTATAGGTTACAGGTTTTAGAATCTGGGTTATAGAATTTTCTTGGATTACTTGGTTACAAGGGACAAAAGAAGGCAGAGGCCCATCGTGATTGTCCCCCACCACTATGGTGGGAATTTAAGCCCAATTGATTTACATGTTTGACTCAATCCACAGGTCTAGACCTCTTTTGAAGGAGTAAATGGAGTTACTGTCCACCAAATTTTGTGGTAAACTATTTCACAGTGTAGGAGTTCTTATAGTAAAGTAGTTTAGTGTTTTATTAGTTCTTGATTTTGCCACATCAAGCTGTTTATTATGTATCCGAGGGGAAATCCTATCTGAAAATTTTAGGCCACATTGATCCATTAGATCCTGAGACATTAAAATTTTGTATAATAATAGCAAATCGCCTCTGGTTCATCTAATTTGTAGAGTCTGTAATCCGGTTTCCTGTAATCTAACTTGGTACTCATTATTGGCCAATCAAGGTACTAGTTTAGTTGCCCTCTTCTGAATTCTCTCGATTCTATATATGCCCTGTTTTAGGTATGGGTTCCAAAAAGGGGTATAATACATTACTGGGTCCTAGAAATGAAAGTTCATGTGATTTGTTTTGGAAGTGCATTTGATGTTCTAGCTACCTTAATGCAATGATCTGTGGAGGTCAGTTTATTGTTAATAGTAACTCCAAGATCCCTCTCAGATATTGAGGCTTTAAGGGGGGTATTGTTTAAGAAATAACTCTGTCTTGGGTTATTTTTTCCATAGTGTAACACAGTGCACTTGTCAGGATTAAGCATCATCCCATTATTAACTGCTCATTTTTCAATAGATCTGAGGTTGTTACTAAGAATAGTCTTACTAGAAGCCGATGATACTGTCCCTCCTAACTTAGTATCATCAGCAAATTTTAGTAAAAGATTATCTGTACTGACCTGCATGTCACTGATGTATACATTAAACAAGATAGGTCCCAGGACTGAACCCTGAGGGACCCCACTGGTGACACTCCCTGCAGCAGAAAGAGTACCATTATTTCTAACCTGTTGTAATCTATTGGCTAACCAGCTAAAGACCCATCTAACCAGAATCTGAGAAAACCCCAGACTCAGTTTGTCAACAAGTTTGCCGTGGGGGACCTTGTCAAAAAGCCCTGCTGAAATCAAGTAGGATAACATCCATGGGCTCCCCCCCATCAAGTCCCTCATTTATATAATTGTAAAAGGAAACCAAGTTGGTAGTGCAGGAATACCAATACCTAAACCCATGTTGAATATGATCAGTTATATTGTTAGAAATTATTTACTGTTCCAAGAATTTTTTAATGATTTTTTCCATTAATTTGCTTATTATAGATGTTAGGCTTATGTGATAGTTTACTGGTTTGGAGTGGTTACCTTTTTTAAACATAGGTACTACTGTAGCAGTAGCCCAGTCGTGGGGAATATAACCTTCATGAAGGGACTTGTTAAAAATGAGGGTTAGGGGTTTAGCAATGGCAACAGCTGTCTCCAACAGAAATCTTGGGTTGATGTCATCTGGTCCAGGACTTGATGTCTTTCTTAGGGATTGCAGGATCTCAAATGAATCAGTTACAGAAATATTATAGACCTTTTGATCTTTCCATTTCTTGTTCTTTCCTGGATGTATTTAATTAAAATTTAAAATTTGCATTACTGCTGATCTAGTGGATTTATTATCAGATGTTTAAAAAATGTTTAGTGTTTTATATTGGAAGAGTGAAGCCTTACATATTTACTTGTAATTTTTTTTTTTTTTTATTGTTTTAGATAGCAGCGGTGGCAACAGCATTGGAAGCAGCAGTTTAGCAGCCTCCCAAGCTTCTCAAGCCTTCAGATAAGATTTTATGCAACAAGTGAATTGCAGGCACGGCTACAACTGCAATTCCTATTATTTTTAGTCATTGGTGGCTTGTCCGAAAGGGAAGATTTGGAATACAGAAATTTGACTTAATTCTGGGATAGTTGGACATTTGTATATCTGGAACACTGAGTATATAATTATTTGGTTACTGTTTATATTGCTCATGATTCAGTGCTAAACATTTCTATGTTAAACAGTTTTTCAGGCCTAGAACTGTTTTGCATTCATGTCTATTGTTCTTTTTGTCTTAAAGTTTGTCAACTTTATTAAGAAAGTAATTTGTCTTAAGTATCGAGTGGCTTTAAGGGGTTTTCCCATAGAGTCTTTATTAAAGGGGCTGCATAGATTTTCGTATATTTTAGCTTGTCTTAGTTGTTTTGCACAGATTCCTTACCAATCATAGATTTGTGATTGACATTTTGCATTATATATTGTTACTTGTCTCTACTGAGCCGAAGTACTTGGAGCACCTATAGTATGTAGTATACATTTTTTTTTGATATAGTAGGACTTGTATTTGTTTTGTATAGAGGGCAAGCTGAGTCCACCACTTCTTTTTTCTCCTCTTGGGAGGGTGCCTAACTTAAGTATGGCTAATGCTAGGCTGCAGAGGCTCCAGAATGAGGAATTGTCTCCATTAGAACAAGAACTTCCCTGTAAAAAAAAAAAAAAAAAAAGGATGGCTTATAAAAGACAAAAATTACTGCTCATTTACATAGACTTAATGATAGTTCTAGTAGAACTTCAATGCCATGATCCCAGAAACTTGAAAATGATTCTGTAGCCCTGATTGAATTAAGCAGAGAAGAAAATCAAAATGAAAGTCAGACTGACATTAGTGCAGTAGGATTGTTTCCTGCTCAGTGTGGCAGATTCTGTAACTGTGACATTGGTGTCGGATAGTATAGAGGAAAATCTCATTTTCTCTGTTAATGACGCACATAAATTTGAAAGCTAGGAGCCTCCTGAAACTATAAACAAAAAGGCTCTAAGCTCAATAATTCAGGATTTGCAGAAAACCATTGATGGGTTGAAAGAATGTGAAGAAAAGATTAATGGTATTAGTTATCAGGAGAAGAGTCAGACGGGCTGGGAATGCTTTACTGATAATTACACTGATTGTTCTGCAAGCAGGGAACATGATTTAGCTTATGTCCCTGAACATCTTGATAAAGATCTAGTTGTGTTATTAAGGAACCCGGCTTATGCTAACTTGTTCTTAATGGATCAATTGATAATTAACAGACAACTTACGGAGAATCTGAGAACAGATGTAACTTTCAACAGGGTGAAGATTGATAAGTTATCTAGTAATGTGTTAAAAATTACTCACTCATTTGATAGTTTAGAGGTAACTGATGGGGCTGTACAACCAATTGACTCCAATGTTGGCATAATTAGACCAGATTTCAGTAGTATTGACTTTCCGGTTAGTCCACTTACTAACCAGCCTCACAAGAGGGGTAAGAGAGGGAGGGGACTAAGAAAAAGAGAGGAAATAAGATTAAAGGAGTTCCTATTGTTAACATCAAAAATAACCACGAGTTAAGTCAGGTAACATATTGCAGAGAAGTAGTAGTTGAACAACAAGAAGTTATCCCCCTTAAAGAGAAGGAACAGCGAGCTCAAAAAAAGGATGGAATCAAGGATGGTATATATGGTAATGCTTTGCCTGTTGGACAAATAGATAGCGAGAATGAAGTCCAGAATGTTTCCATTCCAGATGGGAAACTCATCTCCTATTTAAGGCTGTTGGAATCAGAACTTAATAAATATAAAAAAAATATGCTTTTTATGCATGAGGTGCCAACATCCACCTTGGTCATGGACTTGGACCCCCCACTCCCATTGGCTGCTCTAATGCTCCCTCAGAACCCCTGGCTTACCCCAGAGGAGGCAAGGTCAGCAGCACCCATTCCTGGCCATGGGCCCATAAATCAATATCTAACAAAGGGCAAGCCATGGGAAATTTGAGCACAGTGTAAGGCTTCATAGAGGCGGCCCCTGTGGAGTTTTTCTTCCTTGTGTGTGCAAGGGGCAGGGACATGCAATGATGACCAGCGTCCGCCCCACCTCTAAGGAGTATCCTGCGTCTGTGTGATGCAGCAACCCCAGCCTCCACTGGGTGCCACTGTTGCACCAATCACAAAGCCACCCTTCCCCCCAGAGAAGGAGAGCTGTCCAAGGGACCCTCAATCCTTCTTCCCCCGATTGGCCCTCCAGCGACCCAAGTCCGTTCCCGAACCCAGGTCGCTGCGGAATCAGAACTTAATTTATTAAATCAACAATTGGGGAGACCACACATGCTAATAAATAGTATAGAACAGCAGGGGGTCTCTGATGGTCTATGCATGGCAGATGAAAGTACTAAAAATAGCCCCCTACTTATCCAAAAAAGTAAAGGGGAAGAATTGGATAACAGGAGGATTGATAACCACAGTTATGCAACAAAGGAGAATTATCCTGTATTAAGACTGAGTGGAGTGTTGAGTGGAGTGGATCCTTGAAATGCCTCTCCAAAGTAACAGTAGTGCAATTTCTCAAAAAACTAGGATTGAGCTTGACATCTAATGATATATTTGATCTGAAGGAAGTTTCCGTGAGTGAAGCTTACACCTTAGACATAACTTGGCACTCTCCACTGACAGCTAATTATGTTTGGACTAATAGTGACCTCTTAAAGGAAAGTGGAATTAGTATAACATATCCTAATAGAGAAATTTTTTATTGTAATCCAATAGTAAGAAATGGAGAAAAAGTGACCAACTCCCTAAAACCTGGAATTAGTATTTTTGGGATGGATATTATGCAAAAAAACTCCTACTAAACTGACTAGGGCTATTAAGGATTTATTTGTTAATTATCTGAAAATATGAAAATATCTTTTGGAGATAGGGAACAGTTTATTGCGAAAAGGAATGATGGAAGTGCTCGAATAGATCTATATCTCAACTCTGAGGAACTTACAGGTAAAATTCTTGCAAAAAGTACTATTCTGGATTTGTTGGGGTTAAATGTGTATGACGGCTACCTTTTAGCTGTAGAATCTTTAGTGGTCAAACCATTAAGGGAAACTGTTCAGACGGAACTCCCATTGAAGAAACGTTTTCTCACTATTGCAGATTATCAGGATAATTGACTTAAATCTGATAATAGCTCTGAATTACAGCTTAATTCTGAGTTTATTAGGTTTATAACCTGGAATATTGCTGGTTGGGCCACTAAGGTGGTGGATGAGGAGTGGAAGAACTATATTCAGAACTTTGGTGTATAATGCTTTCAAGAAACATGGCATAGCTCTGCAGATGACTAACATAAATGGATATGATAGTTTTTAATCAGAAGGTAGAAAACTTCATAGTAATGGTTGAAGCTCAGGGGGCATTCTTGTCTTCATTAAGATTAATGTCTTTTCATTAATTTATTGTTGGAAGCTACATTAAAATGTCATAACATTATTATTATTAGCTGCTGCTAGCCTTGCTTGTACAGCAGAAAGCAGCTAACTAAAAGAAGCTACATTTTCTTATTAATTTAAAACTTACATCTCAGCAGGAGTCATTGTCTGTTAAGATTAAGTAGACAGATAATTTTATTAGAAGTAGAAGGGGTCTTATTTAGGGTTAAAAAAAGAAAGAAAGTCAGGTGTGTTCTGTGCTGGGAAGGGTTCTGTATCAGCTGACTTTGCTAAACCAGTAGGAGGAAAGACAGCTTAATTGGGGGTGTGGCTTAGACACTATAAAAGCAGGCGAGTCTCTGCCAACACTGTCTATGTATCTACTGTATGTATTTAATAGATTTCTTTGACTGGGTGACCAAAGTAGTAGACCAGGGAGGGGCTGTGGACATGGCCTACCTAGACTTTAGCAAGGCATTTGACACAGTCCCACACAAAAGATTAATAAACAAATTAGCCAGCCTGAGAGTGGATCCCAGGGTGGTAGCCTGGGTAAAACACTGGCTGGACAACAGGACACAGAAAGTAATAGCAAACAGAGTCCACTCTGAAGACAGGGGGGTTACTAGTGGAGTACCGCAGGGTTCAGTACTGGGTCCAGTCCTTTTTAATGTCTTTATAAGTGACATTGCAGAGGAACTGGAAGGAAAAGTATGCCTCTTTGCAGATGACACAAAGATCTGCAACAGGATTGATACACAAGGAGGCATGGAAAGGATGAGAAGAGACTTGGCAAGGTTGGAGGAATGGTCAGAAGTATGGCAGCTAGGATTCAATGCAAAGAAGTGCAAAATAATGGACCTGGGAAACAAGAGCCCAGGAGAAGATTACACAATGGGTGGGGAGGTAGTAACAACAAAAAAAAAAGGAAAGGAACCTGGGGGTAATCATATCAGATGACCTTAAGGTTAGCAAGCAATGTGAGCAGGCAGTAGGGAGGGCTGGGGGTATACTAGGATGCACAGGGAGAGGCATCACCAGCAGAAAGCGGAGGTTGTTATCCTCTGTACAGACAGTTGGTGAGACCCCATCTGGAGTATTGCATCCAGTTCTGAGACCCCATCTCCACAAGGACATAAACAGGATAGAGGCAGTCCAGAGGAGGGCAACTAAAACGGTGCAGGGTCTGCAAGAGAAGCCGTATGAGGAAAGACTAAAGGAGCTTAATATGTATACCCTTGAGGAAAGAAGGGAGAGGGGTGACATGATAGAAACTACAAAGTACTTCAGTGGAATCAACAAAGTCCAAGAGGGTAGCATCTTTCAGAAAAAGAGACGTGCAAGAACAAGGGGACACAATTTAAAGATGGGGGGGGCGGTTCCGGGGAAATGTGAGGAAGTATTTTTTCACAGAGAGGGTAGTGGATGCATAGAACAGCCTTCCTGAGGAGGTTGTGGGGTCTAAAACTGTGGGAGAATTCAAGAATGCATGGGACAGACATAAGGCAGTTCTTGTGGGGGGGGTAGGAAGAAATAGGCTGTTGGTTAACTAGGATCTGTGGCTTATACTGTAGGTATGGAAATGGGCAGACTAGGTGGGCCATGCGGTCCTTATCTGTCATCAAAGTCTATGTTTCTATGACCAGAGCTGACATCTTTGAACAGCTCAACAATCATTTTGCCACAGCAGGCCTTGCTTTCGATGATTCGCCCCTCAGCAAGCTAAATGTCCACGGCAATGCCACTGATGACTTATCCTCTGACATTGCCACAAACCTGAGACATTCCTCCTTCTGCTTTCAACCAGTTACATTCAAACAAGTGGAGAGCCTTCTAATATCTGGACACAAAAAAGTGTGTCGGTGCTGATCTTATAGAACCATTTTTCTTGAAAACAGGCTTTTACCATCCGACTGTCCAAATCACCCACCTATTTAATAGTTCCCTGATTCAAGGTGAATTACCTCCTCTTTGGAAAACTGTGCATGTCATTCCCCTTTTCAAGTCTGGAGATCCAGCTGACCTGAACAAATACCGTCCTATTTTGCTGCTTCCTACCCTGTCAAAAATCCTAGAGAAAATTGTCAATTACCAACTTAGGGATTACCTAGAATCCGAGAACCTTCTGAACCCAGCCCAATCAGGTTTTAGGCCTAAGCACAGCACTATAACTGCCCTTGCCAAAGTCTCCAATGACTGGCAAAATGCTTTGGATACAAAAAAAAAACATTGTCTATGCCCTCTTTCTGGACCTTAGTAAGGCCTTTGATACCATGGATCATAGCCTTCTGCTTAACGTCCTGAACAGCTTCGGCCTAGAAAATACTGCCCTAAAGTGGTTTGAATGTTATCTCTCCAACAGACTGCAACAGATTAAAGCTCAAGGGGAACTGTCTCTGCCTAAAACCCTTCCTCGGGGTGTGTCACAAGGCTCCATCCTGGGCGCCATCCTATTCGCTGTATACATAAACCATATCGACTCTCACATACACTCAGGCTACATACATCTGTTCGCTGATGATGCAGTTCTCTACACTATTAACTCATCCCTGGACATCATTTATGACAAGCTTCAACATGACTTTGTCACCCTCCAACACAATTTACTAAAGCACAAGCTACTGTGTAACACAAAAAAAAAAAAAAAGCAATGATCTTATGTCCACTTGCCACTCATACCCAGGGGCCACCATCGAACTGCCTGATTTACACCCTATTAGGTGAACCTCTGGAAATAGTGGATAAGTTTAAGTACCTGGGTGTCTGGTTGGATAACTGGCTTAATTTTGCGGTACATCTGAATGAGCTATCAAAAAAACTAAGACAATGTCTAGGTATCTTTTATCGCATAAGACACCTCCTCACATTAGAAGCCAGAAAGACACTGGTCCTTACAACTTTTATTCCTCTGCTCGACTATGCAGACATTCTTTACAGCCACTGTTCAAATCAGGCATTATGTAAATTAGACACCCTTTATCACCGTGCCTTGCGGTTTATTCTGCATATGCCCAGTCGTACCCACCACTGCTTGCTCTACCAAAAGCTTACCTGGCCATCTCTTACATTGAGGAGGCAAATAAATGCCCTCCTGTGGTTCGACAGGGCCTTAACTGATAAGCTACCAGGTTATATCTCTGCTATCTTTGTACGTGTAACAGGAGCTTATGGCCTAAGAAGCATATCCCTTGTATCCTTCAAGGTACCAAGAATAAGGTTCCAGTATGGTAAGGCTATCAATTTCTCCTTCCCTTCCCTTTGGAACAACGTGCAAAAGACACTAAGGTTCTCATCCCTGCCGGGTCCCCATACCTTTAAGCTGTCTATCACATGCATCCTGAAGGTCGTATGTACCTGCCACAGGTGATTCTCCTACTGGCCTCCCTGCCCTGATCTCCATTTACTTAGCACTTACTTACAACTCCAGCACTTCTCTGCACATCTCCCTCTGTATACTCTTATTACCCCCTGGCCTTACTAAGTTCGCATCATCTCTCCCTCTAATGTTGACATCCTCCTCCTGAAACCCCCCTCCCCCATCCTTCCTGCTAAGGGTCGACCCTCCTGGTCGGTTCATTCATGCCTTCTTGTTCTATTGTTAATATAATCATCCTACCACACCTTGTTACTTCTATTGCTTTATTTAGTATCCCCCTCAACATTGGTGTACCCTTAATTTAATTTAATCTCACACTCTGTATCATCCGATGTTGTTGCTATTTTTGTTACTGTATGTACTAACCTGCACTAAGTGTCCAACTGTATTATTCCTTGCTCTGTTCCCTTCTGCCTGGACTGTCTTGAAAATGAGCTTGCTCAATGATGACTCTGCCTGGTTAAATAAAGTTTTGATTGATTGACTGATTGATTACATAAATGCACCCACCATCACCAGTGCAGGCCTTGCCACTTTCACCCCAACTCACAGAAAGACAGCCAACTTTTTTGTAAAGTTGACTAACTACTTTCTTTTACAAATCTTAGAATTTTGGTGAAAATAAATACATATTAATCTGTAATGCATTCTAAAGCAGCAATGTGCGTTATTGTGAACATCTTGACCTATTCTTTTTTTATTCCATGTTGGATTGCTCTGTACCTCCTGTCTTGCATAATACCCTTCTATCTCATTTTGAGTCTCCTGTGGCATTTTTATTTCATTTGAAATAATAAGAGCTCCTTTTATTATGTCTCGGACCAGGTCTTCATCAGTATTTTAGCTATTTTGTACACCCTACTCCTGTCTCTGAGTATAGATGCATGGTTGACTTGGCACCCCAACCTCCCCCAGCCCAGGACTTTACCGTACCGCTGCTGTTTACCATACGCTACTGCTGCTACTCCTTTAATTTAACTCCTTTTTCACCACTTCTGCCCTTCCTCTCCTTCCCCTTTCCTCTTTCCCCTTCTTCTCTTCCCACTCGCCCTACCCATCTTCCTTTTGCATCTCCCCTACCACTCCCTCTTTCAAGGCCCATCTAGCTGTTAACCCCCCCGAGGGTGAGAGTCCTGACAGCCTTGACCCCAAGCTTTTGCATGTCTTATCCCCAGCTATCACCATCCCTATGACTTTCTCCTTAACCTCCTCTCCTCCTCTGCCTCTATCCCAGATGCTTGGAAACTTGCTACTGTCGTCCCCTTCATTAAAGGGGGAGATCTCCTTCTTCTCCTGGAAACTATCATCCTATCTCTCCTCCTCCTCCTCGCCCTGGTCAAGCTTCAGAAAAATCTTGTCCTGTCACAACTCTTCCCTTTACCTCAGCTTCCCTTCCTTTTCCCACTACCATCTAGTTTCATTCCCTTCCAGTTTGGCTTTAAAAAGTTGTACTCCAACTCCACATCCATTTTCCTCCTCTGCCTCATGGCTCCATCCAGTCTAGTATGAACCAAGGCCAATCCCCTTCTCCTGGACATGCTTAAACAAGTTGGGCTCTCTGCCTCCTCAGGCAGCTGGTTCTGCTCCTACCTTGAGCGCAGATCACAAGCTTTCTGCATTGGTGACATCCTTTGTCCCTCATTCCTTATTTGCTCAGTCATTCCCCTTACTTATTCTCCACTTTCCTAAATGACCCCCATCCCAGCTTGTTCCTCTGTGTCCATCCACATGTATGCAGATGACACTGTGCCATTTGTCTCTTGAGTCCTCTTTTGTTCACCTTTCTACTTTGATGGTGTTCAGCGCTGGTTCTATTCAACTTTCTGTCCATCAACACCAAGAAAGCAATCTCCATGACGTTTGGCTTCCAGCAGAGGCTTGCCAGATTTTGTTCTCTCCTTCCACACCCATGATGGTACTGGAACGGAGGCAGTCTCCTCCTTTAAGTACCTTGGGTCTGGCGGGAATGTCACCTCAATTTCTCGGTGCACATTGATGTCGTCACCTTAGACTCCACCCCAAACTGGGTACTTCCTATAGAAACAAAGCCAGTATCCCTCTCCCTGCCTGCTGAGAGCTAGTGAAGAAGATGATCCTTCCAATCTTTGATTTGTGGTGACATTGTCTACAGCCCAGCTCCCATGCTCACCCTTGTCACACTGGACTCCCTCTTTACTCTCTCTGCCGTTTTGCCTCCTCTTCCCATTAAGCCAGGTGCCTTGCCCACTATGCCTCTTTCACCTCCAAATTCTGGCCTGGTGCTCTACCTCCCTACCTTTCTGCCCTCCTGTCTCCTCCCACCCACCTCTCTGGAACACTGCTTTCCATTCCGTCTACCTCCCCTCAAGCAAAACTACTGTGGACCAAGCTGCCTTCTCTTGTCATTTTCCTAAGTTCTGGTCCTCTTTTCCCCTGTCTATCTGCTCAGCCTCATCCTTCTGCTCCCTCAAGACCCTTCTTCATGACTTTACTACCCCTTCCTGCAATTGTACCTTGTCCTTGTGTCTCCTCTGACTGGGAGCAAATTCCTTCCCATCCTGGGCCCCTGGTCTGTGTGGTTTTAAATGCTCCTAATCAATGTGTTGTATATGGTAATGCTCTACTCCTGCATCTCTCTCTGCACTGGCATTAATGGTTGCACCTTGCAGGAGTCTGGGTGGTATTAATCTGCTTCTACTACCAGTACTATATTGCACTTACATTGTTTTCTAACTTATTTAGGTTGCACTTTCCATCTGCCTATATCTGTGACTGCTCAACTGTAATGCTTTATTTTTTATTTTGTACTTCCTTATTGTATTGTATTTTTTATTACTATTGCACCTTACAATATGTAATCTTTGCTTGTGCTTTTATTTTTTTTACTCCCATCCCCTGCACCACAGGATGCATTGATAAAATCAGCTGTTACTAACTCAGCATGTCTTTCCTGGTAAACCTCTTGAAATACTAAATATATACAGGTAGTGTAATATTTAATAGCTTTGCTGAGTAGGTGATGCAGACCTAACATTCTATTAGTTTCAGTTTAGCATATTAAGTTAAGAAGTTTCTGCTTGTTCAGTTGGTTGGATTTTGAGAGACTGGGTGCCTCCAGATAAAACTGGTGTAACCCTGTTGCCATGTATCAGCAAGCTACTACCCCAGCCAAATGACAACAAAATAGACTGAGGGGCCTGGGCTTTGTTCAGATAGTGACTAGGGGTTCTTTCCCAAACAGAAATAAGTAATAGCATGGTGCCTCCCCCACCAAAAGTGAATATAGTGGGCCAGATGTTTGTAGGGTACAACCCCCTGGGATGCTGTACCTACCCCCCCTCCCCTTCCGGTCACTCCTTACACGGAATACCATAAACCGCTGCAGTACTTTAACTCTGCATGCAGTTAATGACTATAACTAATAATATGTTCACAGACAGTATTGACCAACAACAAAAAACAATTTATTGGCGGGAGAAGCGGAACAGGAATGCAGAGAAAAATGACAATTTGAATATGCAGACAGTAACGATAACCATGGTGCCCACCCTCAACAAACAACAAACATTTAATTTGTCCAGCTCCCCACTGGTACCAGTGCTCCTATAGAGTTAGTCTGGATACCCAACTAGAGAGTCGGTTGCAGGCCTGAGCATTGCTGTGGGTTGGCCAGCATTGGTGCACTTTAACCTTTGAAATAGAAATTTGTGAAACTGTAAATTCTCCATGGCAAGGCAGGCCCTGCAGTTACTCATGGTTCTGTAGAACAGTTCAGGCAGGGTTTGGCAATGTTTGCAGCTTGCTGTCAATTGAGCTGGTGTGCCTCGAGCTGGGCATGCAGGTTTACAGCTTGTCCCCTTCAGGCTGTGCAGGCTCTTAACAGCTTGTCACTTTCCATGCAGCTTGCACCATATTGCAGACTGGATCGGATGCTGGAACAGAGTAGAACTGGGGACTGGGGCCAACACATCTCCAGGGGAGATGAGCAGCGTCCAGCAGTAGCTCTACGTGGCCAACCCCCCCCCCCAGATGGTCCTTGCTGGCAGTAGCCTCAGCCCTGGGGCTCAGAAGATCATAAGTCTTTTTCTTCTCTGTAGCTGGCAGCGGTGGATACCTCTGGGAACAATCAGGACACCCCCTAAGGCTACAGATGGCACCCAATTCTCTTGGTAGGCTTCAAACTGAAGCTCAAAACCACAGTTGGCTTTCTCACTTCAAACTGGTGTTCCCCAGACCATGGTAATCTTCTGCAGGTATCTCCAGACTCTGGTTGCTTGAACCCAGGACATTTTCAAGCTTTCAAATGTGAATAAAGTCCAGCCTTCCTCATAGGCTGAAGGCTTTTCTCAGGATGCTGCAAAGTTCAGCTGCAAACACTCTGGCTTTCTAGGCAGTAGAAAGCCTTTTGGCAAATCTCTTGGCATTTGGCTGTGGATGCTTTAGGCAGACTTCCAGACTTATTTTCCAACACTGTCCAAGCCCTCCTGACATGCACAGAGCTTCAGCCAGACTGCCCAGGGCTGCATCTGTCCTTGGGGCTTGAGGGGAGAATGTCCACTTCTGACTGGATGAGTCTAGCTGTCCATCTGCATTTAATATGCATTAAATCTACATGACGCCCGACTGGTTGCTGGTGTAACCCCGCTACAAATGGGGGTTCCCGAAAAGTCTTCCTTGAGCTTGGCTTAATGCTCACTGCCAGGTTGGTGTCCTGCGTTTTAGCAGTTTAAATGTGATTGCAAGAGAATGCCTGTATAGCCTCTGTGTATTGACTCTTTAAGAGCTGCCTGGATTGCAGTCATAAGTAATCTGAGAGGAAGCTCTGTTGAAAGATGTAACTATTTGCTGAAAATCATTGAGTGATAATGATAATGTAGTTTGTCCAACCTGCCTTTTTTGCAGCAAGGACTGTTTTGTGTATCCACACCATTTTGCCCGGGACAGTAAATTGGACCAATCAGTACTGGTGGGACCTAAAATGGATCCATACTACAGGAGCTTTCTGGAGTCAAAATCTGTAGGAATTGTAGTTTTGGGCTTTTGGCACCTTTTTGCACCTGAAGGGGGAGCCTTTGTTGTAACTGACAGATAGATCATCCAGCCGAACCTTTTGGATCTTGGGGAAATTCCCAGGCTTGCTGGCAGATGAGTCAGATCTAAGTTGGGAACTGAAGAAGCAATAGCTTGAGATAATCAAGCAGCCGTCTGAGTAGTTTCGTGTGGGAGCACTGTGGAAAGGCCTGAGTTGTGGCCTGCATGTCTGCCTTCTGCCCCTGAGAGGGAGAAAAGAGAATCATTTCGGACTAAATCCGAGTTTGTGAGAACGAAGTAAGCCACTGATTTTTACCAGGCACATACCTGAAGAAGACCAAAGATTGTGCTGAATGCGATCGGCCTGTCAGAATTTCCAGCTGCTTTTGAATCCCCGGTTTGTGCAGAGACTCTGCGATCATGACCAGAGAGTGGTTTGCCTGGTACAGTAGAATTTCCTTACATGTAAATGTGCTGTGAGTTGTTAGTGGGTCGTGATTTGGTTCCCCACTGTGTGAACTGTGTTCTGCTTGCTGGAAGCTGTATCCAGCCCAAAACGGACTGTATCCAAATTTGTCTCCATTTGGCTGGGGCCCTGCCACACTGGCCCAGCCAGACTACCCACTGCACAGAGAAAGCCATCGATGAGACCTGCCTGGGGATCAGCCCCCTGCTCCACACTTGAACAGGAACGACGCGTCGGCGATTCGTGTGGGCCCTGCTTCTCCTGGCACTCCAGATTAACTACCTGCTGTCTCGATTTTCATCCAGCCTATGTCCAGTCTTGGGCATCATGAGTAATCATCTAGGTAGCTCACTGCAACAGCCTAATCTAAAAGGGTGTCATCTGACTGTCTTGTTGTTTTCTTTTCAGAAACTGAGCCCTCCGGCTCTGGATTACCAATGGTGTCTGTTGTGCATGTTGTTTTCTTCCATCACAGGGCCCCAACGTTCCTAGCTAGCCCACCGTTCTCCATCTGGGTACCCAGAGTGTGTGACTGTTTATGGACGCTGAAGTGCATGCATAACTGTTTGATTGATACAGCCTTTAAACAAATTAACTTGATTATGCCCTTCCCTTGTTCAAGTCCCCTAAATAAATCAGATCCAACTCTTTTTTGCATTTACCCTGACTGTGGTTACAGTTTGTACAAGAGTACTGTACTGCTGTTATTTGCTGTGTATAACCTTGTTTTACAGGGGGCCCCAGGGCCAGGCCAGAGGAAAGCCCTGGTGGTAAGTGTAAACAGTGTGGGTACTTGTGTGGTGTATCAGGGGTACTGTGAAAGTGATTGATTATTATGTATTGTTCCGGCCACTAGTAAGGAAAGAGGGGGATTACTGTGTCCTGGAGGGCTGTGCCCAGGTTAGTTTGACCACTACCAACCCTGACCTCCGGGTGGAGGCACCCATTTCAGAACTCAGACCCCTTAACTTGCTAGTAGCCAAGCAGGCAGGGGTAGTAGCCCTTGGGATAGCACCACCTAGGGGTTACATTTTGGAGGCACCGCTGGGATTTTGTGCCTTCTAGTGGCCAAAAATTATGAATTATTGTTAAAGATTAATGGTTACCTCAGTAGAAATGGCTGTATACCAGTTGGTGGGGTGGTGTACCGGGCAGAAGATTGACCCACAAAATGCTCTACTTATACTGGATATTCTCCTGGGTACCAGTAAAGGCACCATAGAGGGAGCACTCTCCAAAGTTGAATGTTTAAAAAAACCCTGTGGTGGTGGGTCGACGGGCTGATTTGATTTGCCCAAACTTTCATAGCCTTGGTAGAGTGTAGTGACCTTGTGGACTGCTCTAAAGTGCCACAGACTATTGCTCCAAAAGGGGGGTTCCAGCTGCCTGGGGAGTGATAACAAAAGACAGTAAAGACCCTGGGAAGTATGAGCTCCTACCATTATCTGAGACTTTTGAGGAGAAATTTGCGAAGTTGTTGCTGGAGGAAGGGAAAATCGTAGAGGACTTTAAGAAACTATTCCTGCCACCTGGGAGTGTTCCTTCCCAAACACCCCCTCCCACTCCAGCACCTGTTACTGCCCTGCCTTCTGTGCCCATGCCAGTGCTGGCCCCTATATCTGTACCTGCCATTAGTCACGACTCCTACCGATGGCTGAGAATCTTCTCTGGCACCCTCCCCACCCCTCGGGGGAAGGGACTGGGAGGCATAGATAGACTATGTTGCTCCTCTAGTGCTTGAATGGCAATGGTCAGAAGCAGAGAAATGAAAAAGGTTGAGTGAGAGCCTCTGAGGTCCTGCCCTGGCTACCATCCATGCCAAGCAGGCCAATAACCCTGAAGCAACTGCATAGGACTATCTTGATGCATTGGAAAATGTGTATGGGAGCCCATATTTAGATGAGGATCTGTGGTGGAGAGTAAGAAATGCTCAGCAGTATCCAGGGGAGCCATTGTCTGTGTATGTACCTCGGCTTGAAATGCTGCTACAAGAGTGCCTCAAAGGGTAGTTTGCCATCAAATGAATTGGATCGAACTAGGCTGGACCAGATCCTTAAGTCTGCTCCATTTTCAGAATTGTTACTGCTTCAGCTGCACCTTGCCACCTGACTGGAATCGCCCCCCTCCTATGATGAGCTAATGAAAGAAATTCGGGGCATTGAGCAAAGGTGACCCCATGGTGGAACTGCACCCATATCTGCTGCTGCTGTGCAAGTGACAGAGTGATCAGCCAAGTGAGGCTCGGGCGCAAAAGTCGGCACTTAATGAGCACTCTGAGGATGCAAAGGACTTCCTGCCCTGGGCCGAGCATTGGAAAGACGAGCTACTGGAAGAAGTCGGAGAGTTAGAGATGGGTGCCTCTGCAAGGGTTTCCCCCATGGAACAAGATTCTGGTCACTCTCAGGATATGACTGCCATGGGGGTGGGAGTGCACCCTCAGGCAACCCTCTATCAAGGGTAGCTCCCAGGCTGAAATCCAAGAATTGACTGCCACCCTAAAGGAACTGTTAAGATACATTGCACCACTCTCACCACTGCAAGCAGATATTGGACCCCGATCCCTTGTTACTGCCTCAGTCTCTCATGCAATGTTCTCTCCAAGGATGACCCAGGAGTCTATCATTTGTCACAACTGTGGGAAGGATGGCCATATGAAGAGAGAGTACCGGTCTCAGAAAGAGTTAGAAAAGGTAGCAAACAGACTCCAAAGGGAGCTCCGAAAGCAAATCAATGGCCGTGGAGTGCCCGTAATGACCGCAGTGAGGGTTCAAGAAATACTAACTCAAATTTCTTTGTGGCTAAATCATCTGTCCAGGCTTCTGCTACTGCCTCTCCAGACTGGTCCAGAATAGTGGGCTTTTCAATGGAGACATGTGACTGTCAATGGTATCCATGCTTGGGCTATGCTCGATAGCGGGTCACAAGTGACCATTGTATTTCAGGACTGGTATGACAAACACTTATCTGATGTGCCTTTGCAATCCCTGGAAGGCCTACATGTGTGGGGCCTGAGCGACAAGTCTTATCCCTACCTAGGGTATGTCCACCTCTGGTTATGTTTCCTGCAAATGTAACTGGTGTAGTGGAGCGAGTAGACATTGGCCCTAGTGTGTCCCCCCCCCACTGGACTGTATGATGGGGTCCCCCTGTCAATTGGGACAAACACCCATATGTTTGGGGGACTGGCGCAACTCTGTCACGACAACCAAGGGTGACAGACTGGGAGGGTCCTGAGAATTCTGGCTCTGATCAAGAGGGCCTATGATTTGCAACAGAAACCCAAGGAAGTAGACCATGATGAACTGGAGGGGATTGTGTGGAAGAAGGATCCAGATTCAATGGTACTGTCCCCTAACGCCAAGTTTACCATTCAAGGGGAGGTCCACCTCTGGAAAGATGTCAAGAACAAAATATTGATGTTGGATGCACCAGGTGATGGAAAATTGCCAGAAGGATTATTGGTCAAGTCCAGCATCTTGCATGCTCATGCCCATGCCTATGCATGATGAGTGATGGTCCAGATTCACAGTGTGTCGGATCGGGAGATCTGGATGAACAGAGGGTGCACCCTAGCAATGGTACACTATGCAGACACTGCAGTATTGCCCAGCAACAAGCACCCTGGTGAGAAGGAGAGAGTGACCCCAGACTTGTTTGACTTTGGTTACTCCCTGCTACCAGCTGAATGGCAGGCTAGAATTAGCAAGAGACTTGCCCAGACAGACCAAGTGTTTTTGTTGAAAGAATGGGATCTGGGATGTGTCAAAGGTGCAGAGCATCACATACGCCTGCATGATGAACGCCCATTTTGACAGAGGTCCCAACGCCTAGCCCCAGCAGACATAGATGATGTGAGAAGACACCTGCAGGAAATGCTTACTGTTGGCGTGATGCAAGAATCCAGGACCCCATATGCCTCTCCCATTGTGGTTGTGCATAAGAAGAATGGGTCTGTGAGGATGTGTGTTGATTATCGAACACTGAACTGGTGGGAGCAAATGGTTCTCTGTGTTGGATTTTCTCAGAGGATACTACCAGATCCTGATGGCCCTGGAAGACCATGAGAAAACCGCCTTTATTTGTCCATTGGGGTTCTACGAATTTCTGAGGATGCCACAGGGGATATCTGGCACCCCGGCCACCTTTCACTGACTGATGGAATGTGTGGTGAGAGATATGAATTTTCTGGAATGCCTGATATACTTGGACGATGTCACTGTGTTTGGGAGCACCTTAGAGGAGCATGAGAACTGATTGTTTAAAGTCCTAGACCAACCGAAAGACTTCGGCCTCAAGCTGTCCATTGACAAGTGGCAGTTTTTCCAAACCTCCATGAAGTATGTGAGGCACATAGTATCTATTCCTTTTGTATAGGCTGATCCCAGTAAGGCTGAAGCACTAACTACTTGTCCCCAGCCCCATAATTTAAAAGAACTATGTTTCCTGGGGTTCTGTAGCTACTACTGCAGGTTCATAAAAGACTATTCCAAGGTGATTCGGCCACTCCTGAATCTCACCCAGGGTTACCCCCTACCAACCGTAAATACAAGAAAGGGGCTGTCGAAGAACCAGAGAAAGTATACTTCCAAGCAGGTGAATCTTCTGGGCCCCACTGGACACCTGAATGTGAAGCAGCCTTCCACGAAGTCATATACCAGCTCACCCATGCCCCCATCCTCACCTATGCTGACCCCACCAAACCCTATGTGCTGCATATGGACACTAGTCTGCAGGGTCTGGGAACGGGGCTGTATAAAGACCATGAGGATGGCCTGAGACCAGTAGCTTTTGCCGTAGGAGCTTGACCCCATCAGAATGAAACTACCCCGTGCATAAGTTGGAGTTCCTTGCACTAAAATGGGCCATCATTTACTAGTTTCATGAATACCTCTATGGGGCAAAGATATTGGTGAAGACTGAAAATATCCCATTGACCTATGTACAGAGTTCAACTAAGTTAGACACCACTGGGCACCAGTGACTTTCTGCATTATCAACCTATGATTATGCTGTCGAATACAGACCGAGCCTGAAGCATGTTGATGCTGATGCCCTATCATGAAGGTTCACTTCCAAGAGTGATTGGGTCAGGCTGTCTGAACCAGACATTTGAGCATTGTGCCAAAAGTTTGATAGAGATGAACAGATGTCTGTGGACACAGTGGACTGTTTAGTAGCTTGCTTGGGCCCTTCTGACACCTGCAAACCAGCTGCTTATTGCCACTTCTCTGCTCTAGATATTAGTGCACTTCCTCAATTTGACAATGACAGCATTCAGTGGGCTCAATCCCAAGATCCTGTGATTCAGCCAGCACTTGATGCCCTTCGTGCAGGGAAAGATGTGTCCAAGTTGCGTTCTTCTGACTTGCGAACTGCTTTATTGCATAAAGGCAGCCCCAGTTTGAAGCTGCTTAATCAGTTGTTGTTTAGAGATACAATAGATTGGGGTGGCCAAGTAAACAAGCAACAATTGGTCCTACCCACAACCTTCAAAGATTTGGTTCTGAGGTCCCTCCATAATCGTATGGGCCACCACGGTATGGACTGGACCCTTGACCTAGTACGATCTCTATTCTACTGGCCCAAGAGGGGGGCTGATGTTGAGCACCATGTAAGGACTTGTAGTCACTGCCTGCAGAGAAATCCCTGCCTCAGATGGCTGACCCCCTTGTCAACATTAATACCAGCACCCCAATGGAACTAGTCTGCATAGACTTGAGTTTAGATCCTGATTGGTGAAACATTGGCAATGTGTTAGTGGTGATGGATTATTTCACACGGTATGCACAAGCTTTTCCCAACAAAAATCAAAAGGCATCTACCGTGGTCAAGGTGTTAATGGCAAATGTCTTCATCCACTGTGGTGCTCCCCAGTGGATTCATTCTGATCAAGGCAGAGACTTTGAGAGTCAGCTAATCAAAGAAATGCTCTGTCTCTCTCTGTCTCTATGAGGGGTGCAAAAGTCATGAACCACCCCCTATCACCCACAGGGGGACCCTCAACCAGAATGTTTAACTACACCCTGCTAGACATGATAGGCACCCTCCACCCAAAAGACGAGCATAAATGGAGTCATCAGATTAGCACCTTGGTACATGCATACAATTGCATGAAAAATTATGCTACCGGGTTCTCCCCCTACTGCCTCATGTTCGGGAGAGAGGCCCGGCTGCCAGTTGATGTCTGTTTTGGGGTCTCTCCTGATGGGATCCAAGCCAAAAACTGCTTGCAATATGTACAAAAACTGAAAGTTCAATTGAACCATGCCTATCAATAGGCCCAGACAATGGCCGCCAAGAGAAATCTAGCCAACAAAGAGAGGCATGATAAAAAAGTAAAGGCTCAAGAGCTTTGATCTTGAGGCCGTGTGTTGTTATGCAATTTGGGACTGCACGGCATTCACAAAATTGCTGATCGGTGGCACCATCTCCCCTATGTAGTAGTTGGAAAGTTGGATGATTTACTCCTGTACAAGGTGTGCCCAGAGAATAACTCCAAAGCTGTCAAGACCATGCACCGTAACCACTTGCTACCTATCGGCCAAGTCATAATGGAGGCTGAACCCTCAGAGATTGATTCCCCTTGGGCCGGTGACTCATGCTGCTGCAAAAAGACAGAGTCTACCTACCCCAGTGGTTACAAGTTAAAGGTTTCCCCCACAGCAGGTTCAAAATTATAACAACTGTCAGTCCACCTCGGGTGAAAGTGAGTGTGACAATGCCTATTACCCCTCCGATGAGTTGAGTCAGTTGTTTTGAGGTCAATCTGTGACTAATTGTGGGGATGAAGCTGGGCCTTCTGGACTGCCTTGCCCCCCAGCTTTGTCCTTGGAGCCAATGCTCCCAGAAAGTGAAGTGCAAAGCATCATGTCTGAAGATGTTGTCTCTGTGTATTGTGGAACTGTATGATGTGCCTGAAGAAGGAGCTGAGGGTTTGAATCTTTCTGGTGACATACCAGAACTTGACGAACACTGAAAGTGCTGACCACCCCCCTTCCGTGCCTCAGAGTTTGATTGTGCCCGAGCTTTTGCAAAATGAGTCGAGTGTTGTAGAAACAGAGCATGCAGAGCAAGGAGCCAACAGTGCCCTAAGTTGGAAAGCAGTAGTAAAAGTTTATTGTTTGACTTTAAAAAAGTCATCAACAAAGAGGAATAATTACAAAATACAGAATACAATGCAACTCAAAACATCACTATACATATCAATACAATACACCAAACAAATAGACATATAATTTAAAGCAACACAAACATACACATACTTAGAATTTAAGCTCATTATTGCACTACACTTTAAAATTCACACATTGTATACTTATTTTCTTTGCCTAGACACTTGCATTTACTACCTATAGGAATTCTTTCAAATATAATATTCCCATCAGCCATAGTCCTACATTTCCTTCCAATACCTTCATTCAATGTTTTACTTTCTCGATTGCAATAAAATAATTTGCTAATTTTTCAAGAATCAACCTATCTGCAGTATGTATCATAATTGTAAATGTAGTTTTATCAAGCCGACACCTGCTTGAATGAAAATCTTTCAACCAATAAAGTCTCTCCTTTGTATAATAAGTACAGAACCAAAGTACATGGACCAAATCCTCTCTTCCCCCAACTGTGCAATCACACACTTCAGATATAAACTTATTGTAACCCCCAGGAGGCGCTATCCCAAGGGCTACTACCCCTGCCTGATTTGCCACTAACAGGTTGAGGGGCCTGGATTCGATGGCGGGTGCCTTCACCCAGAGGTCGGGGTTAAGACAGTCTGATATGACTTGGTCACAGCCCTCTGGGTCACTACAACCCCCCTTTTTTCCACTAGTGGTCCACACAAATCAAATCACAGTGCCCTTGCAATATACACTTACCCCTAGGATTGGTTCAATCAGCATGACTCTGGGGACTCCCTGTAAAACAAGACGATACAGTGCAAAAATCACAGTACAATACATTAACATAAACAAATACCTCAGGCAGTGTAACTTTGCTGAAACAAACAGATCTGATTTATTTAGGGGGATATAACAAGGACAGGGGGAAATCAGGTTAATTAGTTTAAACGCATTAATAATTACAGTACTGTGCACATATTTTAGAATCCCAAATGTCCCAATGTCACTCTTACTGGATACCCAGGCAATAAGAGGCTAGTCTATTTGGTGCAGCTGGTTGGGGCCCTGAAGATGGAAAATGCATGCACAATACCCAAATTGTAATCCGGAGCCGGTAGGCTCAGTTTGTGGAGAAAGAAAGGAAAAGTAATTAGACGGAACACTTGCAATTAGATGATGGCAGGGAGCTACCCTGATTTGTACTCACAAATTTAGTGCTGAAACTGAATGGAAGGCAGATTGTCCTGGATTGCCAGGAGGAGCAGACCATGTGGACAAGGTACTTGTGACTGGACCCCATGGCAGTTTAGAGCAAATGGATGCAGTCTGGATTAAGCTGGGGTTTACTTGCAGCTTCATGCACTTAATTCACTATACAGGAGATCTGAAACGCGAGTCCCTACAAGCACTACACACATTTATATGGAAAAATAAAGTACTATACCAGGCAGGCTGCTTCTCTATCCCGATCGCAATTACTGCACAATACCCGGGAGAACACATAGCAGATTCAGTTCCTGAGAGACCGAGCACGATTTAACAATTTTTGCAGTCTTTTACAGGGTGAGCCTGGTTTCTACTCTTTAGATCTCATTGATTCTCTTTACAGGTTGTATTCAGTCCGAACAAGCAGTTGCGCAAGCTGCAGACTGAAACTTGGGGCCTTACACGCGTTTCCCGACTAAAACTGCGCACCAAAGGAGCACAGGGCTCCTTCCCTCTTTACTGCCAGAGCTAAACAAATGCCAGTAGACAAAACCGGGCACTTTCTTTGAGTTCCTCCCAGTTCTTGGCTGGATTGGCTGTTACTCATAATAGCCTCCCCCTGTTGGTGCAAAAAGGCGCCGAAGTCCAAACTACATTTCCCAGAGTCACTGCCATTACAATCCTCTTGTGGCTGGCTCAGATTACGAGTCCAAGTTCTGATTCATCCACAGGCACCATTTTAGAGCTCCCTTAACCCACACTGATTGGTCCAGTTTAGCAGTTCAAAACTAGAATGGGGAACTAGGCAAACACAGTTCTGACTGCAAAGAAAAGCAGGTTAGACAAACTCTGTTTTTATTATTACTTTAAATGGTTTCTGGCAAACAGTTACATCTTTCAGATAGGTTCCCTTTGCACTCCTAGTGACTGCAAAAATGGAGTGAATTGGCAGCAGCTTGAGTGGGACTCAAGCAGAGAAGCACACAGTCCCCCCCCCCCATACAAACCAATTATGTCTGCAAGCAGACAGCTCTTAAAGAGACAGTACCAGAGGTTCTAAAAACACTCACAGATAAATGGCTTAAACGCCAAACACCATTCAGGCTTGGAGCATTCAAGCAAGCTCCTGGAAGTCTTTTGGGAACCCCCATTTGCAGGGGGGTTGCATCGTTTTTGGCCTGGGAAAGCTTGACGTCTGCGTCAATCAAGTACCCCCATAAGTTTTAATTGCAACCATATACATTTGCATTAGTCTCACACATGTAATCATTAGTCAATATATCACTTTACCAGGAACACATTTTTGAAACGTTGCAGTATGTCACTCTTTACACAATATTACACACACACACATTGTACCATAACTCAGGTTATTACCTTTTGTACCTGAAACCTGAAGAGAGGGGGCCCTTTTTTATCAGCTACCTTGGGGCTGGACGGGGCAAGGGCACCATACCTAGAGGGCAACACAAGTAACTTGGAGTTAGCACTGACACTCAGTTTGGGCAATGAGCTCAGGGACACACACACTCCTTTATGGACAACACTGAGAGGCAAGGCCACAGGCCTCCCAAGGGAATCATAACTGAGGTGCACCACAGGCTTTACAGCTCGACCAGTCTTTTTAGGGGGAACTGTTACAGTCTTTGCACTCTGAGCCTCATTTTCAGCATTGTCCTCACTTGTCAGGGGAATCTCCATGGGGGTAGAGAGCCTAGAACTTGGGGCACTTTTAACTTTAGGAGTTAGTCTCGGAGTCCACAACATTTGGCTCACATGGAGAGCTTTTGGACAGTGGCAGTGGACAGTCAGAGCACTCAAAATACTCTTTTTGTTCTGGTGTATCACCAGTCTGTCCCAGGTCATCATTTTCCTCCCCTGAAAGCTCAAACAGTTCTACCATACACAATGATTTAATTTTATCTGACTTGATGCTTTGCACTTCACTTTTTGGGAGCATTGGCTCCAGGGACGAAGCTGGGGGCTTAGACAGTCTAGAAGGCCCAGCTTCGTCTCTAGTATTGACTAGGGGATTGCCCCGAAACAATTGACTCAGTTCATAAGAAGGGTAGTATTCAAAGCCACACTCACTTTTTTTTTTTTTTTGATACGGACTGACAGTCATGCTCAACTGGTAATTGTGGAGGGAAACGCTTTAACTCAGCTTCTGTAGGTGCAGACTTTCTTGATCTTTTCTTAGCAGCAGCTCTAGTCACTGGTTCAGAGAGGGGATCTTCTGGGGGCTCAGACTCAATCAAGATTTGTCCAATGGGCAGTAAATCATTCTTATGCATTGTTTTTACATCTTTTGAATTATTCTCAGGCCTTACTTTGTACATTGGCAGATCATTTAGTTTGCCCACTACAATGTGAGGGAGATGGTGCCATCTGTCAGCAATCTTGTGTTTGCCATGCAGTCCCAGATTTCTTAGCAATACCTGATCTCCCTCTTGGAGTTCCTGTGCTTTTACCTTTTTATCATACCTTTCTTTGTTGGCCAGATTTTTTTTGGCAGCCATGGTTTTAGCCAGTTGGTATGCATGAGTTAGCTGGGCCTTTAACTTTTGCACATACTGTAAATAGTTGTCAGCTTGAACCCCATCAGGAGAGACCCCAAAACACACATCTACCAGCAGTCGAGCTTTTCTTTCAAACATCAGGCGGTAGGGGGAGAACCCAGTGGCATTACTTTTGGTGCAGTTATAAGCATGTACTGTACCAGGATGCTAATTTGTTGGCTCCATCTAGGCTTGTCCTTTGGGTGTAGGGTGCCTAGCATATCTAGCAAAATGCGGTTGAAACGTTTAGGCTGTGGGTCTCCCTGGGGGTGGTAAGGAGTGGTTTTGGACTTTTGCACTCCCCACAGAGAAAGCATCTCTTTGATCAGATGACTCTCAAAGTCTCTCCCTTGATCAGAATGGATTCTTTGTGGAGCCCCACAGTAAACAAAAAGGTTTTTTACAAGTACTTTGGCCACGGTGGATGCTTTTTGTCCTTGGTGGGGAAAGCTTGGGCATATCTCATAAAATGGTCAGTGGCCACCAGCACATTACTAATATTTATTTGATCTGACTCCAAACTCAGAAAATCAATACAGACCAGCTCCATGGGTACACTGGTGGTGATGTTAACAAGGGGGGGCAGCCCTCTGGGGCAAAGCTTTTCTCTGTAAGCAGTGACCTAAAAGTTTGAATATGTTGCTCCACATCAGCCCCCATCTTAGGCCAATAGAATTTGGATCTCACCAAGTCAAGTGATTTGTCTATACCAAGGTGCCCCATGTGGTTGTGCAAAGACCTCAGTACTGAGTCTCGAAAGGCAGTGGGCAGCACTAGTTGTTGTTTGTCTACTTGTCCCCCTCTGTCTACTGTTTTTCTGTAGAACAGTTTATTGATCAGTTTCAACTTAGGACCTTCTTTGTATAACAGTGCAGTTTTTAAATCAGTGGAGCGTAATTTGGACACATTTTTTCCTGCATAGAGGGCTTCTAAAGCTGATTTGATCATGGGATTGCGGGATTGAGCCCGCCGAATACTGTCATTGTCCAGTTGAGGCAGTGCACCAATGTCTATTGCAGAAAAGTGGCAATAAGTAGCAGGTATGCAATTCTTAGAGGGTCTCAAGAAATTAACCATGCAGTCCACTGCGTCCGTGGACATTTGTTCCTCCCTGTCAAACTTCTGTCAGAGTGCCCGAATATTAGGTTTTGACAATCTGACCCAATCATTCTGGGGAACAGGCCTCCGGGAGAGAGTATCAGGATCTATGTGGTTTAGGCCTGCTCGGTATTCAACAGCATAGTCATATGTAGATAATGCAGAAAGCCATCTATGGCCAGTGGCATCCAACTTAGCTGAGGTCTGCACATAGGTCAAAGGATTGTCGTCAGTTTTTACTAGTATTTTAGCCCCATACAAGTACTCATGGAATTGGTCAACAATAGCCCACTTCAAAGTTAGAAACTCTCACTTATGTACAGGATAGTTCTTTTCGGATGGGGTCAGGCTTTTACTGGCAAAGGCCACTGGTCTCAGGCCATTTTCGTGCTCTTGGTACAACATAGCCCTCAACCCTTGCAAGCTAGCATTAATGTGCAGGACATACGGTTTTCTTGGATCGGCATAGGCCAGCACTGGAGCGTGGGTAAGTTGATATATGATTTTGTGAAAAGCAGTCTCACAATCAGGAGTCCAGTGAGCCCCAAATACTTCACTAGGATGAAAATACACACTTTTAGTCTTGAGGGACGCTGACTTTTTGTATTTTTTTGTGGGTTGGGGGATACCCTTGAGTAAGGTTAAGTAAAGGGCGGATCAATCTTGAACAGTCCTTGATGAAACGCCGATAATAACCACAGAATTCCAGGAATCTTTGCAGTTCTTTTAGATTTTTGGGCTGTGGCCAGGTGGTCAAGGCCTCAACTTTACTTGATTCGGTCTCTATTTCCTCAGTGGAGACTATGTGTCCCACATACTTTACTGATGTTTGAAAGAATTGACACTTATTAATGGACAGTTTAAGGCCAAAGTCTTTCAGTTGGTCCAATACCTTAAATAATCTGTTCTCATGTTCCTCCAGTTAGCTGCCAAACACAATAACATTATCTAGGTATACCAGGCACTCTAGTAAGTTTATGTCCCTCACTGCATGCTCCATCAATCGTTGAAAAGTGGCTGGGGCACCTGAAATCTCTTGAGGCATCCTCATGAATTTATAGAAGCCAAGCGGACAGATAAAGGCTGTCTTCTCATGGTCCTCTGGGGCCATCGGGATCTGGTAGTACCCACTGCGGAGATCCAGCACAGAGAACCACTTGCTCCCGTTTAGGCAGTCCAAAGCATCCTGAATGCGGGGCATTGTGTACTGATCAGGGATAGTCCGCGGTTTAAGGCGATAATCCACACACATCTTTACTGTTTCATTTTTTTTCCTCACTACCAGAATGGGGGAAGCATAGGGGCTTTTGGATTCTTGTATTACACCAGCAGTTAACATCTCTTGCAGATGCCGTCTCGCATCATCTATGTCAGCAAGTGCCAGGCGTCGAGACCTCTCATGAAATGGTCTTTTGTCATACAGCAGGATATGGTGCTCAGCTCCTTGCGTGCATCCTACGTCCCATTTCTTTAAAGAAAATGCCTGGTCTCTCTGGGCAAGCTTCTCACTGATCCTCACTTTTCATTTAGCTGGCAATGGGGAGTCACCAAAATCAAACAAGTCAGGCGTTACTCTGTCATTCTTTCCCGAACTCTTGCTGCTGGGTAGCACTGCAGTGTCTGCACAATGCACATTAGCCAGGGTGCAACCTCTATTTACTCAAATATCTCTATCAGACACATTATGAACTTGAACCATTACCCTTCTGTCATAAGCATGGGCTCTAGCAGGCAAAATACTAGGCTTGACCAGCAGTCCCTCCGGCAATTTTCCATCGCCTGGTGCATCCAACAGTAATATTTTATTCTTGACATCCTTGCTGATACGGACCTCTCCCTGTATGGTACACTGGGCATTTGGTGCCAGGATCAGAGACTCAGGATCCTTCTTTTGGACAATTTCAGCCGGTTCCTCTGGTTCTACTGTTTCAACATCTCTCTGTGCCTCATAGGCCTTTTTAATCAAGGCCAGAATTTTTAAAGCTCTATCAGCCCTTGACCCCTGTTTTTTTATAACACAACTGTGCCAGCCATCCAAACATATGTGCATTAGTCCCAATTACTAGAGGAACCCCATCATACAGTCCAGTAGGGGGACCCACTAAGGCCAGGGTCTCTACTTGCTCTGCCATTCAAACCACGGAGGTGGGGAAAGACAGCCAAATTCGGATATATCCAGAGTAGGGGTAGGCCTTTTCACTTAACCCCCATACATGCAGTCCTTTTAATGGTTGTAATGGTACGTCTGACAAATACTTTTGATACCAATTCTGGAACATAATTGCCACTTGGGAGCCACTGTCTCACACAGCTCTTATAGACACTCCATTCACCATTACAGTGGCCTCCATGGAGGGACCCACTATTCTGGACCAGTCTGGAGAGGTGGTAGTGGGGGCCTGGGCAACTGACCTTGCCACAGAGGGACATGAGTTAGCATTTTTGGGACCCTCGCTGGGACCATTTTGTGCACCTCTTAACCACTGACTTGTTCTCCGAAGCTCTCCTTGTAGCCGGCTCACCACTCTCTCCAAGTCTTTCTGAGACCGGCATTTCCTCTTCATGTGCCCATCCTTTCCACAATTATGGCAAAATATATCTGCTGAAGTTTGGGGTGACCGAGGCATCACTGTGGGGGCTGCGGCATGGGTACTATAGATAGAAAACCTTGGTGCCACCTCAGCCAGCGGTGGGTTGGACATTTGGAGACATCTCTTTAGTTCCCTCACTTCCATAGTCAATGCATCAAGTTTCAAACTGTTGACAACATGAGGTGCCTGGGTGGGCACCCCCACCCCCATAGCAGAAGCAGTCAGGCAAGTGTCAGTGCCCGTGCTCATAGGAGTATCCTTCATGATGAGACTGTTTGTTACTTTCTTAATCTTCCTCAGTAACTCTTCCCAGTGCGGGGTGTTTACAGCCATCCCCGTTTGTCAGGCACTTAATCCTTGACTTTCATCATGGGTTTTTGGTGATCCCTGGCCATCAGCAGCCGACCCCACCCGGAGCAGAGGTTGTAGTAGCTACAACTACGTGGGGCTCTGAGAAATCCTCCTCCTCCTGAACTTCCCGGATTTTTTTTTTTTTTTTAATCAAATCACAATGATCCAGTGGGTTCTCTCTCCTGTCTTGAAGCCTCAACTGAAGGAGCTGCAATTTTGAGTGCTTTGCATGTTGCAATATGTGCCCCAACCTCACACGGTTTAAGTCACTGGCGGCCACCACCCCCTTTTCGGTAGGCCCTCTGTAGCGCTCCTTTTAGATGAGTAACATATGTGTATAAACTTTCCCCTGGCCATTGTTTTGTACCTTGAAACTTCCACATCAAGCTCTCTCCTGACTCAATATTCCCAAAATTGTGTTCAAGTGCATTTAGGTACTTTTGGGCAGATGCCTCAGGGTTTGTGGACCTCAAAGACTTAATGGCTTCCAGAGCGGAACCTCTCAAGCTCTCTAGGACTCTCTTCCGTTTCTCAGCCTCTGCACACTACCACTCAGATACCAAAGGGGCAACACAGTCTATCCAGGTTTCCCAATCATCCTTCTCTTGTGGGGTGGGTAGGGTGCCAGAGAAAATTTTTAACCTGCGGTAAGAGTCATGACTATTGGCAGGTACAGACATGGGGGCTTGCACTGGCACAGAAGGAGGGGCAATAACGGGTGCTGGAGGGGAAGAGGGTGTTGGTGGAGGAGCGTTCTCAGGTGGCAATAATAGTTTCTTTAAATCCTCACAGTTCCCCAACAACAATTTGTAAATTTTTCTCAAAGTTTTAGATAATGGGAGGCTTGTTCTCCTTGGGGTCTTCTGTCTTTGGTTATCACTCTCCAGACAGTGAGGTTTCCCAGGGGTAACAGTCTGTGCACTTTAGAACTGTCTACAGGTCCTTACACTCCATTAGGGCCATGAAAGTTTGGGTGAGCAGATCAGCCTGTCACCCCTCTACCACAGGGTCTCGTAAACATTCAACCTTGGAAAGTACTCCCTCTACAGTGTCCGTACTGGTACCCAGCGGGATATCCAAGATAAGTATAGCATTTTGTAGGTCGATCTCCTCCCCAGTACACCACTTCACCAGCTGGTGTACAGCCACTTTAGTTAGAGTACCCATCTATTTTTTTTTTTTTACAGTAATTCGTAAATGTGGCCACTAGAGGATGCTAATCCCAGCAGTGCCTCCAAGATGTATCCCCCAGGAGGCGCTATCCCAAGGGCTACTACCCCTGCCTGATTTGCCACTAACAGGTTGAGGGGCCTGGATCCGATGGCGGGTGCCTCCACCCAGAGGTCGGGGTTAAGACAGTCTGATATGACTTGGTCATAGCCCTCTGGGTCACTGCAACCCCCCTTTCTTCCCACTAGTGGCCCACACAAATCAATCACAGTACCCTTGCAATATACACTTACCCCCAGGATTGGTTCAATCAGCGTGACTCTGGGGACTCCCTGTAAAACAAGATGATACAGTGCAAAAATCACAGTACAATACGTTAACATAAATGAATACCTCAGGCAGTGTAACTTTGCTGAAACAAACAGATTTGATTTATTTAGGGGGATATAACAAGGACAGGGGGAAATCGGGTTAAATAGTTTAAACACATTAATAATCACAGTACTGTGCACATATTTTAGAATCCCCAATGTCACTCTTACTGGGTACCCAGGCAATAAGAGGCTAGCCTATTTGGTGCAACTGGTTGGGGCCCTGAAGATGGAAAATGCATGCACAATACCCAAACTGTAATCCGGAGCCGGTAGGCTCAGTTCGTGAAGAAAGAAAGGAAAAGTTATCAGATGGAACACTTGCAATTAGATGATGGCAGGGAGCTACCCTGATTTGTACCCACAAATTCAGTGCTGAAACTGAATGGAAGGCAGATTGTCCTGGATTGCCAGGAGGAGCAGACCATATGGACAAGGTCCTTGTGACTGGACCCCACGGCAGTTCAGAGCAAATGGATGTAGTCTGGATTAAGCTGGGGTTTACTTGCAGCTTCATTCACTCAATTCATTGTACAGGGGATTTGAAACGCGAGTCCGTATAAGCACTACACACATTTATATGGAAAAAGAAAGTACTATACCAGGCAGGCTGCTTCTCTATCCCGATCACAATTACTGCACAATACCCGGGAGAACACACAGCAGATTCAGTTCCTGACAGATCAAGCGCGAGTCAGCAATTTCTCCAGTCTTTTACAGGGTGAGCCTGGTTTCTACTCTTTAGATCTCCTTGATTCTCTTCACAGGTCAGATTCAGTCCGAACAAGCAGTTGCACAAGCTGCAGACTGAAACTTGGGGCCTTACACGCGTTTCCCGACTAAAACTGCACACCGAAGGAGCACAGGGCTCCTTTCCTCTTCACTGCCAGAGCTAAACTGAAACTCCAGTAAGCAAAACTGGGCACTTTCTTTGAGTTCCTCCCAGTTCTTGGCTGGATTGGCTGTTACTCACAATAGCCTCCCCCTGTTGGTGCAAAAAGGCGCCGAAGTCCAAACTACATTTCCCAGAGTCACTGCCATTACAAACCTCTTGTGGCTGGCTCAGATTACAAGTCCAAGTTCTGATTCGTCCGCAGGCACCATTTTAGAGCTCCTTAACCCACACTGATTGGTCCAGTTTAGCAGTTCAAAACTAGAATGGGAACTAGGCAAACACAGTTCTGATTCCAAAGAAAAGCAGGTTAGACAAACTGTATTTTCATTATTACTCTAAATGATTTCTGGCAAACAGTTACATCTTTCAGATAGGTTTCCTTTGCACTCCCAGTGACTGCAAAAATGGAGTGAATTGGCAGCAGCTTGAGTGGGACTCAAGCAGAGAAACGCACAGTCCCCCCATATAAACCATTATGTCTGCAAGCAGACAGTTCTTAAAGAGAGAGTACCAGATGTTCTAAAAACACTCACAGATAAATGGCTTAAAGGCCAAACACCATTCAGGCTTGGAGCATTCAAGCAAGTCCTTGGAAGTCTTTTGGGAACACCCATTTGCAGGGGGGGTTACATTATCTTTTACTGTATCTTCTTAATGGAACATTGCTAGGAAATTGCTCAAATTTATATTTAGCAAAAGCTGATCTCATTTTGATAGCTTCCAAGATATTTAAATATGGTTTATAACCAAAGCAAAAGTTGTTTTTGATAAAACATTTGGAGTATCCAGAAATAGAGATGGTTTTTCCAATAATTCGAGACCTTTATCTTTATGTATTTACTATACTTAAGACTCAGAGTAATACCCCTGTCGGCTACCGTCTTCAAATTGGTTAATGAATATCTTTCAAGTAATGTAGTAATCTTGGTAAACCAGAATATACCCCTACATCCGAGGTTATACCATTAAAGCTTTTCTTTCTAACACATTTTTGACAGGTTAACTTCTAATGAGCTTGAGCCAATAATTCAACATTCTATTGTCCATTTTTGCTCTTATGTTAACAATTCCCAGTTCCGAGTGCAAATAAGCTGCAGGGCACGAATGCCCCAGCCTAAGTAAACACCTTAAAATTTCTATATAAAGGTGACATTAGGCGGTCAAGCTTTTTACTATCATAATCCCAGATCTCACTGGCATAAAGCAATTGTGCTTCCAGTTTTGCTTTGATCGCTTTAAGAAAAGGTCCAACTGTATGACCCCCCCAAACCTATAATTCAACCTTACAAGAGCTCCAGTAGTTTTCTTGTGCTTTACTACCAAAGATTTTATATAAAGAATTCCATGTGCCACTTGAATGAAATTCCATTCCTAGATACACATTATCTGGGAACTACCTCAATTTTGTTTTCATTCACAACCCATGTTCCTTTCAGTTTTTTTTTCTTTAAATATAACAACTTTTGTCTTGGTTAAATTAATTGTTAGTTTTAGCCTCTGTGAATACTGAGCAATATAATCCAATTTAGCCTGCAATCCTTTTTTTTTGTCAGAGAAAACATCACAATATCATCTGCATAGGCTAAAAGAGGGCAAGCAGAGTCCAGCACCCTTGGAGAATCTGAACCAAGAGAGTCTGCATCATTCAACATTTTATTAGTATACACAGAGAAGAGTAATGGAGCCATCACACAACCTTGATGCATCCCCTTGTTAGTCTTAAAGGGGGATGACAGTTGACCCTCTTTGCCCAAACTAACTCTTGCCCAGGTATCATGATAAAGATTAGCTATTATATGTGTCAAATTAACATCAATACTTCTATCAAACATAATAGTCCAGAGTATATTCCCAGAAATGGAATCAAAAGCCACAGAGTAATCGATAAAATAGCTTTAGTTTCCGAAGCAATACATACGTCTCTACCAGATGCTGCATTATAAAAATATTGTCAATCATAGAGAAATTTTGTCTGAACCTTGCTTGAAATTTAGACAAACCGTTGGTCAATTCCACTTGGTCTTAATTTTTCCAACATAATTTTAGAAAATATTTTTAGAGAAGCATCTAATAGACAAATTGGTCTATACATGGCAGGAGAAGTTGGAGACCTTTTTATGGATAGGAATAGTGTGTGAACTCTTCCAAGATGGCGGGAAAGCATTAAGGGCAATACATTTATTAAAATAAACTCACGATATTCTGCTCCTAAAAAGGGGATAAGTTATAAGTATCTCTGCAGGAATTCCATCCAGGCCTGCAGCTTTATTCTCTTTAAGGTTGATATACAAAAAGTACTTCCATATGGGAAAAACAGCATCTAGTTTGAACCATTCTATCCATATAAAAAAAAGACTATGTTGTTCTTCAGGTTCAAAAAAGATTAGTAAAATATTCTACCCATGTACTTTCATTGATAAAACTATCAAGTTTCATCTTTTGTGAATTGGTTCCCTTAGCCACCAGTATCCAGAACTGTTTTACATCATTTGTATTAATAACTTCTAACATCTGATCCCATTGGTTTTTATAATATTGTATTTTTTCCCCTTAATAATAGTTTTATAGTGTTTTTGATTAATGTTAAGTTGTTTTAATAAAGCCCTCAAAGCATTTGTTTTATATAATCTATACAGCCTTCTTATCCCTCTTAATTTCTCTACATCCTTTATCATACCAACCCAACTGTTTATAAGGCCTATGTCTGGCCTGTAGAGAAAGAAGTTTACCCTTTATCTGATCAAACTATTTATCAATTCAGCCATTTGAGAAATAGTCATAGCATCCAATTGTGAGGCATCAGCCATCAACGAAGAATTAAGTATTAGTCTAACTATGTCCTCTGCATTATTATACCACCTTATTTTAGCATCTGTTCTTATTTCAGAGAACAAAACAGCATCCTGTAACTCTATTTTATCTTTCTGAGAATTGAATTCCAGTATCACTGAAAAATGATCACTTTCCACATGGAGATCTACCCGCACTTCCTTCCAAGCGTCAATTGTTCCTGACCATAATGCCAGGTCTATACTAGAAGCACCCCTAGTGGATATCTATGTATAATGACCGTGTGCATCCCCCCCTGTATCTCCCATTGAGATGGAAGAGATCAAAGTTACTCATTAAATCAATAATTTTTCTCCCCACTCTATTAATTGTAACATCTTTCGCTTTCCTTAAGAATTCATTATCTGATAACTCATTGTATATCCAAACTGAATTTTCCATCAAGCCATCATAGGATCTTATGTGAGCATTAAAATCTCCCAGGAGTAAAATATCTACCTTGGGAGATGAAGACAATGCTTCAGTAAGAATATCAAACAAGAAATCCCAAATAGGGAGAAAAAATTAGAATTTTCAGGGGGATATACCCCGAGATCACCACTGTTCTCTGTTGTTTAATACCTAATAGAAACATAGAAACATAGAATTTGATGGCAGATAAGGACCGCTTGGCCCACCTAGTCTGCCCATTTTCCTACCTAACAGATAAGCTGCAGATCCTAGTTAACCAACAGCTTACTTCCTCCTACCCCCCACTAGGACTGCCTTATGCCTGTCCCATGCATTCTTGAATTCCCCCACTGTTCTTGACTCACGACCTCCTCCAGGAGGCTGTTCCATCATCCACAACCCTCTCTGTGAAAAATACTTCCTCCATTACCTTTGAGCCGTCCCCCTCTATCTTCAGGTGTGCCCCCTTGTTCTTGCATCTCTTTTCTAGAATATGCTACCCTCTTGGACTTTGTTGATTCCCTTGAGGTACTTGAAAGTTTCTATCATGTCCCCTCTCCTTCTTTCCTCAAGGGTATACATATTAAGCTCCTTTAGTCTTTCTTCGTATGTCTTCTGGTGCAGACCCTGCACCATTTTAGTGCCCTCCTCTGGACAGCCTCCACTCCAGTCTATGTCTTTGCAGAGATGGGGTCTCCAGAACTGCACACAGTACTCAGATGGGGTCTACCAACTGTCTGTACAGAGGATAACAACTTCCTGTTTTCTACTATTGATGCCTCTTCCTATGCATCCCAGTATCCCCCAGCCTTCCTTACTGCCTTCTCACATTGCTTGCCACCTTTAGGTCATCTGATATAATTACCCCCAGGTCCTTTCTATTTTTACTGTTGTCAGTATCTCACCCCATTGTGTACGCTTCCCTGGTTTTTGTTTCCCAGGTGCATTACCTTACACTTCTTTGCAGTGAATCTGAGCTGCCATACATTTGACCATTCCTCCAACCTTGCCAAGTCCCTTCTCATCCTTTCCACTCCATCTTGTGTATCAACCCTGCTGCAGATCTTTGTGTCATCTGCAGAGAGACATACTTTTCCTTCCAGTTCCTCTGCAATGTCACTTATAAAGACATTAAAAAGGACCGGTTCAGTACTGAACCCTGCGATTCCCGCTAGTAACCCTCCTTTCTTCACTGTGTACTCCATTTACTACTACCCTTTGTGTCCTGTTGTCTAGCCAATTTTTTATCCAGGCTACCACCTTGGGACCCACTCCAAGGCTGGCTATCTTGTATATTAATCTTTTGTGAGGGACTGTATCAAATGCCTTGCTAAAATCTAGGTAGGCCATGTCCACAACCCCTCCCTGGTCTACTACTTTGGTCACCCAGTCAAAGAAATCTATTAGATTCGTCTGACACAACCTTCCCATCGTGAACCCATGATGCCTTGGGTCCTGTGCCCCACTGGCCTCTAGGTACTCAACAATTCTTTCCTTCAAGTGATTCCATCATTTTCCTACCACTGAGGTCAAACTAACTGGTCTGTAGTTTCCTGCCTCTGTCCTCTCCCACTTTGTGAAGAGAATCACATCTGCCTCCTCCAGTCCTCGGTACCACCCCATCCTCCCATGATTTGTTAAAGAGAGTAGTCAGCGGTGTCACTAGTTCTACCCTTAGTTCTTTTAGAATTCTTGGGTGAATCCCATCAGGCCCCATTGCTTTGTCCACCTTCAATTTTATTAGTTCTTTGAGAACCCTTTCTTCTGTAAATGGACTGGTATCGACCCCGGTCTTCAGAGTGTTTCTCTTGTTTGGTTTAGGTAACTCCCCCTCCTCTTCCTTTGTGAATACTGAGCATAAATAATCATTCAGTATCCCTGCTTTTTCACTGTCACCCTCTACCCACATTCCTTCCCCTTTATTAAGCTTCAGTATCCCTCCTTTGGTCTTTCTTCACTCTCTAATGTACCTATAAAAGGTCTGATCCCCCTTCTTAACAGAATTGGCTATCCTTTCCTCGGTTTGGGCCTTTGCTATTCTGACTGCCTTCCCAGCCTCTTTCTGCTTTAACTGATAAAGTTCTCTGTCCTGCTCCTTCTGCGTTTCCTTATATTTCCTGAATGCTGTCCTTTTCTCCTTAACCTTCCCTGCCACCTCTTGAGAACCATAGCGTTTTTTTCCTTCGTTGCGTTTTATTGATTTGCTTTACACAAAGGCTTGTTGCCTCTGTGATGACTGTTTTGATCACTCCCCATTGTTCCTCCACCCCTCCTTCTTGCCTGTTTGCTAGTGCTTTTCTGAGGCGCACTCTCATTTTCCCAAAGTCAGCCCTCTGAAAGTCCAGTACCCTTGTTTTTGTATGGCTTGATTGTATGGCTGTGTTTATCGTGAACCACACTGTTTGGTGGTCACTTGTTCCCAGATGGCTACCCACTTCTAAATCTGAGATTCTTTCTCCATCCCCATTTGAGAGTACCAGGTCTAAGACTGCTCCCTCTCGAGTGAGTTCCAATACTAGCTGTCTGAGGCATGCCCCCCGTATGGCATCAAGAATGACCCTGCTCTTGGATGTGCCTGCAGCAAAGGTACTCCAGTTAACATCTGGCATATTCAGGTCCCCCATCAACAATATCTCCCCTTTTTCTGCCATTCTAAGAAAGCCTTTTATCATTTCCTTGTCCATTCCCTCCCCCTGACATGGCGGTCTGTATACAACCCCCATGCAGATTGTGGTGCCATTTCCTGTCTCCAGGGTGACCCAAAGTGCTTCATCTGCTCCCTGTTTACTCTTTAGTTCTGTTGCTTTGATCCCTTCCTTTACATAGAGAGCTACTCCTCCTCCTCTTTTACCCTCCCCGTCCCTTCTGTAGATTGTGTATCCTGGTATGCTGACATCCCAGTCATGGTTCTCTGTGCACCATGTTTCTGTGACTGCCACAATATCCAGGCAACCCTCTTCCATCAAGGCCACTAGTTCAGGGAGCTTCTTACACAGCCTATGGGCATTGATACTCATCACTCTCCACTTTTTGATAGCCTTACCCCTTTTAACCCCATTTCTGTCCTTATTGCCTTTGCCTTTTTTTACATTTAAATCTGTTCTGCTCCCTAATAACTTCTGTACCTTGGTGTTTACCTCACTAATCACCATGTTGTGTGGGAGGCTAAGTTCCCTGCTCCTTTCAGTGCCTCCCCTTGGCTGGTTTAAGTAACGCCAATGAAGCATTTAAACCTCTCACCTGGATCCTGGTTCCCCTGGACAGATGCAGACCATCGCACCAGTATAGGTCTGCATCCTCAGGTAGCTCCCAGTCCCCAATGAGCCAAAACCTGGGCTCCACACCAGTTTCAACCACTCATTGAATTCCCTGGTGAGGAGTGCCCAGCATCTCCTTGCCATAGACAGGCAGCACCTCCGAGAGGTTACCGTGATGCTTACTTGTCTAAGGCCCCTTCCCAACTCTACAAACTCCTCTTGCACTGCTCTGATCCCATTCCTAGCCAGGACATTTGTCCCTAGGTGGAAAATGACATCCAGCTCCCTCCCTCGTGCAGCTCCTCCCACGATCCTGAGAATTCGCTTCCTGTCCCTCCAAGCCGTGGCGCCAGGAAGGCACCTTACCTCCCTCTCCCCTTCCTCCCCCATTTCTACCCCCTAATGATTGAGTCCCCCACCAGGAGTTGTTTCCTTCCCCTGTGGGGTCCCATGCCACCCTCCTGTGGGTCTCCTTTGTGAAGGTTCCCAGCATCCTCCTCGGTCTCCACTGCAGATGCCTCCATAGAGGAACCACTATCCACCAGAAGAGCAAATGAATTGTGGAGAGGTACAGCTGGAGGGATGCAACTCTGTTCCACCACCCTCTCCCTCCCTGAGCCCACCCTGGTCCAGCCTCTCCTCTTTCTTGGCAACCTCTGAGATAGTGGCATTGGCCTGGTGGTCCCTGGGTGGGGGAGGAGGTTCTCGAATCCTAGCCAGGTCAGCCTGGAGGCGGCAACCTCCTCTCTCAGACCAGAGAGGTGCCTGCAAATAGGGCAGCATCGCAGCCTCCAGAATGTCTCCCGGAACACTGCCGCCCCACAGCCATTGCACTGCACCACTCCTAACATGTCTTATTTTGTGTCCCCTCAACTGTTTCTCTGGATGCTTACTCTCTCCTCTCCTTACTACTCTCACCCTTCCTGTTCTGGGACAGCAACTTCCTGTCTTCTTCAGTAGCCTCCTTCTTCCTTGCTCAATATCGGACCACCAGCAGCTAGGGTGGAGAGTGAGCTACTTTTTTCCTTTAGGGTTGACAAAACCAATGTTTCTCTATGATCCTTTCCTTCCTACTGCCAAACAGGAAGTTCCTGTTGACAGTCAAATCCAGTGGCTATAAAATTAGAACTGGCTTTGGGTGGGTGGGATGGAGGGCAATTAGAAAAAAGGCTAGCAACAGGAAGTTGTAATTTGACTCACCTGCTTTTATAGTGTCTAAGCCACACCCCCAATTAAGCTCTCTTTCCTCCTACTGGTTTAGCAAAGTCAGCTGATACAGAACCCTTCCCAGCACAGAATACACACTGACTTTCTTTCTTTTTTTAACCCTAAATAAGACCCCTTCTACTTCTAATAAAGTTATCTGTCTACTTAATCTTAACAGACAATGACTCCTGCTGAGATGTAAGTTTTAAATTAATAAGAAAATGTAGCTTCTTTTAGTTAGCTGCTTTCTGCTCTACAAGCAAGGCTAGCAACAGGAAGTTGTAATTTGACTCACCTGCTTTTATAGTGTCTAAGCCACACCCCAATTAAGCTATTTCCTCCTACTGGTTTAGCAAAGTCAGCTGATACAGAACCCTTCCCAGCACAGAATACACACTAACTTTCTTTCTTTTTTTAACCCTAAATAAGACCCCTTCTACTTCTGATAAAGTTATCTGTCTACTTAATCTTAACAGACGACTCCTGCTGAGATATAAGTTTTAAATTAATAAGAAAATGTAGCTTCTTTTAGTTAGCTGCTTTCTGCTCTACAAGCAAGGCTAGCAACAGGAAGTTGTAATTTATAAGGGCCTATGACCCACCCAGTCTGCCCATTTGAACTTGTAAGTTCAGTTTATGTTTTCCAAGAAGTCTGTTGCCCCTTGCCCCTGACCTCCAGAATTCTTTTATGTCTGTCTATCCCATGCATTCTTAAATCCCATGATTGTTTCAGCCCCCACCACTTCCTCTGGCAGGGTGTTCCACTTGTCCATCACCCGTTCTGTGAAGAAATTCTTCCTCACGTTTCCTCTGAATCGTCCTCCCTCCAACTTCATCCCATGCCCTCTAGTCCTGGAACATCTTTTTCCCTTAACTCATTGTCTCCTAGCAGACTCCTGTAGTCGTCAGTAAAAAAAAAAAACACTGGTGTGTCCTGAGGACATCTGCAGAAGTTGGCTACTGACCCTCAGTGTGCCCTTGCAACATCTGGAGAAGTCACATATATTTTAATATATAGTGTGACAGAATATAATGTATATTTGACTGCATAGCACCGTTGGAAAGAATTTTATGCTGAACAACTTTGTCACTGATATTTTGTGTATATCATGTATACTTTAGGAGTTATTTGCATTTGTTTATGATATGGTGTGTATGGCTGACATGTTTTCCATCAAGATTCACTTATGCAGCTTGAATAAAATTCACTTTTTTGGCACTTCAGCAGGTATAAAATAAAAACCGTATTGATTTCAACTGGTTGCATAGCACCATTGGAAAGGCATTTTTGTGCTCATCAACTTTCATGCTGATACTTTGTGTGTATCATGTATACTTTTGGAGTTATACGCATTTGTTTATGATATGGTGTGTGTGTGGTTGAGATTTAGCCCTCAAATCTCATCAAAGCACCTTGACTAAAATGGGGAAAATTACATTTTATAGTAAAAAGATATCTTTTTTTTTAACAAACATAATATTAAAACACCATCTAATGTCTGTATGCTTAATTTGGTGTTGATATTTTACATATTTTCCAACAAAAAATGGCGTATGTTGGCCTTTTTTAGTGAAAAAAATATTTAGCTTGCTCTTTCGACCAGCATTAAAAAAAACGAAATTACTTATTACATGCATGCCACCATTGGAAAGGCAATTTTGTGCTGAATAACTCTGCCACTCATACTTTGTGTCTAGCATGTACAGTTATTGAGCTATTAGCATTTGTTTGTGACATGCTATGACTATGGCTTGATTTTGCTTAGAAAGGCCCAGGATTCACTGTTAAAAGTATACAGGAGATTCAGGAGGCAAGTGGTGTAATCTCAGAGTGAGCCTGTGGAGGCAATGAGTTAAAAATAGTGCATTCCTGCACCCTGTTCCTCCCTGTAAAATACTTGTATGTCTCTATTATATCCCCTCTCTTCCTCCTCTCCTCCAGGGAGTACATGCTCAGTTCCTTCAACCTGTCCTCATAGGACTTGTGATGCAATCCATGCACCATCTTTGTTGCCCTCCTCTGAACCTTCTCTATCCTGTCTATGTCCTTACAGATTCGTCTGATTAGATTATTATTAGATTATAGATTATTAGATTCATCTGACATGACCTTCCCACTGTGAACCCATGCTGCCTTGGGTCCTGTGCCCCACTGGCCTCAAGGTACTCAACAATTCTTTCCTTCAGAAGTGAATCCATCACTTTTCCTACCACAGAGGTCAAACTGACAGGTCTGTAGTTTCCTGCCTCTGTCTTGGTCCCACTTTTGTGAAGGGGAATCACATCCGCCTTCCTCCAGTCCTCAGGTACCACACCATCCTTCCATGATTTATTAAAAAGGGTAGTCAGTAGTTTCACTAGTCCCCCCCCTTTAATTCTTTTAGAATTAAGGGGTGAATTCCATCAGGCCCCATTGCTTTGTCCACCTTCAGTTTTAGGAATTCTTGCAGAACCCTTTCCTCTGTGAAAGGGCTGGGATCGACCCCCTTATCAAGAATGCTTCTGTTAATTGGATTAGGCACTTCCCCCTCCTCTTTTGTGAATACTGAGCAGAAATATTTGTTCAGCATCCCTGCTTTTTCACTGTCCCCCTCTGCCCACCCACCATCCCTTCTATTCAGCCTCACTATCCCTCCATTTGTCTTTCTCGCTCTCGATGTACCTATAAAAGGTTTTATCCCCCTTCTTAACAGAGTTGGCTATCTTTTCCTCAGTTTGGGCCTTTACTATTCTGACTTCCCGCCCTGCTTCCTTCTGCCTTAACTGGTACAGCTCTCTGTCATGCTCCTTCTGTGTTTTCTTATACTTCCTGAATGCTATCTTTTTCTCCCTGATTTTCCCAGCCACCTCTTGAGAACCATAGTGGCTTTTTCTTTTGTTTTGATTTGTTTATTTGCTTGACACAAAGGCTTGCTGCCTCTGTGATGGCAGTTTTGAGGATTCCCCATTGTTGCTCCACCCCTCCTTCTAGCCTGTTTGCTAGTGCTTTTCTGAGGCACTCTCCCATCTTGCCAAAGTCAGCCTTCCTGAAGTCCAGTACCCTCACTTTTGTATGGCTCTACTCTGTAGCCGAGTTTAACGTGAACCACACTGTTTGATGGTCGCTTGTTCCCAGATGGCAACCCACTTCTAGATCCAAAATCCTCTCACTGCCCCCATTTGAGAGTACAAGGTCTAAGATTGCTCCCTCATGAGTGGGTTCGGAAACTAGCTGTCTGAGGCCTGCCACCTGTAGGGCATCGAGAATGGCCCTGCTCTTGGATGTTGCTGCAGCAAATGTGCTCCAGTTAACATCTGGCATATTCAGGTCTCCCATCAACAGAATCTCCCCTTTCCCTGCCATCCTAAGAATGCCTTCTATCATATCCTTGTCCATTCCCTCCCCCTGACATGGGGGTCTGTACACAACACCTGTGCGGATTGCGGTGCCCTTTCCAGTCTCCAAGGTGACCCACAGTGCCTCCTCTCCTCCCGGTTTACTCTTTTGTTCAGTTGCTTTTATCCCTTCCTTTACATAGAGAGCTACTCCTCCCCCTCTTCTCTCCTGCCTGTCTCTCGTGTAGGTTATGTACCCTGGCAAGTTAACATCCCAGACATGGTTCTCTGTGTACCATGTTTCTGTGACTGCTACAATATCCAAGCATCCCTCTTCCATCAAGGCCACCAGCTCAAGGAGCTTGTTGCCCAGACTACGGGCATTGGTACTCATTACCCTCCATTTCCTGATGGCCTTACTCCTTTTTGCCCCATCCCTGTCCTTCTTGCCTTTGTCACTTTCCCCATTTACCCCTGCCCTTCTCCCTGTTGCCACCTCTATGTTGATGTTTACCATACTTACTACTGTGATTTTTTTGGGGGCTAGGATTTCCCTGCTCCTTTCCAGTGCCTCCCCCTTGGCTAGTTTAAATGCTTGCCAATGAAGCATTTAAACCTATCACCTAGGATCCCGGTTCCCCTCCTGGACAGATGCAGCCCATCATGCCAGTATAGACTTGCATCACTCCAGGTGGACCCCCAGTCCCCAATGAAGCCAAATCCCTGAGCTCTGCCCTAGTTTTTCAACCACTGATTGAATCCCATGGTGCAGAACACCCTAGCCTCTCCTACGCCATAGATGGGCAGCACCTCCGAGAAGGTTACTGCGCGTGCTACATGTCTAAGGCCCTTCCCCAAATCCAAAAACTCTTCCTGCACTGCTCTAATCCCTTTCTTAGCCAGGTCATTTGTCCCTAGGTGGACAATGACATCCAGCTCCCTCATCTGTGCAGCTGCTCTGGCAATCCTGAGGATTCGCTCCCTGTCCCTCCAAGCCATGGCGCCAGGCAGGCACCTTACCTCCCTCACCCCTTCCTCCCCCAGTTCTACCTTCCTAACAATGGAGTCCCCCACCAGGAGTTGTTTTCTTCCCCTATGGGGTCCCCTGCCACCCTCCTGTGGGTCTCCTTTGTGGAGATTCCCAGCATCCTCCTTGGTCTCCACTGCAGATGCCTCCAAAGAGGGACCACACTTTGCCAGAATGGCATAGGAATTGTAGAGAGGTACAAGTGGAGGGATGCACCTCTGTTCCACCACCCTCACCCTCCCTGAGCCCACTGTGGTCCAACCACTCCTTTTTCTTGGCAACCTCTGAGGCAACGGCAGTGGCACTGGTGGTCCCTGGATGGAGGAGGAGGTTCCACAAATCCTGGCCAACTCAGCCTGGAGATGAGCAACCTCCTCCCTCAGCCCAGAGAGGTGCCTGCAGATGGGACAACACCGCATCCTCCAGAACATCTCCCGGAAGACTGCTGCTCCACAGCCACTGCACTGCGCCACTCCCATCATGTCTTATTTCTGTCCCCTTAACTGTTTGGAATCCTTACTCTTTCCTGTTCCCCCCCCCTTTCTCTTCTCTACTTTCTGCCTCTGTGCCCTTTAAGCTCCTCATTGTCTTGTTCTGTGACAAGAATATCCTATATTTCTCAGTAACATAGAAACATAGAATTTGACAGCAGATAAGGACCGCTTGGCCCACCCAGTCTGCCCATTTCCCTACCTACTGGATAAGCTGTAGATCCTAGTTAACCAGCAGCCTACTTCTTCCTACCCCCACCCCTAGAATGGTCTTATGACTGTCCCATGCATGCTTGAATTCCACCACTGTTTTCGACTTCACAACCTCCTCCGGAAGTCCGGAAGACCATTAAATGCATCCACAACCCTCTCTGTGAAAAAATACTTCCTTAAATTACATCTGAGCTGCCCTCCTCTATCTTCAAATTGTGCCCCCTTGTTCTTGCACACCTCTTTTTTTGAAAGATGCTACCCTCTTGGACTTTGATTCCCTTGAGGTACTTGAAAGTTTCTATCATGTCCCCCCCTCTCTTTTCCTCGAGGCTATACATATTAAGCTCCTTTAGTCTCTCTTCATGTGTCTTCCGGGTGCAGACCCTGTACCATTTTAGTTGCCCTCCTCTGGGCAACTTCCATCCTGTCTATGTCTTTGCGGAGATTGGGTCTCCAGAACTACACGCAGTACTACAGATGGGGTCTGACCAGATGTCTGTACAAAGGAATAATTACTTCCTGTTTTCTACTGGTGATGCCTCTCCCTATGCATCTCAGTATCCCCTCATCCCTCCTTGCTGCCCTCTCTCATTGCTTGCCCACCTTTAGGTCATCTGATATGACTACCCCCAGGTCCCTTTCCATTTTGTTGTTGTTAGTATCTCACCCCCCATTGTGTACTCTTCCCCTGGGTTTTTGTTTCCCAGGTGCATTACCTTGCACTTCTTAGCATTGAATCTAAGTAGACCCCTTACTTGCTCAGAGGCAGGCCTCCAGCATCTAGAGGGGGCCAGAGAGCTACTCTTGCCCTTCTAGGATGGTGGGTCTTTAGTGGCTCTGTGATCACTCACTTCCTGCTCCCAAACAGGAAGTTCCTGTAGTCAGTCAAATCCTGTGCCTATAAAAGTAGAACTAACTTAGAGTGGGCAATGTAGTCCCAGTAGAGAAGTCCAGTCACACAGCACTCCTTCCTGCTGGTGTCTTCTGCCAAGCTACTAACAGAATCTTTCTAAGGCAGTCTTTAAATTTAGCTTCCTTCTAGCCAAGCCACTCCCCCTACTTACTAGATCTTTCTACAAGTAATTTAAACTGCACATCTATCAAGCCCTTTCAATCACCTGAGATTCACACCTAGATAACTGTTCAGATAACCATTCAGTGCAGTTAACTCAGAGAAACACTATTTTTTTGTTTGTTTTTTTTTTACCCTAAATTAAAGGTCCAAGTACAAGAGTTCTACTTCTTTAGTCCCAGTAGAGAAGTCCAGTCACACAGCACTCCTTCCTTCTGGTGTCTTCCGCCAAACTGGTCGTGTAAGAAATGTTACCTGCCACTATTCTAGTGGGCTGGGGGGAGGCTGGCGAGTGACCTTCAACCTCTATAAGAATGTTCCAAAAATTGGCAGAGCAATTTTTATTTTCTTCAAGGGCGGTCAGGAAATAATGCGATTTTTCTGCCCTTATTAACTTTTTGCAGGCATCCCTAGCCACCCCAAAGGCAAGCCAGTTGGCTTCTAACTTTGTTTTCCTGACTCTTTTCCACAGTACATCCCTGTCCCAGAAGGCTTTCTTCAAGGTAGGTGCAAACCACTCAGGGGATATTTTCCTTGTTTTGATCCTACTAAGTGAAGCATGTTTATTTAATCAGTCCTACTAGTAGGTTTGGAAAAAAATTGAAAGCCTCAGTAACAGAGGGGGCCAGACAGAAATTCTGCCAGTTGATGTTACCAAGGTCTGTCAGGAAGGTGGTCTTGCAGAAGTTTTTTAGGCTTCTCTTTAGCTTGAAGGTAGAAGTAGACTGCCTGTTATGGGACCGGCGAATACAGGCAGTGGTACAGTGATCACTGAAGTCACTGAAAAACTCCTGTATGGGTGATGTTGTGAGGCTTACTGACAAGCATAAGATCTAGTAGGGTACTGTGGCTGGGGTTTTTCTTGTTTGGTCGGGTGTTCTCTGAAGTCATCTGGGTTAACCCATGTACATCGCAGAACTCTAATCTTGTTATCACAGGCATCGTTCTAGTTCAAATTGAAATCTCCCATTATTATGCTTTCCAGGTTCACCTTATCCAGTATGGAGTGTAGGTGTTCTAGAATGCCAAGCGTCACAGAGGGTGGCCTATAAAAGGCAGATATTAAGAGGGCTACTTCAGGTGAAATGGTTAACTTAAGGGCAAGGCATTCAAATTCCTTAGATAGGGAGGTCTGAACAATGTCTGAGACATGGTATTTGATCTTGGCATAGATAGCAACTCCACCACCTCTAGTGGGTCTGTCACATCTGAACAAGTTATATCCATGTATATTGACCATTTTGTCAGGGATGTGGCTTGAGAGCCATGTCTCCGAAATCATAACTATGTCAGGTACTGTGTGTAATACCAAAGCCTGGACTAAGTCAAATTTCTTTGGTAAGCTGCAAACATTCATGTGCAAGAAACGAAGGCCCTTAACTTGCGAGAGGTCCGATGGGGCTCCAAGCAGGAGGGGTGGGCCAGGGTTAGGTTCAACATTCCCTGAGCAGAGTAAGAGAAGTACTAGCAACTTCCTGAGACAGTTTATAATTGTTTTTAAGGCAGCTTTGTTTTGACGTTTAGTACTTGAAGCTTTGTGGGAAGTGTTGCTATGGTCGATGAGGTGTAAACAAGAATAGCCAACAGGGTGGGTGGTATTGGCAGCCTGTGAACAGCCCAGGGGCAAATGAGGCCAGGCATACAGGTGGGACCTTATAGCCCCTGGAATGTCAGTATTGCCCAATACCACCCACCCTGGAGGGCATTATTGGGCTTAGAAAATGGGCCTCAGCTTAAGTTTTTTTTATACAGTATTTTTTTTTACTTTCTTTTTGTGCCCCTTATTCTCTCTGCTCCTTAGTCCCTCTCAGAGCCACATGCACCGCACAGCTACACCCTCTTTGAGAGGCCCGAGGTGTCTGCTCCTAAGGTGCTACTAGCTCCTGCTTACCTCCAGAGCCCCTGGATAACCCACCGGGCAGGGCGAGGGAAACCTACCCCTTACATCCCCCCGAATATCATGGGAGCGTGCACAGGCAGAGTCTGCCCTCTGAGCCTTCTCTTGTAGGCGTGGAGCTGGAGGCTCGTCACCTGGACAGTTAACAGGGCACATTTTTCCTTGTTCTCCCTGCCCCAAAATGACCACATGGAAAGAGGACCAGTGAGCTGGAGGAGCACCTCCTCTCTGGTCCTTGGCCGACGTCTGTCCCTCCCATGTCTTCTGCCTCCTGTGTTGCACCGTCACCACCCATGGTCACCCAGGTGGTGGTGGTGAGTATTGCGGGCGAGGAGCGCACCCACCCGGTAGGAGAGCAGCCCATCAGGTGCTCAATCTCTCCCTCGGCTGACCCTCCGACGACCTGCAAGAAGCTACCAAACCGGGGTCACCAGCGTCGTGAGAGGTAGCGCTACTGCTGCACTGATGGGCTGACTTTTATACAGTATTTAAAGTATAAATCAAAACAAAATACAAAAAAAAAAAAAAAAAGGTTTCTGGTAAAGTAGTCCCTGCCTGGCACACCTGCTAGTAGAGAGTGCAGCTAGCCTTTAACTACAGAAGTTTAGACTTTAAACCTCTCGTTTTTAAACTAGGACCTTTTTAGCTCTCTGAAACAGGAGTTAGCACTCTGCGCTCCTTTCCCTTTTTAAAAAAAAACATTTTTATGTGAACTTTTCTGACTGTGCGCCCCTGCCCCCGGCGGATGCATGATCAAGGTGCTGAGAAGGTATGGAAGGTCAGGACCTGCACATCAACAGTGGTTGAGAGAGCTGACAGGAAGAGGGAAAGTAAGCCTGTGCTAAACAGGTAGATTTGTGAATTTAATTGTACCCCCCCTGCAAATGGGGGTTCCCAAAAGACATCCAGGAGCTTGCTTGAATGCTCCGAGCCTGAATGGTGTTTGGAGTTTAAGCCATTTATCTGTGTGTTTTTAGAACCTCTGGTACTGTCACTTTAAGAGCTGTCTGCTTGCAGACATAATTAGTTTGTATGGAGGGGGATTGTGTGTTTCTCTGCTCGAGTCCCACTCGAGCTGCTGCCATTTCAGTCAGTTTTTGCAGTCACTAGGAGTGCAAAGGGAACCTATCTGAAAGATGTAACTGTTTGCCAGAAATCATTTAGAGTAATAATGAAAATACAGTTTGTCTAACCTGCTTTTCTTTGCAATCAGAACTGTGTTTGCCTAGTTCCCCATTCTAGTTTTGAACTGCTAAACTGGACCAATCAGTGTGGGTTAAGGTAGCTCTAAAATGGTGCCTGTGGATGAATCAGAACTTGGACTCGTAATCTGAGCCAGCCACAAGAGGATTGTATGGGCAGTGACTCTGGGAAATGTAGTTTGGACTTCGGCGCCTTTTTTGCACCAACAGGGGGAGTCTATTGTGAGTGACAGCCAATTCAGCCAAGAACTGGGAGGAACTCAAAGGAAGTGCCCGGTTTTGTCTACTGGAGTTTCAGTTTAGCTCTGGCAGTGAAGAGGGAAGGAGCCCTGTGCTACTTCGGTGCACAGTTTTAGTCGGGAAACACGTGTAAGGCCCTGAGTTTTGGTCTGCAGCTTGTGCAACTGCTTGTTCGGACTGAAGCCGACCTGTGAAGAGAATCAATGGAGATCTGAAGAGTAGAAACCAGGCTCACCCTGTAGAAGACTGGAGAAATTGCTGAATCGCGCTCAGTCTGTCAGGAAGTGAATCTGCTTTGTGTTCTCCCAGGTATTATGCAGTAATTGCGATCGGGATAGAGAAGCAGTCTGCCTGGTATAGTACTTTATTTTTCCATATAAATGTGTGTAGTGCTTGTGGGGACTTGCATTTCAAATTCCCTGTACAGTGAAGTGAATGCAATAAGCTGGAAGTAAACCCCAGCCTGATTCAGACTACATCAGATTGCTGTAAACTGCTGTGGAGTCCAGTCACAAGGACCTTGTCCACATGGTCTACTCCTCCTGGCAATCCAGGACAATCTGCCTTCCATTCAGTTTCAGCATTGAATTTGTGAATACAAATCAGGGTAGCTCCCTGCCATCATCTAATTGCAAGTGTTCCATCTGATTACTTTTCCTTTCTTTCTCCATGAACTGAGCCTACCGGCTCCAGATTACAGTTTGGGTATTGTGCATGCATTTTCCATCTTCAGGGCCCCAACCAGCTGCACCAAATAGGCTAGCCTCTTATTGCCTGGGTACCCAGTAAGAGTGACATTGGGACATTTGGGATTCTGAAATATGTGCACAGTAATGTGATTATTAATGCGTTTAAACTAATTAACCTGATCTCCCCCTGTTCTTGTTATATCACCCTAAGTAAATCAGATCTGTTTGTTTCAGCAAAGTTACACTACCTGAGGTATTCGTCTATGTTAAAAGTATTGTACTGTGGTTTTTGCACTGTATCATCTTGTTTTACAGGGAGTCCCTGGAGTCATGCTGACTGAACCCGTCCTGGGGGTAAGTGTATACTGTGAAGGTAATTCTGATATATTGTGTGGGCCACTAGTGGGAAGAAAGGGGGGGGGGTCGCGGTATCCCAGAGGGCTGTGACCAAGTTAGTTTAGCTATTGCAAACCCTGACCTCTGGGTGGAGGCACCCGCCATCGGATCCAGGCCCCTCAACCTGTTAGTGGCAAATCAGGCAGGGGTAGTAGTCCTTGGGATAGCGTCACCTAGGGGTTACATAATTATTTGTTTAGATGTGCAGTTGTAAGTGTGATCTCAGAAGGGCATGTATTTTTATTCGGGAGAATTGGGCCGAGGAACAGTCTCAGGTCTTAACTTCCAGTGACTGTTGATGAAGGGACCTGAATATCGACACTGATCAGCAAAAGAAAAAGTTAGCCTGTATAATGCAGGTAGATGATTGCATTATACATTGTTTTTGCTGTGCAGTTTTTTTGGGGTTTTTTTTGTAAAATATCTTTATTTAGATTTTACAAACTTATATACAGGTATGTCAGTCAGATCTCATATTTAAATTGAATCAATATAGTATAGCAATTCCAGCTTATCTACATTAAATTATAGCCCTGTGTGATGGGGAGGTATATACAGATTTTAATTTCATTTATTCGTTACTGCAGGGTGAGGCTTCTGATCATCCATTTCCACATGTGGAGGTAGCATAGAAAGCATTGCTGGTTCCATGGCGTCTTGGCTCACCCATGTTATGTCTTTCAGAAGAAGTCCGATCTCCCCAATTTGGGGTCCTACGTTGTCTCCTTGTTCAGTGTCCATACTAATTTCCCTTTTCTTAACACACTTGGTTATACAAATTCCAATTCAGTTTGCAGTATCATCAGTGGCCCTCAATCCAACTTGACCCCCCTCACCCATGTCAGCACCCCTGCTTGGATTTCCTAAAAGGTAAATGTGGGATCCTTCAGCATATAATATATTAGCCATCTGGCCCATCTGCCAGCAAACTTTTCTTCCTGATCATTCAGGCTATGGGTGATTTTTTCCATTGTATAAATTTGTCTCGTGACATTCCACCAGTCTTGCATTGTGGGAACTCTAGGAGTCAGCCACGCTTTGGTAATTGTTTTCTTAGCTGCAGACAGGAGTATGGACAATAAGTATCTAGTGTTCGGGCATCGGAGGCTTGCGGGGAAAATGTAAAATAGATACAGATCTATTGTCAAATGTAGTTGTGGGTTGAATATTTCTTGCAATTGGGCCTGTAGATGCGTAAAGAACGGTTTCAGGAATGGGCAATCCCACATAATGCGAGTACGATTTGCCTTAGGTTCCCCACATAGACGCCAGCATGTGGCTGAGTGGGTCTGGGAAAAAATGGCAAGTAATTACAGGAGTTCTGAAGTACCTGATGAGATTTTTCCATTCAAACTCATGCCACTGATGTGAGCTCGCCACTCTGGCGACACAGCCCCAGGCCCTGCACCAGTCCTCTGGTGTTATCTGGCGACCAGATTCCCGGATCCATTGTGTACAGACATAATCAATATATGAGTAATTCTGCATGTTCAATGCTTGATAATATAATGATACTAAGTGGTCTTGTTTCAGGGACTTGTTAAGCATGGTTTGACTTTGGATTATGGGGGGGAGTTGCTCGCACTCCCAGATTACCCGTAGTAACTCATCTATATAATGTCGAAGTTGTAGGTAGCGGTAAAAATCTTGGTGTGGCAAGTTATATTTTCTTTGGATCTCGGCAAACGACCACAGCACTCTCCAAGTCACTATTTGTCCCAGGTACCTCAAGCCACACGCCTCCCATCTCCGAAAACCAGCGTCCAAGGTATTTGGGGGGAAATTGCTTAAGCTCGCAATCGGGCATATAAGTGGGAGGAAGGGCGTCAGCTGGTATGCCTTTTTAATAGTCTGCCAGGCACGGAGCATTGCCCCAAGCCAAGGGTTTTCCAGTTGAGGCAGCTTTAGATTGCCTTCCCCCTGATAGAGGATTCGGTAGTAGACGTGGTCGTCCAAAGCAGCTCACTCGATGTCCAGCCAGTGTGGGCTGATTGTACCACCTTGCCTGGACATCACTTGTCGCACTACTGTCGCCTGCTGATAATGTCTTAGGTCCGGGAGTGCCAGTCCCCCCTCCCGACGCGGGAGAGTAAGGATCTTCATACAGACACGAGGTCTGTGGCCGGCCCATATGAACTTTGTAATGTGACGGTTCAGCTCCCAGAAAAACTTTAACGGGAGGTATACTGGTACATTTTGAAACAAATATAAGGCTCTCGGTAGTATTAGCATTCTAACTATGTCAATCCTCCTGGCAAGACCCAGGGGAAGTGTTGCCCATGCATCAAGGTCTGATTTCAACTGCATGATAAAGGGTGTGTGGTTATATTTATAATATTCCGTGGCAGCCTGGGGGATATATACACCCAAATATTTGCGTTTTTGTAGGTTCCATTTACCCGGGAAGCCTCCTTGTGTTTCTAGCGAGGGGGAGTATTGAAAGGTTAACAATTCGGTTTTTGTAAAATTCAGCTTGTACCCAGACACTAGTCCAAAGGAGTCCAAAACTCACTTGATCGTGGGAAGGGATTGTTCAGGGTTCTGAAGGTACAGAAGGACATCGTCGGCATACAAGGCCACCCAGTGCTTGACCCCGTCCACCACCACACCCTCCGCATCGCGGGTTTCTCTAATTTGTTGTGCAAGTGGTTCGATAAATATTGCGAACAAGGGCGAGAAGGGGCATCCCTGTCTCGTTCCTCTAAAAAGTGGAAAGTAGGTCGAATGATGTCCATTCACCTTTACACATGCTTGAGGAGCTGAATAGATATTCTGGAGTACTGGAATTAGAGCAGGGGGGAATCCAAATTTCTACAATATCGAGTATAGGAAGGGCCAGGCCAGTCTGTCAAATGCTTTTTCAGCGTCTAGACTGACTAGCACAGCTGACTTTTTGCTGGTTTGCATATGGTGTACCAGATGCAAAGTTCACCTGATACTGTCCGTAGTGGTATGGGTTTTAACGAATCCTGTTTGGTCCTTGTTAATTAATAGGGGAAGTACCTCATCCACCCGATGTGTTAGTATGTTCATAAACAGTTTGTAGTCTTGATTTAGTACAGAGATGGGTCTGTATGACATGCATAGTTGTGGGTTCTTGTCCGGTTTGGGGATTACAGAGATGGTTGCATATTGCCAGGACAGTGGGGGGAGATTCCCCTCCAATACAGAGTTAAAGACACTAAGTAGATCAGGGGAAATCTGCATCCTAACTGTTTTATAGAATTCAGCCCCATACCCGTCTGGTCCTGGTGATTTCAAGGACTTGGCACATTTAATAGCTTTAGAGACCTCCCCCTCTGTAAATCGGGAAGACCAGGGCCTCTCTATGCTCATCCGTGAGACTGGGAAGGGCGATAGTCCTCAAGTACTCTGCTATTTGTTGCGGGGTTGCCTGATTTTCAGGGGTGTATAGGGTTTGATAGTACGACATGAATGCTTCTGCTATATCTTGTATTTTAGTGAGGGGGAGACCATTCAACGGGTGTCGGGTGGTAAGAATAGTGGCCGACTTCTTTTGTTTATGGGCCTGATACGCTAGTAGCCAAGTGGCTCACGGGCCCACTTCATAGAACTTTTGGTGTAAAAAGGTCAGAGCTATCTCAGTTTGCTGTTGGATTAGCCTGTCCAGCTTATATCTGACCTGTTGCATTTGAGGGAGTACTGATATATCCCCCTGCTTATGTGCCATTTGTAAGAAGTGCAGGGTGTCCTCCAACTTGAATCTTCATGCTCTACATTGCCTATCCTGTTCTACAGTGTATTTTATTATGTGCCCTTGAAGGACAGCTTTGATTGTGTCCCAATAGATTACCGTTGTAGTGTCTGTCGCCTGGTTGTCCCGCCTTTATTTCCCAAATTTTCTCCATGAGGAACTCTCAAAATTGTTTGGAGCGTAGGTGGTAGGGATTGAGATGCCATTGTGTCTTTCTTGATTGCAAGCCTAAGTCCCACACGGAGGTTAAGGGAGCGTGATCAGAAATAGATAGGTCTCCGAGCTGGACGCTCCGTAGATATCCCAGGTTTTCCACCTGCGTATAAATCTGGTCTATTCGGGAGTATGTGTGGTGTACCGGGGAGTAGTATGTATAGTTCCGTGAATGGGGGTGCAGCCTCCTCCATGCATCACACCATCTCATTTCAGCCACAAACTTTTTGAAGAACTTTTGAGTTGTTGATTGTTTAGGTGGTCGTACGCTGGAGGTGTCCACCGTAGGGTCCACAGTTAAGTTAAAATCGCCGACCATAATGAGGACTCCCTTGGACTTTTGAACTATCTTGTCCAGCAGGGGTCTCATGTGGGGAATCGAGATGCCTGGTGGGAAATAAGTGTTTGCCAAGGTTATCTGTTGGTTATTTACCACACCCTGTACAATTACCAATCGTCCCTCCGGGTCTGCCCAAGATGTCTCTACTTTGAATGGAATGTGTGGTGCAATTATTATAACCACTCCTCTTCTCCTCCCGGCCTTTGTCGAAGAATGGAAAACCTGCCCCTGGCTCAGTTTAGCCAGCTTTGCATGCTCCGCAGGCGTCATGTGTGTTTCCAGCAAGTATGTTATGTCTGCTTTAGATCATTTGGCATAGGCAAGGACCTTGGATCTCTTAATTGGTGAAGCCAGACCGTTAACATTAAGGGAGAGGAGCCCAATATCTGAAGTAGGCATTTCTATTACTTAGGATCTTACTCTTATTTCTTCCCCCCGCCTCCCTTTCAGGCGTTTCATAATCAGTTTCCCTGAAATATTAGTTAGCTGTTTTTTCTGTTCAGATCTGGTGACGTCTACATAAAAACAGTTACAACAAGACATTATTTCAACATACAGATATAAATACTTACTAAGGCCAACATGGTACTTTACTATGAACAAAAGTGAATTGGTACTTCCAAAGATCAGGTGGTCCTGATCTTGCGGCAAGGGCCCCCCTTACCTTCAGAGTCCTAAGTATCTTGGGCTTTTAGCACCTTAGTGCCTAGTGGGAAAAGGGGAATTTGGGATAGGTAACTCATGTAGCTGCCTCATGCGATCCCCCTCAATACCAGGTGTTCTGGTGGGAACCATTTTACCAAGTGGAGGATCATTCCCCAGGGCCGGAAGGAAGGGGTCACCGGAGGGGGGGTGAAATCCCCAGTCCCCGCCCCGACAGCCCAGTCTTGGGATGCCCCCGCTCAGCCCCAACCCAGCCACTGGTTGTATCGCAACCTGCCCAAGGTTCACCTCCAAGGCAGCTCATTTCAGCCCACTTCCTTTTTTTCTTATCCACCATATCACTATTGTTGCTTAGCAGCCAGCAGCCCTCCGCAACTCCAGGCCGAGATCCACATCAGAGAGAAGGTTAGCCTTTTAGGCTTTAACTGAGTATGTCTCGTCTCCAGACCCAAAGCCCCGCACCCCGCATGGTGTAATTTCCAGGGTAGCTCCGCTTTCTTCTCTCTGCCCCGGCTCTCACCCCCCCGTGTCAAGTGATCATTGGCAGAGAGTCATTTAAATCGGACGTCAGCCCATGACTCGCTGACATGGACTGAATTTCTGTATGTCCCCCCTTGCCTTTCCCTCTCCCGCCCCTTCGTCCTCCCTCCAAAATTCACAATGATAGGGCCATTTAGGGGTTCAAATTACTGTCATGCTGCGTTAACTCTCGCAATTTATCTGGGTTAATAACCCGCCTCTTCTGGGTGGGCTACTTTCAGAGTCTGCATCCTACATCTCTTTAGTGGACCCGCTCAGGTCGGCTCATCTATTTAACCTTCTTCCCCTTCTTCCCTCCTCCTTCCCGCGTTATATTGTGCCTAAATTAGAAGAGCTGGAGTGACAGTGACCGCGATATAACGGCCATTTCCATGAGATCTCTCCACTTCTTCCTCCGACACCATAGGCACGATTTAGCTTCCCACCAGTCCCTCCCCATCCCCCCCTTCCTCTGATATCCTTCTCATAGCCTCCCTGCTTTCCAACCACATCAGGCCCTTCATTGGCTCAGAGGCCCCATCTCTCCCCCTGCGCCCACCTGGCCCGCCATTCATTTGGTGATATGCTGATAGGAGTAACGTGGCCTCCAACCTCTAATCTACTTGAGAGCTGATCCCGAGCTAGGCCGCGCCAGACAGTAGCCTGGATTAGCATGCCCGGGCTCTCCAACCCCTCCCCCCTCCTGTGGTCACCCCATCATTAGCCCAACCACCCGTCCAACCCCCCGCCTACCCCCACCTCCCTGCTCACCTCCGAGAACCCATCTCTCCAGCTTGGAGGCCCCATCCTTCCCCTCGTGACCGCCTGGCCAGACTTTCGTATGGCGATGCGCGAGAGGGAGCAACGTGACCCCCAGCTTCCAATCCACATGGGCCTGGTACTAAAATGGCCCAACACAGCAGCAATGTCCATCAATCTGATCCTCGGCTTCCCCCCCCCCAGCCCATCTAACTACGAGACTAACTTGTTTCCCATCTTTTCTCCGGTGATACCACCACCTCCTCCTGCCCCTATGGATCCCTTTGGAAGTACACCCCCCATTCCACCCTTGATCTCCCCCTCCTCTACCTACCTCGGTCAGTTATTAAGCAGATAAGCAACCCCCCTTGCTTCCCTCCCTCACCCACCATTTCCATAAAGTCTAGGGTAAGGTTATTGACATAGTGATGCCCGAACTACAATAATGAATGCACAGTCTAATTATGTCCCATTTGTGTACTTACGGTCTCTCAGGTTTTGTCTCTTTGTGCTCCTTGCTTCCGTTCATTTGATGCAGATTGGGTTGCTTTCAGTACTCCCACTATTTTTTGGAGAGCTTCCATTCCCTGTCGGTGTCTTGAACTCTTCTGGCCATTATTCCACATCTTCTGGGCCAGCCTTGTGGCTATTGTGGTTGCCTGGCTGTCCCGGGGCTGGGGAACCTGCAATTTTCTTCTACGAAGCTCCACTGTCGCTTCCGTAGCTGTTTCAAATGTAGAGGGGCCATCTTCAAACAGGATTACCATTTTTGATCGGTAGGGCATGCGGAATTTGATGCCTGCTGCCTTTAAGGCTCTCATTACCGGAATATACATTCTCCTGTGCGCCATTATTTCCGGAGCATAATCATTTTCAAAAAAGAGCCTCTGCAACTCGTAGTAGATTTTGCCTTCCCTCCAAGCTGTGTGAAGAACTGCTTCCTCCTCCTGATGTCTCAAAAATTTAATTATGATCGTGCGGGGACGCGAGCCTAGCGGTGGCCTGGGACCCAAAGTACGGTGGGCCCGTTCCAGTCCAGAGAGTTTGAGTCTGGTAGGTGAAGAAGCTCTTAAAATTTTCTGGATGAAAGGAATCATCTCCTTGCCTTCGGCCCCCTCCGGGACCCCTGAAAGCCTGATATGGTTGCAGCGTCCTCTACTTTCGGCATCTTCAGCTCGGGTTTGCAGGGTCTTAACCTCTTCATGTAATTGTACTATGGTGCGCTCCACTTCCTCGAGCCTCCCTTCAGATTCTACTGTGCGAGCCTCGTTTTTCTGGCTCTGCTCTAGCTTGCTGAGGTCCGTGCAGGCGTGACCGTGGACTTCTTTCCTTTTTGGAAATCTCTTATTTCCGCTAATATCTGTGTCATCTGCCTCTGGAGTATTGTGTGTGGTGCCTGGTGGGCGCTGCACTGCTCGGCCGAGTCGACGAGGTCCGGGAATCCCCACTCTCCGAGCCCTTGTCTTGCGATCGCTCTTCATCCTGATGCTTTAGCAGTGTTAAATTAGTTTCCCCATGTTTCTTTGGCATTTTAATTCCTCCCAGTTAGCGAATAAAATTTAACTTATATGGCTTCACTAAGGAGGTTATTTTAGGGGATCGCTATGAGAGCCTCTTGTCTAGGCTGCAGCCATGTTCATGACGTCACCGGAAGTCTTGCTGTGCAGTTTTGAGTGTGGCTAGTCAGCAGGGCTGCTGTGGCGAGAATAAGGAGCTGCTGTGGTGGTTTCCTCACCTTCACTCCTGGGAGACGGATGCATTGCCGGCTTGCAACATCTACTAGATTGGCTGGCCTTTGAGGGAGCGGGACGCAAGTAGCTCTGTTCCATCACAACTCGCTGCAGTTGCCGAAAAACATTTATTTTGTATAATTAATGTTTTTACTTAGGAACTAATGGTTTGCCTACACGGACCATGGGGGTCCCATTGTGAGTTTGTTGGTAATCTTGGTTAACGACAAAAAAAAAAAAAAAAAAAAAAAAGTCAGGTCTCAAGTTTAAAAATACTGTGTGCCCATCGATACTGGTAATGCAGTCTGTTTGGGACTGGCACTTTAAATACATGGGCTCTGTTGTCTGATAGACACCCACCTTGCCAGGACTATCAGCTAATCAGAACCTGGGATTTTCTTAGCCCATTTTCCAACTGAAGGTCATCTGGTGCGATTCATGTTTTCCATGGGAAAGGTGACACCATTGGTGACATGATTAAAGCATTCAAATATTTGAAAGGGCTAATACAGTCAGATCAAATGCAACTATTCCAAATGTATAAGTGCAACTGTCAAACAACCCTTTCACTCCCTGTACCCTTGGAAAGGGGGCAGGAATGGCTCTGAGAACCTTCCGTGTCTAGAGGCATTTCTTACATCCCTTCACAAATTTGATTTCTTTGCTCCTCCTGGGTTTATGGTATGGTCAAGTGTGGCACTCCAGTACCTACAAGGACCACAGACACAGGATGTCATAGTGTACATCCATCCTGCACTGAATAACAAACATCAATATGCAAGATCCTGAGATTACAATCCATTTGCCTATGGTTTTCAGACAATCACTCCTCTTTCAGATAATTAATGTCTACTCCTTTGTCAGAACAATTATGAAGTTCCAGCCCTTCTTTCAGAGCAAAGGTAGAGTCTAGCCCATCTTTGAGAGCTAATGTAGATTCCATTCCTGGGGTCCTGGACCAACTCCCAACTGCATTACTAGGCTTCTCTTGGCAGAGCCAACCACAGCCGCTTTCTGAGACATGTGGTCACCTGGTCTTGTCCCAGTGGTTCTCACTTCCCTTACTGTGCAGTTTGCTGCACCTTATTATAGTGGTGGAGCTAAAAGGGGGGCTGGGGGGGCAGTCACCCCTCCTGGCTGCCCCAGTGTGAGTAGTGGTGCCCCTCCACCATCTTAATTCACTGTTTAGTGCCCATTGCGGAGCCCTTGATAGACTGGCCCCCCTGGCTCCCAAACTTGGCTCCGCCACTGCCTTATTATTTTGTGCCTCAACTATCCCTGCCCTTTTCTTAATTATGGGTACAATTGCCATAATGGTACTCCTCCACGTTTTCCTCTGCATCAGTTACTTTAGCTTGGCTCCTACTTTTAACAAGCGTTTCTACACTCTGTCACTTGCTCAGTGCTTTCATTCCTTTCCCCATGTTCTGTCTGGCTGCTTACTGTGAAGGCATGAGCTACAGAATCCCCAATTACACCTTTGAGTTTCAGGATGAAATAGGCCACCCATTTATACACCCACTCGCACTATGTCAGGAAGTAACATTCAGCCAACAGCCACACATCTAGGTGTGAACTCAGGCCCTGCCAACTGCTATGCCCTCTCAGGCCACTGCCCTTCTGGAATGGGGCAGCTGCTGTGCCAAGGTGTTCACCACCTCAGGTCACCTTGTCCATGCTGAAGACTAATCTCGTACCTTGCCTGGTAGCTTTTCTCCTTGCTGGGACCTCGCCTGCTCCTTGAGGTGCTGGTTCATCTACATGGGTGCTTTTCTAAGTTCACCCCAACCAGGCTCGCCTTCAATTTCTTCAAAAGGAACCTATCACAGGCCTGAGGGCCAATGTTTTTTCCCCTTGAAGGGAAACCTCTAGGGGTTCCCACACTGTCCCAGTGATACATCCTTCCCATTACTGGCGAGCTACCCTGAAATGTCCCCAGATCCCCATTCCCCAGGATCGGTTCTGGGCTTCTCTCACTACTCCCCTTGTCTGTGCTGAGACTCCTGAAGTCCCTTGTCTGAACTCCTGAGGCCCCTGAGTACCATGCAGGCATCATCCTTTTCTGCTGAAAGCTCTTCTGGCCAAGCTATCTCCTCAGGCTGGCAAGACAGACAGACCTGAATACAAGCACCCACTGTAAGAACAACCTGCTCCTACCCCATGGGTAGGAGGGGGTAGTTACACCAGGATGGGAGAACAAGGGCGCACTCCAGGTCTTTAGATAGAGTAGGATTCAAGGGACATATCAGGAAGAACCATTTCCTAGAACAAGTAGTTGACACTTGAAACAGACAGAGCAAATGGAGTCAGGTGGCAGTGTTTCTACTTTTTAGGTTAAGTTAGCCAAGTATCTTGAAGAAAATGGGTTACAGTGTATCCCCACTTAGTTAGTCTGGGAAAGAACTACATGGGCCATTGGTTTAGTAAATTCATCTGTTCTTCATAAAGTGGGAAATGGGTATAAATACCTGCATGCTGTAGTGGGGACATCAAGGTAGGGGACTGGGGACCAGGTGACATGAAGATGTGGTTGTGAGCTTGTAAACAGACTTTAAGGGAGTAGCACAAAGATGAGGAGTGGAATGAAGGGGTGGCTAGATTATTCCCGAGATGAAGGGAGTCTTTAGAAGGAGGCCTATCAAGGGGTTTTGGAAGATCAGGAGTCATTATTTCTAAGGGAGTGGGGGCTAGGAGGAAGGTGAGGTAATGGGTAGGACTGGGAACCTGTATTTAGATTTCAGGGATGTGCAGTGGGGAAGGCACCTATCCTCTAGTGAGAGGACAGAAAGGTCAGACTAGAAGGAGCAGTAATGAATGGGGGGGGGAGGCAGTTAAGAGCAAAGCAGCAGAAAGACTGAAAGAGGGGTCCAGTGTGGCCAGAGTGGACTTTGAGAAGACTGTAAACCACATCCCCATAATTGAATGGCAACTGGATCTCCAAGTATGATCTCATGACAAATTGGGAGGGGGAAATAAGAGGTTTGTTTTTGAGCACTATCTCATAGAAAGTGAACAGGGGAGGGAAATAAGGTTAGTTCTGGTACATAACCCCTCAATCTAGGGAAGAGTTTGGCATGGTTGACATCTACATGACTGGAAAAACTGAGGTGTCGATCCTGCCAAAATGGAAGGAATCTTCCTCCAGGAGCTAGCAATTGAACGTTTTGAGGATCATGGGTAGAATGGGTCCTGGCTAACATCCATCTGCTACAAAAGGTCCAATTTTTTTGTAGCATTCAGAGTTAGTTGGTAAGACTGGAATTAGAATTTAATGCTGAAGTCATTTTAAAGCTTGGCTTCCAACTCAAAGGCCGAGGTGCTGCAGAGGAAGATCGCTTTTCTATCTGTGTACATGTGAACATGTAAGGGGATGCAGATTTTGGAAAACCTTTTGAGGAAGATCTGAATGTGATCTGGCCTATGTTTTGGGGGTGGGATGGGAAGGGGGAGGAGGAGAGTCACCTACAAGAATCATATTGGCACCAGACAGGTAGGAGCAGAAGGACTCCAATTAAAATGATCAGTGGCCTACCCTTGCAAGTTTGTCAAGTAGGTGTGTGTAAGAATGAGCAAAAACCACCTTCACAAGCCTGACAAAAATTATGGAGGACAGCAAGTCCTTGTGGAGGTCTACAAGTCCTTGTCCAGTCCCTTCAAGACAGAGTCAGAGAACTGGAGAAGGGAGGAGACAGTGGATTGGATATTCTTGAAACCTAACTGGAAGTGGTTGAAGGAAAAAAGTGTCAAAGTAGGGGTACAAACATTTGAAATTGTGTCCTATTACCTTTACTCAGTTTCACATTTTTGTGTCAATACACAGACCTAGTTTTAGACCCACTGTAATAGCACCCCAAGCAGAAACACTCATGGCACCCCCCTGAACCACTCCCATTGCCCCCTTCTCCCCCATTGCACATCCCAAATGTAGTGAATTCTCTGAACACAAGTTATTACAACACTTTAGGTTTGTATATCAATGTGTTTTTGCATTCCAAGCTGATATCTGCTTATGCTTTCTGGTTTAGTGCACCCCTTCTGTGCCACTTGGTTCACTTGTGCTCAACACCACATCACTCCTGTCAATATGGATTGTTACACTAGTCTACGGTACTAAAAATATGTATCAAACTGCATTACATTAAACATGACTAAAAATCTTGGGTCCTTCTCTTCAGAAGACAGAGGCAATACAGTTTAAGTAAATACAAATTAAGACATTAGTTCTAATCTACCAACCAACAACTCTGAAACCGCTTCAGATGGGGTAGAGTCCATTGTCCTCCTCCCACTCTCCCCCTCTAACTTACCAGAAATAATTTTGTTCTCTCGAGCTCCAGCCTATAGAATTCCTCCATGGTCAGGTCATCTATGTTCTTCTGCAGGGAGATGAAGCCACAAGGGCTTGAACTAGTCCGACGCACATGCTCCATCCTGTAACACCACAAGGATTGGAAAAGAAATGGGTGAGAAAAATTATGCTAGTTTAGGGCTTGACATTTAATATTGCAAGGAGACAAAGACCTAAAATGAAAGTTTGTGAAATGATTTGCCCATACAAGGATTTAACTTTTTCTGATCTAATATATCTTGCCTACTGTTCTCTAATGTAACTGGGTAATGCAACACACAAAATGTTATAGTAGTCCAAGCATAAACAATGTCAGAAAGAACTTTGAGTAGGGTAGAGATACTGCTCTGTGGCAGGAGTGGCAGACAAGATGGACCCAGAGTACTGATACAAATCCAAGCTTATTAGTTGTAGTGTTTCTCTATGCATGCTGTAAAATGCACAATGCTGAATTGGTTCTTTTTTAATCAACACCAGGTTCCCCTACCTCACCAAGTAGTAACACCCCCCACTCACCTTATGGGGCTTACCAGTTTGGCTCCACTGAGCCATGCCCTACTTTCTGTACTGTGGCCACTGGCTGCCTTGCTCTCTGGCCCCCAAAGGATGATGCAGCAGGGACTGGGAGTGAAGGAGAGCAGAATTCTTCTGCACCTCCAGTACCCATCATATCTCCCCACCTGTTGCCTCAAATCAGGGACAAGGCTTAAAAAAATCTGGGACAAACACCCCAAATCAGGAACACATTTCAGAAATTGGTAATATTCACTTAGAAAGTCAACAGAATAAGGAGATTAGTGCAAAATGCACTTTCTGAAGAAGAGGAAGTCTGTAACTTTAATGTTTGGCATTTTGTGCTTACAATCTCAACTGTTCAGTCACAAAAACACAGATCTGATGAGGGACAGATGAAGGATTTGAGGCAAAATCTGGGACATTCCTGAAGAGTCAGAGGCATGGTACCCATACACAAGCAGCTCCCATTGCACAAAGGTGCCACCCACAGATGACAAAGCATGATCAGCACTCACAAGCAGCGGTGCACTCCCCCATCAATGCCCTGACTAACCAGACACAAAGCGTGAACTGTGTTAACACTACAGGGGAATTAAATAAATGTTTAAGGGCAGGATCTTAATAAGACTTGTGGAGCAAGTGCCCCACAGTAACATGGGGTTGCTGCCATTTTTGGGCACCCTGTCCGCATCTCTACAGCAACAGGAATGAGGGTTGCACCATCAACAAATCAGGCTACACAATCAGGAAAGGGAGACAAGGAGCTCCTTGCACAATGGAGGGCTACAGAATTCTGGGCATGAAGTGACTGACAACTGCATAGACCAATTAGTGGATATTCCCCAGAGAACTGAAGGGGCTGTTCCCAAGACCAATCATTCTGCATGCAACTGCTATGGAAAGTAGAATGGTGGAGCCATTGCAGGAGCAAACGGAGCGTCTCCCTGAAGAGACAGAATGAGAACCAAAATTTGTTCCCTCAGAAAGAAAATAATTGCATACTAGAGCAGCATGAATGACCAAGCTGAAAACAACAGTTTGAGTGAGATGCTTTGCTATGCTACAGCTCTGTCAAAGTGGACCAGAGGACTCTGTAGCCAATCTGGGAATCCAGCCAACCAGTGCTACAGACAGACATTGGTTATCACCACACACTAGAGACCAGATGCCAGAGGGACAACTGAACGCTGTCACTGACGGAAGTGAGAGGAGAGGAGTGTGAACCAGCCAAAGGGGGACTCACTGAGAACAGTGCCATCATCCCTACACATATAGGGAGAGCCATTGGTCTGTTTAAAAAAAACACTGCAAGTTAAATCATGCCTTGGCCTGCAGCTTTTGTACAACAGCTTAAGAATTTGCTGGACTTGGCCATCCGGCCAAGAGTACAAATACAGAAGTTGGAGGTTTATGGCCTTTGGGGTTTTAATTCGCAAGTACTGCTTGATTTAAGTGTACTGCCGATGGCCAACCATGTGCATGATCATCAGTGGGAAGAAGGTCACACCCCCTAGTACAGGGGGAGCAGGAGACAGCAGCTATGGTACTGTTCAGTGTGTGGGGTGGGGGCAGGCACTGTTAGGGCTGAGCCTGGAAGGGTACCTAAGCACAGACCAGGAGAAGATATTTGGCTGTGCCTAGGTGAAGTGGAAGCATGTTATTATATGGTACCAGAAGACATCCCTGGACCTCTTCACTTGTCCAGTGCAGAGGGTGTTGCAGTACTCGGTGCTGGAGTAGTCAAGTCAGTTTTTTATTATGACAAGCCAAAAGCTATTTCTGAATATAAAAATACAAGAGCAAAAACAGGTTTCCATTAACACAGAAGAAAATCGCTCTGTACAGTGTAATTCAGAGCTACCTCCTAAATGTCACAGTTCAGTTGCAGTACTTCTCTGTAAAGGTTCGCCTGTTGGCCACATCGAGTTTTCATGCCCTTGATGGGAACAAGAAAGTGCCCAACTGGATATGGTCTGCATGCAGCCCCTAGATGGCTCTATCCCAAGGGCCACTACCCCATCTGCTTGGCTAGTTGCAGGTTAAGGGGCCTAGGTTCTGATACAGGTGCCTCCACCCGGAGGTCAGGGTTGGTAGTGGTCAAGTTGACCTGGGCACAGCCCTCTGGGACACTGTAACTCCCCTTTTCTCCTTCTAGTGGCCTGAACAGTACACAATAATCACTTTCACAATGACCCTTATTCACCAGGCAATTACCCACACTGTTTGCACTTACCACCAGGGTTGGTTCCTCTAGCTTGACCCTGGGGACCCCCTGTAAAACAAAGTTAAGCACAGCAAATAACAGTACAATACTCTTGGCACAAACTGGAACCACAGTCAGATTAAGTGCAAACAAAGTTAAATCTGATTTATTCAGGGGACTTGAACAAGGGAAGGGCATAATCAGGTTGATTTGCTTAAAAGCTATATTAAAATCAGACAGTTATGCATGCAGTTCAGAGTTCCTACACAGTCACACACTCTGGGTACCCAGGTAGGAAAACAGTGAGCTAGCCAGAAACATTGCAGCTGGTTGTGGCCATGTGATGGAAGAAAGCAACATGCACAACACACATTATTTGTAATCCGGAGCCGGAGGGCTCAGTTCATGAAAGAAAAGGCAACAAGACAATCCGATGACAACACTTAGATTTAGCTATTGTTGCAGGGAGCTGCCCTGATGTTTACTAACAATACCCAATACTGGACACAGGCAGGATGAAAGAGAGACTGCAAACTGTTGAGCGGGAGTGTCCGGAGAAGCAGAGCCCACACGAATCACCAAGGTGTCATTCCTGTTCAAGGCATTGAGCAGGGGGCTGATCCCCATGCCGGTCTCTCATCTATGATTTTCTCTGCACAGCAGGTATTCTGGCTGGGCCAGTACAGCAGGGCCCAGGCAAATGGAAATGGATATGGATTCAGTCTGTGGAGCTGGATACAGCCTCCAGCAAGCAAAACACAGTTCAGACACACAGCGGGGAACTAAGTCACGACCCACTATAAGTGCACAGCACATTCAACATGTAAGGAAATTCCACTGTACCAGGAAAATGGCTCTCCGGTCGCAATTACAGAGTCTCTGCACAATCCAGGAGTTCAGAGGTAGCTGGAAGTCCTGACAGGCCGATCGCATTCAGCAAATCTTCGGTCTTCTTCAGGTTAAAGACTGGTCACAATTCAATGTTTTAATTCGCTCTCCAAGTTCCCCATGTTCCCCATAATTTGTATTTCTCTGACGTGGAACCTTTGTAAAAGAGCCTTGGCTCAAAGGTATTTGTAATCCTAGACTTGATAAATAAATAAATAAATAAATAAATAAATAAATAAAAAAAAATTTTGGATTCAGTCCGAAAAAAAAACCCACCACAAAATTCCCTCTCAGGAACAGCAGGCAGGCATGCAGGTCAAACTCAGGTCTTTCCACAGTTCTCCCGCGTGAATCCACTATGGATTGCTGCTCGAACTATCTCGAGCATTTACTTCTTCACTTCCCAACTCAGATCTAACTGTAACTGCAAGCAGTGTGGGACTCTTTCCCCAAGATCCAAAAGGTTCGGTTGGCTGATCTGTCAGTCAGTCACAACAAGGGCTCCATCTCCAGGTTATTTTAGGCGCTAAAAGCCCAAAACTACAATCCCTACAAGTTTTGGCCCCACTAAGCCCCTGTAGGCAGGCTCCATTTTAGAGTCCCAAATGGACTGATTGGCCCATTCTGCAGTCCAGGACCAAGATGATGGAAACAAACAGAACTGTCCATGCTGCAAAGAAGGCACGTTAGAACAAACTGCAATATTATTACTACTCTAACAAATGATCAGCAAACAAGTACATCTTCTAACAGAGCTCGCTCTCAGATTAATTATGACTGCAATCCAGGCAGCTCTTAAAGAGACAGTACACAGAGGCTAAACAGGCACACTCTGCAATCGCATTTAAACTGCTAAAATGCAGAACACCAGACTGGCAGTGAGCATGTAGGCAAGCTTAAGGAAGACTTTTCGGGGGGTTACACACTTCCCTGCCTGGAGAAAACTTGCCATCCACATCAAGTCTGTACCATCACAATATCAAAAATGCAATATAAATGAGACATATATCATTAGCTTGTTACATCACTATACCTTTCAATATACTTCACATTACTACATCCATATTGACAATACGTATGCATGTTTCATACAGGTAATGCTGATTCCACTATGATTAACACATTAGTAACATCACAACACTGCTTCAGTTAATAACTTCTTGCACATTAAATAATATAATATGGGGCCCTTCCCTATCAGCTAACTTGCGGCCGGATGGGGCAGGGGCAGCATGGTGAGAGGGAAAAAACAAGTAATCTGGAATTGGCCATCAAGCTCAATTTGGGCAGTGAGCTTGGTGAGACATAAACCCCTTTGTGAACCACATTGAGAGGCAAATTTACTGACCTCCCAGGAGAATCATAACTAAAGCATAGTACTGGCTTGACAGCTCAGCCAGTCTTTCTGGGGGTGGGGGGAGAGCAACCACAGTCTCTGTACTTTCAGCACTAACTTTGGAGCTTTTGTCACTTGTGAGGGGTACCTCTGCATGGATGGGAATGTCCAAACTGGGAGTACTGTCATCTTCTTGCTCTGTAGGCTCTGGTTCCACAGCACTTTGCTCATTACTACCTTCTGACGAGGGCCCAGCTGGCTCATTTTGAGAAGGCTTAGGCACAATTAGGTTTTGTGACACTGAAATGGGGCTGTCAGTACTCTCGTACTGTTCTTCAAGTTCTGGTGCGTCATCAGGGAGACTCAGGCCATCAGCCCCTTCTTTGGGCAATTCACACAGTTCCACAAAACACAGAGAGTCTGCAACCTCAGATGTGATACTTTGCACCTCACTTTCAGGGAGCATTGGCTCCAGGGACAAAGCTGGCGGGTTAGGCAGTCCAGAAGGCCCAGCTTCATCCCCACAATTAGTCATAGGGTTACCTCGCAACAGCTGACTCAATTCATAGGAGGGGTAATAAGCATCGTCACACTCACTATCATCAGAGGTGGACTGACGGTCACTATCATTCTGGGTCTGCTGCTGGAGAAACCTTAACTCTGTAACTACTGGGGTAGGTTGATTGTTTTTTGCAGCAGCACGAGTCACCAGCCCAGGGGAGGCAATGTATGCTGGCTCAGTTTCAATAATAACTTGGCCGATAGGCAGCAAGTGGTTATGGTGCAAGGTCTGGACCGCTTTGGAGTTATTCTCTGGGCATACCCTGTATACTGGTAGATCATCCAACTTTCCAACTACTACATGAGGAAGATGGTGCCACCTATCAGCAATTTTGTGCTTGCCATGTAGTCCCAAACTGTGTAGCAACACACGGTCTCCGGGCCATAGCTCTTGAACCTTTACTTTCTTGTCGTGCCTCTTTGTTGGTGAGATTTCTTTTAGCGGCCATTATCTGGGCCAGTTGATATGCATGGTTCAATTGAGCTTTCAGTTTCTGTACATACTGCAGGTAGTTTTCAGCTCAGACCCATCTGGAGACACCCCAAAATAGACATCAACTGGCAGGCAGGACTCCCTCCCAAACATGAGGTGATAGGGAGAGAACCCAGTAGCGTCATTTTTGGTGCAATTGTACACGTGTACTAAGGTGCTAATCTGCTGGCTCCACTTATGCTCGTCTTTTTGGTGGAGGGTGATCAGCATATCTAGAATAGTGCGGTTAAAACATTCTGGTTGAGGGTCCCCCTGCGGGTGATAAGGGGTGGTTCTTGATTTCCGCACCCCTCACAGAGAGAGCATTTCTTTGATTAGCCTACTTTCATAGTCTCTGCCTTGGTCAGAGTGGATCTGCTGGGGGGCACCATAGTGGATGAAGAATTTTTCCACCAGCACCTGGGCCACGGGAGAAGCTTGTGCATACCATGTGAAATGATCCATAACCACTAACACATTGCCAATATTCCGTTGATCAGGTTCTAAATACAAAAACCAAAAAAATCTATGCAGACCAGTTCCATGGGGGTGCTGGTAGTGATACTGACAAGGGGGGGGCAGCCCTCTGAGGCAGGGCTTTTCTTTGGAGGCAACGACTACAGGTCTTTATATGGTGCTCAACATCGGCCCCCATCTTGGGCCAGCAGAATCGAGATCATACCAGGTTGAGAGTCCTGTCAATACCGAGGTGCCCCATGTGATTGTGGAGGAACCTCAGTATCAAGTGTTTAAAGACTGTGGGCAGGACCAATTGTTGCTCGTCTACTTGACCACTACGATCCACTGTCTCTGTATAGCAACTGATTGAGTAACTTCAACCTGGGGCCTTCTTTAAACAATAGGGCAGTTCGCAAGTCAGGGGAACACAACTTAGACACATCTTTCCCCGCACGCATGAAGTGCGGGTTGAATCATAGGATCTTGGGATTGAGCCCACTGAATACTGTCATTGTCAAGTTGAGGTAGTGCACTAATATCTAGAGCAGAGAAGTGGCAACAGGCAGCCGGTATGCAGGTATCAGGAGGGCCTAAGCAATCTACTAGACAGTCCACTGTGTCCGCAGACATCTGTTCATCTCTTTCTAACTTTTGGCATAATGCTCGGATATCAGGTTCAGACAACCTGACCCAATCACTCGGAAACTGGCCTTCATGACAGGGCACCAGCATCAATATGGTTCAGTCCTGGCCTGTATTTGATAGCATAATCATAGGTTGATAAAGCAGAGAGCCACCGGTGCCCAGTGGCGTCCAACTTAGCTGAAGTCTGTACAAAGGTTAATGCGTTGTCGGTCTTCACCAATATCTTTGCCCCATAGAGGTACTCATGAAACTGGTCAACAATGGCCCATTTTAGGGCAAAGAACTCCAGCTTGTGCACAGGATAGTTTCGTTCTGATGGGGTCAAGCTCCTGCTGGCAAAAGCCACTGGTCTCAAACCACCCTCATGGTCTTGATACAGCACAGCTCCTAGGCCCTGCAGAATAGTGTCCGTATGCAGGACATAGGGCTTGGTAGGGTCAGAATAGGCATGGATGGAGGCGTGGGTGAGCTGGTATATGACTTCGTGGAAGGCTGCTTCACATTCAGGTGTCCAGCGGGGCCCCAAAAATTCACCTGTTCGGAAGTATACTTTCTCAGGTTCTTTGACAGACCCTTTGTCTTTACGGTTGGTAGGGGGGTAACCCTGGCTGAGATTCAGGAGCAGGCGACTCACCTTGGAATAGTCTTATGAACCTGCAGTAGTAGCCACAGAACCCCAGAAAACATCGTAGTTCTTTCAAGTTATGGGGCTGGGGCCAAGTAGTCCGTGACTCGACCTTACTGGGATCGGTCTCTATCCCTTCTGCAGATACTATGTGCCACACATACTTCACAGAGGTTTGAAAAAAAATGGTACTTGTCAATGGACAACTTGACGCTGAAGTCTTCCAATCAGTCTAGGACTTTAAACAGTCGGGTCTCATGCTCCTCTAACATGCGTCTGAACACAATTACATCATCTAAGTACACTAGGCATTCCAGCAAGTTCATATCTCCTACCTCATGTTCCATCAGTCGCTGAAAGGTGGCCGGGGCACCTGGAATCCCCTGTGGCATTCTCAGGAATTCGTAGAACCCCAAAGGACAGATGAAGGTGGTTTTCTCACGATCCTCCGTGGCCATCAGAATCTGGTAATATCTGCTGTGAAGATCCAATACTGAGAATCATTTGCTCCCATTCAAGCAATCCAGGGCATCTTGTATACGAGGCATGGTGTATTGATCTGGGATGGTCTGCCGATTCAGGGTTTGATAATCAACACACATCCTCACCGACCCATTCTTCTTACGCACAACCACAATGGGAGAGGCATATGCGCTCCTTGATTCCTGTATCACACCAGCAGTGAGCATTTCCTGCAGGTGTCTCCTCACATCATCTATGTCCGCTGGGGCAAGGCGCTGGGATCTCTCTCAGGGCCAGTCAACATGCAGGCATATATGATGCTCTGCACCCTGGACACACCCCATGCCCCATTCTTTTAATGAAAACATGGTCTCTCTGGGAGAGTTTCTTGCTAATCCTAGCCTTCCATTCAGCTGGCAGCGGGGAATCATAGTCAAATAAGTCTGGGGTCACTCTCCCCTTTTGGCCAGAGTACTTGTTATTCGGTAGTACTGCAGTGTCTGCACAGTGTACTGTAGCTAGAGTGCACCCTCAATTCACCCGGACCTCCCAATCTGACACATTTCGAATCTGGACCATCACTCGTCGTGCATAGGCATGGGCACGGGTAGGCAAGATGCTGGGTTTAACCAATTATCCTTCTGGCAAACTTTCCATCACCTGGTGCATCCAACATTAATATTTTGTTCTTTATGTTTCTCTTTAGGCGGGCTTCACCATGGATTGTGCACTGGGCGTTGGGGGCCAATACCAAGGAGTCGGGTTCCTTTTTCCACACTATCCCCACTGGCTCATCTGGGTCCTCTTCATTGGGTTTCTGTTGCAAGTCATATGCCCTTTTTACTAAGGCTGGAATTCTTAGGGCCTGTCCAGTCAGCTGACCTTGTTTCTCATGGCAGAGTTGTGCTAGTCTCCCAAACTTGTGGGCATTTGTTCCAATTAATAGGGGAACCCCATCATACAGTCTGGTGGGGGGGGACACACTAGGGCCAGTGTCTACTTGCTCCTCTACACCAGTTACAGTTTCAGGAAAGGACAACCAGAGGTGGACATATCCTAGGTAGGGATAAGACTTGTCACTCAGCCCCCACACATGTAGGCCTTCCAGGGATTGTAATGACATATCAGATAAGTGTTTGTCATACCAGTCCTGAAATACAATGGTCACTTGCAACCCACTGTCAAGCACAGCCCAAGTAGGAATACTATTCACAGCCACAGTAGTCTTCATTGAAGGGCCCACCATTTTGGACCAGTCTGGAGGGACAACAGCAGGGGCCTGGACAGATGATTTAGCCACAGAGGGGTTTGAGTTAGGATGACTGAAGCCTTCACTGCGATCATTTTGTGCACCCCTTGACAGGGGCGTCATGCAGTCAGAAATCTTGAAGGGGTACCAAATCTCAGCCTCTCTAGGGGGGTCCGGGAGCATGCCCCCCCAAGGAAAATTTTGAAAAACTGAGGCCAGATGGTGCATTTTGGTGACTTTTAGCAGTCCAGAAAGCTGTTCCCAAACAAGCTAAGTGCCATAATACTGATGTAGGTTAGACTAGGAATGATCAATTGTTTGTGTCCTTTGTTCATTCTACTTAGCGTTGCCTTTTGTATTAAAAACAATTTAAAAGGCCCATCAAATCTATGAGGTGTTGTGCTTTATAGCTCGTTACCTTAAGGCAGCGTATGTCCTCTGAGGCAGAAAGTGGCTAGTCCTGTTAGGAACAGATCATAAAATCAGGCTGAGCCTGATGTCCAACTGATCCCTTCCACTTCCCCATCCACCCGCGCTCAGACATTTTGTGTCTAACCAGGGAGAACACAGGGGGATGCACCCCACTGAAGTCTATGGGTCTCAGTTTCAAAACTTTTTAAGTCAAAGCAATCTCTAATACATATGAAAGCCACCGTTCAACTAATAGAACATCTACTAGTTGAGCAGCAGCTTTCATATATACTGGAGATTGCCTTGTGACTTAAAAGTTTTGAAAGAGCCCATTAGACTTCAATGGGGCATGCTCTTCCTGGTTACACGTCATAAAACATCTGAGCACAGGGATGTGGTTGGCAGACCAGGAAGTGGACGGGATCGGCTTGCCATTGGGCTCTGCCAGATTTATGCTCTCTTCCTAACAAGACTAATTACATTTCTTTTTCTGCCTGAGAGAACTTACGCTGCCTTCAGATAACAACTAGAGAGCCCAAAGGTCCCCCCAAAAAAGGTTTGAGAAATTTACTTTAAATCAGCTTCTAGCATGATTTCTATGTGCTCCAATTTTTAACATGTAGTTTTTCAGTGAAAAAACACCACTTTTAAGATGGCCACAACAGTTTATATACTGGCCATTTCAAATAGTTAACATGGCTAAAATGTAATGTTATTCCACCAGATTTTGCATACCAGTTGAGGCAAAATGCCATTTTCATCATGCTAGTATTCAGATGGGAATGCCACTCTTCCATGCCTCCACTCTGCAGTTCAATCTATATCATGTTCATTTGGATAGATGAAATACCAGACTTTGTGACAAATACCAGATTTGGGTTTTTAGTATTTTGCCTCCCACACAGGCCGGCTGAGTGAAAGTTCTGGTTACAATATATTACTGTATACCCATTATACAACCAGGGTTGGTATTTTCTTGATAAAGAATTGTAAGCATGATACAGGACTGGTAGAGGACTAATATGCAGTTTTTGGAGATATCACATCATTCTCAGCCCTCCAGTGGCAAGAAATACACAGTGGCATTCAAAATATGCACTTGGGACTCTGATGAGTCCACTACAGGCCACTCAGTCTCTGCAATGCCCAACTGCTTTGAACCCCCCCCTTCTGAAAGGGGATATGCATTTCACCAGTAACTACTCCGATCACCCTCATTCAGTCTTCAAGTGTATGTACCACTTGATTCACCCCACCCCCCTCTTGCGTTCTCAGTCTTTCCTCCATTCATCTATGTGCCATCACATGCAAGTATTGGCACAGTGCTAATCAGTGACTGTGGGCTAGATTTCCAAACAGAATGACTGACACATGTAAACAACCACCCATTACAATGCACAAGTCTTAATAAGAATGTACACCAAGAGTGAATCGGAAGGGCGGAAGGCACAAGACCAATGGACAAGTGACTTTTACACAATTGGAAACTGAAGACAAAAACATGTTCCTCATGATAGGATCTAAAACAGAGTTCATCCATCTCTGCTTTAGGTTTTTAGTGAGAAATACTATACCCCCTGTGTTGGCCATCTTAAGGTACAGACAGCCTTAAATGGGCAAAGCTGAAGGGGGTCTAGAGCAGAAGAACTGTGGCAGTATGACTAAATTAAAATAAATCCCTGAGAAGCATCAGGGATCAGTTTACTAGCCAGGATGAAAGCCAGAGGGAAACTGAACATGACTGGAGATCTCGGGTTTAATCATGTGCCACCAGCACTAGAGGCTCGTTAGCACAACCAACTGAACCATTGTCAGTGACTCACAGCGGCCAGATCGGTGCTCCTGTCCACATGTGAATACTACCATTTGGGCACTTTTCCATTGCGTGGTGTTGCCTCCATGTTCCCTCTTTCTCTAGGTTTGCAGAGTGGTGTAGGTGGTTTCCTGTGCCATCTGAACAGCCAAACCACCTGCACTACTAAACATTCCCCACCAAACCTACAGTGACCGGAACAGCCAAATCGACAGAAAGAAAAAGGGCCACTGCAAAACCTAGGCCATGTGAACATGGGTCTGAAATGTTTATAAAAAATATTTTGAACGTTTACAAAAGGAGCCTCTGGGGCAAGGTGCAATGTGAACGAGCCTTAGGAGTTAAAAAGTCAGCAGAATGCCAAACATCATTTACTGCAGTACAGCAAACTTGAGCAGTGCAGGCTATTGAATTTTCCACTCCAGCAGGGGATTCAGGGAACTGTAGTTACAGAAAGTCGGATAGAATCAGTCTGATGCAATCGACTATACAGCAGTAAACGCAAGTAAAACATTTTACACACAAAGTTCAAACTGGCTCCAGCACCTAGTGCTGATTTGTTCCCTTTTAAACAATTCTTTACCTGGTTTAACAAACTTCAAGGTAGTCTCTGCATGAACTTTATGGAGGTAAAATTACTAACCGTTTGGCAAGCATTGAGGAAATGCTCAGCTTGGATATTTATAGTTTTAAGAAACTATGGAGTGCACTTTCATCATTGTAATTAACTTTATGGCAAATAACCACAATGTAATTATACAGTACATTCAGTGCAATTTCTAGGTGCTCCCATTTACATGTAGCTTTTCAGTAAAAATAAAGCCACTTAAGATGGCCACAACTGTTTACATACTGGCACTCGGGACATTTTTGTGTGCTCACTAAAGGCCACTCGGTCCCTGCAATGCCCTGCTGTTGTGTCCCTCTCCCATCACTTTCCTGGAATGGGCAATGTACATTTCACCAGCAAGCAACTACTCCCCATTGCACTCGTTCTTCCAGTGTACGTGCCCCTCGATTATCCCTATGCTTTCTCAACGTTTAACCCAAAAAACTGCAACTACATTCTTCTGCCAATCAGGCATATTGCACAGAAACCTGTATGTTCACATGTGGATAGAATGCATTGGGTTACTACAGGAAACTGCACCGCTCATCACTTCAGTGACGCCTCACTCCTGCAAGGACTTTGCACCGCAGGGTTGCAGTTTGAAAAAAAAAAAAAAGTGCTATAGTTTTATAACCACATCTTTCTCCTCGCTGGTTGTTTTGCTGAAATGGCGTGAGTGTAACACTAACATTTTTTAACCACACAATACAGTATATGAGACAAGACCTCCAATAAAATACAAAGCAACAAGCAGCTGTGCACACACACCTTTTAAGAACGCGGACTACCAGTGTCAGAGACCAATGTTCAAGACCTCCCCCCCCCCCCAGAGACTAGGGCCCAGGTGGATTCATAAGCAGTACAGGGCTTGCATTACAGAACTTTTGAGTTTGCATTGAGATCCTCTAAAGAGAGGCCTTGCTGAATAACGTCATCTATCCTAACCTCCTGCTCGGTATACTAGTTATTTATGCTGGTGGGAGATCTGAAAGAACCATTAAAATACAGGAGACTGGGAAGAACGTGTGCCAATTGCAAGTCAAAGTCAAATATAGGAAGAATTTCCCTGTAGATGGCTCTAAATGCCAGTAATATACAAAAATCTCAGACCTTTTTCTTTAGGAAGCAGCCAGGCAGGAACTTCAGCCAGTGTTCTGGTCTGGAGTAAGTTGGAACACACCGGACCAACCACGCTGTCTTAGTGCAGAGTCTGCAGTGCCGACTGTCAATGACTCGTCTCGTCATCTGCGATGTGACTTGTCAAATTTTTTACTCAGAATGGCGCTGGCACTGAAGGAAGATGAAGTGGAAGCCAATTTGCCGCCTCTCGTGATGAGCTATTTCTTCGGGTTCGCGCCTCTGCTGCTCTGTACATACAGTTGATTGGTGGTAACTGCCAGCACTGTAATTGGCTGCTGCTGGTTGGCAGTTTTTACCAGCAATCAACTGTCTGTTGTCACCGTCTCGCTCACTCTTTGTTTTTACAGGTGCTGAGCCCTGAAGCCAATCACTAGCCCAGTGGGAGCAACAAGTACCTTTTTTTTTTTTTTTTTTTTTTTTAAAAACCTGGCCTGGTGGCTCTCAGTCAGGCTTCCCAGCCCGGTTCACGCACACACAATTGATTTGGAACCTACCCCACCCCCAGTCCCCACCATAAAGAGTTTGAAAAAATGCAATTTTTTTTTCCAGCCCATGGGACCATAAAAAAATGTAACTCTAAATACAGTTTTATTAATAGACTTCACAACAATATTGGGGAGGCACATGCCCCCTTGGGCCCTATGGGCATGACGCCACTGCCCCTCAACCACTGACTAATTTTCTGAAGCTCTCCTTGAAGCTGGTTCACCACTTTCTCCAAGTCCTTCTGAGACCGGCATTCCCTCTTCATATGGCCATCCTTGCTGCAATTTTGACAAATGGCAGGCTCTCGGGGCATCCTTGGGGAGAACATAGCAGGAGATGCTGGGGCATCAACAGGAGATTGTGATCTGACTTCTGCTGGTAGTGTACCATGTCTCAAAAGTTCCTTTAGGGTGGAAGTCAATACCTTGAGCTCAACAGAGAAGCCACCCTTAGTAGAGGATGCCTGAGGGTGCACCCCAACCCCCATAACAGTCACATCCTGACAGGGCCAGGGTCTCTGTCAGCAGGGGATACCTCAGAGAATGCACCCAGTTGTACTTTTCTGATTTTCTTCAGCAATTCCTCCCCCCACCATTTAGTCCACAGCGGGACACTCATAGTGGTCTCCATTTCAGAAGGGCCTTCCAGTGCCATGATCACTTGGGCTGCACTCACCCCATAATTACAATCTCCCTCTTCACCTTCTACCTTCTGAAGTTCTTTTATCAAGTCACAGTAGTCAGGTGGGTTACCTCTCCTATCCTGGAGCCTTAACTGGATGATCTGCAGTTTAGGATGCTTGGCATGTTGCAGTATGTGCCCCAATCTCACATGGTTCAAATCACTGGCGGCTACCCCACCTTTCCGGTAAGCTCTCTGCAGAGCCCTTTCTAGGTGAGTAACATACACAGACAAACTTTCCTCCTTCCATTGTTTGGTACCTTGGAATTTCCACATCAAAGTCTCTGCTGACTCAATGTTCCCAAAATTGCCTTCAAGTACAGATAGGTACTTCTGAGCAGATGCATCCGAGTTCGTGGACCTCAAAAATTTAATGGCTTCAAGGGTGGGGCCCCTCAAACTTTCTATGATTCTTTTCCGCTTCTCAGCCTCCACACACTGCCACTCGGGTACCGAGGGGGCAACATACTCGATCCAGGTCTCCCAGTCATTCTCCTCCTGGGGGGTGGGGAGGGTGCCCAAGAAGATGCTCAGCCTTCAGTAGGAGTCGTGACTAATGGCGGGTACAGATACAGGGGCCAGCATTGGCATGGGCACAGAAGGTGGGGCAGTAACAGGTGCTGGAGTGGGAGGGAGTGTTGGGGAAGAAACACCCTCAGGTGGCAGGAATAGTTTCTTAAAGTCCTCTACAGTTTTATCTTCCTCCAGCAACTTAGCAAATTTAACCTCAAAAGTCTCAGATAATGGTGGGAGCTCATCCTCCCCAGGGTCTTTACCGTCTTTTGTTATCACTCTCCAGGTGGCTAGGACCCCTTCTGAAGCAATAGTCTGTGGCACTTTAGAGCTGTCCACAAGGTCAATACACTCTACCAAGGCTATGAAAGTTTGGGCGATCAAATCAGCCTGTCGACCCACCACCACAGGTTTTTTTTTTTTTTTTAATAAACATTCAACTTTGGAGCATGCTCCCTTTACAGTGTTCTTACTGGTACCCAGGGGAATATCCAGTATAAGAAGAGCATTTTGTGGGTCAATCTCCTGCCCAGTACACCACCCCACCAACTGGTGTACAGCCATTTCTACTGGGGTAGCCATTAATCTTTAGCAATAATTTGTAATTTTTGGCCACTAGAAGGCACAAAATCCCAGCGGTGAGCCTCCAAGATGTAACCCCTAGGTGGCGCTATCCCAAGGGCTCCTACCCCTGCCTGCTTGGCTAGTTGCAGGTTAAGGGGCCTAAGTTCTGATACGAGTGCCTCCACCCGGAGGTCAGGGTTGGTAGTGGTCAAGCTGACCTGGTCACAGCCCTCGGACACTGTAACCCTCCTTTTCTCCTTCTAGTGGCCTGAACAGTACACAATAATCACTTTCACAATGACCCTTATTCACCAGGCAATTACCCACACTGTTTGCACTTACCACCAGGGCTGGTTCCTCTAACTTGACCCTGGGGACTCCCTGTAAAACAAGGTTAAGCACAGCAAATAACAGTACAATACTCTTTGCACAAACTGGAACCACAGTCAGGTTAAATGCAAACAAAGTTAAATCTGATTTATTCAGGGGACTTGAACAAGGGCGGTGCGTAATCAGGTTGATTTGCTTAAAAGCTATATTAAATCAGAGTTATGCATGCAGTTCAGAGTCTCTAAACAGTCACACACACTGGGTACCCAGGTAGGAAAACAGTGGGCTAGCCAGGAACGTTTCAGCTGGTTGGGGCCCTGTGATGAAAGAAAGCAACATGCACAACACACACCATTTGTAATCTGGAGCCAGAGGGCTCAGTTCATGAAAGAAAAGGCAGCAAGAATCAGATGACAACACTTTTAGATTTAGCTGTTGTTGCAGGGAGCTACCCTGATGTTTACTCACGATACCCAATACTGGACACAGGCAGGATGAAACAGAGACTGCAGGCTGTTGAGATGGAGTGCCCAGAGAAGCAGGGCCCACACGAATCACTGAGGCATCGTTCCTGTTCAAGGCGTTGAGCAGGGGTCTGATCCCCAGGCTTTTCTCTCATCGATGACTCGTTGCGTAGCAGGTATTCTGGCTGGGCCAGTGTAGCAGAGCCCAGGCAAATTGAAATGGATATGGATTCAGTTTGTGGAGCTGGATACAGCCTCCAGCAATAGCAAAACACAGTTCAGACACACAGTGGGGAACCAAATCAAGACCCACTATAAGCACACAGCACATTCACATGTAAGGAAATTCCACTGTACCAGACAAATGGCTCTCTGGCTGCAATTACGGAGTCTCCTCACAATCTGGAGTTCAGAGGTAGCTGGAAGTCTTGACAGGCTGATCGCATTCAGCAAATCTTCGGTCTTCTTCAGGTTAAAGCCTGGTCACAATTCAGTGGCTTAATTCGCTCTCCAAGTTCAGATTCAGTCCGAAATAAACCCACAGGTTCCCTCTCAGGAACAGCAGGCAGGCATGCAGGCCAAACTCAGGCCTTTCCACAGTTCTCCCGCATGAATCTACTATGGATTGCTGCTCGAACTATCTCGGGCTGTTACTTCTTCACTCCCCCAACTCAGATCTAACTAACTGCACAGCAGTGTGGAACTTTCCCCCAAGATCCAAAAGGTCCGGTTTGCTGATCTGTCCATCAGTCACAACAAGGGCTCCCTCTAGGTTATTTTAGGCGTCAAAAGCCCAAAGCTACAATTCCTACAAGTTTTGACTCACCAAGCCCCTGTAGGCAGGCTCCGTTTTAGAGTTCCAAATGTACTGATTGGCCCATTCTGCAGTCCAGGACCAAGATGATGGAAACAAACAGAACTGTCCATGCTGCAAAGAAGGCACGTTAGAACAAACTGCAATATTACTACTACTGTAACAAATGATCAGCAAACAAATACATCTTCTAACAGAGCTCCCTCTCAGATTAATTATGACTGCAATCCAGGCAGCTCTTAAAAAGACAGTACACAGAGGCTATACAGGCACTCTCTGACAATCACATTTAAACTGCTAAAAATGCAGGACACCAGCCTGGCTGTGAGCATTTAGGCAAGCTCAAGGAAGACTTTTTGGGAGCCCCATTTGTAGGGGGATTACATGCAGATTCCTGAACAGCCTCTTGTATGTTGCCCCTCCAGTCTGCAAACTGATTCTGTTCTTGGGACCTGAGCCTTGTGTTCGAATCTTGGACTAAAGCCCCTTTTGAGGCCACCTCTTCCTGTGACTCCCAACCCCCAATTGTTTTTCTGGCTCCACTTTGGTCACGGGGAACTCTCTTGGGCATCCACTTGCCCTCATCTCTACCTCCAGGCCTGAAAATCCTCTTCTCCTGGCACCAGCCTGGATATCGCCTCAACTTGGAGCCCCTGGTGCGGGACCACCTAATCTGCCCAAGGTGCTCCATCTAGAATTCGGGCCAGGCTGGGCTTGGCCCAGGAGTGGAGCGAGTCCAGCCAGTAGAGTGTGGCTCAGAGGGTGGTGCCGTCACCTATCCCCAGGAGCATATTTTTCTTAGTTACGTCCCCTTCCCTTCTCCCCCCTGGCAGAGCCCGGACGTGCAATGATGCTAGGCACATCTGCCGCGGCTCTACATCCCTCTTTTCCATGCCCTAGGTGATGCAGTACCTCTGGTCGCCACTGGGTGCCACTGTGATGCAGGGCAGATGCCTGGATCCCTCCCCACCCCCTGCCCGAGAAGAGCAGTCCTCTGGATGCTTGATCCTCTCTCTCTCCTGATGACTCCCGGTGGCCCAGGCTCATTCCTGAACCCAGGTCACTCGCGTGACACGAGGTGTGGCATCAGCGCCTCAACCCTCAGTGCCACCGGGTCAGCTTCTCTTCATGTGACTTGAAGTATCTGTTTTGAAAGACTCTTCCTTGTGGCTGTTATTTCAGTCAGGCAGGGTTCAAACTACACCTATGCCTTGGTTCGTGACCTGCCATTTCTGGTGTTTCACAGAATAGGGTGGTGCTTGCCTATGGTGGTGTCCAGTTTCACAGTAAATCAGTCCATTAATTTACCAGTGTTCTTCCCTTCCCCTCAGAACCTTGATGAGATGCTGCTGTATTCTTTGGATATCCACAGAACCCTTCAGTACTACTTGGACTGCATCAAGGATTGTGCCTGCCCTCTCAACTGTCCATTTCCTTTGGCCCTAGTACCAGGGATAGGCCAGATCCAAACAAACAGCATCTCTCCAATAGATCTCCTCCTCCATCTTGTTTTGCTATAGGCAGGTGGGACAGGAACTGCAAGCCATTACTGGACATGCCACATGGGGCATGTCAGTCATGGTGGCCTGCTTCCAGTCTATTTTCACTGCAAATTTTTGTAGGGCTGCTGCAACCTGGCATGCAGCCCATGCTTTCACCAAGCATTACAGTTTGGGTCTTATCTCCCATAGGAGGGTGGGTTTTGGTCCTCTTGCCACTCATTTGGGGATTGGTACTGCTTGGTAATTGTTCAGTGTACTGTGGCTCTATGTAGAGACCCACACAAGATAGGTTCATTACTTACTAGTAACAGTAGATTTTTGAGAGGTTCTCCATAGAAGAATAACCTTCCCACCCACTCTCCCCTGGTATTGCAGACTTTCCCTTTTCAGCTCCTCATGACACTGCATAATGAGTCTATCACTTTTGCCTCATGCAGCCACTGGCTGTATGTTGAGCAGATTTGCTTAGCTCCCCTTGCCACTGTGCAAGACTGGTGGGTGTGGCCGCAATCCAACCATTGTAACTCCATTCACCAATGTCTGGAAACTAAGTAGTTGGGGGCCACCCACATTATATAGGAGATGCTGTGAGAATATAGGCTAATCTATGTGGGCAGTCCCATCCTGCAAAACCTTTCCGGGCAGTTCAGATGCCAGCTTACAGTCCGAAGTATTACACAGCTCTATGAAGATCCTCTCAGAGACAGAAAACTTATGCAATTCGTTGGTTTGGAATCACAAGCGTTGAAATGGTTTTCATGCTATCTTACTGGCCGAAAACAGCAAGTTAAAGCTAGTGGGGAATTCTCTCAATTGAAACCTCTCTTGAGAAGTGTGCCCCAAGGATCCATACTGGGACGACTGTTCTTTGCAGTTTACATCAACAGTGTAAATACTGGGATTAATTCCACTAATATCCATCTTTTCGCAGACGACATGGTTCTCTATATTGACAGGCCTTCGCTAGCCTGCAAAGACTTACAACTCGACTTTAACCTTCTGCAGCAAAATCTTCATTTAAAACTCTTGCTAAATGCCAAAAAAAACAAATAAAACAAACAAAACAAACAAAAAAAAAAAAACACTATGACCATGCTCCTTTCACCTTCAACTAAGTTATCCAGTCCCTGCTTTGAGCCCCAAATCATCACCTTCTTGGAAGAAAGCCTCGAGTTTGTATCCAAATTCAAATATCTGGGCTTCTGGCTCGACCACAAGATGTTCTTCATTGACCATATCGAAGAACTTGCTAAGAAACTTAAGCAAAGGCTAGGGCTGTTCTTCAGCATGAGGCACCTCCTTACTTATGAAGCAAAAATTCTACTGGTTCAGTCCACCTTTCTTCTACTCATTGATTACACAGACCTTTTCTATGGTCAAGATCCTAGTACTACCCTATCTAAGCTTGACACACTATCACCGAGCTCCAAGATTCATTACCAATGCCCCTTATTCCACCCATCACTGCTCCTTATACTCTGAATTAGGATCGCTATCCCTTAAGCTCAGAAGGCATAAAAATGCAGTAACTTGGACTTATTGCGCTATCATTAACAAACTGCCCCAGTACATCTTGGAATGCCTGCCTGCCTCTACTGCAAGTAATTATTCTCTTAGGAGCCTCTCCCTTATCACCCTATTAGTCCCCAGGGTCATAACATGCCTGGGCGAGGCCTCTATAAGTTATGCTTTGCCTGTTTTCTGGAACAGTATCCAAAAAACCTTGAAATTAGCAATCCTCCATCAAACTGGCCACTTTTAAAACTCTGCTGGCTCGTTCCATTACTGAGTTGTGCAGCTGTTTTCGGCATTGACCTCCATCCCTTCCCATTGGTTCCCCTTCCTCTGCTTCCCTTGCTGACTTTCTACTCTTCCGTTCTATCTCCCCTCCTTGCCCGAATTATCCGGTACTGCTGTGTATATATATCATGTACATAAGTGTATATTGCATCTCTCCTGTCATATTGCTTGTTTCCTAGTATACCATGCACCTGTGATGATCTTTTGTAAGAAATTGTCTTTAATTTTCATGTATTATATGTTACTATTGTATCAAGACCCAGGTCCATCTTGTAAATGATTTTTTCTCAATGGTGTTTTGCCTGGTAAAATAAAGATTGATTGAATGCAAAGGAAAGTGCACAACCTGGGAGGAGTACATACAGCAAACTGAAGTACAAACAATTCAACAGAGAGATTCAGAGTTATCAACATACAATAAGCAACAAGGCAGGTCAAACATTTAGACCTGGATATTCAAACGGGTTGCACATGCACAAAAGGGACACCATGCGAACCTACCAATGCGCCCGGCGCCAATATTGAAAGGGGCAAGTATGACGCGCAACCCTGATGCTCCAGAACATCGCACGTGGGCGCGTCATAAGTGTGGGGTGTACCCATGCATATGTGGCACATCCTGATATTCAGCCTGGGATGTGGACATGCTGGGTTACAAACCCGCCATGTGCCTTGGGGGCAAAGATGTGCCTAGTAAAATCAGGAACAAGTCCAGGCCACCTGACAGGCGCAGCTGCCTTATTGCAGTGCACAATACGGCAGCCACTAGCCCTGGGTGGTGGCCACCCACCCACCCAGAACACTGACCCCAAGCCCCCTACCCCTCCGTCACCCAATCGCTGGCATATGTGAAATAACATCCCGTGGTCCAGTGAACCTCCATCGTGGGCAGACATAGCAGAAGTAGCCCTGGTGGTCCAGTGACCCCTCCCACCTGCCCACTGGGGTCCTCACCACCAGCACCCCCAGTCAGCGGCTGGCGGCAGCGGTGGATGAACAGGTGTACAGACCGTGCATCTGCACGCGGTCAGTCGGCGGGTGGTCGAGAAGCGTGCGGGTGGGGTGCTGCCACCCGCTGCTCACTTGGGGCGGTGCTGGGTATGGGACCTTAGTGGATGGTGAGGGGGTCCACTGGACCACCAAGGCTACATTTGCCATGTCCGCCCATGATCGGGTGATTCCACTGGACCACCAGGGATGTTAATTTCACATATGCTCGCGATCGGGCGACAGAGACCTTCCACAGGACCACAGGAATAAATATATATACAATATATATATATATATATATACACATATATATATATATATATATATATATATATATACATATATATATATATACATATATATATACATATATACATATATATATATATATATATATATATATATATATAATATATATATATATATATATATATATATATATATATATATATATATATATATATATATATATATATATACACACATATATATATATATATACACACACACACACACACACACACAACACACATGACCACGATTGGGCACTGCAGGGTTTCCTGACCGCAGGGTTTGCATGCCTTATACTTGCGATCGGGCATACAGGATCGGGCAACCGCCATGGGACCGCTGGGCATCAGTCCCCAATGGCTGCAGTCTGGCAAGGCGCCAAGCACAGGTCATCAGGGATTGGTGCACCACATGCATATGGGGCCATAATGACATGCAAATGGCTCCATTTGCACCTTGCATGCATAATGGCCTCATTTGCATGCCCAGTGCTGAATATCATGGTTAATGCACATAGCGCAACTGCACTTGCGCATCCCCCTGCTCCCGTCCTGCCACTTGCACTGGCACAGTTCCACTGCACCATGCACAGTGCATGCACCATCAGTGCCATATTCAATGGTGCTGTGCCATGGCACAGCACCGTTGAATATCGCCTGGTCCATGCCCTGGTGTCACCCAGTTGCTCTGCGCCTGGGCTTGCGCCCCTGCCTGGCACAGTTTGAATATCCAGCCCCTAGAGTATAATCTGAATGAGGGAATACAGACACGCATCAGAGAGAGTCAGAGTTTTCAGCAGTACAAGAATCAACAAGGCAGGTCAAGCATGCAATGTAATCCAAGTCAGCAGTGAAGGTCTAAGTTTACATTCGCACGATAGACAGACAGTGAGGCATTTAAGACAGGGTACAAAGAAGGATATAGTTTTTCAGTTATTGCCTTTCATTATTTATTTATTGAAATGTTTCACCAGGAAGGCACATGGAGCAACAAGTTGTTCGTCTCCCGGTGCATCTTGGGGAAGGGGGAACAAGGAGGTAGTATACAGATAACATAGCACAAGTACAATAAATGCAATGATAGAGTAAGAATAATCACTTTTGTGTGAGCACATTGGGTTACAAAGGAATTGCCCCAACACTTCTCATTTCCCCACTGGAGAGAAGCACTGGAGGGCATCTTACTGTGAGGAACCAGGGGACCAGGCAAGCACTGACCAAGCAATACAAAGCAGCCCAGGAGGATGGCACAGTCTGATGTGTTATCAGAACAGAAACATAGATTTTGTTGGTGGTAAAAGACCTTTAGGACCAAACCAGCATCATGGGATTGGAAACAGGATGCATGCAATAAGGTATTAGGCACAACATCCAACTTATCCCTCAGAAGACAAAAGGGGGAGGAGAAAGGACACACTATGGCCTAATGGAGAAGTGTCTCTCTAAAATCTACCGTTATGGTGAGCTCTTACGTAACTATCTTCATCAAGGACATCTCCTCCATTAGGCCACACCTTTGGAATGATTCCCGGGCAGTACAAAGCAGCCCAAGAGTATAACAGTCTGATATGTTATCAGGACAGAAACACAGATTTTGTTGGCAGAAAGGGACCTTTAGGCCCATCCAGTCTGCCCCTTGTGCCCGCCTATTCTGTCACCACTGACCTAGTTGGTCATAAGTGTCACTCCCTCCCCCATACCATTCCTTTATCCAATATGCCCCTGTGCTTAACCTATGCATGCTTGAAGCTCCCCAGTCTTTGCCCCCACTACCTCTTCTGACAGACTGTTCACCACCCTCTCTGTGAAGTAGTATTTCTACACATCTCTCCTAAACTTCCCCCTTTAGCTTCATTGCATGCCCCCTTGTTCTAGTGTCTTCCTTTCTCTGAAATAGACACTCCACTTGAACCTTGTTCAATCCTCTGAGGTACCTGTAGGTTTTAGTCATGTCCCCTCTCACTATTCTCTCTTTCAGGGAGTGCAGAGTTCCTGCAGCCTTTCCTCATATGGTTTCTCATGCAACCCAGTCACCATTTTAGTTGCCCTCCTCTGTACCATCTCTTCCTTTTCCATATCCTTGCAGAGGTGTGACCTCCAGAATTGGACACAGTACTCCAGGTGGGTCCTCACCAATGAGAGTAATGGCAGCACCATCTCCCTCCTCCTGCTAGAAATCCATCTCCCAAAGCACACCAGCATCCTGTTAGCCTTTCCTCACTGCTTTGTCACACTGCCCAGCTACCTTGAGGCCATGAGATACGATGACCTCAGGACTCTTTCTTGCTTGGCGATTATATAAGCTCCACTCCCTCCATCTTATATGCACCCCCTGGGTACTGCAACCCTAAGTGCACAACCTTCCGCTTTTTGGCATTGAAACCCAGCTGCCACCCCCTAGACCTTTCCTCTAGTTTCCTCAGATTCCTTTGCATTCTTTCCACCCCTTCCCGGAGTGTCAAACCCATTGCAGAAATTTGTATCATCTGCAAAGAGATGCACCATCCCTTCAAACTCCTCCATAGTGCTGCTTGTGAAGATATTGACGAGGACCGTGCTGCTGGTGGTCCTGCAACCCTTTCGCCCTCAGGTGCTCCACGAGCCCCTCCTTCAGTAGTGTCTCCATTAACTTCCCCACCAATGATCTGAGACCAACTGGCCTGTAGTTGCTAGCATCCTCCCCACTGCCACTTTTGTGCAGAGGGACCACATCAGCCCTCCTCCAGTCCTCTGAAACTCTCCCCCTGCCCCATCTCCACTGAGGAGTTAAATGTGCTGCCAGAGGGGTGGCTAGCACTGTGCTCAGTTCCTTTAGAACCCTTGGATGAATCTGATCCAGCCCCATAGCCTTAGTCTCCTTTAAGGCTTCCAGTCCCTTCTGGACCTTCTCCACCGACAATGGACTTGTGTCTACTCCCTCTTCTCCCTGGTACTTATTGCAGCATGCTGGTCCATGCCCTTCCCCCACTGAAGACCGAGCAGAAGAAATAATTCAGTATTTCCACTTTCTCTTGATCTTCCTCTGTGCAGTCCACCATGCCCTCCTGATTCTCACTATCCCTCCCCTTGTCTTCCTCTTCCCCCACATACCTGAACTTTCAAGTTCACTTAGGGTGAAGACACTGAGCCAAAGCTTGTTTATAATGATGTCCCTACACACATTCATACCAATGTTGCATCAAAAACAATTTAAATAAGTAGAAATTATCACTTAAAAAAGCAATCAATATACAGTATGTACATATCTATTGCTAAAAAAAAAAAAAAAAAAAAAAATATGTATATATATATTTATATTTTAACACACACAAGTGTTTCTGGGGGGAGATCAGTATGTAAGATCAAAGGTATTGCAATTACATTATCCTGCCCCTGCATTTGGCATACATTTGGGGTAATGACAGGAACCATGTGTTTAGTTGTCTAACAGAAGGGAATTTTATTCCCTGTATTCCAAATATCTCAGGGAAGGAATTCCTCACTAAAGGCAGCCAGTAGCTAAACAAGCATTTGGCAATGCTCAAAGTTTGTCATGCGTAGAGATAAAGAAGTGTGAGAGAGTGTAGTACTGCAGGAAGAGTTTTATTGATAATGAGCAATAGAAAGTTGTATGACAGCTGTACTTGTTTATGAGGTGGTGTGATAAAAAGGCTATATTGAAAATGTGGAGTGAAAATGTTGAAAATTGGCAAAGATACGAGCTTGCATAGAAACTGCGCAACACACGCTCATAACATAGTCATTTTGTGCAATTCTTTCACCAGATTTTAAACATTGCCTTTCTGGGACCTCCCCTCATGAACAGTAGCACTATAATTTTGTTAATCCACCCCAAAATATGATTTTGCATAATGACTGTGCCATTCTGGGCCACAGGTGCAAAAACATATTTTGGGCAGGATGTGAAAAATGACAGCTGTACTGCTTATAAGGAGATGTGAGAAAATGGCAATATTGAAAATCTGGAATGAAAATATAAAAAATTAATGAAGTTACAAGCATGCGTAGAAACTGCACAATGCACACTAGTAACGTAGGCATTTTTTGGAACTTTTCACCAAATTTGCAACATGGGCTGTTTGGGACCCCACCTCATGAACAGTGGCACTGTCATTTCAGTGATCGGTCCTGAAAGGTGATTCTGCGCAATTACCACAAAATCACATTTCAGGACCAAGAAATTAAATGGCACTAACATGTTGATGAGGTTGGGTCCCAAGAACCCCATGTTGAAAATTTGGAGCCAAAATTCTTAAAAATGGCTGAGATATTAACCTAAGTTGAAACCCCCCATTGAGTCCCATTATACAAGCTTACCCAATTCCTCATTCAGCTTTGAAAAGTGTAGACATATCCCAGGCCATTGAAGAGCACGGCTCCCGACCTCCAGAGGTAAGTATGGGTAAGAGGGTGCAGGGAGGTGGGTGCACAGAGGAAGGGCTGGGAGGAGGGGGTACTGGGGAGAGGATGCTGGAAGGTTTTATTCTTTGCAGGTAAAATAAAAAAAAAAAAAAAATACTCCAGGTGGACAGTTTTTCTATTTTACAGGGATTTTTTTTTTTTTTTTTTTTTTAAACATTTAGGCACACTGGGGTGGGCTCCCAGTGTGCCACAATAGTGTGTGTGTCTGTATGTGAGTGAGTGAGTGAGTGAGTGAGAGAGAGAGAAACGCTGGCGTGAGCAAGAGCGTGCACGAGGAGCAAGAGCGCATGCCAGTGAGCAAGAGCATGAGTGAGAGAGAGAGAGAGAGAGAGAGAGAGAGAAAGAGATTGTGTGTGTGTGTGTGTGTGTGTGTGTGTGTGTGTGTGTGTGTGTGTGTGTGTGGGAGAGGAGAGAGAGAGAGAGAGAGAGAGAGTGAAAGAGAGAGTGTGAGTGTGTTTGGGGGAGAGCGGGGCATGCCATTGCCGACATCTGGAGTGGGCATCCCAATGTCAGAAAGGGGAATTTAATCAGGAAAGAGACACTAAGGGGCTGCAGGGACCAGAGAAATTGTTTAACCAGGAAAGAGACACTGAGCTGTAGCTGAAGGGTTCACATTTCAAAGGACAGAGCCACAAGCAGCGTCGGCTCTGTCCTTTGAAATGTTTGCCGAGACAAGCCCCCTCAGCAAACTAGTGTCATCAGGACACTGCCTGCTGATTTGCCGGCCACAGACTGGCCCCTGCAGCACCGCTGGTCATTGGGCTGGCACCCCTCACATCCCTGTTTAGCAACTCTCATATCAACAAGTTTGTTTGCGCTTGCATGCTCAACAAACTTAAAAAAGGGCCTGGCCCTTGCAGCGACCATCTGAGGGGATGCCAGTTCTAAGACATGAGCTTCTCAGGGATGCATGCTTTTCCCCAAATACCAGCCTCTTAAATATTCAGAAGCTTTGTGCTGTATACATTTTGGTGCAAAAAGTATTTTGCCCAAAGTACATCTATTGGTGAGAGATGTCCATCCTAGTTTGTACCTGAAGAAAGTCCTGTCCCCTTTTTTGACCTCCTTAACCATTCTCTCCTCTGTTAGTGCTTTAGCTGCTGTCACCTCTTTCCTGCCTTCCTTTGTTTAGCCAGATAACTTCCCCATCTTCATCCTTCTTGGTCTACATGTACTTTCTAAATGCATTTTTCTTGTCCTTCACTGCCTTTGCCACCTCCTTGGAGAACTGTAGTGGCCTCTCTTCTCTTTCCCTTGCCCACCTCCTTCAAACAGCATGCCATTGCCTGGGCTGTACCATCCTTAATTTTTCTCCATGGAGTCTCCACTCCCCTTCTACATCCCCCCCCCCCCCAAACACATATTCCCTGAGATAGTTTCCCATTTCTTTAAAATCTGCCTTCCTGAAGTCCAGGACTGTTGTCTTATTTTCCCTCCCGCCTTATTCGTATGCCAAACCAGACAGTAGAGTGATCACGTGTACCAAGGAGACTACCTCCGATGTCAGCAACGCTGTCTCAGTTTGTAGGTACCAGTTACAGCACTGCACCATCCCTAGTGGGCTCCAAAACCAGCTGCCTTAGAAACACCCCTTGTATGGGGTTGAGAAGGGTCTTGCCTCTTGATGTAGCTGCGGCCAGAATGCCCCAGTCTACATCAGACAGATTAAAGTCCCCCATAATCAAAACTTACCCCTTTCTGGCCACTTTGTTAATGGCTTCCCCAATGCGCTTTCTAAATCCTCCCCCTGTGATGGAGGCCTGTACACCATCCCTGTGTGGATAACAGTCCCTGACCCTATCCCTAGGCTGACCCATAGTACTTCCAGCCCTTCACTGTCCCCCCCTGTAGCTCAGTAACCCTTGCATCCTTCACATTAAACAACCCTTCACCTTTTCTCCCTGACCTGTCCTTTGGAACATTGTGTAGCCAGGGACGGCCACTTCCCAGCTGTGGTTGTTCATGCATCACTATTCCATTATGGCCACCAGATCCAGGTCTAGCTCCATAAGGCTTGCTTCAAGGCCAGAAATTTTATTTCCTAGACTCCTTGCATTGGCACACATGGTTCTCCGTTCCCTTCGTCCCTCTGTCTCCCTCTAACTTGCCGTCCCTGCTGCAGTACAAAAAGTCCAAAATCAGCACGTCTACAGGAGATGATGTCCAGGCTGTAGAGCTTAGTGAAAGTGTTGATGGTGCTCCATTTGGCAGCAGCAAGGACATTCTGGAAGCAAGCAGGAATAGTGACCATACCTCTTTTGAAGTGACCATGATTAGCACCAGGAAGACTACTTCCTATAACGTTAGCCATTTGGACAGCTGCTCCCCCTTTCCCAGGGCGAAAGACTCAAACAGCTGAGAAGTCTTTCTATATCCTGTACTACAAGAACATAGCATCTCAGTGTTCTATGTACATCAAGAGTAAGGAGCAATGCCTCACCCTGGTTAGCATACTCTGGGTAATGAACAGGAAGGCGTATTGTTTGGCTCAGTATAAATTCTGATAGCACCTTTAGTACTTAGTATTTTTACATAAAGAAACTCTGTCTTTGGGAAAGATCAAATAAGGAGGCTCATTCATTAAAGCCTGTAGCTTCAAAGTTCTTGGAGCAGAGGTCATGGCAAATACAAATAACATTTTCCATGAAAGAAAACATAGGCCACAAGTTAAAGCTGGCTCAAAAGAAGCTAGATACAATTTTTAAAATATGAAATTCAAGTCCTGAGGGGGGGACTGGATTATGAATAGGAGGAGGAGTCATATGAAGACTACCTCTCAGAAAAGTATGGGACACTTCTAGTTGTGCAATCATACAGCCATTGACAGGGTTATGGAATGCTGATATGGCAGCCAAATGCACCTTAGAGGAATACTGCAGGCCTGAATCAGATAATGAGAGCAAGTATTCCAGAACAGAATTCACAGGACATGTTAAAAGGTCCATATTCAGAGAAGTTGACCACAAAGTGAAACTTCCATTTCAAGGAATAAGTATGTCTGTTAGCAGGCTTCCTAGCTACAAGCAGGACATCAGCATGCTTGAGTAACACCCCAAAATGAGCAATGGTTGCATTTGCAGCAGCTATGCATGCATATGCAAGGACTTCAAGTCCAGACTGATCAAGGCATACTGTCCTGTGACAGAACAGACCATAAACACAAAGGTAGAGGCCCACTGCAGGATTCAAATATGGAATCGAACAAATAGCACTGTTACTACGGCAGCAGCCATGAGACCCAGGAGACAAAACATTGTCCTGGGAGAGACGTAGTGGCTCCTGTGCATCAAGTGCATCTATAGCAATAAGGTGTCTGCTCTGTCCTATGGCAGGAAGGTACATCCCTTGTCTCAGTCTAGTACCACCCCAATATACTGCCAGCATTGTCATGGGGTCAGCACTGACTTTGGCACATTCACTGTATCCTTAGTACCTCAAACAATTGCATAGTTTGGGAAAGGGTCTGAAGAGTTTCCCTGGAACGGATCTTCACAAGCCAATTGTCCAGATAAGGGAAGACAAAGCCCTTCTCTGTGAAAGGCTGCCACAACCACCGTTAAGCATTTGGTAAAGACCTGCAGCCATGAGGATAAGCGAAAGGACAACATTCAGAACTTATGGTTCCTGCTGTCCAGCAGGAAGCAGAGGTATGGTCTGTGACACCATTTGATTTTGATATCAAGGCATGCATCCTTCATGTCCAGGGAACAGAGCCAGTCCCCTCTTTGTAAGAGGTGAATCAGGGTCTGCAGAGACACCATTGGACACTTCTTATGCAACACCCCTCCCCCCACTAGGCTGGGGGTTTACCAAAGCTTTGTCTCCTGCTCCAGTTGCCTCACTACCACCAGTTCTGGGTCCTTTTTGTGCCTCAGTCTCCATCCATCCCCAGTGATGTCTTCCTTGCCGGAAGGGGCCTGAGGAATAGAGCTGTGGAACTGCCAAGCAGCCACACTGCAAATGTGTGGGCTGGCAGTCCACACATGCATATTGGTGCATTTTCTTTTTCAGACTGCTCTTGCAGTGAAATGGAAGCTCTCTCCATGCTCCCAGACCCCTGAATCTGTTAACTGGGGTCTGGAGACACAAGGGAAACAGATGAGAAGGCCCAAAATGTTTTGTGTAAGGAGCACCAATAAGCGCTAGAGATTACATAAATAATAATGGACACATATGAATATTAAGGAGCTCCCCGTTTGCCACTTGGGGACAGTGCATTTCAAAGGCAGCAACTCACGGGGGAGAGCATTTTGAAATATAACTGGAAAAAAAATGTGGTAGCCATGTTAGTCCAGTCAACAATGTAGAGAGAAAAAAAAAATATATATGTTGCTGGTGATACCTTTTCTTGGACATTGTGATAGAGATAGATAGATAGATATTATATTATATATACACACACTAACATTAAAAATATATATTAATAGCACAACTCTGCAATCAGATGAGAGGGCCGAGGGGATACTTTAGGACTGTGGGGCAAATATTTATAAAAACACTATTGTTTGGCTGCAAGAGACATATACGAATAGGACTGTATATAAACTGCATATAGACTGCTTTAGCACCAGCCATGTTTACCACCTTTGACCTGCAGCCAGCCAATGGCAAAGCCAGAATGCCCAAGAGGACTGTAAGGGAGAAAAGTCAAGGGCAATTCTTGGCACCCAAACAATTAGGCAATAGGGCGAAGGAGCTCCATTAATGTTAATTTTTCAATGGGACAACTGTATCAGCAAATCAGGAGTTGTCCCGAGCTCCTGAAACTCAGAGGACAGAGACTGATCAGCTTTAGTCAGTTCGGCGGGAGCCCATCCTGAGGAAAGGGGGGGGGGCTTTGGCCCCTTGCTCCAAGATGTTTCTGCTAAGGAGAAAAGGCCTGCCTGGGGGGCATGCATAGCCACAAGCCCAGGAGGCGCCTGTGTTGCTTTCCAATGCTTGGAAGGATCTGTTCCATTTTAAAGTGTGATTTGGTGTACAAAAGCAAGACATGCTGTCTGAGAGGTCCCCAAGGGAGAGGAAAGCCTTTCTGCATCTTTGTCTGAAGAAGGAAACCTGCCTGCACAGCCATTAGCCCAAGAGGTGCCAGTTGCTACTATGTCGCCCTGTGTTGCTTCACAGCACCAAGATAGGTTGTATTCCAGAAAGAAGTATTGTTATTGTTCACTAAAAATACCACTAGCAGCTTAATCCGGTTCAATGTCAGTTGACATCCATCTGTATCCTCGCTTCTCCGGGATGAGGCTGAAAATAGGCAGAATTGTCTAGTCCTCCTTTCCCGGTCAACAAAAACTAAATAAAGTTACTGACAAGTTACAGAAGTCATCTGGGAGTTCTCTGAAGGGGCAAATTGCCGCAATGCTGTGAGAGGTTTTGGAGGCCTACTTTGATATCTGCATGGCCAGATAGCCAAGGGAAGCCTGCCTGATGTTTCTAGTAGTTGGAAGTTAGAGAGTAAGGACTCATTTCTGTCCACCTTGGGAGACTCAGCATGATCTCCCTTTGTCTTTTGCCAAGTGAAGTGAGAAGGTTTGCTCTTCTGTTTAATCAGAGTTCTCCTATCATTTACCAAACAAACATTTGGCATTCCATCCCTTTAGATATCCATTCTGTTCTTTTCGTTTGTTGTCCCATCTTCTTCATCACTACATTTCCCCATTCTGCAACTGCACCCAACTCGGCTCCTCTTCATTACTCCTCTTCGCCCTTTTCTTAATTTTCTATACTATGGTTTTACCCTTTTCTGCCCTTCCCTCGGCATGCCATTAGCCTATAGCACTAGCTGGGTTTACATTGAGTACTGTTTATACCCTCTACCCCCTCTTCCCCTCCCTTGGCATGCTGCTAGCCTATTAACACTAGCTGGGTTTACATAGAGTAGTGTTTATACATACAGTCTTTCCCCCTTACCCCCCTCCCTTGGCTGCTGTGAATTTATAGCACTAGCTGGGTTTACATCTAGTAGTGTTCATACCCTTGGGGCCTGCTCCTGTGGGTAAGGCTTTCCTCCCCGTCTCTTCACTTTATTTCCACCCTGTCCTACTTTCTTACCACCACTCCCTTCGCGCCTCTTCCCAAATAAATCTCAATCTCAATCTCTCTCCCTCTCTCAATTTTTCCCCTTGTGGGGTGTGCACCCCAGAGGGGTGCAGGCTGTTCTTAACTCATTTTAATTCTATACTTCTTCCCTCCCCATAAAATTCTACACACTTCTCACTTCCACCCCAAGTATGTACGTGTCTACTTTATTTGTTTTAAAGTAACTTTGTGCATTTATGATGTAAAAATGTGTGTACACATGTATTATGGATATATGTACACGTGTAAGGCCCCCCCCACAAAAAAAATGGGTGCTTACCTTGTGCCCATCTTGCTCCCATGGCTCCTGTTCTGGAGCACCTCCCAGTATGCCTGCCAGGTCCCTGTACTTATTCCCCATCTCACAGTCACAGCTCAGTCATTGCCTGTGCCCCAGAGGTCCCTGAGGAGTCTCTTCCTTACTTTGTTCTCCCTTGGGGTGCCATGGCACTGCAGAGCCACCGATTTCCCTTAAACTTCACTGCCGGAGAGCTCGCACATGCGCAGGTGGTGCCTTTGATCTCCCGACCGCTTGATTTGTGGTCAAGCAGGAGAATGTTCGGTGGTCCCTGTCCCCGCTTTTGGCAGTGTGGGGACCAGTGACCTAAGCAAGGACCAAGAAAGTCCTCTTTCAATTTTAAATAAAGAGCGCCATGAAGCACTGCAGATCAGGGCTCATGAATGTTAATGAGTAGAGTCCCAATCATCTATAAATATTAATGAGGGCACTGTTTTGGGGGTTAAGAGTTCGGCGGCTGCTGCAGGGTATAACAAGCATTTATCAATGCAGAATGTTTGCTTGCTGGCATTGGCATTGGCGGTGTAGGAGTTAGAAAGCTGCATAATAGGAATGGCAGTGAAGTATTGAACTGAAGCCAACCCCCACCACCCTGCAGAGACTGACAGGCATTGGGGTGTGCCTTTGGGTCGTCAGGCATAATGACCATGCCATTTCACCACACCCTACCCTGCAGACACTGACAAGTTTCACGGTGTGCCTTGGGGTCTTTGGCCCTTATACTCACTCCATTCCATCAGGAAATACAGTGAGATGGGTCCTGTATAGGAGAATGGTGTGAACTTTGGGGCTGAAGAGTCCAAGGCACATCTCAATGCCTCTCACTGGCTGCAGGGTGTGGAATGGTATGAGCACTACAGGCGAGAATCCCAAGTCACACCCCTGATGCCTCTCAATCTCTACAGGCTTGGGCGTTATGGCCGGAAACCCTAATGCCTCAGGCGTTCATTGGCATTTTCACTCCAAATTTTCAACATGGGTTTTTTGTGGCCTCCACCTTATGGTGGCTATAATAGTGGCAATATCAGTTTGTTAGCCGAAAGCTGATTTCGTACAGCGACTACGCCATTTGGCACCACAGGTACGAAAACACATTTCAAACAGGATGTGAAAAATGACAGCTGCACTGTTCATGGGGAGGTGCAAAAAATGGCAATGTTTAAATTCTGCAGTGAAAATATAAAAGTAACTGGTGAAGTCACGAGCGTGCGTAGAATATGCGCAACGCACACCCGTAATGCAATTAGTTTGGGGATTTTTTTTTTTTAAAACAGCAGATTGTCAATGCAGGGATTTTGTAACCTCCACTCATGAACAGTGTCACTGTGATTTTCTTAATCTGTCCTGAACAGTGATTTTCCACAGCGACCACACATTTCTGCGCTGGAAGTGTGAAAACACATTTCGGCCATGGTGTGAAAAATGACAGCTGTACAGTTCATAAGGAAGTGTGGAAAAATGCCAGTGGTGAAAATCTGGACTGAAAATATTAGAAATCCATGAAGTTATGAGGGTGCATGGAAACTGCGCAATGGTCACTCGTAACACAGTCATTTTATGGATTTATTTCACCAAATTTTTAACATAGCCATTTTAACACCTCTGCTCATGAAAAGTGTCACTGTGATTTTCTTAAACTGTCCTGGACATTGATTTTGCACACCAACTGCGCCATTGTGCGCTACATGTGTGGAAACACACTTTGGGTCAGATGTGAGAAATGACAGCTATACTGCTCATAAGAAGGTATGGTAAAATGGCAATGTTGCAAATCTGGAGTGAACATATTGAAAATTTGTGAACTTACAAGCGTGAGTAGGAACAGCGAAATGCATGCTTGTAAAACAGTCATTTTTGGGAATTTTTTCACCACATTTTCAACATAGGGTTTTTGGGGGCCTACCTCATGAACTGTGACACTGTCGTTTCGTAAGTCGGTCCCGAAAGGTGGTTCCGCGCAGTGACAGTGAAATCACCTTTCAGGGCTGATTAATGCCATGACAGTGACAGAATTCATGAGGTGGGGTCCAAAAACCCATGTGTGGTGAAAAAAAATTCCCAAAATGCCAGAGATATGCACTAAAGTTGAAAAAACCCTATTTATCACATTATACAGCTTACCGGCATTTCCTCAGTTCGCGGTCGGCTTTGAAGAGTGCAGACGTGTTCCCGGTCCACTGAAGATCATCGCGCTGAGCTCTGGAGGCAAGTAGGGGTGAGGAGGGGGTGTGGGGAGGCAGGGTGCACAGATGGTGGGCGTGGGGAGATTGGGTCAGGAGAGTCAGTGAGGGAAGGTTTTTTTTCTTTCAGGTTTCTTTTTAACTTGGACGATGTGGGACTTGTGCCATACTGGGGTGGGCTCCCAGCATGTCAGCTGAAAGGCTGTTTGGTGGAGCTGTGGAGCAGACGCGGGATTGGGCACCCCCATTGGCTATACAGTGTGTGCATGGGGGAGGAGCAAGAGCATGCAGTGTGTGTGTGTGTGTGTGTGTGTGTGTGTGTGTGTGTGTGTGTGTGTGTGAGCGCACGATATCTTATCGCTGCTCACTGAAGTGTAGCTCTCCCTTTCAACTGTACGCCCACTGCATTTTCTACTTCTGTCAGACAGCTGCTACGTTCATTGTAGAACTGCAGCGGCGCCTGCAAACACACTGACTGAATTGGAAGACAGGTGCCACACCTCTGAAAACTCGGATGATGGCACTATGTTTCTTGCACATGCGTGCAAGCAAACAAAACTATATATAAAACAAAGCAGCAGCAGCAGCCAAAGACATTAAAAGGGCTAATGTTCAGGGAGAAATAGTAAAAAGTACTTCCTGGCTGCACCAGTTTTAAATGTTGGGACCCAGATAAACAGCTTGCCTGCTGCAAAGGGGGTTATAAAATATTGGCAGCAGTGACAGGCAAAAGACTAAGACAAGATGCTTATTCTTGGCAGTGCTCAACAGGGCACAAAAGGGACTACTGACCAGTGGGGTAAGTGGGCAAATAAAGTAATCAATTTGGCTACACCAGGACTTTAAACACTGTCCAAAATATAATCTGCAAGGGGACTGTACACTGGTGCAGCCATTTTAGTGCAGCAACAGCCAATCGGAAAGCCAGGATTTGTGGGATTTCAGGCAGAGCTCATGGAACATTGCAAAAGGCTTATGGGGAAGCTGCAGGGACCTAATTCAGGTGCCAAAACAGGGAGCCTATAGGGCATTGAGTGAAGGTAATTAATATTCATTTCTTGGACTGACAGGCAGGATAAGCCAATTACAGTGGGAGCAGCAAAATTCAGCCAATAGGGAGCCCCAGAAGGTGCCATAAAAGACAGTGTTTTCTGGCTGTGTGAGCAGTTCCAGCATGGGCCCCCCACAGGGGTGGGGGCTCAGGCCCTTTCCTCCAAAATGGACCTAGTGATCCAGTGCAGGTCCCTCCACAAGGGAGGGGGCTTTCTTCTGCCAGAGAGACAGAGTTGCTGCAGGCAACAAAAGTCGCTAGCCTGGGGGTTGTCAGATTGCCCTCCAGGGCTGGCCAGCACCTTTCCATGCTTCATGAAAAACATGGGAACCTGAACCTTCAGCGGTGAGAGAGCTGAATGGAAGTTCTGCCTCAGCAGTGAGAGTGCTGAAGCAATCCTGGATCCCTCAGAGAAAAGAAAGCCATTTCTGCAAGTAATCTGCGTGAGTAAACTGATTCTAACCAGAACAAGTATGAAAAGCCTTTAGGGCAGCAAAGCCTAGAATGTAATGAGACTATACAAGCTTAAGAAAATCTGCAAGGGGCAAACAAGCCCAGCAAGTTCAGGATGTGACTGTGTCTGCACCCTAGTTTAACCAAAGTGATAAAAGGTGGACACCTGCTTAGTGACCAGAGAAGGGTCTAGTGTGAAAGTTATATAAATGTGTCTAATGTAAGTAGTACCACAGGACTGGATGGGGAGTTACTAGACCACTCAATTTCTCTGGACAGTGCCTGGTGGGCCAGTAACCATCTGTGTCCAGTTGGGAGCTGTGAACGCCAGCGAGAACCATAAGGGACTAGGTCTGTGCATCTTTGAGCCTGAGAGCGCCGTTAATGAACCATCTTACTGCCAAGTAACATGTGAGCCTAGAGAGCTACAGAATCAGTTGCTTCCAAGTAATGTGTGTCTGAGCCTGGAAAAGGTCTAAAGTGTCAGCAAAGGCTGCAAAATAGTAGTGATTCTTGCTTCAAGCTCAATCAAGTTGATTTGATTACATTGGTAGTGGGCTGTGCCTCAAACTCAAGTCTGGTAAAAATACTCAAGTGGTAAAAAGCAAGATTCAGAGTGACTGGTGTTGTGCAAGGGAGGCATTTAAGCTCTTAGTTGTTTGCAAGGACTGTAAGCACCTGGGTCACCCTAGCTGTGGGGAGCAAGTACCCACCATGTTTATGGGCAGACTAGATGTGCCTAGCGGTCCTTATCTGCTAACAATTTCTATGTATCTATGTGTTGGAAGTCTATTATAAGCATGCAAAGGACTAGGATGGCTACGCTGGCCTCTGGTTAAGGATTATAAATATAAAGAAGTATAAAAAAGTGTCAAGTCTGATAAATGTGCTGAATGCAACATATCCATCAGGTTGGGTTTTATGACACAGCCTGGGAGTGTGCCACCTTGGCACTCCCATGTGCGTTTCCCCCAAGGAGCATAGCCTAGATGTAAAGTCTGAGATGTGCCGGCCCAGGTCCCAGCCTGGTCTATCTAGTAAAGTGATCCCAGCTCAGAAAGGGGGCACTGTTCAAAAGGTTCAAAGAGTGTCTCCATCTGCAAATGCTGCACCATCTGGCAGTTGGTTTGGATCTCCCGGCTGCAGGCTTTTGCCAACCTCCTTGTCTCCAAGGTCAGGGTTCTGCCTACTGTGATCACCTTAATTCTATGCTACAACCTAATTGTGACTAACCAAATGCGACTTCGAAGCAGACGGGGCCAATGACCTGCCACAAAGCTAAAAGGGACAGTACATAGTTGAATGTGTTTAAATAGACTGAACCATCGAGCCATGGATACAATTGTTTTAAGTTTTAAAAGAGTTTGCATTTTGTCCTGTATTAGTCAATGTATTCCAAGAAGCAACCTTAGTAAAGAAACTCCCATGCACAATGACCGAAGCCATCATAAGTCTTACCAAAAAAAGACAAAGACCCTTTACTTCCTTCAAACTATAGACCGATCTCACTTCTTAATACTGATGGAAAAATCTTTGCCAAATTATTAACTCTCCGCTTAGAATCTTTAATGACTAAACTCATCCATACTTCTCAATCAGGATTTATCAAAAATAGAAACAGTTCCGATCATCTTCTCTCATTACTCAATTTAATTCACAAAGCAAAAACTCTTAAAACCCCTGCAGCTGCAATAGCCATTGACTTTGAGAAAGCATTTGACTCTCTCAATTGAGAATATCTATATCAGGTGCTATCTCATTTTGGCTTTACAAATAATTTTTGTGCTTGGATTCAATTATTGTATACCTCCCCTTCAGCTCGAGTTCTCACGAACTCTATTTTGTCCCCCTCCTTTTACTTAGCAAGAGGCACCAGACAAGGATGCCCCTTATCGCCTTCATTGTTTATACTTGCCATGGAACCTCTTTCTGCATCCCTACGTCAATCCGGTACAATTAAAGGCATTACTATTGGTAACTCTCACTATACTTCACTCTCATATGCAGATGATCTCCTTATTTTACTCGAAAACCTCGAAAGTTCTGGGCAACCTTTAGTTAAACTACTGAATGACTTCACCTCCCACTCTGGACTAGCTCTAAACCTTAACAAATCCAAAACGCTACCACTGAATAACCTTTCTAGTCCCCTCATGAACAACTCATTAGGCTTTCGTTGGGCCCCCCAAGGTATATCTTATCTTGGCATTCGGATCACCCCGACATTGAATAAATTATGGGATGCTAATCTTTCCCCTCTGTTAACCAGTATCCAAACAACACTTGATAGATGGAAGCTACTTAAACTTTCTTTTAATGGTAAAATTTCCACCATTAAAATGTCAATAACTCCTAAAATATTATACCTATTTTCCAATATCCCTTTGATACTTCCCTCTAGTTTTCTTACCAAAATAGACAAAATTATCGCAGCTTCATTTGGGAAGGCAAAATACCTAGATTTAGTCATAATAAACTTAGATCCCATTGGTCAAAAGGTGGCTTTGGCCTTCCTTGGTTCCAAGCCTACTTATGGGCTTTCAGTACATCTCAAACAATTAAATGGTTTAACAAACCCAACATCCAGTCTCCTTTATGGGTCAATATGGAAACATCCTATGTCCTGGTAATGTGGTGACTTCTTTCCTTTATAACACCTTACCTCTTCTTTAAAGTCTCACCTACCATAGCTGCTTCTATATTCTATTGGAAAATCATTCACAAGCATATTAAATCTAACCCCAAACCCTTAGCTTACACCCCATCTGGGGTAACCACCATATATCTCTTGATAATCACCCCATTTTTGCCGTACCTGGAAAAATAAAGAAGTATTCTCTTTTGCAGGATATACTTGAACCCAAGTCATTAAAGTTAAAATCTTACACCGACCTACGGGCATATGGAATCTTCCCCATCAGGATTTTTGAAATATCTACAGCTTCGATACAGCATGCAACTCTTACCTCACACCCTTCTCTATCAATTCTCTGTATGATAAGCACATCTCTAAATGGATAAAACAACATCCAATTTAAATAGCACTGTTTACAAAGATATTTGTGATATCCTTCCTGACTACTCTGTCAATGCTAAAAACAGATGGAGTACTTTGCTACAATATAATATCACCAATGCACAATGGTCCAGATGTTGGCTCTCCTGTCACAAATCTTTTAATGATAAATGCAGTTCCCTCATTCAAACCAAGATCCTTCATTTGTGGTACAGAACTCCTGTTGTATTACAAAAAATGGGTTTATTGAACAATAACAATTGCTGGCGCTGCATTCCCCAATGGGGATTTATTGCATATCTTATGGCACTGTCCCTCATACAAAAGATTTGGCACTGTACTGACAGATTTGCAATGAAAGTGGTAGATCCAACCTTTTACACTAGACCCTAAACATTGCATTCTTGGTATTTTAATCACCATTCTTATAAAATTTCATATTAGCAGAGCAGATGGTTAAATATACTCTTCCTTCAAGTTAAGCACAATCCTCATGCATTGGAGATCCAACATAATCCCTACCCTTCCGGTATCATTAACCAACTATTGCAATATGCCTCTCTGGACCGTATGACATATATCTTGTCTGACCGACTCATGTTATAACACAATTGTTGGCAGGGCTTTTTAAATTTTTTGGAATCAACTAAATCTTCCAACACCAATGTATGGACTTCATATATATGGATTTTCCCCTTTTACTGTTACATCATTGTAGTCTCGCTTTTTCCCTTTTTATAGTTTCTCTCTCTCTTCTTAACTTTCTTATATATCTTTTCTTTCCTATACTCTGTTCTCAATCATTCTTTATTACTCCACAATCCTTTTACGAATGTACTTTTTCCCTTTTGCAGCATCATATATAATTATGTAACATTTAATATAAACAGTATCTAATCATACTATCCGCTTTAAGTTCACTACAAATGTCAAGTATATGCTAATTACATGACCTGTATTGTTTACTATATTTTAAACCAAAAGCTCCTTGTATTATTGTAGCAATGTTCTTATTATATGCTGCCTCAATTTCTTTAAAAAAAAAATCCTCACATTGTACTGTACTGTAAGAGGTTTGTCTGTATATCTTATGAAAAATTAATAAAAAGTTTAACTGCAAAAATAAAAGTTTGCATATCTTAATCCACTTGCTTTTCTTCAAGAGCCCCAACAAGCCAGCCAACATACAACTGCACCCATCATCAAGCCTGCAGGTATTGCATACGGGATTGCAGGGTTCTATATGTTCCTGGGAACTGGTACCAGTGTGGGCATTGTAAATATGTTTCTAATATAAAAGGTAGCTAGTTAGATAGCCAGGGCTCTGACCATCTCAGAAGGTTGGTGAGTGCCACTGTGATTTGATGAAAAAAAAAAAATCCAAATGCCAAATAATTACTGTGATTGTCTTGAACCAAATCATTCAAAACCAATACTGCCTATCAATTGTAAATAGCATAACTTTTATTCCAGTTTACCCCTCCTAGCCCTTCCCCATGTAAATAAACCTGCGGAGATGGTGGGAGGTTTCAAAATTGCATGGGATAGACATAGGACTGCCATAGCAGTTCAGAAAAGAAGATTAAGCTGGAGGTTAAGTATGCTCTATGGCACACTTGCTAGGTAGGGACACAGGGCAAACTAGATGGGCCAGTCGATCCTGATCTACTGTCAATTTCTATGTTTCTATGCTTCTATGTTTCTGGAGGCAGGGTATTGGACCTATGCCAAGCAGCAAAAGAATCATCCTCTAGTGCAGGATATACAGGGAGAATAATAATGGGAGGTGTGCAAGGAGCCTCCAAAAATTCCATAAGATTCATTTTAGTGGAATCTTCCTCCTCAACAGTAAAGCCCATGGTAGACTGAATTTGCTGAAGCATAGCCTGAAAAGAGGGATCCTCAGGGGGAGACCTGGTTGCGTAAACCAGAGTCCTCACTTCAGGATGAAAGGATGGACTGAAGCTACAATAATCTGAGGATCCCTTGAAACACATGACTTCTCTGCCCAGCAAGCCAAAACTCAGCCTGAATGATGATTGGTGTGGCACTGACCCGCCCCTTAAACACTGCTCTGCATTGGGCAGACAGTATCATACCCCTCAAAAGGCACTATTATAGCAAGATGTTCGCTGCACACACATGCACATGGTGAACATGAAAATGGCAAACATTCAATTAAAAACAAACCAATTGTTTTCTGCATATGTGTGTAACCCCCGGTTGGGCTTACCTTGGCTCACCTCCCCGAGCGCTGCTCTGCCTCCTGGGCGCTCACCAACACCAGTCAAAGTCCATGAATCTGAGGATCCCTCTCCTTCAAATAACCAAACTGCAATTTAATTTTCAAATACCTCCCACCTCCTGCCTTCCAAATGGGGGGAGGGGGTGCAAAACTGTTGTACGCTTAATGTTTCCATTTCTAATTTTTCCCTTCTCTGTCAATGCTACCTCACCTTGACAGTGAGAGTCACATATTCTCATATTTCCACTTTACATTATCAGGCAAAGTGATCTAGGGCATGCTGCATTTCTCACACAGCCACCACCGACACCTCCTTTTCTTCCTTGCATTTAGTCAGTGCACATGGAAAATGCCTTCTCCATGCTACCCAGAGCTACATGTCACTCTGCTGCCATTTCCCTTTTTTGGGTTTCATTTTGTGTCATTCAGCTGTGTGCTATTTAAGTTGGACTGTTACCTCTGTTTTCAGAGCAAAGAAGCCAGGGGACTGGTGCTCCTCAGAGCAGCCATTTGCCAACTCTCCCACATCCTTAGCATGCATGTCCCTGTCACGTGTTATTCCTTATTAGAAAATGGGTAAATGAAAACTCGCACCCTGATTGGCTGAAACAGCCTGGCACCCGGGCTGTTATTTCTTAACGCGCAGTGAAAAACAAGTACCAATTCAGGGTGCCCCATTACTTACACTATTCTTGGGCACCCTGAATTGCCAAACTTGCCATTCACCATGTTTTTTGAGTCGCCTACCGAGATTCGCCTCGCAACTGCTCAATACCCATAACAAATCCTTGCGTACAGCCTTGTGAACTCGGCTCTCACTTGTACTCACAACCTCACAGTAACTCACATTCTTCATAACCATAAATGTGAAAAACTCATTTGTTTTTTCAAACTTACATTTTTTTCTTCAGTACTGGCTCACCTGACTTCGTTTGGTATGCAATTCCCGAGCCCCGACATTTCACCAGTGTCTGCCTGCTCACGTTAAATCCACCAACTGAATTACAGTAAAAAAATGAAAAGAAAAAAAATAATCCACTTTTCTCTCTGGTCAGACAGAATTTTTCCCACGTCTTCACCGGGGGGTAGAGGCACGAGCTGGCGAGCACGAGGTTACCATGACAACCACTTTAAAAGTTTAAACTATGGAGGCTGCACAAGGACAAGAGTCTCCACAGTAACACAAACCCTCATGTAAATACAAACGGAGTAACTACTTTATTATATATTAAATGAAATGTAAGAATTTAAACATCTAAACATATTATTATTTTTTTTTATAACATTAAATACAGTGGCCCATTTTCTAAGTGTAATACCACCCTCCAGGGTGGGCGTTATGGGATATAACTGACCTTCCAGGGGCTATAAGGCCCTCCGCCTGCGGCATCAGGCCTCATTACGCCCCTGGGCGGTCCGTTATAGTCCAATAACACCCACCCTGTTGGGTATTATTACTTACGTAATTTACAATGTGATCCTATGGGAATTTTCTTTACCACACTTTCCAGGTGGTGTGCAAGTGTACATGTGTATCCATGGCTACAGAAGTGCTGGACCATGATGATGGATGTGTCTTGCCTCATGTAGAAAGAATTGTATATTGTTTGTCTTCACGGATGATGGATGTCTGTGGTTGCTTGTGTTGCCTTGCCCACTTTGGCTGCTTGGGGTGGGGGGGGGAGATGCAGAGTTAGTGTTAAAAACCCTAACATACCATTTCCATACATTTGTTGCTTTGACGGCAACACTAATGCATTAACAGAGTTTTTTGCATAGAATATATAAGGTATATGCTACCCCCTCTGCTGGAAATATTATTTTTTGTTCGAGTGCCAATTGACCCAATGACACCATGAGTGGCAAAGCCATGAGTGATGTCGTCAGGTCAATAGGCACGAGAACAAAAAATATCAACAATATTTCCAGTGTGGAGGAGTAGCATATTCCGTTTATTCCATACCTCCAAAAAGTGAAAAGAAAAATTAATTTCCTACCATTTTTTGCGAATTATAAAAAAATTTAAAAGGTATCTATAAATGAAACGCCACTCATTTTGTGCCGAACAAACTTTTGTGCTCATAGTACCATGCTATTTTTCATTTTAAAGTTGTTTGCATTTTGCATGTGCACACACACACACACACACACACACACACACACACACACTTTTTGTTTCTGTTACAGCTGGCCTGAGCCCCTGGATGTTTGAAATTCCAGGCTGATCAGACAGATCAGTTCTGCTGCTTAGATCAGAGAAAAGAGCTGACCCAGGATTGGGTCGGCTTTTTGTTTTGAAGTACATGACTTCTCCGCCCAGCAAGCCAAAACTCTGTCATTATCAGCCTAAATGATTATTGGTGTGGCACTGTCTTGCCCCTTAAACATTGCTCTGCATTGGACAGTGTGAGACACACCCCTCAAAAGGCACTATTATAGCAAGATGCTCGCTGTGCACACATGTGCATTGTGGACATAAAAATGGCAAACATTCAATTAAAAACAAACCATTTGGTTTCTGCATGTGTGTGCAACCCCTGCTCTGCCTCCTGGGTGCTCACCACCACCAGTCACAGTCCTGTGATGCTGCCCTTTTGTTCCTGTTTCCCAGTGCCTCATTCTCATTGGGGGCTGGAGGGAGGAGTTGGTAGATCCTGACCACCAGCTTGGCGGTAAAATGGAGTGCTATGCTGCTCCTGTTCACACGATAGAGCTTCTGGCTGGAAAGTGCAAGCTGGACCAGTTTGAATGCTACAACAGTGCTATGGTGCTCATTGTAAAAGCCACTCTGGTGGCTCATGGGCATTTCCCCTTGTGTGCTCTGAACCCCGGGACTGCCAGCAACACTGTTGGTGGTCCGGGGGCACATGGAGAGGGGAGGAGAGGGACACAAAAGAACGTTTGGGAAGCGCTTGTGGGCACTATTGTATTGGAGCCTTGCACACTCCAGACGATGCTGGACATCTCGGGCAGGATGACAACTTGTATTGAGGGAGGAGGGAAAGTCATGCAGTGCTATAATATGGCTCTTGTAGCTGCCTTGGACTCCCTGGCACCTGTCTGCATCCATCCCTTGATCTCCCAACACAGTTCCCCATGGTATTGTGAGGAGTTGAGATGGTTCAAAACTAAGGGACAGAGGTTGGATTGTTCCTGGAGGTCTCACTCCATTGAGGACAAATTGGCTCAGAGGAATCATTACAGTGATTATCAGAGAACAATCAACCTGAAAGAGACAGAATTCCTGTCAAGGATAATTGCAGCAAGCAGGAATAGGCCAGCTCAGCTTTTTTGCACCACAGACAGAGTGATTAACCAAGTCTGTCTGTGATCCGTTAAAGCCTTTTCAGCAGATAAGTGTGAGAAGTTTGTCAAATTCTTTCTTGACAAGGTGTCCTTAAGATGGAGCGAGACCACTGCAGGCAGCCAGTCATGGGCTAGTGGTATCCATGAAAGGAAGGACAATGACAATCTGGGCCAAATTTGATCCAGTTGTAGAAGAGGAAGTGGTCCAGAAAATATCTGGTGTGCATCCTAAGTGTTGTTCACTGGATCCTGGTCCAACTTGGCTCCTTATTGGGTAGCCTTGATTTTTTTAGGACTGGTGTATGCTAGGTCTTCCTGGCAGCCCTAAAAAAGGCTGTGGCAAGGCCCCTCCTGGAAAAAAAAAATCTTTGGACCCTGAGGTCCTATCAAACTCCAATCCTTCCCTTTTTAGGAAAGGATTATTAAGAAGGCAGTGGCGACACAACTGGAGACTCATCTGGAGTTATTTAACATCTACCAGCCTTTCCAGTTGGGATTTAGGCCTCATCACAGCACTCAAACTGCCTTGATTAGGATGTTGCATAGTGTTGCTCAGATAGTATCCTAGATACTAGGATACCAACAGATACCTCCCATTTGGCCAGATAGTTCCTGTGGTAGAATAGCAGTGATATTTGAACATGGATCCTACCCTCTAGGATCCAGTGCAGGGACCCTACAAATGTTGTGGATCCTAGCAACAGATCCAGCTTGGATCCTAACCATTTTACCTAGGATCCCTGGATCTGACCTAGGATCCATCGCTATCTGACCCCAGATCCCTGGATCCTAACTAGGATCTATCACTATCTGACCCCAGATTTTAACCATCTGATCTAGGATCCCTGGATCTGACCTAGGATCCATCACCATCTGACCCTGGATTCTACATCTGTCTTTGGTAGGATCCTAGGTAGGATACCAGCACCATCTGACAGACAATGGTGGTGGGATCCACAAAAGCACTATCTGAGCAACACCAGTGTTGCATGGTCTCCTCATTGCAAGAGATCTGGGACTGCACTCCATCTTGGTCATGTTAGATCTCTCATTGGTATTTGACACTGTGGATCATGGTGTTTTCCTGGATCACCCAAGGAACTATGTGGGACTCACTGGCACAGCTCTGTGCTGGTTCGAGTCCTAGATCATAGGGAGATCTCAGCAGGTGGCCCTGGGAAATTTCATCTCAGCCTAGAGCTGTCACCTCTGGGGGTTCCTCAAGGCTTGATTCTAGCACCTTTTATTCACCGTGTATATGTTGCCCTTGAGTGAGATCATAAGGCAGCATGGGGTTGAGTTTTGCTGCTATTCAGATGATACTCGGCTCTACCTGTCTTGTACCCCTGATCAGGTAAATGCGGTGTCTGTGCTCAGACAGTGCCTTCAAGAAATCAACAACTGGATGGCCTCCAACTAGCTACATCTCAGTCCAGGGAAGACAGAGGTGATGGTCGAACCAGGTTGCTCTGGGTTGGCAATGACAAGTAATGACCTCTTTTTTTCCATAGTTAAAATGGTCACAATCTTCGAGCCTGTGGAAGCAGTGAAAGATCTGAAGCGTCATTCTTGACTGAAGGCTGACATTTGAAAAACCAGTGTCAGCGGTAGTCAGGAATGTTTATTTCTGTCTTCGGAATATCACCCGAATTAAACCATATTTGGCACCAGCTGACCTTGAGATGGTTGTCCATGCCTTTGTCACCTCCAGATTGGATTACTGCAATGCTCTGTAGGGTTATCTGGAAGTTTGGTACACTGACTGTACTTAGTTCAGAACACCGTGGCCCAGTTGATGGTGGGAACTCATCGTGGTGATCACATCACGTCAGTGCTGCAGGCTCTGGATTGGCTTCCTGTCTCTTGGCGTATCATCTTCAAGATATGCTTGATAACTTTCAAGGCCCTAAGTGGACTGGGCCCAATCTACCTGAAAGATCTTTTGAAACCTTACCCTCACTCTCGCCCCCTCCGATCCATAGATGCGGATTTACTTTTGGTTCCCTGCTCCCATTTAAAACAGTCCGGGGATAGGACCTTTGAAATGCGGCCCCTATATTGTGGAATTCTCTCCCAGAGTCATTCTGCTGTGCCCCAACTGTGGACATCTTTAAGCACAGATTGAAAACATACTTGTTTACACAGGCCTATCGGGATTATTAATTAATTCTAGTGGTTTCTATTTTAGTATTTATATTTATATTCTAATTGCATGTATTTTGTAGTTCTTTGAATTTTTAAATGAATACCTGTTTGCTTTGTTGTTGTGAGGCACTCTGAGCCATTGGAAAGGGTGCCATATAAATAAAATTTGCCTCGCCTTGCCTTGAAAGAGCATGGTGCCTTTGGGAGCAGCCAAGGCTGCTGGAGTAATTAACAGCCCTGCCTACCTCCTGGAGAGTCAGCGCTACGGTGCCTGCGACAGGAAGGGGAAGCCCCTTGCAAGCCCTACTCTGCTGGACACCAGGGTAGAGGGGCAGTTAAGCATGAAGTGGTGCTGTTTGGCTGCAAAGGGCCCTGGAGTTGGGACATTGTAGAAACTGTACAGCCAGCAGCCATTTTGTGAGCCTTTGACCCCAAACCCAGCCAATCAGGATTTGAGGAGCGATGGAGGACTTAGCAATGGCTCCTGGGTAGGGGTATAGACTAAGTCTTTGGCACCCAGACAGCTAATTGGGCAACATGTGGACTTAATGAATCTTAATTTTACAGATGGACAACTGTATTCAACCAGTCAGAAGCTGCCAGTCTCCTCTCAAGCCCCAAGGACATATTCGGCTCGAGGCAGTCTGGCTGAAGTGCTCTGTGAGACAGAAGGGCTTGGACTGTGTAAAGAGTAACTTTGGAAGTTGGACTAAGACTTCCACAACCAAATACCAGGAGACTTGCCAAAATGCTTTCCATCACCTAGAGAGCCAGACAGTGTGTCTGCAGAACTGTTTGCAACTTAAACTTTGCAGCATCTGAAAGCAGCCTTCAGATTGTGAGGAGGGTGGAGTGTTATCCTGCAAAATGCTTGGAAGTCTGGGTCAAGCAAGCAGATCCCAAAGATGCCTGTAGAAGGTTCCCATTGCTTGGAGAATCCAGCTAAAGTAAGAGAAGCCATTGGAAGTTGCAGTTTGCAAGCCATCTACAGACTGTGTACCACTACTGACCCTAGGGAGTGAGCTGGTTGATCCCAGAAGTGGAGTGCTGCCAGTTAGAGAGAGAGAGAGAGAGAGAGAGAGAGAGAGAGAGAGAGAGAGAGAGAACTCTGTGCATCCTAAGCTCCAAGACAGAAGTTACTGCCAGCAAGGATGTTCTGAGGAGTCGGCCAGGTAGTGCTGCTGCTGCTGGATGCTACTCTATGTCTCCCTGGAGGTGCATTGGCCCTGGTCCCCAGTACTACACCATTTCCAGCATCTGATCTAAGTGGCTGCGCTGAAGGTGACAAGCTGCCAGATCATCCTGCCTCAGCCAGCAAGCCTGCTGCCTACCTGTTTCACTGCTCCAGGCCCTAGCTCTCCAGCTTGTCTGTGGTCACTACCCACACCCTGTCAGCAATCTACAGAACCATGAGTAAAATGGGGCCTGCCCTGACCTACGGTTGCATTAAAATTCCAAACCAACTTGCAGTTTAGTTTGAAGTGCACCAGCGCTGGCCAACCTGTGGCAATGTACAGGTCTGCAACTAGTACTGGGCACCCACATAGACAGTAAGGGGACACTGGTACCAGTGGTGAGGCAGGCAGTGTTTAATGTGTTGCTGTGGGGGTGGGCACCGTTATTGATGTGTTGCATTGCTGTTCTACTTTTCAGATTTCAAGCAACTGCTCTAATTTTGCCTCTCCCATTCCCCTTTCCCCATAATAAATTATTGTTACTGTTAACACTGCCTGTAAGCATATTATTAGAGACAGCTATTAACTGCCCTCTACAGGAACTGCTATAGTCTCCCCCAACTGCTAGGCATGAACTAGAGCAGAAGATGATCCTTCCCTCCTTCGACTACTGCAACATAGTCTACAGTGCTGCTTCCAAATCTACCTTATCCAGACTAGACCCCCTTTTCCATGCCTTCTGTCACTTCGCTCTCGATGTCACCCCCTGCACCATCACTGCAACCTCTACCATTCCCTTGCATTCCCATCATTCGAAAACTGCCACCTGCAGCACTGTGCTAAATTTGTCTCCAAATTCTGTCTCGATGCCCTTCCATCCGACCTCTCTTCATTACTTTCCCAAGCTCCCACCCCTACCCATGCCCTCATTTTTTAATTCCTTAATGTCCTTCGATAGGTTGGAGATGGATCGCTACACGCTAGCAGGTTGTGGAGGAGTCTGCAGAGCAGAAACTGTTTTAGGCATTTTTTATATCAAGGAAAGGTATGCCACCTAAGCATATTTGATACCTGCCTGAGGAACAACTTTTTCCAGGCAGCCTTGTGCGGCAGTCTGTGTTTTCTATGGCTGTTTTCTTTTCTTTGTAGCTTTTGAGTACCAAAGGTGGGGGTTGCTGAGCTGACAAACAGTTAAAAGAAAGATGCCATGGGGTGTTTGATGGCACTGAAAAGAGTGTGGGGAAGAAAACTTGAAACCTGAAAGAGCTGGAGAGAGTCTGGAGCAAATTTTTTTGACCTCTAGTTAGGGAAGTGCTGTAAATGTTACCCCTTTACTCCTTTGTGCGAAATTTACTACTTGTTTGTATGTGTGTTTTTTAGCTTGTGTGTGAAGTCAGAAGACAGAAATATTTAGACATATATAAGTAACCTTAGATAAACAGCAGTTTACTTGTCAACCAAATAACTCAATTACAACTTGTTCTGTTTTGTTAGATATTGAGATATTAATTTTTCTTTTTTCCTTTTGAAGTTCCTTGTTTAGCATGCTTTTGGGGGAGCAGGTCAGGTGGGTCGATTATTTAATGCGCATGTGTGGCATTCTGTTACTCAGAGTCGCCATTTTACTGGGAGTTACAAGCTGTGAGCCAAATGCAGCTTGGACGGAATAGTATTTTAACTTCTGATATTCTACAGAAGAGTCAGTAGCGTGTTTCGTGTTTAAATAAGCTGCTAAAAGCTGACATGGAGACAGAGATGGAGGAGTTCTACTTTTAATTACTTAAGACTTGCAGGAGGCAACATGCATTTTAAGTAAGTACTCTATATTTCTAGGATTTTATGATTGTTTTGATGTCCCTGCTATTTAATATAATTTTTACTGTTATATCCATTGACTTTGAAACCGACTGTGTAACCCTTTAGTATGATGTCTAATGATATCCCATTGCTGCTTCTTCAGAATTTTGGAAATATTGCTGGTAAATATTGCTGATATTATGAATTAGGTATTGTGGGTCACATAGATGGATTGGTTTACCAAGTTTTGGTTTTACTTCAATTGTATACAAAGTGGATGCTTTGAATTTTATAAGAGCAGCATATTTATTTAATGATTACTCCTGAGTATCATTTTTTATATTTTTTTAAGATTTACTCCTGGGAAAAGCTCTACTGAACTAAAGAAAGCAAGAGTTTCTGTGATAGTGGTTGGCCTTACTTCCCAAAGGACTGTGTGGTCTGGTTTTAGGAAGTAACAGAGACCGATTTGTGGACTGTCCAGTTTGCCTCGAGAGCCCTATATGGGTGAAGCACTGAAGATCTTCATTTTTTCAACAATGTTTTGGGGAATTATGCATGACCTAAAAATGATCTGAAAGGACACAAGAAGGGGTGATTTTGATTTTGAATTCTGAATTGATTTTTTTTTTTTTTTAAATGGTGAAAACAAGGAAGCAACTAATACAGGACACTCAAGTTACTTCCTTAGACAAACAAGTGTTGGATGAGCCCATTCTTGACCATAGAAGCTATAAGAATAAAAATGGTTACTATAAAAAGGGTCGCAGGATGAATAATGATGTTTCAGATAGCCCAATTTGTATTTCAAGCCAAGACTCTATAGACGAGGTGATTAGGGCTGTTTCAGATACTCTAGACTGTGTTTTGAGGCAAGACACCCTAAATGAGGAGGTTGAACAGGTGTTCGTTATCAGTGAAGATACAAAGGGAAGGAAAAGCAACAAACTTGGCAATATTAAAACAACAAAAAGTATAAATGAATCTAGTAATTCTAGCAGACTCAGTAAAATAAAGAAAAACAAGAAATCAAAAAACAAAGAAAAAACTATTGGAGATGTTTCCAATATACCTAGCTTAAAAATGAAACAAGCTAAGATTAATAAGTTTTTGACTAAAGTTGCTAATACCAGTGAAATTAGCCAAATCATCCGATACATTTGGGCTCACTAAACAAGGGGACACTCCCTTAAATGATTGCCAATAATATTACTAATGAGGTGGCTGATCTCAATAGACAATTATACTAGGCTTCTTCAACCCCTAAAATGTTTTCAATACCAGATGCACTTAGCCCTTTGGATGTACATAGTAGGGACTGTAATATTACAACTGGAGGCTCGACTTTATCATCCATTCTAACAGTGATTGAAAATGGTAAGGAAGTGAGATCGGGTAGCATTTCTGCTGCTGCCCATTTGGGGATGGAGGCTTTGATTGATCTTTATTGTGATACTGCTTCTGATTTAACATATTTCCTTGACTTTTCCCCTGAACCGGTCCCTGATCCAATACTAAGTACCAGGCGAAATGGTACCAATAGTAATTGTACTAATTGGATGACAAATCTACAAGACATCACTATGGGAATGCAAGAAGCAACTGACAGACTTAAATTAATAGACTTTAAAATCAATAAAAATTGCCTCTCAAGTCTGCATTGTAGTTGCTGTTTTACAAATAAGAAAGGCAAATTTATTAAACATACTAATGACTGGATTTCTTCTTATCCTTTTAGTTTAGATAGTGATCTTAAGAGAGCCATGCAAGATCCTTTTGCAGCACATATTTTGATACTTGACCAACTAGTAGGAGTTACTAATGAGTTAGATACTCTTAAAGGTAATATTGCAATTAATAGTTCCAGATTGGATATTATTAGCAAATTTGATAGATTGGTTCCTATGACTGGCTCTCCTTCCATTCCATTATCTGACGCTGTTTCGTACACTCAGCAAGCTAATGGGCAGTTGATCAGACCAGATATTTCTACAATTTGCATTCCCACTACTCCTGTTAAACCTGAAGGTAACAGTAAAAAGAGTAAAACGAGGAGTGGGAACCTGAAGAAATCTAAAAATAATAAAAATCAAAATTCCAAGAAAGTTTGTAGGGAGATAAGGAACGCAGGTTTGGATGCTAACAAAATTGTTGAAGGAGAGAATGCGGTTATAGACTCAATCCACTCTATAAATATAATAGAAAGTAATATTGGATAGTTGCAAAATACCTGCCAATATCTCAAATCAAAAAGTACCAAGTTCTATTCATGGCATTCAATCAGCAAATAACATCACTAAGACAAGATCTAGGGATATTTTATAGCACAGTAAAGAACAATCCACCAGTGGACTTAGATATGGTTGATAAATCTGCAATTTTAGAGACTGGGCTCAGCACAATGGTAAAGTATGATGAGAACCTTATACCTGCCAAAGTGATTATTGATCTAAATGAGTGTGTTATTCTGAGTTTGTATAATTACAGCTGGAATATCATATTTACATAAGAAGTAGATTGTGCACCTTTTAAGGGCAGCTACTGGCGCCGATATTGTTGACAGCAATATAATGCAAGCTTGGGAGGATTTAGACTTAGAGGGTAGCAGCTGTGTATTCCTTTTTTGTGTTAGCCCGAGGATTGCAAACCAGATTTGGCTTAATAACAGAGATTTGATAGCACAAGGATTTTCAATTGATTTCATAAACAGGAAACAAGTGAATTATTTGCCAAAAACATTTCCTACGGGTACCTTTAGCATATTTGGTCGACAAAATATATTGAATGAAAAATCAGGGTAGGCTAAGATTTGCGGTCACAAACCTGCTTATACATGCATTGAAAATTATAGTCTCAGATTTTAAAATTCTAAATTTCTTTAGACACAAGTCACTGAATGGTGCTGAGCAGGTTGATGTTGTTATAATCAGGCAAAGAGGTTGTGGTAAGGATTCTAAAAAAGGCTCACTTATTGGATTCAGTGGATGTCCATATGGTTAGTAGTAATATTAATTCAGTATCTCAGGAGTCTATAGTAAATCAACAGCATTGTAATGATATACCCGGTCAGAGTGAATCGTTTCTTTTTGGTCTATGTCATTTAGAAAATGAGACCAATAAAAAGCTCAGCTTGGTGATTGGGGATCTACTAAAACAAATATTAAATATAGATGTTGCAGACAAAAATATCCTTTCAGCCCAAAGGCTAGGCAACATCTTTGAGACTGATCAAGTTTTAGTCCAAATCAGAAGCCAAAGACTGCTAACTGACATTATACACAATGCTCCATGCCTAGATGGGATGGGGTTGCATTTTGTTGTCTGTGACCAGGTTTTGGGTATAAATGAGACTAGTTTTCCCGAAAGGGATCAGGTTCCTGAAACAGGAACTGGCCCTATTAAGAGCCCCCAAGATACGGCAAATGATAGGTTGACTTTCAATGTTTCAGTCTCAAACCAATTTGATTTGTTGGACATTTCTAATGACTGACTAAACAATTCTTCTTCTGCTAGCATGAATGAAGAAACTGAGAGGGTACAAAATTTAATGTTAATTTCCTGGAATATTGCTGGTCTCCTAACAAAATTTGTGGATAGTGTGTTAAATTTTCTGAAGCAGGCCCATATAATGTGCCTGCAAGAAACGTGGCATCAGACTCTAAATAATATTGCACTGAATGGTTATTCAATTTACCATGTTCAAGGTTACAAGCACTCCAGATTTGGCAGACCATCTGGAGGCCTGGTTACTTGGTTCAAAATTATGGATCTTTTATCAGAAGAGCTTATATTTACTAATTCTTATTCACAGTCTTTTCTGGTAACCATGGGCCCCCTGACATTTTGTCTAATAAATGTCTATATACCGCCCAGTAATTCCAAGTTTTATGACCATAGAATATGGGACGAATTGGAAGATGTCATTCATAGAGTTTGGGCAATGACAGCTTGTGAGAAAATCTTGCTCTGCAGAGATTTTAATGCCAGGATAGGCATCTATGATGGATTCGCCAACAAAATACAAAATTGGCACTTCTGGAATGCCTATAAATATCCCAGAAATTCCCTAGATAATAAGACTAATGCCAGAGGGCTTAAACTCCTGGAAATTATTACACCATATAATTTAACACCTTTAAATGGGAGGTGTATGGGGGATACCATAAGGAATTTTACCCACTATAATAAGCAGGGTCCATCTGTGATTGACTGTGTCTTCTGGAATGATAATATGGATATTTGAGAATCTTGCCATATTCCTACTAGATCAGATAGTGATCACTTCCCTTTAGTACTTAGTTTTAGACAATTGGTGCAGGAACCGATGTTGTCTGGCTATAGTAATATAGAAATCGGAAACGAAACCAAAATCAGGTGGAATCAAAATAGTTCTGATGAGGTAAGTTCTTTGTTGCAGAATTTTTTCTCTAATAAAGAATATGTTAACTGCAGTATAATTCAGTGGAATAACCAGATGTTGCACTGTTTTGAGGAAATTAGAGAACTCCTCATGACTACTAGACAACAGAGATCAATTGGGGACCAGAATTGTTTTGATAGGGAGTGTAGTTTAGCTAAAAAACATTTAAACCAACAAATCAGAAGGGTTAGAGCTTCTCATAATAATTAACAGTTTAGACTCCTTAATCAGATTAGGGGATCTTATAAAAAGCTTTTAAAGGAGAAGCAACAGGAATTTCAAACAATCAGTGGAACAAAATGTTAAAGGTAATAGAGTGCAAGGATCAACGTGCTTATTGGCAGTTGATGGTTCGGGGAACTAGTAACTTTAAAATTGGAATAGATACATATATTCCCCTTGACACCTTACAAAAATATTACTCATATTTTTTTCTACCCAAATCAGACTAATGATCTTCCAATTTGGGTTCTTTTGAACCATTACCTTCTGTAATCAATCAACAGGAAGTATATATGGCAATTATTTCCATAAAAAAATAAATAAATAAAGCCCCAGGTCTGGACCAGATACCATCATAAGTCTTTTTGGACTCCCCTCTTCTTTGGGCCACTATATTAATGACTTTTTTTTTTTTTTTTTTTTTTTTTTTTTAAACCATTTAGTCAGGCAACAGAGATTCCCTAATTCTTGGAAGGGAGAACTAATTATTTCCATACATAAAAAAGGATATAGAACCGACCCAAAAATGTATTGACCAATCTCATTATTAGACAACAGTTGCAAGATTTTTTCCAATTTGGTTTTAGCTAAACTACTGGAAGAAATCAAGGAATTGGGTAGATTGTCAGAATTTCAGGCAGGTTTTCGAGCCAATTTTAGTACAGTAGATAATTGCTTTGTCCCTTCTCATCTTTATGAAAAAAATGTCAATCTGCGAAAGCAGAAATTATACTTAGCATTTATTGACTTTAGTTCTGCTTTCGATCTTGTGACATGTAGCATATTATGGGAATCAATGAGGGAGTAGGGTATTTCCAAAGAAATCATTGCAGTTATGAGCGAACTCTATCATAACACTTGGACTCGGGTTAAAACTGGACAACTTTCTGTAACTTTTCCCAATAATCATGGGGTTAGTCAAGGTTGTGTGTTAGCCCCTACCTTGTTTTGCATGTATATTAACAAATTATTGGATGATTCATTAACAGATTCTCCCAAGATTCGACATAAATCTTGTCCAGTTTTGTCATACGCCGATGAACTTGTTTTGTTGTCCCTTTCACAAAAGGGGCTACAGAGCAAATTAGATATTCTGAATAAATATTCGGGTAGACATCATTTAATTATAAATAAAAACAAAAGCCAAATGTTGGTACAAGGAACCAATAAAACTCCCAAAACATGGAGAATAGGAAATAAAAAAACTTAATACTGTTAAATCTTATTTATATTTGGGTTTGCTATATACTCATGATGATAAATGGACTAGGCACCTTGATTCTCTTATTCCTAAACTAAAAACACAGAGCTAATTCTCTCAAGTCATTTAATAACAAGAATGGCAGTAATACTATTAAATCATTGATAATAGCACTAAAGGCTAAATATTACTCTCAGGCTTTATATCATTCTGAGATCTGGGGATATGTTAGTCATAAGTTAGAAATTCCTCTAAATAAACTTCTGAGGTTTACCTTAGGACTGAATAATTCTATCCCTGCAGCTTTAGTTAGGGCTGAGGTAGGACTGGTTAAATTATCTGCCTTTGCACAGGTGAGACTTATAAATTATTGGTTAAAATTGTTGACATTAGACTCAAATAGACTGCAAATACTGGTATTAAAAGAAAAAGAAATATGGATTGGCATGGGCTGTAAAAAATCTAAATGGTTGACCAATTTGTACTCAATTCTGGAGGAATCTGGATCATCTTCTTTAAGAGGCTATGTGGGAAAAAAATTGTAATTAGCTCTAAGTATAAATCTTACATAACCCGAAAAATCATGTCATTAGCTATGAAATCAGATCTGGTTATGATTACAAATCTCAAGATTGCCCCTTGGCTAAGGCAATATGATAATTTTTGTTTTAGAGAATATTTGGATGTACTGACTAATATTAAACAGAGACCGTTATTTACTAGGTTTAGAATGGAACAGTTTCCCCAGTAAGGTTCTGAGTTCTAGATACAACAAGGAGTCAGGACCTGCTTCTGGTCTTTGTGTTTGTACTGGTATTAATAAGGAGGATGTTTTCCATGTCATTTTTTTATGCCCATGGTATAATATAGCTAGAATGTTCTGGCTTAAACCTTTGCTACATGAAATAGTAACTTTTGACCAAACTTTATTACTGGATATACTGTTCACTACTAGGGATGATTATATAATTTACAAACTGGTAAGATATCTGGAAGTTACAACAAAAATTAGAATGAAACATGTAAAACCCAGTTAAACTAAAATATGAGATGTGAGAGATTGTTTCTTTGCACAGGAAATAAGGCTGCTATTGGGAATTTTTTTTTCCTTAACAGTTTGTGTTTATGTTTCTTTTTATTATGGATGAAAAGTCAAGAACTAATGTGATAATGTGCAATATTTATATTTATTGTCTCAATGTATCTGTGATAATGAGATGTTAGTCTGTATTTTATTGTAATGGTCTTCTGACCGAATAAACTTATGCTACTACTACTCATGCCCTCAGATCCCTTGACTACCAACAACTACTAATCCCAAGGCAGAGGACCACTGTTGGGCAAGCAACCTTCTCACATCACTTCCCTAAACTCTGGAATGAGCTCCCTCCTCAAATTCGCCATTCCTCCTCTACCCACTCCCTATCTACAGTGCTGGCAAATTACCTCATGGTAAATTACTCCTGCACTTGATACTTACAAGTCCCCCGACTGCCTGACCAGTGGCACCTAGCATACACTATGGAAGCTGGCTTGTCTAAATCAACTACACCACTTCTTGGCTTGTGTTCTCTTGTCCTGTCCTAAATTGCACTCGATACTCTGTCTTTTCGCCTCAGCGTTATCTAATTCTATGTAATACAAGCTAAACTATAACCAGTGTATTCTATGTGCTACAAGCTAAACTGCAACCAATGTTGCTGTCAATAACTAAACTGTAAACAATGTTTTCCTTGTGCTACTAGTTGAACTGTAACAAATGTCATACCTGTCTGCCTCTGTAACTTGTATAACTGTAACCTCAGCCTACTGTATACCTTGTTAAATGTAAATCTCCTGATAACCTGTGTGTTATCTCCGACTGTACCCCTTCCCCCCAGGTCACACCGGGAGACAAGCATTTTCTTGCTCAGTGTGCCTTTCCTGGTGAAACAATTTCAATAAATAAACACTGTCTGTGAGCATATTATTAGAGATGGCTATTAACTGCTTGCATTATAGAGTATTAAGTGGGTTTATGGTAGTGTGTGTGTGTGTGTGTGTGTGTGTGTGTGTGTGTGTGTGTGTGTGTGTGTGTGTGGTGACTTGAAAGGGAGGTGGGTAGGTACAGCATCCCAGGTGGTTGTACCCCGCAAACATCTAGCCCACTATAATTTACTCTGGGTGGAGGCACCGTGTGCTTCACTTCTTCATTTGGGAAAGAACCCCCAGTTACCATCAGGACAGAGCCCAGGCCCTGTAAAGGTGCAGGAAATACAGATGGATACAAACACAAGATTTTTGGTGCAACTCACTTTTTCTAAGCGGGATGTTTATTCTGTAATCATAAACAACAACAGCTTTGCACCACATAAAGTAAAAATAAAACAATCAAAACAATTCAAACGAAAAGACTTGTAAACAATTATCTCCTTAGTGCAGCATAGGACGCTCCTAGTCCTTCACCTACACTCATTCAGAAGACATTGATCCCATCCAATATCTGTTTGCTCAGGCAGTACTATTTATACCCGCCCACCTGGGTCAGGTGACCAAGCATCATCATGGCCCTGCATTTAATTAAATAACAGGCTAAAAGGACTTAGTTACCCTTCTATAATGATGAGCAGCTTTAGATAATAGAAGGGACTTTCCCAGAAGGATTTCTCCCTTCTTAAAAGTGAAAAACTTTCCACTGGGACTTGAGTGACAGACGGCTTACTATACAAAGGGGCCACAAGGGGGCGCTGTTCCCCTATACACAATATTTCATTCTTTCCCCTGCTTCAGGTAAGGACAGACTTCATTTATTCCTTCTCCTTCAAGAAGTACATTTGTTAAAGCATTTTATGTGGCCCGGAGGTTTGTGTTTTCTTTTACCCCCTTTTAGTGTTCTAACCTTTTTTGTCTTCATTAGCTATGTTTATGTTAGGTTATTGCATGACTGCAATTTTCTCATGCTGTAATCTTTATTATGCAGTACAATGTATTCAATAGATAACTGCAGCATTCAGTACAGGTTTGAACATTTCCATAGCGGCAACAGGGTTACAGGAAATAAAAAGGGAAAGGGTTTTGCCACTTTGCAATAAATATTAATGTACAGGCTAGTCATGTAGGTCTTTGTCTACACGCTAATTAGCCACTGTATCCCTTTTGATTAGGGTGCTTTACTGTATACAATACATATCTTTTCATTCTAGCTAAAATAGCCAGCCATTCTATAGCGCTATAGCTATAACCATTCTATTTTATTGTCCCATTCTGTCTGGGAGCTGGAGGTCACTGGAAGTTGACCTCCATACATACAGACCCATGGAAGAAGAGAAAAGAAAGTTAAAGAGAAGCACAAAGGGTTGTCTGAAAGTGGCTTGCCTCCAGACAGAAAGGGATAGCTTTATTAGATACGAAGAGAGAGAGAGAGGGGTTGCAACAGAATATACTCAAGGGATCCTACTACAGTGGCAGGGACGCACCCCATCACAGGCTCTTCAACCTGTTTGGAGCCCAACAGGCAGGGGTAGCAGCCCATTGTTACATGGCACCCTGGTCACATGTGCAAACCCTCCCAAAACCACTGGTTTCTTATTCAGGATTTAGAATTTTACTTTAAGATGGTAACTGGGGTTTCTCCAATGGTTCTTTCTACCCCTTTACCCATTCTGATGGAAAGACACCTTTTCAAATATAATGCTACTTTTTCGGTTGAGGCCTTGTCTCAGTTATTAAGTAATATCGTGACCAATTCCTGAGGCTGTATTCCTGGATAACTGACTAGTTCTGAAAGATATTTACTTCTGATTCTATCATACCATTTACAATTTTGTAATACATATAAATCTTTAGTTTCTTTGTTCCCACAGTCACAATACGTGGTTCTCTTTCCACTGCACTTCATAGGATTTTCAAGCAGAAATAGACTTACGTCCTTTAGTTGCTTGCCTTAAATCAAACTATCCCATACTTATTTGAATAAAAAGTATCCAACCTTTTCTTGAATAGCTCCATTGAAGTGCTTGCAACCACCTCATTTGGTAAGGTATTCCACAATTTAACCACTCTTTGACTAAACCAGTGTTTTCTTTTTAATAGATTCCATCTATGTGCTGCTAGTTGAAAGGGATGACCCCCGGTGGTGTAAGGATTCTCTTAATGTAAGACCGTAATCAGACCTCATTACATTATCATACAATGCTCTAAAAGTCATACACATATCCCCCCAGATCTCCTACATTGTAGGGAAACATATCTAGATCTCCAAGTCTCAGAATAGGTCATATCGCTATATCCCATTATTGACTTTGTAGCCCTTCTCTGTATCCTCTCCAATTTGACTGTGTCGACCCTTTTGTATGGTGCTCAAACTTGGGCTCCATACTCCAAATGAGGCCGTACCAATGCCTGGTATAAGGGGATGATGACTTTTTTATCTCTACTTTTAATATGTCTTAGTATACAGTTTAATTTTTGATTAGCTTTTTTAGCAATGATACTACAATGTGAGCCAAATTGGAGGTCAGAGGTTATGATTATCCCTAAATCACGTTCCTCACTAGTAATAGGTAATATTTTTTTCAACATGTTATAAGATATATCATGATTCTGTTTTCCCAGATGCATTATGGTGCATTTGTTCACATTTAGTTCCAATTTATGTTTATTTATCCAATTGCCCATGTCTATAAGGGCATTTTGCATGGCAATGCCATCCTCGCTGGTATTGACTAGTGCCCCAATTCTACAGTCATCGGCAAACTTAGTCAAATATTAGCCTGATCACATTTGAGTGAGGTTATATTATTTATATATAAATAAATATAAATATAAAAGACAGGGTCCCAAAACGGAGCCCTGTGGAACCCCACTCATCACATCTGCCCAGTCCGACAAGATTCCATTTATGGTCACTCTCTGTCTCCTCCTCTAAACCATGAGGTAATCCAATTTAACAAATTAGCATCTAGTTCTGTTTGTTCAAGTATGATCATCAACTCATGTGGCAGTTTATCGAACACCTTGGAGAAATCAAGAAAAGCCACGTCCACTGCATCCCCATTGTCCAAGGCCTTACTCACTCTCTCATAGAAGGATAAAATATTTGTCTGACATGAGCGGGACTTCATAAATCCATGTTGGGTAGAATCTGTCAAATTTGCAGTTTCCAGATGTAACAGGATTTTATCTTTTATTATACCCTCTAAGATCTTACATATTGTACCTTACAGCTACTAAATTTGATGAAAGTTGCCCAAATAGGTAAATAGACATCATTATTCTTCTATTAATGTTATTACTGAGCTAAACTGTACTTAAACTCCAATTGCCTTATTGGACATCAGGGTTTCCAGCATTTAAGAGCAGCTGGAGCCTCTAGGATAACTTTGAAGAAAAAAAAAAAAAAAAGAGCAGTTACTTACCAGTAACAGTAGATTTTCCCCCCCTTCTACTTACTGTTTATACTCCCCCTACCCCAGAGCACTCCCATTCTTCAGGAGACACCTAGGGCCTTGTAGTCTCCATCCTCTTACCTGGAGTCTGGTACAATCTATCCCCCATGGAGCCATGGCTATATATCACAGGTGGGCACGAGGTGTGGGTGTCCCACAAAGTCCTTCTTGGTCTCATCGGGATGCTGGTGCCAGGTCAGGTAGGGGCATTGGAGATCGGGGCCTGGTGCTCAGTCTACCAAGAGCACTGCTGGGTCTTTTTTCCATTGATTCTAGGGGAGTGGCCTGTGCCCCGACGTCGAGGCATCACCACCAATGTCCGCCACTCCCAACCCTCTCTGTATACTCAGGTGCCTGCTATGCCTCCAGCTTCCACCAGAGGCCAGTCAGGCACCGAGCAGGTGCCCCCTCCCTCCCAGGAGAGGAGAGCAATCCTCAGATGCTCAACTTTCCTCCCTGCCGACCCCTGATGGCCAGGTCTCATTCCTGAACCCGGTCGCTGGCATGGAGCGAGGTGTGGCGTCCAGTGCCTCAACCCTCAGCACCACCAGGCTGGCTCATAACAGTAGATCTTAAAATGATCTCCTCCATTGGGCCACACCTTTGGAACTGCAAGTCATCTGTATTAGGGCCTTCCAGAAACTTTTGCCTAGAAGGGGCCACCCATGATGACATGCAACGTTGGCACCTATAAAAGGTGGGTGCCCCTCCCCACTCCTCAGTTCCCTGCTGGAAATGGCTCAGAGAGACACTTACTGAGAAGAACCAGGAGACCACACCAGGACCAGGCATGCAAGGAGATGCTGGGACTGGTGACAGAAGACATTTACTTAGCAGAACTACCATACTTTCCACTGAGGCAGCAGGACAGCCAGCCAGATGGCACCTCAAAAAGGGGAAAGGATGGTGGGTGTGCTGTAGCCCAATGTAGGAGATTCTCTCAAAGAACTACTGTTACTGGTAAATAACTGCTCCATCTTCAGAGGATATCTCCTTCCTTGGGCTACACATCTGGAACAATATCCAGGCTTACAAGTCCCAAGGGAGGCTGGAAAAGTCCAATATGTAATCAGGACAGAAGGTCCTGCAGGACAGCAAGACCAAAGGCAGAGCAGGGTTGATAGACCATCTGGCATGTATCTGCTGACATTTTTGTATCTACGGAGGTAATGTCCTGACTGCAATATTTAGTGTGTGAACAGTGCTCCATGTGGTGGCATCATAAAAGTCAGGAGGATATACACCCTGGAAACAGGCAGCAGAGGTGGCCACACCACGAGTAGAGTGGCCTTACACCACCCTAGTTGGTTCCTTATTGTGCTTCCTGTAACAGAATGTAATACATTTAGCTAGCCACTTGGACAGGTGTTTATTCACAGGTATGCCCTCTCTCCCAGGGGTGAATGACAAACAGCAGAGTTTTTTGCAGTCCTTTGTGTGCTCCAGATAGAAATGTAACAAGGCAAAGACATTGTTTCTCTGCAGGTCCGACAAGCATGTAGATGATGAAAGAAAGAACTGAGGAGTAAAGGGGGCTGCCCATGTGTTATAGGCACTGACGTTACATGTCATTGTGAGCAGCCCCCACTAGGCGAGGGTTTCTGGAAGGTTCTGATGCCAATGTCTGCTTACAGTTCCAAAGGTGTGGCCCAGTGGAGGAGATCCTCAATAAAGATAGTACAGTTGTGTAAGAACTTACCAAACAGTAGATCTTTGTGAGCATCTCTTACAGCAGGTCATAACACATGGGATATCAGCTGCAGGCATTATTTTCTCCAGATGACTTCTCAGCAGTCGACCCTGGGACCTCCCCCTAACATTACTATGTGGTGTCTGTATGGCACGTATAAAAGGGGGAGATCCCAGCTACTCCTCAGTTCTTTTCCATCCTAGCAACTGAATGAGAAACCATTTCTCAGACCTCCAATGGGAACAGAGGAGGGAAATAAGGCAGCAGCTCATGGAGTCATAAAATGACAGGAGCAAGAAACCCTTCTGAAATAACAGCAAGGGGGATGGTGGGTGGGGCTGCATGACTCACTGCATCAGATACTCTCAAAGATCTGCTGTTATAGTAAGTTCTTACATAACTGTACTATCTTCTTTAAGACAATCTCTTGCAGCAGTTATAACACATGGGAAGATTCCCAAGCAGTTATCATGCCAAGGGGAGGAGGAAGAGAACTATTAGGACTTAGGACAGGAGGCCTTGTAAAACAGCCCGTCCAAAAGCAGTTTGCTTCTTGGAAGAGATGATATCTAGACTGCAATGTTTTGTGAATGTATGTACAGTAGACCATGTGGTGGTTTCACAGATTTCTAAGGCAGAGATGCCCCGGAAACATGCCATGGAGACATCCATGCCTCTGGTAGAATGAGGTTTTACAACTCCTGTGAAAGTTTTGTTGCATTTTGTATAGATAAACGAAATGCAGTTGGCCAGCCATGTGGACAAGCACTGCTTTGAAACCTGAATGCCCAGATTTCCAGGGCTGAAACAAAATGTTGCTCAGTTTTTTGCAACTGTGAGGTGTGGAGAAGATAAAGACTCAATGTTCTATGCACATTGAGAGTATGAAGCACGGATTCCCCTGGATTCACAGGCTCCACATAGCACACTGGTAAGTGGATAGCCTAAATTCAGAAACGACCTTTAGCAAAAATGACAGGTTGGTACGTAAAGTCATCCTATCATTATGAAGTTGCTGGTAGAGAGGTTTGCACATTAGTGCCTGTAACTCAAATAAGTCTACCAGACGTAACGGCAATGAAGAATATAGTTTTCCAAGAAAGATAACGGAGTTCGCTGGATTCAGCATGCTCAAAAGGACTCAATTTTTAAAGCATAAAATTCAAATCCCATACAGGGACTGGATCCCAGATAGGGGGCTGAAGATTGAGAATGCCTTTTACAAAGGTTCTAATCGAAGGTAACTGGGGCAATGGTTTGTTGCCCACAGGTAAATGGAATGTGGCAATGGCCAAAAGGTGGACTTTTACAGAGGAATATTTCAATCCACCTGTGACAGGGTTGAATAGGACCCTGTACCAGTTGTTATGGAGAGTTTGAATGCAGGGATCTGTTCTGTTCTTTCCTTTCCTATCTCGTGTCTGTCTGGTTACGCAACCAAATTTTCTCTCGATACCCAAGATTTGATCACCCCGACAGTCTTGCAGTTCTTTGCCGCTCACTCTCAGTCTTCCCCTAGCTGTCTGTCTTTTCCTCCCTTGTGTAACCCCCCCGTTACCTGGGGTTACTAGAATCCCAGTAAGACCTAGTGGTAGGCAGCTTGTGAAACTCCAGTTAAATGGATTTCACACCGTCTCACTCTGTTCTCAGTCTCAGATGAGACTGAGGGATGACATCATTTAGAACTGTTGCAGCTGCATAAGCCACACTGGAATGTTGCAGTTGGAGGTTAGAGCAGAACACTGGGGAATTTGAAGTCAGTCTGTAGAGTTCAGTAGAGTGTGTGCAGTCTGAAAGAGGTGCTCTGCTGTAAGCAGGCCCTCAGAGCTCTAAGCTCTGACAAAGAGCTATTGTTTTAGTATAGGTGTGTGTTCTCACCTGAAGAGGAACACAATAAGAGCATATTGAAGTGGTGGAGACCGCTTTCAATGGTTCAGGGCCCCATCCCTGCGGGGATCGGGGGGGAAGGAATCAGCCTGCTTCCAGGGGCAAACCCCCTTGGTCCGGCTAGGGAAAAGAAGCTGCCTTGTTTAAGTTTGTGCTGAGGCACCATAAGCTCTGGAAGAGAGTTCCTTGAGGAGGAAACACCTGTGGGGCATCTGCAACTGAAGGGCGAGTTCGCTCTGCTAAAGGGCCATGTGTTTTCACCTGCATCAAGATGAAACTAAAGGGACTGTTACTGTGGGGTCAGGAAAAGACAGCCAAGTACAGATCGGAAGATGTGGGGAGTGGACTGCTTAACTCTGTGGGGGGTCTAGAGTAATGGACAAAGCCACTTATTAAGTATGTTCAAGTCCAGCACAAAGGGGATGTAAAGACAGTAGATTGAATGTGAAATACATTTAAAAAGAACCTACACAGCAAAGCGTTTTAAAGGATGAGGTGTTACAGTCCAGAGAAATGGCCGGATATGAATTATGGGAGCGAGAGGTGGAGACCACCCCCATCAGTAATATCAAATTCACCTCTACGGATTTGCTCTGGGACACCTGTTGCTTCTCTCAGGCATTGGCCAGTGCCTGGGAAAAAGTACCCAGACATGGGATTTATGAGGAAGATTCCTGATGGAGCAGAAGTGCTCATAGGTGGTTTAGGAGCCACCAGTAAATGTTTCTATGCTATATGGAAAGTGTCCAAGTGGCTTGTATGGGAGCTGAGCCAGGGAAAACCCACAGCAGCGTACAAGTTCGGGCTGTGTGCCCAGTGTGTTTCAGAGCCTGAGGGCTAAAGTGATGAGGATGTGTTCTGGTCTCCTTAAATCTGCATTACCAGGAGTGTAGCCCCGTCGGGGTCCATCTATGCTTTGTTCATTCTGTTAGATGTGAATAAAAGCCACACTTTAGAATCCCACTTCTGGTATTGGACATTACAGTTATTGCTTCCTTTGTCTGGAGTTACTTGGGGCCCCTGTTGCAGAGTAGCCAAACCTAGCCAGTGTGCCGAGTGACATATTCCTCCCCGAACCCAGCCCACCAGGTAGAGCGGTCAGATACAAACAGCATACCTGGGTGGGGGTTACACTTGCATATCTGCAAATCATTTTGTGGAAACATAACTGATATTGGGATCCCTTTGTTTATAAATTATATAGTGTTACTGTTGAAATATATATAATTATAGTTTGAGATTATTGCAAAAAGCTATTGGGGACTCAAGGGGTTAACCCAAGAACAGTTTTTTAAGCCCTTTTTCAGAAGCTGTGGAAAAGGGGCCTCAGTTCTGGGACATTGGGTTCTTGCTGCACCTGCCTGAAACATACAAGAACATTTTAGAAAAAAAAAAGGATGCTTGTGAAAGGGGGGTTGCAAAGACTTGAGAGGTCTGCAATGTTTTGAGAGACACACAGAGATTGGAGGAAAACTCAGATGGATCTTCTGTTTATTCTGCCTTTGTAAATAGTTATTCATGTTACTACTAGTACTAATAAACACTTTTTGTGAATTCTACAACTGCTCCTGGTTTTTCCTATGCTTTATGACCTGAGCCTCAATGACAGATGGTTTTAGAAGTGGGATTACACAGTGTATACATCTGGAGTACTGTGCAGTATTGGAGGCCACACCTTCACAAGGACATTAACCAAATTGAGGCAGTCCAGAGAAGGGCAACCAAAATGGTGCAGGGACTGCATCAGAAGACATATGAGGACAGATTAACAGAGCTCAATATGTATACCCTTGAGCAAAGGAGGGAGAGAGGTGATATGATCGAGGCATTCAAACACCTTAAGGGCATTAACAAGGTAAGAGTCTAATATGTTTAAATATAAGAAAAATAGCAGGACAAGAGGACACAGCATGAGATTAGAGGGGGCCGATTAAGGGAATGTGAGGAAATTCTTTTCACAGAAAGGGTGGTGGATGCATGGAATGGCCTACCCCAAGAAGTGGTGACTATGAATACAGTGCAGGGCTTCAAACAGGCATGGGATAGGCATAAGGGAGCAATACAAACGAGTATGAATAGATAGGCCACTGACAGAGCAAAGGCCGATGGCACATTTATAAGGTAGAAAAAGAAATGGGCAGACTGGATGGGCCTTGCGGTCCTTATCTGCCGTCAACTTCTATGTTTCTATGTAAGCCAGGAGTTTTGTGTGTGGGTACTGGATCTAGTATCAGAGAAGCATAGAGAAAGGTATGGATTCTGCAGCAGCAACTCCAGGAGTGGTTACCAGGAGATTGGCAGCCAAACTAGCAGAGACAGAAGTCCAAACGGAGATTGTACAGCCAGCACAAATTATGGAAAAAGAACAGGCAGTGACAGAACCTGAAAGCCTGATGGACTTTTTTCAAATGGTGGGCTATACAACAAAGAGAGACAGAGAAGCAGAGAGAAAAAGAGATTCAATGTTTGGAAGCACAGAGGAGAGAAGAGATGCAGTGACAGGAGCTGCAGAGGAGAGAAGAGATGCAGCGACAGGAGCAGCAATAGCTGGATGCCTTGCAAGCTATCAAAGGCAGAGGATCTGGCACAGATCCAGATGAGCAACAAAATGCAAGCAACTTAAAATTCATTAAACAAACAGTTGTGTCCCTCTGATGATATCGAGGCATACCTGACAACTTTTGAAAGAGTTGCCACAACCTGCCAATGGCCAAAGCAGCAGTGGACAATCAAACTGGTACCCTACCTGACAGGGAAAGCCCAGGGAAACTTGCCTACAGCAATATGGACACTGCACAGTCAGAAAACTATGACCTGGTAAAAAGCAAAATCCTGAAAAGGTATGACATCTCAGTAGAGACCTACAGGCAGAGATTTCAACCTCTGAAGTACAACTCAATCGACAATCCTCAAAAAGCCTTCACCCAACTCAGAGAACTCCTGATAAAATGGCTCCAACCAGAGGGCAAAACAGTCCCACAGACCACTGACATTTGCCATGGAGCAATTCATCAACGTCCTACCTACAGATGTGCAGCTTTGGGTAAAGGAACTGAACCTGACCAGAAAGTGGGGAAAAGGCTGTTTCTTTGGCCAAAGACTACCAAATGGCCAGTCAGATGCCACAGCAGCAAAGTAACAGCCAAGCACCAGTAGGACACTCTTTTTTCCCCCCATTTAAACTCCAAGTCTGATAAGAACTCTGGTGGGGGTAACAAATCTGTGCCCAAAGAAATTATTTGCAATAACTGTAATAAGCCAGGTTATATTGCAAGAAATTGCCGTAAGAAGAGTGACACTGGAGCAGATTTGTCCTTGGCAAATTGGGGCAAGTATTTAACAGATGTGAAGGTGGGGGATAAGAATGTAAAGGGATTCATTGATTCGGGAAGCAGACAGACCCTAGTGCATGTTGAAGTGCTGGGAAAACACTGTGCAAAAGGACCAGGTACTGGTGTCATCTGCATCCACAGGGACACTCGATACTATCCCACCACCCAAGTGACTCTGACCATTAAGGGTGTGTCGCATTAAATGAAAGTGGGGGTAGTACCCAAGTTACCTGTACCCGTGATGATTGGAAATGACTGTCCAGGATTTACTGAATTAATCTCAGAGAAACTGAACCCTGCAGTTTCAGCATCAGTGGTAACAAGAGCTCAGGCAAAGAAAATCTTAAACGGTGGGGACACTTTTCCTTTCAGTGACTTTGATTCAGACTTGTTTGAGCACAGCTCTAAGATCCGGAAATCCAAGAATGAAAGACTATGCCCGAAGAAACTGTGGCAACAAATGACTGATGGACATAAGAGGTTAACATGTGAAAATACTGAAACTAAACTGATCACCGATTCAGATTTTCTTCAGAACAAGCCAACAATTTTTCTCTCCAGGGTTATTTTAAGCAGCTGGGGGTGAAACCAAAACAGGGTGAACCAATGTTTAAAAAAAATGTAATGGTTTACTGTACAGAGTTTGGGTTAAACCTCAGACCCAAGAACAGACAGAACAATTGGTTATACCACAGAAGTATAGAACAGAGTTGTTACAGATAGCACATGATAATCCTATGGCTGATCACTCAGGGAGGGATTGCACCCCTGCCAGATTACTGTATAGATTTTACTGGCCTCGAATTCATGAAGATGTTGCTACCTATTGCAGTTCTTGTGCAGAGTGTCAGAAAGTAGCCCTAGTGACTAAACAAGCATTTATCAATGCCGAATGTTGTCTTGCTGGCGTTGGCATTGGTAATGCAGGAGTTGGAGAGATGCATAATAGGAATGGCAGTGAAGTATGGAACAGACTTCAACCACACCCCACCCTACAGAGACAGACTAGCATTGAGGTGTTCCTTTGGGTCGTCAGCCATAACGCTCATGCCATTTTCACCTCACCCTACCCTGCAGACTCTTGACAAATGTCACGTTGTGCCTTGGGATAATCCCATTCCATAAGGAAATATGTTGAGATGGGTGTAGTATAGGAGACTGGGGTGAACTTTGGGGCCGACGAGTCCAAGGCACACCTTTATGCCTATCACTGGCTGCAAGGTGGGGGTGGAATGGCGTGAGCACTGCAGCTGACAAACCAAAGGCACACCCCCAACGCCTGTCAGTCTCTACAAGGTGGGACATTATGGTTAGAAACATTAATGCCCCAGGCATTTGTTGGTATTTGCACTCCAAATTTTCAACATGGCCTTTGTGTGACCCCACCTCATGAAAGCATTTGGGACATTCACTCATGAGCAGTGGCACTGTGATTTTGTTAATCTGTCCCAAAAGTTGATTTCCCACAGCAACCGCATCATTGTGTGCCAGATGTGCGAAAACACATTTTGGGCAGAATGTGAAAAATGACAGCTGTGCTGTTCATAAGGAGGTGTACAAAAATGGCAATGTTGAAAATCTGGAGTGAAAAATATTAAAAATTCTTTAAGTTACGAGCATGTGTTGACACTGCACAACACATGCTCATACAGTAACAGTCATTTTTTGGAATTTTGTCACCAAATTTGCAACATAGGTTTTTTGGGAGCCCACCTCATGAACAGTGACACTGTTATTTGGTTAATCATTCCCAAAAAGCGATTCCATGCAGTGACCATGAAATCACCTTTCCGGACTGAATAATGACATGATAGTGACTGAGTTCATGAGGTGGGGTCCCAAGAATCCGATGTTGAAAATTTGGAGCCAAAAGTTGCAAAAATGGCCAAGTTATCCACCCAAGTTGAACCCCACCCATTGTTGCCATTATACAGCTTACCGGCATTTCGCGGTTGGCTTTGAAGAGTGCAAACATGTTCCCGCTCCACTGAAGTTCATCATGCGGGCTCGGAGCCAAGTATGGGGTGGGGGGTGCGGTACACAGAAGGAGGGTGGGTGTGGGTTGGGGAGGGGACACCGGAGACAAGGAGGGACCATTTTCTCTTTACAGGTAATAAACACAAAATCACCACCAGCAGAAGGATTTTTTTTTTTTTTTTTTTTATATAAACACACACACACACACACACACACACACACACACACACACACACACACACACAGGTTTGTCTTGGCACACCAGGGTGTGCTCACAGTGTGCCACCTGTGTTTTTTTTTTTGGGAGGGGGACTGAAACAGACAGGGATTGGGCCTCCATCGGCACAGAAAATGCGCCTGTGTTTGGAGCGATGATGCCAAGGGGATTGCAAACCCCTTGGCAGGACAAATTAAAATAGGAGATATTATGACGATGGGGATTGGGATCCCCCATCGGCAAATGAATTGGGGAGGGGCATGCCGACAGGGGGATTGGGTACCCCCGTCAGCTTTCAGGCAGGACTCAGAGGCAGACGGTGATGGCCACTGCCATGTTTATTGAAATGTTACACCAGGCAAGACATGCCCTGCAATGATGGGTCACTCCCTCATTGCAGCGGCAAAACTGTTTCAAGTTGGTGGCATGCTATTGCAGCGCTATCATAGACAAAGAGCCCAGCCCAAAAAAGCAGTGGCGCCATTGGCCACAACATGATCGCACCTCCAAAACCTGCTACTTCAAGCTACAACAATGTTGTTTGTGCTTGTGCACAAGACAACATTAAAAGACAAGGTGCCCCTACCCTTGATGTGTCTTTTGAGAGAATTGCAATGGATGTAATTGACCCTTTAGACAAAAGTAAAAAGGGCAATAGATTTATCCTGGTAGTAATCAACTATGCTACTCAATACCCAAAAGCAGTTCCAATGCATACTGTCACAGCTTCAAAAGTGGCAGCAGAGCTTGCAAAAATTCAGCAGAGTGGGCATACCTAAAGAAATTATTACTGATCAGGGTAGTAAATTTGGTGCTGCATTACTTAAGGAGCTGTACAGACTACCAGGTATCACTGCCATAAGAACCTCCCCCATCACCCTTAAACAGATAGTCTTGTTGAGCGTTTTAACCAAACCCTGAAACGCATGTTAAAAAGGTTTGTATAAAGGGAAGGGAAAGATTGGGACCAATACTTGCCTTACCTACTTTTTGCTTATAGAGAAATGCCACGGGCATCAACAGGGTTTTCACCATTTGAAATGCTATATGGTAGGCAGCCAAGAGGGCCACTGGATGTGATAAAAGAAACGTGGGAAGATAACCCCACTCAGAAACAATCTAGAACATCTTATATGTGTTCCCTAAGAAAGAAGCTGGCAAAATATGTTGAAATTGCCCATAGTAATCAGGAAGAGGCCCAAAACCAGCAGAAAGTATATTGTGACCATGGGGTAAAGGAAAAAGTTTTTGAGCCAGGTGAAAAAGTTTTACTACGGTTACCCACAACAGAAAATAAACTGTTAATGAAGTGGCAAGGGCCTTAAGAGTGCTTAGATGTACTGGCACCATTAACTAAGAGATAGAGACCCCACCGACAGAAAAAAATCCTACTAAGATATACCATGCTAACCTCCTCAAGAAATGGGTTGAAAAACATCAAAAGCTGTTTTGCTAGTTTTACCAGAAACTGATAAAGATATTGATGTAGCTTATGATAGACCGGAACAAATGGTTAGTGCTGATACTGTAAAGGTAAATGTTTCCTTAACCTCCCGAACAAACTACAGAAATTCATAACTTGCTACAGACATTTAACAGTACTTCTACCACAGTATCAGGCCACGCAAAAGGGGTCGAGCACGTAATACTGCCGAGGAATGCTCGCCCAATTAGGCAAAAGACATGCAGGTTACCAGAGTGGTTAAGAGTGGACGTGATTAACGAAATACAAAAATGAAAGAATTGGGTATCACAGAAGAGTCAAGGAGTGCTTGGTCATCACAAATGGTGATTGTAAACAAAAAAGAAGGGGGTGTAAGACTATGCATTGATTTTATGAAACTTAATCAAGTGTCAGAATTTGGCAGTTATCCTATGCCCAAAATAGATGATTTGGTGGACAGACTGAGGAGTGCAAAGTATATCAGTACCCTCAATCTCACCAAGGGTTACTGGCAAATCCCTTTAGCTAAAGAATCCAGAGACAAAACTGCATTTGCTACTCCTGTTGGATTCTAATAGTTCACCACCATGCCATTTGGTTTACATGGTACTCCTGCTACATTCCAGAGTTACATGGATGTAATTTTATCCCCTCATACTGGTTACTGTGCTACATACCTGGATGATGTCGTGGTGCATAGTCCAGACTGGAAAAGCCACCTGGAACACCTACAACCAGTTATCCAATCAACCAAAAAGGCAGGTCTGACAAGTAATCCTACCAAGTGTGCAATAGGGATGTAGGAAATCAGCTATTTGTGCTATTTTTAGGTAATGGAGAAGTCAAGCCTGAGGTTTCCAAGATAGAAGATGTAGCTAACAGCCCTGTCTCTAAAACCAAGAAACATGTCAGGTCATTTTTAGGGCTGGCTGGTTATTATCAGAGATTTGTTCCCAACTTTGCAGAGTTAGCTACTCCCCTCACAGAACTCACGAAAAACGGTACCCAAATAATGTACAATGGACCCCAGAGTATGATGAAGCTTTTCGAGCCATTAACACTGCATTATGTTCAGCCCCTGTTTTAAGCCCAGACTTTGAGAAACCATTTTTTTGTTAAAACAGATGCATCAGAGGTAGGTCTAGGTGCAGTCCTGAGTCAAAATATAGATGGGACAGAACATACTATTCTGTATATAAGTAAGAAATTGTATGACAGAGAAAAGGTACTCTACCATTGAAAAGGAATGTTTAGCAGTAAAATGGACCATGGGGTCCCTTAAGTTTTATTTGCTAGGAATGGACTTTGTACTTATAACAGATCAGTCCTCTCTGTTGGCTTAACCAAATGAAAGATAAAAATTCCAGAATCACAAGGTGGTACCTGGCACTACAGCCATTTAAATTCAAGGTGATACACAAATCTGGTAAAGAGAATAGCAATGCTGATTTTCTGTCAAGATATGGATCAGGAATTGAGGGTTCTGAAGGTTGAAAAACAAATGTATGAGTTTAAACTTTTACTGTTTGCTGTACTGTTACAGAAAAAAGGATACTGCACATGTGCTTAATTTCTGAAAGTTAGAAGCTAATGTTAGAGAATTAATACAAAGTTTTGGAAACCCGTTTGATAAAAACAGGTTCCCTCTTAAAGAGGGGGTGTATGTGACAGGGTTGAATAAGACCCTGTCCCAGTTGTTATGGAGAGTTGGAATGTAAGGATCTGTTCTGTTCTTTCCTTTCCTGTCTGTCTGGTTGAGCAACCAAATATTCTCATGAGACCAAGGATTTGATCACCCAGACAGTCTCACCATTCTTTGCCTCTCACTGTCTTTCAGTCTTCTCTTGCATAGCTGCAGATATAAAAATATATGCAAACCATTATGTGGAAATGGAACAGATATTGGGATCCCTTTGTTTAGAAATAATATGGCATTACTGTTGAAATGTATATAATTATAGTGTGAGATGATTGAGAAAAGCAATTGGGAACTCAAGGGGTTGACCTGAGAGCAGTTTAAGCCCTTTTTCAGAAGCTGTGGAGAAGGGGCCTCAATTCTGGAACATTGCGTTCTTGCTGCACCTGCCTGAAACATACAAGAACATTTTAGAAAAAGAAAAAAAAACAACAACAGGATGCTTGTGAAGGAGGGGGGTTGCAAAGACTTGTAAGAATGAGAGCTGCAATGTTTTGAGAGTCACACAGAGATTGAAGGAAAATGCAGATGCATCTTTTCTGCTTATTCTGCCTTTGTAAATAGTTATTTTGAACAACTTTTTTTTATGTTACTGCTAGTAATAATAAACACTTTTTGCGAATTCTACAACTGCTCCTGGTTTTTCCCATACTTCCTGTTCTGTGCCTTGATGAAACCACCCTCCGGCAAGGAGAGCAAATAGTCAAAGATGCTCTGAGGGGAACACTCATAAGGGTCCAAGTCTTACGTAGACGTCCAACTGAAGAAGCTTTTCCACTTCATAGACTAGGAAGACCGCGTAGATGGTTTCCTGGCAACCCAGAGGACTTCTGCACCCTTTGGGACACCTTGAAGTGAGAGGGGACCATGTCCTCAGGAGACAGGCGTGCAGATGGAGGGAGTGAAGGTCTGGGTGTAGCAGGGAGCCTTGCACCTGGGACAACAGAGCCTGGCAAATTGGCAGAGGTAGGGGATCCGGTTCAGAGAGCTGTAGAAGCAGAGGGAACCAAATCTGTCTTGTCCAGAACGGTGCTATGAGAATCATAAATGCCCTGTCTCCGACCAGTTTGAGTAGTACTCTCTGAGCAAGAGGAAGGATGGGAAGGTGTTAATAAATCTTCCTCTCCAGGAAAGAGAGCGCCTCCCACCACACAGTTCCAAGACCTCACTTGAGAAAGCAGTAAAGAGGCAGTTTTGCATTTTGCAAAGAGGCAAATAGGTCCAACTCCGGTCAGCCCCATAGGTGGAAGACATTGTTTAGGATGTCTGGTAGGATTTCCCACTCATGGGCTCATGCGATGGATCTGCTCAGGGCATCCACAAGGGCATTGGACACCCTGGGCATGTGGACCACCAGAAGATAGATATTTCTCTAGATCGTCTTGTACCAGACCCTTATCAATTCTCTGCAGAGAGGGTATGAATGGGTGCCTCCTTGCTTGTTTAGGTACTGAACTACCGCAGAATTGTCTGATTGCACCCGAAGGCAACTGGGGGAAGAGAGTCTCGAACACCTGCAAGGCATAGAGGACTGCCCTCATCTACAAGACATTGGTGTGGAGGACTGCCCTCATCTACAAGACATTGGTGTGGAGACTGGTATCTACCAGCATCCAGGATCCTTGAGACCAGACATGAAGGAGATGAGCACCCCACACGGTCAAGGAGGCATCTGTAGTCAGAATGAGACATAGGACAGGAGAATGAAATGGCATGCCTCGCATTAAGTTGTCCCTGGACTTCCACCATTGTAGAGCTCGAAGAGCAGGGGAAAACATCAGGACCGGGGCATCAAAATCATCCTCCTTCTGGTCCCATTGGACTCTCGGGGACCACTGAAGGACCCTCATATTCAATCTGGCATTGGAGACCATCGGAATTGTGGCCACCAAGTGTCCTAAGAGTGCAGGTAAGTCTCCTGCAGAGACCAGTCTGCTGGACTTATTCTGCATGCCAAAGCAATCAGGGCATTTGCCCGAGCCATTGGCAACTATGCCCTCCCCAAGGAGGCATCTAACATGGCTCAGATATAGAGGAGGCATTGCGCTGGGTCCATTTTGGACTTCAGATAGTTTACAGCCATCCCCACCTGGGCGAACAACTGCAGGGGTTGAGAAAGCATGGACAACAGCCTTTGGCAAGCAGACGCTTTCAGGAGCTAGTCGTCCAGGTAGGGAACAGGTCTTCCCTGTGGAGGGCCGCTGCGACTGCCACTAGGCATTTTGTGAATACCCTCAGGGCCGAGGAAAGGCTAAATGGGAGAGCCCTGAACTGATAATGATGACCCTGAAACAAAAAACAGAGAAACCATCTGTGATCGTGGTGCATCAGGATATGGTGGTACATGTGCTTTGTGTCAAGAGAGCAGAGCCAGTCTCCCTTGTTCAGCAAGGGAAGGGCTGGGAGAGACACCATCCTGAACTTTTGGTATTTAATTTAGAGGTTGAGACACTTTAGATCCAAAATAGAGCAGAGTCCCCTGTCCATTTGGGAACCAGGAAAAATGGGAGTAAAATCCCGTACCCTTCTGTGGAAGGGGAACTGGTTCGATGGCACGTTTTGTGATCAAAGTATCGATTTCATTCCGTAAGACCAATGCTTGGTCTGGTTGGTAATGCAAGACCCTTGGTGGAAAAGCAAGGGGAATCTCTGTGAACTCTAGTGTGTGTCTGGACTCAATCAATTGCAGGAGCCACAGGTCAGAGGAGCTGGTTTGTCCCCTTGTGGGTACAGGGAAAACCTGCCCCCAACGGCCGTGGAAAGGGTATCCAGTCCCATGACCAAAGGAAGGCATCTAGGCCAAAGGCTGGCCATGCTGGGGAGCAGCGGGGATGTAATGGGATGTTTTCTGAGCATTTCTAGGACCAGGCAATGTCAATTGAGGCTTCCGCTTATTGGCAGGTGGTCTTTGAGCATTGGGACACACCCTGTAGGGGTGGGCCCTTGGAGGATCCCCTGAAGTTTTTTTTTTCTCTTTTGGACGGTACAGGGTCCAGGCTGATTGAAGGGTATGACCAGAGTCCTGAAAGTACTTCAACATTTCTTGGGTTTGTGGACCAAAACAGCTGATCACCCTTAAAGGGAGCATTAAGGATAGATTGCTGCATGTCCTGTGAAAATCCCGAGACACTGAACCAGGCGCGACATCTGAGGAAAAATACCTGCCGAGAACGTATGGACCACAGTGTCAATGGCATCATAGGTGGCCCTGAGCAGGTGGTGGCAAAAAGCCGCTGCCATTGACATCTTGGCAGTCGGATCCTCCTGAGATGGACCCACAGGAAGGGACTGAACCATTGCCTGGGAGGCTTTTAGGATTTCCTCCTGATGTTTTAGGTGTCCCTTGTAATCAAGTAAATGGAGAGACATAGTAGCAGAGGCATAAACCCATTCTCTCCCATTATATCCAGTTTCTTGGATTCCTTATCAGGGGGTTGAGCACTCATGTGCAGAGGTCTAGAGGACCTATCAGGAGCAACATTGATCACCACAGAGTCTGCCTGAGGTGGAGATATACAGTAGGGGTGGTCCACTAGAGCCTGATAAATCCTATCAGCCTTATGAGGATTGGAGGGAATTTTGAAAGGTTGCCTCCAAGCAGCCCAAATAGCCTCTTCAAAAGCATCCACCAAAGGGGGAAGAGAAGAAACGACCAGAGTGGGGCATTCCAGTACACCTCAACACTGTGCCAACTTCTTTCTTGAAGCATCGTGCTCAGTGCTCTGGAACCCAAGTTTTCTGGTGGTGTATTATAATGTCCGAAAATGTGGGATCATCTGCGGAGAACATGGGAGTTCAGGGGTAGTTCACCTTGAACTAACGAGGTGGCCGAGGAGGACTGAGGGGAGTCCTCCTGGTCCATACCGTCCACATCCTCCAAATCCCAGTCCTGCAGGAAAGAGTCATCCATGTCTGTATCCCAAGAGTGAAAACCCAGGGAGACGGGGGAAGAGCTGGCCATTTTCTGGGCTGAAGAAGGCAGAGAGTGAGCAGAGACCGGCACCGACCTTTCACTAGGGGGGCGAGGGGTCTGTGTAAGGTCCAGGATAGTGTTTACTAGAGCCTGGACACCAATCATGGCCATCTGCCCAATGGAAGTAGCCGGGGTAGAATGGATTGAGTGAATAGGGACCACTGGCGTTATTGAAGAAGGCAGTGGAATCAAGCAAGTGGCCGTCGACAAGGGGTGTGTATGTGACCCCAGAATAATCAAAGAGAGCGCCAACATAGAGCCCTTTGTGGTAAGGCCGGTCATCGACAGGCCAGAAGCCATCATCGACAGATGATGGCTAGAAACCATGGGGAGGCAGCGATGGAAGCTGCAATGTCACCCCAGAACCTACCATCGATGAGGGAAGAAAGGAGCCAACAATAGTCGATGGTGCAGAAGACGATGTTACAGTGGGAACCTTCTCATTACTTACCTTCCTAGTAGTGACTGGGGTACTCATCGATGACGAGGGCATGGCAAAAACATGCTTCATTTTGCTGGCATGTTTCTTACCAGGACCCTGTCCAGTCAATGAGGAGGGCTCACCCACAGAGCGGCGAGACCCTGAGGAGGACATCGAAGACTCCCTGGGCTTGGAGCACTGCTGCTGCTCCAAAAGGCAATCTTTTACTTCATGAGGAACTCACGAAGCTGCTGAAGCCTTCGATATTTGGTGGCCTTGTTGAACCGCTTACAGAGGATACAATCCTGGGTGTCATGTTCAGGACCAAGGCACTGAACAGACACGTCATGGAGGTCCTCTGTAGCAATTCTGTGACCACAGGTACACATTCGGAATAAGGGATCTGAAGACATCAGTAGATGAACCTGTTTGGAATGAACGTTTGGTTGGTAGAACTCTTCATCGACAACTAGTAAGCAGAGCTCCAAAGAGGACTTGTTGCATGCAGTTTGCAGTTGAAAAGAACAGAGGAGTAGCTGGGACCTCCCCTTTTATACGTGCCATACAGACACCATGTGGTAACCTTGGGGGAGGTCCCAGGGTCGACTGTTGAGAAGTCATCCAGAGGAAATGATACCTGTGGCTGATATCTTATGTGTTATGACCTGCTGCAAGAGATTGTCTCGAAGAAGATCGTATGTTACACAGAGGGAGCACTCCTGAACAATCCGAGAGCTTTTCTCTGCACGTGAGAGACTCTTATTCTTTGAAGGGTGTTTCATGTGCAGCTTCCCTGGAAAATGGGCACTTTCAAGGAACTATCAAATTTTTTAATGGATTATCGATTGATCTTGATCAATAAATATATTACTACCATTGCTGAGGCCACTCTTACAGTTTTAAGAGTGGTCTCACTTAAATTCTAAGGGTATTGGAACTGCTCACCGAGCCATGGTTCCAATACCCAAAAATGTGTGTAAAACCATTTAACATACGAAAACACTTAAGGCCCAGTGATGCTGAGGGTTGAGGCGCTGGACGCCACACCTCGCGCCACGCCGGCGACCCCGGTTTTGGGAATGAGCCCGGGTTGTCGGGGGTCGGCAGGGTCAGGGAAGGATCGAGCATCCCACGGACTGCTCTCCTTCCCTGGGGAGGGGGGAAATTCACCTGCCGATGCACTGATGGCCTCTGGTGGAGACTGGAGGCATCACAGTGCATGGCCGTGAGAACACAGGGGGTAGAAGCTGCAGCGGACGTCTTCGGGGTGCACGGGAGCATGCATCTGCAGAGCTGGATGCCATTGCATGTCCTAGCTTTGGGAGGGGAAAAAAAAAAAAAAAAAAAAAAAGGAAAAATACCCTGCTCTCGGGGATAAAGCAACAGCACTGCTTCCCACCAGCCACACTCCATCAAGCTGGACTTCCTCCAGTCCTGGGCTGAGCCCAGCCACAAAAAATTGTAGATAGAGCACCCTGGTTGGATAGGGCGGCCCTAGCTTGGAGGAGTTCAGAGCCGGGGAGTTGGCCAGGTTGGTGCCAGGACATAGGAGGAGTTTCAGGTTAGGAGGTAGAGCTGGGGGGTAAGGTAGCTGCTTGAGAGAGTTCCCTGAATAGCAGTGAATAAAGAGTCTACAAAAAAAACATACAAAAACACAGTGCAGCTTATATTTTCCATTAGTTCTGTATTTCTCCTCCCCGATTACTGAAATTATTTGCATGAAAACAGGATCATTGTTTCTTTGGTGTTCATCTATTCCAGTTGCTTATTCCTTCCCTAATCATTTTTTAGATACATTAGGGAATGTAGGAAGACAAAAGGGGAGATAGTAAAGGTTGCTACTGAAGAAGGGACCCAGATAAAGCCGAAATCCTCAACAAATACTTCTGCTCGGTATTTACCAAAGATGACCAAGGGGATGGCCCAGCCCTGAAAAAACACAACACCCCAGGACCAAGGGTAGGTGCAAGTCCCTTTACAGAAGCCAAAGTATGGCAGGCGATAAATAAACTAAAAGCAGACAAAGCCATGGGACCAGAAGAGATACACCCCAGAATCCTTAAGGAACTGGGATAGAATTAGCAGCCCCTCTGGCACTTCTATTCATGAAATCCTTGAAGAGCGGTGTGGTACCACTTCACAAATCAAGCAGTTGCGAAGAGGCTAGTAATTACAGACCAGTAAGCATCACATCTATAGTAGGGAAACTAATGGAGACACTACTCAAACAGGATCATAGCATTCCTCAAAACTAGCGGCCAACAAGACCCTAAACAGCAGGATTTCACAGTAGGTAGGTCATGCCAGACAAATCTACTAGAGTTTTTTGACTACGCTACAAAAATAGTGGATGACAGTGGGGCAGTAGATGTGGTCTACCTAGACTTTAGTAAGGCCTTCGACTTGGTTCCACACAGAAGGCTGGTAAAGAAGCGTGACCACACAGGGGTTGGTCTAGAAGTAGTCAGATGGGTTCAAAACTGGCTACAAGGCAGAACCCAGAGGGTACAGGTTAATGGAATACAATCGAGGGAAGGCAGGGTGACCAGCGGGGTGCCCCTTGGCTCAGTGCTGGAGCCTTTCCTCTTCAATATTTTTATAGCAGACATTGCAGATGGACTGGAAGGGAAGGCGTGTCTGTTCGCAGACACCAAGATATGTAACAGGGTGGACACCTCAGAAGGAGTAAGCAAGATGGAAGCTGACCTCAAGAAACAAGAAGAATGGTCTGGAGTGTGCATGAGATTTAATGCCAAAAAGTGCAAGATCATGCACATAGGAAGATAAAATCCAAGAAAGAAGTATTACCTAGGAGGCGAAAGACTGGCGGCCTCAAACCAGGAACGAGATCTGGGAATCATAATCTCGTATGATCTGAAGGTTAGTAAGCAGTGTGAGAAGGCAACATTGAAGGCCAACAGAATGCTGGGCTGCATTGGGAGGGGAATCATGAGCAGGAGAGAAGTGGTACTACCACTGTAAGGATCGCTGGTCAGGCCTCACCTGGAATATGGAGTCCAATTCTGGAGGCCCCACCTCAGGAAGGACATTGACCGGGTGGAAACAGCACAGAGAAAGGCAACAAAAATGATTCAGGGTCTGCAGTACATGTCCTACGAGGAAAGTCTTGGGTAACTGAATAAATACTCCATGGAGCAGAGGAGAGAGAGAGAGAGAGAGGTACATAAAAGGCATTAACAAGGTATAGGCACAGGAACTTTTTCACTTCAAGAAGGGCTCCACGACCAGGGGACATTACCTTAGGCTGCAAGAGGGGAGGTTCTCTACCAACACCAGGAAGATTTTCTTCACAGAAAGAGTGGTGGATGTCCAGAACAGCCTGCCCCAATAGGTTGTGGGGGCCAACACTGGGGGATTCAAGAATGCATGGAATAGATACAAGGGAGCCCCGACTACAAAGAGCAACTACAGTGTTAAAATATGTCTAAAACAAATGGGTAGACTAGATGGACCTAGTGGTCTCCTTCTGCTGTCAACTATGATTCTGTTTCCCATTCCCCAACCCTACCCCATCCGAGTCATAATACTCGGCTTGTGGCATCCCAGTCATTCCCAGGGCAACATAGTGCTGTCACAACAAAGGATTATGACCAAGTGGGGAATGAGCTGCTGGAGCAGATGAGCTCAAAGAGACAAAGATTCAGCATTCGTGCAAATATACTCAGTAATAAGTAGTGAGGAAAACTCTAAGCAGAACAGTTTTGAATTATTATGGTTTTCAATGTTTTTCCCAGAGGTGTCAGCAGCTTATGCCGCTCATAACTCTCTTAGAAGTAGTCCACCAATCAGATTACTCCATTTACAATAAGTGTTTCTTTGTATTTTATCATTTATTTACCTAGGATAGCCCAGTTGACAAATCATCCTGTTTCTAGTGGGGCCCTTTCTCAGCTGGGTGTACTGGAGCACTAGAAGGATAAGTGACTTGCATAAAGTCACACAATAAGTATTTGACTCCAGCAGTGTTTGAACCTGCCATCTCCTGGTTCCCAAGCTGGCACTCTAACCACTAGTCCACACTGGAACTCTCATCTTTAGAGGTATAGGAGGGGAAAATCATCATCTCTGGGAGATGGAACTCTTCTGTAGTACTGAATAGTGAAAGGAGACCAAGGAGCAGGAAATCCCATACAGTTTTGTAAGAGAAGGCTTGGTGCCAGAGATCCTGCCCAGTTTAATCACTTTTCTAGCCCCATTTTACAGCTGGTACAGAGTTACAGGGAGGTTACATGACTGTCCAAGGTTAAAAAAAAAAAGCATAAGGCCCACTCTCACCATGTTGAGATCTGGAAAATGGTTACCACCCGTATGCACCTCTGTGCATCCCTCTCTGAACAGCAGCACCTAGAATCTGTGGCCTTGCAGTGTAGCACTCTGATTATATACCTTGCTCATTCCCCCATCCCTGACCACCCTCTGCAGTGGCACTCACTCACCAGGGATCATCTTGGGGCTCCCATCCTTCAAGCTCCTTCAGGCAAAAGAAACATTTCACCACATCTGGCTCGTTCTCACTCGGACAGTGGATGAAGCCGGCCTTGGCCATCTATGGGACAGAATGGATTATTATATTTCTGCTAATATCTGTGTGGTACAAGGGGAGGGACAGCCAGCTCTGGGTACAGACAGCCTCTTCTCATTATCTGTGGGGCACGTAACATTGGGACCGTTTCACTGTTGGGCATCTTCAAACAGAGCAAGACATAGCTTTAAGGAGTCCACAACTAGTGGTTTTTCTAGAGGCCCATACTTGGTAATCCTTTAAAGTTTAAAATTTTGCATTTTTCTGCACTAGTTGTGGCATGCCATGTATAGAATAGTACCACTTTAATAAAAGGTTTGCAGATGAAAATATCTTGGTACTGTCTTTGTACAGTGACTTCATGTGTAGTTGCTGTACATCTTGTTCTGTTTGACTACAGGGGTTAGCCACCCTGTGTCGCTGCACCCATCTCCTGCACTGAACACACCCTCATTTTGCACAGTATCTTCCGACTGACCTGCTAATTTGTCTCCATCTCCTACACTGAAATGGCTATGTTTTGAAGCCAAGCAGGTCTGGCACCCGAAGGACACATCTGTTTGCCTTCGGTAAATGTATACACACACTCACACACACCCCCCCCACAGAAGTGACCCCCACCCCAAGTAAAAATCTGGCCATTCTTAGTTTATGAATGAACCTTTCCTCACACCCAGCCACTTAACTGCCAACTACCCACCGTGTACATAGAGTTTTACTTTAGAAGTTTGTACATTTAATTTCTACTGTAGAAAATGTCAGCTCCAGATGAGAGTCCTAAGAGGACAATCCAAAGATATTAAATGTTTCTGTTTCAATAATGCTGACTGAAACGAACACTTAATATGAAGGATCATGTCTGAACATGAACTGTTCTACAATAAGTTCACAAACTTTTACAAGTTACAAGTACAACTTTGGACACAGGATGGTTAGTCTTCATCAGGATATGGAGTAACAAGGAATTTACAATTTAATACATTTAAATTGTGCAGAACAACTGTTTAGAAACATAGAAGTTGTTGGCAGATAAGGACTGCAAGGCCCATCCAGTCTGCCCATTGTTTCTACCTTATAAATGTGCCATAGCTTTTACTCTGTCAAAGGCCTGTCTATTCATACTTATCTGTATTGCTCCCTTATGCCTATCCCTCGCCTGTTTGTAGCCCTGCACTGTATTCATATCCATTATTTCCTGAGGTAGGCCATTCCATGCGTCTACCACCCTTTCTGTGAAAAAGAGCTTTCTCACATTACCCCTTAATCTGCCTCCCTCTAATCTCATGCTGTGTCCCCTTGTCCTGCTGTTTTTCTTATATTGAAACATGTTAGACTCTTTCACCTTGTTAATGCCCTTAAGATGTTTGAATGTTTTGATCATATCACCTCTCTCCCTCCTTTGCTCTAGGGTATACTGTACATATTGAGCTTCGTTACTCTGTCCTCATAGGTTTACTGATGCAGTCCCTGCATCATTTTGGTTGCCCTTCAATGGACTGCTTCCATTTTGTTAATGTCCTTGTGCAGGTGCAGCCTCCAGTACGACACGCAGTACTCCAGATGGGGCCTAACCAGTGTCTTGTAAAGAGGGATTATTACCTCCCTCCTGCTTGTGATCTGTGATACCCCGACTAATACACCCAAACATCCCCCTAGCCTTACCTACTGCTTTAGTGGTCTGCTTGGATGATTTCAGGTCATCTGTGATGACGATGCCCAAGTCTCTTTCTTCCCTTGTGATTGCTACCAACTCCCCTCCCAGCCTATAGGTGGCTTCAGGGTTTCTCTTCCCTATGTGCATGATCTTGCACTTCTTTGCATTAAACACCAGTTGCCACTCTTCTGATCATTTTGCCAGTTTATCCAGATCTCTTCTCATTCTACCCACCCCATCTGGATCATCTACTCTGTTGCAGATCTTGGTGTCATCTGCAAACAGATTTACTCTCCAGTCTATCTACAATGTGTCTGATGAAGATATTGAAGAGGACTGGCCCCAGGACTGATTCCTGAGGTACCCCATTTGTGACTTGCATCTCTTGATTGCATACCATTTACCACCACTCTCTGTGTTCTGCCCGCCAACCAGTTTGGTACCCAGTTGACCAACTTCTGACCCACCCCAAGCCAACCCAGCTTATTAATCAATCTTCTATGTGAAACAGTATCGAAAGCTTTGCTGAAGTCAAGGTAAACAACATCAACAGCACCCCCTTGGTCCACCACTCTGGTTACCCAGTCAAAGAAATCTATGAGATTAGTTTGACAGGACCTTCCTGTTGTAAACCCATGCTGTCTTGGATCCTGTACGCCTATGGATTCCAGGTGTTGCACTATCCTTTCTTTAAGGAGTGCCTCCATAATCTTGCCCGCTACTGAGGTAAGACTGACTGGTCTGTAGTTCCCTGCCTCCTCCTTGCTACCACTCTTGTGGAGCTGGATTACATGAGCCCTTCTCCAGTCTTCTGGGACCTCTCCTGTGCTCAGAGACTCACTAAGCAGTTCTGATAATGGCTCTGCTAGTTCCATCCTTAGCCCCTTTAGTACCCAGAGATCTATGCCATACGGTCCCATTGCCTTATCCACCCTGAGCTTAGTGAGTTCTTGTAGGACCCTTTGTTTTGTGAAGGGACTTGTGCACACCTCCCTCCCCCGTGTCAATGGCACTGAGCTGTGAGCCCTGCCCTACCTTCTCCTCAGTAAATACTGAGCAGAAGTATATTTAGGATAGATGTTTTTCCTTGGTCCTCCTCCACACACTCCCCCTTGTTCCCTTTGATCTTAGCAATACTCCCCCTGGACTTTCTCCTTTCACTAATGTATCTATAGAAAGTATTGTCCCCTTCTTTTACTGTTCATGATAGTGTTTCTTTGGTTTGGGTCTTTGCCTGCCTTACTGTCTTCCCTGCTTCCCTTAGGAAGTTTGGTATGCCTCCCTATCTTCATCCAGCTGCATTCCCTTATATTTCCTAAAGGCCAACCTTTTGGCTCTGACCTTTTCAGCTACTGTTTTTGAGAACCAAAGTGGTTTCCTCCTCCTTTTGCTCTTGCTTTTCTCCCTAACACAATGGAATGTTGCTTCAAATATTGCATCCTTAATGCTTGCCCATATTGCCTGTACTCCCTCACCTGTATTTCTTCTTGCCAGGGCTAGCTTAACTCTGTTGGCCATCTTATCAAAGTCAGCTCCTCTGAAGTCCCATAATTTTGCCTTGGAATGGGATGATTCAGTTCTAGTGGCCAAATTGAACCATACCATGTGATGGTCACTGGCCTGCAGGTGACCTACCTGGTGATCTGTGATCCTTTCCCCATTAGTCAGTACTAGATCTAGGATAGCTCTGACTCTTGTGGGTTGTTGTACCAGTTGTTTGAGGCCATCCCCCTGCAGGAAATCCACTGTGTGTCTAGTTCTGGCGGATGTTCCAGCTGGTATTGACTAATCTGTATCTGGCATGTTGAAGTCTCCCATTATCAGAACCTCCCCTTTAGCGGTCATGTTTTGTACATCTTCTAACAGTAATGTGTCTATGTCCCCTCCCTGGTCTGGAGGCCTGTGGAATGCACGCAATAGTTTAATGCGGACATCACTGACTGAGCAGGCTATTTTTTTTTTTTTTTATACAGAAAAGTGGATCACCAAACAAGACTAAATAGTACAGGTTCTCAAACAACAACCTTTGGGAGATTTTTTTTGTTACTATATAAACTGCTTAGCCTGGGTTTCCAACCCCAGGAACTGCAAGTAGCCTTAAAAATGGTTAAAAAAAAAAAATGCAGTTTTTGGCACACTTTCATTGTAAAGTCACAAATTATCAAAGGTTTCACAGAAGATTCCAGATACACCGAAATCCTGACTTCTATAAAAAGGTAATTTACATATGGGTGGGGAGAGCATTACATACCTTGCACTCCATATTTAGAGACTGCTCTGTGTGCCACACAGAGAGGAGAGCTGTGCAGCAATTAGTACACGGTTGGCTTGGGGAAGATAGCACATTTTAGCTGGAGTGTGCTGCATGAGTACTGGGCAGTGTCGACACAGACCCTGACAAGAAATGGCCCATGGCAACCCAACAGAGCTGGCAGGGCCCAAATGAATAGCACCTGGGCTCTTGTGGGCCATATTCAGCCCTAAAATGCTAACGAGCCCATTGGGCATGCAAGGCATTATGGGCTGTCTGCATGCCCATTATGGGCTCATTAGCAGGTTTGCATCCCCACCATCAAGCACCCAGTCACACATTCAGAGTCCGTCCCTGGTAGTCTAGTGGACTCCCTTTGATTGCCCATCCTCACATTCAGATTCAGTCCCTAGTAGTCTAGTGGAACCCCCCTCCCCCAAATCACAGACCCAGACATTCCAGTTTAGTCCCTGGTAGTTTAGTGGACCCCCAACCCCAACAGTCACCTGTTCTGACATTCCAATTCAGGCCCTGTTATTAGAGGGGACCTGCCATCCCCAAATTACATGTTCCAGCATTCAATCCCAAGTAGTCGAGTGGACCACCCACTTTTTCAGTCACCTGCTCTGGACCCTCCTCCTTGTTCCCATGCTCCGACATGCCTGCTGAGGTGGTGAGCAAAGGGCTGTGCCAGTCACCATTTCTAATGCTGCGTTATGGCATTGGTGACTGGAGCAAGGGGGCTACTGGGCAGAGGGTCTTGAGTGAGTTGGTCGTGGAAGCGGTAGCACTTTTGGGAGGGGTCCACTAGACCACCAAGGACTGTATCAGAATATCTGAATGGGCAATTGTAGGGGATGGGGTGCCGCTAGACTATGGATGACTGAATTGAAATGTTAGTACAGGCACTCGAGGTGGTTGGACATTTGTCTATTAGGGACTGAAACAATTAAGCACTGTGGGCACCCCTGTGCGAGGATGAAGGCAAGTTTTTTTGACAGCATTAAACAGTGCTGCAAAGGAGGCAGTTTAATGCTGCTTAAACCTCTGAATATACTGCTGTGCCCAGTATGTATAGAGGATCACTTCTTCATGGGTACAGCAGTATATTCTGCGTGGTCACACTGTCTGATATATGAGCCCACCCCGGCTTGTGCTGTTCACCATTAGTGTGGTGCTGACCTGGTTAATGCCATGCTAACCATGTGAATATAGGGGCCACGTTATGCTCTACAGCAACAGGGACTCCAGGTGCAACAAAATCAACACAGAATTACTTTTTTACCTATTGTTTTTTTAATCAGCACATAGCAAAGTAAATGAAAGATTAATAGTCAGGGTCAGGGAGAAGATAAAGCAGCATTACATGTTACAATGTACAGCTGGCTAGGGGTTTAGCAGCATACATATTACAAAGTACAGAGGGGTGGGAGGGTACAGTGATGACAATGAAGGTTATCCATTGTGCTGTATGTTACAAAACAGAGTCCAGGGAAGGGGATAAAGCAGCTTTGCATGTTACGGCATACGTCAGATTGTGGGACACAGCAGCAGTACATACTGTAATGTACACAGGACCGTTGGATACAGCAGTTGTATATGTTATTAGGGGTGTGCAAGTAATGGATATTATTTCCCGGAGTAATGCACTATTCACCCCTACTGGTACTCGGGAAATGCATTAAAAAAAAAAAAAAAGACCCAACCTTCTCCAAGCACAATTGTTTAAACCACAACCCCCATGCCCCACCCTCTGCAACAAGCACAATCTCATCCCCCCAGCACCAACAATTTAAGGTTTACAAAACTCCAATGATGGGTGGCATGCATAACCTGTCTGCATCCACAGCTGGCCACCTTGTCCTCTAGCGCTTTTTATTTAGCAGAAAGAAACTACTAGTGGGTTACTAGTGGGGTACGGCAGGGTTTAGTATTAGGACCGGTCCTCTTCAAGGGGGTTACTAGTGGGGTACCGCAGGGTTCAGTATTAGGACCGGCCCTCTTCAATGTCTTTATAAGCGACATTGCAGACGGACTGGAAGGAAAAGTATGTCTCTCTGCAGATGACACAAAGATCTGCAACAGAGTTGATGCACAAGGTGGGGTGGAAAGGATGAGAAGGGACTTGGCAAGGTTAGAGGAATGGTCAGATGTATGGCAGCTTAGATTCAATGCTAAGAAGTGCAAGGTAATGCACCTGGGAAACAAAACCCAGGGAAGAGTACACAATGGGGTGAGATGCTAACAACAACAAAATGGAAAGGGACCTGGAGGTAGTCATATCAGATGACCTAAAGGTGGGCAAGCAATGTGAGGCGGCAAGGAAGGCTGGGGACACTGGGATGCATAGGGAGAGGCATCACCAGTAGAAAACAGGAAGTTTTATCCCTCTGTACAGACAGCTGGTCAGACCCCATCTGGAGTCTAGCGCAGTTCTGGAGACCCAATCTCCGCAAAGACATAGACAGGATGGAAGCTGTCCAGAGGAGGGAACTAAAATGGTGCAGGGTCTGCAACGGAAGACATATGAAGAGAGACTAAAGGAGCTTAATATGTATAGCCTCGAGGAAAGGAGGGAGAGGGGGCATGATAGAAACTTTCAAGTACCTCAAGGGAATCAACAAAGTCCAGAGGTAGCATCTTTCAAAAGAGGTGTGCAAGAACAAGGGGCACAATTTGAAGATGGGGGTGCGGCTCAGAGGTAATTTAAGGAAGTATTTTCACAGAGAGGTTATGGATGCATGGAACAGCCTCTGTAGGAGGTTGTGGAGTCAAAACAGTGGTGGAATTCAGCATGCATGGGACAGTCATAAGGCCATTCTAGGGGTGGGGTAGGAAGAAGTAGGCTGCTGGTTAACTAGGATCTGCAGCTTATCCAGTAGGTAGGGAAATGGGCAGACTGGGTGGGCCAAGCGGTACTTATCTGCCATCAAATTCTATGTTTCTATGTTTCTAAACAAAATCATCCATCCAGCCTACACCTAGCAGCACACAGCTCCCTCTGCCCCCAGCACTTAAATTTCCTAAATAGATGCCCCACCCAGTTGCAGAGAAGGTGATCAACACAATCCCCCGCCATGACTGGAAGTGCTCCTATTACTTGTTATTAGTAAAACAGCTGATTAGCTGTTTTATTATGCAAACAAATGCGAGCGCACTTCTGTTCAGAAGGTGGCATGTGGCTGTGGAGGAGGGTTGGTAGAGTGTCGCCTTCGCTGCACCTGGGTGGGGCTTCTGTTTAGGAAATTTGGGTGCTGGGGGGAGCAGGGTGGGAGTTGGGTGCTGCTGTTTGGGTGGGGGATAATTTTTGTCTAAACAAAAGTGCTAAGGGAGAAGGAAGCCAGACGCGGAGGTGGGGCGAGAGTTCTGCCAGTCACCCATCGTAGGGGTTAAGTTATGTAAAACTGTAAATCGTGTGGGTGCTGGGGAGGTCGAGGATGGGATTGGGTTTGTTGCGGGGGGGGGGGAATAAGGAGTTATGGTTTAAACAGTTGGGCTGAAGAAGAGGGTGGGTGTTGACTTTTTTATACCCCCCAAAGATACATGAATAACAAAAACTAATACCAAATTTCTGAATATTCTGGGTCCTGAATATGAATGTAAAGTATCCACCTTCCCCTACATGTTACAACATGCAGAGGGTTGAGGATACAATAGCAATACATGGTACAGTGTACAGAGGGTCAGGGGAACAGCAGCAGTACATATTATAGGTGTACCCCCCCAGTTGGGTTTACCTGTTGAGCCCTTGGTAGCTTGAGGTGGGTCCACCTGCGACACCTGTATGCTCCAGCTGGAACTGGTGCTGGAGTGTAGGAGAAGAGTTGTTTGTTCTATTGTATGTCGCCAATGAAAGGGGCGCCCTGCACCTAAATTCTAATTGGAAGGACAGTCGACGGCAATATGGACAATCCAGTTTATAACCCAGTTGGATTAACTGTTTGTAAAATTAGAGGTAGCAGCTAGCTGCAATTAAGCTATGTGAAACAGCAGCTAGGCCCCGAACTGAGTGCAAATAGGGCTGGGCTTCAGGCTGGGTCTCAATTTGGGCCGCTTGGGTTTGGCAGTGTTTGGAATTAATGGTTTGAATCAGGTTTCACACTGCCAGACCCGAAATGGAAACCCAAAACTTCAGAAAGCAACAGCAAATTTAACAATAAAAAATCCAGAGCACTCCAGCTTCCAGTGTGCAGCTCCCAATGTGCAGACAGAGGGTGGGTGTATTACCACCATGGGGAGATTTCGTGCTTCACACTGGTGCACTGTGGAGTTACTTACATTTAATTTCGTGCCAAATCGGGCTAATTCAAGTTTTGCCCAGCCTGGCTCATAATTGGCCTGTCGGGACACATTTGCAGACTCGCTCAGCCCTAGTAAATAGATGGATATTGCCATTTTGTAACCACTGACCCCCTTCCCCTTCTCTCGACCAACTGGAATGCAAGGGGTCCTGGAAAGGGATGCAGGTACTTACTGGAACAGCAACAGAGTGCTTGGCACCCCTTTGTAGCAATTGACTGAGCCAGACTGTAAATGACAAGTCAGGATAGCCAATTAGAATCCAAGAGAGGAGGGAGCCAAGCTGAACCCTTCCCTCAGCATTGGAGTTTAGGGCAGTCTTTCCAGAGCAGTTGTAGAGAATGGAGGTGTTGAGGGCCTAGTCAGGACTCAGAACCAGAGATCCTGGTGTGAGTGAATCCAGTTGCTGTAGTTCCATCCAAGCTATGAAACCTTACATTGCTGGGAGAGAATCTGCTCAAGCCACCTGCAGACTGCTGCTATCCGAGGTGAAAATAAGTCATTATGCTCTGGTGGGGATGGGGAGAGGAGGTGACAGATGGAAGAATTGAGGCAAGTAGAGTCCTAGAGGGACTGAGGGCACTGAATGCAGACAAGGCACCAGGGCGGGATGGTATCCACCCCAGGGTGCAGAGGGGCAAAGGTGTTGGCGGAGCCGCTGGTGGACCTGTTCAGCACCTCACTGGAGTCAGGATGTGTGCCACTGGACTGGAGGATGGCACATGTAGTACCATTACACAAGAGCGGACCAAGGGATGAACCGGGTAATTATCGTCCGGTAAGTCTCACCTCCATAGTGTGCAAATTCATGGAAACTATACTAAAGGAAAGACTGGTGTCGTACCTAGAGGACAATGGCCTCCAGGATGTGAGGCAGCATGGGATAATTTCAGGGAAATCTTGCCAAACCAACCTGATACAATATTATGACTTTGTGACAGGTGAGCTGGATAAGGGTCATGCGGTGGATGTTCTTTGCTTGGGCTTCAGCAAGGCCTTTGATTCAGTGCCTCATGGGCAGCTTGGGGAAGCTAACTGGTGTAGGGCCAAAAATGATGAACTGGATTACAAGCTGGCTGAGGGGAGGCTGCAACGGGTGGTGGTGGGAGGGGAGCTCTTAACTCTGAAGCCGGTGACAAGCAGGGTGCCACAGGGCTCTGTCCTGGGACCAGTATTATTTGGGCTCTTCATATCAGACATTGCACACGGGGTGGTGAGCAAGGCAAGTCTGTTCACAGATGACACCAAAATGGGAGCAGTGATGGATGGAGAGGAGGGATGGAAGCAGTTTCAGGAGGACCTAAGCAAGCTAGAAGAGTGGTCAGAGAGGTGGCAGCTGGGGTTCAATGCAAAGAAGTGTGAGGTTATGCACTTCAGGGCGAAGAACCCAAGGACAGAATACTGGTTGTGGGGGTAAGCTGGGGATCACCGAGGAGGAGAAGGACCTAGGGGTAATAACAGGGACCAGAACAACACTGCCCAGTGCAGGATAGCAGCTGCAAAAGTGAACAAAATGCTGGGGGTGCATAGCGAGGGGGTTTTCATCCAGGCAAAGAGAATGTAATCTTGCCCCTCTACAGGTCGCTGGTAAGGCTGCACTTAGAGTACTGTGTGCAATTTTGGAGGCCATACCTAAAGTGTGATATCAGGCTACTGGAGGGGGTGCAGAGGAGAGCAACAAAGATGATATGTGGAATGGAGGGGAGAGACTACGAGAGCAGGCTGGCAGACCTGAATATGTACACCCTGGAGGATAGAAGGGACGGGGGGGGGGACATGATAGAGACAGACATTCAAGTATCTGAGGGGAATCAATAAGGATGGGACAGATGGGGTCTTTAAGCTAAGAAGGGGGAGGGACACCAGGAGGCATGGGCTAAGAATAGAGGGGGGAAGATTTAGGAGGGAAATGAGGAGACACTTTCACAGACAGGGTGGTAGAAAAATGGAACATACTACCAGAATGGGTGGCATCATGTAAATCTGTTAACAGCTTTAAAAGGGCAATGGACAGGGAACGGGAGAGTTGGGATGGTGGCAGTAGGATGACAAAGGGGAGGGGGTGGGTCAGCTGCAAACTAGAGGTGCTAGCTGCACACTTGAGCAGACTTAGATAGACTGGGTGGGTCTGTTTCTGCTGGCACATTCGTATGTTCATCTCATATGTTTAAGAGATGTGTTTGAGAAAGGAAATGGCCAGGAGCTTATCTCCAGGGTACTCATACCCTTGATCGTATCAGCGTCCGCTGGGGTGAGATGGAGTAGTTCACCAGTCTGTTCTGAACTGGTCACACTAGTACATGTGAATCAAGAGGAAGAGTGTAGGGCTAAAGCAAAGCCCAGGAAATTGAATAAGGAATTTGTGTAATTCACTTCATGGCTCACTCTTTCAGCGGATGCCCACGGGGTCAAGAGGATCAGCCTGCTGCCATCCTTCTGCTAATCCCCCCCCCAGTCAGTCACCTCTTAGAGTGGCCTCCAGCCAGACTACAACCAAACAAGCACTCTCCCATCCCCAGCAATTGAGCTGCACTCCACCAACCAAGGAGCCAGAGGTTGCGGCTAAAATGAAGCCCGGGACCTCCTCTCCTCATTCATAAGCCCGCTACCAAAAGCTGCCCTCCTGCTTGTAGCACTTACACTATGAAAGAGGGCAAAGTACAGGCAGCTTGAGTCTGCCCAGAGTCATCCCGGTGTCTGCCATCTTGTCAGCCATGCTGCATCTCTGTATTTCACACAGACAGCCTATTCAAAATGCATAACTGCTTCACACTCCTGCACAGTAACAGTATTTACTTCCAGATCACTACAAGGCGGTATTCCAAGCAACATTTGTGATCTCCCATCTGGACTCAACTTGTTTTGTTTGCTAATTTGATGCTGGACTCTCTAGACTGCTCAGACACCTAGTTCCCTTGCTGGATTTCTGGTCCTAGTCCGAATCATAAGACATAAGGACGGTCTGGTATTATTTCCCCTTCAGGCTCATGGACCTTCGTCCTTTTTCCTGTCCTCCACTGTCACCAGAAGTATATAGATGGTGTAGGGCCTTGGGGATTGTTAGAAGGAGGAGGACGAGGGCCTGGCCTGGAGAGGGAATGGAAAGGAGTGGGCAGATAGGAATAGTGGGGACAAGGAGACGCCCTGAGATGAAATGAGTCCAGGAAAGGGGTCCTCCCTGTCTGGTTCCCATACCCAAGGGCTCTGCTTGTAGCAGGCAGGTAACTCGGTCTTCCTCAGGTTCCCATCCTATTCGGGTGGTGTTAAGCAATGCCAGGTCTATTAAGAACAAGACCGCTGTAATAGTGGATCTTTTTGGGCCATCTGACCTGGCTTGCATCACCGAGACCTGGCTGGATGAGAATGCTGGTCCAGTTTTGACATCAGCAATTCTGGCCAGGTACTCAGTGATACACTGCCAGAGGATGGATCATAGGGGCGGAGGTGTTGCCATCTGTTTTAGATCTGATCTGGGCCTAATGGAAGTACCATTGTGAACTACCAACTCCTTTGAATGTATCATGGGCGAGGGTGTGAGGTACAGGATACTTCTCGTCTACCATCCACCAAGAGATGGGAATGTTTTCCTGTGGGAAGTTGCAGACTTCATTGTCGACCTGACATTGGGATCCCCCAGATGGTTGGTTCTGGGGGATTTCAATGCCTGGGTTGATGATGAACTCTCGCAGTTTGGTCAGGATTTCCTCCAGCTAATGACTTTGCTGGGCATCACATGGGTTATTTCCTCCCCGACCCATATTGGTGGTCATTCATTGGACTTGGTGTTTCTCCTGGGGATGGAGATAACCGATTTGGTGGTGGAACCAGTTGGGTGGTCTGACCATCATACCATTGGGTTCAGTTTCAAGGCAACCCCCAGTAGGCCAGCCCCTATGGAGATGGTCCGGTACCACCCTTTGAGGGGTGTTTCACCAGATGGCCCGATGGTGGCACTGGATCAATCAGGTTTACTGAGTGAATGCATGGAGCCAGGGGACCTTGTACTTGCCTATAATAAGGCGGTGATGGAGGCCCTGGATTCCATTGCTCCCGTTTATGTTCATCCCCTCAACTCTTCACCCCAAGTCTCCTTAGTTTGATGAGCCTGAGGGAGTTGAGGAGAGTGGGACGAAGGCTAGAAAGGTGCTGGCAGAAGTCCAGCCTGGAGTGTGACAGATTTAGTTTGATGGACCATTATGAGGACTATCAATCAGCAATTACCCGTAAGAAGGCAGTATTCCTGTCCAGGAAGATTGCTGCTGCACAGAAATTGACCAGTTCAGCTTTTCTGGACTGTGGACAGATTGTGCAATCCAATCTGTCTTCAGCCTGGAAGTGCTTTTTCTCAAGAATGGTGTGAGGAGTTTGCTCAATTCTTTTCAGATAAGGTTGCCGCAATCAGGTCCGGTATCTGCTTGACCATCCCTAATGGGAGCTGCGATGGTCGGCAGGAGATGTCGGACACACAGTTTGTGTGGTGTGACTTCAGCCTCCCCATGATCAGAGACATTGTGATGATCATCCAGTCATTGCGTCCGACCAACTGTAGTTTGGACCCGGGCCACACACATACACACATACACACATACACACATACACACATACACACATACACACATACACACATACACACATACACACACACACACACACACACACACATACACACCTCCTAGTGGGCTGAGTGGATAAAATCGGTCTGGTCCTTGCTGAGATAGTCTGGATGTCTTTGGAGAGGGGATCTTCCCTGATCCTCTAAAGGAGGCCGCAGTTTGGCCCCTTCTTAAAAAACCCTCCTTGGACCCAGACTGTCTGGCTAACTACAGGCCTGTCTCTAACCTGCCTTTTGTGGGCAAGGTTATTGGGAAGGTGGTTGCATCACAGCTGGATGATCATTTGACCAGCCACAATGTCTATGATTCCCTCCAGTCTGGATTTAGGAAGAGACATAGTACTAAGACAGCTCTTGTCCAGGTACTTAATGACCTTCTAATAGCGAGAGATCGAAGAACCCATTCCATCTTGGTCCTTCTTGATCTCTCTGCAGCATTTGACACCGTAGACCATGTGTGCTATTGGAGCACCTGTGGTTCATCTGTGGACTGTCTGGTATGGTCCTCAAATGGTTTCGATCTTTCCTAGAGAGTAGGACTCAGAGGGTGGTGTCAGGGATTTTTTCCTCGGCATCACTCCCCCTATCCTGTGGGGTGCCGCAGGGTTCCATTTTGGCACCCATGTTGTTTGCGGTGTATATGCGGTCGTTGGAAGTCATTATTAGGTGGTATGGCTTGAGTTTTCACCGCTATGCAGATGATACTCAGCTATACATATCCTTTGTGCCTGGCCAGGATGCTGCTGTTTCGGTTTTTAAACAACTGCCTGACCGAAATCCAGGATTGGATGAATGGGAGTTGGCTGCGGTTAAACCCAGAAAAAACTGAGGTGTTGGTTGTGGACCCAGGTCGTCGGGAGGTGGGTTTATTGACGGGATCACCTTCAGGTTTATGGCTTGGGAGTGTGCAGCTAACTACTTCAGATCGGGTGCAGAACCTGGGCATTATGTTTGATGACTGTTTGACACTTAAAATCGCAGGTGTCGGCAGTTGTCAAAACCTCTTTTTACCATCTGAGGAATATCGCACGGATGAAGCACCTGGTTCCTTCTGATGATCTTCCAACTCTGGTCCATGCCTTCGTTACCTCCCGCGTTGACTATTGCAACTCCCTTTACCTTGGCTTACCGGGGGTTGATATCCACCGCCTGCAGCTTGTGCAGAATGCGGCAGCCAGGCTATTGACTGGTTCATCTAGGACCAGTCATACAACGCTTGTGCTTTGTGGACTGCACTGGCTGCCAGTACGGTGGTGGATCACCTTCAAGATTGGTTTGCTGACCTATAAGGCCTTAAGTGACCAGGGACCTGGTTACCTGCAAGATCTCCTTCATCCCTACTGTCCCTCCCGGTCTCTCCGATCCACTGATGAGGGATTGCTAGAGATTCTCAGGGTTCATTTAAAGACATCCGGGGCCAGGTCTTTTAGTTTTATGGCCCCAATCCTGTGGAATTCTCTACCTCATCAGGTGAGAGATTGCCTGACTGTCCAAAGTTTTAAAACAGCATTGAAGACATTTCTTTTTAGTCTGACACATGCCGATTTTTAATGTTGCAGCCATGGGTTTTAACTTGTTTATTCTGGTTTTAATAAATTGTTTTGATTTATTTTAATGAACTTTGTACAAGTGCCTTGGTTTTTGAAAGGTGCTTTTTATTAATAAAGCTGATTAAGCAGAACATGATCGATCACTCCCCACCTGGGTCACCTAGTAATTGTCCTTTCATACTCATATCCTGTACAAATTGCTGCTTACTTGCATCTGCCACAACTACTGTTGTCTACATATTTTTTTTTTTTATTTTATTTGAATTTTGATGACCGGGTTGGCCAACTGAGACAACCAAGTCCCTTTTTCAGTGGCAACCCGGGGAGCAAAATGTTCCGGTTACATTGATATGCAATACATAGTGTAGTAAAGCATACAACATTGGGAGATGCATAGTTTTAGGTACAGTGTAGCGTAACGAAGTCAACAGAATAAAATGTTTCAAATGTACATCATATTAACATCTTATGGGTTTGTCACGTCTGAGATATACCATTGGAAGAAGAGTGTGAGTGTGAGTAGAAGTAAGGCTGGAAGGTAGAGGGGTGTGTGAGAGGCGTAGTTAAGAGGTGGAGAGGACAGGGGAGCATTTTGGTAACAGAATAGGAAAGAGGGTAAGAAGACTGAGGAGCAATGAGGGGTTAGGAAGCTTTTTGGACACAGTTACCATTGCATTCGGGAGGCAGAAAGAAGGTTTCTGTAAAGTGTTTTATGAACATTGGGAGAGTCTTACATGAGAGTAGGGCATGAGGGAGGTTGTTCCACTTTTGGGGTGCAGCAAAGGTGAAGGACCTTTGGCCTATGGCTAACCAAATTGTGGGTATGTTAAGCATTGGGAGGTGAGAAGACCTGAGAGTCTGAGGGCTAGATTTCAGAGTAATCATGTTAGACTGGGAGGAGAAGGTAGATGGGTGAGCTTGAAAGTGGTGCAGAGCACAGGGAGGTCTAGTTTGGCGTTGAAAGAGGGCTAACCCAGTTTGTTTAGCACTGCACAGTGGTGAGCCCGTGCTGGGGCCTTGGCTGCAAAATGAGTGATTCTGTGGTAGGTCGCTTTTAACTTGGACAGGAGCGTAGCCTTGACAGAGTGAGTGATTGAGGCCCTGTAGAGGAGGCACAGGAGGAGAGTGGCGGAGGCAACCGATTTTCCTTGCAGTAGTTGAGAGATTAGGAGCTGTACGGTACAGGAGACAGTTTTTGATTGGTAACCTTGATGATATTGTCTATGTAGCTCGAGGGATAGCTGCTCATCAAGTGTGAAGCCAAGGTATTTGAAGGAGTTAACCCCTTAAAGCGGTGCACCAGCGGTGGTTCCGATTGTCAAGGGGGAGTTGGAGGACACATTGAAGGAGGTATGGTGGAATAGCGTTTTTGTTTTTTTTTCGCATTCAAGACCAGCAGGTTAGCCTTAAATCAGGCCTCTAAAGTATGGAAGTCACTTTCTAGACTAGCAGCAATGCTGTTGATGTTCTTAGAGGACCTATATAGAATGGTGTCACCAGCTATAGACATAGTTTTGCCTACTGTTCTACTGTTTGTTACTCTTTACACATACTGCCATTGGTTTAAGTACTCTGGTAGCGTATAGCTATGCCCGATGTGGTCTAACGTGCTCAGCTATTGCATTTATCTTCACTGTTAACGCACTTGCTTTTATTTTGCCTAGGTACAACCCACCTTACCATGCTTCATACCCTTCCTTTCCATCTCCTTCTCCCTCTTATATCGGTCCCCTTCCTCCCTTCATGCCTACTCACATACATCTCACTTCTCCACTGCTCTCCTACCTCTGCCTTACCCCACTCCCTCCTCTTCCCATGCCATCAACCATCTCCTTACCTCATTCCTACTCTTCTCCCACTAACCACCCTGGACTGCTGCACATCCCCTCCTTCACCTTGAATTTCTTCCCCATGCCCTTCTCTCCCTCCCACTGTCCTCCATTTCTCCCTCTCCCCCACCTGCAAGGGGGAAGAAATTTCACTCCATTCTCCTTCTCTTTATTCTCCTCCTCCTTGCTGACAACATTGAATGTAACCCTGCCCCTCTCCTTCTCCATTCTCTCCCCCAACTTACCCAAAAGACTTCAGCATCTTCCACCTCAAGGCTAGGAGCCTCTTCCTCAAGCTCAACTTAAAGTCTAAAGTCTGGATATCCCAGCATTGTCCCATCCTTCTGTCTCATCTCCGAATTCTGACTTTCCTCTAGAGTATTTGACTCCAGCTTAGTTCTCCCCTACTACCAGCTCTTTGTCAGGATTGAGGCACACATAGTGGTAGGGTTGCCTTATTCCTCCAACAGAACCTATCCTGCTCCATTTCTTTCAGCGAGTCAGTTCCCACCTCTCACAAGCTTCTGCTAGCCAAGCTATCCTTCCCTTCCAATCTCTCATTTTTGCTGGCGTTTTCTATGCTTCTCCTTAATCTCTCACTCCTCCCTGATCGACTCCTTGTCTTTTTTCCATTTCCCATGCTGCCTCCAGTGATCTCATCCTTCTTGGGATTTCAACATAAATTTTCCCCTGCTTCCAGGCCCACCATCCACAGGACTGAGTCCCTAATATTTCAATCAATCATAAAACCCACCAAGTTCAATCCTCACACCACTAAACATTCCCCCCTGGACTGGGTGCTCTCATCCCACCCCCACTGCATCATTGCAGCAAACATTCTCCCAGGTACCTTCAGTGACCACTGTCTAACCTGCTGCATCAAGAAAGTGGATCTAACTTGATTCACCCCCAAATACCTTTGGTTTAGGCCTCTCAGGCCAATGGACACTGATGCCCTCAGTGACCTGGCAGCCTCCGATTTGTCCCTCTTTTACTCAGCCCCAGACATCACAGCCCTCTCTCTTTTCACTGCCATATTTCCCCATACCTGGAACATTTACACCCTCACCCCTTAGAAAGTCCAGGCTTAAACACTCTCACCACCCTTGGATGACTTGTGACCTGAAAGAGTTGTGCAGATCCCAGGACAAAGACAAGTTCTCCCAATCCCTGCCTGAGCTCAGACCTAACCTACAGGTCACTCAGATTCCTGCACAAAGGCCCTCTATTTCAAGTCAGATCTCCAGTCCAACCTAAACTGCCCATTAAATTTCTGAAAGGTTTTCTAAAACCTATTTGATCCCCAGCCCAGTCTGCCCCCTCCATCCTCCTGGTGAAAGGCTCGCTCATCTCTGACCCCTTCACCGTTGCTGCTCATTTTAACAGATTTTTCACTACCAGTGCCATTACCCTCTCATCCTTTACTCCTGATCACTTCCTCCTTTTGTCTCCCACTGTCTCTCCCCCACCTCACTCAGCTGAAGGTTTCTAATTTCCTTCTCCCCCCCCCCCAGGAAGTCTTCCTTTACCCTTATGGTCACTCAACCCTTCCAAGTCCAGCCATGAAAGGCTGGACCCTAAACTCCTACGAATCTCTGTACCAACCATTGCCTCTCTGCTTGTTCACATTCTGAACCTTTCCTTCTCCCTCAGTGCTGTCCCTCTGGCATGGAAGGTTACTAAGGTTCTGCCTCTGCACAGGGGGGTAACCCCACCTCCCCCCCGGCAACATCTGGACAATCTCACTCCTCCCCTCTCTCACAAAATTCCGGGAGAATATTCTATATTTCAAGTTTGCTGACTTTCTCTACTCCTCTAAATTTGCTCTTTCCTTTCCAGTCTGGCTTTAGGAAGAAGCACTCTACCGTCTCCCCTTTACTGCGTGTAACTAACTCTTTCCTCACTGGGATGACCAGGAACATATCACCGCAGCCATTTTCATCAATTTGACCAAAGCTTTTGACTGTGTCCCACCTGCTTCTCCTGGACAAGATGAGCTCTGCTGGCATCTCAGCATCTGCTGTGGACTGGTTCCATTCATACCTTATCTACAGTCAGTTCAGGTTGATGGTGTCCAGCTTCCCCCAAATCATAGCAGGGATTCCTCAGGGCTCCATCTTGGGTCTGATCCTGTTCTCCATTTTCCTAAATGATCTTCCCTCAGCTTGTGTCTCTATGCATATCCACATGTATGTGGCAATATGGTCATCTAAACCTTTGGCCCATCAGCTTCAGCAGTGAGAGTGCCGTTCCAACAAGACTTCCACAACCTGCAGCACTGGTTCCATGCCTACCACCTCAGCATCAACACCAAGAAAACTGTCTATGACCTTCAACACCAGCCAGAAATTGGCAAGGCTCTTGCCTTCCTCTGCTTTCTCCACACTGGATGGCACTCCCCTGGAGGTTGCCCCTGCTTTCAAGTACCTTGGTCTGTGGCTAGATAGCAAGCTTGATTTCTCTACCCACATAGATGCCATCCATGCCAAACTTCACCCCAAACTTGGTGCCTTGTACCACAACAAGGACCACCTCTCCCTCCAGATCCACCAGGAACTGGTAGCCAAAATGGTTCTCCCAGTCTTCAACTATGCAGATGTGGTCTATGGCACCACCCCCTCCTCTTCTCTTGCTAGATTGGGCACCCTCTGTAATGCCTTCCATCGTTTCGCTACCAACTCCCCACTCCATACTCATCATTGCTCCTGCTACTCCTCCCTTTCCATCCTCCCTCTACCTTCATGTTGCCAGTTCCACTCTGCTCCTTTCATTGCTAGATACTTCCCTCCTACCTTTCTTCACTCCTCTCCCCAGCCCTCTCCTCCTGTTACTCACTGTGTGCTCCAAGGATTCCGGTTCCTTCTCCATTCCCCACCATCACTCCAGTGCTGGGCAAGTGGCCTTCTCCTACCATCTCCCACCCTTTTGGAACCTTCTCCCCTCTTTCCCCTGACTCTCCCCCTCACTCTCTGCCTTTAGATACCTGCAAAGGCTTACTCCTGCTCCCCCCTGCAGCCATTATTCCCCCTCTTGACTTTTTCTCCTCTTTTCTCTTGAACCCCTGCCTAGGCCTCCCTAACTCAATGCTAACTGGGCTCTGGGCTCTCTCCCCCAGTCCAGTCCCTGAACCCAAAAGGCACCGCGACTGTACTCATCAGGCACTGTGCACTTCTTGCATTATTGCACGTTTTGTCCATTTTTATCTATGCATGTATCCATGCTATTGTGAACTTACTTGACTCATCACATTTTGGTCCTTTTACTGTTGATTGCCTATGTATTTTGTTTTCTCAGATTTTTTTTGCAAACTCCCTTTGGGCGCTTACTAGTTAATTTTTAGTTGCTGGGGGCAGAGAGAGAGAGAGAGAGAACTAGTGGTGCTGCTGAGTCTGGGATGTGGTGCTGCCTGCTGATTGCAGGTTGGGCCCCATCAGTAAAGGGTATAAATTGCAGGAGATTTTGGTGCCAAGGAGATCAAGGGAGAGATCCAGGGAGAGAAGAGCCGGGGGTTTGGAGCCAGGGGTCAGCCCACAAGTTTGGCCAGAGATGTTCATTTGCTGCCCAGGCCCTCCACCTTGAAAACCCATGAATTGAAAGACTGTTTGGATGTGCAAAAAAGGGGAATGATGAAGCAAACCATAAGGGGCCGGTTGGAGCATTTGGAAGCCAAAGCCTGGGGAGAAGAAAGAAAAATGGAGGCCCACTAAATGAACTTCAGCACCTTGGTAGGGTAAGCACTGATGGGGCCTGATGCCCTGAAAAAGAGAGAGATTGCCGGTGGGCTAGTTCAGGCGTTAGGTTGAAATGGTTTACTGTGGGCGGGCCTGCTATGGCAAATAGGTCCTGGGGCATGGCTTGGAAGTGGCAGCCCTTGCAGTTGAGGATGTAATGGTGGCAGAGTTATCCCTGATCCCCAGGCTGGAGGCCTCCACAGAGTTGGGACCTACAGTGTGAGCTGCTTGTGGAAGCGGGGAAAATCCATTTGGGGGAGTAATGTTTAGGACCCCAGTGGGGTGGCAGGGTGGTAATCTGTTGGGTGATCTGTGTAGCACTGGCAGAAGTCCCCTTGATGAGTCAGTTCAGAGGTTGGAATCCCTTAATGAGCATGCTGGTAAGGACTGAGATCAGGTCTGGGGCACCCAAAACTGCTGGAATAAGGCCCAGCCGCCAGCTGAGGCATCACCAATTAGACGTCTGAAAGGGTTCTGGTGGTTTGGTTCTTGCTATAAGAACATCAAATGGAAAAAGTACAAAAATGAGACCTAGAAGGGAAAGGAAATTATGTTCCATAAGTAATAGCCTCTGGGTGAAAAAGGTATAAGATCAAGCTGGTGGAAATGAATTGAAGAAAGTGTAAAGGTTTAGGACAGTAGAGGCATCTCGTGCTGTCATAAGCCAGAGTAAAGGAATATGACTGACTGAAGAGCGTGTGAAGGGAAAGAAATGTAACTGCTGCAGAGAGCGAGAGCAATGAGATAAGAGTCCGCGAATTGTATCAGTGTCAAGCTACCTCACGTAGTGGCCTTCTCGGCCCTAGAAATGCTGCTAGGAATTCTAGCCTTTTCAGCTTAAAGGAGATCTGCATGAAAGAGTCTGTTAGCATAAAAGACTGTTGCAGTAGATTTCCCAGCTGTGTATGTGAAAGAAACCCACCATATTTAATACCCCCTGTTCCATGGGGTGGTTGTTACTGGTTTTTCAGGTTAATCGGTTTTGCATTTTGATCCTGGAGTGGACAACGACCTTCATCAATATGACTGTGCATGCTTGCTTGCTAACCAATTTCCCCCTGCAGCCTCTGGAACACCCAGCAGCTGATTTGGTTCCCCGGTTACCGTGATCTCCAGTCACAACATTCAACAAACTTGGGTAACGAATGCTTCTATTCTAATTCTTTGGACTGTGTTGCTTGGGTTGTAAAGTGCCTCCCTCCCACTTCTTACCATCTGAATACCCCTAGATGGGGAGGGGGGGCCCTACATTTGTAGCTTTCATTCTGTATGTACTCCCTTTCCCCCTCCCCAGGGTTGCACCTGGAAATGAGCCTTGGCTCAACGTGTCTTTCCCAGTTACCAATTTTAAAATAAACAAACAAATAAATAAGGAAATGTCACATGGAATTGGGATTAGCCTGGGCATACAGCCACCATCTGCCTGCCGCAGTGACATTGTCCATCCCAAAGCATCAGTGACTGCTTTCCTTGGTGTAGGACACACGAGAGTACTAGCTTGCCATCCAGAAAACTGCTGCTGCTGCCTGAAATTCACTGTTGGATAACAATCGTTTTAGAATGTGTTGGATTACAACATGTTTTGCTCATACAAAACTAGCCAATGACAGTGGAGTGGGGTTAAATCAAGCCTGCATACCTGTAAGTCCATCAATACAAGATCCTAGGCACCGTGACATGAGGCCAGCAACTTTATCTGGGTACCCAGTAGCTAGGACTAAACTGCGGTTAAAGAAAGCAATTGCTTAAATACCTAACCAAACAAAAATGTGAAATTAACTTCCTTCAGGAAACACACCTCTCCCAAAGAGGCATTAAAACTTAAGACAAGATCACTCCCTATCGTGCATCATGTTTCCTTGGAGCAGGGGAAGAAAAGGGGAGTAGCCATCCTCCTATCTAGCACTATGCCCTTTACTGAGGAAGAGGTAATAGTAGACCAAGGAGCCAGATATCTCATAGTTATAGGAAAAATACAAGAGACTTTAGTCATGTTAGTTAATGTATATGCCCCACTGGGTTCTCAGAGGGAATTTTATATAGATCACATTAAACTGGTGATCAAGAAATCCTGCAGTCAGCTAATTATGGGAGGAGATTGGAACTTTACCTTGAATAGGGATCTAGACTCCACATCACAAATCCCCAGCCCAAGGAATAAAACAGCAAAGATTTTTCAAAAGATAAAGAGCTGGGTATTGTAGATATTTGTCAAATGAAATACCCCCTAGCGAGGGACTATACCTATTACTCCCCACGTTTCAAAACTAACTCCAGGTTAGATAGGTTTTTGACCTATAGCAGGGACTTAATCTTGTTTCCCTCTATGAAGGTGGACATGGCCACCCTCTTTGACCACCAGCCCATCATTCTAGAGGCTGACCTTCAACTCCCAAAGAAAAACATGCAGTGGAGACTTAATGTGTCCCTGCTTAGAGATAAAGTAGTTGCTTCTGAAATCAAAAAAAAGTCATAAAAACCACAAAAGAAATGAATAAAGGTCCAGACATCTCCCCGCAAATTCTCTGGGACACTATAAAGACGATGGTGCAAGGAAAACTGATTGCACTGGCGGTACATAAAAAGAGGGAAAGACAAAAACAAGTACAAGCTCTACTAGAACAATTAGGGCACTAGAGACACAACAAAGACAGAAATGGGAGGAACAAAGAGAGAAATAAAAGCTATCCGAGGTAAAATCCAGAACATGCAGAAGCATGAAATGGAAAGAGTACCAGAATACTTAAAACAAACCTACTACAAGGAAGGGGCAAGAGCCAGTAAATTCCTGCCATACAGACTCAGACAGAGGCAGCCAGAACACATGTAGTTAAAATACAACACCCTAAAATGGGTGCCACAGTGCACAAAAGTGACCAAATAGCAGAGGCCTTTGTGACATTCTAGAACTCCAGGTACAGACCACAGTTGGAATCTACCACCGAGGAGAAGAAAACCTTCCTCCAAGCTTTAAAACTCCCCAAGTTAAATAACAAAAGGGCAGGAGTTAGTGAAATCGATGACAGGTGCAGAGATAGTACAAACAATTAAAGATACTAAGCCCGGAAAATGCCCAGGCCCAAATGGGTTTGAAGGGGAATTTTATAGGTGCATAGCTGGAGAGGTGACCCCTTTACTTCTGGAGGTATATAATGCAGTCTCAGCAGATGGAGAGCAGCCTCCACCTTCATGGAATTACATAACTATCTCAGTTATTCATAAACCAGGGAAAGAACCTATGGAGTGCGGATCGTATCACCCCATCTCGCTCCTCAACACAGATTACAACATTTTCACAGCCATAATTGCAAACTGTCTTAACCGACTCATTCCACAAATTATACACCTGGATCAGACGGGCTTCATATCCAGCTGGCAGGTCCCGTATAGTGTATGCCATACAATAGATATAATAGACATTATCAGGTGAGATAAAACACCAGCATGTCTAATGGGACTAGATGCCGAAAAAGCCTTCAATAAAGTCTCTTGGCAATTCCTTTTTCTTGTTCTGGAACACTTTGGCTTCTCACAGAGTTTCATAGATAGCCTTAAAGCACTTTATGCTGCACCCCAGGCAAATGTTCGTGTAAATGGAGGCCTATCCTCCAGATTCCCACTGGGCAGGGGCACATGGCAGGGCTGCCCCCGTCACCTATCCCATTTGTCCTTTATATAGAACCCCTGGCAAACCTGATTAGAGAGGACCAACAAGTGAGGGGAATCAGGGTGGGGGCCACAGAGCATAAAATATCCCTATATGCCAACGACGTGCTCCTGTACCTCACATAACCAGAGAAGTCTATCCCTAGAGTCTGGGCTTTCATGGAAAAAAGTTTGGGCACTACTCAGGTTACTCCCTGAATAGAAAGACAGAGGTGATGGGACTACATTACAACCCGTCTCCCCAGATACAGCAGAACCTACCTCTGAAATGGACCACTTCTAAAATCAAATTCCTGGGCATAATCATCCCTAAAAACAAATTATTGTCCTCCAATTTTACCCCTTATATACCCAGGTTAAACAGGATATTAACAGGTGGTCCCTACTTAACTGCCCCATGTACTTCAGAATACAGTCTGTGACTATGAACCTGTTGCCAAGGTTCCTATACCTGTTCCAATGTTTATCATTAAAAATTTCAAAACACAGTTTCAGATCTGGCAACAAACAATTACTAAATACCTGTGGTTAAAGGGTAGGCCCAGAGTCAAACAAAAAGTAATGCAGCCAGATAAAATGCATGGTGGTAGAACTCTCCCTGACTTGCAGGATTATTACACAGCTGCGGTTCGCCCTGCTGTGGTCGGATGGCCCAAATAGGGATCATTTATGAAGAAAGGGTTCCACTGGGAGTGAAGGTGATGGACCCCCTCCTCCAATCCCAGCAAAAAGGCAGCCCTCTGGGCTCCAACTCCAATACACTGGATGTAGTCCATGAAGCCTGGAGAAAATACAAGTTGGCCACTGACCTATGGCCCCATGGGTGTTTCACCTGGGGTGATTTTTTCCCTCCAGCATGGTGGGGCCTAGTGTTCAGACGCTGTAAGAGGTTGGGGCTGTGGTGTATGGAACAGATGCTGGGGGAAAGAGTCCATACTAGATTTAAGAACTTTCCTGGAACAGCTTCATTTAAGCCGCTCTGACCACTTTCGCTACCTGCAACTCGGATCACAAATCCAAGACCTGCAGAGAAACACACAGCCCTCCCCCAACAAAAAAAAAAAAAAAAACTCTGTTGGACACTATGGGGGCTATCCTACTGGGGAGGGACTGCACAGGGGACAGGTTTCAGTCCTTGTACAAAGCCTTCAGACACAAAGGCAGATAGCTCCTTAGCAATTAAAAGAAAATGGGAACAGGAGATAAATATGCCGCTATCTGAAGCAGACTGGGGAGAGAGAATACACAGTTCGGCATGTAAGGTCACTCACTCACCCCACGGCAAGAATTCAAGTGGAAAGTTAGAACTAATTTTTTTTTTTTTGTAAAAACACACTCCATTGATACAGAGTAAATGGAAAGCTAACAGCACACCTGACTGCTGGAGGGGGTGGTGGGAATCCAGGGCCCACCATTCACACATCTTCCAATGCTCAATTCTACAGGCTTATTTGCAACAAATAAAACAAGCTTTGAGGGACCTGCTATCCTTAACCACTACATTGGAGGAACCACATCTCGTGTTAGGCCTCCCCCCACCTAAGCTTAAAGGTGCTGATAGACTATACATCTGGGGTATTATGATAGCAGCTGCACATAAAGCTACAACAAGAAGGTGGTTAGCCCTGGATCCCCAGACACTCCAGCAATGGCAGGATATTGTACAGAAGACCCAGCACATGGAGGAATTGGCATATAAGGTGAACTGTAAAGTCCCCATCTTTATTAGACACTGGACCTGCTGGATGGTATAGTTAGATACCCAGTGAGGATGTGAGCTCTGGGTGGAGAGGGTTAGACCAGAAAGAATGAAAGATTAAGTGAGACAAGCAGATTAGAAAATATGAAACCAGACCTTTCAGATATAAAGAATACATTTTTATTTCTTTGTACTTTAATTTATTTGAACTGTATACATAAACTAAACATTTTAGTGAGAACTTTAATAAGCCATGTATACCAGATACATTGTATTTGTGTCAAACAGATTGTTGCACTGTGATGTACCTTGAAACTTTAATAAACTTGAATATAAAAAAAAAAAAAGTGATTGCACAGAAAGTTATTTTGAGACTGTGGAAATCTACTACTGAGGGTAATAGGAAACCCTACAGTACAGTGGGCCTAGTTGCAGCCTAAGGCCCTGTCCACACTATGCCTCTGTAACTTACAGAAGGTGTAAAACATTACTGTAACAGGTCGCATTTACACCTGTAACGTTACAGGAGGCGATTTTGCAACCATTACAGAAAACTGTTGGGAGGTGGTTTCTACAACGGTTTCTGTAATGGTTGCAGAACTGTAACGTTACCGATGAGTGTGTAAACGCTCCACCATGTAGCCAACGGTCATCTGACAGACCATCATGCATAGCGCAACTCAAAAAAAGCCAGGAGGGCTGGAGCGGGGGCTGAGGAACTCTGAAGGAGAGCGCACATGGAGAGGAACACCCAGAGAGCGCGGTGGCATGGGCGAGTCAGCACAAGGGTGGGAAACCAAGCACCCGAAGCAACGGAGGCACACACAGGAACGCAGAGCAGTGGGGAAGCACGGGGCAGCCGAACAACAGGATGTGCCAGCAGGACACTTATGGTCCCAGGGCAAACAGTGGGACACAGCTGGAAGGCATAACAGTAGGGTAAAGGCGGCAGTCAATCAGACCACAGCACAGACCCGTGTGCCACAGGTGGGAAGTAGACCACCAACAGCCGCCAGAGGCGCAACCTAGCCCCCACAGTACAACAGTGCCAGACCACACCACCCTGGCACCACAGCAGAGCCACCCTGACCCCCAAGCACAGCCCGTGAGTGAGGTCAACTGATACACCCTGCTACCCAGACACTGGTGACCACAGCAGTACTGTACCACCCACCCTGTTCTGCGTGCCAGCTTGAACTATGTCAGACTGAGGTGCAACCTGGTCAGATGAGGCCACTGCATTGCTGGTGGAGTTCTGGTCACAGGAGAAGGTGCAGGCAGAGCTAGCCAGTGCCAGGCACAACACCAAGGTCTACCAGAAGATATCGGACTACCTGTTCGAGAATGGCATGGAGAGGGTGGCAAAGGTGCGGTACCACAAAACCAAGGACAGCAACAGACGCTGGGGGGAGTGCACGTGTGGTGTGCCCCTATGACTAAGCTGGACACCATACTAGGCACACAGCCAACCACAGCACCGGCATTCATCCTGGAGAGCTCACAGGTGGGCAGCCCACAACCGGAGTCAGATGATGGGGACACCACTGGGAACATGCGCCCACACCAGGGGCCTGGAGGTGCAGACAGTGTGCATTGGGAGACACCTGACACTGGTATGTGCAATGTGCAGTGCACCCATATGGTGGCTGGGACGGGGGGGCACTGCATGGTGGTGCTGCCAGGGCATGGGGAGGATGTCTATTACAGATGGGTGTTGCACAGTGATAGGAGGTGACATAGGTGAGCATGGTGGCGCATAGCGCACATGCTGTGGCCCATGGGCATGCAACAGGGCAGTGGCACCTGGGGTGTGGCACTGGCCACGGGTGCAGAGGGGGGGGGACAGCGGTGTGAGGATGGGGGGGGTGTGGGGTGGGACGACTGCATGTGCACGATGGTGAGTTGTGTGTTCTGCCATTGCAGGGCAAGACCCAGGGGAAGGTACATCTGCAGACACCGACGGAGCGGATGAAACATCAGTGTCCTCGGGCATGCAGGACGAGATGCTGGGTACCTCCAGTGACACCTCCACCACAGGACGGGGAAGGGCTGTGAGGCAGCGAAGTGGCCAGGATCTCCCTGGTGAACCTCCGGAAGAGGAAGTCCAAAGTGGCACGGATGGCTGATGTGCTTGGGGCGGTGCTGGAACCAACCCGTAAAATGCTGCAGGAGCACCATAGGGAGATTCTGGAGCTGGAGAGGGAGCAGGCAAGGGAGGAGAGGGCTATGGAGGAGCGTATGCGGCAACAGGAGGCTGCACAAACACAGCAGTTCTTTGAATAGATGGCCATGTTCCTGGCCATGCAATGCCACCAGCTGCACCATGTGGGTGCACCACATTGTATGGGTGCCACTGCCATGCCCTCCACCACTGCCACCCCATCTCCACCCACCCATCCCTCAGGACGCAGCCCACCGGTTGTTGTCCCGCCATGCCCACAGGGAACCCCACTGGTGTGCAGGCCATGGACATCCTGCACCAGTCCCCCACCAACGACAGCCAGGCAGGCGTCAGGGCACCAGCTGACTGTACCGGTGTGCTGCCCCCAACCATGCCTGTGCCCCACAGACGTGCATCCCCTGTTCAGGGGTGTGTGTACACAGGCAGCACCACCGCCGAGGACACTCTGGCCACCACATCCCAGGCACCACCGTGTCTTGTTGGCATGGCAGTGCCCCACAGCTGGCATGCCCGCCGCAGCTGGGCCGCACACCGCTACCCTACCCCTGATGCATGGTGCTGCTGACCAGCTCAGTGCTGCTCCCACGGCACCCACTGTGGGCATGCAGAGCTTCACGCAGGACCTGTAGGAAAACAAGTTCCAGTGGACCACACTGTGATGGCATGGTCCCCCTTGCAAGGGACTGTTGTCCAGTGTGTCCCGTGGGCCATCCCTGGGTCACCCATTGCATTCTCCACAGTGGTATAGTGATGGCACTGGGGGTGGACTGGTGTTGTCTGTGCCTGGTGTGGTTTGGCACAGGGCTTTGTGCTCACAGTGGCACTCCTGTATTTAGTGTGTTCCCACTGGTGTGTTCTGCAGTGATGTGTGGTGTTTCTGTCACATGGTCCACAGAGGTTCAGGCACGAGAAGTCCACGTGGGGGGGCTGGGTGTTTGCCAATCCTGTTTATGTTACCCCAGGGTGTTGTGTTGGGACATGGGGACGTTGGGTTGGTTACTGTCTGGTTGTACACTGTTGGCCATATTGTTGTCTTGCATAGTTTGTTACATGACTGGGTCACATGTCAGGGTCTGTGTCCCATGGGTGTCCTGCATCCACCAGACAGCGCCTATCACTGTAGGGGGCCTCGGAGGGTGGTGCAGTTTCAGTCTTATGTTGTGTGTCCACTGGCGGGTTTGCAGTGGTCATGGGGTTATTACAGTATTCCTTATGCCATGGGTTCAGTCCTGCATGGGGTTTTGCTGTTGGACGTTGTATGTTCTTTTCATATCTTTTGTGTGCCTCAGCTATGCACAGGGTGTGCTGCCTGTTCATGTTGTTGTCTAATGTTGCTTTCCATGTGTGACAGCCACCAGAGGCCATGGTGGCATTGCAATAAAGACAGACATGTGACACAATACTGTGTTGCTCGTTTGCTTGGGCGGGTTGCTTGCATGCCCACATTGCTACAGTATGTGGGGGCACTGTTGGGACTCCACCGACATGGGTTACAGATGTGGTGGGACTGTGTGTACTGCCTGGCAGCCTTGTGTGTGCTGGGCACACGCAGCCTGCCTCCAGAGGGTGGCTGTTGTGCATGGCATGCCTTACCCAGGTGGTGCACCTCATACCTGCCTGTGGCATGCTGCTGGGTCATGGTTCTCAGCTCTCGTGGGTGCACCACATCCCTCCTCCATGCCAGGCATCAGGGCCCTCCTCTGCTTTCATTTCCACCCCTTCCACTGCATCACACCATCAGTCCACCATGGCTGCGACAGGGCACACATTGCCATCGGCCCCCTTACCTTGTTCTGCCCTGCTCTGTGTACACTGTCTGCCGGATGGCCATGTGGGTGGGTGCCTGTCTTCACAGCTGTCTTCCCCATGTGCACCCTTGGATATGCTCTCCATTCCTGGGTTTGTATCCACTCCCTGTTCGCAGCTCAATGTGGACGAGCTGTAACTGTTCTGGACCACTTTCACACCTGTTCCCTGGCAGTGTGGACGTGCTGTGCCATTTCATGTCTGTAATGGTTTGGAACAGTTTCAGCATTTTCAAGTGTAGTGTGGACAGGGCCTTACATAGATATTGACAGCAGACCTAGTATGCCCAATTGCGCATGTAATGTTGCCTCTTCAAGCTTCTCTTGAACTTGGTCCCCCAACTGCTAGGATCCCCGATGCCTGTTCCATGCATTCTTGAATCCCATAATCGTTTCAGCCTCCACCACCTCCTCTGGCAGGGTGTTACACCTGCCCACCACCCTTTCTGTGAAGAAATACTTCCTTATGTTACCTCTGAACTTTCCTCCCTCCAATTTCATCCCATGACCCCTAGTCCTCGAACATCTCTTCCTCCAACGTGAGGTACTTTTATGTCTCTATCATTTCCCCCTTCTCCTCCATGGAGTATATATTCAAGTCCTTCAGCCTTTCCTTGTAGGACTTCTGATGCAAACCCTGTACCATCTTGGTTGCCCTCCTCTGAACAGTCTCCACCCTGTCTATATCTTTATGAAGGTAAGGTCTCCAGAACTGGACACTGTACTCAAGATGTGGCCTCACTAATGTCTTGTATAGTAGAATTATGACCTCCCTTTTCCTGTTGGTGATGCCCTTGCCTATGCATCCCAGCATCCTATTTGCTTTACCTGCCACCTTATCACACCGACTCCCAACCTTTAGGTTATCAAAGATGATAACCCCTACGTCCCTCTCCTGCTTGAAGCATGCTATACCTCCCCCCCCCAGCTGATATGTTGTTCCAGGGTTTGTGTGCCCCATGTGCATTATTCTACACTTATTTGCATTAAATCTCAACTGCCACACCCCTGACCATTCCTCAAGCTTCTGCAGGTCTCTCCTCATTCTATCCACTCCCTCCAGCACGTTGACTCTGTTACAGAGTTGTGTGTCATCAGCAAACAGGGAAATTCTCCATTCTATGTTATCCGTAATGTCACTGTTGAAGAGGACCAGACCCAGCACCGATCCCTGTAGCACTCTACTGGTTACCTTTCCCTCAGCGGAGAGACAACCATTTACCACCACTCTCTGTGTCCTGCCATCCAGCCAATTCCCCACCCACCGCACTACTGTCCTACCCACACCCATATTGCCCAGTTTGTTTAACAGCCTCCAATGAAGCACAGTGTCAAAGACCTTACTGAAGTCCAGATAGGCCATGTCCACTGTCCCCCCCCCCCAATCCACCTCCCTTGTCACCCAGTCGAAAAAGTCAATTAAGTTAGTCTGGCATGACCTCCCCCAAGTAAAATCATGTTGCCTTGTGTCCTGTAGACTATTTGCCACAAGGTGTTCCACTAATCTCTCCTTCAGTAGTGCTTCCATAATCTTCCCAACTACTGAGGTGAGACTGACTGGTCAGTAGTTTTCCCACTTAATCTCCGTTCCTGGTCTTGTATCAAAAGAATAATTGCATTGCTATTGCCCAAAATCATTGTTGGAACTGTTTGGCATACAGAGGATAATGTATGGGTCCGCAATCGGTAACCAACTTGTTAACTGTCGAGAGGTTGCCATGGCAATCTAGTAAACCTCAAGAGCAAAACTTGAGAGGTTTATGTTGCAATGGCAACCTCGAGACAGTTAAAAAGTTGATTGTCGATCGGGACCCATACATCATCTTTTATAGTGTATGGGTGCCATAAAGAATCAAAAAAAATAAGCAGGTACCTTAACTTGAAAGTAATTTATGCCACCATGGGTCAAGTTCTCACTGCCGCGGCAGTTTCGGGAAGACACTCACTTCCTCTACCATGCATGCGTAGATAGATCCCGGTTGTTATACCATCGATGTGACGTACCTTCGATGTGTTAACAACATGGGTTAACAACAAAGTGACTTAACATGTTCGCTGATGACACAAAGCTCTGTAACAGAGTAGACACACCAGAGGGTGTAGACAGAATGAGAAGGGACCTGCAGAAACTTGAAGAATGGTCAGGGTTTGGCAGTTGAAATTCAATGCAAAGAAGTTCAAGATAATGCATATGGGGCACAAAACCCTGGCACAATATATCAGTTGGGGGGTGAGGATATAGCATGCACCAAACAGGAAAGGGATCTTGGGGTTATCATCTCTGATGACCTCAAGGTAGGGAAACAGTGTGACAAGGCAGCAGGTAAAGCAAATAGGATGCTGGGATGTATAGGCAGGGGCATCACTAGCAGGAAAAGGGAGGTCATAATTCCGCTATACAAGACACTAGTGAGGCCCTACCTGGAGTACAGTGTACAGTTCTGGAGACCATACCTACGTAAGGACATAGACAGGGTAGAGAAGGTTCAGAGGAGGGCAACAAAGATGGTGCATGGATTGCATCACAAGTCCTATGAAGACAGGTTGAAGGAACTGAACATGTACTCCCTGGAGGAGGAGAGGAGGGAGAGAGGGGATATGATAGAGACATACAAGTATCTCACAGGGAGGAACAGAGTGCAGGAATACACTATTTTTAAGCGAAAAAGATGTACCAGGACTAGAGGGCATGGGATGAAGTTTGGAGGGAGGACGATTCAGAGGAAACATGAGGAAGAATTTCTTCACAGAACGGGTGATGGACAAGTGGAACACCCTGCCAGAGGAAGTGGTGGGGGCTGAAACAATCACAGGATTTAAGAATGCATGGGATAGACATAAAGGAATTCTGTAGGTCAGGGGTAAGGGGCAACAGACTTCTAGGAAAACAAACTGAACTTACAAGCTCAAATGGGCAGACTGAGTGGGCCATAGGCCCTTATCTGCCGACACTGTCTATGTATCTATGTAACATCAATGGCATAACAACCACGGGAAAAGACAGATTTTGGTAGATAATGTTTTCCCATACATTATAACATTTCTTTCACAGGACCAGAGCTGCTAAATAATAAAGTCCTGTGGTTAGTTTCTAAAATTTGATGTGTGAGCATATTATTAGCCATCTACCATAAATGGTAGAAAGGTGTTTCAAATTATTACTGAAGTACTGGTACTAGTGTGTTTCAGGTTGCTGTCTGAAAGTTGTTGGTGAGGTGGGCTAGTACTGCATCCCAGAGGGCAGTATTGTATTTGTCTGCAGGCCCACCATTTCCTTCTCTGGGTGGAGGCACTGTGATAGTACCCTTATTCCCCATCTGAAACAACCCCCCCCCCCCAACCTTGCTTGGCCAACATAGGTGCAAGGCAGGGGCAGTAATGGAGAAAGTAACATCTGTACCATCTGCGTAGTGACCATGTTCCACAAGATAAAGGGTTAGGGACACAGCAGCAGTACATATGACAACACAGAGAGGGTCTGAAGAAATAGCAGGGGTACATATCACAACCTAGAGAGGATCCAATGTCAAATAATTATAAATGGAACAAACGCATTATGGTGGAATGCTACTGTGGACGGAATTCCTTCCCTAGAATAGGCGTGTGGTGCTGTAGTAGCGACATAATGATGATATAGTGTATGGTAGAACACTGTTGAGCATGGAAATCCATGCTCACAACAGCGTTGTTGTGCTTGCCTCAGTTTGTCACGATCTTGTTGTGCTGCCCTGAGTACATCACTGGTACAGCACAACAAGATCAAATGCCCGCAATTTAGCAGCTGCGTTGGCAAGGAAGCGAGTAGCACTGGAGCGAGCCACAACATTGAAGCCAAGTAAGGCTTGATTGAAAAAATGTCTGCGTCCATTAGTTGTTTTATCATGAATAGACTCCCCATACACTATAAAAGATGGTCTATGGAGAGTCATTCACAAACAAGGATCTTCTCTGATCTCGAGGTCTCCTTGGCAACAGACGACCTCTCAAGGTCTAACGTTGCCAAGGATACCTCTCAATCAAGAATATCCTTGTTGTGAATGACTTCCCATAGACAATCCACTATGTTGTGCTGCACTGAGGATGTCACTACTACAGCACAAGTTGGAATGCCGCCGCATGGCCACTTGCCCCTAACCATGCCACATCTTCCTTGTAATCGGTGTTTTTTCCCCACCAACATTAGCACTGTCAAGCATTTTTTTTTTTTATGGTCAGTTTCTGACAGTGCTAACAAGAAAGGGAGAGAAGTCAGCTAGTGAAGTGCAATAAGGTAAAAGTAAGACTTTTGTGCTTTTTTTTTCTTGCTTGGCACAGAAAATGCACGGTCAGTTAGAGCGGTTGACAGAGTCGAAGAAAATTAACAAACATATGAACATACAAAAAAGCAAGCAGAAAAAGGCCATTTGGTCTATAGGGTCTGCTTGATAAAGGATGCAGGGACCATGACTTACGCCACTGACCCTGCCCTCCCATGTCATCCCTTCCTCTCGTTCTACCCAAAGTCCCATGGATTCCCTATGTGCTTGTTCCAGGCCCTCTTAAAGGCCCCTACCATCTTTACCTCTTCTGGCAGCGCATTCCATGTTGACACCACCATCTCCATAAAAATGCTTCCTAACATCCCTTCTAAACCCCTCTCCCCCACCCATCATTAACTTTAAGCTGTGCCCCCTGGTGGTTCTGTTGTCACTTAAAGAGACCTTCTCTTTCCACTCTGTTAATCCCTTTCAAGTATTTGAAGGTCTCTATCATATCCTCCCCTCTCCTCTCCTCTCCTCTCTTCCAAGGAGTACATCCTTAGGGCTCCCAGCCTTTCTTTGTGGGACCTATTTTGCTGAGCTATGATCATCTTGATTGCTCTCCTTTGGACCCTCCCCAACATGCGGATGTCATTCTTGTGGTATGGATAAGGATGCAAATACCTTACCCCATATTCTAAATGTGGTCTCACCATTGACCTGTACAAGAGCAAAATGACCTCGCTCCACCTACCACATCCCCTGGCTACACACCCCAGCATCCTGTTAGCCTTTGCTGCTGCCTCCTTGCATGGAGTGGTTTTAGGTCTCTAATAATCACCACCCCTAGTTTTCCTCCTCTAAAGCAGCTATCCAACCCCCCCCACCCCATGTAATACTCCATCCTAGGATTCCTGGCCCTCATGTGCATCACTTTGCATTTTTGGGCATTAAGCCATGTTGCCAGATTCCTGACCATCTCTCCAGTTTATCAAGGTCCTCCTGCTGATCCTGTATCCCTTCCTTGGTGCCCACCCTCCCACAGAGTTTGGTGTCGCCCGCAAACAGGCACATTTTGCCTTGAATGCCTTCCCCATTGTTACTTATGAAGACATTGAACAACACTGGTCCCAGCACAAATCCCTACGGGACCCTGCTAGTGACCTCCTTGGTGCTGGATAACTTCCCCACCACCACTGTCTGGGTTCTGCTCCTCAGCCAGCTGTCTACCCACCTTACCATTTTCTCCCCAACCCCTAGATCCAACAGTTCCCTGATCAGCCTTCTAGACAGATTACTGTTAGAAGATATACAAAACATGACAGCTAAAGGAGGTTCTGATGATGGAAGATTTCAACATGCCAGATACAGATTTGTCAATACTAGCAGGAACTTTCACCAAAACTAGACACATAATGGATTCCCTGCAGGGGGAGGGCCTCAAACAACTTGTACAACAACCCACAAGAGACAGGGCTATCCTGGATCTAGTACTAACAGGGAAAGGATCACAGATCGCCAGGTAGAAGGTCGCCAGGGGGCCAGTGGCCATTACATGGTATAGTTCAATTTGGCCACTAGAAACACAGAAACATAGAATTTGACGGCAGATAAGCACCACTTGGCCCACCCAGTCTGCCCATTTCCCTACCTGATGGATAAGCTGCAGATCCTAGTTAACCAGCAGCCTACTTCTTCCTACCCCAACCCCCTAGAATTGCCTTATGACTGTCCCATGCATGCTTGAATTCCACCACTGTTTTTGACTCCACAACCTCCTCTGGAAGGCTGTTCCATGCATCCACAACCCTCTCGGTGAAAAAATACTTCCTTAAATTACCTCTGAGCCGCCCCTTCTATCTTCAAATTGTGCCCCCTTGTTCTTGCACACCTCTTTTTTTGAAAGATGCTACCCTCTTGGACTTTGTTGATTCCCTTGAGGTACTTGAAGTTTCTATCATGTCCCCCCTCTCCCTCCTTTCCTCGAGGCTATACATATTAAGCTCCTTAAGTCTCACTTCATATGTCTTCGGTGCAGACCCTGCACCATTTTAGTTGCCCTCCTCTGGACAGCTTCCATCCTGTCTATGTCTTTGCGGAGATTGGGTCTCCAGAACTGCACGCAATACTCCAGATGTGGTCTCACCAGCTGTATGTACAGAGGAATAATAACTTCTTGTTTTCTGCTGGTGATGCCTCTCCCTATGCATCCCAGTATCCCCCCAGCCCTCCTTGCTGCCTGTCACATTGCTTGCCCACCTTTAGGTCATCTGATATGACTACCCCCAGGTCCCTTTCCATTTTTATTGTTGTTAGTATCTCACCCCCCATTGTGTACTCTTCCCCTGGGTTTTTGTTTCCCAGGTGCATTACCTTGCACCTCTTAGCATTGAATCTAAGCTGCGATACATTTGACCATTCCTCTAACCTTGCCAAGTCCCTTCTCATCCTTTCCACCCCACCTTGTGCATCAACTCTGTTGCAGATCTTTGCGTCATCTGCAAAGAGACATACTTTTCCTTCCAGTCCCTCTGCAATGTCGCTTATAAAGACATTGAAGAGGACAGTCCAATACTGAACCCTGTGGTACCCCACTGCTAACACCCCTTTTTTCAGAGTGGACTCCATTTACTATTACTCTGTGTCCTATTCTCCAGCCAATTTTTACCCAGGCTGTCATCTTGGGACCCACTCCCAGGCTGGCTAACTTGTATATTAATCTTTTGTGTGGGACTGTGTCAAATGCCTTGCTAAAGTCTAGGTAGGCCATGTCCACAGCCCCTCCCTGATCTACTACTTTGGTCACCCAGTCAAAGAAATCTATCAGATTTGTCTGGCATGACCTTCCTGCTGTGAATCCATGCTGCCTTGGGTCCTGTGCCCCTCTGATCTCTAGCTACGCAACAATTCTTTCCTTCAGAAGTGATTCCATCATTTTCCCTACCACGGAGGTTAAACTAACAGGTCTGTAGTTTCCTGCTTCTGCCTTGCTCCCACTTTTGTGAAGGGGAATCACATCTGCCCTCCTCCAGTCCTCAGGTACCACCCCATCCTCCCATGATTTGTTAAAGAGGGTAGTCAGTGGTGTCACTAGTTCTATCCTTAGTTCTTTAAGAATTCTGGGATGAATCCCATCAGGCCCCATTGCTTTGTCCACCTTCAGTTTTAAGAGCTCTTTCAGAACTCTTTCTTCTGTAAATGGGCTGGTATCAACTTCTATCCAGAGTGTTTCTACTGTTTGTTTCTACTGTTACTTTTGACTCTGATCTTTTCTGCTACTGTTTTTGAGAAACAAAGTGGGTTCTTCCTTCTTGTGCTCTTGCTTTTCTCCCTAAACACAATTGGATGTTGCTTCAAGAACTAAATCATCCCATTCCAATGTAAAAATGTGGGACTTCAGAGGAGCGGACTTTGATGAGATGGACAACAGTGTTACGCTAGCCCTGGCAAGAAGAAAAATGGGTGAGGGGCACAGGCAAAGTGGGCAAACATTAAGGATACAATACTTGAAGCAACATCCCATTGTGTTAGGGAGAAAAGCAAGAGCACAAGAAGGAAGAACCCACTTTGTTTCTCAAAAACAGTAGCAGAAAAGATCAGAGTCAAAAGGTTGGCCTTCAGGAAATAAGGGAATGCAGCGGGACGAAGATAGGGAGGCATACCAAACTTCCCCAAGGGAAGCAGGGAAGGCAGTAAGGCAGGCAAAGGCCCAAACCAAGGAAACACTAGCATGAACAGTAAAAGAAGGGGACAAGACTTTCTATAGATATGTAACCCAACTACAAATGGGGGTTCCCAAAAAGTCTTCCTTGAGCTTGCCTAAATGCTCACTGCCAGGCTGGTGTCCTGCATTTTAACAGTTTAAATCTGATTACCAGAGCTTGTATAGCCTCTGTGTACTGTCTCGAAGAGCTGCCTAATTGCATCTTAAGTAATCTGAGAGGGAGCTCTGTTGAAAGATGTAACTATTTACTGAAAACCATTTAGAATGATAATGATAATGTAGGTTGTCTAACCTGCTGTCTTTGTAGCAAGGACTGTTTTGTTTATCTCCACTATCTTGGTCCTGGACTGCAAATTGGACCAAACAGTACTGGTGGGACCTAAAATGTAGCCGGACTCCAAGAGCTGTCTGAATTCAAAATCTGTAGATACTTTAGTTTGGAGTTTTTTTGTGTGCCTTTTTTGCAACTGAAGGGGGAGCTCTTGCTTTGACTGACAGCCAAATCAGCCAACCAGATCTTTTGGATCTTGGGGAAGTCCTGGGCTGCTTGCAGTTTTCAGTTAGAACTAAGCTGGAAGCTGAGCAAGAAGGAGCTGAAGTAATTCTGAGCAGAAATCCTGAGTGGATTTGCATGGGAGAACTGGGAAAAGGCTGAGTGTTTGGCCTGTATGTCTGCTGCTCCTGAGAGGGAGAGAAGAGAATTATTTTGAACTAAATCCATGTCTGTGTGACTGAAGTAAGCTACTGAAGTGGGCCAGGCTTAACCTGAAGATCATCGAATATTTTTGCTGAATGCGATCGGCCTGTCAGGAGTTCCAGTTACTCCTCTGCTCACACCGGGAGCTTAGACTTTGTGATTGTGCCCGGGGAGTGCTTTGCCTGGTACAGTAGAATTCCCGTACATGTAAATGTGCTATGAGCTGCTAGTGGGTTGCAAGTTAGTTCCCTACTGTGTGAACTGTGCTCTTTTTGCTGGAAGCTGTATCTAGCCCAAAACAGACTGCTTCCGAACTTGTCTCCATGCGGTCTGGGCTTTGCCAGACTGGCCCAGCCAGACTACCCACTGCACAGAGAAGCCATCGATGAGAGACCTGCCTGGGGATCAACTTCCTGCTCCACGCTTGAACAGGAACGACTCTGCGACTTGTGTGGGCCCTGCTTCTTCTGGCATTCCAGATCAACCACCTGCAGTCTTGATTTTCGTCCAGCCTGTGTCCAGTCTTGGGTATCATGAGTAAATACCAGGGTAGCTCCCTACAACAACAGCTTAATCTGAATGTGCCATCTGATTGTCTTGTTGTTTCGTTTCCTTTACAAACTGAGCCCTCTGGCTCCGGATTACAAATATTGTGTACTGTGCATGTTGTGTTTTCCATCACAGGGCCCCAACCAGCTGCAACACCGGACAAATGTCCTGGCTAGCCCATCTCTTCTCTACCTGGGTACCCAGAGGTGGACTGTGTGGGGGGGACTCAAAGTGCATGCATAACTGCTTGACTGATATAACCTTTAAACTAATTAACCTGATTTTACCCCTCCCTTGTTCAAATCCCTTGAATAAATCAGATCTAACTTTTTCTGCATGCAAACTGACTGTGGTTCCAGTTTGTGCTCAAAGTACTGTACTGTTGCTATTTGCTGTGCTTAACCTTGTTTTATAGGGGTCCCAGGTTCGAGCCAGAGGAACCACTGGCCTCAAGTGCAAACAGTGTGGGTACTTGTGTGGTGTACCAGGGTATTGTGAAAGTGATTAGTGTACAGTGTTCAGGCCACTAGAGGGGAAAGAGAGGGGTTACAGTGTCCCAGAGGGCTGTGCCCAGTTAGCTTGACCACTACCAACCCTGACCTCCGGATGGAGGCACCGGTTTCAGAACTCAGGCCCCTTAACCTGCTACTAGCCAAGCAGGAAGGGGTAGTAGCCCTTGGGATAGTGCCACCTAGGGGTTACAGATACATTAGTGAAAGGAGAAAGTCCAGAGGGGGTACCGCTAAGATCAAAGGGGATAAGGGGAAGTGTGTGGAGGAGGACCAAGGAAAAGCATCTATCCTAAATAGATACTTCTGCTCTGTATTTACTGAGGATAAGGTAGGGCAGGGCCCACAGCTCAGCACCTTTGACCCGGGGGGGGGGAGGTGTGCACAAGTCCCTTCACAAAAGAAAGGGTCCTACAAGAGCTCGCTAAGCTTAGGGTGGACAAGGCAATAGGCCCTGATAGCATACATCCCAGGGTACTAAAGGAGCTAAGGGTGGAACTAGAAGAGCCAATTATCAGAACTGTTTCTGAACTGGGTCAGGAGTACCATCACCCCTATCCAGAGACCACTCAGTCCAATGCAGCTGCCTCAAAGGATGCAGAGAACGAGGAGTACTTGGATGACAGTGGGCTCAGGGAGGGTTAGACCAGTCAGGCAGAGGCACATCCCAGATCCTATTCCACTCAAGAACTCATATGCCACACTGCCAAACAGGGACAACCAAATAGAGGTACCCAGAGAAATGGAAGGAAAGGATGTGGAGGTTAGCCAAGTGCAAAAGATGGAGATTAGCACCCAGGAGGTGGATAGGCAGAATAGGGGCAAAATTCAGCAGAAGGCAGACAGCAAGGTGAACTAGGGATAAAGGACAACCAAGGAAGGAGCTGGGTAGAACAGCGAAACAGTCTAGGAGGTCAAATCATGGAAAGTCATGTGTGCAAATGCCAGAGCCTTAGCAACAAGATGGAAGATCTGGAGGCTGTCATGGTGCAGTCAGACCTGGACATTGTGGCCATCACTGAAACCTGGTGTAATGATAACCATGACTGGGAGGTGGCCATACCTGGCTACAACATATTCAGAAGAGACAGGGCAGGCAGGAAGGGAGGAGGAGTGGCACTGTATGTGAAAAATGACATAAGGGCCACAGAGATCCAGGAGGAACAAAATGGGGAGAGATACTGTGGGTTAAGCTGGAAAAGAAATGGGGCCAGCCATCCGCTGACAGGTGTGGTCTATAGACCACCAGCCCAGGAGGAAGAAACAGATAGGGAGCTGATGCTAGCCATCCAGAGGATGGCAGACAAGGGTGAGGTAGTACTGGTTGGAGACTTCAATATTCCAGATGTGGACTGGAGCATCCCAGCAGCAGCATCAACTAGGAGCAGATTTATCCTGGACTCCCTTCAGGGTGCCTTCCTCAAGCAACTGGTCATGGAACCAACTCGGCAGAAGGCAATACTGGACCTTGTGCTCACAAACAGGGACAGTGTGATGGGGGTAAGAGTGGGGGAGCACCTGGGGAACAGTGACCACCAGTCACTGTGGTTTGAAATCACAGAAAGAGCAGAACCAAACCACACAAAAACACGTATCCTGGATTTTAGGGGGGCAAACTTTGAGAAAATGGGGAGATACTTGAAAGAGGCATTAAGGGGAATGGGGCAGGAATCAGGGGTTGAGGAACAGTGGGAAGTATTTAAAATGGGGATTACAAGAGCAACAGAATTATGTATTAAGCAGGTTAGCAAGAGGAAAAGGAAGAGGAGACCATTATGGTTTTCCAAAGAGGTAGCAAAGAAAGTGAAAGCCAAAAAGATTGCATTCAGGCAATACAAAAAGACACAGGCAGAAGGGATAGGGAGAAGTACCAGAGAGAGCAAAGGGAGGCAGGGAGGTCAGTAAGGGAAGCCAAAGCTCAGACAGAAGAACACATTGCAAAATCAGTGGGTAGAGGGACAAAACCTTTTACAGGTACATAAGTGAAAAAGAAAGGCAAAGGAGGGATAGTGAGACTGAAGGGAGGATGGGGGCTGTGTGGAGATGACAACAGTAAAGCTGACATATTGAACAGGTATTTCTGCTCAGTCTTTACGGAGGAAGAGGAGGGTAATGGGTCTGAATGGGTACAAGGGGTGAGAATGGTGCAGAAATGGACACAAGTCCCTTTACGAGAAAGGGTCCTGAAGGAACTGAAAGTAATAAGAGTTGATAAAGCAATGGGGCCAGATGGGGTGCACCCCAGGGTCCTTAAAGAACTAAGAGAGGTGGTGGCTGAACCTCTTGCTATCCTGTTTAGCCGATCACTAGAAACAGGGGAGGTACCCAAAGACTGGAGGATAGCAGATGTAGTCCCCTTATACAAAAGTGGGAACAAAGAGGAAGCGGGGAACTACAGACCAGTCAGCCTCACCTCGGTAGTGGGGAAGATCATGGAAGCACTACTGAAGGAGAGATTGGTGGAACATCTGGTTGTCAATGGACTACAGGACCCAAGGCAGCATGGTTTCACCAGGGAAGGTCATGTCAGACCAACCTCATTGAATTTTTTGACTGGGTGACTAGGGAGGTGGATCAGGGAGGGCAGTGGACATGGCCTATCTGGACTTCAGCAAGGCCTTTGACACTGTGCCACATAGAAGACTATTGCACAAACTGGGGAATATGGGTGTGGGCAGGACAGTAGTGGAGTGGGTAGGTAACTGGCTGGGCAGCAGGACACAGAGGGTGGTGGTAAATGGCTGTCACCCACAGAGGAAGAGTGACCAGTGGGGTACCACAGGGATCAGTGCTGGGACCGGTACTATTCGATATCTTCATCAGTGACATTGCGGAGACCTAGAAGGCAGAATTTCACTGTTGCTGATGACACAAAGCTCTGTAACAGAGTAGACACACCAGAGGGTGTAGACAGAATGAGAAGCGACCTGCAGAAACTTGAAGAATGGTCAGGGTTTGGCAGTTGAAATTCAATGCAAGGAAGTGCAAGATAATGCATATAGGGGCACAAAACCCTGGCACAATATATCAGTTGGGGGTGAGGATATAGCATGCACCAAGCAGGAAAGGGATCTTGAGTTATCATCTCTGATGACCTCAAGGCAGGGAAACAGTGTGACAAGGCAGCAGGTAAAGAAATAGGATGCTGGGATGCATAGGCAGGGGCATCACCAGCAGGAAAGGAGGTCATAATTCCACTATACAAGACACTAGTGAGGCAGCACCTGGGTACACTGTGCAGTTCTGGAGACCTTACCTACGTAAGGACATAGACAGGGTAGAGAAGGTTCAGAGGAGGCAACAAAGATGGTGCATGGATTGCATCACAAGTCCTATGAGGACAGGTTGAAGGCACTGAACATGTACTCCCTGGAGGAGAGAGGAGGGAGAGGGATATGATAGAGACATACAAGTATCTTACAGGGAGGAACAGGGTGCAGGAATGCACTATTTTTAAGTGAAAAGATGTTCCAGGACTAGAGGGCATGGGATGAAGTTGGAGGGAGGACGATTCAGAGGAAACGTGAGGAAGAATTTCTTCACAGAACGGGTGGTGGACAAGTGGAACACCCTGCCAGAGGAAGTGGTTGGGGCTGAAACAATCACGGGATTTAAGAATGCATGGGATAGACATAAAGGAATTCTGGAGGTCAGAGGTAAGGGGCAACAGACTTCCTGGAAAACATAAACTGAACTTACAAACTTAAATGGGCAGACTGGGTGGGCCATAGGCCCTTATCTGCCGACACTGTCTATGTATCTATGTTTAGCGAGTCTCTGAGCACAGGAGAGGTCCCAGAAGATTGGAGAAGGGCTCATGTGATCCCACTTCACTAGAGTGGCAGCAGGGAGGAGGCAGAGAACTACAGACCAGTCAGTCTTACCTCAGTAGTGGGTAAGATTACGGAGCACTCCTTAAGGAAAGGACAGTGCAACACCTGGAATCCATAGGAGCACAGGATACAAGACAGCATGGGTTTACAACAGCAGATTCTGTCAAACTAGTCTCAGATTTCTTTGACTGGGTTACAAGAGTGTTGGAGCAAGGGGGTGCAGTTGATGTTGCCTACCTTGACTTCAGCAAAGTTTTCGATACTGTTCCACATAGAAGATGGATTAATAAGCTGGGTAGGCTTGGGGTGGGTCAGAGATTGGTCAACTGGCTGGAAAATTGGTTGGCGGGCAGAAAACAGAGAGTGGTGGTAAACAGTATACAGTCAGAAGAGATGCAAGTCACAAGTGGGGTACCTCAGGGATCAGTCCTGCGGCCAGTCCTCTTCAATATCTTCATCAGTGACATTGTAGATGGACTGGAGGGCAATGTTTGTCTCTTTGCAGATGACACCAAGATCTGCAAAAGAGTAGGTGATCCAGATGGGGTGGGCAGAATGAAAGGAGATCTGGATAAACTGGCAAAATGGTCGGAAGAGTGGCAACTGGGGTTCAATGCAAAGAAGTGCAAGATTATGCACATAGGGAAGAGAAACCCTGAAGCTGCCAATAGGTTGGGAGGGGAGTTGCTGGCAATCACAAAGGAAGAAAGACTTGGGCATCATCATCATCACAGATGATCTGAGATCATCCAAGTAGACCACTAAAGCAGTAGGTAAGGCTAGAGGGATGTTGGGGTGCATTAGTAGGGGTATCACAAGTCATAAGACGGAGGTAATAATCACTCTTTACAAGACACTGGTTAGGCCCCATCTGGCGTACTGTGTGCAGTACTGGAGGATGCACCTGCACAAGGACATTAATAAAATTGAGGCAGTCCAGAGATGGGCAACCAAAATGGTGCAGGGACTGCATCAGTAAACATGAGGACAGATTAATGGAGCTTAATACGTATACGCTAGAGCAAAGGAGGGAGAGGTGTAATATGATCGAAACATTCAAACATCTTAAGGGCATTAACAAGGTGAAAGAGTCTAACATGTTTCAATAGGAGAAAAACAGCAGGACAAGAGGACACAGCATGAGACTAGATGGAGGCCAATTAAGGGTTATGTGAGGAAGTTCTTTTTCACAGAAAGAGTGGTGGATGCATTGAACAGCCTACCTCATGATGTGGGGGATATGAATACAGTGCAGGGCTTCAAACAGGCATGGGATAGTCATAAGGGAGCAATACAGAGGAGTATGAATAGATAGGCCATTGACAGAGTAAAAGCCTGTGGCATATTCATAAGGTAGAAAAAAAGGGCAGACTGGATGGTCCTTGTGGTCCTTATCAGCCATCAACTTCTATGTTTCTATGTGGTACAAAATCGAAGGCCTTGCTGAAGTCCAGATATGGGATACCCATTGCCTGGCCTCCATCCACTGCTCTTGTGACCCAGTCAAAGATTTCGATCAGGTTCGTATCACAATCTGCTAGCCACAAACTCAAGTTGCCTCTCATCCAGCTGACCGTTCTCTTCAATGTACCTCACCAGCCTTTCCTTAATTATGATCTCCAGGAATTTACATACTAGCGATGTCAGACTTAAAGAGACTGTTCACTGTAAACAAGCATTTGTCAATGCCGAATGTTTGCTTGCTGGCATTGGCAGTGGTAGCATAGAAGTTACAGAGCTGCATAATAGGAATGGCAGTGAAGTATTGAACTGAAGCCAACCCCACCACCACCCTGCAGAGAGTGACAGGCATTGGGGTGTGCGTTTGGGTCGTCAGGCATAACGGCCACGCCATTTCACCACACCCCACCCTGCAGACACTGACAAGTATCACGGTGTTCCTTGGGGTCTTTGGCCCTTATGCGCACCCCATTTCATTCTGAAATATGGTGAGATGGGTGCGATATAGGAGAATGGGGTGAAGTTCGGGGCCGAAGAGTCCAAGGCATACCTCGATGCCTCTCACTGACTGCAGGGTGTGGAATGGTATGAGCATCACAGGCAAGAATCCCAAGTCACACCCCTGATGCCTGTCATTCTCTACAGGGTTGGGTGTTATAGTTGGAAACCCTAATACCTCAGGCATTCATTGGTATTTTCACTCCAAATCTTCAACGTGTTTGTTTTGTGACCCCACCTCATGAACAGGGGGAATATCACTTTGTTAGCCGAAAGCTGCTTATGTACAGTGACTACGGCATTTAGCACCACAGGTGCAAAAACATTCCGAACAGGATGTAAAAAATGACAGCTGTACTGTTCATGGGGAGGTGTAAAAAAAAAAAATGGCAATGTTACAAATCTGTATTAAAAATATTAAAAAAATGGTGAAGTCATGAGGACATAGAAATTGCAACACACCCATAATATAATTAGGTTGGGGATTTTTACAGCAGATTGTCAGCTCAGGCATTTTGGTGCCTCTGATCATGAACAGTGTCACTGTGTTTTTCTTTATCTGTGCCGAACAATGATTTCCCACAGCGACCACGCATCTCTGCGCTGAAACTGTGAAAACACACTTCAGCCATGTTGTGAAAAATGACAGCTGTACTGTTCATAAGGAAGTGTGGAAAAATGTCACTGGTGAAAATCTGGACTGAAAATATTACAAAGTCATGAAGTAACGAGGGTGCGTGGAAACTGCGCAATGCTCACTCGTATCACAGTCATTTTATGGACTTTTGTCACCAAATTTTCAACATAGCCATTTTAAGACCTCTGCTCATGAACAGTGTAACTGTGATTTTCTTAATCTGTCCTAAACATTGCTTTCGCACACCAACAGCACCATTGTGCGCTACATGTGCGAAAACACATTTTGGGCAACATATGAAAAATTGCAGCTGTACTGTTCATAAGGAAGTGTAATAAAATGGCAATGTTGAAAATCTGGAGTGAAAATTCGCGAACTTACAAGCGTGCATAGGAACTGTACAACGCATGCTCGTAAAGCAGTCATTTTTTGGAATTTTTTCACCAAATTTTCAACATAGCCATTTTAAGACCTTTGCTCATGAACAGCATCACTGTGATTTTTTAATTTATCCCGATGATTTCCTCGCTAGACAGCGACCAAGCCATTGTGCGCCAGCATGGGCGGAAACACGCTTTGGGTGAGATGTAAAAATGACAGCTGTACTACTCATAAGAAGGTGTGGTAAAATGGCAATGTTGAAAATCTGGAGTGAAAATATTGAAAATTCATGAACTTACGAGCCTGCGTAGGAACTGCGCAACACACTCGTCAAAAACAGTCATTTTTTTGAATTTTGGCATCAAATTTTAACATGGAGTTTTGAGACCCCTTCTCATGAATGATGTCACTGTCATGGCATTACTCTAGCCCAAAGGGTGATTTCACGCAGTGACTGCAAAATCACCCTTCAGGCCCGAATAACGCCATGACAGTGATATCAATCATGAGAAGGGGTCCCAAGAACCCCATGTTGAAAATTTGGTGCAAAATTTCCAAAAAATGCCTGAGATATGCAACAAAGTTGAAACCCCCCTATCTAGCCCATTATACAGCTCACCGGCATTTCCTCAGTTCGCAGTCGGCTTTGAAGAGTGCAGACGTGTTCCCAGTCCACAAGATCGCCGCACAAGCTCGGAGGTAAGTATGGGGTGGAGAGGCTGGGTGCGCAGTGGTGGGTGCGGGTTGTGGGAGGGGGCGGAGATTGATGCGGGGACCGCTTTTTTTACAGGGGAAAAAAACGGACGACGTGACGTTGCCACGCCTGGGGTGGGCTCCCAGCATGGCACAAGGATGGTTGGGGTGTGCGTTCAGCCGATGGGGATTGGGCACCCCGCCGGCCTAAGATTATTTGCCACGCTTGGGGTGGGCACCCAGCGTGGCATTTTAGAAGGGTTTGGGGAGGCGGGGAACGCAGCACAGCCGCACGGGATTGGGCACCCTGGCCGGCTATACAGTGTAAAGTGCGCGGGCACGCTCTGTGTGGGCTTCTGTCTGTGAGGGGGGGAGCTGCACATGAGCAGCCTTATCTTATCACTGCTCACTCAAGCGTAGTTCCCCCTTTCAACTGTATGCCACTGCATTTTGGAGCATATCATAGACAGCTCCAGAATGCATTGGCTTACAGGGGCTGCGCCTGCCAACACACTGACTGAATTGGAGGAGGGGGTGACACCTCCGAAATCTCCGATGATGGCACTATGTTTCTTGCACATGCGTGCAAGCAAACATAAATATGTGTTATGTGTTATTTTCTTATCTAACTGGTATACTTGCCCTTACACTATAAAAGATTGTGTATGAGCAGTCATACGTATGTAACCCCCTACAAATGGGGGTTCCCGAAAGTCTTCCTTGGGTGTGCCTAAATGCCCACTGCCAGGTTGGTATCCTGTGTCTCAGCGTTTTAAAAAAGTGTTTGTATGAGAGTGCTTTAATGCATCTGTGCTCTGTCTCTTTAAGAGCTGCCTATAACGTGGTGCTTATTTAATCTGAGAGGGGGCTGAGTGTTTCTATGCAAGAGTCCCGCCCGGACTGCTAAATAATCGCTCCATTCTGCCATCACTAGTTGCGCAGAGGGAGCTCCATTAGAAGCTGTACTTATTTGCTGATTATTAGAATAGTAATGATATTGTAGTTTGTCTAACCTGCCTTCTTTGCAGCATGGACAGTTCTGTTTATCACCACCAACTTGGTCCTGCACTGCCAGAATGGACCAATCAGTACCTCTGGGGACCCTAAAATGGAGTCTGTCCCCAGGGGTCTTGTGGAAGTGAATTTCTGTAGGAATTGTAGTTTTGAGACATTGGCGCCTAAATGCACCTGGAGGGGGAGCTCTTGCTTTGACAGACTGATGGATCAACCAACCAGAACCTTTTGGACTAAAGGGAAATTCCCAAGCTGCCTGCTGCAGTTGTTCAGTCTGGAGTTAGAGTTTGGAGAGTAAACAGCTCGAGTGATTCGAGCAGCAGCTCCTGCGTAGTTTGCGTGGGAGATTGGTGGAGAGGCTGAGTTTGGCTTGTCTGCCTGCCTGCCTGCTGTCCCTTGAAAGGCTTAGCAATTGTTCTGTATACAAATTAGAGTGTGATAAAGCCACTGAAGAGTGACCAGATTTAAACCTGAAGAAGACCGAAGATATGCTGTATGCAATCAGCCTGTCAGGACATCCATTTACCACAGAATTCCCCGGTTTTGCTCAGAGACACTGAAATGGTAGCCGGACTGCCATCCGCATTGTGGTATGGTGATTGCATTACTATAAATGTGCTGTGTGCTGTTACTGGGTCGCAATTTGGTTCCCCACTGTGTAAATGTGCCATGCTTGTTGGAAGCTGCAACCAGCACTACCGTACTCGAAATTTGAACTGTTCCACCAGGCCTGGGCCTTGTCACCTGGCCCAGCCAGCTACTTCAGGCACAGTAACCATCATCGATGAGACTCGCCCGGGGATCACTCCCCCCGGCTCAACCATCTTGAACAGGATGGACACCTCGGTGATCCATGTGGGCCGTTCTCCTGGCAAACCAGTCATCAACCTGCAGTCTCCATTTTGTCTGTCTCATATTGGGTAGTGTGAGTAACAATCAGAGTAGCTCCCTGCAACAACAGCTAAATCTCAAGTGTTGTCATCTGATTGCATTGTTGTTTTTCCTTTCACGAACTGAGCCATCAGGCTCTGGATTACAAGTTGTGTGTGGTTGTGCATGCCTGTTCTTTTCATCACAGGGCCCCTACCAGCTGCGATGCCGGCCTACCCTGGGCAACGTTCCAGGCTAGCCCACCTTACTTCCAACTGGGTACCCAGAGCGTGCGACTGTGCAGGGTCTAAAAGTGCATGCATAATTGCCTGACTAGATCAGTTATATAATCTATCAACCAGATTACGCGCCTCCCTTGTTCAATTCCCCTGGATAAATCTGATCCATCTCTTGTTGCATTTAATTTGACTGTGGTTCCAATTTGTACCAAAAGCACTGTAATGTTATATGCTGTGTCTAACCTTGTTTTACAGGGGGTCTCCAGGGTAGAACTGGTGGAACCGGCCTTGGTGGTAAGTGCAAACAGTGTGGGGATTTGTATGCTGAAAGGGGCTATTGTGAAAGTGTTTGTTTCATATTGTCTAGGCCACTAGAGGTGAAAGGAGGAGGGTTACAGTGTCCCGGTGGGCTGTACCCAGGTTAGCTTTGCTACTAACAACCCTGTCCTCTGGGTGGAGTCTCTCATTTCAGTACTCAGGCTCCTTAACCTGCAACTAGCCACGCAGGCAGAGGTAGTAGCCCTTGGAATAGCACCACCTAGGGGTTACACATAGACAAGGCTGTGTTTGAATCTCAATGTTTACTTGGTAACTACACTCCATTCAAACACAGCCTTGTTGAGTATGACTGCTCATACACAGTCCTCTATGTCAGAGACAACTAAAGTTAAGACAGTCAACTAAGGCACTTTTAAAATTCAGTTTCAGCTATGGGGGTAACACACTTGTTGCAGCATTAACAACAGGAGAAATGAACATTAATCCTGTACTGCTACAGGGTGCTGAACTACGGGGTGTCAAATAGACAGGAAATTGAGGCCCATCTATCTTATATAGGTCACTATTAATTGTTCCATAAGCCACCTCTGCTTTCCTGCTAAGGGCTGAACTAGGGAAAACAGACAGTGGTGCTCATGTTAAACTTAGGTTAATGTCTTATTGGTTAAGTATGCAAAGATACCGGGCAGGGTGTAAGGCATTGGTGGATACCCCACGCCTGGGGGGCAATTAGGTCCTACCAGTGCAGGTATCCACCAGTAACCCACACCCTGAAGGGTCTTAGAAAATGGGTTGGACAAATTAAAACCTGTAAAAGATAAAAAAAAAAAAAAAAAAATGCAATAAAATATTGCTTCGAAAATGCCCAGTTCCTCCACAGATAGATGATCTCCAACTGTCAGTCATTTGTCTTTCTACTCATGCAGTAGACTGTTTGTTTACCATGGAATACAAGAATTCAATATTTTGCAGTATTCCCTTTACAGAATGCTTACCCAACCCCCTTCCCCCCCAACAGAACATGTTAACATGGAATGCATGAAGTCAAAATTCCATGAGCACACACACACACACACACACACACACACACACACACACACACACACACACACACACACACACACACACACAGCCAGAGGATCAATTTGATCAGGGCAGGGTTAACAGCAAAGATTGTTCTGTCAAGGTGGTTAGGCTATGTGATGGGGATTTTTCATGGTCATCTAAGAAAAAAACAAATGAAAGAATATGGATAGTGCCCGATTTTTATTTATTTTTTATTTATTTATTTTTTTTTATTTGTATGTGCATCAGAAAGGGATGAGTAGAAAGAACATTTACATTATTTATGTGTGTGTTTTCTTAATTTAAGGGAGTGTTATTTTTAGGGCCTTGTCCAGAGATTTTAATAAAATTTGGCAGCCATGTTTGAAGGAAATCAAGAGTGAGGGAAGTGTCTCTGTCCAAATTCCAGATCACATGGTGGATCTTTTTCTTTATAGAGAGTATTGACATATAAACATTGGATGGCAACAGCCGATCAGAATTCAGTATTTACTAGGTGACCCAGTGGCATAGAGGCCTGATGCACTATGCGCTCTACTTCTCTCCACGCCTGTGATCCGGGTTGTGAATGAGCTCGGGGCACCGGAGTTGGCAGGGGGAGGAAGATAGAGTGTCTGATGGACTGCTCTCCTCTCCCAGGAGAGGAGGGACTGTGTCTCACTCCTTGGCTGCCACTTGGTGGAGGCCACTGGCAGTGCCAGAGTACGAGCGTCATGGAAGGGAGGAGCCATGGTTCTGTAGCATGTGTGCCTCCACACGTGCCACCACTGCAAGGGAAAGGGAGAAAAATTGGAAAAATAGTGGTCGCAGGCTATATGAAGCCTTGCCTGCTTGCCCTCGCTCAACGCCGCCACCGGTTCAGTGACCCGCAGAATCTGGATACAAGGTTTCCAGGTTGGGGGGGGGTAGGATGGCCCTCCCTTCCTGGACCCACCACGGGGAGAGAATCTGTGGGGGATATGGGGCTTAGTGGACCGGAGAGGCAATGGTCAGGCAGGGAAGACTGGAACAGGGCTGAGCAGCCGCTTGCAACGTGCCCGGAGGAAAAAAAATGTACTTGGAGAAAAACAACCCCACAGTATTTAACTTGCCCATTTTCTAAGGTCAATTAATAATCAGCTCCCCTGACTTTGTTTAATGAAAAACTTAGGCAGGACAATATTGAAAAATCAATAGTTTGGCTAACCACATTAAAGACATCTCTCAATGAAATTAATTTTTTGCATTTATGGACAGATTTTTGGAAAAGAACTACAATCTTTTCTTTATATAGAAATTGCATAGAAACAAAGGCCTGGATATTCAAACTGCACCAGGCTGTGGCGCAAGCCTGGGCACAACTCAACTTTGTTGCGCACGGGTGTGGCCAGGGCGATATTCAACGGAGCTGCGCTATGGCGCAACTGCTTTGAATATCACACCCTGGCCACCCTCACTGTGCATGGCGCAGTGGCACTGTGCCAGTGCAAGTGGTCAGAGTGGAGCATGGAGATGCAGTGGCGCAAGTACCATTGCGCCATGCACAGCACCTGTGATGTTCAAAGAGGGACATGCAAATGGGGCCATAATTTATGCAAGACACAGAGGGCCATTTGCATCTGATTATGGTCCCATTTGCATGCCATTAGCATGCAGGTGCGCCGATCCCCGATGACTTACGCCTGGCACCCTGACAGGCAGCAGCCCGTCGAGGCCGAGCGCCCACAACCTGATCACGGGACATCCTGTAAGGGACAAAAACGTCCGATATCCCTAGTGGTCCAGCGGACGCCCTGAAACCGATCGTGGGCATCATTCATCCCCAAGTCCAATAACCCTGGTGGTCCAGTGGGCCGCATGGAGCCGATCACGGGCATCGGTCATCACTCCCCAGTCCGATATCCCTGGTGATCTAGTGTCCCCCACCCACCTGCCCACTGAGCCCCACCATTCGCTCCCCCACCATCAGGCGGCAGCGCCCACTGCCTGCCGACTGACAGCTCGGTGAGGGCTGCATGCCCATTAGTTCAGACCATGAGCCATAGGGCATGCTATACCAGCTCTGAAGTCAGTCCAGATATGTGAATGAATTCATTCACATATCTGGACTGACTAACGTATGGGCTACGTCCATTGGCTCATGCTCTGAACCAATGGGCGGCAGCCCTACCCAGCTGTCAGTCGGCGGGTGGCGGGCGGCAGGCGGGTGGGTGCTGCCACCTTCCTGCTGACGGGGAGTGGGGTGGTGGGGCTTAGTGTCGGGTGGGGTGGGGGCAACCAGATTACCAGGGACATCGGACTTGGGGGTGATGACTGATGCCCGCGATCGGCTCAGCATGGTCCACTGGACCACCAGGGATATTGACTTGGGGATGAATGATGCCCATGATCGGAGCATGGGGGGGCGCCACCAGGTGTGGCAGGAACAGGTGATGGCCACCCACAGGTGGCAGCTGCTGTGTTGCACCCTGCAATGTGGCAGCTCACCTGTGGGTGGCCATCACTTTTTTTTTTTTTTTTTTTAGGTGTAACTTTGTGCAGGCGCAGGTAGGGGTTGCGCATGCATGACTCTGCAAGACCTGGGCTGACTATCGGGCTGTGCAGGTTATGCATGGGCACAGCCCCCCACCTGTGCCTGCATACATTACTGATGCACTCCGGTAGCGCCTCGGGATTTCTTGGCGACTTTTTTTAACATCGTGACTCACAAGATCAGTGGGTTGTGCATGGCACAACACCATTGCACCATGCGCAACCCTTTTGAATATCTGGGCCAATGTCTTTTACTAAAGCCCCAAAAAATGATCTCATATTACTTAGAAAAGTGAATAGTTCCTACTAGTTAAGAGATGATAAAATCTCGAACGTAATAGAGGACTATTTTTGTTTTTTTTTTAAACTTTTGCCAGAAAATGGAAGCGCTAGCAACATGGCAAGATTTGAATTATTGCCAATAAGGAGATTGGAGGCGAGGTATAATGAGAACAAAAAATATTAACTGAAGGTGGGGGGAGATCTGTTATGTCCCTGTAAAAATGGCTTTGAAGAATCACTATTTTCATGTAATAGTACAAAGCCCTCTGTATCAACAGTGGAGGGAATTATATTTAATCCGATTAAAACATAGTCCTCAGATTTGTATGCTATACCCTTTATCCTCCTACACCCAATGTCAGCAGAAGACGTGCTTGAAATTACACATTTCTTAGATGCTTTCATAAGAAAACAAAAGCGATTTGCTACCAAAAACTTCAGTTCAATTTACATGTCAACCAGTGGCATGACATTTGCCAATATGCCTTCTCTGCCATGCTTCAAATATCAAATCCTGTCCATGTTTTGATCTTTATAGCTAGAAAACCTGACTGATACAAAGTATACTGCTCTGAAATCCACATGCATTGTACAATTTTAAAGGAAATGATTAAAATAAATGCAGTTGATTAGTAACATTTCCACTACTACAGAGGGTCCAGGGTGGGTACAGCAGCAGTACATGGTACAATATACAGAGAGAGGGCTGTGGATGCAGAAGCCACAGATATCAGGTACTGAGAGTTGGGGGATTTAGTGGGGTAACATATCACAGCAGAAAAAAGGTCCAGGATGGGTACAGCAACAGTACATTTTACAACATGCAGAGCGTTAGGGGATCTAACAGCTGTACAGGTTACAACATAAAAAGGGTGCATAGCAGCTGTACAGGCTACAATTGTCAATGGCTCAGTAAGTAGCACACTCGCCCTGGAGGCCAGATCAGAGTGCTGTGGGTTCAGTTCCCACATCTGGCACTTGCGTTAATATCCCAATACTGACACTGTAGTGCAGCATGAAGGGGGTGCTGCACTTCTGAGGTGCCATCTTTCAGATGAGATGTTAAACCGAGGTCCCATCTGCCTGGATTGGTGGTAGTTCAGGTGGATGCTAAAGATCCCATGGCACTTATCGGAAAAGAGTAGGGGAATTTCCCCAGTGTCCTGGTCAAATTTCTTCCATTCACTAAAAAAAAAAAAAAAAAAAATACCAGCAACAGCTTAATCTGGTTTAATTTCAGTTGCTTACCATCTGTATCCCCCTCTCCCCCCAGTCGCCCCTGAAAAAGGGACTTCTAGGCCCAGTGGGCTTACCGGGTCAACAAAATTCAATAAACAAACATACAGAGGGTCGGTCAGGGGTGAGAACAGCAGCAGTACAGGTTATAACATGCAGTGGGTGCAGCAGCAGTGCATAGAACATAGAGAGGTTCAGGGGGAGGGGGGGCTGGTACATCAGACATTCAGGTTATAACATATAGAGGGTCCAGCAGCAATATGAAGAGAGTTGGGTGAAGGGGGTAGAGCAGCACTGTATGTTACAGCTTAGACTTATTTTGACATCCAACCACCCACTTAGCATATATGGTCTAGTTTAGTTCAGGAAAAGGATATTTACAACTACAAAGAAATCTTCGAGGAACTACTTAGGTTGACAGAGCGATTCAGGTTTCTAAAGTGCCCCTCCTAACATTCTTGGTCCTTTTCTGGGGACGAGTTACATCATCATAAGCAGGCGGGATTCTAGTCATTAAAATGTTTCAGTTATGGTGTTCAATTGTGGACCACCATGGTCTGCCAGGGGGGTGCTCACATAAAATAAAGGGGGGGATCAGTTTTGCAAGTAGTGAGATGGTCCACAGTCCTAACCTATTAATGAAAAGTATGCAATTTATTGAAAAGTCTGGAGGAGAAAGGCATGCTGTGCTGTGAAACAGCTCATTTTCAGTTGCATCCTGGGTAAAGGGGAACAGGAGGTAATCATGAGTCACCAAACAAAGCAGTAATAGCAATTCACAAACATAGAACACAGTAACAAATTTACAAGGCTGCGGATGTGCAAACAGAATGGCTCGTGTGTATTATGTACTGATGTGCAAAGCCATGGGACCAGGTGCAGAACAGTACCAAAACAAAAAGAAACAGAGTACAGAAACAAGGGCAGTATGTTATAAACAGCTAGGAAGGATCTGACTGGGGGAAGAAAATGACAGAAGGGGAAGGAAAACAGTGAAGGGGAAGTTCCCCTCCATTGTTTTCCTTCCCCTTCTGTCATTTTCTTCACGAAAGGTTTAGAAGGCAGACAGCAGAGATTGAGAAGGGGCAGGTTCCAAGTGCAGACATGAGAAGCGCAATCTCAGAGTAAGAATTTCACAGAAGGAGAAGAGTGGAAGGAGGCTAGACCAAAAAATGGGGAACATATAGAAAAAAGGCTAAGGCCTTCTTCAGACATTACCACAGATTTTCTTCTGAAGCCTTATAGCTAGCTAGCGAACTCACTGTCGGGGGGGTATCCACCATATGATGATGAGTTTGTCTTCAGCCGTTCTGCATACAGACTGCAGCAAAACTTGTGACTGCTCAGGGATTTTTTTGGTCTACTATTGGCTTGTAGAGGTCAGGAGCTCAGAGTGATGGTTGTCCCCTCCTCCTCCTCTAAGGGCATGCGTACCTACATTTTCAGGCGTGCATTTGCAGTTGTCTTTGAAAGGCCAATCTGAGAATGTTTTCAGCCGATTCTCATAAGAGTACATCTCCCCGTACTGCAGCAGCAGCTGTGATTGGGCGGTGTGAAACATGACAAGAGAAAGCAATCTGGGAAACAGATTCTACTAATCCACACTGATCTGTGAAAATCTGAGGGGAAAAGATACCAGTAGCCCACACCTAAAGAAAACTGTAGCTGCAAGTCACAGCACACCCAGCAGTGACTCCACTGCCTGCAGCTGGTCCCTTTAATTATTCTCAGCCATTGAACTAACTGGTAATTATCTCATTAGTCAATGCACCATCCCTTTCTGAGGTTTAGCAGAGACAGGCTGGGACAGCTGAACAAATTCTACTTAACGAATTCTTGAGTTCTTAGGGAAATCTTTCAGGAAAATTCACATTTCCTGTATTATCTATACTCATGCTTCCCGTTTTCTTGGCTGTGTACATTAACTTGAAAACAGGATCACTGTCCCTGAACCTCCTTCTCTGGCTGCTTGTCTACACCAGACATCACAGTCCTCTTATGACATTGCAGTCTTTTGAGGTGAAATGGTTATGTCATAAACAGGATGGGATGTCAGTCATAGACAAATTGACAGATAGATGAAGTTTAGGGAACAGACATTCTGTTTTCATGTTAATTTATATAGATATAAAGGAAAAGGAAATGCTAAATACAGTGAGTATAGGAAATATACGAAAGTGGAAATTTGCCTAAGAATGAATTTTTTCCAGAGTCTCCACTGTGATATCCGGGTACTTTAAAAGGGCAACAGCCAAAGCCCTTCTGGCCTGAACATACCCCTTATTAACCTGAATGGATGTTGCAACACACCAAGGATAATACATGGCTTTCTCTGTTAGCTTAAAACAAGAGCGGTGGATGACTTGTCAATGTAGTGGTGGTGTTACCACTCAGAATGCCAGCAAACTGGGTTTGGTATTGAACTAAGGACACTAGGAGCTAGCCATGGAAAGGAGGATTGAGTGTCGCAGTGGACTCTCTCTTCCTCTGAAGATAGTGGGTTATGCATTGTGCTACCCCATTGTCACTTGGGTCACCACAGGTGGGGATGGTACTGCTGAAGAGTGACACGAGAGGGGGGATACAGTCTAGCTCCGGTGACCAGTCATGCATGGACGTGCATATGAGCACCTAGAAGCACTAGCTAGCAGTGGCTCTAAGGAAACATAAGTAAGAAAAAAAGTTGCATGGCAGGACGCATCAGCATTTTTGGCTCCCACCACTCTTGCCCACCCATTGGTCTTGATATATGACAGGCATGAGGGACTGGGAGGCCATGGCTGCTAGCTTTCCCAAGGGTGCTCACCTCATAATGGGCATGACCACCTGTGAGACAGAAATGCTGCTAGTGGATATCCTGAGACCAGGTAAGTGACGGTGATGGTAGCACATGAGGTGGGCATCTGAATCATGCGAGGTGGGCAAAAGCCTGAAAGGCGAGGGGGCAGGGAAGGTGACTGGATGTGGGGGGGGTGGCCGACCCTAGTGACAGGATGTCGCTATATGTACACATGCTGGGAGGAGAGCGAGCATGGTAAGCGTGGCCTGGGAAGGGGCGGAGGGGATGTAGGGGGTGGCACTGCGGTCAGCTGCCGAGCTGTGCTGTGGCATCGGGGGTTGGCCTCCACTTGTGGTGCGTGGGGTTCCGGGTTCGGGTCTGGATCCGGGCTCTACTGCGTTTTTGTTGTGCCCAGCCCAAAACTTGTATTTTGTTTGCTTTTGCACCCCCCTGGAGTTGAGAATCTTTAAGTGGGTGGGGGTGCAGGGGCGAAGCCATGCATGGGGAGGTGGGGCCCCCACAGAAAGCAAAGCATTTAAATCCGTGGTGCCATTCTTCTGTGCCCCGAGGATGTCAGGGTGGCAAAATTGTTTTCACTGCCCTGACGTCACGATAATGCGAGTCACCGTTTAGTGCTCGCGATTATCACATAGAACCACGGTGATGGGTGGCAGATAACACTGTGAGGTCACTTAGAAGATGAAAGTAGCCCTAGCAACAGATAAATATACAAATGTAGCCCCTCTCCGGCGCCATCCTGGAGAGGGCTACAACCCCTGCCTGCTGCCTAGGATACAGGACATGGGGCTTGGGTTCCCAAAGCTGACCTACGGGAGTCCTTTCCCAAAAGCTAAAATAAAATGGAGGTGCCTCCACACAGAGTATATTTTAAGTGGGTTTGATTACCAGCAGTACAACCCCCAGGATGTCGTACCAACCTACCTCCCCAACAGTTACCCCAACATGGACTTACCAGGATTCGAACCTCCCCACATTCAATTATAACATTTACCTTTTCATTTCATCCAAAAGACAGGCTCACTAGAATCAGACTCTGGATTCATCTCTGCTGCAAAACAATAACTCCATGGTTTACTTACAAGGGAGGGTTTAGGAATGGGGGAAGTGGAATAGAGTTCAAGTAAGTATTTCAATTTGCATTTCCCAAATCACATTTCTCTTTTTCAATTCCAATCCCATGTTTCAATCAATGCAGCCATCATCTCTGCCTAACTAGCTAACTGATGCAGGTGCCCAAACCCAGACCCACAAGTCCCAGTCCATTCAACCCCACAGTCCTTCACTGGGTACCCAGATTCTAGATGCAGGCTTGAGGTACAGCTGGTAGCTGGTTTTGGGGCGCTTACTTGAATTAACAACTTTTTTTTACATTTCTCCCTCTTTGGCTCTACCTCCAGCCCTAGTGTGCTTGCTTTACTATTTGCAGTCCCCAAGTGCAGTGCAGTTCCTGCAGTTTACTCACAGTTTTACAGAATCAGTCCTTAGATGGCACAGTTCACGGAAGTCCTGGGGATTGATGGCACAGGCAGAACCAGGCACATTGCTTAAACAGGGGGCACAGAGGCTGCAGCTTTCTCTCTCCTTCTCTTGCTTGTAGATCTTGCAGCTTGTCCCCTTTGGCCCATTATTTATTTATTTTATTTTATTTAGTTTTTGTTAACCGGGTAAGTACCATAGCCAAGGCATGACTATTTTCAGGCACGACCCGGGAGAATACATATAATAGGCAAGGAATAGACATTAGAAATAATACAGGATGAAACTCGATACAGAGCAGATGATCAGATGGATAGGCAATTGGCTCCAGGACCGGACCCAGAGGGTCGTAGTTGGTGGGATAGTCTCATCCCCAAGGAGGGTCATTAGTGGGGTCCCACAGGGATCAGTCCTTGGGCCCCTTCTGTTCAACGCCTACGTCTCTGACATAAGGACAGGAATCAGGAGTGAGATGAGTCTCTTTGCGGATGACTCGAAACTGGGGGGCGGTGGTGGATGGGGAGGGTGGCCTACAGGGGACCTGGAGGCTCTGGAAAGATGGTCTAGAAAGTGGAAGCTGAGGTTCAATGCAGGGAAATGCAAGGTACTCCACCTGGGGCCAGAAACCCGGGCCAAGTGTACACCCTGGGGGAATACAAAGTCTCGATGGCTGAGAGGGACCTGGGGTGGTGGTGGATGTCAAGATGAACAACTCTGAGACTTGTAGGAGGGCAGCAGCCAAGGCCAACAGGATGCTGGGATGCATCGCTAGGGGGATCACCTCCAGAAGGAGGGAAGTGATACTCCCTCTGTATAACTGCTTGGTGAGGCCACACCTTGAGTACTGCATGCAGTTTTGGAGGCCACACTTAAAGAGGGACATTAACCTCTTGGAGAGGGTCCAGAGGAGGGCAACCAAATGATTTGGGGCTTGGGGACAGGACCTATGAGGAGATGCTCAAGAGCTAAATATGTACACATTGGAAGAGAGAAGGGACCCGGGGACATGATAGAGGTCTTCAGGTACATGAAGAGGGTAAATAGGGAGGAACAGTCAGGGTGCTTCGAAGGAAGGAGGAGAGGGCCACTAGAGGGCATGGGTGGAAGCTGGAGGGGGGAAGATTCAGGGGAGAAAGGAGGAGGTGCTACTTCACTGAGAGGGTGGTGGAGCCATGGAATGCGCTGCCTAGGGGGCTGGTGGAGGCAGAGACAGTAGATCATTTCAAGAGGGGGTGGGAAAGGTACAGGGGAAGGGTTCTGGAAGCAAAATCCAATGCAGCAAGAATATCCAGAACTGGGAAGGGAGAAGCCAGAGAAGGCGAGGGGGGCAACAAGGTCAGCACCCAGGGTGGGGGCTGACGAAACGAGCAGACACGAAAGACCATTAGGCCTATTCTGCTGGCATTTTAGTATGTTAGTATGTTAGTATATTGACAAAGACAGTGAGTTGGTACATAATTGGCCAAGATTTACCATTAGGTTACAGGACAGGTCAAGGTTCACTAACAACATTTCAATAGGTTACAGACAAGAGTGGCCAGGATACAGAGCAGTGCAAGATACTGCCAAAATCAGGAGAAGGTACAACATTAGGACACAATTTCACAGTTGGGTAACAGGACAGGTCAGCAGTTCAAGTCACAGTAACAACAATTCATTTGATTTCAGACAAAGTGGCTAAGCACAAGTGGATAGGAGTAGCTACAGGCACAGATTACAGGTCTCGATGCAGAGCACATGCGCAAGGCCTGCCAACTACAGGGGACCCAGACAGGGGAGTGGCCCCATGGCCCAGCTCCCTCCGATCAAAGCGCCCTAGCACTTTGGTACAAGACCCATGACCCCCTGCAGCGGCAGACCCCATTTGATGGGGGTTAGCAAGTTCCTCACCTGGCTCTGAGTGTCAGTAGAAATGATTCAGCCCATTCTCTTCTGTTTCTGTGTCTTTCTTTTCCCTGCCACGGTGTGTAGCCACAACAATCCAGTTCTCTTGTTGCTGTATCTCCGGAGCAGACAACAGGTACTCGAGCTTCTGGAAAACACCTGTCCCTCCTTCTGCTTTCACAGTGTCTCAGTCTGAACGCAGCCACATTCTCGCTCTGGCTCACACATATCACCTGCACACTCTAGGTCCCTTTTTTCACCGTGCAGATACTTAGCAATTTTCCAGCTGAAGAGCCTTACTCTTCCTTTTCTCTTTCCTCATCACATTTATATTCACATGCTCATCATTCTTATAATTCCCATCTTTTCCCAGGCTTAGATGCAACCTCCATTCTTTTCCTAGGCTTAGAACGCAACCTTGGTCTTTTTCCAGGCTTAGACCCAACCTTTGTCCTTTTATTCAGGCTCAGGGCACAACGTCTTCTCTCTTCTGCTTTGTCTCACTGCTGTGGTGCAATTTCAAAACAGCACAGAACTTTCAGAATCCTGCAGCTTTCCCCTTTTTCCTCTCTGCCAAGCTGCTTCTCCCTTTTCCTGATGGGGCAGGCATTCCCTGCCCTGGGGGACAAATTGTTGGCAGCCCCCAGACAGACCCATCTCGCAGCCCCAATTTCTCCAGGGGCAGGACCCCCTCCCTCTGAAGGAGCTACCACCGAACTAACCCAAAACCCAACAGTCCTTGCTTTTATTAGGAGCCCTTTCCTTGCTCCCCTTTGGCTGGAGCCACTGTCCTTAGGCAAAAATGAATATGTATGAGGCTCCATTGATGTCTTATTGGTGCAGAAAAAGGCACCTAGATTTTCCCCAGAATTTTCCACCAAAAGTCCTTTTAAACAGTCCCAGAGTCCCTGGCAAGAATCCTGGGTTGGCAGTTGGTTGGCTGGTATCATATGGCTGCAAACATGGTGGCCAATGTAAACAGTGTCCACACATTTATCAGTGTCCCAAGTTCCAAAAGTTCCTGCAGCCAAACCATTTACTTTTAAGTAAATATTTCCCCACCATTTGGTAGTCACCCCTGTGCCCTGCATAGCGACTGCATCATTTAACACATTTAATCTGCCCTCTCTCAGTCACTGCTGCCATTTCCTATTTCTCCTAGGCAGCCCACATAAGTCCCAATGCAGTACATGTATGCCCCAACTTCATTCACTAGCTGCAGTCTGTGGAATTCTTTTTGTTTATTTAAACCTCCACAGACTGACAGCTTTCCCTTTTTTCCTTGCATACCTCTTTAAAATTATTTATCGCCTTTTCCAGCCTGTCACTAGCGCTTAAACTGTGACGCAGCGCTAGACAGGCTCCCAGTACTTCAAAAGACTCTGCCTCATGAATACTGATGAGGCGACTCCTGGATTCTGCTGCACGATTGGTGCATACAAAACTGGCTTCTGCCACTTCCCCTCTGCCTCTCCGGTTCTTCCAATGTCTTTGGTCCATCTCTCATTTCCCAACGGGCTGACCACTGAGAGGCACACTGAAAGGTCACTAAATGCATACCAAATGTGTTTATGCATGTGGAGCTCCGCTGCACCACATTGCCATTTCAAACATTGGCAGCTCCACAAACTTTCTCCTCTGGCCCGCTCTCTCTCTCTGAACCCATAGCAGGTGCCGGCAGGAGGGGACAAAAAACACAGGGGGAAAGCTGTCACCGGGCTTGGGTATAGGATAACACAATTTCAGGCAGACCACAAATCAGGTGCATAAAAAACACACAGTTGCGTTTATCATTTTATCTTTATCAAGTAAAATATACAGAAAGCAAAATGGCAAGTCAGACAACTGCTTAACTTCAATAGTTTCCAAGGCTTTTTCTTCAGCTGAACAGTGTGAAAGCACACACTACCAGGAGGTCTTTCACCTTCCTCAGTCAGTATTCAACTGACCTCCCTATCTATTTCATCCTATCTCAGCACTGAGATAGAGCTTTTTATAAGTTCACTAGAAGTTGGAAAAATAATTTCCCCTGCCTTTTGATTAACAGCAGACACAACATAAAACTAGCCACTAGGTGCCACTGTTGCTCCATAAAGAACAGTTATTTGGCAGCCACCTGGAGCACATTACATAACTTGTTTACAACATTGTTAAAGGTCAGACCTGAAGTCAGAACATTCTGTGCTTTCCTAAACTCTCCTGCAGGGTCAAATTACCTCATACTGTCTACTGCAAAATATAACTTAGAAGGGGGCTGCTAACATCTAGAAAAAGCAGACACAAACTTATGTTATTTTTATATTAATATTGCCCTCTCATTTTGTAACTGTACTCTTAGTTTTGTTTTAGGTTAATATGCACAGAAAGCTTTATAAGCACTTCAGCACTTAATTAATAACCAACCAACCAGCATGTTGGACATTATACATAACATATAAACTGGTTGGGGAAGGGGTTTCAATTTATCCCAGGGGTGTCCACTATGACAGGGGTCACCCTGTCACACAGGACAAAAAAAGAATGGGTGTGGAAACAAAACCCCAGGGAAATGAGCCTTCTTTCTGGGACTCACAGGTAAGCCCCCGAAAGGGGGGTTACACAAAGCATAGACATGATAGCATTTTGTTTAAGTTTTTAACATGTGAGTAGTGATATTTTTATGCTTGGTTTTGTGAGAAGGCTAACTGGGTCTTTTTGTGTGAGTTATGCAGGGATTTACTCATGCTGAAAAGACCCAGTTAGCCAATCAGAATCATTATTTTTCCTTGCCATTGTATAATAGTATATAATGCCTGCTCTGTCTATATACAATTCCTGCACAACCAGTATCTAACTCATTGGTACATAATGCCTGCTCAGTCTACTGTATATGCAGTACAGTCCCTGCACTGCCAGAGTGTAACTCATTGATAAATAATGCCTGCATTGTTTATATGGCAGGGTGTGAATTACAGGATTTTAATGCACACTCCAGGGGTGTAGTAAGGCATGAGGCCAAATGCCAAGTGTCCTTACACCCCTGAGAAGTGCATTAAAATTATATGATACACACCCTGGAAGGGCTTATTACACTTATGAAATTAGTCTAAGGAAGTTTTTTTAGGAAGGAAAATGAGATCCAGCACCTGACCATGCATTTATAGAGATTTAATGCATGGTCTTTAACTGGGTGACCAAAGTAGTAGACCAGGGAGGTGCTGTGGACATGGCCTACCTAGACTTTAGCAAGGCATTTGACACAGCCCCACACAAAAGATTAATAAACAAGCTAGCCAGCCTAGGAGTGGGTCACAGGGTGGTAGCCTGGGTAACAAATTGGCTGGACAACAGGACGCAGATGGTAATAGTAAATGGAGTCCACTCCGAAGAAAGGGGGGGTTCTAGTGAGGTACTGCAGGGTTCAGTATTGGGGCCAGTCTTCTTTAATGTCTTTATAAGGGACATTGCAGAGGGACAGGAAGGAAAAGTATGCCTCTTTGCAGATGACACAAAGATTTACAATGGGGTTGATGCACAAGGGGGTGTGGAAAGGATGAGAAGGGACTTAGCAAGGTTGCAGGAATGGTCAAAAGTATGGCAGCTTAGATTCAATGCAAAGAAGTAATGCACCTGTGAAACAAAAACCCAGGGAAAAAGTACACAATGGAGATGGGGAGGTACTAATAACAAAAATGGAAAGGGACCTGGGGGTGGTCATATCAGACAACCTAAAGGTAGGCAGGCAATGTGAGAAGGCAGTAAGAAGGGCTGGGGGGATACTGGGATGCATTGGGAGAGGCATCACCAGTAGAAAACAGGACACTGTCATCCCTCTGTATAAACAGTTGGTAAGACCCTATCTGGAGTACTGTGTGCAGTTCTGGAGACCCCATCTCTGCAAGGACATAGACAGGATGGAGGCAGTCCAGAGGAGGGCAACTAAAATGGTGCAGGGTCTGCACCAAAAGCCATACGAAAAGAGACTAAAGGAGCATAATATGTATACTTCGAGGAAAGGAGGAGAGGTGGAGATATGATAGAAACTTTCAAGTACCTCAATGGAATCAACAAAGTCCAAGATGGTAGCATCTTTCAGAAAAAGAGATGTGTAAGAACAAGGGGGCACAGTTTGAAGATGGGGGGGTGACTCAGGGGCAACATGAAGAAGTATTTTTTCACAGAGAGGGTGGTGGATGCATGGAATGGCCTCCATGAGGAGGTCATAGGGTCAAAAACAGTGGGGGAATTCAAGAATGCATGGGACAGACATAAGGCAATTATAATGGGGGGTAGGAAGAAGTAGGCTATTGGTTAACTAGGATCTGCAGCTTATCCAATAGGTAGGGAAATGGGCAGACTGGGTGGGCCAAGCAGTCCTTATCTGCCATCAAAATCTATGTTTCTATGTACAGTCCCTGCACTACCAGCATCCAACTCACTGGTACATAATGCCTGCTCGGTCTGCATTCAGTCCCTGCACTACCAGTATCAAACTCACTGGTGTCAGAAACTCACTTCGCAGGTCAGGCCCTCTGCTCCCACAGTGCTAACTTTGAAGCACAATAGTGTGAATAGGGGACAGACAGGGTAACCCTCCTGTCTGTTTTGGGTCTGAATCACCTACTAGCCTCGATTCCTGGGGGTCAAAATGTGAACCTTATGCTACCATACTCAGTTAACAGGCTCAGATATATATTCTCTTCGGGGAAATGCAATATAATCTTTCACCCAGTGGCACCCGGCCAGGTTCCCAAAATGTACCCTTATGATTCAATAAGAGACCTAGGTATATTCTTACCTTTTAGCAAGCTTAGTAACACATTCAAGCCCTTAACAGCTGTCAGATTTAAACACAGGTTCAGCAATCACATGTAAAATAAAACTGAGAAGACACAGGCAGAATTTCAAAGCAAATGTTTACTAAAAATTGTAAAACAGGTAAAATCAAACACAGAACAATTATATCACTAACTTACAGTCACACAAAACAAATGGAAAGTTACAGAACACAAATATGCCTACCCCAAAATACTTAAAAGTTCTTGCCTATCTGGATGTTACCCTTAAGTGCTTTCTTATTCCATAGAATTATGTCTCTCTTGAGTCCAAAATAATATGCCATGTTTCTCTCTGATGCATGCCCATTTCAGAATCCATCTCTCCACCCCTTTTGTGAGGTCACAGTTAGATCCTCCTAGTTTTTTCTTCTTAACATAATTATCCACAAGGATGTATGTTATTACTGTGAAAAATCAGCAACTAGCCATTTCCCAAATATAACAGTCTTTGATCAAAACATCCCCTTTGATGCTTCACAATCCCACAATCATGTTACTAATTCTTGGCTAGGTGAGAAAACCAAGAGGAATCAGCCAAATTACTTCCCTTCCTGCTATGTCATAAATACATACATGGGAACCAACTTCAAAAGCAGGAGCAGGAGCAGGTTATAAAAGGTAATAAACTGTCCCTCTGGAAGGAAGGCTTTTAATTAGGTTTCTCTGGTCTGTTTATAATATCCTGCTGCTTTCAGCCACATTGACATTTTTGAAGTCAAAGGTCACTCACTGCAGCAGCCAGCCTTTTTTTGTCTAAGAAGACCTTCACATACCATATATTTATATCACAATTTATAAATATAATATTAAGCAGGGGGCAGAGCTTCACACCTGGTACATAATGCCTGCTCTGTCTGCATACAGTCCCTGGACTACTAGTATCTAACTCACTGGTACATAATGTTTGATCTTCATCAGCAATCTCTCCTCCATTAGGCCACACCTTTGGAACAGTAAGCCACTGGTGTCAGGACCACTTGGAAACTTTTGCCAGCTGGGGGCCACCCATGATGATGTGCAGCGCCGGTGCCTATAAAACATGGGAGGCTGCTTGCCCCTCAGTACTTTTTTCTGCCCTTGACTACTCATCGGACTTACAGAGAAACAGCACTGTTGTTTCTTTGATAGTTATTATTTTTTATGTTAACTTTTCTTATCGACATTTTCCCTGTATGCTGCCATCGAAAGAACCTTTATGTTTTGAACCTGTGGTTACAAGATCTACAAGGACAACACTCACACTGTATGTGTTTGGTGTTTAGAAACACAGAAATGTGGATTTTGTCAGCTGAAAAGCACCATTAGGCCCATCCAGTCTGCCCTTTGTCCTTGCTAATTCCATCATCACTGACCCTAGCTGTTCATAGGTGTCACTCCTTCCCCCATTCCTCTACCTAATATGGTCCTTTGCCTATCCCACATATGCTTGACTCTCCCTACAGTCTTTGCCCCCATTACCTCTGCTGGCAAACTGTTCCAGTCATCCACCACTCTTTCCATGAAGAAGTGTTTCTGAACGTCTCTCTTAAACATCCCCATTTAGCTTCATTGCATGCTCCCTTGTTCTAGTGCCTTCCTTTCTTTGAAATAGATCCTCCACTTGCACTTTGCTCACGCCTGCTGAGACTTGTCCCATAACATAAGATCTGCCAAGGATTCAACATACCAAAAGGAGATGCTGAAAGAAAGCTCTAGAAACCTCTATCGTGGTCAAGGCCATGGAGACCCAAGCAAAGGCTATGGGCTACAAGCAGGCTTCCTCCTCACCCTAGACTGCCACAGGAAAGGATACACCTAGGTGGTTGGCAACCCTATTGCTGCCAATGTCAGCTAGGATGATGGAGAAATTCAAAGAGAAGGAAAAATCATCATTGAAACCTGCCTCCTCCAGCCATCATAAGCATAAAAACAAACATGCTTCACTGAAGAGGTCGAGGTCTCCATTAAAAGAAAGTTTTTGTCATTATCCACTTCAGCAGTGTTGACTACAGCTCCCCAAAATGTTTCTGAGACACCAAGATCAGGGCCTGGCTCTGGCACTGACATTCCTACTACCAATGGTGTGCCGGCTCCATTGTCAGGCTCTGTCCCGGGAACAAGAGCAGTCGCAAACCCACAACTGAGCATTGTCAACTCCCAGGCTATGTTGCCATTGTTTTCAGAAATCTTGACTCAGTGCCGGCCCGGTGGCATAGAGGGCAGAGGCATCATGCCTTGCCTCCTGCCATTCTGGAAACCTGTGTTTGTGGTGCAAGCAAGTCACTGGGAGTTTGCCAGAAAAAAGGAGGAACCAGCAGCTCAAGGACAGCTCTCCTCCTCCAGGGAGGGGGGAATCGTTGTTTGATGCTTACCTGGCCCCTACCAGAGGCTGGGAGCTGGCACACTGATGCTGAACATGGTGGGCAGAGGTGAGGCAGACACCCATCATGCCTCATATGGGAGTGTGTGCGACACTGCCACTGGTGTCATTGCACGTCCTTCCTCTAAGGGGAAGAAAAATGAGAAATAGTCTTCATTGGCTGGATGAAGGAGGGGCGCACAGGTTCCACTCACCAATCAGCTGGACAACAACCAGAACTGGATCCTGTCTTCAGAGGGGGCCTGGGGATTCCCCGCCAGGGGGAGCAATCTCTGGGACAAGATGATCTGTGAACCCAGTGGACGTCAGGGGGATGGGACTGTGGCACTCTCCAGAATGAGGGCCACCAGACAGGGGGAGAAACAGATAAAAAAAAAATGTTGACTCACCTGTTTCCATTGTTGACAGTGTCAGGGCTAATAGTCCTGTTGACAGGGCCTCCCCTGTTGGCACTGTCATCAACAACAGGATCGAAATGCATGCCTGAAACTCCTCCAGTACAGCCCCTGCATCCATTGCCAGCTCCATCGATTACTCCCATCATCATTCAATGCAACAAGGTAGAATACAATCCTGTCGTCCTGGATATAGGGGATGAGTTGGAGGATGAAGGAAAGGAAGAAGATCCCTATGAAGGGGGATTCCCGTCTAGCTCTGCCCTCTGTTGCAGTGAGAATTCTGTGGTTTATAACCCCAGGTCTCCCCTTGAAGAGCCCTCATTTCAAAACTTTATTCAAGCAAATTCAGGATGTCATGGGATTGAGGAAGACTCCAGTAAAAGGAATTTAAAAGAGTTCTTGGAATCACAGAAGTGCCTACTATTGTGGCTCCTCCTGTTTACCCTGCTTTGGAGGATGCTACATTTGCTGCTTGGCACAGGCCTAGCACTTTGCCTGCAGTCCTCAGAAAGGCTGACAAGCAGTACCCTGCTCTGTCTGTCAAGTACTACTATGCTGCACAGCTAGAAATCGATTCTGTGGTTATCATGGCTGCTCATGATCACTCTAGGGCCCCTAAAGTAATGAACACTGTTTCTCCTGACAAAGATTCCAGGATATTGGATGTCATGGGCAAACAAACTTATGCCCCTGCCACTTTGGGCCTAAGAATGGCAAATTACCAGGCTTACATCATTAAGTATCAAAATAGCCTGTGTAAGTCTGCCATTGCCACTATTCAGGCTCTACCTGATAGCCCTGCAAAGGCAGAACTTTCTAAAGCCTCATCAGCTGCTATTGATATCGGTAAACATCTATTACAGTCAGCGTATGATGTGTCTGGTTGTTTCTGCCAGGGCTGCTGCCTCTGGTGTTTGCCTAAGGAGATATTCTTGGCTCAGAGTAACTGGCTTTGCAGCTAACGTACAGCAAACCATACTGAATGCCCCTTTTAGGGGCTCTAAGTTATTTGGATCTTTGTTGATAATGAACTAAAAGACCTTCAGTCATCCAAAATGACTCTGAGGTCTGTGAAGTTCTTTACCCCACAAAATACAAGAGGACATAGTGGAGGTGGATTTTGGAGACCTGCAGGCCATGGAAGCTGTGGCTACTATCCACAATATCATGGTCAAAAAGGCAGTCCCTCCAGGTCCCTTCAACACTTCTGGCCATTGCAAGGTGACCAAAGGTTCTTGTTCAGGTAGCAAGCTATTCCGGTACATTCTGGCTCCCCACTTCCTCCCTCTCTACTGTTGTCTCTGGTGGGTGCAAGTAGGGGGAAGGATCTCCTTTCACCTGCCAAAAGGGAGGGAGATCACCACAGACTAGTGGGTCATGGAAATAATAGAGAAAAGACATGCACTAGAACTGCTGTTCAAACCTCCAGTTCACCCTCCACTTCCATTTCATTATCCTCCGGGCCACTTGTCTCTGCTGAGAGAAGACGTGCTCTCCCAACTTCTAAAGAAGGCACTTGACCCCGTTACTCCTAAAGAATGGAACAGGGAATGTTGTTCCCGATACTTTCTGGTTACTTGGGATGGGAGAGTGGAGTGGCTGAATGCTGGGATACCAGTAGTAGCCTGAGCAGGAACTCAGAGATGCCTGTTTTACTCTCACAAAAGGTAAACCACCATTGCTTAGAAATTTAGTTTTTTTCTAAGAGAGTAAGGATTGAGTTCTTTCCAGACTGACTTGTGCTGCAGTTTGTGTGGTGTTTTTCTGTTGGCTCTGCTTTTTCACCAACAGTTACCTGGAGTCCATCGGAGGAGGAGCCCGTACTGGTGAGAGAGAAGCGATGGGTTCCACGGGGAACTGAACGTTAAGGCAGTCCATCACAAGGGGTTGGAAAAGGAGGAGGATTCCGAAGGTTGCAGAATGAGAAAAAAATAGAAATGAAAAAAATCAGATTATTTTTGGATAAAACTAGGTCAAGGAACAGAAAAACAGCGAGTTTGTGTTTTGGCGAAGCATATGCCAAATAAAAGAACAGCTGTGGAGAACGAACTTCGGCAACACATTTAAGTATTTTACTGTTCGACAGTCTTGCTTTATATGACACTACAAGACTCACATTTCAGATTTCTAGCTTTTCCTGCTCTTTACTAATTCTTAATTTTTTGTGTGTGTAATTTTACATATTTAGGTGAATTTCAGACTGAATTGAATCCCCCTCCCATAAGAAGTATAATCCACTCCCTAACTAACTCTGTTTGATAGGGTTATAATAGAAATATTATAATATTCTTAATATAAGTTTTATAAGCACCCAAACATTTTAAGAATAACTAGTTTTAGATTAATGGGATTTATTTTTTATTTTCCTAATTTTAAAATTTCGCGCGGTTTAGGTCACCTGATCACAGACAGTATTTAATGCACATGTGCTGGCGTCTTCCTTCAGATATCCTCTATCATCTGGAAGGAGGCAATCATTATCTTTCTTTTTTTAACTTTATTTTTATTATTTTCACATGTTATCACATAAATAACATTTTCATATCTAGGACAATCCACATGTATCATTAAATACCACAGAGGGAAGATAAACCCCCTCTCATTAATCCTAGGATAGATGCATCCCAAATACTATGATACTACATATAAGGGGATAGCTAAAATTAATGCTAACAAATAGATCAGAATAATTAGCTTTAACAATAAGCCCATGAGCAGTATGACTAATTTCGTTAGTCTAAAGTTTGTAGTTTAAAAGTCCAACAATGCATGCCCCATATTGGGGCTAATGGCGTCATACTATACATCTAAAAGTAAACAGATTTCCCTATATAAATTAGTTAAGGCAGCAGAATCCCACTTCGTGTAATCAACAGCAATACGCCCTCATGAACAACTTTAAACTTAGGGGCTAATTATTCGTTATTTTAAAACTGAGTAGTTAGCAAAACTAAAAGAAGTTAGCCCCCAGTAGTCAAAAAACAAACTTTGGAACAAACCCACAATATAATCTGTAAAGCCAAGAGGAGCCTATTTTTAACCCCAATTAATTTGAAGCAGTAATGATCCTTCCTTTCCAGCTACAGGAAATATCACTAAAGACTGAACCCAAGTTTAAATTGAATACTGTCCAGAAAATCAAATAATAAACTCACATGAGTTTCTGTTGTAAAGAACAAGGAAAGGTTTATGAAACAGTATTTATAACATTTCAGCCATCCTTGTGCTGCTCAAGATGACTGTCATCTGCCCCAGGATCTCGGCGTTGTCTCCGGTTGCTAGAAATGAAATGGGAGGCCCATTTCCCACCTTGGTAGGATCAGAAAATACCCAAACCTTCCCATCTTGTACAGTCCTCAGTCTAGCAGGATAAACCACTGCGTGTATGATGGACGCCTCCCTCAGCCGTTTCCTAATGCCATACATTTTTTCCAGCACATCCGAGTAACGTAGCTGATATCTGGGAACAGGTATACGGCATGCTCATCCTGGGTAATAGGTCCTGCTTGTCTGGACAACCGCAAAATCCTGTCCTGGGATCCTACTTCATCTGTAATGAGCAGCAAAGTTTGTGGGGTAACTGAGCCCTCCCGGTAGCCTCGAGGAGTTATCCGGTAAACTTTTTGTAATCCAGATTGGACAGATTGTCCCTCAGGCACTAATTTTGCCTCCAGCCAGTCAGCAGAAACATGAGGGGATGGTCTTCCTCAATCCTCTTGGGCAGTCCAATGATCTGTATATGAGACGATCGGGCCTGATTTTACAGTGTCTAAAGTCAGGCCTGCATATGGTTATTTTCTTTAACAAGCAGTGAGGTTGCAGCTGAGGCAGACTCTGCTTGCCTCTTGACATCACTTATATCTGTTTGTATCCCTTCATCTGTCTTCTCGACCATGGACACCCTTGAACTGAAAGAGTTCATTTTAGTGTTTAAGTCTGAAACCAATGAAATCAACCTTTGTAGTTTTAGGCCAATAGAAGACATGGTCTCTTCAGAATCTTGCTGAGATGTGGCCTGTGCTTCAAGGCCTGACCTCAAGGGTTGAGAAGTCCCAGATGGTTTGTTTCCCATACCATCACCTCTGTCTTTTCAAGGCTTGCCCATATTAGGTTTTTAAGGCTCCTCTTTCCAGTAGTAACAAACTTTTTCGTGGATCTTTGCTCCAAGAGGGCAATTTTAGTTGATTTTGTTCCTAAGTTGGAGAGCTGTTGAAAGTTGCTGCCACTCAGCTCGGGCTCCAGAGCGCCCCCTCCAATCATAATTTTTCTTGACTCTCAGTTAATATTCTATGGCCCAGATATTCAAACTGTGCCGGGCTGTGGTGCAAGCTTGGGAGCAGCGCAACTTGGCTGCGCAGGGGTGTGGATTGGGCGATATTCAACGGAGCTGCGCCATGGCACAGCATCATTGAATATCGCACCCTGACCACCCGCAGTGTGCATGGCGCAGTGGCACTCTACCAGCGCAAGTGGCCAGAGTGGAGCATGGGGATGCGCTAGCTCAAGTTCCATTGTGCTATGCACAGCAACCGCGATATTCAAAAGTTGACATGCAAATGAGGCCATAATGTATGCAAGGTGCACATGGGGCCATTTGCATGTCATTATGGCCACATTTGCATGCAGGTGCTCTGATCCCCGACGACTTGCACCTGGCGCCCTTCCAGGCAGCAGCCGTCGGGGACCGATGCCCCCTGCAGCCAGCAATGTGCTCCACAGTCCGATCACGGGCTGCAGTAAACAAAGGAAAATCATAAATCCCTGGTGGTCCAGTGGATCTGCCCACCCGATCGCGGGCTAAGTACATAAATAAGATTCATCAATATCCTTGGTGGTCCAGTGGACCGCTGTCTTCCCGATCGCAGGCATTTGTAATAAAATATGAAGAATTCTGTCCAATATCCCTGGTGGTCCAGTGGACCGCTGTCTGCCCGATCGTGGGCATTTGTAATAAAATATGAAGAATTCCGTCCAATATCCCTGGTAGTCCAGTGGACCGCTGTCTGCCCGATCGCGGGCATTTGTAATAAAATATGAAGATTTCGAATTAGTTTTCGCGGTCCAGTGATCGCTGTCTGCTCGATCGTAAGTATTTGTAATATAAATTAGTTTGTCTGATATCTCGTGGTCCAGTGAGCTGTCTGCCCGAGTCAGCATTTGTAATATATGTTGCATCCCTGGAGGATTCAGCGGTACCCCCTCCCCCACTCCACCACCACCGAGCCCCACCAGCCCGCCTCAGTCGTCGGGCAGCACCCCACCCGCCTGTGCCTTGCCGCCGCCGACGATCACCGCCGTATTGTTCGCCAGCGTGATTAGGGCATGTAGCCCATCGAGTCACACATTCCAGATATGTTAATGGATCCAATCACATATCTGAATGTGTAGTACGGTATAGTTGCATGCCCATTGGCTCACGCCTAGGACCAATGGGCATACAACCCCACCGATGGTGTCAGTCGGTGGTGGCGGGCGGCAGGCGTGGTGGTGCTGCCACCCGCCGCTGACCTGGGGAGTGGTGCAGGGGCTCAGTGGGCAGGTGGGAAGGGGGTACCGCTAGACCACCAGGGATATTGGACATATTTTTTTTTTATTACAAATGCCTGTGATCGGGCAGACAGCAGTCCACTGGGCCACCAGGGATATTGGACGGTATTCTTCATATTTTATTACAAATGCCTGCGATTTGGCAGACAGTGGTCCACTGGACCACCAGGGATATTGGACGGAATTCTTCATATTTTATTACAAATGCCCGCGATCGGGCAGACAGCGGTCCACTGGACCACCAGGAATATAGGGGTTCTTTTATTTTACAAATGCCTGCGATCGGGTATGGGGGGCGCCGACAGGTGCAGCCGGAGCTCGGGTGGCCACCCACAGGTGGCAGCTGCCGTGTTGCACCCTGCAATGTGGCAGCTCACCTGTGGATGGCCATCCGTTGTTCCTTTTTTTTTGGATCAACTTCATGCTGGCGCAGGTAGGGGTTGCGCATGCATGGCTCTGCACATCCCAAGCTGAATATCGGGCTGAGCAGGGTATGCATGGGCACACCCCTTACCTGCACCTGCATACACATTGATGCGCCCGCACATCGACGCAGCCGCAGACTTTTCCCTTTTGAGTATCAAGGTGGATGTATCAGTGAGTTACGCATGGCGCAACACTGTTGCGCCATCCACAACCCTTTTGAATATCTGGGCCCCTATGTTTATATGTACAGTATGTATGTATGTAAGTATATGTCTTTGTATTTAATGCATCTTTAATGTCTGTCTTCATTGAATGCAGTTGTAAACGAGAGTGCTCTCTTAATTTGCTTTCAATAAATGATGATGATATTCTGGCTGCTGCTATCACCACATGTTAAGTTGCGATTTACTTCCTAAAATTGGGAAAAGCCTGGAAAATGTCAATCGCACAGTGAGTAATCAGATTTCCTACCCGATATATAATACTGGAAAATTATTTGTATGTTTAGATAGTATTAAATAGTATTAAATTTATTTATTTCACTTAGAGATTTATGCAGGAAATAGAATCGCCCGCAGTCTTCGCCAGCCCTTGACAGTTATTAATTTGGCATAACTGAGGTAGATTTAGAGTATTAAGAGTATTGATAAAATTCCGAATTCAGGTCCGGGACTTCTATGTTTTTTGTGTGCACTAGGCACTTTTTAATACTATTTTTTATTAAAATACTGTGCTTACATATAAGACTAATTACTAGTGAATTTATTTATTTTCTTCCCTAAATTTCCCTAAATTACAAGTGACATAATTAAAACATCTTACTTTTGTACAAGCTACTCAAGCATATCTCATGTGTATGCTCACTTCCTAATATAAACCCTTAAAATTCGGGGGGGGGGGGTATTAGTAGTTCAGATTTCTAACTATCTTTTTTACTATTTTTATTTCACTGGTTGCTTTATTGTTTACAGACCTGACTGAGAACAGTTTGCAAGATTGTGATTTGCACACCCTAACTTTCTTCATGACAACTGCGAGGTCAGAGCATTCTGAAAATGGGTGAACTTGGAGGCATACCCATTGGAATTTTGTGAGCCTGGAGTCTTTTTTTTGGGGTATAGAATAATTCAATCAGTGAAGCCAAGACCAAGCAAGAGGCTCTACAGTAGTATCTTGGTTACCCCGGAAAAGAAGGACTGCCCGAACACTTTTGTCTTTGCCAGGCATCTCCATTAGGCAGCTTTACCAAGAATCATCAAGGTATCGGCTAAGCATTGAAATTCACTCAAGTCATATGGTTTTGGACTTTCTGAGCTATTTTTGCATATTAGTTCATACTTCACACTTCATACTAATCTGCAGATATTAATTACTCACATTTAAAATTATTCAAGGCACAGGAAAGTAAAGAGATCACTGATAACGGGCTATTTCCAGACTCCACTTGAACTTCTTTTTAGGTTTTAAAACTGTTTATTAATACTGTTACATACTTTGTACTTACTGATCAAATAACTTTAATTAAGTTACTTATAGGGCCACTCCTGTCATCCCGGCAAGTCTCTGCAGATTGGTAATTTGGCTGCTGATTATTTTTTGGTGCATCAGTGGATGAGCCTTGCGGTCCTTATTTGCTATCAACTTCTATGTTTCTATGTTTCTATTCACTTAGCGGTCTTACTTGAAGGAGTGTGATAGAGGGCACCTACAATAGTTGCAACTTACCAATTCTGATGAGGACTTTGTGAGATTTATACTGAATTTAAAGCTTTATCTAAAAATATAGAGAAATATATAAGTATTTAGCAAGTCTAACCTTTAGGGGAGTACTAAAGAGTTTAGAAAATGTTCACTAGAAGTGGGAAAATGATCAAGGAGAAAAGAGGTAAAGGAAGTATCTTCAATGAGGAGTTTCATATTGCCACTTCTACCCAAGTAGAAAGTAAAGACATAACATTTTCCTATGGTGAAATTACAAAATTGAATCTGAACAAAAGAAAATCTGCTATATCCCCAGAATATCCTGAAGACTCAAATAAACATAAACAGGTTGGAAAAAACAAAATTAGAGGACAAGAAACAGGACAGAAAAATGACCTTAAGGAAGGAGTGTCAGTAGTTAATTAAAATCCCTTCCAATTTCAATCTGAAGGGAATTTAGTAAAGGTAGAACAAAATCATGGCAAAAAATCAACCTTGTAAAAATCATAAAGATAAAAAAAAGGAGAAACATAGACTTTGACGGCAGATAAGGACCACTTGGCCCACCCAGTCTGCCCATTTCCCTGCCTACTGGATAAGCTGCAGATTCTATTTAACCAACAGCCTACTTCCTGCAACCCCCCCTTACTATAATTGCCTTATGTCTGTCCCATGTATGTTTGAATTCCCCCACTGTTTTAGACCCAATAACTTCCTCAGGAAGGCGGTTCCATGTATTCACCACTCTCTCCGTGAAAAAAAATTTCCTCACATTACCCCTGAGCCGTCCCCCATTTATCTTTAAATTGTGCCCCCTCATTCTTACACATCTCTTTTTCTGAAAGATGCTACCCTCCTGGACTTTGTTGATTCTCATGAGGTACTTGAAAGTTTCTATTATGTCCCCCGGCCCTCCTTTCATCAAGAGTATACATATTAAGCCTCTCAGTCTCTCTTCATATGGTTTCTGCTGCAGACCCTGCACCATTTTAGTTGCCTCCTCTGACTGCTTCCATCCTGTCTATGTCCTTGCATAGATGAGGTCTCCAAACTGCACACAGTACTCAGATGGGGTCTCACCAACTGTCTGTATAGAGGGATAACCACTTCCTTTTTCTACTTGTGATGCCCTTCCTATGCATCCCAGTATCCCCTGGCTCTCTCACCGACTTTTCACATTGCTTACCCACCTTTAGGTCATCTGATATGACTACCCCAGGTCCTTTCCATTTTTGTTGTTGTTAGTACTTCCTGCTATTGTGTACTCTTCTCCTGGTTTTTGTTTCCCAGGTGCATTACTTGCACTTCTTTGCATTGAATCTAAGTTGCCATATGTCTGACCATTCCTCAAGCCTTGCCATGTCCCTTCTCATCTTTTCACCCCTCCTGTGTATCAACTCGTTACAGATCTTGTGTCATCTGCAAGAGGCATACCTTTCCTCCAGACCCTCTGCAATGTCACCTATAAAGATGTTAAAGAGGACTGGACCCAGTACTGAGCCCTGAGGTACCTCTAGTAACCCTTTTCTTCGGAATGTGTTCCATTCACTATTACCTTCTGTGTCCTGTTGTGCAGCCAGTTTGTTACCTAGGCTACCACCCTGGGACTCATTCCCAGGCTGGCTAACTTGATTATTAATCTTTGTGCGACTGTGTCAATACCTGCTAAAGTCTAGGTAGACCATATCCACAGTCCCTCCCTGGTCTATTACTTTGGTCACCCAGTCAAAGAAATCAATTAGAATCATCTGACATGACCTTCTTGCTGTAAATCCATGCTGTTTGGGTCCCAGTTCTGCTGGCCGCTAGGTACTCAACAATTCTTTCTTTTCAGAAGTGATTCCATCATTTTCCCACCACTGAGGTCAAACTTACAGGTCTGTAGTTTCCTGCTTCTGCCTTGCTCCCACTTTGTGAAGGGAATCACAACTGCCCTCCTCCAGTCTTCGGTACCACCCCATTCTCCCATGATTTGTTAAAAACGTGGTCAGTGGTGTCACTAGGTCCTCCTTAGTTCTTTAGAATTCTGGGTGAATCTCATCAGGCCCCATTGCTTTGTCCACCTTGAGTTTTAGGAGTTCTTTCAGGACTCCTTTTCTCTGTGAATGGACTGGTGTCAACCCCTACCCAGAGTGCTTCTATTGTCTGGTTTAGGTAACTCCTCCTCATCTTCTTTTGTGAATACTGAGCAAAAGTATTCATTCAGTATTCTGCCTTTTCACTGTCTCCCTCTGCCCACCTCCCCTCTCCTTTATTAATCTTCACTATCCCTCCTTAACCTTTCTATGCTCCCTAATGTACCTATAAAAGGTTTTATCCCCCTTCTTAACTGAGTTGGCTGTTTTTTCCTCAGTTTGGGCCTTTGCTATTCTGACTGCCTTCCCCACTTTTTTCTGCTTTAATTGATACAGTTCTCTGTCGTGCTCCTTCTGTGATTCCTTATACTTTTTGAATGCAGCCTTTTTCTCCTTAACCTTCCCTGCCACCTCTTTTGAGAACCATAGTGTTTTTTTACTCCACTTTGTTTTCTTTATTTGTTTCACACAAAGGCTTGTTGCCTGTATGATGGCAGTTTTGATTTTTCTCCATTGTTCTTCCACTCCTCCTTTTGGCCGATTTGCTAGTGCATTCTTCAGGTATTCACCCATTTTGCCAAAGTCAGCCCTTCTAAAGTCCAGTATCCTTGTTTTTGTATGGCTTATCTCCATGGTTGTGCTCATTGTGAAGCACACTGTGCAGTGGTTGCTTGTTCCCAGATGTCTACTGACTTCTACATTTGTGATCCTCTCTCCATTTGAGAGTATCAGGTCTAGTATTGCTCCCTCCCGAGTGGGTTCCAACACTAGCTGTCTAAGGCCTGCCCTCTGCAGTGCATCGATAATGACCCTGCTCTTGGATGTAGCTGCAGTACGTCATCCAGTTAACATCTGGCATATGTGAAGTAATTAGTATAAATGATAACCCTTCCAATGACACTGTAATCTTAAACCTACAAAAAAAAAAACAGAAAAAGCAGAAAAAACAGGGCTTGAGATGTTCAGCCCTTTGAACTTATCCTTAAGTAATGGGGATTCTATGTTGAGGGGAGCACGTAACAATTTATCATCAATTTTAGCTGGATCCCCAAAACACAGTATTTGTTAAACTGAACAAAGAAGTTGAAGAGATCGAACCAGAGCCAGCTTTTCTAGCACAGTGCCCAGAAAATCTCTCAAAATATACTATCAAAGTGTTAGCCCATTCTGTGATGATGAACATTGCACATTTAGAAGCACATACTGACTGCGCAGCATCACTCCCATAGTGAAGACCATCACAGCAACATTGTCGGTAGTCACTGTGATGGTCTCCACTACCCAACACTGGTGCCAGAAAGGTGTTTCCCCCATCCCTGAACTAACTCTGACTGGAGTTAGTAATCTATAGTATGGGAGGTGCAGGGACAGAGCCCCCCACATGGTGAGTGCGGGGGCAAAGCCCCCACAGAAAACACTTGACCCAAATCCCGAGTGACAGCACAACACCAATTGGCAGTGTTGTGCTATTGCTGTGCAGTCGGTCAACATAAAATTTGTCACCACGGCATAGTGGAACCATTTAGAAGTACTTATTGAAATTAAACACAGATTGGATGGTTTTACAAAGTATATTAAAGCACAGCTAGATGTTACACATGAGAAAATAGAGAATATAGAGCAAATGTTGGCCCCACAGAAGTTAGAATTTGCAATAATTAATATCCTTGACACACCATTAAATAAACAGATTCTGGCCAGAGCTGATAGGGCTGTAAGAGAGGAATGTGGGTCATCCTTGGGATACGAGGAGGCTCATAAAGTTACAACTGGCAACAAAGGTAATGAAAAGTCTAATATCAGACCTGGTATTAACTACCCACAAGGCATATTTTCAACAGTTGGTTAGTAGATGAAAGTATTAAAAAAAACTTTACATATGAACCACAATAACAGTAAATATAAATTTATAGTGACATTCATTTTGCACATGTTGGGGTGAAACACTAAGGATATAAAATGTTTAGGTGTTCCTCCATATATATTCCTTCTCTTGAGAGACATTTTCTCTTGCACTGTGGAGCCAATGAACTCTGCGATACAAAATGCAAATGTCAGGCATGTATTCTAAAAACAATAAAAAGCAGGACATTATTATATCAGATCTTCATTTAGTCAATCATACAGTGGCAACCATAGAAAAGTGTCTCAGTACTGAGGTATACCTAGAAGTTTCTTAGTACTGAGGTATACCAAGGTATACTGAGGCCGAATGAGGCAAAATCACATTACAGTCAATGCAAATTGCAACTTGAGTCCCTCAGTGGTACCTCACTGATACCTTGAGGTAGGCAACTTTTAGATAACTACCACTATAATGCAATAAAAAACCCACTTCTGTTGCAAAATATGCCTGCCATCTTTATATACAGGAAATAAATATTGTCTATAGAAATCATTCACACATGGGCTATAGCGAGCCCCCAAGGTATAGATCCATTATGGCTGAGCATCTGATATAATAATGCCCTACTTTTTATCTAATGTTTTAGAATAGATTCCTGATATTTGGAATCATTGTACTAAAGTGTTCATTGGTTCCACAGTTCTAAAGAAAATGTCTCTCAAGAGAAGTGATATATAAATGAATACCTGTCAATGTTATATCCTCATTGTTTCACTCCAACATCCACAAATGTATTTCTATACGGTTTATATTTCCTGATATTGTAGTTTATATGTAAAGCTTTTTTTTAAATAACTACATGCACTAACCAGCTGTGAAAATATGCCTTTTGGGTAGTTTAAACCAGGTTTGATATTCTTTTCATTACCTTAATTGCCAGTTGTAATTTTATAAATGCCTCCTCGTACCCTGAAGATGCACCATATTCATTGTTTCAAATCTTTTATTTGTACACATCACTGGAGGTGGATAATATAGTAACCGGTTACAATAGTGCTACAAATATAGCATAAGGAAAAACAGTGATGTCCGAATGGCATACCGCAGACAGAGACAGGGATCAAACAGTGCTGTGCAGTAAGCGCTACCCTGGTCACTGTCCATAGTACTAGGAAGAAGACAAAGGCTGGAAAATCAAAAATGATGGATGAGCTGCTCCCGTGGCAGAGAGGACTGAGACATGGAGCTGCTTGGCCACAATGGTGGTGGAGATCAGGGATCTAATTCTAGCGGTCAAAATTTTGTTTTCTCCCGTAATCCAACTCCAACTCAGAGTTGATTATTTTAGTTAAGGGGGGTGGGGGGGCAAAGTCCCCACTAAAATAAGTGTTTGGACTGGTAGCAGTCATCAGTGTGCTTTGTGACCACTACCAGTGGCATTGTCTTTACTTGTTGCATTTGCTCCCGCCACTGTTCTGCATAGTGCTGTATGGAAGGTGCTGTTATTGATAGCGCTGTTCATGCATGTGCTTTTCAGACCTAGTGACAGATAATATAAGGGCATTTCTGCATTGTTACTAACTGTGATAAAACTCTGCTTCTGGAGTGAAATGTTAGTTATTTCTGCACCAATGTGGCATAGCACTGCTCCCTAAATATTCATTGCACTACTGCACTTTTGTTGTTTTTAGTATTCATCCTATGAATTCCCATGAGCTTTTCTATTAAGCGGGTTAAAGTTTTAGTGTTGACTATGGAATAACACTTCGTTTTATTTGATGTACAAATGGCAAGTAGACAAATGTGCAATAGTACAATGAATAACACGGAGCAATGCTACAATAGATTAATGCAGAAAACAACTGTTTCTTTCTAAAACATCACTGTAGATGGGCTCCTATTGTCTGCTTACTTTTTTTCCACTGACTGTTGGACCGGGGGGTTGGGCACCTAGTGTTAGAATGGAGGGTTGGCAGCACTGGGGTTTGGCTGTCATTGTTTGCTTACTTTTTTTCATTTACTGTCTGACTCTAAGTTTAAGGACTTGGTGTCAGAATTGGTGAAGTCTGGTGGCAACAGGGTTGAGCAGCAAGTGGCTACTTGCTTTCATTTTAGTTTACCACCGTACCCCATAATTGGGCACCCAGTGTTGGGGGCAGTGAGTGGCACTGTAGCTTGGCTCCTGGTTAACTGCCTAGCTGCCTGAAACAGGAGTCACCCAGACTACCATGCCCACTAAACCAGAACTGCATTGCCATTGCTTGCAAGCTGCAGTACAGAAGCCCCCCCCCCCCACAACCCAGCAGTATAGCTAACCTTTAAAGAGCTGTACTATGCTGTGCTTTTTTCATAAAATACTATTTATTTTATTTATTTATATTGCAATCAGTTTACAACCTTTGAGCCAGAGGCTCATTTCCAAAGGTACCTCGTCAACAAAGGGAAGATAGTACAGATACAGAATACATCCAGTAGGAGAGCATGAGCATAAAGAGACAAGCATAAATGGATCATGGATACAGCATACATTGGTAGTGTAATACAGTGCAGGTACTGGTATAATCGATAACATGGTAGAATATAGGGTTTGGCAGCATAAAGGTTTGACATTGCAGATTGAAAACAGCCAAACAGGTTACACGGTATCAGATTACAAAGAACGTAAGGAATGAGACAGGAGCAGTACAGCAGGAGGTTTGATAAGTTTGGTAACAGAGTAGCATATTAGTTGGGCATCACAGCAAGCAGTATAATAGAATACTAGAGCACAGTCTGGTTGGTAATGAGAGAGTGCAGCAACAGCTAGCCACCTTGCCTAGCCAGTTGCTGCAGCACAGAGTCAGGCCCTCAAGTAAAAGTCCTGCCAGCAGCAAAAACAGCCAAGAAAGAAACTGCATGCAGAACCAGAGTGACAGGGTTCTGACTGCTTGTGCCTTTTTGTTAAGGTAAGTGGATGGGTTTATTTGAAAATGTCTCAGTACTGCGGAGAGAGGAGGGGAGAGACTCAAAAGAGAGAATGCATGGCCCTCGATCTCCTGGCCTGCCACTGTGGGTGGCCAATCCATTGACGACCATTTTGGTAAGTGGATACCTGCTGTAAAGGGTTGGGGTGGCCATTTCATTTTGTTCGGGTGATGGGGAAGGCTTTACTTCTCCTGCCCCAGAGGAATAGCTTTGCTTTTCCTGGTGGTGGGGGGCCCTAATTCTCCCAGCTTAGGGGGGGTGAGGATGGCCCTGCTTGTTTGGGCTTGGGAGAAGGGTATCTCCCTGTTTCTCCTGGATTGGGGAGGCCTGGCTTTTCCTGGCTTGAGGTGGCCCTATCTTCTGGGTCATGTGACCCAGCTTCTCCTACTAGAGAAAGCAGGAGGCAAGGCCATTCCCTGCCTCCCCGAGCCAGGAAAAGCAGAGCCATCCATCCCAAGCCAAGAGAAGCCAGGCTAGCTGTACCCCCACCCCCATGACAAGATAAGCAGGGACATCCCCTGTAAAAAAATAAAATGAAATTTGCATTTTTATTTTTAGAAACATAACATTCATCATTAGTTCAAATACTCCAAGAAGCAAGCATGAATATGCACATATGCTTTCCATTCCAGCTTCAATAGGTGCCCTGGCTTCCAACTGTAGTGCCTAGCCAGTGCCCTGGTAACCAACAGAAGCTGGAGCTGCCACTGTTGCTAGCCTTACATGCTGTGAAACTTGATCAAATAGAAATAACAAATGTAAATTTGAAGGTGGGCACTGAACAGAAAAATTAAATGAAAGAGGTGAGAAATTTGCAAAAAAACTCTGCAAAACACAATGTCTTTATGGTACTGAAGAAGAAAATAAATTGTCAATGTTTATGTATATAAAAGCACACAAGAAAGCCAAAGATTAATGACAAGCATAATCAAAGGTTAAGTCTCAAATGTATTGCAAGGAAATCTAAGAACAGGGGGAGTTGAAACCATTAAAATACCAGAAAAGGCACACAACTACATTAACTATCTAATTCTTATAAATATCTTTGTTTTAAAGACACATTTTGCAGGAAATCAACACATATACTACAGAATCAGGTAAATATGCTAGAGTGCAGGAAAAGAAGTGCCATTGAAAATAAATAATCTTTTCATTGTTTACAGAAGTTAACTGTTCCATAGCTATTTATCTTACATGCTCTTGAAATGATGAATATGTTTCAATAGAAATTACAGCCATTACTGCCTTAAGCTCTTTTACGTGGCACAATTATTTAAGGGGCTCTGGAAACAGTGCTATATACTGCAGGCAGGGTAGAAGGATTCAAATGAAAACATGTATCTTGTACGCACTGAAGCACTATAAGGTTGGGGAGGAGAGATGATTTTCCAGAGCATTTGTTTCTTAATCCCTAGGCTGCCAAAAGAACCAGAATGAATATATTTGATTGAGCTCTGGATAGATGTTCAGTCTGCAGCACTGCAAGGGTTAAATTGAAGGGCTGCAAAGAGGAGGAAGGATCAATTGAAAACTCCAAAGGAAGTGTTCCAAGGACTTCAGGAGGGCTGATTTTGTCAAACTGGGAGAGCGCCTCAGAAAAGCACTAGCAAACAGGCAAGAAGGTGGGTTGGAGCAACAATGGAGAAACATCAAACCGCCATCACAGAACCAACAAGCCTTTGTGTGAAGCAAATAAATAAATCAAAATGAAAGAAAAAACACTATAGTTCTCAAAAGAAGTGGTGGGGAAGGTTAGGGAGAAAAAGATAGCATTCAGGAAGTATAAGGAAACACAGAAGGAGCAGGACAGAGAACTGTACCAGTTAAAGCAGAAGGAAGTGGGAAAGGCAGTTAGAATAGCAAAGGCCCAAACCGAGGAAAAGATAGCCAACTCAGTTAAGAAGGGGGATAAAACCTTTTATAGGTACATTAGGGAGCAAAGAAAGACTAAAGCAGGGATACTGAGGATAAATAAAGAGAAAGGTGGTTGGGCAGAGAGTGACAGTGAAAAAGTAGGGATACTGAATGAATAGCAGCGGAGCCTGAACTTGGGGATTGCCAGAGCCTTTAAGAGGTAAAGCCTCCTGCACTACAGCCTGCCTGTAGTGTAGCTCTTCCTGCCCACCTGCCCCAACCAGGAGCGGCACTTCATTTATTGCTGCTGGCAGGTCACGTGTCATATCACATGACCTACCCTTCATTTTACTAAGTGTCCACTTTCACATTTGCAGCTTATACACTCCAACCACTAGGGGTTGCTGCACTTTCCACTTTGGCACCTCTATCCACTCTCTACTTCTTCCTAGCAATGATTGCAATCCCTGTCAACTAGAGGTCTCTGCAGTTCCCTCCTAATCCTTTCTGCTATCTTCTTTCCTCACTCCTTCCCTTCAGCCCACCACTAGGACCCCTGCAAGCCTCAAACCTTGCACCCCTCACTCCAAAATCTGCAGCCTAACCACCAAGCCAATGAACCAGGCCAATATCTACCTCTGCTTTCAAGCTTTTAACCCTTCCTTCTTCGAAACAAAAATTTCTGTCTTCTGTCCTATAGCTGTTCTCAAACCCAGTACTCTTGTTATCAAGGTCAGCAGCTCTACCTCTTAACCATTGTATCTGGCTATTTTATTCTTACTTTCTAAGACTTTCATAGTCTCCTACCCCCCCAGTCTGCCAAAATATTTCACCATTTCTCTCTTGCTGCCACTGCAGGCATTGAACCCTGTACCCTCACTGTTTCACTCAGCAGCTCCACCACTCAGCTATCACATCCGACTATTGTTTGTGATAGGTTTTAACACTCTAAAAGCCTCTAACCCTCACAGTCTGCTAAAATATTTTCTGAGTGTTACTGCAGGCTTTGAGCCCTGCTCCCTGCTGCTGCAGCTACTGTCTTGAGACCTTTTCTGTCACCCTAGGCAAGCCTTGAACCTGGTGCCCTGAGAGCTTGAGGCCAAGGGCTCTGCCACTGTACCAAAGTGGCAACTACACTTATGGGTAGACCTTTCACCCTCTTCTACCCATCTCATTACTGCTATCTGCAAACCCATCCTGTTGCCCCCCTTCCCCTCTTCTCACCTTTCCCATCCAAATCCAGCCCCTACCATCTTCTCCTCCATCATCCAAGTTCCCCCATTTTCTTCACTTCAGCTCTCACACCCTTATCAATCATGCATGCACACCTCCTGCCTACCTGCCTCTCTCTCCTCCTCCTCCTCCTATTGCCTTCCGCTAACCCTAATGTCCCTGTTAATCCTCAGCCTCCCTACTCTAGTGCTCCTACCTGCCCTCCTGCCCTCCCCTCCTTCTATGCCATTGCCCCTCCCCCTCCTCCTCTATTCACACCATATGCTCCTCTCCACCTCACCCCCCATCTAGACACTACCTTCCTCCCCTTGCTCCCTCAGGAATCTTATCACTCAAGCCTTCCCAGCCTGTGCTGCCCTACCCACCCCCTGTGCTACGAAACCCTCCTTCTCTTCCTATCACTCCTGGCGTAAACTCTACTTCTGCCACCCTCTGTCCAGAGCGGCTCTTCTCCTTCTGCTCCTGACTGGTAACATACATCCCAATGCCAGTCCAGCTTGCAAAGGTTCCTCAAAGGAATCCACTGGACTTCATATTGCTTCCATGAACATATGTAGCCTCCTTAAAAAATTCAACTCTCTCAATTGCTGGGTTGCGGTTCATAAACCTGATGTTATCTCAGTAGTTGAAACTTGGCTTTCAGACTCTACCCTGACTCCTGGTCTCACTCCTGGCTACTCCCTCTTCGGGAGGACCGTGTTAGTGAGCGAGGTGGGGCTGTGCCATTATGTCAAAGACCCTCTTGTTGGACTAGCCCTCCCAGCCCCAGTCCTTGACTTCAGGGCTCAGGCCCTAACCCTAAAACTATCTCCTGACCCCTCTAGGGGTCCCATCTACCTGACTACAATGTACATACCTCCAAAAAATCAAGCACAAGCACTAGGCCCACTAATTGATTATCTTCCCTTCCTACCCCACTCCTCCAACCAAATCCTTGTGGGGGACTTGAACATCAATTGGCTTAGCCCTTCATCCACTTCCTCCTGTGACACCTTTGCAGCCATTGACCTAACCCAACTAGTCTCCCAACCCACTAGAGTGAATCCTAGAATGGGCTCTAGCACACTCCTGGATGTGGTCCTCACAAACCGCCCTAACTGCATCTGCATTATCCAAATCCTCCCAGACCGCCCTAGCGACCACTCCCCGGTTCTCTTCTATTGGTCAACCTCCTTGCCCAAACCCACAGCACAAACTACCCTTCGGCGACGTCTTAGACCTGGTGGGCTGAAAGGCCTTAAGCAACTCCTAGCCCTCATAGACTGGTCCTCTATAACAAATGCCCCAGATATTGACACGGCCCTTACCTTCTTTATCCACACCTTCAACTCTGCTTGTGACATTTTTGCACCCATAACTGCACGCCAGTCCAAAGTAAGGCATGCCCCTTGGGTTACCCCCACCCTGTGCCAACTTCTTAAGCACAGGGACAATCTATAGCACATTGCCATGGAAACAGACTGCCCAGCTGACAGGCTGGCCTATGCTGCTGCCCGGAACAAATGTACAAGGGCCATCCGCAACGCGAAGGCTAAGCACTATCAAGCCTCCCTCACTTCCTCAAGGGGGAACGCTAGGACCTTCTGGGACAACATTAAGCAGCTGAATGGTGGCACGCGTTCCCCCCACCTTTGCTTATCAACATTAATGGTTCAGTCTCCTCAGACCCTGTCCTTATTGCCAACCACCTCAACAAATCTTTCACAGACCTTAGCCCAGTGCTCCCAGATAATTTCTTCGCTCCCCCTCCCTCCAGGTCTGTCCCTATTCTCCCACGCCCCTTGTTCTACCTGCACCATCACTGCCCAGGAAGTCAGACCTTACCTACTCAAGGCCTTAAAGAGTAACACAATTGGCAATGACTCCCTTGATCCCAGTCTTCTCCGTCAGGTTCTGGATCCGTTATCTCACCAATCACCAGCCTCTTTAACAAATCTCTGCCTAGGGCACCTCTGCCTGGAAGATAGCTACTGTCACTCCCAATACACAAGGGTGGTGGTAGGACCCTCCTTGCAATTATCAACCTATCTCAATCCTCTCTCCTCTCTCTCTAAGGCCTTAGAAAAATTGTGGCCACCCAATCTCTGAATACCTCAATAAATATAGCATCCTCTGCCCAGAACAACCTGGTTTCAGAGCAGACCACAGCACCAATATTGCCCTCCTGGAGTTCTCTAACTTCTTCACACCTCACTGGACTCTGGCTCCCTAGCAGGTGCAGCGTTCATTGACTTATCAAAAGCCTTTGATACTGTCTCCCACCCCCTCCTGCTAGCTACCCTTAGTCACTTAGGCTTTGCCACTGGGCCTGTTTGCTGGTGCTCCAGCTACTTGTCGGCCCACTCACAACTTGTGAAAGTCAACGGGAAACTTTCCAGCACCTGCCCTATCCACTCCGGAGTCCCTCAGGGCTCCATTCTTGGGCCCTTGCTCTTTTCCCTTTTTCTCAACTCCTGCCCAGTGTATGTACTGGTAAAATCCTTCTTTATCAGATGATGCTGTACCTTTGCCTCCCGACCGTAATCCCATCTCACTTCAGGATTCTCTGCAGAATCCTACAATGACGCAGAAGCCTGGTTTACTGAGCACAGACTGTAATTAATCTAAAGAAAACCAAAACCATGCTCTTGCCCACCCCCAAAATAAATCCAGTAACTATCCTCCTCGAGTCCACTCCACCTCTAAACTCCCTATTGAGCTAGTTCACTCTTATAAATACCTAGGTATAACCTTTGACCCTGCCCTCTTTTCATGCCCACATCTCTGCCCTTGCCTCAGCCTCTAACACTCGGCTGGGTATCCTCTATCATCATAAAAACTGCCTCCCCATGGATGCCCTCCGACTTGCAGTCACATCCTCTGTTCTATCTCTGGTAGACTATGGCCTACCTGTGTATGGTGCAGCAGACCAGACTGCCCTGCACAAGATCCGCCTCACCTTAAACAAGGTCTGCAGGCTCATAACTGGGGCTTCTAGTCTAACCCACACTTGCCTTCTTTACACCATGGCTAATCTACTCAACCTAGATGAGCGCCTCAAATACCAAACCTGCCTCCTAACAAAAAAATCACTCCTTGGGCTATCCCCACCGGGTCTGTCAACCACTATCCACCGAGCAAACCCTACAGTGCATACCTGTATATCCCGCAAAACTGCACTGGTTATACTGAGAGCGAGAACTTTGCAAGGTCAAAGGGCTTACCCCTACAGAGCCCCCTGTTGGTACAACGCCCTCCCCGCCGGAATCACTGATGCCGCCTCATTATCTTATTTTAAAACTAGTCTTAGAAATCACCTGCTCTCAACACGCAGCTGTACCTGCCTCTAAGCCTCCTCCTCCTCTACTTCCAGACAAAGCTCACTGAGCTGCTCTCTGACCTTCTGTCCAGCTCTACCTTTACTTGCTACTATCTTCCCCACACTCCTCTTCTGATGTCTTCCACCCAGCCTTACCTTTATCTGCCCACTGAATCAATCTCCATGTAACTACTGTATATTGTCTACTCTGTAAAGCGCACATGTAAGCCTGTTGTATCCTGTGTTTGACACATGCCTGTATTTTTGGCTGATTCCTAAATGTACTCTGATTTTTTGTCTGCCTTGATGTTTGTTTCTTGCACTGTTTTGTCCTCACTGTGACGAGGTACCTTTGTAAATGAGCCTCTGGCTCAAAGGTTGTTAAACTGATGTTCTAATAAATAAATAAATAAATACTTCTGCTCAGTATTCACAATGGAAGAGCAGGGAGAGATACCTAATCAAGTCAATAGAAGCACTCTGGATAGGGGGGTTGATATTAGTCCTTTTGCAGAAGAAAGGGTTCTGAAAGAACTCTTAAAAGTGAAGGTGGATAAAGCAATGGGACCTGATGGGATTCACCCCAGAATTCTAAAAGGACTAAGGGAAGAACTAGTAACACCACTGACTACCCTTTTTAATAAATCATAGGAGGATGGTGTGGTACCTGAGGACTGGAGGAAGGTGGATGTGATTCCCCTTCACAAAAGTGGGAACAAGACAGAGGCAGGAAACTACAGACCTGTCAGTTTGACCTCAGTGGTAGGGAAAATGATGGAATCACTTCTGAAGGAAAGAATTGTTGAGTAACTAGAGACCAGTGGGGCACAGGACCCAAGGCAGCATGGATTCACAGCAGGAAGGTCATGTCAGACAAATCTAATTGATTTCTTTGACTGGGTGACCAAAGTAGCAGACCAGGGAGGGGCTGTGGACATGGCCTACCTAGAATTTAGCAAAGTATTTGACATAGTTCTGCACAAAAGATTAATAAACAAATTAGCCAGCCTGGGAGTGGGTCCCAGGGTGGTAGTCTGGGTAAAACACTGGCTGGAAAACAGGATACACAAGGTAATAGTAAGTGGAATTCACCGTGAAGAATGGGGGGTTACTAGTGGGGTACCGCAGGGTTCAGTACTGGGGCGGTCCTCTTTAATGTCTTCATAAGTGACATTGTAGAGGGACTAGGAGGAAAAGTATGTCTCTTTGCAGATGGCACAAAGATCTGCAACAGGGTTGATATGCAAGGTGGGGTGGAAAGGATGAAAAGGGACTTGACAAGGTTGGAGGAATGGTCAAATGTATGGCAGCTTAGATTCAATGCAAAGAAGTGCAAAGTAATGCACCTGGGAAACAAAAACCCAGGGGAAGAGTACACAACGGGAGGTGAGATACTGCCAACAATAAAAATGGAAAGGGACCTGGGGGTAGTCATATCAGATGACCTAAAGGTGGGCCAGCAATGTAAGGAGGGCTGGGGCAATACTGGGATGCATAGGGAGAGGCATCACCAGTAGAAAACAGGAAGTTGTTGGCCCTCTGTACAGTCAGTTGGTAAGACCACATCTGGAGTACTGTGTACAGTTCTGGAGACCCCATCTCCATAAAGACATAGACAGGGTGGAGGCTGTCCAGAGGAGGGCAACCAAAATGGTGCAGGGTCTGCACCAGAAGACATATGAAGACAGACTAAAGGAGCTTAAGATGTATAGCCTCGAGAAAAGGAGGGAGAGGGGGAACATGATAGAAACTTTCAAATACCTCAAGGGAATCAACAAAGTCCAAGAGGGTAGCATCTTTCAGAAAAAGAGATGTGCAAGAACAAGGGGGCACAATTTAAAGATAGAGGGGGGACAGCTCCAAGGTAATATGAGAAACATAGAAACATAGAAGTTGATGGCAGATAAGGACTGCAAGGCCCATCCAGTCTGCCCATTTTTTTTTCTACCTTATAAATGTGCCATTGATCTTTGCTCTGTCAATGGCCTATATATTCACACTCATCTGTATTGCTCCCTTATGCCTATCCCATGCCTGTTTGAAGCCCTGCACTGTATTCAGATCCACCACTTCCTGAGCTAGGCCGTTCCATGCATCCACCACCCTTTCTGTGAAAAAGAACTTCCTCACAGTACCCCTTAATCGGCCTCCCTCTAATCTCATGCTGTGTCCTCTCGTCCTGCTATTTTACTTATATTGAAACATGTTAGACTCTTTCACCTTGTTAATGCCCATAAGGTGTTTGAATGTTTCAATCATATCACCTCTCTCCCTCCTTTGCTCTAGGGTATACATATTGAGCTCAGTTAATCTGTCCTCATATGTTTTCTGATGCAGTCCCTGCACCATTTTGGTTGCCCTTCTCTGGACTGCCTCAATTTGGTTAATGTTCTATGTGAAGGTGTGGCCTCCAGTGCTGCATGCAGTATTCCAGATGGGCCCTAACCAGTGTCTTGTAAAGAGGGATTGTTACCTCCCTCTTCCAACTTGTGATACTTACTAATACACCCCAACATCCCTCTAGCCTTACCTACTGCTTTAGTGGTCTGCTTGGATGATTTCAGGTCATCGGTGATGATGACGCCCAAGTCTCTTTCTTCCTTTGTGACTGCCAGCAACTCCCCTCCCAGCCTACAGGTGGCCTCAGGGTTTCTCTTCCCTATGTGCATGATCTTGCACTTCTTTGCATTAAACCCCAGTTGCCACTCTTACGACCATTTTGCTAGTTTATCCAGATCTCTTCTCATTCTGCTCACCTCAGCTGGATCATCTACTCTGTTGCAGATCTTGATGTCATCTGCAAACAGACAAACCTTACCCTCCAGTCCATCTGCAATGTCACTGATGAAGATATTGAAGAGGTCTGGCCCCAGGACTGATCCCTGAGGTACCCCACTTGTGACTTGCATCTCTTCTGACTGTATACCATTTACCACCACTCTCTGTTTTCTGCCCGTCAACCAGTATGCCACCCAGTTGACCAACGTCTGACCCGCCCTGAGCCTACCCAGCTTATTAATCTATCTTCTATGTAGAACAGTATTGAAAGCTTTGCTGAAGTCAAGGTAGGCAACATCAACTGTTCCCCCTTGGTCCACCACTCTTGTTATCCAGCCAAAGAAATCTATGAGATTAGTTTGACATGACCTTCCTTTTGTAAATCCATGCTGTCTTGGATCCTGTGCTCCTATGGATTCCAGGTGTTGCACTATCCTTTCCTTAAGGAGTGTCTCCATAATCTTGCCCACTACTTAGGTAAGACTGACTGGTCTGTAGTTCCCTGCCTCCTCCCTGCTACCACTCTTGTGGAGCGGGCTCACATGAGCTCTTCTCCAGTCTTCTGAGACCTCTCCTGTGCTCAGAGACTCACTAAACAGTTCTGATAATGGCTCTGCTAGTTCCACCCTTAGCTCCTTTAGTACCCTGGGATGTATGCCATCAGGTCCCATTGCCTTGTCCACCCTGAGCTTATTGAGCTCTTGTAGGACCCTTTCTTTTGTGAAGGGACTAGTGCACACCCTCCTCCTCCTTGTGTCCATGGTGCTGAGCTGTGGGCCTGTCCTACCTTCTCTTCAGTAAATACTGAGCAGAAGTATCTATTTAGGATAGATGCTTTTACATCGTCCTCCTCCTCACATGCCCTGTTATCCCCTTTGATCTTAGCAATACCCCCTCTGGACTTTCTCCTTTCACTAATGTATCTATAGAAAGTCTTGTCACCTTTTTATACTGTTCATGCTAGTGTTTCCTCAGTTTGGGCCTTTGCCTGCCTTACTGCCTTCTCTGCTTTCACTCAGGGAAGTTTGGTATGCCTCCCTATCTTAATCCTGCTTGTTCCCTTATATTTCCTGAAGACCAGCCTTGAGGAAGTATTTCTTCACAGAGAGGGTTGTAGATACATGGAACAGCCTTCCTGAGGAGGTCATAGAGTCAAAAACAGTGGGGAAATTTAAGAATGCATGGGACAGACATAAGGCAATTCTAGTGGGGGGTAGAAGAAAGTAGGCTCTTGGTTAACTAGGATCTGCATCTTATCCATTAGGTAGGGAAATGGGCAGACTAGGTGGGCCAAGCAGTCCTTGTCTGCCATCAGATTCTGAGTTTCTATGAATCCTGTAGCTCATTTTTAGAGCTGATGCAATAGGGCTGCAGGCTCCACCTACCTACAGCCCTAAAAAGGAGAGAAATAAAAATTCAAAAAAGGGGAAGAAAAGAAATAAGAAGAAAAAGGGGAAAACATCTTAAAAACTACCAAGGAAGGGACACAAGCTGAAAGCTACAAGCAGATGCAACTCCCAGTACCCCTAAGCCCAGGAATTAACATAATAAAACAAAAACAACAACACAATAATCAGGTAGTGGCAGCAGAACATTTCCAGGCCGATGAAGAGGTGAGAGTTCATATTGAAAGCAGCAAGCCTGAGAGACTACAGGACTGTACCTTAACTAGAGGAATAAACCAGGAATGAAAGAGGTCACCCTCCAAAAAAGCAGACAAAGGATTTGTTTCTAGTAGAAAAGGTCAGGAAGATCACAACAGGCAGGAAAACATAAGATTACTGGGAAGTGAAGTAGTTATTAGCATCTTGCCCACAGTGCCTCACTAGTTGGGAAGTTCTGGCTTGGCTCCCTATCACCCTATCTTAATGCCCTCCTTGCCACCCCTCCTACTCCCTCTGCAACTCCCATATAGGACCCTTGCCCTCCCTGACTGAACTTCCACTTCAGGACGTGCTGTTTTCTCCTATTATTTTCCTAATATTTGGAGTTCCCTCCCATTAGATATCCACTCTGCCCTATCTGCTCGTCCATTGTTCTGTCTCCTTCGTAATTACATCTCTCCATCCTGCAATTGCTTCTGACCCTAATTTCCATCACTACTTTTCATTCACTTCTGTCCTATTTCTTCACTTCGACTTCTGCCCCTTATGTACATTCTAGGTATGAAGAAAGACTTTAACACTGGCTGAGTATGCATCCTACAGTGTTCATACCCTAGTGGGATTCTACACTTGAGGGTAATGGGTTTTGCCTCCCACTTCATTACAACTTATCCCACAATAATGTTTGTAATGTATACTGTTTTCGCTTGTATTGTCATTATGCTAGTTTTATCATTATTATTATTATGGAACATGATTGATCTGCCCTCCATGCCACAAATGCAAATTTATTTTTGGTTCTTTTATCTTCTTTTGAGCAATATGTATATATGACGCTGTATGCAAATTGTATCCCATTCTTTCATCTCCCCCAGGACGTATCTGGAAATGAGCTATTGTAGCTCAGTATGCGTTTCCTGGTGAAACTTTTCAAATTAAATAAATAAATGTTTTTAGAATTTGTGACCTTTTTGTCAAAACAAATGAAACATCTGATTCACTGACAGAGCTGATAAATCATTTATTTAGTGCTTAACAAAAACTGTAGCAAGTTATTGAAAAAGCATTATTGGTGTACAGAGATAAGTATGATGAGGTTGCCCCAGTTTACATTATTGTTTGAGACATGGATTTTGCAAAAAAGGTTTGGGCCAAACAGCAGAGACTAACCTTTCTGGGTCTAGATATTGAATCTCCTATTACATGGGACACTATTCATAGTATAATACTGTTGGACAATAAAGACTTACATACAGTAGATAGTGAAATATTTTCTCATATTTCATCAACACTAAAATGGCATTTCAAAAGGTCTTCTGAGGAAGGGCAACTCTTTCTATTTTTGGAACAGAGAGATTACAAGGAGAGAAAGAGGGCATCCTTTCATCATCTGTGTACACTTTTTTGAAATGTACACCTACTATTTATCTTACATTTAATATTTATCTTAACTCTTATAATGTAGAACGAGTAGAAAGAGTCCACCCCCACTGGTTAGGAGACCAGATTGACATATGATTGAAACCTCCACCTGGAGTCACTACAGAGTGATGCGTCCCTGTATGCCCATCCCAGGAGAGGAGAGCTGTCCTCCGGATGCTTAATCCTCCCCTCTCCCTGCCAACCCCCGGCTCCCAGAGTCCACTCCTGAACTCTGGTTGTTGGCTTGGCGTGAGGTGTGGCATTTAGCGCCTCAACCCTCAGTGCCACCGGGCCAGCAATCTATATCCTTAAAGAACAGTGGATTGTACACTTTATTACTATTTTTACCAAAATATCCAACTCATCGGAGAATATCCACAATATCTCAGGTTGGTTGCTGGGGAAGAAAACTACACCCCATTGGTATTTACTAGAGGAGGTAGAGGCAGCTATACAATCCCTTAAAAACAACAAGGCCCTGGGGCCAGACTTAATACCCCCTGAGATTTACAGAGAATATATTGATTTCTGGGTACATATTCTCACTACTTTCTTTAATGTTTGTTTGGCACAAAAATATATTCCTCTATCATGGACAAAGAATATTATCATCTCCCTTTACAGGAAAGGTTCAGTTTATAACCCCTATAATTTTCAGTCTTCAAGACGTACGTTTTATTTATTTATTTGTTTGTTTGTTTGTTTTTGATAACTGGGTAAGTACACTAGATATCAGAAATGCCTATTTTCACTGGCCCAGTGGCACTGAGAGTAGAGGCTCTAGATGCCACATCTCATGCCACGTCAGTGACCTGAGTTCAGGAACAGACTTGAGTTGCTCAAGGGTTGGTGGGGGTGAGGAAGGATCAAGTGTCTGTAGAGAGCTTTCCTTCCTTGGGGAAGGGGGGATCACACGGCATGCTGTAGACTGACACCCAGCGGTTGCTGAGTGTCAACACAGGTGCAGTGTCAAAGAATGGGGAGGGTGCACGTCCAGGGTGTTTGGCCAGCTGTTCCACCCATTGCACTGCCAAGGGCCCAGGGGCAAAACAGCAAAAATTGGGAGCTGACAGGGTCTATGATGACCCGACTATTGGGTTAGAAGAAAAGTCCCTCCGAGGGAGGGACCAGAGCTCCCTGTCAGCATCCCACAAAAAAAAAAAATGCCAATTTTCAGGCATGACCTGGGATGTTCAAAGATATTCTCCAAATTGTTATTAAACAGACTTACACTTTGGCTAAACCATAGTTCCCCATTATCACATGTGCAAGCAGGTTTCAGGCATGAGTATTCAGCTAGTGATAACATTTACTGCTTAACTCATATTCTAGAAAAATATACACAGATTAGAAAGATGAAAGTGTTTGCCTTATACATGGACTTTATGTCCACTTTTGATTCAATAAACAGAAATATTCTGTGGCACAAGTTGTTATGCCTGAAAGGCTTAGACTATTTACTATTGTTACCAATCTTCTTATTATATTCAAATACTTCTATCATCATTCATCGTCATCATCACTTTATTTTTCCAGTGAGTGCCCTTCCAGAGCTCAGGGCGCCCTTACAGTCCAAGTATCATTAATAAACAGACATAAACAAAATTCACAATGACATACATCATCAGATATTCATAAAATATAAACCCAATAAAGAACAGATTAAAAACAGGGACAATAGTGCTTAATACTGGACAACATTGTTCCCCTTTCCTATCAATAGCTAGCAAAAATACCTTTCCTCCTATAAACCAGAGAAGGCCTGATTAAAAAGGTGGGTTTTTAAAGATATTTTAAAACTTTCTACAGTCAGGCTATCTCATATCTGACAGTGAAAAGAATTCCACAGGGTCGGAACCATAAAAGCAAATGCTGTTCCTCCAGATGTCTTCAAACAGACCCTGGGAATCTCTAGCAATCCCCCGTTGGAGGATTGGCATGGGTGGGAGCGACAGTACAGAGTCAGAAAGTCTTTCAGGTACTGTGGTCCCCAGTTGTGTAGGGCTTTATAGATCAGCAAGGCGACCTTGAAGGTTTTCTGCCACTGTACCGGCAGCCAGTGCAGTTCACACAGCACAGGTGTCATATGGCTGGATCTAGGGGCTTCAGTCAACAACCTGGTAGTCGCGTTCTGCACTAGCTGCAAGCAGTGGACATCAACCCCCAGTAGCCCTAGGTAGAGGGCATTACAGTAATCAAGATAAGTGGTGACAAAGGTGTGGACCAAGGTAGGAAGATCATCAGTCGGAACCAGGTGTTTCACCCTGGCTAAATTCCTAAGATGGTAAAAGGAAGATTTGACTACTGCTGACACCTGAGCCTTCAGGGTCAAGCCCTCATCAATAATCACACCAAGGTTATGCACCTGGCCCAAGACAGTTAGCAGCATCCATCCCAGCTCTAGACCAGAGGGTTGTCCCACCAATGTCCCAGCTGCCCTACGATCTGGGTCCACAACCAATACCTCTGTTTTTTCTGGGTTTAGCCTCAACCAACTAGTACTCATCCAGTCCTGAATCTCAGTTAGACAGCTGTTAACACTGATACAGTGATGTCCTCCTGGTCAGGCACAAAAGACGTACAGCTGAGAATCATCTGCATAGCAGTGAAAGCTCAAACCATACTGTCTTATAATATCCCCCAATGGTAGCATGTACACTGCAAACAACATGGGAGACAACATCGAGCCCTGCGGCACCCCACAGGCAACTCACAGGGGGTTGAGGAATAAATCCCCCGATACCACCCTCTGAGATCTACCCTCAAGGAATGATCGGAACCAACTGAGGACTGCCCCCCCCCAGTCCACAGAAGAACCACAGGTGCTTGAGAAGTACTCCATGGTCCACAGGGTCAAACACTGCCGAGAGATCAAGGAGAACCAAGATGGCTATTTGATATAACAATAAGAGAAATCTAACTGAACACTTTAATACCAATGGGAGGGGGTAAGCAGGGATGCCTCCTAGCACCAACTTTATTTAATATCTATATTAATTCACTTCTACAAGATTCTGAATTAAATAACAATGATTCTACAAAGATAAATGAATCTACAGTATTTGTGATTCTGCTATCACTATCTTGTGTTGGTTTGCAGGGAAATATGAAAAAAAAGTCTTGGAAATATGTAAACAGAGCTTCAAATTAACCTTGACAAAACCAAAGCAATGATAGTCTCTAAAAATATAGTAAAATGCAACAAATATGCATTCTTTTTGGGAAATGATAAAATAGAAGTTGTAAAGGAATACATTTATTTGGGAGTTAAATTTAATTCAAACATCAGTTAGAGAACACATCCTGGGGATCAATCAATAAAAGCTAAATGTGTTATGAGGACTTTGTTGAAATTTAATTACAAATATGGTGTGAACTCTTTAGCCCCAGTGCTAAAAGCAGGAGAATCAAAACTAAATCTGATTCTGCTTTAAGGAGCAGAAGTATGGGGAACTAAAATAAGATCTAATTTGAAAGTCCCAGTATTACATAGAGAATAATGGATGGGGAAGGGTTTGAGATGAGAATTTAATGCACACCTGAGTTGTGGGATGCTACATAAACCCCGAGGGCAAAGCCCGAGGGGTTTATCAAAGCATCCCACAATGAAGGTGTGCATTAAATTCTCATATGAAACACCTTCCCCATCTTTTATTTTTTATAATAACAGACCAGCAATTTTTCTCCAGCAGTTTGTGAGACTCTTTGGCCCCGCCCACATACAGAATGTTGGCCAATGAGGCAGCAGCATAGTTTGACTGGCATGGCTCATGAATGTCATAACAACCAACCGGTTGTTATGGAAAATATCAACCTGGTCAGTACATTGAGAGAAATTGCTGACGAGTTACTATATTATAATAAAGCCCTCCTGAGAGTTCCATTATTGACATCTTCTGCCATGGTGAGAGCAGAATTGGGAAGAGTTCCAATAGAAGTTCTAGCTATTTACAGGCTAACAACATATTGGCTGAGGATCATACATAATCACCATAATTATTTACCCAAAGAATGCTTGCTGCAGAAAATTAAATGGCACAAGGAAGGAATAAAATAAGTTTGGGTAAGCTCTGTACTTGAGACATTATGTAAAATTAAACTTTGGCATTTGTGGGCTGATTATGATAGAGGTATCAATATTTCAACTCAGTTTAGCAAAATCATTAAAACACATCTAATTGATCTCTGTGGTAATCTGGATATGCAAACAGTTAGATCACAAAGGTGTGTCCCCTGGTTCAGAGACAATAAGATGCCACATAACATCGAAGAATATTTCATCATGCCATTGTCATCTGAACAAAGGAAATTATTGAACTGGGGTAGATTTGAATTAGTTACTTCCAAATACATCTATTTTAATAGAAAATATGGACATGAAAGCAAAGCAGCAAGTAATATATGCCCTTGTCACAGGGGAATGGAAGAAACTGTATCTCATACTCTTAAAGTTTGTCCATTATATGCTAAACCAAGAAACTTATATCTGCAAGGTTTTTAAAAAATGTATGCTGATTTTAGCATGTGATATAATGTTTATTTTACTGTACCCTAAATTCCCAGTTGATGCTGCTATAATAACAAATTTCTTAGCTTCGGTACTCAAAATAAAAAATAAAAAAATTCAAGCAGATTAAAAACCTCACCTAATTTAAAGGGTACCTAAACAGACGGCTGAGGTTGCGAGGGCCAGAGACTACGGCGCCCTCCCCCACCCTGACCACCGAACACTGCAAGACGGCTGAGGTCGCGAGGGCCAGAGACTACGGTACCCTCCCCCACCCCATACCACCAACACTGCAAACGGCATGAGGTCGCAGGGCCAGAGACCACGGCGCCTTCCCCCCCCCGACCACCGAACACTGCAAGGTACGAGACATCGTGGTGAGAAACCAAACCTCCGTGCTGCTGCTTACTGCAAAGCCCTCTGTGTTCCTGCTTAATTTGAAACTGGTGCCTTTTTCATCGGCGCATATGTGGAGATAGGCTCTCGGCTCTCTCTTTACCAGGACTGCAAGTTTTTCTGTCAGGCGGAGTGGTGCCTTAATGTCCTGCTCGTTTTGTTGTTATTGCATTTTTTTTTCTTTTTTCTTTTAATGTAAAGCTGATGCATGGACTGCTGCCTTAAAGTTACTTTATTTTACCACTGCCTGCTAGTTGGGGCCATTGCAAATGTTTTTTTTTTTTTACCTGTGCACTGTAATGTTATAATTAGTGCAGAGACTACCTGCTTGAACCTCTTAAGCACCATTTAATTTGCTCTCTTACCCCCCACCTCGTCCTTATAAATAAACCTTACCTGTCCTTCTCTCCCACAGACAGCTGAGGTCGCGAGGGCCAGAGACTATGGCGCCTTCCCCCACCCCGACCACCGAACACTGCAAGGTACGAGACATCGCAGTGAGAAACCAAACCTCCGTGCTGCTGCTTACTGCAAAGCCCTCTGTGTTCCTGCTTAATTTCGTCCCCACCGACGCAGGGCGCCGGCTCCCCACCACCCCACCACCACCCTTGGTGAGCACTCCCGCCCTTGGTGAGCACTCCCACCTTTGGTGAGCACTCCCTTTTATAGGCTGCCTTAAGCAGCCTTAACCAATCAGCCAAGTTCTCCATTAGCAGCTTATATCATCTAGCCACTAGAGGCTGCTCTATTGGCTAATCCCTTGTTTTCACTGATACCCCTCAGCTTCCAACCCCCTAGTGTCATGATGCTTCCTATTATCCTGCTGCTCTGCCACTTGATCACCACTGCACAGTCCCCTTCTCTGTCTTATCCTATCACTCCCTTACGCCCCTTCTCTACATCGGCCCACGTTCTTAACGCTTGGCTGCTTGGGATTTACTGGGTACCCGCCGCCCCGTGACCCTGTTCTATGGGCCTGCCAAATAGATTTCTCTCCCCTTACTCTCCTTAGCTGCCTCTCCAGCCAGCCCACCATGGCCACTCCCCCAGGTGCTGTACTGTCTCAGCGACCAGAAATTGTAACATTGTTGGCGACCCTTAACTCTCCTTACCTCCTGCAGGCCTATCTGAATGCACAAGCACTACCCATCCCTACCATCCCCACCACTAAACCTCATTCCCAGATATCCCACTTTAATAAGAGGAAATGACCCAGATACCCCTCCTATAGATTCCTGCTACTACTCCTCCTCTTGTCGGGGAATATCCATCCTAATCCTGGGCCACCAATGGTCATGTTGCCTCCCAAATGTAAACAGGGTCAGCTGCGCATTGTTTCTCTCAACATTTGCAGCATCCTAAAAAAGTGGGACTCCTTCCAGGGCTGGGTTCTGATGCACCAACCTGATGTCATAGCATTGACTGAAACCTGGCTCACCCCTCGGACTCCGGACTCTGCTATATCTCTACCTGGGTTTACCCTTTACCGTGCTGATTGACATGGTAAAAGAGGGGGTGGCTGTGCCCTCTACACTAAGGACACCTTACAAGGTCACCTGCTCCATGCCCCCAGCTGGGGGCGCACTGAGCCCTCACTGTCAAACTGACCCTGGGTAGAGCCCATAACCCTTTACAAAGAACAGCTTATATTCCCCAAGGGACCAAGATCAACTTTCCTAGTGTTACTGTCATATCTGGACACTACCATCTCAGTCAGAACTACTAATTCTTGGGGATTTTAATATCAATTGGCTAAGTAATGATGCTATCACTTACATGGATCTCGCCACAGCCCAAGACCTTTCTCAAATGGTCACTTCCCCCACTCGTCTTGACCCACATACTGGATCCTCCTCCCTGCTGGACCTCATTTTCTCAAATCGCCCTGGCAAGATTACCAATGTTACCATCCTCCCAGACGTCCTCAGTGACCACTCTCCTGTGCTCTGCTCCTGGTCCTGCAAAATTCCAAGATCACCTCCCAGAATAATTGTGCAATGTAAACTTGGTCCTGGGTAAATTGGCACAATTAAAAGCACACCTCAGAGATGTGGACTGGTCCTTCATCTTGAACACCGTAAACCTAGACAGCGCCTTGGACCTATTCATGCGGTCCTTTAATAGTATATGCGACCGCTATGCTCCGCTCACGAAAAGAGTGGTGAAAGGTAATCATGTTCCTTGTTTCACCGAGAGGCTCAAGGCATTAATGCATTCTAGAGACTCACTATGGCATCTTGCCATAGAGTCTGGCCTCCCCCCAGGACAGACAGGACTATAGACTGGCTCGGAATAACTGCACCTGGGCTATTTGCAGGGCAAAAGCTGAGTACTATAAATCCACCTTATCTTTGTCCTGGGGTTCTGGTCGTAAGTTCTGGAACAACATCAAGGAAATCTGCGGAAAGGTCCCCAAACCAGTCCCCTCCCAGGTCATGTCAAATGGGTCCCTGACCTCCGACCCTACAACTATTGCAGCAGTTTTCAGTGAGACCTTCTCCAAACTTAACCATGTCCTCCCCCCTAGCTTCTATGACCCACCTGCTCCTAGAACACCCACCCCTGACCCCACAGCCCCCCCTTCTACTTTTGCAGCATCTCTCCCAAATCCGCTGAACCTTACCTTACTGCAGCCCTCAGCCATGCCTCCGCCAACGCCGACTCCCTTGATCTCAGAATTCTTAGACTCTCTTAAGGAAGTCCTAACTCCCTTACCTACATTCTAAACCTCTCCCTCTCACAAGGTAAATTCCCTTCCAGTCGGAAATCTGCCTCCATCATGCCCATATTCAAAGGGGGTGATCGCACAGCCACTGACAATCAAGGGTGTAGCTACTGATACACCAAGTAAGCCATGGCATACTAAGTTTAGTAGCAGGGGGTAGCAAACAAGCTGGCCAGCATTGCTCTGCTCTCTCTAGTCCATTGCTTTTAAATTCCTTTGTTTGGCTTCACAGGCTTTTTCTTTTCTCTTTCAGCTTTGTTTTGTGGGGGGCTGGCTGAGTGGACCATGGACATTGAAGCTTACGGTCTCAATTAGGTCCGCATGGTCCACCTGCATAGTGACTGGCTGCGGCATCTGGTAGGGGCTGTGGCAAGTCTGGGGCAGTGAGTTTAAATACCCCAGCAAAGTTAGAAGCCATGCTATTAGTTCAATTATACTGGGAGCGAGAGAAGCAGTAGAAGAAGTGAGGAGCAGCAGAAGGAAGAACAGACTCAGAGCCAGCTAAAAGAATTAAAACTTCATGCTAAGTGGCAAGCAAAGTGAATCAGCCTACCTGTGAGGGGGAGAGAAGAAATTTCTACCATGGTCATGAACTCATGTTGCAGTCAGTGGCATTTGGCAGCGGGAGCCGAACACCACTAGCAGTGCAGACAGCAGGTCTAGTGTGGGAATCTTCTGATTGGAGCCAGGAACCTTGGACTCGAGTCGTTGGCGGGGCAGGCATGGACAACAGTGGGGGAGGAGCTAGCAGTGTGGCAACTTGGTGTACAAATCTGAAATGCCTGGCTACACCCCTGCTGACACTTACCGCCCTTTCTCCATTCTCCCCCCCGCCCTCCAAGGCATTGGAAAAAATTGTATCAGATCAGCTCACTGATCACCTCAACAAATATGACCTTCTCTGCACCCAACAACATGGTTTCCGCAAAGCCCACAGCACGGCCACTGCCTTGCTTGAATTGATGTCACACATCCATACTGCACTGGATAAAGGCCATATCACAGGTGCGATCTTCATTGACCTCACAGAGCCTTTGATACCGTCCACACTCACTATTTCAAACAACCTTACTTAACCTAGGTCTCACTTAGGAAGTAGTGGGCTGATTTGCAGACTATCTTACCAATAGGTCTCTTCAAGTTAAAATCGCAATACCTATCCACCAAATCGCCTGTCCTCTCAGGAGTCCCTCAAGGGTCCATTTGGGTCCTCTCCTCTTCAGCCTCTTCCTTAACTCCTTCCCTCATCCTGCCCCTCCAACCTGTTGCTATATGCTGATGGCGCTGTCATCTTCTCCTCCAACCAGACCCTCCCAACTCCACCACTCCTCAGTCCTCCTTCAAGGCAGTCAGCTGGTTTGTCTCTCAACGCCTTACTATAACTATAAAAAAAAAACAAGGTATGCTTTTAGCGCATCAGCAGAACCCCAAACTGGGGCGTTCCTCAAATATTATCTGCGTCTCAGACCCCCTGGAATTGTGCATTCCTTTAAGTACCTAGGCATCACTTTGGATTCTGGCCTTACCTATCATGGGCGTATTCAGCAATTATCAAAGGCCCTAAATATTAGACTAGGACTTTTGCACCGCTTTAAACATTGCCTAACCCCAGAAGCCCTTAAAATTGCTATCTCCTCCTCGATACTTTCCCTGCTCGACTATGGCCTTCTGACTTTCGATGGGGCAAGCTCCGCAGCCCTCGATAGTCTTAGACTTGTTCTAAACAAGGTCTGCCACCTGTTATTAGGGTGTGACAGGTTTATGCATACCTGCGTACTATACCAGGACACAAATTGGCTTAATCTAGACAACAGGATAAAATTTCACACCTGTGTCTTTGCTAAAAAAATCTCCCTTGGCCTCGCCCCGGCTGCACTCTCCCACTTAATCACATTGGACTCTAAAACTCAGCACACTTGCAGCTCTGACTCCCAGCATCTCTCTGTCCTTCCCTGTCGAACAACCCAGTACCAAAGATCTTTTTGCTACCGAGCACCCTTGTGGATGAATAACCTACCCTCCTCCTTGCGGCTCAATCAAAGTATTAGTCGCTTCAAAATGCACCTTAGGGCATACCTTCACTCCACTACAATCTGCGACTGCACCTGAACCAGTCCTCCTGCCCCTCTACTTCTTGACAAGGGCCTCTGGCAGGCCTCCTCGTAACTCTCAATTTCCGCCTCCTCAGAGATGTTAAGTTCCCATTTCTTTCTAACTGTCTCAAACTGTTCTATTCTGAAGTTCTTGCTAAATTATTTTTCTTCAAAAAAAAAAAGTCTTTACTCTGTAACATTTATTGTCCTGTATATTCTGCATTCTGTATTGTGTATTCTGTATCTATTACATGTGACGTGGAACCTTTGCAAAGGAGTCTATGACTCAAAGGTATATCTGATCTCTGAAATAAATAAATAAATAAATAAAATAAACAAGCAGTTTTTTAAAACTGAAAACTCCAAAATCTGGCTTCATAGTGAGGTAAAGTAAAGGCTGCTTTTTACATCTATGCTAAAACTGCATTTATATAAATAACATAAATGCAGTTTCATAGCTTTTGAAAAATGTAAACATCAGTCTTTTACTTTCAAAAAGCAGTCTTGGTTTCTCCCTAAGATGTCTGCCAAGTGTGTTAAGTGATGAGTCATGATGACATCAATGGAGTCAGAGACAGATATTCCTATAGTGCTATCTAGTTTTTCTTTCCCTCTTTGTTTTGAATTGTTGTACCAGAATGCTCAACACCATGCGTTAACTCATGGATTATTTTGATCAGTACACATGTTAGGCTATGATTTTGTTCATTTTGTTTACTTTAACTTGCTGAAAATGTTTTGCAATCCAGCTGACTGTCTCTTTGGCAAACCGCAGTACATTACAACACTTCAAATACCTGATAATTTTGTGGTTATGTGATGACCTGAATTTTGTTTTTTTTTTTAACCAGGAGAGACACACTAAGCTGAAAGCTTGTTTACAGGTGTGGCCTGGAAGCACAAGGAAGTTTAGTGACTTGCTTAGGGTCACACAGCAAAGTACTGGTTTGGTTCAATTCCAAAGCTCATGCTCTCTTGTTAATCCACAAATAAGGCTTCCTTTTTCCACGTGAGCCCCCTGCACCTAGCCTTCCTTCTGATGAATGCCCCACCATCCATACTCTGTCCTTAGTACTGCCTGGGGCTGCATATGTACTTACAGTCTCATGAAAAGAATTATCACACCTCAGAATGCAATCTTGTACCTCAGAGAGTTGTGCACACCTATACCGATACACATCATCAGCTGGCACTGTTAAAAAATGCATCCCAAATCACTCTCCAGTCCAGTTTCTCAATGTTTGACTTCTGCTCCTACAGTAAACATTGAGTGGATCACTATTCTTCTGCAAAGTGAAGGTAGTATGTACAGTTTCCCTGTTGTGTTTTTTTCCCGCCTCATTAACCAACAACTAGGTCTTCCTGGAAAGCCAAGCAATAATCATCATGACCCATCAGAAAAACTGCTGTTCATGCCCTCATAAGCACTGCACTTACAATGGATAACAATATTATTAGCAGGACAGGCATACTAATACCTTGAGTGAATCCACCCGGCTTTCAGTGTCAGTCTACTCCTTTACCTGTGATCTACAGAACCCCGCAGGACAGTTCCCAGCAATTCTTCTCCAGTACTTTTCTGTGCTCTTCTCCACAATGCGAGTTGGCTGGCTACCACCCTTCCAAATCTTGAATGAGCCATACACAACTCCCTCAATACTGTCCTAACAAATGTCAACACCCCCTCCCCCACCTGAGGGTAATCTCTCTACACTGAATTCAAGTAACAGTTTACTTGCAACCCTGCCACTCTGAGTATTTGTCATCCCTGGCTACTCTCATCCATAGGTAGTGATCACGATGCTGGCAGCCCCACATTTCAGTTCTCACAGTGATCTGCTCAACGTCCTCCTTCCTGTCTTCAACTAACCTAAATATAGCTGTACCCTGCTGGAATGGCCTCTTCAGTCCCTCTCTGGCATTCGTTCTTCTCACCTGCTCCCCACACCAAAAACTGGTGAGTTCATTACCCTTCCGCATCATGAATGTGGTTAGTACAGTCTCCCGTGCTATTTTTACATATTAATAATAAACATAATCTTCTGGTAAGCCAGGCTGATGGCAGCATGGCACAAGTGGAAACATAGGCTTTCCTACCCATATAAGATCTAAGCCACCTATGATTAGGCAATAGTAAGTGATGTGCATAATGATTTGCACACCCATCATTTAAAAGTGCCTAATGAAAGGTAGCCTAGATCTTTTCAGGCTAGGAAAGCCCATCATTCTCCTTGTTCCTTGCTGCAATCAGCCTCTCTTACTGGAAAGATATGTTTATATTTGATATGTCACAAAAAGCAGGGACTGTACTACTTGCATTCATGATGCAGAAGAGTGATGAGCTCACCAGTTTTCGGTGTGAGGAGGAGTAGTAAAGAATGAATACCAGAGGGGGACTGAGAAGGCCACTCTTGCAAGTTACTGCTACATTCAGGGAAGGGGAAGACAGAAGGAGAGAAATATGAGCAGATTACTGTGAGAAATAAGATGTGGGGCTGCCAGCACCATGATCACTACCTGACCCCTTTGTCCTGGCCAACATTCCCTTTCCCATAAAACCAGTTCATGCAATTGTCCAAAGCTGTGTGTGGATATTAATGTATGAAATGGCTGCCACTACACATTCAGTCACTTCACTACCAGTCTAGTATTGCCTGTAATACACTCTGGGATACAATGTGTATGACAACCACTATATAAATGCTGAATATTCTTATTAGTAGTAGTAGTAGTAGTATTTCCCATGGAATAAGAGGACAAGACAAGCATATATTTGATTTTCGAGAATGTATGGACTCTAACATTGGACTGCGCAAGAACTTTGCTACAAAGAACTGGTGGATCTAGGGGGTGGTGAAGAGTGTGGCTGCAACCCCCACACACACAGTAACATGCTTGCTTGCTGCTGCTGCATTTCACTTTGTTGAAGAAGTCTGATTTATTGATTGTACAAATGTTTACATTCGAACTATGGATTACATTTGTAGCTTCTGTCAAAAATGTACTAGAAAAGAATAATTACAGAAAATATTAAGGTTTAATAAAAATGTTAAAAAGTGCATATTAAGTACAAACCACCCCAGCACCCCCATTGTAGCATCCTGGATCTGCCATAACCACTAGATCACCAGGTTATTCAAGATTTGTACTGCACTGTGGTTTGCTACAGAAAACATTGGTTGGATTAAAACATAATTGCAGCATATCAAAGTAAACAAAATGAACAGAACCATAGCCTAACATGTGTATTATATAAAATAATGCACATGGTTTTAACCATTTGGGTGAAGCACTTATATAAAAAGGGAAAAAAGAACTAGTTAGCAATATATCTCTCTGACTTTGGCTCCAATGATGTCATCACATAACACATTTGACGGCCATTTTAGGAAGCAGGTAAGACAGTTTTTTTGAAATTGGAAGGCTGATTTTACAATTTTCAAATGCTCTGGAACCACATTTAGGTAAATTATATAAATGTAGTTTTAGCATTAATGAATACAGCAGTCTTTCCTTTAGTCACCTATGGAGTCAGATTTTTGAATAGTTTGTTGTCAAAATGTTGTTTAGGTATGCTTTAAATAATAAGGTGGGTCTGCTCAGTCTGTCTGGTACACACTGGTTTACATGAATCCAAGGTGGTATTTCCCTTTTCTAGATATGATTTACCGTTATCAGTTTTTTATATATGTATTCTTATATATACAATAGGGGTGAGTGGTAAATGAGTGAGATAAAACAGTGTATCATCCACTGCAGTGTGATATTTTTATCCTCTGCTCTACTGTGATGATTTCAGCCATTTACACACACAGATCACAAAAGGTCATCACTCTAGGCAGCTTTCCCCTCAGCATGCAAGAAACACATGTGCTGTTACCATAGACACAAATGCAGAACTACTTCAGAGGTCTCATTGCTGCCTACAGCTAACTCAGTGAGCATTACAAAACACACCTATCCCCCCCCCACCAACTTCCAGCTCATTACTGTGACTGAAGTCAGAATTCTAAACAGCACAGCTTCACAGAACAGTCTAAATTACTGCCTGCAGCTAACTCAACTACCACTGAAACACACTCTCACTTGTTCCTCAAACTCTGATTCTCACCCATTACAATTACTGTGATACTATCAGCTTGACTACAGCCAGAATCCTAGAGCACAATTTCACAGAACACTCTGCACTCTGCACTCTGCCTGCAGCTAACTTAATTACCACTGAAAACAGTATCAGCTGTTCTGACACTCTGCCTCTTAGTTCATTACAATTGCTGTGATGCTCTCAGCTTCACTGCAGCCAGACTTCTAAACAATACAGCCTCACAAAAGTATGTTTCTCACTCCTACCTAAAACTAACTCATTTAGCATTGCAAAACACACTCATGTGTCTCCCAGAGTTTATAACACTACCAGCCCATTCAGAAAAGCTCACACACAGAATGAGCAAACACATAAACAGGAACAGAACACAAGAGAAGATAACAAAACTTCTAAAACTCTTGGCCCTATTGTATATATTGAATACATGATGGTCAGATTAGGTTATAGAAAAGTTGTCACTCCGCATCAAGGAGTTCTGATATCTCACTCCAAGCTTCGCACTCGTGAGATATCCAGAGCTCACTCTGCAGGAGTGACAATATTTGCCATAACACACTCATGCCCATCATGTATCCCCTATTTATATCTGAAGTTACTGATATTCTAAATCAGTATGGTGAATACCAAACCATTAGATCCCAAGAATGAGTTTTAGTACTATGTTTTAAATGACGTTCATAAATGTGATGTTTTTAATATTGCATACTGTGTAATGTCCACAATGTGACATATCATTATGGTCGATCAATAAAATTGAAATTGATATTGCTTAAAAAAATAAGTCAACAGGAGACCTGCATCAGGTATTCGTCCTCTAAGACTTAAACTAATGCATTGAATACAAAACTGTTAGAATGGTGTCTTTTAAGGCTCTCATACCCCTACTGCAAAAAGGATATTGAATCTGTGCTCTGGACATGAAAGAAACTTACCTTCAGGTCAAAATCTGAACATGCCACATGCAATGCCTCCACTTTATGTTGGAAGACAGCTATTGTCAGTTCTGAATCTTGCCCTTTGGCTTATCCTTGATGCTGCAAATGTTTACCAAATGCTTTGCAGTTCTGTAGCAGCAGCATTCCAGAAGGAAAGGCATTATGTCTTCCCCTTATCTAGACAATTGGCTCCTGCAGGGTCCATCCAGGGAAGATGTTCAGTACAAAGCATACAGAACACAATTGGTCGAGGATCTGGGTGTCACGGTCAGTGTACTGAAATCCATCCTTGTTTCCTGCTAGCATTTCTAGTTCACCATTGTAGTGCTGGACGTGGCAGTGGGCAGTTCATTTCTGCCCACAGTCAGGGCTGGTGCCCTGGTTGTCCAGACCTCTCTAATACACAAGAACCATTACGTGTCTGTCCGGACAATTCTATGCCTCCTGGGACTTGGCAGCTGCCATTTTGACAGTCCCATTGGCCCTTCTCCATATACGAATCCCATAATGGATACTTCAGGTGACTGGGGATAAATTGAAGGATGAGTTGGAGCAGATGATTCTTGTTACATTTCCTCCTTGCATAGATAAATAGACACTGTAAGCAGATAAGGGCCTATGGCCCACCCAGTCTGCCAATTTGAGCTTGTAAGTTCACTTTGTGTTTTTTTTAGAAGTCTGTTGCCCCTTACCCCTGACCTCCAGAATTCCCTTATGTCTATCCAATGCATTCTTAAATTCCATGATTGTTTCAGCCCCCACCACTTCCTCTGGCAGGGTGTTCCACTTGTCCACCACCCTTTCCATGAAGAAATTCTTCCTCGCATTTCCTTTGAATTGCCCTCGTTGCTCCAACTTCATTCCATGTCCTCTAGTCCTGGAACATCTTTTTGCTGGAAAATAGGGTATTCCTGCACCCTATTCCTCCCTGTAAGGTACTTGTATGCCTCTATCACATCCCCTCTCTTCTTCCTCCCCTCCAGAGAGCACATATTTAAGTCCTTCAGCCTATCCTCATAGGACTTGTGATACAATCCCTGTACCATCTTTGTTGCCCTCCTCTGAACCTTCTCTACCCTGTCTATGTCCTTACGTAGGTAAGGTCTCCAGAACTGCACAGTGTACTCCAGGTGCGGCCTCACTAGTGTCTTGTATAGTGGAATTATGACCTCCCTTTTCCTGCTGGTGATGCCCCTGCCTATGCATCCCAGCATCCTATTTGCTTTACCTGCTGCCTTGCCGCACTGTTTTCCTACCTTGGGGTCATCAGAGATGATAACCCCAAGGTCCCTTTCCTGCTTGGTGCATACTATATCCTCACCCCAACTGATATGTTGTTCCAGGGTTTTTGTGCCCCATATACATTATCTTGCACTTCTTTGCATTGAATTTCAACTGCCAAACCCATGACCATTCTTCAAGCTTCTGCAGGTCCCTCCTCATTCTGTCTACACCCTCTGGTGTGTCCACTCTGCTACAAAGCTTTTTGTCATCAGCAAACAGGGACATTCTGCATTCTAGGTCCTGCGTAATGTCACTGATGAAGCCGTTAAATAGGACTGGTCCCAGCACTGATCCCTGTGGTACCCCACTGGTCACTCTTCCCTCTGTGGAGTGACAGCCATTTACCACCGCCCTCTGTGTCCTGCCACCCAGCCAGTTACCTACCCACTGCACTACTGTCCTGCCCACTCCCACATTCCTCAGTTTGTTTAATAGCCTTCTATGTGGCACAGTGTCAAAGGCCTTGCTGAAGTCCAGATAGGCCACATCCACTGCCCTCCTCTGATCCACCTCCCTTGTTACCCAGTCAAAAAATTCAATGAGGTTGGTCTGGCATGACCTCCCGTTGGTGAAACCATGCTGCCTTGGGTCCTGTAGTCCATTGGCAACCAGATGTTCCACCAATCTCTCCTTCAGTAGTGCTTCCATGATCTTCCCCAATACTGAGGTCAGACTGACTGGTCTGTAGTTCCCCGCTTCCTCTTTGTTCCCCCTTTTATATAAGGGGATTGCATCTGCTGTCTTTCAGTCTTTGGGTACCTCCCCTGTTTCCAGTGATCGGCTAAACAGGATTGCCAGAGGTTCAACCACCACCTCTCTTAGTTCCTTTAGGACCCTGGGGTGCACCCCATCTGGCCCCATTGCTTTATCGACTCTTATTCCTTCCAGTTCCTTTAGGACCTTTTCCTGTGTAAAGGGACTTGTGTCCATTTCTGTGCCATTCCCACCCCTTGTACTCCCTTCAGGCCTATTACCCTCCTCTTCCTCAGTAAAAACTGAGCAGAAAAATTTGTTCAGTATGTCAGCTTTACTGTTGTCATCCTCCACAGAGCCCCCATCCTCCCCCTTCAGTCTCACTGTTCCTCCCTCCCTCTGCCCTTCTTTTTTCAGTTATGTACCTATAAAAGGTTTTGTCCCTCAAAGGCCAGGCCTGCAGTGGCAAAATGATTGTTCAACAAATAAAAAATGTATGTTTGTCCGTATAAGTGGAATTGTCAATCATAATTTTGGAAGGGGGGGAGTTGGAAGACCTGCAACCCTCAACCTCCTTAAGAGTCTTCCAGAATGTGGAAGAGCAGTGGGTAGACACATCTAACTTCTTATTATAGTAACTAGACTTTGCAGTCCTCGTTAGCATTGTACACTGATTTCTGGCTGCTCTGAAGGCAGTCCAATCAGCAGGACGTTTAGTCTTACGTGTCTTTTTCCATAGAGCATCCCTGTTGCGTAGGGCCACCTTTAAACTCGCTGAAAACCATGGACAAGAGGTTTTTCTTAGTACAAATTTTCACAAGTGGAGAGTGACGGTTTATTGCATCTATAAGAATCTTGTGGAATATGTCAAAGGCTCCGTTAACAGAGGGAGCAAGATAAAAGTCTTGCCAATTTGCATATTGAAGATCCGATAGGAAGGCTGAAATGTCAAAATTGCGGCCACACCTTTTGAAGGTGTATCTGGAGGTGAAGGTGGGTTTCAGAGAGGACCTTACTCACGCAATAATGCAGTGATCACTGAGGTCACTGAAGAAGAGACCCATGTGGGAGAACAGGTGCAGTTTGTTTACAAGTATGATATCGAGCAGTGTACTATTGGCAGGATTTTTTGTATTTAGTTGGGTGGGTTATGTAATAAGTTGATGAAACCCAAAGGCATCACACAATTCCTTATGGGGTTTCAAGCAAGAAGAGAGCCAATCCAGATTTAGGTCACCCATGATTATAATCTCAGAGGTAGAAGATTCAAGTGAGTTGCTCGGGTGATTAAGTATCCAAAGGCTGGCTGATGGAGGCTGTAGCACCCTATGGCAACAAGGGATTGGGCTGGTGAAAGCTGTAACTTGACAGTGAGGCTCTCGAATTCCTTACTCTCAGAGGTGGAGTTAATGACAGATGCAGTGTATCTATCCTGTAAGTAGATGAATACTCCACCCCCTCTGGTCTATGTATCTGTTCTGAAGACCTTGTAGGAAGGGAAATTTATTTCAGAATCCTGGATGGAGGGTTTAAGCCATGACTCAGTAATTACAAGAATGTCAGGGGAGGAGTGGTTCAGCCAGGTTTGAATGGAATCCAATTTTTTTGTGAGGTTACAAGCATTAATATGGAAGAGTCTCATCCCCTTTAGATTAACCAGCGGTGAGGGGGCAGAGATAGGGGAGGGGAGACCTGGGTTAAATTCAATGTCTCCTGAGCAAAGTAGAAAGATCAGTAAGATTTTTTTAATAACATGCAATAAGTAATTCAACAGTCTAACCCTCCCTTTTTTATGGTAGTGGGAGGAGAGGGTAGGGGGCTCTGAGGGTTGAGGCCTAAAACACCCCATAGATGCGAAGAGGAGTACCTGGGCTTTGAAAAGGAGAGAATGCTGAACAAAAGGTGCAGGTGAGGGAGGCAGAAAATGTTCCAAAAAGAGGAGCACAAATTGCATGTAACTGCAAGACACGTTTAGGCGGAGAGAAGGAGGGAAGTGGCACCAGTGGATGCCCGGTCTAGGATTTTGCTAAAAGCCGAACCTGCAGTTAAGAATTAGGAGTGACAGGCCAGCTAGGTAGCAGTAAAGGGGGATGAATTGCTTCATAGTGATTTGGCAAATGACCTTGCAACCTGGGTATGTGTGGATCCTATATGATCAGATGGCTGTATTGTTCAGCCTAGGGAATCCTCCAATCAGTGAGCCTTTATTTAGAAGAGGGGGGTGAAGGTGTATTTAATAAAGGAGGGAGGTGAGGGGGAGGAGGAGGAGGGAGGGCCAATTTCCTAATTACAGGAGCAGGCAAATATTAGTAGAGAATAGAAAGAATCGGCCAGGAAAGCCATCGAGTTCAGTCCTGGTGGGCTTTAGAGCCAGATTCAGTCTGCAGTCAATCAGAGCTGAAGCCTGAAAGAAGCAACCAATAGCGTCTGCCTCAGGTTGCTCTGCGACCAATTGGAATGCCAAATTTTCAGACCCGGGGAAAGTCGTACCTTGGAGGTGGCTGAATACTCAGATAGCAATTGATTGAATCTATATATTATTAGTTAAATCTGTTCAAATCTTTTTATTTTGACATTACAGAACTTAACTATCTCTGTCTTGTGTGTAAAACTTTCATACCTTTCTCCCCCTCTCTCTGTCTCTCCCCCTCTCTGTTGTTTAATTTTTGGGGCATTCCACATTTTATTGTTAGATCTTGATATGGATCATCTGACTGGACGTCGTGGTGTGTGGATATGTGACACTCCATTAAATAGGGCCCTTTTCAGTCCACCCCCAAAACATGGCGGTGGAGGAGCAGCAGCATGAACATCAGCAGCTGCAGCAAGAGCACCTGCAGCAGGGGTAGCAGCAGGCTGAAGCCCACCCTGTGGTTCCATGCCCACAGTGGGCACCATCTCCTTCTCAAAAAGAAAAGGCAGGGCCATCAGGTGGCTGCCATCGATGCAACCCTCCGAAGAAGGCCTCCCCTATGTGGGCATATTTTGAAGTAAACCCAACTGACCACAGCATCACAACGTGTACAATATGTGACAAGGTGGTCCATAGGGGGAAGAGGGGTAGCCGTGTTGGCAATAGAGGGCAGTGGACACACCTCTGAGTGAACAACCATGCAGCATGGCAGGAGGCATTGAGAACAGCCTCAAGTTGGGGTGTTGAGTTTGGTGACCCGTCTGTGTGTGAGAGGGGCAGTCAGCACAGGTGTTGGCATCGCCGCATGTCACCATCACACAAGACAGGGTGAATAGAAGCAGCAGTTGCCCACCCCCGGAGTCGAAATTCCTACAGCACTGGCACCACTAGCAGCACCAGCAACACCAGCTCCACCCAATGAGTTGGATGCAATGCGGTGGGAAATTGTAGAGCTGCACCACCCCTTTCTCATCTTCCTTTCATCTTGTCTTTTTTTTTACAGTTAAACTTTTTTATTAATGTTTCATAAGATATACAGACAAACCTCTTACAGTACAGTACAATTTGAGGATTTTTTTTTTTTTAAGAAATTGAGGCAGCAGATAATAAGAACATTGCTACAATAATACAAGGAGCTTTTGGTTTAAAATATAGCAAACAATACAGGTCATGTAATTAGCATATACTTGACATTTGTAGTGAACTTAAAGTGGATAGTATGATTAGATACGGTTTATATTAAAATGTTACATAATTATATATGATGCTGCAAAAGGGGAAAAAAGTACATTCGTAAAAGGATTGTGGAGTAATAAAGAATGATTGAGAACAAAGTATAGGAAAGAAAAGATATATAAGAAGTTAAGAAGAGAGAGAGAGGGAAAACTATAAAAAAAAGGGGGAAAAAAAACGAGACTACAATGATGTATCAGTAAAAGGGGAAAATCCATATATATTAAGTCCATACATTGGTGCTGGAAGATTTAGTTGATTCCAAAAAATTAAAAAAGCCCTGCCAACAATTGTTATATAACATGAGTCGGTCAGACAAGATATATGTCATACGGTCCAGAGAGGCGTATTGCAATAGTTGGTTAATGATACCGGGAAGGGTAGGGATTATGTTGGATCTCCAATGCATGAGGATTGTGTGTTTAACTTGAAGGAAGAGTATATTTAACCATCTGCTCTACGAATATGACATTTTATAAGAACGGTGATTAAAAATACCAAGAATGCAATGTTTAGGGTCCAGCGTAAAGGTTGACCTACCACTTTCATTGCAAATCTGTGAGTACAGTGCCAAATCTTTTGTATGAGGACAGTGCCATAAGATATGCAATAAATCCCCATTGAGAGAATGCAGCCCAGCAATTGTTATTGTTCAATAAACCCATGTTTTGTAATACAACAGGAGTTCTGTACCACAAATGAAGGATCTTGGTTTGAATTAGGGAACTGCGTTTATCATTAAAAGATTTGTGACAGGAGAGCCAACATCTGGACCATTGTGCATTGGTGATATTATATTGTAGCAAAGTACTCCATCTGTTTTTAGCATTGACAGAGTAGTCAGGAAGGATATCACAAATATCTTTGTAAACAGTGCTATTTAAGTTGGATGTTGTTTTATCCATTTAGAAGGTGCTTATCATACAGAGAATTGATAGAGAGGGTGTGAGGTAAGAGTTGCATGCGGTACGAAGCTGTAGATATTTTCAAAAATCCTGGTGGGAAGATTCAATATGCTAAGTAGGTCGTGTAAGATTTTAACTTTAATGACTTGGGTTCAAGTATATCCTGCAAAAGAGAATACCCTTATTTTTCCAGGTACGACAAAAATGGGGTGATTATCAAGAGATATATGGTGGTTACCCCAGATGGGGTGTAAGCTAAGGGTTTGGGGTTAGATTTAATATGCTTGTGAATGATTTTCCAATAGAATATAGAAGCAGCTATGGTAGGGTGAGACTTTAAAGAAGAGGTAAGGGTGTTATAAAGGAAAGAAGTCACCACATTACCGCGACATAAGGATGTTTCCATATTGACCCATAAAGGAGACTGGATGTTGGGTTTGTTAAACCATTTAATTGTTTGAGATGTACGGAAAGCCCATAAGTAGGCTTGGAACCAAGCCAGGCCAAAGCCACCTTTTGACCAATGGGATCTAAGTTTATTACGACTAAATCTAGGTATTTTGCCTTCCCAAATGAAGCTGCTGATAATTTTGTCTATTTTGGTAAGGAAACTAGAGGGAAGTATCAAAGGGATATTGGAAAATAGGTATAATATTTTAGGAGTTATAGACATTGTAATGGTGGAAATTTTACCATTAAAAGAAAGTTTAAGTAGCTTCCATCTATCAAGTGTTGTTTGGATACTGGTTAATAGAGGGGAAAGATTAGCATCCCATAATTTATTCAATGTCGGGGTGATCCAAATGCCAAGATAAGATATACCTTGGGGGGCCCAACGAAAGCCTAATGAGTTGTTCATGAGGGGACTACAAAGGGTATTCAATGGTAGCATTTTGGATTTGTTAAGCTTTAGAGCTAGTCCGGAGTGAGAGGTGAAGTCATTCAGTAGTTTAACTAAAGGTTGCCCGGAACTTTCAAGGTTTTCAAGTAAAATAAGGAGATCATCTGTATATGAGAGTGAAGTATAGTGAGAATTACCAATAGTAATGCCTTTAATTGTACCGGATTGACGTAGGGACGCAGAAAGAGGTCCCATGGCAAGTATAAATAATGAAGGCGATAAGGGGCATCCTTGTCTGGTGCCTCTTGCTAAGTAAAAGGAGGGGGACAAAATAGAGTTCATGAGAACTCAAGCTGAAGGGGAGGTATACAATAATTGAATCCAAGCACAAAAATTATTTGTAAAGCCAAAATGAGATAGCACCTGATATAGATATTCCCAATTGAGAGAGTCAAATGCTTTCTCAAAGTCAATGGCTAGTGCAGCTGCAGGGGTTTTAAGAGTTTTTGCTTTGTGAATTAAATTGAGTAATGAGTGAAGATGATCGGAACTATTTATATTTTTGATAAATCCTGATTGAGAAGTATGGATGAGTTTAGTCATTAAAGATTCTAAGCGGAGAGTTAATAATTTGGCAAAGATTTTTCCATCAGTATTAAGAAGTGAGATCGGTCTATAGTTTGAAGGAAGAAAAGGGTCTTTGTCTTTTTTTGGTAAGACTGTTATAATGGCTTCGGTCATTGTGCATGGGAGTTTCTTTATTAAGGTTGCTTCTTGGAATACATTGACTAATACAGGACAAAGAGTATCAGATAGGGTTTTATAAAAATCAATAGGGAACCCATCACTGCCAGATGCTTTACCGTTTTTTAATGATGATAAAGCAGTTTGGATTTCCTGTAAAGTGATTGGTTTATCAAGCATAGCTTTGTCCTGAGGGGATAGGTGGAGTAGATTCAATTTTTCCAGAAAATGTTGTATTAGGTTGGGATTTGTAGTATTAGGTTGCGAGTATAGTTGATGGTAAAAGGATTGCATAATACGATTGACTGAAAGGTTGTCTATGTGTGTCTGACCTGATGAATCTTTTAGACCTGCTATATGTCTCTGCATCTGTTGAGTTTTAGCTGGTAAGAGAGCAACTTTCCGCATTTATCCCTTGTTCCCAATAATCGTGTTTAATCCTAAAAGGGCAAGTTCAGCTTTCCTGGATATCAACTCGTTAATTTTAATTCTTAATTGTAGAATTTCCAGATGAAGCTGTGAATTATGATTGGGTTTATTTAATTTATAGTATTGGGGTTCTTTTTCTTTAAGGGATTTTTCTAAAGTAGCTAATTGTTGTTCTCTTAATTTCTTTCTATGTGCTGCATAACAAATAATTTTACCTCTAATAGTGGCTTTTAATGCTTCCCAGATAGTACCTTGAGACATATCTGGAGTATAGTTAATAGAAAGAAAATCTAGAATCTGGGTTTTAATCCAAGGAGTGAATTCAGGGTCTCTGAGTAAAAATGGGTCTAAATGCCAAGATGGGGATTTAGAAGAAGGTGGACCCCAGAAAAAATGCAAACTGATAGGGGAATGATCGGATATAACAATAGGGAGAATCAATGTATCAATAATTTTTTCAGTAATGAGGGGAGAAGAGAACCAATAATCAATCCTACTATATGATTTATGTAAAGAGGAATAAAAGGTGTAATCTCATTGTCTGGGATGATGTAATCTCCAAATGTCAGAGAGATCTAAATCCTTCATAAGCATTGATAGAGCATTAATACTACGGGGGTAGGCATCATGTGATGAGTTACTTCTGTCTAAAATATGCTTGTAGTGCTAAGTTAAAGTCACCACCAATAAGAATAGGTGAATTATTTTTATTATTAATCATAATTTGTTGGGATAGATTATGGAAGAAAATGGGTGAATCAAAGTTGGGTGCATATACATTCACAAACATAAGCGGACCTGCTGTGGTGTTTAATAAGGTTATAATCCACCTCCCATCCGGGTCTCTAATGATTTTTATGGGGGGCCAATTAAGAGATTTATGTATTAAGATAGCAACCCCATTTTTTTGGGATAGACAAGATGACGCATATACTTGACCGACCCAGTCCCTTTTAAGTCTGTCAACATCCTCTGACAAAAGTTTAGTTTCTTGTAAGAAAGCAATATGTGTTTTATGCTTTTTAAGATAGGTAGGTACTTGCTTACGTTTACAAGGCCAGTTGAGTCCCTTGACATTCCATGAATGTAAGATTAGATCACTCATGGTACTAGTATATAAGGTAATTAGTTACAAATAGGAATGAGGGACTCAATACCATTAATTTGGAGGATGTCACAGATTCAAAAGGTAAATATATATAATAAACAAATGTATGCAGGGCCCTTAACTTGTATGGGTTCGAAATGATTGAGTATTTGTATTCATTTAGTCTTGCAGAGAGAGAGTATAGAGATAGGAATATCAAGTAATTAAACATTAGAACCAACAAACATTAGTATAAACTCAGTAACAAGAATATTAATTTGAAACTTTTATGAAATGCAGAGCAATAAGAGTTGGTAAATATACCAGGACTCTCACTCTACACTACTAGGCATGTAGAGTAATTAGTGTATCTCAAGATACGGTTTACCCTATAATCTTAAGATATTAAACTTTATATAACAGTATATTAAAGAAGTGTATTTGAGATTTGTGCTAAGGTAATTAAAGCATTACCCTGGAAAAGACCAAAACATCATTCTACCAAATAAACAAGGATAATTCTGTAATATCGTTAAATTCCAAACATAATGAATTAGCTTGGACCTAGCAATAAGTCCAATATTAAATAAAGTATACCAACATGATGGCAGATAATGCTGGAACAGTGTGAGCCAGATAAAAGGATGCCCGATGTGTATTAATCCACATAAGCTAGGTTAGGGAATGCAGTATATACTATAGGTTCATAGTGCATAAGTGTATTGTGGAATCATTTTTATAAGTTCCAATGATTTGGAAGAAAATGGGATGAAGAATAATGTGAAAAGGCAGAAAAACTCAATGTATAGAAATACAATTGGAAGCATACTATGGTGCAAAATCTGTGAGATATAATAGGAATGCACCTGATGCACTACATACCAGAAGTGATGCAAAATAAATATTAAATAAGTAAATGATTTTAGAGTATTTGTCTAATCATCCTCCACATTCCAAATGATAGGATTTATGTGGAAAAATGCTATAATAGTAGGGGTTAAGAGCACACTGATATGAAATACAGAACTCTATATATGTATGTATGCACCTGACCACATGGTGGCGCTGAAGCTTATGAAAACTTAGAATGTAAATAGCAATTATATATACTAATGTCTGACACCACACAAGGATTAATTATAAGAGATCTCACAAACATTGTAATATTTATTCTTTCTCTTATTTTTTTTTTCTATTGAATACATTGAGAGTAACTCCCACATAGATTAAATACCACCAGTGTCAATTGGCTCACCTCCCACATACAGATACAGGCTTCTTAACAGCGATAGCGATTTACTGCATTTAAGTGCTCCAAACCTGTTGAGTACGATAGAGACTGCGCTTTTCGGTAAATGTACCGAGGGAATCAAATGAGGTGGTGTGAAGAGGAGGGATTCTGGTGAGAAACTGCTATACCACATCTAATTATGGGCCATAGTATTTATTACAAATTTTTTTTTTTTAGTGGGAAAAGCCTCAGGTAGCCTTGCTCTTCGATTTTCTTCTCCTTTTCTTTTTGGGTGGTTCAGATGATTTAAAGGGAGAGGTGGACACAAGATCAGCCCAGGAAGAGTCGGGAGAGTCATTACCCATTGAAAGCTTCTTCAGGTCTTGAGTAAATGTGTCGGATACAGTCTGTCTCAGATCCTCTGTAGATGAGTGCAGATCTTCTTGGAACAGATCTTCATGGAGTGGGGAAGATTTGTTAGACAAGGTAAGAGGAGTAGAAAAACTGATGTGACGTTCCACATGGGAAGCTGGAGAGGTGGAAATATTATTTAAACAGCAGGTATTATTATTTAGAGAAGAACCAGATGCTTTTTTCTTGTATGCGTGTGGGAGCTTCTGGCAGGAGCTACAGTGGCAGATGATGGCTGCAGATTTCTCGGGACCTGAAGGACAGTTTCAGCAGGAAGGGCAGAGACATTGTAATTGCGTAAGTGCTTGTGCTGGAGCAGGAACGAGCTGCATTAGCATCGCAAGGCAATGTAAGCTGCGGGCTGTGTCCAATTCAGAAATTCAGAGAGAGATTCTGGGGTACTGAAATCTCTGGTAGAATCATTCAAAAAAAGACGCATTGTTGCAGGATAACGCAGTGCAAACTTAATTCCACGCTGATGAAGGATCATTTTAATGGGGTTGTAAGCTTTTCGTTTGTTCGATAATTCTTTAGAACAGTCTCTGAAAATTAGAATTCTGTTTTCTTGCCAAGTAAGTGCACCCAACTGCCTCGCTTTTTGAAGAATCAGTTCAGTATGTGCGTGGTTTAGAAATCTGGCAATGATGGGCCTGGGTTTCTGGTCGGGTCCAGGCCTCGGATTTAAGGTGCGGTGAGATCTCTCGATGGTTAGGTCTTGGCCAGCTGGTAATTTAAGCAAAGAAGGAAGTACATGAGTCAGAAGAGCACTGGTATCTCCTAGTTCAACACCTTCAGGAAATCCGAGAAATCTAAGGTTGTAACGTCTGTTTCTATTTTCAATATCATCTATTTTGTCCTGAAGGTTCCTAATAACTCTGTCCTGCTCCCTGATGGTAGCCTGTAATGTGTTAATGGAATCTTCATTTTGGATGCTTTAACATCAGTACGCTGATTTTTGATCAAGTGCCTGCATATTATTGATATTTTGTTGAGATGCAATTTTAATACATTGATTTCACTTATTAGTTGCTGGAACATTGCCTCCACTCTATTAAGAGAACTGTTATGTGGAGATTGGTCTGCCATTATTGTAGGCCTTAATAGAGAAATTGAAAAGCTGTAGATAACTCATTCAGTAATTATGAGGCAATAAAAATACTGTACCAGAGCTGTTCTGCGATGTACATATAGTAAGATCTCAGATGTTGGTGAAGGTAGGAAGTCTGGAATCTGTAGGATGGATGATGATATTTGGTGAATCCAGGGAGATGAAGAATCAAGCAGCCATCTTCAGCACAGCAGGCCACACCCCCATCATCTTGTCTTTTTTTAATTCCATTTCGTATGCCTCTTTCCACCTTAAAATAAATAAATAAATGTATAAGAAAATGCCACAAAAAAAATGTGCTATCCTTCCTTTACACTTTCCAACTTTATCTGTTAAAGGATAATTAGAAGCACTGATGAAGCCCTGAACGCTGCAGAGATCGCTGCTTCAGCTCACATTTCCCCCGGAGGCACAGTAGTAAGTAATTTTTTTTGACTGTAATGCTCGTAAAAACTGCTCAAACATCCGTTACAGCCATCATCTTGTTGTAGTCTGGTGGTCCTTCCTCCATGAAATGGTGATAGAAACATAGAAACATAGAAGTTGACGGCAGATAAGGACCGCAAGGCCCATCCAGTTTGCCCATTTCTTTTTCTACCTTATAAATGTGCCATCGGCCTTTGCTCTGTCAGTGACCTATCTATTCATAGTCATTTGTATTGCTCCCTTATGCCTATCCCATGCCTGTTTGAAGCCCTGCACTGTATTCATAGCCACCACTTCTTGTGGTAAGCTATTCCATGCATCTACCACCCTTTCTGTGAAAAAGAATTTCTCACATTCCCCTTAATCGGCCTCCCTCTAATCTCACGCTGTGTCCTCTTGTCCTGCTATTTTCTTATATTTAAACATGTTAGACTCTTTCACCTTGTTTATGCCCTTAAGGTGTTTAAATGTCTCGATCATATCACCTCTCCCCTCCTTTGCTCAAGGGTATACATATTGAGCTCTGTTAATCTGTCCTCATATGTCTTCTGATGCAGTCCCTGCACCATTTTGGTTGCCCTTCTCTGGACTGCCTCAATTTGGTTAATGTCCTTGTGAAGGTGTGGCCTCCAATACTGCACGCAGTACTCCAGATGAGGCCTAACCAATGTCTTGTACAGAGGATTATTACCTCCCTCTACGACTTGTGATACCCCTACTAATACACCCTAACACCCCTAGCCTTACCTACTGCTTTAGAGGTCTGCTTGGATGATTTTAGGTCATCAGTGATGATGATGCCCAAGTCTCTTTCTTCCTTTGTGACTGCTAGCAACTCCCTCCCAGCCTATAAGTGGCTTCAGGTTTCTCTTCCCTATGTGCATGATTTTGCACTTCTTGCATTAAATCCCAGTTGCCACTCTTCTGACCATTTTGCTAGTTTATCCAGATCTCTTCTCATTCTGCCCATCCCATCTGGATCATCTACTCTGTTGCAGATCTTGGTGTCATCTGCAAACAGACAAGCCTTACCCTCTAGTCCATCTGCGAGGTCACTAATGAAGATGTTGAATAGGACTGGCCCCAGGACTGATCCTGAAGTACCCACTTGTGACTTGCATCTCTTCTGACTGTATACCATTTACCACCACTCTCTGTTTTCTGCCAGTCAACCAGTTTGCCACCCAGTTGACCAACTTCTGACCCACCCCGGCCTACTTAGCTTATTTATCAATCTTCTATGTGGAACAGTGTCAAAAGCTTTGCTGAAGTCAAGGTGGCGACATCAACTGCTCCCCTTGGTCCACCACTCTGGTTACCCAGTCAAAGAAATCTATGAGATTAGTTTGACAGGACCTTCCTTTGTAAACCTATGCTGTCTTGGATCCTGTGCCCTATGGATTCCAGGTGTTGCACTATCCTTTCCTAAGGAGTGCCTCCATAATCTTGCCCACTACTGAGGTAAGACTGACTGGTCTGTAGTTCCCGCCTCCTCCCTGCTACCACTCTTGTGGAGCGGGATCACATAAGCCCTTCTCCAGTCTTCTGGGACCTCTCCTGTGCTCAGAGACTCACTAAACAATTCTGCTAATGGCTCTGCTAGTTCCTCCTTTAGCTCCTTAAGTACCCTGGGATGTATGCCATCAGGTCCCATTGCCTTATCCACCCTGAGCTTAGCAAGCTCTTGTAGGACCCTTTCTTTTGTGAAGGAGTAGTGCTCACCTCCTCCCCTGTGTCCATGATGCTGAGCTGTAGGTCCTGCCCTACCTTCTCTTCAGTAAATACTGAGCAAAAGTATCTATTTAGGATAGATGCCTTTACAGGGTCCTCCTCCTCACATGCTCCCTTTTCTCCATTAAGCTTAGCAATACCCCCTCGGGACTTTCTCCTTTCACTAATGTATCTATAGAAAGTCTTGTCACCTTCTTTTACTGTTCGTGCTAGTGTTTCCTCAGTTTGGGACTTTGCCTGCCTTACTGCCTTACCTGCTTCCCTTAGGGCAGTTTGGTATGCCTCCCTATCTTCATCCTGCTGTGTTCCCTTATATTTCCTGAAGGCCAGCCTTTTGGCTCTGACCTTTTCTGCTACTGTATTTGAGAACCAAAGTGGTTTCCTTCTTTTTGCACTTCCTTTTCTGTCTAACACAATGGGATGTTGCTTCAAGTATTGTATCCTTAATGCTTGCCCACTTTGCCTGTACCTCCTCACCTGTGTTTCTTTTTGCCAGGGCTAGCTTAACTCTGTTGGCCATCTTATCAAAGTCAGCTCCTCTGAAGTCCCATATTTTGCCTTGGAATGGGATGATTTAGATGTAGTAGCCAAATTGAACCATACCATGTGATGGTCACTGGCCCCAGGTGACCTTCTACCTGGAGATCTGTGATCCCTTCTTTGTTAGTCAGTACTAGATCTAGGATAGCCCTGTCTCTTGTGGGTTGCTGTACCAGTTGTTTGAGGCCCTCCCCTGCAGGAATCCACTATGAGTCTAGTTCTGGCAGATGTTCCTGCTGGTATTGACCAATCTGTATCTGGCATGTTGAAGTCTCCCATTATCAGAACCTCCCTTTAGCTGTCATGTTTTGTATATCTTCTAACAGCAATGTGTCTATGTCCTCCTCTGGTCTGGGGCCTGTAGACAACCCCAGTTCTTATGGCTGTCCCATTTCCTGTTTCCAGGGTGACCCACAGTTCTTCTGGCTCCTTATGTGCATTCTGAATTTCTGTAGCTTTGATATTTTCATTAACATACAGGGCCACTCCTCCCCCCCTTTTTGCACCTCGGTCTCTTCTGAACAATACATAGCCAGGTACTGAAGTCTCCCAAGTGTGGTTACTGGTAAACCACCTCTCACTAATTGCTATTGTTAAACACGCTGTAATATATATATTTTTTTAACCAGGAGAGACACACTAAGCTGAAAGTTTGTTTACAGGTGCAACCTGGGAACACAAGGAAGTTAAGTGACTTGCTCAGGGTCACACAGTATGCAAGTGAAGCCTGTGGGATTCAAACCCAGGTCTCTAGGTTTGCAGTTCAGAGGCTTAAACCACTGCGCTATACTGCCTTCTAAATATGACATGCCTTTGCCCCTTCCAGACTGTTGCCCATATTTGTATGGAGATGCCTATATCTCATGTGCACAGTGCTAAGTTTACATTACAGAATGTGCCTAAATGACATGATACACATGTCATTTAGGCTCATTCTGTAAAAACAGCATTGGGCGTGAGGTTATGATACTGATATTATAACATCTCTGTATATATGGGCAACAATCTTGAAGTGGCAAAGGCATGGCATGTTCCCACGTGGTTACCAGTGCCATCTTGTGGAGGAAGAACCACCATACTACATCAAGATGATGGTTGCAATGGATGTTTGGACAGTTTTTATGAGCAATTACATAAAACAAAAAAAACTTCACTTACTACTGTGCCTCCAAGGTGGATCTGTGAGCTGAAGCATCGATCTGTGCAGTAGTCAGGACTTCATCATCAGTACTAGTATAGGAGGCAGTATAGTGCAGTGGTTTAAGGCTTTGAGCTGCAAATCTGGTGACATCAGCAGACCAGACCTGGGTTTTAATCCCACAGCTTCCACTTGCATACTGTATGACCCTGAGCAAGTCACTTAACCTCCTTGTGCTCCCAGGTTGCTCCTGTAAAAAAGCTTTCAGCTTAGTGTGCTATACCTGGTTAAACTAAATAAAAAAAAAAAACTAGCAGTTCAGCTCCTGAATTTTTCATTTCATCCTGTTGTATCCTCCTTTTCTTACTTTCCTGAGAAGTGAAACATAGTTCTTGTTTTAGTGCTTAGCGTTCAAAGGTTCAATGTTTCAAATGTATTATTAAAAGTATGTATATACATGCAACATACAGATCACAAACAACTATCCAACAGTTATCAAGATATATAAATTATGTGTTAAAAACATAGATTACTAGAAATCCAAGCATTTCATATAAAGTGGCAAATATATAGTCGTATACACAAATCCATTATGTTCAGAATGGATCTACGACTGGTCGTCGACAAAAATCTTGTTGAACGACCAGACAGCAAAACCGGCATGTCGACTGCATTTTGCAGTCGGCATGCGGTTCCACTTATGGGGACATGTTTTCTTCAGGGGCTTCACCTCGAACCCCCACTATAGATTCTCAACTCTGAGTCAGAGCTGATTGTGGGGGATGGGGTGCAAGACCCCAGAAAGGTAGTGCCAGATTCAAGCGCCGACCTACTGGTGACATGGCACTGTAGTGTCTAACCCTTCACTCAGTTTCAGCGGTCGGGTAGTATACCATTCAGAATAACATCAACAGTGAAAGTGCAAGTAAGCTAGGTGTTAAATTTGTTAATCTTATTAAGTACACATTGTGAAAAATTACCAATAGCAAATATACAAGCCTTAGATGGAGCCAGCAAAAGAAATGTAAATTTCTCCTCCATTCCATAACCATGTACCTTTTTTTAAAAATGATTTAAGCCATTTTTCTCTCTCAGATCTAAATGATTCACAGTCAGAAACTACATGAAGAACAGACAGTCTATAAATTTGATCACAAATTCAGGGAGGCAGTATAGCGCAGTGGATTAAGGCTCTAAGCTGCAAATCTGAAGACCTGGGTTTGAATACCACAGCTCCCACTTGCATAGTGTGTGACCCTGAGCAAATCACTTAACTTCCCTGTGCTCCCAGGTTGCACCTGTAAACAAGCTTTCAGTTTAGTGTTTCTCACCTGGTTAAACAGTTGGAAAAAAAATGTTTCATGAATATGCAAAGGCTTCCAAGGGTACCAAAATAATCCTAGCCTAATTCTCATGATTGCTTTTCTATGTTGCACATTGTCGCAAAATGACAGATACTGTTACATAATAAAACTTTTTTTAATTTCAAGATTTCATATTCATGAGAATCACATGTTATAGCCATATATCTTTGGGTGGCATTGTTAGCTATCCTTTGTAAAGCTTTTTTTTTTAAAACTTTGATAGTCACCTATTCTATCAAAAATAAAATCTATTTTAAGACCCAATTTATTAAGAGAACAATTAAGTACATGGAACCAAGTATTCTCTCTTCATGATTTCTGCACATCAGACCAACAATGGTAAATTAAACTATTTGTGCAGCTTTGATTTTGGCCCCAAAATGCATACTTCTTTTTAATATTGTAGACTTAATATCCAGTGTGCCTGTCTCAGCTCTAATTACAGCACTAGAAACTAAGTTGGAAGCCCTAGGATCAATTTTAGATACAAAGTTTGTATAATTTTGAGCTCCTTCAGATTTTCTTTGATGCCCCAGATCTCCAATGCATATAGCATCTGTGAGCTTACTTTAGCTTTGAAACAACGTTTTTGTGCCACAAAAGACTGTCCCCCAAAAGTTCCTGCAAATCTATTAATTGCTAAAACATTTTTTAGCAGTAGTTTTAATAGATTTTACATGACTTTTCCAACTGAGATTTTTATTAAATAATATGCCTAAATAACAGTACTCATCAACCTCATCTAGAATTCAATTTCCTATGTTCCATGTTTTGCAGACTTTTCTTTTAGTAGAGGGTCCAAAGACAATTATTTTTGTTTTCTGTGTATTGATCTCCAGCTCTAACTTCTATAATGAAGAATGTACAGTTTTTACGCCTCCCCCCTTCTTAAACCTAATGGTGTTTGAGATAAAATTACTGTGTCATCTGCATATAGGATTATTTTAATAGGATTACCATTAATCATTGGAGGGAATGTATCACAGGGCTTTAAATCCTATACTAAAGTCTCAGTATAAATGTTAAATAATGTTGGGACAAGTATACAGCCTTGTTTTACACCAAAGTCTATATCAGCTGGGAAAGTTAATGCTCCATCCTTACCATACCTAACCTGGTACCTTGTATTAGTATGCATTTGCTTTATTAAAGTGAGTAGTTTTGTATTAATATTTTTAGATTCTAAGATGGACCATAGTATTTCTCTGTTTACACTATAAATGCTGCATGAATGTCCACAAATGCAGCATAAATTGTTCTAGACTTGCTTACCACATACTGTTCAAGAACATATTTCAGTGTAAAAATTAGGTCAGAGGTAGAACGTCCCTGTATAAATCCTGCTTGATAAATGAATACAGTTTTGTTTTCCTCTATCCAAAGTTGTGATCTGGACAGCAGGAGATGGGAGACTATCTTCAAACTAATGCACAAAATGAAATTGGCCTATAATCTGAGGGCTAATTTTTATCTACCCTTTTTATGTATTGGTACTATAATCGCTGTAAACCATAATTCTGGTATATATTCAGAATTGCCTAGAAAAATATAGAAGCAGTTAGAAGCTCTGTCCACCATAAAGTGTCTACCTAGTAAATTTCGCAGGAATGTTAACACCAGGTGCTTTATTTTTAATTTTTTTTTAGCTTGAATTGCATTATATACTTCTTGAAGTGTAAAATCAGTACAAACACTGTCTATATTTCCTATTCTTATCTTATCTTGGTTGTCATTGGCACTCTTGTAACTACCCCTGCTAGACTCTATTTTAAATATTTTGCAAAAATGCTTTTGCCAACCTGAAGGCACTATCATAGCTTCAATATTATTTCTTAATTTATTTTCATCATGCGCAACTAAATTCCAAAACATTTCATCATCTCTGTCAATAATAGTATTCTGCAACATTTCCCAAAGCTGTAACTTATGTGCTGCCTTATTTTGGTCCCAAAGCATTCTGTATTCTTTCCTCAGATTAATAAATGCCACTGTATACTGAAAATCTAATGTTTTCTTTATTCTTTTACCTTGCCTGCACATCACTTTTCTTACCATGTTACCATCACCATCAAACCATTTTGCTCTAGCCGTAAAATTATTTTTTTACATGGTGCCTAGTATTGAGTCCAGTAATTATATCTTTCTCGAGGCTAAAAATGTCATCTACTATTACACTACTATTTCCCTTGAAGCATGACATTCCTGGTTTGGAAAGCAGTTTCTCAATATGTTTAATTATTTTTAATTTTTTCTCATTTACTTCTATGGAGTGTAATTTAACATCCAATATTGCCTCCATGTATGGATTCCATCTTATATTTTTTTTATTATTTATTAGCAGCATATTACTATCTACATCATGTCTGGACTTATAGTTATCTATTTAAATTGGAAGTTTTTGTTTAAGTTCAAGTTATTATGGGCATATGATCACTATCTCAAATCTGCAACACTTCAGCATTCTTTATCTTGTAAAATGAAACTATATCCACAACAAATAAATCTAAAAGACTACCTCCTTTCTTAGTAGGGAAAGTCCAGTTACCCTGACAGTCAACAGGAAAATGGGCATTAATTATTCTGAGATTTTATTCCTTCAGAATTTTTAATAAATGTATTCCACCCCTATTAACAGTTTTATCAATTGAAGCTCTTAAAGAAATATCCAAGATGTCATCTAAATTCCAACCAGAGCCATTATCTTCTGGCAGTTCACCCAGCCTTACATTAAAATCACCTCCAAACAAAATTGTAATCCCTGTGTAATTAAGCTTAATTTGGCTTAAAAGTCTATTAAAATTGTTCAGAGTTTTAAGCATGGCTGCATTCTTGGAACCATGGTTCATGTACACATTGATCAAAATGCAACAGATGGTATTACCATTCATTATTTCAAGGCACAACAAGAATGATTCAGGCACTTCTTTAAAAATACATTTTACTTCAACGAAGCATCAGTTAGTGTGCAAATACCTCCTGAGGCTCTGCCAAACTTGGTATCTCTTCGAGCACATATATTCCAAGCCTGGTAACCTTCCAACAAACACTTCCCTGAGTCAGTAATCCATGTTTCTTGTAACAGTATTAGTGAAAATTGTTTATGAAAATCAATTCACCTAATATCACTTAATTTCTTAGAGGCTCCTGCAATATTCCAGCTGATCAGTTGTAGAGGCCTCCCTTTTTGGGGGGCAGTTCTGTGTCATTCTGATTCTAAATCAATGTTACTTCCACTCAGAGAAATGGTCAGGCACTCCTCCCTGCTCTCCTGGGAGTCAATAACTGAATATCTAGTACAATCTATAACCTCAGATGATTCTTAAAGTACTGCACTACTATTGATTCCAGGCCCCTTTTGCTTCCTGACCTGCCTCTAATGTATTTGTTTGCATCTAACACGCTCTCATCGTTAGTTATCAAGATATGCACTGTTTCTACTGGGGCCAAATAACTGGTTATTCTACTCTGGGTTTTTTGGGGTGCTTCTTTTCCTCAACCTTATTAGTTTTCAAGAACCTGTTAACTAGTGCTCAGCAGTCAAACGTTCAGCCTTCATGCCAAGTAGTTTGAATTCTGACTTATGTTTTAGAATTTCTTGCATTTGTGAATCAGCCTTGGTTACCAGGCATACCCAATCCTTTTCAGCATTTGCTCTATATCTGTAGACAGACTGAATGTCTGCCCATATAAATCTGTGTGCTAAAATTCCTTTACAAATATTGTAAACTGCAATTTTCAAGGTATTTCTGGTTTCATTTCTGTTTCTTTGGAATTCCTTTAAAGAAAATTGTAGGAACTTTCCATTCAGGAGCAGTGTTCCCCTTTGGAGCAGTACCCATGTTAGATTATTTCCTCGAAGCATGTACATTTTTCTTATTATTAGGTTTGAATTCTGGTGTGTCAGTTTTCCACACTATAGCTCCCTGGATTGGTTCATAGCTAAACAATTATCTGTCATAGTGCTTAAGATGTCTCCTGCTAGCCACAAATGTCAAGAAGTGGCCCAATAAAAGAACTGCTTTCTTGCTGCTTGCTGCTAGCTGCTGCTGCTGCAGAGGTGGGCAAGTGGTGAGAGAATTTGACAAGAATCAAACATGAACATCTTTTCTGAGAAGTGAAACATAATAGTTTCTTAGTACTTAAGATGTGTCCTGCTAGCCACAAATTTCAAGTAGTGGTCCCATTAAAGAACTGCCTTCCTGCTACTAGGTGCTGCTGCTGCAGTGGTGTGCAAGTTCCTCTCCATTACTGCTTCATCCACTTTGATGTTGCAAGTCAGTTTTCGAGAGCTCACCGTGCTGACAGCACCTTCCTCTTCATTATCCTCGTCACTGTCATGGTGTGCTATGACAAGGGACAAGATTCTGTTGTGCGAGATGTGCACCTCCTTTATTTTAATAAATGCTAGAGTGCCAACATTTTGTGGTGACAGATTGGTGTGCTTATCCTGCTTAATGGCACCCACTTAACTGAAGACACTCTCCACAATGACACTCGAGGATGGGCAGCTGAGATATTTAATAGCAACGGAGGTCAGTGGTGGCCACTCATTAACCTCATTTCTCCAGTATAGTAATCACTCGTCAGCAATGGTAGGTGCCTTGTATCTGCTAAGTACGCATCTACTATGCGTCACACTGTTCTGAGATGTGCCGCCTCATCCTACTCATCCTCCACAGTTTCCTCCATATCTGCAACTCCAACCTGACCCAACATGTCCCAAATGGGATTTGGCAGTTGTTCTTTCAAGTTACCAGGTTTTTTGGCCCATTTACCTTGTGATGAGGTTGTGGTAGTAGCAACACCTGGTGTCTCTGTAGTAACCTTGTGCCTCAGCACATGTAGAAGTGGGATGGACTGACTGCTACAGGCAGTGTCCCCACTCACTGCCTGTGTTACGTGCTCTGTTGGCCTATTGGAGAATCATGATTAGTCCATCCATTTGGTGCCACTACTCTGTTGTGAGAAACATGGATGCCCCCACCCCCGCTGTCACAGCTTGCAGGTACTAACAGATACTCCGATACTGCTTTATACTGCTTGTATTACCGCTCAAGCATGTACAGGGTTGAGTTCCATCTGGTAACAACATCCAGCTTCATAGGGTGCTGAGGCAGGTGATTCTTAATCTGCAGTTGATGGAGATTGTCAAGGGCCTCCCCTGAGCATGCAAAGTGGACACAGATGCAATGGGCCAGTCAGTATGTCTTTGATATCCCAGTCGCTGAGAAAATGCTGGATAACAAGATTCAGACAGTGTGCCAGGCATGGCACACTGACACCCCCCCACCCATCTCTGATGGATTTCACAACATTGGATACATTATCACTAGCAACGAATCCTGCCTTTAGTGAATGGGGGTGCAGCCAATCATCCATCTCAGTGAGGACCACTTCCAGCATTTTCGCCGCAATGTGTGACCCAGGTATACTCTTCATCGTCTGTGTTGCCTTTTGGCGAACACCAGGCATGTTGCTACCACCACACTTGGGCTTAGAGCAATTTCTACCACAGCCAGAGTCAATCAGTACCCCAGGTACCTGTGCCCAGTGTGCTGTAATGCACAAGTATGAGCTACCACCTGTTTAGCAACTGGCCCACATGTCCATGCTGAGATGTACGTACAGTGCTGATGAATGCTTGAGTGCATGGTTTACCATGTCTGACACACCACGGTACAGTTCCACGATGGCACACATGGAAAAGTACATTCTTGAGGGGATCTACCATTTTGGACAGGCATGTGACATGAAATGCCAAAAGCCAACATTCTCTACAAATGAGAATGGCAATGGATCAAGAGCCAGCATTTCTGCACATGCTGCATTTAGCTCATGTGCAGTAGCATGTTAGGAGAGAACCTCCGGGTCGAACCTGGAGATGAGCCCTGGCTCAGTGTGCCTTTCCCGGTCATCAAATGTTTAAATAAAATAAAAATAAAATAAATTTGGCACAACGCTCAAACATGGACTGCAGCGTAGACTGGACCTTTCTTGTTGTCGGTGTGCCAAACAGCTGGACTCATCGTGCTGGAGGTTTATGTGATAACGGCAAATGCCTAAAGGCGATTACTGTTATCACTCAGTCAGAGTGCCGAAAACATTTTCAGCACTCTGACAACCCCGGCGCCTCAGGACAATGGTGCCAGGACACTATTTTGCTACTTTCTGTGGGGCCTGTGCCCCCACCCCCTCAAGGGTCTTGGCCCCAGCGCCCCCCTGTAAGATTCTCAACTCCGGAGCGCGTTGGAGGGTGAAGCAGGGGAAAAAGGTTCGGGCCGGTGCAATAAAGTGCGCCAGCACCGGACCCAAACCCAGTACTTCTCCCACCGCATCCACTCAGCAACCCCAACACCATGATGCAGCTCAGCCAGCTACACATGGCGCCCATCCCTCACGCCTCTCCACCCCCTCCCAGCCCACGCTCGCTGTGCTGCTCCCCACCCCCACGTGCATACGCACAGCGACATCCTGCTGCCCAATTCTCCCACAGCCCTCATCTGGTCACCCAACCCCTCCCCATCACCATGAGGGATTGTACCAGGAAGGAGTCACTGTAACAGACAGTGTCCTTCCTCATGCGCCCACCTCACGGATTACCTCATGCTGGCATTGTTGGGGTGCTCTTTGCTTCATAGGGATTCTTAAATATATACAATATGTTGCTGCATGAGTGACAACACCAGTGTCTTCTTTGGTTTTCAATAATATGTAACTACTGCTTTCAGACTTGGGGTGGTACTGCTGCTGTGCCCACAACTTTGCAGACATACAGAAGCCTCCATGTTATCCACTATATAGATGTCCTCCTCATCCACCCCTCCCTCTGCCTCATCTACTGCCCTGTCACTTCTGCTTGCCTTGCCTGATGATGATGACAGACTGGGACCCCCTGCACTTGCTTCCTTCTGGAGTTGATGCCAGCATAAGTGGTGCCTGTTCTTAAGATGTGTATGTTGCCCACCAGTGCCTAAGTGGCTGCCCTTTTTACCTGTACTGACTTATGTTTGGCACAGCTGACAAACTGCAATTGTCTCATCAGCTGGGTCTAGTACATAGAAATCCCACACTAGGGATTTTGATGGCCTTGGTGCCAGGACAGGAACAGCGCAGGAGATGGGATAGGCTTTGGTGTACTTTGAGATGGCTGTAGAACATGAGGAATAGTGGTAGAGGGTGCCATAGGGGTTGAATCAGTAGTTGACACATTATTACAGGCACCACCTGTATCTGCAGCACCCTTGTGCTTTTTCTTTTCAGGCTCCCATAAAGGATCCAAGTCCAACGCATCATAATCCTCATCAGCAGAGACAATGCTGTCCTCCTCCTCCTCCATAGGTCTGTTCTCCTCAACAACTACAGGCTCTATCACTCTCACCTCATCAGCAGAGACAATGCTGTCCTCCTCCTCCTCCTCCTCCATAGGTCTGTCCTCCTCAACAACTACAGGCTCTATCACCTTCACTTCATCAGCAGAGACAATGCTGTCCTCCTCCTCCATAGGTCTGTCCTCCTCAACAACTACAGGCTCTATCACCCTCACCTCATCAGCAGAGACAATGCTGTCCTCCTCCTCCATAGGTCTGTCCTCCTCAACAACTACAGGCTCTATCACCCTCACCTCATTAGCAGAGACAATGCTGTCCTCCTCCTCCATAGGTCTGTCCTCCTCAACAACTACAGGCTCTATCACACTCACCTCATCAGTCTGATGAGGTTTTGGAAAATGTCCAACCTCGACCACTGGCCCAACACTATCAGGATCACAGTCATCAGCAGCAACACCACCACCAGTTCCCACATGCTCACCAATAACCACCTCCTTACCCACTGTTTCTTGCTTGCTAGCGCTGCTGCTTCTCTTGTCAATTGGTACATCCACCAACAAGGATGCAACAGATCTGGCAGAGAAAAATTTAGATACAGTGATCCCACCATCACTGCCAAATACTCCAGTGCTACTGTTAGTACCAGTCACGAACTCCTCAGCCACTATGCCTCTGCTCCCACTGACATTCTTTTGGTAGCTGCAACACTCTTTGGCCCAACAGATTTGCAACTCTTCTTTGTTGCCTCACCACTTCTCCCTTTACTTAACCTTTTCTTCCCCCCATTGCTCTGTGATATATATCTTGCTTCTTTTAAAACAACACAGGGATTGGAAGGACAAATGGGGTACTGTGAAAACTTCCTTCCAACACAGTGACAGGACCCTCCCTCAGTATTAATACGTACACAGCGCACCTATTTCTATGAACCGGGGAAATGTGTCAAAAGCAACAGAACCCTCACTTAGTATTAATATGCACACAGTGCAGGTATTTCTTTGAACAGGGGAAATGTGCCAAGAGCAACAGAACCCTCCCTCAGTACTAATACATACACAGCACAGAAATTACTGTGCAGATCCAAAATGAAAAGAGCAACAAGAACGTATAAAGATACCAAAATCTAACAGAAATCACATGCTTAACTAACAAAAAAATGTTAAAAAAGCAGGTCTTTCTGCACAGCCTTAACTGCTGCTACCCTCCCCCACACAAGCCACCCAAACCTCCACTTCACTGCCTAAACTGAAACAAGTAATTTAAACTAATTAATGAGGAAAACCACAAAAATCCACTAATGTGTATGCAAAAGGCACTCCAGTCCCAAACACTCTGGAGCACTTTGAGGGGCAACAGACTTCTAGAAAATCTTAAAGTGATCTTACGAGCTCAAATGGGCAGACTGGGTGGGTCATAGGCCCTCTTCCGACAGTATCTATGCATCTATAAGATGCAAAATGAACATTTTGCTGATGTTTTTAAAGGTTTTTCAAGCTCAGTCAGAATACATAATGTGCTCTCTGACTCTCTTCACAACACTGCACTAAGACACAACCTTCTGAACTTCCTATAGGCTCTTCAACAACATGTGACCTCCCTAGAGCAACATGTGACATCATATCCCATACTACACTGCTAACTTCGCCACTGTTGACCGAAGTTGGACACTTCACGGAGCACTGCCTCTTGGACTTACCCGTAACATGTTTGTCGAAGTCACAAATTCGCAATTTCATAAAACTGGATAAATACAGTGAATTCCAACTTTACACTGCGGAACAATTCGTGAAACTATTACATTCTGCAAATTATTCTGTGGAGCGAAGTTTACTGACTTTGCACATCTCTAGTTTAGAGTCGTGTTATGTCCTTTTCATATTACCAGTGAATTGTGTATTTTTTTAATGATTATATACACTGTTTAGATTGTAAAGAAATCTGACAGTTTCAGAACCATTATAAATATTTCTCTTTCTTATTTACATGTCAATCCTTTGCATGTGTATGTTTGTAGGATCCATTGAAGATACTTGTATACTGCTGCTGACTCCATGTTTCAGATATCTTAATTTATTTATAAGCCCCCCCCCAACCAATTTGGGGTTTACCTTAATGTCTTCCTGGGCTCCTTAATGCCCACTGCCAGGCTGGTGTCCCATTTCAGCGTGATTCTAACTCTCTGCGTGAGTGTACCATGTTGTGCCTCCGCACCTGTCCCTTTAAAAGTCTAGCTAATATGTGTGTCGTGAATGGTCTGAGCTGGGTCCAAGTGATTTAATGCTTGATGCAGGCGTGGAGGCACAACATGGTACACTCACACAAATAGTTAGAATCACGCTGAAATGGGACACCAGCCACTGCTCTGATTTGCTCCACTCTGCAGTCAATACTTGTGCAGAGGGGGCCCATACCTCTCAACCTCTTCTCTCATGAATCAGGGACAAGGCTTAAAAAAATCAGGGACACATCTTAAAAACTGGTACTAGTCACTCAGAAAGCTGATAGAATAAACGGATATGTGTTAAGATGCATTTTTTGAAGAAGAACAAGTCTGTAACTTTAATGTTTGCCATTATTTTGTGCTTTTAATCTGCACTGTTCTGTCACAAAAACACAAATTTTATGAGGGACAGAGAAACATTTTGAGGCCAAATCAGGGACATCCCTGAAAATCAGGGACAGTTAAGAGGTATGAGGGAGCCTGTAGGGGAACTGTGCTTATTTACTGCTTATATGCAGTCATATTGGAAATAGAGAAGTTTGTTTAATCTGCTTTCCTTGCAGTTTATCTTTCTGAATGGAAGCCACCATGTTAGGTCCGGGACTGCCAGTAATTGGACCAATCAGACTCGGGGGTCCTAAAAATGGATCCTGGCCCAAGGGTCTCGTGGAAAGAAAACTGTAGTTTTTGTAGTTTTCAGGTTGGCGCCAAAACTAACCTGGAGGGGGAGCCCTAACTGTGACTGACAGCTTCCCCAGCCAGCCTGAAATTCTGGATTTCAAGGGACATCCCAGTGTGACATGAGACAGTGGATCAGCTGGAGTTGGAGGTTGAAGTGTGAACAGCTCGAGCTTTCGAGCAGCTGCTCCCTGAATAGAGTGTAGGGGAATCTGCAGGAAGAGGCCTACCTTGCCTCCCTACCACCTTTCTCCTGCCTGGGATTGCCTATTGCAGAAACCGGACATGCTCTGACTTAAGTTTGGAACTGTGGCAGAATGAAGAAGACATTTACCAGTAACACTTGCAGTTTGGACCGAAGATTTGCTCCTGTGACGTGATCGGCCCAACTTGTGTGCGAGACAATTTTGGATTGAAAGGTTTGCTCAGTGAATCTTCTGAAGTAGCAACCGGACTGTATGTGAACTGTACAAAGTTAATGCTGCTTATTTTGAATGTGCTGAATGTGTTTCATGGGTCGAGTCCTGCTTGCCTACAGCCCAATCTGTTGTGCCAGCTGGAGGCCTCACCAGCCTGAAGACAACCGAAATTTGCCATTTTGCTCATCCTGCCTGGGCCTTTGCCAATCCAGCCCAGACTGAGTGCCCTGCACCAGAGACTGTTTTGGCGAGAGACCAGTTTTGGGGATCCAGCCCCTGTGCAACAGTAACTCGCAGGTTGCAGCCACCTGGAGGAGAGGCCGTGAAGAGGAGGTGTGTCATGTTGACCCTGCTTCCCCATGCTCATCGGTGAATACCACAAGGTCTCCATATCGCCTGCCTTTCAGCAGAAACCTGGTAGCGTGAGTACAATCATGGTAGCTCCCTGCAATGAGTATTTAAATAATCTGTGGTACCATCTGATTTCATTTACTTTTGGGTTTTCAAGAGACTGAGCCAACCGGCTCAGATTACAAATAGCCAGCTTGTTGTTTTGCATGCTAACTGCTTTTCTTTCAATCAAGGGCCCCAACATCAGCTGCAACGCCAGCCACCCCCAGGCAATGCCTCTGGCTAGCCAGATATTTCACCCTGGGCACCCAGTGTTGTGTGACTGTTATTTGGGACTAAAAAGTACACGTCAAACCTGAATCAAATCAAATTTCCAATCATTTGCCTAGATTCTTGCCCCCTTCCTTGTTCACAGCCCCTAAATAAACTGATTGTCTGTTTTCACGTTTAACCTGGCTAGTGTCCATATTATTAGTTGGGTTACTGTATTGAAAGTGTGTAGCTTTGTTGCTGATCTTATTTTACAGGGGGTCTCCAGGGAAATTGCTGCAAGTCTAACCCTGGTGGTAAGTGTGAAGGGTGTGCGCATATTATTACTGTTTTATACTGACTGTGAATTTAGTGCTGTATCAGGCACTGGGCCATCAGGAGGGCTGGTGGGTGGTTATAGCTTCCCAGAGGGCTATAGCAGAATAGGCAGACACCCCAATGCCAGTACTCTGGGTGGAGCTTCTTAATACTGATTCCAAGCCCCTCAACCTGTGCTTAGACATATAGGCAGGGGTAGTAACCTTCGGGATAGCACTGCCTAGGGGTTACATATTTATTTATTGATTTCATTTTTCTTAAGTGGGAAAGGAGGACTAGACAATACTGCCCATTTTCAGCCTTGTACCGGGGGGGGGGGTCAGATGGAAATCCACTGAAACTGATTATCTACAATACAGAAATTAAGAACCCATGAGTGGCAGTACACAAACAAATCTTGCTCACCATCGGCAGCAATAAGATCACCAAGCAAGACAAATACATCTCACTATTAAAGCACAGTAAACAACTTATTTTAGGAACTGCAATCACCAAAAACAACCAAACAATTCCAATGTTGATGTTTTTTTAATTTAATCATGTTTATCCCTTGGATTTAGCTGCATGCTGGTGCCATGGTTGCTATATGAGAGAGAAAGACTGTATGAAGCTGTAGTCATGTGACAAATATGCAAATCAAAGAAAATAAAATATTTAAAAAATCTCACAACAAAGTGTAATCAGCAGCTTATGAATGGCAGTCGCCAAAAACTAAGAGTTCCAAGGCTAATTTTTTTTTTTTTTAATCCTTATACCAATCCCCTGGCTTCAGCCACATAAAAGTGCTAATAGTGTATATCTGAGAAACTATAGAGAGCTAAAGCCAGGGGATCAATACAAGCATTTTGAGGTGCAGTTTCTAACTCAGTAGTCAAATGTGGGCCATTTTAGTACTATATAACCAGTGTCACACCAATTATCAATCTCTTGTTTGTGAGCTCTACTGTAGGGGTCAGATGTGCATTTGTGGTGCCATTTATACCCCAATTGGACTGTATGCTGGGTAAGAGCTAAGGATAGCCACAATAGCCAAACATGGGTCACCAGCACCATGGGCTACCACTGCACCAACAGGCCAGCCTTGCCGCACTGAGTTTTTGACCTTTGAATCTCTCAGCTTTAGTCCAGTTCCAGTCTGCAACTCTTATTCCCTGACCTAGTTCTTAAATTCATTCCGTACAGTCCTGCTCAGATCCTGGTGTAAGGATCTGGAGCAAAAAGACCAAGAAGAACCAACACTATGTTTAGAAAAAAGAGAATGTCGATGAATTAGGCACTTTTCTAAGTCTTTCCATCCATATCCAACTCCCCTTATAGTAGCCCCCCATCCTTTATCCCAGTCAGTCTGCTCCAGTCCTGACTCATTCCTTCTACAGCACAGTTATTTGTTTTCATCACTGGACAACTTGCAACTTACTAAATGATATAGAATCCTTAGAGGATTGGAACAAGAGGAAAACAGCAGGGAGTGGAGTTCAGTTTCAAGTGGGCTGGCAGAAAGGTGGCCTTTTGGGGGGGGCCCATCAATGTTAGTCACGGAGGCCCTTATGTCCTTTTGATGTCATCTTGATAGCTTCTGCTCAGCTCGCTGGCACCCTTGTATGCTGTTTCTTCAGGGCACAGTAAGACATCTAAATCATTAAAAGCAAATTTTAATCTTGGAAGACTGATCTTTGCACTAGGTCCAACTGGGGACCACTGGGGTCAACTGTGGACCCTTTGAGGTGGGAGTCCCAGCAGCTGCTGGGACTGAGGGTGCATAATGCCAGCTCTGGGCAACAACAGGAAGCTCTTTTCCAAGTCTTTCCATTCAAATCCAACTCGCCTTGTGGTAGCCTCCTATCCTTTATTCTGGTCAGACTATTCTAGTCCAGACTTATTCCTTCTACAGCTTGGTTATTTGTTCTCATCACAGGACAAGGGCACAGGGGCTTTTTTCATTCAGGCAGACCTTGTGTGGTCTGCATTTGATTATTAGCCCAACAAGTGAATTTTAAGCAACGGTGGCTAGTATTCCCTAAACAAAAACTTAAGCACAAAGCCATGTTGTATACTAAAATAAACATAAAAATTAGCAGTATGCACTTTAATTATTTTTACAAGAGACGCAGCTGCAGGCACCTCCTAGCCACCAGATTTTTTCAGTCTCTTAAATCCATTATTCAATCCATATCAAGATTACAAAACTATTCCTTCCATAGGTGACTGTAAACCTTGTATGTTTTCCACATAAATGTAAAATGCTAATAGTCAATAACCCTTCACAACTTACTAAAGAATTAAGACTCCTTAGAGGACTGGAACACAAGGAAAACAGCAGGCAGTGGAGTTCAATTTCAAGTGGGCTGGCACAAAGGTGGCTTTATGTTTTGGGGGCTCCAGCAAGGTTAGTCATCGAGGCCCCTATCACTCTAGTGTGACAGCTATCTTCATGTCATTTTGATGCCATTTTGAAAGCTTCTGCCCAGCTCACTGACACCCTTGCATGCTGTTTCTTCAGGGCATAGTAAGACATCTAAATCATTAAAAAAATATTTAAATCTTAGAAGACTGACACCTTGCACTGGGCCCGACTGAGGACCCTTTGAGGTAGGGGTCCTGGCAGCTGCTGGAGCTGAGGGTACCTAATGCCAGCTCTGGGCAGGAAACAGTAAGCAGAAAGAAATCAATAATGCAACTGTAGCAGTGCTAATATCTCCCTCAGAATGGCTACTGTAGCTAAGAAATGGAGCTCATCTGTTAAAGGGAAGGGCTCATGGACTGTTTTCCCTTTAAATCTGTGCAGCCACTGCCATTAATCCCTCAATGTTTTGTTTTTTTTCCATTTCTTTCAAAATCTGCAGGATATCAACTTTAATAAGATTCCAAAAGTCAGTGTGAAAAAAACTGCCCAGTGACATCTTACAGTTCATGACCCCAGTCATGCAATGCATCATGGGGTTTGGTGATGTAAAGTTGTGATTTACTTTGTTTCAGCTCAGTTCCTTTTAGATTTTTCCCAAGGGTTGGTAGCTCATACTTCAGTGCCTGTGTACTTCCTCCAATGCAGGTGCAGATTAAATGTAAAAGGTAAGTGCTTTATTCTTTCATGGGGAGACTGTAAAACGTGTGATAAATGCTTTCAGATAACTTTGGTTTTGCTTGGGTAGTTTTTTGGTTTTTTATCTGATTGCTGGGTTTACAATTGTTTGAGTATCAGGACCCCATTGCATTTGCTAACATTGTTTAGAACTATGTGCTTCTCAGCATTCCATACAGTTAAGAAACATTTTTTTTAAATGTCTTTATTGAATTTCAAATATAAAAGATGCAAATATGTAACCCCCCTGTTGAGGGCTTACCTGATAGCTCCCGAAGTTGCTCCCATTTCCCTAGGTTTCCCCATGGTTTCCCCATTCTGTGCCCTCTATTCCCCGTAGTTTCCCCAGTTCCTGGCTGGTCCCTTGTAGTGCCTGGGATCTTCTGCTGGCACCCGCAAAACTTGTTTTGGAAAAGCGGGACCAAAGGAGCTAGTTTGCAGAGCTGCCACCCATTCCTTGCACTCTGGTGCTGGGCGATGCTCCACGCATGTTCAGAAGCTGCATTTTTCATTTAGCCATTCTGCATCCTTTGGTGATGCTTCTCCGGTGGTCCCGGTCCCAGGGCAAAGCAAGAGAGGAACCAGAAACCTTGGGCAGACTGGAGAGGTGGCGGGAGAGGAAGGAGATCAATTTTTGAGAGGGCCAATTGTGCTCGGGGATTCAGAGCCACCTCAGGGATATTAATGAGGTGGCTCATGCATAATAATGAGTAGAGAACCTGTCTAGCACTGGGGCAAAATGAGTAGTGCTCGTGGCAGGCAGAAAAGTGAGAAAAGACCAAAAATAATGTACTGGGGTAACATGACAGAGAAATGGTGATCTGTCTGTGGGAAATTAAGTAAATAAATATGCATATGTGGTCAGCAGCAGAGAAATAAAGTTTGGGCATATATGGGTCACAACTGGGACTGTGTACAGGCTGCCTAGGGGGTTAGTAAAATGGACCCAGTGAGTAAAAGATAGTTAAATGCAAATGTTAAATAGTGCAATTGCTTAAAAGAGCACAGGGTGGCTACTAAATGGTGGGGCATATGTAAATTAAAAGTAAAAGGTCTGACCGTAGAAGTGACTTAAACCTCGGACACTGGTGTAAACTGTAGAGAGACTGTTTTCCAGCAGCCATGTCCTGCAGCCAGGTGACTCCGGTCAACCAACCATAGGGCCAGAACTTGCCAAGAGGATTCTGGCACTTGTGAAAAAACTCCTGGGAAAAAATCCTAGGGAATATTCTGGCACCGTTTTGAAAAGCCAATGAGGCATCGAGGGAGCCTCATACATATTCATTTTCTTTAAGGACAGTGACTTTAGCCATTGGGGAACTTCCAAGGGCTTCCAAAAAGTTCAGAACTTGGAGATTCTGAATCAGTTCGGTGGGAGCCCCTCCATAGGAAGGGGGGGGTCCAGCCCCTAGTGAGTGAATGGGGCTGCAAGGCTGGGAGAGGGCCTGCCTGGGGGCTGCCAGCAATCTTCCCACCAGGGCTGGTTGTGCCTTTCCCTATCCGGAGAAAAGAAAAGGATTGTGCAAGCAGCTCTGCAGAAAAAGGGAGCTGCAGGATTCTGATGCTGTGGTAGAAAACTGCACCACAGTGGTGAAGATAATGAGAAATGGATGTTTTGGAAATGGAAAAGAGAATTAGACTGACTGATCCTGAAGAGAAATGAGCCTACTTGGTATTCGACAGCACCCAAACAGTGAGACACAGGCGATCTGAGATGTTTGATGAAAGAGTTGTGTGAAAGCATGGAAAAGGAAAAAGGTTCCATCTGACCATCTATCCTAAATAGATAGGCATCTATCCTAAATAGATACTTTTGCTCAGTATTTACTGAAGAGAAGGTAGGGCAGGGCCCACAGCTCAGCATCATGGACACAGGGGGGAGGGAGGTGAGCACTACTCCCTTCACAAAAGAAAGGGTCCTACAAGAGCTTGCTAAGCTCAGGGTGGATAAGGCAATGGGACCTGATGGCATACATCCCAGGGTACTTAAGGAGCTAAAGGAGGAACTAGCAGAGCCTTTAGCAGAATTGTTTAGTGAGTCTCTGAGCACAGGAGAGGTCCCAGAAGACTGGAGAAGGGCTCATGTGATCCCACTCCACAAGAGTGGTAGCAGGAGGAGGCGGGGAACTACAGACCGGTCAGTCTTACCTCAGTAGTGGGCAAGATTATGGAGGCACTCCTTAAGGAAAGGATAGTGCAACACCTGGAATCCATAGGGCACAGGATCCAAGACAGCATGGGTTTACAAAGGAAGGTCCTGTCAAACTAATCTCATAGATTTCTTTGACTGGGTAACCAGAGTGGTGGACCAAGGGGAGCAGTTGATGTCGCCTACCTTGACTTCAGCAAAGCTTTTGACACTGTTCCACATAGAAGATTGATAAATAAGCTAGGTAGGCTCGGGTGGGTGAAGTTGGTCAACTGGGTGGCAAACTGGTTGACTGGCAGAAAACAGAGAGTGGTGGTAAATGGTATACAGTCAGAAGAGATGCAAGTCACAAGTGGGGTACCTCAGGGATCAGTCCTGGGGGCCAGTCTATTCAACATCTTCATTAGTGACCTCGCAGATGGACTAGAGGTAAGGCTTGTCTGTTTTGCAGATGACACCAAGATCTGCAACAGAGTAGATGATCCAGATGGGGTGGGCAGAATGAGAAGAGATCTGGATAAACTAGCAGAATGGTCAGAAGAGTGGCAACTGGGATTTAATGCAAAGAAGTGCAAAATCATGCACATAGGGAAGAGAAACCCTGAAGCCACTTATAGGCTGGGAGGGAGTTGCTAGCAGTCACAAAGGAAGAAAGAGACTTGGGCATCATCATCACTGATGACCTAAAATCATCAAGCAGACCTCTAAAGCAGTAGGTAAGGCTAGGGGGGTGTTAGGGTGTATTAGTAGGGGTATCACAAGTCGTAAGAGAGAGGTAATAATCCCTCTGTACAAGACATTGGTTAGGCCCCATCTGGAGTACTGCGTGCAGTATTGGAGGCCACATCTTCACAAGGACATTAACCAAATTGAGGCAGTCCAGAGAAGGGCAACCAAAATGGTGCAGGGACTGCATCAGAAGACATATGAGGACAGATTAACGGAGCTCAATATTACCCTTGAGCAAAGGAGGGAGAGAGGTGATATGATCGAGACATTTAAACACCTTAAGGGCATAAACAAGGTGAAAGAGTCTAACATGTTTAAATATAAGAAAAATAGCAGGACAAGAGGACACAGCATGAGATTAAGGGGAGGCCGATTAAGGGGAATGTGAGGAAATTCTTTTTCACAGAAAATTGGTAGATGCATGGAATGGCTTACCACAAGAAGTTGGCTAAGAATACAGTGCAGGGCTTCAAACAGGCATGGGATAGGCATAAGGGAGCAATACAAATGACTATGAATAGATAGGTCACTGACAGAGCAAAGGCCGATGGCACATTTATAAGGTAGAAAAAGAAATGGGCAGACTGGATGGGCCTTGCGGTCCTTATCTGCCGTCAACTTCTATGTTTCTATGTTTCTATGTTTCTATGACCGTGGCATAGACAAAGCGTCTAAAGAGATGAGGGAAGACAGGTGTTCTGAGGACTGGTTGCAGCATTGAGGAATGGCTACTGGAAATTGGATGGGAATCCGGATTCTGAGAAGCTGACAAGACAGCCTCTTCTGGAGTCGATTTTTACCTGCATGGTGAGAAAAGAGACTTTCTTGATGTATTGCTGAGAAAGAGTTTCTGGAACTGGTGTGAGCCAGAGCAGAAATGACACTGTGTTAAAGTTAAGAGACTGTGAAAGCAGAAGGAGGGCAGGTGCTATCGGACGGGTACCTGCCATCTGCTCCTAGATGTGACTGAGAAAAGAAACTGTTGTGATGAACCTGTAGTTTAGACTCTGCACCACCCCCTGGAGTCTGGGAGACAGGGAAGAAACAGAAAACTGCTTTGGCTACACACCATAGCTGTTAACTGAGATAAAACAAAAAGATGATTTAAAGTTTGCATCCGAAACCCAGGGGCAGGTAGGGAACCCGCTAACCCCCATAAAGTGGGGTCTGCTGACTGCAGGGGATCACGGGTTTATTACCGATGCCAGGGCACTCTGACCTGTGAGGGAGCCAGGCCATGGGGCCACTCCCAGGTCTGGGTCCCTTGTGGCTGGCAAGCCTTGGCATGTGCTCTGCAAGAGGCCTCAATAGGCTGAAGGGGACAAGCTGCGAGATCTCCAATCAAGCTGAAGATCCAAGCTGCAGTTTCCTTGCCCCTTCATAGAAACATAGAAACATAGATTTTGATGGCAGATAAGGACCACTTGGCCCACCCAGTCTGCCCATTTCCCTACCTAATGGATAAGCTGCAGATCCTAGTTAACCAGCAGCCTACTTCTTCCTACCCCAACCCCCTAGAATTGCCTCATGACTGTCCCATGCATGCTTGAATTCCACCACTGTTTTTGACTCCACAACCTCCTCCGGAAGGCCGTTCCATGCATCCACAACCCTCTCTGTGAAAAAATACTTCCTTAAATTACCTCTGAGCCACCCCTTCTATCTTCAAATTGTGCCCCCTTGTTCTTGCACACCTCTTTTTTTGAAAGATGCTACCCTCTTGGACTTTGTTGATTCCCTTGAGGTACTTGAAAGTTTCTATCATGTCCCCCCTCTCCCTCCTTTCCTCGAGGCTATACATATTTAGCTCCTTAAGTCTCTCTTCATGTCTTCGGTGCAGACCCTGCACCATTTTAGTTGCCCTCCCTGGACAGCTTCCATCCTGTCTATGTCTTTGCGGAGATTGGGTCTCCAGAACTGCACACAGTACTCCAGATGGGGTCTCACCAACTGTCTGTACAGAGGGATAATAACTTCCTGTTTTCTACTGGTGATGCTCTCCCTATGCATCCCAGTATCCCCCAACCTTCCTTGCTGCCCTCTCACATTGCTTGCCCACCTTTAGGTCATCTGATATGACTATCCCAGGCCCTTTCCATTTTTGTTGTTGTTAGTATCTCACCCCCCATTGTGTACTCTTCCCCTGGGTTTTTGTTTCCCAGGTGCATTACCTTGCACTTCTTAGCATTGAATCTAAGCTGCCATACATTTGACCATTCCTCTAACCTTGCCAAGTCCCTTAGTCCCTTCAAGTTCAAGCATCGAGCCCGGTTCTGCATCTGCTGTTACCACCAACCCCAGGACTTCAGTCGTGTGTGCCACCCAAGGACTGATGCTACAGGGCCGTGATTAATAGCAGGAGTTGCCCTGCATCTGTGGAAATGTATATAGTTCAAATATGTCCTCTGGCATGGGAAGCCAGTAGAGAAATTAGAGAAAGGCGTAAAAAATTAATCTAATTTAATTAAGTGTGACAATGCCGGCTGACCAGCTGCACCTCAGGCCTGCAACTTGATCTGGGTACCCAGGGACAGAACTTGGGGCATCGTTCTAAATTGGTACCAGTGAGTCTGTATTTTGGGAAAACCTGCAGCAATCAGATAGCTGGGTAGAGAGATGGTGGCTGCACTGTGTAAAATGGTGGGTTTGAATCAAAATAGGGGGAATGATTGTGGGAAATAGAAATTCTTTAAATGCAAATTAAAATGTTTCTGCTTGACTTCTATTCCACTTTACCCCCATCCTAACTCTCCCTATGTAAGTAAACTATGATGTTACTGTTTCAGAAAGAGCTGACTCAAGAGCCTGCTTTTGATTAGCATGTTATTTCCTGAAGTTAATGTGACAACAGTTTAAATGTGGGGAGGTTTGAGTCTGGAAAGTCCATGGCTGGGGCAACTGTTTGGGGAGGTGAGTTGGCATGACATCCCAGGGGGTTGTACTGGCTGAGAACAGACCCACTAATTGTACTCTGGGTGGAGGCACAGCCATTTCATTTTATTCTTGGGACAGGACCCCCGTGCAATATCAGCTAAGGAACCTAGGCCCCTTATCCTTGTATGGGCCAACAAGGCAGGGGTGGTGGCCCTCTCTAGGATGGCGCCAGAGTGAGCTACAAATACATTCCATATTTATACATATTATAGACTTCTCACAGTGTATATATACTTCAGTCCATCTCCATTTCTTGTTAATCAACATTCATGATACCCCGTGATATCCCATAAGTCCATATACAAAGGTTATCTAAAACCGGTTACCAACCTACACTAATAACAAAATGTAGCCCACCTTCACAATGTCTAGGGACCAGGTGTACCGGGGAAGGGGGGCCCAGACTCAGAATCTCACCAAGTTCTTCTCAGTTTAAAAGCAGCATTAAAACACAGGTGTCTTACCTTAGGATGTCTTCAAACCCAACGACACCGAGCCCCAAAAATGGTGTTCACATGTCCCCAGCAGGTAAATCCAGCAGGCAAACAGGTCAATTCTTCCTCAGGCTTCTCGAGACCCACCAGACCCAAAGCAGGAAGGCGCGAGGAATTGTAAAAACTTCAAACCCCAGGAAACTGCAGAGAACCCCTAAAAGCCCTTTGTGGCAATAATCAGTCAGGACTTGAATATCTCCTCAAACAAATCGCTTTAGTCTCCTGTGCTTTTTAATGAATCTCACATCTCAAGGTTCCAGTTACTTCAAGCTTTAAAATATTACAGCTCTGTGGAGCTAACTTTTTTATACAGACTTATTGCTTAGAGAGAGAAATGTGCATCCTTATGCATGGATTTTCCGTACAACAGGACCAGCAGCAAACACTTTACTCAGGACCAGAGACTGCATTTGAAAACATTCTAGAAGCATGAAGCTCCAACTAACCACAGGCACTGGTGAGCATCTTAATCTGTTACTGCCTCCTTTAAACTTGAGCTTCTTCCCCAAAGCTATTCCTGTTACTGCCTTCCTCAACTGGGCTTATTCCCAAAATGCTTTTCCTTACTTCCTCATCCTCATCAGGGGAGCGATGTGCTCCTCTGCCAGCACCGAGTTAGTTCATACTCAAAGTGAAAAGTTTATAATCCCATACCTCCACGACTGCTCTCTGGACACATTTCCTACTTTAGTTCTGGACCGGCCTGCTCCCTGGTGCTCTCTCTCTCTCTCTCTCTCAAACTTGCTCCTGCGGCTCTCCCTGGAGCTGAGCCTCCCAAACAGTTATAGTGGCTCCATCCTTACTGTTTCTGTTGCCTGAGATGAGCCAGGGCCTATAATGGCCTAAAGGCATACCCTACTATTGGCCCCAGGACCTGCCCACCACAGGCCCCACTGAGTCCAGGCTGCCACCCACTCCCATCTTCCATACTGGGCAGAAGTGTCACTGGGGAAAGGAACCAAGGAAAGCTGCCACCAACCCCCGATCCCCTGTAGAGGCCCTGCCACAACCTCCACAGCTCCCGATGGTCCAAAACGCCAAACCACAGGATGGGCACAATGCCCTTGGGGTCCTCCACTACCTCCCCTCCGATATACACCTGCGCTCACACGGGTGCTCTCACCACCTGTCCAAAAGACCCAGGACCCAAACGACCGCAAATGTCTTTCTGCTCACCTCCCTCGGAAACCCTAAAACCCAGAAACCCCATGCACCTCCGTCGAAACTGATGATCTGCCTAAGGGGAAAGGAGGAACACCCCCTCCAAACTGCCCTGCTACAATACCCTCCAGTCTCTACCCTTTCTCTTTCTGCCTCTTCCCTATATATAGAAGCACCCTAACTGCTGCCTCCAAGTGTTGGCCAGTGGAAAATACACCTCCTGAGTGCACAAACTCCCTAAGCACTGGGGGGCCCTAAGGGTGAGAAATAAGCCCAAGAAGGGGGCTTACAAAAACAACACAACACAACTCAGACAAACACAGATCATGCTGGCTGCATGGACAGGATATCCTTGACATATGATACTTTCCATGTAATAGGCTGCTAGGATGACATTGTGAGTTTGTTTTTGGATATACTGTATGTACCTATGCCCACCCTCCCAGAGTTGGATTTTCCAATGTCTTTAAAGGATCACATTGAAGTGCATTAATGCTGCCTCTGCTGGTGGAAATGAATTCATGAAGGGCTCCCGTGTTTTTTCAAAGAGATCTTCTCTCTCTATGAGCTCGTATGTAACCCTTTCTAGTGGCAAGACCCTGGCCACCAGCTACAGCCTCATGTGCACCGTTGGTTTTACACAAGAGACCACGTGTTCTGAATGCACTGCAGGGCTAGCACTAGACGAATACGAGCCAGCCAAGGATGTACTGTAGGTCCCATTCTTTGTCACCCAGATGATCCATTCCCAGTAGCATGGACAGCGGTTATTCAGGTATTGAGATACCTGTTCTACGTTCAATTTGTTCTCTGGCTTCTGTCCAGAACAAGCGTAGCTGTAAGCACTCCCAGTAGCAATGAATATATGTCTCCCTCACTCTCTGACACCTGCCACATGAGGGCACCACCTCTGGGTTAAATTTATGCATTTCCACTGGAGGTAGGTATAGATGATGTATAAACTTATACTGGACTTCTTTGTACTTGTTACACTAGCATGAGCCCATGTGGGATTCATGGATAGTTTCCCAGTTTGAATCTGAGAGTTCCACCCCCAGATCCAGCTTCCACTGCCTACACACCTTCAGTGCTTGGCTCAGCCTAGCCTCCCTGAGATGCAAATATATCCTTGCCATTGAGCCCTTTGGTGCTGTCTGGGTGTTCTTGATTTCCTTTTCTAGTCTGTACAAATTTGAGAGACAAGGGTTCGATCTTTGAGATGTCCTTAGGTATGCCCTTTTATGCAAATACCGAAAGTTATGCTGTCCCTGCAGAGTGTAACTGTGCCTCAGTTCATCTTGGTTGTGCAGCCCCCTATAGCCCCAAGGCATCATATACCAGTCTGTTGCCATTGTCTGAATCCCATTTCAGCTAACCCTGGGAGAAAGTCTGGGTTGCCACTGACTGGTGCAAGGATGGTCTTATTCTGTTCCTCCCTACCAACCTGGCTGCTGTCCACCATGCTTTCAGCATGTCCATTACTAGATGGTTCGAGTCCCATCTGGCCCTATACTTGCCTATTCCTCCCTTATCCAGAAAAACGAGGGGCACCCAGCTAGCCCCCCTTTCCCCCAGCAGTCATTCCATAATCAAGCATAATTGTGCTGCCACATGACACTGTTTGAGATTGGGGAACTGCAAACCCCCTTTAGATACTGTCCCCTTTAGGCGTAGCAGGATCATGCTTGGCCTCTTCCCCTGCCACAGGAACTTAGTGAACTCGGCCTCCAGGCACTGCAAATCCCACCTAGTGAGTCCCAAGGGTAACATCCGAAGGGGATACAGTATCCATTCGAGAATATTCACTTTCAGTAAATTGAGATGGCTCATCGAGGAGATAGGCAGAGATCTCCTCTGGGTAATGTCTCCCTCTATGGTCTTAAGCAACCCTACATAGTTCAATTGATACAGATTGTTTAACTGAGGGCCCACCTTAATACCCAGGTATGTGATGAAAGTAGATACTCTTTTAAAAGGAGACCCCTGGCTTGCTATTTGTGGCCCCCCCCCACCTGCATCAACTCGCATATATCCAGGTTAATCTTCTAACCCGAGAACTTGGAAGACGTTGTCCAGGACCGCGACAATTCTAGGCAGTGATTGCTCCAGGTTGGTCATGAACATGAGTATATCATCTGTATATAGTGATGTTTTGTGCTCCTCCCCCCACCTGCCCCTTATTCCACCAATATTAGGTCATTACTTTATATGCTCAGCAAGTGGTTCTATGACCAGAGCTAAGAGAAAGGAGGACAGGGGGCATCCCTGCCTAGTGCCCTGCTCCAGGTCAAATTCATTGGAGAGGCCTCCGTTAACCAAGACCCTGCCTTGGACACAGCATAGAGTAGTTTAACATAGTCTATGAATCCATTCCCTAGCCCAAATTTATGTAATACCTGATTTAAATAAGGCCACTCCACTCTGTCAAAGGCCTTCTCAATGTTTAGGGAAAGCACGAGTGTCTCCCCTGGACACCGCAAGCCTCACAATACCGCATTACTCAGGTGCTGGACATTATTGTAGGACTGCCTCTCTTTTGCGAACCCAGTTTGGTCTGACTCACAAGACTTGGAAGCAGCGCCTCCAGTCGTTGCACTAGGGCTTGTGCTATTATTTTTGTATCACAGTTTAACAGTGATATTGGCCCACAGGCTGTGCATACTATAGGGTCCTTTCCCAGTTTGGGCAGTTCTACTGAAGTTGCCTGATAACAGGAATCCACAAGGCGACTCTGCTCCTGCGCCTCTCCCACCATGGCTTGTAGGCCTTGCAGCACCCGAGCACCCAAAACTTTATAATATTCGACACTCAGGCTGTCTGGGCCCACTGCTTTTCATTTCTTTAGAGCGTCTACAGCTGCAGTCAGCTCCACTACCGTGAGTGGTGCCCCCATTTGATTCCTTTGGTCTTCCCCTAACTGCGGCAGATTCAGGTTTGTCAAGAAAGTCTCAGCCTCATGTGCAGACTCTGCCTGCACTCTCCTGTGTATAGCGCTTTATAATATGTCATGAACTGTGCTCTAATATCTGAGCTTTTGTTGTACACCTGTCCTTTTCCATCTTTTAAAGCAGTGACCATGGTAGGAGCAGTCATGCCCCAAGCAGTCTTGCCTGCAGAGGGCTAGGTTTATTACCCCTTTGCTTTGCATAAAACAGGCCTTTGCTAACCCCATCAGTGATGGCTAAATTTAACTGTTCTCCAGCTGTTCTCAGCTGGTGCATAACCTCAGTAGACAGGTCCCCATAAGCGTTCCCCTCCAAAGCCTTAATGGCTCCCTCCAGCTTTTGTAGCTTTTCCTGCTTTTGTTTGACCAGCTTGCCATATAAGACATAACCATCCCCCACATGTATGCCTTCCTGGCCTCCTAATAAATCCCATTAGAGGGGGCCATGGCCTGATTCTCCCTCACATATAGTGTCCCCACTGTTCCTGCAGGTATTCCACAAACTGTTTAGATGCTGTCTTATAGGCCGGGAACATCTAGCTCCTCTGTTCCCTGTCCCCTGCCTTAATTTGGAAGGACATCAGCGCCCTGGCATGGTCTGAGACTGCTATGGGTGTCATTTCTGCATGGGTGACCCTGGAACACTGGTTTCTGGGGGTGAAAATATAGTTAATCCTCGATCACGTGTTGTGGGGGTTGGAAAAAATGTATACTCTCTACAGTCTTGATTAGCCTCTCTCCAAACGTCCACCAGATCCAGCTCCGCTAGCCCTGCACCCCAGCGCTGGACTCCAGCTTCCTGTCTGTGCTCCCCATCTGACCTATCCAACGCGCCAACCAGGGCACAGTTAAAGTCCCTTGCAAGGATTAGGTTGGGTAAATGCTCCCTCTGCAAGTGGGCCAGCATTCCTTGTAAAAGACTGGGTCATATTGTGTGGGGCATATATATTACCAAGGGTGAAGACTTCCCCTTGTATCCGTCCTTGCATGAAGATGTATCAGCCCCCTCTGGGGTCCTGGACTATCTTTTGTTCCACAAAAGTTAGGCCCCTTCACAGCAGAATAGCTACCCCACTCTCTTGTGGCCATTAAAAGATGCTGCATAGCAGGATCCAACCAAGTCCCGCGTCACTTTCCTGTGTTCGGGATCTGTCAGGTGTGTTTCCTTTTTTTTTTGTACTTTATTGAAGTTTATGTAAATAATACATTACATATATTTCCATACAGGCAGACATTACATACTAAGGTTCATACTAAGGTTAGAAGAAAGAGCTAGTAGGCCAAAGCCCATAATGCTCCTACGCTAGGCCATAGAGTAGAATGTTAAGTCATACCCAGACATAATTAGCGTGTCGAGACGATGTTTAAAAATCTCTTCAGTATTACTTGTTACTACATCAGATGGAAGTCTATTCCAAGGCCCAATAGTTCTTACAGAAAAGAAAACTACGATTATTATGTTTAAAAGATTTACCAGTCAACTGGAGGACATGACCTCTAGTATTATGTATTGATGACTTAAAAGAAAATCCTAACTCAGTCATGATATGGGGTCATGAATAATGTCATATAGGAGAGGCGGTCACCTCTAATGCCTCTGATAGTAGAGGCATTAGTTTCAATGTATCAACCTAAACTCATAAGATGAGGATTCGAGACCAGATATTTTTTAGTGCATTTTGCTGAACCCTTTCAAGAGAGTAACTATCTGATTTTTAAAGGACACCACAACTGTGAAGCATATTCAAGATGGGGACGGACATAGGACCTGAATAGGGTAACAACACCTCCTGATCTCGAGATCTAATATTCATAAAATAGACCAAATAATTTTATTAGATGTACTAATAACCAAATGCATATGCTTGGAATATGTTAAGTCATCTGAAATGTTTATACCCAAATCCTTCTCATCATTAGTGGCATACAATGGTAAATCATCCAGAATATACTGGAAATTTAAATTATTAGAACCCAAATGCATTACTTTGCATTTTGTAGAGTTTCTTCATGCCCCATTTATTAACCCAGGTACTAATAATATCAAGATCATGCTGAATACAAGATATTTGGTCTAAATTAGAACATGGTCCTCCGATCTTCACATCATCTGCATATTTAATTGTAAATGAAAGGCAGGAATTAGTTAAATCAGATATAAAAGCCTGAAAAATACAGGGGGCCGAGAACCGAGCCTTGTGGAACACCACTTAAAACTTTACCAGAGTTAGAAAATGCCCCATTAATCATCACCTTTTGAGTTCTGTTTGAAAGCCAAGTATGAATCCATGTAATTATATGACTATTAATACCAAGACCTGTGAGTTTTTGAATTAGAGCCCAGTGTGGCATGGTGTCAAAAACTTTACTGAAATCAATAAAGACAATGTCATGGGCTAACCGGTTATCCAAACAAAAACTAAAATGTTCGTAAAAGCAGAGCAAATTTGTCAGACAGCTTCTACCCTTCTTAAAGCCATGTTGTTCCAAATCAGATGCATCAATAATAGGGGCAATAATATCCTTTAGTAGACTTTCTAACACCTTACATATGGATGAAGTCAAACTAATCGGCCGATAATTTTCCCATAGATGTTTTGATCCCCCTTCTTATGTATTGGTACCACAAACACCTCTTTCCATTCACAAGGGATAAAATTATATTGTGAAAAAAGGTCAAATAAAAGTTTGAGTGGAAAGGCAATATGTTTAGATAATAGGTAAAGTAAATGCCCTGCTATATTGTCTGGGCCTGAACAAAATTTACCTTTTAATAAGTGTAGTTTTTTAAGAATAGACTCAACTGAGAATGTGATAAAAGTATCTGATGGTGAAATCATAGGTACAAGTGATTGAACTTCTGATGCAGAGAAAACTTTACAAAAAGTAATTATTAAATACATCAGCCATGGCTTTCAGCTCATGGATAAGTATGTTTTCTGTTGTAAGAGGCCCCAACACACTTGGACTTTTCCTGAGGGGAGTTTATATAAGAGTAAAATTGTTTGGAATTAGACTTACTAGCTGTTGTTGCCAATTTCATTTCCCATCTAGACTTGGCCCTACGGATGACTAATTTACACTTCCTACTTGATTTTAAATAGGATTCCCAATTAGAAGTTGTCCTATTCTTTAGGTAATTACGATGTTTTTAATTTTTTGTATTTATTAAACGTTTTATGTTTTTATTCATCCATCTAAGAGTCTGTTTCCCATTAGAATTCTTATTTTTTGATGGAATATAAGTATCACGAAGAGTCGAAATAAGTGATTTGAAAAGTACCCAACTTTGATATAAGGACTGGTTATCAAAAAAAGATAACCAGTTTATTTTTTCAAGGTATAGATTGATATTGTGAAGATCAGCTTTGTCGTACAGGTATATAATTGAAGAATTAGTATTAAAGACAATATGTCTCTGCAAGTTAAATAAAATAGAATTATGATCACTGCTGCCAATTGGTGATGAAATATGCACATCACTGATATCTAAGGCGGTACTACTCAGAACAAGATCTAATATATTATTACCTCGGGTTGCAGAAGTTATCCATTGCTGTAAGTCCAATTCCGAACAAGTGGACACAAATTTATTACTAATACTGCTAGATGTTGTGAATGACTGCCAATTTATATCTGGGAGACTGAAATCCCCCGTAATAATAACATAACCCATTTGAGTAGCTATTTCAAATTCGGAAAGAATGGCATCCATAATTAAACTAGATGAATTTGGGGAACATAACATGTCCCAAGGATAATAAAATCCTGTTTGGATAGGAAAATTTTAAGCCAAAGACTCTCAGTGGGAGATTATGAATTTTTATAGAACTAGAAATATTGACTGAGTTGATTTTATTGTTAATAAATGAGGCAACACCTCCACCCTTTCTTTCACTTGATTCAGATAATAAGAGGTATATCAGGGAGTTGCTTGATCCAGTGGGAGTTATAATCACCCCATGTTTCACAAACCGTAATAATATCAAAATCCTTATACGAAATCACAGTTTGTAACTCATCGAATTTCTGTGTCAAACTTCTCGCATTAAAACTAAGAAACTGTAATTGTTTACTGGAGACTTTATAAGAGTGAGACGAAGAGGTGTGTACTATTTAGTTTCAATAAATTGTAGATAGGAATTGTTGACTCAGCAATACATTCCCTAGTTTGTTAAGATGCAAGCCGTCAGGACAGTAAAGCTCAGATCTATCAGAGAACTCTTCCCAATGGGTCATGCACTGAATATTCTGTCGTAAACACCATTGCCTAAGCCAGTTGTTAATAATTTTAATTTTATGATTAAGAAACCGGGAGTACCGTGGTATGGGTAGAATCTCCAAAAAATAATATCACACCGAGATCAATCATTTTATTAGTCATAGAAACGTAGGGCTAATTTGATATTCTGAACAGAGTCCCTGTAGATGTTGTTGGCTCAACATGGATAATACACAGTGGATTTATGTCTTGAGGCTAATAATATCATCGACCATATATGTTAGATCTGAGATCTTAGCACCACTGAAACTAGAACAAGTTCTATTATGTTTGTCAGGCTCGCATAAAACCCTATCCAGATGTTTAACTAAGGAATCACCCAGAACAAATATTTGTCTGGTATGTGAATCATCAGTATTAGGAACACACATAGAGGGTGCCTCTTCACCAGTTTGAATAGTAGCAAAATCAATCAAAGGAATTTCAGTCATGGAATTAAGTGGTGGAGTTTAAGAATTTGGCATATCAACCATGACTAGGGAAGTGTTTTTAGAATTTAATCCTTCATTAGGGGACTCAATAGGAATACAATTAGAATCAACAGGGGCAGTGGACAATGGGTCAAAGCTATTATGTAGTGGAATGTTAAAATACTCAGCCTTTCTCCTTCTTTTTTTAGTAGCTTTAGACCCTTGCATATTATACCAAGTTGTATCTTCTATGCTGTTTACCAAACTGTTCTCATCTTCTCTAGCTCTTTTTTTAGAGACATCAGATGGATAAATCACTGAACTACTCATAGTAGTGTGATTTATTCTCACTAGATATTATTTTGTCAGAAGGGATGCTGTAAGTAGAGGTAGAGGAAGTCTCATTTAAAGGGATATTTGTTACATGTAAAGCATCTTGAACTGTTATAGGTTCGGAATCATTTCTTGATTCAAATGCCAATATCCGTTTATAGTATAAGCTATTCTCACATTGTAATACAATGTTGTCAGTACATTTTGCACATTGAAAGGGGAGAGTATCAGCAATATTGGCTGATAAGCTAAACATATAGCAAGATGTGCATTGTATACCTGTTTCCCCTTTAGTAGTGGTTACAAACACATTAATATTGCTTGGTAGATTTAAGGAGGATGCCATTACCACATGTTAGAGGTGAAACAACAGAACCACGTAATGCAATAGTACTCACAAGTATAAGAGAAGGTGACAACACGGCCATAATTATTCCACCTAACACTGCCTAACACACTTAACTTACTTTGTGAGCGTGTCTGCTGCGATCTTTGCTTGAGTCGCTGCGCCCTGCTTGCATAAGTGCAATAAATGGAGAGAGTGACCTGAAGTACTCAAACAAGGTCACAGAGCCCCTCGAGATTTAATGTTTTTAATGCCCTTTTAAAACTCCACGAAAACCACTCATGCGTGGAGCTGGTAGAGTATAAGTGTATGCTAGTCCCCAAATTAAAAATGAAAAGTCCCTTTTTGAACTGTAGTTCTCGAGTCTGGTCAAAAGAACTACGGTCCCTCTTCCTGCTTCCTGACAAAATATTAGCAGGGCTCAGTCACACACTCGTAGTATGCACAAACACAAACACAGAACAGAATCACAGTATTTTTTTAAAATAGCTTGTAGTTTTAAAGCAAAGAGCCTGCAGAGAGATCCACACACTGCTTAGGTTAAAAAAAAAAATGGCAGCTCACCTGTGGGTGGCCATCAGTTGTTCCTTTTTTTTTGGGATCAACTTTGTGCTGACGCAGGTAGGGGTTGTGCATGCATGGCTCTGCATATCCTGGGCTGAATATCGGGTTGTGCAGGGTATGCATGGGCACGCCCCCCCCCCCACCTGCACCTGCACACATTACTGATGTGCTCCGGCACATCGGGATTTGTGCCGCGCACTTTTCCCTTTTGAATAGCGTGGGGGTCATCAGTGGTGATGGTGCAACATTGTTGCACCATGCACAACCCTTTTGAATATCTGGGCCCACATGTGCAAATTGCTACATATATGACTCCTATACTTTCACATGTGATAAACTGTCGAATATCATACTTCCTACTATTGTGGGGATTGACAAAATACCTTCCTGCTGACACATTTTTACAATGAGAAAATTTTTTACATGTACTGTAAAACATCCAACAGTTCTATCTGTTAACCATTTGCTAACAGAAGACACACACACGTGCCTCGTCCCACCAGGCCCCATCAGTGTGCCTCATCTGTGTGACACCCCAGTGGAATGAACCAGCCACCCTAAGATGGTCTATCTGGGTAATGTTGTGGTGAACCCAATAAAAACAAAAAACAAGCTAAAAGACAAGGTGAAGTTGAAGCTGAGGTTCTTTGTTTTTTAGTTTGTGTTTTGTTTTTATTGGGTTCACCACAACATTACCCAGATAGACCTTAAGGTGGCTGGTTCATTCCACTGGGGTGTCACACAGACGAGGTACACTGATGAGTCCTGGTGGGACGAGGCACGTGTATGTGTCTTCTGTTGGCACTCTTTGCAGACTGTGTGAGAGGCCTTTTGGCACCATGCATTTCTGCTTAAAGTTGAACCAGCATAATATTCTGTGGTGATTTGCATATATAGCCCATGATGCTTTACATTATGGGGGTATGTGTGATTTTGTATTTCTTTGAAACTTGGCTTCCCAGCCAGTGCCCTTTGGGGTAACCATTGCCTCAGTGCTTGCATGCTGAGGTTCTTTGTCTTTTAGCTTGTTTTTGGTTTTTATTGAGTTCACCACAACATTACCCAGTTAGACCATCTTAGGGTGGCTGGTTTATTCCACTGGAGTGTCACACAGACGAGGCACACTGATGAGTACTGGTGGGACAAGGCACGTGTGTGTGTCTTCTGTTAGCACCATATACAGACTGTGGGAGAGGTCTTTTGGCACCATGCATTTCTGCTTAAAGTTGAACTAGCATAATATTCTGTGGTGATTTGCATATACAGCCCATGATACTTTGCGTTATGGGGCTATGTGTGATTTTGTATTTCACCAAAACCTATGATGCATTGCATGACTGGGGCATGACTTGTAAGATGTCTCTGAGCAGTGTTTTATATACTGACTTTTGGAAACTAATTAAAGTTGACATCTTGCTTCTTCTGAAAGGAACAGAGAAAAACACTGAGGGATTAATGGCCCAGACTGCACAGATTTAAAGAAAAAGTGGTTCACGAGCCTTTTTAAGTTCACTGTGCTTGCGCGCTGTGAACTTATTGCTATAAGTAGTGTGTGCGAAGACTTCAAAAGAAGGAGCCGCTGAACAGCTGATTGCAGTTCGGTCACTGAACAAATATGGGTGGAATGATCATTCACATATCTGGAATGTGTAGTACGGTATGGGCTGCAAGCCCAATGGCTCACGCTGTGAACCAATGGGCGTACAGCCCTACCAATGGTGTCAGTTGGCGGGGCGGCAGGCGAGTGGGGTGCTGCTGCCCGCCGGCTGACCGGAAGGGAGAGCGGGGCGGTGGGGCTCAGTGGGCGGGTGAGGAGGGGGTTACCCTAGACCACCAGTGATATAGGAAATAATTCTTTTTTTACACAGATGCCCACGATCGGGCAGATAGCGGTCCACTGGACCACCAGAGATATAGGACTTAGTTCTTTTTTTACACAAATGCCCGCGATCGGGCAGACAGCAGTCCACTGGACCACCAGGGATATAGAAAATAATTATTTTTTACACAGATGCCTGTGATCGGGCAGATAGCGGTTCACTGGACCACCAGGGATTTTGGGGATTTAATATTATTACTTAGCCCGCGATCGGGCGGTCAGATCCACTGGACCACCAGGGATATTGGACAGATGTCTTTTTTTTTTTTTACAAATGCCTGCGATCGGACATAGGGGGGCCGCCAGGTGCAGCCGGAGCTCGGGTGGCTACCCACAGGTGGCAACTGCCGTGTTGCGCCCTGCAATGCGGCAGCTCACCTGTTGGTGGCCATCAGTTGTTCCTTTTTTTTTCTGGATCAACTTTGTGCTGGCGCAGGTAGGGGTTGCGCATGCATGGCTCTGCACATTCCGGGCTGAATATCGGGCTGTGTAGGGTATGCATGGGCACCCCCCCACTCCTGCGCCTGCATACATTACTGATGCGCTCCGGCACATCGGGATTTGTGCCGCGCACTTTTTCCTTTTGAATATCGCACCGGGGCGCATCAGTGGGTTGCGCATGGTGCAACACTGTTGGGCCATGCGCAACCCTTTTTAATATCTGGGCCTTAGTGTCAAAGCTATACTCTCTTTGGCTCTCTTCAGTTTTCCCGGAATTGGATGGGTCTTCCCCATATTGGGATCAGTTATTCCCTAGATCCCCTCTACAATGGCAGGCTATCTGGAAGGATTTATACTGATATACCACTCAAGACTGGTTGAGAATTACTCAGTTTAATATTATTAACAACCTTTATTATACTCTGCAGAAACTGATGCATATGGGAAGGTGGCCCTTCCTCGTATGCCCCAGATGTGGTCGGGGAGAGGGATCATTGTTTCATATATTTTGGGAATGCCCCAAAATAGCACCCCTCTGGTCCACTATTGAAACCAGAGCAGACCCTTTACTAGGATTACAGGGGCTCTTTACTCCTGAAATATGCATTTTGGGAGACTATAGAACAATTTCAGTGAGGGAGCGTAAACACTATCTGTCCTTGATTTCGATATCCCTGAAGAGACTGGTTCTGAAGCACTGGCTGGATCAATGTGCAGTTTCATATCAAGAATGGCTAAATGAGTTACTGTATAATCTCAGAATGGAACGTATGATTGCGAGTCTCCAGAATAGACCCCAATTTAGAGAAAAATTGGGGGAAACTACACACTTTATATACTAAGTAAGTTAGGGGTTGACTATGCTTAGCTTGTCGCTAGCATGTGAATAAGTCAACAGAATCTCAAGGTGTCTTTGTTTTGATGTAATTTTGCAGTTCCATTTCTTTTCCTTTAGTCTCGGGTAGGTCCATTGTGGGGAGAGGGGTTTATGGGGATTGGGAGAGGGGGGATTGGTGGGCTGCATCATGGCTTTATTTGTTCTTGTATATTCTTGAACTGAATATAATCAATAAAGTTTATCTAATTTCAAAAAAAAAAAAAATTTGGTGAAAGAATTCCAGAAATTGATTGCATTACAGGCGTGCACTGCACAGTTTCTACGCACGCTCATAACTTTGTCAATTTTTTATATTTTCGCTCCAGATTTTCAACAGTGCCATTTTTTCATACCACCTCATGAACAGTACAGCTGTCATTTTTTACATCCTGCCCAAAATGTATTTTTGCACCTGTGGCGACAAATGGCTCAGTCGCTGTGCAAAATCACCTTTCGGGATAGAGTAACAAAATGATAGTGCCACTGTTCATGAGGTGGGGTCACAAAAAGCCCATGTTGAAAATTTAGAGTGAACATACCAACAAACACCTGGGGCAGTAGGGTTTCCAACCTTAACGCCCTACCCTGTAAAGACTGATAGGCATTGGGGGTGTGACTTGGGATTGTCAGTCGTAATGCTCATGCCATTCCACCCCCACCTTGCAGCCAGTGACAGGCATTGAGGTGTGCCTTGGGGTCTTCAGCCCCAAAGTTCACCACATTCTCCTATACTGCACCCATCTCAGTGTATTTCCTTATGGAATGGGGTGAGCATAAGGTCCGAAGACCACAAGGCACACCGCGACACCTGTCATTGTCTGCAGGGTAGGGTGAGGTGAAGTGGCATGAGCGTTATGGCCAACGACCCAAAGACACCCCCCAACACCTGTCAGTCTCTGTAGGGTGGGGGTGGGGTTGGCATCAGTTCAATACTTCACTGCCATTCCTATTATGCATCTCTCTAACTCCTGCACTACAAATGCCAATGCCAGCAAGCAAACATTCAACATTGACAAATGCTTGTTATACTTTCCAGTGACGATTTTGTCAAAGAAATTTAGTCGCTTACCTAAGAAGGTCCTTGTTAGTTAAGCAGTTGCCTTTCTTTGACAAAATCGTCACTGGAAAGTATAAACACAAGCTTTTACAAATTTCCCCCATTAAACTCTATGGAGTGCTTCCTCATGCTGTTCCTTAAGTAACGTGGCGAACTTTTGACATTGACAGATGCTTGTTTTATTATGTTATAATACATTGATGGGATCCTTTCCCCATAGGAGCCCATTATCGTGTATTTCCCTGTATACCTCACCGATTGGAACAGCCAATCCTGAAACCCAGTACCTCCCGGTGATGTCACCATATCCGATGTCGACGGCGCCATGTCTGAAGTCACTCACTGCATTTCTGTCTCTAAATTCATTATTTACCATCCTTATGTATTATATAAAACAAATGATAGGTAAGTGTGGTGCATAAGGATATACAGTAATTCAATCCTCTCAGGGTCCTAATGAGGTCATAATGCCACTCGCCATACATCTCAACTGTCCCTGATTTTCAGAGATGTCTCTGATTTTGCCCTTAAAATTTTACTCTGTCCCATCTAAAAATTGTGTTTCCATGACCAAACAGTGGGGTTGTAAGTACAAAATAATATCAAACATTAAAGTTACAGACTTTTTCTTCCTTAGAAATACATTTTACACAATTTTGAAGATGTGTCCCTGATGTTGGTCCTTTGTCCCTGATTTATTATTCAGGAGGTTGAGAAGTATACCACTCGCCCTTTGGTCTCATGGCTTATTGACCCCAATAGGACCCCTCGATGGAATTATTTCCCTATACACCCCACTTACCTATCATTTAAGTGAAGCCTGCCAGGATTAAGCACAGTGTCACAGTTTCCTGCATGACAAAAGGGACTAATTCTCATTGAAACTGCATTGTTTACTGCCGTAACTCTACTGCAGTATGCGGCAGAATTGGGTTTAATCCTGGTGAGCTTCACTGTATGTACCTGACACCACAGCAACTGCAGGCAAATCAGACTTCCCTTCCAGGTGATGCAGATGGCAGAGTGTGTAAATCAAGATGTGTTAATTAGCAAATGAGGTGTTAGTAGGTGCTGGAACAGCAGTGCTTTGTTACAGAGCTTAGGCTGAAGTATCCCAGTCAGGAATGATTATAAGTTAGACTGGCAGAGTCTGCTTTCTATAACCAGGATGATCCTCTCAGGGCTGGGGCCCCCTGGCAAGCAGTGGCCCTAGGCCTGGGCCTTGTTGACCTGTGCCTTAATCTGGCCCTGGGACTCTAAAATTGTAAGTATGTGTAAGCCCTCTCTCTCACTGAGAGAACTTCACAAAACAGATCAGAGCCCCCACTTTAGCGTCCCCGTAAAGGTTTGTGAGGTAGTTGGGGGCATCATTATGGGTTATACTTCAAACTGCCACTAGAGGCAGGCTTGGATTCCATTAAAGTGGGGGGGGTGGGAAAAGGAAGGGAGAAGGTGGAGAGGCTGGCTGGGAGATGGCAGGACAGGCAGGCAGGGAGGCGCTCGTCGGTCCAGGTTGGGCCTGATTTGAGGAGGGTATCCCCCCTCGTAAGTGGACATAGTGGTGGTAGTACTGCAATGTGGCACCAGTGGACAGTGCATGGGGAGGGCAGTAGTTAGCCTGCCAGCATTGTAGGTGGTAAATGGGACTCCAGGGAGTGAGGGGTAGTGAGAGTGCCCAGGGTAAGTGCTTGGTGGGTCCCAGGCCCTGTGGAAGTCAGGCCTGCACTGCCAGGGCTGGAGGTCTTGTGGCAGAACTCCTCCAGGGGAGGGGTGATGGCAGTTCCCCTCCTGGCTCCCAGTGTGGCAGGGTGGTGCAGGTCTGGGTGAAAGGTGGTGCCGGAGGCTTCTCACCCACTATAGGGCCTGCTTGGAGGAATAGGGGCACTGATCGCAAGCAGTTTGGGCAGGCTGTAGATCATAAAGGACAGGCCTTGGGAAGCCCTCTGGATCCGGTGGCTTATTGCAAGCACAGGAGGGTAAGGTTATGGGGACTTGTCAAAGGTATTTTGGAGAAACACCCCCCCCCACACACATTTGTTGCTGGAGTAAGGAAAACCAGTGGGAAGGGCAGCCACATTAACGACAATTTTATGGTTGTAAGGGACTAGTCAGGGTGGGAAAATTCTGCATCCCCGTGGCACAGGACCAGGCGGGAGTGAGCCACTTGCTTCTCCACAGGTCGATGTCTGACCAGGGTGAAAAGGAAAAGAACAAGTAAGAGGCAGAGATCAGAGGGTGAGCTGGCTCTTATGCCTCTTGAAGAATCCAGATAAGGTCTTGGGAATGTCATCTGAGGGTTCAGTAGCTGCCTGAAGGGAAATGCTGCCTAGGATATCTGTTCTCCCAGTAATGTGCCCCCGGCTCGGTAAATAGTTGTGCTCCATGGAACTAAAGGAGAAGGCATTGTAAGCAAGCAATGGGACCCCTCGGTCCTTTTAAATCATTGGGAACTCAGGTCAAATAAATTGGTTTGTTGCTGAATCCAGAGTGTCGAGAGTTTTTAAATTCGGGAATGTAGCTTTATGATGAATTGTAGAGGAACTAATGAATTTCTAACCAGACTTCTTTTGTGGGGGAGCTTTTACATTTCTGCCCGTGTCTGTTCCTCTGCTTCCTTGGCCAGGGTGCAGGTGGGGGACTTCGTGGAGAAGACGAAAAAGAAGAGGTCTCCTGGTTCCAGCAAAGTATACGAAGTAGATGCGAGGGGTAGCAGTACCACTTTTCTGCAGATAACCCAGGCCATGGTAAGGTACACTTTATTTTGTTCCTTCTAGGTTGCTAATGTTTTCAGTTATGGGTTCCTTCAGAGTAGCCCCCCCCCCCATAGCATCGGGTGCCCCTAGACAATCAGAGAGGTGGGGTGGCTACATATGAAAAAAGAAGTAGAACTGCTTTGCTATAAGGTGCCTCTCCCTTATCCAGTGAGCACTCATAAAGTCTCCATTCACAGTTTTACAAACACCTGAGGAATAATTGAGTGTGCTATTCTTCAAGAAAACAGCCAGTGTCTTCACTAATTATAGCATTGATGACCTGGGGTAATGTGTATGCCTTTTATGGCTTTATTTGGTTTGATAAAAAGATAGTGGAGGGGAGCTGAGGGTGCTGATACACTTAGCTACCACTGATCTAGCAAACCAGCCTGTGGAGCAAGTGAAGCAGAACTTTCAGAGGCTGGGTGACAGCCTGCAGGCACGCTCAGCCTCCCTGACCTTTTCTGAAGTCCTCCCTGTGTGGAGTGGGGGGAAGGGGAAGGGAAAGATAGAGTAAGGAGGGAAAAGTTAGATGAATGAAATGGGTGGTTATATGGATCATGTCAGGAGAAAGGGTACCACTTTGATGGCGACTGGGTGGACTTCTAGGACGGAAGGCACTTTAAAGGTGACAGTCTTCACCTGACAAGAGAGTTTGATGTCCACATTAGACAGTTACTGACTGCAGAGGGCACAAAGGCTGGGGGACCATTATAAATAAAGTGAGGAAGGGGAACCTAACTAGTGCTCTACTGGAGACTGGTAGCAGAAAGGCGGGTAAAAATAAGGTTGAGGTTCAGAAAGGAGCATAATGGAAGAGGCTAAGGGGGAAGCTCTCAGAGTCGGAAAACAATAATAAAAATAAAATGGTAAGGAGAATGAGAAGTAATGTAGGATCACAAAACAGCAATACACAATCTGGAGCTAGTTGAAAGGTGGTCTGCCTTAATGCCAGGACTCTGAGTGGTAAAATTAGTGACCTCCAGGCATTGGTGGCAGACACTGAGAAGACCTTGTAGCCATCACAGAAACTTTGGCTACAGAGAATAATGACTGGGACTTGTCAGTCCCAGGTTACACAATGTTTAGACAGGATAGATGGCCGGGCAAAGGGGGAGACATAGCCCTATATGTCAAGGAGGGCAGAGAGGCCATGGAACATAAAGGTGTTGCATTCAAGGACCAGCTTAGCACCATCACATAGGAAATCTATAAGGACTTGGTCAAAGTCTGTGTATGATTCTAACCAAAAATGCATGGCACGACCACAGGAAGCAAAGGGGAAACAGAGTCGCCATGGGTTTACCTCATGATGCCCTCAGGCAAGAAAATATGGAAGGGATTATCTATAGAGCATCAGGACAAGGGGAACGGAGAGTGAAGGAACTCAGGGAAGAGCTGGCAAGGGGAGTGAAGAAGGGGAATGTGGTGGTGGGGGGATCTGGACTTCCAGATATCGATTGGGACATTCCAGCAGCTAAGTGCACTAGAAGTCAGGTCCTGTTAGATACATTGCAGAACTGCCTGCTGGTGCAGCTAGTTAATGAACCCACTAGACAGACGGCCATTCTCGAGCTGGTGCACACCAACTCAGAGATGTTGGGTGTAGTAAGGGAAAGGGAGCCACTTGGGTCCAGCGACCATAACTCCATTTGGTTCAGGCTGGCCTTCAGGACCAGAATGTCCCTATCAGAAACTGAAGTCCTAGATTTCACAATAGCAGACTTCAGTCAGATGAGGGAGTTGGCCCGACACAAATTTACCAGGCTGGACAGCACTGGTGGTGGAGAGGAAAGATGGGGGGGGGCAATCACCAATATGGTTCTCTGAAAGGGTCAGAGAAGCAGTGAGGACCAAGAAAAAGGCTTTACCAGGTACAAGGAAAAGCTAGGAGAGGAGGAATGGGAAGTGCACCAAATAAAAAGCAAGGAGGAAGTTAGGGAGGCAAAGGCAGATACAGAGCTGCATATTGTGGAAGGGGGTAAAGTGTAGGGAAAAACAGTTCTTCAGATATAAGGAAGAAAGGAGGGGGTATTGTTAGGCTACAAGAGGAGTGGAGGGTACTACAAGAAGATGAACAAAAATAAACTATCCTTAATGATCACTTCTGCTCTGTCTTCACAAGGGAACACAGTGGGCCCCTTCCTGAATGTAGCATCAAGGTAGCCGTCAGGGACATTCTGAAATGAGTCAAGCAAGTAATTATCACAGAAAGGGTCCAGAAGGGGCTTGTAGCCTTAAAGGTAGAAAAAGACCCAGGGCCAGATGGGATGCACCCAAAGGTGCTCAAGGAACTGGTTGAACCCCTAGTAGTGCCATTCAACAGCTCAGTTCAAACAAGGGTAGTTCTGAAAGACTGGAGGGTAGCAGATATAGTCCCGCTACATGGGGGAAGGGTTAAGGAGCAACTCGAGAATTACAGACCTGTCAGCCTTACCTCTGTAGTGGTAAAAGTGGTGGAGTCACTGATCAAAGAGGACCTTGTGGATTTCCTAGAGAGCAATGGTCTACAGGATAGTAAACCAGATGGTTCTGTGGCAGGGACGTCTTGTCAGACAAACCTGATAGGTTTCCGTTACTGGGTAACAAAGGTAGTAAATAAGAGCCATGCTGTGAAACATACAAACATAGACAATGATGGCAGAAAAAGATCCAGTGCTCCATTCAGTCTGTCCTAGTTCTCTCTTTAGCCCTGGGACCTACTGTCTCTCCAGGATCCTAGCCGTCACAATCCTCTCCCCGATTCTCCTTCCTGATTTTAACCCTCAAGCAACTACTATACCCTACATTCTGTCCCAGCTGAGCTTGAAACTACCAACAGTTTTTGCACCCACCACTTCATCAGGCAGACTGTTCCATGGTTCCACCAACCTTTCTGTAAAATAGTACTTCCTCATGTCCCTCTTGAACCTCTCTCCTCTTAGCTTCCACTCATGTCCATGTTACTGCGAGTTAGTATTCATACTAACATACTAACATACTAGATGCCAGCAGAGTAGGCCGCATGGTCTATCTAGTCTGCTCGTACTTCAGAACCCTCAAGCTAAATAGTTCCCCACAGTTCACCTTATTAGTTCCTTTTAGAAACTTAAAGGTCTCTATGATCTCTCCCTTCTATTCTCCAGTGAGTACATGTCAGTGCCTTGAGGTGCTCCTGATAGGACCTACACTGTTGGCCCTGAACCATTTTTGTTACTCTGCGCTTCACTATCTCCAGGCTGTCTCTATTCTTCCAGAGGTGAGGACTCCAGAACTGGGTGCAGTACTCCAGGTGAAGCCTCACTAAAGATCTATATAGTCGAAGTATTACCTCTCTTCTTCTGCTATCTCCCCCCGATACATCCCCCATCCTACTCACCTTGCTTATAAGCTCTGTTGCACTGATTTGATTGCTTCAGGGAGTCAATGATAACTCCAAGGTCTCGTTCCTCAGCTGTAGTACCAAGTTTCATCCCACCCATCCAGTACTCTGTCCTTGGGTTCTTGTTCCCTAGATGCATTAGCTTGTTCTTCCTGGTGCTGAATTTCAACTGCCAGATCTTAGACTACCCCTTTAGCTTTTTTAAATTATTCTGCATTTCCCTCAGTCCCTCATCAATATTCACTCTCCCACACAGCGTTGTGTCATCTGCGAATAGAAAAACACAACCTACCCCAGATTCCCTCACCAATGTCACTGATGAACATGTTGAAGAATACTGGACCCAGGAAAGATCCTTGTGGTATCCCACTCATGACCTCCCTCTCTTCTGATTCTACCCCATTAAGCACAACCTTCTGCTGTCTCCCCTTTAGATAGCAACCAAGGGGAAGTCACACCACTGCTAGACTGTGCCATGCATAAACATTCACATGTCAAACAAAAAATGCATGGCACCAGTAATCAGTGTACAAAGGTTTTAATATAAATACATAAATACTGTACCTTGCTGAGCTGTGCAAAAGTACAGACAAAAATCACGGCTGGTGCAACCTGACTTGGTTTCACCTAAAAGACTTTCTCAAGGAACAAGGAAACAATACATCCAGGTATGCTTAAGTAGCATATCAAGCAGGTCACATGATACAAATTCTGAAAATCTTCGAGTTAAAGTGCAATTACAAAAGTGCTACCTATACCACAGTGACAGCTAATAATTATTTGTAACACAGAAGCATACTGACATTTAAAAGCCAACTGTTGTCCTATGAATTTTCATTAAAATTTAAATTGTAGTTGCCAATAGTTCAATCCATACTTTAATGAATTGAAAACGCTAGGTATTAAAGCATAATCAATAGTAACTATCCTAGCTAAGGGATAATGAAATCCGAGTTCATTAGGCCCAACTTGGTAAATCTAAAGTCACAAGACTAAACAGAAGGTACATCACAATAAATAAGGAAAAGGAAATACCAGACATGAAGACAGGATCAAATTACAAATAAGTAAATTATTAAATGATTAAATACTTGTAAACGCATTAGTAAGGAAGGTGCTGCCCCCTTCTGGCCAGCTAATTTCTTTCCATCCTAACAACTTGCAGTGCTTGGAGCCAAGTATACATCTTTCACAATTAACAATCAGACCTATAAAGACAGAGCTATAACACCAATAATGGAGGATTAGAGGTGAACATACAGAACTGGAAAAACACATTTAATCTGTAATCAAATCAGCTATAAAATCCTGTTCTAACAAGCATTAATGTGGTCTATTCCTCCTTCTTCTATTAATGATGGGCATAACTTCCAGTCTACCATTTAGACCAGGGGCCATATGCCCACCCAACTGGAAGATCCATAGAGCTTCCCTTTCCATAATAAAGGTTTTTAAGTCCCCACCTCTTTTTTCCTAGGGTGACTCTCTATCCCTCAGAAAGTGAAGCCATTTTCTTTATTGTTAGCTTCTACCATGTGTGTAGTATCCCCTTGATCGATGGCTCTCATATGCTCACTGACCCTCGCCTTCAGGGACCTGTCATTTTGCCCACATAGAATGCTGATCATTTACATCTGGCCAGGTACACCACATTGACTGTATCACAACTGATAAAATTACGTATGGCAAAGTCCCTGGTAGTGTTGTATGTTCTGAAGTAAGTCATTTTTTTAATTACCTCACAATATTTGCACCAGCTACATTTGAAGATTCCCTAGGGTAACGCTGGTAACCATGTCCTAAGTCCTAAATCATCACTTTTCTGGTAGCTGTGGTTGAGAGAGTCACCTAGGGTTTGTGCTCTCCTATAACTGAATCTGGGTGGGGATGGATGATAATTCCTAAGTACAGGATCAGAACGAATAATCCCCCAATTCTTAGTTATTATTTTTCTTATACCTGTTGACCGCATAATATACATGGAAGCAAAATTCAGCTTTGGCTCAGGAGTTACAATAGCTTCTTTCTGTACCAAGAGATCACTTCTGGTCATATTCTCCACATTCCTCTCTGCCAGGTCCAAGACCCCCAGATCGTAGCCCCTCAGCTGGAACCTAGTACGCATTTCAGCCTTCCTATCTTAGAAGTCTGCTTCTGAGCTGCAGTTCCTCTTAAGTCACATGTACTGGGATTTAGGAATGTTTTTAATGATGGGTTGGGGTGGCAACTCCTAGTATGGAGTATAGTATTCCTATCACTTTCTTTTCTATAGAAGTCAGTTTAAATGGTGCCATCATCCTGCTTGATTATTACCAAATCCAGGAAATGCACATCATTAACACTAGCATGTGTCGTGAACCTCAAGTTCTGGTTGGTAGATTCCATCCAATGTGTGAATACCTCCGGCTCTGCCAGGTCCCCTTTCCATACCAAAAAAATGTTGTCAATAAAACATCTCCAGAGATCTATCCTATGGTAGAAAGGATTAGTCTCGGGGCAACAAACTTTTGTTTTCTCCCAGTACCCCAGGTACAAATTAGCATAATTGGGGGCAAAGTAGCCCTCATAGCAGTACCTTTGATCTGCAGATAATGCACATCCTGGAACATAAAGGTGTTGCATTCAAGGACCAGCTTAGCACCATCACATAGGAAATCTATAAGGACCTCGTCAAAGTCTGTGTATGATTCTAACCAAAAATGCATGGCATGTATGCCCTCAGAGTGGGGAATATTAGTATATAGTGCCTCAAGATCTAATGACACTAAATACCACTCTTTTTCTAACTGTAACTCCCCCAAAAGACAAAGGACAGTTGTGTCCTTTAAATAAGATGGTAATTTAGTGACCAGGTCTCTAATATGGGCATCAATAAATTGTGAAAGTGGCTCGAACAGGCTACCGATTCCAGACACTATTGGTCTTCCCAGAGGTGCATTCAAATTCTTATGCACCTTCGGGAGAGTGTAAAAGCATGTCTTAATCGGGCTAGAAACTGTAAGGAAATTGAAAGTGTCCTAATTAATAATACGACTTTCAAATGCACTATCTAATAGCATATCGACTTTACGTTTGAATACCCCGGTAAGATCAGAATTTAACAATTGATAATGTTCTTGATTGCTCAACTGCCTAATACATTCATTTACGCATTTATCTGTGTCCTGGACAACAATTGCACTCCCCTTGTCCACCTTTTTGATGGTGATTGAGGAGTCATGTTGTAAATTCTCTATGAGTTCTTTCACCCTTAGTGATGTTACAATAAGTATAACATTCATTAAGAAAAAGTTGATTGATCTCATACTCACATACTTTCTCAAAAGTTGCAACACTGTGGTTGTACAGTGGATTAAAAGTGGACTGTGGTTTAAATAAAGTCCTTTTTCTATCCCCATGGTGGACTAACACCTCCTGTGCCTCTTCCAACTCAAGTCCATCAGTTTCGATTTCCCATGAATGAGTGGATAAATCCATCGTATCTTCCACAGTGGCTGCTGACTGTATTCCCAAATCCTGGGTTCCTGCTTCTAGTGGATAATTTGACACATCCACAGTTCCTTCCATCGACGTTGAAGAACACAAATCCAGCTCAGTCTCCATCATATCAGACATTATTACTGTGTTCCTGTTTTTGTTCCAGAATGCTGTAAAGTTAAGGTTCCTTATGAATCTTCTTAGATTCAGATATAATTCAAACCAGTTAGAATCACAACTTGTGTAACCTCTAGGTGGCGCTATTCCAAGGGCTACTACCCCTGCCTACTTGGCTAGTAGCAGGTTAAGGGGCCTGAGTTCTGAAATGGGTGCCTCCACCCAGAGGTCAGGGTTGGTAGTGGTCAAGCTAACCTTGGCACAACCCTCCGGGACACTGTAACCTGCCTCTTTCCTTACTATACACAATAATCACTTTCACAATACCCCTGATACACCACACAAGTACCCACACTGTTTGCACTTACCACCAGGGCTTTCCTCTGGCCTGGCCCTGGGGACCCCCTGTAAAACAAGATTATACACAGCAAATAACAGCAGTACAGTATTCTTGCACAAACTGGAACCACAGTCAGGGTAAATGCAAAAAAGAGTTGGATCTGATTTATTTAAGGGACTTGAACAAGGGAGAGGCGCAATCAGGTTAATTTGCTTAAAGACTGTATCAGTCAAACAGTTATGCATGCACTTCAGGGTCCATAAACAGTCACCCACTCTGTGTACCCAGATGGAGAATAGTGGGCTAGCCAGAAATGTTGCAGCTGGTTGGGGCCCTGTGATGGAAGAAAACAACATGCACAACACACATTATTTGTAATCCGGAGCCGAAGGGCTCAGTTCATGAAAAAAAAAACAACAAGACAATCAGATGACACACTTTTAGATTAGGCTGTTGTTGCAGGGAGCTACCCTGATGATTACTCACGATACCCAAGACTGGACACAGGCTGGACGAAAATCGAGACAGCAGGTGGTTAATCTGGAGTGCCAGGAGAAGCAGGGCCCACACGAATCGTCGAGGCATTGTTCCTGTTCAAGCATGGAGCAGGGGGCTGATCCCCAGGCAGGTCTCTCATTGATGGCTTTCTCTGTGCAGCAGGTATTCTGGCTGGGCCAGTGTGGCAAGGCCCAGGCCAAATGGAGAAAAATTCAGATACAGTCCGTTTTGGGTTGGATACAGCTTCCAGCAAGCAAAACACTGTTCACACAGTGGGGAACCAAATCACAACCCACTTGCAATACACAGCACATTTACATGTAAAGAATTCTACTGTACCAAACAAACCGCTCTCCGGTCACAATCGCAAAGTCTCTGCACAAACCGGGGATTCAAAAGCAGCTGGAAATCCTGACAGGCCGATTGCATTCAGCAAAATCTTTGGTCTTCTTCAGGTATGAGCCTGGTAAAAAATCAGTGGCTTGCTTCGTTCTCACAAACTTGGATTTAGTCCAAAATAATTCTTTTCTCTCCCTCTCAGCGGCAGCAGGCAGACATGCAGGCCACAACTCAGGCCTTTTCACAGTTCTCCCACGCAAAACCACTCAGAAAGCTGCTTGACTGTCTCAAGCTCTTGCTTTTTCAACTTCCAACTTAGATCTGACTCAAACTGCAGCAAGCCTGGGAATTTCCCCAAGATCCAAAAGGTTCAGTTGGCTGATTCATCTGCCAGTCACAACAGGAGCTCCCCCTTCAGGTGCAAAAAAAGCACCAAAAGCCCAAAACTACAATTCCTATAGATTTTGACTCCAGACAGCTCCTGTAGTCCGGCTCCATTTTAGGTCCCACCAGTACTGATTAGTCCAATTCAGCAGTCCAGGACCAAGATAGTGGAGGTAAACAAAACAGCCCTTGCTGCAAAGAAGGCAGGTTAGACAAACTACATTATCATTCTCACTCTAAATGATTTTCAGCAAATAGTTACATCTTTCAACAGGGCTCCCTCTCAGATTACTTATGACTGCAATCCAGGCAGCTCTTAAAGAGACAGTACATAGAGGCTATACAGGCACTCTCTGGCAATCATATTTAAACTGCTAAAACATAGGACACCAGCCTGGCAGTAAGCATTTAGGCAAGCTCAAGGAAAACTTTTCGGGAACCCCCATTTGTAGGGGGGGTTACACCTGGAATAAAAGAAAGTTCCTTCTGTCTCCCCTTTAGCCAGTTACCTACCCAGTTTACTATGCCATCATCCATACCCAGATCTCCGTCTTTTTCAGCAAACATCTATAAGGCACCGAGTTGAAAGCCTTGCTGAAGCTGAAGTCAAACAAATCCATGGCACTGCCCCTATCTTATTCCCTTGTCACCCACTCAAAGAAAACGATCAGGTTGGGCTGACAAGATCTCCCTTACACAAATCTGTGCTGTTTACTATCCTGGAGACTGTTGCTCTCCAAGTAGTCCATGAGGTCCTCTTTGGCCAGTGACTCCATCAGCTTCCCCACAATAGAGGTAAAACTGGCAGGTCTGTAGTTCCCCACCTGTTCCTTGTCCCTGTTTTGTGGAGCAGAACTATGCCCACTACCCTGCAATCCTTCAGAACTACCCCCCATCCTTAGTGAGCTGTTGAATAAATCTACTAGAGATTCAGCCAGTTCCACTGCCAATGTTCTGAGTATCCTTAGATGCAACCCATCTGGTCCTAGAGCCTCATCTATCTTTAGGACTGCTAGCCCTTTCAGGACCCCGTTGCTTGTAAATATTGGCTGCCTCCTCTCCAGGACCCCATTAGTGGCTGCAATGATGTCACTTTCTCGCAAAGGCCCACTGCCCTCCCTACTGAAAACTGAGCAAAAGTAATCATTAAGGACAATGGTCTTTTGCCCATCCTTCTTTATTACCCTACCCCCTCTGACAGCCTAACAGTTCCCCCTCCTTTCTTGATTTTCTCTAATATATCTGAAGAACTGTTTTCTCTGTTCTTGATCCCTTTTGCAATACATAGCTCTGTGTCTACTTTTACCCCAACTTTGTCCCCCTATTTTTCAGTAAATATTCTCCCCATTCTTCCTCCCCCTGCTTTTCTTTGTATTTCTAGAAGGTCTTTTTTTGGCCCTTGCTGCTTCCCTGACCCTTGCCGAGAACCATAATGGTCTTTTGAACCTGTTCTTTTTGGTTACCATTTGTATGCATTCCTTAGATGGCACGAGAATGGCCCTTTAATTGACCCCCAGCTCTCTTCCTCCCCACCTATGTTATCCACCTGTACTAACGTATCCCTGACCAGCTCCCTCAGCCTATTGAAGTCCACCCTTCTAAAATCCAGGACTTCAGTTCTCGATTGCAGTTTCCCAGACCCGAGGGTCAGTTTGAACCAAGCAGAGTCATGGTTGCTGTTTTCCTGGGAGCTCCCCAACTCCCAAAACTCCTGCCACCTTCAAGTTGGTGAGCACCACATTGAGTACTGTGGTCTGCCTGGTGGCTTCCTTAACTAGCTGTACCAGTAGACAGTCTTGGAATGCATCAGTAAGGCTTGACTTCTGGAGCGCCTGGCCACTGGGACATTCCAATCGATGTCTGGCATATTCAGATCACCCACCACCACTACTTCTCCATTTGCTACCCCTCCTTCAAGTTCTTTCCTAAGCCCCTGTCCCTTTCTTCTGCTAGCCAAAGAGGTCTTTAGATCATCTCCAAATGCAGTTTCCTTCCTGAGGCTGCCATGGCTTGCACCCACAGCAACTCTGTCTCCCCAGTACTACAGTATTACTACTGTGGATTTACTCTACTTCAGTTTCAGCAAGGCTTTTGACTCTGTGTCACACAGAAGATTGCTGAAGAAACATAGAAACATAGAATGTGTCAGCAGATAAGGGCCTCCAGGCCCTCCTAGTGTGCCCTATTTCCCTACCTATAGTGACAATGCAGGCCCTAATAAGCTTAATGAAGCTGGAGGACCTGGGTGTGGCTAGGGACAGAGTTGGATGGAAAGGAAACTGGTTGAAGGAGAGACAGCAGAGGGTGGTGGTAAACGAGGTCAAATCGGAAGAGAGTGAGGTCACAAGTGGGGTGCTGCAGGGATCTCTCCTTGGTCCTATCCTCTTCAATATGTCATCAGCGACATTAGAGAGGCATCTGAGGAATGCTGCATCTCTTCACAGATGACATGGAGCTCAGAGGAAGGGTAGATAGTGACAAAGGGATCTACAAAGGTGGAGAGGTGGTCTAAGGTTTGGCAGTTGAAATTCAATGCCAAAAAATGCAAGGTTATGCAACTAAGGGAAAAATCCTGGACAGAATACTAGAAGGAAGGGGTAATTTGGTCTGTAGACTGCACTGTACTTATTAACTAAACGTATCACATACTGCACTTATATCACACAGCACCCATTATCATCTCCGAAAGATTTGCCCCTGTTCCCCTCAGTGTAAGCATACATGGTCAGGGGGTGGAGCTAGCTGTTATCACAAGCAGAGATGTGTCTTCTTGGAGCTCCTGTTATGGGACTGCTTAATATAACCTATTTTTATACTTAAATTGCAACTGGAAACTGAAACTTGTACTGAATGTAAGCCCCCCAAATTAGGCTTACCTTTTGGCGCCACGGCTCCAGTCTCCCTGGAGCATATTCAGGGGTCTTGGGAGGGATTCAGACATGTGGTGTCTCTTTTGTGGCTATGGTCACCAGATCCTTTTATGCCTGGTCTGTGGCGGGGAGACTGAGCGCCAGGTCTGAGGTTCCGTGCCTCTTAGCATATTTGTTGGATTTCAGGGGGCCAGAATTAACTGAAGGAAAAAAAAAGAAAGAAAGAAAGAAAGAAAGAAAGAAAGAAAGAAAGAAAGAAAGAAAGAAAGAAAGAAAGAAAGAAGTGAGTGAGTGCTGTGGGTAGTTGCAGTCCACGCTCTGAGCATGTGTGGCGGCCAATCTAAAGAATTTGATGGAACGGCTGCTCCTTGTCTCGGGTTCCAGTATGCAGCATGCCCCCTGAGGAAGGCTGGAAGCTGAAGCACTGGGGCAAGCGTGTTCTTGTTGCACATCCACAGTGTTATTGAATGTTTTGCACGGTGATCTGCTGTTTAAGTTTTATCTGCAATAAACACAGCAGTAATCACTACTGAATGTTGCAGTGAACTCTTTTGTGAATGCATGGAGTGGCGTCTGAAAAACCTTCTGAGTTCCAGTGTGCAGCAGGCGGGGCTTGGGACCACCTATTAGGGGAAAAAAATAATAATAAAATTAAATAATGTAAATAGTTTTGGCGGTCTGCAGTTCGGGGCATGTGCGGCCACCAGATCTATTGGGAACCATGTTTCCAAAGCCTTCCCTGGTCCCAGTCTGCCCTATTTTGAGATGGCAGTGCATAGGGTTCAGTTCCCCAAGCTGAACCTGTTTCAGGGGTGGCTGTGGGCTGGGCAGCTGTTCCTCCAAAAGAACAGGGTTTGGACCTGAAGCCATGCAGAAGAAGTAAGAGAGTGAGTTGCTACTGGAGGTTAGAGGCCTGATTAGGCCATAAGCTGTAGCTGCCTGCAACTGGACTGTTTGGCTGCCTAGGCAATAGGTAGCACCTGGACTTTATGCTTGAATGTGACCTTCACAATTTAGGGTGACCTCAGGTTTACAATGTGATCCCCTCGGTCCAGAAAACTGTTTGTGTGTTTTATTGCTCCATGAAGTGACTGTTCCTGCTCATTAAATGGGATCCCTTGTTCCTCATTTCTGTTGTTTGCCTTGTTTGTTCAGAGGAACTGTTCACTGCTAAAAGAATTTTGCCTCCACAGCCTAAACCCTGTATTGTGTTTCAGGTCATACAACAGAGGAGCTGGAGGACCAGTGAGGAAGATGTTGAGAGGCCTGTCTGGTGAAGACTGCCTATAAAGGCATTTGTGGTGAAGATGGCAAGACCAGGCAGGTGAAGATCAGCATCTTCATCCCTCTAGATGTCCAGATCTGCATCCAGATGTCTGAGGGCACCCCCAGCTTCATCAGGTCTGGTAAGCCAGGCTGGCCAGGTACGTGGACCTTTCATGTTGTGTACTTGCCCCCCATCCCAAGACATTTTACCACCATACTCCTAGATGCGGGGGCTGGACTGAGCGCCAGGTCTGAGGTTCTGTGCCTCCTGGCACATTTGTTGGATTTTGGGGGGCCGGAATTAACTGAAGGAAAAAAAAAGAGAAAGAAAGAAGTGAGTGAGTGTTGTGGGTGGTTGCGGTCTGCACTCTGGGCATGCACGGCTGCTAATCTAAAGAATTTAATGGAGCAGCCACTCCTGGTCCTGGGTTCCGGTGTGCAGCAGGCCAGGCTTGGGACCACCTCTCGGGGTTAAAAATAATAATAATAAAATTAAATAATGTGAATAGTTTCGGCAGTCAGCACTTCTGGGCATGCGTGGCCAGCAGTTCTACAAACTTAAAGGAGCAGCTGTTCCAGTAATTCAGTGCCAGCTGGCACTGAGAGGGAGTGCACTATAAATAGTTAACATTGGGACTACAGGTCCCATAGGGCTGTAAGAGCAGGCTGAGTTGGGAGTCTTTGGATCTGGTCCAGGATTGGACCTCCTTAGTTTGGTGGGGTTTTTTGGCACCCTCAAGAAGAAAATATAAGGGGTGGCTGTTTGGCACCTGCGGAGAGAACTGACTAGGGAGTGAAAGAGGAGCTGAGCGGGAGTGGTTGCCCGCTCAGCTCGGAATGCTGTGCCATGTTTGTTTCTGGCAGTAGTCATTTGAGACCGCAGCATAGGGACATGGCAGTGGCCATTTAGCTTTGGAGCCCCATGTTGGAGCAGGTCAGGGGATCTGAGCCCCGGAGATGTGGAACCACAGCGGGTCTGGATGGAAGTGGAGAGAAAGAGATAGGGATGGGGATGGATTGGGAACCAGGTTTCCAGAGCTTCCTGGTCCCAGTCTGCCCTATCTCGGGATGGCAGTGCATAGGGTTCAGTGCCCCAAGCTGATCCTGTTTCAGGGGTGGCTGTGGGCTGGGCAGCTGTCCCTCCAAAAGAATGGGGTTTGGACCTGAAGCTGTGCAGGAGAGGTGAGAGAGTGAGTTGCTGCTGAAGGTTAGAGGCCTGATTCGGCCATCAGCTGTTGCTGCCTGCAACTGGACTGTTTGGCTACCTAGGCAATAAGTAGCACCTGGACTTTATGCTTGAATGTGACCTTCACGATTCTGAGTGACCTCAAGCTTACAATGTGATCCCTTGGTCCAGAAAACTGTTTGTGTGCTTTATTGCTCCATGAAGTGACTGTTCCTGCTAATTAACTGTTCATTAAGTGGGATCCCCTGTCCCTGCATTTCTGTTGTTTGCCTCATTTGTTCAGATGAATTGTTCGCTGCTAAAAGAATTTTGCCTCCGCAGTCCAGCCCCTGTAGTGTGTTCTAGATCATGCAGCAGAGGAGCTGGAGGACCAGTGAGGAAGATGTTGAGAGGCCTGCCTGGTGAACACTGCCTATAAAGGCATTTGTGGTGAAGATGGCAAGATCAGGCTGGTGAAGACCGGTATCTTCATCCCTCCAGATGTCCAGATCTGCACCCAGATGTCCGAGGGCACCCCCTGCTTCATCAGGTCTGGTAAGCCAGGCCGACCAGGTACGTGGACCTTTTATGTTGCATAGCTCCCCCCTCCCCAAGACATTTTACCACCATACTCCTAGATGCAGGGGGGGGCTTACAATGTGGGCGGTCATCTGGAATGTGATTTTGGGGTGCCCCAGCCATGTCGGACTTAAAAAAGGAGGTGCTTGGAAAGCTGTGGAAGTCCCCCCTCTGCTGAACTTATTCATGGTGAAATCAAGATGGTGCGTGAGACTGGGACTGTTTGTGCCTTTTTTTCTTCAGGAGCAGTATGTGACATTGCTTCCGGTTGCTTGCACTGGGGGCAATGGTGGACTAAGTGGGAGCAAAGACTGGAACATGGGAGTTGCCTCCCCATTTACCTGGGGCCCAGGTATGGTGGGTGATCTGTCTTGCAATTAATTAGTGCTCCATGGACTTGGATTTAAAGTCAGCTCCCTGCAGAAACTCAGTGAACTGTTTGATGGACCATGGGTTTTTGGGGGAAATAGTGTCTTAACCCGGAAAAAAAAAAAAAGAGGTAATTGATGTAACTGTTTATGCAATGCTATACATATGGCCTGTTTAGTAACTGTTAAAATAATGGTTAAATAATGTATTTGATCCTGCTTTGTTTTTATGAGATTGCACACTTGTTTAAAAGTATTTAACTGTTTCCTAAGGGGATGTTTATTCTGAGGACTTGGGAAAAGAGAATGTTGTGGGAAAAAATGTTTTGAACTGGCTAAAATTGTTTTACTTAGCTGCAGTAATTTTATAAAGTGTTAGAGAAAAGAAAAGAAAGAAAAGGAAACTTCTGCTTAGTGTGATGATATGTAACTGTGGTTTGCCATCTAATGCTAACAGTTTTGCATTTATGGCGTTCTGGTTTAACTGAAACTTCCAGGCAGTCCAATGCAGGCAACCGGCAGCAATACTGGGTATAGTGGTAAGTGTTTATGTAACCCCTAGGTGGTGCTATCCCAAGGGCTACTACCCCTGCCTGTTTGACTACGGACAGGTTGAAGAGACTAGGTACTATGGCGGGTGCCTCCACCCAGAGGTCAGGGTTTGTAGTGGTTAGACTAGCTTGGTCACAGCCCTCTGGGACACTGAGACCCCCTTTTATTCCCTCTAATGGCTCACACAGTACACCGAAGTTACAGCCCCACTACCCCACATATACACACTGTTCACTCATATAGATACCACTTACCCTTGAGACTGATTCTGCAGCACATCTCTGAGGACCCCCTGTAAAATAAGGTTAAACAACATACACAGCAAAACACAATACTGTTTCCATAAGTACCAACACCACAGACAGTATATAGTATAACAACAACAAATCTGATTTATTTAGGGGGCAGTAACACAGGAGGGGGACATCAGGTTAATTGGTGGCATTAAATCACAGTACTGTGCACACATACATGGTCTGAAAAGTCACACTCTGGGTACCCAGGTTGGAGGGGCTAGCCAGGTCCGTTGCCTGGGGTTGGCCGGCAGGTGCAGATGGATAGGGCCCTGTAGAAGAAAATATATGCACAATATCCAATTGTAATCCAAAGCCAGATGGCTCAATTCATGAAGCAGTGAAACAACAAGAATTAGATGACACACTTGTGATTGAAAACAGGCTGCAGAGAAATACCCTGATTTGTACTCACAATACCCAAGCTGAGGACCAGATGGTGGATGTTCTTCTGGATTGCCAGAACAACAAGGCATGGAGACAAGGTCTTTGTGACTGGACTCCACTGCAGTTGATAGCAACCGGATTTAGTCCAAGACCAAGCTGGGGTTTGCTTCCAGCTTCAACACACAGCACACAGCACAGGGGATTGGAAATAGCGATTCCCCACAAGCACTATGCACATTCATATGTGAAAGGAAAGTACTATACCAGGCAGGCTGCTCCTCGATCCCGATTGCAATTACTGCAAAATACCAGAGAGTACACACAGCAGCTTCAGTTCCTGACAGACCGAGCGCGATTCAGCAATTTCTCCAGTCTTCTACAGGGTGAGCCTGGTTTTCACTCTTCAGACTTCCTTCTTTCTCCTTACAAATCGGATTCAGTCTGAACTGACACTCACAACGGAAGCAGGCTGAACCTCAGGGCCTCACACGCGCTTCCCGCACGAAACTAAACACCGCAGAAGAACAGAGCTCCTTCTCTCTTCATTGTCACAACTGATCTGACTTTCCAGTAACAGAGCAGGGCATTTCCTTTGAGTTCCTCACCATTCTGTTGGCTGGTTCGGCTGTCACTCACAATAAGACTCCCTCTGTTGGTGGAAAAAGGCACCAAGGTCAAAACTACATTTTCCAGAGTCACTACCCATACAATCCCCTTGTGGCTGGCTCAAAATTGAGAGTCCAAGTTCCGATTCGTCCACAGGCTCCATTTTAGGGTCTCCCTATCATCCTGATTGGTCCAAGTCAGCTATTCAGGACCAAAATGAAAAAGCTACACTGAAACAGTTTGTGCTGAATTGAAGACAGGTTAGATAAACTACATTTTCTCCATCACGCTAAATGATTTCTGACAAACAGTTATATCTTTCAACAAGGCTCCCTCTGCACATGTAGCGACAGCAGAGACGGAGTGAATTGACAGCAGCTTGGGTGGGATTCGAGCATTAAATACACAGTCCCCCCATACAAACTAATTAAGTCTGCAAGCAGACAGCTTGAAAGAGACAGATCGTGGAGGCTCAAATAGCACTCACTTGGAACCACATTTAAACAGCTCAGATGCGAACACGCCCAGACTTGGAGCATTCAGGCAAGCTCCTGGAAGACTTTGGAACCCCATTTGCAGGGTTACACCTTCCTCGCCTGAAAAACTTAGTCTGCGATCAAGTAAGTACCCCCATAAGTTTCAATACAACCATATACATTTACATCAGTATCACATTAGGCTTATACATGTAATCATCAGTCAACATATCACCTTACCAGAAACACATTTCTGAAACTTTTCAGTACATCACTTTTTACACAGTATTATACACACATTGTACCGTAACTCAGGTTATTACCTCCTGTACATGAAACCTGAAGAGAGGGGGCCTTTCCCTATCAGCTACCTTGGGGCTGGATGGGGCAGGGGCACCATACCTAGAGGGCAACACAAGTAACTTGGACTTAGCACTGATGTTCAGTTTGGGCAATGAGCTCGGGGACACATACACTCCTTTATGGACAACACTGAGAGGCAAGTCCACAGGCCTCCCAGGGGAATCATAACTGAGGCGCACCACAGGCTTTACAGCTCGACCAGTCTTTCTAGGGGGAACTATTACAGTCTCTGCACCCTGAGCCTCATTTTCAGCATTGTCCTCACTTGTCAGAGGAGTATCCATTGGGGTAGAGAGGCTAGAACTTGGGGCACTTTCAGCTCCAGGAGTTACAGTCTCTGAGTCCACAACACTTGGCTCACATGGAGAGCTTTGGACACTGGCAGTGGACTGTCAGGGCACTCAAAATGCTCTTCTTGTTCTGGTATATCACCAGTCTGTTCCAGTTCATCATTTTCCCCCTCTGAGAGCTCATACAGTTCCACCATGCACAGTGATTCCATGTCATCCGATTTGATACTTTGCACTTCACTTTCTGAGAGCATTGGCTCCAGGGACAAAGCTGGGGGCTTAGGCAGTCCAGAAGGCCCAGTTTCCTCTCCATAATTGACTAGGGGGTTGCCCTGAAACAATTGACTCAGTTCGTAAGAGGGGTAGTACCCAAAGTTGCACTCACTTTCCTCTGACATGGATTGACAGTCATTTTCAACTGGGACTTGTTGTGGGGAACACTTTAACTCAGCATCTGTAGGTACAGACTGTCTTTGCTTTTGCTTCGCAGCAGCTCAGGTCACTGGTCCAGAAGGAGTACTTTCTGGGGGCTGAGACTCAATCAAGATTTGTCCAATGGGCAGTAAATGATTTCTATGCATTGTTTTAACATCTTTTGAATTATTCTCAGGCCTTACTTTGTACACAGGCAGATCATCTAGTTTGCCCACTACAGTGTGAGGGAGATGGTGCCACATGTCAGCAATCTTGTGTTTGCCATGCAGTCCCAGATTTCTTAGCAATACCCGATCTCCTTCCCGGAGTTCCTGTGCTTTCACCTTTTTATCATACCTTTCTTTGTTGGCCAGATTTCTTTTGACAGCCATGGTTTGAGCCAGTTGGTACGCATGATTTAGCTGGGCCTTTAACTTTTGCACATACTGTAAATAGTTGTCAGCTTGAACCCCATCAGGAGAAACTCCAAAACATACATCTACGGTAGTTGAGCTTCTCTTCCAAACATCAGGCAGTAGGGGAGAACCCAGTAGCATCACTTTTGGTGCAGTTGTAGGCATGTACCAGGGTGCTAATTTGTTGGTTCCATCTAGGCTTGTCCTTTGGGTGGAGGGTGCCTAGCATATCTAGCAAAGTGCGGTTGAAACATTCAGGCTGTGGGTCCCACGGGGATGGTAAAGGGTGGTTCTGGACTTTCTCACTCCCCACGGGGAAAGCATCTCTTTGATCAGACGACTCTCAAATTCCCTCCCTTGATCAGAATAGATTCTTTGTGGTGCCCCATAGTGAACAAAAAAGTTTTCTATTAGTACTTTTGCCACAGTGGCTGCCTTCTGGTCCTTGGTGGGGTAAGCTTGGGCATATCTCGTAAAATGGTCAGTGACCACCAGCACATTACTGATATTTCTTTGATCTGGCTCCAGACTCAGAAAGTCAATACAGACCAGCTCCATGGGGGTGCTGGTGGTGATGTTAACAAGGGGGGCAGCCCTCTGGGGCAAAGCTTTCCTCTGTAAGCAGCGACTACAAGTTTTAATGTGTTGCTCAACATCAGGCCTCCATCTTAGGCCAATAGAATCTGGATCTCACCAAGTAAAGTGTTCTGTCTATACCAAGGTGCCCCATGTGGTTGTGTAGGGACCTCAGTACCAAGTCTCAGAAGGCAGTGGGCAAAACTAGTTGTTGTTTGCCTATTTGTCCCCCTCCGTATAACAGTCTATTAATCAGTTTCAACTTAGAACCTTCCTTGTATAACAATGCAGTTCTCAAATCAGTGGAGCGTAACTTGGACACATCTTTCCCTCCATAGAGGGCTTCTAAAGCTGGTTTGATCATAGAATCTCAGGATTGAGCCCGCTGAAGACTGTCATTGTCTAGCTGAGGCAATGCACCAATGTCTAATGCAGAAAAGTGGCAATCAGCAGCAGGCATACAATTCTCAGACGGCCCCAAACAATCCACCAGACAGTCCACTGTGTCTGTGGCCACTTGTTCCTGTCTGTCAAACTTCTGGCAGAGTGCTTGAATATCAGGTTCTGACAGTCTGACCCAGTCATTTCAGGAAACAGGCCTCCGGGAGAGAGTATCACCATCTATGTGCTTCAGGCCTGCTCTGTATTCAACAGTATAGTCATATGTAGATAATGCAGAAAGCGACCTGTGGCCAGTGGCATCCAACTTAGCTGAGGTCTGCACATAGGTCAAAGGATTATTGTCAGTTTTTACTATTATCTTAGCCCCATACAAGTCCTCATGGAATTGGTCAACAATGGCCCACTTCAAAGCTAGAAGCTCTAGCTTATGTATGGGATAGTTCTTTTTGGATGGGGTCAGGCTTCGGCTGGCAAAGGCCACTGGCCTCAGGTCATTCTGGTGCTCTTGGTACAATACAGCCCCCAAGCCTTGCAGGCTAGCATCAGTGTGCAGGACATAGGGTTTTGCTGGATCTGCATAGGCAAGGACAGGAGCGTGGGTAAGTTGATATATAATCTCATGAAAAGCAGCTTCACACTCAGGTGTCCAACTGGCTCCAAATAATTCATTGGGATGGAAATACACTCTCTCAGGCTCAGAAGAAACTGACCTCTTATATTTTTTGTTAGTAGGAGGGTAACCTTGAGTATGATTAAGTAAAGGACGAATCACTCTTGAATAGTTCTTGATGAACTGGCGATAGTAACCACAGAATCCCAGGAATCTTTGCAGTTCTTTTAGATTGTGGGGCTGTGGCCAGGTGGTCAAGGCCTCAGCTTTACTCGGGTCTGTTTCTATTCCCTCAGTGGATACTATGTGTCCCACATACTTTACAGAGGTTTGGAAGAACTGACATTTATTGATGGATAGTTTAAGACCAAAGTCTTCTAGTCGGTCCAACACCTTGAACAATCTGCTCTCATGTTCCTCCAGTGAGCTGCCAAACACAATAACATCATCTAGGTATACCAGGCACTCTAATAAGTTCATGTCCCCCTCCCCACGCTCCATCAGTCGCTGAAAAGTGGCTGGAGCACCTGAAATCCCTTGAGGCATCCTCATGAATTCATAAAAACCAAGTGGGCAGATAAAGGCTGTCTTCTCACGGTCTTCCAGGGCCATCTGGATCTGGTAGTACCCACTGCGAAGATCCAGCACGGAGAACCACTTGCTACCGTTCAGGCAGTCTAAAGCATTCTGAATGCGGGGCATTGTATACTGATCAGGTATAGTCCACCGGTTCAAGGTGCGATAATCCATGCACATTCTCACTGTCCCATTCTTTTTTCTCAGTACCACAATAGGTGAAGCATATGGGCTTCTGGATTCTTGTATTACACCAGCAGCAAGCATCTCTTGCAGATGCCGTCTCACATCATCTATGTCAGCAGGGGCCAGGTGTCGAGACCTCTCACGAAATGGCCTTTCATCATGCAGCCGGATGTGGTGCTCAGCTCCTTGCACACATCCTACGTCCCATTCCTTTAAAGAAAACACCTGGTCTCTCTGGGCAAGTTTTCCACTAATTCTCATCTTCCATTCGGCTGGCAACGGGGAGTCCCCAAAATCAAACAAGTCGGGCATCACTCTGTCATTTTCCCCTGAACACTTGTTACTGGGCAGCACTGCAGTATCTGCACAATGTACATTAGCCAGGGTGCAACCTCTATTTACTCGAATCTCTCTATCGGACACATTATGAACTTGAACCATCACCCTTCTGGCATAAGCATGGGCTCTGGCAGGCAAAATACTTGGCTTGACCAGCAGTCCTTCCGGCAATTTCCCATTGCCTGGTGCATCCAGCATGAGGATTTTATTCTTGACATCCTTTCTGATACGGACCTCCCCCTGTAAGGTACACTGGGCATTTGGTTCCAGAATCAGAGACTCCGGATCCTTCTTCCAGACAATTCCAACTGGTTCCTCTGGGTCCACTTTTTCAGCATCTCTCTGTGCCTCATAGGCTTTCTTGATCAAGGCTGGGATTCTCAAAACTCTACCAGTTCTTGACCCTTGTTTCTCATAACACAACTGCGCCAACCATCCAAACATATGCACATTCATCCCAATTAGTAGAGGAATCCCATCATACAGTCCGGTAGGGGGACACACTAATGCCAGGGTCTCTACTTGCTCTGCCACTCCAGCCACGGAGGTGGGAAAAGACAACCAAATTTGGATATACCCGGAATAGGAGTAGGTCTTCTCATTTAACCCCCAGATATGCAGTCCTTCCAACGATTGTAACAGTACATCAGACAGGTGCGTCTGATACCAGTTCTGAAACATAATTGTCACTTGGGAGCCACTGTCCAATACAGCTCTTGCAGACACTCCATTCACCTTCATAGTGGTCTCCATGGAGGGACCCACTATTCTGGACCAGTCTGGAGAGGTGGTAGCAAGGGCCTGGGCAGATGATCTAGCCACAAAGGGACGTGAGTTAGCATTTCTGGGGCCTTCACTGCGGTCATTTCATGCACCTCTTAACCACTGTTTTGTGCTCCAAAGCTCTCCTTGCAGCCGGCTCACCACTCTCTCTCTCTAAGTCTTTCTGAGACCGGCATTCCCTCTTCATGTGCCCATCCTTCCCACAATTATGGCAAAATATGTCTGCTGAAGTTTGGGGGGACCGAAGCATCACATTGGGGGCTGCAGCATTGGTACTATCAATAGAAAACCTTGGTGCCACCTCAGCCAGCGGTGGGTTAGACATTTGGAGATATCTCTTCAGTTCCCTCACCTCCATAGCCAAGACATCAATTTTTGAGCTGTTGTCAGCAGGAGGTGCCTGGGTGCACACCCCCAACCCCATAGCAGAAGCAGTCGGGCAAGTGTCAGGGCCCGTACTCACAGGAGCGACCTTCATGATGAGACTGTCTGTTGCTTTCCTAATCTCCCTCAGCAGTTCATCCCATGGCAGAACATCGGTAGCCATCCCTCTCTGGCTGGGCCCCCCTTGGTTGACATTTGGGTCTTGGGTTCTGTCATGTGATTTCAGTGATTCCAGACCATCAGCGTCTGACCCCGCACCTGGGGCATAGGATGTAGCAGCTATGATTGCACAGGGCTCTGAAAAACCTTCCTCCTCCTCAACTTCCCGTACCTCCTTCATCAACACATGGAAAGGCAAGGGACCAGATTTTCTTTGATGCAGTTGCAATTTGAGCAACGCCCAGCTAGAGTGCCGGGCAGAGCAGAGTATATAATCCAGTCTTACCCGGTCCACTTCACTATAGGTCCAACCCCCCTTTCGAAAAATGGTTTGCAAGATTCCCTCTAACCAATCCACATAGGCAGATAACAATTCCCCCAGCTGTTGTCTAACATCTTTAAGCTTCCATTTCAAGGCCTCAACACCAGTGGTGTCCCCAAACACATTTTCAAGGGCAATTATGTACTCTTGGGCTTTGGCGTCAGGGTCAGAGACCCTCAGGGAGCGAAAAGTACATTGGGCGGGTCCCTGGAGGCTCTCCCCCAGGCGAGCCCTTTTTTCTGCATCACAGCATTGCCAGTCTTGTACCGCAAGAGAAGCAGAGTCTATCCAGGTTTCCAGATCAACCTCTCCATTTGGAGTGGGACGGATGCCAGAGAATACTTTGACCTTGCGGTAAGAGTCATGACTAATGGCAGGTACAAACATAGGGGCTAGCACTGGCACAGAAGGAGGGGCAATAACCGGTGCGGGAGGGGAGAGGGTGTTGGGGGATGAATGACCCCAGGTGGCAATAATAGTTTCTATAAATCCTCCACAGTTTTCCCTTCCTCCAGCAACAATTTAGCAAATTTCTCCTCAAAAGTTTCAGATAGTGGGGGAGGGTCATTCCTTCCCCTGGGTCTTTACTGCCCTTAGTTATCACTCTCCAGGCAGTGAGGGCTCCCTCTGGGGTAATAGTCTGTGGCACTTTGGAGCTATCTATGGGGTTCTTATACTCTACTAGGGCCATGAAAGTGTGGGTGAGCAGTTCAGCATTTCGACCCACCACCACAGGGTTTTGTAAACCTTCCACCTTGGAAAGTATTCCCTCTACAGTGTCTGTACTGGTACCCAGTGGGATATCCAAGATAAGTATAGCATTTTGGGGGTCAATCTCCTGCCCAGTACACCACCCCACCAACTGGTATACAGCCACTTCTGTTGGGGTGTCCATTTATTTTTAACAGTAATTCATAAATGTGGCCACTAGAGGATGCTAATCCCAGCGGTGCCTCCAAGATGTACCCCTAGGTGGCGCTATCCCAAGGGCTACTACCCCTGCCTGTTTGACTACGGACAGGTTGAGGGGCCTAGGTCCTATGGCGGGTGCCTCCACCCAGAGGTCAGGGTTTGTAGTGGTTAGACTAGCTTGGTCACAGCTCTCTGGGACACTGAGACCCCCTTTTCTTCCCTCTAATGGCTCACACAGTACACCGGAGTTAAAGCCCCAATACCCCACGTATACACACTGTTCACTCATATATTTACCACTTACCCTCGAGACTGATTCTGCAGCACATCTCTGAGGACCCCCTGTAAAATAAGGTTAAATAACATACACAGCAAAACACAATACTGTTTCCATAAGTACCAACACCACAGACAGTATATAGTATAACAACAACTAATCTGATTTATTTAGGGGGCAGTAACACAGGAGGGGGAAATCAGGTTAATTGGTGGCATTAAATCACAGTACTGTGCACACATACAGGGTCTGAAAAGTCACACTCTGAGTACCCAGGTTGGGGGGGGGCTAGCCAGGTCTGTTGCCCGGGGTTGGCCGGCAGGTGCAGATGAATAGGGCCCTGTAGAAGAAAATATATGCACGATACCCAATTGTAATCCGGAGCCAGATGGCTCAGTCCATGAAGCAGTGAAACAACAAGAATTAGATGACACACTTGTGATTGAAAACAGGCTGCAGAGAAATACGCTGATTTGTACTCACAATACCCAAGCTGAGGACCAGATGGTGGATGTTCTTCTGGATTGCCAGAACAACAAGGCATGGAGACAAGGTCTTTGTGACTGGACCCCACTGCAGTTGATAGCAACCGGATTTAGTCCAAGACAAGCTGGGGTTTGCTTCCAGTTTCAACACACAGCACACAGCACACAGCACGGGGGATTGGAAATGCCGATTCCCCACAAGCACTACGCACATTCATATGTAAAAGGAAAGTACTATAGCAGGCAGGCTGCTCCTCAATCCCGATCGCAATTACTACAAAATACCAAGGAGTACACATAGCAGCTTCAGTTCCTGACAGACCGAACGCGATTCAGCAATTTCTCCAGTCTTCTACAGGGTGAGCCTGTTTTCCACTCTTCAGACTTCCTTCTTTCCTCCTCACAAATCAGATTCAGTCTGAACTGGCACCCTGGCAGCTGCAGGCGAACATCAAGACCTCACGTGCTTCCCGTATGAGGAAACTATACACCATGAAGAACAGAGCTCCTTCTCGCTTCACTATCACAACTGATCTGACTTTCCAGTAACAAAGCAGGGCATTTTCTTTGAGTTCCTTACTATTCTGTTGGCTGGTTCGGCTGTCACTCACAATAAGACTCCCTCTGTTGGTGAAAAAAGGTGCCAAGGTCAAAACTACATTTCCCACAGTCACTGCCCATACAATCCCCTTGTGGCTGGCTCAAAATTGAGAGTCCAAGTTCCGATTCGTCCACAGGCTCCATTTTAGGGTCTCCCTATCATCCTGATTGGTCCAAGTCAGCTATTCAGGACCAAAATGAAAAAGCTACACTGAAACAGTTCGTGCTGAAATGAAGACAGGTTAGGTAAGCTACATTTTCTCAGTCACTCTAAATGATTTCTGACAAACAGTTATATCTTTCAACAGGGCTCCCTCTGCACATGTAGCAACGGCAGAGACAGAGCAAATTGCCAGCAGCTCGGGCGGGATTCGAGCATTAAATACACAGTCCCTCCATACAAACTAATTAAGTCTGCAAGCAGACAGCTCTTAAAGAGACAGTACGTGGAGGCTCAAATAGCACTCACTTGGAACCACATTTAAACAGCTCAGACGCCGAACACCACCCAGACTTGGAGCATTCAGGCAAGTTCCTGGAAGACTTTTGGGAACCCCCATTTGCAGGGGGGTTACATTTAGAGTATGGGACTTAGGATGCCGCTGTGTATTCTGAAAGAAATCCATCTAGTAGGTCTAGTGGCAGGTGGTGAGGTGTAAAAGAACAAGGTCCTAGGCTGTTTAGTGAGCTAGGTTAGTTTAGTTTTGAAATGGTAGGCTTAGTAGTGTTAGTTTGAGTATAATATAAGTATAGTGTAATAGTAGTGTAAATAGTTTTGTGGGCTGTGGCTCACTGGGACAGTGAGCATTTAAGGGGGGGAGAGTATAAGCCCCCATATAGGGCTTACCTTTTGGCGCCACAACTCCGGACTCCCAGCAGGATAGTCAGGGGTCCTGGTGGAATTCAGACCTGCGGTGTCTCTTTTGCATCTCCTGCTGCCGGATCCTTTGGTGCACAGTCTGTAGTGGGTGGACTGAGCACCAGGTCTGAGGTTCTGTGCCTCCTGGCGCATTTGTTGGATTTTGGGGGGCCAGAATTAACTAAAGAAAAAAAAAAGAGAAAGAAGTGAGGGAGTGTTGTGGGTGGTTGCAGTCTGCACTCTGGGCATGCATGGCCGCTAATCTAAAGAATGTAATGGAGCGGCTGCTGCTGGTCCTGGGTTCCAGTGTGCAGCAGGCCAGGCTTGAGACCACCTCTCGGGGGGGGGGATAATAATATTAAAATTAAATAATGTAAATAGTTTTGGCGGTCCGTACTTCTGGTCATGCATGGCCGGCAGTTCTACAAACTTAAAGGAGCAGCTGCTCCAGTAGTTCAGTGCCAGCTAGCACTGAGAAGGAGTGCACTGTAAATAGTTAACATTGGGACTACAGGTCCCATAGGGCTCTAAGGGCCGGCTGAGTTGGGAGTCTTTGGATCTGGTCCAGAATTGGACCTCCTTAGTTTGGTGCGGTTTTTGGCACCCTCAGAAAGAAAATATAAGGGGTGGCTGTTTGGCACCTGGGAAGAGAACTGACTAGGGAGTGAAAGAGGAGCTGAGCGGGAGTGGTTGCCCGCTCGGCTCGGAATGCTGTGCCATGTTTTTTTCTGGCAGTAGTCATTTGAGACCGCAGCATAGGGACATGGCAGTGGCCGTTTAGTTTTGGAGCCCCATGTTGGAGCAGGACAGGAGAACTGAGCCCTGAAGATGTGGAACCACAGCGGGTCTGGATGGAAGTGGAGAGAAAGAGATAAGGATGGGGATGGATTGGGAACCAGGTTTCCAGAGCTTCCTGGTCCCAGTCTGTCCTATCTCGGGATGGCAGTGCATAGGGTTCGGTGCCCCAAGCTGATCCTGTTTCAGGGGTGGCTGTGGGCTGGGCAGCCATCCCTCCAAAAGAATGGGGTTTGGACCTGAAGCTGTGCAGGAGAGGTGAAAGAGTGAGTTGCTACCGAAGGTTAGCGGCCTGATTCGGCCATCAGCTGTTGCTGCCTGCAACTGGACTGTTTGGCTACTTAGGCAATAGGTAGCACCTGGACTTTATGCTTGAATGTGACCTTCGCGATTTAGAGTGACCTCAAGCTTACAATGTGACCCCTCAGTCCAGAAAACTGTTTGTGCGTTTTATTGCTCCATGAAGTGACTGTTCCTGCTAATTAACTGTTCATTAAGTGGGATCCCCTGTTCCTGCATTTCTGTTGTTTTCCTCATTTGTTCAGAGGAATTGTTCGCTGCTAAAAGAATTTTGCCTCCACAGCCCAGCCCCTGTAGTGTGTTCTATGTTGTGCAACAGAGGAGCAGGACCAGTGAGAAAGATGTTGAGAGGCCTGCCTGGTGCAAACTGCCTATAAAGGCATTTGTGGTGAAGATGGCGAGGCAAGGCAGATGAAGACCAGCATCTTCATTCCTCCAGATGTCCAGATCTGGACCCAGAGGTCCGACGGCACCCCCAGCTTCATCAGGTCTGGTAAGCCAGGCCAGCCAGGTATGTGGACCTTTTATGTTCCAGCCCCCCTCCCCAAGACATTTTACCATGATACAGCTAGGTGCAGGAAGGGGGACTCACGTGAATTTCACTTCTGACCTGTTCCCTGATATGACGGCTTGTACGGGATGATAAAAATGGTCTGCTTCTCAACCCATAGCCACCACTTTTTTCAAACAGGGTCAGCCGCCTGGAGACCAGCAAACATAGAAACATAGAAATATGACAGCAGATGAGGACTGCTTGGCCCACCCAGTCAGCCCATTTCTCCCTACCTACATTATTACCACAGACTGTACTTGATTAACAGCTTTCTTCTACCCCCTTCCTTTCCATATGAACATACGAAATTGCGAGCAGATAAAGGCCTTATGGTCTATCAAGTCTGCTTGATTGTGCAGCTAGCAGCCCTTATAATGCAGGTTCCCCTCCCTCCCTTTCCCCCCAGTGACCTTCCCCCTTATCCTGTCCGATCCCCTTTTGAAGCAGCCCACTGTTCTACAGGATACCATTTCCTCAGGCAATGCATTCCACCCAGACACCACCCTCTCCATAAAACAAGAGTCTCCTCATTTTCCTCCTGAACCTTCCCCCTTCCAATCTCAGATCATGCCCTTGAGTGTCCCTCCCCCTCCTTAATTTGACAAGCCCCTCCATGCCATCTTATTTATTCCCTTCATGTACTTGAAGGTTTCAATCATGTCTCCCCTATCCCTCCTCTCCTTCAGGGAGCACATGTTCAACTCCCTCAGCCTGCTCTCATAGGGTAAGTCCCCTAGCCTCTGGATTATTTTTGTTGCCCTGTGCTTCACCCCCTCCAGTAACCTAATGTCCTTCAGGTATGGTGGCCAGAACTGCACACAGTACTCCAGGTGTTGTCTAACCAGTGACCTGTATAGCGGAAGGATCACCTCCCCCCTCCTGGGGGATATGTCTCTGGTAATACAACCCAGCATCCTGTTGGGCTTTGCAGCTGCCTTTCTACACTGTGCCGAGTTGGTTATTGCTCCCATTATGATCACCTCCAGATCCTTCTCCTCCTCCTCTTCCATCTTGGCTAGTTGAATCCTCCTAGCTAGTAACTCCTCCTTGAATTTTTGTGCCAAACTGTAGCACCTTGCATTTCTTGGCATTGAACTCCAGCTGCCAAGTGTCCAACCAGGCCTCCAATTTTGCCAGAGCATCTTACAACCCCTATCACCCTTCTAAGTCATCCACTACTGCACCCATCTTGGTGTCATCTGTAAACAGACTGATCTTGCTCTTGATGCCTATTGAGATATCTGCTATGAACATCCAATCAACACCATCCCCAGTACAGAGCCCTGTGGCACCCCGCTTGTCACTGCCATGGGAGAGGACAGCTCCTCTCCCACCATCACCCTCTGCTGTCTCCCTTGCAGCCAATTTCCTATCTATCCCATCATCTTTGCCCCTGCCCCTGTGCCTTCTAGCTTACTCCCTAGCTTCCCATGCAGCACCGAATCGAATGCCTTACTGAAGTCTAGGTACAGGACATCACTGCATGGTCCCTGTCTAATTACCTGGTTACCCAGTCATAGTACTCCACCAGATTGGTCTGACAGGATCTGCCTGTGACAAACCCATGCTGTCTGCTGTCCTGCATCCCATTAGCCTCTAGGTGGGAAATCAGCCTCTCCTTCAGGATTGTCTCCATCAGCTTTCCACAATGGATGTGAGGCTTACCAGTCTGTAGTTTCCTGGCTCATCATTGGGGCCACTCTTGTAGAGGGGTATCACATGCACCATCCTCCAGTCGTGGGGTACACTCCCTGAGTCCAGGGAGGCATTGAACAGGTCTCCCAAGGGTTCTGCCAGGACTTCTGCCAGCTCCTTTAGCACCCTGGGGTGTATACCAACTGGCACAGGCACCTTGTCCACTCTCAGTGCCCTCAAGCCCTTCAATACCCTGTCCACTGTGATTTCCCATCTGTCACCTCTCCCCATGCCCACCCCCCCTTTGGTATAAATCCCACTTTCTGTTTAGTAAATACTGAACAGAAGTACTCATTTAAAGCTTCTGCCTGTTCTGCCCCTGTTTTCACCCACCCCTATCCCTCTTAATCCTTTCTATCCGATCCTTACAACTCCTTTTCTCCCTGATGTACCTGAAGAAGTCCTTCTCCCCCTCTTTGATGCCCTGTGCTAGTCTGAGTTTCCTGGATGCCTTGGCTGCCCTGACTGCCCTTGTCACCTCCACTATGATTCCCTTGTGCCTATCACATGCATTCTTGAAACCCACCACTATTTTGCCCCTCACCACCTCCACTGGAAGGCTGTTCCAGGAATCCACTGCTCTTTCTGTGAAGAAGTACTTCCTCACATCTCTCCTGGATCTACCGTCCTCCAGCTTTATAGCATGTCCCCTTGCTCTTGAGCACCTTTTCTTCTGAAAAATACTTACATCCTGTACCTTAGTTACCACCGTGAGGTATTTAAAGGTCTCTATCATATCCCCACTCCCTCCTCTCTTTCAGAGTTTACATACTGAGGTCCTTTAGTCTCTCCTCATAGGACTTTAGATGCAGACACAGCACCATTTGATTTGCCCTCCTCTGGACCGCCTCCACTCTGTCTATATCCTTCCAGAGATGTGGTCTCCAGAATGGGACACAGTACTCTAGGTGGGGTCTTACAGTGATCTATACAGAGGCAACACCACCTCCCTGTTTCTGCTGCTAATACCCCCTCCCTATGCACCCCATCATCCCACTAGCCCTCCTGACTGCCTTGTCACACTGCCTGGTCACCTTTTGGTCATCCAGTATGATTACTCCCAGGTCTCTTTCCTGCTTGGTAGTTGTCAATACCACTCTACCCATTTTGTACTCTACACCTGGGCTTCTGTGCCCTAAGTTCATTATTCTGCACTTTTTCACATTGAAACCCAGCTGCTATATCCTTGACCACTCCTCTAGTTTTCTCAGGTCTTAACTCATGTTTTCCACCCCCTGAGTGCACACCCTATTGCAGATTTTGGTTTCATCAGCAAAGAGGCAGATCTTCCCTTCCCACTACTCTGCAATGTCACTCATAAAGACATTCAAGAGGACTGGTCCCAGCACTGATCCCTGAGGCTGGTGTCCCTCCCTTCCTTGGAGTGAACTCCATTTACCAGCACCCTCCGTCGCCTATCCCGTAACCAATTTCTTATTCAGTTTGCCACCTTTGTACCCACTCCTAAGCTACCCAGCTTGCTTACTAGTCTCCTATGTGGAATGGTGTCCAAAGTCTTACTGAAGTCTAGGTAGGCCACCTCCATCACTCCACCCTGATCTAAAAATTTTGCCACCTAGTCAAAGAAATCTATCAGATTCATTTGACATGACCTCCCCCCATGAATCCATGCTGCCTTGGGTCTTGGAACCAACTGGATTCAAGATATTCCACCCCAGGTGGCCTCCCACCTTGACACCTGCAACACTGTCCCTATTTGTGAGTAGCAGGTCCAGTATTGCCCCATCATGAGTGGGTTCACTGACTAGTTATCAGAGGAACACCTCCTGCAGTGAGTCTAGAAGGTCCCTGCTTCTAGCTGAAGCCACTTCTGGGGGGCTCCAGTCTACATCTAGCAAGTTGATGTCCCCCACCTTTCCTTCAGCAGTGATTCTATTAACTTTCCCACCACTTGATGTCAGGCTGACTAGCCTATAATTGCCAGCCTCATCCCTGCTACCTTTTGTGTAGTGGAACTACATTTGCCTCCTCCAGTCCTCCAGAATCACTCCTGTTTCCAGTGAGCTGTTAAATAGGATTGTCATAGGTGCAGCCAGTATTTTTCTGAGCTCCCTTAATACCCTTGGATGCATCCCATCTGGCCCCATTGCTTTGTCCACCTTTAGATTAGTGAGTCCCTTCAGGACTCTTTCCTCCAAAAAATGACTAGTGTCAGCCTCCCCCCAAAGCTACTGTTACATTTTTGTGGTCCCTCCCCTTCTCCCTACTCTGTGAACACTGAACAAAAGTAGTTGTTCAGGATGTCTGTTTTTTTCCTGGCACCCCTCTGCACAGTCCCCCTTCCCTTTTTAACATTACAATCCCAACGTGGTCTTCCTCTTTTCACTTACATACCTAAAAACAGTATTTTCCCCTTTCATTACCTCCTGTGCTATTCTTTCTTTTGTTTGTGCCTTTACACTCTTTACTGTTTTCCCTGCTTCCATCTGTTTCTCAGATACATCTCCCTATCCTCCTCCCTCTGTATCTCCTTCTGAATAGCTACCCTTTTAGCCTTTACCTTTCCAGCCTCCTCTTTCGAGAAACATAGTAGTCTGTTTTTCCTCTTGCTTTAGCTCACTTGTTGGTGCAGAGGTTTGTTACCTTTACTATGCTCCCTTTTAGCTTGGGAAACTCTTCCTCCACCCCACCCAGGCAACCCCCCCCACACTAGACCATCGCTGAGACATTCACCCATCTTTATAAAATCTGCCCTCCTGAAGTCCAGGACCTTCACCCTTGTGTGACTTGATTCTGCAACTGTCCTTATATTGAACCACACCATATGGTGATCACTGGTCCCCAGATGGCTCCCACCTTGACACCTGCAACACTGTCCCTATTTGTGAGTAGCAGGTCCAGTATTGCCCCATCACGAGTGGGTTCACTGACTAGTTATCAGAGGAACACCCCTGCAGTGAGCCTAGAAGATCCCTGCTTCTAGCTGAAGCCACTGCTGGGGGGCTCCAGTCTTCATCTAGCAAGTTGATGTCCCCCACCAGCAGCACCTCCCCCTTCCTGCCATCTTGCCAAATGGCTTCCATCAGTTTGTTTATTTTTATTTATTTATTCAAGCATTTCACCAGGACGGTATACTGAGTGTGATGCTTGATCATCTGGTTATGATTATTGTATGATATCTGTAAAATAAATACATGGGCTGTGTATGAAATTTCAGTGTCTGAGGAATTTTGGCCTGTAACATCAAAGTGTCAGAGGCTGAAAATTGCAGAAGGCAATAAAAACTGACCAGGAACCGTTTAATTAAGACTTCCTTCAAGAAATGGCATTTTATTACCTTTTTATAGCCTGCCTAGGCTTTTGAAGAGGAAACTAAATATAAAGTTTATGATGTCAGGAAAGAAAGGGTAATTTGACTGTTCCTATCAAGTTTAACACCTAAATGACAAATGCTGGGATTGCTAAGATCAAAGAGAAAATATTTAATTAAAGGATGTCATATTTAGGAAAGTTTTTTCTTCTGATGTTCCATTAATTAAGGATACCTTCTGGTAGAAAGTATGCTAGAATTAATTCTGAAGGAAGGTCTAGCTGACCTCTTCCAAAATGGGGTGGGGGAAGGCAGAGAAAAGACATGAAACATTGTACATGAAGGTGAGATGATCATCTTGGGCTCTGCAGAAACAAAGTTCTCTCTCTAACTAAAAGAGCACTTAGGAAGGTAATAGAAAGCAATTACGTCTTTTGTGGTAGGAATGTTATTCTGAAACTTCCTTTTTTGTTTTATAAGATTGCAAGCTGCATGATACATTGTTCTGTAGTTTATTTCACTTATTTTACAATTTTTAGTAAATAACCAATTTCATGCCTGTGTATTCCCAGTTTTCTTTTTGCATGTGAAGTGCCTGTATGTTTAAGTCTGACATGGTTTAAATGACTTGATGGTGTTACTAAGCTTGGAAAAAGGTAAGAATATACCTAAGGTCTCTTATAGAGTTTTAAGGGTTCATTCTGGAGACCTGGCTTGGTGCCCCTGGCAAAAGACAGTACTGCAGTTCCGAAGAGAGTACATATCTGAGCCGGTAATTGGGTATGCTAGCATAAGTTTCCCAGTTTGAATCCCTTCAGAACTTGAGGCTAACAGGTGATTCGGCCCCAAAGCAGACAGGAGGGTTACCCTGTCTATTACCTGTTCACACTGTTGCACTCTGAGGTTGGCACTGTGGGAGCAGAGGGCCTGACTTGCGGAGCGCGTTCGTGACACTGAGCACTGTAATCATCAGTCAACATATCACCTTACCAGAAACACATTTCTGAAACTTTTCAGTACATCACTTTTTTACACAGTATTATACACACATTGTACCGTAACTCAGGTTATTACCTCCTGTACATGAAACCTGAAGAGAGGGGGCCTTTCCCTATCAGCTACCTTGGGGCTGGATGGGGTAGGGGCACCATACCTAGAGGGCAACACAAGTAACTTGGACTTAGCACTGATGTTCAGTTTGGGCAATGAGCTTGGGGACACATACACTCCTTTATGGACAACACTGAGAGGCAAGTTCACAGTCCTCCCAGGGGAATCATAACTAAGGCACACCACAGGCTTTACAGCTCAACCAGTCTTTCTAGGGGGAACTATTACAGTCTCTGCACCCTGAGCCTCATTTTTAGCATTGTCCTCACTTGTCAGAGGAGTATCCATTGGGGTAGAGAGGCTAGAACTTGGGGCACTTTCAGCTCCAGGAGTTACAGTCTCTGAGTCCACAACACTTGGCTCACATGGAGAGCTTTTGGACACTGGCAGTGGACTGTCAGGGCACTCAAAATGCTCTTCTTGTTCTGGTATATCACCAGTCTGTTCCATTCATCATTTTCCTCCTCTGAGAGCTCATACAGTTTCACCATGCACAGTGATTCCATGTCATCCGATTTGATACTTTGCACTTCACTTTCTGGGAGCATTGGCTCCAGGGACAAAGCTGGGGGCTTAGGCAGTCCAGAAGGCCCAGCTTCCTCTCCATAATTGACTAGGGGTTGCCCTGAAACAATTGACTCAGTTCGTAAGAGGGGTAGTACCCAAAGTTGCACTCATTTTCCTCTGACATGGATTGACAGTCATTTTCAACTGGGACTTGTTGTGGGGAACACTTTAACTCAGCATCTGTAGGTACAGACTGTCTTTGCTTTTGCTTCGCAGCTGCTCAGGTCACTGTTTCAGAAGGAGTACTTTCTTGGGGCTGAGACTCAATCAAGATTTGTCCAAAGGGCAGTAAATGATTTCTATGCATTGTTTTAACGTCTTTTGAATTATTCTCAGGCCTTACTTTGTACACAGGCAGATCATCTAGTTTGCCCACTACAGTGTGAGGGAGATGGTGCCACCTGTCAGCAATCTTGTGTTTGCCATGCAGTCCCAGATTTCTTAGCAATACCCAATCTCCCTCCCGGAGTTCCTGTGCTTTCACCTTTTTATCATACTTTTCTTTGTTGGCCAGATTTCTTTTGGCAGCCATGGTTTGAGCCAGTTGGTACGCATGATTTAGCTGGGCCTTTAACTTTTGCACATACTGTAAATAGTTCTCAGCTTGAACCCCATGAGGAGAAACTCCAAAACATACATCTACTGGCAGTTGAGCTTCTCTTCCAAACATCAGGCAGTAGGGGGAGAACCCAGTAACATCACTTTGGGTGCAGTTGTAGGCATGTACCAGGGTGCTAATTTGTTGGTTCCATCTAGGCTTGTCCTTTGGGTGGAGGGTGCCTAGCATATCTAGCAAAGTGTGGTTGAAACGTTCAGGCTGTGGGTCCCCCTGGGGGTGGTAAAGGGTGGTTCTGGACTTTCGCACTCCCCACAGGGAAAGCATCTCTTTGATCAGATGACTCTCAAATTCCCTCCCTTGATCAGAATGGATTCTTTGTGGTGCTCCATAGTGAACAAAAAAGTTTTCTTTTAGTACTTTTGCCACAGTGGCTGCCTTCTGGTCCTTGGTGGGGAAAGCTTGAGCATATCTCGTAAAATGGTCAGTGACCACCAGCACATTACTGATATTTCTTTGATCTGGCTCCAGACTCAGAAAGTCAATACAGACCAGCTCCATGGAGGCACTGGTGGTGATGTTAACAAGGGGGGCAGCCCTCTGGGGCAAAGCTTTCCTCTGTAAGCAGCGACTACAAGTTTTAATGTGTTGCTCAACATCAGGCCCCCATCTTAGGCCAATAGAATCTGGATCTCACCAAGTCAAGTGTGCTGTCTATACCAAGGTGCCCCATGTGGTTGTGTAGGGACCCCAGTACCAAGTCTCAGAAGGCAGTGGGCAAAACTGGTTGTTGTTTGCCTATTTGTCCCCCTCTGTATAACAGTCTATTAATCAGTTTCAACTTAGAACCTTCCTTGTATAACAATGCAGTTCTCAAATCAGTGGAGCGTAACTTGGACACATCTTTCCCTCCGTAGAGGGCTTCTAAAGCTGGTTTGATCATAGGATCTCGGGATTCAGCCCGCTGAAGACTGTCATTGTCTAGCTGAGGCAATGCACCAATGTCTAATGCAGAAAAGTGGCAACAAGCAGCAGGTACAATTCTCAGAGGGCCCCAAACAATCCACCAGACAGTCCACTGTGTCTGTGGCCACTTGTTCCTGTCTGTCAAACTTCTGGCAGAGTGCTTGAATATCAGGTTCTGACAGTCTGACCCAGTCATTTCAGGAAACAGGCCTCCGGGAGACAGTATCACCATCTATGTGCTTCAGGCCTGCTCTGTATTCAACAGCATAGTCATATGTAGATAATGCAGTAAGCCACCTATGGCCAGTGGCATCCAACTTAGCTGAAGTCTGTACATAGGTCAAAGGATTATTGTCAGTTTTTACTATTATCTTAGCCCCATACAAGTACTCAAGGAATTGGTCAACAATGGCCCACTTCAAAGCTAGGAACTCTAGCTTATGTACAGGATAGTTCTTTTCAGATGGGGTCAGGCTTCGGCTGGCAAAGGCCACTGGTCTCAGGCCATTCTGGTGCTCTTTGTACAATACAGCCCCCAAGCCTTGCAGGCTAGCATCAGTGTGCAGGGCATAGGGTTTTGCTGGATCTGCATAGGCAAGGACAGGAGCATGGGTAAGTTGATATATAATCTCATGAAAAGCAGCTTCACACTCAGGTGTCCATCTGGCTCCAAATAATTAATTGGGACGGAAATACACTCTCTCAGGCTCAGAAGAAACTGACCTCTTATATTTTTTGTTAGTAGGAGGGTAACCTTGAGTAAGATTAAGTAAAGGACGAATCACTCTTGAATAGTTCTTGATGACTGCGATAGTAACCACAGAATCCCAGGAATCTTTGCAGTTCTTTTTAGATTGTGGGGCTGTGGCCAGGTGGTCAAGGCCTCAGCTTTACTCGGGTCTGTTTCTATTCCCTCGGTGGATACTATGTGTCCCACATACTTTACAGAGGTTTGGAAGAACTGACATTTATTGATGGATAGTTTAAGGCCAAAGTCTTCCAGTCGGTCCAACACCTTGAACAATCTGCTCTCATGTTCCTCCAGTGAGCTGCCAAACACAATAACATCATCTAGGTATACCAGGCACTCTAATAAGTTCATGTCCTCCTCCACACGCTCCAACAGTCGCTGAAAAGTGGCTGGAGCACCTGAAATCCCTTGAGGCATCCTCATGAATTCATAGAAACCAAGTGGGCAGATAAAGGCAGTCTTCTCATGGTCTTCCAGGGCCATCTGGATCTGTTAGTACCCACTGCGAAGATCCAGCACGGAGAACCACTTGCTACCGTTCAGGCAGTCTAAAGCATTCTGAATGCGGGGCATTGTATACTGATCAGGTATAGTCCACCAGTTCAAGGTGCGATAATCCATGCACATTCTCACTGTCCCATTCTTTTTTCTTAGTACCACAATAGGTGAAGCATATGGGCTTCTGGATTCTTGTATTACACCAGCAGCAAGCATCTCTTGCAGATGCCGTCTCACATCATCTATGTCAGCAGGGCCCAGGTGTCGAGACCTCTCACGAAATGGCCTTTCATCATGCAGCCAGATGTGGTGCTTAGCTCCTTGCACACATCCTACGTCCCATTCCTTTAAAGAAAACACCTGGTCTCTCTGGGCAAGTTTTCCACTAATTCTCATCTTCCATTCAGCTGGCAACGGGGAGTCCCCAAAATCAAACAAGTCGGGCATCACTCTGTCATTTTCCCCTGAACACTTGTTACTGGGCAGCACTGCAGTATCTGCACAATGTACATTAGCCAGGGTGCAACCTCTGTTTACTCGAATCTCTCTATTGGACACATTATGAACTTGAACCATTACCCTTCTGGCATATGCATGGGCTCTGGCAGGCAAAATACTTGGCTTGACCAGCAGTCCTTCCGGCAATTTCCCATTGCCTGGTGCATCCAGCATGAGTATTTTATTCTTGACATCCTTTCTGATACGGACTTCCCCCTGTAAGGTACACTGGGCATTTGGCGCCAGAATCAGAGACTCTGGATCCTTCTTCCAGACAATTCCAACTGGTTCCTCTGGGTCCACTTTTTCAGCATCTGTCTGTGCCTCATAGGCTTTCTTGATCAAGGCTGGGATTCTCAAAGCTCTACCAGTTCTTGACCCTTGTTTCTCATAACACAACTGCGCCAACCATCCAAACATATGCGCATTGATCCCAATTAGTAGAGGAATCCCATCATACAGTCCGGTAGGGGGACACACTAATGCCAGGGTCACTACTTGCTCTGCCACTCCAGCCACGGAGGTGGGAAAAGACAACCAAATTCGGATATACCCGGAATAGGGGTAGGTCTTCTCATTTAACCCACAGACATGCAGTCCTTCCAACGGTTGTAACGGTACATCAGACAGGTGCATCTGATACCAGTCCTGAAACATAATTGTCACTTGGGAGCCACTGTCCAATACAGCTCTTGTAGACACTCCATTCACCTTCACAGTGGTCTCCATGGAGGGACCCACTATTCTGGACCAGTCTGGAGAGGTGGTAGCAAGGGCCTGGGCAGATGATCTAGCCACAAAGGGACGTTAGTTAGCATTTCTGGGGCCTTCACTGCGGTCATTTCATGCACCTCTTAACCACTGTTTTGTGCTCCAAAGCTCTCCTTGTAGCTGGCTCACCACTCTCTCTCTCTAAGTCTTTCTGAGACCGGCATTCCCTCTTCATGTGCCCATCCTTCCCACAATTATGGCAAAATATGTCTGCTGAAGTTTGGGGGGACCGAAGCATCACATTGGGGGCTGCAGCATTGGTACTATCAATAGAAAACCTTGGTGCCACCTCAGCCGGCGGTGGGTTAGACATTTGGAGATATCTCTTCAGTTCCCTCACCTCCATAGCCAAGACATCAATTTTTGAGCTGTTGTCAGCAGGAGGTGCCTGGGTGGGCACCCCCACCCTCATAGCAGAAGCAGTCGGGCAAGTGTCAGGGCCCGTACTCATAGGAGAGACCTTCATGATGAGATTGTCTGTTGCTTTTCTAATCTCCCTCAGCAGTTCATCCCATGGCAGAACATCGGTAGCCATCCCTCTCTGGCTGGGCCCCCCTTGGCTGACATTTGGGTCTTGGGTTCTGTCATGTGATTTCGGTGATTCTAGACCATCAGCGTCTGACCCCATACCTGGGGCAGGGGATGTAGCAGCTATGACTGCACAGGGCTCTGAAAAACCTTCCTCCTCCTCAACTTTCCGTACCTCCTTCATAAACACATGGAAAGGCAAGGGACCAGATTTCCTTTGATGCAGTTGCAATTTGAGCAACACCCAGCTAGAGTGCCGGGCAGAGCAGAGTATATGATCCAATCTTACCCGGTCCACTTCACTATGGGTCCAACCCCCCTTTCGAAAAATGGCTTGCAAGATTCCCTCTAACCAATCTACATAGGCAGATAACAATTCCCCCGGCTGTTGTCTAACATCTTTAAGCCTCCATTTCAAGGCCTCAACACCAGTGGTGTCCCCAAACACATTTTCAAGTGCAATTATGTACTCTTGGGCTTTGGCGTCAGGGTCAGAGACCCTCAGGGAGTGAAAAGTACGTTGGGCGGGTCCCTGGAGGCTCTCCCCTAGGCGAGCCCTTTTTTCTGCCTCAGACCATTGTCTGTCTTGTACCGCAAGAGTAGCAGAGTCTATCTAGGTTTCCAGATCAACCTCCCCATTTGGAGTGGGGCGGATGCCAGAGAATACTTTGAGCTTGCGGTAAGAGTCATGACTAATGGCAGGTACAAACATAGGGACTAGCACTGGCACAGAAGGAGGGACAATAACGGGTGCGGGAGGGGGAGAGGGTGTTGGGGGAGGAATGCCCCCAGGTGGCAATAATAGTTTCTTTAAATCCTCCACAGTTTTCCCTTCCTCCAGCAACAATTTAGCAAATTTCTCCTCAAAAGTTTCAGATAGTGGGGAAGGGTCATTTCCCCGGGTCTTTACTGCCCTTAGTTATCACTCTCCAGGCAGTGAGGGCTCCCTCTGGGGTAATAGTCTGTGGCACTTTGGAGCTATCTATGGGGTTCTTATACTCTACGAGGGCCATGAAAGTGTGGGTGAGCAGTTCAGCATGTCGACCCACCACCACAGGGTTTTGTAAACCTTCCACCTTGGAAAGTACTCCCTCTACAGTGTCTGTACTGGTACCCAGTGGGATATCCAAGATAAGTATAGCATTTTGGGGTCAATCTCCTGCCCAGTACACCACCCACCAACTGGTGTACAGCCACTTCTGTTGGGGTGTCCATTTATTTTTAACAGTAATTCATAAATGTGGCCACTAGAGGATGCTAATCCCAGTGGTGCCTCCAAGATGTAACCCCTAGGTGGCGCTATCCCAAGGGCTACTACCCCTGCCTGTTTGACTACGGACAGGTTGAGGGGCCTAGGTCCTATGGCGGGTGCCTCCACCCAGAGGTCAGGGTTTGTAGTGGTTAGACTAGCTTGGTCACAGCTCTCTGGGACACTGAGACCCCTTTTTATTCCCTCTAGTGGCTCACACAGTACACCGGAGTTACAACCCCAATACCCCACGTATACACACTGTTCACTCATATAATTACCACTTACCCTCGAGACGGATTCTGCAGCACATCTCTGAGGACCCCCTGTAAAATAAGGTTAAATAACATACACAGCAAAACACAATATTGTTTCCACAAGTACCAACACCACAGACAATATATAGTATAACAACAACAAATCTGATTTATTTAGGGGGCAGTAACATGGGAGAGGGAAATCAGGTTAATTGGTGGCATTAAATCACAGTACTGTGCACACATACAGGGTCTAAAAAGTCACACTCTGGGTACCCAGGTTGGGGGGGGCTAGCCAGGTCCGTTGCCCGGCGTTGGCCGGCAGGTGCAGATGGATAGGGCCCTGTGGAAGAAAACATATGCACAATACCCAATTGTAGTCCGGAGCCAGATGGCTCAGTCCTTGAAGCAGTGAAACAACAAGAATTAGATGACACACTTGTGATCGAAAACAGGCTGCAGGGAAATACCCTAATTTGTACTCACAATACCCAAGCTGAGGACCGGATGGTGGATGTTCTTCTGGAATGCCAGAACAACAGGGCATGGATACAAGGTCCTTGTGACTGGACCCCACTGCAGTTGATAGCAACCGGATTTAGTCCAAGACAAGCTGGGGTTTGCTTCCAGCTTCAACACACAGCACACAGCACGGGGGATTGGAAATAGCAATTCCCCACAAGCACTACTCACATTCATATGTAAAAGGAAAGTACTATACCAGGCAGGCTGCTCCTCAATCCCAATCGCAATTACTACAAAATACCAGGGAGTACACACAGCAGCTTCAGTTCCTGACAGACCGAGCGCGATTCAGCAATTTCTCCAGTCTTCTACAGGGTGAGCCTGGTTTCCACTCTTCAGACTTCCTTCTTTCCGCCTCACAAATTGTCTTCAGTCTGAACTGGCACTTACAACGGCTGCAGGCTGAACATCAGGGCCTCACACACGCTTCCCATGCGAAACTATACACCGCAGAAGCACAGAGCTCCTTCTCGCTTCACTGTCACGACTGATCTGACTTTCCAGTAACAGAGCAGGGCATTTCCTTTGAGTTCCTCACCATTCTGTTGGCTGGTTCAGCTGTCACTCACAATAAGACTCCCTCTGTTGGTGAAAAAAGGTGCCAAGGTCAAAACTACATTTCCCACAGTCACTGCCCATACAATCCCCTTGTGGCTGGCTCAAAATTGAGAGTCCAAGTTCCGATTCATCCACAGGCTCCATTTTAGGGTCTCCCTATCATCCTGATTGGTCCAAGTCAGCTATTCAGGACCAAAATGAAAAAGCTACACTGAAACAGTTCATGCTGAAATGAAGACAGGTTAGATAAGCTACATTTTCTCAGTCACTCTAAATGATTTCTGACAAACAGTTATATCTTTCAACAGGGCTCCCTCTGCACATGTAGCAATGACAGACAGAGCAAATTGACAGCAGCTCGGGCGGGATTCAAGCATTAAATACACAGTCCCTCCATACAAACTAATTAAGTCTGCAAACAGACAGCTCTTAAAAAGACAGTACGTGGAGGCTCAAATAGCACTCACTTGGAACCACATTTAAACAGCTCAGACGCCGAACACCGCCCAGACTTGGAGCATTCAGGCAAGTTCCTGGAGACTTTTGGGAACCCCCATTTGCAGGGCGGTTACATTTAGAGTATGGGACTTAGGATGCCGCTGTGTATTCTGAAAGAAATCCATCTAGTAGGTCTAGTGGCAGGTGGTCAGGTGTAAAAGAACAAGATCCCAGGCTGTTTAGTGAGCTAGGTTAGTTTAATTTTGAAATGGTAGGCTTAGTAGTGTTAGTTTGAGTATAATATAAGTATAGTGTAATAGTAGTGTAAATAGTTTTGTAGGCTGTGGCTCACTGGGACAGTGAGCATTTAAGGGGGGGAGAGTGTAAGCCCCCATATAGGGCTCACCTTTTGGCGCCACAACTCCGGACTCCCAGCAGGATAGTCAGGGGTCCTGGTGGAATTCAGACCTGTGGTGTCTCTTTTGCATCTCTTGCTGCTGGATCCTTTGGTGCACGGTCTGTAGTGGGTGGACTGAGCAACAGGTCTGAGGTTCCGTGCCTCCTGGTGCATTTGTTGGATTTTGGGGGGCCAGAATTAACTAAAGAAAAAAAAAAAAGAGAAAGAAAGAAGTGAGGGAGTGTTGTGTGTGGTTGCAGTCTGCACTCTGGGCATGCATGGCTGCTAATCTAAAGAATTTAATGGAGCAGCTGCTCCTGGTCCTGGATTCCAGTGTGCAGCAGGCCAGGCTTGAGACCACCTCTCGGGGGGATAATAATATTAAAATTAAATAATGTAAATAGTTTTGGCGGTCCGTACTTCTGGGCATGCGTGGCCAGCAGTTCTACAAACTTAAAGGAGCAGCTGTTCTAGTAGTTCAGTGCCAGCTGGCACTGAGAAGGAGTGCACTGTAAATAGTTAAAATTGGGACTACGGGTCCCATAGGGCTCTAAGGGCCGGCTGAGTTGGGAGTCTTTGGATCTGGTCCAGGATTGGACCTCCTTAGTTTGGTGCGGTTTTTGGCACCCTCAGAAAGAATATAAGGGGTGGCTGTTTGGCACCTGGGAAGGAACTGACTAGGGAGTGAAAGAGGAGCTGAGGCGGGAGTGGTTGCCCGCTCAGCTCGGAATGCTGTGCCATGTTTGTTTCTGGCAGTAGTCATTTGAGACCGCAGCATAGGGACATGGCAGTGGCCGTTTAGCTTTGGAGCCCCATGTTGGAGCAGGTCAGGGAATCTGAGCCCCGGAGATGTGGAACCACAGCGGGTCTGGATGGAAGTGGAGAGAAAGAGATAGGGATGGGGATGGATTGGGAACCAGGTTTCCAGAGCTTTCTGGTCCCAGTCTGCCCTATCTCAGGATGGCAGTGCATAGGGTTCGGTGCCCCAAGCTGATCCTGTTTCAGGGGTGGCTGTGGGCTGGGCAGCTGTCCCTCCAAAAGAATGGGGTTTGGACCCGAAGCTGGGCAGGAGAGGTGAGAGAGTGAGTTGCTGCTGAAGGTTAGAGGCCTGATTTGGCCATCAGCTGTTGCAGCCTGCAACTGGACAGTTTGGCTACCTAGGCAATAGGTAGCACATGGACTTTATGCTTGAATGTGACCTTCACGATTTAGAGTGACCTCAAGCTTACAATGTGACCCCTCTTGCAGCCCCCCTCCCCAGGACATTTTACCATGATACACCTAGGTGCAGGAAGTGGGACTCACATGAATTTCACTCCTGACCTGTTCCCTGATATGACGGCTTGTACGGGATGATAGAAATGGTCTGCTTCTCAACCCATAGCCACCACTTTTTTCAAGCAGGGTCAGCCGCCTGGAGACCAGCAAGCATAGAAACATAGAAATATGACAGCAGATGAGGACTGCTTGGCCCACCCAGTCAGCCATTTTCCCTACCTACATTATTACCATGACTGTACTTGATTAACAGCTTTCTTCCCCCTTCCTTTCCATATGAACATACGAGATTGCGAGCAGATAAAGGCCTTATGGTCTATCAAGTCTGCTTGATTGTGCAGCTAGCAGCCCTTATAATGCAGGTTCCCCTCCCTCCCTTTCCCCCCTCTAGTGACCTTCCTCCTTATCCTGTCCGATCCCCTTTTGAAGCAGCCCACTGTTCTACAGGATACCATTTCCTCAGGCAATGCATTCCACCCAGACACCACCCTCTCCATAAAAAAAGTGTCCCTTCATTTCCCTCCTGAACCTTCCCCCTTCCAATCTCAGATCATGCCCTTGAGTGTCCCTCCCTCCTTAATTTGACAAGCCCCTCCATGCCATCTTATTTATTCCCTTCAGGTACTTGAAGGTTTCAATCATGTCTCCCTATCCTCCTCCTCTCCTTCCAGGGAGCACATGTTCAACTCCCTCAGCCTGCTCTCATAGGGTAAGCCCTAGCCTCTGGATTATTTTTGTTGCCCTGTGCTTCACCCCCTCCAGTAACCTAATGTCCTTCAGGTATGGTGGCCAGAACTGCACGCAGTACTCCAGGTGTTGTCTAACCAGTGACCTGTATAGCGGCAGGATCACCTCCCTCCTCCTGGGGGATATGTCTCTGGTAATACAACCCAGCATCCTGTTGGGCTTTGCAGCTGCCTTTCTACACTGTGCCGAGTTGGTTATTGCTCCCATTATGATCACCTCCAGATCCTTCTCCTCCTCCTCTTCCATCTTGGCTAGTTGAATCCTCCTAGCTGGTAACTCCTCCTTGAATTTTTTGTGCCAAACTGTAGCACCTTGCATTTCTTGGCATTGAACTCCAGCTGCCAAGTGTCCAACCAGGCCTCCAATTTTGCCAGAGCATCTTACAACCCCTGTCACCCTTCTAAGTCATCCACTACTGCACCCATCTTGGTGTCATCTGCAAACAGACTGATCTTGCTCTTGATGCCTATTGAGATATCTGCTATGAACATCCCAAACAACACCAGCCCCAGTACAGAGCCCTGTGGCACCCCGCTTGTCACTGCCATGGGAGATGACAGCTCTTCTTCCACCATCACCCTCTGCTGTCTCCCTTGCAGCCAATTTCCTATCTATCCCATCATCTTTGTCCCTGCCCCTGTGCCTTCTAGCTTACTCCCTAGCTTCCCATGCAGCACCGAATCGAATGCCTTACTGAAGTCTAGGTACAGGACATCCACTGCATGGTCCCTGTCTAATTACCTGGTTACCCAGTCATAGTACTCCACCAGGTTGGTCTGACAGGATCTGCCTGTGACAAACCCATGCTGTCTGCTGTCCTGCATCCCATTAGCCTCTAGGTGGGAAATCAGCCTCTCCTTCAGGATTGTCTCCATCAGCTTTCCACAATGGATGTGAGGCTAGCCAGTCTGTAGTTTTCTGGCTCATCATTGGGGCCACTCTTGTAGAGGGGTATCACATGCATCATCCGCCAGTCCTGGGGTACACTCCCTGAGTCCAGGGAGGCATTGAACAGGTCTGCCAAGGGTTCTGCCAGGACTTCTGCCAGCTCCTTTAGCACCCTGGGGTGTATACCAACTGGCACAGGCACCTTGTCCACTCTCAGTGCCCTCAAGCCCTTCAGTACCCTGCCCACTGTGATTTCCCCGTCTGTCACCTCTTCCCCCCATGCCTACCCCCCCTTTGGTATAAATCCCACTTTCTGTTTAGTAAATACTGAACAGAAGTACTCATTTAAAGCTTCTGCCTGTTCTGCCCCTGTTTCCACCCCCCTATCCCTCTTAATCCTTTCTATCCGATCCTTACTCCTTTTCTCCCTGATGTACCTGAAGAAGTTCTTCTCCCCTCTTTGATGCCCTGTGCTAGTCTGAGTTCCTGGATGCCTTGGCTGCCCTGACTGCCCTTGTCACCTCACTATGATTCCCTTGTGCCTATCACATGCATTCTTGAAACCCACCACTATTTTGCCCCTCACCACCTCCACTGGAGGCTGTTCCAGGAATCCACTGCTCTTTCTGTGAAGAAGTACTTCCTCACATCTCCTGGATCTACCGTCCTCCAGCTTTATAGCATGTCCCTTGCTCTTGAGCACCTTTTCTTCTGAAAAATACTTACATCCTGTACCTTAGTTACCACCGTGAGGTATTTAAAGGTCTCTATCATATCCCCACTCCCTCCTCTCTTTCAGAGTTTACATACTGAGGTCCTTTAGTCTCTCCTCATAGGACTTTAGATGCAGACACTGCACCATTTTATTTGCCCTCCTCTGGACCGCCTCCACTCTGTCTATATCCTTCCAGAGATGTGGTCTCCAGAATGGGACACAGTACTCTAGGTGGGGTCTTACAGTGATCTATACAGAGGCAACAACCCCTCCCTGTTTCTGCTGCTGATACCCCCTCCCTATGCACCCCATCATCCCACTAGCCCTCCTGACTGCCTTGTCACACTGCCTGGTCACCTTTTGGTCATCCAGTATGATTACTCCCAGGTCTCTTTCCTGCTTGGTAGTTGTCAATACCACTCTACCCATTTTGTACTCTACATCTGGGCTTCTGTGCCCCAAGTTCATTATTCTGCACTTTTCACATTGAAACCCAGCTGCTATATCCTTGACCACTCCTCTAGTTTTCTCAGGTCTTAACTCATGTTTTCCACCCCCCTGAGTGCACACCCTATTGCAGATTTTGGTTTCATCTGCAAAGAGGCAGATCTTCCCTTCCCACTACTCTGCAATGTCACTCATAAAGACATTCAAGAGGACTGGTCCCAGCACTGATCCCTGAGGCTGGTCTCCCTCCTTCCTTGGAGTGAACTCCATTTACCAGCACTCTCTGTTGCCTATCCCGTAACCAATTTCTTATTCAGTTTGCCACCTTTGTACCCACTCCTAAGCTACCCAGCTTGCTTACTAGTCTCCTATGTGGAATGGTGTCCAAAGTCTTACTGAAGTCTAGGTAGGCCACCTCCATCACTCCACCCTGATCTAAAAACTTTGCCACCCAGTCAAAGAAATCTATCAGATTCATTTGACATGACCTCCCCCCATGAATCCATGCTGTCTTGGGTCTTGGAACCAACTGGATTCAAGATATTCCACCCCAGGTGGCCTCCCACCTTGACACCTGCAACACTGTCCCTATTTGTGAGTAGCAGGTCCAGTATTGTCCCATCATGAGTGGGTTCACTGACTAGTTATCAGAGGAACACCCCCTGCAGTGAGTCTAGAAGGTCCCTGCTTCTAGCTGAAGCCACTTCTGGGGGGCTCCAGTCTACATCTAGCAAGTTGATGTCCCCTACCTTTCCTTCAGCAGTGATTCTATTAACTTTCCCATGACTGATGTCAGGCTGACTAGCCTATAATTTCCAGCCTCATCCCTGCTAGCTTTTGTGTAGTGGAACTACATCTCCCTCCTCCAGTCCTCCAGAATCACTCCTGTTTCCGGTGAGCTGTTAAATAGGATTGTCATAGGTGCAGCATTTTTCTGAGCTCCCTCAATACCCTTGGATGCATCCCATCTGGCCCCATTGCTTTGTCCACCTTCAGATTAGCAAGTCCCTTCAGGACTCTTTCCTCAAAAAAATGACTAGTGTCAGCCTCCCCCCCCAAAGCTTCTGTTACATTTTTGTGGCCCTTCCCCGTCTTCCTACTCTGAACACTGAACAAAAGTAGTTGTTCAGGATGTCTGTGTTTTCCTGGCACCCCTCTGCACAGTCCCCCTTCCCTTTTTAACATTACAATCCCAACATGGTCTTCCTCTTTTCACTTACATACCTAAAAACAGTATTTTCCCCTTTCATTACCTCCTGGGCTATTCTCTCTTTTGTTTGTGCCTTTACACTCTTTACTGCTTTCCCTGCTTCCATCTGTTTCTCAGATACATCTCCCTATCCTCCTTCCTCTGTATCTCCTTCTGAATGCTACCCTTTTAGCCTTTACCTTTCCAGCCACCTCTTTCGAGAAACATAGTAGTCTGTTTTTCCTCTTGCTTTAGCTCACTTGTTGGTGCAGAGGTTTGTTACCTTTACTATGCTCCCTTTTAGCTTGGGAAACTTTTCCTCCACCCCACCCAGGCCACCCTCCCCCCACACTAGACCATCCCTGAGACATTCACCCATCTTTATAAAATCTGCCCTCCTGAAGTCCAGGACCTTCACCCTTGTGTGACTTGATTCTGCAACTGTCCTTATATTGAACCACACCATATGGCGATCACTGGTCCCCAGGTGGCTCCCACCTTGACACCTGCAACACTGTCCCTATTTGTGAGTAGCAGGTCCAGTATTGCCCCATCATGAGTGGGTTCACTGACTAGTTATCAGAGGAACGCCCCTGCAGTGAATCTAGAAGGTCCCTGCTTCTACCTGAAGCCACTGCTGGGGGGCTCCAGTCTACATCTAGCAAGTTGATGTCCCCCACCAGCAGTACCTCCCCCTTCCTGCCATCTTGCCAAATGGCTTCCAGCAGTTTGTTTATTTTTATGTATTTATTCAAGCATTTCACCAGGAAGGTATACTGAGTGTGATGCTTGACCATCTGGTTATGATTATTGTATGATATCTGTAAAATAAATACATGGGCTGTGTATGAAATTTCAGTGTCTGAGGAATTTTGGCCTGTAACATCAAAGTGTCAGAGGCTGAAAACTGCAGGAGGCAATAAAAACTGACCAGAAACCATTTAATTAAGACTTCCTTCAAGAAATGGCATTTTATTACCTTTTTATAGCCTGCCTAGGCTTTTGAAGTGGAAACTAAATATAAAGTTTATGATGTCAGGAAAGAAAGGGTAATTTGACTGTTCCTATCAAGTTTAACACCTAAATGACAAATGCTGGGATTGCTAAGATCAAAGAGAAAATATTTAATTAAAGGATGTCATATTTGGGAAAGTTTTTTCTTCTGATGTTCCATTAATTAAGGATACCTTCTGGTAGAAAGTATGTTAGAATTAATTCTGAGGGAAGGTCTAGCTGACCTCTTCCAAAAGGAGGTGGGGGAAGACAGAGAAAAGACATGTAGTATTGTACATGAAGGTGAGATCATCTTGGGCTCTGCAGAAACAAAATTCTCTCTCTAACTAAAACAGCACTTAGAAAGGTAATTGTTAGAAAGCAATTATATCTTTTGTGGTAGGAGTGTTGTTCTGAAACTTCCTTTTTTGTTTTATAAGATTGTAAGCTGTATGATAAATTGTTCTGTATTTTATTTTACTTATTTTACAATTTTTAGTACTTAATCATTTTCTTAAAATACTGCCTGTGTATTCCCAATTTTCTTTTTGTATGTGAAGTGCCTGTATATTTAAGTCTGACATGGTTTAAGAGGCTTGATGGTGTTACTAAGCTTGGAATAAGGTAAGAATATACCTAAGGTCTCTTATAGAGTTTTAAGGGTTCATTTTGGAGACCTGGCTTGGTGCCCCTGGTGAAAGATTGTACTGCAGTCCCGAAGAGAGTACATATCTGAGCCTGTAATTGCGTATGCTAACATAAGGTTCACAGTCTGAATCCCTCCAGAACTTGAGGCTAACAGGTGATTCGGACCCCAAGCAGACAGTAGGGTTACCCTGTCTGTTACCTGTTCACACTATTGCACTCTGAGTTTGGCACTGTGGGAGCAGAGGGCCTGATCTGCAGAGTGCATTTGTGACAGATTTGGTTGGCAGCAGTGCAATAAAAGAATTGGTAACACAAGCTTTAACAGTTCAGTGTGTCAGCTTAATACTGTACAGCTCACTTGCAAAATAAGGCAGTGATTTATTTTTAAAAGAGAAAACAGAACAATATCATTTTACTTACAGTCAAAGTTCCTACCCGTTTTATTTTTTTTTAGAATGTGCAAGTTAGAGTAGGCGTAGTTAGGGAAGATGATGGCTTCCAACTACAGCGGGTACACTGCAGACTACTTGAGGCAGTTGTGCCAGGACAGAGGAGTCCAGTATGAGGGGAAAGCCAACAAGCAGAAACTCATAGATGCCCTGATGGCAGCAGATGCCCAGAGCATAGAGTTACAGACTGTGACTGTAAACAACCGGACCTTGGGCGTGGAGGGGCCAGCAGCCAGTGCAGTGTCCAGATCCAGTGAGGAGGACAGTAGGGTCAGTGTAAGCCAAGGGCCACAGCAGCAGGGGAAGGTCACCAGCATTCTGGAGACAGAAGCCATCAGGCTGCAGATGGAGTTGCAGAGGATGGAGCTGGAGTTCCAGAGAGAAGAGAGGTGAGAACAGTGAGCCACAGAGGAGAAGAGGGAGCACTGAACAGCGAGAAGCTGACCTTGAAGAGGGTGAGCACCAGAGGCAACATGAACTGGAGAAGCTATGACTCCAACCACCAGCACCAGAGCAGGTAAGTGGCCTGGGTTTAACTTTAACTGCAGGACTGGGTTACAAATTAAATTCCAAATTGACAGCTGAATTTAAAGAGGGGGAGGATATGGATGCCTTTTTAAATTCCTTTGAAAAAGTTTGTATTCAGGCAAACATTCCTAGATGGTCCTGGAGCTTCCAGCTATCCCCGCTACTTACTGGGAAATCTCGGGATGCATTGGGTCAAATGGACAATGAGGACAGCAATGATTACAGCAAACTTAAAGCTGCACTTTTAAAAAAGTTTGACTTGACTGCAGAAGCGTACAGAGCTAAATTCCGTAAGCTCAGGAGAAGCCCTGACATGAGTTATGAGGAGCTAGCCATGAAACAATGTCAATGTTTAAAACGTTGGTGGAAGGGAACTGAAGCAAACTCTGTAGATAAAAGTGAAAATGCTATAGTGAGATCAGTTTTTTTGGGCATGCCCAGCAGAGCTGAAAACCTGGCTGGAGGACTGAGATTCCAAAACAGTGCAAGAGGCTGCTGAACTCTCGGACCACTATGCCAAGAGCAGAACTGCTCGGAGAGCGAATGAGGAGGGCATGGCAGTGCATAAGGGGAAAAACGTGCCTTCAGTGCAGCTAAAACCCTCACTGCCTCCACCGAAACCAGTTATCCCCAGGTTTCAAAGAAAAGATTTTTCTGAGAAAAGAAATGAATGTTGGGTTTGCAAAGAAACTGGACATATTGCCAGAGAGTGTCCCAAAAGGATGAGCAATATGCAAGGTGGTGCTAGGAAAGAAGTGAGTTGCTTATGTGTACCTGGAAACATGCCTGTGAACATGAGGGAACATATGCACCCAGTCACTGTGAATGGTGCACAGACACAAGGGTTAAGAGACACAGGGGCATCCCTGACGCTGGTAAAAAGGGGTCTGGTAGAGCCTGGTCAGCTTATACCCAATAAATTTGTAACTGTACAAGGGTTCACTGGGGAGGAGGAAAACATTGCCACTCACTACTGTTCTCCTAGACTGGGGTGAAACAGGGGGAACTGTGCAACAGGTGGCTGTAGCCAAAACTTTAGCAGTTGATGTCATCCTCGGCAACAATCTCAAACAAGGGATGGTGTGTGCTGTTACCCATAGCCAAGTGGCAAGGGAAAATTGTAGTTCCCTGGACCCCATAGAAGCCACTGTGGAAACTACTGGGAGGCTGGTTCCCCAGCCTGTGTCTCCTGCTATGGAGACTAATGAAAGGGGAGTAGAAATTTCCCTGGTAGCAGTTAACCAAACAGCTACGGAGAGTTACTCTGAAGAAGGAGGGGTGACCCATTGTCAGAGTGTTAGGGGTGGCAGTGATCCTGAGTGCCCTGACACTAGTGCTAAGGACCCTAGTGTAGATACTGATGGGGACCTGTCCCATGCTTTGGGAATGTGTTAGGAGTTTGCAGCTGCTCAGAAAAGTGACCCTAGTCTAGAGAAGCTGAGGGCTTGGGCAGACTCTGACAAAGCACAGGGAGGTGATGGGAAACATAAGGTTTATTGGGAAAATGGATTGATGTATACTCAGGCTGAAAAGACAGAGGGAGGGATGATAGGCAGGCAGCTTGTCATTCCCCAGGGGTACCGTGAGCAGTTGCTTGAGATTGCACACGATATTCCTATGTCTGGTCACCTGCTAATTGAGCGCACTATGCAGCGATTGGCCCAGAATTTCTATTGGCCCAATTTCACCCAGCAGGTGAAGGAGTATTGCAGGTCGTGTCACTAGTGCCAAGAAATAGGGAAGGCAGGTAAGAAAATCCAAGCCACCCTAATTCCTTTGCCCATAGTGGAGGAGCCATTCCAGAGGGTTGGAATGGATATTGTGGGGCCTTTAAATACCCCCAGCTCCTACGGGAAGAGGTTCATCCTGACTGTGGTGGATTATGCCACCCAGTTCCCCGAGGCAGTCGCCCTATCCTCACTGAGACCAGACAAAGTGGCAGATGCCTTACTAGGGATTTTCTTCCATGTTGGGTTTCCGCAGGAGGTTATCACCGATCGAGGGGGTTCCTTCATGTCGGAGCTGATGAAATGTTTGTGGGAGCAGTGTGGGGTGGTGCAGAGATGCACACCTTATCACCCACAAGCCAATGGGCTTGTGGAAAGATTTAATTGTACCCTGAAGTCATTGCTCAAAGTGTTTGCTGAACAACATGGGAGGGACTGGGAGAAATATCTTCCCCACCTGTTGTTCGCATACAGGGAGGTGCTCCAAGAGTCAACAGGCTTTTCCCCCTTTGAGCTCTTTTATGGATGCTGGGTATGTGGGCCCCTAGACCTGAGCTGGGAGGACTGGGAAGGCAAGCATGCCACCCAGGGAACTCCCATTGTGGATTATGTCCTTAGGTTTAGGGAAAAGCTGAAGGAGCTTATGGGGACAGCCCAGAGCAATCTGGCAGCTGCCCAACAAAACCAAAAAGTGTGGTACAACCACAGAGCCAGAGCTTGCTCATACACAGTGGGTCAGGAAGTCATGGTCCTCATCCTGGTCCGGAAAGACAAGCCGCAGGCTGAGTGGGCAGGACCATACAAAGTAGTCAGAAAGGTAAATTACATAAACTATATTATGGAGTTACCTGACAGAAGACATACAGAAAGAATGTACCATGTCAACATGATGAAGCCATATGCTAATGGAGCTGACATGGTGTTTGCAGTGTGTAGTCTTGGGGAGGGGTCAGATGAAGGAGACCCCTTCTGGACTTGCTGTAAGAAAACAAGCGGGAGTCCTCTGTGGAGTCAGTTAAACTGTCACCTCAGCTGGCCCTGGACAAGATCCAGGAAGTAAGGAAGGTTTTAGCAGACTTTGCCCACTGTTTAGTGCCAAGCCTGGACTAACCCCCTTAGCGACGCACGATGTGGAGACAGGGACACAGACACCCATACGGCGGACAGCATATTGGTTGACAGAGGCTGTCCAAAAGGACATTAGGAGGGAGGTGGAGGAAATGCTGGATTTAGGAGTAATCCAGAAATCCCACAGCCCCTGGGCCTCACCCATAGTCCTTGTTCTCAAGCCAGATGGCTCTACTTGTTTCTTTGTGGACTATCATGGACTGAATGCAGTCATGAAGTCAGACACCCACCCACTGCCCCGGACGGATAAACTCCTGGACAAGTTGGGAGGGGCAACCTACCTTATGACTATTGACCTGACAAAGGGGTATTGGAAGGTAGCGTTAACTGACAGAACTAGGTAGAGGTCGCCCTTCATCACTCCAATAGGGTTATTTGAATTTAAAGCAATGCCTTTCGGAATGAAGAACACCCCGGCCACTTTCCAGAGGTTGGTGAACCAGGTGTTAAATGGTACTGAGGAATACGCTGTGGCATACCTGGATAATATTGCCATCTTTACTGCCAGCTGGGAGGAACACCTGTCCCACCTTAGGGAAGTGCTGGGCAGGATACAGAGGATCGGGCTCACTGTAAAAGCTGAGATGTACCAAGTGGCCATGGCTGATGTGGCATACCTCGGGCATGTTGTAGGCTGGGTACAGCTCCATTCTAATCAAGTAAAAATAGAGGCAATCAAGGCCTGGCCCAGACCAGAAATGCAGAAGCAGGTCAGGAGTTTTCTAGGGACAGCAGGGTACTATAGGAAATTTGTACCCAATTACAGTGCCATGGCTGCTCCCCTATCTGACCTGGTAAAGAAAAGGATGCCTAAGAAAATTATCTGGGAACCAGCCTGTGAAAAAGCCTTTACCAGACTGAAGAGGCACTGTGCAGTGCTCCTGTGTTGACACGTCCTGACTATAGCAGACCCTTTATAGTCCAGACTGATGCCTCAGATGTGGGTATTGGGGCAGTGCTGAGTCAGACATCCAACCAAGGGAAAGATCACCCTATTGTGTACCCAAGTAAAAAAGTTATTTCCCAGGGAGCAGGCATACTCCACCGTGGAAAAAGAGTGTCTTGCCATGGTGTGGGCCCTAAAGAAGTTAGAGCCATACTTATACGGGCAGCATTTTGAGGTACAAACTGACCACAACCCCCTGGTTTGGCTGACACAAATGGGAAAAACGAATGGCAGACTATTAAGATGGAGTCTTACCTTGCAAGGAAATGACATGGCAATCTTACATAGGGCTGGAGCAACCAGTCAGAACGCAGATGGCTTGTCACGCCTGTATGAGGAATGAACTGACTTGTGGAGCTGATCCCATGCAGGGGATAGAGCCCCCAAATTCAGTCTAGGTGGGGAGGATTGTGACGCTTGGCCATCTGGTTATGATTACTGTATGATATCTGTAAAATAAATACATGGGCTGTGTATGACATTTCAGTGTGGCCTGTAACATCAAAGTGTCAGAGGCTGAAAACTACAGGAGGCAATAAAACTGACCAGGAACCATTTAATTAAGACTTCCTTAAAGAAATGGCATTTATTACCTTTTTATGACCTGCCTAGGCTTTTGAAGTGGAAACTAAATATAAAGTTTATGACGTCAGGAAAGAGAGGTTAATTTGGTTGTTCCTATCAAGTTTAACACCTAAATGACAAATGCTGGGATCAAAGAGAAAATATTTAATTAAAGGATGTCATATTTGGGAAAGATGTTTTTTTCTTCTGATGTTCCATTAATGAAATATACCTTCTGGTAGAAAGTATGTTAGAATTAATTCTGAGAAAAGGTCTAGCTGACCTCATCCAAAAGGGGGTGGGGAAGGCAGAGAAAAGACATGAAACATTGTACATGAAGGTGAGATGATCATCTTGGGCTCTGCAGAAACAAAGTTCTCTCTCTAACTAAAAGAGCACTTAGGAAGGTAATAGTTAGAAAGCAATTGTGTCTTTTGTGGTAGGAATGTTGTTCTGAAACTTCCTTTTTGTTTTATAAGATTGCAAGCTGCATGATACATTGTTCTGTAGTTTATTTTACTTATTTTACAATTTTTAGTAAATAACCAATTTGATGCCTGTGTATTCCCAGTTTTCTTTTTGCATGTGAAGTGCCTGTATGTTTAAGTCTGACATGGTTTAAATGACTTGATGGTGTTACTAAGCTTGGAAAAAGGTAAGAATATACCTAAGGTCTCTTATAGAGTTTTAAGGGTTCATTTTGGAGACCTGGCTTGGTGCCCCTGGCAAAAGACTGTACTGCAGTTCCGAAGAGAGTACATATCTGAGCCTGTAATTGGGTATGCTAGCATAAGGTTCACAGTTTGAATCCCTTCAGAACTTGAGGCTAACAGGTGATTCGGCCCCAAAGCAGACAGGAGGGTTACCCTGTCTATTACCTGTTCACACTATTGCACTCTGAGGTTGGCACTGTGGGAGCAGAGGGCCTGACCTGCGGAGTGCATTTGTGACACTGAGCAGGATTACTTGTTTCCAGATGCGTCCGGTGGGGGGGAGGGGAGGTGGAGTACAAATAACATAGTAGCATGTATACCAATACCTTATCTAATTCCTCCCTCTGTGCTGTAGGTCTGTAAATCACTCCAGTGTGAATAGTGCCTCTATTCCCCATCTCCAGAGTGGCCCACAGTACTTCTGCCTCCCCCTCTAGTTCCTGTATCTCCGTCACTTTTATGCTTTCGCTCACATAAAGCACCACACCACCTAATTTTCTTCCCACCCAGTCCTTCCTGAACAGAGTATAGCCTGGTATGGCCATATCCCAGTCATGGATTTTAGTGCACCATGAGTCAGTAATGGCCTCTTTATCCAGGTTTGCATCTGCCATGATGGTCTCTAGATCTGGAATCTTAGTTCCTAGACTTTAAGAGTTCACACACATCGCCTTCCAGATTTTGTTTCCACTCTGCTTGTTGCCTCCCTTTTTTCCTTTTTGCCCTCCCTCCCTCCTTCCCCCCTCTCTTTTTAATGCTCCTCATCCCTTCAACCTTTGTCTCTACCACCCTGCTTCCTTTATTAAGTTGCACCCTGGGGGATTCCTCTTGCCACAGGTTCTCCTTACTCTATACTTCAGCCTGTGGTGGTGGTGGGGAAGGGGCAGTTTCTGCCTCCTCGATTCCTTCCACCACCACCCTCAGCTAATTTAACTGTTCATCGAAGTAACATTTCAACTGTTCACTGAGGACTGCAGTTCCCTCCCAGATAGATGCAGGCCATCACCCCTGTATAAGCCCTTCTCATCCAAATGGGTCCCCAGTCCCTATTTTAGCTGAACCCCTCCTCTCTGCACCATTCCTTTAGCCCTGAGTTGAAGCTCCTGGTGCACATATCCTTCTCCTCCCTCCTGTCATAGACAGGTAGCACCTCAGTGAAAGTCACAGAGCGAGCTACCTGTCTAAGACCCTTCCCCAGCTCCCTAAACTCCCCTTGCACTATCCTAGCCCATCCCTAACCAGGCCATTAATCCTCAGGTGGACAATGACATCCAACACTCCCTCCAGTCTTGTTGCCCTAGTGATACTCAGGATCTGCTTCCCATCTGTCCAGGCCATGGCACCTGCGTAGGTACATAACCTGCCTCTCCGCTCCTTTCCTATTCCCACAACTATCACCTTCACAGTCAAGTCCCCCATCAGAAGTTGTTTCTTCCTCTTCTGGGGTCCTCTACCACCCTCCTTGGGGCCTCCACTTTAGAGGGTCCCCATATCCTCCCTGGTCACTACCATGGGTGCCTCCTCCTGGCAGTCCTGCCCTGCCAGAGTTGTGCAGGAATTACATAGTGGTACCATTTGAGGAATGTGCCTCCGTCCCACCACCCCCCCCGCCCTTCCAGCACCCACCATAGTCCAGTCATTCCTCCTCTGTGGCACCTCTGAGGTAATGGTTGCAGACTTGGTAGTCCCTGAGTGGGGGAAGAGATCCTCCAATTCCTAACCAACTCAGCCTGAAGTCTAGCAACCTTCTCCCTCAACCCAGAGAGGTGTATGCTGATGGGGCAGCACCACAGAAGGTTTATGTGAAAACTGCTGCCCCATAGTCACTGTACTGCACTGCACCACTCCCAGAATTCTCAGCTTCTATTCTCCCTGTGTTAACTGGAAATACTTTTATACCCTTACCCCGATAGGTTGTTTTAGTCTTCCTTTTCTATTTGTTTCCCCCATGCCTTGTTTAAGTCTCTTTATACCCCTATCCTGAATAGGGTGTTGCTCCTATTCCCAGTATTGGCCTACCTTTTACCTTCCTCCCCTTCCCAACAGTGACTGTTGCACAGTAGTGAACAGGTGCCTTACCTTAGTCATCCAGCAGAATCCCCCACTTCTCTGCTTCCTTCTGCTGATGCCTGCCAGTGCCTAAGGTACCAGGTACCTGTTCCACTCCTTTGATGTTCCACCCACTCGCTGGGATACGAGCTGGAGAGTAAACAGTCAGAGACCGCTTTGATCAGTGAAAAGGCAGACAATACAAACTTGCTAAAGCTGTGTGCACATCTGTCCAAAACATTGAAAAACGTACAACTCATTTACTAGCCAAATGGTAATGGTCAAACAAGCTGGCCTCAATGAGAAGGTGATGGGGAAGTATAGGGCCATGTGGAGTGAGCAATGGTGGCAATGTCCCAGTTGCTAAAAAAGAATGCTCACCTGAAGCTCCAGTTGGAGCATACCGAAAATGCACAATGGGAAAGAAGTTTAAGGACTGTATGCCTTCCAAGGGGATTTGAAATGGAGGATCTTTCATTTTTTGAGGAATAGGTGCCGCAGGTACTCAGATGGAAATCCTATCACCTCTAGGTTTCATTGACTGGTCCTTCAGGGTAAACCTCAAATGGGCTGATTCAAATTCATATTCTCTGAGGATAGCGCTGATCATGTTTGTTAGAATGGGACTTAGAGACAGAGTTTTAAATTCAGCCCATAAACATCGAGAATTATTAGCTGGTGACCGAATAATAAATAAATAAACAATTTTAATGTAAGCCCCCCAAACAGGCTTACCTCTGGTTAAAATTGGTCTATGTGTCACATAGGGTATTGGGGAGAGAGAGTAGTTTTGGCGCAGTTGGGCTGATCCATGATTGGCCCTCTGGGGTTTTGTTGCCTTTTTGTGGAGGCAGTAAAAGGGAAAGAGCTGAGTGAGAAAGAGAGAGATCACCAGGATCAGCGAGAGAGACAGAGAGTGTGGTCTGAGCGGGAATGATTGCCCGCTCAGCATTGAGGCTGCAGGGTTTTTTTTTATTAGTGCCATAGTGCAGTATTCGGGTGAAGATTGATGTGGCAGCGGCCATCGATTGGAGACCCCGGTGTGTGGGGCTAATTTTAATTCTTGAAAAAAATTAGAAGGAGGAGGAGCGCCTGCCCAGTGATCTGCTGGCTGGGGGTGGGCCTGTTGCTGTAGGCCCAGAGGACTGCTGTTGAGTGGGACACCCTACTAGAAATGGTCACCATGGGAGGAGTAAAGGGAGAAGCCACTGTCTGCCATCAGGCATCAGAGAGGGACAGCAGAGGAAAGAGAATGAAGCCTGCGAGGTGCAGGATCCAGGGGTCCCGGCAGAGCCCCTGGTCCCAAGTCTGTTTGGCTATATGGAGGGCGTGGAGAGACCGTGAAGTGAAGGGGACTGTAGAGTTCCATGGGGTCTGGGGCATCTCCTAGTCCTGCGAAGCCACTGTATCAGAGTCCAACCAGTTTTGAGCTTGAGAAAAAAAAATGCTGCTGCCTTTTGTAAGAGGCCTATTTGGCCCTGAACATGCTGCCTGTGTTTGGACTGCTGGCTGTCTAGATGAAAGGTAGCCACCTGGACTTTATGCTCTAAATGTGACCTCCACAATCTTAAGCACCTATTAGTCTCTAAAGTGACCTCATCAGTCCTGAGCAACCCCTTGTTGTGTTTTACTGCTCTATGGAGTGACTGTTTCTGTTCAAATTAACTGTTCATTAAATGGGATCCACTTTTTCTGCAGTTTGGAGTGTTCACCTCATTCATTTGGATGGACTGTTTTGCTGCCAACAAGATGTTGCCTTCACAGCCCAGCTCCTAATGTGTGTTCCATAGAGGCATCCAAGGGGTCAGGTTTCAGAAGATCTCAAGGAAGACAACAAAAGACTTGCCTGGTGAAGACTGCCTCCAAAGGCCTTGGAGACGAAGATGACAAGGCCAGGCAGGTGAAGACCAGCATCTCATCTCTCCAGTTGGCAAGTTCTGCACCCAAAGGTCTGAGGGCACTCCGGTTTCATCAGGTCTGGTAAGCCAGGCTGACCAGGTATGTGAATCCAGCTACAAACAAAGTCATACTCCAAAAAGAGAAACTGCAGAGATAATTACTGCAAAAATAAAGGTATTTATTCCAAATGAAAATGAGAAGGGTCAGGCAAATGTTCCAATACCAGATGCCCTACAATTCAACCGTCAGGTCTTCCTCAGGGGCATAAGGGCATCTGGTATTGGTGCATTTCTTGACTCATTAGAATCAACTCTGTTATTTTATAATCATCTGCAGTTTCTCTTTTGAGTCAACTTTGTTTGTAGTTGGATTCGTATTGGTTGGCTACCTGGGTTCGCATCCCACCTGGACTTGATTGCTGCACAAGCCTTCCTTTGTGTTTTTCGACCAGGTATGTGAACTCTGTTTTCTGGTGTACAGCACCCCCCCAGGACTTTTTGCCACCATCATACCCCTAAATGTGGGAAGGGGGATTACACTAATAAATAAAACCTTGCTTGCTTGCTTGCAGTCATAAAACTTTAACTTGATTTATCATATGTTACAAGGACACAGAGGAAAGAGTTTTAGGGGGTTAAAACAAAAAGCACCTGAAATCACTGACTGAATATCACTTCTCTTGTATTGCCAGTGGGACTTCATCATGAAGTTGGGTAAAATATATTTATACTCTAGGGCATTAGGAGGCTAACAAACTACAGTGCAACCCTCTTAAACGCATATCCTTGGGACCAGCAAAAATTATGCATTTAAGAGGGCTACACGTTTATTAATTTAATTTAAGTCTTTGGTAACTGGGTAAGTGCACTGATCTGAGGGACCATTTTCAGGTACGACACAGCAGGTGGCATTACACAGAAAGAGAGAATGTACAATGCAGTGAGAACAATTGCGAGAGGATACAGACAACACAGTGGATGGTACATTTACAATAGTGAACATATAGGCAGCACTGGTGCATAAATTACAAAATAGTGCAATTACAGACCACTGATGATAAGGAAAAAAGAAATATATTGCATAATAAGAGAAGTAGAAGCCAAGAGAGGCTATACAGTATATTTACTACAACAAAGCAGTTCATTAGGGTAACTTAGAAAAAAATACTAAACTGTACATTAGTTATAGCAGGATAAATGACACTTGAATTTAATCCATGCAAGAGAGCACACCGAGGTGCTGACTAGCGGGGGTACACTAAAATGTGTGGAGGGACGTTTGGGGAGGAATGAGGGAGGATGAACCAGGGGAGCAGCGGCACTTTGCCTTGTCAATCAGCAAGGATTTGAGGTGGATCTTGAAAATGGCATCAGTGTCCAGGGAGTGGACAGATGCAGGGAGGCTATTCCACAGATTGCGAGCAGCAACAGATAATGCTTTACCACCCACAGCCGAGGAAACATTTGTGATTTCTGGGGGGGGGGGACTGAGGATGGATGGATGCAAGCTTCTCAAGGGTGCTCTGATCTTGAGAAGAGATGTAGATGAGGAGGCATCACCTTGCCTAATGGCGCTGTCCAGGATACAGCCAAGCGAGTAGTTGAACCTGTATTCATTTAATGGTGATCATAACTTGCAGTATGTGCCAGGGGGCTGGGTAGGGAAAAGAAATGCTGGCAGCACTTAAGTACTTCTTTGGATGGGATAAAGTGACTTATCACATGCTGTGATATTCTTTGGTCTGATTTCTATGTGAGGGTGCCCCTGGGATTCATGTAAAGTGCTTCTGTGACATTCTTTTGGGTTCTTTGCTTTGATTTTAATGTGAAGAAGGGTGCTTCTGTGACTTGGGTTTGATAGTTAAAAGGTTGAAGTAGGTGATTAACACCTCATTTTAGTAGAGCAGCCCAGTAACAGACAATCAATTGTTAATTAATAAGGCAGTGTCAGTAAAATTTGGACCAGTCAGTCCACACTTGAACAACAAAACCGACAGAAAAAATATGTATTTAAAAGGGATCCTTCTATGTGTTTAACAGGTCTATTTTACATAGGAAATATAGGGAAAAAATTGGGACTTGGAAATGTTATGCGTTTATGTGGGCTATGCATTTATCAGGTATGCGTTTAAGTGTGATGCACTATACTTGAAAAACTGGGAAGAGAGAAGCACCAGTCGGAGGAAGAAGATCATCCATCAGATTCAGAGACGAAAGAATTGGAAAGAGGACAGTGAGTACAAGAATGGCAGGTTCAGTAACGACTAATGACACTTAGTACCAGATAAAGGACATTTTGATTATTTAAAAAAAAATTCAAATTTATTATGTTTATAACTGGTTTGGGACTTTCTACCATTATTACAATCCAGGACTTTTATTGAGTGGCAGTATTTGAATTTCTTTGGCAATCTCAGATCCAGAAGCAAATGATTTGATACCTTTTAATGGACCAACATAGATGTAACAACAAGAACAAAGTGCTCTAGCTTTCGGACCAACCAGTCCTTCTTCAGAAGCTCATGGCAGTTGTTTAGAAAATACAATACTTATAACAGCTAGATAATGCAGAGAAAAACAGAAAAAAATCCCCATTGGTTTAAAATACTCATTTAAAAAAAAAACAGAAGATGATGTCAGAGAAGTTTAACAGTACAATACTGCCCTCAGTCCGAATGAACCTTGGGTTCAGATGCTTAGTGCAACACACATACAAAGAATCCTACTGCACATAAATTTAATTGACATAAGATAACACTGCTGAAGCAGATAACTCCCAAATCAAGCCATGAGTGTCACAGTCAGTATAAGGATGTGATTACTGAAAGGCAACCCCCACCAACTAAAGACAAACTAAGATAGTTATAGGGCTCATGAAATTACAATGTATGCATTAAAGACAAGAATTACCAGTAAAGTTGTCTAAAAAACATCAGTGCACACTGTGTGATGTGTAAAACCTAGCTGGACATGTCACCCAGCTGTATTCTCAAGCTAAATAAAAGGCCCAAGAAATTACAAAAACCTCAGGACTATATAAATGATAATTTAAATATAAATTGATAATATTAGTGTTAAACACAAAACTCTAGTCGAGGAACCTCAAGGAATTCAGACCATGCAGCCTGATATGTACTGATGTCAATATATACTGAGAATGTAGCAACTTCATGTACCACAAGTGTCTAGGGAATCTGAAAAAGAGATAAAAATATAATTTATCTCCTCCTGTTCATACAAACAATACAACCTAACCCACCCACATCACAATAATGTGGGTGGGGAGATCTATAACAAACGAGATGTTGTCTTTCTCTCTCCCCTCCTTTCTCTCTCTCTCTCTCTCCCACAGACACACACACACTCAATCTCTCTCTAGTGAACCTATATTAACTTCAGTCACTGTAATTGTTCCCCAAAGGAATACAACTTGTCATGAAATCCTGAGTAAATTACTACAATATTATCCTAATGTAAAAAGATATGTGCAGGACCCCCAAGCAAATGAGATCACACATCCCAATATGTACAGAGTTACAAAAATTATATATAACAGTATAAGATAATACTCCTGTATGTACACTAGCAGGCTGGGTAATCTGAATATGGTGCAATGGAATCAATCCCCCACCCCCACAGGCAAAGATGAAAAGTAAGGAGAAATTCTTTATGTGTGTGAAATAAAAATAGTAACACATTATAACTCCATATAGCTAAATAGAGACTTACCTCAATGTGACAGCCCCACATCTGTTATATCACATACCTCACAACACATACCCACACATACATACACACGCATCCACATCTCACACATGCTGAAGTCCTATAATATGTCAGTCTGAAGAAGAAGGTCTGTGGATGTTAGTTTCTGTAGTGTCCCATAAAGCCAAGATCCACGTTCATCCCATCTGCTACCATATTGAGATGTAAAATAAGTTTAATCTCAAAGCTCGTCTCTGTTGTGTGTTTTGAGATTTATTTTAAGACCATTACTGACATATCTGAGACTGAGTGGTCAGGCTGGGCGAAGTGATGCCCACTGGTTTTCAGTCTTCCTTGCTGTAATAGTATGTCTGTGTGAGTTCATCCTAGTGCTGAGCTGTTGGCGTGTCTCTCCTACATAACCTGTTTGTGGACATCTCTTGCACTTAATGAAATAAACAACATGTCGTGACATGCATGTATAACTCCCATGCACCTGGAATTGTCTGTTTTGTGATGTAACCACATAGTCTGAGGTAGAAATGAGCCCACAAGTCTTGCAGGGGCGTTGATTGCAGGGTCGTGTGCCATTGTGTGACATGGTATTCTGTTTTGGCTGATTTGGCAATCTCAGTCATTGGGATGGTGGGAAATCTATACTAAATGTATGACACAGATGGTTTTTCTTATGGCTTTGAGGTAGCTTCCCTCTGTTCTTTTAGGGAGGAATCAAATTCTTATAACCTGTGGACAAATAAATGTTTACTGTATGCTGCACTGTATAATTAATTCCGAGATTTAAATAAATAAATAAAAATAAGTATAAGTATACTGCAAAAGCTATCAGTTTGAAAGTAACTACCCATATTTAGTGTTCTCTCTGTTCCTTGGGGTTATGCAGACTAACTGAGGTACATAGGTCACCTTCAGTTACTATAAAAAGGAAAAAGAAATGGGCAGACTGGATGGGCCTTGCGGTCCTTATCTGCCGTCAACTTCTATGTTTCTATAAATGTTCAGTGGTTAAAGTGCTTACTTACTATAATAGAAGGAGAGCACTGGGTCCTCGTAGTTGCTGCATAAGCAGCTAAATTTTGCTAGCAGTTAGCTTGCGGTTGGGAGCTTAACTTGTCTGTTATCAACATGCTCCATTAACAGGTTCTTTATACATAGCCCGAGTGATAACTGTATCACTTTCCTTATGAAGATGTGTTATCTTGCTGTATTCAACTTGATAATATGTCATGTTCCTTGACAGCAGTGTCTATGTCTCTACAAGCATGTATAAAATGTTTTTTTTTTCCTAAACACGTATAGTAAATTCAGGTAATACCTAATCCTGTTTAATGATGGTTATCTGACCTTCAGATATTTATTATAAATTGTCATGTCTAACTGTCTTTTATGTTTTGCATAAGACTTATAAATAAAAATTAAAAAAAAAGCACACATGGCCATGTTTTAAAAAGCACCAACCTCACTCACTGGTTTTCTCCTGTTGACTGTTCTGTTTGAACCAGTTACAATGAGGTAATGTACAAATCCATCTCCAGTCTGCTGTGGCATCCTATCATCCACACCATCAAGTGGCTGCACTCAAGGACCCAATCTCTTGCCTGTAAATATGGCACGTTAACCCACTAACATGGTGGCTAAATTTTTTCCGAGCTTCTCTTCAGCCATGTGAAGCCTCTATAACTAGCTGCAAGTGAGGTAATCTACAAAACAGACACATTATTTTTGTGAAACTTTGTTTCTTCTCCTCTGTAGAGTGAGTAGGCGTTCCACCTGCTGGCCATATTGGCTATCATAGTGCTGTGGATGGAAGGGATCTACCATCTAGTTTTTCCCTGGCTTTCTTCCCCACTGAGGGATTCGGTGCAAGAACGACTCTCTGGGCTGCGGCATGTGCACGTGCACGTCCTACCAAGCACTCTGCTACGTCCTCCCCTTCGGCCAGGCTACTGCACTACTGTCTGTATTCCTACAGGTAGCAGTAGCAAATTGAGGCATTGCAGCCCTCCTCCCTCCCTCCCTCCCCTGAAGAGAACATCATTCATTGAGATGCTCAATTCTCCTGCCCCAGCTGGCCCCCGATGTCCCAGGCTTGTTACCAAACCTGGGTCTCCAGTGTCACAAACTGTCGCACTATCACCGCACTGATGGACTGCTAACTGAGATAGCCCATCAGTGCCGCAGCAGTGCCACCAATGGGCTAACAGAGAGATTTGTAATGTGATTTTCCAGTTTCCAGCAAAACAATTAGAGTTGGCATTGCCTGGATTCAAATGTCATAAGATTTTTAAACAAGTGAATTTAAGGACACACCATTCTTTATTACTAAAATGATTGCAGGCAAACAGGCCATTTAGCCATTAGATGTCATCTGTCCCCACTACTTTGATTCTTTTATTAGGATTTTTATACCCTACCTCCTATTTCCCAGAGGGATATACCCTGTATATCAGAGAGATATATACCCTGTTCAGACAATTTATGCTGTCATCCAGATAGCAAAGGATTTTACTTCCTTCAGTTTCTCCATTGGCCATTCTCTACAGCCTCAGTGACACAGTGTAGCCCCTGCAGAAGGAGCAAGCTTTTATACCAGCCCACAGGGATCGCTGCATGCTGGAACCTGCTGCCAACCCTCCCCAGCTGAAGCATGTGGAGCTCTGGCAGTTGCCTGCAGCCTGGCCTGCCTTCCAACACGAGGACCCTGAGTTTGCTCCTGAACTCCTGTTGTCTATATGGCAGCGCAGTGTGTTGCCACTGGGAGTGGCCTCTGCTGCTTTTCCTGCCCTGCAGTCATAATCCTCTGCTTATGACAGCAGAATAAATTATGTGACAACCAGCTGCAATGTCATAAGAAAGGGATTATGACATGGCAGGTACAGGTATAAGCAATGTGAGCAGATGAAGTCTAAGGGGAAAAAAGATCCCACTTTAACAAATGTGTTCAATAAATGGAGAGAAAAAAAAAGAAGGACCCAAAATTCAGATTTTTGGGGAGATTGTGTTTAGCTGAGTTCTTCTGAAGCCAGCTCTGAATTTATGTGCTGGACAGCAAAAAATCTCTTTAAAAAGCATGAAATATTTAAAAAGCAGTAACTTTTCTTTGTAATGACATATTTAGGCTGCCTGGAATTAGCTGATAGATTTTTTGATTGGTGGCCAAAGGGGCTTCCTGGAAACACAACGAATGTTGCACAACATATCTGCAAGCCCCTGCCCATATACTGGAGTTGTAGCCATTTAGTGGCCTGGTCATGACCTATAACTGATCCAAACTCTCAGTCAGCACCCCCTCCCCATCCTCACAATCATTCCTCCCAAGTGATCGGATATCAGGCTGCAGCTGTACCACAGTTGGCGTTCCTGGTTATATCTGTTAGGAGAAGGGGGTCCTGTTTCCATCACTGTTTATTAATAACACAAACACACACTTCATGGAATCTTAATATCTTTGGACAGAGCAGAAGGAAGGAGGAGTAGAAAGGAAAGGTTCCTTTAAGAAGAAAATAAAGAGTTAATAAGGTAAGATCTGCCTTCAATAATCCAACAGTTGGAGTTAAGATTTATTTTATTTGGTGTAGATGAATGTCTGGGAGTCTCATGATATGTTTCCAGTCATAGTTATTACTAACACATAAAGTGCTAGTTATTTTAATCTCACACATAGAACAGGAGGCCCCCAAGATCAGTTTCAGACACACAGGCACAACTTGTTAGCTGAAACGTAGTTCATTAATCTTAAATAAAAAAAAAAAAAGGATGGATGATGGATAGATAGATGGAAGAGATAGGGCAGTTTTGAGATGCTTTGATTGTTTATTCTTCTGGTTCTCCTCAAAATCCTACCCAGCTTTGAGCCATTTCATTTCAGCCTTTGCACAGTCACTTTATCAAGATGTTCTCGAGAGTCAAGCATTTTGTCATTTACAGTGAGATGTGTGTGCTAGTGGGGTATGTCAGTGAGATAACAGCTGACTTGGGGAGGCTGTAGAGCTGTGCACCCCCCTCCCAATATCCACAACTTCCTATTTTGTTAACAGTCAGTCCCTCATGGGCCTGGCCTGTTTGTTTAGATTAGAACCCCCAAAAAAAAAAAAGTTGGCTCCTTTGGTCAGCGAGATGCAAGGGTGACTGGCTTGGTCACAGTCCAGGGTGCTACTATGGGAAGATAGATTACCTGTCACTCAAGTTGCCTCCCGGCATTCACACAATGAGTACTTTTTTTTTTTTTATTGTTTCTCTGCCTTTCAGCCTCAAGGTTCAAGATGACAACATATATATATAATACACACCTAGATATATACAACATATATGTTAAGATAAATGTCCAGAGAAAAAGTGATATCTAGGGTTACTGTGAAAGATAATACGGTAATATCTTTGTAACGATACGTCATTCTTGTGTCTTTGACTATACCTATCCATTACAGATACAAGAATGACTGCTCGTGCTCAGCAGTGAAAGTGCTCTGCAGAACTGTGTGGCTCTGATAGTTGCCACACGGCTATGAGATCAGCTCTAAGAGTACATTTTTTTTAATTGAACTGCATATCTTGGCTGTCCTGGGTGCTGCATTAAGTAGGCAAAGCATATGGTACTGACACAGTTAACACAGCTCACACAATGGTACTGTGACAGTTCCCTTTTTTATGTTTCCTTGCATGTGCGCAAGAAACATCTTGCGGTAGAACGACATTTCAGAGGTGCGTCAGGGACTAGTCCAATGCAGAGCACTCTACAGTGAGCTCGTTCCTCACAGACCAATGAGTACAAGAACAGACTGTGACACTTGTCTGAGTTTCACAGCTAGAAGCCGTTTTCTAGCTGAAAAAAATTAAGCGCTCCATTAAGAGCGCTTCATTTCTTTCATTTGCACAGTGCTGTCGACCCAACCCTCCATTCCCCATCCCGGGATTACAATTAAACCCTCTCACTCCCTCCCTCCCTCTGCATGCAGTCTGCCTTGTTTCCTCGGTTCCCCATCCTGGCATCACAACTGAACCCTCCCACTGCCTCCCTCTGTCATGCTCTCCACACCGCTCCCTCTGTTCCTCATCCCAGCAGCACAACTGAACCCTCCCAAGCCCTCCCTCTACGTGCTCTCTGCCCTGCTCCCTCTGTTACCCATCCCAGCAGCACAACTGAACCCTCCCAGTCCTTCCTTCTGCGTGCTCTCCACCCCACTCCCTCTGTTCCCCATCCCGGCATCACAACTGAAGCCTCCCACTGCCTCCCTCTGCATGCTGTCCGCCCGCCCCCACTGTTCCTCATCCCAGCATCACAACAGAACCCTCTCCTCTGCCTCCCTCTACGTGCTCTCTGCCCTGCTCCCTCTGTTCCCCATCCCAGCAGCACAACTGAACCCTCCCAGTCCTTCCTTCTGCATGCTCTCCACCCCGCTCCCTCTGTTCCCCATCCCGGCATCACAACTGAGCCCTCCTGCTCCCTCCTTCTGCATTCTCTTCACCCCACTCCCTTTGTTCCCCATCCTGGCATCACAACTGAACCCTCACACTCCCTTCTTCTGTGTGCTCTCCACCCCGCTCCCTCTGTTCCCCATCCCGGCATCACAACTGAACCCTCCTGCTGCCTCCCTCTGTCGTGCTCTCTGCCCTGCTCCCTCTGTTCCCTGTCCCGGCAGCACAACTGAACCCTCCTGCTGCCTCCCTCTGTCGTGCTCTCTGCCCTGATCCCTCTGTTCCCTGTCCCGGCAGCACAACTGAACCCTCCTGCTCCCTCCCTCTGTCATGCTCTCTGCCCTGCTCCCTCTGTTCCCCATCCCGGCATCACAACTGAACCCTCCTGCTGCCTCCCTCTGTCGTGCTCTCTGCCCTGCTCCCTCTGTTCCCCATCCTGGCATCACAACTGAACCCTCCTGCTGCCTCCCTCTGTCGTGCTCTCTGCCCTGATCCCTCTGTTCCCTGTCCCGGCAGCACAACTGAACCCTTCTGCTCCCTCCCTCTGTCGTGCTCTCTGCCCTGCTCCCTCTGTTCCCCATCCCAGCATCACAACTGAACCCTCCTGCTCCCTCCCTCTGTCATGCTCTCTGCCCTGCTCCCTCTGTTCCCCATCCCGGCATCACAACTGAACCCTCCTGCTCCCTCCCTCTGCATGCTCTCAACCCCGCTCCCTCTGTTCTCTGTTGCTGCTCATTGTTGTTCTGTTGCGGTCCAGAGGCAGATGGTGTTTGACCTCCTGCTCCCTCCCACTGCGTGCTGTCCACCCCGCACCCTCTGTTCCCTGTCCCCATGCTGACATCGGGTTGCCCAATCCCCATGTCAGCATTATGAACTCCACCCCTTCCCCACTGTGGGACACTAGGGGGCCCACTCCCAGTGTCCCGAAATACACATTTTCATACCAAAAAAAAAAGAAAACTGTCCCAATGTCTTTTTTTTAAGCCTGTAAAAAAGAAAATGGTCCCTCGCTGTCTCCCCTTCCCCCCTCCCAACCCTTCCACTGATCAGCCCACGGCCCTCCCCCTTGCCCTATACTTCCCATCCGAGGTCAATGGCTGTCATCTTCTGTGGAACGGGACATGTCTGCACTCTTCAAAGCCAAACCACGAACTGAGCAATAATGGCAAGAACCATATAATGGCTACCAATGGTTTTTTCAACTTATGTTGCTATCTCAGCCATTTTTCAGTATTTGTGCACCAAATTTTCAATATGGGGTTTTTTGGGACCCCACCTCATGAACACTGGCACTGTCATTTTGTTACTCGGTCCTGAAAGATGATTTCACAGTTGCTGCATGAAATCACCTTTCAGGATGGAGTAACGGAATGACAGTACCAGTGTTCATGAGTTGGGATCCAAAAAGCCCATGTTGAACATTTGATGCAAAAATATAAAATGCCCGGGTTCTGCGCAGTCATTGAAATTTTCCTATGCATGCTCGTAACTTTGGCAACTTTAAATATTTTCACTCCAAATTCACAACATTGCTGTTTTTCATACCCCCTCATGAACAGTACAGCTGTTATTCTTCACATCCTGTCCAAAATGTGTTTTTGCACTTGTGGCACAGAATAATGTGATTGCTGTGCAAAATCACCTTTCAGGACCAACGAACAAAATGACAGTGGTACTCTTCATGAGCTGGGGTCCCAAAAAGGCCATGTTGAAAATCTAGTGAAAAAAATCCTAAAAATGGCCGTGTTGCACGCGGTTGTTCAAAATTTTCTATGTACGCATGTACATTTGGTAATTTTCAATACTTTCACTCCAACTTTTCAATATAGCAATTTTATCACACCACCTCATGAACAGTACAGTTTTCATTTTTTACATCCTGCCCAAAATGTGTTTTCGCACCTGTGGCACGGAATGCCATTTATCCACAGATTTGAAAATTTTCACCTATAGGGTTCATGAGATGGGGTGATAAGAAGACTATGTTCAAAATTTGGGGTCAAAATATGAAAAAAATACAGTTATATCATTCGTTGCAATTTCAATACGCATGCTCAGGTATAAATTATTTAAACAAGCCATGTGGCAAGCTATAGAAGTAAGATGACAGCTTGCCAAAACATAGTTTGGGGAGGCTTTTCCTCCCACCAGAAGTTCAACTAACACAATACACCCCTGCCACATAAACCATGCAAGGAAACATTCTGCACTGATAAATATTTGTTCTAATACTATTAGTCATGGTGCTTGCTGTATTTACTGCATCTAACTGCCACTTCTGAACTGTGTGCCACTCTCCCTATCAACTGTTCATTTGCTAAATCCATTTTTGATGCCAGTTTCAATGCCTGCCAACTACTCCCCCCACCAAAAAAAAAAAAAACAGGAGAGTTGACCACAAATCGCTTCCAACCACTCATGTACTTCATTCAGTTCTGGCACTGAGATGGGCATTCCAGTCTCCTTTCTGCTTCCGCTTTGAAGAAAGGTCTTACCATGCCAATCCTCCTCAGCACCCTAATTTTCTGCTGCTGGGGTGGGGGGGTAAAGTATGACAAGACATAACCTTATGAATACTGGGAAGTATTGTATGTCAAACATCAGATAACATAATTTTTCACTCTTTGTTTTCGGGGGTGCTGTTTCTGATCCTTATGGGAGGAGGCTGCTTCTGCTTTCTATGTACAGTACTGCTATCCCTGTATCTTCCTAAAGGTCTACAGTATATACTGTACTACTGACAGTCTGATGATGCCGTCTGTCTGCAGTCTGGATGATGCTGCCAGATATAAAAAAAAAAAACATAATAGCTGCAAGCTGATGCTACTCTAATCCAGAAACACATTAACATGCGTTGTATAAACCGAAAATGAAATGACATGACCTAACTGAAGATATCATATTTATCTGCATTCAAGGCCACTGATATTAAGATATACGAACATATGGATATGCCAGCAGAAACAGACTGCCCGGTCTATTTAAGTCTGCTCGAGTGTGCAGCCAACACCCCTAGTTTGCAGCTGCCCCCCCTCCCCTTTGTCATCCCACTGCCACCCCACCTCCCCCACCCTCACTTTCCCCGGTTTCCTGTCCCATGCCCTTTTGAAGCTGTTCACAGATTTACATGATACCACCCATTGTGGTAGGGTGTTCCATTTTGCTACCACCCTCTCTGTGAAATAGTGTCTCCTCATTTCCTTCCTAAATCTCCCTCCCCTCTATTCTTAGCCTGTGCTCCCTGGTGACCCCCCCCTCCTTAACTTAAAGACCCCATCTGCCCCATATCTCACGTGTGGCTTTGCCACTCATGCGATATTATAACATTAATGATCTCTTATGAAGATAAATATGATATCGCCACTCGTGGGATATCAACAGTTCAGTGAAAGCTCATGAAGATATTTCTGCTATCTCACTCCCACCCATGTCATATCCCATATACAGGTATATGACATGGCCTGACTTGAGAGATCACTTTTATCTTCATGAGAGAGTATTGACTTGTGGCATGAAAAGACGTTTCAGTCAGTATTTAATAAACAACACCTGTCATGCTCAGAAGGGGGCTCATAAACATGCCACACCACCAAGCATGCATAACCAAAGGTTTATAGTGCAAAAAGACTTTATTAATTTAACAACAAGCAATGATAAAACTTACAGAGAACAGCAGTGGTAAGGTGCAAACGTTTTGTGCAGGAGCGTACACTTTGTCAATGCACTGATAAAGCGCGTCCTCCTACACAAAATGCTTGCACCTTACTACTGCTGCTGTCTGTAAGTTTCATGTTCATCTGTTTGTTTTTATTTTGTTAACCAGGTGAAAATACACTGTTGCCACTGGTACCTTTTACAGGTATGACTTGGTGTACAAAAGTACAGCAAAACAGTAAGTTCATTACATACAACACAACACAGATATAATTATAAGACAGGTACAGACTTTTGGCATATCTGGGTGTATATAGAGATAGGCATGAATTAGTTATAATATTGAGTAGCATAAATAAGATAGTAAGACAGCTTACATGGTTGTACACTACACAATAAGTTAATCAGTGCATACACAGTTTTTCAGTGCTAATAGGTGATTTTTCAGTCCTTTGGTAAAGGAAGCAAAGCTGGTTTGCAGTCTGATTGATGGTGGGATGGTATTCCAGACTGAGGGGGGCTGGTAACGGAAAGATTTTTGGCCTGCACTTGTGGACTTGCAAGGGACCGATAGGCACGGGGTTTGGGTCGATCTGGAGTTAAAGTTTAGTGGGAGTGGTAGAAGTAGATGCATTAAGCTTGCAGTTTGCTGCCTGGACAATAGTTTGAAACTAATGTGTGCCAGTGCCTGCTTTAATTTCACTTCGAACGTCTGCCAGCCCAGGCTATCCAGGATTGAACAATGATGCTCCCTAGTGCCACTTTGACAAACAAATTTTGTCATTTTGTGATAAAGATATTTTTTTAATATCCAGGTTGCCCTTGGGTGCTGCATCAACAACCAAGGAGCCGTAGTCTAGTACAGAGAGCAAATGATGTCTAGCAATGTTCAGTCTGGCATCGAATGTCAAGAATTTTAGACGATAGAGCTGGCCTAGTTTTTGATGCATTTTGCACATCAAGTTTTTGATGTGGGGGCTGAAGAACATATTAGAGTCTGTCGTGACACCAAGATATTTAAATGTAACCCCTAGGTGGCGCTATCCCAAGGGCTACCCCTGTCTGCTTGGCTAGTAGCAGGTTAAGGGGCCTGTGTTCTGAAACGGGTGCCTCCACCCAGAGGTCAGAGTTGGTAGTGGTCAAGCTAACCTGGGCACAGCCCTCCGGCACACTGTAACCCCCCTCTTTCCCCTCTAGTGGCCTGAACACTGTACAATAATCACTTTCACAATACCCCTGGTACACCACACAAGTACCCACACTGTTTGCACTTACCATCAGGGCTGGTTTCTCTGGCTTCACCCTGGGGACCCCCTGTAAAACAATGTTAAGCACAGCAAATAGCAACAGTACAGTACTTTGAGCTCAAACTGGAACCACAGTCAGAATACATGCCGAAAAAGTTAGATCTGATTTATTCAGGGGACTTGAACAAGGGAGGGGCAAAATCAGGTTAATTAGCTTAAAGGTTATATCAATCAAGCAGTTATGCATGCGCTTTGAGTCCCCCCACACAGTCCACCTCTGGGTACCCAGGTAGAGAAAAGATGGGCTAGCCAGGACAGTTGCCCGGGGTTGTAGCTGGTTGGGGCCCTGTGATGGAAAACACAACATGCACAGTACACAATATTTGTGATCTGGAGCCAGAGGGCTCAGTTCGTAAAGGAAACGAAACAACAAGACAATCAGATGACACACTCAGATTAAGCTGTTGTTGTAGGGAACTACCCTGATATTTACTCACGATACCCAAGACTGGACACAGGCTGGATGAAAATTGAGACTGCTATTGATTGATCTGGAATGCCAGGAGAAGCAGGGCCCACACAAGTTGCAGAGGCGTCGTTCCTGTTCAAGTGTGGAGCAGGGAGCTGATCCCCAGGCAGGTCTCTCGTCGATGGCTTCTCTGTGCAGTAGGTAGTCTGGTGGGTCAGTCTGGCAAAACCCAGACTGCATGGAGACAAGTTCGGAAGTAGCTCCATTTTGGGCTGGATAAAGCTTCCAGCAAGCAGAACACAGTTCACACAGTAGGGAACTAACTCACAACCCACTAGCAGCTCATAGCACATTTACATGTATGGGAATTCTACTGTACCAGGCAAAGCGCTCCCTGGGCACAATCACAAAGTCTCTGCACACACCGGGAGCCTAGGTGTAGCTGGAATCCCTGACAGGCCGATCGCATTCAGCAAAAATATTCAGTCTTCTTCAGGTTGAGCCTGGCCCACTTCAGTAGCTTACTTTAGTCACACAAACTTGGATTTAGTCCAAAATAATTCTCTTCTCTCCCTCTCAGGAGCAGCACACCGGCATGCAGGCCAAAAACTTAACCTTTTCAGAGTTCTCCCATGCGAATCCACTTAGGATAGCTGCTCAGAAACACTTCAGCTCCTTCATGCTCAGCTTTCATCTTAGTTCTAACTGAAAAACTGCAAGCAGCCCTGGACTTCCCCAAGATCCAACAGATTTGGTTGGCTGATTTTGGCTGTCAGTCAAAGCGAGAGCTCCCCCTTCAGTTGCAAAAAAGGCGCAAAAAGCTCAAACTGCAGTTACTATAGATTTTGAATTCAGACAGCTCCTGCAGTCCAGCTACATTTTAGGTCCCACCATAACTGATTGGTCCAATTTGCAGTCCAGGACCAAGATAGTGGAGACAAACAAAACAGTCCTTGCTACAAAGAAAGCAGGTTAGACAAACTACATTATCATTATCATTCTAAATGGTTTTCAGTAAATAGTTACATCTTTCAACAGAGCTCCCTCTCAGATTACTTAAGCTACAATTAGGCAGCTCTTAAAGAGACAGTACACAGAGGAATAACAAACTCTGGTAATTACATTTAAACTGCTAAAACGCAGGACACCAGCCTGGCAGTGAGCATTTAGGCAAGCTCAAGGAAGACTTTTTGGGAACCCCCATTTGTAGGGGGGTTACATAAAGACATTGATGGATTCAATTGGCTTGCCCCTATATGTCAATATTAGAAAATTATTGGTGTTTGCTCTAGTATTGGGAGCTGAACCCTTAGCATAGCCTGTGTTTTAGTTACATTTATGACCAGCTTATTGCCTTCGGAGATCTGAATTCTGCATTTAGGGTAATATTGATATCTTCAATCTCTTTTTCCTGGGTAAATAGTCCTGCATCATCAGCGTATAACAACATGTTAGCGTTATTGCATACTGCTGGAACATCGTTAATGAAGAGTGAGAAAAGCAGTGATCCTAATACGGACCCTTGTGGCACCCCACAAGAGACAGACTTAGGATTAAACAATATTGAACCCATCTTGACCTTTTATATCCTATCACTTACGTAGTTTGTGAACCAGGTGGTTTAGGGAGGGGCAAAACCTAGGTTATTAAGTTTTAGGATTAGTAAGCTGTGGTCCACCAGGTCAAAGGCCTTTGTGAGGTCCACAAACAATGCCAGTCAACAAATGGAGAACTATAGGCCTGTGAGCCTCACATCTATCATAGGGAAGCTGATGGAAACAATCCTGAAGGAGAGACTGGAGGACAGTGGGATGCAGGACAGCAGAGAGCATGACTTTGTCACTGGCAGATCCTGTCAGACCAACCTGGTAGAATACTACAACTGGGTAACTAGACAGTTGGATGGGGGTCATGTAGCAGATGTCCTGTATCTGGACTTCAGCAAGACATTGGACTCTGTGCCACATGGGAGGCTAGAAAGTAAGCTGAAAGGCACTGGGGGAGGGTGCCAAGATTGTGGGATGGGTAGGGAACTGGCTAAGTGGAACACAACAGAGAGTGGTGGTGGGTGGGGAGCTCTCGTCTCCAAGGGAGGTGACAAGCAGAGTTCCGCAGGGCTCAGTGTTGGGACCAGTGCTATTTGGGATACGCACATATGAAATTTGCCAGCAGATAAAGGCCTAGTGGTCTATCAAGTCTGCTTGAATGTGCAGCTGGCACCCCTTATTCTGCAGCTGCCCCTCCCTCCCACACTTTCCCCTCCCTTGACCCTCCTTCTTGCCCTGTCCCAGCCCCTTCTGATGCAGTCCACTGTTTTACTGGATTCCACTTCCATCGGTAATGCATTCCACCCAGCTACCACCCTCTCCGTAAAAAAGTGTCCCCTCATCTCCCTCCTGAACCTTCCTCCCTCCAGTCTCATATCATGTCCAGGGTGTCCCTCCCCTCCCTTACTTTGAACAGCCCCTCCGTATCTGTTTTGTTTATTCCTTTCATGTACTTGAAGGTTTCAGTCATATCTCCCTGCCCCTCCTCTCCTTGAGTGAGTACATCTTCAGCTCCCTCAACCTCCTCTCATATGGTAAGTCACCCAGCTTCTTGATCATCTTTGTTGCCCTGCACTGCACCACCCCCTCCAGTAACTTAATGTCCCTCTTCAGATACGGGCGCCAGTACTGCACGCAGTACTCCAGGTGCGGTCTAACCAATGATCTACACAGTGGTAAAACCCCGAGGATATACCCCTGCAATGCAACCCTGCATTTTTTTGGCCTTTGCAGCTGCCTTCCTACATTGTGCCGAGTTGTTCATTGACCCTGTAATGAGCATCCCCCAGATCCTTATCCTCCTCTGTCTTGGCTATCTGCACTCCCCCCAGCTGGTAACTTCTCCTTGGGTTTTTTGCCCCAAAATGCAGCACCTTGCACTTTTTGGCATTGAACCCAAGTTGCCAGGTGTCTGACCAGGTTTCCAGCTTTGCCAGATCATCCTGCAACCCCTGCCATCCCCCTAGGTCGTCCACCACCGCTCCCATTTTGGTGTCATCAGCAAACAGACTGGTCTTGCTCTTGATGCCCAATGATATGTCTGCAATGAATATCCCAAACAACACTGGTCCTAACACCGAGCCCTGCAGAACACCGCTCATCACTACCCTTGGGGATGAGAGCTCCCCACTCACCACCACTCTCTGTTGCCTTCCCTGAAGCCAGTTCTCTACCCATCTCACCAGCTTTGCACCTGTTCCTGTGCCTTTTAACTTACTTCACAGCCTCCCATGCGGCACCAATTCGAATGCCTTACTGAAGTCCAGGTACAGGATATCCACTGCATGTCCCCCATACAATTGTCTAGTTACCCAGTCATAGAAATCCACCAGGTTGGTTTGGCAGGATCTGCCACTTATGAAGCCATGTTGTCTGCTGTCCTGTAGCCCTTTGGCCTCCAGGAGGGCCACCAGACTCTCCTTCAGGATAGTCTCCATCAGCTTACCCATGATGGATGTGTGGCTCACCGGTCTGTAGTTCCCCGGTTCATCCTTGGGGCTGCTCTTGTGGAAGGGCACCACATCAGCCATCCTCCAGTCCTGAGGTACACACCCTAAGTGTAGTGAGGCATTGAATAGGTCTGCCAAAGGTCCCGCCAGGACCTCTGCCAGCTCCTTCAGTACCCTGGGGTGGATGTCATCTGGGCCTGGCACCTTGTCCACCCTCAGAGCCCTCAAACTCTCCAGAACCCTGGCCTCCATGATTTCCCCATCCATCACCCCTCCCTCTCTGTTTCTGCCCTCCCTTCCCCCTTGGGTTTCACCCCCTCGCCACTTCTCCTTATTAAATACCAAGCAGAAGTAATCGTTCAGCGCTTCTGCCTTATCACCCCCTGCTTTCACTCACCCCCCTTCCTAATCCTTACTATACAGTCCTTAGAGTTCCTTTTCTCCCTGATGTACCTGAAGTCCTTCTCTCCCTTCTTAATGCCCCCGCACCAGCCTGAGCTCCGTAGATGCCTTGGCTGCCCTTACTGTCCTTGTCACCTCCTATGGTTTCTTCAGGTTCTCCTCCCTGTTTTTTTGTACCTCCTAAACTCAGCTCTTTTCCTCCTTATCTTTTCCATGACCTCCGTGCTCACCCAGCTAGGTTTCTTTGCCCTAGCCTTCTTGCTCTGGGCCTTGCTGCAGGTTCTGGTTGTCTCCACTATCCCCAACTTTATGAGCTCCCACTTCTGGTTAGTGCATATACTAGGTTGAATTCTGGCCAGGTACCCTTTTACTACTTCCCCATCCTCCCAAAGTCGGCCCTCCTGAAGTCCAGCACCCTTGTGCCAGATTCCACTCCTTCCTTACCCATATCTAACGTGAACCATACTGAGTGGTGTTCACTCCCCACCAGCGGTTCTTTCACCCTCAGTTCCCTCACAAACTCTCCATTTGCCAGCACAAGGTCAAGGGTATTCACTAACCTGGTTGGTTAGCTGACCATTTGCATCAGGAAGCTGTCCTGGAAGGCATCCAGCAGTACCTGCTCCCTTCTATTCCTGGTTGTTGGAGTACTCCAATCCACTCCTGGCATCCTGAAGTCCCCCACGATCACCACACTACCCTTCTCACAGGTCCTCCTGATCTGTCCCGCTAGATCCCTGTCTAACTCCTCTGTCTGAGAAGGCAGTCTGTACACCACTCCCATCCTTAGAGTCCTATTCTTGGACTTCTGGATCCATAGTGACTCCATACTACCCTCCTCCCCTTCCTCCCGTACACATTTTAGACCTTCCATCACATATAGTGCCTCCCCCTTTCCCAATTGCTCTATCCCTACGAAATGTTCTGTACCCTGGTATTGACAGGTCCCAGTTATTATATTAGGTGGCCCATGTTTTGGTGATGGCCGCCATGTCAACCTCCCCCTCTGCCATGAGAGTCTGTAACTCTGCAGTTTTCTTCCCAAGGCTCCTAGCATTCAGGGTGACCACCATTCACCCCTTCCCCTCCCCCCCCACACTCCTTTACTAGCCTCACCACTAGTACTTGCCCTTTGTCCTTTGTCACTGTTATGAGATGTAAGCTCTTATGGCTTCCCAATTTGTGGTCTGCATGTCCCTTGCCCACTTGCCACCCCATCCTGCCCCTAGTTTAAATTCCCAACTACCTCTATGTGCTCCTCCATCCTCTGTTTCAACACTTTCTTTCCCTCCTCACTCCAAGTGTAGTCTATCCTTGGCATAGAGACTACTGTCCCCAGGTCCCTCCCCCACCAGTCCATACCCTTTAGCATGACACCAGGTTCTTAGCCATTTGTTAAAATCTTTTATTCTCAGCTTTCTTGCTGTGCTTGCCCTGGGCACTGGAAGTATCTCTGAGAAAGTTACTGATCTTCCTGCCCCCCACCCTACATAATTGTCCTAGTTCCTCAAACCTCCTCTGGACTGTATCTACCATCCTGTCAACCAGGTCGTTTGTCCCCAAATGTATAATTAAATAAGGATTCTCCCTACCCCTTCTAGCAGAATTTAGAACAAACTGTGCCACTCTTTCTGCTGTCATTCCTGGCATGGCCTCCACCCAAATGTGACTATGTCTTTCCCCTTTGCTACCCCACCTGACTCCTCTTAGTACTGAGTCCCCCAGCACTAAGATTCCACCCCTGTTACCAATTGCTTGCTTCCCTTCCTCCCCACCTCTTGCTCCAGGCTCCTCCTCTTCCTCCTGCACAGTAGTTCACCCTTCCAGCCCTGACATTTCGGTGGGTATCAAGAGCAAGATCAGTCTGTTTGCTGAAGACATCAAGATGGGAGCAGTGGTGGATGACCAAGGGGGATGGCAGGGGTTGCAGGAGGATATGACAAAGCTGGAGACCTGGTCGGACACCTGGCAACTAGGGTTCAATGCCAAAAAGTGCAAGGTGCTGCATTTTGGGGGAAAAAAAAACAAAAAGGAGCTACCAGCTGGGTGGGGTACAGCTTGCCGTGACTGAGTAAGAAAAGGATCTGGGGTAATCATAACGGGTTCAATGAACATCTCAGCTCAATGTAGGAAAGTGACCACAAAGGCCAATAAGATGCTGGGTTGTATTGCCAGGGGTATATCCTTAAGAAGGGGGGAGATTATTCTGCCATTGTATAGATCGCTGGTAAGATCACACCTGGAGTACTGCGTGCAGTACTGGGGCCCATACCTGAAAAAATACATTAAGTTGCTGGAGGGGGTGCAACAGGGGGCAACAAAGATGATCCAGGGTCTGGGGGATTTACCATACAAGAGCAGTCTGAGGGAATTGAACATGTACTCACTGGAGGACAGCAGGGACGGGGGATATGACTGAAACATTCAAGTACATGACAGGCATAAACAGGAATGGGAAGGAGGGTTTTTTCAAAGTGAGGGAAGGGAGGGATACTCGCGGCCATGCTTTGAGATTGGAGGAAGGCAGGTTCAGCAGAGAGATGAGAAGACACTTTTTCATGGAGAGGGTAGTGCCCGAGTGGAACATGTTGCCAGCGGAGGCAGTATCCTGCAGAACAGTGAGCTGCTTCAAAAGGGGCTGGGACAGGGTACGAGGAAGGGTTACAGAAGGGGGTAAGGGGGGGCAACTGCTGAGTAGGGGGGCTAACTGCAAAATCGAGCAGACTTGATAGACCTTTGGGCCTTTATCCGCTGGCAAATTTCGTATGTTCATATGTTCCTAAACCCTTGACCCTGGCTCTATACAGTGTCCATGAACCCCACAAGGGCAGTGCCTGTACCATGGTGACAGCGGAAGCCGTGCTGTTGTGCACTCATCAAGTGATGGTTCTCAAGATATTCGGTCATTTGCATATGAATGACTCTTTCCTGGACCTTGGACAATATGGAAAGGACTGAGATGGGCCTGATATTACCCTTTTTGAATAATAGCAGTACATGTGCACACTTTCAGATATCAGGTACCTGCTTGAACTCAAAGGATAGGTTGATTAGTCTTGCTGCTGGGTAGGCTATGACTGGTGCTGCTAGGCATAAAAGCTTAGGGTGAAGGCCATCGGCTCCAGCAGATTTATCTGTTCTAATACCCCTCAACAGCCTGTATACTTGAGTGCTTGTAACTGCCCTAAATTAGAATAAGGGTCGATCAAGAATTAGTGACTGTGTTCTATACGCCATTGGTGAGGGGCCTTGATTTAAGCTCGAGCGATGTTTTTCGAAGTCACAGAAATAGTCACTGAAGACATTAGATATAGCCTGTGGTTCAGTTATGAAGTTGCCTTGGTGTTCCAGGCCTAGCTGTGTGCTCTCTGGCTGGTTTTAGTAGGTTATTCAAGCACCTCCAGAAACTTTTGGGGTCTGATAGGTTGGTGGTCTGCTGTTCTTTGAAGTAGTTCTTTTGGCTGTGTTTATTGATTTTTTTTTTTACATGTGTTGCACAACATCCTGTAGTGTTTAAAGTCTGATTATGGTTGCTTATTGCTAAATTAATAAAGTCTTTTTGCACTATAAAGTTTTGGTTATGTGTGCTTGGCAGTGCAGCATAGTGTAGCCCAGACTAGTTGAGAAAAAGTTGACCTTTGGTCTGTGGTCTGGCCTGGTGTGGTCCTGCAGCAGCTGATTACTTTGCATTGGTGGCATCATGAAACATCATGTTAAAATTCTGTGCTCAAATGCCCCCCCCCAAACAGTTATGAAGGAACTCTGTGTACAGTGCTGGCCATTGGCCAAGTGAATAGCGTGTTGTGTTTCTGTGGTGCTGGCTCGAGTTCAGGTGTGAGCTTGGGAAGTGGCTGAGCAGCATAAGGATAGAGGTTGGTGCTTTCACATTCCACAGCCCCTATCCAGGGAAGGGATTATGCAGTTTTCCGCTGCATAGAGAACACCTTATGGCAGGCTTGGGAGCTTTCCCTGACAAGTAGTTGTGTGTGTCAAGGCCTGGTGGGGCCAAGCACTTGAATGGAAGAAGTGGGCTGACATGAAAATATGAGACTTGAAATATCTCCATTATTCTGTTTATTCCATTTCACACAGGTCCAAAAAGGATAAGCGCAAATGAGGATGCACTTCTCTGTCATGAAAAAAAAAGGAACATTAATTGCAAAAAAAACTCTGTCAATGCAGACATTAGGTTTGAAGAATGTAAAGCACACAAAGTAGGGAAATGGAAAAACATTAGGGTTTGGGTCTCAGGAGTCATGGCCAATCGGTGGTGGGGTTTCCTTGTGATTGTCAACCCTAATACCACCTTCTCCCCTGAACAAGCAAGGTCACATATAACCTCGTTTCTTCACATGGGCCCTGTGTGAAGAAAGCTACAACTGATTCTGTTGTCAACATGTGGAATGCCATACTTCTCAACTTCTAAAGAGTATATCACTATGAGGTATTGACTTGGAGCAGTGCCTTGTACTTCAGACAGGAGACTACAGGCTGGAGGGAGGGGGTGGGCATTAGGGTTAACAACCTCAAGGAACACCCCACCACCAGTTCACCAAGGCTCCTGGGACCCAAACCCCTGAAGTTTTTACATTTCCCTACCTTGTGCGTTTTGCAGTCTTAAACCCCTATTTTTTTAGTTTAAAAAATGTGGCCATTGTTTGACCTATTCGACAGAAAATTGGCTTGTACAAAGTTAGTGGCAGGGTCTCTGGATCCTGTAAATGTTGTAGCAGTTGGTTTAGTGGAACGAGGTTCTAAAAGGTTAAAAATACATAAATTCACCAAATTAAGACATTTGTTTTGCTCCTCAATAACCAAAAAAATGGTTGGGATTTAAAATCTTAATAATTTTGGTTTGCTAGGGTTTGGTCCTAGAATTGTACATTGCTAATACATTTATTTAAAAGTATTGTAATTTTTTAGATATTAGCAATAATGCATTCCTTTTTTTGCACATGCTCAGTAGCAAAAATGAACGTTCAGAATATATGCAAAAGCGTTTTGTTATGGTTTGTTATAAACAATACTTTAGTGAAGTAAATAATTTAGCTTTTGTATGAGTCAGTGATACAAAGGTATAAAAACACATAAATTATTGTACAATGAAAACAGAAAGTGTAGGTGGAGGGTTGGTTCGTGTGGTCAACATATTAGCCTTTAAGGAAGAATCCTTAGTATTTTTATGGGTAGATATTGGCTTTTTTTTCTGGAAATTATTTTTTTAAAAACAGGAATGATGAAAGGATAAATATTTTATGGTTTCATGAGAATGTCTTCGTCACTTGTGTTTATGCTTTTGTATGTTATTTTTGCTTTTGTGACCATTTCAGATTCCAGAAAATGATTACACAGTAACAATTTCAACACAAGGTGGATCAAGGTGGTAAAGATAAAGAGGGAAAGGAACAGGGGCATTAAAAAGAGATGAGAGAAGGAGGAAGGGCAAAAAGGAAAAAAGGAGACAACAAGTGAAGTGGAAAAAAGTCTGGAAGGCCATGTGTGAATGTTAGAAGTCTAGGAGACATGATTCTGGAACTATAGGCCATAATGGAAAAGGTCAGCCTGGATATTGTGACCATTACCAAGTCATGGTGCACCAAAATCCATGACTGGAACATGGCCGTGCTATACTCTTTTCAGAAAGGACTGGATAGGAAGGAAAGGAGGAAATGTGATACTTTATGTCAGGGAAAGTGGCATAAAAGCGACAGAGATACAGGGAACACAGGGGAGGCAGAGGTACTGTGGGTCACCCTGAAGACAGGAAATGGAACCACTATTCACACTAGAGTGATCTACAGACCTCCAGCGCAGGGGAGTAACTAGACAAGTTACTGGTGGAAGTCATTAGCAAGATGGCAGAAAAGGGGGAGGTGCCGCTGGTGGGGTACTTCAACCTGCCAGATGTAGATTGGAGCTTCCCAACAGCAACTTCAGCTAGAAGCAGGGACATCCTGGACTCTTTGCATGAGGTGTTCCTCAAGCAACTGCTCAGTGAACCCACTTCTGATGGGGCAATATTGGACCTGGTACTCATTAACAGGGACAGTGTTGCAGACCAGTGATCACTGTACTGTGTGGTTCAATATAAGGGCAGCTGTGAACTGAACCACACAAGAGTAAGGGTCCTGGACTTTAGGAGGGCAGATTTTATAAAGATGGGTGAATGCCTCAGGGATTACCTTGCAAGAGGATGACCTCGGTGGGGTGGAGGAACAGTGGGCAAAGATAATAGGGTGCATAGTAAATGAAGAAATCCTCTGCATCAAACAAATGAGCAAAAGCAACGGAAAAAAAGAGACTATTACAGTTCTCGAAAGAGGTGGCTGAAAAGGTAAAGGCTAGAAGGGTAGCTTTCAGAAGGAAAAAGGAGACACAGAGCGGGAGGATAGGGAGGTGCATCAGGAGAAACAGAGGGGAGCAGGGAAAGCTGTAGGTAGCGCAAAGGTGCAAACTGAAGGGACACTAGTCCAGGAGGTAATGAAAGGGGACAAGACATTTTTTTACGTTATGCGTGAGAAGAGGAAGACCGGGGTGGGATTGTAAGGTTAAAAGGGAAGGGGGGGACTCTGCAGAGGGGGACCAGGAAAAGGCAGACATCTCAAACAAATACTTTTGTTCAGTGTTCACAGAAGAAGGAGAAGGGGGGGGGGCACACAAAAGTACCAAAAGCTTTGGAGGAAGAGGAGTGGACACTAGTCCTTTTTTGGAGGTGAGAGTCCTGAAGAGACTTGCTAACCTGAAGGTGGACAAAGCAATGGGGCCAGATGGGTGCATCCAAGGGTATTGAGGGAGCTAAGAGAAACACTGGCTGCACCTCTGACAGTTCTATTTAACAGCTCACTGGAAAAGGAATGGTTCCAGTGGACTGGAGGAGGACAGATGTAGTCCCATCATACAAACGTGGTAGCAGGGAGAAGGCTGACAGTTATAGACCAGTAAGCCTGACATCAGTGGTGGGAAAGTTAATGGAATTTCTGCTGAAGGAAAGGATTGTGGATTTCTTAAATTTAGTGGGTAACAAGATCCAATGCAGCATGGTTTCACAGGGGGGGAGATCACATCAAATGAATCTGATAGATTTCATTGACTGGGTGACAAAGGATTTAGATAAGGGTGGAGCAGTGGACATAAGCTACCTAGATTTCAGTAAGACTTTCAACACCATTCCACATAGGAGACTAGTAAGCAAGCTAGGTAGCATAGGAGTGGGTCCAAACGTGGTAACCTGGATAAGAAACTGGTGAGGGGATAGGCGACAGAGAGTGGTGGTAAACGGAGTTCACTCACAGGAAGGGAGGGTGACCAGTGGAGTGCCTCAGGGATCAGTGCTGGGATTGGTCCTCTTTGATTTCTTTATAAGTGACATTGCAAAGAAGCAGGAAGGGAAGAGAAAGTCTTCCTCTTGTGGATGACACCAAAATCTGCAATAGGGTGGAATCTCGGGGCGAGGGGATGAGCAGAGACCTGAGAAAACTAGAAGAGTGGTCAAGGGTATGGCAGCTGGGTTTCAATGCAAAAAAGTGCAAAATAATGCACCTTGTGCACAGAAACCCTGGGGCAGAGTACAGAAAAGGTGGAGTGGTACTAATGACCACCAAGCAGGAAAGAGACCAGGGTAAACATATCAGATGACCTAAAGGTGGCAGGACAGGGTGACAAGGCAGTCAGGAGGGCTAGTGGGATGCTGGAGTGCAATGGGAGGGGTATCACCAGCACAAAGAGGGAGGTAGTGTTGCCTCTGTATATATCACTGGTAAAGCACCACCTAGAGTACTCTGCCCAGTTCTGAAGATCACATCTCCAGAAGGACACAGAAAGAGTGGAGGCAGTCCAGAGTACAGCAACTAAAATGGTGCAGGGTCTGCATCAAAAGCCCTATGAGGAGAGACTAAAGGACCTCGGTATGTACATTCTGGAACAGAAGAGGGAGGATATGATGGAGACCTTTAAATATCTCATGGGGGTAAATAAAATACAAGAAGGAAGTATTTGTCAGAAGACAAGGTGCTCATGAAGGAGGGGACATGCTGTGAAGCTGGGGGGGGGGAGTAGATTCAGGAGAGATGTGATGAAGTACTTCTTCACAGAAAGAGTGGTGGATTCCTGGAATAGCCTTCCAGTGGAGGTGATGGGGGTGAAAACAGTGGTGGGATTCAAGAATGAATGGGATAGGCACAAGGGAATCATAGTGGAAAGGAAGAGGGGTAAGGAGAAAGAGCTGTAGATTGGGTATAGTCTGCTGTAATAGTGTATGTAGGGAGGAATGGGCAGATTGGTTGAGTCTAGCGGTCCTCATCTTCTGTTAAATTCTATATTTCTGTGCTATCTCAAACACAGAATCCCAGCTAGCGAGATACCGTACATTGTTTATCTCACTAGCAGGGTTCATCACTGCCTTTTATCTTCTCAGTGGGGTTCGCACTAAATGTACCTCCTGCTGAGCATTGTGCTCTGCTGAACCGTGAGCCGGTGCTAAGACAGTCATTGAGGTCCATTTTAAAAAAACAGGCACCAACAAAACAGCTTTTTTTTAAAGCACTTTATAAAGTACCAATGTAAATTGTATAACCTGCTCATGAAACGCACGCACACACACACACACACACACATGTACACACATACGCCTGTGACAAACCTCGCCACTTGTGAAGGTCAAGAGATCACAGACCACTGATGAAGTTAAAAATAATATCTCATAGTCACCCATCACATAGTCCCTATTTATCTATTTAAACACTCTCTCGCTACTTTTTCTTTTCACTTAAAAACAGGCATTTGCTGCCACTCTTGATAACTGCCCAAACTGCCTTTATCTCCAACACACCCAGTTTGACTGAATGGCACTTGCAATGTCTTTGCTTCAGCAAGTGACACTGCTGGCGAGAGCATGGATGACTCCCAGCATCAAGTTGCTGCAGTGCATCGCGCTGTGCCTCTAACTAACATGATAAATTACTTGTGATTTATCAGTGCACAGAACCTCAGCACCTCTTATCCTACATGCAGTTGTCTCATGCGGCAACATTAAAGTGGCATGCTCCACATTAGAGGCAGTGAAAGGAACAGTACATCTGCTTTTTTTTTAATCAAAAAAGGAATGTAAAACTTATTATAATTTACTTTGACCAACTCAAGTGATTTATATGTTTAAAAAGTATCAGAGAATTAAACCCTATTTTTGTATTTTAGTCACTGAAGCATTCCAAATAAGGAAAACTCATGTATGCTCAATTTGGCCATGTATCCTCGCTTTAGACAAGTCACTATGGAACCCTCAACTAATGTAAGGGCAGCTTAAAGAATGTCTGACACCACTTTGGCTTCTACTGCATTCAAATAGAGCTATGAAATAAAACAGAAATAGTTTAAATCTTGATAAAACACTCTAATTTAAAAGTTTTATAGTTTATAGTACACAATGTAGTATAAATTGGACACATTTTTGTCCTGCCCCTTCATGTGTGAAGATAAATGGCATATTCTGAGTCAGCACGTTGCTTATCCCATATAGGTGTTGTGCGACATTTCTCTTATGGTGTAAGAGTATCACCTCACACCGTTTGGGCAGACAAAACTGCTCAGCATTGCACAGTGGTACTCTTACTCAAACAGCACAAGATGATACTTGTACATGTTTATCTTCATTTTAGAACTACTTGCATGAGGCACTCTCTACTAGGAATACCTAGAATGTTAAGAAATATGAAACCCTGATTGGCTACTAGTGATGTTACTATTTATAATACATATTTATTCTGTATGCAATGTTACTATTTCTCTTGTGGTTTAAGAATACCTGGAATATTTAGAAATAACCATCCGACTGGCTAAGAATGATGCCAAGATTTATACCATAAGAGACATCTTACACAGCACCTATAAACTTATTACACTGACGCTTCCCAGAGTCCAACTACCCAGACTTTGAAAAGGTCAGACACTGATTTTTTTTTTTCTAATAAAGGTGTTTATCCTCCAGCCTGACCTGGCAGACACTCGGCCTCATCCCTGGATACCTCTGACCATCTCCCTCCTCCCTCCACCCTGGTGGACAAGTTCCCCATGGATTCCCCCCATGGGGAGGCCAGGACCATCCCCCCCCGTCTAGATCATGCAGTCCAGAAGGCCGTACCAGTTGGAGTGGAAAGGGGCGAGGTCAAAGTGTCCAGGGGAGGCTTCACGATGCCTAGTCTGCTCCATTTTTCTCCTGCTTTTTTTTTTGCTTCCTGTTCTTTTGGTCCTCCCGAAGCCGTGGCATGCTCAGATGACACATGTGTGTGGAGACACATATGAGTTCTGGGACCGTGTCTTCTTCTACCCTCCCTGACTACCGTTTGCTTTCCATGTGTTGGCACTGTCACCAGGCCTTCACCTAGGGCAGCCAAGAGGCAGTATGACACACCACCCCAACCCGAGAGAGGAAAGCTGCCAGGTGGCCGCTCGATCCTCTTCTCAACCCATCCTATCCCCCCCCCGGCCTACCCCCTGGCAGCCCAAACCCAGGTCATTGGCATGGCGTGAGGTAAGTCACTAACAGTGCCGCAGCCCTCAGCACCACTGGGCTGGCTAGAAACTCATTTTAACATTTAAGGGAACTCATAACACCTAAGGCAGACATTAAAGAGCTAGTACAGGCAGAAAATGTAATTAAGTTTTTAAAGTACTCATTATTCAACATTTTTCTTAAGAAACATTTTTTGTCATCTGTCACTTATCAAAGTATTTTAAACCTAACAGTACTAGGTGTGATGTATAGGACAGTCTGTACCCATAAGCTGACATATCTAGTTCCCCTTCATACCACATCTGCATTGTGACCTCACTCATTTGACTTCGTTAGAGACCAACGTGGTAAAAAGTAAGTGGCTCTTCTTGGTCAGCAGTGAGTGGGACTGCCAGCATGGAACAGATTCCTTCCACTGGACCGAGGGGAGGTGTGGGACAGTAGTGAAAAGGAAGGTGCTAGTGAGAGGGATGGGTTGAAAGAAGTGTGGGGGGGATTCAGGGTAAGCAGGGAGAAGGGGAGAGAGGATTTGAATTCAGGTGAGAGGAGGAGGATAGATAACATAGGGAACATTTTGCGACGTGTTGGTTTGGAGAGCATGAGGGCATACTGTATTGAAAGCAATGGGGGCTGGTTTTGAAAATTGTGTTTATTTTAAAGAGCCACATAAGCCACCACTGAACTAAAAGGGGCCTTGTTAGTTGAGCGGTGGCATTGATTTGAGTCCTTTGGCCCTCTAAAATATAAAAAATATGATTTCAAAACCAGTCCACACTGCTATCAGTAGAGCATGCCCCCGTGCTCTCCAAACTAATACTACGGAGAGCACGGGGTCAGCACCTTCTATAGTCAGGGCCAGGAAGGGGAAGGGATCAGGTGGCTGGCTCCCCCAACCATGGGGTTATGATCTCTACCCTGTAGAAACAGATGCAGTCATAAATTCAGAAAAGTGGACTTTTGCAGTCCTTAAAAGGTAAGCTGCTGCTGGAAGAGCTTGAGGAAATATTTGAAACTGAGCACAACTGGTGCTCTGTAAAGTGAGGAGCATGTAATGGTGAGGCGTACAGTAAAGTAAAGTAAAGAAAACTGGGCACACTCCAGTGGAACTGCGAGTAGACACTTACTTTATTATAAATAGCATAGCATGGCACAACACAAGGACCCCCTGAGAAAGACTCACTTGCTGAGTCGATACGTAGGGGTGTTAGCCTTCTGTTGTCCTATGCTATACTATGGTATGTGCCCAGCTTTCTTTCCTTTTCCACTGTAGTTTTATGTTTCGCTGGTGCATCTTTGGGGGGACTGAGTTGTGCTTTCTTCTCCTCCTTACTGCGTGCAGTGTAGTATAGTGTAGTGTAGTGTAACCCCCCTGTTGAGGGCTTACCTGTGAGCCCACGAAAAAGGCTTGTTTCCCTGAGGTTTTGGTCCACCCCAATTTTTTGGGGGCTGGGTCCTGGATTTCCTGGCTTCTGCCCCTGTTCCTCTGTCTCTCCTGCCAGCATCCACATGGTTTTTAGAGAGCGGGACTGGAGGAGTAATACTGCGGAGCCGCCAGTTTTAGAAATGGCACTTCGGTGCTGGCAAACTCCATCACGCTCAAGATATGGAAGCCACCTCATTAATATTCATGAGGCAGCTCATGAATAAAGATGAGTGGGAGCCTGTCCAGCATTGGGGCAGAAAAATAAATGTAAATGTTGGGGAGTGTACTGGTGGGAAAGGGCAAACAGTGCCCTAAAGAACCATGGGGCAACAAATAAATAAAGGTGAGCACCTAAGCAGTAACAGAGTGGAAAGTGGGAACTGATGTTGGGCTATCTGTGGCTGCATAGGGGTTATGCAGAATGGCAGCAGCGACTGACGAAGGGTTAGGTAAATGAGTTAATGAGTGCAGTTGCTTAACAGGGTGCAGGGGTGGCCCTAGCTGTCTAGGAAAATATAAAATAAAATTACAGGGTTTGGCTGCAGGGGCACTTAAAATCTTGGGACTCTGTGTAAACTGCGGACACTGTTTACATTGGCCACCGTGTTTAGCAGCCACTTGACACCAGTCAGCTAACCACCGAGCCAGGATTTTTGCCAAGGACTCTGGGACTATGTGAACAGACTTTTGGGGGAAAATACCGGGGAAAGTTTAGGCACCTTTTTCTGCATCAATGAGGCATCGAGGAAGCCTCATACATATTAATTTTTTTGAAGGACTGTGGCTCCAGCCAATAGGGAGCTGACAGAAAGCTAACAAGATGACAGAGCTGTTGGGTTTTGAGTCAGTTCAGTGGGAACCCCTCCAGAAGGAGGAGGGCTCTTGCCCCTAGAAAGAATGGGGCTGCAGGATGGGCCTGCCTGGGGGCTGACAGTGTTTGTCCCCCAGAGCAGGGAGTGCCTGCCCCATCAGGAAAAGGGAAAGCAGAAGCAAGGAAGAAGCAGCTTTGAAGAGAAAAAGGGAAAGCTGCAGGATGCTGAATGTTCTAAAGTTGCACCACATAGGTGAGAAAAAGGCAGCTTGAATGGAAAAGGGAAAACTGCAGATTGCAAGAATTTGTGTTGAATTGAAAATGCACCCAAGCAGTGGGAAGAGAAGAAAAGAGGTTGTGACCTGAGTCTGGCAAAAGGACAAAGATTGTGTCTAAGCCTGAGAAAAGACAAAGGTTGTGTCCCGAGCCTGGTAAAAGGACAAAGGTTGCGTCTAAACCTGGGAAAAGATGGAAAACAGAGGAATGATGAGGAACAACAGAATAACAAGAGAATATGAATGTGCTGAGAGAAGAAAAGGAAGAGAGAGCCTCTTCACTTGGAGAATTGCTATGTATCTGCACGGTGAGAAAATGGACTTTGAGTGCAGAAAGCATGTGTGAGCCACAGCGAGAATGTGGCTGTGTTGAAGTTGAGAGACTGTGAAAGCAGAAGGCTGGATAGGTGCCTTTCGGGGTCCAGTACCTGTGGTGTGCTCCTAAGATACAGCAAGGAAAAGACTGTTGTGGTGAATCCTGGATTGTCAGACTTTGAACAGTCCCCCCCAAGTCTGATGTCCAGCGAAAGAAACAGATTGCTTTGGCTACACACTGTGGCAGAGAGATAAAGAGAGAGAAAAGAGCAGAAGAGAATGTGCTGAATGTTTCTGCTGACACCCATGGACAGGTGGGGAACTTGCTAACCCCCATCAAGTGGGCTCTGCCACTGCAAGGGATCATGGGTCTTGTACCTGATTGCTAAGGTGCCTTGATCAGAGGAGCTGGGCCGTGGGACCACTGTAGTTGGCAGGCCCTGTGCAAATGCCCTGCAATGGGCTGAAGGGGACAAGCTTTAAGATCTGCAGGCAAGAGGAAGGTAGAGTAAGCTGCAGCCTCTGTGCCCCCTGTTTCAAGCATCGAGTTCTGCCTGTGTCTCCATCAATCCCCAGGACATCGGCAAACTGTGCCATCCATGGACTGATTCTGCAGAACCATGAGTAAAAAAGCAGGAATTGTCCTGCACCTGGGACTGTAAATAGTTCAGGAATGCCCACCAGGGCAGGAGGTAGAGAAAAGGTTTAAATAAAGGAAAGGAATGTAAAACATTATTTAATTAAGTAAGCATGCCAATACCAGCTACCAGTTGCACAGGCCTGCAATTTCAAAATCTGAGTACCCAGTGACAGGACTTTGGGGTTTTAATCGGACTGGGACCAGTGGGTCTGGGTTTGAGTACACCTGCAGCAGTTAGCTAGTTAGACTGACTTGGTGGCTGCAATGATTGCAATTTGGGTTTGAATCCAAAGGGAGATGTGATTTTGGGAAATGCGAATCATTAAGATGCAAATTAAAATGTTTGCTTAACCTCTATTTCACTTGCCTCATCCTAGGCCTCCCCCCGTAAATAAACTGGTTGTTATTGTTTTGCAGCAGAGATGAATCCAGAGCCTAATTTTAGTGAGCATGTTATTGGCTGAGATGGAAAAGGTAAATAGTAACTGAATGTTGGGAAGTTCGAATCTTGACGAGTCCATGCCTGGGGTAACTGTTGGGGAGGTGGGTTGGTACAACATCCCAGGGAGTTGTACTGCAAGCAGTCATGCCCACTAATATGTACTCTGGGTGGAGGCACCGACATTTTAATTATATCTTTGGGAAAGGACCCCCATATGTCAGTTATAGGAACCCAGCCCCCCTAGCCTTGTAACGGCTGGCAAGGTAGGGGCAGTGGCCCTCTCCAGGATGGTACCAGAGAAGGGCTACACATGGAGGCACCGCTGGTATCTCGTGTGCCAGTCACGCCCAGCATTGACCCCCCAGCTCACTAAAATGTGGGACCCTTGCAAGTGGTGGGAAATGGTAAAACCACTAGGCAAGGTATTGGAGAAATGATTTTGGCACCAAAAGCTTTCTTGGGCTGATTTCATTGCTGGCCAATGAATGTTTAGGGGAGTGACGGCCCCCTAGTGGTCAAGGGTGGAAACTGTGCTAAAACTGTGCCACTTAGAAAATTTTAGTGTCAAGGGAGGGTTAATACAATTAAAAGCTCTGAGTCAATGGGGCAAGGTGTAAACTGGCAGGACGAGATGATGATTGTCGAAAATGAGAAATGGATTGATGATGTTGAATAGAATAGGTAATCCTAAGTATAGAGTAGGATGTCATAGTTTTGACATTACTGTTAATGTAAACGGGTTACTTGGATGATTTGAAGTTAAATCCTTGACTTGGCGCAGACAACAAGCATTTAAGGGAAGGGGGAGTGTAACCCCCCTGTCAGGGGCTTACCTGTGAGCCCCCAAAAAAGGCTTGTTTCCCTGGGGTTTTGGGCCACTCCATTCTTTTTCTACATCAAGTCCAGGGTTTCCTGGCTTCTGCCCCTGTTCCTCTGTCTCTCTTGCTGGCCCCCACATGGTTTTTAGAGAGAGCAGGGGTGGAGGTAAGATCGAGAGCCACCAGTTCTAAAATGGCACTTCAGTGCCCGGCAAGTCTCTGCTCATGCGCCAGAAGTGCATTTTCTTTCACATCCATGAGCCTTTTGGCTGTCCTCTTAGTGGTCCCAGTCTCAGGGAAAGACAAGAGAAGGACCGGGACCGTTAGCAGGACAGGAGAGGCAGCCAGAAAAGAGGAAAAAAAATTTTTGTGAGCACCAATCATGCTTAAAATATGGGAGCAGCCTCATTAATATTCATGAGGTGGCTCATGAATAAAGATGAGCGGGAGCCTACCCAGCACTTGGGCACAAAGTTAGTGCTAGTGACAGGCATAAAAAATAAAATGATGCAAGCAAGGAGGATGCACAAGGATGGTGGTGCTACTTGTAAATTTCTAATTTGTAGTTGCAGTAGATAAAAAAGCACTCATCCCTGTATGAAGGACTTTCACAAAGCAATTTCTTTAGGTTTTACACCTTGTTTATTGCAACCATATATGAAGGTGTCCAAACAGCAAAAACAGGATACAAGGCTATGCAGAGCCCTGTCTTACGTTTCACCTCCCCCTTGAGGCTTCATCAGAGAATAAGTTTAAAGTGCATATGTGTGCTGTTGTGTCACATGACCACCAATGACATCATAGTGCATTAAGAAACTTTTCAAAGGAAAAGTACATAAATATCAAAAAGAACATAAATCCAATATGCAAAAGCATTCATTATTTTCTTTTCTAAGAACTTAACTGAACTTTAAGAGTCGATGGCAAGGTCCTGTGATTCAGATCCCTGTATACAGTGACCCCTAGGTGAATCTGCAAAAATAAAAACACCTGTAAATAATTTTTTAGAAAAACAGATACCAGTATAAATATTGACTGTTCATGAGCAACATTATATAGTAGTATTATTTGGACAAAACATCATATATCTTTAGTATAATAAAAAAGGGGGGAGGGGAAAAAGGAGGAAACCATATAGCAAGAAATAAAGGGGGAAAACAGTATGAAGAAGAAAAAAATTGGAGAGGGAATTTTTTAAAGGGGAACAGTGTAGTGGTACAAAGGTTGTTCAGACATGTTAGTATACATCATTCATTTCTTCAGATAATGTACTACCTCAAATTTGTCAATTAGGTCTGGGCGTTTTGATGCCCCTCATTTGTATATCCATTCTTATTCTTTTTTGTTGAGCATGTTGTCCATATCTCCCCCTCTTATATTTTTGGGGATAACCTGGTTGAAGGAACTGAACATGTACTCCCTGGAGGAGAGGAGGGAGAGAGGGGATATGATAGAGACATACAAGTATCTCACAGGGAGGAACAGGGTGCAAGAATACACTATTTTTAAGCGAAAAAGATGTACCAGGACTAGAGGGCATGGGATGAAGTTGGAGGGAGGACGATTCAGAGGAAACATGGGGAAGAATTTCTTCACAGAACCGGTGGTGGACAAGTGGAACACCCTGCCAGAGGAAGTGGTGGGGGCTGAAACAATCACAGGATTTAAGAAAGCATGGGATAGACATAAAGGAATTCTGGAGGTCAGGGGTAAAGGGCAACAGACTTCTAGGAAAACATAAACTGAACTTACAAGCTCAAATGGGCAGACTGGGTGGGCCATAGACCCTTATCTGCTGACACTGTCTATGTATCTATGTATCTATATATCTATGTATCTATGTAACCTCAATGCCTATGGCACTCATTCTGTGGTCTTTGGGATTCAGCTGTGTATTGATGTGAACAGCCATGGCATATTCCTGGTCGTTATTCTTTACTGCCAGGGCATGTTCATTTAGCCTTTCTCTTAGTTTCCTCTTTGTTCTCCAAACATAATAGTGCCCACATGAGCATTTGAGGAGGTACACCACAGCCTCTGAGTTGCAGTGGATTTTACCCTTCACTTTTTTAGTTTGATTTGTTTTGGGGTTCTCAAATGTAGTCCTGTTTCCGTCAAATAACAGATTCTGCAAAACTCACATGGTTTAGATCCCCATTTCTCAAACGTTTTAGTGACAGGATGTTTCGGTTGGTAGCTATGCACCAGAATGTCTTTTAGATTTTTGTTGCATCTATAAGAGATTCACAGTGGTTTTTCAAAACTTTCCTTTAGTTGCGGTGTACCCCTCAGAATAGGCAGGTTATTCTTCACAATGTTGACCACTTCTCTGCTCCTTCCCCCATATGTAGTAACAAAGGTATAACAGGATTCACTTCCCTTTTTTGTCTGTTTTGTAACAATTCAGATCTGGGAATTACTGAGGTGGAAGCCAATGCATTTTCAATGTCTGATGTATTGTAGTCCCTAGTACGTAACCTATCTGAAAGTTCAGCAGACCTATGTTTAAAAAGCTCATCATTGTCACAATTACATTTGACACACATGAACTGCCCCTTTGGCAGTTTTTTTTACTATGTGTCATGAGTGACAGCTATGTGCATGCAACAAGGAACTGCAGTTCGTAGACTGCCTTCCTTTGAATGAGTGATTCTTGATGATGGACTGACATTGCACTCACAGGTGTCAGCAGTAGTCAAGTCCTCTTTTTATCATCTGAGGAACATCGCCCGGGTTAAGCATCTTGTTCTGTCTAGTGACCTTCCAACGCTGATCCACGCCTTTGTGACCTCGTGCATGGACTACTGTAACTCCCTTTACCTGGGACTTCCAGGGGTTGATATCCACCGCTTGCAGCTAGTGCAGAACACAGCGGCAAGGTTGCTGATGGGGGTTCTTTGCTCAAGCCATATCTCTCTTGTGCTGCACAAACTGCACTGACTGCCTGTACTGTGGTGGATCACCTTCAAGGTCTTTCTTCTGACCTACAAGGCCCTACACGGACAGGATCTGGGCTATCTACAAGAGCTCCTGAATCCTTACTGCCCCAACTGACCACTCTGCTCAGTCGATGAGGGGTTGCTAGAGGTTCCTAGGGAACAGTTGAAAACATCAGGGTCGTGAGCCTTTATGCACGTGGCACCCACCCTGTGGAACTGTCTTCCTCATCAGATTCAAGAGTGCCAGACTGTGGAGAACTTTAAGACAGCCTTAAAGACCCATTTGTTCCATCTTGCCTTTGGGGATTTTATGTAGTAAACTGTTTTAATGTATATTGGTCTGAAGTTCAGAATTGCACTGTGTTTTATTATTTTATTGGTTTTAATGTGTTCTTATTGAGAAAATGTGTACAGCACTTTGATATCTTTGAATTGCGCTATAAAAATAAAGATTATTATTATTATTATTATCATTATTATAGTGGCCAGTCATCAGGCTGCCATCAGATTGCTTTGTGATTGTTAAATCTAAGAAATTCACAGTCTTTAAGTCAGCATTGATCTTAAAACAAAGGTTTTTGTTAGTAGACTCAAGGTATAATACAAACTCAGATAATTCTTGTCTGTTCCCCCTTCAAATTATAAGCAAATCATTAATGTACCTCTTGTAAAAATCTATTTTTCCATGATAGGGATTTTTAGTAGCATCATACACATACTGTGCTTCCAAAAAGGCTAAGTATAGATTTACTAAACAGGGAGCTAGTGTTGCTACATGGCAGTTCTTTACTTTGGCCCCTCCCCCTTGTCAGCTGGTTGTATTATTATACTGTGATCAGAAGCAAGGACCTTTATTACTGATTTTTCAAGGTTGGTGATATTGCTAAATGGCATATGTGGTGGATTCACATGGAGATGCTCCAGGTCAGTGAGACAACAATTAAGATATGTCTCTATACTGGGGTGTAATGGGGTACAGAATACTGACTGTGGTTTAAACACCAGCTGACAAGGGGGGAGGGGTTGTGGTACAGAATACTATGAAATATACAGCAGAAATTTATAGACAACTGGCTGACGGGAATTATATGAAATGTTGTCTTATGATCCTACTTCTGAGATCAAGGTTAGGACAGAGTTATACCTGTTAGACCAATATCAAGAAAACCTACTTGATCAAAATGAGCTCTTTTATCTTTCTGTACAGCATCCTATCAAACAGCTATGTATACCTTCCCCAAAATACAAAAAGATCTTAATAACCTTCCAGGCGGCCCCATAATATCTGGTAAAGGGTGATTAATGGAGCCCCTTTCCAGATATGTAAACAGCTATATCAGTCCTCTGGTTCCCAAAACTAGAAGCCACCTTAAAGACACAGGACATGTGTTAAACATTTTGGAAGAAATCAGCATAGAGATTAATTGGTGGCTAGTAACACTTGATACAGTATATATTTGTTATACATGAATATCACCCATGGGGGGGGGGTCTGGAAGCAATTGAACATTTTTTGTTAGGACAGACTGAATTACCCCAGAGCAAAATAGATCCTATAGTGGGACTAACTGGCATAGTCCTAAAGAATAACATCTTCATGTTTGAAGAGAAAAACTACAGGCAAAAGTCAGGAACTGCCATGTGGCAACACTAGCCCCCAGTTTAGCAAATCTATATTTAGCGTTCTGGGAAGCACAGTATGTGTATGATGCTACCAAAAATCCCTGTCATGGAAAAATAGATTTGTACAACATAGAAACATAGAATTTGATGGCAGATAAGGACCGCTTGGCCCACCTAGTCTGCCCATTTTGCTACCTAACAGATAAGCTGCAGATCCTAGCTAACCAACAGCTTACTTCCTCCTACCCCCCACTAGGACTGCCTTATGCCTGTCCCATGCATTCTTGAAGTCCCCCACTGTTCTTGACTCCACAACCTCCTCAGGAGGCTGTTCCATGCATCCACAACCCTCTCAGTGAAAAATACTTCTCCACATTACCTCTGAGCCATCCCCTCTATCTTCAAATTGTGCCCTTGTTCTTTTGCACATCTCTTTTCTGGAAGATGCAACCCTCTTGGACTTTGTTAATTCCTTGAGGTACTTGAAAGTTTCTATCACTGTCCCTCTCTCCCTTCTTTCCTCAAGGGTATACATATTAAGCTCCTTTAGTCTTTCTTAGTATGTTTCTGGTGCAGACCCTGCACCATTTTGGTGCCCTCCTCTGGACAGCCTCCACTCTGTCTATGTCTTTGGGAGATGGGGTCTCCAGAACTGCACACAGTACTCCAGATGGGGTCTCACCAACTGTCTGTACAGAGGGATAACAACTTCCTGTTTTCTACTATTGATGCCTCTTCCTATGCATCCCAGTATCCCCCCAGCCTTCCTTACTGCCTTCTCACATTGCTTGGCCACCTTTAGGTCATCTGATATAATTAGCCCCAGGTCTCTTTCTATTTTTACTGTTGTCAGTATCTCACCCCCCATTGTGTACGCTTCCCCTGGGTTTTTGTTTCCCATGTGCATTACCTCGCACTTCTTTGCATTGAATCTGAGCTGCCATACATTTGACCATTCCTCCAACCTTGCCAAGTCCCTTCTCATCCTTTCCACTCCATCTTGTGTACAAGAGGTACATTGATGATTTGCTCATAATTTGGAAGGCGAACAGACAATAATTATCTGAGTTTGTGTTATACCTTGAGTCTAGTAACAAAAACCTTTGTTTTAAGATCAATGCTGACTTAGAGACTGTAAATGTTTTAGACTTAACTATCACAAAGCAAGTTGATGGCAGCCTGATGACTGACCTCTATAAAAACCCTATGGGCTGCAATTCCTTGTTTCACACACATAGCTGCCACCCACAACACACAGTAAAAAACCTGCCAAAGGGACAGTTCATGTGTGTCAAATGTAATTGTGGCAATGGTGAGCTTTCTACACATATATCTGCTGAACTTTCAGATAGGTTACATGCTAGGGCCTACAATACATCAGACATTGAAAATGCATTGGCTTCTACCTCAGTAATTCACAGATCCGAATTGTTACAAAACAGACAAAACAAGCATTTGTCAATGCCGAATGTTTGTTTGCTGGCATTGGCATTGGTAGTGTAGAAGTTACAGAGCTGCATAATAGGAATGGCAGCGAAGTATTGAACTGAAGCCAACCCCACCACCACCCTGCAGAGAGTGACAGGCATTGGGGTGTGCCTTTGGGTGGTCAGGCATAACGACCACGCCATTTCACCACACCCTACCCTGCAGACACTGACAAGTGTCACGGTGTGCCTTGGGGTCTTTGGCCTTTATGCGCACCCCATTCCATCAGGAAATACGGTGAGATGGGTGCAGTATAGAAGAATGGGGTGAAGTTTGGGCCCGAAGAGTCCGAGGCACACCTTGATGCCTCTCACTGGCTGCAGGGTGTGGGTAGGGGTGGAATAGTATGAGCATGACAGGCAAGAATCCTAAGTCACACCTCTGATGCCTGTCATTCTCTACAGGGTTGGGCGTTATGGTCGGAAACCCTAACGCCTCAGGCATTCATTGGTATTTTCACTCCAAATTTTCAACATGTTTTTGTGACCCCCACCTCATGAACAGTGGCAATATCAGTTTGTTAGCGAAAACTGCTTTTGTGACTATGGCATTTGGCACCAAGGTGCAAAAACACATTCGAACAGGATGTGAAAATGACAGCGGTACTGTTCATGGGGAGGTGTAAAAATGGCAATGTTGAAAATCTGCTGTAATCTTTAAAAACTGGTGAAGTCACGAAAGGCATGGTGAGAAACTGTGCAAAACGACAATCTCGTAATGTAACTAGTTTGGGGATTTTTATACAGCAGATTGTTAACACAGGCATTTTGGGACCTCCGATCATGAACAGTGTCAGTGTGATTTTCTTTATGTGTCCCGAACAATGATTTCCCACAGCGACCACACATTTCTGCCATGTTGTGGAAAATGACAGCTGTACTGTTCATAAGGAGGTGTGGAAAATGCCACTGGTGAAAATCTGGACTGAAAATATTAAAAATTCATGAACTTACGAGGGTGCGTGGAAACTGCGCAATGCTCACTCGTAACACAGTCATTTTATGGAGTTTTGTCACCAAATTTTCAACATAGCCATTTTAAGACCTCTGCTCATGACCAGTGTCACTGTGATTTTCTGAATCTGTCCCAAACATTGTTTTAGCACACCGACTGTACCATTGTGCGCTACATATGTGGAAACACATTTTGGGCGAGGATGTGAAAAATAGTAGCTGTACTGCTCATAAGGAGTGCGGTAATGGCACTGTTGAAAATCTGGTGTGCAAATATTACAAATTTGCAAACTGCCAGCGGCAGGAGGAACTGTGCAACGTAAGGCCTCCTAAAACAGTCATTTGGGAATTTTTCACCAAATTTTCCAACATAGCCATTTAACACCTCTGCTCATGACCAGTGTCACTATGATTTTCCTAACATGTCCCATACATTGATTTTGCACACCGACTGCGCCATTGTGCGCTACATGGGCAGAAACACGTTGTGGGCGAGATGTGAAAAATGACAGCTGTACTGCTCATAAGGAGGTGTGGTAAAATGGCAATGTTGAAAATCTGAGTAACAATAATGAAAATTCACGAACTTCTGACATCGTAGGAACTATGAATATGCGCCTAAATAAAACAGTCATTTGGAATTTTTCACAAATTTTCAAAATAGGCTTTTTGAGAGCCCACCTTATGAACACTGGCAGTGTTGTTTTATTAATCATTCTGGAAAGGTCATTTCATGCAGTGGCTGCGAAATCACCATTCGGGACTGAGTAACGCCATGACAGTGACAGCATTCATGAGAAGGGGTCCCAAAAACCCCATGTTGAAAATTTGGTGCAAAAATTCCAAAAAATGCCTGAGATATGCAATAAAGTTGAAAAAACCCTATCCATCCCATTATACAGCTTACTGGCATTTTCTCAGTTAGCGGTCGGCTTTGAAGAGTGCAGACGTGTTCCCGGTCCACTGAAGATCGTCGCGCCAAGCTCTGGAGGTAAGTATGGGGTGGAGGGGTGTTGGGAGGCAGGGTGCACAGTGGGTGGAGTGCGGGTTGTGGGAGGGGGGCAGGGAGAAGCGCCGAGGGACAGTTTTGGATTTACAGGATTTTTTCTAAGACTACGAGGGACGGAGACTACGAGGGCGTTTGCCACGCTGGGGTGGGCTCCCAGCATGGCAGCTGGAAAAGCTGTTGGGGGGCTGGAGCCAACAGGGATTGGGCACCCCGTCGGCCATAACATCAATTTGCCATGCTGGGTGGTCTCCCAGCATGGCACCTGGATCTTTGGGAGGCGTGCAGCTGGCGAGGTTGGGCACCTCCGTCCAGCCATAAAACATTTGCCATGCTGGGGGTGGGCTTCCAGCGTGGCACCTGGATCTTTGGTGGGGTGCAGCTGGCGGGGATTGGGCACCCCTGTCAGCTATACAGTATGTGCATGGGGGGAGCGCGTCAGCACGGCAATATGCGTGCATGCATGTTGAGGGGGGGGCTCTGCTCACTGAAGCGGAGCTCTCCCTTTCAGCTGTATGCCACTGCATTTGAGTGATTGGCGCACTGCGACCGCGCTTGCAAACACACTGACTGAATTGGAAGAGGTTGACACACCTCTGGAAAACTCGGATGATGGCACTATGTTTCTTGCACATGCATGCAAGCAAACATAAAAAGGAAGTGAATCCTGTTTCACCTTTGTTACTACCTATGGGTGAGGAAGCAGAGAAGTGGTCAGTATTGTGAAGAATAACCTGCCTATTCTGAGGGTAATTTTGAAAAACCACTGTGAATCTCTTATAGACGCAACACAAATCTAAGAGACATTCTGGTGCATAGCTACCAACTGAAACATCCTGTCACTAAAACTTTTGAGAAATGGGGATCAAAACCATGTGGGTTTTGCAGAACCTGTTATTTGATGGAAACAGGACTACATTTGAGAACCCCAAAACAAATCAAACTAAAAAAGTGAAGGGTAAAATCCACTGCTACTCGGAGGCTGTGGTGTACCTCCTCAAATGCTTATGTGGGCAGTATTATGTTTGGAGAACAAAAAGCAAATTAAGAGAAAGGCTAAATGCACATGTCCTGGCAGTAAAGAATAAGAATCAGGAATATGCCATGGCTGTTCGCATCAATACACAGCTGAATCCCAAACCCCACAGACTGAGTGCCATAGGCATTGAGGTTATCCCAAAAAAATATAAGAGGGGGAGATTTGGACAACATGCTCAACAAAAAAGAATAAGAATGGATATGCAAACTAGGGGCATCAAAATGCCCAGACCTAATTGACAAATTTGAGGTAGTACATTATCTGAAGAAATGAGTGATGTATACTAACATGTCTGAACAACCTTTGTACTACTATACTGTTCCCCTTAAAAAATCCCCTTCTCCAATTTTTTTCTTCTTCATACCATTTTTCACCTTTATTTCTTGCTACATGGTTTCCTACTCCCCCCCCCCTTTTTCTTTATACTAAAAGTATCTGATGTTTTATCCAAATAATACGACTATATAATGTTGCTCATGAACACTGTCGATATTTATACTGGTATCTGTTTTTCTAAAAAAATATTAACAGATGTTTTTATTTTTACAGGTTCACCTAGGGGTCACTGTATACAGGGATCTGAATTACAGGACCTTGCCGTGGACTCTTAAAGTTCAGATACGTTCTTAAAAAAGAAAAGAATGAATGCTTTTGCATATTGAATTTATGTTCTTTTTGATATTTATGTACTTTTCCTTTGAAAAGATTCTTAATGCACTATGATGTCACTGGTGGTCATGTGACACAACATGGGTATAAAACAGCATACATATGCACTTTAAACTTATTCTCTGATGAAGCCTCCAGAGGGAGGTGAAATGTAAGACAGGGCTCTGCATAGCCTTGTATCCTGTTTTTGCTGTTTGGACACCTTCATACATGGCTGCAATAAACAAGGTGTGAAACCTAAAGAAATTGCTTTGTGAAGTCCTTCATACAGGGGTGAGTGCACTTTTCTCTACTGCAACTACATAAACAAGCATTTGTCAATGCCAAATGTTGTCTTACTGGCATTGACATTGGTAGTGCAGGAGTTAGAGAGATGCATAATAGGAATGGCAGTGAAGTATTGAACTGACGCCAACCCCATCCCCACCCTGCAGAGACTGACAGGTATTGGGGTGTGCCTTTGGGTCGTTGGCCATAATGCTCATACCATTTCACCTTACCCTACCTTGCAAACACCGACAAGTGTTGCAGTGTGCCTTGGGGTCTTTGGGCCTTATGTTCACCCCATTCCATAAGGAAATACGCTGAGATGGGTGCAGTATAGGAGAATGGGGTGAACTTTGGGGCCGAAGAGTCCAAGGCACACCTCCATGCCTGTCACTGGCTGCAGGGTGGGGGTGGAATGGTGTGAGCATTACAGCCGACAATCCCAAGTTACACTCCTGATGCCTGTTAGCCTCTACAGGTTGGGGCATTACAGTTGGAAACCCTAATGCCCCAGGCATTTGTTGGTATTTTAACTTCAAATTTTCAACATGGGCTTTTTGTGATCCCACCTCATGAACAGTGGCACTATCAGTTCGTTAGTCAAAAGGTGATTTTGCACAGCAACTGTGCCATTTGCTGTCATAGGTGCGAAAACACATTTTGGGCTGGATGTGAAAAATAACAGCTGTACTGTTCATGAGGAGGTGTAAAAAAAATGGTAATGTTGAAAATCTGGAGTGAAAATATGAAAAATTGGTGAAATCACAAGTGTGCGTAAAAACTGCGCAATGTACACCCATAACATAATTATTTCTAGGATTTTTTTAACCAAACAGTGGCAGTGTGATTGTCTTAATCTGTCCCAAACATTGATTTCCCACAGCAACCACACCATTGTGCGCCAGATGTGTAAAAACACATTTCAGGCAAGATGTGAAAAATGATACCTGTACTATTCATAAGGAGGTGTGAAAAAATGGCAATGTTAAAAATCTGCAGTGAAAATATTAAAAATTCTTGAGATTCTGGCGTCGCGTGAAAACTGCTAGCGACGCGCTAGATAACACAGTCATTTTGAATTATTTCAACAAATTGTCAACATAGGCATTTGGGACCTCCACTCATGAACAGTGGCACTGTCATTTTGCTAATTTGTCCTGAACATTGATTTCCCACAGGGACCACGCCATTGTGCGCCAGATGTGCAAAAACACATTTCGGGCAGGATGTGAAAAATGACAGTTGTACTGTTCATAAGGAGGTGTGAAAAATGGCAATGTTGAAAATCTGGAGTAAAAATATAAAAAATTCTCAAAGTTACGAGCATGCGTAGAAGCTGCGCAATGCACGCTCGTAACACAGTCATGTTTTGGAATTTTTTCACTAAATTTGCAACATAGGCTTTTTGGGAGCCCACCTCATGAGCAGTGGCACTGTTATTCTGTTAATTGGTCCCGAAAGGTGACTCTGCACAGTGACTGCAAAATGACCTTTCGGGACCGAATAACGAAATGACCGTGACTGCATTCATGAGGTGGGGTCCCAAGAACCCCATGTTGAAAATTTAGGACCAAAACTCCCAAAAAATGGCTGAGATATCAACTTAAATTGAAAACCCCCCATTCAGCGTCGTTATAGGACTTACCGTCATTTCTTCAGTTTGCGGCCAGCATTTGAAAAGTGCAGACGTGTTCTCGGTCCACTGAAGATCGCTGCTCCTGACCTCGGAGGTAAGTATGGGTGAAAGGGTGCGGGGAGGGAGGGTGTGGATTGGGGAAGGGGGCCAGTGGCAAAGACGAGGGACAGTTTTCTTTTTTTTCAGAGTAAATAAAAAAAAAAGACATTGTGGGTCTGTTTTCTGTTTTTACAGGGAAACTATGGCTTGTGGCACACTGGGGTGGGCTTCCAGTGTGCCACAGTACTGGGGATCAATGCTGACCCAGGGATTGGGCACCCCAAGGTTGGAGGATATGTGGGGGGGCGTATCTAACACTGGGAATGCGCATCCTGGTGTCAGTGACACCACAGCAGGTTTTGGCACACTGAGGTGGGCTCCCAGAGTGCCACATTAAAGGATAGTTAGGGGGAATAAGCACCCCGATGTCGCCAGGAGGGGGGTCCGCCAGCATGAGCAGATCACGCTCAGAGTACAAGTGCCTTCAGGCAGTGAATACTCCCAGCCTGTATGGAGCTTAGGCTGTGGCCTGCTCCGCAGGACTTGGAGAAACATTTGCGCCAGAGACAGCAGGAGGAGGAGGCAGGTGAGGAAAGCACCTCCTCTTACCTTTCAGACAGGGACTGGTGGGGTGGTGAGGTGGAGACACAATGCAAACAGCTGTTTGCTCTCCTGCCACTGCCGCCGCCATGTTTATTGAAATGTTTCATCTGGAAAGGCACGTATGAGGCATGTCACCTGTGCTGCTGCATGACGAGCTCGTCTGTGATTGCAGCGGCATGTTTGTTTCAAGTTGTTGGCATTTTACATAAACATGTGTCAGCACTAGCATGCTTGCTAACTGGGGAATGAGGGATGCACCTTCTAAAGCGTGCCCTGCATTTGACAATGCTGACATACCTCTGCATTTCTCATATTACCCCAATATGTTGTTTGCGCATGCACAAGACAACATAAAAACAAGCATTTGTCAATGCCGAATGTTGATTGCGTTGGTCTGTTGAGCTCGCTCAGTGGCCCTGTCAGTGGGTCAGTCTGTTTGTCCCGGTGCTGCAGGCTGCTCTTTTGTACTGGGCTGCTGCCTGCATTGGCACCTTGTTCTGCTGAGGAAGAAATCTGCAGCTGTCCCGACAGAGCTCCATTGAGGTGGCTCACTCCCCCTCTCTCACTCGCTCAATCTGTTTCTCCTGGTGCTGCAGGCTGCCCTTTTGTACTTGGCTCCTGCCTGTGTTGGTGGCTTTTTGTATCCACAAAGAAATCCACAGCTGTCCCGACAGAGCTCCATTGAGGTCGCTCACTCCCCCTGTCTCACTCAGTCAGTCTGGTTCTCCCAGTGCTTCAGGCTGCCCTTTTGTACTGAGCTCCTGCCTCTGTTGGCACCTTTTTCTGCCCACAGAGAAATCTGCAGCAGTCCCGACAAAGCTGCGTTGAGCTCGCTCACTCCCCTTCTCTCACTCGCTCATTCTGTTCTGCCAGCGCTGCAGGCTGCCCTTTTCTACTGGGCTCCTGCCTGCGTTGCTTCCTTCTTATGCCCATAAAGAAATTTGCAGCAGTTACAATACAGCTCTGTTGAGCTCACTCACTCGCTTATTCTGATTTTCCTGCCACTGCAGGCTGCCCTTTTGTACTGGGCCCCTGCATGCATTGCTGCCTTTTTCTGCTCACAAACAAATCTGCAGCAGTCCCAACAGAGCCCCATAGAGCTCACTGACTCCCCCCCTCCTTCACTCGCTCGTTCTGTGTCTCCTGGCGCTGCAGGCTGCCTTTTTGTACTGGGCTCCTGCCCGCATTGGCGGCTTTTCCTGGCCAGAAATAAATCTGAAGAAGTCCCAACACAGCTCCACTGAGCTCGCTCACTCCCCCTCTGTCACCCTCGCGTTCCGTTTCTGCCGGTGCTCCAAGCTGGCCTTTTGTACTGGGCTCCTGCCTGCATTGCCGCATTTTCTGCCCACAAAGAAATCTGCAGCAGTCACACTAGAGCTCCGTTGAGCTCGCTCAGTACTGCTCTGTCACTCGCTCGTTCTGTTTCTCTTGGCGCCGTAGACTGCGCTTTTGTATGGGGCTCCTGGCTGCGTTGGCACCTTTGTCTGTCCACAAAGAAATCCGCAGCTGTCCTGACAGAGCTCCATTGAGGTCATTCAGTCTCCCCCTCTCATTGCTCATTCTGTTTGTCCTGGCGCTGCAAGCTGCCCTTTTGTACGGGGCTCCTGCCTGCACTGGTGCCTTTTTCTGCCCACAAAGAAATCCCAGCAGTCCTGATAGAGCTCTGTTGAGCTCACTAAGTCCCCTTGTCTCACTCGCTCATACTGTTTCTCCCTCCGCTGCAGGCTGGCCTTTTGTACTGGGCCCCTGCCTGTATTGACACCTTTTTCTGCCCACAAAGAAATCCGCAGCAGTCCTGACAGCACTTCGGTGAGTTCTCTCACTCCCTCTCCCTCACTCGCTCTCTCGTTCTGTTTCTTCCAGTGCTTCAGGCTGCCCTTTTGTAGTGGGCTCTTCTGTTGGGGCATTTGTCTGCCCACAAACAAATCTGTAGCAGTCCCGACAGAGCTCAGTTGAGTTAGGTCACTCCCCCCTCTCACTCGGTCGATCTTAATCTGTCCCAAACACTGATTTCCCAGAGTGACCGTGCTATTGTCCGGCAGGAGTGCAAAAACATATTTAGCCAGGATGTGAAAAATGACAGCTGTGGTGTTCATAAGGAGTTGTGAAAAAATGCCACTGTTGAAAATGTGGCATGACAGTATTACACATTTGCGAAGTTACAAGGGTGCATCGAAACAGTTCAATGCATGCTTGTAACACAGTCATGTCATGGAGTTTCGTCACCATATTTTCAACATAGGGATTTTAGGACCTCTACTCATGAACAGTGCCACTGTCATTTTCTTAATCTATCCCGAACACTGGCTTCCCACTGTGACCACGTTATTCTGCTCCGGAACTGTGAAAACACATTTTGGTCAGGATGTGAAAAATGACAGCTGTACTGCTTATAAGGAGGTGTGAAAAAATGGCACTGTTGAAAATCTAGTGTGACAATATTACAAAGCTGAGAAGTTACAAGGGTGCATGGAAAGTGCGAAATGCACACTTGTAACACAGTCAATTGATGGGCTATCATCACCAAATTTTCAACATAGGCATTTTAGGACCTCTGCTCATGAACAGTAGTATCATTGTCATTTTCTTGATCTGTCCCAGATAGTGATTTCCCACAGCGACTGCTCTATTCTGCGCCGGACGTGTGAAAACACATTTCGGCCAGGATGGGAAAAATGACAGCTGCACTGTTCATAAGTAGGTCTGGGGAAATGGCAATGTTGAAAATCTGGAGTGAAAATATTATAAATTTGCGAAGTTACGAGTGTGTGTGCCAACTGCACAATGCACGCTCGTAACACAGTCATTTTATGGAGTATCTTTACCAAATTTTCAACATAGGCATTTTAGGACCTCTACTCATGAACAGTGTCACTGTCATTTTCTTAATCTGTCCTGAACACTGATTTCCCACAGCAATCGCGCTATTCTGCACCGGAACTGCGAAAACACATTTCGGCCAGGATGTGAACAATGACAGCTGTACTGCTCACAAGGAGGTGTGAGAAAATGCCAATGTTGAAAATCTGGCATGAAAATATTGTAAATTCATGAGATTCTGACGTGCGGTAACAACTGCACAACACATGCTAGTAAAACAGTCATTTTTTGGATTTTCCCACCAAATTTGCAATATAGGCTTTTTGAAAGCCCACCTCATGAACACTGGCACTGTCATTTCGTTAATCGGCCCCGAGGGGTGATTCCGCACAGTGACAATGAAACCACCTTTCGGGGCTGATTAACGCCATGACCGTTCAAGAATTCATGAGGAGGGGTCCCAAAAACCCCATGTTGAAAATTTGTTGAAAAAAAGTCCCAAAAATGCCCGAGATATGCACTAAAGTTGAAAAAACCCTATTTATTACATTATACAGCTTACCGGCATTTCATCAGTTCGTGGTCGGCTTTGAAGAGTGCAGATGTGTTCCCAGTCCACCGAAGATCGTCGCGCCAGACTCCGGAGGTAAGTATGGGGTGAGGGGGGTGTGGGGAGGCAGGGTGAGCAGTGGGTGGGTGCAGGTTGTGGGAGGAGGGCCTGAGAGAGCTCCGAGGGACTGTTTCCTTCTTTACAGGTTGAAAAAAAAAAAAAAGACATTGGGGACCATTTTCTTGTTTAACAGGTGTTTTGGCATGCTGGGGTGGGCTCCCAGTATGCCACCTGTGTGGGTGGGTGGATGCATTAGCCAACGGCAGATTGGGCACCCCTGTCAGCAAAAAAGGACAGGGGGAGAGGAGCTGCAGGAGCCGAGGGGGATTGGGCACCTCCTCAGCTATAGAAACAGAAAGGGGGTATCATGATGCCCGTGAAGTTAGGCACCCCGTTGTAGGGAACAAGGGGGTATCATTATGCCCAGCGAGAGTTGGGCCCCGTCGGCAGGAACAACACTGGGAGGGTTACAGGAGACTGCCGGCGGGAGGCCCCTCGACAAGCAAACATGGTGAAGAGGTTGTTTGTGAACATGGCGGTAACCCGCCCCATGTTCCAAACAATATCGGGGTTTTCATCCGCCTTGCAATGATGGGTCGCTCCCTCATTGCAGCGGACGGCTGACGCTGCAATGACGAGGTGGTCCCTGATTGCAGCGGCTACTTTTTTAGAAGGTTGTGGCAAGCTGGCTGAACTAGTGCAGCAGCAGCATGCCATGGCATTGGGGGATGGGGGACAAGCCTTTGCAGGCTGTGGGGGCATTGGGCACAACAGTGCCACGCCTCCATAACCTGCTGATGCAACATGTTTCTTGCGCATGTTCGCAATCAACATAATAAATGTAAATGTTGGGGAGTGTACTGGTGGGAAAGGTCAAAGAGTGCCCTAAAGAACCATGGGGCAACAAATAAATAAAGGTGAGCACCTAAGCAGTAACAGAGTGGAAAGTGGAAACTGATGTTGGGCTATCTGTGGCTGCATAGGGGTTATGTAGGACAGCAGCAGTGACCTGAAGAAGGGTTAGATAAATGTGTTAATGAGTGTAGTCTCTTAACAGGGTGCAGGGATGGCTCTAGCAGTGTGGGGAAATGTAAAATAAAGTTACAGGGTTTGGCTGCAGGGGCACTTAAAATCTTGGGACTCTGTGTAAACTGCGGACACTGTTTACATTGGCCACCGTGTTTAGCAGCCACATGACATCAGCCAGCTAACCACCGAGCCAGGATTCTTGCCAAGGACTCCGGGACTGTATGAACAGACTTTTGGGGGAAAATACCAGGGGAAGTTTAGGCACCTTTTTCTGCAACAATGAGGCATCGAGGAAGCCTCATACATATTAATTTTTCTGAAGGACTGTGGCTCCAGCCAATAGGGAGCTGACACAAAGCTTCCAAGAGGACAGAACTGTTGGGTTTTGAGTCAGTTCGGTGGGAACCCCTCCAGAAGGAGGAGGGCTCTGGCCCCTGGAGAGAATGGGGCTGCAGGATGGGCCTGCCTGGGGGCTGCCAGTAGTTTGTCCCCCAGAACAGGGAGTGCCTGCCCCATCAGGAAAAGGGAAGGCAGAAGCAAGGAAGAAGCAGCTTTGACGAGAAAAAGTGAAAGCTACAGGTTGCTGAATGATCTGTGTTGTTCTGAAGTTCCACCACAGCGGTGAGATAATGGCAGCTCGAATGGAAAAGGGAAAGCTGCAGACTGCAAGAATTTGTGTTGAATTGAAGATGCACCTGAGCAGTGGGAAGAGGAGAAAAGAGGTTGTGTCCTGAGCCTAGTAAAAGGACAAAGGCTGCATCCAAGCCTGGGAAAAGACAGAATACAGAGGAATGATGAGGAACAAGAGAATATGAATGTGCTGAGAGAAGAAAAGGAAGAGTGAGCCTCTTCACTTGGAGAATTGCTATGTACCTACACGGTGAGAAAAGGGACTTTGAGTGACGAAAATATGTGTGCGCCACAGCGAGAATGTGGCTGTGTTGAAGTTGAGAGACTGTGAAAGCAGAAGGATGGACAGATGCCTTTCGGGGTCAGGTACCTGTTGTCTGCTCCTAAGATACAGCGAGGAAAAGAGATTGTGGTGAATCCTGGATTCTCAGACTTTGAACAGTCCCCCCAAAGACTGATGTCCAGGAAAAGAAACAGATTGTTTTGGCTACAGACTGTGGCAGAGAGATAAAGAAAGAGAAAAGAGCAGAAGAGAATGTGCTGAATGTTTCTGCTGACACCCAGGGCCAGGTGGGGAACTTGTTAACCCCCATTGAGTAGGGTCTGCCACTGCAGGGGGTCATGGGTCTTGTACCCAAGTGCTAGGGTGCTCTGATCAGAGACAGCTGGTCCGTGGGGCCACTGTAGTTGGCAGACCTTGTGCACGTGCCTTGCAATGGGCCTGCAATGGGCTGAAGGGGACAAGCTGCAAGATCTGCAGGCAAGAGGAAGGGAGAGCAAGCTGCAGTCTCTGTGCCCCTGTTTCAAGCCCAGTTCTGCCTGTGACTCCATCCATCCCCAGGACTTCAGCAAACTGTGCCATCCATGGACTGATTCTGCAGAACCACGAGTAAAAAAGCAGGGATTGCCCTGCGCATGGGGACTGTAAATAGTTCAGGAATGCCCACCAGGGCAGGAGGTAGAGAAAAGGTTTAAATAAAGGAAAGGAATGTAAAAAGTTATTTAATTCAAGTAAGCGCACCAACGCTGGCTACCAGCTGCACCTCAGGCCTGCAATTTAAAATCTGGGTACCCAGTGACAGGACTTTGGAGTTTTAATCGGACTGGGACCAGTGGGTCTGGGTTTGAGTACACCTGCAGCAGTTAGTTAGTTAGACTGACTTGGTGGCTGCAATGATTGCAATTTGGGTTTGAATCCAAAGGGAGATGTGATTTTGGGAAATGCGAATCATTAAGATGCAAATTAAAATGTTTACTTAACCTCTATTTCACTTACCCCATTCTAGCCCTCCTCCCTGTAAATAAACCGGATGTTATTGTTTTGCAGCAGAGATTAATCCAGAGCCTAATTTTAGTGAGCATGTTATTGGGTGCAAAATGACCTCCTCAGGGCTAGAGATCGAGGGGACAAGACAATTCTTGTTCTCCTTGATCTCTTTTCAGCATTTGATACTGTGGACCATTGTGTGTTGCTTTTCCGCCTGAGGGAGTTATGTGGACTCACTGGTATTGTCATCAAGTGGTTTGAGTCATTTCTTACTAACAGGAGCGGGTTGTGATGGGTCATTTCTCATCTACCCTGCCTCCTTTTAGGTATGGAATTCCTCAGGGTTGGTGTAGCCCCAATGCTGTTTGCAGTATATATGCTACCCTGGAGGATCATTAGGAGGTATGGTCTGAGTTTTCATTGCTATGCTGATGATACTCAGCTATACCTATCCTTTACCCCAGGAACATCAAATGCAGTGGATGTGCTGAATATCTGTCTGGCTGAGATTAATGACTGGATGTCCTCCAGCTGGCTGTGACTGAACCCCGACAAGACTGAGGTACTGGCAGTGGAGTCGAACAGAGCTCGTGATGGGTTGGCCTCTGACTCTGCGACTGGCCTTGTGCTAGGAGCTGTGTCATTGATGGCCTCCCCATGGGTGCGAAATCTTGGTGTGATTTTTGACAGGAGCTTGTCCATGGAGGCTCAAATATCCTCTGTGGTTCGTTCCTGTTTTTTCCATCTTAGAAACATTGCCAGGATTAAGCCCCTTGTTCTGGCTCTGGACCTCCCTACTTTGGTACATACCTTAGTCACTTCTAGGCTTGACTACTGTAATGCCCTCTATCTCGGGGTCTCTGGACGTTCTCTCCGCAGACTGCAGCTAGTGCAAAACGCTGCTGCTCGGCTTTTGTCTGGACAAAGTAAATGTTGTCATATCACTCCAGTATTGCGCAAATTGCACTGGCTGCCTGTCAGATGGACAGTACTTTTCAAGGTGGGTCTTCTCACCTATAAGACCCTACACGGGCAGGGCCCTGGCTACCTGTCTGATCTTCTGGTACTGTCCACCTCTGTCCGAAATCTCCGCTCCTCTAGTGGTGGCCTCCTTAAAGTTCCGAGAGCGAGATTAAAATCTGCGGGGAACCGAGCTTTCGGAGTCGCTGCTCCCGCTTTCTGGAACTTGTTGCCGTCTGAAGTGAGAGAGGCCCCCACTATAAAGGCCTTTAAGAGTCGTCTAAAGACCTTCTTATTTGTGCAAGCCTTTGGAGATTAAATTTTATATGTTTTATATTTTATTGTATAATGTATATGATATGAAATATTGTATAGCTGTGTGCGGTGCCCAGAGCCTGTGGGATTGGGCGTCTTTTTAAATAAATTTGACATTTGACATTTTGACATTTATTGGCTGAGATGGAAAAGGTAAATAGTAACTGAATGTGGGGAGGTTTGAATCTTGGTGAGTCCATGCCTGGGGTAACTGTTGGGGAGGTGGGTTTGTACAACATCCCAGGGGGTTGTACGGCTAGCAATCAGGCCCATTAATATGTACTCTGTGGAGGCACCGCCATGTTAATTATATCTTTGGGAAAGGATCCCCATATGTCAGTTATGGAAACCCAGGCCACTTAGCCTTGTAACAGCCGGCAAGGTAGTGGCAGTGGCCCTCTCCAGGATGGCGCCGGAGAGGGGCTACAGTAGTATGGTATGGTATGGTATACCACACAATAGTATAGTATAGTATAGTATAGTATAGTATAGTATAGTATAGTATAGTATAGTATATAGTATGGTATGGTATGGTGTAGTGTAGTGTAGTGTAGTGTATAGCATAACATAGTATGGTGTAAGTGTTTTTTTTTGGTAAATATATTTTTATTAAACTTCCTGTGCATACAGTCAAAGAGCAATAAAAGACTGCATTTTGTGAGACGTGTGTAATCAGTATAGGTTCATTAAGAGGAGAATGTGCCAGTCTAACTTATTGGTCTTTCTTGAAGCAGTTTCTTAAGAACTAGACTGGGCAAGGCAGCTGATTTATTATATCTAGAGTTCAGTAAAGCATTCAACGTGTTCCTCAAGTTATGAAGTAGAGCTCAGTGGGTAGTGGTACATAGGGCAACCTCAGCCTAAAAGAAAGTCACCAGTAGGATTCCCCAAGGGGTTGGTAATATTTTTTTTTCCATATACATTTTTTTCCTCCCTGCAACAGGGACAGGCAAGATTCCTTTCCATTCTATCCCACTGACCCCCACCATCCCCAACTGCCCCAGGACTTAACTCTTAGCCTGTCTTCCCCCACGGCTTACCCCCACGGAGGGGTCAGGAGGGGAGGGCCATCTGTCCCCCGAGAGACCAGTATCTGGTTCTGGCCAAAGGAGTCCTGGTGGCGAGATGGGTAAGGGATCAGTGGACAGGGCTTCATTAATGCTCAACCCTCCATTTCCTGTATTTTCTCTGATCCCATGTTGCTGGGGTGAACATGCTGTGCACACATGGAGCTATGCGCACACTGCAGATACTCTAGCACCTCCCACTATTTGTGCTCCTGTCCCACACTGCTATCAGGCCTCCACCTGGTGGCAGTCATTCGGCGGAGCCAGCAGTTCACCCACCCGAGAGAGGACAGCAGTCTTTGGGATGCTCGATCCCCTCCCTCCCCGGCCGACCCCCAGTGCCCTGTGCTCGCTTCTGAACACGGGTTGCTGGCATGGAGAAAGGTGTGGTGTCCAGTGCCTCAACCCTCAGCACCACCAGGCTGGCTTTGGGAATATTTCTTATTGATGACCTCGAGTCAGAGGTTTCTGGTAATCAGATTTGCAGATGACATAAAGAAAATAAGGGTCGTAGATTCCAGGTAAGAGGAAGACAGTCTAAATATGGATTTAAATGCACTGGGGAACTTGGATAACACATGCCAAATGATACTCAGTATGGATAAGAGTATGGTAATTAACTTAGGCTCCTAAAATTCAGTTTGAAGATACTATTTAAATGAAAACAACTAGCAGTAATGGGCCAAGAAAAAGACCTGTGGTGGGTCATCATAACTGATGGAAAACTGAAACATAGAAGTTGACAGCAGATAAGAACCACAAGGCCCATCCAATCTGCCCATTTTTTCTACCTTATGAATGTGCAAGGACCGCAAGGCCCATCCAGTCTGCCCATTTTTTCTACCTTATGAATGTGACATAGGCCTTTACTCTGTCAATGGCCTATCTATTCATACTCATATGACTTACTCCCTTATGCCTATCCCATGCCTGTTTGAAGCCCTGCACTGAATTCATATCCATCACTTCCTGAGGTAGGCCGTTCCATGCATCCACCACCCTTTCTGTGAAAAAGAACTTCCTCACATTACCCCTTGATCTGCCTCCCTCTAATCTTATGCTGTGTCCTCTTGTCCTGCTATTTTTCTTATATTGAAACATGTTAGACTGTTTCACCTTGTCAATGCCCTTAAGATGTTTGAATGTTTCGATCATATCACCTCTCTCTCTCTCTCTCTCTCCTTTGCTCTAGGGTATACATATTGAGCTCCGTTAATCTGTCCTCATATGTTTTCTGATGCAGTCCCTGCACCATTTTGGTTGCCTTTCTCTGGACTGCCTCCATTTTGTTAATGTCCTTGTTCAGATGCGGCCTCCAGTACTGCATGGAGTACTCCAGATGGAGCCTAACCAGTGTCTTGTAAAGAGGGATTATTACTTCCATCTTACGACTTGTGATACCCCTACTAATACACCCCAACATCTCTCTAGCCTTACCTGCTGCTTTAGTGGATGATTTCAGGTCCTGCTCAAGTCTCTTTCTTCCCTTGTGATTACCAGTAACTCCCTTCCCAACCTCTAGGTAGCTTCAGGGTTTCTCTTCCCTACATGCATGATCTGGCACTTTTTTGCGTTAAACCCCAGTTGCCACTCTTCAGACCATTTTTCCAGTTTTTCCAGATCTCTTCTCATTCTGCCCACCCCATCTGGATCATCTACTCTGTTGCAGATCTTGGTGTCATCTGTAAACAGGCAAACCTTACCCTCCAGTCCATCTGCAATGTCACTGATGAAGATATTGAAGAGGACTAGCCCCGGAATTGATCCATGGGGTACCCCACTTGTGACTTGCATCTCTTCTGACTGTATACCATTTACCACCACTCTCTGTTTTCTGCCCGCCAACTGGGTTGCCACCCAGTTGACCAATTTCTGACCCACCCTGAGCCTACCCAGCTTATTAATCAATCTTCTATGTGGAACAGTATCGAAAGCTTTGCTGAAGTCAAGGTAGGTGACATCAGCTGCACCCCTTGGCCCACCACTCTGGTTACTCAGTCAAAGAAATAGATGAGAGTAGTTTGACAGGACCTTCCTGTTGTAAACCCATGCTGTCTTGGATCCTGTGCTCCTATGGATTCCAGGTGTTGCACTATCCTTTCCTTAAGGAGTGCCTCCATAATCTTGCCCACTACTGATGTAAGCCCGACTAGTTTGTAATTCCCTGCCTCCTCCCTGCTGCTACTCTTGTGGAGCAGGAACACATGAGCCCTTCGCCAGTCTTCTGGGACCTCTCCTGTGCTCAGAGACTTACTAAGCAGTTCTGCTAATGGCTCTGCTAGTTCCACCCTTAGTTCCTTTAGTACCCTGGGATGTATGCCATCAGGTCCTATTGCCTTCTCCACGCTGAGCTTAGCGAGCTCTTGTAGGACCCTTTCTTTTGTGAAGGGACTTGTGCACGCCTCCCTCACCCCTGTGTCCATGGTGCTGAGCTGTGGGCCCTGCCCTACCTTCTCCTCAGTAAATACTGAGCAGAAGTATCTATTTAGGATAGATGCTTTTCCTTGGTCCTCCTCCACAAACTCCTCCTTATCCCCTTTGATCTTAGCAATACCCCCTCTGGACTTTCTCCTCTCACTAATGTATCTATAGAAAGTCTTGTCCCCTTCTTTTACTGTTCCTGCTAGTGTTGCCTGCCTTACTGCCTTCCTGCTTCCCTTAGGGAAGTTTGGTACGCCTCCCTACCTTTGTCCCACTGCGTTCCCTTATATTTCCTGAAGGCCAACTTTTTGACTCTAATGTTTTCTGCTGCTGTTTTTGAGAACCAACGTGTGAAACTCACAGGATGAAGCCACTCCAGCAACCAAGCAGTCAGTTGAGATGTGTAGGACTCAGGCTCCTCCCCTCTCTCCACTTGATTCAAAACTCCTTCATGAGAGGTGGCAAGGAGAAGAAAGCTGGTACCAGAGGAGGTCCCCCTTGACTGGGGATAGGAAGACATGGCCTGAGGCTAGGAGAACAGGGAGAGTGGTGACCTGAGGCTAGCAGCGACCCCTCCAGAGGTGTATCTGGTTGGGACATTGGAGCAAATAGAAGTAGGATCCTTAGGAGACAGGAAAAGGAGAATAAAATATTCATGAAATAAATTGAAAGTCAGGTATTTTGTGCATCCCTCATGTAAATCACTTCCATTAACACAAACTAAATTCTGTTTGCAGGTTTGAAATGGATGATGTCCAAGGCACAATCTCTGTTTGCAGATTTGAAATGGATGATGTCCAAGGCATATTTCCTCACAATCTTCCTGAAACTCTGAATGTCCTGGGAGAGCTTGGTCAGCGTTTTCAGCTTTGCATAGACACAGTAGAGCGTCTCCAAACTGACAGAGACAACCTCATCCAGCAAATAATTCTGCTGCGAGAACCCACTTTTCAAGAACTCAGAAATGTGCGTGAAGAGCTTCTGATGGCTCATAAAAAGAAAACCAGAGTTGAACTGGAGTGTGAAACCCTCCAAGAGGAAATGAGAGCGGTTAGACGAATGCTGTTCAGGACAACCAGGGAATGTATAGGTTGCCAGTACAAACTGGAAACAGAAAGACATGATGTTGCTCAGTTTGCCATATCATATGAAGACCTAAAACAGGAAGCTCATGCTCTCACTGAGGAACTGAATAAGGTAAAAAGAGGTCTGTGATCAACAGGAGAACATGCTGAGGCATCGTTTGGCAAAGTCCCAGAATGTTCGACGGAGTCAAGACCTGTCAGGCTGCCGGAGACTTTCCATAGAATTTGAAAGTTTTTTGCAGGAAAATCAACAGACTATTGAAGCCTATTATGAACCCCGTCTGCTACGGTTTCTGCAGAAGAGAGAGACTTCTGAAAGGGCCCTCGTGCACACCCTTGAGGAGGTTCAGGGGATGAAGGGGAAGTTAGGTCCTCTGCAGGAGGAGGTGGAAAAACTCACCATCCAGAAGAAGTGCCTAAAACAGAAGCTCAATCTGATACAATCAAGACGAGATGAGGAGGTCTTACAATATCGGGTACTTATGATAACATAGATACATTAATGTTTACAGACAGAAAAAGACTCATGGTACATTCAGTCTGCCCAGTTTCTACGTACAGTAGGCCTTCACCAGTCTAACACTGGTTAGGCCTCTAGTGAATCAATCATTCCACAGTTCAGCTTGACCCAACCCTCCCTCCTCCCATTAGCTCACCCCTCCCCATCATTCTCTATATACCTTTTTTCTCCCAGCAGGAGGCTGGCAGGTGAGACTTTGGCTCTCTTTCTCGCTCACTTTTTTTTAGAGAACGCCATTCAGCCACGAAGGGCATCATGAAGCCTGCCAGAGTCCCTTTTCCATTTTCTCCGTTTCCCGTTGTTGGGGCGCACACATCAGCATGCGTACATGGAGGTGCATGCACATCAGTGTGGGCACACGGAGACTTGCGCATGCTGCAGAGTCCAGCAGCACCCTCCCATCTGTTGTTGTCCCAGACTCACACAACCACCAGGCCTCCACCTGGTGGCAGTTGTTCGGCAAAAATGACAAGTCACCCACCCTGGGAGAGGAGAGCAGTCCTACAGACGCTCGATCTTCTCCTTCCCCAGCCGACTCCCGATAACCTGAGTCTGCTTTCAAACTCAGGTTAGTGGCATGGTAGAAGGTAAGGCACACAGCACCTTAGCCCTCCACAGCGCTGGGCTGGCTTCTCCCTGTCATTCGCAGCAGTCCGCTGTGTCTATGCAACCCCCTCTCGAAACTTGTCACCGACTTTACATTGACCAGCTCCTCTGGCAGTCAATTCCACTTGCCCACCACTTTCTCTGTAAAGCAGTATTTCTTCACATCCATCCTAACACCCCCCCCCACACACACACACACACACACACGCACACACCCAGCTTACAGTTGTGACCCTTATGATGGATCACTTGGTAAGCTAAATCAGTTGCTGTCTGTCCACCCTATTTCTACTCTTCAGGTCAGTGGTGAAGCCAGAAAAATACAGTTTATAAGTGTTAGTACCTCTTTGCTGCCCCATTGTAGATGTGCCCATGTTTGTTACCCAGATCCTTGTACACCCATATTGTGCTTACTTTATGTATTTAGCATTATGTTTGGTTCAGACAGAGCACAGCATTCATATTATAACACCAGCAAGGGTGGATATCAGACAGTAGGAGTAACCAAGATCAATGGTCATGGCCCAAAATGCCGCCCCAAATCAACTTGCAAACAGTGGCTTGCTTAGCATATGCATTCCTACACCTACGCTTCTGGTACTTGAAATTTTCCATCATGCCTCCCCTCTCTCTTCTGGCCTTCAGTGAATACAAATCAAGGTCAGATAGTCTTTCCTCCCCAAGTCTTCCCCTGCTCACCTCCTTCTGAGTGCTTGAGAAGGCCCTGTGTATACAATCCAGCATCCTGCTAGCTTTCCCATACACCTTGCTGCACTCGCTGAGGTTTTGAGTCTATCACTAAATATAACCCCAAATTCTTCCCTTTTGATGTCTATGCCAATTGAACCCCCCCAATCTAATATTCAGTCCTCTGATTCCCCCCTCCAAGTGCATAACCTTGCACTTTTTGGCAATGAATTTCAGTTGTCAAATCCTGAACCACTTTTCCAATATGCTCAGGTCTCTTTTCAGTTCCTTCCTACCCTCTTCACTACCCATCCTGCCACATATTTTTGTGTCATCCACAAAGAAATCTTGCCCTGGACCCCTTCTCCAATGTCACAAATAAACACATTGAAGAGCATCAGGCTCAGGACTGACCCCCCCCCCATGGGACCCTGCTCATAACCTACTGATCTTTGAGTATGAACCATTTAGTATCACCATCTGGGTTCTGCCCCTAACCAATTCCATACTCATCTAGTGACTTTCTCTCCTACATCTATGTCCCTGAATTTCTTTGCCAGCTGTTTATGCAGCACAGAGCTGCAGGCCTTGCTGAAGTCCAGGTACAGGATGTCCAGCGCCATGCCCTTGTCCAACGTCAGTATCAAAGTGTTGAAGAAATCAAGGAGGTTCATTTGATAGAATCGCCCCTTCACAAAGCTGTGCTGCTTGTCCTGTAGTCCATGTGACTTCAGGAAGTTGGCCTGTTCCTTGTCTCAAGGAGCTTCCCAACACTGGAAGGCAGACCACTCTGGCAGACTTCTCATCTATAATTCACTGGGTCCCCCCATCCCCATTCACATGCAAGGGGATGTCTGCTACCCTCCAGTCCCTGGGAACTATGCTCATCTCGCTTAAGCAGTTGAATGGGTCTGCCAGAAATGTAGCCAGGGCCTGACCCAACTCCCTGAGTACCCAGGGGTGAAAACTCTGTAGTCGTAGAGATTTACTCACTTATAACCATTTTTTTCTTCATATAGGTTTTCAACCCCCCCCCCCAACATTGATATACCCTTCTCAAATATTCAGCCATCATTTAGATGGCAGTTTTTTTTTTTGTTTTTTTTACTTCTGCAGTTTTCTCTCGTGAACCCTCCCTTCTTCCTTTGGCATGGGCATAGCATCTGTCAGCCCCACATTCGCACAGCACCGCTGCAACCACAGCAAGCTACCTGGCCCAGTCACAGGGGTCGCTGTGGCACTGGAACCTGCCACCAACCCTTCTAGACTGAGGCACACTGCCACACAGCAGGAACCTCAGCCCAGCCTGCCTCCCAACACAGCAATCTGAGCTCACCCCCAAAATTGGGTCACTGGGACAGGCGGCCTCACCTTCAACCATTTCAATCCCTTGAGCACCATTTCCTGTGTGATTCTGGTTGCTGCACCCTAGTAGAGGGGCCCTTACCCCTTGACTGTGAAGACTGAGTAGAAATATTAATTCAAAATATCAGCTTTCTACTGATCCTCCTCCTCCTCCTCCACTCATTTCCCACCCTTTCTCAGCCTCTTTATACCTCTCTTGTTCTTTCTCCTTTCCCTGATGTAGTTAAAGAAAACCTTGTCATTTATCCTCACTTCTTCCACAGTCTTGAACTCCACTTCTGCCTTGACCATTCTCACTGACTTGTTAGTCCCTCCTTTGTTTTGGCAGTGTTGCGCTCCATGCTCGCCTCCATCTGTTTGTCCTTATACATTTTGAAGGCCACCTTTTTCTTCTCACCACTACCCCAGTCTTCACGGAGAATCACATAGGCCTCTTGTGCCTGTTCCCCTTACACACTTGTAGGAGGGAACCTTCTGTCAAAGCTAACTTTCCTTCTCTAATATGCTCCCATTTGCTCTCTGCTCCTTCCAGTTGCTGATGCCCTATGAGCTTTTTCCTTAGCTACCCCCCCCATCCTCCTAAAGTCTGCCATCCAAAAGTCCAGGACCATTGTCCAGATCAGTTGCCTCTGTGATCTCAGTGCTGTGTCTAACTACACTGTGTTGTGACTGCCAGACCCCAAAGGCTCTTCCACTGTTACCCCCACCCCTAATGCACTTGATTGGTCAGAACTAGGTTGACTAGGATCACGTCTCTAGTCTGTTTCTCGACTTGTTGAGTCAAGAAGCAGTCTTGGAAAGGGTCTACCAATGCTTGATTTCTGGTGCTGTTCACCACTGTGATGCTCCAGTCAGCATCTAACATGCTGAAGTCTCCTAACAGGATGACTTTCCCTCCAGCTGCCTCCCTAATCCTCTTGTGTAGAGCCTTGTCCACCACTTCTGTCTGACTAGTGGGCCAGTAGATAACTCCTAAGCAAACAATTCTCTCCCTATTTGCTGTACACTGCACCCATAGAGATTGTACTACACCCCCACCAACCCTGTCTCCTTTTCCTCCATCACTCTGACATCCACCCTGATGTACAATGCAACACCCCCATCCCTCCTGAATAATGCATAGCTTGGGGCCGTGAGGTTCAGTTGTTGTTGGGTGATATCCACATTTCTGTTGCTGTTATTATGTCAGGGTTACTATCTGCTGCCATTACCTGAATAGTGCTCATTGTATTACAAAGGCTTCTGGCATTTAAGCAGACTACCATCCATGAAGCCTGCTTGCAGTCCTTCCTCCATTCACAGGGATCATATAGTCACCTCCCATTTCAACAATTAATAGATTTGCAAAACAGAAACCATGAATCCCAATGAGGTGTTCAGTCACAGTAAAATATATAGGTGTCTTGGGTGTGTTGTGAGGCCTGAGGCAAAAGCCTTCAAACACCCCAGAAGGCTGTATATTTCTGTGCAACTGAAAGGTGTTAATTGTGCTTGTTAAAGTCTTCAAAAATCCATTAAATTGAATAAAATAAAATAAAAAATCAACTGCATGAGCCAAGCTGTTTGGAAGTACTGTACTGAAATAACTGGACACCATGTGAATGTTCTTGGCGGATCGGGATGCCGGAAGTTTGCCATGATTTACGCACTACTGGCAGTAGGTTTACAGTTCAGAATGAGTGGTGCTTACAGCCCAATGTGTGCAATTATTTGCACATTTACATTGCAAGAAGCCCTATAGGAAACATTAAATAAAGGGGAAAATAGGGAGTGGCAGCAAGAGACATCAGCATTGTTATGGGTGTACAGTCGTGCCCAGATATATGCATGTATGAGGTACCGCTGACTGCCATCAACTACCCAGGAAGTTAGTGTGTATATCAAACAGTGACCACACACCCTAAAGAGTGGTATCACATGTTTAAAATGGGCGCAGAATTAACATATAGGGGACAAAATGCACAAAAAAGGTATAGGGATGCTTTCACTGGGGAATAAATCACAGTCACGTGATGTGTTTGTACCAGTGTTAGAGTTTTCTTACCATATATGGATGGAGAGAGAGAGAGAGAGAGAGAGAGAGAGAGAGAGAGAGAGAAAGAGATAGATAACAGGTAAGTGTGGTATACATAACCTACAACCTGTGCCAGGGCTTGGGTGTACTGGGCAGTAATGCATGCCCAGGATGCATTATGAGGCATGAGGCCAAAGGCATAGGGCCCTCCAAATAGGTAGAATAGCCTAGTTCAGGCATTTACTAGTGGTACAATCAATGGGCAGGTGATGTGATTAGACCAGCGAAGAGTCTGGAATTGATAAGCCTCTACATGCCCATTTTATGAAAGGAAATAAACTGCTATATATTTATTCTTTGCAAAAAACTTTGTTAATGCACCTGTTAGGTAACTTAATGCCACAAAGGTAGGGAAAGGTAGTGTTAGGGTTTCCAACCCTAAGTTCCCATCCCAACCCCCCCAAGTAGCAAATGGAAAAAATCATTATGGTTTTGGCTGTCCTGAGTCATGGCGAATCAGGGGTGGAGTCTTCCTTTGGGTTTTCAACCCTAATGCATACCCCACTCTGATATAGTGTATAAATGTACAGAACTTTGTCTCCCCACATGTTGCCAAGAGCCTGTGGGCCCTGCCTGAAGAAAACAGATCACATCTGACCTTATTTGCTCATGGAATGGGGAGAGTGTTAGGGTTGAAAACCCCAAGTAAGCCCCAACCCCTGATTCGCCAAGACTCAGGGCAGCCAAAACTGTAATGATTTTTTCCTTTTGCTTTTGGGGGTTGGGGATGGGGAGTTAGGGTTGGAAACCCTAACGCCACATTTCCCTACTTTTGTAGCATTATGTTACCCTAACTGATGTATTAAACAAAGTTTTTTGCAAAGAATTTCCTTTCTTTTTGAGATAGTGGAATCATATCCTCATTCACACAGGTCCCTTTAGGATGTACATGAGCACATGCAAATGTGCAGGTCTCTTTTGTCCCTGCACCATGGGAAGAATCTTTCTGCCTACAGAAGTGCAGGACCTGGCACATTCACTCTTCACATATTCACTTTTTGTTTTTAATGTTGACCCCAAATGTTCACAAGTCATTTTATGACTGCCCTTATAGACATGACATGTAGCATTTATACTATATTAGCAGAAATGTCATTTCACATCAGAAGTGTGGAAAGACATCTAGCCCAGGATTTTGAAAACAACACCTGTCACGTTTACGAGGTGGTATGGAAAAATGGCTATGTTGAAATTTTAGAGTCAAAATATTAAAAATTAGTGAAACTATGGGTGAACGTTGAAATACTGCAACATTCAGCCATAACCTGGGCATTGTACCATATCTGTAGACCAAAATTTCAGCATAGCCTTTTTGTTACCCCCCACCTCATGAACCTCACAGGTAAACATTTTAAAATCCCCACCGAAATGTGATTCCATGCCACGGAAACGTCATTCCGCACCACAGGTGTGAAAACACATTTTGGCCAGGATCTGAAAAATCACAGCTGTCACATTCATGAGGTGGTGTGAAAAAATGGCTGTGTTGAAAATGAGGGGTCGAAATATTTAAAATTACTGAAGTTATGAGGGAGCATAGACAAATTTCAATGTACACATAATTTTGCTACTTTTACATATTGTTACCCCAAATTTTTAACATAGCCCTCTTGTGACCTCACCTCATGAACAATGGCAGTGAAATGTTCAAATCCTGCTCAAAAGGTGGTTTTGCCAAACAACCGCAAAATCACCTTTCGGGCCTAAATGGCATAATTCTGCCACCATTAGTCATGAGGTGGGCTCCCAGAAAAGGCCACAGTGAAAATCTGGGATGAAAACATGCAAAAATGAAAAAGTTATGTGTGTTGGGAGGGGGGTCTATACATGCTCGAACGGCACTCCCTCACCAACTGACCTACCTTGAGGTTGGTCTGGGTTCTTTCGTGTAAAGTACACTGACAGGGAACAAAGAGAAGAGATAAGTGCCTCCACCTGGGGCAGGGGTATAATAAGGCTACCAATGTGGCCCTAACCTTTCCCCAGGAACAATAATTCTCTTCCCTCCCAACACCTTTATTAATTCCCCCACAGCAGAGGTGAACACAAGGCAAAGACCACGAACACAAACTGTAAAATGCTCTAACCTCCGATTTATTAGAAAAGAGGGGCAAGAAAAAAACAAAAGAGCATCAGGAAAAGAGGGAACATATTTTATTTATTTACGTATGTATGTATGTATGTATGTATGTATGTATGTATGTCTTTGATTACCGGGTAGGTGCACTGATCCGTGGGACCGTTTTCAGGCACGACCTGGGCCATAAAAGATGGCAATAGTAAACAACCGTTACAATCGCAAGGAACAAGACATACACAATTAAACAGAAGTCAAACTTGCTTACATACTGTACAGGAATATTAAATACAGGAATATTGGCATCAGGGTACAGGTAAATAAATTTCGAGTTAGGTAAACCGTACAAGACGTAGGAGGGTACAACAGTCCTGTCCCACCCCCTTATTCAACATACCTTTGAGAGTCACAGCAAGATGGAGAAAGGGGAGGAGAGAGAGAGAGAGAGAGAGAGAGAGGAACTTGAGAACAGCTTGAGTAGATAAGAAACTCCCAGCAGAAGTCAGGTTAGTGCAGTGGTAGAGTTGCTGGGTGGGGTGGGGGGCCTACCCCAGTGAGCAAGAGCAATGGGCCCTGTCCATAAGCCAGGTTTTGAAGAGGAATTTGAAAGGCTGTACGGGTGTTAGATGAGCAGAGGGGTGTAGGGATCCCATTCCACAGTGTAGGGGCAGCAACTGATAAAGCTTTCCCTCCTATGCTGGTAGAGATCCTCGGTACCTCAAGGGCAGGGACAGTGGATGAGCATAGACTCCTGAGTAGGGTTCTAACCTTGAGTAGGGTAGAGAGAGGGGGGACACATCACCACTCCTGGTGGTATTGTCCATGATACAGCCAAGAGTAAAGTTAAAGTGGCCATGGAAGGGTAGTCTGCCGAGGGTTCTATAGAGGTCGCAGTGATGGGCTGAGAACGGTGCCATAACAGCAAAGTGGCACGCACTATTGTAAATGGATGTGAGCCTGGTTCTGAGGGCAGAGGATGCATGAGAGTAGATGGAGGAGCAGTAATCGATGATAGGAAGTGGGTTACCCTGGACAATAGCTATTCGAGCCTTGGGGGTTAGTAAGTGGCATAGACGGAAGGCGGACCCTAGTTTTTGATTGACCCTGCGAACCACATTGTTGATGTGGTCTGAGAAGGTTAGTTCCGGGTCAAATGTTACCCCCAGGTATTTGAACGAGGCAACATCTTCTAGAACCAGACCATCTAGGGGATAGTATTTGGAGTGTGGAGCCCAAACTGTGAATTTTGGCGAGGTGGGGTTTGGACACAAATAGCATGTTTTTTTTTCTTCCCTTTAACCAATAACAGGTTGGATGTAAACCAGCTAAAAGCACTGCCGTAGTTCTGGGTGAGGACTGAAGAGACCTGGGCAAGGGACTTATCATTGTGGTAGATAACAATGTAACCCCTAGATGGCGCTATCCCAAGGGCTACTACCCCTGCCTGCTTGGCTAGTAGCAGGTTAAGGTGCCTGAGTTCTGAAATGGGTGCCTCCACCCGGAGGTCAGAGTTGGTAGTGGTCAAGCTAACCTGGGCACAGCCCTCCAGGACACTGTAACTCCCCCTCTTTCCCTTCTAGTGGCCTGAACACTGTACAATAATCACTTTCACAATACCCCTGGTACACCACACAAGTACCCACATTGTTTGCACTTACCACCAGGGCTGGTTCCTCTGGATCGACCCTGGGAACCCCCTGTAAAACAAGGTTAAGAACAGCAAATAGCAACAGTACAGTACTTTGAGCACAAACTGGAACCACAGTCAGATTACATGCAGAAAAAGCTAGATCTGATTTATTCAGGGGGACTTGAACAAGGGAGGGGCAAAATCAGGTTAATTAGCTTAAAGGTTGTATCAATCAAGCAGTTATGCATGCGCTTTGAGTCCCTCCACACAGTCCACCTCTGGGTACCCAGGTAGAGAAGAGATGGGCTAGCCAGGACAGTTGCCCGGGGTTGCAGCTGGTTGGGGCCCTGTGATGGAAAACACAACATGCACAGTACACAATATTTGTAATCCGGAGCCAGAGGGCTCAGTTCGTAAAGGAAACGAAACAACAAAACAATCAGATGACACACTCAGATAAAGCTGTTGTTGTAAGGAGCTACCCTGGTATTTACTCAAGATACCCAAGAGTGGACACAGGCTGAACGAAAATCGAGACTGCAGGTGGTTGATCTGGAATGCCAGGAGAAGCGGGGCCCACACAAATTGCAGAGGCACCGTTCCTGTTCAAGTGTGGAGCAGGGGGCTAATCCCCAGGCAGATCTCTCATCGATGACTTCTCTGTGCAGTGGGTAGTCTGGCTGGGCCAGTCTGGCAAAGCCCAGATCGCATGGAGACAAGTTCGGAAGCAGTCCGTTTTGGGCTGGATACAGCTTCCAGCAAGCAGAACACAGTTCACACAGTGGGGAACTAACTCACAGCCCACTAGCAGCTCATAGCACATTTACTTGTATGGGAATTCTACTGTACCAGGCAAAGCACTCCCCGGGCACAATCGCAAAGTCTCTGCACACACTGGGAGCTTAGGGGTAGCTGGAACTCCTGACAGGCTGATCGCATTCAGCAAAAATATTCGGTGGTCTTCAGGTTGAGCCTGGCCCACTTCAGTAGCTTACTTTAGTCACACAAACTTGGATTTAGTCCAAAATAATTATCTTCTCTCCCTCTCAGGAGCAGCACACCGGCATGCAGGCCAAAAACTTAGCCTTTTCAGAGTTCTCCCATACAAATCCACTCAGGATAGCTGCTCAGAAACACTTCAGCTCCTTCTTGCTCAGCTTCCAGCTTAGTTCTAACTGAAAAACTGCAAGCAGCCCGGGACTTCCCCAAGATCCAAAAAAATTCGGTTGGCTGATTTGGCTGTCAGTCAAAGCGAGAGCTCCCCCTTCAGTTGCAAAAAAGGCGCAAAAAGTTCAAACTGCAGTTCCTATAGATTTTGAATTCAGACAGCTCCTGCAGTCCGGCTACATTTTAGGTCCCACCAGAACTGATTGGTCTAATTTGCAGTCCAGGACCAAGATAGTGGAGACAAACAAAACAGTCATTGCTACAAAGAAAGCAGGTCAGACAAACTACATTATCATTATCATCCTAAATGGTTTTCAGTAAATAGTTACATCTTTCAACAGAGCTCCCTCTCAGATTACTTAAAGGAGAAGACTACTGTATATTTCTGATTTGGATATGTCTGATGTATTTAATATACATTACATCAGTTACTGTACATATGTCAATAAGAGATCAGTCATTTCTGCTGTTGCAACACATATCTAGAGTCTGAGGCTCTGACACAAGGTAGTAAAATGTCAAGCAAGCCTTCATTTACATGCAAATGGGTCACTTGTAATACAGCTCCTCCCATTCCCTGATGTCACTGCAGCAACAGTGCAGAAAGAAACATAAGGGCATCAATGCTGTCTATCCTGATTTTAGTTTAAGTTTGTAATGGCTTAAGACAGTTCTGTCATGCCACTCACACAAGGAATAGTACTTGTAGCCTTAATACTGCATGTTTAGAGCAAATAATACATCTAATAGTATTTCATTCACAAGAAATAGAATCTGCTGTTTTGTACTGCTCATTTCTCTCTGTGAGACAGTTGCAACATGTTGTAGAGATCAGTAGAAAGGATGAGTCAATCAGTGAGACAATCAAGCAGTCAATCTAGCAGTCAATCAGTCAGTCAGTATTGCACCAGGTGAACACCCTTGAGAAGATTCATTTACAAGGTAGGCCTGAGCAGTTTCCCAAAGGATCACACAAGACTGAATTCCTCCTTTGCACAAATTATACACCACTCTTTCAGCAGCCTGAAAGTGGAGAGCTAGATCACTTACTTTTTAAAGTGTATTGTTTTACATTTCAGATGCTCCTTACATCTGGGTTTCTGACTGAAAATACCAAGACACAGAATGCACATGACATGGGAGGAATGAGCTAAGCAAATATAGAGCACTACAAACACTGAGACTGATTTAGTTTCTTAACTACAACAGCTGAAGTGTAGCATCTGATTTGTGAGGGACATCCTATTTCAAATGCTGGCATTACAAAGGTGGGGGGGGGGCTGCCGCAGCTTGTTTTCAGTACCTTCAAAGTGAAGTGCTGTAGCTCTCACATAACTGCTAATGATTTATAGTGGGAATGAGGGCACTTTTAAAGTCATGGACCTGAGGGGCCATCACAGTTCCCAAGGAGGTTTGGGGAACTTGTTAAGTGTTAGAGAGTAAGGGACTTTAGTAGGATTTGAACCAGAGTTTCCCAGTTCTTTTGCCTGTGCTTTAACCACTAGATTACCCTTCTTCCATATGCAGCAGCTGATGTTGTCCTGGTAACCTATTCCTTGTTATAGCTGAACTCTTTATTGCCTTACATCAACCATCCAATCACTGACTGCCTAGTTACAAAGGGAAAGGGGCATTTTTGCAAGATTGTGTCTCACTGCTGGTGTCAATCAAAACAGAGAATGCTAACACACACAGAACATAATACAACAGCTATATAATACCACTTAAGAATCTTGTTGTACCCAGAGTCACTTATTAGGTAAACTGTTTTTGCTAACAGAAACATTAACACAACACATACAGGCACTTCCTTATAGGCATACTGTATATACATGTCAAATAAGTGCTGCTTCACACTCATGTGGTCCTAGTCCCTATTAGACTTGCACTTCAGGATGTGCACAACACTTAAAGGATTCCTCCATTACTCAAGTGGGGAACCAAACATTGTGAGTTCTGTTTACTGGTGGAAAAGCATTTAGTGCAGCACCATTATCTGTTGCTCTGATGACATCATCCTCCAGCAGCATTGATGGTAAAATGGAGGACAAACATATTGATAACTTCTGGGGGCTGTATATTTTTATTTATAATCTAGATTTGGACAGCAATAGGACTGCTGGCAACTGGAGGAGGCACACAACAGTTACACATAAGGAGTTGGGAAAATATGGGTGTGAAACTATGGGAGACTCCCCCTTTAAGCTGCAATTAGGCAGCTCTTAAAGAGACAGTACACAGAGGCTATACAAGCTCTGGTAATCGCATTTAAACTGCTAAGACGCAGGACACCAGCCTGGCAGTGAGCATTTAGGCAAGCTCAAAGAAGACTTTTTGGGAACCCCCATTTGTAGGGGGTTACACCCTTCCCTGCCTGGGCAAACTTGGCATCCACGTCAAGTCTGTACCATCATAACATTGAAAATGCAACATATACAAGACATTTATACTATTAGCATGCTCTACAAGTACTATCTAATTCATCACTTGGCATAACTTGTCACTTTACTATACATTTGAACGTTCTCCACTATATCATTTCCATTCTGACAATACACTATGCATATTTCACACAGGTAAATTGAACATTACTATACAGAATCATGTAATAACTTCTTGCACTCTAAACAATGCAAGAGGGGGCCCTTCTCTATCAGCTAACTCAGGGCTGGATGGGGCAGGGGCACCATGGTGAGAGGGCAGAACAAGTAACCTGGAATGGGCCATCAAGCTCAGTTTGGGCAGTGAGCTCTGAGAGACATAAACACCTTTGTGGACTACATTGAGAGGCAAATCCACTGGCCTCCTAGGGGAATCGTAACTGAAGCGCACCACTGGCTTGACAGCTCGACCAGTCTTTCTGGGGTGAACAACCACAGTCTCTATACGTTCAGCAATGGTCTTGGAGCTTTCATCACTTGTGAGGGGTGCCTCTGCATGAAGGGGAATGTCCAAGCTGGGAGCACTGTCAGCCCCTTCCTCTGTAGTCTCTGTTTCTACAACACTTGGCTCATTTTGAAGACACTCTAGCACTGAAGGGGGGTTGTCAGCACTCTCATAGTGTTCCTCAAGTTCTGGCATGTCACCAGAAAGACTCATACCATCAGCCTCTCCTTCAGGCAAATCATACAGTTCCATGATACACAAAGACTCAGCATCCTCAGACGTGATACTTTGTACTTCACCTTCAGGGAGCATTGGCTCCAAGGATGATGCCGGGGTGTTAGGCAGTCCAGAAGGCCCAGCTTCATCCCCATAATAATAATAATAATAATAAATTTTATTTCTAAAGCGCCTTTCAAATTTCAAAGCGCTGTACAATCATAACAAAAAATAAAATCCAATGCAATCATCATTAAAATACAATATAAAACACTCATAAAAACCACAGTTTTATAAATAGATCACATAATACTATAAAAAAGCCATGTGATACAAATGGGTTTTAAGGCCGCTCTTAAATTCCCCATGGGTGCACTGCCGTAACCGACGGGGTAGAGAATTCCAGAGAGTGGGAGCTGCATAAGAAAAAGCTCTACAGCCAGATGAATTTAAACATACTCTCGGAATCTCTAGCAACCCCTCGTCGGCCGAGCGGAGCAACCGGCCAGGGCAGAAAGATACAAGATCTTTCAGATAAGCTGGACCCTGATCGTGTAGGGCTTTGAAAGTCAGTAAACAGACTTTAAAGGTGATCTGCCACCGAACAGGAAGCCAGTGCAGTTCGCGCAGCACCGGGGTAATATGACAAAACCTACTGGTTCCCGTCAGAACCTGGGCTGCCGCGTTCTGCACTAGCTGAAGGCGGTGGATTTCAACCCCAGAAAGCCCAAAATACAGGGAGTTGTAGTAGTCCAGACGAGAGGACACAAAGGCGTGGACCAACATAGGTAACATGTCAGACGGAACAAGGTGTTTCACTCTAGCGATATTCCTAAGATGGTAAAAGGAAGTTTTAACGACCACTGACACCTGCGAATGCAGTGTCAGCCTGTCATCCACGATAACCCCTAGGTTACGCACCTGTTCAGAGGTCGGAAGTGACACACTCCCAAGAAAAATTCCTGATGGTGCAGCAACAGGCGACCCCTCTATCTGACATCCTGGGGTCCACCACCAAAACCTCCGTCTTTTCAGCGTTCAACTTCAGCCAACTAGAATCCATCCAACCCTGGATTTCTCTCAGACAGCTGTTAAATACTGAGGTAGCTCTATCCTGGTCAGGAGCAAAAGACAGGTATAGCTGGGTATCATCTGCATAGCAATGAAACCTCAGCTCATACCGTCTTATAATGTCTCCGAGGGGCAGCATATACACTGCAAATAACATGGGAGACAGCACAGAGCCCTGAGGCACCCCACATAACAAAGGAACAGGGCCGGAGGAAAAAAGCCCCGACACAACCCTTTGTGATCTCCCAGTGAGGAATGAGGTGAACCATCGAAGGATGGTTCCCGATATTCCACAAATCTGCCTCAGGCGTGCTATCAACACCACGTGATCCACAGTGTCAAAGGCTGACGAGAGATCAAGAAGAACTAAGCTAGAGCATCTCTTCAGGTCTCTCGCCCTCAAGAGATCATTAAGCACCTGAACCAGCGCAGTCTCAATGCTGTGTCTTTTATGAAAACCCGATTGGAAGGATTCGTAGATGCCATGGATGGTTAAATGGTTCTCCAATTGGGACACCACTACTTTCTCAATAACCTTCCCAATAAAGGGAAGGTTTGAGATAGGTCTGTAGTTCGTGAAACAGTCTGGGTCCAAGGTAGCTTTTTTTAAGAGGGGTGTCACCACCGCCTCTTTCAGGAGCTAGGAACTCACCTGATTCCAAGGAACACCAGACTATTTGCACAAGGATTGGGCCGATGATATCACAACAACCCAATATTAGGGAAGTCGGGTCCAGGATCCAAACTACAGCTAGTAGGGCGACACCATGGATAATCCTCATGACATCCACAAAATCTGGTCTGCTGAAGGAACACCAGGAAGACAGAGGTACCGTGAACTCAAGCTGTTCAACAGCATCCCCTTAGAAGCCACCGAGCAAATCAGCCCTGATGTCAGCCACCTTATTAGCAAAAGAATCGAGCGAGCTCCTCGCACTCTAATTGCAACGCTTTCCGAACTTGAAGACAGGCTGGGTTGCACAGCCTGTCCCTGGTCCAACTAAAGCCAGTCGGTCCTGGCTACTGCAACCGTCTCCTGGACAAGAATTCTGCCTTCTTATGGGAGATTGCAGATTGATAGACAGAATAATGGTCCATCAATCTAAGGCGGTCGGCATCGAGGGCCGATCTGCGCCAGCAGCGTTCTAATCTTGGCCCCTGTCTCCGCATCTGCCTCAGCATCCCATCAAACCAGGGTGCCTTGGGACAAAGGGAGAGGGGGCGTACACGAACAGGAGAAATAGTATCCAGAGCCAGTGTAACAGCCTCATTATAGGCTGTCACCACAGTCTCCGGACTACTGCTCGCCAACGCAGGGGACGAGAGGTCGAGATCCGCCGCAAGGCCCTGGGATGTAATATCCCATAAAGGGCGGTATCTCGCCATCTCCACAGGGGAAGGCCTTCTCAGGGGGGTACTAAAATTGAACCTCACCGTGTAGTGGTCCGACCAAACGACTGGTTCCACCCCCAAATCGAAAGCATCAATCCCAAGGAGAAAGACTAAGTCCAAGGAGTGCCCAGATTTATGGGTAGCGGTGGAAACCACCTGTGTAAAGCCCAAAGAAATAATTAATTGGAGGAAGTGATTACCAAATTGCGAGAGTTCATCGTCGATCCAGGCGTTGAAGTCGCCCAGAACCATCAATCTGGGCAACTCAAACGACATGTCGACGATGAAGTCTGCCACTTCCTGTAAGAACCGTTTCCCATCTCCTGGTGGACGGTAGATGAGTACGATTCGAACGCCAACACCCGCTACCACTGTGCACTCAAAGGACTCAGCCTCCCCCATAACCACACTCGTGAGGTCCAATTCTGTCTTGAAACAGACTGCAACCCCCCCACCCCTGCGGTCCAATCTTGGGCGGTGAATCACCGAGTACCCGGCTGGAGTCATAGCGTCCAACGTGGGGCCTGGATTTTCATCCAGCCAGGTCTCAGTGATGCAAGCCAGGTCCACCAAACTAACAAGATCAGCTATAATGCCTGACTTGTTTCTGACGGACCTAGCATTGCATAACACGGCCCGAGTTGAGCGAACCTCGGAGGCCGTCAAGCTCATCTGTCTACTTAATTCCGTAGAGCCCTTGGGTATGGACACCAGACATGGTAAACCACGATCTGTGTTCCATTTCGCCCCAGGGCGCCTTCTAGATCTAACGACCCTGACACGAGAGCCCCCCTCATCCATCCTCCCTGGTTCGCATCCCCCCAACCTCCTCCCTCTCCTCCGGACAATTCCCAACGCTCTACAGCACTGATAGATATCATATCGAAGGGCTGAGGGTAAAAGGTGGAGGGCGGAGCAGGAGGATGAATAGCGCATCATGGGGAAATAGCACACATGCCACGCAAAACCACTAAAACAACACAATAACTCTAAAATACAAATAAAACTCAAAATAAATCTAATAAAGTAAATAATCCAAACTAAATAACTTTCCAACTCCCACCAGAAGAAAGTCAAGACTATCCCATCGACGAAAAATTAAAAATAAATATAAGCAAAATTAAATAAAAACCAAAATATACAATAATACATCCCTTCCCCCTCTCTCCCAGCCCTCTCATGACCAGGGAGAAGAGAAAATAAAAAAAAAATAAATAAAATCACCCCCCCCCAGCTCTCTCACCACCAGAGAGCACTTATATATTACTACACTCTCACTGTAGAATATATCCCCACTTAATAACAACCCAACCCCCCACCGCCAGTCCTCTCATGACCAGAAGATGGAGGAAATACAAAATAAATGGTCCTTTCATCACTTCATTGTCCAATCAAAAAAAGGAAAAAAAAAAAGGTCACTGGGAGAGAATCCAATTAGTTCACAGGCGGGAATCCAAACAGAACCAAATAATCCATAAGATTAAAAGTCACACAAGACAGTTTAAGTTTTAAGTCCTAGACAAGGCAACACAATCCAAGATATTAGTTCTCCATAAAATGGGAGACCAGGGCTCCTCGCTTTCTCAGATTCCAAAACCAAGTACAACAAACTTGCCACTGTTATTTCCCCACAGAATCAAATGTCCATGTTCCTAGGTGCAGCGTCTCCTCACAGTCTCAAAAATCTTCGCTCCAACCCGGAGTCAGGCCAAAATGATCTTAGCTTAACCTCAACCCAGCCACAAAGCCCTTCCCCAGACCCGTTCTGTCCCACGGCAGCCCACCAGCTACCATTTGATGAACGGAAGCACTGCAGCACTGACCTCCCTACAGCAGAAGGCACACAACACACCACTGAGTCAGGCCAGGGCCGAGAAAAAGGTTCTTCCAAAAGGAGACAATAGCACTTGCTATCCCATAGAAGAGCTGCCAAGGTCCAACTCTTCCTTCTACTACTCCGAAAAAATAACAGTTCACGTCTGATTTTAATAAACGCTCCACAATCAGATCTTCACAAAGCCCAGTCAAACAAAAAATCCAGGTAGTACTACAGCCCTAATGCAATAAAAATAATATATATCCTGTAGGGTCCTCTTCTGGAGTCCTAGGCAATATCTCCTGTTACCGTTGTCACGTCGCCTCCTCTCGGCCCCGCTTTCTGCAGGCTCAATATGGCAGCTCTCCGAGGAAAGCAAACAATTCCTTCGTTCTGCTGCCGGTCCCGGGTTACACGCAGAGCCTCTCCAAGAGTTCACAACACACTACGACTCCACATGAAGGTTGTATGACTGCCGAAGCCGAAGCCTGACTAAAATAAAGAAAAAGAAAAACGTAAGAATACGTTAAAATAAAACCAAAATAAAACAAACAGCAAGTAGCTTGCAGCTCACAGCACGCCCAGCCTGGTGGCCATCTTCCATACACATGGAATTGAATTTTCTGATTACATAGGATTTCCATGAAACGACTGACTCAGTTCACATGAGGGGTAATAGGCATTATCACACTCACTGTCATCCGAGTTAGACTGGCAGTCACTATCATTATGTACCTGCTGCGGAGAAAGTCTTAAATCGCAACCACGGGGGCAGGCTGACTCTGTTTCTTTCTTGCAGCAGCACGAGTCAGTGGTCCAGGGGAATCAATTTCAGTGGGTTCAGCCTCAGTTATAACTTGACCAATAGGTAGCAAGTGGTTACAGTGCATGGTCTTGACAGCTTTGGAGTTATTCTCTGGGCGCACTGGCAAATCATCCAGCTTTACAACTATGACATGGGGAAGATGGTGCCATCGATCAGCAATTTTGTGTTTACCATGCAATCCTAAATTTCGCAACAACACATGGTCTCCAGGCCTAAGCTCTTGAGCCTTTACTTTTCTATCATGTCTCTTTTTGTTGGCTAGATTTCTTTTGGCGGCCATTGTCTGGGCTAGTTGATAGGCATGGTTCAATTGAGCTTTAAGTTTTTGTACATATTGCAGGTAATCTTTGGCTCAGACCCCATCAGAAGAAACCCCAAAACAGACATCAACAGGCAGCCGGGCCTCTCTCCCGAACATGAGGCGGTAGGGAGAGAACCCGGTGGCATCATTCTTTGTGCAATTGTATGCGTGTACCAAGGTGCTAATCTGCTGGCTCCATTTATGCTTATCTTTTGGGTGGAGGGTGCCTAGCATGTCTAGTAGGGTGCGGTTAAAGCATTCAGGTTGAGGATCCCCCTGCGGGTGATAAGGGGTGGTTCTTGACTTTCGCACCCCCTATAGAGAGAGAGCATTTCTTTGATTAGCCGACTCTCAAAGTCCTGGCCCTGATCAGAATGAATTCGCTGGGGGGGCACCATAGTGGACAAAGAAAGTTTCTACTAGCACCTTGGCCACGGTAGATGCTTTTTGATCTTTGGTGGGAAAAGCTTGTGCATACTGTGTGAAATGGTCCGTAACCACTAACACATTGCCAATGTTTCGCTGATCAGGCTCTAAACTCAAGAAGTCTATGCAGACTAGTTCCATTGGGGTGCTGGTAGTAATGTTGACAAGGGGGGCAGCCCTCTGAGGCAGGACTTTTCTGTGCAGGTAGCGACTACAAGTCCTTACATGGTGCTCAACATCAGCCCCCATTTTGGGCCAGTAGAATCGAGATCATACTAGGTCAAGGGTCCGGACGATACCGAGGTGGCCCATATGATTGTGGAGGGACCTCAGTACCAAATCTTTGAAGGCTGTGGGCAGGACCAATTGTTGCTTCTCTATTTGGCCACACTGATCTACAGTCTCTCTATACAATAACTGATTAAGCAGCTTCAACCTGGGGCCTTCTTTAAACAATAAAGTGGTTCTCAAATCAGAGGAACGCAACTTGGATACATCTTTTCCTGCACAAAGGGCATCAAGTGCTGGCTGAATCATAGGATCTCGGGATTGAGCCCGTTGAATGCTGCCATTGTCAAACTGAGGTAGTGCAATAATATCTAGAGCAGAAAAGTGGTAATACGCAGCTGGTATGCAGGTGTCAGAGGGCCCCAAGCAATCTGCTAAGCAGTCCACTGTGACCGTAGACATCTGTTCATTTCTATCAAACTTTTGGCACAATGCTCAGATGTCAGGCTCAGACAGTCTGACCAGTCATTCTTGGAAATGGGCCTCTGGGACAGGGCGTCAGCATCAATATGATTCAGGCCTGGTCTGTATTCGACAGCATAATCATATGTTGACAATGCAAAAAGCCACCAGTGCCCCATGGCGTCTAACTTAGCTGAAGTCTGTACATAGGTCAATGGGTTATTGTCAGTCCTCGCCAATATTTTTTCCCCATAGAGGTAATCATGAAACTGGTCAACAATGGCCCATTTTAATACAAGGAACTCCAACTTGTGCACAGGGTAGTTTCACTCTGATGGGGTCAAGCTCCTACTGGTGAATGCCACTGGTCTCAAACCATCCTCATGGTCGTGATACAGTACAGCTCCTAGACCCTGCAGACTGGCGTCAGTATGCCGCACATAGGGTTTGGTGGGATCTGCATAAGCGAGGATGGGGGTGTGGGTGAGCTGGTATATGACTTTGTGGAAAGCTGCTTCACAGTCAGGCGTCCAATGGGACCCGAAAAGTTCACCTGGGTGGAAATATGCTTTGTCTGGTTCCTTGATGGACCCTTTCCTGTATTTCTGATTGGTAGGAGGGTAACCCTGGGTAAGACTCAAGAGTGGCCGAATCACTTTGGAATAGTCCTTTATGAAATGGCAGTAGTAGCCACAGAATCCCAGGAGACATTGTAGTTCTTTCAAATTGTGGAGCTGGGACCAAGTAGTCAAGGCTTCAACTTTACTAGGATCAGTCTCTATCCCCTCTGTAGACACTATGTGCCCCACATACTTCACAGAGGTTTGGAATAACTGGCATTTGTCGATGGACAGCTTGAGGCCGAAATCTTCCAGTTGGTCTAGTACTTTGAACAGTCAACTCTCATGTTCCTCTAGGGAACTCCCAAACACAATGACATCATCCAAGTACACCAGGCATTCCAGCAAATTCATGTCTCCCACCGCTCGTTCCATCAGTCGCTGGAAGGTGGCTGGGGGGCCAGATATCCCCTGTGGCATTCTCAGGAATTCATACAACCCCAAAGGACAGATAAAGGCTGTCTTCTCATGGTCCTCCAGAGCCATCGGAATCTGGTAATATCCACTGCTAAGATCCAACACCAAGAACCATTTGCTCCCATTCAAACAATCCAGAGCATCTTGTATATGGGGCATGGTGTATTGATTGGGGACGGTCCGCCGATTCAGAGTTCGATAATCAACACACATTCTCACAGATCTGTTCTTCTTATGCACAGCCACAATGGGAGAAGCATATGTGCTCCTGGAATCTTGTATCACACCAGCCACGAGCATTTCCTGCAAGTGTCTTCTCACATCGTCTATGTCTGCAGGGGCTAGGCGTCGAGACCTCTCTAGAAATGGCCGTTCATTGTGCAGGCGTATATGATGCTCCGCAACCTGGACACATCCCACGTCCCAATCCTTCAATGAAAACACTTGATCTGTCTGGGCAAGTTTCCGGCTAATTCTAGTCTTCCATTCAGCTGGCAATGGGGAGTCACCAAAATCAAACAAGTCGGGAGTCACTCTATCTATCTTGCCAGGGCGCTTGTTGCTGGGCAACACTGCAGTGTCTGCGTAGTGTATCGTAGCTAGGGTGCATCCTCTGTTCATCTGGATCTCCTGATCTGACACATTATGAATCTAGACCATCACTCGTCGTTCATAGGCATGAGCACGAGCTGGCAAGATGCTGGGCTTAACCAATAATCCTTCTGGCAGTTTTCCATCGTCTGGCGCGTCCAACATCAGTATTTTGTTCTTGACATCTTTGTGGAGGTGGACCTCCCCTTGAACTGTACACTGGGCGTTAGGGGCCAGTACCATTGAATCGGGATCCTTCTTCCACACTACCCCTAGCGGTTCGTCTTGGTCCACTCCCTTGGGGTTCTGTTGCAAATCATAGGCCTCTTCATCAGAGCTGGAAGTCTTAGGGCCCTCCCAGTCTGTCGCCCTTGTTTCTCATGACAGAGTTGTGCCAGTCTCTCAAGCATATGGGCGTTGGTCCCAATTAACAGGGGAACCCCATCATACAATCCAGTAGGGGGACACACTAAGGCCAGTGTCTCGACTTGCTCCTCTACACCAGTTACAGCTGCAGGAAATGACAACCAGAGGCGGACATATCCTAGGTAGGGATAAGACTTGTGGCGCTCAGCCCCACACATGTAGGCCTTCCAGGATTGTAAGGCACAGCAGATAAGTGTTTGTCATACCAGTCCTTAAATACAATGGTCACTTGTGACCCACTGTCCAGCACAGCCCGAGTAGGAATACCATTCACAGCCACGGTCGTCTCCATTGAAGGGCCCACTATTTTGGACCAGTCTGGAGAGACAGCAGCAGGGGCCTGGCCAGATGATTTAGCCACATAGGGATTTGAGTTACTATTTCTTGAACCCTCACTGCAGTCATTTTGGGCACTCCTTGACCGCTGATTCTTTCTCTAAAGCTCACCTTGAAGTCTATATAGAACTTTATTAGGTCTTTTGTGGACCTGCATTCTCTCTTCATGTGCCCATCCTTTCCACAATTATGGCAAAATATGTTGTCTGGGATTTGGGGTGGCCGAGGCATCACAATGGAAGCTGGGGCAGTGGTACTACCAACCGAGAACCTTGGTGCCATCTCTGTCTGCTGTGTGGTGAGTATTTTGAGATATCTCTTCAATTCTCTTACTTTCATAGTCAAGACATCGAGTTTCGAGCTGCTGTCAGCAGGAGATGCCTGGGTGGACACCCCAACCCCCATAGCAGATGCAGTTGGATAAAGGTTGGTGCCTGTACTTGCAGGAGCGGCCTTCATAAAGAGACTGTTTTTTGTTTCCCTGAACTCCCTCAGCAGTTCATCCCATGGTGGCATACCCTTATTGGTCCCCACTTCGGAAGGGCCTTCCGATGCTGTGATCACTTGGGCTGCTCTCACTCTAGAATTACAATCCCCCTCTTCATCTTAAACCTCCCGGAGTTCTTTTATCAAGTCACAATAGTCCAGTGGGTTACCCCTTCTATCTGGGAGCTTTAATTGAAGGAGCTGCAATTTAGAATGCTTTGCATGTTGCAGTATGTGCCCCTTAACCTCACATGGTTTTAAGTCACTGGTGGCTACCGTGACCTTTTCGGTAAGCCTTCTGCAGCTCTTTCCAGGACGAGTAACATATGCAGACAGACTTTCCCGGCCATTGTTTTGTACCTTGAAATTTCCACATCAAGTTCTCCCCTGACTCAGTGCTCCCAAAATTGCCTTCAAGTGTAGATAGGTACTTCTGGGCAGATGCATCAGGGTTTGTGGACCTCAGAAATGTAATGGCCTCTAGGACAGGACCCCTCAAACTTTCTATGATCCTTTTCCATTTCTCAGCCTCTTCGCACTGCTATTCAGGTACCAAAGGGGCAACACAATCTATCCAGGTCTCCCAATCTTCTTCCCCTTGGGGGGGTGGAGAGGGTGCCAGAGAAGATTCTCAACCTTCAGTAAGAGTCGTGACTAATGGCAGGTACAGACATAGGAGCCAGCATTGGCATGGGCACAGAAGGAGGGGCAAAAATGGGTGCTGGAGCGGGAGGTGGTGTTGGGGGGGGAACACCCCCAGGTGGCAGGAATAGTTTCTTTAAGTCCTCCACAGTTTTCCCTTCCTCCAGCAACAACTTAGCAAATTTCTCCTCAAAAGTCTCAGATAGTAGGGGGGCTCATTCTCCCCAGGGTCTTTACTGTCTTTAGTTATCTTATCACTCTCCAGGCTGTGAGAGCTCCTTCGGGGGTGATAGTCCGTGGCACTTTGGAACTGTCTACTGGGTCCTTACACTCTACTAACGCCATGAAACTTTGGATGAGCAGATTAGCCTTTTGACCCACCACCACAGGGTTTTGTAAACATTCAACCTTGGAAAGTACTCATTCTACAGTGTCCTTATTGGTACCAAGGGGAATATCCAGGATAAGTATAGCATTTGGGGGGTCGATCTCCTGCCCAGTACACCACCCCACCAACTGGTGTACAGCCACTTCTGTTGGGGTAGCCATTTATTTTTAACAGCAATTCGCAAATTTGGCCACTAGAAGACACAAAATCCCAGCGGTGCCTCTAAAATGTAACCCCTAGGTGGTGCTATTCCAAGGGTTACTACCCCTGCCTGCTTGGCTAGTAGCAGGTTAAGGGGCCTGAGTTCTGAAACGGGTGCCTCCACCCGGAGGTCAGAGTTGGTAGTGATCAAGCTAACCTGGGCACAGCGCTCCGGGACACTGTAACCCCCCTCTTTCCCTTCTAGTGGCCTGAACACCATACAACAATCACTTTCACAATACCCCTGGTACACCACACAAGTACCCACACTGTTTGCACTTACCACCAGGGCTGGTTCCTCTGGCTCGACCCTGGGAACCCCCTGTAAAACAAGGTTAAGAACAGCAAATAGCAACAGTACAGTACTTTGAGCACAAATTGGAACCACAGTCAGATTACATGCAGAAAAAGTTAGATCTGATTTATTCAGGGGACTTGAACAAGGGAGGGGCAAAATCAGGTTAATTAGCTTAAAGGTTATATCAATCAAGCAGTTATGCATGCGCCTTGAGTCCCCCCCACACAGTCCACCTCTGGGTACCCAGGTAGAGAAGAGATGGGAAAGCCAGAACAGTTGCCCGGGGTTGTAGTTGGTTGGGGCCCTGTAATGGAAAACACAACATGCACAGTACACAATATTTGTAATCCGGAGCCAGAGGGCTCAGTTCGTAAAGGAAACGAAACAACAAGACAATCAGATGACACGCTCAGATTAAGCTGTTGTTGTAGGGAGCTACCCTGGTATTTACTTACGATACCCAAGACTGGACACAGGCTAGATGAAAATCAAGACTGCAGGTGGTTGATCTGGAATGCCAGAAGAAGCAGGGCCCACACAAGTTGCAGAGACGTCGTTCCTGTTCAAGTGTGGAGCAGGGGGCTGATCCCCAGGCAGGTCTCTTGTCGATGGCTTCCCTGTGCAGTGGGTAGTCTGGCTGGGCCAGTCTGGCAAAGCCCAGATCACATGGAGACAAGTTCAGAAGCAGTCTGTTTTGAGCTGGATACAGCTTCCAGCAAGCAGAACACAGTTCACACAGTGGGGAACTAACTCACAACCCACTAGCAGCTCATAGCACATTTACATGTATGGGAATTCTACTGTACCAGGCAGAGCGCTCCCCGGGCACAATCGCAAAGTCTCTGCACACACTGGGAGCTTAGGGGTAGCTGGAACTCCTGACAGGCCGATCGCATTCAGCAAAAATATTCGGTCTTCTTCAGGTTGAGCCTGGCCTACTTCAGTAGCTTACTTTAGTCAAACAAACTTGGATTTAGTCCAAAATAATTCTCTTCTCTCCCTCTCAGGAGCAGCACACCGGCATGCAGGCCAAAAACTTAGCCTTTTCAGAGTTCTCCCATACAAATCCATTCAGGATAGCTGCTCAGAAACACTTCAGCTCCTTCTTGCTCAGCTTCCAGCTTAGTTCTAACTGAAAAACTGCAAGCAGCCCGGGACTTCCCCAAGATCCAAAAGATTTGGTTGGCTGATTTGGCTGTCAGTCAAAGTGAGAGCTCCCCCTTCAGTTGCAAAAAGGTGCAAAAAAGTTCAAACTGCAGTTCCTATAGATCTTGAATTCAGACAGCTCCTGCAGTCCAGCTACATTTTAGGTCCCACCAGAACTGATAGGTCTAATTTGCAGTCCAGGACCAAGATAGTGGAGACAAACAAAACAGTCCTTGCTACAAAGAAAGCAGGTTAGACAAACTACATTATCATTATCATTCTAAACGGTTTTCAGTAAATAGTTACATCTTTCAACAGAGCTCCCTCTCAGATTACTTAAGCTGCAACTAGGCAGCTCTTAAAGATACAGTACACAGAAGCTATACAAGCTCTGGTAATCACATTTAAACTGCTAAAACGCAGGACACCAACCTGGCAGTGAGCATTTAGGCAAGCTCAAGGAAGACTTTTTGGGAACCCCCATTTGTAGGGGGGTTACAACAAGGTCATCTGCATACAGAAGCGATTTACAGCTGAGGCTTTCTGAGGGGAGAGAATTAATGAAAATGGAAAAAGTAGTGGGCCCAGGATGGAACCCTGGGGGACACCAGTTGAGACAGGGAGAGTAAGGGAGATGGCTGAACCAATGTACACAGATTGTGAGCGGTCCGAGAGTTAGCTCCTGAACCAATTAGTGGTCTCAGCGGAGCATCTAAGGAGGTGCAGCTTGGAGAGGAGGAGCGCATGGTTGACCATGTCAAAGGCCTTTGTATGGTCCACAAAGACAGACCTGGTAGCATGCCCATGATCCATATTAGTAAGGACATGGTCAGTAAAGATTGCAAGTGCAAAGGTGGTGCAGTGATTTTTATGAAAGCCATGCTGTTGGCTACACATAAGATTGTGTTTATTGATGTGTTCCAGCAGTTGGCAGCGAACAATTTTTTCTAGAAGTTTGCTTAGGTGGGGGAGGATAGAGATAGGTCGGTAATGATCGGATGAGTAGGTGTCCTCAGCTTTGAAGATAGGTGTAACTTTTGCAGATTTCCAGGTATCAGGCACAGACAATTACCACTAACATTTTTCACACACACACAATCCCCGTCCCACCCCCATGGGTGCACCTCGCTCCCTCCCCAACGGCTGTGAGAGAGATCTCTGTCAGTTGCAGTGGGTACCTCAGCAGGTTGCTGGTAGCTAACCAGTGGTTGCAGGGTTTGTACACTTAGAGAGACTGTAGAAACAACAATTTGCAACTTGAAAAGAAGACCTATTGTAAGGGGCCTCTATTTGTATTCCACAAAAGGGTGGGCTGGATGGCCTTTATGTTCTTCTGCATGGGCTTTTCCTGAAGATTACAAAGTTCTGCCCAGGACTTCACTCTCTTTCTAACTATCTGACTAACTAACTAACTTTCAAACAAACTCCTCAGGGCCTTAGCCCTGAGGTATTCACAGTTATTAAGAGTTCAGCGGGTACTCTTGAAGGATACTGCTCAGCGGTGCCACTCTAAATACAGGAGGCAGCCGCTCGGAGAACAGGAGATGCAGGCTGAAAAGCTTGAAGGTGCCATTGTTTCCATCACCCTTAATGGGCCTTTCATTGTCTTCACCCCTCGGGCCTTTCGTCATCTTCAGCACACAGGGACGGTGCTCCAGACTCCTCTTGAGGAGACATCAGACACCTCCACCCTGGCTGCAGGTGAAAGATAGCCACAGCCTCTGGAGTGCTCAGTCAGACCAGGGCTCCACCCAGGCTAGTGGTTCCCCTGGATCTCTTCCTTTGTCAACTGGTTCTGCTAGAAATTAAATTTGGTTGGTCTTCTTTTCAGACATACACCAGACCTGTTAGGTTGCTTCCTGGCTGGGAAAGCAGGAGGGCAGGTTAGGTAACTTTCTGGCTGGGAAAGCAGGAGGGCAGGTTAGGTAACTTTCTGGCTGGGAAAGCAGGAGGGCAGGTTAGGTAACTTTCTGGCTGGGAAAGCAGGAGGGCAGGTTAGGTAACTTTCTAGCTGGGAAAGCAGGAGGGCAGGTTAGGTAACTTTCTGTCTGGAAAAGTAGGAGGGTAGGTTAGGTAACTTTCTAGCTGGGAAAGCAGTAGAGCAGGTTAGATAACTTCCCATCTGGGAAGGCAGGACAGCAGGTTTCCCTGCCCTGGAATGTTGGTTTCCGGAGGTGGATTTCTTTCCCACAGCTAGCCTCTGGCTGTTGCAGCCCTCCTCTCCCAGTCTCCACCCTTCCTCCTCCTGTACACTCTGTCTGGACTCTCCCCATCCCTGAGCACAGCACTTTTCATATTAACCCCCAGCTCCCATTATGACTGGCCAGCCTGTTCCTGGGCATATGGTAGATGAACTTAAACCCTTCCCAGCAGCCCTTGCAGCTAGGAGATCCCTGGGGGCCTCCATATTTGTTTACAGTAGGCTGCTGTCCTTTTCCAGCCTCCCAGTGCTTAGATTAATCCCTTTTAAAGGCTGCTAATTTTCTGACCTGGCCCTGCTACCTGCTCTGGGACCAGGAAAACCCCCAATTTTCTGGTAAGGAGTCCCAGTTGTCCTGCAGGGCTCCAGAAAGAGGAGGCGGCCGTTGTAGCCATCCTCCTTGATGTGGGTGCGAATGCACACTTCCGTATAATGATTCCAGTCCCAATGTCTGAACAGAGACTGGGAACTCCTTATAGCTGCACCCAACAGTGCTTACAGTTTAAATCCTAACTCTGCTTCCTGCTCTGGAGCCGGGAATGCACTTAATTCATGGCTGATCCAGCCAAACATATTATGGAGCTGCAGCTCCTTTAAGTTTCATCCATGCATGCACCACAGCATGTCTGCATGCATAGCTACCATACTTACTGGCAGCAGCTGGCCCTGGAAAAAAAAACAACTACACAGAGCCCCCAGGGGGCAGAACATATGCCCTGTATGCCCACTGGTGCAGGGCATAGCAAGACCTCAGCCTCGATTCCTATTTTAGGGCCGAGGAGCAGGAGGAACCGGTGGCAGCTGCTGTGAAGTTCTAAGAGGGAAGGGGCCCTGGCCTGGATCCAGCCAGGGCTCCTTGGACAAACTCGGAGCCCTCCAGTCCCACTTTGCTGACTCTAAGGGAGTGGAGGGTAAACACAAACAGCAGCAGGGAAACAGGGGCCTTAACCCCAACAGGCAAGTCCTTAAAAGGAGGGGCTTAAACGTGCATCAGAGTTCAATACCCCATTGAAATACATTGAACCACACTTACCTTAGTGTCTCATGTCACAGTCTCCTGTTCCGGCAGCAAGACATGTCTTCGATTGAAGAGTGGATCTATGCCATGGGACCTGTTCAGGTAAGTGAGGATGTGTGTGTGGGGGTGTAGTGGGGGTGAGTGCTGAGTGGGAGGTCGAGGTGATGGGTTCAGGTCGGCATGGGACTGTTTTGGTTTAATAAAATACATTGAGGGATGGTTTTCTTTATTACATCTAACACTGGCCACATTTTTTTATTTATTACAAATAGTCAGAAGTACACCTTTGAGTCATAGACTCCTTTGCAAAGGTTCCACGTCATGGATACAGCAGAAGTTACATAGGAGAAAACATAAAATACATAGAAATTATTCATTAAATACATAGGAAGTAGACATACAATAAGTAATACGTCATTTATTTATTTATTTATTTTAGGCAGTACAGGCCCATCGTCAAGTGTTAGACAAGCAGGGCAATTCTGAAACTTTTACCAGACAAAGCATTGGATGAGTTACAAGTACGTCCAAGTAGTGAAAAGGAGGGAGGGAAAACTAGGGACTAGGTGGGAAGGGCGTGTATTGGGATGCTGGGTGGAGAAGGTAGGACTAGGGACAGTCACAAGTTGACAGTGAAGGGAGCAGGTTTTTGAGGTGGTTCTTGAAAGGACCTAGTTTTGTTTCATGTATGATGGGTGTGGGGAGCTCATTGAGCCATTTAGGGGCCCAACACTGGAAAGCCCTTTGACCAAGGGAGGTCCTAAATTGGGGGACTACTATAAAGGACTTTGTAGTACTTCTGGTGGGTCTGTTTGAGGGGGCAGGTGGGAGTAGGAGGATCAACCCTGGGGGGGCAAGATAGAGAAGGATTTTCTTTGTAGGAGGCAGGTGTGATATTTAAGCCTCGAGTCGAAGTTTAACCACTGAGACTGCTGATATAGTTCATAGGTATGGGTAAGTCTGTCACAACCTGTGATAAGACAACAGGCTTTGTTTAGTGTGATTTTGAGGCAGTTTAAGGCTGTCTGATCAGCAGTGCCATATATTACAATGCCGTAGTCCATAATGGAGAGTACAGAGGAGGACACAGCAACACAGATGGCTTCAGGGGGCAGATAGTACTTAAGGCGGTAGAGGAGACCAAGTCTAGTGTTTAGAGAGGGGGAATCGAGCTGGATATGTTTATGAAAGGAGAGGGATGTGTCTAAGGTTATGCCCAGGTATTTAAAGGTGTCAGCCTGATCTAATGTGTCATCCAGTGTGTTAACAATGAAAATGGTTGATTCAGAGTGGGGACTCTGGCAGTGGGCGAAAATCATAGATTTTGTTTTATTGTGATTAAGTGTAAGCCTATGGTCCCGAAACCAGGCTTCAGCTTCCGAGAAGTAATTTTGGAGAGAGTTTTGGAGGGAGAGGGGGTGCTGGTGACTGCTGAAGATGACAGCATCATCAGCATGTAAGATAAGTCTACCTGAGCAGGACTTAGGTAGTAAGTTCAAACATATGCTGAAAAAGAGAGGGCCCAGTATGGAGCCTTGTGGGATGCCAGATAGGACAGGGCGGCAATCTGAGATGGTGGAGCCAATTTTGACACATTGAGTCCTACCAGTTAGGTAATCTGAGAACCAAGATATGGTTTCCCTGGAGAGTCTGAGGGCAGGTAGATAGTGAAGGAGCAAGGCATGACTGACCATGTCAAAGGCCTATGTGAGGTCAATATAAAGAGAGCCAACTATGAGCCCATGGTCAAGGACTTGATGGATGTAGCAGGGGTGTCAGCAGGCATACGCACTGTACTCAGCAGAGTACAGTAAAAAAATCAGTCAGGGGCAACAAATCAGGCAGGGTTAACAAAAAGAGGAAAGCAAGAACATTGCCTTTGTTGTTTGCTATGGGGCACTGATTCCACCAGCCTAATACACAAACAAGAACAACTTACCAGGCAGGCAGGCAGAAAAACAAAGGAAGGAGGATTACAGGAAGAACCTGAACTCAGACATGGCAAACAGGGGAAGGGGGGGAGCTATTAATGGTGTGGCATGGCAGTGCATATTTTGGTTTATGTTTACATAATGAGGGGGGGCAACAGTGCATCAGTTTTGAGTACAAGTTTAAAATTCCTGGCTACACCCCTGGGATGTAGGATGTGTAGTTAACAAGGGCAGTAGTGATACTATGGCCCCTATGGAAGCCATGTTGTTCTGGGCAGAGAAGATCATGATCTGATAGGTAGTGCATGAGTTGATTGGCTACAATTTTTTCTAATGCTTTTGGAGAGGGCAGTATAGATATGGGTCTATAGTTATTGGGGAGATTTTGTCACCACTCTTTAAGATAGAGGTAATGACAACTTGCTTCCAAGGTGATGGAAATTGGCCGAGGCAGAGACATTTGTTAAGGATTTTAGTTAGGGGAGGAGGACTTCATCAAGAGTAAGACATAGAAGCTTTAGGTCCAGGGAGTCATTACTATCCCGGGACTTGGTCAGAAATTTGGATAAGTATTTCTTGGCTTGATTGGGTGACACAATACAGAGATAAAAAGGGGGTACATTTGGCGAGGGGGAGGTGGATGAGCTGGTGGATGGTCAAAGAACTTGGGTGGCAGGACCTCACTGAGGTCAGAGAAAGTGGTGTTTAGGATATTAGCTATCGCCAGGGGGTCTTGGGTGCTAGTCCTGTCAGAGGATAGTTGAGCGAAGGGGGATGGTTTTTCCACTAATTTCTTTGATATTTTTCCAAAAGTCATGACCAGAGCCCCAGGTGGAAATTAGGGCTGCTTATAGTGGACTGCTTTGGCCTGCCGAATGGCCCAGGTGCATGCATTTCTGGCCTCTCTGTAGAGCTGCTTATCATGCGGAAGACGGGAGTCAATGGATTTGTAACAAAGGTTATCACGGTGCCACATCATATCCAGGAGGGCCTGGGAGATCCAGGAGGTGTCTCTTTTTTTGTGAGGAGCTGCGTGAGAGGGCATAGCGGTCACAGGCGGCATTAAAAGTGGCAATGAAGTGTGCTACTGCGGCATCAGCACACTCGGCCCTGTCAGTTGGGGTCCAGTCACATGCCCAAAGGTGGGACTTGAGACGGGAGAGGGAGTCTCTTTTTAGTCATTACTGAAAGGAGAGGGTGGAGGGGAATTTTTATTTGACCACCAACAGGCAACTGGAGAGTGGTCACTGATGGCATTAGGAGGATCCTTAACTTGATATATATTATTGGGTCTATTGGTAAAGACAAGGTCAAGAAGGGTCGCCTTGCCTGTCTTGTCATTTAGCCTGGTAGGGGATTGAACAACTTGGGTGAGGTCAAAGGCTAAGCAGAGTCATGGAAGTGAGAGGAGGAGGGTGAGAGCCAATTGATGCTGAAGTCGCCAATGAGAATGACTTCATTTTTGGGGGGGGTGCTGTGTAATGTAGTTTAGGATGGTTTTGAAAGTGAGCTTTTGGTTGCAAGGAGGAATGTAGGCCACAGAAAGGTACAGGGTTTTCCCTGGGTCTCCAAAGAGCAACTTGATTATAAGAATTTGGACTTTCTGTTCAGGGGAGGGGAGGTTAACTTGGGTAGCTTGCTGTGTATTTTTTATGTAAAAGGCAGAACTGCCACTTCTTTTAGCGATCCGGTCAGCACAGAAAACAAAACGTAGCCATCTAAGGCTACTGCAGAGTCAGGGGTACCGCTGGTAAGCCAGGTTTCAGTTAGGGCCAAGATATCGGGTGAATGCTGTGTAAGCCAGCCTTGGAAGGACGAGAATTATTTTTTGCAGGCTGCAGATATTGAGAGAGGCTATGTGGAGCCCATTGTGCTTAGTACCAAAGGAGTTGAGACCAGAAGGGGGACCTGGATTGGGGTGGACATTTCCAGAAAGTAGAAGGAGAAGGAGAGAAAAACGTAGAATGGCATATTTTGGGAGTTTTGGTTAACAGGGACTAAGACTGGATGGGGGGTAACATTGTACAGTGGGGATGGGTAGGGACCTATGACCAAGGGCTAGCCAGGTGAGCAGAGGGAGGCCCAGGCTCAGGATTGCAGGGCTGGTGGTAGGAGGTATGTCATGCAAGATGAGGTTACTGCTGGTATGACCTTGCATTACATATAGGGGATGAAGAGTGGGCGGTGGAGGCAGAGGTGAGTGGGCAGTGGAGTATGTGAGAGGGGCCTTGGGCCAGTTGGGAGGAGGAGGGGAAGTAATGGTGCGAACATTATAGGGTTTTGGGGGGTACTTTAAAATAAGAGTGGTGGAAAGGGGTTAGTAAGTAGGGCAGAGAGACGATGATGCAGCAGTAGGGTGCCCACCCACAGTGTAGAGGGTGCAGAGCTCGAAACCTGCACCGATAATAGGCTGGGGGTGGAAAGGACTAGGGAAATTACAGTGGTTCTGGTATGAGAACCAGGGAAAACAGGAGGAGAGGCGCTGCAGAGCGGAGAAGTGAGGAAGAGGCTTTGGAAATAGGGTAGGATGGGTGCTCAACACTGACCCCTAGTGGCAGATTTGTATAACCTGCAATGGGGAAAATAGACACTCTAACTAGGAAGTACCTAATAGAGCTAGGGTCGAGCTTGGATGGTAGAGTGGCTGGGGCAGGCAGGGATTCGACGCAAAGTGTCAACGGGTAAACACCTCAATCAGCGATGCAAGGCGGAAGGAGTGCATTTACCTCTTGCAGCCCCACCTCTACTCCCGATTCCTGTTGTGCAGCAGGCCCCTGGTCCTGGGCCTGTGAGCAGGAGCGAGATCGACTGTGATATGCTTGGGGGGGTTCAGTGAGGCTTGGAAGGAGAAGAGACAAAGGAGATCAGGTTACCGGCGGGAAGCTGGCACTGGGGCTGAGTGCAATTGCGCATGCGCGACAGTTGCGAGGGCTGAGGAGAGAAACAATAACCAGATAATGCAGTCAGGTAAGAAACAGTAAATCCAACATCAATGGTACAACTGCAAGCTAGCTTAGTAATAACAGCACAGTATGTACTCAAGTAATGCGATTGCTATTCAAGGTTTCCACCCTCCCAGGCTCAGCAGTAGAGAACCCACACTAACAGAGCCCCACACTAGCACGGATACAAAGCAAACACACCACAATTCAAGGACGCTTAAAGTGCAATCCCCAGCTATGACACACAGGAGTAGTATCCTTAAAGTACCCCCAGAAAAGCCGCCAAAGGCTGTAATCTACATAGGTAGCAGAGTCAATCAGTCACTGTCAGCCAAATAATCTGGCAAGCCAGTACAAAATTCACAACACCTCAATAAGCGATGCAAGGTGGAAGTGGTGCCTTTACCTCTTGCGTTAAAGTGGGGATGGTGATCGGAGGGCTGGGGGGTGCCAATAGACACCAAGAAAACAACATACATAAGGAGACAGAGATCAGAGGGTGGGGGTGCCAATAGGCACCAGAGAAACATAAAACACATAAGGGGATGGTAATTGGAGGGTGGGGGCACCACTAGACACAAGGGAAACATTACATACATAAGGAGACGGTGCTGGGAGGGTGAGGGGGTGCCACTAGACACCAGAGAAACAGTGGTTCACTGCTCTCATAGCAGTCCACAGCACAAGTTCCAGCTGAGGCTGCAGAACTCAAGAAAGTCCCACTGTTCTCATACAGGAGTCAATGGCTTGTCTTGCTAAGCTGGGCACCCAAGATTCTGGGGTGCCCAGAAAAGGTATTTCTGGTCATGAATTGAAGAAATAAACATCAGAATCTAGCTAAATGGGTCCCGTTTAGCTAGATTCTGGTGTTTGTGTTTTAAAATGACAGCATTTTTATGTAAATTCCATGCTTATTAGTTCGAGGAGAAAAGAAACAAATTGGTAGGTCTCACGGCACAAAGAAATGCTTTGTGCTGTGAGAAGCAAGTGATGAGAAACCAAAAACAGTCCTGCAACATAGATGTTTGGGTGTTATAGCAGAACATTATCCAAAGAACCCTATTGAGCATGCTCGGAAGAGAAAAACACAAAACTTTAAAGCCTTATTTTTTTATTTTTTTATTTTTAATTTGTTTCTTCCCCCGGGTCCCGGCCGGCAACCATCACCAGCCACCCATCTAGCCCCACACCCCGACATCAAGCAGCATTCCCTCTTCCCCCACGGTTTACCCTCTATAGCAGGGCAATGAGGAGCCCCACTAGCTCAATTCGCCTCGACCAGGATCCAGTTCAGGGAGCGCCATTTGGAGTAGGGCCCTACGGCGGATGGCTGCTTCATCCTGCATGACCCGGGACCATTTTCCACATTTTTCTCCCTTGCATGAGTAGGGCATGCAATGATGCCAGTGGAGGAAGCAAGCACATGTCCACAAGTGCTCCTTCAGGTGTCTGTCCCATCTCCGCCCCTCTTCTGCAGCATCAGTGCACTGCCCCCCAGCCTCCGCTAGGGGCCTGTAACGCGCTGACCACTGGAGTCCCCCTCTTCCCCAGAGAGGGAGAGCAGTCCCTCGGATGCTCAATCCCTCTTCTCCTCTGCCAAACCCCAGCAGCCTGTGCTCATTCCCAAACATGGGCTGCCGGCATAGCGCAAGGTAAGGCATCCAGTGCCTCAGCCCTTAGTGCCACTGGGTTGCAACTTTAAAGCCTTAGAACTCTGGAACCATCTAATATTTTTTCATGCACCTTTCAAAGGCACTACCTTAGGACATCACTCCTATACTCTGAAAGTTTGGGGGAAAATTACATTCCATGTAGGCTGTAGGTGAGTGCAAAAATAAATCCCACGTTAAGTAGAGGAAAAAAATAAGACATCACAGAAAAATGACATATGCGTATCTCAGAAACCACACAAGCTGCAGTCACAAAACTTTCCACAGATTTACAAGCTGCCTCCTAGACAATACATGAAAAATTTCAGCTGCTTTTGTCAAACACTGTCAAAGCTATTAAGATGCAAAGTTAAGGGTTTAACATTGAACTCCCTAGCCAACCCTAACTATAGGGACCTTTCACGCCCCTATAATTTATTTATTGAAAACTGGTAACCAGGAAAGGTATACTGAGCCACTCTCATTTCCAGGTGCAAACCAGAGAGCAGAGTGCGAAGAAACAAATAAACAATTACACAAATAAGTAAATAAATAAACAAGGTAGAACAGTGCAGCAAATACAAATGGTGATAGGCAGATATCATATTTTACTGAGCACTTCACTCACAGGCCGGCCTGCTGGTGAAGTGGTAGTGCTACACCTGCGGTACTAATGACCCGTGTTCAGAAGTAAGCACAGTGTGTCAGAGGGTCGGCCGGGACAGCTCTCCTTCTCCGGGGGGGGGTGGTTTCCCAGCATACCAGTGACACCCAGTGAAGACTGTCCAGCAGCTGGGACTGCCTGGCACATGCAGAGTCATCATCGGACATCTGTGGGACAGGTGCAGGAGCGCACTCTTCCTGCAGTGACATCATTGCATGTTCGCATCTCCTGGGGGAAACCAAGCAGAAAAACTCTGGTCACAGAGCACTGTGAAGCCTTTGGACCACAACCCGAATGAGGCCCTAGGCGTAACACAGAAACAAAAACATAGAAGGTGACAACAGATAAGAACCGTGTGGCCCACCTAGTCTGCCCCTTTTCCCTACCTAATGCAATACCACAGACCCCAGTTGATCTGCGGCTCACCCTCTCTTCCCTACTGTAAGTGTACTCTTATGTCTATCCCTTGCATACTTGAATTCCCCTACCATTTTGGCCCCCACCACCTCTGCAGGGAGTCTGTTCCAAGCATCCACTACTCTTCCTGTGAAAAAGTACTTCCTCACATTGCCCCTGAGCCTACCCCCCTCTAGCTTCATATCATCCCCTTGTTTTTGTACACCTTCCTTTCTGAAAGATGCTACCCTCCTGTACCTTGTTTATACCCCTAAGGTACTTGAATATCTCTATCATACCCCCCCCTCCTGTCCTCCAGGCAATACATATTAAGGTCCTCTAGTCTTTTCTCTTATGACTTTTGGTGCAGTCCTTGCACCATTTTTGTTGCCCTTCTCTGGACTGCCTCTATTTTGTTTATGTCCTTCCAGAGATGTGGCATCCAAAACTGGACACAGTACTCCAGATGAGGTCTCACTAGCGATCTGTACAGTGGCATAACCACCTCCTTTCTTCTGCTGGTGATACCTCTCCCTATGCACCCTAGCATCCCACTGGCTCTCCCCACAGCCTTCTCACATTGTTTGGTTACCTTTAGGTCATCAGCTATGATTACCCCCAGGTCCCTTTCTTGATTGGTGATCATCAGTACCTCTCCCCCCATCGTGTACTCCTCTCTTGGATTTCTGTGCCTGTACACCTCGGCTAGGGCCTCTGGTGGATTTCAGTATCTCTGCTACCCCCGGGGGAGCCCCACCATAGGGGCAAGCTATGGGCCATGCAGTCCAGATGGCCGGGGAGGCACTGAAGAGGGAGATACATCCTCCTGCCCATTGTCCAGAACATAAAGAAAACCAACTAAAAAAAACTTCACTCACTGTCACTCAAAGGTGGAACATAGGTTGTTCACAATGATATAAAGCTTTATATTAAGTTTTAAGGTGCATATCACACAATGTGGAGCATATCCACCAGATCTGAAGATGCCTAACTTTTCATGCCAAAATAATACACTTTGTCAAAGTGTCTGGTCAATGGTGGTACTGCAATTTATATTACACATTTATTTAGTTATTTATTAATTTATTTATTTCAAAAGTTTCACCAGGAGAGACATACTGAACCGTAAATAACTAGTTTCCAGAAGCATCCTGGAGGAGAGGGGAGAGGGAGAAATACATATCCATACAGCATAAAAACATTTACAGAGGATGTACACTCATATTAAGGCACACTTTTATACACTATATCATAAATTAAACATTGAGTAATATACATTGAATGTACAAGAGCATATACATAGGAATTATTGACAGAAAATGCAGCAACAGCAGTCAGTAACATTTGCATACAAGAATAGGGGTTGAACCAGGTTAGTGCAAGTGGCTAAGGGTAGTCTAGCAAAGGGCAAAGAGCAGAGAGGAGGAGAAAGAAGGTAAAGCTTAGGAAGGAGACAAGAGAGACATTTAACGTGAGAAGTACATTATAACCAGAAACATATCACAGAATAGAACTTGACAGACATTTATTTATTGAAATCTTGGAAATACACCTTACAAAGGTTCCACGTCAAATGAACAAAAGACACGTAACATACATTACAGGAGTGGAACACTGGAAACAGTAAAAATGCAGTGTTACAGGGCACCAGTGACCAAACAGAGAAAACAAGGATAACATACAATTAGATTACAATGTAACAACGAATGATGTTTTTAAGCAGAAATAAATGTTTCTTTGTCGAGCTCAATAGTTAAGCAAGATAAGTACTTCTTTGTTATTTATTTATTTAGTTTTTGTTGACTGAGTAAGTGCACTAGACAAATCCTGCCTATTTACAGGCACAACCCCGGGAAGGGGATATAGATGAATGCCAACTGACCTTGAACCAGATTAAGCTGTTGGTGGTATTATTTTAGTGAGTGGTTCCATGAGAGTGGGATTGGGGAAGGAGTGGGGGAATAAATGCAGTGGGCATATCTGGCGGGGTGTCAAGAACAGGAATCAGAGGTTAGCAATCACAAATGCTAAGACAGTTGAGGTGCTGGTGGAGTTGTCTTTTAAATGGGCCAAGCTTGGGTTCATTCATTATTTTCTAGGGGAGTTCATTAAGCCATAGAGGGGCCCAATATGCAAAAGATCTTTGTGCTTGTGAGGTACGGAAAAATGGGACACGGAGAGATTGTCTGGCGGTGCTTCTTGTACTTAAAAGGACAAACTCAGTGACAATGTTCTAAGCACATATAAGCTCAAGTGAATATTGAATTTGATACTGACAAAGGCAAACAGCAATTAAATCATAGCTATTGCACACAGAAAACTGATTACTGCACACAAGTTTTGGCAATTCAAAAAAGTGCATCAGCTACCACCTGATGTGTGCTGTATTACTGTTGATTAGCTGCCTAGTAAGAGTCAAACAATTTTAACTTCTGTAAAAGAAAAAAATATTGTACAAAGTAGGACCCCCTAACTATTAAGAGCTTGCATGAAAGGGATCATAGATTCATAGATTCTGTTGGCAGATAAGGACCTCTTGGCCCACCTAGTCTGCCCATAAAATCCCCCTAATAGTGCTAACCAAGCCAGCTAAACCAATGTCTATATCCCCCCCCAGAGTAGTCAAGCCCCAATCTATCAGGTTTATTCTATATGATTACATAGGACTCCTACTGAATTTATAGTTTAAGTAAGTAAATATTTATAGGGGTTATATAGAACCATGTATGTTAACTCTTTTTTTGTAAATACATGTTTATTAACATTTTGCAATAGAAAATACAATGCATTGGTATGCGTTATGCTGTTCAGTGTAGTACAGAGAAAATACATGGTTGTTATACAAGGACATCTTGTCTGTGCCTAAAAATAGAAGCTTCTGGGGCCTCGCCTTCCCCACTGCAGCAGTGGGGTAGCGAAGGTCCCAATCGATCATAACTAGTAACAAGGTTTTTCACCGAGAGGGTGGTGGACCCTTGGAATGCACTGCCTGGTGAGCTGGTTCAGAGATCCACAGTGGAGGGCTTCAAGAGAGGTTGGGACAGACACAGAAAGTGGATGTATCAGATGATGGCCTGTCCCGGGGGGTGGGGATGGATGATAGGGGTTTCTAGAGAACAAGGGATGGGAGGGTCTCGGCACCCAACTAAGGATCTAGGTTCGAGCAGACTCGATAGACCATAAGGCCTAATCTGCTGGCAAATAGTATGTTAGTATGTTAGTATGTAAGTCAGTGTCTGCCCTCCAGGGATTACAGAGGAAGCGAGACATTGGGGGGGGGGTAGTATGCCACCTGCTCATTCAACATCCACCACCCAGCAGACCCGGCATATTAACCGTGTGCATTTCTACCTCTCCTTCCTGTATTTAATGTCTAGCGGACAAAAGTGGGGACATGTTGCATTACATAAAATATCCACTTAGTCCCCCTGGATGTGAACTGCTTTATCCTGTCATTTAAGCTAAATGTAATTCTTTTTATGGTGTAAATAGAGTTCACAGTGTCCCACCAACGTTGAAGGGCTGTCACCTTCTAGTGACACATTTCAGTGCAGCCACTATCATAATACTCAGTAAGTATTTAAGCCATCGACCTTTTACCTGTTGTGGGTAATGAAATAAAAGGCACATCTCCAAGTTCAACTAAATTCCAATCCCCAAGACTTCTGAGATGGCTGTCTCTAAGGTCCTAAAACAGGGTGTCAATCAATGAACTTATTATTTGTTAGGTGCCCAATCCCGGAGGCTCTGGGCGCTGTACAATAAAAAGGTAAAACTGTAAAATTACATACATAATTACAATTTCAGCATGCAAGTTAAAAGGCATCAGCACGGAATGCTAGATTAAAAAGATGAGTCTTTAGGCCCCCTCCTGAATGCCTCCACCATAGAGACCTCCCTCAAAGGTCTTGGCAGCAAGTTCCAGAGGATCGGGCAGGCCACCCCGAATGAACATTCACCCGAGGTTTTCAGCCTGCTCCTCGGAACCACCAGGAGGCCCTCGGTGGAGGAACGAAGGAAGTGGGCCAGAATGGCGGGGGTGAGAAGGTCTGACAGGTAACCAGGGCCCAATCCATATAGGGCCTTATAGGGGATCAAGCCCACCTTGAAGAGAACTCTCTACCTGACCAGCAGCCAGTGCAGACCCCACAGGACCGAGGTCACATGACAGGACCTGGGTAGCCCTGTCAGCAGCCTGGCCGCTGCATTCTGCACCAGCTGCAGATGATGAAGGTTCCCTCCACTGATCCCGAGATAGAGAGCATTACAGTAGTCGAGCCTGGATGTTACAAAAGCATGCACCAGTGATGGCAGGTGTTCGGGCAGTATTACGGGTTTAATCTAAGTGATGTTCCTTAAGTGGTAAAAACCACTTTTGATGACAGCCAATACCTAAGCTTCAAATGTCAGTTTGTTGTCAAGGACAAAACCTACATTTCTCACCCTAGAGGTCGCCATCAACGGGACCGACCCCAGGACCAAGCCTGTTGTCATCTTGGAGGCATCCCTATCATGCCCACGACCCGGCTGTATCACCAGTACCTCTGTCTTGTCCAGGTTAAGTCTCGGCCAGTTAGAGTTCATCCAATCCTGGATCTCAGCAAGGCATTTATTCAGAACATCGACGTTACCAATTGTCCCTGGTTCAAAGGACATATACATGTAACCCCCCTACAAATGGGGGTTTCCAAAAAGTCTTCCTTGAGCTTGCCTAAATACTTACTGCCAAGCTGGTGTCCTGCGTTTTAGCAATTTAAATGTGATTACCAGAGTCTGTATAGCATCTGTGTACTGTCTCTTTAAGAGCTGCCTGATTGCAGCCTAGGTAATCTGAGAGAGAACTCTGTTGAAAGATGTAACTATTTGCTGAAAATCATTTAGAGTGATAATGATAATGTAGTTTGTCTAACCTGCTTTCTTTGTAGCAAGGACTGTTTTGTTTTATCTCCACTATCTTGGTCCTGGACTGCAAATTGGACCAATCAGTTCTGGTGGGACCCAAAATGTAGCTGGACTACAGGAGCTATCTGAAGTCAAAATCTGTAGGAATTGAAGTTTTGAACTTTTTGCACCTTTTTTGCAACTGAAGGGGGAGCTCTTGCTTTGACTGACAGCCAAATCAGCCAACCAAACCTTCTGGATCGGGGGGAAGTCCTGGGCTGCTTGCAGTTTTCAGTCAGATCTAAGCTGGAAGCTGAACAAGAAGGAGCTGAAGTGATTCTGAACAGCAATCCTGAGTGGATTCACATGGGAGAATTGTGAAAAGGCTAAGTTTTTGGCCTGCATGTTGAGAGACAGAGAGAGAGAGAGAGAGAGAGAGAGAGAGAGAGAGAGAGAGAGAGAGAGACAGAGAGACAGAATGAATTTTGGACTAAATCCAAGTTTGTGTGACTAAAGTAAGCTACTGAAGTGGGCCAGGCTCAACCTGAAGAAGACCAAAGATTTTGCTGAATGTGATCAGCCTATCAGGAGTTCCAGCTACCCCTAAGCTCCCGGTGTGTGCAGAGACTTCCCGATTGTGACCGGGGCGCGCTTTGCCTGGTACAGTAGAATTCCCATACAATGTAAATGTGCTATGAGCTGCTAGTGGGTTGTGAGTTAGTTCCCCACTGTGTGAACTGTGTTCTGCTTGCTGGAAGCAGCATCCAGCCCAAAACGGACTGCATCTGAATTCGTCTCCATGCAGTCTGGGCCTTGCCAGACTGGCCCAGCCAGACTACCCACTGCACAGAGAAGCCATCGACGAGAGACCTTCCTGGGGATCAGCCCTCTGCTCCAAGCCTGAACAGGAATGACGCCTCTGTGACTCATGGGGCCCTGCTTCTCCTGGCTTTCCAGATCAACCACCTGCAGTCTCGATTTGCGTCCAGCCTGTGTCCAGTCTTGGGTATCGTGAGTAAATACCAGGGTAGCTCTCTGCAACAACAGTTTAATCTGAGTGTGTCATCTGATTGTCTTGTTGTTTTGTTTCCTTTTCGAACTGAGCCCTCTGGCTCTGGATTACAAATATTGTGTACTGTGCATGTTGTGTTTTCCATCACAGGGCCCCAACCAGCTGCAACCCTGGACAACTGTCCTGGCTAGCGCATCTCTTCTCCACCTGGGTACCCAGTGGTGTGACTTTGTGGGGGGACTCAAAGCGCATGCATAACTGCTTGACTGATATAAACTTTAAGCTAATTAACCTGATTTTGCCCCTTCCTTGTTCAAGTCCCCTGAATAAATCAGATCAAACTTTTTCTGCATGTAATCTGACTGTAGTTCCAGTTTGTGCACAAAGTACTGTACTGTTGCTATTTGCTGTGCATAACCTTGTTTTACAGGGGGTCCCCAGGGTTGCGCTAGAGGAACCAGCCCTGGTGGTAAGTGCAAACAGTGTGGGTACTTGTGTGGTGTACCAGGGATATTGTGAAAGTTATTATTGTACAGTGTTCTGGCCACTAGAGGGGGAAAGTTCAAGTTTATGGCAGGAAAGACTCCGTTGAGCAAGCTCATTCACAAGGAGGTCCTGAGGCACATACACATACAGTTCACAATTACATAGACAAGAGATATAAAATGTAGAACAACAAAGAAAAAAAAATATATAGAAAAGAGTGGAATATACATGGAAGGGGGGGGGTTACAGTGTCCTGAAGGGCTGTGCCCAGGTTAGCTTGACCACTACCAACCCTGACCTCTGGGTGAAGGCACCCGTTTCAGAACTCGGGCCCCTTAACCTGCTACTAGCCAAGCAGGCAGGGGTAGTAGCCCTTGGAATAGCGCCATCTAGGGGTTACATACAGCTGAGTGTCACCTGCATAGCAGTGAAAGCTCAAGCTATATTGTCTAATGAGCCTGCCCAGAGGTAGCACGTACACTGCAAATAGCATTGGTGATAAGATCGAACCCTGAGGAACTCCACAGGTTAGGGGCACTGGGGAGGAGGAGGAGGAGAAATTCCCCATCACCACCCTCTGTCTCCTGCCCAAAAGAAAGGACTCACACCAGTTGATGACAGTACCAGCAAGTCCACAATACTCTCTAAGGTGATCCAACAACACAATGTGGTCCGCAGTGTCAAATGCTGATGACAGATTGAGGAGAATGAGAATTGACCACTCCTCTCAATCTCTAGCCCTGAGCAGATCATTATGCACCTGGACTAGTGGTGTATCTGTTCTGTGCCTTGCCCTAAATCTGGACTGGAATGGCTCATAGATGTCAAAAGCCTCCAGGTGCTCCTCAAGCTGCAGAGACACTATCTTCTCAACAACCTTCCCTAGAAATGGGAGGTTGGAGATGGGTCTATAATTCACTAGGACATAGGGGTCGAGAGATGTTTTTTTCAGAAGGGGCTTCACTAGCGCTTCCTTCAAGGCGCCGGGAAAGGCTGTCTCCAAAAGTGAACACCCAATTATCCTGGTGAACACTGGACCAATGGTCTTGATGCAACCCACTAGAAGACGTGTCGGGCCAGGGTCTGGTTCACAACAAGTGGACCACAACTTCAAAATTACCTTGGAGACCTCGGCCACCTCCACCGACCAAAACTCTGCCAGACAATTGGAGTGTCTCTGCTCCACCCAGGTCCCACCCTGTGGGACTGAAGTAGACCCACTGGTAAGAGCACAGCCCAAATAGAGGATACCCTGTCAGAGAAGAACAGAACAAACTCTTCACAAAGTGCTACTGAAAAAGTTCTTTTATGCTGCAAACAGACTGGATGGAGCAATTTGTCCACAGTCCGAAAGAGATGAGCTGGTCTGTTCCTCCCTGCAGCAATCTCCCTGAACAGGAACTCTACATTCCTATGGTCAGTTGCCCTTTGATAATCAGCATAGTGGTTCCTCAAAGCCAGTCTATCTTCCTCTGACCGAGTCCTCCTCCAGCAACGTTCCAATCTCCAACCAGTGGTCGTCATTGCCTTGAGAGCCCTGTCGAACCAGGGGAGTCTCAGGTGAGAGGACCTGGGTCATATACAGACCAGTGCAATGGCATCAACTGCCCTGGAGACAGACCCATTGTAGGCTGCCACCACCTCACCCAAGCCAACTGCACAAGCAGCACTCACACCAGAAAAATCAATTACCGCCATCAGTCCCTCTGGGAACAGTCCCCTTAAAGGACAATAGCTGATCATCTCAACAGGGGAGGAACTATCAGGGGGGACCCAAACAAGAATTTCACCATACAGTGATCGGATCAAGTGACCCTATCAATCTTGAGGTCGGTGACCCCAAGACCCAGTGAGAATACCAGGTCCAAGCTGTGGCCGTGATGATGGGTTGCAGAGGCAATTGCCTGTGCAAGGTCCAGTGATGTTATCAACTGGAGTAGGTTACAACCAAATTGCAAGGATTCATTGTTGATCCAGGCATTGAAGTCTCCCAGAATCAACCATCTGGGTGACTCCAACACCTTGTCTGCAATGAAGTCTGCAGCCTTCTGCAGAAATTCTCCACTCGATCCTGGAGGGCGGTAGACCAAGAGAATTCTGCCACCCGCACCTGGATCCCCACACACTGCCACACATTCAAATGACGAGGCAGAACCCACCGGATGTATGGAGAAATTCAGGCTGGATCTAAAACAGATGGCCACGCCCACACCCCCTGCAGTCCCTCCTCGGGCAGTGAACCACGGAGTACACGGCAGGGACCGATGCCTTCTAAATTGGACCAGCATCGTCCTCCAGCCATGTCGCCGTGATGCACACCAGATCGACTGAAGAAACCAAGTTCGACATAATCGTGGTCTTGTTCCTCATCGATCTGATGTTGCACAACACTACTTGGATGAGATCAGTGGAGGCTCCAGGCACTCTAGCTGCCTGCCCACATGGTCTAGTGGGAACCCTGGGAACAGGGACCAAACACATTGGGCCTCTCTCAAGGCTCTGTTTAATCCCAGGGCACCTCTTGCTCCTAACCACACCAATCCCCCTCACCTCTGTTGAGCCCCTGGTGCCCTGCCATCAGAAGGGGGCATGCCCACATTACGTGTACATGTGTTGCCCTGGTTTCCCCACAGTTTCTCCAGCAGGCCAAGCTGGATCCTTTCCCGTATATGGTGCGATTACTTTGGGTTCTAAAATGCTTCACCAAGTGTTTCTCGCCATATTCCCTCCATATGTGGGATGTTGTAACCCTCCATGATTCAGAGCAACCCCTCTCCCATGATTTAAACTCTCTCAATTCTAAACTCCATTTTCAGCAAGATAGTGTATGGAGTGAGACTGTATTTCTTGAATGGCTTGGTAAATCAGTGAGATGAGGTGTCTGGAGATTTGAGAAATAACCTGGGTGGCCAACAATGAGAGCAAGCATGGCAGCCCACCTTTGTCCCAAGCAGTCGCAAATCGGGACTCCAGATGGTGACGAATCTGCAAGTATCGGAAAGATTCCCACTGTGCCACACCATACTAGGCTTGCATCTCGGGGATTGTTTTTATCTACTGACCTTCAAAGAACTGTCAGATAAACCAGATTTTCCCCATGCCATCTCCAGAACATAGAGTCTTGCATGGCTGGAACAAACCCCTTCAAGTAAGCTGTGAGGCTTAGCCAAATAAGGACTGGAGAGAAGTTTAGCAAGTACACTGCTTCATGCCACACCCTCCCCAACTCCCTAGCCACAGATTCCGGGACTGCAATTGACTGTCCTCTGGGTGCATCCTGTATGGGAAATTGTGCCCTGTCCTGGAATGTGAGGGCATCCTGGGCCAGGGCCCCCTGTATGCCACTAGGAAAGGATCGGCAGTTGTGTGGCTGAATGATAAGCCCGCAGATTGGGTAGTGCTAGTCCCCCTTTCACTCATGGAAGCATCAAAGTGCAAAAGCAGATTCTGGGGTGTTTCTCTGCCCAAACAAATCATGATATAACCATATACCATTTCCGCCAATCCTTTTCTGGGATCTGAACTGGGACATTCTGAAAAATGCAAAGGCAGCGTCACAACTTAACCATTTTCACTGTATCAGTATGGTGAATCAAGCTGAGGGGAAGGTTATGCCAGTCTTTGAGATCAGCCTGCAGCTCTGCAGACAAGGACCTAACATTCACTTCATACATGATTTCCAGGCGTAGTGGTATTTTGATACCCAAATGCTTAACCTCCTTAAGTCCCATTTAAAGGGATATGCCACCTTTTGGGAAAGAATGGGAAGCTAGTAGAAGGGTACCACTTCCATTTTCTGCCCGGGGAGATTGCAGCTGCTCAGAACCGACCAGCTCAGCTCTTTAGAACTGTAGACAGACTGTGCAACCGAGCCTGCCTGCAGGTTCGAAAAACATTTTCACAAGTAGAGTGTGAAGAGCTTGCTCACTTCTTTGTGGCTAAGGTGGTTGACATCAGGCGGCACTCCAACCTGCATCCTCTATCGGAGAAGCTGTGGATCAGTGCCCAGTCACTGTCCCTACGCTCTCCTGGAGTTCTTTTGACCGGCCGGAGTTCACTGATGTCATGTGGATTGTCCAGGGTATGCACCCCTACATGCTGTAGTTTGGATCTGGGCCCAACATCCCTGATAAAGGGCTGTTGTGATATTATCGGCCCGGTCCTAGCACAGATAGTCTGGTGCTCCTTGGAGACAGGTGAGTTTCCTAGCTCCCTGAAGGAGGTGGTGGTAACGCCCCTCCTGAAGAAAGCTTCTTTGGACCCAGACTGCCATGCTTACTACAGACCAATCTCTAACGTTCCCTTTGTGGGGAAGGTGACTGAGAAAGTAGGGGCCATACAACTGGAGAACCATTTGACCATCCATGATGTTTATGAACCACTCCAGTTTGGTTTTCAAAAGAGGCATAGTACCAAGACTGCGCTGGTTTGGGTGCTCAATGATCTCTTGATGGCAAGAGATCAAAAGAGATGTTCCATCTTGGTCCTTCTCAATCTCTCTTCAGCATTTGACACTGTGGACCATGGGGTACTTCTCGAATGCCTGAGGTTCATCTGCAGCCTGTCTAGTACAGTCCTCAGGTAGTTTAGCTCTTTCCTCACTGGCAGAACTCAGAGGGTGGTGTTGGGGATTAATTCATCTGGCCCAGTCTTGCTGTCATGTGGGGTTCCTCAGGGTTCGGTGATGTCCCCCATGTTGTTCGCAGTGTCCATGCTGCCCCTTGGAGACACTGTAAGAAGGTATGAGCTGAGGCTTCACTGCTATGCTGATGATACCCAGCTCTACCTATCTTTTGCACCCGACCAGGATAGAGCTCTCTTGGTAGTTAACAACTGCCTCACTGAAATCCAGAACTGGATGAATTTGAGCTGGCTGAGGTTGAACTCAGAGAAGACGGAGGTGATGGTTGTGGACCCGGGTCACTGGATAGAGGGGATGGGAGCTGGTTTGCCTTCAGGACTTTTTCTGGGTGGCTCCCAGCTCCCTACCTCTGAATGGGTGACGAACCTGGGGGTGATCCTTGAGGACATGCTGACACTGCAATCGCAGGTGTCAGCAGTCATCAAATCATCCTTTTACTATCTGAGGAACATCTTCAGGATTAAGCACCTAGTTCCATCTGGTGATCTGCATTGATTGGTCCACGCCTTTGTGACCTTGCACCTTGACTATTGCAACTCCCTGTATCTAGAGCCACCAGGAGTTGAAATCCGCCGCTTGCAGCTTTTGCTGAATGCTGCGGCCTGGTTATTGACGGTAACTCCTTGTACCTATCATATTTCTCCGGTGCTGCACGAACTGCACTGGCTGCCAATACAGTGGCGGATCACCTTTAAAGTTGGCCTTCTGACTTATAAAGCCCTACACAGACTGGGCCCAGACTACTTGAAAGAGCTCCTGGCACCTTACTGCCCTAGGTGATCGCTCCGCTCGGTGAACGAGAGGTTGCTAGAGATTCTGAGGGTTTCTTTAAAATCTTTGGGGGCCCAAGCTTTTATATACACAGCCCTAACCTTTTGGAATTCTCTACTCCATCCACTTCAGGAGTGTGCATCCATGGAGGAATTTAAACAGGCCTTAAAGACCCATTTGTGGTTGTTGGCATATCCCTGATGATGATATTTTATTGTATTTTATGAATTCAGTATTTATTGTATTTGTGTTAATTTTATTGTTTTAAATGATAATCCAAAACCCCACAGAAGATATCCAGAAGTCAAAACACCTCAGGTAAAGTGGTTTCAGGGTCCATCACATATAAAAGGACATTGTCCGTGTATAATGTAATCCCTACCCTGCAGACTCTGACAAGTGTTGGATTTTGCCTTGGGGTCATTGGGCCTTACGCTCAACCCATTTCATAAGGAAGTATGTTGAGATGGGTGCAGCATATGAGAATGGGGTGAACTTTGGGGCTGAAGAGTCCAAGGCACACCTGGATGGCTGTCAGTGGCTGCAGGGTGAAGGTATGGGTGCAAAGCCATGAGCATTACAGCCGACAGTCCGAAGACGCACCCTGACGCCTGTTAGTCTGCACAGAGTGGGACATTATGGTTAGAAACCATAAAGCCCTGGGTGTTTATTGGTATTTGCACTCCAAATTTTCAATGTGGCCTTTTTGTGACCCCACCTCATGAAAGCATGTGGGACCTCTGCTCATGAACAGTGTTGCTGTGATTCTGTTAATGTGTCCCAAACGTTGATTTCCCACAGTGACAATGCCATTCTGCACCAGATAAAAATGTCAGCTGCACCATTCATAAGGAGCTGTGAAGAGATGGCAATGTTGAAAATCTGAAGTGAAAATATTAAAAAATTTCGAACTTACGAGCGTGCATGAAAACTGTGCAACACACGCTCATAATAGTCTTTTCTTGGAATTCTTCCAAAAAATTTTTAACATAGGCATTTTGGGACCTCTGCTCATGAACAGTGGCAGTATGATTTTCTTAATCTGTCCCGAACTTTGATTTCCCACAGCGACTGCGCCATTGTGCGCCAGATGTGCGAAACCACATTTCGGGCAGGATGTGAAAAATGACAGTTGTACTGTTCATAAGAAAGTGTGCAAAAAATGGCAATGTTGAACATCTGGAGTGAAAATATAAAAAAATATTGAACTTACAACTGTGCGTGGACACTACACAACACGTGCTTCTAACATATTTGTCATTTTGTGGAATTTTTTCACCAACTGTTTAACATAGTCATTTTGGAACCTCTGCTTATGATCAGTGTTACTGTGATTTTCTTACTCTGTCCAGAACATTGTTTTCCTACAGTGTCTGCGTCACTGTGTGCCGGATGTGCTAAAACACATTTCAGGCAGGATGTGGAAAATAACAGCTGTACTGTTCATAAGGAAGTGTGAAAAAATGGCAATGTTGAAAATCTGGAGTAAAAATATCAAAGATTCTTGAAGTTACAAGCCTGCATGGAAACTGCTCAATGCACACTTGTAACATAGTCATTTTGTGGAATTTGTTCACCAAATTTTCAACGAAGGCATTTTGGAACCTCTGCTCATGAACAGCGTTACTGTGATTTTCTTACTGTGTCCTGAACATTGTTTTCCTACAGTGACAGCATCACTGTGCACCAGATGTGTGATTTGTGCGAAAACACATTTCAGGCAGGATGTGGAAAATGACAGCTGTACTGTTCATAACGAGGTGTGAAAAAATGGCGATGTTGAAAATCTGGAGTAAACATACTAAAAATCCTCAAAGTTACAAGCATGCATGGAAACTGCGCAATGCACATTCGTAACATAGTCATTTTTGGGAATTTTTTCACCAAAATTTCAACATAGGTATTTTGGGACCTCTGCTCATGAACAGTGTTACTTTGATTTTCTTACTCTGTCCCGAACATTGTTTTCCTACAGCAACTGCACCACTGTGCGCCAGATGTGCGAAAACACATTTTGGGCAGGATGTGGAAAATAACAGCTGTACTGTTCATAAGGATGTGTGAAAAAATGGCAATGTTGAAATCTGGAATAAAAATATGAAAAATTATCAAAGTTACAAGCGTGCGTAGAAACTGCGCGATGCACACTTGTAACATGGGCATTTTTTGGAATTTTTTCACCAAATTTGCAAGATAGGCTTTTTGGGAGCCCACTTCATAAAGATTCACACTGTCATTTCGTTATTCGGTCCCAAAAAGTGATTCCGCACAGTGACCATGAAATCACCTTTCGGGACCGAATAATGAGATGACAGTGACTGAATTTATGAGGTGGGGTCCCAAGAACCCCATGTTGAAAATTTGGTGCCAAAATTCGCAAAAATGGCTGAGATATGCACCAAAGTTGGAAAAAAAAAAACCATTTATGCCATTATACAGCTTACAGGAATTTCTTCAGTTCACGGTCGGCTTTAAAGAGTGCAGACGTGTTCAAGGTCCACCATAGATCATCGTGCAGGGCTCCGGAGGTAAGTATGGGGTGAGGGGTGTGTGGGGAGGTTGGGTGCGCAGAGGGTGGGTGCGGGCTGGGGGTGAGGACCATTTCCTTTGTTTCAGGTAACAAAAATGTAAACACTTCACCGCAGACCATTTTCTTTTTTTTTTACAGGTTTGGCCACACTGAGGTGGGCTCCCAGTGTGGCACATTTCTTTGGGGGGGCATATTAGCCACCCTGGAGTGGGCTCCCAGTGTGGCACACAATCGGGGGGGTTAACATGCTGACAGGGGTACTGGGCATCCCATCGGAGAGCATATCTGTGTTCAGAGGCATGATGCTGAGGGGGATTGGGCACCCCGTTGGCAGACCACTTCAGTAAAGGGGTTACAGATGCTGACAAGGGGATTGGGCACCCCCCCCACATTGGCTTCCTAGGGACTGTGAGCGGTGGGTGGCGAGGCGCCACCCGTCATGTTTATTGAAATGTTACACTAGGCAAGGCACACCCTGCAATGAGGGGTCACTCCCTCATTGCAGCGGCTAAAACATTTCAAATTTGTGGCACGTTTTGCAACTGCTGTCATAGACAGTGTGCAATCTAATTCATGCCACGGAGCCCAGCCCTAGAAAGCAGTGTCGCCACTGGCCACAACATGACTGCGCCTCCAAATCCTGCTCTTCCACTTCATGCAACCCCAATATGTTGTCTGCACTGCGCATGCAAGACAACATAACAATTTAATGGGTTATTGTACAGAGTTTTGGTTAAACCTCAGACACAGGAACAGACAGAACAATTGGTTATACCACAAAAGTATAGAACAGAGTTGTTACAGATAGCACATGATAGTCCTATTGCTGGTCACTCAGAGAGGGATCGCACCCTTGCCAGATTGCTGTATAGATTTCACTGGCCTGGAATTCATGAAGATGTTGCTACCTATTGTAATTCCTGTGCTGAGTGTCAGAAAGTAGCCCCAGTCACTAGAAAAGACAAGTGACCCATGTGCCCCTACCCTTAATAGATGTGCCTTTTGAGAGGGCTGCAATGGATGTGGTTGGTCCTTTAGACAAAAGTAAAAAGGGTAATAGATTTATCCTGGTAGTATGCGACAATGCTACTCGATACCCAGAAGCAGTTCCAGTGCGTACTGTTATAGCTTCAAAAGTGGCAGCAGAGCTTGCAAAAATGTTCTGCAGAGTGAGCATGCCCAAAGAAATTATTACCGATCAGGGTAGTAATTTTGGTGCTACATTACTTAAGGAGCTGTACAGACTGCTAGGTATCACTGCCATAAGAACCTCCCCCTATCACCCTCAGACAGACAGTCTTGTTGAGCATTTTAACCAAACCCTAAAATGCATGTTAAAAAGGTTTGTAAAAGGGGAAGGGAAAGATTGGTACCAATACTTGCCTTACCTACTTTTTACTTACAGAGAAGTGCCACAGGCATCAACAGGGATTTCACCATTTGAAATGCTGTATGGTAGGCAGCCAAGAGGGCCACTGGATGTGATAAAAGAAACATGGGAAGATAACCCCACTCAGAAATAATCTATAACGTCTTATATGTTGCAGTGTCAGTGGCTCAGTAGGTAGCACACTCGCCTCTGAGGCTGGGAGATCAGAGGGCTGTGGGTTCAGTTCCCACATCTGGCACTTGGGTTAATATCCCAGTACTGACACTGTAGTGCAGCATGAGAGGGGTGCTGCACTTCTGAGGTGCCGTCTTTCGGATGAGATGTTAAACTGAGGTCCCATCTACCTGGATTGGTGGTAGTTCAGGTGGATGTTAAAGATCCCATGGCACTTATCGAAAAGAGTAGGGGAATTTCCCCGGTGTCCTGGCCAAATTTCCCTCATTCACTAAAATTACCACCAACAGCTTAATCTGGTTCAAGGTCAGTTGGCATTCATCTGTATTCCCCTCCCCGGGTCATGCCTGAAAATAGGCAGGATTTGTCTAGTGCACTTACCCGGTCAACAAAAACTAAATAAATAAATATATGTGTGCCCTAAGAAAGAAGCTGTCAAAATATGTCGAGATAGTTCATAGTAATCAGGAAGAGGCTCAACACCAGCAGAAGGTATATTACGACCATGGGGTAAAAGAAAAAGTTTTTGAACCAGGTGAAAAGGTTTTGCTACTGTTATCCACAACATAAAATAAACTGTTAATGAAGTGGCATGGCCTTATAGAATGCTTAGCCGTACTGGCACCATTAACACAAGATTAAGACCCCTGACAGGAAAAATCCTACTAAGATATATCATGCTAATCTCCTCAAGAAATGGGTTGAAAAAATGCCTAAAGCTGCTTTGTTAGTTTTACCAGAAAATGATAAAGAAGATATTGATAGACTGGACAAACTGCAACTGCTGAGTGTTTCCTTAACTCTCGAACAAGCTGCAGAAATTCGTAAAGTGCTAAAGACATTTAACAGTGCTTTTACCACAGTACCAGGCCAAGCAAAAGGGGTCAAGCATGTAACAGTCACAAAGAATGCTTGTCCTAGTAGGCAAAAGACATAAAGGTTACCAGAATGGTTAAAAGCTGATGTGGTTAAGGAAATATAAAAAATGAAAGAACTGGGTATCATAGAAGAGTCAAGGAGTGCTTGGTCATCTCCAATGGTAATTGTAAACAAAAAAGAAGGGGGCGTTAGAATCTGCCTTGATTTTAGGAAACTTAATCAAAGTGTCAGAATTTGACAGTTATCCTATGCTCAGAATAGATGATTTGGTGGACAGACAGGAGAGTGCAAAGTATATCAGTACTCTCAGTCTCACCAAGGGTTACTGGCAAATCCCTTTGGCTAAAGAATCCAGAGACAAAACTATATTTGCCACTCCTGTTGGATTCTATCAGTTCATAGAAACATAGAATTTGACGGCAGATAAGGACCGCTTGGCCCACCCAGTCTGCCCATTTTCCTACCTAATGGATAAGCTGCAGATCCTAGTTAACCAGCAACCTACTTCTTCCTACCCCACCCCCTAGAATTGCCCTATGACTGTCCCATGCATGCTTGAATTCAACCACTGTTTTTGACTCCACAACCTCCTCTGGAAGGCCGTTCCATGCATCCACAACCTTCTCTATGAAAAAACACTTCCTTAAATTACCTCTGAGCTGCCCCCCCCCCACTCTATCTTCAAATCGTGCCCCCTTGTTCTTGCACGCCTCTTTTTTTGAAAGATGCTACCCTCTTGGACTTTGTTGATTCCCTTGAGGTACTTGAAAGTTTCTATCATGTCCCCCCTCGCCCTCATTTCCTCGAGGCTATACGTATTAAGCTCCTTAAGTCTCTCTCTTCATATGTCTTCCGGTGCAGACCCTGCACCATTTTAGTTGCCCTCCTCTGGACAGCTTCCATCCTGTCTATGTCTTTGCGAAGATTGGGTCTCCAGAACTGCATGCAGTATTCCAGATGGGGTCATACCAGCTGTCTGTACAGAGGGATAATAACTTCCTGTTTTCTACTGGTGATGCCTCTCCCTATGCATCCCAGTATCCCCAACCCTCCTTGCTGCCCTCTCACATTGCTTGCCCACCTTTAGGTCATCTGATATGACTACCCCCAGGTCCCTTTCCATTTTTGTTGTTGTTAGTATCTCACCCTCCATTGTGTACTCTTCCCCTGGGTTTTTGTTTCCCAGGTGCATTACCTTGCACTTCGTAGCATTGAATCTAAGCTGCCATACATTTGACCATTCCTCTAACCTTGCCAAGTCCCTTCTCATCCTTTCCACCCCACCTTGTGTATCAACTCTGTTGCAGATCTTTGTGTCATCTGCAAAGAGACATACTTTTTCTTCCAGTCCCTCTGCAATGTCACTTATAAGGACATTGAAGAGGACCGGTCCTAATACTGAACCCTGCGGTACCCCACTAGTAACCCCCTTTCTTCAGAGTGGAATCCATTTACTATTACTCTCTGTGTCCTTTCTCCAGCCAATTCTTTACCCAGGCTGTCATCCTGGGACCCGCAGGCTGGCTAACTTGTATATTAATCTTTTGTGTGGGACTGTGTCAAATGCCTTGCTAAAGTCTAGGTAGACCATGTCCACAGCCCCTCCTGATCTACTACTTTGGTCACCCAGTCAAAGAAATCTATCAGATTTGTCTGGCATGACCTTTCCACTGTGAATCCATGCTGCCTTGGGTCCTGTGCCCTCTGGCCTCTAGATACTCGACAATTCTTTCCTTCAAGTGATTCCATCATTTTCCCTATCACTGAGGTTAAACTAACAGGTCTGTAGTTTCCTGCTTCTGCCTTGCTCCCACTTTTGTGAAGGGGAATCACATCTGCCCTCCTCCAGTCCTCGGGTACCACCCCATCCTCCCATGATTTGTCAAAGAGGGTAGTCAGTGGTATCACTAGTTCTACCCTTAGTTCTTTTAGAATTCTGGGATGAATCCCATCAGGCCCAATTGCTTTGTCCACCTTCAGTTTTAAGAGTTCTTTCAGAACCCTTTCTTCTGTAAATGGGCTGGTATCAACTTCTGTATCCAGAGTGTTTCTATTGTTTGTTTTAGGTACCTCCCCCTCTTCATTTGTAAATACTGAGCAAAAATATTTGTTTAGTATCTCTGACTTTTCACAGTCACCCTCTGCCCACCCCGCTCCCCTTTATTAAGCCTCACTATCCCTCCCTTGGTCTTCCTTCGCTCCCTGATGTACCTATAAAAGGTTTTATCCCCCTTCTTAACTGAGTTGGCTATCTTTTCCTTGGTTTGGGCCTTTGCTGTTCTGACTGCCTTCCCAGCTTCCTTTTGCTTTAACTGATACAGTTCTCTGTCCTGCTCCTTCTGTGATTCCTTGTACTTCCTGAATGCTTTCTTTTTCTCTTGAACCTTCACTGCAACTTCCTTTGAGAACCATAGTGGTTTCTTACATCATTTTGTTTTGTTTATTTGCTTCACACAAAGGCTTGTTACCTCTGTGATAGCAGTTTTTATTATTCCCCATTGTTCTTCCACCCCTCCTTCTTGCTCATTTGCTAGTGCATTCCTTAGGCACTCACCCATTTTGGCAAAGTCAGCCCTTCTAAAGTCCAGTACTTTTGCCTTTGTATGGCTTGACTGTATTGCTGTGTTTATTGTGAACCATACTGTTCGATGGTCGCTAGTTCCCAGATGGCTACCCATTTCTACATCTGTGATCCTCTCTCCATCTCCATTTGAGAGAACCAGGTCTAAGATTGCTTCCTCTCAAGTGGGTTCCAATACTAGTTGTCTAAGGCATGCCCCCTGTAGGGCATCTGGAATAACCCCACTCTTCGAAGTGGCTGCTGCAACTGCCCTCCAGTTAACATCTGGCATATTCAGATCACCCATCAGCAATATCTTCCCTTTTTCTGCCATTCTAAGTATACTTTCCATCATTTCCTTGTCCATTTCCTCCCCCTGAGAGGGGGGGGTCTGTATACAACCACTGTGTGGATTGTGGTGCCATTGTCTGTCTCCAAATTGACCCACAGTGCTTCTTCTCCTCCCTGTTTACCCTTTTGTTCTGTTGCTTTGATTCCTTCCCTTATGTAAAGAGCTACTCCTCCTCCTCTTTTACCCTCCCTGTAGATAGTGTATCCTGGTATGTTTGCATCCCAGTCATGGTTTTGTGTGTACCATGTTTCTGTGACTGCCACGATATCCAGATGTTCCTCCTCCATCGAGGCCACTAATTCAGGAAGCTTGTTACCCAGACTACAGGCATTGGTACTCATTGCTCTCCATTTTTTGATGGCTTTACCTTTTGTTGCAGCATCCCCCACTGACCTTTCTACCTCGGCCTTTTTCTCATTTAGTACCCTGTTTTGTGGGGAGAGGCTGGGATTTTCCTGTTGCTTATCAGTGCCTCCCCGTGACTAGTTAAAAAGCTTGCCAATGAAGCATTTAAACTGATTGCTCAAAGACTTGTTACCTTCCTGGACAGATGCAGACCATCCTGCCAGTATAGGCTGGTGTCCCTCCAGGTGGAACCCCAGTCCCCAGTGAAGCCAAACCCCTGTGCTCCACACCATTTTTTCAACCATTCATTAAACTACATGGTGCAAAGTACCCTCACCTCACCCATGCCACTGACAGGCAGCACCTCTGAGAAGGATACTGTGTGTGCTACTTGTCTTAGGCCCCTCCCCAACTCTACAAAGTCCTCCTGCACTGCTCTAATCTCATCATGAGCCAAGTCATTTGTCCCTAGGTGGACAATGACATCCAGCTCAGACTCCAGTGCAGCTGTTCTCGTGATCCTGAGGATGCGCTTCCTGTCCCTCCAAGCCATGGCACCAGGCAAGCACCTTACTTCAGTTTTCCCTGCTCCCCCCAGTTCTATCCCCCTAATAACTGAGTCCCCCACCAGGAGCTGCTTCCTTTCCCTGTGGTGTCCTCTGCTTCCTTCCTGTGGGCCTCCTTGTGACAGTTGTCCTCAGCCTCCTTAGTCTCCTCTGTGGGTGCATCCATGGGGAACTATGCTCCCGAGAATGGTGTATGGATTGTGAGTGGACAACTGACTGGGTGTGCCTCTGTTCCACCATCCTCACCCTCCTTGAGCCCACTGTGGTCCAACTGCTGTGCTTTCTTCGCAACCTCTGAGGTAGTGGTGGTAGCTCTGGTGCTCCCTGGATGGGGGAGGTTCCCTTCCTGCTGTCCAGTGTGGCCTGGGGGAAGGTTCCCTTACTACTGTCCAGTGTGACCTGAAGACAGGCAACTTCCTCCCTCAGGGCAGAGAGTTGTCTGCAAATAGGGCAGCATCTCAGCCTCCAGAAAGACTCCCGGAAGACTGCTGCCCCATAGCCATTACATTGCACTACTCCCCACATGTTTATCTACTTTTTATTTGTGTGTGTGTGTGTGTGTGAGATTGGTTTGTTATATAGAAATATATATATTATACAATGTGTATGCTTATACTGTCAGTGCAGTGTGCTAGAGAGGATATGACAGTGATATGCACCTTGCACTTTTGAGGAAATGATGTCAGAACCCCAGGTATAAAGGAACTATGCCATTTGGTTTACATGGTGCACCAGCTGCGTTCCAGTGGTATATGGATGTCATTTTATCACCTCACACTGGTTATTGTGCTGTGTACCTGGATGATTTCATGGTGTACAGTCCAGACTGGAAAAGCCACCTGGAACACCTACGAGCAGTTATCCAAGCTATCAAAAATGCAGGTCTGACTATTAATCCTACCAAATGTACATTGGGCATGCAGGAAACCGGATACTTGGGCTATGTGTTGGGAAATGGAGAAGTTAAGCCAGAAATTTCTAAAATAGAAGCTGTAGCTAACAGCCCAGTCCCCAAAACAAAGAAACATACAAGGTCATTTTAGGGCTAACTGGTTATTATCATAGATTTGTTCCCAACTTGGTATTACTTGGCATGAAAGAACAGAAGAAGGCCAGAGCCCATCAAGACTGTTCCCCACACTATGTGGGACATTATTTATCTATTATCCCTCAACCAAACATCTAATTTGTTTTTAAAGACAGTGGCACTAGTTGCCTCTACCAATTCTTGTGGCAAGGTGTTCCATACAATGGATGCTCTTATTGGAAAAAAGTTTCCCCTTTTGCTGGTTTTATAAGTTTTTACTTCAAGCTGTTTATTATCTCAGTCTCAGAACATGTCTCCTTTTGGAGAGTGTTAGACCACATTTTTCCATTAGATCTGGTGAATTTATTAAATTAAAAACCATAAGCATAATACCTCTTAATCTTCTAGTTTGAAGGGAGAAGAGACCAGTAGCTTTTAATCTGTTCTGATAATCCAAGTTTGTTAATCTTGGAATCATTCTAGTTACTTTCCTTTGAACCTGTTCAAGAATTGCTATGTCTTTTTTTTGGTTTGGATTCCAGAAAGGAGAGCCATAGTCTAGATACCGTCTAATGTATGCCCTATACAATGGAATAAGGCATTGTTCAGTGCGATTGACAAAAGTGCGTTTTATTTGCCTCAAAAGTCTGTTGGTCATGCAAGCAGTTCTAACGCAGTGATCATTTGATGTAAGTTTATTATTAACATATATCCCTAAATCTTTTTCATAATTTGATGAATGACGTGGTAGTCCGTTTATATGATATATCGTTTTTGGATTATTTACACCAAAATGCACTACTAAAAATTTGCCTTGATTAAACTGCATATGATGTTCATTTGCCCAAAGTGTTAATTTTTCCAAATCCTTCTTTAATGCAGAAATATTTTCTTGATTATTAACCTTGCCCCCCAATTTAGTATCGTCTGCAAATTTACTGTAACTATGAAGTTATTTGGCCCTGTTTGTAAATCACTGATAAAGAGATTAAACAATGTTGGTCCCAAGACCGACCCCTGTGGTACATCACTTGTCACACTACCCGAATCAGATAAGATATCATTAATTCTGACTCTCTGAGAACAATTTGTCAACCAGTTTAAAGTCCAGTTGACAATATCAGGTGACAAACCTAGATTGTGCATTTTAGTAATGAGTTTTTCATGTAAGACTTTATCAAAAGCTCTACTAAAGTCCAAAAGAATTACATCAGTAGGGATACCCACATCTAGTAGAGTACTTATATTATTGTAAAAAGATATCAGATTGGTGGTGCAGGAATACTTGGGAGTAAACCCATGCTGATTTGAATCATAAATTCCTAATTCTTTACAATCTTGATCTATTAGAGACTTCATTACTCATTCCATTAATTTACCAGCTACTGAGGTCAGTCTAATTGGATGATAATTTTGCACAGAACCTCTATTGCCTTCTTTAAATATGGGAGTAACTATTGCTGAATGCCAATCATTTGGTACAATGCTTTCTTGTAAGGATTTATTGAAAATAATTGACAAAGGTATAGAAATATTTATAGAGGTTTTGATCAGAAACCATGGATGAATACCGTCTGGGCCCGGGCTAGTATTTTTTTTTAGTTTTTTGAAAGCCCGTATAATGTCAGTTGGATAGAACTTATGATAATCTATGTGATGAACTTTAAATGTACTAATAGGTGATTTTTTGAGAGAAGATGGAACAAAAGTACTTATTAAAGAGATTCAAGGTTTCTAGATCAGATAGAGAAGAGCCATTGGTTATAATGGGACCAGTGGTCCTTGATACACCTTTTTTACTATTTATATAGGAGAAAAGAGATTTGTGACAGTCTTTTGTGTGAGCTAGTTTAAATTCTAGCTTATTTTTTGCCAGTTTAATAGAATCTGTTTGAGTTTTTCACAGATGGTCTGTATTTATGCAATAGAGTAGTTTTAAATGGAACAGAACTATCCTTAAGTTTCCTAAAAAGTTTAATTTTTATTTTAATCTGATTTTTAATTGTCTTGTTGAACCAAGGGGGAATTTTTCCTTTATTATTAAATTTCTTCTTAGATGGAATAAAGGTATTTTCCAAATAATGTACAATGTTTTTAAAAAAGTCCCAAGCTTGTTGTGTTGTACAATTAAGAAGATTACATTCCCAGTTTATGTTTTGTAAGTATTCATTGATTTTAGAAAAATTTGCTTTGTTATAATTTTTTGTATAGTGTAACTTCCTTTGTGTAGTTTTAAACTGTTGAATTTCAAAAAGAATAGATGAATGATCACTGGTCCCAAGTGGATCCCAAATTTGTAAATTGCTAATTTGTTGCTCTATGTTAGTAAATAATAGATCCAAAATATTAGGACCTCGAGTGGGTTCAGTAACAAGTTGTTGTAATCCAGTACAAACTACCACATCTATTAGTCCTTTCTCGGCATAGGACTGTCCTGAGAATGAGTCCCAGTTAATATGAGGGAGGTTAAAGTCATCAAATATTACAGTATCTTGAGATTCTGAAAAATGTGTAATTTCTTTCAACATATCAGTTGTGTAATCTGAATTTGCAGATAGAGGTCGATAGATGTTACCAATAGTTATATAGGACTGCTCCTTCAATAAGATTTTAACCCATATACTTTCCAAAGGAAAGGGAGAACACACTTCAAAAGAAGGAATATCATTTCGTATGTACATACAAACTCCACCGCCTTGCTTATCTAATCTGTTTTTATGATATAACTTATAACCTAGAATTTCTCTGGACCAAATTGAGGATGCGTCCCCCCAAGTTTCAGTTACTCCCACCACACCTGTATTTAAAGTTTTACATTTGGCTTCGAGTTCTGCTAATTTGAGTTGGTTTAAAGATGTTGCATTGAAAGCTAGGAATTTACATTTAGTTGTAATAATATTTTGGTAAGTATTCAGAGACTTGGGAATAGACATTTAACAACTTTGTTGAGTTAGCTACTCCCCTCACTGAACTCACAAAAAAATGGTACCCAAATAATGTGAAATGGACCCCAGAGTGTGATGAAGCTTTTTTACCCATTAAGGCTGCATTATGTTTAGCCCCTGTTTTAAGAAGCTCAGATTTTGAGAAACCATTTGTGTTACAAACAGATACATCAGAAGCAGGCCTAGGTGCAGTCCTGAGTCAAAATATAGATGGGACAGAACATCTTATTCTGTACTTAAGTAGGAAGCTGCATGACAGAGAGAATGGTACACCACCATTGAAAAGGAATGTTCAGCAGCAAAGTGGGCCCTGGAGTCCCTTAAGTTTTATTTGCTAGGAACTGATTTTGTACTTACAGTGGCATCCCCAGGATAAAACCCAATTCTGCAGCATGTTGCAGTACTCTGCAGAATGCTGCAGCAGACCTACTGAATAAAGGAATGTCATTTCAATGGCAATTAGTCCCTATTGTCATTCAGGAAAATGTGACACTGCCAGGATGAAGTGAATGCCACAGTTTCCTGCATGACAAAGGTGACTAATTGCCATTGAAATTACATTGCTTTCTTCAGTAGGTCTGCTGCAGCATGCTGCAGAGTGCTTTAACAGTGGGTTTCATCTAGGGGGACGCCACTGTATAACAGATCACAATCCTCTCTGTTGGCTTAACCAAATGAAAGATAAAAATTCCAGAATCACAAGGTGGTACCAGGCACTACAGCCATTTAAATTCAAGATGATACAAAAATCTGGTAAAGAGAATAGCAATGCTGATTTTCAGTCAAGATATCAATCAATCAATCAAACTTTATTTAACCAGGCAGTTACATCATTGAGCAAGTTCATATTCAAGATGGTTCTGGACACAAAGGATGCAATTGCCTTACAGTAGACAGCACTTCATATTATAGTAGACATAATGCAGGCTGTTACAGTACAGATAGTCAGTAATTGGATGTATCAGACATGTAAGGCAAGTGCAAGTACAGGCATTTTAAAGTGCAGCATAAACAGATTGTAGGTTGTAGAGTACAAATGAGGAGAGGAAGGGAGGACATAGAGGAGGGCAAAGGGAAGAGAGGGTATCAGACACTTAGAGGAGAGGGAAGGGCAGCCTACTGGAAAGAGGCCCCAGAGAAGATAATTAAGGGGGGGTAAGTGGGGGTGGAGGTGGTTGCCCTAAAGGGATGCTGGCCAACAGGGGGGAATAAGCAGCCCGGGATATCATAAGTTAAGTGCAGGGCAAAACTTTACCTGAGACAGTCACATGCCATTTTCAGGCCTCTGTAGAGCAGTCACCTGAATATACAGTGGCTGGGCAGCAGGGAGATTTTAAGTAGTTTTTGCATGCTATTCCAGAGCGCTGGTAAAAAGGAGCTAATGGCAATTGAGCCAAGATGTGTCTTTGTCCGTGGTAGCTTAAGGAGGACAAGGGATGAGTTTTTAGTCTGTAGGCACCCTTTGAGCATTCAAACAGATCACAGAGATAGGGTGGTAGCTTGTTAGACAAAGCTCGGAACAGCCACATGAGGGCATTTATTTGCCTCCTCATGGAGAAGGACGGCCAGTCTACTGCTTGGTACAATGAGCAGTGATGAGTCTGCAAGGGCAAGTCAAGAACAAATCTCAAAGCACAATGATAAAGTGTATCAAGCTTTTTGAGTGCATCCTGGAGGCAATGGCTGTATAGGAAGTCAACGTAGTCAATCAGGGGAAGAAAGGTTGTTTGAACCAGCCACTTTCTGGCTTCCAGGGTGAGTAGGCATCTTGTGCGGTAGAAAATACTGAGGTGCTGTATTAGCTTTTTTGTTAACTCACTTACATGTGCACTGAAGGTGAGTTTGTTATCCAACCAGACTCCCAAATATTTTAATTTGTTCACTAGCTCTAGCGGTTCACTAAGGAGGGTAATAATCTGTGGAGTCCCATATATCCCAGTATTGTGGGATGGAGAGATAATCATAGCTTTTGATTTTTTAGCATTTAACAAGAGCTTCAGATTCAGCAGGTTGTGCTGGAGGATTATAAAGTCCTGTTGTAGCTCCTTGTACGCAATGTCCAAGGAGGGGTTTGTCATGTAAAGGACTGTGTCATCTGCGAAGAGATGAACGTTTCCAGCAATCAGGCCAGAGTCGATGTGGTTGATGTAGAGGGTGAAGAGGACAGGTCCCAAAATGGATCCTTGTGGAATGCCTCTGGGCAGTAATTTTAGTGGGGATAATTCTCCTTGAGCTTTAATTTGCTGTTTACGATTTGTGAGGTAGCAGCGAAACCACTTTATTGCAGCAGAGGTTAGACCGATGCTACTCAGGGTATCAAGGAGTATGGAATGATCAACCGTATCAAAAGCTTTGCTGAGGTCAAGGAAGAGTGCATAGATGTGCTGTTTACTCTCCAGAGCTTTTAGCCAGTCATTCGACACTTTGGCAAGAGCCGACACGGTACTGTACTTAGGTCTGAAACCTGATTGGACTGGATTGAGGATATTCTCATGATCCAAGTAGTCACTTAATTGAGAGTTAACAATTTTTTCAAGTAGCTTGGATAAAACAGGAAGCAATGAAATAGGCCTATAGTTATTCAAGTCAGTGGGGTCACCTGACTTAAACAAGGGGATAATGTGGGCGGTTTTCCAGCTAGGTGGCAATTCCCCTTTGGATAACGAGCTGTTAAAAAGATGGGCAATTGGAGCTGACAGATAATAGGCACCTGCTTTTAAAAAGAATAGTTCCAGTGAATCGGCACCAGTGCTCTTTTTGGTGTCCAATGAGAGGAGAAGGTCCCCCACCTGTTTAAAGGAGGCTGGCTGGAACATGAAGAGGGGGCGGTCGGTAGAGGGGGCTATAGTAGGGCTAGGAGCTGTGCTGGCAGTACTTGTGGTGCTCAGTTTACTGACAGGCAACGTGTCGAGTGTGAGGCCTGCAGTAGCGAAGTGGTTATTGAGCTGATCAAGGATCTCAAGCCTAACTGTGTAGGAGGTGTTTTTTGCCACAATTTTGGCTGGGAGATGGGTAGCAGGGGACTGTCCCTCAACCTCTCTCAGTATCTGCCAAAATTTGGAGGAACAGTTTTTGTTTGCCTTCAGGGCAGACTGGAAGAACCGTTGTTTTTCCAACCTAATCAGTTTGGTGCAAGCATTTCTGGCTACCTGGAAGGAGCACCAGTCTGTGTCTGACTGCGACTTCCTCGCCCTTTTCCAAAGTGTGTCTCTGTGATGTAAGGCCTTCTTCAATTGGGGGCTAAACCAAACAGGTGCACATTTCCTGGATTTGATTTTCCTTAAAGGTGCGTGTTGGTTGATAAAGTTTAGTAGCAGATCCTGGAAGATACAGAATGCTTCAGACACAGAGGGTGCAAGATAGAAATCCTGCCACTTTATGCTCCCAAGATCTGTCAGGAAGGCCAGGAGACAGAAGTATTTTAGGCTTTGCTTTAGCTTGAAGGTAGAGGAGGAGGGGAGGTGTGGGGAGCACTTAATGCAGGTGGCTGCGCAGTGATCACTCAGATCATTGTGGAAGACCCCTACATGTGAAATATTGTGTGGCTTGTTGACAAGTATAAAGTCCAGTAGAGAGCTTCGGTCGGGATTATTCTTGTTAGATCGGGTTACCTCAGGGGTAATCTGAGTAAGTCTGTGCTCGTCGCAGAAGTCCTTGAGCTTGTTGGTGCTGGCATCGTTTCAGTTAAGGTTAAGGTCACCCATAATGATGCATTCCGTGTTCACTTTTTCCAGGAGAGAATGAATATGAGGCAGTATACACAGGCCAGCTACAGGCGGTCTATAGCATGCAGCTACCAGTATGGCTATACCAGGTGAGAGGTTAATTTTGAAGATAAGGCATTCAAATTCTTTGGGCATTGACGTGCAGACAATATCGGTAGTTAGGAATTTGATATATATGGCAACACCACCACCTCTGGTCAGCCTGTCACACCTGATCAAGTTGTATCCCAGTATGTTAAATGTTTTGTCAGGTAAGGTATTTTTCAGCCAGGTTTCCAAGAGCATTGCTACATCAGGCATGGCATGTAACACTCAGGCTTGAACCTGGTCAAGTTTGTTGGCAAGGCTGCATATGTCCATATGCAGGAAGCTCAGACCTTTTTGCAGTGGGAGTTCCCCTGGAGCAGTTAGCAGAAGGGGGGGCCCAGATTTCATTCCACACTGCCTGCACAGAGTAGCAGTAGTACTAATAATTTCCTGAGTCCTCTTACCAGGAATCTCAGGAAGGCTTTGTTTGTTTGCCTTGGACACTATCGAGGGCGGCAGAGTGGGAGTTTGGTGGGCATTGAAAGTTGATCATAGCAGATAATACTACCCTTACAGAGAGGGTAAAGGGGGTCAGCTTAGAGAATGTTGGGCAGTAGGGGATGTGAAGTGTTGAGGATGTGTAAGAATTACTGCCTTTGGTCGGAGTTAGCTGGATTGCAGACACCGTTGGGCTTTTTTCCTGGCCTGTAGGTGTATTTGGGCAGGAAGGGTCTTTCCTGGAGTCCAAGATTGGCTCCACTGTTATAAGGAGGATGCAGCCAAGGAGGAAAAGGTGGGCTGATGTAGCCATCTCTGGGGTATTGTGTGGCCGAAGGTGGCGGCACCTTTATGTAGTTTGGGACACCCAAGAGTTTGGAGGTGAGGATATAGGGATGTTCAGGTGAGGGGAAGGTGCAGGCAGCTTCAAGCATGCTAAAAATTGCTATCAGGGTCAGCTGCCATTAGTCATGGGTAGAAGGAACATTAAGTGACCAAGGAGTAGCAGAACACCTGTGTAAGATAAGAAGGGAGCGTGGAAGGGCGAAAGAATGTTGTAGGAGAGGAGGAATATGGTAGTGTTGAGGTACCAAACACTTTGTTAAAAGGTAGAGCTATATAGGGGGATAATAGGTAGCAAGGCTCGAGTATGGACTTAATTCAATAGCTAGGATATAGGGCTAGAGAAGGGCTAAGTGGAAGGAAGCAAGTAAAACTAAGAGAGCTATCAGGCTGGGAGGGTGAGCGAGAGGGACAACTGAGTAAAATGTTATGATTTGCCTGACTCTAAGTCATTACAAGTTGTTGGGGTAGGAGGCTAAGAAGGCAAGCCAATACATGGACAGAGCACCAGGGTGGCCAGGGAGAGGGTGCAGGGGCAGGAGAAAAGCACCAGAGACTGAGTGGTTCAAGCCAGCAGATTTAAGGTCTGTTGTTGGTGCCTGTGAAGGAATTGAAATTCACCAGCCTAGAGAGTGTCTGGGAGGCGCACCAATAGTAGGTTAGCTGGAGTGGGCCAGACCAATCGCAGGCCACTAGCCCAAGGCACCGCACCAATTGGGTTTCAGCTCAGAGTTTTCAGCTGCTTGGGACTTCTAGGGCTCGTACCTTGACAGAGGATCCAGCAGATGGTTCCAGGAGGGTGGGCAGGGAGTCCTCCGGTAGTCGGGCACCAGCCGAATTTGCGGCCATTAAGCGCCACTGGTCGGTGAAAGTGCCTAAGCAGGCAGAGATCCCTAGTGGGCCAGAGGAGAGAAAACAGAGTTAAATAATTATTTCTAGGCTGCAGACAAAGGGGGAGTGGGGGGCTGGCGACAGTTCATCAGTGGGGAGGGGGTGAGAAAAATTACAGAGAATGGGCTGAGTGGTGGGGAGGTGCTAGGAGGACAAAAGGGAGTTGAAGATCGCAATTACAGAACCAGTTAAGGATCACAGATATAGAAATGAAGTATAGGAGGCTAAGGCCAGGGGTGAGGGAAAAATGGTAGGGAGGGTCAAGTAGAGATAGCTGAAAGAAAAAGGAGGTGAAAGGAGGGGGGGTTCGACTACAGCAGCTCAGGTCATAGCAGCAATGGTGGAAATGAAGAATTAGTTATAGGAAATCAGGGAGGGCAAAGTACAGCAGTAGCAGATCCTCACAGAGCTATCAGCTGTCTAGTCCACAGAGTGGAAGCTAAAAAATTACTCTCTGGCTAGCCTCATCCAGCATGTTTCACAATTACACTACAGTTCAGAACAGTTTGCTAGATTAAAATAACAATATAGAGAACTAGTCTTAACCGTACTTTCAGCTGCCTACTCTACAGTGGTAAATGTAGTATTACTGTCTGCCTAGCCACACACATCACATTACTAGGTTAAAAAAACAGTTCAGAACAGTTTGCTAACAATAAAATAATATACAGAGAAGCAGTATTCATGTCGGGGGAAAAAAGCCCCAGAGACCGAGCAGTACAAGCCAGCAGATTTAAAGTCTATTGTTGGCGCCTGTGAAGGACCCAAAATTCACCAGCCTAGAGAGCGGCTGGGAGGCGCACCAATAGTAGGTTATCTGGAGCGGGCCTGACCAATTGCAGGCCACTAGCCCAAGGCACCACACCAATCGGGATTCAGCTCAGAGTTTTTGGCTGCTCAGGACTTATAGGGCTTGTACCTTGACAGAGGATCTGGCAGATGGTTCCAGGAGGGTGGGCAGGGAGTCCTCCAATTGTCAGGGTGCCAGATGAATTTGCGGCCGTTAAGCACTGCTGGTCGAAGAAAGTGCCTAAGTAGGCAGGGATCCCTTGACAGAGGTTCCGGCAGATGTTTCCAGGAGGGTGGGCAGGGAGTCCTCCAGTAGTCAGGGCACCGGCCAAATTTGCAGCCATTAAGCACTGCTGGTCGGTGAAAGCACCAAAGCAGAATCAGGAATTGAGGGTTCTGAAAAGCAAATGAATGAGTTTAAACTTTACTGTTTGCTGTACTGTTATGGAAAAAAAGTTACTGCACACGTGCTTAATTTCTGAAAGTTAGAAGCTAATATTAGTACAGAATTAATAGAACGTTTAGGAAACATGTTTAATAAAACAGGTTACCTCTTAAGGAGAGGGTGTATGTGACAGGATTGAATACCAGTTGTTATGGAGAGTTTGAATGCAGGGATCTGTTCTGTTCTTTCCTTTCCTGTCTCTTGCCTGTCTGGTTGTGCAAACAAATTTTTCTGTGAGACCTAGGACTTGATCACCCTGACAGTGCTGCAATTCTCTGCCTCTCACTGTCTCTCAATCTTCCCTTGCTGTTTCTGTCTTTTTTCTCCCTTGCATATCTGCTGGTATAAAAATATATGCAAATCATTATGTGGAAATGTAACTGATATTGGGATCCCTTTGTTTAGAAATTATATAGTGTTACTGTTGAAATGTATATAATTATAGTTTGAGATGATTGCAAAAAGCTATTGGGAACTAAAGGGGTTAACCTGAGAGCAGTTTTTAAGCCCTTTTTCAGAGCTGTGGAGAAGGGGCCTCAGTTCTGGGACATTGTGTTCTTTCTGCACTTGCATAAAATTGACAAGAATATTTTAGAAAAAAACAGGATGCTTGTTAAGGAGGGGGGTTGCACAGACTTATAAGAGAGAGAGAGAGAGAGAGAGAGAGATGAAATGTTTTTGAGGACACAGAGATTGAAGGAAAACTTGGATGGATTTTTTCTGTTTATTCTGCCTTTGTAAATAGTTATACTGAACAAGTTAATTTGTTATGTTACTGCTAGTACTAATAAACATGTTTTGTGAATTCTGCAACTGCTCCTGTTTTTTCCTATGCTTCCTGACCTGTGCCCAATGGCAGATTGCACGAGTGACCTCCCTCTGGGGGCAAATTTAGCAGGCAGAGGAAGAAAAACTCTAATGTGCATAAGTACCATTGCAAGAACTGGTAGGATAGCCTAGCATGTAATGGCTGTAACAACTGTTTCCTTTATTATTAAATATCTGTTCCTGTTGTCCTTTCTTAAGTTTTTAACTTTCAGAGTTAACTGGGCAGAAGAGAAATAGCTGCTGCTGCAGAAGAGGATGTAGCAAGGGGATACAAGAATGTATTGTATAACGGATGCTGGTGGGGCATCCAGTTCGCAAGAGAGAACTGGAATACATCTCCACCACAGCTGGGGGGAACTGGAGGATCAGGTTGCAGATTGACCTTTTGGGTGAGAAGAGTGGCAGCAGAGGAGAGGGGGGAAAGGGGTTCCTTCTGGAGGGAGAGAAGTGGAGAGTAAAGGCACTTATCGGCACGGTACAGGGAATAAGCAGGGTACGTGGCAATAAGCTATTAAACAGGCAGACATACCCACCTTACTTGTGTACCAGTAATGTAGGATTGATGTTTATCTATGTCAGCACATATGGGTGAAAGTATAACAAGTATTTGTCAATGCCGAATGTTTGTCGTGTGCACTGGTGCCATTTTGGGGGGCGGGGGTTACGAGCCGGCATTGGCAAATTTCAACACGGGTTCATAACTTCTTTGTTTTTTAATATTTTTACACTACATTTTCAACATAGCCGTCTTATTATGCCACCTCATGCAATTTCAACTTCTGTCTGAAAGGTAATTTCACGCAGTGGCTGCAAAATCACCTTTCAGCATGCAAAAAAACATTTTGGCCAGGATTTGAAAAATGGCAGCTGTCACATTCATGAAGTGCAGTGAAGAAATGGCTATGATGAAAATTTTGGGTCAAAATATTGAAAAGTACCAAAGGTACGAGCCTGCAGTTACTAATTTAAGTGCATGCACGTAACTTTGTTGTTTAATATTTTCACACCAAATTTTCAGTGTAGCATTCTTATGACCCCACCTCATGAAGAGTGCCGCTATCATTTTGTTCACTCATCCCGGAAGGTAATTTCGCTGAGCGACCATGCCATTCTGCCTCACAGGTGCAAAAACATGTTTCAGGCATGATATGAAAAATGACAGCTGTACTGTTCATAAGGAGATGTGAAATAATATCAATGTTGAAACTCTGGAGTGAAAAATATTAAAAACGGGTGAAGTTAGGAGTGTCCATAGAAACTGCGCAATACATGCTCGTAATGTAGCCATTTTTTTGGAATTTTTTCACCAATTTTGCAGCATGGGTTTTTTGGGACCCTACCTCATGAACAGTGGCACTGTTGTTTCATTAATCGGTCCCGAAAGGTAATTCCGTGCAGCAACCACAAAATTACCTGTAACCCCTAGATGGCGCTATCCCAGGGGCTACTACCCCTGCCTGATTTGCCATTAACAGGTTGAGGGGCCTGGATCCAATGGCGGGTGCCTCCACCCAGAGGTCAGGGTTTGCAATAGTTAAACTTACTTGGTCACAGCCCTCTGGGACATTGCAACCCCCCTTTCTTCCCCACTAGTGGCCCACACAATATATCAGAATTATCTTCACAGTATACACTTACCCCCAGGGCTGGTTCAGGCACTGGGACCTCCTGTAAAATAAGATACAGTGCAACAATCACAGTACAATACTTTAACATAGACAAATACCTCAGGCAGTATAACTTTGCTGAAACAAGCAGCTCTGATTTATTTAGGGGGAATATAACAAGGACAGGGGGAAATCAGGTTAATTAGCTTATACTTTACTCATCTACCTATGGCTCTGTGCACAGGTCTATCCTACCAGTTACTGTCCTCGGTACCCAAGCCCTAGTGGCTAGTCCAAACCGTGGCAGCTGGTAGGGCCCTTTCACACAGGAAAGAAAAATTAGTTTAAACAGTCAGCAGTACAGTGATTCCATTTGGATTCAATGTGGCAATTCAACAGGGAGCGACCCTGAATTAGTACTCACGACCTCCAAACAAGATAGGGTCCTTCAATGTCAGCAGGGCTACTCTTGAGCTCCACGAGACTCCTCACACATTTATATGGCAAACTGCAACAGGCAAAAGTCCTTTAATGGCAGCAGGATTCACTTGAGCTAACCAAGCCTCCTCACACATTTATATGGTGAACAGTAACAGGCAAAAGTCCTTTAATGGCAGCAGGATTCACTTGAGGTACACAAGCCTCTTCACACATTTATATGGTAAAACAGAAAGTACTATACCAGGCAGGCTGCTTCTCTATCCCGATCGCAATTACTGCACAATACCCAGGAGAACACACAGCAGATTCAGTTCCTGACAGACCGAGTGCAATTCAGCAATTTCTCCAGTCTTCTACAGGGTGAGCCTGGTTTCTACTCTTCAGATATCCTTTGATTCTCTTCACAGGATGGATTCAGTCCTAACAAGCAGTTACACAAGCTGCAGACCGGAACTCTGGGCCTTACACACGTTTCCCGACTAAAACTGCACACTGAAAAGCACAGGGCTCCTTCCCTCTTCACTGCCAGAGCTCAACTGAAACTCCAACAGACAAACCGGGCACTTCCTTTGAGTTCCTCCCAGTTCTTGACTGGATTGGCTGTCACTCACAATAGACTGCTCCTGTTGGTCCAAAAGGCGCTGAAGTCTAAACTACATCTCCCAGAGTCACTGCCCATACAATCCTCTTGTGGCTGGCTCAGATTATGAGTCCAAGTTTTGATTCGTCCAAGGCACCATTTTAGAGCTAGCTTACCCCACACTGATTGGTCCAGTTCAGCAGTTCAAAACCAGAATGGGGAACTAGGCAGACACAGTTCTGACTGCAAAGAAAGCAGGTTAGACAAACTGTAATTTCATTATTACTCTAAATGGTTTCTGGCAAACAGTTACATCTTTCAGATAGGTTCCCTTTGCACTCCTAGTGACTGCAAAAATGGAGTGAATTGGCAGCAGCTCGAGTGGTACTCAATCAAAGAAACACACAGTCCCCCATACAAACTAATTATGTCTGCAAGCAGACAGCTCTTAAAGAGACAGTACCAGAGGTTCTAAAACACTCACTGATAAATGGCTTAAGCTCAAACACCATTCAGGTTTGGAGCATTCAAGCAAGCTCCTGGAAGTCTTTTGGGAACCCCCATTTGCAGGGGGGTTACACCCTTCCTGGCCTGGGAAAGCTTGACGTCCGCGTCAAGCAAGTACCCCCATAGGTTTTAACTGCAACCATATACATTTGCATTAGGCTCACACATGTAATCATCAGTCAATATATAATTTTACCAAGAACACATTTCTGAAACATTGCAGTACGTCACTCTTTACACAGTATTACATACACATTGTACCATAACTCAAGTTATTACTTCTTGTACATGAAACCTGAAGAGAGGGGGCCCTTCCCTATCAGTTACCTTGGGGCTGGATGGGGCAAGGGCACCATACTTAGAGGGCAACACAAGTAACTTGGAGTTAGCACTGACGCTCAGTTTGGGCAATGAGCTCGGGGACACATACACTCCTTTATGGACAACATTGAGAGGCAGATCCACTGGCCGGCCCAGGGAATCATAACTGAGGTGCACCACAAGCTTTACAGCTCGACCAGTCTTTCTAGGGGGAACTGTTACAGTCTCTGCACTCTGAGCCTCATTTTCAGCATTGTCCTCACTTGTCAGGAGTCTCCATGGGGTAGAGAGGCTAGAACTTGGGGCACTTTCAGCTCCAGGAGTTACAGTTTCGAGTCCACAACATTTGGCTCGCATGGAGAGCTTTCGGACACTGGCAGTGGACTGTCAGGGCACTCAAAATACTCTTCTTGTTCTGGTGTATCACCAGTCTGACCCAATCCATCATTTTCCTCCCCTGAAAGCTCAAACAGTTCAACCATGCACAATGATTCCATTTCATCTGATCTGATGCTTTGCACTTCACTTTCTGGGAGCATTGGCTCCAGGGACGAAGCTGGGGGGCTTGGACAGTCCAGAAGGCCCAGCTTCATCTCCAGTATTGACTAGGGGATTGCCCCGAAACAATTGACTCAGTTCGTAAGAAGGATAGTATTCAAAGTCACTCTGACTTTCTTCCGATATGGACTGACAGTCATGCTCAACTGGGACTTGTGGAGGAACACTTTAACTTTACTTCTGTAGGTGCAGACTTTCTTGATCTTTTCTTAGCAGCAGCTCTAGTCACTGGTCCAGAGGGGGCATCTTCTAGGGGCTCAGACTCAATTAAGATTTGTCCAATAGGCAGTAAATGATTTCTATGCATTGTTTTTACATCTTTTGAATTATTCTCAGGCCTTACTTTGTACACTGGCAGATCATCTAGTTTGCCCACTACAATGTGAGGGAGATGGTGCCATCTGTCAGCAATCTTGTGCTTGCCATGCAGTCCCATATTTCTTAGCAATACCCGATCTCCCTCCTGGAGTTGCTGTGCTTTCACCTTTTTATCATACCTTTCTTTGTTGGTCAGATTTCTTTTGGCAGCCATGGTTTGAGCCAGTTGGTACGCATGAGTTAGCTGGGCCTTTAACTTTTGCACATACTGTAAATAGTTGTCAGCTTGAACCCCATCAGGAGAGACCCAAAACACACATCTACCGGTAGTCGAGCTTCTCTTCCAAACATCAGGCGGTAGGGGGAGAACCCAGTGGCATCACTTTTGATGCATTTATAAGCATGTACCAGGGTGCTAATTTGTTGGCTCCATCTAGGCTTGTCCTTTGGGTGCAGGGTGCCTAGCATATCTAGCAAAGTGCGGTTGAAACGTTCAGGCTGAGGGTCCCCTTGGGGGTGGTAAGGAGTGGTTCTGGACTTTCGCACTCCCCACAGAGAAAGCATCTCTTTGATGAGACGACTCTCAAAGCTCTCCCTTGATCAGAATGGATTCTTTGTGGAGCCCCATAGTGAACAAAAAGTTTTCTACAAGTACTTGGCCACATGGATGCTTTCTGGTCTTTGGTGGGGAAAGCTTGGGCATATCTCGTGAGAATGGTCAGTGACCACCAGCACATTACTGATATTTCTTTGATCTGACTCCAAACTCAGAAAATCAATACAGACCAGCTCCATGGGTGCACTGGTGGTGATGTTAACAAGGGGGCAGCCCTCTGGGGCAAAGCTTTCCTCTGTAAGCAGCGACTACAAGTTCAGAATGTGTTGCTCCACATCAGCCCCATCTTAGGCCAATAGAATCTGGATCTCACCAAGTCAAGTGTTCTGTCTATACCAAGGTGCCCATGTGGTTGTGCAAGGACATCAGTACTGAGTCTCGAAGGCAGTGGGCAGCACTAGTTGTTGTTTGTCTACTTGTCCCCTCTGTCTACTGTTTCTCTGTATAACAGTTTATTGATCAGTTTCAACTTAGGACCTTCTTTGTATAATAGTGCAGTTCTCAAATCAGTGGAGGCTAATTTGGACACATCTTTTCCTGCATAGAGGGCTTCTAAAGCTGCTTTGATCATGGGATCGCGGGATTGAGCCGCCGAATACTGTCATTGTCCAGCTGAGGCAGTGCACCAATGTCTATTGCAGAAAAGTGGCAATAAGCAGCAGGTATGCAATTCTCAGAGGGTCCCAAGCAATCCACCATGCAGTCCTCGTCCGTGGACATTGTTCCTCCCTGTCAAACTTCTGGCAGAGTGCCCGAATGTCAGGTTCTGCCAATCGGACCCAATCATTCTGGGGAACAGGCCTCCGGAGAGAGCATCAGCTCTATGTGGTTCAGACCTGCTCGGTATCGAGAGCATAGTCATATGTAGATAATGCAGAAAGCCACCTATGGCCAGTGGCATCCAACAGCTGAGGTCTGCACATAGGTCAAAGGATTATTGTCAGTTTTTACTAGTATTTTAGCCCCATACAAGTACTCATGGAATTGGTCAACAATAGCCCACTTCAAAGCTAGGAACTCTAACTTATGTACAGGATAGTTCTTTTCGGATGGGGTCAGGCTTCTACTGGCAAAGGCCACTGGTCTCAGGCCATTCTCGTGCTCTTGGTACAACACAGCCCCCAACCCTTGCAAGCTAGCATCAGTGTGCAGGACGTAAGGTTTTCTTGGATCGGCATAGGCCAGCACTGGAGCATGGGTAAGTTGATATATGATCTCATGAAAAGCAGTTCACAATTAGGAGTCCAGCGGCCCCAAATACTTCACTCAGATGAAAATACATCTCTTTCAGTCTTGAGGGACGCTGACCTTTAGTATTTTTGTGGGTTGGGGATACCCTTGAGTAAGGTTAAGTAAAGGCGGATCACTCTTGAATAGTCCTTGATGAAGCGATAATAACCACAGAATCCCAGGAATCTTTGCAGTTCTTTTAGATTTTTGGGCTGTGGCCAGGTAGTCAAGGCCTCAACTTTACTTGGGTGGGTCTCCTGTTCCCTCGGTGGATACTATGTGTCCACATACTTTACTGATGTTTGAAAGAATTGACACTTATCAATGGACAGTTTAAGGCCAAAATCCTCCAGTCGGTCCAATACCTTAAATAATCTGCTCTCATGTTCCTCCAGTGAGCTGCCAAACACAATAACATCATCTAGGTATACCAGGCACTCTAGTAAGTTCATGTCCCCCCACTGCACGCTCCATCAATCGTTGAAAAGTGGCTGGAGCACCTGAAATCCCTTAGGGCATCCTCATGATTCACATAAAGCAAGCGGACAGATAAAGGCTGTCTTCTCATGGTCCTCTGGGGCCATCGGGATCTGGTAGTACCCACTGCGGAGATCCAGCACAGAGAACCACTTGCTCCCGTTTAGGCAGTCCCAAAGCATCCTGAATGCGGGGCATTGTGTACTGATCAGGGATAGTCCGCTGGTTTAAGGTGCGATAATCCACACACATCCTTACTGTTCCATTCTTTTAAAGAAAACACCTGGTCTCTCTGGGCAAGCTTCTCACTGATCCTCACTTTCCATTCAGCTGGCAGCGGGGAGTCGCGAAATCAAACAAGTCAGGCATTACTCTGTCATTCTTCCTTGAACTCTTGCTGCTGGGTAGCACTGCAGTGTCTGCACAATGCACATTAGCCAGGATACAACCTCTATTTACTCGAATGTCTCTTTCAGACACATTATGAACTTGGACCATTACCCTTCTGGCATAAGCATGGGCTCTAGCGGGCAAAATACTAGGCTTGACCAGCAGTCCCTCTGGCAATTTTCCATCGCCTGGTGCATCCAACATTAATATTTTATTCTTAACATCCTTTCTGATACGGACCTCTCCCTGTAAGGTACACTGGGCATTTGGCGCCAGGATCAGAGACTCAGGATCCTTCTTCCATACAATCCTGACCGGTTCCTCTGGTTCTATTTTTTCAGCATCTCTCTGTGCCTCATAGGCCTTCTTAATTAAAGCCGGAACTCTTAAAGCTCTACTAGTCTTTGACCCTGTTTTTCATAACACAACTGTGCCAGCCTTCCGAACATATGAGCATTTGTTCCAATCAACAAGGGACACCATCATACAGTCCAGTGGGGGACACACTAAGGCTAGGGTCTCTACTTGTTCGGCCACTCCAGCCACGGAGGTGGGGAAGACAGCCAAATTTGATATACCCGAATAGGGTAGGCCTTCTCACTTAACCCCCATACATGCAGTCCTTTAATGGTTGTAAGGGTACATCTGACAATTGCTTCTGATACCAATCCTGGAACATAATTGTCACTTGGGAGCCACTGTCTAATACAGCTCTTGTAGACACTCCATTCACCTTTACAGTGGTCTCCATGGAGGACCACTATTCTGGACCAATCTGGAGAGAGGCGGTAGTGGGGGCCTGGGCAACTGACCTTGCCACAAAGGGCGTGAGTTAGCATTTTTGGTGCCCTCACTGGGATCATTTCGTGCACCTCTTAACCACTGATTTGTTCTCCGAAGCTCTCCTTGTAGCCTATATGCAACTTTGTCAGTGTCTTTGGGACCGCATTCCTTTTCATGTGCCCATCTTCCCACAATTATAGCAAAACATACTTTCTGGAGTTTGAGCTGGCTGAGTGCCACACTGGGAGCCAGGAGGGGGTATTACTAACTGGAAACCTTGGTGCCATCTCTGTTCGTGATGATAAGCATTTGGAGACATTCGTCAGTTCTCCACTTCCATGGTCAAGGAATCGAAGTTCAGAGCTGTTATCAGCAGGAGATACATGGGTGGGTACCCCACCCCATAGCAGATGCAGTCGGATATAGGTCAGGGCCCGTACTTGCAGGCGTGGCCTTCATAAAGGGACTGTTTTTGAATTCCCGGATCCCTCTCAACAGTTCGCCCCATTGTGGCATATCTTTTCCTTGTCAGAGCACTCATTTACTGCCAACCTCTGCCCCTGAACTTCACTTGATGGGTCACCCTCAGTCACTCGGGTCGAGTCGCAGCTGTTGGTGCAGGTCCCTCCCGAGGTCGCCTTTTCTCAACTCCTTGAATTTCTCTCATTAACTCATCATAGGAGGTGGGGATTCAGTCGATTTGCCAGGCGTAACTGGAAGCAACAGCAGTTCTGAGAAGGGGCAGACTTAAGGATCCTGTCCAGCCTGGTTGGGTCCAGTTCAATCGCTGGCAAACTACCCTTTTGAGGCATTCTTGCAACAATTTTTCCAGCCGAGATACACACACAGACAACAACTCCTTGGTACTGTTGTGCATCTCTTACCTCCACCATAGGTCTTCATCAGAATCTGGGCCCATACACACATTCTCCAGGGCCTCAAGATAGGCCTGTGCAGTCACTTCAGGGTTACTGGCCGTTTAGCACAGATGGTAGCCAGGGCAGGACCTCGGAGGCTCTCACTAACCCTCTTTCACTTTTAACTTCTGAGCATTGCCATTCTAGCACTTGGGGCAACATAGGCTATCCAGGTCTCCCAGTCATCCTCCCCTGGGGGGTGGGGAGGGTGCCAGAGAAGATCCTCAACCCCGGTAAGAGTCGTGACTAATGGCAGGTGCAGAAATAGGAGTCTGCATTGGTTCAGCCACCATTACGGGTACTGGAGCGGGAGAGGGTGTTGGGGGAGGAACACCCCCAGATGGCAAGAATAGTTTCTTCAAGTCCTCCACAGTTTTCCCTTCCCCCAGCAACCATTTAGCAAATTTCTCCTCAAAAGTTTCAGATAGTGGTGGGGGCTCATTCCCCACCGGGTCTTTACTGTCCTTAGTTATCACTCTCCAAGCAGTGAGGGCTCCCTCTGGGGTAATGGTCTGTGGCACTTTGGAGCTATCTATGGGATCCTTAAACTCTACTAGGGCCAGGAAGGTGTGGGTGAGCAGATTAGCATGCCAACCCACCACCACAGGGTTTTGTAAACCTTCCACCTTGGAAAGTACTCCCTGCACAGTGTCCATATTGATACCCAGGGGGATGTCCAGGATAAGCATAGCATTTTGGGGGTCGATCTCCTCCCCAGTACACCACTCCACCAGCCGGTGCACAGCCACTTCTGTCGGGGTACCCATTTATTTATTTTTTTTTCCTTAACAGTGGTTTGTAAATATGGCCAGTAGAGGACACACAATCCCAGTGGTGAGCCTCCAAGATGTAACCCCTAGATGGCGCTATCCCAGGGGCTACTACCCCTGCCTGATTTGCCACTAACAGGTTGAGGGGCCTGGATCCAATGGCGGGTGCCTCCACCCAGAGGTCAGGGTTTGCAATAGTTAAACTTACTTGGTCACAGCCCTCTGGGACACTGCAACCCCTTTCTTCCCACTAGTGGCCCACACAATATATCAGGAATTACTTCACAGTATACACTTACCCCAGGGCTGGTTCAGGCACTGGGACCTCCTGTAAAATAAGATACAGTGCAACAATCACAGTACAATACTTTAACATAGACAAATACCTCAGGCAGTATAACTTTGCTGAAACAAGCAGCTCTGATTTATTTAGGGGAATATAACAAGGACAGGGAGAAATCAGGTTAATTAGCTTATACTTTACTCATCTACCTATGGCTCTGTGCACAGGTCTATCCTACCAGTTACTGTCCTCGGTACCCAAGCCCTAGTGGCTAGTCCAAACCGTGGCAGCTGGTGAGGGCCCTTTCACCAGGGAAAAGAAAAATTAGTTTAAACAGTCAGCAGTACAGTGATTCCATTTGGATTCAATGTGACAATTCAACAGGGAGCGACCCTGAATTAGTACTCCGACCTCCAAACAAGATAGGGTCCTTCAATGTCAGCAGGGCTACTCTTGAGCTCCACGAGACTCCTCACACATTTATATGGCAAACTGCAACAGGCAAAAGTCCTTTAATGGCAGCAGGATTCACTTGAGCTAACCAAACCTCCTCACACATTTATATGGTGAACAGTAACAGGCAAAAGTCCTTTAATGGCAGCAGGATTCACTTGAGGTACACAAGCCTCTTCACACATTTATATGGTAAAACAGAAAGTACTATACCAGGCAGGCTGCTTCTCTATCCCGATGTAATTACTGCACAATACCGGGAGAACACACAGCAGATTCAGTTCCTGACAGACCGAGTGCAATTCAACAATTTCTCCAGTCTTCTACTGGGTGAGCCTGGTTTCTACTCTTCAGATATCCTTTGATTCTCTTCACAGGACGGATTCAGTCCTAACAAGCAGTTACACAAGCTGCAGACCGGAACTCTGGGCCTTATACACGTTCCCGACTAAAACTGCACACTGAAAAGCACAGGGCTCCTTCCTTCTTCACTGCCAGAGCTCAACTGAAACTCCAACAGACAAAACCGGGCACTTCCTTTGAGTTCCTCCCAGTTCTTGACTGGATTGGCTGTCACTCACAATAGACTGCTCCTGTTGGTCCAAAAGGCGCGAAGTCTAAACTACATCTCCCAGAGTCACTGCCCATACAATCCTCTTGTGGCTGGCTCAGATTATGAGTCCAAGTTCTGATTCGTCCAAGGCACCATTTTAGAGCTAGCTTACCCACACTGATTGGTCCAGTTCAGCAGTTCAAAACCAGAATGGGGAACTAGGCAGACACAGTTCTGACTGCAAAGAAAGCAGGTTAGACAAACTGTAATTTCATTATTACTCTAAATGGTTTCTGGCAAACAGTTACATCTTTCAGATAGGTTCCTTTGCACTCCTAGTGACTGCAAAATGGAGTGAATTGGCAGCAGCTCAAGTGGTACTCAATCAAAGAAACACACAGTCCCCCATACAAACTAATTATGTCTGCAAGCAGACAGCTCTTAAAGAGACAGTACCAGAGGTTCTAAAAACACTCACTGATAAATGGCTTAAATGCCAAACACCATTCAGGCTTGGAGCATTCAAGCAAGCTCCTGGAAGTCTTTTGGGAACCCCCATTTGCAGGGGGGTTACATACCTTTTGGGACTGAGTAATGAAATGACAGTGACAGTGTCCAGGAGGTGGCATCCCAAGAACCCCATGTTGAAAATTTGGGGCCAAAATTCCTAAACATGGCTGAGATATCAACTTAAGTTGAACCCCGTCCCCCATTGATTCCTGTTATTCGGCTTACCTTGAAATCTTCACTTTGCTGGTCGGCTTTGAAGAGTGCAGACGTGTCCCAGTCCACAGAAGATTGCTGCTCCTGACCTCCGGAGGTAAGTATAGGCAAGGGGGGGGTGTTGAGGTGGAGTCTTGAGTGAGAGGTAAGGATGGGGAGAGACTGATTAGGAAACATGAGGACGTTTTCCTTTGCAGGTTAAAAAAAAGAAAAACATTGGGGATGGTTTTCTTTTTTTAACAGGAACCATTTTGTGTACATTTCCGGACACTGGGAGTGGGCTCTCTAGCATCTGGAGGGGAAGGGGAACGGAAGATGTGGGCAAGACAGCAGCAGTGGGAGGGAGTGGGAGGGATTGATTTGCTGTAGAGGGGTGCTCAAACAGAACGGAGGGTGCAGGGAAGACGGAGGGAGCGGGAGAGAGTGATTTGCTGGGGGGGCTTGAACAGGAACAGAGGGAGCAGGGAGGACAGCAGCAATGAGAGGGAGTGATTTGCTGGTGGGAGGGGCTCCAACAGGAATGGAGGGAGTGAGGAGGGATTGATTTTCTTTTGGAGACAGGCTCAATGCATTCACATGTCAGCTCTTACTAAGTAAGCTTGTTCCTGACAGCAACTGCCATCATCACTGTAAACACAACGGCAGTGTGAATGCACAACCAGGAAGTAAATGTAATCATTTGCAGGGCTGTTTACACATCAAAGGACCGAGCCGCGCCACTATTGGTTTGGCTCTGTCCTTTGAAAACTTTCCCAACTCTGCCCCAAAAACAGATAGTGAGTCATCGGCAGCCTGCCTACTGATTCACCTGCAGCAGATCTGCCTCTTGAACACAGCCCTCCAGTGGATGCACCCCCCCACACCCCTCTGTAGCAACTCTCATATCAACATGTTTGTCTGCGCTTGCGCGCACAACAAACATAAAAAGGGCTCTGGGAATGATTAAGAAGTTAAATCTGGACATGGCATGCTTGCAGAAAACCCATGCTGCTCAGAACAAGCTACAACACCTGGTTAAAAATTCAGGGGGAATCTGGACCAGGGCATGCTTCAACTCCAAATCAAGGGGCACCACGATATGGGTGAGGCCACACATACAAGCCTACATAATTAAGGCTGTTGACAATTGGGGAGGTACTCTTTGAAGGAGTTAAAATTACAGTCTGGTAAAATGCTTATCAGTGGGGTCCATTTATGGCTCAAACTATGACACAGGGGATTTCTACACAAAACTGTCTCTAGAGATGGCTAGTTTCATGGATAACTGGATGTTGGGAGAAGACACCAATTGTACTCTGGACTGTGTCATTGATAGGTCTTCTAAAACTCCACAAAAGGCCACTAAAAGTGCGGCCACACTGCAGGATTTCACGAAAAGACATAGCCTGGTGGATGTATAGAGTATATCACTCAACAGAGAGGGATTATACTTTCTATTCCCAAGTCCACAAGTCCTACATGAGGAACGACCTTATCTAGCCACTCTAGGGCTGTTGCAAGGGAGTGAGAAAGTGCACCAAGGTGCAGTCAGAGAGTCAGATCATGCATGGGTCTACACTGAAGGTATGGGAGGGGCTGGGGGAGAGAACAGTAGAGACAAGACATGGAAACTGGACCCCACTCTCCTGAAGGAAGAAGTATTTAAGCGGAGTATAAGGAAAAGGTATATGAGAATTTCTGGTGCACAAGGAGGGTGAGACACACAGGAAGCAGTAAGGTAGGAAGGTGCTAAAAGCCTTCAAATGGAGGAGGTGATCTCCTATGCAAGGTTTTTTTTTTTCAGAACAATTATTTGCACACTGCACAAATTCTTGAGGAGGAACCAGCAAAAATCTAGATGGCAACCCTGCAGTGTGCACATAAAGAAGGGGGACTGGCACTTCCCAATGTGCAACATTATCACTGGGTAGCTCAGCTGGCATTTCAGAGTAAAGAGGACACAGGCAACAAACCCTCCTGATGGAGATGGGAGGAAAAGGAGCCTGGGGTGGACTCCCTTATGAGATCCATATTAAGCCCAGGCCTCAGGAATAGTTACAGCAGAACCTTCAAAAACCCCTTCACAAGAGTGAAAGAAACTATCTGGAAACAGTTATTCCAACAAATACACCACCCTCCGACTCTGTCCATTAAAACAATCCTAACTGAAGGTTTTAAAAGAAGCAAGGGGTATATTTTATTTTTATTTTATTTATTTGTTTACCGGGTAGGTGCACTGATCCCATGGACCATTTTCAGGTGCGACCCGGATCGTGCAGATGGCACATACAAAAGGAGATACATCAATTGTACATTCAAAAGGATACACATTACAATTCGAAAATATTCCAATTCCAGTAACATAGGACAGGTACAATGGGGTACAGATTAAGTACAGTTACATTTACCATAGCATTACGCATATATACAAGGTGGAATGTTTCAGTTCGGCAATGGTTGAGCAGTAAAACAAAAGGCAACAGCCACACGAATATAGTCACCCCTGGGGGCAAGTGCATTTAGCTGCTGTGACTAAGGAGGTTTTATAGTTTGCTCTGAAAGATGTGTGTGAGTCAAGTGAGCGTAGGGAAATGGGGTGATGATTCCATAGTTTGGGTGCTACAACGGAGAAGGCTCTCCCTCCCTGAGTTGTTGAGATTCTAGGGACTTCCAGTGGGGTGACGCTAGTGCTTCTAAGGAAGTGGGGGCATTGTCTCCTGTTGAGGAGGTCAGAATAGGGGGATATGTTGCCCTCTCTTATGGCTTTATCCACTATACATCGCAGGGAGAAGTTCCAGTGTGTCAGGAGGGGGAGCCATGACAGAGACTGGTAACGGGAGCAGTGGTGAGTGAAATAGGGAGCCATTAGGGCAAATCTGTAGATTCTGCTGTAGGTAGAGGTAAGTCTGGTAAGTAGTTTAGAGGAGGTTTGGGCATCAATAGGGGCACAGTAGTCAAGAAGAGGGAGGAGGTTTCCCTGAGCTATGGCTAGCCTGGCTTCCAGAGTCAGGTGATGATGAAGGCGGTAGCCCATTGCCAGTTCTGGTGTACCCGTTGTAAAGTGGAGTTAATATGTACCGAGTATATCAGGGAGGGGTTCAGCGTGATACCCAGGTATTTGAAATTAAGCACATTTTCAAGTGGTGTGCCATCTGGGGCTAGGATAGATAGGGGAGATGAGTTGTTTGCCAGGTTTGTTAACTTTGGCTTAGATCCCAGCAGCACGGTTTTAGTTTTCTTGGTGTTTATCAGCAGCCTGTTTCCAAGGAACCAGTTGTGTGCTGCTTGATAGTTGCTAGTTAGTTGGGAAGAGATGTTTGCTAGGGATTTGTCACTATGAAACAAAACCAAATTGTCTGTGTAGAGGATGGCCTTGCATGTAAGGCTTTCCTCTGGTAGGGGATTAATGAACAGGGAGAAAAGGAGCGGGCCCAGGATGGATCCTTGGGGTACTCTGGTAGCTACAGCCTTAGCTGCTGAGATTGCACTGTTCACCATGACTATCTGGTGGAGATTTAGGAGGTAATTTCTGAACCAGGTTGTAGTCCCCTCTGAGCACCTAAGGCATACTAATCTGTCATGCAGCAACTGATGGTCGGCAAGGTCAAAAGCCTTAGTAAGGTTGACGAAGTCGGCACCTGTGAGATTTCCTACGTCAGTGTATTTTGTGATATGGTCAGTTAGGTGGGCCAGGGCCAATGCCATCCTATGGTGTTTTCTGAAGCCATGCTGATTATGGCAGAGGAGGTTATACTTGTTTATGTGCTCTGAGAGTTGGTGGGGGATGATTTTTTCCAGTAGCTTACTCAGATACGGTAGGATACAGATGGGTCTATAATTATCTATGGAAAGGGGGTCACCTGTTTTATAAATAGGTACTACTCCAGCCAATTTCCATTTGGATGGTACCGAAGAAGTGGTTAGGGCCAGGTTGAATATCATGGTTAGAGGTTTGGTAATGTGAGGGGCTATGAGCTTCAGAAAACAGGGGCAGAACTCATTGGTACCCGGGCTTCCTTGATTATATGTTTTTTATTCACCATGGGGTGCTTGAAAAGAGAAGGAAAAGGCTCTGAACAGTGGATGACTTACTAGAGGGGGGACTAGTGATCAGATTCAAGAACTTAAGAAAAAAATACAACTTGTCCCCTAGGTATTGCTTTGTATATCTAGGAGTGTGTGGTGGGAATGGAGGGGGAGCAATCCCAACAATAGAAGAATCACCTGTGGAACACAGCTACTATTCGCCTCAGCCAAATGCCAAACCGTTGTCTGCATACTGTGAGTTAATCAGAGGAGGGACACTCCTTCAGGAGGGAGATTATAGGAGTGCTTAGGAAAAAGACTCAGGAATTCCATTTACTCTAGAAACATGGAGTAAGGCTGTTGGGCATGCAGTGGGATGTGCTAAGTCCAACAGACTTGGGCAAGTACAGTATAATTTGATTTTTAGAACATGCATCCCTCCCTGAGAGGCTCCATAGAATTAAACCTGAAGTAAGTGAAATATGCCCAAAATGTGAAAGGGAGGTGGGCATGTATAGACATAGGGTTTAGGAATGTACAAAAGTGCAGAATTATTGGGGAGAGGTCCACAGTATGATGGAGAAAACACTGGAAACAAAATTACCTTCCCCCAGGTAGAAATTTGCAGAATTCCTCTGATCTTTGATAAAAACATTGAGGTGCCATTATTTCGGTGGAATTTCTCGGTCTAGGCTTAGGTAAGTCATGATCAAGATGTGATCAGATAGCAGTACGTCCCCTATCCAACAGTCTGCCACATATTTGAGAAATTATTGCTGAGTATAGCTATAGTCTATAGCTGTAGAGACTGAGTGGACTGAGGAGTAGTGTGTATTGTCAGTCCTGGGGATGAAAGTCCCTCCACAGGTCTACCAACTTATGTGACTTAAGGAGTGAGATACACACCTTGTTCACAGGGGAGAGCCTGGGGGGGGGGCTGGGATTAGAGGTGTCCCACTCATTCAACCAAATCATATTACAATCCACTCCCCCCCCCCACCGGAGGAGCAGGACCCTTAGTATTTTTCAATATCATATCCAAGAGGTACCTCACCTCCTTAGTATTAGACCCCAGTGAGGAGGGATATAAATGTTAGCCAGTGTGACCCCCAGCTAAAAGATGACACCTTGCACCAAGATCAACATGCCCTCCCTGTCTCTCACAGCTTTAGATTCCAGAAAGAGGGCTGTGTGTGGGGAAAAAGATTGCCACCCCACTATCCTTGCCCCTAGGTAATCTAGAACTGTACATGCCCCGATACCCAAATTTCTGCAATTTCCCATGTTTGGTTGCATCTAGGTGGGTCTCTTGCAAGAAGAACACCCTGGGGTGTTCTTTCCTAATGTGGGAGAGAACCTTCACCCATTTGATTGGATTGTTTAGGCCACTGACATTTAGTGAATACCACAGTACCTCCTTACCCATATGTTCAGTACCAATAGCCTCCCCCAGCCTGCTCCCTCCTCCCTCTGGATGAAAACAATTCACTGCAGATCAGACATACATAGTTCTGGATGTGCTGTACAGAGGAAAGGGGTACAGTACACTCCTCATTGCTGCCAACTGGGCACCCAGAACAACAATGAGATGGGGACAATACATTTAACAGAGGGGGCCAGCGTGCCAACTGGGCACACACTGGTCAACTACGGCAGAGTCAGACCTCCAGGGTAGGGGCTCACTGTGAGCCATGTGCCAGCAGATAATGCCATGGCAGAGGGTTATTCCTCCCCACTGGGAGGGGGGGGAAGGCCCTCTATAACATGAACTATATGGGATAAGGGTAGTCGGGAATCAATGTCAGCAGATGACAGTCAGATATCCACCTCTGCCATTGACAGCCCATTTTCCATTTCAGCATAAAACCTGGCCTATAAGTAAGCAGCTTTAAGGGACCAGAGATACTGGTCAGCCCCTTACACATCTGAAAATATGTAACCATTAGCACAATCAATAACTGCCAGACATTCAGAAGTTCAAGGCCCTCATATCCAGTCTTACAGGGGGCATCAGGAGAAATTGTGAACAATGGTGACTCACAAGCAAAAGATCTCCTCTCCCCAAGACATAAGAGGAGTAATACAGTCAAGCCGGAGACCAGTTAGGATATTAACTAATAAGTGGCTTCACTGCCTTGTAATGCAAAGGCCTATCTCTGGTCCATATGATCCAAGTGTGGAAAAGACCCAGTTTCTAGTATCAAAGGGCCACAAGCTGTCCCAAGACCAGTCTCAAAAGTTCATATGGGGAGGGATGCTCTTTGAGGTAAGGTACAGGCACATGGGAGAACTGTTTAAAAGGAAAAAAAACTTATTTCTGAACATTAGTCCTGTCTATGTCAGACTGTATAGGTGGTACACCTTGAGCCCTTCCAGGTTGAACGAGTCTCCATATACAGGGCTTCCCATCCCCCCTCCCCCTTCACCAATCTCCTGGGCCATGCTCCCCCACCCCCTCCAGGGCCCAAAATCCCTACAGTAGCTGACAGCACCCTATGCAGAAGCCATACCAGCTGTCGCCACACCCAGACCAGTCTCTTATTATGTCAATATATGCTAGTAAGAAGTGCTCTGCTTTGGATTTTAGGCTGCTACTCAGGAGATCAAGAAGCCTAATGGGTAACTGGCCTGATGGGGCAGAAGGCTTAGGCCTGTAAAGCATCTTACCTCTCCCATGCCAGCGGCCCGAGTTCAGGTTAGCTGGGGGAGGGCGGGGAGAGGACTGACCATCCGCCCGGCAGCTCTCCTCTCACAGACTGGGGTAATGGGTCATTCTGGCTCTTGGCTATATCCAGGTGGAGGCCTGGTGATAGCACCAATGCTCGAGTGGCTGACAAAGCTCAGGTTGGTAGAAGGGGCTGGCGGTTCCGGAGTGCATGCATGCCTCCACGAGCATGCATCCTCTGTGTCTGTCACAGCCTCGGGGGGAGAAAACCTAGCAGAAAATGGAAGAGGGACTGGGCTAAATGAAGTCTTGCTCAAAGTGCCAAAACCCACCCTGCCGCTATGATGGGCAAGGAGGAGACATCTGGCTGTAACTCCCCAGAAGGAGAGAGGCAGCAGACTGGCCGACGACACCTAAAGACAGGGCTAAACAGCTTCCTGGTCATCCCAGGAGGATAAAAACCTTTATAAAAAGCTTGACAGGTCTGTCAAGGGGTAGGGGCTCAGGCATCTGACCACCCACCTCACCAGGGTAGGTGCCCAACAGCCTCCCTACACCTTTCAGAGACCCCCCCCCCACAGACTACCAAACCATCAGCTCAGTCCCTGCAAGGTGCCCAGAGAATCAGGACCCCTTCCCCCTTTATTCGTGTTCTGGTTTCCCAGTTGGGCCTGCATTGTTCTAGTATGGCTATGCTTGTCCAGGAAATTTGCAGCTTTGTGCTTACAGCATCAATAGAAGGGAAGGAATTCTATTTGTTTCTCTTGCATGTTCTTTTGTGTGATATGTTGTCAACTTTTCTGCTTTGTATCATTGTTAAAATTTCAATAAAACATTTGTATACAAAAAAAAAAATAGGTAGGAGCTAGGCATGAGATGATGATGTCAGTGGACCAGTCAGACATCCCAAGATCCTCATGGAGCAGAGGTCCAGAGTGTAGCATGATCCAGTGTTAAAAATCAATGGCTTGAGTGAAGGGGTAGGATTCCTTTGATCATCCCAGGGGGCATTAATACCATACAGTACATAGTGAGTTTAGGCTATGCAATTATTGCTGCTCAGTCCCGTTTTCTCTGGCTGCTTGTCTCTGCACTGTCCTCTCGAAATCACTGAATAATGTCCTGCATTGTAGCAACAGATTGCCAGTGCCTTCTCTCTAACATCTTCATTGCTTGCCTGGCAGACTTTGATACGAGGGTTTCTACAGGGGGTGTAGTTGGAGGTGCTGAGACAGGGATTCCCCTTGCCTTATGGTCTGCTGCTTATTCCATCATGGGGTAGGTCACCTGCACATCCACGTAGTGAACCGCCATTTTAGCTGAGTAAGGTGTGTGAAATCAGGGGTGTAGCCAGGAATTTTAAACTTGTACTTGACAGTTGATGGAACTGTTGCCCCCTCCATAACACAAACCAAGATGTTCTGCCCCTCCACACAATCATTGCTCCACCCCCATTTCAAGTCAACAATATTTAGTAAGCCAATGATCCTAATAGATTCACATCATTTTATGTTATTTAACACACACACACACACACACACACACACACACACACACACACACACACACACCAATCAGATAAAAGTCGTCTGGCTTTTAGTTACAATGTTTAGTACATTGTGATAAGCCTCTGTACCACATCAAGGTAGCAGCCCTACAGAAGTCCATTTACACCAGCACTCATGCATATATGCTTGATCAAGTCATTCATACAATCATGGCCTCTAAGTTTAGCACCCACACATCTTTCAAAGATAATTAACAAACTCATACTAAAGCATCCAAGGAGGGGAAAAACAGTTCTTCATGTACATCAGACTCTGTTTGTGTTTGCTGCCCAGGCCTGAGGTTCATGTTACTCCTAGATTTTCCAGATTTTACTGTATTCAGCAAAGTACACTGAGTATGCCTGCCGACACCCATGTGTTAAATTTGATGTTCGCAGCTCTCGGTACTTTCATAAGGGGGGAAGATATGCCCACTGCTTGTTCTGCAGAGAAACTGGATAATCATTGTCCAGATATATTCTGGTATCTTAATGCCTGATTTCCTTGGCCTTCCATGCATGGGAGAAGACATCCTGCTTCTCATTCCAGAGCAAAAAGTGGGCTATAATGGAGTGGGGCCACGCATCTGGAGCAGTAGGCCACAGCCCAAGAGCCCAATGGGCCCTTGATTTCTAGGGTCCAATCTTGAGGGAGCTGGAGAGTCAATCATGGGAAAGTCTGAAGGAACATGATCAAGTCTTGGCCTCCCATTCCTTCTGGAAAGCCATAGAAGCGCAGGTTATTGCTCCAGCCATGGCTCTCCATGTCCTCCAGCTTGTCATCCAGGGTTTGCACTGCACAGCATAGATGAAGAATGGAAGTCTCCATCTGATTCATCTGGCAGTCCATGCTGGTGAGCTGCTCCTCATGGTCATCTGTGTGCTTTTCCACCTTTGTAACATCCATCCTCAAGGCAGCAGTTGTGTTTTGCATATTTCTGTGCAGAAGTGTCTCAACTTTGCTGTGATGAGGCCCATCTTTCAATTAAGCTGGTCAGCAGGAGAGGATTTTGTGTTTTTCTTTGCTGCTTGACGTTTGCAGCTTGAGCGGGAGGACACAACCGATGCCAGTTAGCCTTCACTATCAGGGTCACCCTCTCTGAAACCTTCAGCATCCTCCCACTCAGAGCCCAAATTTCCCTGTTGGAATCATTCCAGGAGTACAAGGTAAGGTTCCCTTACTACAAATGAGTAGTATGCCATGTATAACTGGTCAGTTGATGGGGAGTCTGTGAGAGAGTTAGCACTGCAATCATCCTCAAGCTGCCACCTTGAGGATGAAGTCACCGGAAGTCCCATGTTAACTTACCTCTGTTTACAGAAATTGGATTAGCTGGTCCATTTCACGCAAGCTACATGTGATCCTGATCATAGAAAACAGAACTTTGCCATGATGCATAGTGTGCAGACAAACATGTTGGATTTTGTCCATCACCAGGTGACATCTGGATCTAACATTATAGTGGACTATTCCTATTTAATCTATAGGTTCAGACCATACAGTACTGCAATGTTCAGTGTATGCACTTAATAGCTAGGGGTCCTACATTATAGAATATTTTTTTACAGCAATTTAAAGTTTTGGACTCTTACTAGGCAGCTAATTAACAGTAATACAGCACACATCGGGTGGCAGCTGATGCCCTTTTTTGAAATGCCAAAACGTCCTTGCAGTAATTAGTTTTCTGTGTGCAATAGCTGTGATTTAATTGGTGTTTCCCCTTGTCAGTATCAAACTTAATATTCACTTGATCTTATATGTGCCAAGGACATTCACGTTGAGTTTGTCCTTTTAAATAAATGTCTGTCATGTTCTATTCTGTGGTATGTTTTTTGATAATATTGCACTTGTTGCTTTAGCTCAGGAGATTAATCTTGGGGCTGAGTAGATTCAGGAAGCCCTGTGACTCGTGTGTGTAACTGGAGGGTGGAACTGATTTAGCCTTAGTGCTTTCTAACAAAAGGCAGCAGATTTAAAGGTCAAGTTAGCTGAGATCCTGAGCTGGAAGAACAGTCTTTGTTGACAGAAAGGAGTGAAGGCACCTAGCTTTACCTTAAAGAGACACTGTCAGCTTTTTTAACTTTTTTTGTACCTGTGGATCATGCTCCCTCTTGCCTCCTGCACTGTCTAGATAGCACATCTGGTCACACCATTCTGCAGAAATCCAAAATAAAGCATTTTTTGGACAAAAATGAATTTTGGTCATCACGACTGCTAATACTCCTGCCCGTGGATCCGGCGTGTTCACAAATATACATGGCATCGGAGTGTCACTATGCTCGTTCATGAGCAGCTAAATTTTTTACTACACTGTTAAGTTCCATTCAAAATAGACTCACACAATCTTCACTGTGCTTGCTAAGATGTTTTTTATTGGGAAACGATCTGTAGCTTTAAAAGAAATTGCTCTTTGTTAAGTCGCGCCATAACTCTGGGTATGGGCATCATCATTTTCTGCAACTTCCAGAGGAAAGCAAGAAAATAATTTTTCTACTATAAGATCAGGACACTTAGCATTTTTCATGTTTTTTGGCAGGACCAAACCAGGACTTTCCTGATGAAATCGGAACAGGCGGTAACACTACGAAAAGTAATAGAAGCTTTGGAGAGAGGGAGGTGAACACTAGTCTTTTTTCATAGGAGACTGTCTTGAAGAGACCCACTAATCTTGAAGGTGGACAAAGCAATCAGGCCAGATGAGGTGCATCCAAGGGTATTGAGAGAGCTCAAGGAGGTACTGGATGCACCTCTGACAGTCCTATTTAACATCTCAGTGGAAAAAGGAGTAGTTCTGGAGGACTGGAGGGGGGCAGGTGTAATCTCACTTCACAAAAGTGGTAGCAGGGAGGAGGCTGGCAATTATAGGCCAATTGGCCTGACATCAGTGGTGAGGAAGTTAATGGAATCGGTGCTGAAGTAAAGGATTGTGGAATATCTTGAATCCAATGGGTTATAAAACCCAAGGCAGCATGGGTTCATTGGGGAGGAGGTCATGTTAAATGAACCTGACAGATTTCTTTGACTGGGTGACAAAGAATTAGATCAGAGTGGAGAAGTGGGCATGGCCTACCTAAATTTCAGTAAGGATTTCAACACCATTCCACAAAAGAGACTAGTAAGTAAGCTGGATAGCTTAAGAGTGGGTCCTAAAGTGGTAAACTGTATAAGAAATTGGTTAGGGGATGGGCAACAGAGGGTGGTGGTTAACGGTGATCACTCCATGGAGGGAAGGGTGACCAGCGGGGTGCCTCAGGGATTAGAGTTGGGACTGATACCTCTTAAATGTCTTTATACATAACATTGCAGAGGAGCTGGAAGGGAAGGTATTGTTCAAAAAAAAAAGATGCTCAAGAACAAGGGGACATGATATGATGCCAGAGAGGGATAGATTCTGGAGAGCTGTTAGGAAATACTTCTTCACAAAAACAGTGGTAGATTCCTGGAATATCCTTCCAGTGGAGGTTCTGGGTGTAAAAATAGTGATGAGGTTCAAAAATGCATGGGATAGGCATAAGGGAATCTCGGGGAAAAACGAAGGGGGTGGGAGAATAGGCTGGAGACCAGGCAGGATCTGCAGTGATACTTTGGGCAGGGAAAAATGTATGGACTTGGTGGACCAAGTGGAGCTTTATCTGCCAGCAAATTCTATGTTTCTATGTCTCCTTGTTTGCAGATGAGACCAAAATCTGCAATAAATTGAACACTCTGTTGGGGGAGATGAGCAGAGACCTGAGAAAACTAGAGGTGATCATTGGTATGGCAGCTGGGTTTCAATGTGTAAAAGAGCAAAGTAATGCACTTAGGGCACAGAAACCCAGGGGCAGGTATAAAATGGGGGGGATGGTACTGATGACCACCAAGCAGGAACGAGACCTGGGGTTAATCATATCTGATGACCTAAAGGTGGCAACACAGTGCACCATGGCAGTAGGAAGGGCTAGTGGGATGCTCAGATGCATAGGCAAGGGTATCACAAACAGAAAGAGAGAGGTGGTGTTGCCTCTGTACAGATCACTGGTAAGACCCCACCTATAGTACTGTGTCCAGTTCTGGAGATCACATCTCCAAAAGGACATAGACAGAGTGGTGGCAGCCCAGAGGAGAGCAACTAAAATGTTTCAGGGTATTCATCAAAAGCCCTATGAGGAGACACTATAGGATGGGGGGTATAATAGAGACTTTTAAATACCTCACTGGGGTTAATGAGGTTCATGAGGAAAGTATTTTTCAGAAAAAAAGGTGCCCAAGAACAAGGGGACATGCTATGAAGCTGTTGGGGGTAGATTCAGGAAATATGTGAGGAAGTACTTCTTCACAGAAAGAGTGGTGGATTCCTGGAGCAGCCTTCCAGCAGAAGTAGTGGGGGTGAAAATAGTGGTGGGTTCAAGAATGCAAGGGATCAGCAGAGGGGAATTTATTTATTTATTTAAAAGTTGGTACGTGGGAAAGGCACACTGAGCCAAGGCTGGATTCCAGGTGAAACCCGGGGAAGGGGCTGCAGGGGGAACAACAACAAATACAAGTCAGGCCAGCCCACTGGTGCAGCGGTAGCACTACCACTTGCGATGCCATCGACCCGGGTTTGGGAATGAACCTGGGGAGATGGAGAACTGGCCAGGGGAAAGAAGGCTAAGCATCTGTAGGACAGTTCGCCTTCTCCGAGAGGGAGGAGGGGATCCCGACTCGCTACTTGATTGGCCTCTGGCAAAAGCTGGAGGAACAGCAAGTAGAAGCACTGGAAAGGGGTTGGGCAGGGTGGACATTGGTGCATAGCGCCTTGACGTCAGAGCACATGCCCTGTCCAAAGAATAGGGGAAAATCAGCGCCCAAGCTCCAAGATGACGGAGCACCATGCAGAGACCCTGATGGCTCACACTTGCCTGATATCCCAGGGGAGTCCGATGAAACTTGAAGTGTCTTGGTGTGTCTGTGCCCCACCTCATACCTGCCTGGGAGGTATAGCCAAGGCTCCATGGGAACTCGAGAGGGATCAGGTAGGCTGTGATGCGGGGATACGGCAGTGTGCGTTTCCCAAAGGAGCAAAGATCAGATGCAGAGGAGGAGCATAAAATAGAGGTTACAAAAAAAAAATTCAAGTCAGAGTCAGCATTGCAATTACAGGATAAATCATGTACAGAGAGGCAGCTCTACAATGTGCAGGCATAATATAAATTGCAGCAATATATACAGCAGTGAGTAATAAAAAATCATGTGTGAGGCAAAGTACATAGTGCATGTTGGGGTAGGGTTAAAAAGGTGAAAGGCAGTGAATAGAGGGCTGAGCAGGTGAGGGTCAAGAGAGAGGATATAAGATTGAGGGGGGGTTGACGGGAACAGGAGGGTGCACGAAGATGCCTTAGGTGCAGTCTGTTGAGTTGCCCATGGAAACTACAGAGGTTGAAGGGCACAAATGATCATTTTTTGCTTCCACTTGCAGACCACAGGTGGCAGAGCGAGAAGGACTCCATGCCTTGCAGTCTGTGGCTGGCAGTACCAGACTATAATCAAGGACACAATCCTGGTACAAACACAGAGAACACAAACAGAAAAAGGACAAGAACACAAACAGGGAGACAAGTGGGCTCAGACTTCAGTGGAGCGGCTACAGCAGTGAGACCCGGAGTCAGGATCAAATCAGTGGGCTCTATTGGAAAGGGATCCAATCACCTGGATCCACCAGAGAAAGTATGCCACTTTTAAACAAAGGCACTTTACATATCAAAAGAGCTCGGCACTTAAAAAACCCACCGAATACTTTCAGTCACTAGTTTCACTTAGAGACTACAGTGGTCAGATGGCACAAGAGATTGTTTTTTGCTTCCTCATGTAGATCTCAGGTGACACAGCAAGAAGGGCTCCATGCCTTGCAGGCCACAGCCAGGAGTACCTGACTACAGTCGGAGACACATAACACAGTGGTCATGGTATAAACACAGGGAGCACAGATAGAAAAAGGGTAAGAACACAAACAGGGTGACAAGCGGACTCGACTTTTTCCACCACCTACTCCCACCACCCAGGGCTAGATTAAATTTATAGTCCACAGCAGCTGAGGAGTACAGGAACTCCTGTCCCAGAACAGGAAGGGTGGGAGCTGTAAGGACACAAAGGCAGAAAAAAGTAAAACAAAAAAAAGGGGGGAGAGCAAGCATACAAAGCGACAGGAAACGGGCCACACATAAGACATATTAGGAGTGGTGCAGTGCAGTGGCTGTGGGGCAGCAGTTTTCTGGGAGACATTCTGGAGGCTGTGGTGCTGTCCCATCTGCAGACACTTCGCTGGGGTGAGGGTGAAGGTTACTCATCTCCAAGCCGAGTTGGCTAGGATTTGGGGGACCTCCTTCTCCTCCACCCAGGGGCCATCAAGTACACCCACGCTGCCTCAAAGGTTGCCAGGAAGGAGGAGCGGCTGAACTGCAGTGGGCTCAGGAAAGGTGAGATTGGTACAGCAGATACACATCCCTCCTGCGGTTCCACCCCACAACTCCTATGCTGCACTGGCAGGGTGAGACTGTCCAAAAAAGGCACCCACAGTGGAGACCAAGGAGATTGTGGGAGTCCTCCATGGTGGAAACCCCAGGTGGAAGGCAGAGGATCCCAGAGGAGGAGGAGGAAGCAATTCCTGGTGGGGGTTCTATTGTTGGGGTAGACATGGGGGCAGGAGGAGGAGGAGTGAGGGAGGTTGGGTGCCTACCCGGCACCATGGCTTGGAGGGATGCAGAGCACATCCAAAGGATAGCTGGGGTAGCAGGAAGGGTGGGTGAACTAGACATCATTGTCCATTTGGGGATGAATGATCTGGTTGGTGAAAAGCTTAGGGTAGTGCAGGAGGACTTCAGAAAGCTGAGAGGAGTCTTAGATAGGTAGCATGCACTGTAACCTTTCTGGAGGCAGTTCTGGTCTATGACAAGGGTGAGGACAGGGCACTCCACACCATGAGATTCAACACATGGTTGAAGGACTGGTGCAGAACAGAGGAATTCGGCTTCATTGGGGACTGGGGTCCCACCTGGAGGGATGCAGGCCTATACAAGCGGGATGGACTACATCTATCCAGGGGGAATGAGGATCCTCAGTGAGAGGTTTAAATGATTCAATGGCAAGCATTTAAACTAGCCAAGGTGGGGAGGCAAAAGTAGGCATGGAGAATCCAACTTCCCCTCACAGGATGAAGCAGTCAGTAGGGATGACCCTAGGGTTGGGAAATCGCTAATAAAAACTATAACCGATATAGGTAAAATGACAGAAATAAGAAAGATTGGAAGCAAAAACAGGAGGTAAAGGGAGAGAAGACATGGAGATAGGAGGGGAGAGATTGGAAGGGGAGGTTGCAAAACCTGAAAGGCCATGTGCATGAATGCCTGCAGCCTGGGAAACAAAATCCCAGACCTAGTGGCTGTGATGGCAGAGGCGACCTGGACACTGTCGCTGTTACTGAGACATGATACACGGGGAACCATGTCTGGAATATAGCCATACCAGGTTGCACTGTATTCAGAAAAGACAGGGTGGGAAAACAAGGAGGAGGAGTGGCTATCTATGTCAGGGAGGGAATAAAAGCAACTGAGGTTCAGGAAATGCAGGAAGGGAAGAGGAAATTTTTAACCAGGAAAGGCACACCAAGCCAGAGCTTATTTCCAGGTGCAGCCTGAGAGCACATGGAAGTTAAGTGAATTTCTCAGGGTCACACAGTATGCAAGTGGGGGCTGATGGGACTCAAACCCAGGTCTACAGATTTGCAGTGCCGTGTCCTTAATCACTACGCTATACAGGAGGAGGCGGAGGCATTGTGTATCACACTGGAGATGGGAAATGGCTCTGCAATTTGCACTGGAGTGATCCACAGACCTCCAGCTCAAAGGGAGGAGATGGACAGGTTACTAGTGGATGTCATTCACAAAATGTCAGCTAAAGGTGAAGTGCTACTGGTGGGTGACTTCAGTTTGCCTGATATGGACTGGAGCACTCAGGCTGCATCCACAGCCAGGAGCTGAGGCATCCAGGATGCCCTACAGGGGGCATGCCTCAGGCAGCTTGTGACTGAAGACACCCAAGAGGGAGCAATTTGGACCTGGTACTCACCAATGGGGACAGAGTCATAGATGTAATGGTGGGTAGCCACCTGGGGTCCAGTGATCACCACACGGTGTGGTTCAATGTGGGAACAGTGGAGGAGTGAAACCACAAGAAAGCAAGGGTCATAGATTTCAGACAGGCCGACTTTGCAAAAGGGGAGGAACGTCTCAGGAAAGCCCTGGCAGGGGAGGAAGAAGAAGGGGATGTAGAGAAATAATGGGCTAAGCTTAAGGGAGCCATAGCAGAGGCAACAAGCCTTTGTGTTAGGCAACTAAGCAAAACAAAGAGAAAGAAAAAAACACTATGGTTCTCAAAGGAAGTAGCCAGGAAGGTAAGAGAGAAAAGGCTAGCTTTCAGGAGGTACAAGGAAACATAGAGGGAGAAGGACAGGGAACAGTATCTAGAAAAGCAGACAGAGGCAGGGAAAGCAGTCAGGAGAGCAAAGACACATATGCAGGAAAAAACTGCTCAGGCAATTAAAAAAGGAAACAAGATCTTTTTAGGTAAATTGTTGAAAGGAAAAAGTCCAGGGGTGGGATTGTGAGGTTAAAAAGGGAAGGAGAGGTGCATGCTGAGAGGAACCTAGAAAAAGCAACAATCCTGAACAAATTTTTTTTGTTCAGTGTTCACAGAAGAAGAAGGAGAAGGACCAAGATAGGCGACAGGAGCACCAAGGGAAGGATGGTGGACTCCAGTACATTTACAGAGGAGAGAGTCCTAAAAGAACTTGAGAATCTGAAAGTGGACAAGGCTATGGGACCAGATGGGATACATCCCAGAATACTAAAAGAGCTTAGAGAGGGCTGGCCGCACCACTAACAACCCTATTCAACAAATCGTTAGAGACGGGGTAGTTCCAGAGGACTGGAGAAGGGAAAATGTAGTCCCTCTCCACAAAAGTGGGAGCAGGGAGGAGGCTGGCAATTATAGGCCAGTCAGCCTGACTGGTAGGGAAATTAATGGAGTCATTGCTAAAGGAAAGGATGGTGATATTTCTTGAATCCAGTGGAGCACAGGATCTGAGGCAGCATGGATTCACAGCGGGAAGGTCTTGTCAAACAAATCTGATAGATTTCTTTGATTGAGTGACCAGGGAGGTAGATCAGGGAGGGGCGGTGGATGTGGCCTACCTAGATTTCAGCAAGGCCTTCGACACCGCCACGCATAGGAGGTTGATAAACAAGTTGAGCAGCCTGGGAGTGGGTCCTGTGGTGGTAAACTGGGTCAAAAATTAGTTGAGGGATAGAACACAGAGGGTGGTGGTAAATGGAGTTTAATTCAAAGAGAGGGGGGTAACCAGCAGGATATCACAGGGATCAATGCTGGGGCCAGTCCTCTTTAATGTCTTCATAAGTGACAGCAGAGGGGCTGGAGGGGAAGGTGTGCCTCTTTTCAGAAGACACTAAGCTCTGCAAGAGGGTCGACACTCCAGGAGGGGTGGAGAATATGAGGAGGGACTTAAGCATGCTGGGGAATGATCAAGAGTGTGGCAAGTCCAAAATCATGTAGTTGGGTCACAGAAATTAAAGGGAGGAGTACAAGATGGATGGGGAGGTGCTGATGGTCACGAATCAATAAAGGGACCTGGGAGTAATCATATCTGATGACCTAAAGGTAACCAAACAATATGAGAACGCAGTAAGAAGAGCCAGTGGGATGCTGGGATGCATAGGAAGGGGTATCACCAGCAGAAAAAAGGAGGTGGTTATGCCACTGTACAGATCACTGATGAGACCTCATCTGGAGTGATGTGTCCTGTTCTGGAGGCTGCACCTTTGGAAAGACATAGACAAACTAGAGGCAGTTCAGAGAAGGGCAACAAAAATGGTGCAAGGACTGCACCAGAAGTCATATGAGGAAAGACTACAGGACCTCAATATGTATTCCCTAGAGGTAAGGCGAGAGGGGGGGACATGATAGAGACATTCAAGTATCTCAGGGGTATAAACAAGGTACAAGAGGGTAGCATCTTGCAGAAAAAAAAATGTACAAGAACTAGGGGGCATAATATGAGGCTGGGGGTAGGCACAGGGGCATCGTGAGGAAGTACTTCATCACAGAAAGAGTGGTGGATGCTTGGAATAGCCTCCCAGTGGAGGTGGTGAGAACAAAAACAGTAGGGGAATTCAAGAATGCATGGGATCAACATAAGAGTACCTTAGCATTAGGGAAGAGAGGGTAAGTAGCAGATCAGTTGGGTTTGTGGTATTGCATTAGATGTGGAAAATGGGCAGACTGGGTGTGCCCAGCGATCCTTATCTGCCATCAAATTCTCTGTTCCTATGAGTCTAAAGGCAGGAAGAGAAGTGGATAGGGGAAGGGAGCAGATTCCAGAGGGAGGGAATTGTAGTGGAAAGGAAGGGGAGGCAGAAAGAGCTGTTGATCAAGTAGTGTCTGCGGTGATGATGCAGGAAGGGGAAAATTGGCAGTCTGGGTGGACCAAGCGGCCCTTATCTGTCCTCAAATTCCATGTATTTTTCTATGTTTCTGTGGCTCTATGTTAAATCTGTAATATAAATTATACTACCACCATTGACCAGACACCTTGACAAAGCACATGATTTTGGCATGAAACATTGGGTGTCTTTCGGTCCAGTGGATATGCTCCGTACTGCATGATATGCACCTTTAACTTAAAATAAAGCTTTATTTTTATTTTATTTTTTTGGTAAACAGATAAGGCCTACTAGGCACAAGTGCCTGTTTTCAGGGGTGACCCGGGAGCACTGTGGCAGTTAAGTGACTTGCTCAGAGTCACACAGTATGCAAGCAGACATTGTGGGAATCAAACCCAATTCTACTGGCTATGCTAAGCTCATTCACAGCTCATTACTCTAACCTCTAGGCTATACTGCCTGCACAGTATTTATTTTTGCACTGGACTGTATACTTTACTGAAGCACCTCTTGGATTTGGAGTGGCCCTTTCTTGTACTAGATCTTGCAACATATGATATACAAGATATACAAATAACAAAAAGAATGCACAGGATGGTAAAAGTGCAGCAATTACAAATGGCGACAGTATATAGGCTGAAATTCAAATCGTATGGCACTGTGGCAGATGTGGTAGACTAAGAACCTCAAGACTATTTGTCTGCTAAGGTCAGGGCAGGAGCAGGAGGCAGCAGCAAGAGGTTTAAGCTGATGCTTGAGGGAGAGTTGGGAGGGAGGGAGAGAGACGGAAAGTGAAAGGGAGGTTGTTCCAGATGGAGGGAATACGAGAGGAGAAATCAGACTGTCCAGCAGAAAAACTGGAGTGAGGAACAGAAAAGGTACGAGAGTCACAAGAGTGAAAAGAATAAGAGGAGAAGGGAATAGATGAGTGGAGAGATAGGCAGTTAGAGAGTCAAACCATAATTTGGAAATGAGGAATGCACAGTGAATGAGGCACCAGGAGAGAAGAGGGGGTATAGAGAGGGAGGTATATAGGGAGCAGTAATAAGTGTGAGGAGGAGCATTAGAAGTAGAACAGCAGCAGGCATTGCATAAGATGTCTAGCCTGGCAAGGGATGATGATTGAGCAGTGCTATAGATCACATCCATGTGGTCAAACACCAGAAGCACAATTCTGGTGATTAGTTCATGCTAGACTTGGGATGACAGGCAATCTTTGTTGCGATACAATGCACCAAGTTTGGGACAAAGCTTGCTGTGCATGACATCAATGTGAGTGAAGACGTCAAGTCTACTGTCTCACCACATACTGAAATATTTGAAGCAGGAGACAATTTCAAGTGGAGTACCATCCATGGTGGTAGAAACAGGAGGGGAAGAGATCCTTGACAGTTTTTGGCTGGTGCCAGAAGTCATCAATATAATTTCTTCTGTGCTGCCAAGGAGTTGGTTTGAGTGGAACCAGTGTTGGACATGGTCAAAGTCCCACTGTAGTGATGTCACAAGGGCAGGGACTGAGGCACCAGAGGCATAGTGCACAGTGTCTTCCATGTACATGTGAATATGTGAGTCGACACAGATGGAAGGGAAATCGTTGAGGAAGATGAAGAAAAAGATTGGACCCTGGATAGAGCCTTTAGGGACCAAAAACTGGATAAGGAGTGTAGGGGACAAGGCACTGCAAACTTTTATAGTCTGAGACAGCCCAAGAGCTACGAACTGAACCAGTTAGCTGTTAGGGCAGAGAGACCAGTAGATATCGGCTTCTCCAGAAGGAGGAGGTGAGCTACTGAATCAAAGGCCTTGACAAAGTCGATGAAGATAGTCGCAGTAATGTGACCCTGATCCATCTCAGTAAGGATGGAATTAGTGACATGCAGTACCGAGAATACAGTGGAGTGGTGTTTATGAAAGCCAGACTAGAAGGGCGAGAGGCAATTAGTAGCGTGGAGGAAGTCAGAGAGTGGAAGTCAGAGAGTTGGGAGTAGAAGATGAGTTTTTCTTGGAGCTTAGTGAGAGTAGTAAAGAAGGAGATGGGCCAATAGTTGCCAGGGGAGGTTGGGTCACAACCCTTGTGTAGGGGGAGTACCTTGGCAAATTTCCAGGGTTGTGGGACTGTGCTGAGGGAGAAAAAGAGAGCAAGATAGGGTAAGTGGGTGAGGGGTAAAGCAATAATGCGCAGAGAGATGAAGTAATTTAGGGTCAAGCCCATCAGGACTAATCCCTTTAAATAGATTAGGGGAGGAAAGAGCATCAACGGTATCCAGCAGAGTAACAGGAGAGAATTGGAAGCAGGTGGTACAGAAGTCAAAGGATGAATCATGGGTGGGGTGAACAGGGGCAGGGGGAGTAGACAGTTGTGATAGGTGAGGGAGAGCACAAGTGGTGAAGAAACAGTTGAAGTGAGAGGCAGTCAGAAAGGGGAAGGAGACAGGCAAACCATTCTTGAGTACAACAGGTGAGAAGAACAGAGGAAGATGGTGGGATAGGAAGTGAATGACCTTCCAGAATTTAGCAGGAGATTTAAGTTTTTTTCTTGAAGTTATAGTGAAAGTAGTTCAGTTTAGCTGCCTCATACGCTTGGTACAAACATTCCTTAATCTCCTATATGTGAGGAAGTCAGTAGGGGAGGAGAATTTGAAGCGAGACCAGGCATCATCACTGGATTTACAGAAAGTAATGAGATCCACTGTGATTCAGGGGTGGTGTGAACCTTTGACGTGGGCTTTTCTCATAGGGACATGCTTGTCCCAGGTTTCCAAAAATCTGGAGTGGAAAAGGAGAGAGCCACATCAATGTCAACAGCAGTGGGAATAGAAGACCTGTCAACAGCTGAAAGGTCTTGGAGGAGGGCAGCAATATTTAAGGACCGTAGAGACCTGGACCGAACATATTTAGGAGTTGCCATAGGGAATACAATTTTATTGATTGATTGATTGTGTTTGGAAGACCTTTGAGCTTGAGTCCTTTTCACAGGTGTCCAGGTCAGGTAAGATTACAAACATCAAGATGTACAACATTAACATCAAGAGATTTATTTATTTAATTTTTGTTGACCGGGAAGGAGGACTAGACAATTTCTGCCTATTTTCAGCCTCGTCCCAGGGGAGGGGATACAGCTGGATGCCAACTGAAACTGAACCAGATTTTAAGCTGTTGGTGATATTTTTTTAGTGAATGGGGGAAATTTGGCCAGGACACTGGGGAAATTCCCCTACTCTGTAGGGTGGAGTTTCCGTTTCTTGCCAGCATGATGGATGAGTCAGTAAGAGATCTGCCTACCTGTGATACTGACTCGCTGATATCTTTCTTACCGATAGCGACAAATGTTACCGCTAGTAAGGTAAAGCAAAACATCGTTGACGTTTCTACGGAGAGTGCAATATTAGATTCGAGAGTCCCTGTTGCTGAAACTCCAGATACGATACTGCATACAAAGGATTCTAATGAGTTTACACGGACCCGACTGCAGGAACGAACTTCACGAGCTAAGGCGGGAGTAACACTATCTCTTCCCCCAATGCCTTCCGGGTCTGCCTTGCAACGCTACGAGGAACATCGCGACCAAACGGAATCTTCAATTTCGGTCACTGCGGCGTTTTCTGTAATTCCTGCACAGTCTGACATTCTAAGTCCTTTAACTACCATCAAGTCTATTGCGACCACGGAGTCCTCATGCTCGCTTAATGAACTTCCACAAGGGACGCCTACACAAAATAACTCTTGGTCGGTATCAACAGCGCTTACAACAGCAGGATGGATGCGCTCTGTGAATAAAACATGGATACCAGATCTGAATTGGGATAACGCCAAGCAAAATATTCAACCTCCTACAAACAGGCCTGCAACTGACATGAGCTCCAACGAGGTACCACATTTTAATAAAGAGACTGTAGATACTCCTAATAATAATGTTTCAAATCTGAATTCATGGGGGGATATAATGGATACATTTGAGTCAGGGAATAGTCAGGATTTAAAGGAGCATACTAATATGCCACTAATTTCATTAGACACGCCAACAGACCCTCCCCCTACTACTTTAACTGCTGCCCTACTTCAAAAACCCATTGCTCATACTTTACCAAGTGCCTCACATAATAATATTTCTTTACAAGAAGTTTCTGAACCAAGCACATCTTCTGAGTTGACCTCTGTTCAAAATACGAACCTCACCTCACAGATTTCTGGTCGTCCACCTATATTATCAGATCTTTTTAAAAACAAGCTTGAGCCAGCCCCTCGCAGAAATGCAGTCCGCCTTCGATATAGAGGAGGGCTTTCTGAATTTCCTGATAGATATTATGTAGCCAGAACTCTTTTAAAAGATAGACTACATTTTGCAGCATCTGATATATATGCTCTAATACATATTTCAGGGGAGGAAACTTTTGATATTAGCTTTAAAACATCTGCGGGATTAGATTGTTTTTGGCATTTATATACTCTTCAGAAAAATGACCCTGTTTGGACTCCTTTCTCTGTCATACCATTATCTAAACCCACGTTTAGAACTGTGATGATAATGTTCAGAAATGAAGGTGTTAGTGTAAGCGACATTTACCACTGGTTACAGAACCACTGTAATGTTCTATCCCCTCCTGAAGCTATCTTAGATGATGAGGGCCTATGGACTGGAGGTTGGAGGTTTAAGGTGAAACTATTCCAAAACAATTTAGAAGTTGTGCACCTACCCAACAGTTTCTTTCTCGGGAAAGATAGGGGGGTTTGTTTTACGGAGGCCAACCTAGAGCTTGCTACAAATGTGGTGTTACTACACATCTGAGTAGTGACGTATGCATTTACTCAAATGTAGTTTATGTGGGATATGGACATTCTAGCATGTCATGCATGAATGTATTCAAGTGTAATCTATGCAATGAGGCAGGACATGCTTACCATCAATGTCCTTAGGCAAGTAGGAACAGGTCGGATGGTTGGAATTCGGATACTTTAGTACAAAAAGCCTAAGATAAAGTTAAAGAACATGGGTCTTCTCTGACTGCTTCTTTAGATCATCTTTCGCCCTCCTCCCTTGAACAACATGTATCACACCAAACTCCTTTACAACCTCAAAACGAGGTTACTCAAACAAAGACTCCTACTGACCCCCCCCTAGAATCTATTGCATCTACTTCTACATCTATTACAGACAAAGAAGGGTTCCAAATTGTTAAAAGAGTCACCAGAGCTGCTGCTTGAAGATCATTTAAACTGCCTGATACTCCTACATCTAACATGTTTGATTGTCTGAAAGGGGACAAGGAGGCCTCGGATGGAAAATCAGATGTGTCTGCAGTGCCTTCAGATATTGATACCCCTGTTACTAAACCTCCTGATGTCACTAGAAAAAAATTGATGAAAACGAAAAAAGGAGGGAAAAAGCGGAAAAACATATCAATAACTGACGGTAGTGGCTAAGACTAAAACTTAATTATGGATTTACGTATTGCTTCTTTAAATGTGTGCAGTCTTAAAAGCCACAAGAAAAGAATACGTTTTTTGTATTATGCAAATTCTTTAGTACTAGATATTTTGTTAGTACAGGAAACCCATGTCTCTAGTCTATATGACATTCAACAAATAAAACGTGAATGGTATAGAGGCCCCTCTTATTGGACATTCGGAACAGATCCAGCAGATGGTGTGGCCATTTTGTTCTATTCTACACAATTTTCGGTCACTCGAATAGTTGATATTCTCCCGGGAAGAGCACTCATTCTGGATGTCATCAAATGCTCCTTACCATTTAGAATAATAGTTATATACGGTCCACAAACCAAAGCAGCTAGAATAGCATTACTAGACTTAGTTAAACCTTTTTTATGCACACGCAAACACATTTGTTGGGGTGGAGATTTCAATATATCTATTGATACCAAAAATAGGGGTTCATTATGGAAAAAATTATATTGTGACTCTATAGCATTATCTAACCTAGTTAAAGATGCAAACTTGTTTGATGCATATCGTAAGTTACACTCGGATGCAGGACATACATATTATAGATCAATATATTGTACCAGGTTAGATTATTTTTTTGTTTCTCGTACTTTCACCCCTGTTTCGGTTACTGTATGTCCTACTGAAATCTCAGATCACTGTCTTTTACTTGGTCATTTCTCTATAGATTCCCTCAATGTACCTATCACACATAAAACCTTCTGGAAGCTAAATAACTCTTTACTTTCCTCCACAATTATGCAGTCTCAAATACACAATTTTTTTCAAGCTCAGGTGTCTGTTATGATTTGCTATGATTCCTTATGGGAATGGTGGAAAGACACAAAAGAAGACTTAACTACTTATTTTACAACTTTGGGGAAAAAAACTGCTCGGGATAATTATTTTAATTATTTGATGCACCGGAATCATTTATATAAATTAATGTCACTTCAACCTGTGTCATCAGTAGATTACTCGTCGCAGATTTCTAAGATAAAGAATGATATGTTGTTGCATCAATATGATAGAGCCCGATCTTTAAATTATCTTATGAAAACAGGCACTATGAATTCTCCAACTGTGGATCCTTTTTTTGCCTTTAAGAATAGACTCCAATCTACGGTCATGAATGGCTTACAAAATGATCAAGGTACCATAGTTAATTCCATTTCAGAAATGACAGCAGTCATGTCGGATTATTTGCAGAAACATTTTTGTAATATTTCTAGATCCTCCATAAATATATCTTTGTTCCCTATGATTCAGTTTCCCCAGATGCCAGCGCATTGTATCCCTAATTTGATTAATAGAATTTCGGAGGAGGAAGTTGCTACTGCAATTTCAGAACTACAGTTGAAAGTATCCCCTGGACCTGATGGTCTGACACATGAATTTTATAAAATGTTTAAAGAACATTTATTAGAAATGTTAACTCAGGTTTACAACTATATCTTAGATACAATGGACGCATCATCGAATTTTGGCCTGTCTGCTTTGAAGTTCATATATAAAAAAGGAGAAAAAACTTCTTTGAAAAATTGGAGGCCACTACATCTATTAAATACAGATTACAAAATTCTCTCTAAAATCCTATGCTCTCGATTACGATCAGTTGCGCCAGATTTAATTGATACGGCTCAAACATGCGCTATTCCAGGCAGATCCATTTATTCAAATCTATTTGTATTACGAGAGATTTTTGAACTGAAAAAATATAAGGAGATACCTGGTTATATTTTTGCTTTAGACCAATCAAAAGCTTTTGACTCAGAACAACATAATTTTTTATTGTACACATTATCATTATATGGTATTCCTGACAAATTCATATCATGGATTTCATATGTGTTCTCTATAACATATTTCTTTCCAATAATAAATGGTTCCCATGGACCGGCCCTATTACAGCAAATTGGACTTCGACAAGGTTGCCCTTTGAGTCCTTTATTATATGTTTTTTCACTAGATCCTATTATTCGACATATACAAAAAGATCCTGACATTATAGGGATATCTCCACATCCTGATTTGCGATCTATTAAAATATCTGCGTATGCAGATGATGTGGTTATACTGGTTTCTGATCTCCCTTCAAGTAAAAAAGCTATCCAAATATTTCAGTCTTTTACGCCAATATCTGGAAGTACATTAAATCTAGAGAAAAGTGTATGCATTCCGTTGCATCAATGGGAAAGTGATATACAAGTGGTACATGGAATAAGAATATGCACTACCCCCCAGAAAATATTAGGGATATGGTTTAATACAATACATGATTCTATTTACAACTGGGATAAACAATTAACTTTAGGGGAAAATAAGGTACGTCTATGGAAGACATGGAAATTAAGCAAAAAAAAACGAGTGATGATCATAAAAAAATTTTTTAGCTCCGATTTTTTTATTTCTTAGTCATATATATTGTCCGTCGAAATCCATGGAAACTAGACTATTGAGTCTTTTTTTTCAAATGTTATGGGGGAATCGTTTAAATCCTATTAAAAGACAAATTACATATCTCCCTATAGTTCAAGGAGGATTAGGAATGATAAATCCTTTACTTTTTTTTCTTTCATTTTTTTTACATCATATTTTACAAAGTCACAATGCCGTATCAACAATATATGATACTTGGGTATCAAAGACAATAGATTCAGTAATGGTAGCATGGATCAGTCATCCACCTATAGTTTCCCGTATATCTTCTGCTCCATCCTATGTATTTGATTGTTTTAAATTTCTTCGATCTTGGAAAGTGAATAAATATTCTATTATAGGTTTATCTAGAAAACAATTATATATATACCTCTTACATATTGAGGAACCGAACTTACAGTTTCCCCTATGTCCTCCATCACATACAGTACATACACTTCAAATCCTTAAAGACAACAGAATACCTCCACATATGTGGGATATCTCATGGTTATGTTGTCATGGAAAGTTACAAATTCGAGGGAATTTGAAACACAAATCAACACAAGAAAGGTTTTGTCCCAAACCATCTTGCATAAACATAGAGGAAACCATGGAACATTTCCTTTTCACTTGTGCAGATGCTCTACTATTCTGGAAAACCCTGGCAAATAAATGGAAATGGCCTTTTTAAGCAGAACCTGTTCTTTGTTTTAGGAATTTTTCCAATTGCTGGAGTTTATATCATCCTAGCACCCTGAGGGTACTATTCGCAGCTTGTAAATATTACATGTGGCAAGCTAGATGTAAATATGTATTTCAACAAATATTAACTTGTCCATGGGCTATAATACAATGTATAGAATCAACACTTAAAAATATTAACGATAAGGAAGTAAAATATCTTTCTAAGGCCCAGTTTACACATTATTGGACAGGTATTCCTGTTTGACTAATGTTAAATATGTTTTCTTTTACTGAAATGTACATTTTGTAGCTTTTTTTCTTTTCCTTGATCCTATTTTTCTGATTTTCTTTATTTCGAAATGTTTTTTTTCCTCATGTGTTATTTTTGGATGACACTGTTTAATTTCATATGATGTATGTACTTGATGTTATGTATTTACACAATAAAAAATTCCCCTACTCTGCCTACAGGGGTGCTATCACTTCCTGTAGACAGGATGGAGGGACCCAGTTTGCAGCCGGACACAGGAGGAGGAGGAAGTGCTGATGTGGCAGGGGAGATGCCCCCCCCCCCAGCCTTTTCTCCATTAGAGGCTGAACAAGCAGAAATTGAGGAAAGTAATGTATTGGAGTTTTCTGAAGCCTTTGAAGACTCAGGAATGGACTGGTCACAAACTGAAAAAGATGCTGCTATGGATATACAGGTGCAAGCTGTTCAACATATTAATGCTGCTGATATATTGGAAAAAGAGCAAGAATTGTAATGTTTGTCTGAAGCTGAGCAATGCATGAAACTACAAAAGGAAGCGTTACAAAAAGAACTGTCAAAATTGCAGTCTGCCTCTCAGACAGCAAACGCTAATGACTCACCCGAACAGCAGCTTGGTGATGTGTCGGTCTCCCAAACAGCTGAGAAACAGCTGATAGAAGCCACTACAGCTTCGCAAAATGCAGCTGGCAGCCCAAAACAACAGAATGTTGTGTGCCTAGAGCCACAGTGATCCTCAGGAATCGGGTTTATGTGATAACGGCGAATGCCTAAAGGCGATTACCATTATCACTCAGAGTGTCAAAAACATTTTTGGCACTCTGACAACCCTGGCGCCTCAGGACAATGGTGCCAGGACACTATTTTATCTGCTTTCTGAGGGAGGCTGCTCCCCACACCTCCTCGCAGGGCACAATAAGAAGAATTGCACCAAGCGCTTGGACCCCAAACCCAGTACCTCTCCCCATCACATCCACTCGCCAACCCCCGATGCCATGACGCAGCTCGGCCAGCCACCGCAGCACCACCCCCTACAGCCTTTCCACTTACGCTTGCCATGCTCACTCCCACCCCCCCACGTATGTATGCATAGCGACATCCTGTCTCCCAATTTGCCCACAGCCTCATCCAGTCACCCAACCCTTCCCCTCTCTGTGAGGGATTGCACCAGGAAGGAGTCACCGTAATGGACGGCACCCTTCCTCATGCGCCCACCTCACAGGTTACCTCAGGAATCAAACAACATGCCAGTACATCATCTCATAGACTCGCCGTCTCGCACCGGCCCAAATCAGTCAATCTGCACAAACTTCCTCAGAAAGGCAGTGTCAAGCTTGGGAAAACTGCACAAAAGCAAAAACACATGGAAAGCAGAAAGCCGGTTGCAGTTTGCGCTGTAGATTCTCCTGCTGACAACGCGGTACAAAAACCCAATATTTCTGATGCTGAAAATGACTGGTCACCAGCTCAAGCCCTAGAAGGTGTAGGGTAGACACAAGCACAACAGGGTCAATGGATTCCAGACCCAAATGATTCAGAGGTACAACGCTATGCTCTACAAACTAATCAGAACCAGGTACCAGTAATTACAGTAGCTAATGCTGCAAGTACAGACAATACTGTTAATAAAGATGTGAATCAGGGAGAGACTGTACCAAGCTTGATTCAAAATGCTGCAGTTATGGGCCTCAACAATAGCACTATTGAACATACAGTCAGTCAGCTAGCTACAACATCTAATGACTATGCCAGACATTTAAATGACTCTGAGAATGCAATGGGTCCCTCTCTTGCAGTACTACAGAATCCTACTAGAAGGGCATGACTTAACCCTATGTTTAGATTAGCAGATCTTTTTCAAAACAAGGGAGAGCCTGCCCCAAGGGAAAATGCTGTTAGTTTAATTTTCAAGTGAGGATTATAAAACCCCCCAGACAGGTTGCATATTGCAAAAAATGTATTGAAAGGTTCCATACATTGTTTCTCTTCTGAAAGTTTTGCTTTAATCCATTTAGGCAATGGTAACTATGACATCAGCTTCAAAATAGTTTCTAGTCTTGATAGGTTTTGGGCCCAATACCAGACCTTGAAGAATACCTCTGTTTGGATCCCATTTAAGGCTAGTCCCTTTACAAAACCTGCCATAGGGGAGGCGTGGCCTGACTTTGCTAAAGATGGCAGCCTAATTTTATCTCTCCCTGGGACTTCCAGATATCATCATCCATCCACACTTATCCAGGTATCCTTTGTGTGCCAACTTTGGGATCCTCACCTATCTAACATCACTGTAAAGCTCCGGTGAAGTATTTCTACCGCTGTAACGTTCTATGCTTGATTTCTACATTGCCAACTCTATCGACCTCCTGAGGGCCTATAATCATGGCTGACCACTCTCTGAATATCAGCTCTCTCACCAGAGCTGAATCAATGTTTCAACAACTGATCTCTGAAATGAACGATTTAAAAGTTGCAACTCAGCAAAATATATCTAATATGCAGATGCTTGACGTCCGACTCACCACCACAGAAACTGAAACAAACCAAAATGAAGGTTCAATACATGATCTGCATGTGACCATCAGAGAACAAGATAGGGTAATTAAAAACTTACAGTGCAAGCTAGATGATATCGAAAACAGGAATCGCAGGAACAACGTCCAATTCTTCAGTTTTCCTGAAGGAGCTGAACTTGGAGACACCAGTGCTCTTTTGTTGCATGTTCTCCCAGCTTTGCTTAAACTGCCCCCAGCCAAGAGCTCATTATCAAACGATCTCATCGGACTCTAGGCCCAAGACCAGGCCCGGACCAAAAATCGAGATCCATAATTGCCAGATTTCTCAATTTCACACATACAGAGTTAATTCTCAGCAGAGCCAGGGAGATTGGGGGCCTTAAACGGCAAGATTGCAGAATCTCAATTTTCAGGGACTAGTCAAAAGAACTTACTATCAAAAGAAGAATTTTCAACCCAATTAAATCTATCCTCCATCAAAGAGATATAAAATTTGCCCTGAGATACCCCGCTGTGATGCGCCTGTTTCTGGATGGCTCCACAAAGGACTTTAGTTCCCCTGAAGCCCTGTCCGCATTTCTTAATATAACTCAAAAGGAATCTACCTTGTCAAAAGGCAGCAGTGTAACTCAGTCAGTTGACAGCTCTGATCTCCGTTGACCTGCACTGCACACCGCTCCTGCCAATGGTGGCAATGCTGGGATCGCTAACTCCTCCTCAGATAATACAGCCGCGGCTCCCCCTTCCAGAATCTCGGCCCGAATTCAGGAGAGGAATGCCATGGGCACTCATGCTGCTAGGATCCCCTGTTGTGCAGCTGAGGATTCCACAATCTCTTCTCTCCCTGCTGAGTGTCACATTAGTTTCACCTCCTCCATTCCTCTATCCAACAAATTTGCATTACTTAGAGAGGATTCACACTCCTTTCCAAGAAGACCTATGGCGAGAAGAACCAGAACTGTCGCACAGAAGTACTAACAACGTTGCCCCTGGTACCCTCTCCGCAGACTCATCATGGGCAGAACTGGTTGCTAGCTCCCCTGTAAAATCATTTGAGCCTCCTAAATAGAAAAACAAAGGGAAGCTAAAAAACAAAGTACCTTCTTCCTCTCCTGGAGTGCAAAAATCCAAGGCTTCCTGACTGTCCTGGTTGGCTTTACATACACTGCATCATGGTCATTAAAATGGGATTCCCATTTCTTTTGAACCCCATTTGTAGCTGAAACCACCTTTTTCCTTAACCGCGATGTACAACTCCGTCATAGCGCTCTACTATTGCGCTCAGCGGGTTGTGAATCTGCAAGGCTGTACATTGCGGTTACAGTTTAATGTGTATTGGGGTCAGTCCTTTGCCTATATTCTGTAGCTGTTCTCATAGCCCTTACTGATTTATGTATGGAGGGAAACTAAATTCAGTGCTTACTGTATTACTTCCTGTTTACATTTACTTCATGGGGCACCAGTGGTATTTGCTAAGTGTTGCAATATTTTCACACAAGCTCATAGCCCAGCTATATACCCGCCCTCCCCTATGAAGCTTACTTGACTTAACTTACTTTTTAACCCAATCCCACTTTCTAATACAACCCCCCATTAAGTATACAGCCATATGGTATTGAACATCATAGAGCTTTATTTTTTTTTATTTTACTCCCCTTACCTCTATCACACTGCAGGCTATGTTTGAGGCTCTGGTGCTTAATTAATATATATAACATCTTAATACAACATTCTGATGTATACTCTATGCTCGAAGCCCAATACTTGTAAGGTTGCTAACAATATTATGGAATGCTCTTATAGTTGGGGCTTACTGGGCCTATATATAGACCTAGTTACCCCACTGTACGTATATATTCCTAATCTGGCAATGTTTGAGCTATGAGCTATTTACATCCAATCCGGTACAGATATAAAGGGCACCAGGAACCTTGAAGCCTGATCTTTTAAATGTTTTCCACATACATACATATAGTAAGGCTGAGAGACACTATATAACTCTATTTCAAATCTATATTAAATGCATAAGGATATTCTTCTCTTCCTTCACATTGGGCTAAATAATCGCCCTGATACCTCATTAAGTCATAAGGATTTATTTAACTTAGTCACCTCTATTTATTCTTTTTGACTACCCTCTGTACGTAATCCATAATGTTTTATTGATCTGGCTGTGTTGAACCCTACACTGTGGCAAGGCCCCTCTCAGGTTTTCATATTATACTATAATCTACTAAAATAGGTTGGTACACCTATTTTATTACTGAACTTAGATCTTGCACAGTTCAGGTTATGTCATTACTACCTGGTTATGTTTATATACTTTTCTTAACTACTTAGAAGTGATGATTCTGGTCCCTTCCTTGGGAATCAATATAATCTTTCTCAATACTTGTTATAATAATATTTTCTATTACACCATTCTATACCGTTCGTAAATTGGATGATGGCTAATTTTATAACTGTAGCTGTTTTTTTCTCAAAATGTACCTACTTCTTATTATGCCCTGCTGTGTAGTGGAAGAGTCTCTGGTACTTTGTACTGACTCTTAGCTCTCTGCACATCACAAGTGTTGTATTACTGTTTATTGCATTAGATACAGTAGGTTTCCTTTTAAGAATTGTAATGTGTTTGAAAATTGCTCTTTCACAATGTTTTTTCTCAGAGTGACACAACCAATATTAGCATCTAGAATTTTTTATTCCATGTAGCTCAATGGTCCTGCCAATCTCTACATTTTTTAACCATTTCCCTTTTGAGCCTTTGACGCCCCCTGCTCTAATTAATATGAGCCCCTCATTCCAGTGGAAGCTGTTATACTTTCTTCTCCATCACTATGAGTGACTTAATATTATACTCCTGGAATCTTAAGGGACTCGATTCTCCTTGTAAGCGTAAGCAAATTCTTACATATCTTAAAAAACATAAAGCACATATTGCTTTCTTGCAAGAAACTAAACTTTTAGCAGAGGACGTCTGCAGACTCAAAAGGGACTGGGTCAGTCAAATATACACATCTTCTTTTCCTCTAAAAATGTGGGGTGGCCATATTGGTATACTCTCCAGCTAGATAGTATGCCCCATAAACTTCAAAAGCCTCTAGTGTAACAGTAACAGGACTTTCTAAATGATAATGTAACTATAAATTGACAGTATTAGTATCAAACAAAATACTCTTGTCAAGGACCAACAAGGAATTAAAACCATGCAGCCTGATATGTACTGATGTCAATACATTCTCAGTGTATAACAACTTGATGTAGATAAAAATTACATTTCCCCCTCCTCTCCACACACACAACACACCCTACTGCACCCACATCCCCATAATATGGGGGATAACTAGTTTTAAGGAGAAACACACACACACACACACACACACACTTCTAATGCACCTTCATTCACATCAGTCACTGCAATTGTTCCCCAAAGGAATTCAACTTGTCATGAAATCCCAAGTAAAAGGGATCATGTATCTTAATATCTACAGAGGAAACATTTGACAATATTTAACCTTACTCCTATCTGCATAGTAACATCTCCAAGGATTCTGGATAGAACCCCAATGAAATAAAACTGCAAAATAAGAAGTAAAGCAATAGCCTGAATTTCAAGAGTACATAAACTGAACAAGAAACTTGAATATTCAAGAAAGACGGAATAAAGTGGGGTGAATATACAAAAGAAAAATAAGCCAAATATAAGGACTTTTCAACAAGGAAAGTGACTGATGAGTGAAATAAAATCAAGAATAAGAACATATTGGGAGAAGTAAAATAAATGTAAAAACAGACTATATTTTGTGAAATATAAGATGTGAATATAGTCTATGAAACGGATGGTGAGCAAAATTTGAATATTATGGTTATATTATGTTTATTATTATATAAGACCAGTATCTAAATTGATTCAAATGTAATATATTCTTATGGAAATAGATACAGTGATGTACTGAAGAAGGTTTGTCCGAAACATTTACATGAATGTACAGTATCTGAAAAAAATGAATAAGAGAAAAAATAGAATAATAAAACAAAAGATATCTTTATAAACATTGGGTGAGTGAGCCTATTTATAACCAGTTTTGTTTTTTGATTGTGTCTGAGTTATCCTTCCAAGATGGCATCCATGCTGGGCTGACCACTGGTTGTAGCTCAGTTGCAGCTCAAGTTTTATTTAGTTTTTACTGTAGTTTCTTCTTAAGTTTGTAATTTCTCTTAAGTTTGTAATTTGTTTTACTTTGAATTTTGTTTTAAGTCTTTTATTATTGCAAAGCACGGTCATATGCCCCATTTTCTGTTTGCGGGCTTGGAGCGGTGGATCGTGTACTGCTTTGCCGGTTTCGACTACCTCCCCTGAATCGCAGGCTGAGGACCGTTGACCTGCAATCTGCATGCTTTGGATTACTTGAGCTGTTTTTTCTTTGCAGCAGCTCCTGTGAGTAGTTCGAATGGGCTGAGGACTTATTGGAACTGTTTTCTGCAGCAGCTTTCGTGAGTGTACCGAATTGCCTCTGACTTTGTTCGACTATAGACAACTGGCTTAAAGCTGAGGACTTTAGTTCTTTAGAATTGTAGACTGCTGATGTGAGGGTGAGGAACACCTGATCTCAGCCCGTTTGTTTGAGCTGCCGCTTTTGGAGGCAGTTTTCGGGGGTGGTTTTTACTGCCCTCGGGCTTTGTGGAGTTTACTGCCTGAGTAATTGTGTGATTCTTGCCGGGAGCATGACAAATTGAGGAGTTGGCAGCGCTTTGTCCTGGGGATCTGTAGCGCTAAGCAGAGCATGAAGATTGGAGGATCGGGAGGACTCGGAAACTGTATGAATTTCTGTTTTATTGTCTGACACATTGTTTACTGGGAGGTCCATTGTGGTTACACAGAATCCATCAGACTGGGAGTAAAGAACCTGGAAAGTGTAGGTGGCAAGTCTCGGGAGTCGGTTTCTACCCAGGAGGCTGGGCCTAGTGATGCCGGGGGGCCGGCGGTTGGGACCCAGGTTTCTCCTAGGCCCCCTGCTGGCAAGCCGGAGGGCTGGCATAAGTAAGGGGTGAGGTGGTGGGGCTGACGTTCCGGGTGGTTGGGCTGCACAAAAGGGTTTGAAAGAATCCAGTTGCTTTTCAGAGTTAGACTGTCACTGAGACTTGAACTTTTTTAAGAAGATTCGTTTGGACGTTTCTTACCACTGGAAACTGCCTTCTGAGAATTAAAACTGTCATTTTTGTAGTCCGAGCAGTGAGAGTGCCCAGTTCTGTAGGCACCTTGGCAGTGAGAGGTCCTGGTTGCCTACTAATTTGTATTGTCTATTTAGTCCATGTTGGATGTTTTTTGTATTCCGAGCAGTGAGAGTGCCCGGTTAGGTTGTGCATCCAGGTAGTGTGAGGACTTGTGAGCCCAACAAACTATATTGTTTGTTTAGTCTATTGTTTGTCCATTTATTTCCTGAAAGCAATTCCTGATGGTGATTTAACATCCTGTTTAGTTTTCTTTTTAGTTTTAGTTGTTTATATTATTTATTTAGATATTTGTTTGTATAGATTTGTGTTCTTAAGCTAGATTGGAAGTATTTTGGCGTTTCCCGTGCCATGTTTGGGGTTCGGGATATGCATCATTATTTGGCCCCCCAGGTGGTGCGCTATTCACCCTTTGTGCTTCATGCCCTCTGCCCTTTCTTTTCTCCCACCATTGCTTTTTTCACCTACCAACGCTGCGGCGGGCTTTGGGGTATTGCCCGCGGAGGTGGGGAGGGAGGGGTGTGAGTGAGCGGAGGGTGGAAGAGCATGGTTCTTGCATTGGGGTAGTTAAGCCCAGAAGATGCCCTGAGGTGAAATGGAGACTAGAATGTGGGTTTCCTTGTTTGGTCCCCATACCCAAGGGCACCTCCATTGACGGTGGGCAGGTGGTTGGGGCAACACAGGAGTTCTGTCCAACTCGGGCGGTGTTATGCAATGCCAGATCTGTTGTGAACAAGACTGCCATTCTCGCGGACATGGTGGGTACAGCGGATCTGGTGTGCATCACTGAAACCTGGCTGGATGGTAATGCTGGCCCCGTACTTGAGGCGGCGGTTCCAGCTGGGTATTCGGTGATACACCAACCGAGATTGGACCGCAGGGGAGGAGGGGTTGCGGTCTGTTTTAAGACCGAATTGGGTCTCACAAGTGTCCCAGTTGAGGAGACCAGATCATTTGAATGTGTCATAGTGGCAGGTGGGGGCTATAGGTTGGCTCTCGTCTACCGTCCACCCGGGGATGAGAAGCTATTGCTTAAGGAAGAGGCAGACTTCATGGTTGACCTCATGTTTGAGTCACCCAGGCTGATGGTCCTGGGTGACTTCAATGCCTGGATTGACGATGAACTTTCGCAATTTGGGCAACACTTTCTCCAATTGATGAATTCATTGGGCTTCACACAGGTGGTTACCTCTGCCACTCATAAACATGGCCATTCTCTTGACCTGGTTTTCCTCCTGGGGATGGAGGCCTCTGACGTGGGGTTGGAACCCGTCAGATGGTTGGACCATTACACAGTGCGATTCAATTTTTGCACCCCTCTTCATAGGCCAGCCTCTGTGGAGATGGTCAAGTAACGCCCTTTATGGGATTTGACTCCTGATGGTCTAACTGCGGTACCTGATCTATCAGAATTTCCTGTGACGAGCAGGGATTCGGAGGTTTTGGTTCTGGCATATAATAACGCCATTACCTCAGCACTGGATTCCATTGCTCCAGTCCGTGTTTGTCCTCTCTCACTTCGCCCTCGGTCCCCGTGGTTTGATTGGGACCTGAGGGAGATGCGGCAACAAGGATGCAGGTTAGAGCGGTGCTGGCGGAGATCCTGCTTAGATGCCGACCATCTTAGACTGCTAGAGCATTATAGACTCTATCAGTCAGCAATTTCCCGTAAGAAGACAGAATTCCTGTCCAGGGAAATTGCTGCGGCTCAGAACCGACCAGCTCAGCTCTTTCGAACTGTGGGCAGGCTGTGCGACCCAGCCTGTCTACAAGTTCATAGAGCTTTTTCACAATTGCAGTGTGATGAGCTTGCGCAGTTCTTTGCGGATAAGGTGGCTGACATCAGGACGGAGACCCATGCAGCGCTCTCTATGGGAGTTGCCGTGGGCCAGCGCTTGGGCACTATCCCTCTTCCTTCCTTCCTGGAGTTCCTTCGAACGGCCAGAAATCGTGGATGTTATAAGGATTGTCCAGGGTATGCGCACTACAAGCTGTAGTTTAGATCCGGGTCCTACAGCCTTGATAATGGGCTGTGGTGATGTTATCAGATAGTCTGGTGCTCCCTTGACTCTGGTGAGTACCCCTGCTCCTTGAAGGAGGCAGTGGTGAAACCTTTGTTGAAGAAAGCTTCTTTGGACCCAGACTCTCTCACTAACTACAGGCCAATCTCTAACCTTCCCTTTGTGGGGAAGGTGATTGAGAAAGTAGTGGCTGCTCAGTTGGAGAACTATATGACCATCCATAGCATCTTTGAACTTCTCCAATCCAGTTTCCGAAAGAGGCACAGTACTGAGACTGTGCTGGTTCGGATGCTCAATGATCTCCTGATGGTGAGAGACCAGAAAAAATGGTCCATTTTGGTTCTGCTTAATCTGTCATCAGCATTTGACACTGTGGACCATGGGGTTCTGCTCGAGCTCCTGAGATTCATCTGTGGGCTCTCTGGTTTGCTCCACAGATGGTTTACTTCATTCCTCACTGGTAGAACGCAGAGGGTAGTGTTGGGGTTTTTTTCCTCCGACCCTATCTCCCTGTCCTGTGGGGTGCCTCAGGGCTCAGTGCTGTCTCCCATGTTGTTTGCGGTGTACATGCTTCCCCTCGGAGACGTTGTAAGATGGTATGGGCTGAAGTTTCATTGCTATGCCAATGATACTCAGCTCTACCTGTCTTTTGCACCAGACCAGGATGGAACACTCTTGGTATTTAATAACTACCTCATCAAGATCCAAGGCTGGATGAGGACTAGCTGGTTGAAGTTGAACCCATGGAAGACAGAGGTGATGGTTGTGGATCCAGGTCACCAGATAGGGGGCGGGGAGCAAATCATTCCACAGGTTTATTCCTTGGGAATGCCGAGCTCCCTATCTCTGAACAGGTGTGAGATCTTGAGATGATTCTTGACGATGGGCTGACACTACAGTTGCAGGTGTCGGCTGTCATTAAGTTATCCTTTTATCATCTGAGGAACATTGCTAGAATCAAGCACCTTGTTCCGTCCGGGGATCTGCCTGTGTTGATCCACGCCTTTGTGACCTCGTGTTTGTACCACTGCAACTTCCTTTACTTTGGGCTTCTGGGGGTTGATATCTGCTGCTTGCAGCTAGTGCAGAACTCCGCAGTCCGGTTGTTGATGGGGGCTCCTCGATCTTCCCACATCACACCAGTGCTGCGGGAGCTGCACTGGCTGCCAGTTCAGTGGCAGATCACCTTCAAAGTTGGATTACTGACTTATAAAGCCCTACAAGGACTGGGTCCTGACTACCTGAAAGAGCTTCTGGTTCCTTACACCCCGGAGCAACAACAACGCTCGGCCAATGAGGGGTTGCTAGAGATTCTGAGGGTGTCTTTAAAATCTTCTGGGGCCTGGGTTTTTATGTTCGTGGTACCAACCCTCTGGAATTCTCTACCCCATTGGATTAGGGAGTGCATGACTGTGGGGGGCTTTAAACAAGCATTAAAAACTTATTTATGGAATGAGGCATATGGTGATGGTATTGAAGATGGAAGAGCTTAATGGTTTTATGTTTTATAATGATGTAGTACTGTTTTAACCATTTTAATTGTGTACTTCGCCTTGATATTGGAAAGGTGTATTAAAAATAAAGTTTATTATTATTATTATTATTATTATCCAACAAAGAGTGATTCAAGAGGCTGAAATACTCAGGAATGTTCAATTTTCATTACAAACTTTAATTCTGAATAATACCAGAAGATTTCCTTATGAAAAAGTCAAGCTATTATGGATGAATTGTATTAACTGGGGAAATATTACTTAAAGGGTTGACGTTGTTTGGGTTGCCTGGTATGAAATTACATTCAAAACTGTATATATGTTTTATGATTTGTTTATTTTGTTTTTTCTTTCTGTATATATTTGATGTGTTCCTGATGTTTTTTTTTGTATATATTGTAATGTAGCCCTGTTTCACAATAAAATACCCCTACTCTTTTTGAGAAGTGCCATGGGATCTTTAACATCCACCTGAACTACCACCAGAACAGGCAGATGGAACCTCGGTTTAACGCCTCATCTGAAAGACGGATGACAAGAAAGACGGACGAGATGACAATACAATAAAAAAAGGGGTTTTACAATGCAACTAGTAGTTTCATGTTTCAGCATGCTTTAGCATCTAACATAAGTGTATGTGGAGTGGAAGATGTGGTGAGTTGTTTATAGTTTGGTTTCAACGCGCAATAACAAATGTCATAGGTAAGTGATGTTAATTGACCACAGGGTTATGAAAGATACCAGAGGGGCAGGGTGTGGCTGAATGGGAGGTCCACTGGGAGAGGGGCTATGGAATGGGTTGGAAATAGGCAGAATTGCAATTGAGCTTCTGGAATAAGTGGGCAGTGACATATGCCTTGAAGGTGGCAAGAGTGAGAAGAGCAATAAGTGCCAAGGAAGCACATTCCATGCTCTGACTGCTCTTGATACAAAGAAGTGCACTGTCCTAGTGATGATCTCCTGAGGGGCAGGAGCAACTTTTGGTCATGAGTTCCATAGCTGTTGTTGACTGAGGAGATGTGGCTGCAGACACCTAGTGGCGGTTGGGCAAGAAGCGCTCTTTTACATAGCAGGGTTTCACTGAGGGTAACTCAGAGGTAGAGGGGTAGCCAGTTGGAGGAGATGTAGAGGTTGCATTATTGGAAGTCTGGTTTCTTATTTAGTGCAAATCTGCAGACATGCTTAAAGGTGATGGAGATTTAGTTGAGGATGGAGTTACTGGCAGCTGAGTTGATGACCATGCCATAGACATTCATGGAGACAATGAGGCTGGAGACTAGGAGTGTTTTCACCTCAAATGGAAGGTTGATCCTGTTGCAGTAGAGTAGGCCAAGATGCTGGTGGATTTCCTTGACCAAGGAGGCAGTGTGTAGAGAGAAGGAGAAGGTTGGGTCCAGGTGTATTCCCAAGTACTTGAAGACTTGGATTGTGCTCAATGGTGTCCCCAAAAGAGGTGGATATGTGCAGTGTTGGTCTCTTCTTCACAGCATGGGATCTCCCAAACAGGAGAGATTTTGTTTTTTGGCATTAATGATCAGCCTGTTGGTGATGAACCAACCGCAGACTCTGCTGAAGTCAGCCAACAGGCTGTATTCCAGTATCTTCAAGTCTGCAGAGAAGTCTAGATACCAGTATCATCTGCATACAGCAGAGACCTAAAGTGCACACATATCTCAGGGACTTAATTGATGAAGAGACTGAACAGCGGATGTCCTAGTATTGAACCTTGTGGCACTCCTGCAGAAAGGGGAACCTGACCATAGAACATATCTCTACACACAGCCTTTTGCGATCTGTTGGAGAGGTAGTCCATGAACCATGTAGCTGCCTTGGTTGACAGACCTAGTTCCTGGAGCTTTAAAATGAGTAGGTTGTGGCTCACTAGATCGAGGGCCTTAAAGAGATCAAGAACGTCTGCTCCAATGTATTCTCCTTTCTCTAAGGCAGCATAGATTTCCTCTATTAGTTTGATTAGGGCAGTGGTTGTACTGTGGAGTTTCTGGAATTCATGTTGTTCAGCAGCTAAGAGATTGTAGTTTAAGACATACAGTAGTTTATTGCTTGGTCATAGACAATATTCTCCAGAGTCTTACAGAATGGAGAGAGAATAGAAATGGGCCTGTACTTGGAAACCAGAATGCTGTCCCCAGATTTAAAGACTGGTACAATGTTGACTTGTTTCCAGGGATGAGACCAGTTTGGAGGGTGATGTTGAAGAGTTTCTGGATTAGTAGTGTTAGTTCGTCAATGGCCATTCTGAGTAGTTTCATATCCACTTTGTCAGGTCCAATTCTAGTTTTGGACATCTATCTCAGCAGATATTTTTGACTGTGCTTACCTACTTGAAATAGAAGTTTGGTCTCATGGAGCTAGGGGCCATGGGACAAGTGAGGAGCCAGGTGCAACAGATTAGGTCCCAGAAGGCAGATCTTTGCTAAATTCATGAATTTTCCTAACATAATAAGTCATACAGTGGTCACTAAAAGAGCTGGATAAGCCAGCAGCGACTATGCAGTGGGGTGGGAAGAGAAGATCCAATCCACCAGAGAATGGTTAGAGGAGTGTGGATTGAGTCGAGTGGACTCTGTGATGAACTGTGAGAGATTCAGTGGTTCACTATTTTAAATAGTATACCTGGTAGTAGAGGACAGCCAATTGGAATTGAAGTCACCTAGGAGAATAAGTTTGTCTGTCAAGGAAGGAAAGGACAAAGAAGAGAAAGTATTGACTAGCATAGGGGGATAGATGTTAGGAGAGGCATAAGTAACACCGACAAAGATGGGTAGAGAGGGGGGAAAGATGCGTTTAGCTAGAAGGAGTTTATGAGAAGATGGAACAGTGTTGCTGGGGAGATAGAGCAAGTACAACCATGACAGATGTAGGGGGCCACCCCACCTGCACATTTACCATGGCCCTGCTTTAAGCGGTAGTAGCCAGAGATAGCCAAGATATTGTCAGAGACTTTGGAGGAAAGCCAGGCTTCAGAGATGCCGAGAACATCAGATCTGTGCTAGGCAAGCTGCTCTCGCAGCAGATCAGATTTAGGTAACATGCTTCAGGCACTGAGTTGGAAGATGCTCAGACCTTTAGGAAAAGAAGGTAAGGAAATAGGGGAGACTGGGCCAGGGTTGGTGGCTTCAGCCATTGCTAACACAGATAGGTAATCAGCATAAATTTAGGGGCTACCCAAATAGAGAGCTTCTATAGCCAATCTGGCTAGTTAAAAAACTAATGTCAATAAACAAAAATGTATGGGCTACCAAGATACGGAAAAGTAACAATTTGTTAACTCAGCTAGGTCATTATTATCATAAGCTTAGTGCTGCCCAGATAGGCAGTGGCAATGGACAACTGGCTTTCTGTAAATCAAGGCAGATAAACAATATTAGGTGCAACCCAGATAGGGAAAGGCAGCAACTGGTTAATCCAGCCAGGCTTTTATCATAAATTTAGGGCTACAACATAAACTTAGGGCTACCTAGACAGAGAGCAGCTATAGAAAAATGGCATTTTATAGAACTAAGGTTAATAAAAAATAAAATAACATAGGCGCTATCTAGATACAGAACATAGCAGCAGATAGCTTAAACTGTGTAACACTGGTAAATAAACAGGGCATCAACAGCCTAGTTATGTAACAGATGAAGTAGCACAAGCTTATGCACAGTACAGTTACTGAGGCATGGCCTCGATGCAAGGCAGTTAGAGAAATACAGCTATGAGTAATCTGTGTACTAATTAACACTGGGGTACAAAAGAGTACTACTCAGGGCTGGGGTGCACAATGAAAATGGGCAGAGTAGCCAGCCAATGACTGATTCCACAGCTGACATTTACAGTGTGACGCCCTTGTCGCTCCTGCCCATAGCGCTATGGCCTGCAGTGTGCAGAGGCCTGCTTGGAAAGGAACCTTAGTCAAAAGAACAGTAACCATGCCGCCAGAGTAGCCTGATTGGCTGAAACAAGCAGCATTTGGAGTTCTGGAGTAACATGGTCAATCTGGTGACAGGAGTGGTGTTCAGTTGTATAGGGACAGAGATCAGCAGTACGCTCATCTCTCATGACTTCCTCAAGTCCTGGATGCTGTCGATAAGTGAAGTAGTGAAAGTGCCGACTGCACTATATCAGGATTAGCAGTTGAGAGATTCATAACTGATGCCATGCAATAACCATGCTCCCAGAGTAGCCTGACTGTCTGAAGCAAGCAACAGTTGGAGTCCCGGAGTGAAGATGGCCAAGCTGGCAACAAGAGTAGTGTCCGACTGTTGGGGGAGGGAGACTAAGCAGTGTGCTCACCCCCCGCGACTTCCTTGAGTTCTGAATGCTGAACGCAAGTGTAACAGTGAAAGTGCCAACTGCATCACATCAGGCCAGCAGAGAAGAGATTAAAAACAGCAAGACCACACTATGTCAAGACCAACAGGGAGAGATTCAAAACTGGTGCCATGCAGTGACCATGCCCTCATAGCAGCCTGTATGGCTGAAGCAAGCAGCAGTTGAAGTCCCAGAGTGAAGATGGCCAAGCTGACAACAGGAGTAGTATCCAATTGTAGGGGGAGTCAGCAGTGAGCCCCAGGCACAGATAGATAGATAGGTAGATAGATAGATAGATAGATAGATAGATAGATAGATAGATAGATAGATAGATAGATAGATAGATAGATAGATAGATAGATAGACAGACAGACAGACAGACAGACAGACAGATATGGCACCTATCAGTGCTATTTTTGCTCACTCCAGTCCAGACCTAGAGGGAAAATATCAAAATATTCTCACTCTAGGTCCACAGGGGCAAAAATATTCTCTCAGTAGGTCCTGATTGGCTGAAGCTGGCAGCACAAACAGCCAACTTTTACTTTCAGAACCTCCAGCTGACTTGCACCCCAACTCCAGCCAACCTCTTTCAGTTAAAAAATGCTGTCCCCATAGTGCTGCCCTGCTCACAAAAGATACACCATAAAAATAGATAAAATGAAAACAACATAATTTTAAACACAAAGGGAAACAGGACAGAGCTGCTCACAGAGCATCGTACTCACAGTAGAAAAAGTCACGGAATTGCAAACTGTGTAATACACGTTATCAAGAAAGAAGAAAGACACCGATGTTTTCCAGATGCTTAACTTTAATCAACAGTGAAATTAACTTTTCAATTGTTAACTGGGGGTCGTCCCAACGTTGGCTGACGCGCTTTGCCCACATCTCTTGATGCAGCAGTGCACCTGCATGAAACGTTGAGACATTTTCTGGGTTGGTGAGGCAAAGAAGTTGGTGCTGATGATTTTAGTAAATAAAAGACTTAAGCATCTGAGAAATGTATGCTGCCTTTCTTCCTTGTGTGAGTGTGTGCCACAGTTTGCAGTTTTGGAAATAATTGTAAACACATTTGCCAGGTAATGTCATCTTCCTTAGACCCACAGTACTGCAGCTGTCACTGTTGCTCTTACCATTCTCTCCTGACCCCAATCACTATGCCAACCAGCACTTTCCATCTGAGCCCTGCAGACAGCCTCTCACCTTACCTGGGCATCTCTCCTGAACATCTCGTGTCACCCCGCTAGGCCACTTCCACATCTCTCCTGAACTGCTACACTCTGCGCCGCCTCCCAAGTCTCAGGCATGCTGATCCTTAGCAGCATGGGAGCCACTTTTCACAGATTAGCTCCTGCTGAAGAGCCCTAAAAAATGGAGCTTCCAATGGAGCTCCTATCCCATCAACATGTCCCTGGCCCTAGTGACCCTCAGATGGGACCAGGAGGGTCTTGACCCTGCAGCCAGAATCTGCCAAAATACTTTAATTTAAAAGATATGAGACAATGTTGAACAGGACTGTATGGGGGTGGCCATGTTGAAAGTGGTATGCCTGAAGAACAACAAGGACCTGATTGATAGCTGCAGTAGTTCAATCAGGGGTGGAGCTTGAGCATCCCTTGCGTCCAATGGGACGTCGAGATTTTCAAACAACATTCTAGGGTTTGACAGTTAACCCTGTGGCAGTCTGAAAGTGTTTTCTGAGGAGAAAGCAACTGCTTGACAGCTCTCAGTGCTGTCACTGACTGAAAATTTTCAGTTTGTTGCTGAACAGACTTGTAAATCCTGGAAACAAGGGCCTTTATCTTAGCTTGATTGTAAAGCCAAGATTTTGGCACCAAAGAATGGCGAAGGTTGCCGTGAAAGCTACTTTTATTCTGAGGAGGTGAACAGCCACTGCTTCTCAGATCCTGACACATCTGTGTTTCTGACAGGGGACCAACTCTCTGTGGTTCTAATTGCCTAACTGCATGTGTGCCTTTTGAGCTGGGTTAAGACAAGTCCCTCTGTGAGGTGAAGATCAACTGCCACAGCTGGCCTATTTTTTGAGGTGGATGAAGACAAGTCCTTCTGTGGAGTGAAGATCGACTGCCTAACTGCCAGACCATCTTCTGAGGTGGGTGAAGACAAGTCCCTCTGTGGGGTGAACAGGATCTCTGTCATCATCATCTATACTAGCTGAACAGCTTTACCCAACTGACAGACAGGGAAAATATACCCCAACGCCTGCACCATCCGATCATCTAAAGGTTGTGAGTACTGGGTTTACCCAACCAGTCGCTATATTAACTGTCCAGCTAGCTAGCTAGTTACTTTATCACCTGGGCTTCCTGTGCGACCTTAACCTAGGCCCACAGCAACAGTTACAGCCAGGATCATCTGTGTGTTTCTATTCCACTGGTGTAATTTGTGATTAGCAGCTGCAGCTCCACCCAACTGTAACGGTACTGCACCCAGTGTCCATTCGTCACAGGTCTGCAATTCCTCATTGTGTGCACACTAAGACTATTGGGAGCTCCCACAGGGATTGCGGGGTTAACTGGTGCACCAGTGGGGGGGAGGGTCTGGGACAGAGGTCAAACCGTACAGTAGTTGTGTTACTTATTTATAGCTGATTGGGTGATGTTTTGGCCCCCTTTGGTTCCCTTGTCCCCCACCTTATTTTCCAAACCCCCAAATAAACCCATCTGGTTATTTATTTGCAACTGTTAAAGCATTTGCCATTATTGTGTTAGTGTGATATTTGCCTGTTTAGAGTGATAAGTGGGGAAGGGATTGTGTTACTAATCTACCTGTCACCAAGGGAGGGGGCTATATTCATTTTCTGTGGGGAAGCACCCTGGCAGCATGCTGCTATAAGGATCTCCATAGATGGAGGCACCGCACCATTTGCTAATTAAATTCTAAATAGGAATCCAGACACCAGCCTACATCTATTAGCCAACACCACCTGCGGATGGTTGTGCAAATAGTTGTAGTAGTGGTGGTTACAAAATTGGAAGCACTGCTGGAATTTTTGGACATTTTTTCAGCACCCCTCTTTGTGGTGTGAACAGTTTGGTACCCCTCCTTCCATTTTCAAAGTCATGATGGCTCCCTACTCATTGGTAGACTAGTGCAAGGGTGAGGACACTGATCCGAAAAAAGTTATTTTGGTGCAAGGGATCCCTGAAGCAACCTCAAGGGACCGTCTCAAAAGTGTCATAGGCAGCATAAAATGTTTGAGAATAGTGACTGTACATGGGAGAGTTTACAGATCTGCTCAGCAGGCATTATGTGTTCTGATGGGGAGCCAAGAGGATGTTGATCCTTCCAGGGTACCCGATCAGCTCACTGCTGCTGGAGACCCCACCGCCTGGGTCATAACAACCCATGCAAGCCTGAATCCTCCTTCCAAGGGCTCTAAAGTGCAAAGTGACTTTGAGCAGAAATTGCAATCATTTTTGGCTGTTGAGGGAAAGACTGTTCAAGATGAGAGAACATTCTTCTAAGAAAAGGACCCAACACTGACAATACCCACTGGCAAACTCCAGGTTGGAGGACACGACTGTCCCCTTACTTGGTCACACCCTATAAACAGTACAGGAGACTGTGTACTTTAACTGGTGCTGCCCCCACTCCTTCACGGGAGGATGACTACGAAAGTTGGATGAGCCAAGCCACCCAGATGGAGAAAGTATGGAAATGTTCAGATGATCAAAAATGCAAACACATAGTAGAAAGCTTGAGAGGTATGGCATTGGACGTCATGTGTTCACTATGAGCCAGCCACATGGACTGCACTGCTAGTGACCATCTTGCCATGTTGAGGAGTGCATTTGGAGCAGTTGAGCAGAAGGAGGACCTCATTTTCACGCTGGGGGCCAGAACGCAAAAAGAGTGAGAGCACTTGTCCCACTACATGAACCTAGTAGAGATAGCAATTCGTAAAATAGATGAGGCTGGAGGAGTTACCCCCACACAAGTTGCCCAAATGCGACTAGATCAGGTCTTATGAGGAGCTGTATATTCCTGCTGGACTCTGATAACTCTTAGACTGAGAGAACGCAGAGCAGATCCACCGAATTTCAGACAACTACTTGAGATGAGGGAACAAGAGTCATAGGACACCATTGCCAATTCACTATGAGTGCGTACTAGGAAAGCCATTCCCCTGCAGCCTCAAGTTGACAGTAGCCAAGAACAAAGTGATGCCCCAGACATGAGAACTCAGTTGAAGGAAACATTGAAGTTTGTAAAAGCATTACAGATGGCACAGACACCTCGTCCACGAGCCAACTCCCTTCCTCCTGGATGTGGATGCCCACTGAATCCTTCATCTGCTCCAAGGGTCAGGCCTCAACCCTCAACCTTAACCAGAGATGGAGTGTTCTCTTTTAATTACGGAGAGGATGGACATTTTGCATGAGGGTGCGGCAGACCAGAGAACCAGCAGCTAGTGAACCAGAAATGGGAAAGACAACAACAGCTGCAGTGAAATGACTGTGGAGACCAGTGAGAGAGCGACCTGGGACCTTGATAGTGAACAGCTCCATAAGATGAACAAATCCCGCTGCATCTGTTAGGAACAAGTTACCGTCAAGACTGATGGGTCCTACCCCGATCAAAAAAATCTCTATTGAGGGATGCCCGTGTGAAGCCGTACTGGACAGTGGATCACAAGTCACCATTATCTACAGATCTGTTTACCAGACATTCCTGAAACATTTGCCTTTGCAACCTTTAGAGGGACATTCTGTGTGGGGACTGAGTATTGCCAGCTACCCCAATGATGGCTACATTGCTATGTAAATTGGATTTCCAAAGACTTTTGCTGGATTCCCTCAAAGGATCAACACCTTAGCTCTCATTTGTCCTGATGCCCAAATATTGGACAAGACACCTGTGTTGATTGGAACAAATGCCAATATGTTTGGATGCCTGGCTCACTTGTGCCTGCAGAAGGCAGGGGAAGAAAACTAGCAGGCTTTACCAGTTCATGCCACTGTGAGTACCGCACACCTGGAGAGGGAGGCTATGGTCTGCAACCACCCTGAAGGGATTGTCAAAGTCATCAAGAAAGAAGGGAAAGAGACTTTGATTGTACCCCCTGGAGTTGAGTGCCTGGTGGAAGGACCTGTGGATTGCCATGAATCTCTTTCAGACTAGATCATCATTGTGGAGTCATGAGGAAGAGGTCTGATGGTTCAACAAGGAATGCTACCTGGAACAGAAGTGATGGTAAAAAGGATTAACATAAAGTTAAAGAACAAGATGTACAAAGATCTGACAGTACACTCTGGTACAGTACTACCCAACCTTTACACTGCTGATGTGGTCTTGGTAACATCCTGTCAAAAGAATACTATTTGAATGGATGAAGAGGTTTTCAATTTTGGTTCATCTCCCATTTCTCCAAGCTGGAAGAACCGATTACAACAGGAATTGGACAAATGGTCAGATGTCTTCTCCTGCCATGAGTGGGATGTGGGATGTGCCAAAGGGGAGGAGCCTCATAGATGCCTACATGATGACTGCCTGTTCAGAGAAAGGTCAAGAAGATTGGCACCCACTGACATGGAAGATGTTAGGCAACATCTGCAAGAGCTCTTGAAGACAGAAATCATAACAGAGTCTGAGAACCCCTACATTTCACCTATAGTGGGGGCCCAGAAAGAATGGTGCCATAAGAATGTGTATTGACCATCGCACCCTTAACCAATGGACAGTGGCCGATCAATGCACCTTACTTAGAGTGCAAGAGGCCTTAGACAGCCTCACTGGGAGTAGATGGTTCTCTGTTCTTGACTTGCACAGTGATTACTACCAAACACCAATGAATGAGGAAGATAAGGAAAAGACTGCCTTTATCTGCCCACTTGGATTTGATCAATTTGAACGTATACCACAGGGGATATCTGGTTCTCCAGCAATTTTCCAGCACCTGATGGAGACGGTGGTGGTTGATATGAATCTCCTAGAGGTCTTAGTTTAACTGGATGACCTTATAGTGTTTGGGAGAACACTGGAAGAACATGTAGCCCGACTACTAAAGGTACTGGACCAGCTGAAGGAACATGGTCTAAAACTCTTCCTGGACAAATGTCAGTTCTGCCAGACTTCTGTGAAGTATGTGGGATATATTGTTTCTGATTAAGTTATCAGTACTGATCTGGAAAAAAGTAAAATCTCTTAGTACATGGCCAGGGCCTACCAACTTAAAAACGCATCAATCCTTCTTAAGTTTTTGTGGATACTATACGAGATTTGTGAAAAATTACTTCTCGGTGGTGAGGCCTTTGCACAGACTAACTTAGGGATATCCTTGAACCCAGAAAAGCAAACTTCTGGAAGCCAAAAATACACCCCCAGTGAATATTTCAAGATCAATGAACCTTTTGGGGGCCGATGAACTGCCGGATGTGAGAACACTTTTCAAGAAATTATTCGACTCCTACTAACAGAAACCCCTGTATTAGCCTTTGCTGACTATGCCAAGCCGTACACTATTCACATTGATGCCAGTATGGAAGGATTGGGTGCCGTACTTTACCAAGAGCACCAAAGCAGTATGAGACCAGCTGCCTATGCCAGTCGCTGTTTAAGTCCCTCTGAAAAGAACTATCCAGTCCGTAAGTTAGAGTTCCTTGCACTGAAATGGACAGTGACTGATCAATTCCATGAGTATCTTTATGGAGCCAGGTTCATTGTGCTGACTGACAATAAGCCACTGAAATATGTATTGACCACTGCCAAGATGAATGCCACTGAGCATAGAAGGAGCTCTGCCCTATGCATTTACAACTTCCGCTTGCAATATCGTCCTGGCCGAAACAACATTGATGCAGATGCACTGTCCAGATGCTCGCATCATACTCCACCCACGGAGGGGCCTTAGACCTATGTGTCCTAAGATGGAGTAAAAACAGTCTGCCAGCTGATGGTGCCTGATGACCAACCTGCTATCACCAACCCAGTGGCGCTGTGGACCCACTTGGGGTGCATCCTGAAGCTATAACGGAAGTGTACGCATGTTTCACCACACTGCATAATACCTCCTTGTCTCACTTACATCCTGCAGATTTAAGATGAGCACAGCGAATAGATCCCAGCTTTCGAGACATCATCTTAGCCAAAGAAAAGGGCTTGTCATCCTCTCATAATAAATCAAGTGAAATCAAATCTGCCTGTTGTACTGCTTCTCTTGAGGGAGTGGGACAAGTTTTCATTTAAAGAATGGTCTGTTGTATCGAATCACCAAAACACAAACCCGTTTTCCCAAAGAACAACTAGTGCTTCCCAGAAAGTATCAAAAAATGGTGTTGCAATCCCTTCATAAGGACATTGGACACTTGGGAATTGATAAGACTTTGGGCCTTGTATGATACCACTTCTGCTGGCCGCATATGACCATAGAGGTGGAAAGACATTGTAAATGCTGTAATTGGTACATCATCCATAAGACTTTACCCAAACGGGCAGCTCCACTTGTAAACATCACCAGTACTGGGATGATGGACCTGGTCTGCATGGATTTTCCCTTGTACCTGATCAGAAGGGGATCAGTAACATTTAATAGTAATTGACCACAGCACCTGCTATGCACAGGCTTTCCCCACAAAAGACCAGAAAGCAACCACTGTGGCTAAAGTCTTGTGTGAAAAGTATTTTGTACATTATGGACTCTCCAAATGCCTTCACTCTGATCAAGGGAAAGACTTTGAGAGTCACCTCATCAAAGAACTAACAAGCATTTTGGGCATTAAGAAGTCTCATACTACTCCATACCACCCACAAGGTGACTCTTAGCCTGAGAGATTCAATATGCTGGGAACATTGGATCCTAACAGAAAGCCACACTGGAGCCAGCAAGTACTTTTCCTAGTCCATGCCTAAAACTGTACAAAAAATTACTCAACTGGGTTCTCCCCTATTTTCTAATGATCAGGCAAGAAGCCAGGCTTCTGGTGGTCTTATATTTTGGGGTGTCAGCTGATGGCACCCTACCAGAGACACACTTGGAGTATACCAGAAGGCTGCATGCATAACTGAAAGAAGCCTACTAGGTGGCCCAAGAAGCAGCTGGGAAGTTCAACATAGCCAACAAAACCAGATACAACAAGAGAGTTCCAGAACAAGCTCTTCAGCCAAGGGACTGAGTATTGATTCAGAACTTGAGGATCTAAGGCAAACACAAGACTGAAGACCGATTGAAACCTGATCCGTATGTGATTGTGGAACAGTTTCCAAACTTGCCAGTATACCAACTAAGAATGGACAGAGGAAACATTGGGGTTAAAACGCTGCATCGAAACCATCTCTTGACAACTGGTCAACTGTTACTTAAACTTGTTAACTCAGTACCTCTCTCACCACCATAGAGATCAGTCACCAGAAATGAGACAAGGCCAAGAAAAAACAGTCTAGTTCGACCTCCATTAATTTTCGTCCCCTGGTGACTCAGTCTCATGGGGTCAACAGTAGCTCTGAGGATGAAGAATCTTACAGTTATCTAATACCATGTCAATATCGGCCTGCATGATCCCTGATGGACTTTCTCCCTTCAGCACCTGGAGGGAGGAAGGTGAGTCATTCCAGGCCACTGAGTCTGGCTGCAGTACCCTTTGTTCCAACTGAAGCTGGGCCCACAGTCATGAACCATGTAACAAATGCAGAGGATGTTGAGACTCCAGTAATAGAATCAACCCAGGACATTGAAAGATTTGAAATCTCTGTGGCAGAGTATGTAGAACCCATCAATGATCCTGATCAAATAATTGCCAAGAAACTTGTGATACCCTGCTGTTCTGGAAGAGAAGTCAAGCACTGAGTAAAACTCACTTACAATGTCCCTGGTGTCCCCTCTGATCTCCCTGTACATGTGGTGTATAAAAGGTTAATCTGTTGCCAAGCCCATGATTGCTGCCCGCCCCCAGTGCTGCCCTAAAGTCATAATTGGGAGGTGTAGTTGTAAACCATGGTGGGAAGGTGATGATACCAATGCATGCTGTGTGTTTTGTGAAGTGCAATGCTGATGTTGGTCAGATAGAATGCAGGTGTATTAGACAGAAATGTTTAGATGGGAATCAGGTCTCTTAGATAGCCTGTGATGTGTAATTTTGCAGTGTTTTATGTTTTTCAGGCCTTGATGAGGACACCAAGGAGTTAACTGAGGGGAGAATGTAACCCCACTCCTGATGCCGGGAGCTTACCTGGGGCCATACAGAGGGCCAACTGCCTCTTGCAACTGGAGCCACTATCAACTTCACTCCCCGGCCCTCTCCTGGACTGACTCCAGTGCCAGGGATCATATTAAACAGTCTTTGGCAGCTCCATGTACCCGATCTGTACAGCCATTGAGCCACCAGCATGCTTCGCTCCTCCGCCCCCTCGAACTGTGCACAGCAGGGTGGGGAGCTGGAGAAAAGGCCTTTGTTTGTTTATGGTGCCTCAGAGCCCCCGCTGAGGGCAGAAGCACCATTTGTACTTTCATCTCCCTAGTCCTATCAGACAAAAAAGGGGGCTGGTGGAAACTTACATGAAATAAATAGTTAAAAGGGCTCCCCAACCCAAATCCAGGCCTCCAGTGGGTTAGGGAGAAACTGGGGACAAGATGGTGCTGGGACTACATGTCCCATGATACTTAGCAGCATGGGAGCCACTTTTCACAGATTAGCTCCTGCTGGGGAGCCCTAAAAACAGAGCTTCCAATGGTGCTCCTGTCCCCTCAACATACCCCCTTGCCTAGCAACCTTCAAATGGGACCAGGAGGTTTTTGACCCTGCAGCCAGAAGCTGCCAAAATACTTTAATTTAAAAGATATGAGACAACATTGAACAGGACTGTATGGGGGCGGCCATGTTGAAAGTGGTCTGCCTGAAGAACAGCAAAGGCCCAATTGGTAGCTGCAGTAGTCCAATCAGGAGTGGAACTCGAGCATCCCTTCCAGCCAATAGGACTTTGAGATTTTCAAACAACATTCTAGGGTTCAACAATTCACCCTGTGGTAGTCTGAAAGTGTTTTCTGAGGAGAAAGCAACTGTTTAACAGCTCTCAGTGCTGTCACTGACAGAAAATTTTCAGTTTGGTGCTGAACGGACTTGTGAATCCCAGAAACAAGGGGATTTACCTCAGCTTGAGTGTAAAGCCAAGATTTTGGCACCACAGAAGAGCAAACGTTGCTGTGAAAACTACTTTTATTCTGAGGAAGTGAATGGCCACTGCCTCTCAGATCCTGACACATCTGTGTTTCTGACAGGGGAGCAGCTCCCTGTGGTTCTAACTGCTTAACTGCCTGCCTGCCTTTTGAGGTGGGTAAAGACAAGTCCCTCGGTGGGGTGAAGATCCACTGCCAGCCTGCCTGCCTGTTGAAGTGGATGAAGACAAGTCCTTCCGTGTGGTGAAGATCTACTGCCTAACTGCTGGCCCATCTTTTGAGGTGGGTGAAGACAAGTCCCTCTGTGTGGTGAAGACTGACTGCCTAACTGCTGGCCCATCTTTTGAGGTGGGTGAAGACAAGTCCCTCTGTGGGGTGAAAAGGATTTCCATCATCATCATCTACACCAGCTGAACAGTTTTACCTGAATGCCAGACAGTGGAGATGTCCCCCAACACCTGCACCACCCGGTCATCTAAAGGTCGTGAGTACTGGGCTTACCCAACCAATTGCTATTTTAACTGTCCAGCTAGCTAGCTAGTTACTTTATCACCTGAGCTTCCTGCATGACCTTAACCTAAGCCAATAGCAAGAGTTACAGCCAGAATCATCTGTGTGTTTCTATTCCGCTGGTGTAATTTGTGATTAGCAGCTGCAGTTCCAGCCAACTGTAACAATACTGCACCCAGTGTCCATTCCTCACAGGACTGCAACTCTTCGTGTGCACACTAAGACTATTGGGAGCTCCCACAGGGATGGTGGGGTTAACTGGTGCACCAGTAAAGGGAGGAGACTGGGACAGAGCTCATACCAGACAGTGGTTGTGTTACGGTATTTATTTATAGCTGATTGGTTAATGTTTTGGCCCCCTTTGTTTCCCCTTGTCCCCCACCTCATTTTCCAAACCCCATAATAAACCCATCTGGTTATTTATTTGCAACTGTTGAAGTATTTGCCATTATTGTGTTAGTGTGATATTTAATAATAATAATAATAACAACTTTATTTCACGTAAGCGCCTTTCGAATCATCAAGGCGATTTACAACAAGATAAGGTAAGATGAAATAAGATAAGAGAATAAAGATAAAATCAGTAACCAACAATGTAAAAACAGTCTGAAGATCATATTAATTAGTGTCTGTAAATGCTTGACGCCATAAATAGGTTTTTAGGCCATGTTTAAACCCTCCCACAGTCATGCACTCCCGAAGCTGATGGGGTAGAGAATTCCAAAGGTAAGGAGCCATATGCATGAATGCACAGGCCCCTGAAGATTTCAGTAACACCCTTGGAATCTCCAGCAACCCCTCATCAGCTGAGTGGAGCTGTTGCATAGGGCACAAGAAGCTCTTTCAAGTAGTCAGGGCCAAGTCCATGTAGGGCTTTATAAGTCAGTAAGCCAACCTTAAAGGTGATCCACCACCTAATTGGTAGCCAGTGCAGATCGTGCAGCACAGGAGTGATATGGGAGGCTCAAGAAGGCCCCGCCAGCAATCATGCTGCCGCGTTCTGCACAAGTTGCAGGAGGCGGATATCAACCTCAGGAAGCCCTAGGTACAGGGAATTGCAGTAATCCAAGTGAGAGGTCACAAAGGCGTGGACCAGCATAGGAAGGTCCCCAGATGGAACAAGGTGCTTAATCCTGGAGATATTCCTAATAATAATAAAAGGAAGACTTGACAACTGCCGACACCTGAGCTCGTAATGTCAGCCTGTCGTCAAGCACTACCCCCAGGTTTCGTACCCATTCAGAGGAAGTGATCAGGGAGCCCCTTATAGAAAGTCCAGAGGGTTGTCCAGCCCACAACCCCTCTATCCAGTACCCTGGGTCCACCACCACCATCACCTCAGTCTTTCAACTTTAGCCAGCTTGAATTCATCCAGTCCTGGATTTCAGTGAGGCAGTTATTAAAGACTGGGACAGCTCTATCCTAGTCAGGCACAAAAGACAGGTAGAATTGGATATCATCACGATAGCAGTGAAACCTCAGCCCATACCATCTTACAATGTCTCTGAGGGGCAACATATACACTGCCAATAACATGGGGGACAGCACTGAGCCCTGAGGTACCCCACATGGCAAAGAGAATGAGTCCAAGGAAAAAATACCTAAAACCACTTTCTGACTTCTGCCAGAGAGGAAAGATGTAAACCATCTGAAGACCAAACCTGATATGCCGCAGATGGACCCCAGACGGCCAAGTAGTACCCCATGGTCCACAGTATGAAAAGCTGAGGAGAGATCAAGGAGCACCAAGGTAGAGCGGCATCTCCAATCTCTCACTATCAGAAGATCATTGAGCACCTGAACCAGCGCGGTCTCGGTACTATGCCTCTTTCAAAAACTAGACTGCAGAGGTTCGTAGATGTTATGGATGGTCAGGTGGTCCTACAGCTGTACTGCCACTACTTTCTCAATCACCTTCCCTATAGAGGGAAGGTTAGAGATTGGTCTGTAGTTAGCCAGGGAATCCGGGTCCAGAGATGCTTTCTTTAGGAGGGGTGTCACCACCGCCTCCTTCAGAGAGCTTGGAAACTCACCGGATTCCAAGGAGCACCAGACTATCTGTGCCAGGACCAGGCCGATAGCATCACGACAACCCATAACCAGGGTCGCTGGACCCGGATCCAAACTACAACGTCTAGGGCGCATACAGTGGACAATCCACATGACATCCAAGAACTCAGGCAAGGCAAAGGTTTATTTTGCCTGTTTGGAGTGATAAGTGGGAAAGGGATTGTGTTACTAATCTACCTGTCACCAAGGGAGGGGGCTATATTCATTTTCTGTGGGGAAGCACCCTGGCATCACGCTGCTATAAGGATCCGCATAGATTGGGGCACTGTGCCATTTACTAATCCAATTCTAATCACAAATCCAGGCGCCAACCTACATCTATAAGGCAGCAGCACTTTCGGGTGGTTGTGCAGATAGTAGTAGTTACAACATCATAATGTAATATACCAGTCCTGTGCCTTAATCATTTCAAATAAAGATTCAAAAAATTACAAAAAATAAGGGTGTCATTTAAAAACAATTCAGCAGACATTTACAGGCAAGAGTCTCACACATGATAAATCACAACACTGACGTACTGCCTAATTTTATTTTTTCATATTTTACAGCGTTTTCTTTCCCACATTTTTTACATGCAATAGCATAAATCATACAGCTAAATAGCTCTGTAATTTAGCGTAGAGGTATAGAGACAGGAAAAGGGGGAAGAGAGAAGAAAAGACATAACCAACAAAAATAATGCCAAAGTAGTATGCTGCGATCAACCAATCAAAATCATAGGTCCAACCCCATATTCATCAGTGATCCAGAGAAACATTATGTGGCTCTAGTTTGGGGTGAAAAGTGTTGAAGACAAACTTAAAACCTAAAATAAAACGCACATAGAACGTGTTAAGTAACATAGTTATTGAATCCCAACTGCACATTTACAACCATGGGTAAAGTGGAGGGGGGGCGAGAAGGAAGGAGGGTTAAGGTAAACAGCCTCAAATTAATATTCTGTCAAAATTTCACTTTAGACTTGTACACAGTGTGACAGAATACAGGTAAGGGGAGTTCAGTGCCATGTTTAAACTCAATAAAAAAAGCATCCATTTGATAATGCTACGTCAGGTGGGGGGGTCCTATAAGGTATAGTAATACCATCCGTTTAGAGAGATGAAGTTCATCCCACCAAATGATCCATAGGTAATGATACCCGAAAGTAGGTAATGGTACCTGAAAAAAAAAACTCATGTGAAAACTGTTTTTTTTTTTTTTTTTTTTATTCAAGTTTATTGCATATTTAGGCACTGGTACATATTTCAGGTTATAGTTTATCTTATACAATTACTGCTTAAGGTGGATCGGGACATTAGTATACATTTCATAGCGTATCATAAAATTATACAGTAGTTTAAAATCTGGTGTCTCAATCTAAGGCATGTCACTCTCTGGATCTCCTCCCTGCAACCAAATTTGAATCACATTTATCCATTATGGTCACAGCAGGCCCTCCATATCCTCAGATCCTTTCCCAATATTCCAGATATTCTCTCCCTTCCCCTATAATATAGCATTTTATCCCTCCAGTGGTTCTAGGTTTCCATTTCCCTGTGTCATCATCCAAGGTATCCACCTGACCACAAATTTTGGCATTCTGAGGTTTATTTTATGGGTCAGCTTCTCTAGGTTCTGGCTCTCTTGGGCGATGTTCACCCATTGTTGTAAGGTAGGGAGATTGCTGTTAAGCCACTTCCTTGTGATGGCCTTATGGGCTGATGTCTATAATATGTTCCATAAGTAACTCTGATCACCTCCCTTCACCTCCAGGGGCAGGACCCCGAGCACTAAGTGTTTTGGGCCTATGGGCTCAGTAACTGAGAATATGGCTATTATTTGTTGTATTATTTCTCTCCAATATTGCTCCAGGTTCAGGCATGAGCGAAATACATGCAGGTGGGCCACCCTCATCTCCTGGCAGCCCCTCCAGCAAGTCAGCAAGCAGTTTTTGTCCCATTTATTTTTAACAGTAGGGGTGATGAAAAGCCTCATTCTAACTTTCCATTTGAATTCCCTCCATATAGGGGAGTATGTAGTCTTGTAAATTTGGGTATAACCGATTTCCCACTCTTCATCTGTGATTAGCTCACCCAACTCCATTTGCCATTTTGTTTGGGAATTTATGGCCCGATTGCCTCCTCTATCCCTCAGATACCCGTAGAGGGCAGAGATGTGGCCTCTTTGTCTCCATGAGTTCATTGTCATTCATCACCCCTTGTAGATCTGTTGGGGTCTGGTCTTGGGTCTGGCGACCCTGGAGGGCCTGTATGTATGCTCTGACTTGAAGGTATCTGTAATGGTCTGTCTGTCTAAGAATGTATCTTTCTTTGAGCTGGGCAAATTCCATTACATGTGCCCCATCTAAAAAATTGACTCAGAGCATAAAGATCCAGCCTTTCCCATCTTCGGAAAGTAAGATCTTGCATTGCAGGGTGGAACTCTAGGTCCCAGGCAAACCATCTCATGGACCATATTTCTCTGGTTAGTTTATGTTTTGACCACGATCTCTTTAGTGCCCATTGAGTGTTTCTTACAGTAAATAATAATATGTAATGATCTTGGTTTAGGGTTTCTGGCATTGCTAATCTGGCCCCCAGGGGCATCCCCTCTGTGGAGACTGTCTCCAGCGTCTTCCAACATGCAGAGTAATCCCGTGTGTGCCAGAGCAAGGCCCATCTTAATGGAGTCACAAGTTAGTAATCTTCTAAGTTAGGAACCTGTCTCCCTCCGTATTTTTTGTTGGACTGCATGATTAACATTTTAATTCTGGGTCTCTTATATTTCCAGATGAATTTAGAGATCATACTCTGCCAGATTTGAAATTGGTTATGGTGAATTTTCATTGGGAGGCATTGAAACAGGTAGAGAAAGCGGGGGAGAATGGTCATGGTCACTGATTGAATTTTTGAGTATAGTGGCAGGTTCAGTAGTTTCCATGTCTGGATATCATGCCTAGTCTGTTTTATCAGGGGATCAAAATTAAAAGTAAAGAGGCTAGACAGGTGCTTGGGGGATTTGAGCCACCAGATACTTTATTTTATGAGTATTCCATTTCAGAGGTAGTATTTGTTTTACTTCAGGGGAGGGATTATGGTAACATTTAAGTAGCTCTGTTTTCTGTTTGTTAAGGGAATAGCCAGAGTATTGGCCAAATTTGTCCAGGATGGTCCACAGTCTGGGAATGGACTTGTCTGGGTTGCTTATGTACAACAGGACATCATCTGCATATAGGGATATTTTGTGTTCTTCTCCCCCTACCACCACTCCCTGTATCTCTGGGTCTTCCCTCAAAGCCTGAGCCAAAGGTTCGATATAGAGGGTGAATAACAAGGGTGATAGTGGGCATCCTTGTCTGGTGCCCCTGCCCAATTCAAACCTCTGTGAGACCCCTCCATTCACTCTTATGCAAGCCTGTGGTGAGGCATATATGGCTTTGATAGCGCCCATGAAGGAGATAGGAAATGCCATCCTACTTAGGACTGCAAACAGGAAATTCCACGCAACCCTGTCAAATGCCTTTTCAGTGTCAAGGCTCATGAGACAGGTGGGGATGTGTTTTTTGTTTACTATGTCTATTATATTAATGGTACGCCTTACCCCTTCCGGGGCCTGTCTGGTTGCTATGAAACCCATTTGGTCTGGGTGAACTAGGTTGACTAGAATGGGGTTAAGTCTGGCAGCAATTATTGCAGTGTAGATTTTATAGTCTACATTCAGGAGAGAGATCGGTCTATAACATACTATTTGCCAGCAGATTAGGCCTTACGGTCTATCGAGTCTGCTCGAACCTCAGATCACTAGTTGGGTGCCGAGACCCTCCTCCCCCGTGTTCCAGAAACCCCTATCATCCATCCCCACCCCCCTGAGACAGGCCATCATCTGATACATCCACTTTCTGTGTCTGTCCCACCCTCTCTTGAAGCACTCCACTGTGGATCTCTGAACCAGCTCACCAGGCAGTGCATTCCAAGGGTCCACCACCCTCTCAGTGAAAAAACTCCTCCTCTTTCCCCTCTCACCCTTCCACCTTTCAACTTCAAACCATGCCCTCTGGTGATACCTCCCTGCTTTAGTCTAAAGATCCCCTCCATGTTTACCCTATTTATTCCCTTGAGGTACTTGAAGACCTCAATCATGTCCCCCCATCTCTCCTCTCCTCCAATGAAAACAGGCAGAGATCCTCAAGTCTGTCCTCATACATCAAATCCCCTAGCCCTCATATCATCTTAGTTGCCCTCCTCTGTACCCTATCCAGGAGCTGTATGTCCTTCTTCAAGTGTGATCTCCAGTACTGTACACAGTACTCAAGGTGTGGTCTAACCAGTCCATTGTACAGCGGCAAAATCACTTGCTTGCTCCTAGAGGTGATCCCCCTTACGATGCATCCCAATGTCCTGTTTGCCTTGTTAGCCGCTCTCCTGCACTGCTCAGAGTTATTCATACATGCATCCACCATGACCCCTAGGTCTTTTTCCCCTATTGAGGCCTCCAGCACCTCCCCTCCCAGGGTGTACTTGTGTTTAGGGTTTCCCCACCCAAGATGTAACACCTTGCACTTGGTGATATTGAAATTTAATTTCCATGTGAGCTCAGCTTTCCAGGGTGTCCAGGTCCTTGCAGGCCAACCTCCCTCTTCTCCCTCAACTACTGCTCCCATCTTGGAGTCATCAGCGAAGAGACTCATTTCACACCTATACCTCCTGATGTCTGATATGTATGCATTAAACAGGATCGGACCCAGGACCGAGCCCTGCGGTCCCCACTACCAACCTCTCTGGGGTTTGAGAGCTCCCCACAGACCACTACTGTCTGGGTGCATCCAGCTAGCCAGTTTTCAATCCATCTGACCATCAAAGGCCTACTCCCTAACCCCATCAGTTTCCACCAGACCATTGTGGGGACAGAGTCAAACGCCTTGCTGAAGTCCAAGAATAATACATCTACAGGCTTTCCCCTGTCCAGTTCTGATGTTACCCATTCGTAGAACTCCACAAGATTGGTTTGGCATGATCTACCTGGCACAAACCCATGTTGCCGACTATCCAGACCGCCCTACCTCCAAGTACACCCCAATCGCTCCTTTAGTATACTTCATTAATTTTCCCACCACTGAGGTCAAACTGATGGGTCTATAGTTACCTGGTACTTCCCTCGACCCCCCTTTATGGATTGGTACCACATATGCCTCTCGCCAATCCCTAGGTACCCTCCCTGTCTCAAGTGACCTGTTGAAGAGCTCCGCCAGGGGTGCAGCCAGTATGTCCACCAATTCCCATAGTACTCTCGGATGAATGCCATCCGACCTAGGAGACTTTTCTTTCTTTAGGGCCTTGAGGGCTAACCACACCCTTCTGGCAGAGATAGCATCATCCGTCCCCTCTACCTTACTGGCCTTTTTATCCTTATCCTGATGTGACACCCCTGGGGTACCTCTCCCTCCCTCTTGCTCCATTTCTGTTGCTCCCCTGATCATAAAAACTGCACTCTTTCAGGTCTTTTCCCTCTTTGGGATCACAGAGATTGTGCTGTAATTCCATGAAGGGGGGACTTTTTTTCCCTCTTGCCACACCTGGTTGTCTATGTTTTTAAGTAAGGGTGTTGTTTTAGTGATGAAAGTCTTATTTAATTCACTACCGAAGCCATCAGGGCCCGGGCATTTACCAACTTTGAGACTTTTAATGGTTCTAAGTATCTCAGCCTGTAAGATCGGGGCCACCAGCATCTGCCTCTGGTGCTCAGAGAGCGTGGACAACTTCAGCCCCTCTAGGAAGTCCCCCATCTCCCCCAGAGAGGTGTGTTCCTGAGCCTGATGTAACTGCTTGTAGTATGTGACCATGGACTCCACAACCTGTTCCCATTATGGGAGACCTGTCCTGTGACCGGGTGCCTGACAGCCACAATGTTGGCCCTAGCCACCCTCTGTCTCAAGCGGTAGGACAATAGGCTAGTGGCCCTGGGGCCACCCTCATAGTAGTTTTGCTTCAGGTAGTATAGGGCTTTTTCTATTTTAGCTTTCTGGATTTTTTGTAGTTTGTTTTTAATTTCCTTAATCTCCTTTGCTCTATTATGACAAATCTTGAGCTTCTCTTGGTCTTCTAGTGTCTTTAGTTGGTTTGTAAGCATCTCTAATTGTTTAACCCTTTCCATCTTTTTATATGTTGCTATGGATATTAGTTTTCCTCTGATCATTGTTTTTACAGTGTCCCATAGTATTTGTGGGGTTGTATCTGGATTATTATTAAGTTGGACTGTTTGCTCTATTACTTTCCTGATTTCATCATTAACCTCCTTACTTCTCAGTAGGCTAGTGTTCATTCTCCATTGTGTTGGTTTTCTTGGGAGCTGGAGCTCCACATCCGCTATTATGGGCTAATGGTCGAGTAGTGTATCGGCTCCCACCCACATGGAGTTAAATATGTGTAGGTCATTAGCAAAGGTCAGAAACATGTCCAACCTCGAGTATATCTTGAGCCTCGAGGAGTAGTAGGTAAAATCTTTTGCTGCCAGGTATTTCTCCTGCCAGACATCAACTAGACCTATATCTTCCATTAACTTCCCCAGCAGTCTGGCAGTACTGTTGTGTGGTGTTGAGATCTGGGACGTGGAGTCCAGGAATCTATTCAGTGTGACATTCCAGTCCCCCCCCCCCCGCTATCAGAACCCCATTTGTTTTTTCCTTTATTATTTTAAAAGTTCTGCAAAAAGGAGATGGGTGAGCTGGGGGTGCATAAACATTTACTAGTGTGACCACCATATCTTGCAGTCTTTCCACCACCAGTACATATCTGCCCCCAGCATCTGTCACTACCTCTTCTTCCTCAAAAGGGAGGGCTTCAGACAGCAAGATAGCCACTCCCCTTTTTTTTACCTCTCTCCAAAGATGCCTGGAACAGTTTCGGGAATCTATTATTTTTTAACTTCTGGCTCTCTATTGGGGATAGATTTATTTCTTGAATAAAACTGATTTTGCATTTCTGGTCTTTCAGAAATTTTTGCACCTGCTTGTTTTTTATCGGGTGGTTGATTCCATTTACATTATAAGACAGAGTTCTGGAACTAACTTGGGCCATGTTTACGTTCAGCATTTTCATTTATTGAATTGCTCTTTTTTTCCCCCATGTGTTTATAGTCTCTTTATCCATCCTATCACTTAGGGATTTGCCTTCTGTCCCAGATCTATTTCCTTGATTGGCTAATCCTGATCCCTTTCTTACCTCAGCAGTCTTTCCCATCATTTCAAGACAGTGCCATTCTTTGAACAACAGTAATAATAAAAAGTACTCGGTTCCCTACTGTGAGCCAACTTTAGTTCTATATAAAACCTCTTTCAACTTCCTCCCACTAGGTGGGGGTATAACCTTTATCATAACATTGAACTCATGCAGGTTAAGAATTAAAACAACATAACTTTTAGCTTGGCGTTTAGCATTATAAATCATGGTTTGGGTGCATCCTATCCCCCTCAGCCCTGAGGAACCCTGGGATAAGAGGTTTCCCAGCTCTCAGGAATTTAGGATTCCCTATGTGCCTCCAACTCATGTGGTGCACTCTTTTAAACTGGGCCTTAAATGTCCATGTTTCGGGGGTTTCCCCAGACACCCTTGTACTTCCTAGGTCAGCCCATGTTACTAGATTGGGGCTGGTGTGCATCCCCTCTAGGTCTCTTTGTCCCTTTAGATGGTATGGACATTGTCTCTTATGGGGCAGCTGTCAGACCTTTGTCCTTGCCCCCAAGGTATAGTCGATGTCAGCAGTAATAGCAACATTATATTCCCCATTTCCCTGAGGTGATCTCCAGGTATTCGCCTCTCTCTCCCATCCCAATATTTTCATGAGGATCTATTCCTCCAATAATCTTTCCTATTCCGGGCATCCATCATAATGTTAAGGGCTGTAATCTTAACTGTCAGGTCTAGCTCTAGTGTAAAGTTAGGATACCGCTAATATAACCATGAGTATTTATCCCCCCCCTTTTTTTTCCCCTCCCTTTCCCTTCACAGTTAGGCCTCATCTGAAAGAGGCCCAATCTGTTCCTCAGGCTTTTCCAGCTGAAGAAAGGGACTCAGAGCACTTCTTGTCCAATTTTACAGTCATTTAAGTGCCCTAGCGCTTTGCAAAGGGGGACAGGGTCCATGAATGTCAAAGAGCTTACCTCCCGCAACCATATTTAAGTCTCTGGTCGACAGTGCCACTCTATTTGGTCCTTCTCCTGGGGTCTAGCCCACGATGGCCAAATACTCTCCCCCGCCTTCTGACTCAGGCCAGTGCCCTGTATTAACTCTGAAAGAAGAAAGAAAACAACTTTTGAAGGAAAGTGGAGCATTCAGTATCTCTGTTTTATTTCAGTGAGGGTTGAGGGTGAGATATCTGCGGCACTGTGAGTCTTAAACCAGCGAGTGCAGCTCTCTTCAGGAATCTATATTCATGTGGGCATTTCTCATTTCTTTCTGGCTAGTCAACTCACCAGGTGCTTACGAGAGGATTCCCTTGAGTTGAATCCGCGAGGTATACGGCTTCAGCAGTGCAGATATCAGCCCTCAGATGGCGGCTGGTTCATTCCAGACTGGTGCGTCGTAGCTGATCCGTTGCGGGCCACTGTCCAAGCCGCTCATTGTAGTTCCTTCTCCAAGCGCTCTTTTCCAAGTTGGGGTGCCATAACACCAAGCTTCTCCAGGAACTTTGAGGCTGCTTCCAGGTCTACGAAAGTCTTGATGCCCTTACTGGTCTCAACTCTCAGGCGTGCTGGGTATAACATTTGTGCCGTCACATTTTTTGCCCGCAGCTGCTTTAATATTGACCATAATGTGCGTCTATCCTCTTGCACTTATGAGGTATGGTCGTTGTCAGTGGTGAGTCTAGCCTTTCCAAGCATAATGGACCTCATTCTCCATACTCTATGGAGTATTTCTTCTTTGCTGCTGTAGGTAGTCATTCTGACAACAAACTACCGCGGGCGGGCATCAGAGTTAGAGGGCCTCTGTGCTAGAGACTGGTGTGCCCGGTTCATGGATAGGTCAAAGTCATCTGGGAGCTTCAGTGTTTCCCGAAGAACCCTCTGCAGGAAAATAATTTGGTCTCTCGCCCCCTTCTCTGCACCTTCAGGAATTCCATATATCCCCAAGTTTTGGCACCTGCTTCTCCCCTCCAGGTCATCTAATTTATTCATCAGTTCCCTCTGTCTTGCCATGAGGAACAACATGAGGCGGTTGTGTCAGTCCGTTTGCTCCATCAATGTGGTAAGACCCAACTCCAATTTATCTGTGCCGTGCTTAGTTTTACCAATGTCAGCTCTTAGTGCTGCTAGTGAATTATCCATTTTGGCTACGGTTTTAGCCATCTGTAGTATAGTTTCAACCAAGTGAGTACAGCCCTCTTCTGAGTCGGTCGCAGACGCCATGTTGTCTTCATCATCAAAGGGGGTCCGACATTCATCTCGATTTTTCTTCCGCTAACATTGTTTGGAGCTTCTGTGCCAGGGTCTGTGGATCCTTCATTAAAATTGCCTTTGATAGCGATGCTTTTGCCGGTGATTGCATTTTGTTTTCTAATGGATGCCTTTAGATTTGGAATTTGGGTTGAGGAGAGCTGCGAGTTATGCTGCCATCGGACTGCTGACGTCACTGGAAGTCTCCAAAAACTGTTTTTGTATTGTTTTCTTTTTATGGACAACATCCTGTGAGTTCCTTTCATGGAACCTGAAGGTTGGAGTTTTACCTATGTCACGGTTTGTGTAAAGACCTATCTAAATAGAGTTTAGAGTTCTGCACACAAACCTTGACATAGTTTACAGTATATGTACAGTTATTTTGTCTCGTGTGGTTATAAGAGTGAATTCTGAAGTTCTTTGGGTGAGAGCACTGTAAAGTGAGGCTGAACAGTTCTGTCACACAAAGAACTTGAGAAGAAACTCTTCTAACAGACATGGGAACTCTACATATACATATATTATAAATCATGTTGAAGATTTCGGTTTTTAAAAACCTCAGCTATCATTTTTAAAATCAAAATGTTTTATTTTATTGAAAATGAGAGATCCCTAGGTGAGAAATGAATCATGCCAACTGAACAAAGGACCTCAGAGTTTCAGAACTGTTTGCATGAGACACTCTCTTGTGGTTAACATAGAAACATAGAATTTGACGGCAGATAAGGACCGCTTCGCCCACCTAGTCTGCCTATTTCCCTACCTACAGGATAAGCTGCAGATCCTAGTTAATGAACAGCCTATTTCTTCCTACCCCCACAAGAATTGCCTTATGTCTGTCCCATGCATTCTTGAATTCTCCCACAGTTTTAGACCCCACAACCTCCTCAGGAAGGCTGTTCCATGCATCCACCACCCCTCTGTGAAAAAATACTTCTTCACATTGCCCGAGCCGTCCCCTCTCTATCTTCAAATTGTGTCCCCTTGTTCTTACACATCTCTTTTTCTGAAAGATGCTACCCTCTTGGACTTTGTTGATTCCACTGAGGTATTTAAAAGTTTCTATCATGTCCCCCCTCTCCATCCTTTCCTCAAGGGTATACATATTAAGCTCCTTTAGTCTCTCCTCGTATGGCTTCTCTTGCAGACCCTGCACCATTTTAGTTGCCCTCCTCTGAACTGCCTCCATCCTGTCTGTGTCCTTGCGGAGATGGGGTCTCCAGAACTGCACGCAGTACTCCAGATGGGGTCTCACCAACTGTCTATACAGAGGGATAACAACTTCCTGTTTTCTGCTGGTGTTGCCTCTCCCTATTCATCCCAGGTGCTCTCCAGCCCTTCCTACTGCCTTCTCACATTGCTTGTTAACCTTAAGGTCATCTGATATGATTACCCCCAGGTCCCTTTCCATTTTTGTTGTTGTTACTACTCCCCCATTGTGTAATCTTCCCCTGGGTTGTTGTTTCCCAGGTGCATTATTTTGCACTTATTTGCATTGAATCCAAGCTGCCATACTTCTGACCATTCCTCCAACCTTGCCAAGTCCCTTCTCAGCCTTTCCACGCCTCCTTGTGTATCAACCCTGTTGCAGATCTTTGTATCATAAAGAGGCATACTTTTCCTTCCAGTCCCTCTGCAATGTCACTTATAAAGACATTAAAAAGGACTGGACCCAGTACTGAACCCTGCGGTACCCCACTAGTAATCCCTCTTTCTTCCGAGTGGGCTCCATTTACAATTACCTTCTGTTAAAAAGAGTTTATTTATACAAAACTGGTAACCATGAATGGTACATTAAGCTATGGCTCATTTTCAGGTGCAGTCAGGGAGAAGGGAAATAGGCAGACAAAATAAACAACACATAGGCAAAATATATAAAGTTTACATGGTAGGTGCAACAAAAACACAAAACTAAACAAGAAATACAATACAGTAAACTGTGTACAGTCTAGTATATCGGAACTTAAATACTGGTTCAGAAACATTACTGCTAAGTACATGAGAGCAGCATGGCAAAATTAACCATGAACAGGGCAGGAGCAGGAGGGGGCAGCATGAGGTCTGAGCTGGCATTTGAGGGAAATAAGGGAAGGGAGAGGTGGAGGATGGGAGAGAGATTGTTCCAGATGGAGGGAAGATGTGAGGAAAAAGGAAAAAGAGGATTTCCTAGCAGCAGAGATGGAGTGTGGAAAGGTGAAAGTACAAGAGTCACAAGAGTGAAGAGAATAAGAGGCAGAGGGAATGGGGGAGAGAAAGATAGGAGGGCAGAGAGTCAAACCAATACTTAGAAAGCAGGGTCACACAGTGTGTGAGGTGACGGAAGGGAAGGGAAGGAATAGAAATGAAAATTATGTACTCACCCTAATTCTTGACCTTCTAGGAATGTCCTCACCATTGATTCACATTAATAGGTTCTGAACTGGAGGCACTAGGACCCTGTGGGAGCCAGAACTTTTCAGGAGGGCTGGCGCCAAGGTAAGCTGTGCACATGTGCAGCACTGTGAAGCTGGCTCGTGCTGCTTGGCTTACCTCAGCACCAGCCCTCAACTGCTTCAGTACCTTTTTCGCCAAGGAGGTGCAGCATAACCTAGCAAGCACTTATTCACTAAACCTAAGGGCATAAGATAGCCCTGGTGAACCATGTAAGAAGGGTCAATAAACCTGTAACACAGTGTCTTCACAGCTCAAACCAAGAACAAGGGTTGATGACCAACAACAGACTGGAATGAGCCCGGGGGGAGGGGTAACAGATGGGCATGTGAATAAATGATGACGATATTCCTAGAAGATCAAGAATTATGGCGAGACGGGCACCACGTTTGAAGTGGAGCTTGCTGTGGATGGCATCAATATGGACACAGAGATCAAGCCTACTATACAACCAAACACCAAGATATTTTAAACAGGGGGAGAACTCAAGGGGAGTGCCATCCGGAGTGGAGTAAACAGGAGGCAGGGAGCCTGGCAAATTTATGGCTGGTATCAAAGGTCATAGACACTGTTTTCTTTGTGTTGACCCTGAGTTGGTTAGAGTGGAACTAGCAGTGGACATTATTAAAGTTATGCTGTAGCAATGATTCCAAGGTTGAGACTGAGGTGCCCGAGGCAAAGAGTACAGTGTCATCCACATACATGTGAATATGTAAGTCAACGCAGATGGACTGGAGGTCATTAAAAAAAATGGAGAGTAAGATGAGACCCAGGATGGAGTCCTGTAGCACTCCAGACTGGATGGGAAGGGAAGTGGACAAGGCATCACCAACCTGCACTAACTGGAGACCGCTTGAGAGGTAAGACCTGAACCAGTCAATTGCTGGTGCAGAAAGACCTGTGGATCTCCACTTCTCCAGAAGGAGAGGGTGAGCTACCAAATCAAAGGCCTTAGCAAGGTCAATGAAGATAGAAGCAGTGATGTTTCCCTGAGCCATCCTAGTGAGGATGGTGTTGGTAACATGCAGCAGGGAAGATACAGTGGAGTGATTCTGTCGGAGACCAAACCAGAAAGGAAAGAGAAAACTAGTGGAGTAGAGGAAGTTGGAGAGCTGGAAATAGACTAGTTTTCCTTGTAAGTTAGCTACAGTAGGGAGAAGGGAGATAGCACAATAGCTGCCAGAGGAGGAAGGGCCACCACTCTTGTGAAGCAGTAGTACCTTGGCAAATTTCCAGGACTGAGGGACAGTACATAGGTTGAAGGAGAGACTAGGGGTCCCATATTCAAAAGTGGCAGGCTGCATCGCGCAGGTACCTATGTCACACAACTCAGCTGCACCGGCACAAAACAATGGTATATTCAGAAGTTGCGCTGTAACATGCGATCGCGCATGTGTGGCAACTCAACTGCTACTTTCATGGTCAACACCACTTCTTACTGGACAGACAGAGGCTGCGAATGTCAGACAGGCCACACCCTCTAGGGAAATGCCTCACCTCTGTGATGATGTTGACTGCCAGCTGACCACAGTGTAGATTTCCCGGTCTCCCAGTGTGCAATATGTTCCTGTGGTACTTAAATTCATTGGGCCTCTCACAGGTTTTTACCTCTGCCACTCATAAATGTGGACATTCCCTTGATCTGGTTTTCCTCCGGGGGATGGAAGCCTCTGGAGTGGGGGTGGAACCTGTCAGATGGTCTGATCATCACACTGTGAGATTCAATTTTAGCACCCCTTACGAGACCTACCCTGTGGAGATGGTCAAGTACAGCCCTTACGGATATGACTTCCAATGGTCTAACGTGTACTTGACCTATCAGAATTTCCTGTGATGAGCTCGATCCAGAGGCCTTGGTTCTGGCCTATAATAAGGCCATTACCAATGCTCTGGATTCTATTGCTCCCATCTGTGTGCGTCCTCTCTCCTTTCGCCCGCGTCCCCATGGTTCGATGGGGACTTGAGGGAGATGCGTCGACTAGGACGCAGGTTAGAGAGGTGTTGGCAGAAATCCGGCTTAGATGCCGACCATCTTAGACTGCTAGAGCATTATCAACTCTACCAGTCAGCAATCGCCGTAAGAAGGCAGTATTCCTGTCCGGGGAAATTGCTGCTGCTCAGAACCAACTGGCCCAGCTCGAACCGTAGACAGACTGTGCAACCCAGCCTGTCTGCAGGCTCGTAGAGCCTTTTCGCAATCTCAGTGTGAGAAGTTCACTCGGTTCTTTGCAGATAAGGTGGAAGACATCAGGGCGGAGACCTGCACAACACTCTCTATGGGAACGGCTGTGGACCAGGCCCCGGTTGCACTCCCTCTTTTTTCCTGGAGTCTCTTCAAAAGGCCGGAAATTGAAGATGTCATGAGGATTGTCCAGGGTATGCGCACTACATGCTGTAGTTTAGATCGGGGCCCCACAGCCTTGATTATGGGCTGTGGGGAGATTATCATCTCGGTTCTGGCGAGGATAGTCTGGTGCTCCTTAGACTCTGGTGAATATCCTTGCTCCCTGAAGGAGGCAGTGGTGACACCAGTGTTGAAGAAGGCTTCTTTGGACCCCGACTTCCTTAGTAACTACCGGCCTATCTCAAACCTTCCCTTTGTTGGGAAGGTAATTGAGAAAGTAGTGGCTACTCAGTTAGACAACCACTTGACCATCCATAGCATCTACGATCCCCTTCAATTGGGTTTTCGAAAGAGGCACAGCACCGAGACTGCACTGGGTTGGGTGCTCAATGATCTCTTGATGGCGAGAGACCAGAAAAAACAGTCCATTTTGGTCCTTTTGGATCTGTCATCGGCATTTGACACTATAGATCATGGGGTTCTGCTTGAGCACCTGAGAATCATCTGTGGGCTTTCAGGTCTAGTCCTCAGATGGTTTACTTCTTTCCTCACCGGTAGAACTCAGATGGTGGTATCGGGGGTGTTTTCCTCTGATCCTGTCTCTCTGTCTTGTGGGGTGCCTCAGGGCTCAGTGCTGTCCCCCATGTTGTTTGCGGTGTACATGCTTCCCTTCGGAGACATTGTAAGACGGTATGGGCTGGAGTTTCATTGTTATGCCAATGATACTCAGCTCTACATGCCTTTTGCATCTGACCAGAATGGAGCACTCTCGGTGTTCAATAACTGCCTCGGCGAAATCCAAGGTTGGATGAGGTCCAGCTGGCTGAAGTTGAATTCCGGGAAGACGGTGGTGATGGTTGTGGATCCTGGTCACCAGATGGGAGATGAGGGACAAACCATCCCTCAGGTTTACTCCTGGGGGATGTTGGGCTCCCCATTTCTGAACAGGTGCAGAACCTAGGGGTGATTCTTGATGATCGGCTGACACTACGTGCTCAAGTGTCGGCCGTCATTAAAGTTTCCTTTTACCATCTTAGGAACATCACTAGGATCAAGCACCTTGTTCTGTCCAGGGACCTACCTACGCTGATCCACGCCTTTGTGACCTCGCATTTGGACTACTGCAATTCTCTCTACTTTGGGCTTCCTGGGATTGATATCCACCGCTTTCAGCTGGTGCAGAACTCTGCAGCCCGGTTGTTAACTGGGACCTCTCGTTCTTCCCATGTTACACCGGTGTTGCGGAGAGTGCACCGGCTGCCGGTTCAGTGGTGGATCACCTTTAAAGTCGGTCTGCTGACCTACAAAGCCCTACACGGTTTGGGCCCTGACCACCTGAAAGAGCTCCTGGTTCCCTATCTCCTGGAGCGACCGCTCCACTGGGCCAGCGAGGGGTTGCTACAGATTCCGAGAGTTATTTTGAAATCATCGGGTGCCCGGGCTTTTGTGTTTGTGGCTCCGACCTTCTGGAATTCTCTACCACGTTGGATTAGAGAGTGTGCGACAGTGGGGGGTTTTAAACAAGCATTAAAATCCTTTTTATGGACTAAGGCTTATGGGGAAGAAGTTCATCTGGTCTGATTTTACTACTTCATCATGCTGTTTGATGTGATGTATTTCACTGATTTGTATTGTAATGTTTTATCATGGTGTGATTTTATAACCTGTTCTGCGCCTTGATTTTTGAAAGGCGCATTAATAATAAAGACTATTATTATTATTATTATTATTAAGTAATTAGGCTGGAGTGGAGGAAAAATGTTTAGATTTTTCAGTTTTGGAAAGCATGTGAACTGAAGTCCAAATATCTTTCCTCCACACCAGCCTAATATAGAAATTACATTCTTACTGTAATTCTTGATCATCTAGGAGCTTCTTCCCCACTGATTCACACTAGTGCATCTTAGTTGGAGGTTGCTAGGACTAGGGGTGTGCGAAAAAAAAAATTCCGCCAGTGGAATTTCCACAAAAGTGTGAATTTCACTTCCGTGAAAGTTCGGAAATCATTTTCACAACTTTCACGGAAATTCCACCTTAAAACTGGAATAACTATACAAACTGAGGGTTAATTTATTAAACTGTGAGAAAAGAAATCTGCAGAATGGATCACTGCCAGTGGTCAGTTCTGAGGCTTTTTTTAACTGCAATTTAATTCACTAATCCCCCCTACCCCCACTGATCAGGGGTCCCCATAAATAAATAAATAGAAAAAAATTCCAGACCCTCCAGGTGTCTCGTTGCCCTTCCCCCACCCATCGATCAAGGGTGTCAAGTAAAAAATCCTTGATCCCTGGTGTCTAGTGGTTCCCATCCCCCTGCTTAGGATTCACGGCCCGTGGGTCCCAGTAAAAAAGAAACAAAAACTCAGATCCCTCCCTGGTGCCTAGTGGACCCCCACCCACTGATCATGGCCCCCAAAAACATTTTATTTCCCTGGTGTCTAGCGGATCCCCCTCCCTTTCCTGGATTCCCTTAATCCACAAAAAAACAGCCAGCAGTCCACTGAATCATCCTCCTCTATTCTCAGTATTCCTTGGTGTCTAATGGACCCCCCACCCCATCCCTGATCCCTTATAAAAAAAAGTAATCCCAATTCCCTGGTATCTAGTGGACCCCCACCCGACAGTTCATCCACCACCACACTGCTCCCCCCCCCACCTTGCCCTTGAGCAGGCCACCGGCACAGCCCTCCTCTCTCCTTCACTACTGGTGGCCCACTGAACTGTCAATGAATGACTATGTGGTTGTACAAGCACGTGCCCATTCACTGACAGTTCATTAAACTGTGGATCGAATAAATTCTGCAGTTAATATGCATTTTTATGCAGTTCACAAAAAAGTCCTTGGAACCTGGCAAAATCCGCAGAAAATCCCAGTTTCACCAATGGCGAAAGTTCCAAAATTTCCGTGAAATTTCCAAAAATTTTGTGGAAGTTCCATGAAAGCAGAATTCGCAACTTTCGCCCACCCCTAGCTAGGACCCAGCAGGAGCCAGAACTTTTCAGAGAGCTAGCGCCGAGGTAAGAAGTGTGCATGTGCAGTTCCATGAGTGAGTGCACATGGCCACTTGTTTACATCACATCAGCCCCCAACTGCCTCAGTCCTTTTTTTTTTTTTTTTCCTCAGAGGAGGTGCTGCATAACGTAATTAATACCTATGCACTTAGTCTAAGGTCATAAGATAGCCCTGGTGGCCAATGTAAGAAGGGCCACCAAGCCAGTAACAGAGTGTCTTTGCAGCCCAACATAGAGGAGAGAAGACCAACACAAACATACTGGATTGAGTTCAAGGGATGGTGGGTGGACATGTAAATGAATGGTGAAGATTTTCCTAGGTCAAGAATTATGGTAAGAACGTAATTTTCATATCTTCCAGGAAACAATCTTTTCCACTGAACCCACTAATGGGTTAGAGTACCAAACTCAGAAAAAGTCCCCTGGACTAGAGAGGCTAGAGCTGAGGCTGACTGAGGATAGTAATCCATCGAGGATTGTGCAGCCAAAGGGCATGCTGCCTGGCATGGACATCCAGGGCATAGTGCTTAGTAAAAGCATGCACTGTGCTCCAAGTTGCAGCTCTGCAATTTTTCTAATAGTTACAGAGCACAAGAAAGCCAGGTATGTGATAACTGCTCTGGTTGGGTGGGCATGGACCTTGCCCTCCACACTAACCTGAGCCATGGTACATCACTGGCAAAGGCAACTTACAATCCAGGCAGAATGCACTTGATTGTAATAGGCTGTCCCTTCTAATTAGGAACAAAGGAGACAAACAACTGTATAGTGAAGTCTTTAGTTCTGTTAAACATTCTCAGGCCCCATCACTTTCACTCACAGTTCTTACCTTTGTTTAATTCCTGAATTTCTGGATTCATCAATCCTGCTGCAATTTGGACACCTTAATGGGTCCATAATTAGACATTATAAAAGGGCAAAAGTTAGCAAAATCCATATACTCCGTGAAAGGCATTGTCTAAAACTATAAACTTAATTATAATACAAAGTAGTAGAAAAAACAAGATAAAACAAGCATTTGTCAATGCCAAATGTTTGCTCACTGGCCTTGGCATTGGTAGTGTAGAAGTTACAGAGCTGCATAATAGGAATGGCAGTGAAGTATTGAACTGAAGCCAACCCCACCATCACCCTGCAGATACTGACAGGCATTGGGGTGTGCCTTTGGGTCATCAGGCATAATGGCCATGCCATTTCACCACACCCTACCCTGAAGACACCGACCGACAAGTGTCATGGTGTGCCTTGGGGTCTTTGGTCCTTATGTTCACCCCATTCCATCAGAAAATACGGTGAGATGGGTGCTGTATAGGAGAATGGGGTGACCTTTGGGGCCGAAGAGTCCAAGGCACACTTCGATGCCTCTGACTGGCTGCAGGGTGTGGGTGGGGATGGAATAGCGACAATCCCAAGTCACACCCCTGATGCCTGTCAGTCTCTACAGGGTGGGGCGTTATGGTCGGAAACCCTAATGCCTCAGGCATTCATTGGTATTTTCACTTCAAATTTTCAACATGTTTTTTTTTGTGACTCCCACCTCATGAACAGTGGCAATATCAGTTCATTAGCCAAAAAGCTGATTTTGTACAGTGACTACACCATTTGGCACCACAGGTGCGAAAATACATTTTGAACAGGATGTGAAAAATGACAGCTGTACTGTTCACGGGGAGGTGTAAAAAATGGCAATGTTGAAAATCTGCAGTGAAAATATTAAAAAAACTGGTGAAGTCACGAGCATGCGTAGAAACTGTGCAACGCACACCCGTAATGTAATTAGTTTGGGGATTTTTTACAGCAGATTGTCAACACAGGCATTTTGGGACCTCCGCTCATGAACAGTGTCAGTGTGATTTTCTTAATCTGTCCCGAACAGTGATTTCCCACAGCAACCATGCATTTCTGCGCTGGAAGTGCGAAAACACATTTCGGCCATGGTGTGAAAATGACAGCTGTACTTTTCATAAGGAAGTGTGTAAAAATGCCAGTGGTGAAAATCTGGACTGAAAATATTACAAATTCATGAACTTACGAGGGTGCGTGGAAACTGCACAATGCTCACTCGTAACACAGTCATTTTATGGACTTTTGTCCCCAAATTTTTAACACAGCCAGTTTAAGACCTCTGCTCATCAACAGTGTCACTGTGATTTTCTTAATCTGTTCCAAACATTGATTTTGCACACCAAATGCGCCATTGTGCTCTACATGTGCGGAAACACATTTTGGGCAAGATGTGAAAAATGAAAGCTGTACTGCTCATACGGAGGTATGGTAAAATGGGAATGTTGAAAATCTGGAGTGAAAATATTAAAAATTTGTGAACTTACGAGCATGCGTGGGAACTGCCTAGCATACGCTCGTAAATCAGTCATTTTAGAATTTTTTTCACCAAATTTTCAACATAGGGTTTTGGAGGCCCACTCACGATCAGACACTGTCATTTTGTAAACGATCGCAAAGGTGGTTCCGGCGAGTGACCACAAAATCACCTTCGGGCCGATTAATGCCATGACAGTGCCAAAATTCATGAGGAGGGGTCCCAAAACCCCGATGTTGAAAATTTGGTGCCAAAATTCCAAAAAATGCCTGAGATATGCATCAAACTTAAAAAAAAACTATTTATTCCATTATACAGCTTAGCGGCATTTCTTCAGTTAGCGGTCGGCTTTGAAGAGTGCAGACGTGTTCTCGGTCCACCGAAGATCATCTCGCCAGCTTCGGAGGTAAGTATGGGGAGAGGTGGGGGTGTGGGGAGGTGGATGCGCAGAGGGTGGGCATGGGTTGGGGGGTAAGACAATCAACCAGGGACAGTTTTTTTCTTTCAGGTGTTTTTCTTTTTAGGAAGACAACATGGGACTTGTGTCATGCTGGGGTGGGCTCCCAGCATGGCAGCTGGAAGATTTTTTCGAGGGGAGGTCAGTGGAGCCAACAGGGGATTGGGCACCCCCGTCGGCCATACAGATGTGTGCCACGCTGGGGTGAGCTCCCAGCATGGCAGCTAGAAATCTGTTTCTTTTGGGGGGGTTTAATTGAGCTGACGGGGGATTGGGCACCCCATCACCATTCTCACTTATGCCACGCTGGGGTGGGCTCCCAGCGTGGCACCTAGAACTCGGGGGGGAGGAGCCGATGGGGGTTGGGCACCCCATCAGGCATACTGTGTGCGTCGGGCGGGAGGGGGCACTATTCAGAGACACTCAGAGGGTTGGGGAATATTATTACAATACTGATCAGGTGTGCCAACAGACGGCAACTGCGTCTACTTTTTCAGTCTCTTTGGGGTTCTGTTTTCCTGCTTTTGTCAATGCCACTCCTACCCTGAACTCTGACTCAACATTCTAAGGATGGCAATTAGATCTTTTTCTGGAAACATTCCAAGGATGTCATTTTAGTCACTTGCCTCCTCCTGGAAAGATAGTCCTACGAAAAGTTCGTTTTAAACTGAATTTATGTTACAGGAAGAGAAAACAGAGACGTATACAAGCAGGATTGCCAATCAACACTATCTTATCGCTGCTCACTGAAGCGGTCTCTCCCTTTCAACTGTACACCACGGCATTTTCAACTGCTGTCATAGACAGCCGCAGCATTCATTGGTGGACTGTATCCATGCCTTCAAACACACTGACTGAATTGGAAGACAGGGTGCCACACCTTCAAAAACTCGGATGATGGCACTATGTTTCTTGCACATGCATGCAAGCAAACATAAAAACTACTGAAAAAACATGTAGGATGTCCTATAAATAAACATTTGTCATGCACAATTAGTAGCCCATGGCCGCTCATGGCCACCAATAAAATTCTCTATGCATTAAACATTTCACTAAAAATTGTACTAATGTGCACATGCTATACATAGAATGCAAGCTCCTTTATGTAGAATTGAAGGGCACCTGTGGGGTTAAAATAACAACATCTCCTTCTTTTATGCACGTCTCTCTAAAAATGCAGATCTGTTTAAATCAAAACAAAATCAGCAGCATCATTCTTTATACAATGGAGTTCAGCTGTTAAGCTATCAAAAACACACATTAGGGTAATCATTTTGTCACTCCAGTTTAGTACATAAATGGGTTGTTGAAGCAGCAAAAATGGCAGCAGCGTTCCCTATAATAAACCGTCCAGCTGTTTAAACTTTCAAGAACGTTCACTAAGAAAATCCTTGTGGTACTCCAGATCAGTTCTAAGAAAAACAACCAGGCAAAGTCAAAACTTTGTCCATTTTTTTTAAGAAACAGTTTGAAGGACTGAGTGTGAAGATATAATATTGTTCATGGACGTAACATGCTCAGACCACAGCATGCCAGTAAGGTAGCCTGGTTAGTTAACCCCAAGGCCACAAGTGAGGGTAATTCATACTGGGCCCTTTCCTCTCATCATGGCAATTGGCTCCATAATCAGGAGTCCTATTTAGGTGCTTAACAAATAAAGATTTTTTGGTTTCCCTATGTCTTGCTAAAATGAAAATCCAGCAGATACCATTTGGCGTCTCAGTATGAAATTTCCAAATTATAACCATACTTGTATGAGAGTCTAATCAATTTGCCCCGAAGCCACGAGTGACACTGAAGTATGGAAATATAGGATCTCACTGACAGCTGTGCCCCAATCTCCTTAAAGTGCATATTAAACATCAGAAAGCCTCTGGTGGTTTGAACCTCCAAATTCTGGTTCGGAGTGCTCCCCTCCTGTCTCTTATTCTCTCTCTCCACTCCACCTCCCCCCACCCACTCTCTCAGATCTAATGACGCCTGCACCTTGATGGTCCCTCGCCACTCCACCCTCATCGATAAGACTGGTTTCACCCATTGCGTCCCTAAAATCTGGAATTCCTTCCCCCCTGAAATATGACAGTCCTCCTCCAACTACTCCCTTACCTCTGCCCTAAACAATTACCTCTCCCTCAGTTGTTCCTGCTTTAACCCTCCTTAATACCTATCCCCAGTTTCTGCCTTCCTACCCTGACCCCCCCCCCGGTAGGGTTCTCAGCATCCTGAAGGGGGAATCAGGAAATGGCTACTCCTTCTCCTCATATTCAGTTCTTGCCTCTCCCCCACCACCCTTCTGGGTCACCCGTGTGCACAACCTACCCTGTCCTTGTTACTCCAACAGCACTTGCGTACTACCTCAAGCCTGCTTCTGGTATACTGATGCACTATAATGGTTCTGTTGCATTGTTACTGTTTTGTACGTTTATATGTTCTTTTATATGATTTTGGACATGTATTGTAATTTACCCAATGTTCCACTACTGTTTATTGTACAATACCCTGTGTTCCAACTGTTGCATAATCTTACAATGTTGTATTGTTTGTACTACCCACATACTATTGTAACTGATCATCCTTCACAATCCTATGTAACCCCTTCCCCCCACGTCGCACCATGAGATGAGCAACTTGTTCAGTGTGCCCTCCTGGTAAAACAGTTCAATAAATAAAATAAATAAATGTCAATCATTCAGCCACTCAAAACCATATTAAGGAGTCCCGCCCAAGGCTTTTTGTTTTAAGTAGAATGCTTTTAATACTATAGCTTGAAATGGGTTCTTTCAGGGACAATAGGGTGAATATAATCAAAGCTTCATTTAAAACACTGGAGTCCATTCAAGTTATTTGGCAGTACTTGTAAATGACAGGAGTTCAGGCTTCAAAATAAGAGTTCTGACTCCTAAAAGCTGGACTTTATAACCGTGCCAAAGCACCCAAACCCAACTATCTTTTTCATTAATTAGTTTGGATATTTAGACAACACCTGGAAAAATAAATGTAGTATCTCTTGAAAAACGTTAACCCCACTTACCAATTTCCACCATCACTGATACAGCGTCTCTGCATGGGTCAACATAGGGGAGTCTTCACAGGCAAAACACAGACTTATTTCCCTTCACTTAATCCAGGGGTTCAGGAATTCAGATCTCCCACAAGAGCCTCACCCAATGTCCCTCTCTCTCTCTCTCTTTTTTCAGATTTTCTTCCATTGTGGTTCATCTTGCATGAAATACCCGTGAGGGCCTCCTGAAAAATTAAAAGAATAAAACGATCAACTGAGCACAATAAATTACATCCCAATAGGAATACTGAGACTCCCCCCAAACCCAGACAGTGATACCACACCTTTAATGGAGTAAAGTGAGCACATCAGCACAAACAGTGCAATTGTATGCAAGTCTTTGCTTCCCTAACTGCTCTGCTATTGTATATATTCAATGTATTGTTATTGGGTCTCGGCCCCCAGGTCGCATCTGGAATCGAGTTTTTAGCTCAGTATGCTTTCCTGGTAAATCTCATAAATAAATAAAAATAAATATCAACTGCTCCCATATCTGTTTCTCCTCAAGCCCGTTCAGCTTTCGTCAGTTAGGGAGAGAACACCATAGTCATTCAGCTTCAGTCTTCTCTACATTGAGATTGGTGACCACTAGATTTAAACATACACAACCAGGAGTAATGCAGCCAGGAGCTCTATAGGGTACTAAAGAGTGAGAGCACTTATAGGTCCAAACACATTTAGCAGCGTTTTCTCCGGGAACCAAAGCAAAACGTTATTCAAACTATTGACGCCACATGCCCTATATCAGACAAACAGAATTCAGATAAACTTGAGCTAACTTCTCAAAGAAAACATAAAACACTTACATAAAATAAACTCAAAACTGAGCAAACACAGTTCAGACCTGGTGCAGAGGGGAGTGGAGCAGCACCGCAGCCATCTTGCCACTCCGCCCCCCTCCCCACCACCACCACCATCTACCCATGAATCTGATGTTGAGTCATAGCAACAGTTTTGTTAGAAACTAGGGGTGTGTTTAGAGAACTACTTTATCTTTCTGGAAAACAGCATACAGAGGATCTGTGACCAAAGCATGGATTTCAGATGCTCTGCAAGCTGAGATGATCATACTAAGGATCATACCAAGGAGTTATAGGAGCTAGGAGGCTTAGAGGCCCAAGAGTGCTCCTGTATTAATAATAATTTAAGTTACTCCCTGAGAGTATCAGTTTGTCCAGTCTCCGTTTGAACGTTACTTTGGATTCACTAGAAATAAGACATTCCAAGCATTAGTGATTCTAATGGTATTGAAGTGTTAACATGCCAGTAAGCTGAATGTTCTACCATATGTTTGTAGAGGGTGGCCTCTTGTGCTATAGGTATTATTTTTAAATTCGAAAGGGTCCTGCACAATGTTGTACATGAATAGGAGGCAAGTCCTGAGATGATGGGTAGTTAGAGACATTAAATTCAAGGATTCCATTCTAGATTCATATGGAATATCATGGTACCCTGTAATAAGTTTAGTGAATTTCCGTTGTACTTCCTCCAAGTGGATACTGTCTAATTTCCTATATGGGCACCGTAATTGTGAAGCATATTCAAGATGTGATCGGACATATGCTCTATACAGAGGCATTATCACTCTACTATCTCTGGATTTAATGTTTCTTTTAAGTGACCAGATAACTGTTTGCTTTTAAAATAGACTCATTAATCTGAGATGCCGAGAGAAAATTATCTGATATATGGACCCCTAGATCTTTTTCATTAGATGTTGTTAGTAATATACTATCGTCTAATTTATATGTAACTCGTGGGTTATTTGGGCCTAAGTGCATGACTTTACATTTGTTGGGATTTAGCCACCAAAATGCTGTTTCCAAGTTAAAAACTTCAAGTCACATGTCGCGAGGGGATCAAAGGGCTTGTGAGTCAGCATATCTAGCACAAGGTAGACTCCCAGGCAGCTACTGCTTCCTAACGGAAGGCCTTGTGTGTAAAAAGCCCTTGAGGAACCTCTTGAACAGTAGCAGTTTGTGCTATGTAGTGGGTACTGACTGGATTTTGGTATGCTGAAATAGCACACAGATGGACATTTACTGTGGAATTTAGCAGACCAGCATCAGAAAGGTCCAATAGATACTCCAAAACCCTGATCATGCAGGTTTTGGAGCACCAGATGGAAAATCTTTTCCATTTGGCTGTGTATGTCTTACTAGTGGAAGGCTTATGCACATCCAAAAGTATTTCAGAAACATAGAAACATAGACTTTGACGGCAGATAAGGACCACTTGGCCCACCTAGTCTGCCCATTTCCCTACATACGAGATAAGCTGCAGATCTTAGTTAACCAACAGCCTATTTCTTCCTACCCCCCACAAAAATTGCCTTGTGTTTGTCCCATGTATTCTTGAATTCTCCCACAGTTTTAGACCCCACAACCTCCTCAGGAAGGCTGTTCCATGTATCCACCACCCTCTCTGTGAAACAATTCTTCCTCACATTGCCCCTGAACCACCCCCCCTATCTTCAAACTGTGTACCCTTGTTCTTGTGTAACCCTCTGAAAATGGGGGTTCCCAAAAGACTTCCAGGAGCTTGCTTGAATGCTCCAAGCCTGAATGGTGTTTGGCGTTTAAGCCATTTATCAGAGAGTGTTTTTAGAGCCTCTGGTACTGTCTCTTTAAGAGCTGTCTGCTTGCAGACATAATTAGTTTGTATGGGGGCACTGTGTGCTTCTCTGTTTGAGTACCACTCAAGCTGCTGCCAATTCACTCCATTTTTGCAGTCACTAGGAGTGCAAAGGGAATCTATCTGAAAGATGTAACTGTTTGCCAGAAATCAGTTAGAGTAATAATGAAATTACAGTTTGTCTAACCTGCTTTCTTTGCAGTCAGAACTGTGTCTGCCTAGTTCCCCATTCTGGTTTTGAACTGCTGAACTGGACCAATCAGTGTGGGGTAAGCTAGCTCTAAAATGGTGCCTTGGACGAATCAGAACTTGGACTCATAATCTGAGCCAGCCACAAGAGGATTGTATGGGCAGTGACTCTGGGAGATGTAGTTTAGACTTCGGCGCCTTTTTGGACCAACAGCAGCAGTCTATTGTGAGTGACAGCCAATCCAGTCAAGAACTGGGAGGAACTCAAAGGAAGTGCCCGGTTTTGTCTGTTGGAGTTTCAGTTTAGCTCTGTCAGTGAAGGGAAAGGAACCCTGTGTTCTTCAGTGCACAGTTTTAGTCAAAAACATGTGTAAGGTCCAGAGTTCCGGTCTGCAGCTTGTGTAACTGCTTGTTAGGACTGAATCCATCCTGTGAAGAGAGTCAAAGGATATCTGAAGAGTAGAAACCAGGCTCACCCTGTAGAAGACTGGAGGAATTGCGGAATTGCACTCGGTCTGTCAGGAACTGAATCTGCTGTGTGTTCTCCCGAGTATTGTGCAGTAATTGCGATCGGGATAGAGAAGCAGCCTGCCTGGTATAGTACTTTCTTTTTTACCATATAAATGTGTGAGGAGTTTCTTGGAGCTCAAGAGTAGTCCTGCTGACATTGAAGGACCCTATCTTGTTTGGAGGTCGTGAGTACTAATTCAGGGTCGCTCTCTGTTGAATTGCCACATTAAATCCAAATGGAATTACTGTACTGCTGACTGTTTAATTTTCCTTTTCTCTGTGTGAAAGGGCCCCTACCAGCTGCCACGGTTTGGACTAGCCACTAGGGCTTGGGTACCCAGGGACAGTAACTGGTAGGGATAGGCCTGTGCACAGAGCCATAGGTAGATAGTAAAGTGATAAGCTAATTAACCTGATTTTCCCCTGTCCTTGTTATATCCTCCTAAATAAATCAGAGCTGCTTGTTTCAGCAAAGTTATACTGCCTGAGGTATTTGTCTATGTTAAAGTACTGTACTGTGATTGTTGCACTGTATCTTATTTCACAGGAGGTCCCAGTGCCGGAACTAGTCCTGGGGTAAGTGTATACGTGAAGGTAATTTGATATATTGTGTGGGCCACTAGTGGGAAGAAAGGGGTTGCAGTGTCCCAGAGGGCTGTGACCAAGTAAGTTTAACTATTGCAAACCCTGACCTCTGGGTGGAGGCACCCGCCATTGGATCCAGGCCCCTCAACCTGTTAGTGGCAAATCAGGCAGGGGTAGTAGCCCCTGGGATAGCGCCATCTAGGGGTTACACTTGCACATCTCTTTTTCTGAAAGATGCTACCCTCTTGGACTTTGTTGATTCCACAGAGGTACTTCAAAGTTTTTGTCATGTCCCCTCTCTCCCTTCTTTCCTCAAGGGTATACATATTAAGCTCCTTTAGTCTCTCCTCGTATGGCTTCTCTTGCAGACCCTGCACCATTTTAGTTGCCCTCCTTTGGACTGCCTCTATCCTGTCTATGTATTTGCGGAGATGGGGTCTCCAGAACTGGATGCAGTACTCCAGATAGGGTGTCACCCACTGTCTGTACAGAGGGGACCCAGAGAAACCCCTCTGAGATACCTTGTACCTGTTCACTTCTGACTGTTCAGGAGTCCAGCCTGAAGGTGAAGGAAACACAGGTTGGGATGGACCAGCTGACTCTGTCAATAAGTCCATCCTATGTGTTAGAGTCCTCAGTTTGCTGACCAAAGTCTGTTCAACAGAGGAAACCATAAGTGTAGAGGGCAGCGGGGGGGCACTAGTATCATCTTGCCACATTGCGCTTCCAATTGAGCAATACTTTATCTAGTGCTGACCGCACAGCACTAGGTAAAATGCACCTATCCATTAATAAAACCTGTAGACTCCTATAGGATAGGTGTGCCCACAGCTGCACCTTGTATGACCTCACAAAAATCCTCACCCTGGACAAAAGAGTGAACTACCAAACATGTCTTCTGGCTAAAAAAATCCAGCTGGGCCTCACTCCCACTGGTGTCTCATCTACCCTCCATGTGGAACATACCTTTACAAACACCCATGCAGCAGATAAATTAATGTGGACTGTTCCCAGGGTCACTACCACCCTTGCACAACGGTCTTTCTCCTATAGAGCACCATCCTGGTACAATGTTCTACCCCAGGCCATCACCTCCATCCCCAGACTAGGCCCCTTCAAAACAGCTGATGGGCAGTGTGATACTGGGGCAAAAAAAACACCTCTCCCACTACTTTCACTATGTAATAATGACAATGTTGGTAACCCAACTGCTTGCACCTCCTGCTAGTGCATATGCCATACTCTGCTCTGACTAGCCGGTTCGCAGACACTCACAAGCTCCACACAGGACTCTCAATAAATAAAATAAATACCAAAATTGGTCCCTTCAAAATCACCCTTCAGAACCATCTCTTCGACGCTCGTTGCTGTAGATGCACCTAATTAATCCCACTGTGGGATTCTCCTGTCAGGCCTCCCTGACATGACAACGTCCTCTGGACAGCCTATCCTCTCCCTCTCCCTCTCCCTCCCACCCAACTCCCCATCCCTACCTCCACCCTCTCCAGCTATTATCTAGGTATGTCCAGCGCTGTACCCCCAATGTAACCCTTGGGTACCTTGTACTTGTCTGTAACCTTTTATAAATAACATCATTACGTAACCTATGTGTACTCTGTGTTTAATGTTCTGCACCTGTACGGGTCTCACTGTTGTAACCACACTATGTAACTCTGTCTACCCCCACGCGACGAGGTGCCTTTGTAAATAAGTCCATGACTCAAAGGTTGTAAATCCAACTTTTCTAATTAATAAATAAATAAATTAGCTTTTTTCTGAAGGAGAGATACGGAGTAGTGTGACTAGACTTGAAAATCCTATAAAACTTTAGTGTGCTTCAATGGCTCAATGGGTACCAATTATACAGGTGCTGCCCCAGGGGCAGCAAGAACACTGCCCCAGGGGCAGCCAACAGAAGCCAAACATCATGGCACTACTCCAGGGACAACACCAGTAACCAATCATTATGGCACTGCCCTATTTATTACAATTTATAAATAAAATATATTCTCTTGCCTATGTCTGTCTTAATTTAGCAATATTTAAAAAAACGGTGATGATTTGTGATGCCTAAATGATTAAATGCTCACAACTGAGTTTGACACAAAGCACAAAAAAATTTCCCTGGTTAAGATCTGAACCCCTGAAGTCTGGATCTTTTGAATGCAGACAGACATACACCTTGAGCTGCCAAAAATACACTGTTTTTATTAGTTTTCCCAAGTTTTGTCTCTACTCAGAATAAAGTGACACATTAAAGAAATATCTCTGCTCAAGGCTTGAATCCTTGACTGCTGGAACTTTTGCATGCTAACATACATATTAAGCCACAGAAGCACAGTGTATTTAGATAAGATTTCAAAATGTAGTCACTACATCATATCTATCCTTCAGAAAAAGAAAATGTTTCCATGGTCAAGATTTGAACCCTTGACCTGTAGCAGGCTGACATACTTGTTGAGCCACTGAAGGACACTGACATTTTATAGGATTTTCAAGTCTAGTCATACTACTCCTTATCTCTCCTTCAGAAAAAGAAAATTAATACACTTGGTCATACTAACATCATAACAACAACACTGTCCTCTGAAATTTTCAACTTTTTGTCAAGTTTATATGCCATGAAACCCCACCACCAAAAAAAAAAAGAACTGGTTCAATAACTGTAAATCTCTATCTGTCCTTGGAAATATGGTAGGGGGGTGCAATATATTCAAAGACAAGCAGTACACGTTTCTGGGGGGAGCATTTCCATAACATTCTCACGTACACTTAAAACCCTCAATTCCTCAGACTTGCAACAAGCAGATTTGTGTGAAGTTAAAACTACATGTTGCTGCCCTGGGGCAGGGGACGAAATCCACCAATAGCGATAGGTGGGAGGTGGAGTGCGAGGGTGCTGCCCTGGGGACAGGCTGCTAGTGGGCGAAATCCATCAATAAGAGTAAGCTGGAGGAAGAGCTAAAGGGTGCTGCCCCAGGGACAGCATCGCCCCGAGAACAGCATTATGGGAAAATCACACTCAAGCAAATCAAGACAGCTTGGCATTTAGTGAGGAGGCAAAACAGGTCCACATCTGGGGTACCCCACTTGCTGAATTAGTTGGTCTGCCAACGTATTCTGATCTGACTGAAGGAGAGTCGGAGAACAACGCTGATAGTTTTCTGACAATCAGCCCTCCGTCCCCTGAAAATGCAAATTGCTTGCAGCGAGACCAAGGAGCAACAAGCCAAGGACAACCAGAGCAGATGCTGGAAGGGACAGGGAATGAGTAAGCAGCACCAGAGGACACACAATACACTCGCTCACATGGACAATAGTTCCCTCCTTCCCAACCCTCCACCCATCCATCTGGGGCTTGCTCCAGTTCTGTAGGCACTGGTGTTTGATTGACAGCAGCTAGCACTTCCTGTGGAGGCAGAAAGGGAGAGTTCACTGGAACACACAGAATTTGAGCTACAGGGCACAAAGGCAAGGGTGAAAGATACTGCAGGAAAGTAGAAAAGGGAGGTGAGAGAAAGAAAGGGTGAAAAAGGGGGCTAAAACAAACAGGACACAAGCAGACATGTACGGAGTGGTGCAGTGTAGTGTCTGTGGGACGGCAGTCTTCATGGAGATGTTCTGGAGGCTGCGGTGTTGCCCCATCTGCAGGCACCTCTCTAGGCTAAGGATGGAGGTGGCTCATCTCCAGGCTAAGTTGACTTGGTTTCAGGAGACCTCCTCCCCCGCCCAAGGACCACCAAGTCCTCCCCCGTTGTCTCAGTGGTTGCCAAGGAGGAGAAACAGCTGGACTATGATGGTTTCACTCCATAACTCCTTTGCTGCTCTAGCAGGGTGGGTCTGTCCCACTGAGGCACCCACAGTGGGGACCAAAAAGGATGTGGGGGTCCTCCACAGCGAAGACCCTGGGGAAAGAGGCAGGGAACCCCAGAGGAGAAGGAACCAACTCTTGGTGGGAGACTCTATCATTAGAGGGGTTGATATTGGGGCAGGAGGTGGGGTGAGAGGGAGGTAAAGTGCCTACCCAGTGCTACAGCTTGGAGGGATGGAAAGTGCATCCTTAGGATTGCTGGGGCAGCAGTATGGAAGGGGAAGCCAGATGTAATTTTTCACCTGGGGATGAATCACCTGGCTAGGGACAAAGTTAGGGTAGTGCAGGGGGTTAGCTAGGGATCTTAGGTAGCATGCTCTGTAACCTTTTCAGAGGTGTTACCTGTCAACAACAAGGGGGAGGACAGGGTACTTCGCACAAAGAGATTCAATGCATGGGTGAAGGACTGGTGCAGAGAGGAGGGATTTGGCTTCACTGGGGACTGAGGGTCCACCTGGAGGGATGCAGGCCTATACAGGCGCGATGGCCTGCATCTATCCGGGGGGCAACCAGGATCCTCAGTTACCGGTTTAAATGTTTCATTAGCAAGCATTTAAACTAGCCAAGGGGGCTGGTGGGAGCAGGCAGGATGAAGCAAACAGCCCCCCTCACCCAAAATATAATAGTCAGTAGAGAGGAACCTAAGGTTGTGAAATCACCAGAGATACCTAGGAACAGAATGGGTGGGACTTCCGGTGACATCATGCATTGAGTAGCAGCCTAGGTCGCGAGGCTCCCTTGGAAATAGATAAACTGCCTCAAATTTACTAGCTAAAAGCAAAATAAGAGTACCTCATCTTAAGCAGGAGGTAGCAGAATGCCCAGGAAGAGAGGAGATGCCGTTCGTGGATCCCCAAAATGCCTGGATGGGGAGAGATCCCAGGAAGAAGATTCAGAGAGCTGGGACTCGCGGGCGTCCTCGGCCTCCCGCCATGGCAATACACAGGCCGACCGGGTCCCGCTGTCCATCCTGCAGAGGCAAATGACTCAAATGCTGGCAGAGATTCGTGACTTTAGAAAAGAGATGCGAGCGACGGTCACTGCCCTTCGGACTGACGTGGGCAAACTTGAGAAAAGGCAAGATGACTGCGAGGAGCAATTGACTACCACATACAAAAGAGTTGAGGAGACTGAGCGCGCCATTGTTCAACTACACACACAGCTGAGAGGCCTACAAGATCGTGTGGAGGACGCAGAGAGCAGGAGCCGTCGGAATAATATTCGACTTTCGGGTCTCCCAGAAGGAATGGAGGGCACTGAAATCATCCCATTTACTCAGAAACTGCTGAGGGAAACACTAAAGCTACCTGACTAGATAACACTGGAGATGGAAAGGGTGCATCGTACTCTTGGTCCTAAGCCAGCAGCAGGCACACGCCCTCGCACACTACTAATAAAATTCCTCAGGCATCAAGAAAAAGAAACGGTGCTTCACACTGCTTGGAGACAGGGAACGGTCTTCTACAGGTCACACAGGCTATTTCTGGAAAATGACTTTGCCCCCGAAGTAATGGCACGTAGAAGGGACTATATTCCGGTCATGAGGGCTCTTAAAGCGGCAAGGGTGCGATTTAAGACTCTGTACCCTTCCAGAATAGTGATCCACTTTAAAGAGGGGCCCCACATGTTCGACAATGCAGCTGCAGCAATCACTGAACTCAAGACAAGGAAAATGGAGATTCCTCAGCAGCGACCGGGAGCTGAAATTACTATTGCCTCTAAATTAGCCCAGAAAGTATGGAATGCTAGCCAGCGGGATTCCAGGCATCGCCAAGGCGTGGAAGCTATACAGTCAATTGTCAATACCCTGAAGTCCAGAGCCAGTGGTTCGCCAGAGGCGGAGGAGACCATGCCAGACCCCAAGACCTGAACTGTTCGCAAGTATTAATGTGGACTTGGTCTGCTAAGTCAGACCTGACTGAAATAATGCTTTAGTAGTTAAGTCCAGCTAGAGTTAAAGTTAAATTAAAGCAACTGTTATGATCTGTGGAGGGTAGGGGATGGCGGAGGGGGGGAGCTGGGTATGGGGGGGGGTGGTGCAAGTGTAAGGAGGCCGACTTGAGCGGATTAACCCGAGTGTCCACATTGAAGGTTCACTGGTTGGGATCTGTGGAGGGAAGGAGAGGGGACCGGGGAGGCGTAGGGGTCGCCGAGCTAACGGCGAATTGTATTGACCAAATGGCTGCCTGGGTTCCCGGGGGGATTCCAACATGGCGAGGTTTCATCCACTGTGCCAGCTACTGTGCAGCACCTCCGGATGACCGCATGTTGTAGTGAAGATTGCTGATGTTGGGGGGGTGGTAACTCCGGCTGGGCCTATACACATTGCGAGGTGAGATACCGCGCGGGGGGCTCTGCAGTGGGGGGGGCAGGTGTGGGGACCCGCTTGATGAGGGGGAGGAGTGCAGAGGTTTCCGCGGTGGTTCTCCTCCGGGATTTTCCGGACGGGGCACGGGACACTGTTAACCCTGAGCTTAATCGAGGGATACAAACCAATCCCGAGATAGAGGTAGTGCAGCACGGGGAGGCCTCAAGGCGAATGCTGACTGCACTTTCCACGATAGTAACGCGTAGCAGCTGAGGTCCAGGCCGTTTTTAGCAGGCCGACAGGTAAACAACCGCCGCACCTCTTAACAACCAGCATGGGGAACCTGGTTGGAGGCTGGCTACTCCACAGTTGTCTAGGAGCGCTGAAGGGAGGTGGGGAATGGGGGGGGGGGAGCTCCCACTCGAGACTCGGGGATTGGCACGGCGGGGGAGTGCTAGACCCGACAGACAGTAGGATTGGTTGGGGGGGCATGGGAACTTAGAAAACAGAGCTGGTGGCTCACTCATCCTTCCCCTGCCCCTCGTGGACTCCTGTCTGCTCTGACCTCCAGAACCCTGATGAGATGGAATCACGAGTCTCCTCAGTACCTGCAGTAGTGGGGGGGGCCTCACATACACAGTTAAGGGGACTGGAGGAGGACTGGGAGACGGGGAATGTGATGCCCTCACATGTAGCATACATCGCTGAAGCCTAGAATAGGTAACTAGATGTGCGGGAGGGGTGGGGAGAGAACTAACACAGGGAAATGGAGGATATAATGGAAATGGAGCGGAGGAGCTTATGAGGTTGGGGGAATACAAACATAAGAATGCTGATAAGAAGGTTATCATAGATGCTTGTAATGGACAGTCTGGGATAAGAAGATACACAGGACTACTAGGGCAAAGGGGGTGGGGAGGAGGGTAGGGATACCACGGATTGAGGCTGGACCAACTTAAACAATTCACACCAGCCGGGTCTCTGTGGGGTATGGGTGAGTGGACTCAATTCCATGACCCTGAGTGAGGCGGGTGGCTCTCTCCCCCTCTCGGGGGACTGAAGTCCATGGCTGGGGGCCCGCTGGGTCACCGCGGTGAAATAGGCAGATAGTCAATCGGAATGCAGTATCGGGGATATTCCCGGACACCAGGGCCAGCAGCCCCTGCTGAGGAAGCTACAGTAGAGATATTGGATCATGCACCTGCGGAGCCCCCTTGAGGGTGGCGAGGGCCCGGGAACGCACCCTCACGGGGCGGTGTTCTCGTCAGCCCAAGGGGACCCAGTGGCAGGATGGATGAAGCCGGGTCGCAAGCAGGGATACACCCATCTAGGTGGAAGAAGGACAAGCATTCCATTTATTCAGCTGAACTCCCTCTATGACCATTACAGTCTCCAGGGGAGCCTATGACCCTGCCATGATTGTCACCTACTCCGCTTACCTTTTCCCCATAGGTACTCTGGTACCTAAGGCCCAGAATAAATAAGGGCCGCTTAGGTAGGGTTACACCCCCACCTTCAGATCAGGGCTTAGCCCAGATCAGTGGAAGTGCCAGTTGATGTTTAATTGACCATGTTTGTCACTAGGTGGTATATTACACCTCTGTTACTTGTTGGTCTATGTTTGTCATTTTGCTGGTGTTGTTTTGTATGTCAAAAAGTCATCGAGTTTACACAATACAAAATACAGTCACAAGCCTTGTATGGTTTTGGGGGGGCGCCTTGCGGGGGATCAGGGAAGCCAGGCATTAAACACTACAATGATTCTATACAATGCATGCCCCCGGGTTGAAGTTATTGTCCCTTAATATCAAGGGCCTTGCCTTGCCCATTAAAAGTTCTAGGGCATTAGCTTATATCAGAAGGTCAAAATCGGACATAGTTTTCCTCCAAGAAATGCATATGAATTCTGCTGAACATAATAAATTGGCTAAATTAAGTAGAGGGCAGGTGTTCCATTCTTCTTGTAAAGATGGCAGACGAAGAGGGGTAGCTATTATTATATCTTCACACACTCCATTTCAAATGGAGGCCACCTGGTCCGACCCAGAAGGTCGACTGATAATTGCCCAAGGGAAAATTAATGATACAGAGGTAACACTTGTGAATGTTTACCTACCGCCGGGCATTACAGTCCCAAAACTGAGGCCTTTATTGGACAAGATAGTTCAGAAGACTAGGGGCATTCTCTTGATGGCAGGCGACTTCAACCTAACTATGGACCCCCAGGTTGACTCCACCAGTAGCAGACCCCAGAAGCAAACGGCCACCCAAAAGTTTTTCAGCAAATTTGTATCGGAGATGGGCTGGTGTGATGTATGGCAGAAATTGCACCCAAATACAAGAAACTACTACTATTATTCCTCGTCGCATCATACCTACTCCCGAATAGATCATGCATACACCCAAATAGAAAATCTAGGCACCATACAGGATGCCCAATTGGGAGATATATCTATCTCGGACCATGCACCCTTGACAACTCACTGAGATCTGGGCCTACAGCTGAAAAACACGCAGTGGCGACTAAACCCATTCCACCTGCGGTCAAAAAAGTTTCGGGAATTCCTCTCAGAAAGAATTACAGAAATCATAACAGATAATCCCCTCACGACTCTACAATCCGGGTACACTGGGACACAATCAAAGCAGTCCTTAGAGGACATATAATTAAATATGCGACGGAATTAGGAGGCAGCGCAGGAATATAGGGCCAAACTAGAGGACACCCTTCATTTTCTTCAAATGGCGCATCAACAGGAGATGAGTCAATCCTACCCCAGTTACAGCAAACCAAACGGGAGTTGGATGCTTGGTTCAGCAACAAACTGAAATTGCCTTAACCTTCTTGAGGCAACGATTTTATGAAGTAGGCCCACGAGCTACGCATTTGCTCGCATACCAAGTGCGTAAACAAAAGAAGGGTGCAACAATTGCATCCATCAGGCACCCCGAGGGGGGCCAACCGCTCTCCCAATTACACGACATAGTGGATGCCTTTACAGCATTCTACAAAACCCTCTACACTCCAGAGACTATGCCATCTGCAAATCAGATGAGGGAATACTTGGACTCAATCTCGCTCCTATCACTCACTGAGGCACATAGGGAAGCCCTGATGGAACCCATTACGGAACCGGAGGTAGCTCAGGCCATAGCCAAGGCTAAATCACTGAAGGTCCCTGGGCCAGACGGTTACGGCTCAGAGTTCTACAAGACCGCTAAAACCCAGACTGCCTCTTTACTCCTCCGGGTCTTCAACTCTGTTCTGGAGGAGGAACCCCCGCCCCAATCTTGGTCCTATGCCACAATCTCAGTGATACCCAAACCAGGTAAGAACCCCCAAAATTGTGCCTCCTACAGACCCATATCTGTACTCAACCAAGATTACAAAATATTTATGAGCATACTAGCGCACCGCCTAGACCAGGTACTTCCCCTATTAATACACAAAGACCAAACGGGGTTCGTTAGATCCCGCACCACCACGGATAGTATCAAACGATCCCTATATATAGTGCACCAGATGCAAGAGACTAGGGAACTGACAGTATTAATAAGCCTTGATGCAGAAAAGGCCTTTGACAGGGTTACCTGGCCCTTCCTATACCTAATTTTAAACAAATTTGGATTTCCGCCTTCCCTTGTTCAAACCCTTCAGAACATATACTCAGCCCCCTAGGCTTGTGTGAAAGTGAATGGGCATCATTCTAGCTATTTTCAACTTCAAAGGGGTACCCGTCAGGGGTGTCGTCTATCACCCCTGCTGTTCGCCATAGTCATCGGACCCTTGGCGCAGCAAATCTGGGAATCCCAACGAATTCAGGGGACCAGGATAGGCGATACTGAACATCGCATTGCCTTATATGCGGACGACATACTCCTGTATCTCCAGAACCCCGACCAATCGATCCCTGCTGTGAGACAGGTCCTGGACTCCTACGGCTTGGTATCAGGTTACAAACTTAATTTTACTAAGACGGAAATCCTCACCTTTCATTACGCCCCTACGCAGAATATCCGAGATGCCTTACCGGGCAGATGGGACTTGCAGAAGCTGAAATACCTTGGCATATACATACCAAAGGACTCCACAAAATACTATAAACAAAACTATGAACCATTTGTTACACAACTAAAACAGGACTTACAGGCCTGGGCAACCCTGCCTCTTAGCCTATCCAGGAGAGTAGACCTAATCAGAATGATAACCCTACCGAGAGCCTTATATCTATTTCAAAATATTCCTCTATACATACCATTAAAAACTTTCCATGAAATAAATCGCCTAATAAGGAATTTTATATGGGCTCACCAAAAACCCCGGGTCCGCCTAAAGATACTCTCCCTCCCACGTCAATACGGAGGTACAGCACTTCCTGACCTAAAGCTTTACCAACAGGCGACTACCCTCACACATATAATGACCCGACAGACCAGAACCTCCACCCCACACTGGCTAGAAATAGAAAAAACCCGGTTACATGATCAGGCCTTCTTAAGAGCCCTATACCGGCAAGAACTGGGAGAAAGAGCCCAACATATCCCTAATCCCTGGTTAGCAGTGCAATTTAAAAACTGGTTTTTGCTTAAAAAATCCCAACGACTACTGCCTTATCAAGCACTCATCTGCCCGATCTCAAGCCTAACTGACTTCCCTCCTAACAATATAGACAATGGTTTCATTAAATGGGAGAGGCATGGGTTAATATATTTGCTGCAAATAGTGACACAAGGCAATATCTGGACCTACGCAGAGATTCAAAGAAAATTTCACCTTCCACACAAAGATTTTTACCGCTACCTTCAACTACGTCACTATATGGAAGGTCTCCCATGAACATTGTGGAACCCGGAGGGATATCCAGCATTGATTCAATGCCAAATACAACTAAACAGTACAGGGAGGCAAGACCACTTGATTTCACTGTACTATCAAACCCTTAATTCACAAAGAGAAGCCCTCACTGAGGACATCCGTATGCAATGGTCACAGGAAACAGGACATCAGCTCTCTCTGGAGGAATGGAGACAGGCATGCAGCTTCTCAGCCCGGGTTACTAGCTCTCATCAGTGGCGAGAATTCGCCTGGAAGGTCTTGGTGTGATACTTCCGATCTCCAGTGGTCACAAGACACTACTCCTCAAACAACACAGCAGAGTTCTGGAGGCAATGCGGGGAACCGCAGGCTAACCTAATTCACGTTATGTGGATTTTCCCGACCCTCCAAGTGTTCCTCATACAGCTTGAAGCTCAGCTGCAAGAATTGATAGACCCACAACTCCAACTGACCCTGGAGATGTTCCTGTTTCTTAATTTCCCCAAAACACATAGAGGCCCTAATACCAGATACCTGCTTTCTCTGCTCCTGACCGCAGCAAAGAAAGCAATCACTAGACAGTGGTTAACAACAAAAACCCCTTTGGTTCAAGACTGGTGAGATGTCACAAAACAGATTTATAATATGGAGAAAATAACACATAACCTAAATGAACAGGAAGAGAAATTCAACACCAGATGGACACGCTGGCAAATATACTACATGTTGAAAGACCCTACCTTTATACCCTAAGGAACCTCAACTTAGGAACTCGCCAAGAATCACAAATAGAGATGGTGGAGAATTGCATCCTGGGACCCTTAGCCTGGCTCCTGGTCCCTCTAGAGGGTAGCCCTACAGATAAATTGGCCCGCTGGAATCGGTCCGGGCAAGGAGGGACTCGGGAGGGGATGGTTACTTGGAAAAGAGCGAAATGTGGAACCAAATGATCGTTACAGTTAGATTGTAACCCGGAATGGGAGATGAAATAAACAAAAACCATATATTGCTTTCCCGTCCCCCTTTCTGGGGTAGGGGAGACCATTGGGGGGGACAACCCGGGGCGTCATGACACCAGAGAAGAACAGTCCTGCACAAAACCAGGCTCTTGCTCCATGGGGGCCAGTACCCACTTATTGGGTATCACCAACAGAAGGGTTAGTTTGAGAGTTGCTTATGGCACCTCAAGCCCTAAATGAGAGCCCTAAATGTTAACTTCTTAGACCCGGTGGCTGAAGCATGGACCAATTGTATTGTATTGCACTAGACAGAGAACTGCAAAATTGAATGATACACCCCGCTGTGAATGAATTTCATAGTGCTATTATAACTGACTGTACAATATGGAATCTATGAATGTTTTTATAAGTGTGTGAACTTTGGTGACTTACATGTATATAAGTTGAAAACTTAATAAAAAGAAGAATTATAAAAAAAAAAAAGGAACAGAATGGGTAAAATGGCAGAAATAAAGCAAGATAGAAGTAAGGACAGGAGGAACACGTCGAAAAGACATGGGGCGAGGAGAGGAACCATGGGAGAGGAAGCAACAGAAATTGGAAGATCATGTACATGAATGCCTGCAGCCTGGGAAATAAAATCCCGGACCTTGCAGCCTTGATGGCAGAAGCAGACCTAGACATTGTTGCTGTCACTGAGACATGGTTCACAAAGAATCATCACTGGGATGCATCCATACCAGGTTACATGCTATTCAGGAGGAACAGGGTGGGTAAAAAGGGAGGCGGTGTGGCTGGCTAGCTACCTCAGAGAGGGACTCAAGGCAACCAAGATACAGGGAATGCAGGAAGAGACAAAGGCTCTGTGGATCACCTAGGAGATGGGAAATGGCACTGCCATTCGCACTTACGTGATCTACAGACCTCCCGCACAAGGGGAAGAGCTGGACAGGGTACTTGTAGAAGCCATCCACAAAATGTCAGCTAAAAAAGAAATACTGCTGGTGGTAGACTTTAATCTGCCGGATGTGAATTGGAGCAACTATGCTGCAGCCACAGCCAGGAGCAGAGACATCATGGATGCACTGCAGGGGGCATGTCTCAAACAGCTAGTGTTAGAGCCCACCCGAGAGGGAGCAATCTTGGACCTGGTACTCACCAACAGGGACAGTATTACAGATGTAAGGGTGGGAAGCCACCTGGGATCAAGCAATCACAGTACAGTGTGGTTCAATGTGAGGACAGCCGAAGAGTCCAACCACATGAAAGCAAGGGTCCTGGACTTCAGGCAAGCTTAATTTGCAAAGATGGGAGAATGACTCAGGAAATTGCTGGCAGGGAAGGAAAAAAGGAGGGTAGAGGAACAATGAGCAAATCTTAAGGGAGCCACAGAGGAGGCAACAAGCGTTTGCATCAGATAAAAGTAAACAACACAAAGAGAAAGAAAAAACACTATGGTTCTCGAAGGAAGTGGCCGAGAAGGTAAGAGTGAAAAGGGTGGCATTCAGGAAGTACAAGGAATCACAGAGGGAGGAAGACAGGGAACTGTATCTTGAAAAGCAGAGGGAGGTGGGGAAAGCAGTCAGGAGCACCAAGGTGCAAACAGAAGAAAAAATAGCCATGGCAATAACAAAAGTGGAAAATAACTTTTCAGGTACATTCGTGAAAGAAAAAAAGACTAAGAAAAGGATTGTGAGAGTAAAAAGAGGGAAGGAGGTGAGTGTGCAGAGGGAGACCAAGAAAAGGCATAAATACTGAACAAATATTTTTGTTCAGTGTTCACAGAAGAAGGGGAAGGGGAGGGGCCAGTTTAGAATTAGAAGCACCACTGGAAGGGAGGTGGACACTAGTCCATTTACTGTGGACAGAATTCTAAAGGAGCTCGCAAAGCCGAAAGTGGACAAGGCAATGGTTATGGATGAAATTCATCCCAGAGTGTCAAGAGAACTCAGGAAGGTGCTGGCAACACCACTGACAACCTTGTTCAACAGATCGCTGGAACCAGGGGTGGTACCAAAGGACTGGAGGAGGGCAAGTGTAGTCGCACTACACAAAAGTAGGAGCTGGGAGGAGGCAGGCAATTACAGACCAGTCAGCCTGACCTCAGTGGTAGGGGAAACTCATGGAATCACTACTAAAACAAAGGTTGGTGATATATCTTGAATCCAGTGGATCACAGGATCCGAGACAGCATGGATTCACAGTGGGAAGGTCTTGTCGAACTCATCTGATAGATTTCTTTGAGTGGGTGACAAAGGGAATTGATCAAGGAGGGGCAGTGGAAATGGCATACCTGGATTTCAGTAAGGCCTTCAACACCGTCTCACATAGGAGGCTTGTAAACAAACTGGCCAGCCTGGGGGTGGGTCCCAGGGTGGTAAACTGGGTCAGATATTGGCTGGGTGATAAGACACAGAGGGTGGTGGTGAACGGTGTCCAATCTGAAGGGGGGGTGACCAGTGGGGTCCCACAGGGATCAGTGGTGAGACCAGTCCTCTTTAATGTCTTCAAAAGCGACATTGCAGAAGGGCTGGAAGGGAAGGTATGTCTCTTTGCAGATGACACCAAGATCTGCAACAGGGTGGACACCCCTGGAGGGGTGAAGCAAATGAGAAGGGACCCAAGCAGACTAGAGGAGTGGTCAAGGGTGTGACAGCTAAGATTCAATGAAAAAAAGTGTAAGATCGTGCACTTGGGGCACAGAAATGCAGGGGAAGAGTACAGGTTGGGGAAGAGGTACTGACGGACACCAAACAGGAAAGGGACCTTGGAGTGATCATAACTAGTGACTTAAATGTTACCAAACAATGTGAGAAGGCTGTGAGGAGAGCAAGTGGAATGCTGGGGTGCATAGGGAGAGGTATCTCCAGCAGAAGAAAGGAGGTGATGATGCCACTGTACAGAACATTGGTGAGGCCTCATCTCGAGTACTGTGTCCAGTTCTGGAGGCTGCATCTCCAGGACATAGACTGAGTAGAAGCAGTTCAGAGAAGGGCAACAAAAATGGTGCAGGGGCTGCACCAGAAGTCAGATGAGGATAGGCTGGTGGATCTCAATATGTGTTCTCTGGAAGAGAGCGACAGGAGGGATATGATAGAGACTTTCAGATACCTTAAGGGTATAAATAGGGTGCAGGAGGGGAGCATCTTTCAGAAAAGAAGACATTCAGGAACAAGGGGCCATGATATGAGAATAGAGGGGGTACACTCAGGGATAACATGAGGAAGTATTTTTTCATGGAAAGGGTGGTGGATGCATGGAACAGCCTACCAGCAGAGGCTGTTGCAGTAAAAACGGAAGGGGAATTCAAGAATGCATGGAATAGACATAAGGGAACCCTAGCAATAGGGAAGAGGGGGTAAGCCGTAGATCACTTAGGATCGGCAGTATAGGAAATAGGTTGGGGAAATGGGCAGACTAAGAGGCAGTATAGCACAGTGGAGTAAGCTTCTGAGCTGTAAACCTGGAGACCTAGGTTTGAATCCCACAACCCCCACTTGCATACTGTGTGACCCTGAGCAAGTCACTTAACTTCCTTGTGCTCCCAGGTCGCACCTGTGAACAAGCTTCAGCTTAGTGTGCCTTTCCTGGTTAAACAATTTCCCCTTTCCTTTCCTTCCTAGACTAGGTGGGCCAAGCAGTTCTCATCTGCTGCCAAGTTCTATGTTTCTATCTCCTGGCAGATAGATGGCTTGGAGAAGGGTCCCCTGCTCCAGGCACCATTCCCACACTCTCATCACCTCCTTGCAGAAAGGGTAAAAGCAATCTCCTCTTTGTTGATGAGGAATATAACAGACTTGTTGTCTGTCTGGAGGAGGAGGACAGTTTTGAGGCTGACTGGATTCACTAGGGCTTTTCAGACAGCCCAAACAGCTCATATCTCCAACACATTGATGTGGAGATGAGACCCTGACAGGTCCCAGGCACCTTGTGTTAAGAGGCCCTGGCAGTGGGCCTCCCACCCCAACATTGAGGCATCTGTGGAGAGAGTCACCTGAGGCTTTGGCTGGGAGAAGGGGAACCCTGGAGGAAGTCGTTCACCACTGACCGCCATGTGAGCGACTGGACCATGGGCTTGATCACCTGAATTGGGTAAGTCTGAGAGTGTGATGCCTGTGCCCACTGTGTACTGAGCAGCCACTGGACTGTACTCATGTACACAGATGCCAGGGGCTCTGTGAATACTGAGGAGGCTATCGACCCAGCATGCAATGCATGGAGTGATCCTGAAGTAATAGTAAAAACCTTTATTTTTAGACAGGATAACAGATGGTATCGCACATCATTAGGACAACATCCTGTTTACAAGATGGTCCTGTTTATATGGAGTTCCAACACTTAAACACATACAATTATGACAACAATGAAACTCAAGATACAATACATTGACATATACTACATATAATACATCTTTACACATACAATACTATACAACTCAATGTATTACAAACTTATTAAGTGCAAACTACAATGTTAAAATACATTACTTCTTCTAACAGCTGCTTACATATTGCACGTACCTTCTTATCAGGTCAAGTATTTAACCATAACACTTACACCGAGTTCTTAGTTCAGTCTTTAAACCAGTTGAAAAGGATTTAGCATCCTTACATTGTTTATTTGTTACTTATTTTAGGGAATTCCATATTTTATCAATAATTAGAGGAAAGCGCATGCTACTAAATTTATTCTTAAACTTTGGAAATACAAAGTTCCTGAAATGTATACCTCGTAAATTATGGAGATATGTTTTCTTTTCCAATTTATCATAAAGATATGTTGGCTGGTTTACATTCAAAACTCTATAGATCTGGTTTGCCCATACTGTCCTTCTTTTATTTTCTTGCGAGAGCCAGCCAAGTTCCTCATATAGTACACAGTGGTGTGCACGATGATCCTTCCTCAGTATAAATCTAGCCATTCGATTATACAGTGTATCAAATGACAACATACTTTTGGTTGAAACATAGAAACATAGAAACATAGAATTTGACGGCAGATAAGGACTGCTTGGCCCACCCAGTCTGCCCATTTTCCTACCTAACAGATAAGCTGCAAATTCTAGTTAACCAACAGCTTACTTCCTCCTACCCCCCACTTGGACTGCCTTATGCCTGTCCCATGCATTCTTGAAGTCCCCCACTGTTCTTGACTCCACTACCTCCTCAGGGAGGCTGTTCCATGCATCCACAACCCTCTCAGTGAAAAAATACTTCCTCACATTACCTCTGAGCTGTCCCCTCTATCTTCAAATTGTGCCCCCTTGTTCTTGCACATCTCTTTTCTGGAAGATGCTACCCTCTTGGACTTTGTTAATTCCCTTGAGGTACTTGAAAGTTTCTATCATGTCCCTCTCTCCTCCTTTCCTCTAGGGTATACATATTAAGCTCCTTTAGTCTTTCTTCAGTATGTCTTCTGGTGCAGACCTGCACCATTTAGTGTCCCTCCTCTGGACAGCTTCCACTCTGTCTATGTCTTTATGGAGATGGGGTCTCCAGAACTGCACACAGTACTCAGATAGGGTCTCACCAACTGTCTGTACAGAGGGATAACAACTTCCTGTTTTCTACTATTGATGCCTCTTCCTATGCATCCCAGTATCCCCCAGCCTTCCTTACTTGCCTTCTCACATTGCTTGCCTACCTTTAGGTCATCTGATATAATTACCCCAGGTCCCTTTCTTTTTACTGCTGTCAGTATCTCACCCCATTGTGTACACTTCCCTGGGTTTTGTTTCCCATGTGCATTACCTTGCACTTCTTTGCATTGAATCTGAGCTGCCATACATTTGACCATTCCTCCAACCTTGCCAAGTCCTTCTCATCCTTTCCACTCCATCTTGTGTATCAACCCTGTTGCAGATCTTTGTGTCATCTGCAAAGAGACATACTTTTCCTTCCAGTTCCTCTGCAATGTCACTTATAAAGACATTAAAAGGACCGGTCCAGTACTGAACCCTGACGGTACCCACTAGTAACCCTCCTTTCTTCACTGTGTATTCCATTTACTACTACCCTTTGCGTCCTGTTGTCTAGCCAATTTTTATCCAGGCTACCACCTTGGGACCCACTCAAGGCTGGCTATCTTGTGAATTAATCTTTTGTGTGGGACTGTATCAAATGCCTTCTAAAATCTAGGTAGGCTATGTCCACAGCCCCTCCTGGTCTACTACTTTGGTCACCCAGTCAAAGAAATCTATTAGATTCGTCTGACATGACCTTCCCATCGTGAATCCATGCTGCCTTGGGTCCCAGTCCCTCACTGGCTTAGGTACTCAACAATTCTTTCCTTCAGAAATGATTCCATCATTTTCCCTACCACTGAGGTCAAACTAACTGGTCTATAGTTTCCTGCCTCTGTCCTGCTCCCACTTTTGTGAAGAGGAATCACATCTGCCCTCCTCCAGTCCTCGGTACCACCCCATCCTCCCATGATTTGTTAAAGAGAGTAGTCAGCGGTGTCACTAGTTCTACCCTTAGTTCTTTTAGAATTCTTGGGTGAATCCCATCAGGCCCCATTGCTTTGTCCAGCTTCAATTTTATCAGTTCTTTCAGAACCCTTTCTTCTGTAAATGGACTGGTATCGACCCCCGTCTTCAGAGTGTTTCTCTTGTTTGGTTTAGATAACTCCCCCTCCTCTTCCTTTGTGAATACTGAGCAGAAATATTCGTTCAGTATCCCTGCTGTTTCACTGTCACCCTCTACCTACATTCCCTCCCCTTTATTAAGCTTCAGTATCCCTCCTTTGGTCTTTCTTCGCTCCCTAATGTACCTATAAAAGGTCTTATCCCCCTTCTTAACAGAATTGGCTATCCTTTCCTCGGTTTGGGCCTTTGCTATTCTGACTGCCTTCCCAGCCTCTTTCTGCTTTAACTGATAAAGTTCTCTGTCCTGCTCCTTCTGTGTTTCCTTATATTTCCTGAATGCTGTCCTTTTCTCCTTAACATTCCCTGCCACCTCTTTTGAGAACCATAGCGTTTTTCCTTCGTTGTGTTTTATTGATTTGCTTTACACAAAGGCTTGTTGCCTCTGTGATGGCTGTTTTGATCACTCCCATTGTTCCTCCACCCTCCTTCTTGCCTGTTTGCTAGTGCTTTTCTGAGGCACTCTCTCATTTTCCCAAAGTCGGCCCTCCTAAAGTCCAGTACTCTTGCTTTTATATGGCTTGATTGTATGGCTGTGTTTATCGTGAACCACACTGTTTGGTGGTCGCTTGTTCCCAGATGGCTACCCACTTCTAAATCTGAGATTCTTTCTCCATCCCCATTTGAGAGTACCAGGTCTAAGATTGCTCCCTCCCGAGTGGGTTCCAATACTAGCTGTCTGAGGCATGCCCCCTGTAGGGCATCAAGAATGACCCTGCTCTTGGATGTGCCTGCAGCAAAGGTGCTCCAGTTAACATCTGGCATATTCAGGTCCCCCATCAACAATATCTCCCCTTTTTCTGCCATTCTAAGAAAGCCTTCTATCATTTCCTTGTCCATTCCCTCCCCCTGAGATGGAGGTCTGTATACAATCCCCATGCGGATTGTGGTGCCATTTCCTGTCTCCAGGGTGACCCAAAGTGCCTCATCTGCTCCCTGTCTACTCTTTAGTTCTGTTGCTTTGATCACTTCCTTTACATAGAAAGCTACCCCTCCTCCTCTTTTACCTTCCCTGTCCCTCCTGTAGATTGTGTATCCTGGTATGTTGACATCCCAGTCATGGTTCTCTGTGTACCATGTTTCTGTGACTGCCACAATATCCAGGCAACCCTCTTCCATCAAGGCCACTAGTTCAGGGGAGCTTGTTACACAGACTACGGGCATTGGTACTCATCACCCTCCATTTTTGATAGCCTTACCCTTTTAGCCCCATTTCTGTCCTTACTGCCTTAGTCTTTTTACATTTAAATCTGTTCTGCTCCTAATAACTTCTGTACCTTGGTGTTTACCTCACTAATCACCATGTTTTGTGAGGCAGGCTCAGTTCCCTGCTCCTTTCAGTGCCTCCCCTTGGCTAGTTTAAATGCTGCAATGAAGCATTTAAACCTCTCACCTAGGATCCTGGCTCCCCCCCCCCGGACAGATGCAGACCATTGCACCAGTATAGGTCTGCATCCCTCCAGGTGGCTCCCCAGTCCCCAATGAAGCCAAAACCCTGAGCTCCACACCAGTTTTTCAACCACTCATTGAATTCCCTGGTGAGAAATGCCCTAGCAGGCAGCACCTCTGAGAAGGTTACAGTATGCGCTACTTGTCTAAGGCCCCTTCCCAACTCTATAAACTCCTCTTGCACTGCTCTGATCCCATTCCTAGCCAGGTTATTTGTCCCTAGGTGGACAATGACATCCAGCTCCCTCCCTCGTGCAGCTTCTCCCACGATCCTGAGGATTCACTTCCTGTCCCTCCAAGCCGTGGCACCAGGAAGGCACCTTACCTCCCTCTCCCCTTCCTCCCCCATTTCTATCCCCCTAATGATTGAGTCCCCCACCAGGAGTTGTTTCCTTCCCCTGTGGGGTCCCATGCCACCCTCCTGTGGGTCTCCTTTGTGAAGGTTCCCAGCATCCTCCTTGGTCTCCACTGCAGGTGCCTCCATAGAGGAACCACTATCCACCAGAAGAGCGAATGAATTGTGGAGAGGTACAGCTGGAGGGATGCAACTCTGTTCCACCACCCTCTCCCTCCTTGAGCCCACCCTGGTCCAGCCTCTCCTCTTTCTTGGCAACCTCTGAGGTAGTGGCATTGGCCCTGGTGGTCTCTGGGTGGGGGAGGAGGTTTCACGAATCCTAGCCAGGTCAGCCTGGAGACGGGCAACCTCCTCTCTCAGACCAGAGAGGTGCCTGCAAATAGGGCAGCATCGCAGCCTCCAGAATGTCTCCCGGAACACTGCCACCCCACAGCCATTGCACTGCACCACTCCTATCATGTCTTATTTTGTGTCCTCTCTACTGTTTCTCTGGATGCTTACTCTCTCCTCTCCTTACAACTCTGACCCTTCCAGTTCTGGGACAGCAACTTCCTATCTTCTTCAGTAGCCTCCTTCTTCTTTGCTCAATATCAGACCACCAGCAGCTAGGGGGGGAGAGTGAGCTACTTTTTCTTTAGGGTTGACAAAACCAATGTTCTCTATGATCCTTTCCTTCCTACTGCCAAACAGGAAGTTTCTGTTGACAGTCAAATCCAGTGGGTATAAAAGTAGAACTGGCTTTGGGTGGGTGGGTGGAGTGGGTGCAGGGGTGGGATGGAGGGCAATTAGTAAGAAAAAGGCTAGCAACAGGAAGTTGTAATTTGACTCACCTGCTTTTCTAGTGTCTAAACCACACCCCCAGGTAAGCTCTCTTTCCTCCTACTGGTTTAGCAAAGTCACCTGATACAGTACCCTTCCCTGCACAGAACACACACTGACTTTCTTTTCTTTTTTAACCCTAAATAAGATCCCTTCTACTTCTAATAAAGTTATCTGTCTGCTTAATCTTAACTGACACTGACTCCTGCTGAGATACAAGTTTTAAATTAACAAGAAAATGTAGCATCTTTTAGTTAGCTGCTTTCTGCTCTACAAGCAAGGCTAGCAACAGGTTGCAAGGCCATACACGCGGTTTCTGTAGTCAAGGACTGGAAGAAGAAGTTGATTTACTATAGTTTCCCTCATTAGTTTATTCATACAAAAACTAGACCATCTAAATGCTCCCAGCTTTTTGCTTACTTTTGATATTGTACCAAGTATGCGATAGTCAGACTTTAAGGTATCATCTATCCATACCCCCAGGTATCTATATTCTGATATAGACAAAGGCTTGTAGCACTCGTGGTTTCCTAAAATTCAGAGTGAAATAACATGGACAAACAGCAGCAATCGACAATTCAAACAGCAGTTTAATCACTGGAGCATGACTGCTTCCCTAGCGCCTCGGTCCTACAATCAGGCCTTCGGATGGGGATCTATATTCTGATACCTGGGTAACACTTCATTTTGTGGAGTTTTTATAATCACTGTATCCTTACTTTTCCCCGATTTTTTTACCTCCCTTATGAAATACCATAAGTTTTGTTTTCTTACTATTAACTATCAGCCCAAATCAGTCAATCGTGTGCATAGCCCTGCAAAATCTATCTGTACAGTTTTGGTGTTCTGTGATGTAGCAGGTCATCTGCAGAACTGCTTGTAGTCTGTTCTCTGGAAAGAAGATCTAAGCCCGGGTTGTATCCAGAAGAACTCCTGAGAACAACAGTTGCTGGGAGGGTTGCAGCTGAGACTTTTTTTTTTCAATTAGTACTTTACTGATTTTCCTCTTTTTCTCCCTTACCCAGGACCCTGGCAGACACATACAAGTACGTGCATGATGGTGCACGTGAATGCTGGGTACTGGCTCTGCCCCTTCCACCCCACCCCTGGCTATTACCATCACACCCTTATGCCTACACTTCCCACCAGACCTCCACCTGGTGGGAGCTGAACTACAGAGGGTGCGGGCGTCCGCCCCAGGAGGGGAGAGCTGCCTTGCAGCAGCTCAATCCCACTTAGACAGCTAGTGTTGGAACCCACTCGGGAGGGAGCAAAACTAGACCTGGTACTCTCAAATGGAGAGAGGATCACAAATTTAGAAGTCAGTAGACATCTGGGAAGTCAGTAGACATCTGGGAGCAAGCAACCACTGCACAGTGTGCTTCACAATGAGCACAACCATGGAAATAAGCCATACAAAAACAAGGATACTGGACTTTAGAAGGGCTGACTTTGGCAAAATGGGTGAATACCTGAGGAATGCACTAGCAAATGACCAAAAAGGAGGGGGTGGAAGAACAATGGAGAAAAATCAAAACTGCCATCATAGAAGCAACAAGCCTTTGTGTGAAACAAATAAAGAAAACAAAGCGGAGTAAAAAAACACTATGGTTCTCAAAAGAGGTGGCAGGGAAGGTCAAGGAGAAAAAGGCTGCATTCAAAAAGTATAAGGAATCACAGAAGGAGCACAACAGGGAACTGTATCAATTAAAGCAGAAAGAAGTGGGAAAGGCAGTCAGAATAGCAAAGGCCCAAACCGAGGAAAAAGTAGCTAACTCAGTTAAGAAGGGGGATAAAACCTTTTATATGTACATTAGGGAGCATAGAAAGGTTAAGGAAGGGATAGTGAAGATTAATAAAGGAGAGGGGAGGTGGGCAGAGGGAGACAGTGAAAAGGAAGAGATACTGAATGAATACTTTTGCTCAGTATTCACAAAAGAAGATGAGGAGGAGTTACCTAAACCAGACAATAGAAGCACTCTGGGTAGGGGGGTTGACACCAATCCATTCACAGAAGAAAGAGTCCTGAAATAACTCCTAAAACTCAAGGTGGACAAAGCAATGGGGCCTGACGGGATTCACCCCAGAATCCTAAAAGAACTAAGGGAGGACCTAGTGACACCACTGACCACGCTTTTTAACAGATCATGGGCAGGATGGGGCAGTACCCGAGGACTGGAGGAGGGAAGATGTGATTCCCCTTCACAAAAGTGGGAGCAAGGCAGAAGCAGGAAACTACAGATCTGTAAGTTTGACCTCAGTGGTAGGAAAATGATGAATCACTTCTGAAAGAAAAGAATTGTTGTTAGTACCTAGAGGCCAGCGGGGCAGGGACCCAAAAGCAGCATGGATTTACAGCAGGAAGGTCATGTCAGACAGATCAATTGATTTCTTTGACTGGGTGACAAAGTAATAGACCAGGGAGTGGCTGTGGATATGGCCTACCTAGACTTTAGCAAGGCATTTGACACAGTCCCACACAAAGATTAATAATCAAGTTAGCCAGCCTGGGAGTGGGTCCCAGGATGGTAGCCTGATAACAAACTGGCTGCACAACAGGACACAGAAAGTAATAGTGAATGGAACACATTCGAAGAAAGAGGTTACTAGTGGAGTACCTCAGGGCTCAGTACTGGGTCCAGTCCTCTTTAACATCTTTATAGGTGACATTGCAGATGGTCTGGAGGGAAAGGTATGCCTCTTTGCAGATGACACAAAGATTTGTAACAGAGTTGATACACGGGGGGGTAGAAAAGATGAGAAGGGACTTGGCAAGGTTGGAGGAATGGTCAGACATATGGCAACTTCGATTCAATGCAAAGAAGTGCAAAGTAATGCACCTGGGAAACAAAAACCCAGGAGAAGAGTACAAAATAGCAGGGGAGGTACTGACAACAACAAAAATGGAAAGGGACCTGGGTAGTCATATCAGATGACCTAAAGGTGGGTAAGCAATGTGAAAAGTCAGTAAGGAGAGCCAGGGGGATACTGGGATGCATAGGAAGGGGCATCACAAGTAGAAAAAGAGAAGTGGTTATCCCTCTGTACAGACAGTTGGTGAGACCCCATCTGGAGTACTGTGTGCAGTTTTGGAGACTTCATCTTCGCAAGGACATAGACAGGATGGAAGCAGTCCAGAGGAGGGTAACTAAAATGGTGCAGGGTCTGCAGCAGAAACCATGTGAAGAGAGACTGAGAGAGCTTAATATGTATACTCTTGATGAAAGGAGGGACAGGGGGGACATGATAGAAACGTTCAAGTACCTCAAGGGAATCAACAAAGTCCAGGAGGGTAGCATCTTTCAATAAAAGAGATGTGTAAGAACAAGGGGGCACAATTTAAAGATAGAAGGGGGACAGCTCAGGGGTAATGTAAGGAAATTTTTTTTCACGGAGAGAGTGGTGGATACCTGGAACAGTCTTCCTGAGGAGGTCATTGGGTCTAAAACAGTGGGGAAATTCAAACATGCATGGGACAGACACAAGGCAATTATAGTGGGGGGTTGCAGGAAGTAGGCTGTTGGTTAACAAGAATCTGCAGCTTATCCAGTAGGTAGGAAAATGGGCAGACTGGGTGGGCCAAGTGGTCCTTATCTGCCATCAAAGTCTATGTTTCTATGTTTCATCCCTCCTCCCCATGCTGACTCCCTAATGACCCAAGGTCATTCCCGAACCCGGGTTGCCGGCGCAGCTCGAGGTAAGGCATCCAGTGCCTCAGCCCTCAGCACCACCAGGCCAGCCCAGCTGAGACTTTTTGAGGTTCAGTAAGACCCCCATTGAAGTCAGGAACTGAGAAGCAGTGGCTACCGTCTGTTCCATCTCCTGCCGGGATGGACTTGGAGTTAACCAATCATCCAAGTGCAAAAGACTTGGGATTCCTAACTTCCCTGGGTGTGCAGTGGGCACTGCAAGCACTGTGTAAGATAACCCAAAGGGCAAGAGTCTGAATTGGTAGTCCATGAAAGGATTGCTTGTTTTGGAAAGAGTCACATTCCTTTCCCTTTTGAGGGTTAAGGGGGGCTGGTCTGGCAGTCTCAAAGGTAATTCTAGTTTCATTAGATGCCTTAAAAGATTGTTCCACCTACTGTCCGAACAGTTAAGTTCCATCAAGGGGAATATCCATCACCTCTTGTTGGACATCCTGTGTGAAGCCAGCAGTCACCAGCCGGGAATGCTTCCTGATGCAAATACCTGCAGTAGCAGAGCACGATGCAGCATCAAAGGCATCCACAGAAGCTTTAAGCTTGTGAATGTTGGACTCAATACCTTGCTTGACAGTTAGCAGAACATCTTTTTTAGCCTCCAAATCTGGCAGACACTCTGCTAGAGACTTTGGCTTGCTCCAAAGGGTATAGTCTTCTTAGAGAAATGCCCTTGGAGCTAGCTATCCTCATGTTCAAGGTACCTGAAATCATAGGCTCCCGTACCCATAGTGTCGGTCGTACACAACTCCCTATTAATGGGGTGCACAGTGCCCTCCTTGGGGACAATGGCCTTGTAATTCACAATGAGAATAACAACAGCATCTGGTGTGGGCCGAGTGACATATACTAGCTTATTTTTGGGAGCAGTGTACCTTCTGTTTGCCTGCTTGGGGACAGCTACCACCAAAGCAGGCCTTGCCAAAGTGCATCTGACAAGGTCTCTGGTGCAAGAGGAACGGAGGAACCAAATTGGCAGTCATATTAGGCACATTGTTTTTTAAATTTTTTGGTAACCAGGTAAGGCCTACTAGCACTAGTGCCTGTTTTCAAAGGTGACCCAGGAGCACTGAGGAGGTTAAGTGACTTGCTCAGAGTCACACAGTATGCAGGTGGAGGTTTTGGGAATCTCACCCAGGTCTGCTGGATGTTTCAAGCTCATTCACAGCTCTTTACCTGAACCTCTAGGCTATACTGCCATTTAGGAACTCCAGTTGGGGGTACTTAGCCTGGTCAATGGCTGCTGACTCAAAAATTCAATGCCGAGTGTACATTTCTAAGCTGAGCCTTGTAAGAGAGATCCTCCTGAGGCAGAGACACAGGAATTGGGTCTGAGGTCTCCAGGCCATAGCAGGAGTTATCATCACCACCTTCAGAGGTAGGTAATGAGATCAGGGGCTGACTTATCCCCTTCTACAACCTCAGAAGGAGGGTAGAAGAGAGGCTGGGGCAGCAGGCCCGACAATCCTGTGCGTTGCTGTGGAAACAGTGGTGACACTGGCCCTGGCCCTGGAGGGTGAGGGACCGGTGTCAGAGGTTGAGCCAGACCAGCACCAGATATAGAACTGGGGAGGCCCCCAATTCCAGGAAGCCATGCGGCACCAGACCTAGTTCCAGACCCGGCATGGCACCTGGTGCTGAACCCTGAAAAGCCCAAACCCAGCACCTGATGTGGCACTAGGACTGGCATCAGCGACCCAGCTGGCACCAAAGTGACAAGTGATGTCACCATGGCCAGCCCTGTGCCTGTATGGGATGGGGGGTGGGCCATAGTGGGACAAATGTCACTGATGCTGCCTCCGGCAAGGCACCTGAGGTTGTTGCCAGATGCGAGCACATTACCTGCCCCAATTGTACCATTTCCACCAGCCTCAAAGAGCCAGGGACAAGCTCCATTAGTGATGCCACTTGGGTCAGACACTGTACTTACTGCTCCATAAGAGCTGCCCAGTGGTGGAACTGTGCACCAGGGTCCCCACTTACAGATAGGCGTGTCTCCGAGCCTGAGATACCAATCAGTGACACCAATGGTTACTGTGAAGGCCTCTGACCCATGAGAAACCGAGTATCCCATGGTAGACATTACAGAGGGCAACCTCAACTGGTGCAGTTTCTTCCCTTCTGACAGGAAGAGGAAGAAGCTGAGGCCGAGCAGTGCCTGAACCCCAATGCAAAGAATGTGCTATTGTGGGATTGGGACCACTTCTTTTTGTGCTTGTGGGAGGACTGTCCTTTCTCTCAGACACTGGACCACCCATAGTTACAACCCTTCCCCGAAGGGAAAAGTAGACCTGACATGGCCTGCTGCCAGAGCAGTCTGCCTCTTCAAGCTCCCTACCATCTTCCATGGCTTTCAACCACTGACACTGGGTAGCACTGAGAATAAACTAATACAATTTTTGTGAAACATACACTGCACTGACACAAAACTAACAAACTCTAGCTTTAGGCACTAAAACTGAGAGAACTGAATGTAGCTGTCATATAGAAGTGAAGTTCTGACACCCGATAGATAACCAATGAAACTCTGATGTGCACTCTACAGCGGGGGGAAAAAAGGCATTGAGGCGGTTGGGGGCTGGTGCCAAAGTAGATGAGTGGCCACGTGCACTCACTCGTGGGGCTAGGCATGCATGCTGCTTACCTCAGCACCAGCCCTCTGAAAAGCTGTGCTATCTCTGGGTCCTAGCACCTCCAATTAAGACCCAATAGTGGGAATCAACAGTGAAGCTTGATTCTTGGAAGATTGCTCAGTTTGGGTAAATTATTTAAAAAAAAAAACTCCAAACCACTTATTGTAACCTTTTATTAAATTACCCATTTTAAGCAGGATATTCCACTTCGGGGCACGTGGTAATAGACTACCATGCCTCTGGTGGTTAAAAGCAGGGCTGTCTGATGGCCCAGCGGGGAGTGCATCATGCTCTTTCGCCTGTGAGCTGGGTTTGAGAGCAAACACAGGACATGGGTTGGCGCAGTGCTCCCAGCCAGGGTCGGTGCTGTGGTTCCAGCTCTGCAATGATCTGTGCAGTGAGCCAGGGAGCTTGCCTCCTCCCCAGAGGTGTCACTGTGTGTGTGCAAGGCCTGATGAAGCACTGCCCATCATCGGGGAGGTGGGAGGGTCCAGGGTAACAGGAGAAAACCAGAAAAAAGGGCCTCCTAGACTCTATCGTTCAATCAGTTCTTTTTTTATGAAACGCTTTTCCAAAAGATCATAGCATTGTGCAATAATCAACAAACAACATTCAACAAAAAATATATTTCATAAAACTTATTAAAACACAATACTAAAACACAGGACCTTAAATGTCAAACTTTTTAACTGTTAAAAAATGCTGACTCAAATAAACAGGCTGTCCATAGGATCGCTGCTAGTACTCTCAGGTACACACCATGTGGATCCCCACAGGCAGTGATAGTTAGGAGGGGGCACAGATGGGGCTGGAAAGTCTTCAACTCAAGGGCCAGATGAAAGGTGGAGGCAGCAACACAGAAGAAAATAGCTTTCTAGCAAAAGAAAAACATTTGGTGTAACAATTATGTGAAGTGTTGCTATATTCCTTAATAACCACTCACCCTGTCACGTGTTATACTTTATATCCCACTGACACTTGAAATGGGACCCAAAGACTCCCAGAAAGTAACCACAACCTCATTTTCATTTCATTTATTTGTATGCTGGACAGCAAGGTGTGCTCGATTGCCTGTTTTCTCAAGCGACCAGTTGTACATAACACAAATACAGTACAAAAACACATAAAATCACAAAAGCAGAAACATTAATACAATTAGTAGCAGCTGCGGTGCAAATTGCCAATCAATAATTGACAAAGCTTCAAACCAGTCTGCACTCAGATTGGTTACAGAAGTTTATGTAAGGCAGGGGAGCTCACTCTTCGACATTTTAGTAGCTTCACAGCAACAAATAACATTTTCTTATGCACCACGGCCCACATATTCAAAAGTGATGTGCAGTGCATCCCTAGATGTGCCTGCGCATCTCCAGACTTGCGAGGGCCATCAGGGGGTATGGCAATATTCAGAGCCCCCAATGCGCCCCATAAACCCAACTGCGCCGCCGTGAGGAATATTGCGATGTGGGTATGCAAATGAGGGGTCCCTTACGTGCATATTCCTCGCATCGCAATATTCAATCATCCCCTGGCGAAGACACTGCTGGCTGCGCCGGTGCAAAGATAAGTTCCCAAAACACTACCCTAACTATGTGCAGGGTAGGGTGGTGCCCTGCCCACAGTTCAGGACCAGTTACATGATCCCCCACCGAGTCCCGACCCATGTCAGTTGTAAAAGTAAAAAACATCTTTACCCTGGTAGTCTGGCAGTTCGCCTTCCCTGAGCCCTGATCCATGTCAATTGTAAAATTAGACATCATCCATTCTCTGGTAGTCTAGCGGTCCCCCTTCCCTGAACCCCAATCCATGTCAGTTGTAAAATTAAACATCATCTTTTCCCTGGTAGTCTAGCGGTCCCCCCTCCCCAAGCCCCAATCCACGTCAGTTGTAAAATTAGACACCATCCATTGCCTGGTGTCTAGTGGTCCCCCCTCCCCAAGCCCTGATCCATGTCAGTTGTAAATTTAAATATCATCCTTTCCCTGGTAGTCTAGCAGTCCCCCCACCCCAATCACTATGTGACACATAAGAACACTAAGATTCCCTTTTCCATAGTGTAGGTACCCCCTTCCTGCCCCAATCACTGTGTGACACACATAAGAACACCAAGGTTCCCTTTTCCATAGCGTAGGTACCCCTCGTACCAACCCAATCAATATGTGACAAATAAGAACACCAAGATTCCCTTTTCCATAGTGTAACAGACCCCCCTCCCTGCCCCAATCACTGAAGGAAATACACAACACATGATTCCCTGTTTCCATAGTGTAGTATCCCCCACCCTGGTAGGCAATAGTCCGCTACACCCCATTTTGATCATGCTGGCGACTGGCACAGCCCTCCACACTCTGCCATAGCCAGTCACCGACTGATCGGTACCCAAGCACATACAGTAAATAGTACATGCCCATTGGCTGTCTAGAAAACCAATGAGTGCATACTATCTACTATGCCTTTTCAGTACCCGATCAGTTAACAACTAACTGTAGCAGGGTGTGGAGGGCTGTGCCAGTTGCCAGGAATGGATGGGATGCGGGATGCAGGTAGGGATTACTGTCACTGGGGTGGGGGTTGGGGGACACTACTTTATGGAAAACGGAATTGTGTGTTGTGTATTTCTTTCAATGATCAGGCAGGAAGGGGGTCCCTACATTATGGAAAATGGCATCTTGGTGTTCTTATTTGTCACACAGTGATCAGGGCAGGGAGGAGAGTCCCTACACTATGGAAAAGGGGATCTTGGTGGTGTTACGTGTCACACAGTGATCGGGGTGGGGAGGGGGGACTGCTAGGCTACCAGGGACAGGATGATGTCTAATTTTACAACTGACATGGATCGAGGCTCAGAGAGGGGGGACCACTAGACTACCAGGGTAAAGATGTTTTTTTTCCTTATAACACTGACATGGATCAGGGCTCAGGGAGGGCTGACCTGGCACATTCAGCCTGACACAACCATGCTAATGAGCCCGTAATGGGCATGCATGAGGCTCCTTTGTGCCATGCATGCCCAATGAGCTCATTTGCATATTTTGGCTGAATATCACTCTTGGGGGACACAGCGTATCCAGATATGTGCCACGCATTCCTCCATTGGCAGTCTTCAGCCCCGCACCCTGGATGCACCATGCCATACATGGTGGCCGCCTGCTATGCGCCATGCATTAATGGTACGATATTCAAACAGAATATGCGATATATTCTGATCATGCATTCTGTTTGAATATCGCGTCCGAGCTGGCTGGCCCAATTATTTTGTGTGGCACATCAATTTGCATGCACACCCGGCCATTTCTGAATATGGGGCCCCACATCCACAGCAAAGGAAAATAAAAATTGCATGTATAAGTTTAACACTAGCAGAAAAAAAAAGTTTTCAGTACAAAGAGAAACTAGATAGGAACACAGGGAATTATCTCAAGATCAGTCACCGACTTTTGTAATTGTTTTCTATTTCTATCCTGGAAAAAAGTTGGCTAGTAACCTTTAACAGAAGATAATGACTTTTGACCTTCCTCTGTCAGGTTTGCTCCAGATAAGTATGATGACAGATATCACGGAACAGGTTTGCCTACTCGACGAAAGATGCCATGCAAAGTTGCATATTACGAATAGCTAACCCTGTCCATAAGGATTCAGAATGCATGCCTCAGAAAGGACGCTGAAATTTAATGGCAAATAGTTTAAGAAATTCTATTTATAACCACAGAGGAGAAGAAGAGGCAGAGTGTTAGTAACAGTTCCTACAACACAGACATTACATATTTGCCTCCACACAACACTGAAAAGTTTGTATATTTACAGGCAAACTGTTAACACACCATTTATGTGCACCCATATCATGCTAACAGACACAGGACATGGCACCAGATTAGGGAACATGGCATCACAGGTGGTAGTGACTCACACGAGACACTGATCGCTGAGCAATCATCCTGTACCTTCACCGGTCCAGTGATGTGTCTGCTCATTGAGTTACCACTTGGGGAACCGGGGTTCATGTTTAAGGCCACACAGTTCCATGCCAAGCATGTCTGGGGATATATTGAAGAGGTGAGGCACTCAGCTCCTTCTTACAAACATACAAATACACAAAATGCCACTAGAAGGAGACCCAAATAGTCTCTTAAGTCTCTTTGTTGCAGAGCTCATACATTCTTGTTACATGCTGCTCTGCTCCCCCCCCCCATAAAGATGTGGCATGGCATAGGGCGTTAGCTGGCCCTTACCCACCCTCCCGGATAAAGGAAAGCTGCAGCTGTGTTGTCCTCTCAACACAAGTGTGGGGGACAGCGGGAATCAAAAAGAGGAAAAACTGAGACAAGAAGAATAAAAGAAGCCAGCTTGTCATGCAGCAGTAGGGCTACTGCTCACAATGAAAGACCAGAGTCCAGGAACGAGTCGGGGCCATCGAAGGGCCTGCCAGAAGAGGCGGATGAGCACCCCTGGGGACACTCTTGCACTCCAGGGAGGGAGGGGAGCTGCCTATGAGCAGTGCTGCCACCTTGGTGACCATCAGTGGAAGCTCAGCACTAGGCCAAGGGGATGGGAGGACGTCAGCAGGGCATGCGGACAGCATGCTATTTTGTGTGTCTCCACATTGTGCTCCTTGTATTCTGATGTCCTGGGCCAGGGAGGAAAAGCCCAGAAAATGATCTCAGCACTTGTGACAATGGTCCTTGATATACTGAGGTCCCATGCCACTGCCTGAGGTATGACCTGATGAAAATGAATAATTGCTGATCTTCCAAAATATTTTCGCTGTTGATTCAAACTGATGGATCTGGGTCTGGAGGCACTAGTACCCCACGGGAGCAAATCTTTTGCAGGAGGGAGGAGCTAATGCTGGCTATTGACAGCACCTGCACATCTCATGTGGTACTGTGTGCACCAGCTAATAAACAACACCATTTCACTCACACACCTCAGTTCTGTTCACCAGGAGAGAAACAAAGTGGAGAGAAATAAAGAGAGAGCAATACAGTTTCTTGCCCAATCGGATACAGAAAGAATATAGGAATAAAATAAACAATAAAACAGAAACCAACTACCAACTTAGGATAAAATGGTTGGGCACACTAGGTGGCCCAAGAGTAGCTGAGTCTACAAAAAGTTGGAGCCTCATACCACTAACCAGGCAGGAGGTGGGTAATGGTAAGAAAAATAGGGCAGCATTCCTGAGCATGTGGCTCTGACAGATGTAAGAGAGTGAGGTACAGGAATGGGATACCTTTGCAAATGATATGGCACAACATTCAAAAACAGAGAACAAAATGACGCCTAGACTCCTGAAAGGGCAACTCCATGCTACCAGATATAGAACTGAGTAAACTCATGAGTAAAACGTATCCCCCTTTCTTCACATCAGAGAGAAGGAAAGTGCTGGCCTGCCAGAGCAGTGGCAAGGCATCTGCCTGTGACATTGACATCCCGAGTTCGGGAATGGACTCGGGAGTCAGAGGGCCAGCCGGGGGGAGGAGAACTGAGCATCCCAGCTCTCCTTCTCCAGGGGAATGGGAGGTTTGTAGTCCAGCGCAATATGGACCCCTGGCAGAAACCAGGAGTTCTGCTGCATCGGGCGCCTGCATTAGTGGGAGGCAGGATGGAACTTGGGTTCATCCCATGGACATCATTGCATGTCCAGCATCCCGTGGGGTCAGCATGAAAAAATCACTGAGGTCCTGTTTATGATGCCCGCCTCCCAGTCCCTGTTACGCTAACTGCAACTCCCGGCCCCAACTGGAACAGTTCTCCGTCGAGTGGCCCATCCCCACAGCCCCACCCAGGAAGGGGTAAGCCAAGGGAGCCCTGCTGGCAGTGGTGGTGCTGCCAGTACTCTGGATGTGTTTCCTTGGGGGGTTGTCTTGTCAGCCCCACCTTGAAGGGGCAAGCCAGGGCGATTCGGTGGTCATGGCTGTCCCAGTGGGTGGGCGGATCCTGAGAGGTCAGGGTTGAGTTACATGAGGATGTCGCCACCAAAAAAAAAAAAAAGAGAAGGAAAGTGGAACTTAGGTACATCTGGAGTTGTAGGACTGGACAGTTCAAGTAAGTTGAGAAGTGTTCATCTCCCCAGGCATCCCTAAAGGTAGTGGGCCAAGGCCCAGAACCACAGCAGGAAGAAACAAAGGGGTATACCAACCTAAAAAGTCTAATATGGTAGAGAAGGGATTATAGTAATACAACCTGCTTCTCCTGCAAGCATAGGGAAGTATCCTGTGTGAAGGCTAATGTATTGATCCACAAAGGTGCATAGACACCCCCCCCACACACAGAGCAGCCACTCAGTGGAGTTAGACTGGATATGGATATACCCTGGGCAGGGAGAAGGAGTAAGGAAAAGAAAGAGGGAAGAGAAGGTGTTGTCTTCCCAACCATGAAATCCCCTTTTTTAATTTTTGGGGGTTGGTGACAGGGCTATTAAGGACCCTCAGTCCCTTACTAAGGAGTTAGTCCTTCAGCCCCCCCCCCCTTTTTTTTAGAACATGGCACCAGACTTCCCAACTCTCTTTTTTGTGTTTTTGTTAAACTGGGGGAAAAAATAACTCTCAGAAGGGATATGACTGGGGAGATGCCCACCAAAAAAAAGAATGCAATGATGCCAACACCAAGAGGGAGATCTGCACAGAGGCTCTGGCTCTGACTGAGCGGGAGATGGTAGGCGAGCATGTGAATCAATGGTGAAGATATTCTGGAAGATCAACAATCATGGTAAGTATGTAATTTTCGTATTTTCCAGGAATCAGTCTTCACCATTGATTCTCACTGATGGGTCCAAGTACCAAGCTTCCCTTTTCTATAAGGGAGGACCTTGCTCACCTTGAGGGAAACAGAGAACCCGCTGCCATCTGCATGGGGGAAGAACACCTGAGGGCAGGGGCTCCTTATGAGTGTGGCGGGACCAAGAATGGTTAGGGCCAGGCAGAGGCTCCTGTGGCACAGGAAGAGGAGGGTGCCTTGACAGCTCTTGCCTGACTCTGAAGGAGAAAAAATTGGAAATGTGAGTTGAGCACCTTACACCGGGCCAAAGGTGCCAGCCTGGAAAGGTGAAGCCATGCCATCTGCCTGATGCAGACTGCAGTTCCTACATACCTGGCAGCTACCTCATTGGCACTGTATGATACCCTTGATTGGTGCCTTGCCAACTCCGGGCCTCTAGCAGAAAGGTAAATGGTTTACCCGACTGACTCACTAGGTGGCAATGCAGCTAGGAGACCTAGTTGCAACCACAGGTGTTTGCTGAAGGCTGCCTGCTATGCCTGATCATGCAGTAGTGCCCAACATGATACGTGCCAAAGAGAACACCTTCTCAGTAAGGCATCTGGCTGAGCAGAGTCAGCCTCGGGAGGTTGGTAGTGCACAGGGAGTTTAGGCCCTCAGGGTCTGCAAGACCTCAGGCCCTGAAGTGAGGTGAGGTACTGTCCCTGCAGGTCCCGTGAGTGCACCGTATGGCAGTTGAAGGTCCCTGGGGACTGGAGGGCAAAAGATGGGATGCCTCAAACTGCCCTTGATTCCTCAAAGGACTTAGGACAAGGAGGGATGACTGAAAAGACATCGTTAAAAGCTTCTAGGAGTCCCAGCTCCAAGGATATGGGACTGAGACTGGCGACAGCATATTTCCAGTGCCTTTAGAATGTCCACCAGGAATCTCTGATACACAGTGTACTCAGGTCAAGGACAGATGGAGGGTAGATTCATTGTTTTCTGAAGAGGACATTGATGGAGAAGAAGTGCTGAAAACAGAGGGGGAGGGTGGTACCAGGGGAACAGGTTAAATGGACCCTGTTGGCATTCATGTAGTACTGGTTTAAGGCACCAGCTTCCCCTCTGTACTGAGACCAGGTGACTGGTCCCAGAGGGCCCATGATCCCTGGTAGTTCTGGCAAAGGCTGCTGAGGTCCAAGAGGGAAAGAAGAGTCAGGGATTCCAGAGATTCTGTACAAATCTGCGGGTGCAGTGCTTTTGAATAAAGCCACACAAACCACTGGGTGCTTTTTCTTTTAAAATTATTCCCCAACATTTCATCTAGTTTCATAGGCTTTATCAAGAGGATTTAATTATGGATTCTATGAAAAAGAAGAAAAATTGCATATAAATATTTAAAAATAAACAATGTTGTTATACAAAATAAATTTACAGTTTATTGAATAGCTATATTACCTCAATTGCAAATATATGCTTTTAAGCATATAGCAACTATTAACGAGACATGGTGGGATGATGCCAAGTATGTGTAACCCCTAGATGGCGGTATTTCTAAAGTTACTACTCCTGCCTTGTGGGCCCTTACAAGGCTGAGGGGCCTGTGTTCCCAGGATTATATTAAAACTGGTTCTTTCCATGCTATGACACGGTGCCTCCACCCAGAGCTTAACTTTTAAATGGACTAGCTTTCACTTGGTAGAACTCCCTGGGATGTCATACCACCCACTATAACCATTAGCCACCCCAACACAGTACCCAGTACACATTTTCCCACAATTCAGACATTTTACCATTTAATGACTCTCTCTAATAATATGCTCACAAGGCAGGATCTGCAAATAACAACACGTTTATTTACAGGGGGACAGGGCTTAGGAATGGGGAAACAAGAGGATTAGAGGCTATGCAGTACTATTATTTCAAGTATTTACATTGCATTAGGTTTCTTGGTTTGGTGCTGGTGAAAACCCTCCAGCTGGGCAGATACCTGTTATTAAATCAGAAATGCAATTACACATTTAGCACTGATAACCAGAGCCCCGATAACCAGAGCCCCGGCTATCTAAACTAAAACTGCATAGAATCAGATGGAACACAACATTGCTTTACCCACAACTGGTACCAGTTCCCCAAAATTTAGTATGAGACCCCGTAATCCCACACATTTAAACCTGGGTACCCAGTACTCTGAAGGTCTTGCAAGTTGCAGGCCTGGTAGATGTTGCAGCTCTTTGCTGGCCGGCTTGATTTGCAAAAAGTGCAATTAGATTTCCCAACATTAGACATTTGAGCTATTTACAGTCTCTCTGGAGTGTGCAGGGATTGCTCTGCATGTTGCAGTCAAAAACACTGGTCAGGTGTAACCAGCCAGTTACACTGGGTTGAGCCTAATTGAAGTTCTAAACATTCATCACATTTATGTAAGATATAGCGCCTTCAACCAGGGGCCAGGATGGGCTGCCCTGGTCCATTTGCACATCAACACAGTCATTTCCAAGATAAAGTAATCAAATCCAATAAGACCTGAGGTCTGAGTCCCATTTGTGGCACATGGCTGTAGCTTGCAGCTCCACTGGACATCTTTCCCGAACTAACTAGCAAATACTGGACCTCCCAGGCAAAATCGGGGTGAGCCCCAGTTCCGAGTGCTCCCCTTCCAGTACTGTAGGCTATGAGCAAATAATCACAAATAAGCACATTTATGCAATTAGCTGGACTCATGTGGTCCCTTAGAGCAGTTAGGTCCACCTGCGCTGGGCAAGACTAGGCACAGCAGATGCAAGGTGCAGACCAATTGGACAGTCTCAAACAACAACAGTCTCAAACGGTCCACCCGCACTGGGCTAAGGTTAGCCACAGCAGGATGCAGGGTGTAGACCAACAAGAAGTGTTAAACAGCATAGTCTCTAGGGCATTGGCAGTCCCAATAAGCAGATTCCGTTCTTTCTTGCACGGGTTGGGGGGGGTACAAGAGTACTCACTCAGGCTCCTCACAGTAGGATCTCCACAATGAAGGTTCCTGATGTCTTCAGTCCTCTCACAACTGAGGCAGAATCAGCTCTCTCACAGCTAGTTTGATGTAATCAGGTTGCAGGTCATGCTTTTCCCAAGTGTGGAAGGGAGGGCTAGCATCTGGAGGACATTCTGGCAACCCCCAGGCTAGCAGGTTCTGCATAAACTAAATTACTTTAACTTCACTGCTAAGAAGTCACTAACCCCCTACTGGATGGAGGGGCTTACACTGGATCACCAGGCCCAGTGGCATGGCTGGGGGCCTGAGCCCCCATCCCTGTGGGGGGCTCCCGCTCAAATCCCTCTCAATCTCCTCATACAGCTAGAAACATAGTCTGTTATGGGGCTGTCCTGAGGCTCCTGATTGGCTGACGCTATTGGATGCTTGGCCTCCGACTGGCTAGTCCAATGCTGCTGCCAGTATTTTAGGCCCTGCATTTGCAGCAGGCAGGCTGTCACTCTGAGTCCCAGCATTACACTGGTGCAGCCAGGATTAAAGCATTGTTTTATTTTAAACACTTTCCCCCTTTCAGACAGTTACTCCCTAAACATTACAGCAGTTGCATTTATTTAAATATTTCTTCTCCCTGTCAGCATTTGATGAACATAGCTTCCCTGAGGGCAGAACAGACCCTCATTAATACTTATGAGATTGGGACTCTGGGCTCATTAATCATCATGAGCCCCGATCTGGACACCTCGTGGATTTCTTTATTTTTTCCAAAGAACAGGCTCTCAGGGCCCTTGCTGTGGTCACTGGGTCCCACTTAGCTGGTGGGGAAACCAGGACCAATGGACACTCTTCAGTTCAACTGCAAAGCAATCGGTCACAGGATCAAAGGCGCCACCAGCACCTGCGCAATCCCCACCACAGTGGAGTGCATTGGAAGTGCAGGTGATCGCGGCTTAAACTTTTGGAGCCCTGAAGGGCTGAATTTTACACACAGGACTTTTCTGGGGCTACCAGGGGTACAATAAGGACTCAGGCCTGAACGGGGGAACCAAGGAAAAAAATGATAGCAGGCATTTGGAGGTGCCAGGAGCAGGAGAGCAACATGGGACCTACAAGCTAAGGTAAACCCCCAAATTGGTAGGGAGATTCCGTATGAATGAATAGTATCACAGGCTATCAACTCTTCTATAAAAATTAGAGGGGATAGAAGGGGTGGTGGTGTGTATTGCTATGTAAAAGATCATATAAATTGTTACCAGATAAATATATCAGATAGTCTCAATGGATCTACAGAGTCATTATGTCTTCAATTACAGTTCAAAAACAGGCCAAAAATTATACTGGGAAACTGCTATAGACCCCATCTTGCAGTAAAGAATATAGCGATTCCCTAATTCAGGAAATTGGACTAGCTTCCAGTTTAGGGAACACTTTAATAATGGGTGATTTCAATACTACTGGTATAAACTGAAACACTTTAAAAGGTACTTTACAGTTTGAAAGGGATTTAGTAGATACCATTGTTTCAAATGGCCTAGAACCATTGGTAAATGAGCCAACTAGGGATCTTAATATTCTAGATCTAGTAATTACAACTATTGAAAATCAAATATCAAATCTATCTGTCAAGAGTCCCTTAGGAACAAGTGACCATTGCATGGTCAGGTGTGCACTGATGGCTTGTAACGCCACATACACTAGCGCCATCTGCTTTAGATATTATAATTGGGCAGACTGGAGAAAAATCAAAGAATAAGAATCCTTGATGTCAATACACTGGGAACAATTACTACATAACCTAGATGTGGAAGATTACTGGAAATAAATAAAACACACTATTTTATGCCTAGACTCCAAGTATGTCCCAATTAGAACAAAATACAATAGAAAGGGTACAGTACCACTATGGCTGACAAAGTCTGTAAAAAGATAAAAAAAAGGACAAGACTTATAAAAAACAAAAAAGTAACCCATAAGAGGCCGCCAAAATTAGGTATAAACTTAAACAAGGAAAATTAAAGACTATGATCAAAAAGGAAAAAATTCAGCTGGAATTCAAATTGTCACATTCAAGAGACAATAATAAAGCCTTTTACACTTATACAAATAACAATAAAAACATAAACAGAACTGGCCCCTTGTTATGCAATGGTACTTTAATATTAAATGACTTTTAAATAGCACACTAGTTTAATACATATTTTTGTTCCATTTACAATAACAAACCATTAAATGGGATAAAATTACATATTACTACAAACTCCAAGTAACGTTTTACTGAGGATGAAGTATTGGCCATATTAAATAATATCAAAATAAACACATCACCTGGTCTGGATAATATACATCCAAGGATCCTAAAGGACCTGTCAGATTCTCTAGCTTACCCACTTGTAACTTTATTCAATATATCACTTGATTCTGGGGTGGTTCCAACAGACTGGAAAGGTACAATAATTATAATTTTATTTTTAAAGAGCCTTTCAACTTTTCAAAGCGCTGTGCAAAACATATAGTAAAAAGAAAGCCAAACATTATAATACAGTATAAAACATTCATAAAACCACAATTTCAACAATTCATACAACATACTATAAAAAGGTAATTTGGTACAAATGAGTTTTTAAACCACTCTTAAATTCCCCCATGGAGGTGCACTGCCGTAATCGATGGGGTAGAAAATTCCAGAGAGTTGGAGCAGTGTAGAAAAAAGCTCTACAGCCAGATGAATTTAGACTCACTCTCGGAATCTCTAGCAACCCCTCGTCGGCCGAGCGGAGCGATTGGCCAGAGCAGTAAGACACTAGAAGATCCTTCAGATAAGCTGGACCCTGGTCATGTAGGGCTTTAAAAGTCAATAAACAGACTTTAAAGGTGATCCACCACAGAACAAGGGAGCCAGTGCAGTTAACACCGAGTAATATATGACAGACCCATTGGTCCCTGTCAAAACCGGGCCGCGGTTCTGAACTAGCTGAAGGTGGCAGATTTCAACCCCGAAAGTCCAAAATACAGGGAGTTGCAGTAGTCCAGATGAGAGGACACAAAGGCGGGGACCAACATAGGTAGCATGTCAGACAGAACAAGGTGTTTCACTCTAGCGATATTCCTGAGGTGGTAAAAGGAAGTCATGATGACTGCTGACACCTGCGAATGAAGTGTCAGCCTGTCATCCAAGATAACCCCTAGGTTATGCACCCGTTCAGAGGTCGGGAGTGACACACCCCCCAAGAAAAATTCCTGAGGGTGCACCAACAGGTGACCCCTCTATCTGACAGCCTGGGTCCACCACCAAAACCTCTGTCTTTTCTGAGTTCAACTTCAGCCAACTAGAATCCATCCAACCCTGGATTTCTTTCAGACAGTTGTTAAACACTGAGAGAGCTCTATCCTGGGCAGGAGCAAAAGACAGGTATAGCTGGGTATCATCTGCATAGCAATGAAACCTCAGCTTATACCGTCTTATAATGTCTCCAAGGGGCAGCATATACATCGCGAATAACATGGGAGACAGCACAGAACCCTGAGGCACCCCACATAACAAAGATGTTGGGCCAGAGGAAAAAAGCCCCGACACAACTGTTTATGATCTCCCAGTGAGGAATGAGGTGAACCACTGAAGGACGGTTCCCGATATTCCACAGATCTGCCTCAGGCATGCTAGCAACACCACGTGATCCATGGTATCAAAGGCTGATGAGAGATCAAGAAGAACTAGAATAGAATGTCTCTTCTGGTCTCTCGCCCTCAAGAGATCATTAAGCAACCGAACCAGTGCAGTCTCAGTGCTATGTCTTTTACAAAAACCTGATTGGAAGGGTTCGTAGATGCCATGGATGGTTAAATGATTCTCCAATTGGGTCATCACTACCTTCTCAATCAATTTCCCAATAAAGAGTAGGTTTGAGGTGGGTCTGTAGTTTGTGAAACAGTCAGGGTCCAAGGTAGCTTTCTTCAAGAGGGGTGTCACCACCGCCTCTTTTGGGGAGCTAGGAAATTCACCCGATTCCAAGGAGCACCAGACTATTTGCACAAGGATTGGACTGATGATGTCGCAACAATCCAGTATTAGGGAAGTCGGTCCAGGAACCAAACTACAGCTTGTAGGATGAACACCATGGATAATCCTCATGACATCCAAGAAATCAGGTCTGCTGAAGGAATGCCAAGAAGATTGAGGTACTGTGAACTCACGCTGTTCAACAGCATCCCCCTTAGAAGCCGCTGGACACAGATCTGTCCTGATGTCGGCCACTTTATTAGTGAAGAATCGAGCGAGTTCCTCGCACTCTGATTGCAAAAAAGCTTTCCGAACTTGTAGACAGGCTGGGTTGCACAGCCTGTCCACAGTTGGAAAAAGCTGAGCCAGTCGATTCCTGGCCACTACAATCTCCCTGGACAGGAATTCTGCCTTCTTATGGGAGATTGCAGATTGATAGACAAAATAATGGTCCATCAATCTAAGGCGGTCGACATCAAGGGGGTATCTGTGCCATCAGCGTTCTAATCTTCGCCCCTGTCTCCACATCTCCCTCAACGTCCCATCAAACCAGGGTGCCTTGGGATGAAGGGAAAGGGGGCATACACGAACAGGAGAAATAGTATCCAGAGCCAGTGTAACAGCCTTGTTATAGGCTGCCACCAAGGTCTCTGGACTACTGCTCACCAACGTGGGGGATGAAAGGTCAAGAACTGCCGTGAGGCCCTGGGGTGTAATATCCCATAAAGGGCGGGATCTTGCCATCTCCACAGGGGTAGGCCTTCTCAGGGGGGTACTAAAATTGAACCTCACCATGTAGTGGTCTGACCAAATGACTGGTTCCACCCCCAAATCAAAAACATCAATCCCAAGGAGAAAGACTAAGTCCAAAGAGTGCCCAGATTTATGAGTAGCGGTGGAAACCACCTGTGTAAAGCCCAAAGAAATCATTAATTGGAGGAAGTGATTACCAAATTACGAGAGTTCATCATCGATCCAGGCATTGAAGTCACCCAGAACCTTCAATCTGGGCGACTCGAACGACATGTCAACGATGAAGTCTGCCACTTCCTGTAAGAACTGTTTCCCATCTCCTGGTGGACGGTAGATGAGTACGATTCGAACGCTAACACCCGCTACCACTGTGCACTCAAAGGACTCGGCCTCCCCCGTAACCACACTCATGAGGCCCAATTCTGTCTTAAAACAGACTGCAACCCCCCACCTCTGCGGTCCAATCTCGGCGGTGTATCACCGAATACCCGGCTGGAGTCATAGCTTCCAATGTGGGGCCTGGATTTTCATCCAGCCAGGTCTCGGTGATGCAAGCCAAGTCCGCCAAACTAACAAGATCAGCTTGTGTTGTAGTGGTGCCAGTCCACAAACAAAGGAAAAAAATGATGTTGCAAACTACAGCTCTAGTAGTCTCACATCCCTATGCAGTAAATCATTGGAGAAATAACTGAAGCAGATACTGGATCTTGAAATAAAAACCTTGGGATTAGAAGACAGTTCACAGCATGGGTTTAGGAGCGGTCTGCCATGTACAACTAACCTTATCACCTTCTATAATACAGTCAGTACAAGTATCAACAACGGGAAACCAGTTGATGTGATCTTGCTGGACCTTGGGAAGGGATTTGACACTGTGCCCCACGACTTATTAATCATCAATCTAAGAAGCATGGAAATTAGTTTAGATATAGTAAGGTGGATAGAAAATTGGCTAACAAATCACAAACAGGTCAGAATAAATGGACAATTGTCAAATGAGGGCATCGTCGATCGTGGGATATCTCAGGGGTCAGTGCTGGGACCGATACTTTTTGGTCTCTTTATACAGTAGGCGATATGAACTTAAGTATAAATAACTTACTAACCAGTTTTACAGATGATACCAAGCTTGGGGGGAGGTAGACACCCCTGATAAACATAAATCTCTGACCTAGGATCTAAAATAAATACAGGATTGGGCTACACAGCACAAAATGAGATTTAATCCCCAAATGTGCACAGTGCTGCACTTTGGTAAAAACAATCCTGAACATTCATATTGTCTAGATGGTGTGCACCTACATTCAGTGGATAAGGAGAGGAACCTAGGAATCATAGTTAATAATGAACTCTCATCTTCTGATCACTGTACCCAGGTATTAAAAACCACAAACAGAATAATAAGTTCTAGTCAGCAAACATTTGTCTCTCGGAATAAGCAGTGCATAATTCAATTATATAAAAACCTACATAATACCACACCTAGACTTCGGATCCCCATTCTGGAACCCCTGTTTAAAACGGGACATTGCCTTAGACAAGAGGACCCAGAAGACAGCAACTAAACTAATACATGAGATGGAAACCTTAAGCTATGAGGAAAGACTGGCTCCATTTGGCCTGTTCAGTATAGAGGAGAGAAGGCGGTGGGGGCGGGGGGTGCTATTATTGTTCAACATATTGAATAACACTGAACTTATGACTCAGTGTGGCCTAGAATTTAATAATAGACCTATTTACTTAAGTTCCCACAATAAACAATTGTTGATCCCCAAGGTGAACACCAGTAAAAGAAACAATTATTTTAAAATAAGATCAGCCCATTTGTGGAACAAACTTCCAAATGATTTTGTAAACAAAACCTCATTCCGTAGTTTTAAACAAGGGCTCTTTGAGGACACTCTGATGTCAAGAATTACACAATACACCCACTAGGAGTGGGGGCCAGTCTTAATGGGCCTTAGGCCTTCTGTGTCTTACCTAACCAAGTAAGCACAAAGATTCTTATTTCATTTGCTCAATTATTTTGCTGAACAGCAAATTATTTTTATTCTATTAGAATTGCTTAAAAGTTTATTTTTAAATTCTCAACTACAATGATCAGATGTCCCCCAGTATACTATATTTTCATCAACACCACAATAGTGTTTTTAAACCCTTTATCTCGGATATTCCAGTTGACATTCTCTTATATTTTGTGTTATTAAGCAAAAGTGGTTCCATAATTTATCTATTTATTTATTTGAATTTTGGAGACCGGGTAAGTCCACTGAGACAATTGCAGTCCCTTTTTCAGGGTCGACCTGGGAGGGGTAGAGAACAAACCAGTACAAGAATAGAAATAAGTTATACAAGGTACAGAAGCAAGGATACTGTTAAATATGCAGAACAAGGTACAGAAACATATGATACAAAGCACAGGCAAGGCAATATCAAATATAAACATTATATACAACAGCCTCAAAACCCTACAGGCAGTATGGTACAGAGGAAAAGCATCAGCGTGATGAGGCTAGCTAACAGGAAGGTTAAGCTCTATGACCACAACACATTTTATACAAAGTACAGGCTGGTATTTACATATATACAGGGTCCCTAGTATTCTGCGGCAGAATTTTCTGATTTCTGTGGCAGCATTTTCTGATTTCTGCAGCAAAATTTATTCATTTCTCTGGCAGAACGCAGTCCTGCCATTGGCTAAATATTATATGATGTCATCAATGACATCATATAATTAGCATAGAGGAGGGGCTTCGGGTAAATGAGATGGGAAAGAAAGCCTGACACTATGAAAAAATAGTATATTTGAATGGGAAGTCACCAAAAACAGTGAATTATCGGCACTATATATATTCTGCAGCATGAGGCAAATTCTGTGGAAAATTCCACAACCACAGAATCACAGAATTCCAGGGGCCTTGCATATATACAAATTATGCCTGACAGACAAAGTATCCAAACAGGAATACACAATGCACATGCAGATATTGTGCTCTGTTATGTGCCAAAACTTGTCATATGCAAAAACAACTTGAATCATGACTTGCTTGTTGATATTGAATACATAATCAAATGCATAATGGCAATAATCAACCAGCGTCCTTACTCCTCCCCAGTCTCACCTGCTTGCACCCATATTGCCCTACTGGCTATAAATCCATTCAAAGGCAGTTCTCCAGATGAACTAGACCCTAAGCTCCTATTTCTCTCTGCCTCAGCTATTGCTTATCTTTCTGAAATTCTAAACCTGTCCTTCTCGACCGCAGAGGTTCCCACATCTTGGAAGCACATAGTCATCCTCCTCCTCCCAAAAGCTGGTGACTCCACTTCCCCAGCAAACTATTGCCCTATCTCTTTGCTCCCAACTCTAGCTAAGCTCAAAGAACACCTAGTTCTTTTCCAAATCTCCCCTTTCCTCTCTGACTCAAACTTCTTTACCCCCTTTCCAATCTGGATTTAGGAAGCACCATTCTACCACTACCTCCCTACTCAGGCTTACTGATTCAGTCCTCACCGGAATGAACAAAGCCTTGATCACCTCTGCCATCTTTGTTGTCCTTGCCAAAGCATTTGACACTGTTTCCCATGCACTGCTACTTCACTCCCTCTCCTCTGCTGGTCTCTCACCTTGTGCTACAAACTGGTTCAGAGCCTATCTCGTAGGTTGGACTCAATCAGTTAGAATTGCTGAGTCCAGCTCTCCTCCATGCCTAATGCACACTGGAGTCACTCAGGGATCAGTGCTTGAACCCCTTCTTTTCTCCATCTTACAGGATGACTTACCATCACCTTGCTCCTCCTCTATACACATGTATGCTGACAATACTGTTTTGTTCACCTCCTGCCACTCTCCCTTGGATGTGGAAACCAAATTACAGCTAGACTTTAACAAGATCCAGCACTGGCTTGGCCCCCATCAGCTCTTCCTAAATGCCAAGAAAACAGTCGCCATGACCTGTTGCACAAGGCAGAGACTTGCTAGGCTCCTCGACCTGCCCACCTTCCACACCCTCGATGGGACTACTTTAGAGGACACCACCTCTTTTAGATACCTTGGAGTTTGGCTGGACCAACACCTCAGCTTCTCTGGACACATTGACACCATCCTAAAAAAAACTGTGCCCCAAGCTTGGCACCTTATACAGGAACCGTAAGTGTAAGTTGTATTAAAGCCGACTGTCCAGCACAAGTAGAACAGTGGAGGATAACAAAGGTACGCGAATCAGGGGATCTTAAGGCGTGGGTGGGAGGGAGTGGAGTGGAAAGAGAGGAGGATAGGTATGAGAGTAAAGAGCCTAGCCAGAATTTAGGGATACATTTGTCAGTGTGACAGGTGCCTGTTAGCTGGGGTGGGGGTGAGATAACGAATAGTAGAGATCAGAGTGATGAGTGTGAGCAGGAGAGGCCAGAGCAGAGTGACAGAATGAGTTGAACAGGGGGTCCAATCTGCATAAGGTGGAATTGTTATCGGCGCTATAGACTACATCGCAGTAGTCAAAGATAGGTAGTCTCATCTTCTGAACAATCTCACGCCTGGCCCTAAGAGGAATGTTATTGCAGCATTTCTCATCCTCCCACTCTCTCTCCTCTGCCCTTCATAACTTCCTGTCCTCCAGCTGCACCTGTTTTCCTCAGTCCTAAGGCTCCCTAACTCGCCAGCACTCCTCCCCTAACCCAGGACTGGAACATTCTTAACCCATTCGCACTTATGTTCAATATACTAGCACTTTAAATGCTCAAGTTTTAGAGTGCATTTCAAGCCTGTTGAATACCGTATATTGTTGTTTGCTGATTATTAGTATTTCCCCCTACTGCTGTATTTGTATTATACACTGTACTCCTGCCCTACTGTATTTTGTATCATATACTGTATGTGGATCTCTCCCTGTGCTGTTCTTATAATGTCTCACCCAGTGGTATACCTGATATAGTACTGTTATTATTTGTATTCACCCTGCTTTCCTTCCCCTCAGGTCACACCAGAAGATGAGCAACTTGTTTTTCAGTGTGCTTTCCTGGTAAAATATTTCAATAAATAAATAAAAAATAAAAATATTTGAAAGTGCTAAATTATATATCCCTGTAATGTTATACTTTCATGCCTCTCATTAGAGTGCCATGTATTTTATAGGCAATGTTAAACCACATTTAAAATAAATTCTTAGATAATACTTCACTTTGAATTATATTATTTTTCAAAATCAAGTTTAGAAATAACTTGTGGCAAAAAAAGTTTAGAATACCTTGTTCAACCAACGGCTATGCCTCTTACAAGTTACTCAGCCTAAAGCTTCATTTTTATCTGCAAGCATAAATAAAAATATGCTGGCATAGCTAAATTTTTATTATTTGAAAAATGCCCATGTTTGGGAATAGTTGTTAACTGTGGGCTGCTTCTTACCCTGCAACATGCTGCTTGATAGATTACACTGTGAAAGAAAATGCCACAGAGAATTCAGTCCCTCTTAAGCCTGCCCGACGTTGTCTTGGAGCACTGGCGCTCCTCTGACACGTTAGAAGGATCTTCAGCAGAGGTGCAACATTACTGCACTGGCCATTACTCAGGTTCATGAGTACAACTCCAGAGATTCTGTCTGGGTTGTGGGGATGCACAGGGGACTTCGTCTGAGGGGAAAGTTTGGCAGGACCACCCGAACAGGGTCGACCTGCATCTGAGGAACAACCTGGTCAGTTTCAATGGAGAAGTTCCCCAAAGAGGGGAAAGTGGAGTTGTACAGTCCCTATAGGGTAACCCCAGTCCCCACTGGTGATGGTTTCATCATGTGGCTCAGAGGAGAACACTATCTCCAGGCAGTTGTCTGTCTCCAAGCTGGTGCCGCCTCCTGCACTGGGCTCAAAGCTGGCAACTGGCCTGAAAATGGCTCCACCCCTGTTGTTGCAGCTGGTGCCATCCTTGGTGCTGGATCTGACATCGGCTTTGATTTTGACCCTGGAGTCATCCCCATCCCCAGTGCCATGAATGACACTAGGAACCATCACGAAGCTGCAAGCAACACCAGGACCAGAGACAACCCCAGAGATGACACTGTCACTAGCGTCACATTCGCTGTTGGGTCTAGGACTAACACCATGGCCGTCACCAAATCTGTCACAAGGGACACCATCGTCCTCCTCCTCAGTGTTGCTAGCAACATTGGAGGAAAGAAGCATCACCACCTCAGCATCTGGACACCGCACAGTCCTGGTGTCTGTCCCTTTCTTGACACCACGAACAGTGTCAGGAGGGGACCTGACATCATGGTGACACCACCCTGCTCATCGACACAGCAAATGGTGTCAGGAACTGGGTCAGCATCAGGCTGCAACAACGAGGTGTCCACTGAGGAAGACCAAGCATATAACTTTGGCCTCACCACTGGGGATGTCTTCTGTACAAGGCAGACTAATGAGGGTTCACAGCCAGCTGCCCAAAAGGGGAGCCAGCTTTCCACCAGACCCACCCCAGGACCTCTGATGCCTTGACAAGGTGAGGAGGATCCTGTGCTTCCTTGATAGCAGAGGTGCCAGCAACAAGGGGAAGGGCCAGAGATGGTACCTTGGCCTCCTGAGTTCAATGTCTACCTCTGAAGGTAGGGGTCAACCAACCCCACTTTATTGCACAGATCTAGGGGGTGTGGCAGGTGTCACACTCATCCATGTTGTGATTCAGACCAAGGCAGGCCATGCACTTCTGATGCTTGTTAGTTATCGTCATTTGTTTCCCACAGGGGCACTGATGCATAATGTGAGGCAGACAATGTTTTTTGTCCCCTTACCCTTTGTCTGGTTTCGGCATGGGGTTTGAAAACAAAAATAAAGTGAGAAAAATTATGTGGACTACAGGTCAGTGATGCAGTTAGAAAAGAGGTTCTGCTGTTCCCATGGTATGCACTCAACAGTGAAAAGAACTGAACTGGGGTGCATAACAGAACCAGAATTGATTATTGGCTAATACACAGTGCATCATGTGAGGTGTACTGGTGCCATCAGTAACCGAATTTGGCTCCTTCAAATTTGCTCCCAGAGGGTCCTAGTGCCTCCTGCGCCAGACCCATCAGTGGAACTCAGTGGTGAAGACTGATTCCTAGAAGATCATGAAGATCTGGAGTAAAATCACCCTGCCCTGACAACACCTGGGGAGCACAGCCAAGGGTGTGTAAAGACCATTACTCAGATAGGGGTACAGTGAGGTCAGGTATACCAAGGGTGTGCCTCAGGGAGCCGTCTGTATAAACAGAATAAAAAAAGCAAGAAAAATAAAATATCCAGCACTTGTGGCTGCCTTGTGCCATAGCATGCAACACCTGCCAACCCACCTAACAGAGTTCTCCCTCCCACCCATTCCCATACTACTCCATGTGGTGCACCCTCACCACAGCACAAGATCATCCCTACACCAGTGGAACTCAGGTCAGACAAAAGTGCCAACCCACATCCCCCGCAACCACCGACAGTGGGGACTGACCATCAGTGGCCTCTCAGTAACACAGCCAAGTACATGATACAAGGCTACTATCTTGACCAGAAGGGAATGTCTCTCGTCTAACTACATTAGTCTCACATGTCTCCTTTACTGTTGTTGCTCACACAATTTTTTTTCTTAACTGTTTATTTACTCAGGTTAGCTCAGCTGAGATGCAATATCTCATTTCCAGCGGGGTCCTCTTTCTATCCCTTTCTGCAGCTGGGTGGACTGGTGCGCTGGGAGGTTAAGTGACTTCGCCCCTGGTCACACAATGGTCCCACTTATGGCATGGGGTCATCCTCATGCTAGCCAGCTGCTGTACTGGCTGTGTCCCTTGCCTGGGAACTGCAGCCAAAATAAAATGCATACGGCAATATAACACCGTACATAAATTCATAAACATGCAAAAATAGACAACGCAAAATAATTTTAGCTACCAACAGCACAGGATATACCATATCAAATTTAATAGTTTTATTAGTCAACAGTTAACAATTAACCTTAAGCTTGTAAAACCACCAAAAAAATCAGTACAAAAAAAATTACTGTTTTATTGCCATCTGGGATACTGGGGTTCTCAGTTTAGCTCTGTAATCCCATGCAGAGATCAGCTGGGCATATTGCAGAAGTAGGACACTTGTTAATTTCAGGAGGCAGTATAGCGCAGTGGTCTAAGGCTCTGAGCTGCAAATCTGGTGACATCCAGCAGATCAGACCTGAGTTTGAATCCCACAGCTTCCACTTGCATACTGTGTGACCCTGAGCAAGTCACTTAACCTCCTTGTGCTCCCAGGTTGCTCCTGTAAAAAAGCTTTCAGCTTAGTGTGCTATACCTGGTTTAACAACTAAATAAATTTGGAGCAGGGGGTGGGCCATCCTGTGTTCAGGCTCCCCCTTGTTGGCTGATCATGGAGCAGCACTGGCTGTAAAGGCAGCTTCTCAACCACCCTTCTGATTTGTGGGAAGGGTGCAGCAGTGTGGTGTCCCCAAACACTGGGGTGTGTGGAGGGGGGGTGCTGTGGAACCTGAGCTAGTTGACAGCAGAATTCAATAGCTCCTCAACAGAGTATTAAAAACTCTAAAAACCACCAATTTAGAGCAGAGATAAAAATGTTTTTTTTGACTTTACTGAAAAGAGAAAGATCTGAAGTCTATAATGGGGAATCCACATAAGGATCAAACTGGTACTACAGGTGGAAAAGCCTCTGGATCCACTCAACCCACATGGTTAAGCCTAGAGACTCAGGTCGCCTCATAACCTCACTCAGAGGAAACTATGTCTACCATTGGTATTAAGTTACAGAGGCTCATCACCTCCATCTCTGACTTAAACATGAAGATAGGTACATCTGGCCCCAGAGTCACAGCAGTGGAAAAAACAGTTGAACACTGCAATCGGAAATGAGTGGAATAAAGAGGAGCTCAGACTTGACAGCAGCAGTCACTATGATGATGATGAAGGGAAACACCCATCTCCGGGCCAGATTGGAGACCTTAGAAAATCAGGCCCGAGCATCTAATATGCAGATCCTTGGTCTACCCGAAGGGATTGAGGGAGATCACACCCTCATGTTTCTGCAGGACCGGTTGGGAAATAAACTGGTGCCAGAAGGGCAGAATATAACATTTGGGCAGCAAAAAGCATACCGAATCATTCCAAGGGGCTACTGGAGGACACCGATACACCACAAACCTTGCTGGTAGTCACCGATGGCATGGGCACTTGAGACAAGATTCTCAGATTGGCGAGACAATCTAGCCCTCATGCAGGATGACCGTTCTGACTTTTTATTTCCTGTTATTAGTTATGCTAAGTGCATGAGGCACAAGAAATTTGATGGTGTCTGAAAATGTCTCAGAGAGGCCTCGAGTACCCATGCAGTGGTCTTCCCTGTTCGGCTTTGAGTAGTACACCATGGAAAAGAATGAGTCTTTTCTGATCCAAGCAAAGCAGGCAAGTGGGCATCTCATTTTGCAACAAGCCACCAAAATCCTTCCTGAGCTGATGGGGCCGAGGAACGTGACCCTGAAGACATTAAAGGAGACTGAATGACTTTGAGTACTGCGTTACTGTTTTCTCTTACTATTAGTAAGATTATATAGATCTGGGGATTCAATTTAAACTTTTAGTACAACCTGGCAGGGGAAATTTCTAAAATTAATGTATATGCTTTGCAGAAGCCAGGAATTTAGTAATGCAGCTTAATTACTGAGAGTACACTATGTGTTCTAATTTTTGGACAGTCTCAAACACTCCTTTTGAACTGGGATTAAGGTTGGAGATGGAGGTAACTTGATTTACTTTAAGTTCAATCTAAATAACCATGTGCTCTAGATCAGTTTCTTAGTTCACAGAATTGTCTTTTGAAAAGTTATTATATGATCTACAGTCTGCTGTTTTTTGCTGTTTTATTAGTTTTTCAGCTTTTAGGGCTATAGTGCGACACCATACGTCCCACTTTGGGACATGATATGGTGGATTCTTAATATGGACTTTAGATAATTGAAATAGTCAAACTGCTCATGGGCTTGTAAACATAGTTTAACAAAATGTTTTTATTTTAAGGAAATTTATTTAGCGATCCCTCCATATGAGATATCACAATATTTGAGATGCATACATCCTGTGCTAAGGAGATTTTTATCTTTCAATGGTGTTTTATAGTTGTTTTTTTTTTTTTTTTGTATCTGGACTTTCTCAGATATGGAAATGTATGTGAATGACAACATATGAAAATAATAAACATAAAGGCCCAGATATTCAAACTACGCCATAAAAGTACGCAACAGCAGGAGCAAGAGCAAGACCACTGCACCCATGCGCAATACATGTGATATTCAAACACTGCGCAGGTCAAGATGTGCCTGCAGCACACGACTGAATATCGCACCAACTGCACCATAGAACAACCAGGGATGTGCAGTGGTGCAGGTCAGATGCACAATAGCACAACCAGGGATGCCCCGTGGAGCAGGGCAGCAGCGCAACAGCGCAACAGTGCAACCAGGGATGCGCAGGGGCCCACCCCCTATGGTAGAGATGGGCAGAGGAGCACACAGCAGAAGAGACATTGCCCCCCACACCCCATGCACTGCACAACCGGAGGAGAGCTGGAATAACCACCAGCCCATGGACACCGGCAACAAACCCACAGCTGGGGCATGGTGCCCCAGCACACCCTCTGGCAAGCTATGACCGGCACACACCATCCCACCAATGCAGAGCACACCTTGCACCATGATCCCCAGACACCCTGCCCAGGAGCAGCACCCACCAGTGCAGGACACCCCATGCATGCCACCACCCCCACTGTGACAATGCAACCATGTGCACCACAGAACCATGCAAGGTAGCCCCACCACGAGCACCCTTCAGCAGGTGGCAGCAGACAGTGATGCAACAACTGCATACACAGTGCCGCCGCATCCCCCAGGTACAGTTGGTGACCGAACATGTGTCGCACACGAGGTACTCCACACGTGACAGGGCATGCCCTGGACCCCACCACCAGTGGTACAGTACCCTGCACACCCTCCCAAGGACACACCCCATCCCAGCACTGGCCACAGCAGCCAGTGCAGACACCCACAGTGGTGCATGGAAGCATGCGTCACACAGGATGCAACACAGTGCATGGACAAACACCCACCCATACCCAAGGGCACATCAACACAGGGACACAGTAGCAGGTCAACCAAGCCCCTGGCATGTGGCCACAGAAACCATGTACACATGGCCAGCACCCCTCCATGGCACAGGAGTGCCAGCCACCCCGCGCAGGCACCATGAAGCTGTACGCCACCAGCATGCAACCAGAGCACAAGTGACAGACATTGGAGCACATCCCCTGCAACAGACACAAGCAACATCATGGAGGTGGGACAACAACAGTGGAGGCCACAGTGCCACCCGAGGCAGACATGCACCACACCAGTGACAGGAGGCAAACTGGCATTGTGCTGGGTACATTGGCTGTCCAGCATGGACAGCCACCACTGAAATGCCAGTGGACCGTGCAGGTCACAGACATGCAAGGGCGTTGGCTGCACAGGCCATGGATGGTCTGACAGGTGCACCATGGACACAGTGCATGCACCGTGGACCACTGCACACAGTCATCCAGTGCACAGGGAACAACATACAAACCACAGACAGTGACTGATAGTTATGCCAGCACCATAGTCACTTCCCCTACTGACACACACATACACACCCATGACTGCACCACCCCTGACGCCATGCTCACCACTGCAGCTGAGAACCTGTAGCCCGCTGCAAATCAGAGACCACCACAGTAGGCATAACAAAACAAATGTATTTGAAAAGGTATAATATAACTATATACATATATGTACAAAACAGTAGGGGGTGAGGGCCACAAACCAGGTGGGGGTGGGTACGGGTCAGAGGTGAACAAATGGTAGAGGGAAGGAGGGGTGTGAGGGTGGGTCCAGGGGGGATAGGGTTGAGCCTGGGGCATGGGATCTTCAGTGGGCGCCTTGCTCCTGTGGTGCCTCCCACCATGTCTCTTCCAGACACCATGCTCGTCCATGCATTGCAGGAGTTCAAGTGAGGCACGTGCCACCTGTAGCAGCTCCTGCCGGGCCCTCTCCAGTTGCATCATCCCCCATACACCTAGGACAAGGGAGCAGAGTCAATAGGCGTGAATGCCCATCCCCCTGCAGCCCACCCACTGTGCATGGCATACAGCCGTGGGACACACCCCTGTGATGGTGGTGTGCGACCACCCACAGTGATTGTATCCACATGACCTGCCCACCCAGGTGCACACAGCCATGTGGACCACTGCACACACCCACCGCCCAAGTCCCGTACAGCACCACCGTGGCTGTACAGTGACATGGCTATGCGGTGCGAAGGCAGTGGCACAGCCATGTACCCGGTGCATGCATGGACCACTAGCAATGCACATCCACACATGCTGTGCCACTGGACAGTGCTGACTGTACCATGTGTCATGCACTGCAGTGGTGTCAATGGATGGTGGCCATGCCCCACCACCTGCCCTGCAACACAGCATGCACAGAATATACTTGAAGAAAGGCACTCACCCTCATCGGCCTGGTCCTGGCGCTGTCCAACATTTGGACCATCTGCCCATGGCTGTAGCTCACCCCCTGCTCACATCAGTGGCAGTCTCCTCGAGCCTGGCACCACTCATCACAGCCTAGGGCGCAAACATGGAGAGGGGAACATCAGTACAATCCAGTAGCAAAGGCTCCCCACTCCAGGTGTGTGCGATCCCGCACAGCCCAACCATGCCACAACCCCCCCAACACCACCACCACCACTGCCCGCACTGGACGGCCCACCCCACCTGTGTGGTGGATACATGCCCACCACGACACCCGTATGGATGCAACCAGTGTATGAATGGGGCACCTACCTGGTCATGGCACTGCACCTCTCCTGATGCGTGCCCACAGGTGGGCAAGCCTGTCCAGGTCCCTCCACTGGAGGTCACTGTATATGTGGTGACACTGCTCCACAGTACGGTCCAGTCCTGTGGCCTCCTCAAGCGCCACCACCACCTCCTCCCATATGGCACTCCTGGCCCTGTCCAGGGGTGTATTTACAAACAGTGCCCCAGCATGGGGCTCCACTATGGCCACCAAATTGGCCATCTCCACCTGGTTTCAAACAGCAGCCCTCTGTCTTGCCATTGCTGAAGCTGGTGGGAGTCAAAATGGCACTCGTTAGCGCACGTCCGCCACATGCAGATGCTGCGCAGTACAGCGCTACCATTCCCCATCGCCCTGTCACCGAACAGCATGATAGGGGTGCACCCATGCGCATGCATGGTGCCTAGGGGGTAAAGGTCGAGCACAGGGTCAAGGGTCTCTCGTGCACAGACCACCACAGCGCGATTGGTACTCCCTGTGTGTAGCATGGTTGGGTGCCTGTGTGAGATGCCCTGTAGTAGCCTACCGTGTTGTGGCTCCACGGTGCCTACGGTGCCCCAGTGCAAGTACGCCATACATGTGAACAGCGCACTAGCACCACTGGCACAGTGGTGGCTGTGCCCTGCACTGCCTCCCGCACACAGCACGTCAGCAGCACAGAAGGCATTGGCATCAGCACCCCGGGCATGCGCCATTCGGTGTACACTGCGCACATCATAGAGCTGCGCCCTTGCCTGAGCACGTTCAACACAATTGCGCAATGCGCAACAGCATGATATTCAGCCGGCATATGCAAATCAGCTCATCAGCGATTCAATGGCACAGATACTGCATTAGCATCCACTTAAAATTGAGCCTCACCTCATTTGCATGTGTTGCACTATATAAATGCAACATTGGGCTGCAGAGGCCATAGTCTGGTATTGCAGTCTATTGTGATGAGTTGCATGCTGTTTGGAAGTGTGGACTGTGGTGTGTGGGAGATGCATGGGACTGCACAGTCAGAGGTAACACCTGTCATTCCTACAGGATCAATGATGAGCGAACTTGAGGTGGAGGAGGAGGAACAGAGACGTGGGAGACGGAGGAGGCCAAACTTTATCAAGGCAGAAACAGATGCTCTGTTTGAGGCCTACCTTGACCAGGAACCGCTGCTCAGCAGATGGCGAGGAACACCACAGGCCCATGCTGAGGCATGGGGTGAGGTGGCATGTGCCATCAACCAGCATGGCAGCCACCAGCGGTCCATGCAGGAGTGCAAGAAGCAAGTGGGCACGGACAGGAGGAGGATTGAAGATAAGGTGGCTGCCATCAGGGCAGCACGGGCTGCGACTGGTGGGGGACAGCTGGCCAAGCAACGCCTGATGCCACAGAAAGAGCGGGTTGCTTGCAGCATGTGGCGCTGTGCCGTTGAGGGTGTTCCAGGTGGTGGCTTCCAGATGGGTGGTAGCCCGTCACTGCATGGTAGGTCCTGATCTGTCACTTTGGGGGGGAATGCCACAGGGTAGGGCAGATACATTAATGCTACTGTGTTCCCTTACAGCTCCTGAGAGTCTACATGGGTCAGAAGTGGTGGGCTCATCCACTGAGGGTGATACCCTGGACACAGAGGAGGGCCCATCCACCTCCATAGGTGTCTGAGGGTCAGGATTACAGTGGGCCTGCCTGGCTGTCTGGACTGATGTTGGTGGAGCAGGTGTGGAGGAGACCCTGCCCATGTCCCAGCGTGACAGCGGTCATGGATGCCAGCATGCTGAGACTCAGACTGGTGCCGGATCCATCACTGATGATGATGGAGCTCACATCATGGACAGTGAACATGTGGACCGCAGGATGGCCGCACAGCAGGTTACAGCACGGGCATAGCTGTGGGTGGTGCCACCATGGAGGCCTGCGTGACATCACAGTCCCAGCCTGTGCCTATCTATACCAGTGGGGCAGCACTCATGTGTGTTCAGGACAGTGGGACTGTTGTGGCCACTGTGGTGGAACCGTTGAACCCTGGAGAGCGGCAGCCAGAGGGGCAGTGTCCACAGTCGGCCACTGGTGATGGGGGGACAGTGTCGGGGGGCAGCGTCAGTGCACCACCTGTGGACATGCCCAGGCATGGCCCTGGTGTCCAGCGCCCAACCTCAAGGGATGCTGCCCAGCACGGCCGCGAACACCATGAGGGACAGCATGCCAATCAAGTGGATGACCTCTTAGATGAGCACACCCGCACACTCCATGAATCAGTGGACCAGCAGTTGCGGCTTGTGACAGCGGTGGATGCACTCAGTGCGGTCCTGCGCCAGACAGAGGAGCAGCGCAGCAGGGACACTGGTCTGCTCCTAGCAGAGATGAATCAGTTGTGGGAGGATGTGACCGCTGCCATTGACAGGCAGATACAGGCATTTACAGCTGTCATGGCCACAATAGGAACACAGTTATTTGCCCATGCACTGCAGACACTGCGCAGTGCCATGTCCATCCCCCATTCCCAGCATCATGCGACACCCTCCTTGTCAACACCGGGTTCAGCTGTGGGCATCCCGAGGACGCCTGGCGCAGGCATGTTCAGTGAGCTGCAGACCCCTGCTCAAGAACGATCACGTTCCCGGAGCGGCACCCCTGGGTGACCATTGGTGCCACCCAATGAGGCCATTGGTCAGCCTGTCACTGCTGGCAGGTCTTGTTGGGGCCACCCACGCATCCATGGTGGCCGAGGCACTGTGCCATGTGACTGACCTTCTCGCACCATGGCTACCGTCTGACGCTGCCCTGTGTGCAGTGTGTTGTTCAACGTGCAATGCACAGCTGGGGTACCTGGCCCTGCACACACACATGTTCCATGTGCACACCCTCCCGGCTGCTGGCCACTGTGGCGTGTGTATGATGATGCCTGCGTTGCGCTGTCCGCCACTCTGCAATGGTGCCCACCATCTGAGAAATGCACAGTGACAGGCACTGGGTGTGGTAGTCTGTGGACGTGTGTGTGGCTGGGGTGGTGGTTGGGGTCGGAGTGCCTCCTACCCTTTGTGCATGTCTTGTGGGGTGTGTGTGTGTGTGTACATGACCACGTGCCATGTTAGGCCTTGCCCATCCCTGACGGCATGTGCAGTTCCATGCTCAGCCAATTCCCTTTATGACATGCATTCCTGGGGTTTGTCCATGCGTGTTTGTGGGTTGTGCACTTGCCATTGGTGGTTGCACATGGCCCCATGACTTACCTGGGTTGGTTGAAGTGCTCCTCTGTGATGGTGTCCTGGTGCAGCTGCATCATCCGGATCAGTCAGGGGTCCCTTCAACCAAGGGGGGGCTGCTCATCACCACCTGCACCAGCATCCTCATCGTCCCCATCGCTGTTCCCTTCTTTGACCTGTACAGCTATCCCACAGTCACTGGCCATGTTGTGCAGGATGCAACAAGCTAGGAATAGCCCGGAGGCCTTTGAGGGGCTGTACTGTAGGGTACTGCCAGACGTGTCCAGGCAATGGAAACGTGCCTTCAGTATCCCAAACACCCACTCTATGACATTGCATGTGGTGGCATGTGCCTCATTGTACCGTTGGTGCGATGGGGTCGCGGGCCGCCGGTATGGTGTGAGCAGCCAGGGACAGAGTGGATATCCACTGTCATCTGTGTGTAGAGGGCAGACATTAGTTTGGTGATCAGAGTCGCCCTGCCATGGGCCATCTAGGCCAGTACCCATGTCACCTCTGACTATGCCCCTCCCAAGAACCATGTCTTTCTGCGTGATTTGCATACTCACCCACTAGGTGGCCAGTGGAGATGTCCCCACTGTTGAACCTGTGGCACAGTGCAGACTGGTGCCAGATGAAGGCATCATGTGCTCCCCAGGGTGCGTGGCACAGACATTGGTTATGCGCCCCCTAGCATCACACACCACCTGGCAGTTGAAGCTTGCATAGCCCTTCCAATTGATGTATGCAGCACCATCCGAGCCAGATGGTGTGCGGATGGCCACATGGGTGCAGTCAATGGCCCCAAGCACGCTAGGCATATGTGCTACCCTGTGGAACTCTTGTATGTGTGCTGTGCACTCTGCCTGTGTGCTGGGGAAATGGATGTACTCCGCAGCATGTGGCAGCAGTGCGCTGAGGAATTGTGTGAGTAGGCGTGATGCGGCTGACTGGGTTATGCCTGTTGTGTCCCCTGTTGGTCTCTGGAAGGTACCTATGGTGAGCAGGCACATGACAGCTGTCACCTTTGTCTCCACTGACAGAGCATGGCTCCGTCATGTGGGTGCCTGCATCTCATCACTGCACAGCTCACAGAGCCGCCTCAAGATTGCCCGGTTCAGGCAGTACTGGACCACTATCTTGGTGTCACTGTAGTGCTCGAAGCTGGTGCAGGCTCGGTACTGCCTGTTGGAGGCATACCGCCAATGGGCCCTTCCATGGCCGCGTCGCCCTGCTTCCTGCCTTCTCACACCCCTCATTACTGCCTCCATCTGAATGGTGGTACTGGCCATGTCCCAGGCTTGTGCCCCCCCCCAGCAGCTGTATTCCCATTCTCCCTGCTGTCCTTTATGCTACTCCCCCTGCACTGGGAACACCTCCCACATTTGGCTGTCCTACCCACTGTCACTGCCCTCAGTCCACTGTGGCACTTCCCATTTACTCCTGCACAGTGGCACAGTCTTCCCATGCCTTTCCTGTTCCTGGTAGTTTCCAGGTGTTCTCTGTCCTGCTCCTGCCCAGTCCTGCTCACTGCTACTGTCTGCCTAGTTGTTGTCACCTCGCTCCCACCTCAGGCTTCCCTGTAGCATTCTTGCACCTCCCTCTTGTTCCTTTTTATTTTGGATCATTTCTGCTATCGTGCAACTTCCGTTTGCTCCCCTATTGTGCATGGCGCATGCTGTTGAATGTCGAACTGTGCCATTTATTTATGGTTCCTCCCCCTTCAGTTACACATGCATTCATTACCATTGCGCTCTTGCGCATTGCGATTTGGGGGGCGCAGCTGCCTCCCACTGAATATCGCACAATGGTGCATTTTCGGACTTGCGCTGGCACAACCCTTTTGAATATCTGGGCCAAAGTATTAAAAAAACAATGGGGTGTGGGACAGGTGGGAACTTGGGGAAGAATTTGGGGAGGATATAAATGAAAAAAAAAATTTCCTTTTGTCAACTTTTTGGGAGGAACATTTTTGTTATTAGATTTATTTATTTATTTTAAAATGACTCCAACCAGGATAATCCCATGAGCTACAGCACCTCATTTTCATGAAGGTGTCAGGGAGAATAGCAGCAGTTAATAGGTTAACATCATCCAGCTCGAATAGTTGTATATGGGCTAAAAATACAATGCAGAAAACACAGTAATCAAGCTAACAGGGGTCACAGCAAATACAGAGTATGAGCACTGTTGTGTGACATGATCATGGTCAGGATGGTGAGAGGGGATACCAGACCAAAAATAAATGCAGGGAGTTCTAAGATAACTTGATAGACTGGATTTGTAAAGCTAGAAGCATTCCTCAACTGGAGAAGGAGTTTGTTCCAGGTGTCCGGTGTTGCAAATACAAAGTTGTACTCGCTTTGTTTGCAGCTGATTAGTGCTGGGCCTGTGTGTCTGGAAGACTGATGGTGCAGTCTGTGTTTGATTTTCTTTATTTCTGTTTACCAGGTAAGCACACTGGGGAAATAGCCCCCTGTGACACAGACAAGCAGCACTACAAACAAATTCTGGTCAGAGCCGATATGGCTGTGGAGAGCTTTTAGGAGTGGCAAGAGCATTGAAAAGAATAAGTGGTGCTCTCTCTGCACCAGAGTCAGCCATAAGTAATACATGCAGCGATTATAGTACTGCGCATGCATGATACTCGCTCATGTGCAGTTTTCCCTGGAGTCAGCTGTGCGCAACATGGCAGTGCAGACATAACTACATATGCATGATAGTCATGCAAGCACAGTTTAAGTCAGTGCCACCATGTTGCACATAGCGGCCGTCACTTCTGCAGTTGCAGAAAGGAAAAGTAGTGCACCAGGAAGTGGGTATGTTTATGCAGCCCATGGATGGGAAGGGCTGCATAAACAGAATCACTGAAAACTATGCTGGAGCACTGTGGTACCACAATGGTAAGGCAGAATCGCAGGCAGTTTCTTCAAGCATAGAGCAAGAAAATGCCCCCCTCCCCCTCCACCTCTCTCCCTCATGAAACAGACCCTAAAACCTGCCGCTCCCCCTCACCCAACTCTTATTTTCTTTGCTTCCAGAGCCAGTACCCTTCATCATCATCATCATCAACCCGTTCCAGCTTTGTGAACAAGAGGCCGTAGTGTGAACCTCAGCACAGCTGATTGAACACTATTTACATAGCCATTCTAAAGAAAAAAAAATGTTTTGTGTATTATTCTTTTTGGCTTTCTAAATACAAGGGTACAGGTTAGAAATCAGTTAGCCTATTTCTGGGGAAGATAAATGCAGGCACCAAACAAACAAGGGGCAATTGTGCAGCTAGCAAAAAAAAGGGGATACAGAAACACTTGTAAACAACATAATTTATAAGAATTTGATTTTGCTCAGTCTTAGGAAATCAGTAGGGTTACTTGTGCATAATTTAGTATTTCTCCACACTTTTACTTTGGAAATTTGTCAAAAATATAAAAAAAATGACACTTGATCTTTTACGTAGGTCTTGTCCTCCCATAAAGGGAATGGCTTAAAACAAATTTGGGAGTCATTCAAGAGTTATCCCAAGATCAAGATTTAGTAAACTATACATTTAATGTGTTTTAATAATAGAAGTTGCCAAAGAGGGCATAATAAAAGAAAAATCAATGCTGCAGCATAGATGCCTAAAAGTTTCGCAGACAGCCTTGTTTGTGCACCAGGTCTTCCTTCTGTGTGTGACAAGAACTACAAAAGAACCCCCGAGCAAATGCACTGGGGCATGAGCCATCCCGCAGGATATTGGCCTTACAGCCAAGCATTATTTGGGAATCTGCAATTTGTGTTTTCCATGTGTAAGCATTGTTTTCTTCTCTGTCTTGCTTCTTCCACCTATCTGGTCAGTGTCAGGATCTTTTGTTAAATTAGGCATGACAAGAAATAAACAAGGTGGTCGCCCTGGCGGAGAAGCTGGAGGACAGTCTAGTGGCAGATGTTGGGAGACACTTCAGACTGGGCAGAGGAACGGTGGTGGTGTTGGGGGACTTAAACATGCCAGGAACAGACTGGGAGACTATGACATCCTCTGTGACCAGGGAACAGAGGTTGTTGGATGTCTTTCAAGATGCGTTCCTAACTCAGCGGGTGAGGGAACCGACCAGGGAGGTGTGGGTACTGGATGTGGTCCTGGCAGACAGTGACCAGATTGGGGAGCCTGGAGGTAAGGACCCATTGGCGGGAGTGACCATGCCACGGTCTGGTTCTGCCTGGACCTAGGAGGGTGGAAGGCTGCACAAAGACGGAAGTAACCTGACTTCAGGGGCTGATTTTAAGGAAATGGGAAGGATCCTTAAGGAGCATTTGGATGGGATTGGGTCAGACATGGACGCTGATAGTAGGTGGGAAATCATCAGGAGAGGGGTGCAGGATGCTACCAGCACCTGTGCAAGAGTAAAGACGAAAATGCGGTAGGGCCCAAAAACCCTGCTGGTGGACCAGGGAGGTCCAGGAGGTGGTGCGGGGAAAGAAAGCAGCCTATAAGCAATTCAAGTGCTCAAGGAGTGAAAGGGATCGAGGGGAGTATGAGCTGATGGCTAGAAGGGCCACTGGAGTGGTGAGGGTGGCTAAGGCAAGGAAGGAGCAGAACCTGGCCAGGGAAATTAGGAGAGGGAACAAGGGGTTCTTTAGATACATTGGGGAAAAACGAAGGGTGAAGGGGCAGATTAGCAGGATTAAATCAAGGGAGAGATGGGCACAAGACCCGGGGGAGCAGGCTGAGGTACTAAATGAGTACTTCACCTCAGTTTTCACCAAGGAAAATGGGGGTGCTGCATCATACATGGGAGGAGACAGAGATACTGAGGAGGGGGGGACCCTTACCGATCGGCAGGTCTGGGGAGAGGGGGAGGCATCACTGGCAGGTGGGGGGAGGGCTAAGCAGGGAGAAGAGGGACCGGAAGTGGAAATCACAGCAGAGAGAGTGAGGGAAGCCTTCAGCTCCCTTAAGACGGAGAAAGCACCGGGGCCAGATAAATTACATCCCAGAGTGCTGAAGGAACTTGGATGTCCTGGCAAAACCCTGGCGGAGCTTTCACCATCTCTCTGAGGACAGGGTGGTGCCCCAAGACTGGAAGGTGGCACATATAGTGCCTATCCACAGGGGGATCAAGGGAGGTGGAGAAACTACAGGCCTGTCAGCCTGACATCGGTGGTGGGCAAGGTGATGGAGGGCATTGTCAAGGAGAGGCTGGGGGACCTGGATAAGTCAGGGTGCCTGGACGATAGACAGCATGGATTCATCCCAGGAAAATCATGTCAGACAAACCTGGTGGAGTTCTATGACTGGGTGACAAGTGCCTTGGACCTGGGTAGACCAGTGGATGTCCTCTTTCTAGACTTCACAAGGCATTTGACTCTGTTCCTCATGTGGGCCTGTTGGATAAGCTGGGAGAAATGGGGTGGGGAACCAGATGATCAGATGGATAGGCAATTGGCTCCAGAACTGGACCCAGAGGGTCGTAGTTGGTAGGATAGTCTCATCCCCAAGGAGGGTCATTAGTGAGGTCCCACAGGGATCAGTCCTTGGGCCCCTTCTGTTCAACGCCTATGTATCTGATATAAGGACAGGAATCAGGAGTGAGATGAGTCTCTTTGCAGATGACTCAAAACTGGGGGCGGTGGTGGATGGGGAGGAGGGGATGGTGGCCCTACAGGGGGACCTGGAGGATCTGAAAGATGGTCTAGAAAGTGGAAGCTGAGGTTCAATGCAGGGAAATGCAAGGTACTCCACCTGGGGACAGAAACCCAGGCCAAGTGTACACCCTGGGGGAAATGCTACAAGTCTCGATGGCTGAGAGGGACCTGGGGTGGTGGTGGATGTCAAGATGAACAACTCTGAGACTTGTAGGAGGGCAGCAGCCAAGGCCAACAGGATGCTGGGATGCATCTCTAGGGGATCACCTCAGAAGGAGGGAAGTGATACTCCCTCTGTATAACTGCTTGGTGAGACCGCACCTTGAGTACTCATGCAGTTTTGGAGGCCACACTTAAAGAGGGACATTAACCTCCTGGAGAGGGTCCAGAGGAGGGCAACCAAAATGATTTGGGGCTTGGGGGACAGGACCTATGAGAAGAGGCTCGAAGAGTTAAATATGTACACATTGGAAGAGAGAAGGGACCGGGGGGACATGATAGAGGTCTTCAGGTACATGAAGAGGGTAAATAGGGGAGGAACAGTCAGGGTGCTTCGAAGGAAGGAGGAGGGGCCACTAGAGGGCATGGGTGGAAGCTGGAGGGGGGAAGATTCAGGGGAGAAAGGAGGAGGTGCTACTTCACTGAGAGGGTGGTGGAGCCATGGAATGCACTGCCTAGGGGATGGTGGAGGCAGAGACAGTGGAGGGTTCAAGAGGGTGGGACAGGTACAGGGAAGGGTTCTGGAAGCAAAATCCAATGCAGCAAGAATATCTGGAACTGGGAAGGGAGAAGCCAGAGAAGGCGAGGGGGACAGCAAGGTCAGCACTCAGGGTGGGGGCTGACCAAATGAGCAGACACGAAAGACCGTTAGGCCTATTCTGCTGGCATTTTAGTATGTTAGTATGTTAGTATTTCACTTAAGTGGCGTAGTGGTTTGTGAAAATTAGGCTTTTTAGAACTGCAACAGGAGTTATGCCAAACAAATGTAAATATCAATAAAAGTATATGAGTCACACATAAAAAACCAGAATGAAACTTGTTCAGGACAAAAAAAAACTTCCCAATGAGCCTATTCATTAAGCTGTACTACTTACATTTTTTTAACAATGGCCATTTGATTACTCGAATTTTCATTTTTCTTCACAATTTTCACCTTTTGGATGGCTATATGTAAAAAATCTAATGAATTCAGATTAGTGACTGCCCTCATTTTAAAAGTAATTTTGTCCTGAGCAACTTTCATGTTGGTTGTATATTAGTAACTTGTATACTTTCTGAGATATTTACATTTGTTTGGCATGACTCCTACTGTGTTCACTCGGAGAGAGAAAAAATGAGGTTGTTAGGAAGACCATATTTCATGACATATAAAGAAATTGCATTCATGACTACCCTCATGTGAAAGGTCTTTTGGTCCTGAACAGCTTTCATGTTGGTTGTTTTTGTGCACCTTGAATACTTTTAAAGATATTTAGATTTGTTTGGAATGTGTGCACACTTGCCCTCAGAGAAAAGCAGCTTGCAGTTCTGTGTCCAACATTCTAAACAGAAAGAAGGGAGTATTTCTTTAACTGCCATAATCTAGATTTAGTATTTGCCGTATTGGTTCTTGCAAGAACAGGTCCAGAAGCAAATGATTTGATAATTGTCAATTTTTGTATTGCACTATATTCCATTGTGTTATCTCCTCCTTGTGCTGCGTCACATTGTACAGCTTGTGTATTTTTTGTATTTTGTTTCTCACTTGTATTCTCCTGGGTAGTTGTTGAAAATAGGCATCTCTATGTCTAGTGCACTCACCCAGTTACCAAAAGAAAATAAATAAATACCTTTTAATGGACCAACATAGATGTAACAGCAAGAACAAAGTGCTCTAGCTTTTGGACCAACCAGTCCTTCTTCAGAAGCCTAATGGCAGTTGTTTAGAAAAAACAATACCTTTAAAAGCTAGATCATGCAGAAAAAATAGAAAAAAATCCCCATTGGTTTAACCTACTCATTTAAAAAATACAGATGATGATGTCAGAGAAGTTTAACAGTACCATATTACCTTCAGCCAGCTGGGTCCCTGGGTCAAAGGTTCTTGATGCAAAACACATGCAAAGAATCCTACTGCATATAAATCCAATTGACATAAGATAACACTGCTGGAGCAGATGACTCTTAAATCAAGCTACGAGTGTCACAGTGTGTATAAGGATGTGATTACTGAAAAGCAACCACACCCAGATTAAAGACATACTAAGATTGTCTTAGGACTCCAAGAAGTTTCAATGCATGCATTATAGACAAGAAATTACCAGTAAAGCTGTCTTAAAAACATCAGTGCACACTGAATGATGTGTAAAACTTAGCTGGACCTATCTCCCAGCTGTACTCTCCAGCTAGATATCATGCCCCATAAACTTCAAAAACCTCTAGTGTAGTGATAGGACTTTATAAATGATAATTTAAATATAAATTGACAGTGTTATTGTCAAACAAAAAACTCATGTCAAGGACCACCAAGGAATTAAGACCATGTAGTTTGATATGTACTGATGTCAATATACACTGAGAATTTAACAACTTGATGTACCAGAAGTGTCTAAGGAATCTGAAAAAGAGATAACATTTTAATTTCTTTCCTCCTCCTCACACAAAAATACACCCTACCCCACCCCAATTAAAAGTATTGTTTTTTCTAAACAACTGCCATTAGGCTTCTGAAGAAGGACTGGTTGGTCTGAAAGCTAGAGCACTTTGTTCTTGTTGTTACATCTATGTTGGTCCATTAAAAGGTATCAAATTATTTGCTTCTGGAATCTGGATCTGATTTTAACTGCCATAGTGATTTGCACTTATGGAAGGATACACTAAAAAGTCCAAAAATGTGTTCCATGGTATGCCATTTTTCTTGCTAAAGCAAGATGGCTCTAGGCTCCACCCATAGCCATAAAAACAACAGTAGGACAATTTACATACAGTTTATAGTACAGGTAATGTAGATAGATAGATACTTTATTTATATAGCGCTCCTTTCCTGAGACTCGGAACTCTTCACAATCAATACAATACCACAATATCAAAAGTATACAAACCCCCAATTAAAATCTACACCATTATCCAATTACACATAATGAACAAGATTATCTAGCTGATCAATTCCAATAAACACAGTTATCTAAAAACTTAATTAAAAGCCTGGTTAAATAAATACATTTTTAAACCTTTGTTGAAGGTATCCACCAAGGATGCCTCCCATAGCTGTTTAGGTAATTGATTCCACAGGGTGAGTGCAGCCACCGAGAACGCTCGATCACCCGAGTGGCGTAACCTCACCCTAAGAATATCCAGGAGACAACCCTTGGTGGAACGGAGAGCCCGGGATGGACAATGAGGCACGAGGAGATCTTGCAGGCAGACTGGTCCCCATGTAAGCTATGTACTAACTAAATACACTTAAAATGTGCATGCAAGTAATATTCCATATCATGTCAAAGTTAATAGTTACACTAGTGAACCGTTAGCATTGAGCCCTTAGCCTGTAAAGCCAACAAAAAAAATCAGTTCAAACGAATTGTTTTTTTGCTACTTTTCATTTGCACTGTGTGTGGTGCAGGCGTTGGTGTCATTCAGGGTTTGCAGCTCAGACAGACCTTTATGATGTCTACTGCAACCGCCTATGAGCCACTAAAAGAAGATTTCCCCAGGATTAGATTATATAAAATGAATCAAGTGGGAGAAATTTAAAATCTTTATTTTGTATTTATTTCTTTCACAAGGAAAAGGCTCCATTAAGCAAGCTCATTTGCAAGGAGGTCCTGGCTAGGACAGCGCACAATGTTAAGAGGCAATGATACAGCATTCAGAGTTATATGAGACACAGGGAATTATATATAATTGAAATAAGATTACAGGGAATTAAAACTGTAACAGTTATATATTTATTTAGTTTTTGTTTACTGGGTAGGTGCCATAGCCAAAAAATGACTATTTTCAGGCATGACCCAGGAGGTTACAAAAGATAACATAGATACAAGGATTACAAGGATAACAGAATAATACAAATGAACAAATGGTACATTATTATAGAGTAAGTATGATGAGAAGACCATAGATAAGGAACGGGAACATTGTTTAACCAAGAGTAGCACACTAAGCCAGAGCTTGTTTCCAGATTTGACCTGGGAGCACAAGGAAGTTGAGTGATTTGCTTAGGATCACACAGTATGCACCTTGGCAGCTGTGGAATTCAAACTCAGGTCTCCAGATATGCAGCTCAGAGTCTTAATCCACTGTGCTATACTGCCTCCTATTCAAGTACAATCCAGGCAAGGGCAATGAGCAGGCAGCAGGGTATATAATACAGGTAAAATTATACATGGCAGGGTACAGCAATAAACATAGGGCAAAAGTGCTAATCAGGTAACTTCATAAGGATGAATAAGGAAAGAAACAATGGCAGCCTAGGGGTCATGAAAGGTGAGAGGTAGGAAGATCAGGGAGGGCTGAAAGAGAAGCAGGAGGCCTGGCCGCTAAGGGAGGAACAATAATTGTTTTTGAATTGGACATGACTAGGAGCTAGGTGAACTGCCAATGGCAGGGGATTCCAGAGTTTTGACGCCATGTGGGAGAAGGCAGTGCTTCCATTGAGAGTTTTGCATCTAGGCACATGAATAAGAGATCTATCAGCTTAGTGAAGGCTCTAGGTGGGGGGCTGAGGAAATAGCAATGAAGCTAGAGAGAGACGGGGTTATCTGTTCTAATAAAGTTGTCTGCAAGGAAGCCAAGAGCAAGGAGCTGAAAGGATGAGGGGGATGGCCAATTAAGGTTAGTATAGAATTGACAATGATGTTTCAGCCAAGGGAAGTATAGCAAAGGCATACAAAATAGAAATAGGTTCATAAGGTTTAGCAATTGTTGGAATCACAATATGTAACTAGCCCCTATTGTTGATAACCATCATATGCCATTATGGGTAAGTTAAGTGTAGCTTAGCCACAAGAACAAGCCTCAGTGTAAGTTTTCAGTGAGGGCTCTAAAGGTGCTAGGTCTGACCAGTGAGGTAAGTTTTAGTGAGGCTTGTACTGAGTTCCATGCTATAGGGACTGATTGCAGATTTTCATGCCTGCGTAGCATGTTTAGGGATAAAGAACCTCTGTGCGCAAACACTGAGGCAAGGGTTACCCCAAAGGGCATTTGGCTGGGAAGCCAAGTTTCAAGAAAATACAAAATCACACATGCCCCCACAATGCAAAGCATCATGGGATGCATATGCAAATCACCACAGAATGTGTGATTTTGTATTTTCTTTAAACTTGGCTTCCAGCCAAATGCCCATTGGAAACTCTTCAGTCTTTAAATAGTTTTTATTTTAATGGGTTCACTACAATATATCCAAGCACACTGCCTCTAGGGTAGCTGGTCCATTCCACTGGGGTGTCAAACAGACGAGGCATACTGATGAGTCCTGGTAGGACGAAACACGTGTCTATGTCTTCTGTTAGCACCCTTTGCAAACTGTGTGAGAGGCCTTTCGACACCATGCAATTCTGCTTAAAGTTGGACCAGCATAACATTCTGTGGTGATTTGCATATGCATCCCATGATGCTTTGCATTGTGGGGGCATGTGTGATTTTGTATGTTTAGGGATGTCCAATAGTATGTAATTATTCTTTCTAAGGGAGTAATTACTGTGCAGTATGTGGAATAGTTCAGTGATATAGCCTTGGAGATCATGTAGCAGTATCCTGTAGGCCCAGGTGCACAGATTCTGCAGTCTCCGAGTTGTAAGTGAGGGCCAGCCAAATGTGGCATACAGAATGCAATGAGGGGTCATGATTCCATGATAAACCTGAATGCTCTGTGATAGAGCATATCTAATTTGGTGAGATAGGTGGCCTTGCAGTTAGAATAAATTAGGTCTGCATAGTCTGCAATCGTCAGAAAGAAAAACTCAGCACTTGTGGAACAAATTCAGTAATAATGCTCAGTGCAGGTTTATTGTGGCAAAAGCCCAGACAATATACTACAGCCCCAGTGCTTCAACCCTTCGCAGGGTCTTCCTCAGGGGGTGGGTCTACAATCGGAAAGAAGGTGGCCTGTACCAGACGTTTGCAGGTGTCACTTGGGAAACAATGCTTATTTCTAAAGACAAAGACAAAGACATAGATTAAGGTGGAAATCTGAAACCACCTTAGGCAAGAACTTCCTGTTAGTCCTGAGGACCACCTTATCTCTATGAAAGGAGATAAAATCAGGCTCCACTGACACAATCTGACCTGCAGTTTTTTGCACAGAGCTTCTATGTGGGTAATAAAGGATAGCTTGTTGTCAATCCATACTCCTAGGTATTTATATGTTTCTGCTACTTCTAGAATGTCCCCTAATAAAGTAGTGATGGTTGAAACTGATGCACATTGTAATGATACATTGCATAAGGTGATGAATGTGACCTTGGTTTTGGAGGTGTTTAACAGCAGTTTGGAGTGGGAAAGGTTGAGCTTTTAAATTGTTAAATGTCTTCTGGAAGTCAGAGCAGACAGTACTGATGTTAGACCTAGATATGTCTAGGGCAGTGTTGACTGTGTAAAAGTGTAAATTGGCACCTGTGATGGTTTCACCTATGTCAGTAATACATAGCATGAAGAGAAGTGGTCCTAGAACTGAGTACTGGGGACACCCTTGAGGAGAGTGGTACAGGTGGAGTAGAGACTATGTGCTTTTATCTGCTGCAACCTTTCATTTACTGTACATAGTTTGCAAACTATTGCAGAGTGGCAGGGCCAAATCCTGCTTTTGCCAACTTTTGAATCAGTATGTTGTGGTCCATTACGTCAAAGGCCTTACTGAGATCAAGAAAGACAGCACCAGTGGTTTGCTTGTGGTCAACAGCCTGTAAACAGTCGTTGGTAACCTTAGCCAGGGCACAGACGGTACTGTGTTTAGGCCTGAAACTTGATTGGAGAGGGGTTATAATTTTAGATTGTTCCAAGTAATCTCTTAGTTGAGCAGTGGTGTTTCTCGAGGAGTTTTGACAGTACAGGAAAGATGGCTATGGGGCTGTAGTTGTTGAGAATACTGGCATCATTGTCTTTTAGGAGGGAAACAATGTGCCCTGCCTTCCAGATTAATGGCACCTCATGACTCATGAGTGATAAGTCGAAGAGAAGGCTTATGGGAGGCATGAGACGCACGAAGCTAGTGCTGAGAAAAAAGGGGTCAATACCATCAGCGCCTGTACTTTCCTTTATGTCTAACCCAAGGAGGAGTTATTCTACTTGTGTGTGTGTGTAATGGACTGGAAAACAAACGGGCTGGTAATATGGTAATGGATCTTTCAGAGACCAGTGGGGGGAGTAGTACATTGCAACCAGATTCCAGTCAAATGCCAGACCTGCTGATGCGAAGTGGGAGTTTAGTTGTTCTAGGATGATTTGTTTATCTGTTATGAAGTTGCTGCCGACCAAGATTTTTGGGGGAAGGGTGTGAGCAGGCAAGGATCCCTCAACCAATTTAACGAGGTTCCGAAATTTCGTGGGGTAATTTTTGCTTGAATCCAGGGACTTGAGAAAGTAGTTAGCTTTTGCTGTCCTAATTAAGTTAGGACAGGAGTTTCTTATTCATTTGACGTTGGCCCAATCTTTATCTAATTTTGTGCACCCGGCGGTTGCTCAGAGCAAGTCCCTGTTCCTCAGGACCTCTTTCAGCTCCCTACTGAACAATGGACAGGAAACCTTTTTCACTTGATGCTTGACCAAGGGGGCATACTTATTTATAGCATTCAGCAGCTGCTTGTTAAATGTTTCTGTCACTTCATGCACTATGGTGGCAGGATAAAAAGTCTGCTAATTTATGGGTGCTAATTCATTTATGTAACCCATGACATGGAGGTTGTTAAAGTGTCTTTTATGATTCAAAGGAAATAACAGGTGCCAGTCCTGACAGAGACTGGTGCCAGTCCTGACAGAGACTGATACACACAGTCAAAATGTTTTAGTTACTAAACCTTTCTCTGCAGTAGCATTCTGTTGTTCAAGGCCTGTAACCACACCCTGCCTTTGGGTGAAGGCCATTTAAAAATTGTTTCCCTTTCGTCTGGTGCAAAGCAGAACCCATAAGAGTCAGCAGCTGCTTTGGATTTATTTGCAATATAAATTAATTAAAAACAAACAGACAAGGTATGAGACAAAAGCCAGGATTGGGGATGGACAGAGGAGCTGCTGCTGCTGCTGCTGCTGTGCATCCACCAGTGGTAGTAGGAACCAGGGAGCTGAAGCTCCTTGGGTCATGACAGCCCAGGCTGGAGGAACCAAGATCTCCAATTCCACTCCAGAGTCCTGGAGGTGAAGGTATTGGTAAAAACAGCAGATGGTGGGGGTGGGGGGGGGTGAGGAATTGGTGGCATAGAAAGAAAGAAATTTTACAGGCAAAAAAAAAAAGAGCAACACCCATGCAGTCTGCTCTGGATTGGTGTAGTAAATGCCATGAGACTGTTGAGGCAGGGAATCCCACTGAGGGCAGTAGACATCAGAGGGCAGCTGAGGCAGCAGGGCAAGGGTTAAAGCTTGTCCAGGGAATGCTACTTTTGCTGACTGGAGAGAAAGTGGCAGCTCAGTGGTCTCGGAGTCATGGGCAGTAGTTCTGGCTGCCCAGCCAGTGGTGGCTCGTCTCATCAGCCTGACTACTGGCCACTTGCAGTTAGCAGGTCATCAGATGATGATTTAGCAGTGCTAATAGCTATAAATCAGGATTAAATTAACACCCACTACCTAACTACCAGAAGGAAGGGAGACAGAAATGTATTGTGGCCAACAAGCCATTCAGTAATGCCTGGAGACAGACCAGAAAAGCCCAGCTATAGGGCCAAGATGCTAGTCATCCAACTGTGAGAACACAGCCAGGGATGGGGTCTGGAGAAAGGAAAGACAAACACACAGACAGGGGCAGGGAGCGAGAAGTTGGAATACCAGATCACTGCTTTGGGTGGTCCCAGACCAATGTAAACACCCTAACAACTGAACAAGGTAATGGTGGTGTTCATTACCACTGTGTTTCAAGTCCCTTTGTTCAGAGCAAACAAATCCTGTCCCAATCACTCCCCAGTTCATCTGGTCAGCTGTGTGGAGCAGCCTGTTCAGTGTAGATGCAACTTCACATCCTTGGCTGAACGTTGTTGGGGACAAAAGCTACAAATAAATATTAGATATTGTAAAATTATTCAGCCTGGAGAAGAGAAGATTAAGGGGTGATAGCGGGGTGCTACGGGGATCAGTTCTGGGGCCAATCCAGTTTAATGTCTTCATAAGTGACATCGCGGAGGGGCTGGAAGTGAAGGTGTGTCTTTTTGCAGATGACACTAAGATCTGCAACAGGGTGGACACTCTAGGAAGGGTGAAAAAAATGAGGAGGGACCTAGGTAAACTGGAGGAGTGGTCTAGAGTGTGGCAACTGAGACTTAATGTGATAAAGTGTAAAATTATGCATTTGGGGCACAAGAACCCAGGGGAGGATTATATGATGGGGGGGGGAGGGATTCTGACAGTCACCAAGCAGGAAAAGGATTTTGGGGTAATCATATCTGATGACCTAAAGGTGGCCAAACAATGTGCCAAGGCTGTGGGGAGAGCCAGTAGGATGCTGGAGTGCCTAGGGAGAGGTATCACCAGCAGAAGAAAAGAGGTGGTAATGTCATTGTACAGATCACTGGTGAGGCCTCTTCTGGAGTACTGTGTCCAGTTCTAGAGGCCACAGCTCTGTAAGGACACACACAGGCAGGGTGGAGGCAGTTCAAAAAAGGGCAACTAAAATGGTGCAGGGCCTGCACCAAAAGTCATATGAGGAGAGACTGGGAGACCTCAATATGTATACCCTGGAGGAGAGGAGAGATAAGGAAGATATGATAGAAACCTACAAATATCTAAAGGGCATAAATAGGGTACCGGAGGGTAGCATCTTTCAGAAAAGGAGATGTTCAGGAATGAAACGGCATGACATGAGGTTGGAAGAGGGTAGATTAAGTGATAATGTGAGGAAGTATTTCTTCACGGAAAGGGTGGTAGATGCATGGAATAGACTCCCAGAGGAAGTGGTGGGAAAACACAGTGGGAGAATTCAAAAATGCATGGGACAGGCATAGGGGAACCCTAGCGATAGAAACAAGAAGGTAAAGCCGACAATTCAGTAAGGTCTGCAGCTTTTGCAGTAGGTAGGGAAAATGTGCAGACTGGATGAGCCCATGATCCTTATCTGCTGTCAATTTCTGTGTTTCTATATGCTTATGGTGTTCTAATTACTGAAATAAACTGACAGAGTAGGCCACACACAACTGTATTTGATGAGCAAAAGTAGAACCAGAGGGCATGCACTCATGCTGGGTTGGGGGGGGGCTGAATAAGGGCACATATTTGGAAGCATTAGCTCACACAAAATGGGGCTAGCATGTGGAATGGCCTACCTGGTGAGGTAATGGCAGCTAGAAATTTTCAGACATTCAAAGCAGGACTTGAGTGATCTGACGGACAATGGCATTTAAGGTTCCATTGCATGACTGGGTCAACAGTCCAGCAATAAGGTACCAGCGAGTGACAGCAAACCCTGGAATTATATCGACACCACAAAAACCAAAAACTGACAACATTTCTGAGTATGCTCACTCCCATGTAGTAGGAAGAGCAGACAAATTGACTTGAAGCAATTTGCCAGCATCCAGGAGAATGTTTTAGCATATGAGCTGCAGAAAGAACTGTGCTTCCATATGATTGCTTTTCTGTAAGTTATCTCTTCACACTCCTTATTGCTGTAGATATTTGCATGAAAATGGGATCTTTGCCCCCTGGGCTTCCTACTTTTACATCTGATGAAGTCACAATCTTCTATTGCTGATACCATAATAATTTTCACAGCAACACATCCAGATAACTTTACAGTATCCAGTACTTCCTTATGGTTCTTGCCTCCAAGAATGCTCCAGACAAGAATTAAGAGTTGCATCCACACTCAACCTTTGTAGATTGTGGGGAAGGCCCTTTGGCACCATGCATTTCTGCAAAACCAGTCTAAATTTTCATGATGATTTGCATGTATATCCCAAGATGCTTTGCATTATGTGGGTATGTGTAATTTTGTATTTCTTCGAAACCTGATTTTGTTGCCAATGCTCTTTTTGGGTAATCCTTGTATCAGTGATTTTGTGCTAAGGTTCTTTGTCTTTTTAACACATCATGATGTCATAAACAAAAGAATTACGATGTCACCAGAGGCTAAAGCTGGAAGAAAAAAATAGTCTGATGGATGCTGATCTTGTTTTCACACATATATCCTCAGCAATAAGGAATGAGGGGATTCAAATACAGAAAATAAATTAAATGCAAGTTGAATTGTGTCTGATTATTACATTTTAAAAACAATTCCTTTAAGCCCTTTCCATCTCTACCATGGTATGTTACTATGAAATCATTTTTGCAGTATGGTCTGCCTTGTCCTATTATGAACAATAAAGACACAGAATATTTATTTATCCATATATTTATGATTCTACTTCATGATTTTGAGGCTTCAGGGTGAATATCATGGAATATGGACCATTTTACAGGCTGGAGGTTTTATAATGTGAAATGTCTTCCAGCTGTTTCCTTCTAAAGTTTTTCAACCAGGCAGCAAAAGTATAGTCCACATCTCCAGTGTACATCATTTTCCTGTGCAGTGCATGCTTCTGTCTCCCAGGATCTTATCTTTGCTGTCTGTTAGTCAGCTATAATTAATGGTCACTGTATTTAGTACCCCTATTTTGAACACTTTCAAATTCCATAATACAGAAGTGATAAGGCACAGATGTGTTTTATCGCTTGTATATTATATTTCTTCACTTAAACATTGTGTTGTAAATTCAAGCTAACCAAACAGCATAATCCTCTAACTGGTAAGCATTCTACAATTTCAAACATACTTTAATAGCTTTCATTTCCTGGATCCCTTACTATTTTCCACCTAAAACTGCCCTTAACAGTACAAGCAAATTAATTTGCTGAAACTAAAAGTTAAGTTCGTCAATTTTTACCTATATTGTCATGTACCAGTACAGTATTTATATACAGAATAATGCTCAGACATCTGTGTGTTATGAGCTTTTTAACACACCTGAGGTGTGTGATGACAAATAATCCTCAAGAGCGAAGCTCAAGAGGTTTCTGAGGTCATCGCACACCTAGGATGTGTAAAAAAAACAAAAAAAAACAACATCTCATAAACACACAGATGACCTGCATGTTTTTTTTTATAATAACTTGTTCCATGGTCAAACTACTTTGACAGGAAGCATAGCACAATGTGAAACTTGTGGATTCACTTCCCCACTGAATGCCTCAGGTCGGACAGTACCAACTGCAGCTTGCGTTGTCAGTTCACAGCTGTTTGTCAGGATTCCAAGTTAGCACTTCTGGGGAAATGCATAATAACTGGGTGTGACATCACACCCAGTTATTTCGGTGTTTCAAATGGACCAAAATTCATCTGATAAAGCACCTCACTAGTTATTATAAAAATAAAATATGGGAAAGGTCATACTATGCATTTTTTTGTTTGTTTTGTTTTGGCCCTTGGTGGGTGAGGGAGGCTATGAGGGCAAACAGAAGGTTCTTCACTGAATACAAGAGTAATGAGGCGGAGGAATCCTGGCAGGATTATCAGGCTAAACTCAAAGACCCCCTGATGAAGAGTCACGCCTTGGACTCAAAGCGCTGGGGTACTGTAGCCCCGGACTCCTACTTTAGTAAATCTATTGCTGTCTATCCTAATTTTGTGTTCTGAGAGTGCTGCCTGTTTGTGTCTTGCCTAAACTCAAAGAGGCATGGGTGGAGGTCAGAAGGGCAAAGGCAGACACAGAGCTGAGGACTGCTGAAGGAATAAAAGGTGGGGGGAAATAATTTTTTATATACATAAGGGAAAAAAGGAAAATGAGAGAGGGGCTAGTTAGGCTAGATGAGGGTGGAAGTGTATCAAATCAAATCAAATCAACTTTATTTTTATAGCGCCTTTCAAAACCAAGGCTCTGTACATAAAAATCAAATACATAAAGATAAAAATTTAAAACAAAAACATTAAAACAGATCATCTATAACTAGGGAAAGCTCTCAAGGTAATTCGTTGTCATAGTGCCAACTCGGTGAAAGAATAGCCCTGTTGTCAACTGTTCCCCATGTACTATCCTATATGTAATCTACTTAGAGAACAACGGTCTGCAGGACAACAAGCAGCATGGCTTTGTCTCTGGGAGGTCATTCCAGACCAACCTGATGCTGCTTTTTGACTGAGCCAGCAAGGTGACTGACAGAGGAGAGGTGGTAGATTTGCTCTACTTTGACTTGAGCAAAGCCTTCAGTTCAGTACCAGCAAGGAGACTGCTGAAGAAGTTGGAGGATGTAGGAGTAGAACAAGGTTTGGTTAGGTGGGTACGTGGTTGGCTTGTGGGGAGGCAACAAAGGGTAATGGTGAACAGGGCTAAATCAGGGGACAAGTAAGTCACCAGAAGAGTGCTGCAGGGATCAGTCCTGGGATCTGTCCTATTTAATATGTTCATAAGTGACATAGAGGAAGGTATCCAGGGAAAGTTGTGTCTCTGTGCTGATGACACAAAGTTACATGGCAGGGTAGATCATGAGGAAGGAGTGTGAGAGTTCCAGAAGGACCTAGAGAAGCTAGGTAGATGGGCTGAGATCTGGCAGTTGAGACTGAACACCAAGAAGTGCAAAGTAATGCACCTAGAGAGATGGAATCCAAGCATGGAATACTGCACCTAGAGAGATGGAATCCAAGCATGGAATACTGCACTCAGAGAGATGGAATCCAAGCATGGAATACTGCACCTAGAGAGATGGAATCCAAGCATGGAATACTGCACCTAGAGAGATGGAATCCAAGCATGGAATATTGCACCTAGAGAGATGGAATCCAAGCATGGAATACTGGATGGAAAGGGTTAGACTGGCCACTTCAATAGCGGAGAGGGATGGGGGTCATCATCAGTGACTCCTTCAACCAAACAAGTCAATGAACAAGGCATACAGCAAGGCATCAGGGATGCTGGGGTGAATAAGGAAGGGTTCTGACAGAAGAAATGAGGTGAGTCTACCACTGCATACGTCTCTGGTGAGACCTAATAATGAGTACTGTGCCCAGCTCTGGAGTCCTCACCTGAAGAAAGAAATTGCATACAGCGAAGGGTCATCAAGGTGATCCATGGCCAGCAGGGCAGATCCTATGAGGATCGGGTGGAAGCCCTAAATATGTACTCAATGGAGACCAGGTGGGAGCAGTGGGACATTACTGAAATGTATACGTTTCTCGGGGGTATAAACAAAGTCAGTAGTGAGGACCTATTTCAAAGGAATAGGGATGCACTCATTAGGGGGTGTAACTGGAGGTTGGTGAGGGGTAAGCTCAGGAGAAATGTGAGGAAGTTCTATCTCACTAAGAGGCTGGTGGAACTATCGAAAAGACTGCTGGTAGAAGTGGTGGGGGTGGCTACCATAAACGGGTTTAAATACAGGGGATAATGACACCTGCTTTGTGCTTTGGACTGAAAATAAATATTTGAATTTATTTGCATTTTGCTTGTGGTCTGTACAATTATTGCCTAGAGTACAAGTTTTTGGACTTATTTCACCAGTACAGTAGGCTGTGGGGGTGAGGTAGTATAGGAAGGGCAAACTCGATGGACCTTCAGTCTCCTTCTCACATCAAATTCTGTTTCTATTTAATGTCTTCATTAACCTCTTGAGCTTCACTTCTGAGGTTTTTGGACATCACACACATCAGTTGTGAAGAAAATCCTTCATAATACACCCCTTCCCATTCATTATTTTCTGTTATTACTTTCTTCTTCAAAACCACGATGGACACTGTTTCTAACTGTTGTGAGCAAAACTGACAATGTGCAATAAATGTGGCCATAGTTGACTTTTTCTAGATACAGCTATATTATCCATCACAAACATCAAGTTGTTCCTGCTGTTTAACTTAAAGCATCTTTGACTTTTCCAGCTTGTTTGGGGGTACACAGATGCAGGCTACATAAAACTAAGTAGCGCACTGTTTGTTTAACAGATGCACCGGTTTCCAGCAAAATATTCATAGCTGGCATCAGCAGAATCCAGTTACATACAATTCCAGATTTTCTCTCCTTTATTCTGCATCTATTCACATTGCTTATACCTGCTGTGAGGTTCTAATCCTCTGCTAATGACATCACAACCTGATGCCATGGAAAGTATTTTGATATCTGTAGCATAATATTAGGACAGGACAGAAAAAGCAGCAAGAATAGAAGAAGTCTTAGGGTCAAATATCCTTTTTTCATGCAACTGTCTGGTAGTAAAGAATGAAATGTGCTGAAATTCAAATTATTTTGGAATGCTATTAGGTTTGAGCCCAGCCAATGCAAATCGTATTTTTTTTTCAAGAAGCTGAAAAATCACGTTAAGAAATGGACTCCAGTCTATGAAACAGTTATATAGAACCATTCCATGTACCATCTTCATTGTCTTTCTCTGGACTGCCTCTGTTTTGTTAATGTCCTTCAGGAGATGTGGTCTCTAGAACTGGACACAGTACTCCAGCTGAGGCCTCACCAGTGATCTGTACAGTGGCATAACCACCTCTTTCCTCCTGCTTGTTATGCCCCTCTCTATGCACCCCAAAATTCTGTTTGCTCTCCCCACTGCCTTTTCACACTGTTTGGTCACCCTCAGGTCATCAGATACGATAACCCCAGATTTCTCTCCTAACTTGTGGTAGCCAGAATCCACCCCCACCTCCATCCTATACTCCTCCCTTAGACTCCTGTGACCCAGGTGCATTGCACATTTTAGCATTGAAACTCTACTGCCAAACACCCGACCACTCCTCTAATAGGCTTAGGTCCTTTCTCATTTTTATGTTGGCTTGCGCTTGCATGCCAGCCAACATACTGCATTATTTCCACCCCCTCCAGTGTGTCCACTCTGTTTCAGATCTTGGTATCATCTGCTAAGAGGCACACCTTTCCCTCTAGACACTCTGCAATGTCGCTAATGAAGACACTGAACAGGACTGACCCCAGCATCGATCCTTGTGGCACCCCACTGATCACCTCCCTCTCCTCAAATTTCATGCCATTTACCACCACCCTCTGAATCCTGTCTCTTAGCCAGTCCCCAACCCACTTTACCACTGTAGGACCCACTCCCAGGCTCCCCAATTTACTTAGCAGTCTCCTGTGCAGGACAGTGTTGAAGGCCTTGCAGAAATCTAAGTAGGCTACATTCACCGCCCCTGCCTAATCTACCACCCTGGTTACCCAGTCAAAGAAATTTATAAGAATCATCTGACAGGACCTTCCCACTGAAAATCCATACTGCCTTGGATCCAGTGCCCTGTTATCCTCCAGAAACTTCATAATCTTCTCCTTAAGTAAGGACTCCTTTAGTTTCCCCACTACTGAGGTCAGGCTTACAGGCCTGTAATTGCCTGCCTCCTTTCTGCTTCCACTCTTGTGGAGAGGGACCACATCTGCCCTCCTCCAATCCTCTAGTCCCTCCCCCATCTCTAGTGATGTGTCTAGTGATTCTAAAAACAACACATTTTCAACCATGACACAAAATCCATAGCTAGCCTGATAGTTTTTTATAAAGTGGGCCATGAAAATCTTGCAACCTGATTAGTCAAAACACGTCACATGACAGTTAATTATTTTTTGATAACTGCACACCTCATCTGAACAACATGTTTTTAAACATAGGAAAGCCCATTTTATAAGTGGGATAACACATGCTAGGGTATGTAGTAATAAGGGAGTAATGCACTTTTCAGGTGGCTGCGGCACTCAACAACACCTTGTGCCAAACAATCATCCAAGGCGTGCATTGTTGCCTTATAACTCCACACCCTGTCATGAGTTATCCCTCATGTACATTATTTAACACTCTAAAGTTCTGTCACTGGGGCAACAACTCAGGGATGAGATGCTGCAGTTTGTATGACATCATTAATACATTCTCGTTCTTTAACAAACAAAAAGTCTACAACTTTAAGTTATTGATACGAAATTAAATCTTTATTGTCAGGGAAATATTGAGGAGCTGGAAGAGTGCATCAGAGAACTGCGGACTGAAGTTCAACTCCAGAAGAAAAGAAACGAGGAAATTGAGACGCTAAGGAAAAGCCTATCACAAGAACTGTCTGCCTACAAGTCAGTATAGTTGTATCTACTGTCCTTCAACTAAATGAGACATTTGCCTTTTTAATCCTGTATTTGATGCCCTCAGTTATGGTGTTCTATCATATTATTCCTCCTCATAACAGGGCACTTACAATACTAATGTAGGTTAATGTCCAAATTATTTCAAAGACTTGGGGAATTTGAACACATGGAATTAATCTTTTAAAGAACTGCAGACATCTCAATTAAAACTTTGCAAAGAATAATATTTAGGCACAATTCTGCTTGTGTTCCATACATCTTTTATAGATTTCTCCTCATTATTTATTACTGGGAAAATATGCATGAATACATGGAGCTCGATTCACAAAGTCTGAAGAATGACACAAGGTACTTGCATCAAACCTAAATTACACAAGTGGCACCTTGTGTAAAAGGTGCGGCTTCCCCAATTCACAAACACAGTCTGCACCAGAATGGGGAGCCACTGTGACAAAGGGGCTCTGCACCACCCTTGCGGCAGTCAGCTGGATGCACCAGGTTGCAGGGGGGCTTGCACCATGGTGGGGCTGTACCATCCCCTTTTCTTGAATTCACAAAGTCCTGCCATGGGAACAGCAAGGGGCCCAACTTAGACTAGCTATGAGGTGGTCTAAGCTTGCTCCAGTGCGACTCAATGTGGCAACCTGGGGCAGCTCTTAAAATTAGGTTCTGAGGGAGGAAGGGGCATGGGAGTGCCATAGAGGGAGTTGGGGAGGTGGCGGGCATGGGCAGAAATGATGTAGCATCAGGCGGGGGTGCTAATTATATTGCTATACAGCCAACGAGATGGAACCACAGGGGGGTACCAGGGACACACAGTGCCCATGGCCCCAGGTGGGCACAGCCTTGGCAGCAGTGGCTGGGGCTGCTGCCAAGGCTGTTCCCACTTGGGATCATGGCACTGTGTGTTCCTGCATTCCCCGTGGTACCATCTCACTGGCTGTATAGCACTATAATCAGCACCTTAGCCAGGTGCCACATCACTTCTCCCAATGCGCACTGCCTCCCCAACTTCTGTGGCATCCCCGTGCCTCTTCCACTCTTAGACCCCTCCTGCCATGCATGTTTCACCATCTTCCCCCCAACCATCCTGTCCCCTCTAGTGTTGCACCAAGTGGAATGTGCCAGATCCCTGCGGCACTTCCAGCAGGTGGGCCAATTGTTTGGCGCTAGCAGCAACTCCTGTGTTTTTGGCACAGGGGCCCATGTTTTTCCTGAATTAGGGACAGGATCCATGATGCACCTGGAGTTCACCACAGCCCTACAGTACCACAAGTTGCACCAATCTATAGGCTATTTTTGAATTGAGCCAATGATCTTTATCCCTTAGAGCTCATCTGCCTCTATACCTTATTCCTAACTGAAAGTTATAATCCTCTGTTGTGACATCACAGTCTGTTGCCATGGGAATAACTATGATGTCACAAGCAGTGTATTATGGCCTCAGGTAGGGAATAAGCAACAGGAATAGATAAACTTTTCAGAAGCAAAGATCCTGTTCTTATGTGAATGACTTCAGTAATAAATAAACAAAGGGCAGCAGAAATACAGAACTAATGTGAAATACAAAGAACCGAGTCAAAATGTTATATTGTTAAAGTTCTGCAGAAGATGTCAGTTGCTCTTTAAAGAGCTTCTAGAACCAACATTAGCAGACATGAAAATGTAACACATTTTAAAATGTAATCAGTTGTAACTTTTTCTCTCTTAAATAATTTTCTTTTTTCTTTTCTTCATTAGAAAGTTTTTATGTGACAGTGTCAAACTGGATGTGAAGCACTGCACTCTGCCTATCAGCTGACATATCTAGTTCTGTACCTCCCCTACATCATCAGCTTTGTGACCTCACTTTCAGTGACATCATGGATGACTGACCTGGCAGCTACTGAGTGGCTCTAACTAAGCAGAAGTGATGTCACAATCAGTGAGGTCAGGATGCTGATGATGTAGTGGGGGATAGAGACAGATATGTCAGCTGCCATGCAGAGTGCTGTTCCACACATCACACCTGCAAACATCAGATAAACAATCTTCTAATTAACCAAAGGGAAAAGAAAAATGATCTCAGATATAAAATGTAATAGCTGATGGCTTTTAAAAACGAATATTAGTTTTAGGCAGTACACTAGCTCCTTGATAACTGTGAAGTCATGTTTCCCACACAGCAGAGAATTTATGTGACAAATTTTGCAGCTTTTGCTTGCACTATAAAGACTACATTTATAATATGGGGAAAAAAAAAGCTTGGCAGAGATGTCAGGCAAATATATTTCAGTTGATGCTCCTAAAAATCATCTAACAGGTCCCATGACAGCCATATTTCTATGTTACTTGCATTAGTTCTTTAAACATAGCCTGCCTTATTTATTGCTTGTGACATAAACTGTGTAAATGTGTACTATCTTGATTTATTTATTGTGTGAGTATTTTATTCCAGGGTCCCTCCTGTAAATCAAGTTTCGATGCTAGTCAGCTTATCCAGTAATAAAAAAATAAAAGTAAATAAATCTGTGCATTTGCAATAGAACCCAGCTAAAACTTGCTTTAGCGCAATCTAAAGCCTATCTGAATTTCTAGAGGCACCTATTTTATCTGAACAATAGACTTCAGTTGGCATAACCTTAGCAATGAGAGGATTCACTGACGTTAGGGTAAGGAACCCATTTGAGACACAATACGGGGCCTCATTTTTGTTGTTTAGTTGAACTAATTTAGCTGCAGTACATGGGAGCCATTATTGGTGTCTGGTGACCTCATGAGACACAGTACATGGGAACCATTATTGGTGTCTGGTGACCTCATGAGACACAGTACAGGAGCACCATTGTTGGTGTCTGGTGACCTCATGAGACACAGTACAGGAGCACCATTATTGGTGTTTGGTGACCTCATGAGACACAGTACAGGAGCACCATTATTGGTGTCTGGGCTAACTAGAGACACAGTACATGTAGCCTTTATAGGAGCCTGGGTAGACTAAAGAAGAGACAGTACATAGGAATGATTATTGGTGTCTGGGTGACTTCACTGAGACACAGTACATGGGAACCATTATTGGTGTCTAGGTGAACTCATGAGACACAGTACATGGGAACCATTATTGGTGTCTGGGTGAACTCATGAGACACAGCACACGGGAACCATTATTGGTGTCTGGGTGAACTCATGAGACACAGTACACAGGAACCATTATTGGTGTCTGGGTGAACTCATGAGGCACAGTACACGGGAACCATTATTGGTGTCTGGGTGAACTCATGAGACAGTACACGGGAACTATTATTGGTGTCTGGGTGAACTCATGAGACAGTACACAGGAACCATTATTGGTGTCTGGGTGGACTCATGAGACACAGTACACGGAAACCATTATTGGTGTCTGGGTGAACTCACTGAGACACAGTACACGGGAACCATTATTGGTGTCTGGCTGGACTCATGAGACAGTACATGGGAACCTTTATTGGTGTCTGGGTGGACTCATGAGACACAGTACACAGGAACAATTATTGGTGTCTGGGCTAGCTAGAGACCCAGTACATGGAGCCTTTATAGGAGCCTGGGTAGACTAAAGAAGAGAAAGTACATGGGAACCATTATTGGTGTCTGGGTGAACTCATGAGACACAATACATGGGAACCATTTTTGGTTGTCTGGGTGACCTCACTGAGACATAGTACATGGGAACCATTATTGGTGCCTGGGTGAACCCATGAGACACAGTACAGGGGAACTATTATTGGTGTCTGGGTGAACTCACTGAGACGCAGTACATGGGAACCATTATTGGTGCCTGTGTGGACTCATGAGACACAGTACAGGGGAACTACTATTGGTGTCTGGGTGAACTCACTGAGACACAGTACATGGGAACCATTATTGGTGCCTGGGTGAACTCATGAGACACAGTACACAGAAACCATTATTGGTGTCTGGGCTAGCTAGAGACCCAGTACATGGGAGCCTTTATAGGAGCCTGGGTAGACTAAAAAAGAGAAAGTACATGGGAAACATTATTGGTGTCTGGGTGAACTCATGAGTCACAGTACATGGGAGCCATTATTGGTGTCTGGGTGACCTCACTGAGACACAGTACATGGGAACCATTATTGGTGTGTGGGTGACCTCACTGAGATACAGTACACGGGAACCATTATTAGTAAGCCCTGGAGGAGGTTGTCCTCCACTGACCACTACATCAGAGACCTCACCAGGGGTTTGGTCACCTGAATGGGATAACTTTGAAGGTGTAATGCTTGTGAACATTGTGCACTGAGCATCTGCTGGGCTGTCCTCATGTGTAGGCATGCCAGGGGCACTATGAACACTGTGGAGGCTATTGGATCCAGCATATGTTGCATGGAGTGGGCTTGCACAGTCTTGTGTTCCATGATGTAGCATACCATCTGCAGAACTGCTCAAAGTCTGCTTTGTGAGAGAAAGTCCTGAGCCCTGGTTGTGTCCAGAACAGCTCCTGTGAACAATAACTCCTGGGAGGACTCCAGCTGAGAATTCAAAATGTTCAGCAGGACTACTATGGAAGTTAGGAATTAAGAGGCAGTCACTACTGCCCTGTCTGTCTCCTGTTTTAGATGGGCTTGAGATTAACCAGTTGTCAAAATATGGAAAGACCTGGAGTCCCAGCTTTCTGAGGTGCACTGTGAGTACTGCAAAGCACTTTGTAAAGACTCCCCATGCTGAGGAAAGCCCTAAGGGTGGGACTCTGAACTGATAATGTTGCTTCTGCACACAAAAACAAAGGTATAGAGGAAGTGGTGGGGGCTGAAACAATCACGGGATTTAAGAATGCATGGGATAGACATAAAGGAATTCTGGAGGTCAGGGATAAGGGGCAACAGACTTCTTGGAAAACATAAACTGAACTTACAAGCTCAAATGGGCAGACTGGGTGGGCCATAGGCCCTTATCTGCCAACACTGTCTATGTATCTATGTATGTATGTATGTATGTATGTATTTGTGGTGGCTGGAGTGTACCAGTATGATTTGCTATGCATCTTGCATATCCAGGGATGATAGCCAGTCCTGTTGCTTTAGGTAGGGTAGAAGAGAGCCCAGGGAAATCATTTTTAATTTTTCCCAATGTATGAATTTGTTAAGATTTCAGTTATTGAGAATGGGGTGCATGTCCCTGATTTCTTTGGCACCACGAAGTAGTGGGAGTAGAAACTTGCATTATTTTCTGACTCTGGCACTATTTCCATAGCCCTATTGTGCAGAACTTAACTCAACTCAACTCATCTTTATTTCTTTAAAATGCAAATCAATATATCTAAGCGCTCATACAAAAAGATAAAAATACAGCAGGAAAACACATCTCACAAAGTTAACACATATAAAATAACAGTATTCGCTAAAATATATTATCAGGATTCTGAGAAGGCGAGTCTAAACAAGTAAGTCTTCAGGGCCGACTTAAAGCCCTCCACAGTCGAGCACTCTCTTACCAAACGAGGTAGAGAATTCCACAGGGTTGGTGCCACAAACAAAAAAGCCCTAGCACCAGATGACTTCAAACTAACCCTGGGAATCTCCAGCAATTCCTCATCAGTGGAGCAGAGTGGGCGGAGGGGGCAATAAGGACACAGGAGTTCTTGCAGGTAGCGCTGACCCTGTCTGTGTAGGCATTATAGGTCAGCAAACTGACCTTGAAGAGCTGCAACCTCCTGCAACAGAAGTTCTGTCATGTAAGCTGACAAAGGGGGTTGTCTTCAGGGTGGATAGTCCAGAGGGCTTTCTGTGAAACCCAGTGAGTACCCTTCCCAGATGATCCTGACGACCCACTTATTTTACTTTACTTATTCATTTGTTAGGAAACTGGACCAAGGCCCTTTTTCAGGTCTGACCCAGATACAATTAGAACAAACAAACAACAACAAATAAACATGCAATAACATTGACAATATCACCTATTACAAATACAGAGTAAGTTATTAATTAGAAACAATTTAAACATGGTTTTAAAAGATGCCTCAAAATTAATCAAACGAATACATATGGGCAATGTATCCCAATAAAATGGAACAGAATTACTAAAGGCATGGGATCCAAGTTTTTTTTACAAAGTGTAGTTTTGAGCAGCACACCATTTGAGGACCTCAACATTGATGGTACAAGACAAACTGAAATTAGGTCAGACAGAGGAAAAAAAGTACTACTTGCATGGATAGCGTAAAAATTAAGCAACCCAAAAAAATATTCAATTCTAAGACTAAAAGGCAACCAACCTAACTGAGAATATGCCACATAAGAGTGTACAACAAGGAGCTAATAAAATAAAATGACAAATATTGTTAAATGCAACTGACAAAATATTTAATTCCTTGGTACCCAACTTGAAATAAATACCAGTCACGTAATCCATGTGAAGGAGGAGGGTACCAACTGCTATCGCTTTCCTAGTTTCAGAAGTTAGATAACATTTAAGTTTATACAATATGCCAAGTTTTTGATTCACTTTCGTGCTTACTGAAGTGACCTGTAATGAGAGGTTAAGTGCATGGTCCAACAACACACCAAGATACTTAAATTATTGCACCTGTTCAATAATAATACTGTCCAAATCCTGAACTACCAGACTAGTATTACCTCTCAAAATCCCATTGGTTCAAAACAACATTGATTTTGTTTAAAAAAAAAAACCTCCAAAAATGGGGGTTGGGGGCTCATTAAACCACACAGGAGAGGCAGACTGCACTAATACCTCAGAGCCAAAAATAGGCAACAAAAATGACTAGGAAACCATGAATTAATTGCAAATTGAGGTCAACACTTAACTGTTTGTGTAAAATGTTTGAATAAAATCCAGAAAAACATTTTCCAAAGGCATATTTAATCAAAATTACACACCCAAACACATGGTCACTGAAAAGTACAAATGTGTGGCATAGATTGAGGTAATCTCGCCAGTAAGTGCGGTCTATAGCCAACAAATATTGTGCAAGAAGGAACACTGCAGGTAATGGTGTCAACAAAAACGTTTTGTCCAACACAGTTACTGCTTGTTCAATAAATTATTTGTTTGCTTGCTCATATTTCTTATATTTTTCACAATTGCACCATAAAGTGCAATGAACAGTGCAAAAACAGTACATAGTGAAGCACCAAAATAAAACTTATTGTCACAAGTGCTGCATTGTTGTGATTTATTAGCAAGCTTAATGCTATTGCAAGCGTTGCATGGTCCCCAGTTGTTCTCTCTCTCGGTAGTTGAGCTCCTCTCTCCCAGGCTTGTAACTGCGGCCATCAGTGTGAGCTCGAATGATCCGGTGGAAGCACTGTCACTTTAAAACTTTGGGGCTATTATTGTAGTATGACATCTTTGGAAGGATGACTGAAGGAAGTTGATATGTAAGCGCATCGTGGAACACCGTGTAGCCAGCATGGATGACTGATTTTTGCGACTGCAACACAGTGATATAGCATTTGCATTTTGCAAATACCTCTATTGTTGTTCAGTTTATCCACTGGTTCATTTGAGCTCACACTGATGGCCGCAGTTACAAGCTTAGGAGACAGCAGCAAAACTGCTGAGAGAGAACGAGAGACCATGCAATGCTCACAATAGCAGTAAGCTTGCTAATAAATCACAACAAAACAGCACTTGTGGCAATAAGTTTTATTTTGGTGCTTCACTGTGTACTGTTTTTGCACTGTTTATTGCACTTTATGGTGCAATTGTGAAGAACATAAGAAATATGAGCAAGCAAACAAATAATTTATTGAACAAGCAGTAACTGTGTTAAACAAAAAGTTTTTTGGCACCTTTACCTGCAGTGTTCCTTTTTGCACAATATTTGCTGGCCATAGACTGCACTTACTGGCGAGATTACCTCAATCTATGCCACACATTTGTACTTTTCAGTGACCATGTGTTTGTGTGCACAATTTTGATTGAATGTGCCTTTGGAAAACTTTTTCCTAGATTTTTTTCAAACATTTTACACAAACAGTTAAACGCTGACCTCAATTTGGAATTAATTTGTGGTTTCCTAGTAATTTTTATTTTCTTTGAATTAAGAACCATTAAGTTGTCAGTTAGTCATTTACAGACAGCAAGAAAATCATGTTGAATATTTGAGGAAATAGCTGAAATAGAGTTTGTCTGATGGAATAAAATTAAATTGTCAGCATAAAAGTAAAATGTTGTTCCCTGAATTATGCTAAAATAACTGATTTACACATAACATGAACAACAAGGGCCCAAGACAGACCTCTGAGGACCCCCACAAACAATGTGGGCCTCAGGGGGCTCAATGAAATCAATAATAACCACCTGAGATCGCTCTGATCAATAATCCTTAATCCAGGCTACAGAAGGATCAGAAAAATCTTCCACAAGTTTAACACAGGTCAGATCATGAGCAGTTAAATCGAATGCCTTGGTCAGATCCACAAACACCACACTAGTTATCAAACCTTTTTCAAACCCACTAAGTACGGTGTTTGTGAATCTGACCAAGGCAGTTCCTGTCCCACAATTCTTTTCGAAATCCATGCTGAGATGAACTCAGCAACCCATACTCTTCCAAGTAATCATCAATCTGCTTTGCAACCACTTTTTCCTTTAGTTTACTCAACGGATTGAGAACAGAAATAAGATGAAAATCCTCCAATAAATCTGCATGCAGTTTTTTTAGGAATTGGAGTAACCCTGGCTCGCTTCCAACTAGAGGGAAATTGCTAACAAATTAAGGATAAATTAAAAATTGAACAAAGGGGGTCAACTATAAATGGCTAAAACAATCTAAGAAAATGGCTATCCACCCCACCCCCACCACCACCACCACCAGTCATTGAACTTGTTAGGCAAAGTTTTGAGAAGCCTGAGAACTTCACCCCTTCCAACCGTCCTAAAACAAAACTTGGGTCTATTTGATTGAACGAAATCCGAAGCCAAATTGACATTATTATTTATACTGTTGTCTTGTAGTCCCTGCTGCCTATAATTACTCAAACTGGTGAATTTTTCACTTAAAAGTTTAACAATATCAGTTGTCTCAGTCATCTCTTGATCACCAACTATCACTTTCTGAATGTGATTTTTGGATTTAGGGGACAATACTGAATTAACATTGTCCCAAAATGTCCTTGGGTTGGACAAATTGGACTCAAAATGATCTTGAAAATATTTCTTCTTTGCTGTTCTTATGGTTTTGTAACTAAATTCCTTAAATGACAATAAGCATCCAGGAATGAGGTTGTCATGCTTTCCTTATAGATGTGCCATGCTTGATCTCATTCTTTAACAACTTTTTCATATCAGCAGAAAAACAATTATTTCGAGCACCCCTCAGTCTTGGCTTGCATAGGGGACAGAAAGCGTTTTGAATAGGAAGCAATAAATTGCAAAAAATTCCACAGCCAGATTAATATCAGGTATACATTCAAGAAATGCGTGCGGGGGTACACTATGCTTAGGAAGGATAGAAAGGAGGGCAGAGGGGGTGGAGTGGCTGTGTTCATTAGAGATGACATAGAAATTGCTAGGGTAGAAGAGGCAGAGGGAAACGTGAAAGCCTTATGGGTCACTTTACGAACCCCAGCAGGAGGTAAGGTCAAGCAGGGTGTAGTATATAGGCCCTCCGGGATGGGTGATGTTCTGGAGGATGGTTTGCTGGACAACATCATTGCCCAGTGTGGACCAAAAGGGGAGGAAGTGGTGTTGATGGGGGACCTTAATATACCAGGTACAAACTGGGGAACCTTGTCCTCTAAGGTGGCCAAGGAGCAGAGGCTGCTGGATGGCTTCCAGGATGTGTTCTTAACACAGCACATGATGGAGCCCACAAGGGAGGGGCATGTCCTGGACATGGTTCTGGCAGATGGGGATCTGGTAAGGGACCTGTTTGTAGAGGATCCCCTGACTGGGAGCGACCACAATACTGTCTGGTTTCAAATAAGCATGGGGGGAGGAGGGAGAGATCTAGGACACTGGCAGTGGACTTCAGGGGGCAGACTTTGTGGGCATGGGAAATATTTTCAAGGATCACTTGAAGGGGATTACAACAATGACAAATGTGGAAAACAGATGGGAGGTCATAAAACGGGGACTTCATGAGGCAGTCAGGACCTGCGCTAAGGTGAAGCGTAAGGGAGCAAGGTCACATAAACCATGCCGGTGGTCCAGTGAGGTTCAGGTAGCAGACAAAGAAATGAAGGCTGCCTACAAAAAATATAAAACAACGAGAGGGGATAGGGAAAAGGAAATATACCATCTTGCATCTAGAAAAGCCACCCAGATGGTGCGGGGGGCAAAGTCCAGTACAGAGCAGCGGCAGGCACAGGGGATATGGGGAGAGGAAAAGGGGTTCTTCCGGTACATTGGGGAGCGGAGAAAAACTGAGGGCCATCTCAGCAGATTGAGATCAGAAGGAGGGTGGGTGGAAGAGGCAAGAAACCAGGAATAAGTATTAAACAAGTACTTCGCCTCTGTGTTCACTGGGAAGGGGGATGGGATATCTACAAGGCATGATGTGGATAGAAGTGGTAGTGAGTGTGATCAGGGGAGCAACAGAAATGGAGCAAGAGGGAGGGAGAGGTACCCCAGGGGTGTCATATCAGGATAAGAATAAAAAGGCCAGTAAGGTGGAGGGGATGGATGATGCTATCTCCACCAAAAGGGTGTGGTTAGCCCTTAAGGCCCTAAAGAAAGATAAATCTCCTGGGCCAGATGGCATTCATCCGAGAGTACTATGGGAATTGGCGGACATACTGGCTGCACCCCGGCGGAGCTCTTCAACAGATCACTTGAGACAGGGAGGGTACCTAGGGATTGGTGAGAGGCACATGTGGTGCCAATCCATAAAGGGGGGTCAAGGGAAGTACCAGGCATCTATAGACCCATTAGTCTGACCTCGGTGGTGGGAAAATTAATGGAGAGTATACTAAAGGAATGATTGGGGGTGTACTTGGAGGAGGTGGGAGGTCTGGATAGTTGGCAAAATGGGTTTGTGCCAGGTAGATCATGTCAAACCAATCTTGTGGAGTTCTACGAATGGGTAACATCAGAACTGGACAGGGGAAAGCCTGTGGATGTATTATTCATGGACTTCAGTAAGGCGTTTGACTCTGTCCCCCACAATGGTCTGGTGGAGAAACTGACGGGGTTGGGAGTAGGCCCTTTGATGGTCAGATGGATTGAAAACTGGCTAGCTGGACGCACTCAGAGAGTAGTGGTCAATGGGGAGCTCTCGAACCCTAGAGAGGTTGGTAGTGGGGTACCACAGGGCTCGGTTCTGGATCTGATCCTGTTTAATGCATACATATCGGACATCAGGGAGGGTATAAGGTGTGAAATGAGTCTCTTCACTGACGACTCCAAGATGGGAGCAGTAGTTGAGGGGGAAGAGGGGAGGTTGGCCCTGCAATGGGACCTGGACACCCTGGAAAGGTGGCTTACACATGGAAATTAAATTTCAATATCACCAAGTGCAAGGTGTTACATCTTGGGCAGGGAAACCCTAAACACAAGTACACCCTGGGAGGGAAGGGGAGGTGCTGGAGGCCTCAACAGGGGGAAAAAGACCTAGGGGTCATGGTGGATGCATGTATGAATAACTCTGAGCAGTGCAGGACAGCGACTAGCAAAGCAAACAGGATGTTGGGATGCATCGTAAGGGGGATCACCTCTAGGAGCAGGGAAGTGATTCTGCCGCTGTACAATGGACTGGTTAGACCACACCTTGAGTACTGTGTACAGTACTGGAGACCACACTTGAAGAGGGACATACAGCTCCTGGAGAGGGTACAGAGGAGGGCAACTAAGATGATATGAGGACTAGGGGATTTGACGTATGAGGACAGACTAGAGGAGCTCTGCCTGTTTTCATTGGAGGAGAGACAGGGGGACATGATTGAGGTCTTCAAGTACCTCAAGGGAATAAATAAGGTAAACACGGAGGGGATCTTTAGACTAAAGAAGGGAGGTATCACCAGAGGGCATGGTTTGAAGTTGGAAGATGGAAGGGAGGGGAAAAGAGGAGGAGGTTTTTCACTGAGAGGGTGGTGGATCCTTGGAACGCGCTGCCTGGCGAGCTGGTTCAGAGATCCACAGTGGAGGGCTTCAAGAGAGGGTGGGACAGACACAGAAAGTGGATGTATCAGATGATGGCCTGGCCCAGGGGGTTGGGGATGGATGACAGGGGGTTCTGGAACACGGGGGGGGGGGGCTCGGTACCCAGCTAGGGATCTGAGGTTTGAGCAGACTTGACAGACCATAAGGCCTAATCTGCTGGCAACTAGTATGTTAGTAAATGACCAATGTAAAAAAGACATTTGCGCAAGTAATGCTTCAATTTTAACTTTGCTGACATTTCGAAACTGAATGATACGAGGTGGAATTTTAGTACACCTAAGGTTTAAAGCACAATAAGTTGCCATATGATCACTTACTGATGCTGAAAGAACACCTGAACATCCTAACATCCCTATCTTATTAGTAATTATCCAATCAAGTATAGAGTGATTTGCAATATGGAGATTCAAACGAGTTGGTTCATTCATTACCTGTGACAAACCGTAGGAATACAATAAAGATTCCAATCCCAAGTTTCCTTTCTGAAACCAATTTAAATTAGTATCTCCTACAACCAGAGTATCATGACCTTCAATAAACTAAAATGTGCAAATAATCTTTCAGCACAGCAATCCCACAACTTGGAAGGTTATACAGACAACCAAGTACTACACATTTACTCCCTCCAACTAATAGACAAAGAATGAGCCAATCAGTTTCAAGGTCTACATCACTACTACTACTGCTTAAAACTGTGAGTTGTATATGCTCTTTAAAATAAACAGCAAACCCTCTGCCTCGTTTCTTACCCCCACGATCAGCTCTAAGTAGTTTATACCCAGGTATGTTACACACACAATCTGTAAGGGAAGATTTAAGCCAGGTTTCTGACATAAACACCAGATCAGGATTATTATCAGCAATAAGCAATTCTGTTTCCGCTAATTTAGAGAACAAACATTGGGTGTTCAAATGGATTATTTTGAGACCATGTGACCTTGAAAAGGTTGGCAGCAGACATTGTTTATTACAATTAAAGTCAACAGGCCCAGGATTAACTTCTAAGTCACCAGAAAGTAACAATAACAAAAATTGAAATGTAACATAAATACCTCCTATACTTTGATTAACCACATGCAAGGAATAGTGAGATGCAATATAGCCACATACCCTTCTTTCAGATTTCTCAGTCAGTAGTAATGGAAAACAGCAAGTGGTGGGTCAGCCACCACCATAAACTTAGACATAGAAAAACATTAACGGTTGAACACTCAGGTTGCCTCCCGTAACAAATTAAACTGACTGTATCACACAACAGCAGCCCCCTATAAAGACACACAATTGAAAACAGAACAAACCTAAGATTGCTCACTTTTAGGGACAGTAATAAGCAGATCTAAAAATAAAACGTGATACCTTAACACGCTTATTTGTGCCCCAACTCCCATTTACACTTGTCTGCACGTTGCCGCCATGAGCTGCCACTGTCAGACACCCCCACATCTAACCAGTTGCAGGTTTTAAACTCCCCGACCCCACCAAATTGGGCTGCCACCACCAATCGAGGGAAAGGGGCATGGCTCAGCAAATAGGTAAGTGGCAAGAATGGAGGGTGTGGTTGCTAGGCAACGACCAGGAGCACTCCTACACAGGTGGTGATTGTTCAACCACACGTTCAAATGGGTCAGAGGAGAAATGCTACTTCCAGCAGAAGGAAAACTGTAAAATGAATTATTATTAATGCACAGTCAGAAATAAGCATGGCAGTCAGCTGAACAACAACAACCATTAGCACACAGTCACTGCAGCCCCAATTGAAAACTATGATGATGATTGGATTCCCACTGACAGTAAAATTGGGCCAGGTGCCTCACACTGAAGAGGAAAGGTCTGCCTCTGGCAACTGAGACAGGACCAAGGCCAAAGCTTAACATAGTGGTACTACTCACTTTCAGCATCTGTGCCTTTGGCTGTGCTTTCCTTTGAGGCTAAGGAGGTTGTTTTTCCTTGTTCTGGGCTCCCTTGCCTCTGCCACGAAAGGACTGCTTGTTGTGAAAAGAGCCATGTCCCCTACCTCTTTGTTAGTCAAATGGGGTTGGCCTGAAAGTCCTAAGTGTCATTCTAGTTTCATTAGACTCCTTAAGAGACTGTTCACCTGTTGTCCAAACAGATAAATGCCATCGAAGGTCACATTCATGATCTGTTGCTGGACATCTGGGGTGAAGCCAGCAATCCGCAATCAGAAATACCACCTGATGCAGATACCTGCAGCTGCGGAGCAAGCAGCTGCTTCAAAGGCATCCATGGTGGCTTTGAGCTGTGACTGTTAGGTTCAATACTTTGTTTAAAGTAAGCAGCATATCTTGTTTAGCCTCTGAACCTGGCAGGGCCTCTGCCAGAGACTTCAGCTGGCTCCAGAGGGTATATTCGTATAGTACTTAGAGAAGTGACCCTAGTAGCTAACTATTCACAAGCCAAGGGTAGCTGAAGCATATGTCCGCTTGCCCATGGTGTCAACCTTGTGCGACTCCTTGTTCGTGGGATGCACAGTGACCTCCTTGGGCTCTATAGCTTTGTCATTTTCTGCAAGAATAACAATGGCATCAGCTATAGGCTGAGTGAAATACACTGGCTTAGTTTAAGGAGCAGTGTATTTCTTGTCCACCTGTTTTGGGACAGCTGCCACAATAGCAGACCTCTTCCAAACCACTTCTGACAAAGTCTCTAGAGCTGTCTGGATGGGAGGTATTACATTTATAGGGACATGAGACATATCTAGCTATCTCCAGTTGGAAGCGCCTAGCATGGTCTATGGCTGCTGGCTCGAAATTCAGTACCGAATACATATTTCTAAGCACAGCCTGAAAGTAAAGGTCCTCCCAAGGAACAGACACAGGGACTGAGTTCGAGACCTCTGGACAATAGAAAGAGTTATGTCCCCCCACAGAGATGATAAGGTCAGGGTCTGACTCATCTCCCTCAGTTTCCCCCCTCACTGGGGAAATAATAGAGAGAAGAGGGTTGAAGAGCCAACAGCACAGCAAGCGGATGCGGCAACACTGGATCCAGCCCCTGGAATGGCACTGGAGGTGACTTCTTGCACCGAGAGCTCATGCAACATCATACCTGACACCACATGCGGCACTGGGGCAAGCTCTGAGGGCCAAACCCCAGCACCACACATGATGCCACACATGGCATCAATGACCCAGTTGGCACCCAAGTGACTGGTGGCAGCACTGTGGCTGTCCTCATCCCCAAAAAGGATGGAGGTGACACTACAAGTGGGGCAGATGTTGGTGGTGCTGCTCATGGCAGCAGTTCAGAGACCAGTGCTGCAGGTGGTCTCACAGCCAAGTCAATTGGCATCGCCAGCGGTTCCAGCCCAGCTGACCCTGAGGGGTCAGGGGCCAGTGCAAAATGTGGCACCACATGAGTTGAATGCCTCACTTACTGCTCTATAAAAGATGCCCAATGATTAAACTGCCCTCCCTAGAAGACACTAGGAAGTTCTGTGATGGAGACAGTGACCTCACAGGCCTAGGCATCCCCATGTCATCAGCGACAATGGTGGGGATCCCACACCCATAGAAGTCAAATGTCTCACAGCAGATCTGACAGAGGACAACCTCGACTATTGTCATTTCTTCCCTTACATACAAGAAGAGAAAGAGGCTGAGGCTGAATGGTGCCAGGACCCCAATGCTGAGTGTGTGCACTTTTGGGAGGACTGCCTTTCCTCCCAGGTGTCAGATTGTCCATTGTCAGCACACCCACCCAGAGAGGGGTGCTGACCAGACACAGCCCCATTGCTGGTGCTATCTGCCTCTTCAGTCTCCCTGCTGTCCTCCATGGTCATCGACCATTCGCAAAAGGTAGGCCTATGTTAAATACTAAACTGACAGAAAAATAAACTCAAGTTTAAACACTAAAACTGAAGAACTGAATGCTGTTGTTGTATAAACGGTGAAGTTCGGACTCCCAACATGTGGTCAGCATCATCACTAACGTGCACTCAATGGTGGGGAAAAAAGGAAATGAGGTGGCTGGGTGTTGGTGCCACTGTATACCAGTGGGCATGTCTGTCAATGTGCGACATTGCATGTGCAGTGTCTACCATGTCACCAGCCCTCTGAAAAATTTTTACTCCCACTGGGTCCTGACATCTCTGGCTTAGACCCACTGGTGTGAATCAATGGTGAAGACTGATTCTTGGAAGATATCTGAACTTCCATGAAACCAGAAGTCCCAGGAAGAGGTTCAGGGGAAAGGCCTAATGACCTGATCTTGAACGCATGCATGTGATGCCTGCCTCCAAAGGTGGGGATCAGGCAACCCCAGTTCAATGTGTGGTTCTAGAGGGTGTGGCAGTCCATGATGATGCAGTCATCACATGCATCCATGTTGTGTTCCTGTCCAAAATATTTATTTATTTATTTAGTTTTTGTTAACTGGGTAGGTACACTAGACAGCATAGCTGCCTATTTTCAGGTATGACCCGGGAGATTACAACAAAGGGTACGTACATAATAGTAGATACAAGAAAACATCATGGGAACAAGTAGAAGTCAGACATAGTACACTTATACAAAATGTTCAGCAATGACAGTACATTTGCAGGAATCTATATGTAGTAACAAAACAGAAATATAAGTGCAAATAACTAACAGTCATAAGTCATACAACTAGTGAGTGCTAGAAGAGAGGAAATAGCAAGATTTCCAGACAGGTTTGAGAGTAGTAGAGGTTGGAGCCGGTAGACAACTAGGAGGAACCAGTACAGGAGTGGGTGGCTAGAGGACAGGAGCAGGGTTCAGAGCTTAGAAGAGCCATACAAAGCTCCTGTTTGAAGCTGTGTGGAGAAGAGGAGATTGTTAGACTCAGTGGGAGGGAGTTCCATAGTTTAGGGGCCCAGCTAAAGAAAGCATTCTCCCCCATTTTGGTTTTACATCTCAGTTGGACAAGAAGGGATTTGTCAGCTGATCTCAGTGGGTAGACAGAGATCACAGGTTTGAGCAGTAGAGCCAGTTTGTCAGGTATCTGGGAGGAGATTATATTCTTTATAAAACAGTAGGAAGTAAATTGTCGGAAGGCTGAGGGGGTAAACCATCCCAGACTGGAGTACAGTGTGCGTCGGTGAGTAAGTTTGGGCAAAGACAAAGCAAAATGGCAAATGCTGCTGTAGCAGACATCCCACTTTTGGAGGTGCCCTCCAGTAGTTGCCAGAAAGGCTATTAACCCATACGCCAATTTGGGTCTCAGGATCCCCTGTGCAATGGCCATCCTCGCCATGGATGTTAGGCTATGTCTCACCTTATATGCCAGTCCAAGTTGAATATTGACAGATTTAATGACTGAGGCTAGGTGCAGGTCAAAATCCAAGGTGGGATCAAGGGTTACTCCTAGGTATTTAAAGGAGGTAACTGTGTTAAGGGAAGAGCCATCAAGTGCTCTGATACTTAATGGCTGGGTGCAGGACCGAATTTTTGAACCTGAACTGAAGGGCATAGTCACCGTTTTATTTTTATTTAAGACAAGCTTGTTTTGCAATAGCCAGCTCTGAAAGGTACTTAAGTTACTATTGAGATTCAGGTTGATATCTGAGAGATTTGAGGAGGATGAGTAAAGAACAAGATCATCTGCATATAGCAGACCTGAGCAAGCACCAGTGAGCGGTGGGATGTCGTTTATGAAGACTGTAAACAGGAGAGGACCAAGAATCGAACCCTGGGGCACTCCGATCCAAGTAGGAGCAAGAGGGGACTTAGCATGTCCAATCTGGATAAACTGTTGCCGCTTTGAAAGATAATTTTGGAACCAAGCGGTGACAGAGGGTGAGAAGCCTAGGGATGACAACTTTGATAGGAGCAGTGGGTGGTCAACTAAATCAAATGCTTTTATAAGATCAACAGAAGTAGCCCCAGTGAGAGAGCCTTTGTCCATAGCAAGTCTGACATCATTTGTAAACTGTATGAGAGCAGTGGATGTACTGTGCCCACATCGGAAACCATGTTGGTCAGGGGTGAGGAGTTTGAAGGAGTACAGGTAATCTGAGACCTGGGTAGCAACAATTTTCTCCAGTATTTTAGGGAGGGTGGAGAGGATGGCAATAGGGTGGTAGTTATCCAGGTTAGTGGTGTCCCCCTTTTTGTAGACCAGTACAACTCGAGCAATCTTCCAGAGGGAAGGGACATATCCTGTAAGAAGAGACAGGTTGAAAAGTCTAGTCACTGGAGAGACTATAGACAGTGCAACGGTTCTTAGGAATTTTGGTAAGAGTCCATCTGCCCCTGCCGATCCAGCAGGAGAGATGGACTTAAGTAACCATAAGATTTCACTCTCAGAGACTGGGCGAAGGGTGAAAGATGGGTTGGAAGGTTTAAGGTTATCCTGCGGAGTGACAGGTAAAGGCCCAGGAGGTGCAGTATAGGAGGAGAGGTCAGTGAATCTGGAGTTAAAAGCCTCGGTGATTAGTGAGCAGGTTATTGCAATTACAACCATCCTCAACCGTATCAGAGATGGTATTGCACTTGTTTTTCCCTATGATGGTGTTAATATGACTCCAAAAACCATGACAGTCACTGACAGAGGTACTAAGAAGCTGATGGTAGTAATTGCCCTTAGCAGATCTGATGGAAACCTTACATAGGTTTCGGAGTCTTCTGTACTCCATCCAGTCTGATGGGGACTGGGTTAGCTTAGCTTTGTTCCAGGCTTTATCCCTCTTTTTGAGAGAGGACAGGAGTGAAGAATTTAACCAGTGGGTAGCAGATCCCCGGATACGGTGCCTTTTTATTGGAATATATTTGTCTTGAAGGTTCAAAAGCATGGTAAGGAGGACTGAGCAGCACATTCCATATTACAAGTATTATATAGAGGTGCCCAGTCCGTGTTCTGTAGCTCCAAGATTAGGGCTCTCTTATCCATTTTTGAAAAATCTCTGAAAAGGATTTCTCTGGGGGGTGGTTTAGGGACCCTAGCCTTCCAAACACAGTAAACTGGGGAGTGATCACTGATTGAGTCTGGTAAAACTCCAACAGCACTGATCCTCTCAGGCCTGCTGGAGATGACCCAGTCTAGAAGAGACTGGAGACTGCTGTTATTAGCCTGTCTAGTCAGGAGATTGACCAGTTGAGACAGGTGTAACCTGTTGAGTTCAGCAGCATAGAGATTAGAGTTTTTCCCTAGCCAATCCAGGTTGAGGTCCCCATAACAATGAGCTCTTGTCTACCCTTTAGCAAGGAAAGATGGTCAATTACCTTAGTCAGGCATGTTAGTCCATTTTTAGGAGGGTTATAGATGCACACTACATTTAGCTTCTTAGTGAGACCTAAGGTAATAACTATATGAATAATTTCACATAGACAGGTAGTGCTGACCGGGAGGACCATAATGTCAAGGTCCTGTCTGGTATAAAACAAAACACCACCACGCTTTTTAGCATTTGGATGATCACATCTGTGAAGTTTATATCCATTGATCCTACATAATGAATCTGGTATACGGGGTTTTAACCAAGTCTCAGTTAGACCTAAGACATCAGGTGAGTAGTGAGCAATCCAGGTTTCATGCTGTGCAAAATTAGCTGACAGACTCCTAATGTTCATATGTACAAGCCTAAGCCCCTTTTCTGTGAATCAATAAGATGGGTTCTTGGGAGCGATGCCACCAGGAGGGCTTGGGTTAGGTTCAATATCACCGGAGAGAGAGAGAGAGAGAGAGAGAGAGAGAGAGAGATGACATAGGGGTACCCAGGTCTCAAGAAGAGAGGTTAGGAATTTGCCCTCAAGTGGCATGTAAAAAGGGGAATGGCTTAGGTAGTCAGCTATATTAGCAAATCTAATAAGCTTTAGGAGCCAGGTTTCAGGGATAGAGGTATTACCCCTGATAATTAGGTTTGAGAAAAAAAAGCTCCAGTCCTCAGCTTTATTTGAGTAGCCAGAGTCAGTAGATGGCTGGCAGAGAAGATCTACCGAGAGCTGGAGAGCTAGAAGAAGGGAAAATACTCCTACAAAGCTGAAGTGAAGTGAGATCACCCCCATAGTGTACACTGGTAAGGAAAAGAAGGGAACCTAGAACTAGGGAAAAAGAGAGAAAGCAGCAAATTCAGGACTGGAGATGGGACTGAAACAAATGTGCAGTTAACTGCAGGAGTGAGACAGTACCTAAGTCCAAGGATGAAACTAATCAGCAGGCAGACATATAGAGCTGCAACTAGGAAACCTTATAAAGGCTTTTGCTAAGTGTGGAGATATTCACCAGATTCCTGGGGCAATCCAACAATGAAATTCATAAGCTAGCTGCCTTTGGGATCCTCACCCCAGAAGAAATGGTCCAATCACTGAGGGAAAAAAGAATATCTGCCCACAAGGAACAAGCATTAAATAAGACGTGGGGCAGGGGTTGGGGGGAGGGAGAAAATTGGACTTTGGTGTCTCTCACAGAAAAACAGGCTAGGAGAATACAGTTAAATCAGAAACAGCGCCATAAACTCAGAGATTGCAGTGCACATAGAAATGCCATAAATACCAGGGCGCTGCAATGTCAGGCACAAATTAAGTTTACAGCTCAGCTGGACAGAGGCACATTTAAGTCAGTCTGTACAGGGATCTTTGCGGTATCCTCTAGTCTGCAATAGTGCAGAGGTAAGTTGAGGTAGAAATTCAGCCACAGCTTGGAAGGCAGGGAGTCGCTTAGAAAAGGTGCCAGAATTCAAGGCTAGGCTGCCTGAGGACTTTTAATGGAACCTGCTGGCTACAGTACCTTGCTGGCTTCGAGGTGGGCTGGTGAGGTCCAAAGAGCCATGGGGAGTGCTGTGGTGACCCCAACAGGGGTGACTAGGAGCCTTGCTGGCTTTGAAGTGGGCTGGTGAGGTCCAAAGAGCCATGGGGAGCACCGTGGTGACCCCAACAGGGGCGACTAGGAGCCTTGCTGGCTTCGAGGTGGGCTGGTGAGCTCCAAAGAGCCATAGGAAGCACTGTGGTGACCCCAACAGGGACAACTAGGAGCCTTGCTGGCTTCGAGGTGGGCTGGTGAGGTCCAAAGAGCTGTGGGGAGCGTCGTGGTGACCCCAACAGGGGCGACTAGGCTGCACAGGACTGATACTGGTCCAGAACAGACATCGATTGCCTACAAGGGCAACAACACATACTGGGCGGCTATAAGATTTTCTTCAATTTTGCCTTTTTTCTTATCGAACTTTAATGCTGCAGTAAAACAAATTTAAGTGACATCGCAAAACAGTAGTGACACAGAAAGAAAAAGTATTGGGGAGTCAAACTGAGGCACTGCACTCTCTTGATGTGTATTTGACAGCAGCAAGAACAGAACTGAGGTTAGCAATAGAGCCAGCAATGGTTACTGGCTGGTGTGCAGTACCATGCCCAGTGGAAACAGCTAGCCCCCTGGGAAAAACTTTGCTACCATGGGGCCCTGGTGCCTCCAGCCCATATCCGTAAGTGAGAATCAATGGTGATTCTTGGAAAATCAGTTTTTCACATCAGTGTTCATTCAGGTGCAGTTATTCTAAATATGGATCATTTAGAGGTATGCAATTCATTTCTGCAAATAGGAACATTACTAACTGGTGCCAGTTAATACAAATTTCTTGTCCCCTTTAAACTTTTAGATTGTTGGCACAATGCATTGGTGTTCTACCTTAGAATTCTGTGGTTGAAGGAACATAAACTACATCATATAGTTCTAAAACAGTACTTTCCACCAGTTTTTAACTCAGAAATATCCAATGCATTTAAAAGGCCAGTAAATATGGGACATTTACAGAGAGGAATCCGGTATTTTAATAAAAGTAATAATAATTTTATTAATGAGAAACTGATATATCATTGAGTTGGGGGACTCATTTGCAATGGTGGAGGTAAGGTGTGCAGCTGTGAGGGCCACGAATGTTGAAGCTCTGTGATGGGGGAACCAAAGGATAACATGATGGGTATAAAAAGAATAATAAAAAATGTAATTCCATTTATTTTTCTCTTCTTTTTGTTTCAGGAGTTGTTTGGAAGTGTACACATAGCTCTTTGGCTCACAGACTCAAAGTGCTAAATAATCATTTACAACAAGGATCGCCAGTTTTGTCCATTGAGGTGGTCTGTAGCAAAATGTGTGCAACCATTGTGATCCTGGTACCTTTTCTCAAAATCTGCAGATTTCCTGTCAGTAGTAGATCAGTTAACATGCATGATAACTTTAAATTTACAAGACGTGCTACAATATTTTATCACATCTATGCTACTTTCAAGTTAAACATTGTGTATTTTAGAGGTTTTACTAATAAGCGGCAAATAAAGTGCACTTTACCCACTATACGTCTGGACTAATCAATATGATGAGCTGAATTAAATATATACTCTGGAACTATTTTTTTTTTTGTGTGACTTTAGTTTTCAGCCATGTAGAGGTATGAACTGCAGAACCGTACAAGGCATACATGCTATTTATGGGAAACAGATCCTTTGTAACCTGTTAGGTCTCCAGACTACCACTGGCATCTTCTGGCTAGACTAGTCCAATGTATAAGTAGCCTAAAACAACCATGGTCTGGATGGAGGGCTAAATGTCCAATCTTAAAAACTAGTATGAGTGAGTGACAGACTCTCCCATCCATGTAGGATTTTTGTGTCTGCGTATGTGTGTGTGTAGGCACAAAAGCCTGTTAATAGGGGGAACCCAGAAACACTGGGGAGGTTAAGTGACTTGCTCAGAGTCACACAAAATGCAAGTGGAGATTCTAGGAATCAACCCAGGTCTACTGGCTGTACCAAGCTCATTCACAGCTTATTACTGGTCTATAACATGAATTATATGGGCCTAAAAAATATGCCCACTATTCTGCAAGTGGTTCTTGACACCATAACATCATGAGAGGTGAAGTCAGAGTAATGTAACAGTGATCACAGATCACAAGTAAAAGATCAGGCATATTTTTATTTGGCCCGTGCCACATTTGATTTATGCAATGGAATGGGTTTGCGTGTCAAAACAGATAAATCAGTTAGATCTGGTGCCATTTCAGCGATGTAACAAACAACCAGAGGCTCCAGAAACAGAAACTAATCCCACTGGAGCACCTGCACAGTGGAGGTGACTGCCTTGGAAGGCAGCGGTATGGTCTGTGGGGAGTTGGCTTCATCTTGCTACAGCCAGGGTTCTTCCACATTTCTCCCAACCCCTGGGATGTCAAGGAAGATACACATACTCATACACACATATATTTATTTAGTTGTTTTCTTTACCAGGTAGGTGCAGTAGACAGTACAAATCTAACTGATTTCTTTGACTGGGTGACCAAAGCAGTAGACCAGGGAGGGGCTGTGGACATAGCCTACCTAGACTTTAGCAAGGCATTTGACACAGTCCCACACAAGATTAATAAACAAATTAGCCAGCCTGGGAGTGGTCCCAGGGTAGTAGCCTGGTAAAACACTGGCTGGACAACAGTACAGGGTAATAGTAAATGGAGTCCACAGTGAAGAAAGGGGGGTTACTAGTGGGGTACCGCAGGGTTCAGTACTGCAGCTGGTCCTTTTTAATGTCTTTATAAGTGACATTGCTGAGGGACTGGAAAGGAAAGTATGTCTCTTTGCAGATGACACAAAGATCTGCAACAGGGTTGATATGCAAGGTGGGGTAGAAAGGATGGAGGAATGGTCAAATGTATGGCAGCTTAGATTCAACGCAAAGAAATGCAAAGTAATGCACCTGGGAAACAAAAACCCAGGGGAAGAGTACACAATGGGGGGTTAGATACTGACAACAGCAAAAATGGAAAGGGGCCTGGGGGTAGTCATATCAGATGACCTAAAGGTGGGCCAGCAATGTGAGAAGGCAGTAAGGAGGGCAGGGGGGATGCTGGGATGCATAGGGAGAGGCATCACCAGTAGACAACAGGAAGTTATTGGCCCTCTGTACAGACAGTTGGTAAGACCACATCTGAGGTACTGTGTACAGTTCTGGAGACCCCATCTCTGCAAAGACATAGACAGGGTGGAGGCTGTCCAGAGGAGGGCAACCAAAATGGTGCTGGATCTGCATCAGAAGACATATGAAGAAAGACTAAAGGAGCTTAATATGTATATATAGCCTTGAGGAAAGGAGGAAGGGGGGGGCATGATAGAAACTTTAAAATACCTCAATCGAATCTACAAAGTCCAAGAGGGTAGCATCTTACAGAAAAAGAGATGTGCAAGAACAAGGGGGCACAATTTAAAGATAGAGGGGGGACGGCTCAGAGGTAATGTGAGGAAGTATTTTTTCACAGAGAGGGTTGTAGGTTCATGGAACAGCCTTCCTGAGGAGGTCGTAGGTCAAAAACAGTGGGGGAATTCAAGAATGCATGGGACAGACATAAGGCAATTCTAATGGGGGTAGGAGGAAGTAGGCTGTTGGTTAACTAGGATCTGCAGCTTATCCATTAGGTAGGGAAATGGGCAGACTAGGTGGGCCAAGCGGTCCTTATCTGCCATCAAATTCTATGTTTCTATGTTACAATGCCTATTTTCAGGTACAACCAAGGAGAAGTATAATAAATAAACGGTAGTGCAGTGGCACAACGGTACAAAGACAATCTTACATCATCAAAAATCAGACAATACTAAGTGCAGGAACTTTTGTACAAAGTAAACACCCTGAGTACAACTGACAAAAGCATACAAATGGTACATATAAGTAGTGGTACAGGCTACCAGGTACAGGAGCACTTGTCAGATGTCAGTAGAACTTATAAAGCTCATTCCTGAAAACTGAATGAGTCTTAGAGTTCCTGTGATTAGGTAGAAGTAAGCTCCAGAGCTCAGAGACAAAGAAGGAAAAAGTCAGCTCTCCCATATTTGTAGTGCATTTGGGTACTGACAGAAGAGATAGATTATTGGATCATAGGCGGTAGGCCTGATCAATTTTGGTGAACATATCAGCAAGGGCAGCAGGTGTACTGGCTCTGATAATTTTGCCAATGGTACAGCCTAGGGTATAAAGTTGACGAGAGGCTGGGGAAAGCCATCCTAGGCTCGAGTAAAGGCAGCAGTTGTGAGTCATCCTGGGCACAGGTAGGGCAAAGTGGTACATGTTGTAGCTGGTATTCCATTTAATTATATTACAGTAATCCATCTCAGAGTAAGGTACCAGATCATAAGTGAGGCTTGGCAACAAAACACTTTGAGCTACAGCTAGCCTGGCAGCAGGAGTCAGAGCATGCCTGACTGTAAGCAAGTCCTAGCTTCAAATTAACAGACTTGCAGGCAACGGATATACGCAGGCTAATATCAAAAGACAAATCCAGGGTTAAGCCAAGGTATTTGAAAGACTCAACTGCAATAAGAGGAGGATCATCAAATCAGTAAATAGACATGGCAGGGGAGCAAGCCCTCAGCTTGGGTACTGAACCAAAAAGAATGGGATGGGTTTTGCTAGAGTTCAGGAGAAGCCTGTTTTGAGTTAACCGAGAGTGAACACTCCAAAAGTCAGCATTAAGCTGCAAGTTAATTTCAGTTTTCTTAGAGCTTGTGCATGGCACTATATCATCTGCATAAAGCAGGGTGGAGCAGTAGGCAGCAGATCTGGACAAGTTGTTGATAAATAGGGTAAAAAGCAGCTGGCCAGGTAAGGAACCTTGTGGAACACCAATGTTAATGGTGGAGAGGTCAGATCTGGCTTGGTTGAATTTAACAAACCGTTGTCAATCACCAAGGTAGCTCAAAGACCAGGAAACAGCAGACAGCAACATACAGTTAGAATAACAGTGTTATTCTCACTCTAGGACCATTTATCCATACCCTATGTCCATAGTGGCAATGGTACACAGACTGAGAGGCCTCAACCTGATGGTATATCTCACCTTCATACAGTGAACTAGAGCTGGGACAACATCACTGCTTAAGGTGGTCACTGAACAATCAGGACACAGGATTTTTTTTCTAGCCATTGTATAATTAAAAGCATGGAATAAATATGAAAGTTACGTACTTGCCATAACTGTTGATATTCTTGAATATCTTCTCCATAGATTATCACGTCGGTCTGAGATGGAGGCACTAAGACCCTGGGGGAGCCAAAACATTTCTGGTGGCTGGCAACATGGTTAGCACTGCACACATATGCGACATCGTACATTAGTGCACACACCCGCTGGTATACAGCGGCACCAGCCTCCAAAAGCCTCAGTACCCTTTTTATTGAGGAGGCGAGTAGATTGAACCTAACAAGTAACTTATGCACTTAACCAAAGGGGATAAGATGGCCCTGGTGGCCTGTGTAAGAAGAGCCACCAAACCCAGTAGCACAGATTCTTCCCAGCCCAAAACAAATACACAGGGGTGAAGACCACAACACAATACTAGTACAGTGGTAGGTAGGTAAATATTTATTGATCGACATAAGTCTTTACAAAATACAATACAATAAACATGTAATAAAATAAAATATTGCACAGCAATAAAACAATTCACATAATCTTTCATTTTTCAACGATTACAGAATTCATATTCATTAAAAGAAAATACTTCTAATCCAATTATAGAATCCACTTGACTTCTCATATCTCATAATTTTAGAGCTTGTAGGAATCTATACAATGATTGAAGAATGTGACAGGATTTTTAGTACAGTAAATTAATAAAAAGGGAACTAGGAGAGCTTCAGTAGCAGACAAGTAGTGGAATTGCAGTATAATGTGGGGAGTGGTGCAATGCAGTGGCTGTGGGGCAGCCATATTCAGGCAGACCTTCTGGACACTGAGGTGCTGCCCTATCTGCATGCATCTCTCTGACTGCAGGATGAGGTAGCCAGGACTCAGAGCAGAAGTAAACTGGGTCAGGAGTACCATCACCCCTATCCAGGGACCACCCAGTCCAATGCAACTGCCTCAAAGGATGCCGACAACGAGGAGCACTTGGATGACAGTGGGCTCAGGGAGGGTTAGAGCAGTCAGGCAGAGGCACATCCCAGATCCTATTCCACTCAAGAACTCATATGCCACACTGGCAAATGAGGACAACCAAATAGAGGTACCCAGAGAAGTGGAAGGAAAGGATGTGGAGGTTAGCCAAGGAAGTGACCTCAGCGGGGAAAGCAGTGGACCCCAGAGGAGGAGGAAGCGAATCCTGGTGGGGGACTCCATCATAAGAGGGATCCAGCTAGGAACACAGGAGGGAGAGGACAGGGAGGTGAGGTGCCTACCAGGTGCCACGGCATGGAGGGATGGAAGGAAGATCCTGGGGATCACTGGGAAGGCAAGATGGGAGGGTGAGCTGGATGTCATTATCCACCTAGGTACTAATGACCTGGCAAATGGGGAGCCAAAGGAAGTTCAGGAAGAGTTTAGGAAATTGGGAGGGTCTCAAGCAAGTAGCTACTTCTGTCACTTTCTAGAAGTACTACCTGTGAGAGGCAAGGAGAGCATGGGAGTGCATGCACAGAACTTTAACTCATGGTTGAAGAACTGGTGCTGTGAGGAAGGTTTGGATTCACTGGTGACTGGGGACCCACCTGGAGGGATGGAGGTTTGTTCAGGCCTGACAGCCTGCATCCATCCTGGAGGGAATCAAGCACTCAATGATAAGTTTAAATGCTACATTGACAAGCATTTAAACTAGCAAAGGGTGGCAGCCAGCAAGGATGGTACCTACTCTCACCCCCACAGCTAGCAGTGGAACCAGTGAACCAGAGGAGTGGCTATCTCTGCAAAGCAGTGTGCAAAGATGGAGATTAGTGCCCAAGAGGTGGATAAGCAGAAAAGGGCAAAATTCAGCAGAAGGGCAGACAGCAAGGAGAACCAGGGATAAATGACAACCAAGGAAGGGCTGGAGTAGAACAGTGAAACAGTCTAGGGAGGTCAAATCATGGAAAGCCATGTGTGCAAATGCCAGGAGCCTTAGCAACAAGATGGAAGATCTGGAGGCTGTCATGGTACAGTCAGACCTGGACATTGTGGCCATCACTGAAACCTGGTGTAATGATAGCCACGACTGGAGATGGCCATACCTGGCTACAACATATTCAGAAAGAGACAGAGCAGGCAGGAAGGGAGGAGGTGGCACTGTATGTGAAAAATGACATAAGTGCCACAGAGATCCAGGAGGAACAAAATGGGGAGAGATACTATGGGTTAAGCTGGAAAGGAAAATGGGACAGTCATCCGCACAGGTGTGGTCTATAGACCACCAGCCCAGGAGGAAGAAACAGATAGGGAGTTGATGCTAGCCATCCAAGGATGGCAGACAAGGAGAGTAGTACTGGTTGGAGACTTCAATATTCCAGGACGTGGACTGGAGCATCCCAGCAGCAGCATCAACTAGAGCAGATTTATCCTGGACTCCTTCAGGGTGCCTTCCTCAAGCAACTGGTCATGGAACCAACTCGGCAGAAGGCAATGCTGGACCTTGTGCTCACAAACAGGGACAGTGTGATGGGGTAACAGTGGGGAGCACCTGGGAAACAGTGACCACCAGTCATTGTGGTTTGAAATCACAGAAAGAGCAGAACAAACCACACAAAAACACGTATCCTGGATTTTAGGGGGCAGACTTTGGGAAAATGGGAGATACTTGAAAGAGGCATTAAGGGAATGGGACAGGAATCAGGGGTTGAGGAACAGTGGGCAGTATTTAAAATGGGATTACAAGAACAACAGAATATGCATTAAGCAGGTTAGCAAGAGGAAAAGGAAGAGGAGACCATTATGGTTTTCCAAAGAGGTAGCAAAGAAAGTGAAAGCCAAAAGATTGCATTCAAGCAATACAAAAGACACAGGCAGAAGGGGATAGGGAGAAGTACCAGGAGAAGCAAAGGAGGCAGGGAGGGCAGTAAGGGAAGCCAAAGCTCAGACAGAAGAACACATTGCAAAATCAGTGGGTAGAGGGACAAAACCTTTACAGGTACATAAGTGAAAAAGAAAGAAAAAGGGAGGGATAGTGAGACTGAAGGGGAGGATGGGGCACTGCGAGAGATGACAACAGTAAAGCTGACATATTGAACAGGTATTTCTGCTCAGTCTTTACTGAGGAAGAGGAGGGTAATGGGTCTGAAGGAGTACAAGGGTGAGAATGGTGCAGAATGGACACAAGTCCCTTTACACGAGAAAGGGTCCTGAAGGAACTGGAAGTAATAAGAGTTGATAAAGCAATGGGGCCAGATGGGGTGCACCCAGGTCCTTAAAGAACTAAGAGAGGTGGTGGCTGAACCTCTGGCTATCCTGTTTAGTCGATCACTGGAAACAGGGAGGTACCCAAAGACTGGGACAGCAGATGTAGTCCCCTTATACAAAAGTGGGAACAAAGAGGAAGCAGGGAACTACAGACCAGTCAGCCTCACCTCGGTAGTGGGGAAGATCATGGAAGCACTACTGAAGGAAAAATTGGTGGAACATCTAGTTGTCAATGGACTACAGGACCCAAGGCAGCATGGTTTCACCAGGGGAGTCATCGTCAGACCAACCTGGTTGAATTTTGACTGGGTGACTAGGGAGGTGGATCAGGGAGGGCAGTGGACATGGCCTATCTGGACTTCAGCAAGGCCTTTGACACTGTGCCACATAGAGACTATTACACAAACTGGGGAATATGGATGTGGGCAAGACAGTAGTGTGGTGGGTAGGTAACTGGCTGGGTGGCAGGACACAGAGGGTGGTGGTAAATGGCTGTCACTCCACAGAGGGAAGAGTGACCAGTGGGGTACCACAGGGATCAGTGCTGGGACCGGTCCTATTCAACATCTTCATCAGTGACATTACACAGGACCTAGAAGGCAGAATTTCACTGTTCGCTGATGACACAAAGCTCTGTAACAAGTAGACACACCAGAGGTGTAGACAGAATGAGAAGCGACCTGCAGAAACTTGAGAAGAATGGTCAGGGGTTTGGCAGTTGAAATTCAATGCAAAGAAGTGCAAGATAATGCATATGGGGCACAAAAACCCTGGCACAATATATCAGTTGGGGGTGAGGATATAGCATGCACCAAGCAGGAAAGGGATCTTGGGGTTGTCATCTCTGATGACCTCAAGATAGGGAAACAGTGTGACAAGGCAGCAGGTAAAGCAAATAGGATGCTGGGATGTATAGGCAGGGGCATCACCAGCAGGAAAGGGAGGTCATAATTCCGCTCATACAAGACACTAGTGAGGCCCACCTGAGTACAGTGCAGTTCTGGAGACCATACCTACGTAAGGACATAGACAGGGTAGAGAAGGTTCAGGGAGGAGGCAACAAAGATGGTGCATGGATTGCATCACAAGTCCCTATGAAGACAGGTTGAAGGAACTGAACATGTACTCCCTGGAGGAGAGAAGGAGAGAGGATACGATAGAGACATACAAGTATCTTACAGGGAGGAACAGGGTGCAGGAAAACACTATTTTAAGCGAAAAGATGTTCCAGGACTAGAGGCATGGGATGAAGTTGGAGGGGACGATTCAGAGGAAACATGAGAAATAATTTCTTCACAGAGCGATGTGGTGGACAAGTGGAACACCTGCCAAAGGAAGTGGTGGGGGCTGAAACAATCACGGGATTTAAGAATGCAAGGGATAGACATAAAGGAATTCTGGAGATCAGGGGTAAGGGGCAACAGACTTCTAGGAAAACAAACTGAACTTACAAGCTCAAATGGGCAGACTGGGTGGACCATAGGCCCTTATCTGCTGACACTGTCTATGTATCTATGTGACTATCAGTAGAGTTAAATAGGAAAGTTATTACATCCCCAGAGGAGAGACCAAGGGTGCTCAAGATCGGGGCCAACCATTTTTTTCCTTTTAATTTCAAATCGGGGACACTGTAATACAAAATGTTTTAGATCATCCTCGGAACCATATAAGCATTTACACTTTGGGGCTGAAACATCCTCCCTTCTTTGGTCATACAGAATGTAATTAGCAGCATACACTTCTAATCTAAACCTTGTAATAATTCTTCTCTCATCCATTTTGATAGAATAGTTAGGTACGTTTCTAGAATGTGTTTAGTTTTAATAATTTTGTACCTTCTATAATGTCAAAGACTATTTATTTTTTCTTGATGCTGGAAGAGTGATATGGCTCTTACCCTCCTTTTCACCTGCACAACTATTTCCTCAAAAGGTACAACATAAATTTCATAAAGTAAGTTTCCCAACCCATATGGAAAAATATTTTCCTTAATCATTCTAATAGAGCTTGAGGTAAAATTCCTTTGATGGTACTGAATTTGTTCTTCGAGGCACATTCTAGGAAGTCTATTATCCGAGAGAAGGAACAGACTTAATATGAAAATGATCCTTCTCTCTAGTGACAATGTAGCTAATGAAAATTGGCCCTGTTCTTTCCTTAATATTTCCACCAGTACAGATTGTTGCACTTTTAGTATATATTAATACATTTTATTTATTTCTGTCTGTAATGGTTTTAAATTAGCTGGAGTCCATACTTCCACTCCATAAAGTACACTTGTCTTTATTTTGATGTTTATTACATTTAACAACTCTTTAGGAGAAGACCGCCCCATTTTCGGATTCAACCTTTTAAAGGCATTAAATGCCGTTTTTAACTTTTGACTCATAATTTTTATATGTGGAGTCCACGAGAGGATATTTGAAAATCTGAGCCCCAAGTAATCATGATAAGAGATGGTTTCAATCTTATTATGATCTATATAAAGAGACAATATCTTTTTTGTTTTGCTGCCAAATATGACTAGATTTGTCTCTTTCAGGTTTATCACCAGTTTATCTTTTTACAAAGTTCAGCAAAATATGTGAGTTTCCATTGAAGACCAATAAAGGAAGTAGATATCAGAACGTTGATGTCAGCTGAGCCTGTGGGACTGCCAAAAGCAGTGGGACAGGAGGCTGACATCGTCCGTGCTGCTATTGCTTGCTGTTTGCTTAATTTTTCCTCTTTGGACCTAATTGTGTGTGGTGGTGCAGAGAGTTTCAGGAAGCACCTCTGGGAGTTGTAGTTCCCTGCAGATATCAGGGGAACTACCAAAATGTTTTTGTCAGCTGCACTTTACTTTGAACACTAGGTTGCAGTGTTTTAGGGGTTTTAATAACTCTGTTCAAGGTATACCCGATGTTTTAATTTTGATTTTGGGGCTGAAATTTGTTCTTGGTGTGACCTCGGCCTCTGAGCTACTTCCGGGTCATGGCACACTTAAGGGAGAGTGCTTAGTGAGTGGCGGTACCTTTGTTGTCATCTGAGCCTGTGAGACTGCCAAAAGCAGTGGTACAGGAGGCTGACATCGTCTGTGGTGCTATTGCTCACTATTTGCTTAATTTCTGCATTTTCCTCTTTGGACCTGATTGTGTATGGTGGTGCAGAGAGTTTCAGGAAGCACCTCTGGGAGCTGTAGTTCCCTGCAGAAACCAGGGGAACTACCAAAATGTTTTTGTCAGCCGCACTTTACTTTTAAAACCAGGCTGCAGTGTTATAGAGTTTTAATAACTCTGTTCAGGGTATACCAGACATTTTACTTTTGATTTTTAATTTTGATTTTGGGGCTGAGATTTGTTCTTTGTGTAACTGTAACCACAGAGCTACTTCCAGGTCATGGCATACTTAACAGAGAGTGCTTAGCAAGTGGCATGAGCTCTAGTGGGTGAGCACATGGCACTGCGTGCAGAGACACCCACGTCTCTGCACTTGTTTAGAGGGGAGGTGGGAGCAGAGGCAGAAAACTATACTTGCATCAAACAAGTGAGCTGTGTATCCCTCTAAGAGTTTATTTGTTTTATTTTGTGGGGGTTTGTTTCAAGTAGAGACATAGGTTTCTAGCATCTTTGAAAGGGTAACTAGTAAAATGGAAAGCTACATAGTTACATTAAAAAGTGGTGAACTAGGCATTAAATGCAGAGAATGCAACACGTTCAGTTTGGAGGAAAGTATTGGACTTTCAGAATCTGTGTGTAAACATGTCAGGACATAAAAAATGTAAAAGTAAAGATTCTGGGTTTAGAGTTAGAATTAAAATGTTCTAAACAAGTAAACCCAGTTGAGGGGGTAAATAAGGAGGCAAAGGGTGTAGGCAATGAAGCACGCCAAAAACGAGACAGAAGTTGTGTTGAGAATGGAAATGAATGGGAATATCAAGCCAGCTCAAGTAAATGTAAAAGAACGGAGAAGAGCAATGCATTTTTACATTCCTACATCAAATAACTATGCCCCCCTTTTGGGCCTAGTGGAAAGCTTAGAGAATCAGATGCAGGAATTATTAGAAATGGCTGCTGAGGACCTTGGAGCAACAGGAGCAAGTATGGAGGATCAGACTGAGGATATAGGTGGGAATATTAATGAGCATGTGAGCAACATTCAAGTGGGCCATGAACACAGTCAAGAGCAATTATTAGGTGAACAAGCACAAAATATAGAACCAACCGACACTACAACTATGGAAGTTGAAAATGTCTCAGAGGGGCAGCAAAGGGATAATAATAGAGTGTTTGTTGTGGGGGACTCAATAGTGAAGTATACCGACGCATATACCACTAAAATAAATAAAGAATTGGTAACACATACTTACTTGCCTGGGGCTAAATTACAAGATATATGTACTTTACTACCAAACATAGTTAAAAAGAAAGACACGCCCTTAGTATTAATACATGCGAGAATGAAACATTTGAGAAATACTAGAGAAGACCAAATGCTTTAGGAATTTATGCACTTGAAAAGATAATTAAAAGAGTGAATGGTACCATCATCTTTTCTGAGATCTTACCTGTGCCAAAGGCTAATGAAAGAGTAAATCAGAAGATAATCAGGGCAAATAACTGGCTGAGAAGATGGTGCCTTATGCAGGGAATCCCGTGTATTAGATCATTGGAAGTATTCAGTAACAATTTTGCATTTTACAGTAAAGACGGCTTGCAGGTAAACAGAAAGGGTAGCGGGGAATTGGGACAGATGTTTAAAACACAAATAGAAAGTAATTTAAACTAATACCCAAGGGGAGACAGGTTTGTGGGAACTATGAAAGATATAATAGTGTAACTGGTACAACATTAAATAATAAGAATATAAAGGTTACCACTGGTAGTGAAATAAAAGTGTTACTTGTTAATGTAAGAAGCATAAAAAATAAGTTTGATGAGCTTAAATATATAATAGTCAAGGATAACATTGATGTCTGTGGTATCACAGAAACATGGCTAAGGGAAGATGATTGGGCTACTGAATTTCAGGGTTATGACTATTTTTACAAACTAGGGGAGATAAAGGGGGGTGTTGGTCTTTACATAGCCACATGTTTAAAGGCTCATGAATTCAACCTTCAGGACACAATTAACTGTGTGGTTCAACAACTGTGGATAAAATTTCCTACAGAAAAAAAAATCAGTTACTATGGGTCTATGCTACCGTTCACCAAACTTAACTGAAGCAGAAAATGCCTCTTTCATTAATATGCTAGAAAGTATAGAGATAAGTGGTAATTGTATTACGAGTTTTAATCTTCCAAAAATAAATTGGGATCTTTATCTAGTGAGCTCTAAATTGGAGGAAAGTTTCCTAGAAATATGCCTAAATAATTCTATGGAACAACATGTAAAAGACAACACTAAAGGAAAACATTTGTTGGATTTCATTTTTAACAATATAGAAGGGGCAATAAGGAAGGTCAGTGTTATCCAACCATTGGATTCCAGTGACCATAATATGGTGGCTTATTCTATTTTAGAGGAAACTATAAAGATATCCAGGGTAACCAAAATAAGAAACTATATAAAAGCAGACTATAAGAAGATCAAGGAAATCCTACACAGTTGGGAATGGAAATTGGAATAAACAACTCTGTAGGAAATTTGGGAGAGGATAAATAAGAGGCTACACGATTGTATAAATAAATACGTCCCTTTAACATCAAAATACAATGGAAGGGGAAGAATTCTAAAATGGTTTACAAGAAAAATACATAGAATGGTGAATAAAAAAGATAAGGCATATAAGAAATATAAGACAAACCCTATGCCGGATAGGTGGGACAAATATAAAATGCATGTATGCAAATATAAGGGGCTATTAGAAAGGCAAAGGTTATCACAGAACTAAGGTTAGCAACAGATACTAATAACAATTGCAAGGATTTCTACTGTTATGTGGGTAGCCTACATAATGGTCAAAAGTCCATTAATAAACTTAATGTGGATAACAAGATAATTGGTAATGAGGCGGACATAGCCAACACTTTTAACAATTATTTTCTGAGTGTGTTTAGAGATCAAAAAGGAAGCAATAAAAATACTGAATAAGTAGTATGGAACAATAGTAATTTGCAGATAAAAATTACGCCAACTCAGATTTATAATAGACTAATAAGCTTGGATAAACATAAATCCTGTAGCCCCAATGGCCTACACCCATTGTATCTTAAAACCAAGGCTAAAGAGCTTTCAGGTCCATTATCCTTACTTTTTAATAGATCACTTAAGGAAGGAAGAGTGCTTACAGAATGGAAAAGTGTGCATATTACCTTGATCTATAAATCTGGTGATAAGGCAAAGGTAGAGAATTACCATCCCATTAGCATAACCTCGATTATAGGCAAGGTCATGGAGAATTTCATTAAAGAATTACTAGAAGAAAACCCAGTGCAACTAGGGATTGTTGATGTTTCACAACATGGGTTTGCCCATGGGAGATCCTGTATAAGCAATCTATTGCACTTTTTTGAAACAGTAAGTCAGGCTTTATATTTGGGTATGCCAATTGATGTGGTATACTTAGATTATAAGAAGGCGTTTGACTGTATATCACATATTTTACTAAATTCCCTAGTGGATTTAGATGTGAATGGACATCTTGTGTCCTGGATAAGATCATGGTTGGAGGACAGGACTCAGAGGGTCCATATCAGAGGTTTCCTATCCAACTGGGGCAGGGTCACAAGTGGTGTTCCACAAGGTTCAATATTGGGACTCTTATTATTTAATATTTTCATTTCTACAATGCAAGTATCTGGGGGAGCTTGGCTCTGCAAGTATGCAGACAATACAAAAGTGGGAGCTATAGTAAACAATGCAGAATCAATAAAGTGTTTCCAAAAACAAATACAGGATCTAGAAAACTGGGCATCTAAACATGATCTAGAGTTTAATATAAATAAGTGTAAGGTTAAGCACTTTGGAAGCAATAATATCAAAACAAAATACATAATAAATAATAGTATTGTTACCAGTACTAGCAATGAAAGAGATTTGGGGGTCATAATTACCAATACTCTGAGCTTCAAAAACCATAATAAAGATGCTGCAAAATGTGCAACTAAAGTTATGGGAAATATATTAAGAAACATCAGAATCAAAAGCAAAGAGGTGCTGGAACCACTGTTTAGATCATTGGTCAGACCAGTTTTACAATATGGTGCCCCCTTCAGCAACTCCAAACTGTTGGTAGTAGTAAGATAATTGAAAGAGTTCAGAGAAGAATGACCAAGAAGGTTAAACATGTTAAGGATAAAGCATATCAGAATAGATTGAAAGAACTGGGCATGCATTCTATGGCATATCGTAAGTTAAGAGGAGAATTATGTTATTTATACAAAGCCCTGAATGACAAAATCCTATAGGAATCTGCAGGATTACATAGAAAACCAAATCTAGGAAGGGCCACTAGAGTTCATCCCTGTAAATGACTGGGAGAAAAATACAAAACTACTAGAAGGGGAAAGTGGTTTAATCAAAGAATAGTGGATGTGTGGAATGCACTCCCCACTATAATGGCAAGTGCTACCAGCATGACTTCTTTTAAATACTTACTAGATCAGTACTTGGAGGACAAAAATTGGGAAATGTCCTACTGATGTGGCAGGTCCATATACTGTATGGCTCTAATAGCTACTGGACTTGTATCCAACACATATGAAATATGTCGTCAGTGTACGCCAAACATGAAACTTTATGTGCAAGGATATTCAGAGAATGAAAATCTGGGTTGTTTAGTTCTACTAAAATTGTGTTTATGTATACGTTAAACAACAAAGGGGCTAACAAACAGCCTTGATGGACTCCAAGATTGGTTTTACTATTTGATGTTAAGTTTCCTTGTTGATTGTATTTAACTTTAAGCCATGTATCACTATGTAATTGTATTGATACGTCTAGAATATCTGGTTCTACAGTATATTATAACTTTCAAGTTTTCCCCAAATTATTTTTCTGCTAATTGAATCAAAAGTTGTTTTCAAGTCAATAAGACAGCAGTAAAGCTTTGATTTTTTGATTGCTATGTATTTCCAAATAAGGTGCTGTAACACAAAACAATGCTGGATAGCTGAATGTTTGGTTTGTAACTCATTTTGACATTCTGATAATATATTATTCTTTTCAATCCAAAGTTGTAACCTATTTAAGATTATTCTACAGAAGATCTTTTGTGATGCATCTAACAAACTAATGGTCTATACAGTGGCGTGGAAAAGTATTTGCCCCCTTCCTGATTTTCTCTGTTATTGCATATTTGTCACACTGGCTGTTTTCAGGTCTTTAGACAGAATGTAATATTAGATAAAGGAACCTGAGTGAACAAATAACACTTGTTTTTTTTTATTTCACTTATTTAATGAAAAAAAGTTAACCAACACCAATTGGCACTGTGTGAAAAAGTAATTGCCCTTACACTTAATAACTGGTTACACCACATTTAGCTGCAATGACTGCAACCAAACACTTCCTATAATTCAATATCAGTGTTTCACATCGCTGTGGAGGAATTTTAACCCACTCTTCCTCACAGAACTGCTTTAATTCAGTAACATTTGGTAGGTTTCGAGCATGAACTGCTCGTTTCAGGTCCTGCCACAACATCTCTATTGGGTTTAAGTCTGGACTTTGACTAGGCCACTCTAAAACTTTAATTTTACTTCTTTTAGCCATTCTGATGTGGACTTGCTTTTGTGTTTTGGATCATTGTCTTGCTGCATGACCTAACTACACTTCAGCTTCAGCTGACGGAAGGATGACTGGACATTCTCTTTAAGAATTTTCTGGTACAGAGCAGAATTCATGGTTCCTTTAATTATGGCAAGTCATCCAGGTCCTTAGGCAGCAAACATCCCACACCATCACACTACCACCATGTTTGACTGTTGGTATGGTGTTCTTACTGTGGAATGCTGTGTTTTGCTTACAGCGAGACATTATGGATCCATGTTGTCCAAAAGTTCCACTTTGGACTCATCTGTCCATAGAACATTTTCCCAAAGGCTTGTGGATCATCCAGGTGCTTCTTGGCAAATGAGAGACGAGCATTTATGTTCTTCTTGGTTAGCAGTGGTTTCTGCCTAGCTACTCTCATGAAGCCCATTTTTGCCCAGTCTCTTTCTGATTGTGGAGTCATGAACACTGACCTTAGCTGAGGCAAGAGAAGCCTGCAGTTCTTTGGATGTTGTTTTAGGATCCTTTGAGACTTCTTGGATGATTTTACACTGCGCCCTTGGAGTAATTTTGCGAGCCGCCCACTCCTGGGAAGGTCACTACTGTTCCAAGTGTTCTCCATTTGGAGATTATGGCTCTCACTGTGGTTCGATGGAGTCCCAGAGCCTTAGAAATAGCTTTGTAACCCTTTCCAGACTGATAGAGGGCAACAAAATGTTTTCTGATCTTTTCAGGAACTTCCTTTGATCATGGCATAATGTGCTTGTTGAATCTTTGTGTACTGGCAATGTGACTCTGATGGTAAGGGCCAAAATAAGTGAGGTTTATATTGAGCAGGGCTGGCTGTAATCAAGCCTGGCTGTGTTCAATCAGCTGACTCTAATTATCCCTTTAATTGGGCTGATTTAACTAGGGGCAATTACTTTTCACACAGTGCCAGTTGGTGTTGGTTAACTTTTTCATTAAATAAATGAAATAAGTAAAAAAAAAAAGTGTTATTTGTCCACTCAGGTTCCCTTTATCTAATATTATATTTTGTCTAAAGACCTGAAAACATCCAGTGTGACAAATATGCAATAATAGAGAAAATCAGGAAGGGGGCAAATACTTTTTCACGCCACTGTATATGGTGGGATCATTTGTGCCCCCCTTTTAAAATATCGGGCAAACCAAGCTACCCTTCCAGGATTCTGGAAACTTACCACTCTGTATACAGAAATTGAACAGCTTATATAATATTGGTATCCACCATTCCTTAAATGATTTGAAGATATCGACTGGTATGGCCGCCGGTCCTGGGGCTTTGTTTAATGATATCTTGTCTAATGCAGCATTAATTTCCAGTTGTGCAATGTATAATGATTTTGGAAATAATAAAGTCCCTGAATTTTTGAGGTGAATCTGTCTGTCTCCTTCCATTTGTGAAAAATATATTTTTTCAAAGTGTTGTTCCCATGTTAATGGTATAATTGCTGCTTCAATAGTATTAGTGTACTTATCATAACCTTTACTCACCAGTGTCAAGAACTGTTTAACATCTTTTTTAATTATTGATTTTCTTAATTTGTCCCACATTCCATGTTGGTATTTTAATCTTTCATCTACCAGTATTTTCTTCTATGCTTTTTTTGCTTTATTTAACATTTTATTTTTTACCTTTCAGCTGTTGTTTTTATGCTGTCTAATTAATCTGTTCAAATCCCATTTGGCTTTTTTACATTTATAATTATACCATGTTTGAATGCTCTGTTTTTTTAACAATGTTTTGGCAAAAGAAAGGTTTAATATAAAGACAGATATTCTCCCATTCAGTAATGGGATTAGTATTTGTATCTGAACTCAGAACCACATTTCTTAAGCTGTTCATATATCCTGAACTTAGGATTTCTGTAAACTGGAATAAAGTTGAGTTTTGCCATCTTATTCATTTTGAATTTATAATTTATATATCTTGTTGGTAAGAACATTCCATTGTACCCAAATTTGTCATGTGGAAACATCATCTAGTACAAACTAGTAGGTGAGAGGACTCTGGCCTTAGAATCACCTCAAGATTTTGTATCTTACCAAGTGCCTCCAGGTTTCCCCAGACTAAGTTGATTACTGATGATCCAGGAAGACCCAAATAAGTAAAATCTCCATATGGGTCATTTTTGGTACAAACAAACAGAAATCTCAATTTGTCATGATTTCCATTAAGGATTTCCCATTTGTGTTACTAACTCTATCCCTTGTATTGCACTTTTGACATAAGTTCCCATTTTTTATATTAATTCCACTAGATATTTCTTCATCTATACAATTTTTGCCAATGATACTGGCAATAAAGTCCCTAAGGACAATTACTGGTAGTTGTTCACTTTCTTCTAATAAATTTTCTAGTGCTGTCTTAAACTGTTTTCAATATTCCTTTTGGACTTATTATTGCTTAGGGCTATATAAATATTAAGTAATATTATTTGTGTATTTTTATTTACTAACTTCAGAACCTGGTAATTATGAAGATCCACTTTAACTGGTGTGACTTTTAAGTTTAAAACTGTTTTATTAAATATTGCTAAACCAGCTTTAGGCCTGCCATTTTCTTTAGTTTTATTGCTGGGAACATGTAACAAGAAAAGCCAGAAAATAATGTGGGGTTCTCTTCTACCAACCATGTTTCTTGAAGACATATAATATCCGATTTCATCACAAAAGATCTAAAGTCATCATCTACTAGTCTATTTATTAGACCCTCTATATTCCCATTTCAGTACATACAATTCAGAGACATTAGTCCCCAGATCTTCCCTTATGAAAGATTGTAGTCATCTTGTATTTAAATTTGGATGGGGGCAAATGGATTTGGGGTTTCCAAAGTAACTTATTCTTTTAAAGCAATATTATTAATCTGTCTCTCCTTTTGCCAAGACAGCATCTCAACATCTATAAGATAAATGGAATGAGAGTCAAGAATATAGGATGCTTGTAAAACCAAAGTTGCTAACTTACTTGACTGGAATGTGATATCAATCTGTGGTGAATTTGAGATAGCCTGGTGAACATAAATATATTTAATAGTACTTCTGTTAATGTTCATTCCTAAAGCACAGGAGGGAAATGTTTCAATCTCTTTTTTTTAATGCCCCAATTGTATAACCTTTAGGAACGTTCCATTGAAAGAGCGACAGTGTCCTGTTCTCCCACTCAATAGCTCTTGAGATGTTATAAGTTGTAATTATATTTTTTACTTTTTCCAATCAGGAATTATCCCTTCATTCTTCATGTGGTCCCTTAGTTTCTTCATAATAAGGGAACGTTACTGATTGGGGAGGTAGCATATAGATTCCCTTAGTATACATTTCTTTTTCTAGGTCCCAGATTTTCTGTGCCCATTCTTGTTGTGCACAACATATCAATACACAATCCTTGTAATCTGGATTTGGAGGTCTCATTATGAATATGTTCTTTATACAGTCAGGAATGTGGAGTCCTTTTTTAATCCATTCAAGTAACTTACTTGGGATCTCATTCCCCAGTCTAAGTACTCCATACATCTCAATCAAAAATTCTTCAGGAGGGGGAGGCATATTTTTGATGCATCTATCTAAGTGCAAATTTTTATCATTACTTAATTTTCTGGGCACTGTAATTTGGGACCTTGGTATGCATCCATTGATCTCCCCTCCAAGCAGAGTCAATTCCTCCACATGCCCCTCATTCAAGGTCTGTTTCTCCACAGGTTGTTTTTGACAATCTGCAAGTATTCCATCAGCCCTTAACCCTCCAGTTTTTCCAACCATAATAACATCACCATTATTAATGTTACTTGAAAAAACTTGGTTATTGATGTTACCTTCTAATGGGACAGTTAGATTATAGATACTTTGATTATTTTTCTTTCTTTCCTTTATTTTATGTTTTTTTTTTCTTCAGGTTTCTTGGCCCCTTGCCTTTTACCTTAGCATTTTATTTTCCCCTTCTTTTAACTTAATGAGATTTTGCCAGTTTGTTTTAACTGGACCCCACTATGCTAAATTCCAGAATAAATTCCATACCTTTTTGAAAAGGAGGCGGCAAAAGGCTATAAATTAACCTGTATTGCTCTGTTATTTTTGGTTTCCTGAAAACATTTCACTGGAATTACCTCCTCTATAAGGACTAAATCTGAGCTGGTATTACTTTTTGGCCTAATTAGTGAATCCAAGATTGCTCTATTGCCACATCTCCCCTTAAATTTTCTAATTCCTACTTAAGAACCCACATGCTTTCTAGAATTACTATATTGGTATAATATTGTTTTTTAATAATCTCCAAAATTTGCGGTGATAGTGTAGAACTCGAGGTAAAATCCCCATCATTAGTAAAAAATTATTTATTATAATTTCTTTCTTTTCTTTTGAACCCGTTTGTGCTTGATTTTGCTTTGCTGGTGTTGAAGGGGCTGAAGGAGATGTTAGTGATGGTGAAGCCATCCTGACTTGAGTTCAACTGCCTTAAACCTTGCAGTGTTTGATTAAGTTCTTTTAATACCAGAGATATATCATTTGATGTTATATTTTTTGGAAAATCTTTTCCTTGATTACTTGATTCCGAGAAGGTCACTGGTTTAGATCTGGAATATTTAACATTATTATTATTGTACCTAAAACTAGGGTCTGGTGAAACACCTGGGTCTTGTCTGATATTATCAGAGTTTTTTGACTTAAATACTATTTCTGAAGAAGGAAGAGAATTAGAGTCAAAAAAGGACCCAGAGTTTATTTTTATATGATATCTGTGGTTCAACAGTTCTTTATGACCAGCTACTCAAGCTATAGGTATCTAAGAGAGTTATCTCATCCTACAAGTTTTTTTGGTCCTTACTAAGGTCCTGTTCATCAGTATTAACTCTAATTCCCCTTCCTCCAGTTAATGGGTCAGCCAAAACAATTCCTTTTACTAGAATTGGTGTTGAGCGATTGGGTATAGCTACTTCTGGATTCTTAAAATAAGATGTTATTTTGGGCTGTCTTGTGATATTCAGCTCATCTAATGATTTTACATTATCCTTACTTTTATCTAATTCGACAGTGCTCAACTTCCTTGGTGTTTTATTGGGCTTTAGATGTTTTTGGTAAACATGAAAGTCCACTTCTAGTATTAACCATCTTTAAGGTTTGGTTAATTTTAAGGCTCGATAATTCTATATAGACCTCTGGCCAATAACCAAACCAAAAATCCAATAATTCCATTTCAGAGGTTTAAATCAAAAGTACTCAAAAACCCTATGCAAAAAGGTATAGCAGCATAAATCGATAGCAGCATATAACCTCAACTGTGCATATATAGCAAAAATAGCAGTTTGTAGCCTTAAATGTGCAAATATAACGAATATAGCAGCCTATAACCATAAGTATACATCGACCATAAATATACAACATATAATGTACACCAGAACAAAAGGAGAAATGTCCTATGGGTCACAAATGGGTTAATATAGTCCCAATGCTCTGCAAGCCTTCCTGAGGTTATAAGGTTTAAAATGTCTGGAATCACTTCAAAGTATATTGCACCACAAAAGTCACTGCATACACTTGAATGCTTGTCCAGTACACTTTTTTTTAAAGCAGTAGAACCAATCCAGATTGAGAAAATCAACTGAAATCATCATCGCAGAAAAACAGATCCAAAGCAATTGTACTTATCTTGATAAAAAGTTCTTTGGCTGTCCTTAAAATAGAGTAACCAAACTGATGTCTCCATTGTTTTGTATCAAGGGTCCCAAGGTGTAGGCCAAATGCCAATACAATCTCCAAACAGAATCTATAGATATTTTTCACTATTATAAAAATGAATAGATCGAAATAAGTCTAAATTAATTCTCTTATTGATTAATTATCCTATTTATACAATATCTATGTTGATAAAATAAATCTTAGATATACTAATTTAACAGAGTTCCTTATATTCTATTATGTACTGAATAAAGTGCTGAATTAAATGCTTTAAAGTATTTGGCATTATTATCCAGATAATCCTTATAATATGTATAGCAGCTTATCTATAACTAATGGCTAGATAAAACTAATACACTCCTATAATACTATAATACTATCCTCTTCAAGCCCCACACATAAGTGGTACTGCTTTTAATTACAGTTTAAGTTTTAGCCCCTGCAATATGGAGATACATTTCTATTTTTGTACTTCCACATGAAATATTCAAAATCAAGTGCCGTAACGTATACACTTTAGCACTTTTTAAATTTAGAATTAAGAACGTAATGCCTTACCTACTTGAGGCCAAAAAGATGTATTTTGTTTGAACGAAAATGGGAAATCCAGCTGGCGTTAGATATTTTTTCAGACAGGGGAGCCTACCACCATGTACTTAGGCCTCCTATTTCTTACATACAGGTTTTTAGAGAAACACAGAAAACATGTTTGACTTAATTTATATTAGGCCTACTGAGTATTCATTTCACACTGAGGAGAGCTCACCTGGACATTCAAACACTCATCGCTTATTACTGCAAGCTACCACTATTGCAACAAATATAGTCAGTCTGTTACCCCATTATCCAAATCACCAGTTCCAAACTTAACCTTTCAGTTAGTCAGTGATATCTAATAGCAAAAGCAGTAAAATATGCCCTAATCACGTGGCAAGCTAGCAGGTGGCTCTTTAGTGTTTTGTATGGCATTTTCTATGACATCTTCTCCCCTCTGTTTAAAATGCTATGCGTTCGCAGTTTTAAAGACCAGACATAACTTATTTGCATGCATTAGTTTGCATATACTAATAGCTATTTAGCATATACAGAAATGTATGTTTTAAACCAAAGGTATTTAAATGTTTTTATAATGTAAAAAGATATGTTCAAAGTGTTCGAAATATCAAACTAAATTTTAATGCATCCCACGCCCTTTGAAAGCACTTTAAATTATAAAATATTCACAGATAAGCTTAAAACATAGGTTTTTAAAATGTAATAAGTGGAAAAATATTTACAAATCTTCACTCTAACTCCTCTCAAACTAAAGCAAGCCACCTGGAAGTTTACAAAACTCCTTTTGTTAAACAAATAACAGAGAGTCAGGTAAAAACCACAGTGAATAAAAATACAAAATCATAAGGACATCAGGAATGAAGTAGGTGAGGTAAGTAAATCGTATCCAAAAGGTTTAGCTCCTCAGCATCTCTGTGTTTTCAGCCATTCCGAATGGCCTTTTTGTCGCTGCTGCTGTCACGCTCCACTTCGAGGGGGATCCCCAGCACCAACTAGTGTGGACCTTCCTCCTGCAGCAAGACAACATCACACAAAAATGCAGCTAAACCAGCTGAAAGGACTACAATAAAATGGTCTGGAAAGGAAACTTGCCAACAGGCTACGGTGGCATACCTGTTATAAAATAAAACTTGCAAAGTTTCCCTGCTTCTCTGTCTTCTTCCTCAAGGCAGAGGGCGCGTAGCAATCCTCAGCAGTCAATCCTCCTCCTCCATCAGCATCCAGATCCAATGGCTGCATGAGAAATGCAGTGTGTCTAGATCACTTTCCACTAGTGGAGTGAGTCCAGGGGATGGTTGGCAGATGTGGTAATCAACAGTGAAGATATTGTTGAAGATCAAGTATTACGGAAAGTACGTCATTTTAGTACCTTCCAAGAATCAATCTTCCCAATTGATTTCCACTTACAGACTGGAGTATCAGACTGAGAGAAAGTCCACTGGACTAGGGAGGCTGGAGCATAGGGATCAATCAGGATAGTAATTATCAGAACTGTCCTTCCGAAGGAGGCATTCTGCCTGCATGGATATCGAGAGCATAGTGCTTAGTAAAGGCATGCACTGTTCTCTAAGTTGTAGCTCTGCAGATTTTGCCAGCTAGCACATAGTGGATTTCTTCCAGTGAAGTAGCAAGCAGTGTGGTGGAATGGGTGTGTACACTACCCTCCAATCTAACCTGAGTCATGGCATAGCAGCAGCAAAGCCAACTTACAACAGGCAGACTGTCCCTTATGAATACGGATGAAAGAGACAAAGATCTGTTTAAACTGTCTGAAGTCCTTAGTCCTATCCAGGTAATACCTAAAGACCCTCTTAATAGCCATTGAGTGGAGAGTCCTTTCTCCTTCATTCTGGTAGTTTGTGAAGTACGTAGCCAGGATAATGGCCTAAGTAAGATGGAACTCCAACACCACCTTGTGTAGAAACGTGGGGTGCATACAGAGTATTGCTTCATCTCTATGGAAAACAGTATACAGAGGATCTGTGACCAAAGCATGTATTTCAGACACTCTGCATGCAGAAGTGATAAAGTCACCAGAAATGCTGCTTTCCAAATTAGAAACATATTTATTTTTATTTATTTAAAATGTTGGTAACCGGGAAAGGCACACCGGGCCAAGGCTTGTCTCCAGGTGCGACTTGGGGGAATGGGATCAAGGGAACATAGATATAAAGTTACAATAAAGCAAAACAATGAGAAAATATAAATAGTCATTTGGTAGCATGACAAGTAGGCTGATGCAAAACATGGTATTACATAGGGTATACTCAGTGCAATATATATACACAAAACTATTACAAGTATATACACAGTTTACACTATAAAAATAATACTCAGGAGGAAGGGCAGGAGCTCACCTCACTGGTTTGGGGGGAGTGAGGAGAAAGGGAGAGGGGTTTGGGAAACAGGGGCATGATGGGGAGGAAAGAGACGAAAGTGTTTTTGATAGTAGAGCGAGAGGGAGAGGGAGAGTTACGGAGGCAGGAAGGGAGGGAGACGATGCCAGAGGGATGGGAATCCGTAGGAGAAGGTGGACTGTCCAGATGTCATGAGGGGATGAGGGAGTGAGAAAGAGAGGTAGTGTCTGGAGTGTAGGCTATGGGGGGGGCAGCAGGGGAGAGCATAGTGATGAGATGTGGGGAAGGTGTCCAAACCAGAATTTGGTGATGAGAGTTAGTGCATGAATATGGCATCTGTGGGATAGTGGTAAAATGCCTAGGGAGGAATAGAGGTTGCAATGATAGATGGGGGGGGTGGTGCTGGTTATGAAATGACAAGGAATTTAGCAGGGTGTCTAGTCTGGATAGAGAGGAGGCCGGGGCTGTGCCATATACTACATTGGCACAGTCGGAAAAGAGAATTATCATCTTTGTCATTAGCTCTCAATGGGTTGGGAGGGTGAAACAATCTTTGTTTCGGTAGAGTGCTCCGAGTTTGGGATGGAGCTTGGCTGAGATTGTGTCAATGTGGGCTGACAAATCTAGGTTTGAGTCAAGCCAGACTCCTAGTTATTTGTACGCAGGGACCCGGCAGAGTGCAGTGCCATTCAGGGTAGTGAAAGGGGGTGGAGACGGTATTTTGGGTAGTTTTTGTGGGGTACCAAATAGCATATGTAACCCCCAAGGGTTATCCCAAGGGCTACTACCTCTGCCTGCCTCACTATTAACAAGCTGAGGGGCCTAGGTTCTATGGCGGGTGCCTCCACCCAGAGGTTAGGGTTTGCAGTAATTAGACTAACTTGGTCACAGCCCTCTGGGACACTGAGACCCCCTTTTATTCCTACTAGTGGCCCACACAGTACACTATGAGTATTGTCACTATTTACACTTACCCCAGGACTGGCTCCGTTAGCTTGACTCTGCAGATCCCATGTAAAACAAGATGATGCAATACAACAGCCACAGTACAATGTAACTTTGCTGAAACAAACAGATCTGATTTATTTAAGGAGTTGTAACAAGGAAAGGGGAAATCGGGTTAATTAGGTTAGACACATTAATAATCACAGTACTGTGTGCATATTCAGAGTCCCAAATGTCACTCTACTGTGTACCTAGGATGGAGGGGGGCTAGCCAGGATTGGTGCAGCTGGTTGGGGCCCTGTGATGGAAAAAAACATTTGCACAATACCCAATTGCAATCCAGAGCTGGATGGCTCAGTTCATGAAGAAAGGAAGGAAAAGAAATCAGATGAAACACTTGCAATTAGATGATGGCAGGAAGTTACCCTGATTTGTACTCACAGATTCAATGCTGAAACTGAATGGAATGCAGAGTGTCCCGGATTGCCAGGAGAAACAGAATAGCTGGCCCAGCCCTTGTGGCAGGACTCACTTGCATTTGAAAAACAGGCAGCTTCAGTACGAACAAAGCTGGGTTCTGCTTCCAGCTTCAGCACACAATTCACAGTACAGGGGAAAATAAGATTGCGATTCCCCACAAGCACTAGACACATTTATATGTAAAAGGAAAGTACTATGCCAGGCAGGCTGCTCTTCAATCCCGACCGCAATTACTGCAAGATACCCGGGAGGACACACAGCAGCTTCAGTTCTTGACAGACTGAGCGCGATTCAGCAATTTCTCCAGTCTTCTACAGGGTGGGCCTGATTTCCACACTTCTGGTGCTTTCTCCTCACAAATCGGATTCAGTCCCAATTAGCACTCACAATGGCTGCAGACCGAAACTCAGGGCCTCACACGCACTTCCCACACAAAACTATACACCACAGAAGCACAGAGCTCCTCACCTCTTCACAGTCACAACTCATCTGATCTTTCCAGTCACAGAGCAGGGCATTTCCTTTAGCTCCACACTATTCTGTTGGCTGATTCAGCTGTCACTCACAATAAGACTCCCTCTGTTGGTAGAAAAAGGCGCCAAGGTCAAAACTACATTTCCCAGAGTCACTGCCCAGACAATCCCCTTACAGCAGGCTCCAGAGGACAGTCCAAGTTCTGATTCGCCCAGAGCAGGCTCCAATTGAAAGGATCCCTACAATGATTGGTCCAATTCGACAATTCAGAACCAACATGAGGGAGCTACTCTGCACAGTCCTTGCTACAAGAAAGCAGGTTAGAACAAACTGCATTTTCATTATTACTCTAACAGGTTACAAACAAACAATTACATCTTTGAAAAGTGCTCACCTGCCCACTTAGCGACGACAGAAACGGAGCGATTTGTCAGCAGCTCAAGCGGGACTCGAGCAGAACACACAGCCTCCATACAAACTAATTATGTCTGCAAGCAGACAGCTCTTAAAGAGACAGTACCAGAGGCTCTAAAAGCACTCACAGATGAATGGCTTAAACACCGAACACCATTCAGGCTTGGAGCATTCAAGTAAGCTCCTGGAAGACTTTTGGAAACCCCCATTTGCAGGGGGGTTACACATAGTTACTGTCTTTGAAGTGTTAAATTTTAGTTGGTTTGCAAGGAACCACATCTGCACCCTGCACCCTGTCTAGGTCTTGTTGGAGGGGGGAGTGGATATCTGTTATGGAAGGCCTGGAGGTGAAAAGGATGGTGTTGCCTGTGTACATATGTATCTGGGAGTTGGAGCATGCGACAGGGAGGTCATTGATGAACACTGAGAGCAAAATGGGACCCAGGATGGATCCTTACAGTACTCCTGAGGAAATCAGGAGGGAGGGAGGAGCCTCCCACCTGGACTGATTGCAGTCTGACATCTAGGTATGATCTGAACCAGTTTACAGTATGAGAATGCTGGCCAGCTGCACCGAGCTTGCCAAGGAGAAGGGGTTGGGAGGCTGAGTCAAAGGCTTTTGCCAGGTCCACAAAAATGGCAGCAGTCAGGTTGCCGTAGTCCATGGCAGAGAAGATATGGTCAGTCACTCACAGGAGGGATAAAATAATCAAATGGCATTTGTGGAAGCCAGATAGGAAAGGTGAGAGGAAGCCCAATTAATTGAGGTGCTTGGACAGTCTGGAGAGGACAAGGGATTCTTACATTTTGACAAGGGCAGGGAGGAGGGAGATGGGGCAGTAATTACCTGGTAGGGAGGGTCCCCGCTTTTGTGAAGGGGAATTACTTTAGCCATCTTCCAGTCCTGGGGCACTCTGCCGGAGGAAGGGAAGGAGAGATTTCTGATGTGTGTTAGTCGGTCTGTGACTGCAGGGGCTGAAAGGTGAAGGAATTGGGGGTGAAGGCCATCAGGGCTAGATTTGCTGGGATTTAAAGAGTTTATGGCTTGGAAGACTTTTTGTCGAGTTGCGGGTGGAAAGCGGAACCTCTCATGGGATGGGGTGGGACAGTACATGAAGGAGGGAGCTGGGGGGTCTGGAAGGGTGCAGGTGGTAAAGAACGTATTTAGAAGTTCGGCGATGCTGATAGGATCAGAGATTGTTTGACCATTTTGTTTTAGAGCTAGCGAGGCTGACTGCCAAGGGGGGTGTCCATTAGGAACTAAGTTGCAATATGCTCAAAAGGCTTGTGAGTGAGCATAGCCAGCACAAGGTTGATGTCCCATGGAGCCACTGGCCCATCTTGTCACAATTATAGACCTGTTCTGGTAGGTAGACACCATCTTGGATGACAGGTTTGAACTTGGGAATAAACTCAGCTGCAGCAAGGTCATCACATCTGTGCTGCTCACCTACAATAAAAACGCATCGGATGCCATGGCTCTTTTGGACCTGCCAGAGCTGCCAGTGGAAGCTGTGAATTTGGATCCAGCACCATGGATGCTCCTGGCAAACTGCTCGGCTTTTTTCTGGACAATGGTACCAGACACAGGGACCCCAGTAGCCCTGTGCTTCTGGAACCACAGCTGAGTAGCTTTGTCCACCTTCCCTCATCCGCATGGTGAAGTTCTTTTCTATTTAGAGCCTCATCCTCTGAGCACTCCTGGACAAAATCACAGAGTGCACCATCTTGATTGCACCATGTACAGATGGTGCTTTGTGAAAAGCCAGTTTCCTTGCTGATCTTGGTGAGGCTCTCACCTCCTTTCAGCCAGTCCAGGATAGAAAGCTTTTGCTCCACGGAATAACATAAACACTTCATGGTTGAACAAAAAAAAAACAATTTTTAAGTGGCACCTTTTATGATGAATTTACACTTTCTAGGCAACACAGCCCATCCCCCCCCCACCGCACATGCACTGATGTCAACACGAGCGAGAGCGAGTCATGATTGACAGGCAGACAACACAGAAACAACACAGATTACAGATGGAGCATAGTCTACCAGTATTTCATTTCAGTTTTATTTTTATTTAACCAGATACAGAGAATTGGGCACATGCACAAGACCTGCCAACTACAGAAGACCCAGACTGGGGAGTGGCACCACAGCCCGGCTCCCTCCGATCAGAGTGCCCTAGCACTCGGGTACAGGACCCATGACCCACTGCAGCAGCAGACCCCTCTTGATGGAGGTTAGCAAGTTTCCCACCTGTCCCTGGGTGTCAGCAGAAACATTCAGCACATTCTCTTCTGCCTGTCTTTCTTTCTCTTTCCTGCCATGGTGTGTAGCCACAGCAATCTGTTTTTCTCTTTTCCTTTGCTGTATCTCAGGAGCAGACAACAGGCACCAGACCCAGAAAGGCAGCTGTCCATCTTTCTGCTTTCACAGTCTCTCAACTTCAACACAGCCACATTCTCACTCTGGCTCACACATATCACCTGCACACTCAAAATCCCTTTTCTCACTGTGCAGGTACTTAGCAATTCTTCGAGTTGAAGAGGCTCACTCTTCCTTTTCTTCTCTCAGTACATTTACATTTTCTTGTTCCTCATCATTCCTCTGCATTCCCATCTTTTTCCAGGCTTAGATGCAGCTTTTGTCCTTTTACTTGGCTCAGGACACAACCGTCGTTCTTTTTCCAGGCTCAGAATGCAACCTTTGTCTTTTTGTAAGATCGAGACACAACCTTTGCCCTTTTCCCAGGTTCAGGACACAACCTCTTTCTTGCAGTCTGCAGCTTTCCCTTTTCCATTCGAGCTGCGTTTCACCACTGTGGCACAACTTCAGAACAACGCAGAAAATTCAGCAACCTGCAGCTTTCCCTATTTTGTCTTCCAAGCTGCTCCTTCATTGCTTCTTCTTCCTTTTTCCAGATGGGGCAGGCACTCCCTGCCCTGGGGGACAAATTGCTGGCAGCTTCCAGGCAGGCTCATCTTGTAGCCCCATTCTCTCCAGTGGTAGGAGCCCCCCTCCCTTGGGAGGAACTCTCACCGAACTGACTCATACTCTAACGGTCCTTGGCTTTTGGGAGTCCTTTCCTCGCTCCCCATTGGCTGGAGCCACTGTCTTTAAGAAAAATAAATATGTATGAGGCTTCTTTGAACCCTCATTGGTGCAGAAAAAGGCACCTAAACTTTCCCAGGTATTTTCCCCCCAAAGTCCTTTCAAACAGTCCCAGACTCCTTGGCAAGAATCCTGGCTCAGTGGTTGGCTGGCTGGTGTCATATGGCTGCCTAACATGGTGGCCATTGTTCTCAGTCTCCACACATTTCAACAATGTCCCAGGTTTCAAAAGTTCCTGCAGCCAAACCAATCACTTTTATTTAATCATTTCCCCGGCATTAAGTAGCCACTCTTGTGCCCTGTAAAGTGACTATATTCATTAATCATTTTACCCTGCCTTCTCTCAGTTGCTGCTGCTGTTTCACCTTGCCTCTAGGCAGCAGACACATAGCTCCAATTTCTGCTGCAGACCGTGAATACACTTTATTTATTTATTTTCCCCACAGACTGGCAGTCTTCCCTTTTTCCTTTCACACCTGTGCTTTATTTATTTAATGTGTTTCCTTTTCCCTTGCCTGTCACTAGCACTAAACCCTTTTTCCCAGCACTAGACAGGCTCCCATGACTTCAAAGGGACGCCGCCTCATGAATATTAATGAGGCAGCTCCCAAATGCTACAGTGCGAGTGGCACTTTTTAAAACTCTCCCTGCATCTTTCTTGCTGCCTTTCGCCCTTCGCTCAGGTCTCTGGTCTCTCTCTTATTTTGCCCTGGGACCGGAACCACCAGAGAGGACAGCCAACGTGGCTGAAAATGGGCATGAAAATGTGCTTCTGTGCATGCACTGAGCGCGCCTGCATCATAGTGCCATTTCTGGAATTGGCGGCTCCACAAACCAGCTCCTCTAGCCCTGCTCTCTCTTTAAAACTACATGGGGATGGCAGGAGAGGTCAGAAAACACAGGGGGAAGCTAGGAAGACCCAAAAAAGAATGGGGGTGGATCAAAACCCCTGGGAAAATTAGACTTTTTGGGGGGCTCAGAGGTAAGCCCCCCCCGACAGGGGGGTTACAATGACATGTCTCGGGAGCAGTTTTACTGGCAGTATTTGCTATATAATTCAATAAAAATATATGAAACTATACATATAAAATAGGTAAGGTGCTTGCATTCTGATTGGCTAAGCTGTACCATTTGCCATGTCCTTATCAGCACATACTAAGCCACACGGTACTACTTATGCCAACCGGGACACAATGTAAAGAGAGATTCATTCCTGCCAGAAAATTTTGAAAAACAATTTCTGGCAGCCATGTTCATAAAGGAAACAGGAGACATTCCTTCATACTTACCGTGCTTTCCTTTTCTGTTAGCTCCAATGTTGTGAATGAGGAATTAACACATATGGATAATGAACATCCCCACAGGGGTAGTGGTAAAGCCCAAAGCTGTCAGTCAGCACAGAACCCTGGGTACATGAACATTCTGAGATTACTGATTCTCCAGTTACATTTGTTCACACAGTATCTATACATGCCTACTTTACCAGTAATCTTCACATGGGCCAGGGCGACAAACTCTCTCCTTCACCTACCACCAACAACTTATATGCATAAATAATCATGACATTTTAAAAAAGGCTAAATTGATGACCTACCCCATTCTGGAGATCGAGCTGATGGAATCTTGCCAACCAATTCTGGTGTCCTGTCTCCTAAGTACCTGACCACTGATCCTCTGATAGGGTTGGTATGCTGTTGAAAACACCTGAAACATAAAAAAGTTCAAATAACCATAAAAGTGAACATAACTGAAGAGAACTAGTTAAGCACTATCCTATACCGATGAAGCACCACACAATTGTTCAAAAATCATAAATTTTTAACCTGTATGTCTGAAGTCCAATAAAATGCAAATGTTTTCATCATTAGCATACAGTTCTGGATAAGCAGCCCTAATCACATCAGAAAACCTCTTTGCTGACATCCTAGGTCCTAGATATATCACAGAGTATTCTCCAATGGGAGCCAGGGGCTCCAGGAAGAAGCCCCATTAACAACGTTGGAGCTAACAGAAAAGGAAAGTATGAAGAAATTTCTCCTTTCTGTATCGCTCCACATTGTCAATAGGGAGTTAATACGAATGGGTTCTAAAAAGCAGTACCCATTTCCAACTGGAGAGTGAGAATACTGTTCCATATATAACCAGGAGTTCAGCTAATTTATTTTTTGTGGAAGTCAAACACTTCCATGAGTCAAAATCTGGAAGTCGTTTCAATTTTCTGGAAGTCAAAATACTTCCCAGATCCAACAAATGAGAAAGACAGTATTCTAAGAAGGATCAAATTATGGATATTAATACAAATATTAGTGGTAAAATACAATTTCCTTTAGAAAAATCCATATTTTTTCAGCTTCTGTGCCTTCAGTTTTGGAAGTTATCCAGTTTTGTTTTTTTTTTACATTGGAAGTCAATGACTTCCTCCCCCTTTATTTTGGAAGTTTTTTGTCTTATTTTTGGGAGTCAAATACTTCCAAAATGGAGTTAACTGAAGCCCTGTATATAATCCATACAGGTTATGTACAATAATTATCTGCTAACCACCACATTAAAAACTTTGCAACCAAAGGCCACATCAGTGACACTTTGACTATCCACACTGTAGTGCATGGTGAATACGTAAATGGAGGATCACATTGCCACTTTACACAGCTCAGAGGCTTCCCTATGCCCAGGATGTAGCAAGAGCCCTGGTGGAGAGAACAATGATGAGAGCAGAAAATGAAAATTACATACTCACCATAATTCTTGATTTTCAAGAATATCTTCACCATTCATCACTGGTGGGTCTATGCCAGATGTACTAGGACTCCACAGGAGCATATGCCATTAAAGATTTTGGAGATAAGAGATTGACATCAGAGATGGCACTTCCCATGAGGCAAAAATATGATATGGCATTCATGGGCTGGCCGGTAACCCAAGCCAGCCCCCCACCTCGTCAGTTCTGTTCATCTAGGAGAGGAAAGAAAAGGTAAGAAAAAAGGGAAAGTTGGGGAAAGGGATAGACAAAAGGATATAGGATATAAAATGAACAAAGGAATAAAAACCAACCATAGAGAAGAAGATGATTTTAGGAGGAGGGTCTTTATAGTGGTCAAAGGATGACCAAGACAACTAGGCAGGAGGGAGGGAGGAGGAGAGAGAGAGAGAGAGAGGGAGCAGCAGGGACCCCGAATTTTCAGCAGAAAAGCAAAGGTGTCAGAAGAGTTGGCTTTTTCTCAACCAAGGAAAGAACATAGCTTATGTGCTCTAAGTTCAAGTTGACCCTCAAACAAGGAACATGGTCCACGAGAATGTCTGAGGACCAGCTTAGAAGGGTAGATTGCAAGGAAAAGAGTACTTCCCTGAAGTCTTAGAAACAGGAGTAGAGCAGTGGGCCCTGGAAAAACACAGCCAGCCATAGTTGTCCACCTGGGGGTACAAGAACCACAAGAGGCTAGAGTCTAGGAATCCCATATGACCAAAACATAATATGAGCGAAATATAGAACCTCTGATCTCAAAGGCCTGAGAATCACTGAGTCAGGACTCAAGCAGTGCACCAATAGGCTTGGTTTCCAGCTCAAGTCGTGATATCTAGGAGCTCAGGAGATAAAAGTGCAACCCCCAAAAGGAAACTGACTGAGAAAAGGGGGTCCCCACTAAAGAGCAATTGCCAGGTATAAGAATCCACAAAAAGGAAAGATTCCCATCCTCCAGACTCCCTGTCTCTGACTGAAACATCCCAAAAATAGGGGATTAAGAGAAAGAGAGATGTAACAGGCCAGTAAACCAAATGCAGGAGGTGAACTGCAAGGGAAAAGAAAGCTGAACTGGTAAGGAACTTGGGCTACAATTCCCAAAACATTTTCTGTCCCTAGAGTGCCTGCTTCCTTGCAAGGCCTTGTTCCCAAGAAGGGACAAGGAAAGCTTATCCAACAACAAACAACTATAGATCCCCACTGCCCAAAGGGTCGGGAGGAAGAAAAATATGAAACAAAGGCTTCTGCAGCCCATCGCTACTCTAATGCTCTCTCTCTCCCCCTCTTTTTTTTGTAGATTGAACATGCAAAAGGGAAACAAGGACCATTTTTAAGACAATGAAGGAAAGGCTAGGGGAAGGGTTAAAGGTAAGAACTGCCCCTAAGACAAAAGCTTTCTTTTTTTTTAAAGTTTTTTTTTTTGGAAGGCCAAACAGGGGCGTGTGGAGGGAACAAGTTTCCCAAAGAGGTTTGTCCCTTAAATGCCTCCCTCTTTAACAAAAAAAAAAACATGAGAAGAGGGCAAGGCTGCAAAGGAAAGGAAGAGGACAGACTGCCCCGAAGCCTGGCCATTGTGGGGGAAGGTGGGAGGGATGCAGTGATGAATGGTGAAGATAATCTGGAAGATCGAGAATTACGGTGAGTATGTCATTTTTCATATCTTCCAAGAATTAATCTTCACCATTCATCAATGGTGGGTCTGAGTGCCAAGCTTACCACCAAGGGTGGTGCTGGCAAACCCTGAGGAAAATGGTTGCTCCCTCAGCCTCCTGTGGGGGAGGAACAGAGAGGCAGGAGCCTCTCATGAGTTTGATGATGTCCGACACTGGTCGGGGTCAGGCTGAGGCTCCTGTAGCCTAGGAGCAGGAATGAACCCTGCAAACTCATGCCTGGCCCTACAGGAGAAGAAATGGTCTCCCTAAAAATGTGAGGCAATCAGCCTATGCTTGGCCAAGGGTGACAACTGGGAAAGATGCAGCCAGGCTGTCCACCTAATGCAGACTGCAGTTCTCACAAGTCTGGAGGCTACCTTGTTGGTGTCATAGGACGCCCTTGCCTGGTGTTTCACCAGCTCCAGACCCTGTGCAGAAAGGCGTATGGCCTGTCTGTTTGCCTCACAATCTGGCAGAGATGCTAGGGGCTAACCCAGCATCACCCACAGGTGCCTACCATAGGACACCTGGTGTGCCTGATGTGCAGCAATGCACTACATGCATGCCTCCGAGAAGACTCTATAACCTCAGATGTTAAACTCAGTTGAGTCCAACTCTGGGGGACGGTCATGCACTGGGCACCTGTGCCCAGAGGGAATGTCTAGGAGCTGCACCCCATAAGACAGGTAAGGCATGGCTCCTAGAGATCCCAGGGGTGTGCAATACTTCTGCTGGGCATCCCTCAGGGCTGAAGAGAGGGCACAGGGATGATGTCAAATCTTTCTTGACAACTGTGCAAATGGCCTAGGCCATAAAAGTATGATTGTGAAGTCATGACTGTACTCGGCAAGGAAAGACAGCATCAGACATGCAGGATTGCAGCTGGACAAAAATAGGACAGTCCCAACTCCATTATAATCTCCGAAAGGAACTGCTAGTAATGGGTGTACTCAGCACTGGAGGACAAGTGGACAGAGGAGTTATCTTCGGTGAAGGAAGATGAAGACGAACAGGAGCTGGACTCGGGGGGTGGCGGTGCTGGGGTTTCAGGATGAAAGATAGCTTGGTCCACTGCCCTCAGGTAGGTGGGGAAGACACTCCCCAAATGCTGAATTGCTCCCAGGTCAGGGATCCCATAGGAGCAAAAATTCTCAGGAGAGGAGGAAGAACAGGCAGAGGAGGAGGTGGATCATGATGGACCAGGCCAGGTCCTCTGCCAGAGCTACAAGAAAGAACAGGAGACCTCGGTTGAAGGGAGGAGCTGTGCATCTTGTCCACCCGTGAATATCTAACCATAGCGGGGTTATCCGGATGGTGCCCTTGGGGAGAAACCCCCAGGTGGAGAGATCGGAGCCACAGTGGTCCCACAGGGTGGTCCCTATCCTCATCTACTGCATGCCCAGATGGTTCCGGGGGGCCAGAGGACCCAAGTCAATGCTTGACTCCTGCCAGAGCCACCAGTCACTCTAGACATGGAGTGTGGCATTTACTGGGACCTACCAGCCCCCACATCACCTGAATGGGCTTTGCCCCATGGGCTAGGCTTAAGAATATCAGTAGCAGTACGATCCTGAAGAAAGAGGGAGCTAGTGCTGTGGATGGCAACAGAACCCCCCTTGGCTCTGCAAGTGGCACTGGTTCCCAACCCAGCGACAGAATTGGCACTGGGAGCATCCCCGGCACCACGAGCAACACCATGAGACACAGAGGAGGCAGTGCTGTGGCCTGCACAAGGCCGAGAAGAACCCATAGATGACATGGACATTAAAGGCCTAGGGCTAGGTCCAGAAAGGTCTCACTCCTCACCAGGGCCTGAAAGCCAGTCAGGATCATCCTGGTCCTCACTCTCCAGATCATTCAACCACTTGGAGGACAAGATCTAGAAGATCTCCATTGGGCGACTGGCTCCAGAGACCTTTCCTCTCCTAGAGCCATGAAAAGCAGCAGGAGGGTACCTGGACATGCTGGTGGTATGACCCCACTCACCGGTACTGGACCACAGCCCCAGGGGACCCACTGGTGCAGGCCCAGTATATAGCTATGATTCCACCGGAGGTGTCTGGACCTCCAAGGGTGTACCAGAAAGGGAGGGGTGGGCAACTTGCCACTTGGGTGGTATCGGCTGTGCCACAGACCCTTCCCCCAGGCCCCCCCATCTAGGTGAGATGAGGACTAGTGGAGGCCTGGTCTCCCTCAGTAGGTGTAGTACCAGGGAGGAGCTCTTGGGAAGAGATCAGGGACCTTACTTTAGAGTCCCAAGATCGACACCTGCCTTTGAAGGTGGTGGTGGTGGGGGTGTCCCTTCCTCACCTCACCACGTGAATCTCCAAGGTGCAAAAGTCCATCAAAATGTAGGCATTGCAATGGTCCACATCATGGTCCTCTCCAAGGCAGATCCAACAACAATAATGTTGGTCCTGGACAGACTTGTTTCTCCCACAGGGGCACCAATGTATAGGAGGGTGGAGATTCCGTCTTCTTGGTTTTCTTCTGCTTCTTAGGCCCTTGGGGTCCACACATGATTGGTTCTCGAAAAATAAGAAAAAACAGTAAAAAAGGGCTTGTCATTGTAAAAAAGAAACAGAAAGAAGAAAGGCAGTGACAAAAGGCCAAAAAAGGCTATACGGCATTGAGCGGGTGGCAATGAACAGAACTTAGGCCATGTGACGTGACAAAAATGGGAAACACTCCCATGGAGTGCTTTCCTCGATGGAAGGAAGAACAGAGCTGAGGAGGCATGGGGTCCGGCATCAGTTTCTGGCCAGTCCATGAGCGCCACTTCATATGTTCACCTCGTGGGTGGCGCCGTCTCCGATATCAGTCCCCTACCTCCAAAGCTTTAAATGCATATGCTCCCATGGGGTCCTAGTGCCCCCAGCATAGACCCACTAGTGATGAATGGTGAAGATTGATTCTTGGAAGATCTTTTCTTCTTCTCACTCACATACACCACATACACATAGATGATACAAGCCATTGCCAACCTAGCCAGGGTAGCCTTGGAAGCCTTCTATCCACCTTTTAGCTGCTCTGGCAGTAACAAATAGGTTTTTGGACTGCGTGAACTTTAAGCAAGTCCTGATTGCCCTTCGCAAATCAAACTAGTGCAGCCATGCACTTTTGGATTTGCTGGCTAGGGCCGAGGATGGTAAACAGATTTCCTGCTTTCCAGGAACAGCTGTGTGCAACTTAGGCACAAAGGATGGAACTGTCCTCAATACCATTATTTCCTTATGTGTGATAATGATAAGATAAGATTCTGTATAGGACAAAGTCTTAAGTTTGGCAATCCTACTGGCTAAGCAAATTGCAATTAAGAAACACACTTTGTGCCAGCCCGGTGGCACTGAGGGTTGAGGTGCTGGATGTCACACCTCATGCCACACCGGTGACCTGGGTTTGGGAAGCGAGCCTGGGCCACCAGGGGTCAGCGGGGGAGAGAGAGAGCTTGGATGAGCAGCCATCAGGCAGCTCTCCTCTCCCGGGGAGGGAGACAACTTCTCCTCAGCTCTTGACTGCCTCCAAGTGGAGGCTTGGTGGCAGTGCCAAGCCATCGGGAGAAGTGGTGCTAGGCCAGATGGTGGGGAAGGGACCGTCACTGGGTGTCTCAGCACGCACAATGCCTCCACACTGTGCATGCACGCAGTTGGCCTGGGGTCCTGGGACTAGGAAGGGAGAAAATGAAGGAAAAGAAACCCCAGGCTGAGGGTGATGACCGACCCTCCGCAGGTTCCACATCCAATGGTGGGGCACTGCCACAGCCCTGTGGCAGAGGGTGCAGGTGAAGATAAGTCCCGGGGAAACCGGAGTGACGGGGCTGGGGGAGTTGGCCAGAAGGGGAGCAGCTAGGGGCAGTAAGTGGGGTGGAACAACAAAGAAACACACTTCGTAAGACACAATATTAAACAGGCCTGACGAAGGAGGTTTGAAGAGTGCGCTACAAAGAGAATTCAATACCAGATTCAGGTCCCATGGGGGTACTGGAGACCAAAATAGCAGTCTGTTTCTGCTGGCCATTCTCATAAAATGGATAACATACAAACTGGTTCCCAAGCATGAACCCATGGAAGTTCCCAGTGCTGCACTTAGTACTGACATATGGCCTTTTAAAGTGCTCAATGTGAGAACTTTGTCCATCTAGCTTGCAAGAAAAACCAATACCTGTGGGACCGTGGCTTAGAATGTTTGAGATCTCTCTCTGTCTCGATCTCTCTCTCATTCTCTCTCTCTCCCTCTCACCCAAGCAGAAAAGCTGTTCCACACACGGTAGTAAACTGCAGATGCAGACACCTTCCATGAGGCCCTTAGAGTATCCACCACTTTCCTGGAGAAATCCTGCCTTTAATATCTTCCTCTTGGGAGCTAGTCTGCCAGCTGAGGTACCTCTGTATTTTGGATGCAGAACAAAACCTTAGACAAGAAAGTCCCCTCGGAGCGGGAGTTGAAATGGGGCCTGCTGAGCTAGACTGGTACCATCTGAGAACCACGACCTCCTTGGCCCTCTGGGGCTATCAGAGGGAGGATTCCTCTGGACTGCTTTACCTTCAGAATCACCTGAGAACCAGCAGTAGTGAAGGGACCATGTAAGCTGTGGAAAAATCCCGTGTCTGGGACAGATCATTTACCACCTCTGCTGGAGTGCACTGGTATCATCAGAAAGAGAAGGTTTTAGGCACACACTAACCTCATAAAAGGGACGCAGACTTCAAGATGAAAATACAAAAAGTTATTTTATTTTAAAGTCAAACCATTAAAAATAACGCCACTAAAGCTTGACATGTTTTGAACCTGTAGTCCTTTTTCAAAGGCTAAAGAAAAATGGAACAACACTGCAATAAAACCTTTTCTCTAACTAATCATGTGATCATGTTTAACCATTCTCATCACCCTATAATTAATTCAAAATTGGAATAAACTGGTTTGTAAGACTTAGATTTCACTTCCTATCCAGTATCATGTAATTATAATGACCTAGAACATCTCTATGCCATCTAGACTTACAAATACAAAATTAAAAAACAATCATTCTAACATACACAGCTTACATAACCACGTGTACTTATGTTGAAAAAAAACAGCAAGCACCTTAATAGTGTCAAAAAAGATAAAAAACATTTAAACAGAATAGGTTTATCCAAGTGGGGGGGAGGAAGGGGAAGAAACAAACTTGGGAAGACAAAAAAAGGAGGAGGGGAGGAAGCGAGGAGGGGAGGAAAAGAAAGAACAGGAGAAGGGGGATAAAGGGAATCAGTTAAATATATAAATACATATTGCAAGACAGTGTTTTTGCATTTTATAACTAGAAATATTCTTCATTAACCTTAATATTCAACATATACAAATACATTATTTAATATTGACCTTTAGATTTTAAAGCTAAAAAACTATTTTACAAGGAATTTAATAGTGTCTTAAGGCTTCACTCATCTCATGAAAACTTCAGTTACTAACATTACAACTTTAATGTTCCATTAAACTATTTTTTTCAAATAGGGTGTAATGTCTAGCTGGGCATTAATCCCTGTTTTTTTGTCTGCCCGTAAACTCAAGTTCCAGAAATTCTCTCTTTTTAAGACTAGGTTGTCGAAATCACCTCCCCTGGAGTTATGGCATACCCTGTCTATTGCTTGAAATTTGAAAATATGTTCCTCTTGTTGTTCTGCACACATCATATGTTGGGCAGTTGCATAGGTATCATCCTGTCTTTGAATAGCACACAAGTGTTTTCCAACTCGAGTTTTAAAACATCTAATAGTCTTTCCGACATAGAAGGTACTGCACGTACAGGTTGCCAAATATATAACCCCCTCACTGTCACATGTGATGCATTGCCGTATTGTGTATACTTTTTCTGTATTACAACTGGTAAAAGTTTTTCCAGATGTAACATAATCACAAACAATGCATCTTCTACATGGGTAACAACCTTGTGCTTTATTAAGCCACGTCTCAGTTCCTTTTGTTGTATAATCATTATGGGTTAGTAAATCTTTTAAAATGGGGGCCGGCTCCGTGGTGCCGAGTGAAGGGATTCGCTTGGCACGCTGGCGACTCAGGTTCGCACCCTGAGCCTGGGTACCAGAAGTGGAGACCAGCAAGGGAGGGGTTCTATAAGCATCCACTGGACACTTCCCTCATGGGGGGGTGGGATTTGCCTGGGGACCTGCAGGTGGATTGATGGCGAGCTTGAGGATGTGCTGCCTTGACACACCCCCCGGCATGCCCCTGTCCCAGGCATACCCTGCGTGCTTATGCAAGGCCGAGAACTGCGGTAGCCAGGGCACAGAAAAATGGAAAATATGCCCTGTTCAGACCGGATGACGAGCGCCTTGGCCCCTGCCACCCAAAGCCTCAGAACCAGCCTGGATCCAGCCCCACAGCACCTGGGATGTGATGTTGGCCTTAAGGCCATTCCCCCCCAGAAGACAGGGACCCTACTGGCATAGGGATATGCCGGGCTACCCAAGGTAGGCTGCAATTGGGGCTGGGAGAAGGTGGCAGGAGGTCGGAGGGTGGCAGAAAGGTGCTGGTGCTCCGAAGGAATGGCCGGTCGGGGGGTGTGGGAGGTGCATAAATAAAATGGGGTCCCTTTTATAACAAATTCCCAGTGGTTCATTTGCCAACTCTTTAAGGCCTGGTTCAATTACCAAGACATGTCAATGTTTATTCAAAATTGTTTCTACTGCTTTTGCCTGTGAGGAATAGTTAGTTACATCTCATGTTATTACTCTCATTTTGTGCTTTTTTCTAAGTAACTCCTCCCTTTCCATTGATCTGGCTTCTTCTCTGGTTAATGAAACCCTCTGTTCACTGTAGCCCCTTTCACTCAGTCTATTTTCCAATATTTCTGCTTCTCTTTCAAAGTTATCAATTGTAGAACAGTTTCTCCTAGTACAAAGGAATTGACCTTTGGGAATATTTACCGCTATGTGTGGAGGTTAAGTGACTTGCTCAGGGTCACACAGTATGCAAGTGGAAGCTATGGGATTCAAACCCAGGTCTGGTCTGCTGGATGTCCCCATATTTGCAGCTCAGAGCCTTAGACCACTGCGCTATACTGCCTCCAATGTCCAATATACTGCTTCTATATCCATTGTAATCAAAAAGCTGTCTTGTGTTAACTTGGGACGTGTGATCAAATTCAAAACATCCCTTGTATCCTTTAGATATGCAGGTAGATCAGGTACCAGTGGTTTAAGATAGGCATCGCAAAACTGTGATAAGGGTTACGTTAAAGACCCAGTATCGCTGACTATTGGTCTGCCAGGTAGATTATTCAGTGTTTTATGTATTTTTGGGAGTACATAGAAAGTTGCTCTTATCGTGAATCTAGTTGTTAAAATTTCCTTTGTTTTAAATCTATTTCCCCTCTAAAAAAAGCATCACTTACAGTCTCATCAATGCAGAATTTAAAGTCAGTGGTTGGATCTTGTCTCAGTTTTTGATAAAATGTCCCATCAGTAAGTTGCCTCTTCACTTCTTGCCAATATGTCTCTCTGTCCATTAGTACTACTGCTCCCCTCTTATCCGCTGCTTTAATGATCAGATTCTCATCTTCCTGTAATGTTAGAATCGCATTCCTTTCTGCTTCACTTCGATTATTATAATACGGCAGTTGAGATGTTTTATAAAGGTACTCCAGATCTTGTTCAACCAGTTCTCTAAATGCTGTTACTGCTACACATGGCGGGGGACAGAAGGTTGAGGGATTTCTAAACTGAGGTTCATTGGTGGTCACATTTATGTCACCTCGTTTAGAAAAGAAAGCTTTTAGATTTAATTTGCGGCAATTCAAATTCAAGTCTATGTTTGTTTGCACTTTGTTCAAAGCTACTGAGGGGGGAAAAACTCAATCCTTTACTCAATAGAGTCAATTCTGCTGATGTTAAAATATGCTGTGAGAAGTTAACGACCTATGTAGAAGTTAAATCATTTCTTACCACCTGCGGCAGGCCCTGTTCCTGAAATTCCTCTTTGGATAGTAACTGTCTCTGCCCTGATATTGATTTTTTTGGTAATTCTCTCTGCAGCCATAATTTCCTCCTTCTCCCCCTCCGTGTCCTTCTTCTCATGGAAAGTCTCGATTGTACACTTGTAGTCTAGGGCTCCTCCTCGGTCCTAAAGGGAACATCTGTTGAGTTTGATGTTGGAGCTGATTCCCTGGAGGGGTTGTTCTTCAATAAAAAAGGGCCTCTATTACCTTCCTTGCTATCTGTTTCACTTTGATCAGTGCTAAATTCAAACGAAACATTTTTATTTGTTTTCAAAATGCCGCATGGGAACTGTTTCTTCTTCTTCCAATTAAATATTGTTCCTCTCTCAAATTCCCCTTTGTCCCAAACAAACTTTGTCTGTTTTAGAGTCTTTAGTTCATTATCCAGTTTGTTAATTGATTCTTGTAGTTTCTTATCATGTTTTTCAAAATCATTGTGGTTTTTAAATTTTAGTACCTCAGTTTGTTGCTTCTTCAGTTCTTCTTTTAATTCTCTTTCTTGTTCTTGGCTATATTTAATAATAAGTTGCATTAATTTAAAGCTAGCATCCAAAAGGATGGTCTCCCATTCTTTCAAAAAAGCAGGGCTTTCCGTTCCACATGCAGGATTCTTAATTAATCTGAGACCTTTCAGTACTCTTTTTACTTCAATGTAGGCTTCAAGATTTATGGTGTTCCAATATAAATGCCGCAGTCTATGTGTCAATTTCTCCAGGCCATAAAAGGCTTCCAGGAGTGACCGAACCTCTGGCATAGTGGTTAATGTCTCATTGCTTTCAATCAAATAGGGATTTGTTGTAGCGGCTGAGGTCAAGATACATTAGTATATTCTAATTGATCATTCATTTGTTCTCTACTTGAGCCTCCACTCACTGTAATTGATGGGTTCTCCATTTCTTTTGTGAATCTTTTTCGCTTCCCTTTCTTCTCTTATATAAAGTGCTAAATAATGGTTAATCGACTGTACTTTTCAAAATTTAAAAAGCACAAATGAGGAGTTACTTAGAAAAAAGAACAAAATGAGAGTAATAACATGAGATTTAACTATGTAACTAACTATTCCTCATAGGCAAAAGCAGTAGAAACAATTTTGAATAAACATTGGCATGTCTTGGCAAATGAACCACTGAGAATTTGTTATAAAAGGGCCCCCATTTTTTTTTTTATGCACCTCCCGCACACCCACACACCCCAACCGGCCACTCCTTCGGAGTGCCAGCACCTTTCAGCCACCCTCTGACCTCCTGCCACCTTCTCCCAGCCCCAACTGCAACCTACCTTGGGTAGCCCGGTGTATCCCTATGCCGGGAGGGTCCCTCTCTTCTGGGGGGAATTGCCTTATGGCCGACATCGCATCCCAGGTGCTGTGGGGATTGATCCAGGCTGGCTCTGGGGCTTTGGGTGGCAGGGGCCAAGGCGCTTGTCATCCGGTCTGAACAGGGCATATGTTCTGTGCCCCAGCTACCACAGTTCTCGGCCTTGCATAAGCACGCAGGGTATTCCTGGGGTGGGGGCATGCTGGGGGTGTGTCAAGGCAGCACATTCCCAAGCTCGCCACCAATCTGCCCATAGGTCCCAGGCAAATCCCCGGGGCGACCGTCAATGGGCGCTTAGAACCCTTCCTTGCCAGTCTCCACTCTGGCACCCAGGCTCGGGGCGCGAACCCTGGTCACCAGCGTGCCAAGCGAACTGCCTTAGCTCAGCGCCACGGAGCCAGCCCCCATTTTAAAAGACTTACTAACCCATAGCGATTATACAACAAAACTAACTGAGACATGGCTTAATAAAGCACAAGGTTGTTACCCATGTAGAAGATGCATTGTTTGTAATTATGTTACATCTAGAAAAACTTTTACTAGTTGTACTACAGAAAAAGTATACACAATATGACAATGCATCACATGTGACAGTGAGGGGGTTATATATTTGGCAACCTGTATGTGTAGTACCTTCTATGTCGGAAAGACTATTAGATGTTTTAAAACTTGAGTTGGGGTACACTTGTGTGCTATTCAAAGACAGGATGATACCTATGCAACTGCCCAACATGTGATGTGTGCAGAGGAACATATTTTCAAATTTCAAGCAATAGATAGGGTATGCCGTAACTCAAGGGGAGGTGATTTTGACAACCTAGTCTTAAAAAAAGAGAATTTCTGGATCTTGAGTTTACGAGCACACGAAAAAATAGGAATTAATGCCCAGCTAGTCATTAGACCCTATTTGAAAAAATAGTTTAATGGAACATTTTATTTAGTTTTTGTTGACCAGGTAAGTGCACTAGACAAATCCTGCCTATTTTCAGGCATGGCCCAGGGAAGGGGGATACAGATGAATAACAACTGACCTTTAACCAGATTAAGTTGTTGGAGGTATTTTTAGCGAATGAGGGAAATTTGGCCAGGACACCAGGGAAATTCCCCTACTCTTTTCGATAAGTGCCATGGGATCTTTAACATCCACCTGAACTACCACCAATCCAGGCAGATGGGACCTTGATTTAACATCTCATCTGAAAGACGGCACCTCAGAAATGCAGCACCCCTCTCATACTGCACTACAGTGTCAGTACTGGGATATTAACCCAACTGCCAGATTTGGGAACTGAACCCACAGCCCCCTGATCTCCCAGCCTCAGAGGCGAGTGTGCTACCTACTGAGCCACTGACACTGCATGTAGTGCTGTAATGTTAGTAATTGGAGTTTTCGTGAGATGAGTGAAGCCTTAAGACACTTTTAATTCCTTGTAAAATAGTTTTTTAGCTTTAAAATCTAAAGGTCAATATTAAATAATGTATTTGTATATGTTGAATATTAAGGTTAATGATGAAAATTTCTAGTTATAAAATTCAAAAACATTGTCTTGCAATATGTATTTATACATTTAACTGATTCCCTTTATCCCCTTCTCCTGTTCTTTCTTTTTCCTCCCATATAACTTCCTCCCCCCTCCTTTTTGTCTTCCCAAGTTTGTTTCTTCCCTTCCTCCCCCCCACTTGGATAAACCTATTCTGTTTAAATGTTTTTTATCTTTTTTGACACTATTAAGGTGCTTGCTGGTTTTTATCAACATAAGTACATGTGGTTATGTAAGCTGTGTATGTTAGAATGATTGTTTTTTAATTTTGTATTTGTAAGTCTATATGGCATAGAGATGTTCTAGGTCATTATAATTACATGATACTGGATAGGAATTGAAATCTAAATCTTACAAACTGGTTTATTCCAATTTTGAATTAATTATAGGGTGATGGGAATGGTTGAACATGATCACATGATTAGTTAGAGAAAAGGTTTTAAGCGCAGTGTTGTTCCATTTTTCTTTAGCCTTTGAAAAAGGACTACAGGTCTGAAACATGTCAGGCTTTAGTGGCGCTATTTTTAATGGTTTGACTTTAAAATAAAATTACTCTTTTGTACTTTCATCTTGAAGTCTGCATTCGGCTTATGAGGTTAGTGTGTGCCTAAAACTTTCTCTTTTTGATGTACGTGTAGTTTTAGTGCACCACAGCCCAGTGCACACTTCTTTGTTGATTAGGGCACTGGTATCACAAGAGGACCCTTGATATCTGAGCATTTTTCTTTGATGTGAAAAAGTTGATCTGAGGTTGACCGAACCTTCTGTCAAGAAGCTCAAACACCTCTAGATTCAACCTCAATTCTCCTGGAAGGACTGGCTCTCAACTCAACTAGATGAACTGGCAAGAGAGTAAGAAGGCTCTTCTCTGCCCACAGCAGTACTTCGGTTGCTTCTGCCAGCATCCCGCTGCTTCTAGTGCTTCCTTGACTATTTATGTACACCATGGTGGTGACATTGTCTGACCTTACCTTCATGTCATTGTACTGCAGATGGTTGTGTAACGAAAAAAGGCACAAAGCACTGTCCTCATCTTCAGTATGTTTAACTGCAGCTGCTGCTCCCGGATGTACAGACCCTTTGGACAGGAACTTGGTCCAGGACTGTGCCCCAGCCCAACAGACTGACGTCAGTTGGCAAAATCAAATCTGTTTGAATTTCCAAGGGAAAAAAACTCTACCTAGGTTCTTGAGGTTCTCCCACCAAGCTAGCAACTGCAGGACTGACCATGATAATGAGATCAGGGTTGGTCGCCTACTGAGACTGAGATTCAAAGTTCCATCATCCTGTTCTGGAGGAGGCAACATATGTAATTGGACCCATGGTACTAGCTGTATTACTGCAGTCACCGGCCCCAGAATCTGAAGAAGCCTGTGAGCAGAGACGGATGACTGACTTGCCAGCCACTAAACCCTTGCATCAGAGACTCTTTCCTGGATGAAGAGAGGAAGTCTTTCCCATTGTCTGTGTGAAATACCACCCCAAATGTGTGAAGTACCACCTCCAAATGTTACAACCTCTGAAACAGCAGCACTACTTGAACAAACAGGACCTTCGTAAATACACTGGGAGCTGTTGCCAGACCAAAGGAAATGCCCAGTACTGGAAATGCTGCCCCTAAATGTCAAGCCTCAAAGACTTCTGGTGCATTAGGGACATAAGGATGTGGAAATAGACATAATTCAGATCTATGGAAAGATGAACCATACTTGAAGGTAGTGTGGTGCACAAACTTGTTTAAGTGTTTCAAGGCCTACCTCGGCTGGAGACCCCCAATTCTTGGAGACCTCAAAATAAGTTGAGTAGAATCCCAAACCCTCCTCACTGTGGGGCACTGGGACAATCACCCCAATCTGTATCAAGTGAGCTAAGGTCTTAGACACCGCCTATCTTTACACTAGGTTCTGGGATACAAGGTATTGCAGGAAAAGACCTCTCGTGACTACTGTTTTGACTTTTATTGCATAGCCCAGATGAAAAAAATGACTCGCTGTAGTAATGTTGTTTCTTTCAAGGGATCTCCCACTATGCTTAACAACTGCAATCATTCCCCTGGAATGAACTGCCCTGGAGCCTAGAATTGTATGCCAATTATGGAATCTTAGAATTAAATTCAAAACTCTGCTGTGTGCTCATGCTTCCCTCTGCCTACTAATGTCAGATTTATTTCTGAAGCTAGGGGGAGCAGTGACCACTGAAACTAGTTAAATGACTACCAGAAAGAAAGATTTAAAAGTTTAGAGTCCTAGGGGAATCCTAAATGTTGCAGAACAGGTTTAAAAATACTAGATCACCGAGTATCAATTGTAAGCTGTAACAAGAAATGCTAAAGCAAAATTAAAATAACTGATTCTTTTTTTTTCTAAACTTTATTCATTTTGTGAAAATCAATCACAAATAAAACAAGTACCAAGCTGAGAGATAGACACATAGGTTACAAAACTCATGTGTGTGTGAGACACCATTACAGTCAACTAGTGTGACAACATTTGTAGCGTATAATACATTGTTATAGCTAAATCGCAATTATTTCCAAAAGGGTTGCAAGACAAATCTATGAGGCATGACACTGAGCCATAGGTTAAGAAAGCAAAGCCCAATTATTGTGTCCTTATTATTCAAGCTCTAATATATGTGAGAACCTTTTTCCAGGTTCTGGAAAGGAAAGGGAAGGAAAACACATAGTGAGGGATCTCTTGGAAGAAACAATATTACTTACAGTGAATAATTTTTTCTTCAAACCCCAGGAATCCCTCATTCTGCTTAACAACTGCAGACTACAAAGCAATACCTCGGGAGGCTGGGTACAGAACCCATTTAGGAAAAAAGTTCTGTAAGACAGCAGTGCCAAAGCTGGCATCCTTTCTGAACTGTATGTGCAGACAATAATGCTTTGTGAAAGTGTGTACTGTTTTCCAGGTAGCTGCTTTACAGATTTCCTGTGAGGAAATATCTCTTGATGCTGCCACTGAGGCAGAGATGCCCCACATGGAGTGTGCCCTGAGGGCCTGAGGTGGCAGCTTGCCAGCTTTGCCATAATAGAACTATATGCAGGAGACTATCAAATGAGAAACTGTTCTCTTGGATGCTGGCTTACCTTTACTCGCTTCACTGTAGATAACAAATAGTTGAATGTTAGTGGACATACCCTCTTTTGTATGGTCCAAATAATAGCTCAGAGCTCTCCGAATGACCAAACTAAGGAGCTTTTGCTCATCTGAACTGGATTTTACTGTAAAGAACACTGGAAGTGCAATAGGCTGGTTCAAATGAAATTCAGACACCGCTTTTGGGAGGAGTTTACTGTTAGTTCTTGAAACTACCTTATCCCTGTGGAAAATCGTATAGTTAGCCTTTGCACAGAGGGCTTGTAACTCACTCACCCTTCTGGCAGATGTCGTAGCCACCAGGAACACTGCCTTCCAGGTAACATTTTTTAAATCTGCAGTTGCCATGGGCTCAAAAGGGGGCTCCATGAGCTGGGTAGCGTACAGCTTCAGGTCCCATGGTGGGAGTGGATCCCTGACTGGAGGATATAGGTGGATAAGGCCTTTAAAGAATTTTTTGAAGATGGGCTGAGGGGCCACAGACTTGTCCTTACCAGCTGAAGCATATACTGACACTGCTGCCAGATGCACCTTCAGAATTGAAGGCCTGAGGCCCAGAAACTGAACGTGAACCAGGCAGTCTGATATAGTAAGAAGGTCTGACCGGAGTGGGCTGTGCTGTCTAGAGGAACACCACAGTGAAAATATTTTCCACTATGAGGCATAGGTTTTCCTTGTTGCTGGTTTTCTGAAAACTTAAGCACTTCCAAAACCTTTCTGAGAGGTTTAGTCCATAGAATTCTCGCTCTTCAAGAACCATGTCCTGAAACGCAGGGTTCTTGGGTCTGAAAATGTTATTCTGCCCTGGGACAAGGTCACCAGACTGCATGTCAGGGGAAGGATAATAGGATGTTTGATGGAGAGGGACAGGAGAAGTGAGTACCAAGTCGAGCTGACCCAATTTGGAACTATTAGGATCATGGCTGCAGACTCTCCCCTCAATTTCAGCAGTACCTTTAGGTAGAGTTAGAATGGAGGGAGGTGCAGAGAAACTTCCCCACCAAACTGAGGATTAGGGCATCCTCTGGGACTGTCCTCACTGAGAGGGGTCTGCAACAGAACAAGGGAAGCTGGTAGTTTTCCCAGGATGTGAACAGATCTCTTGTGTGCCCCACTTTCTGAACACTGCAGCCAACACCTGCTTTTTCAGGGTCCATTTGTGATGTTTCTGCCTGATTCTACTCAGGGAATCTGTCAAGTCATTGTCTTTTCCCTGGCAGGTGAAAGTACAGTTACGTAAGAACTTACCGTAACAGTAGATCTTTGAGAGGAGCTCTTGCAGCAGGTTACACCATTAGGACTAAAGCCAGTAGGTGCTGGAACCCTACGGAAAACATCTAGCTAGCAGTCTATAGCGGGGACTGCCCCCAATGTTGGCCTTCCCCCGACGTCCCCTATGATATAAAAGGGTGGTTCCCAAGCACCACCTCAGTTCTCCCACTGAAGACCCCAGCAAACACAGAAAATAGAGAACCAAGGGGTTCCTCTGAAGCTGAGGAAAGAAAATGTAGGAACAGTCACCAGGGGGATCAAGGGAAGGAAAGCAGTACCTGCTGCAAGAGCTCCTCTCAAAGATCTTACGTAACTGTACTATCTCACTTCAAGAGAGAGCTCTTGCAGGAGGTTACACCATTAGGGCTGAGTCACAAGCAGTAAAAGAGCTGACCCCGGTCATCTGGAAGGAGGCAGAGATCAGTGTGAGGCGTGCAAGAGAGCAGGTCCTGTAGGATTACCAGTCTAAAAACCTGCCCTGTGCCTAGAAGTGATGTCCAGGCTATAATGCCAGATGAGAGCATGGACAGAATTCCTAATGGCCACTGCACAGACATCAGCTATGGACACGTTTTTGAAGGATGCAAAAGAAGCAAATACACCCCTGGTGGAATGGCCTTTAACCGGGCCCATGAAGGCTCGTTGGATTTTCGGTATCAACAAGCAATGCAAGTGACTAACCATTTGTACAAGCATTGCTTAGAAACTGAAGGCCCTTCCCTTCTTGGAGCGAAGGAAACAAATAGTCAACCATAATTTCTAATGCCTTGGGTGCAGTCTGAATAATAATAAAGCACCCGAAGAGCATCCAGAGCATGCATCCATCCAGAGCATGCATCCATCCAGAGCATGCATCCATCCAGAGCATGCATCCATGCAGAGCATGCGTCCATCCAGAGCATGCATCCTTCCAGAGCATGCATCCATCCAGAGCATGCAGAGTACCCTATATCTGTGACCTGTTTGAACATTCAAAGGGTGCCTATGGAATAAGGAACTTCTCCTTTGTCCTCCTTAAGCTACCATGAACAAGGACATGTCTTGGCTCAACTGCCATTAGCTCCTTTATACCAGCTCTTTGGAATAGCATACAAAAATTACTTAATATCTCCCTTCTGCCCAGCCATTTTATATTTAGGAGACTGCTCTACAGAGGCCTGAAAATGGCATGTGACTGTTTCAGGTAAAGCCTTACCCCACTCAGCTGAGTCCCTTAACCTCTGTAATCCTGTGCTGCCTATTTCCCGTGTTGGCCAGCATCCCTTTAGGGCAACCACCTCCCCTCCCACCTCCCCCCTCTCATCAATTAGCTTCGCAGGAGGACTCATTCTATTAGGCTGCCCTATTTTTCCCTCTCTACTGTGTGTCTTATACCCTTTCTTCCCACTGCCCTTCTCTATGTCCCTCCTTCCTCTCCTCACTTGTACTCTATAAGCTACAACCTGTACACGCTGCACTTTAAATGCCTATATTTGCACTTGCTTTACATGTCTGATTCATCCAAGTATTGACTTTGTATATTGTAACTGCCTGTACCGATGTCTACTTTTGTATGAAGTGTTGTCTACTGTAAGCAAACGTGTCCTCTGTGTCCAGAACCATCTTGAAAATGAGCTTGCTCAATGATGTAATCTGCCTGGTTAAATAAAGTTTGATTGATTGATTGATTGAAAGAAGGCTTCCCCCAAGTTGGAATACTCTGGGTAATACACAGGAAGGTGGATGTCTTAATCCAGGAAAAAACTCATAGACCACCTTAGGAAAGAATGTGGGAACGGTTCCGAAGGACATCCTGTCATTGTGAAAAAAACTAAACAAGGCTCTTCACATTTCGGAACTTGAAGTTCAGAAAGCCTTCAAGCAGAAGTAATGTCAACGAGAAAATAACTCCTTCCAGGACTGAAAGTGAAGCTCGCAACTTGTGGCAAGCTGAAAGGGGGATAACATAAGCATCTCTAAAAGAAATCACAGAACCTATGGAGGAATTGAGTCCCATATAGGGGGTGTCAAGTGCAAAATTCCCTTCAAGAAAGCCTGGGATATGTTAAGGTGGGTAAGGGTCTTGCCCTCAATAGGTGCATGGTACGCCAAGATGGCTGAAAGGTGCCTCTTAATGGATGAGTAACTCAGATCTAAGTTAGATAAGGAGATATTCTAGAAAGAGATTCTCTGGACAAGAAAAGGTAGCCAGTTGATGGGTGGTGACCCATATGTAGAACCCCTTCCACTTCAAAGCAGAAGTGGATCTAGTAGAGAACTTTCTGGCAGTCATTAGAACCTCTGCCACTTGGGCAGGAAACCCAAAATGGGCAATTTGCAAAATCTGCAGGAGCCATGCATGAATGTGCAGAGACCTTAGATCTGGATGGACCAGGGTGCCCTGCTCCTGTGAGAGCAGGTCGGAGCACAAAGGCAGGGGAATTAGGGGTTCTGAGGCTGCTGAGGAAGTGGAAACCAAATCTGTCATGGCTAGAAGGAGTCTAGCAGAATCATCTTTGCCCCTTCTGACTGGAACTTGAGCAGAACTCTCTACAGTAATGGGAATGGAGGAAAGGCATATGGTAATCTCCCTGTCCATGAAAGGGACAGCGCATCTCACTAGAAAAGCCAAGCCCTAGGACTAGCAAGCAGAAAATAGGCAATTTTGCATTAAGTGGGGACGCAAGGAGGGCTCACTCAGGATGACCTGTCTTTTGAAGAGGTCTTTACCACTTGAGGGAGGAAGTTCCCACACATGGGCCTGGGACTGAGACCGCTTAGTCCATCGGCCAAGGTGTGTTGAACACCTGGAACATGGACAGCGGTCAGCTCCAGGTGGTGTTCTATGGCCCAATACCATGCTCTCACGGCCTGCCTGCAGAGGGGGTAAGAGTGCTAGTTTATGTAGAAGACCACAGACATTTTGTCCATCTGGATTAAAAGAGGGTCCAGAAGCAGGTTTGTCTGGAAGGCCCACTGGGCATAAAGGATCACCCTCATCTTCAAGACATTGAAGGCGGAGATCATGTTCCTGTGGGGACAGAGTCCCCTGAATCTAACGGTCTGCCAGATGGGCATGCCAGCCTTGGCCTGACACGTGTGTCATCAAAGAATTGCATGGCAACTCCATCCGAAAGTGAACCCCTTTGGACAGATTAGAGGGGTGCAACCTCCCAACCAGGATCTGTTACATCAAGGTGGAGACAAACACCTGCTGCTCTGAATCGCCCGGGCCCTGATCCCAGTGAACCTGAAGGTTTCATTGGGACACCTGCCTGTGAAGACAGGCCAGAGTAACAATTGCAAAGGCCTCTGCCATGTGTCCCACAACCACAGGAATACTCTGGCTGGGACTTGATGAGATGAGGAGACCTGTCGAGCCTGTGTCTGAAGATGGTCTGCTCTGTCTAGGGACAGGAAGGCATTGCCTTGAGCTGTGTCTAGTATAGCCCCTATGCTCTGGAGTCTCTGACTCGGCCCAGGAGAGGATATGGGAAGGTTCAATGTGACTCCCAGGTCTCTGAATAGGGACAGCATGGCTTCCATTGTTCTGGTCAGTTAATCTTCTTGGTAGCTGTCAGAAACCATATGTCCAGATAGGGGAAGACATAAAGCCCTGGACTCCTTAGGGTTGCAGCCATCAGTGCAATGCACTTTGTGAAAAGACACAGGTGGCTGAGGACAGGCCAAACAGCCGCACCCAAAAAATGGTAAGGAATCCCTAGAAACAGAAGTTGATAAGCCTGTTGCGAGGCTGGTATACCAGGATGTGGTGATAAGCATCCTGCATGTCCAGTCAGTATGGCCAGTCCCCTAGGTGTACTCTATGTACTGTTTAAACTGGGTTGAACACATCCTATGGCCTGTCTCTGCAGTAGTGCCTGAATCAGGGCAATATGACCCAAGGAGGACAGGAGGGAGAAGGAAGGATGTCTGGTGGCATATCTAGGAGCTCCAGAGTAGGCCCTCTCTCCACCAGCTGGAGAAACCAGTTGTCCATGGGTGTCCTACGCCAGTTCTCTAGGTGGAGAAAAAAAAGACTACCCCCCCAAGGTCTCTGCCAGGGTCGGGTAAGGAACCAAGCTGACACATAGAGGACTGACAAAGCTATTTGAGAAGTGCGTATAAACCCAGTACTGTGCTGATAGCCCTTGGACTGCTGGTTAGAAGACTAGCGGAAGGGCTGACGCCTGTTAAGTTACTGCTGGGAGCCATGGCTGCAGCCCTCCCGGCACCATGTACTGCATCATAGGAGGATCGGAGGACGTGAGTGCCTACATCTGAGTCTGCTTTGGGAGCATGGGGCAGTTCTTCCATGTAAGGGGCATCTGGCAGGGCTGGCATCATCTCCAAAGCAATTGTCCCCATGGGGCACTCAGGTATTGAACCATGTGGGTGAGGAATTCAAACAACAGATAATCCTGGTGGCGGAAGAGTAGATCTTGCCAAAGTGATCCACCTGACGAGACTTCCTGTCTGGTGGAACGGTACTAAGATGCCTAGGGTGCCAAAAGCGATCATGGGCAGCAATAATGACCATAGAGTCCACCTTTCCACATGAAAAGGCTCATCCCCAGGTGCCCTGTATAGGTGGTCAGTCTTCCGAGACACCGCCAAGGTGGTGGAAGGGCGCTGCTATATTAAGGTATTGGTATCCTTGACCGAGTCTATGAGAGGCGGCACAACCACCGGGAGTGGTTCCTGCTGCCAGAGACAGATAGTCAGCCAATGTTGTATGGTGTCTAAATCCCCTGTGTCCTGCCTTCTTGTGGTAGTAATGAGCCGCATCACATCATAATGGCCATTAGGCCCAAGAACCTCAGGAAGGTTCTGGCTGTTACATGTCTGCTGTTGTAGAGCAGCTGAACCTGAGACATGAGCCGGTCCACCCTGTCCTGTGACAAGAACGCAAAGCCCTGAGCTGTGTTCGGTACTGCCCCTATGTACTGCAGGTGCTGACAAGGGATCAAGACTGACTTGAGCAGACTGACCATGATTCTCAGGACATGGAACAGCTGTCTGGTATGCTCTAGGGTGTGGAGCAGTTGCTCCCTGGACAATGCCTTGAGTAACCAGTCGACCAGGTAAGGGAAAACATACAGCCCCTCCCTCCTGAGGGCTGCTGCTACCACCACCAAGCATTTAGTAAAGACATGTGGCACAGAGGATAAGCCAAACAGCAATGCTCAGAATTGGTACGGCTCCCCCTGGAACTGGAATCTGAGGTACTGCCTGTGGGGAGCACACATCTTGATATGCAGGTATGCATCCTGCATGTTGTGGGAGAATATCCAATCTCCCTGGTGCAGAAGTGGCAGCAAGCCATGTACAATCACCATCCTGCACTTCTTGTACCGGATGTAGAAGTTCATGTTTTTTAGGTCCAGGATGGGCCAAAGATCCCCCATGGATTTGGGGACCAGAAAGAAATTGGAACAGAACTCCCTGTTCCTCTAATTCTTGGGAACTGGTTCTATGGACCTTTTTTTAAAGCAACGTGCGGATTTCCCCCAGCAGCACTGGATGTAGTCTGGAGGGTAGCCTGAATGAACTGGAGGTAGATCTGGAGGCCACTCCAGGAATTCTAGATTGTGACCTTGCTCTATGAGCTGGAGGACCCAAGCATTGGTTGTGATCTCCCTCTACTTATCCAGGTAGAAAGAGAAACGACCCCCTACCACTGCCTCCTGTAGTATGGGGGGGGTCTAGCAAGGAGGTTATGCTGAGGTAGCACCCACAGCCGGGGCTGCACCCCCTCCTCTGGGGGCCTTCCCAGTAGTGGAAATAGGGGTAGGCAAGGCTTTTGTAGCTTGCCCTGGGGCTTCATGCCTTGCTTAAGCTAATGAAAGGCCCAATGAAAGGGCACATTCTGGCCACTTTTCAGCTGAGTGTGGTATAAAGAATGGACAGACTGCAGAGTCCTGCCCAAGGCCTGCAGGTTAGAAAGTATGTCCTTTACATCCACACCAAAGAGCCTGTAACCTCTAAAGGGGGCATTCAGGATGGATTGTTGTACATCAGTAGCAAACCCAGACACCCTGAGCTAAGAATGCCTTCTCAGGCAGATGCCAACTGCAGCAGCTCTAGTAGAGGTATCGGCTGTATCATAGGCAGACATCTACAGGTGTTTGTCTATCTGCCTTAGACTGTAGTGCCTTTAGCAGTTCTTGCCACTGGGAACCCTTTACCGCTGGGTCCTCTCTAGAAGGACCTGGGCAGCAGTTTTGGCCTTTTTCCAGAGGGCATTCTGAAATATCACCATATGGGCAATGTAATTCATCATCCTGATAGACAGAGTAACAGAGGCAAATGCCCTTTTGCCCATAAGGTTCAGCTTTTTGGACTTCTTATTAAGGGGAAGAAAGCTGAGGTGTTTAGGCCTCTTGGTCCTATCATGGGCTGCATTTATCATGGCATGAGGTCAATGCGCCACATACAAAAATAGCGCGACACACAATGCCACAAGCAAAGTGCTAAAAGGCAAATATAGTCGGTCAAAACACCGACCACAAAATGTCGCCTACACAATGAAAACTATTAGGGTGACACTGGGATTCTTTTGTTTTTATGGCTCTGCCTCCACATACCCAGATGTGGGGCTTTGCCCCACCCCTGGACTTAATATAATCAACTCCAGGGGAGGTGGACTTCAGATATGTGGAGAAATTCTGGGAGTTTCTTTATTTAACAAAAATAAGTTTCAAGACCTGGGGACGACTGAACCATGGTCTCCAGGTCTCCAACACTGCCATGTGCTGGTGCCTTAGCCACTCCACCACTGGAGCAGCTTGACCAGGCACCACACCAAGGGCAACTTGATCCCTTCCTCGTTTCAGTGCACAGCGACAGGGGTAGAGGTAATTCACTACCGTTATTATACCCCTGTCACTCTAAACAGTTTTGTGCTTTACACAGTGTAGTTCTTGCCACACTATTATACAATGGCAAGAAAGAATCCTGGCTTCTGATTGGTCAGTTGGCTGTCACAGCAGGGATGTTATCCTGGCATAACATCCCTGCTGATTTATTGCATTTGGATTCCCATTGTTTCATCTTCTCTTAAGAAACAAAAATATATTTTCACACCAACAAAAACATTCTTTAAAATTATTTTTTTATTATAAAACAACAAGCCATTGTATAATAGGAATAATGCCCTCCAGGGTGGGTGTTATGCTGGGATAACATCCCTTCTTGGGTGTTGGATGCCCTCGGCAGGTGGCCTCGGGCCCAACTACCCGAGGTGGCATGTTATCCCAGCATAACACACCCTGTCAGACATTATTCCTTTATTCTAGCAGCGGCATATTGACCTGGTACCATTTATCACCACAGAATCTGTCTGTGACTGCTCTGCAAAACATGGCTTCCCTGAGGGAGCTTGGTACAATTTGTCTGCCTTTCTGAGCATGGCAGGAATCAAATCTGGCCTGTACCAGGCAGCCATGGTGGAATTCTCAAAGGCCGGAATAAGTGGAAGAATGATCAGAGGTAGAGAATCTGGCAATTCCAAGTATTCAGGCAAATTTTTCCTAGTGACATCCTTTTCCTTAGCATAACCCCATGGCAGTTTGTAACTGCCCCATCACTGTAATGAAACAGGATTCATCGGGGGAGCCTCGGGGTATATTTAGTGGTGTCCTCACCCCCTGAAGAAACAGTGGAGGTAGAGTGGGGGGGCTACCATCCCCCTCTCCCTCATCCTCATTGTCATCCTCATCCTCCCCAGGGAGGAGATCAGGATGGTATTCATCCTCAATGCCTGGCTCTGAATCGGGCACCGACGGCATCGAGGATGAGCTTGGCGTGACACTGTAGAAGGCGTTGGCATGGGAGAAGGCCTAGCAGGTCCCAGCATCACTGGCCCCGAGGGGGGGGGAGACAGTGCATGAACTCCCAGAAGGAGTATAGCATGGCCGGGACATCAACAGTGCCCAACGTCAGAGCACCTTGCAGCATCAGTGGGGGAGCTTAGGAACCTAGCACTGGCATTATGGCCTGGGGCCCTGGTGTCAGTGGGATGGCCTGGGATGGCATTGGGGTAGGCTGAGGCCTGATGTTGACATGGCGGCCTGGGGAAACAACGGGGGAGGTTGAGTGCTAAGTTTTATTACTGGAGCACCGTACTCTACCCATCATTGCTCCCTCTATCCCCAGTTTAGTTGGAAGTCACTTAAATCCAGAAGACTAAAAAACACAGCTACTTGGACCTATAGAGCACTTACTAACAAGCTTCCCCAATACATTTCCAATTGCTTGCTAACTAGTACACCTGGAAGTTACTCCCTGAGAAATCACTCCTTCATCTCTCTCGATACCCATAGAATCAGAACACGGTTTGGCAGATCTTCTGTGAGCCATGCCCTTCCTGTCTTTTGGAATAATCTCCCAAAAAAACCTGAAACTATCAAGTTTTATTAAAATGGCCACCTTTAAAACTCTGCTCGCACGTTCTATTAAAGATATGTAACTGCTTTCCTTAGCCACCTTCATGTCTGAAGCTTTGTATGCTTGCACTCTACCCAGGCTCTCATCTAGTATGATTTGTTGCTGTTACCTCTTCCTCTTCCCTGACATTTACCTCTTCCATCTACCCCCTTTATGCTCTTGCTGACCTGCTTCCACCTCTCAATTTACTAGTAATTTTATTTCTTGGTTAGGTGTACTATATGTCATTTTATATGATTCTATCCTGTGCTGTAATGCATTGTTGACTGATGTTATCCTTGGCCCAAGCCCACCTTGTAAATGAGTTCTGTCAATGGCAATCCACCTGGTAAAATAAAGATTGACTGATTGAATCCCAGCCATCAAGGCTGAGGTAAAGGCTGAAAGCATTGTCAGGGGAGGTGGAACCCCCGATAATGGTGTCCCAATGCTGGCCGAAGCAGAACTGGCAAAGCTCCCTATCTGCAAAGATCTCTGTCCGGTGGCCCATGGAGAATAGGGTCTGGAACAACAGGGGCTGGAGTGTCGGTGGGGGGCATAGAAAGGCCCGACGCTGAGGAGCCATCACCAGCTAAGGTAAGCCTGGCAGGAGGTGCTGCCTAGCCAACCCTGTAGAGAAAAGGGTGTGGGTGGCAAAGGGAGCCACTGCTGAAGCAGGCGATGACCCTGCCACAGCTGATGCTTAGCGGTGACCACAAGTGAGCCAGGGAAGACCTATCATTGCTCCAATACTTGTTCCGGTGTCTGTGTTTCCCAGCCAACTTGTCCCAGGCCTTGGAGGAGTGGGAGCTGGTGAAAGGGGCTGGGGAGGCAGCGGAGCTTCTGGCGTGGAGTTCCTCCATTTGGGTGACCTTCTGTTTCAGCAGAATGCTTTCAAGGGTTTTCTGGTGGTGGTGCTGCCAGGTAGCCTGGTTGAATCTGCGGCAGACCTTGCAGGCCTTAATGTCATGGTCCAGGACTGGGCAGTGGATGCAGGTGTCTTGGCCATCCTTACTGTAGATCTTCTGACCGCACCTGCAGAAGCAAAAGAGTTTTTGGGGGTTGGTCGGCATAAGCAAAAAAACAAAATCACTTTAAAATAAAGTGATTAATGAAACTAGGGTGAGAAAAGAAAAGAAAATCTAAAGGAAAAAATTTGGCAGTCGACTGAAATGGTGGTGTCTCTGTGGAGTCCAACGTGATGGTCGATAGTGGGAAAAGAACTGAGGAGGGCGCAGGGACATCCACATTTATATGGGAGGGACATCAACAGCATGTTATGTTGTCATAGGCAGCCCCTTGTAGACTGCTAGCTAGAAACGTTTCCATGTGGTCTTAGTGCCTGGCAGCTGTACTTCCATAGGTGTGGTCTGAGGCAAGAGATACCATCGATGGAGATTCACTGATCCCAGCATTACCATCTTGAACTTTTCTTTTTTTAGGTGTTTGTTCAGGTATCCCAAATCTAAAATGGGTCAGCACTCTCCATTTTTCTTGTGGGTCAGGAAGTATCTGGAGTAAAGCCCCTTCTCCTCACTGTGAGGGTGCACTTCCTCCATTGCATTTGCTTGTAACAACTTCTTTACTTCCAACTCCAGCAAGAGTTTTTCTGCTGGAGTAGGAGGTGTGAAGTTTCTGTGAGCCTTCAGTTTTGGAAACTTCTTGAACTGCAGTCAGACCCTTATTCACTATTTCCAAGACCCACCTGTTTGTGGTAATTTTTTCCCATGCCTGGAAATAGTGATGTCACAAAAGAAAACAGGTGCTTAAGCTTTTGGACTACACATGGTCCTTCATCAGAAGCAAATGCCAATTGTTCTGGAAGAATAGATCTTATTAAAGACAAGATCATACATAAAAAAAAACAGACAAAAAGGTTGTAAAGAATCCCATTGGCCTAAACTTGCATTTAAAAGTCAACTTAAAACCATGTAGAGAACACAGGCTGACAATTACGTTGGGCATTTTGCTGGGCTTTGTTGGACAATCTCTTACTTCATTATTATGATCTAACAAACCCTTAGTTACCTGCAGGGCATTTCCCTTTGGGGAACATCAGGAGATCACTACACCATAACAAAACACACAATACCCCTCTTACAAATTCTAGGACTAAAAAAAGAATAATACAAAGAAACAGAAGAGGTTATAAAAGCAATATAAGGTTCTTTTACTGTCCTACCAGCTTGCCTATAGGACAGTCATTATACATTGCATACTAATTATGTAACATACGCACCCGGGAGTCTGGTTCTCTCAAACACTGCAGTGTCATGCAGGGTCTGCCTGTGATTTCCTCAGAGAAGGGGCATGGGGAAAGGGGTTTTATACCCTGATAAGATCTTAGCCTGGTGACAGATAGCCAGCTCATGTGCGTATGATGATTGCACTTACTATTACTTCTATTGGTCAAGTTGGGGGGCAGCAGAGTATTATCTCAGTTGCCCTTTTGAATGCTACAATGTAGCATTCTACTCATAAGAATACGCTTATGTCAATGACATGTTCTTATGGATGAAACATTTTTGTAATGTATCATCATGCTCTCTGAAAGGTCCATTTATAAATTATTGTTGTGGTTGCACATGACACCTTAGCTGTAGAGGGCGCTCCTGAGTACATAAATCATTATATTTCTGACATTATCCCAGGAAAATGGCAGTGCAGCTCTAGCCTAGAATATCATTTGTGGTGTTCTGTCTCTATCCTACAGGATCATATGTAGGGTAAAGGTCGTGCTTTAGAAGCAGTGCAGTTTCATAGCTTGTATCTAAGTTCTATGCAAAAATAAAGAGTCACCTAGCTTTATGTGTAAGTAAATCTATACTAAACTTATGTAGATGTTCCCTAGCTACGTGCATGCATCCCTAGCTCTATATGTAATGTGTTTTCCCCCAATTCTATGTGTGTGTATGTGTAAGACTATCCCACTTATGACTGTGGGTTATGTACTTGTGTGTCACCTGCATAGCATGAGTATACAGGTAATCATGACATGCCTTGTGCACGGGATATGTGTGTGTGTGGGTAAGCTTGTAGTGATGACGTACCTTGCATATGTCATGTGCTTGTGGGTGACCATATTCCTACACATGTATCAATATGTGTCCATATATAACCCTTACCCCATAACACTCACATCACACCCATTACCCCCAACCCACCCCACCCCACCCCTCCACCTTTTTTTGTGGGGGGAGGGGGTGATGTGGGTGTTATGGGTTAAGGCATATATATGGACATATGGACACTTTTTTTTATTATATCTGCTTGCAGCCAGATGGTATTGAAACAGGCCTGCTCCAGACAACATCAGATAGGATATGAAATGTGTGCGGAATAGCATGACTAAAACCAGCATGGCAGAAATATTTAACTACTGCAGACAGAGACTATTACACTGATCAATGACTGTGGGCTCAAAAGTAAGTGCAGAAGCAATTTGAAGGCACAGTAGAAGGGCCTGGGTAAGAAAGTCATTGCTGCCACCCTCACAGAAGATGAGGTCGGTGTCAGACTTGTCCCCCTCTACACCCCCCCGAGGATGTGGCATAGAGAGGAGTGGATCACTGGCTCTCTAATCCAGAAATGTTGCCTCAGCATAACTGGCCCCAAGGACAAGGGGCCACTGCCAGGGGTGGCACAGGAACTGGAACTGAATCCAGCACCAAGAGCTCCCTGGTGCTGAGGGTAGTGTGGGGCACTCCTGGCACTGAGGATAGCACCGTAGACCAGAACTGGAACTTGTGCCAGGCCCTGAAGGACCCAAACCTGCAGCTGGAACCAGACGCAGTGCCAATGATGCAGTTAGCACTGAAGTGACTGGCAATGGTACCTAGCCAGACCCACCAAGTGACACAAGGTGGAGGGGCAGACAGTGGGACAGAAGTCAGTGGCACAGTCACTGGCAAGGGCTGAAGGACTGTTACCAGAGCCAAACACTCTACTTTGCCTGAGGGCCCTGCCACAGCTCCAGTTCCATGGACCCTGAAGGGTCAGGGACCAGCTCTGCTGCTGGAGACACATAAGCTGGACGTTGCACCTACCACTCCAAGAGGTGCCAAGGATGGAACTGCTCACCCATCCCCACTCTCTCTCTCTCTGAAGCAGACTGGGATGCCCACACCCTGGTACTACTTTTCTTGTCCCCAGTCCTTCCAGGTCACCTGCCCAGCTTCCCTAATATAATGTTTGGTGGCATTGGGGTGTCCATTCCTCCCACCAAAGATCATCCCGACACTGGGATGCCCAATCCCCAGTGTTCACTTGTGTCCCCCTGAAATAAAGAAAATCATTCCATGTTGATTTTTTTCCCATTAAACCTGTAAAAACAGAAAAAGATCAATTGGCGATATGACCCCCCAAACCTCCTCCCACCCCACCTTGAGCCCCCACTCAGTACCCACCACCCCACACCACCCCCACACACCCTCACGCACCTCAGCATGTCCCATGATGTAGATCTACTCTCCAATCGAAAGCATGTCTTGCTGCTGGAACCAATGACTGCGATATGAGAAAACAAAGTAAGTCCAGTTCAATGTAATGCAATGTAGTTCAAACTTTTATACACAACTGTCGCTTGTTTTCATATACATTTTATCCTCCTGTTCTGCCTTGGTGGCCCCCCTTCTGACTGACCTCCCCATCCCTGTCACCCAGCTTCCCCGGGACTTACTGTCACCGTTGTCCTGCCTCAGGACTGTGGTTGCGCCTGGTTGCCAGTGCAGGGCCTGCGGAAGGTTGGGCTTCATCCCGCTGCCAGGGTGTTTTTCCACTGTTTTCTTCCCAGGGCCCACAGGCATGCAATGGCCACAATGTACATGCTTCTCCTCCATGGAGACATCCCTGGCAATCTGAATGTGGGGTCCCTTCCCTTTCTTAGTGGCACTGCATGAGCGGCCATCCAGCTACTGCTGGGTGGCAGGCAAGCAGCAAGCTACATCATCCCCCCTCCCTTAGGAAGGAGAGCTGTCCTGGGATGCTTGATCTTTCCTCTCCCCACCGGCCGCCGAGCAACCCGGTCCATTCCCGACCCTGGGTTGCTGGTGTGGTGTGAGGTAAGGCACAAAGTGCCTCACCCCTCCACATCACTGGACTGGCTGCAAATGTCATTTTTTTAATAATTTTACATCACATTTTTAACATGGCCTTTTTGGGACCCCATCTCATGAACAAGGGCAGTGAAATTTTTCAAATCCATCCCAAAGCTGATTTTGTGGTTGCTGCATGAAATCACCTTTTGGGATGGGTGAAAAAAATTTCATCACCGTGTTCATGAGATGGGAATAAACTTCCTTAATCTATTACAATGACCAAGTTATGAGTGAACATTGAAATATTAGCATTCACTCAACTTTGCTAATTTTCAATATTTTTGTCCAAATTTTTAACAGGCTCTTTTGTCAAGACACCTCATGAATAAGGCACATGAAATTTTTGAAATCAGTAGCAAAAGATGATTTTGTAGTTGTGCAAAATCATGTTTCAGGTGGGATTTGAAAATGTTCAACTACTGAATTCATAAGGTGGGGTCACAAGAAGGCAATATTGAAAATTTGGTGTGAAAATATGATAAAATGATCAAGTTATGACTGAGTGTTGAAATATTTCAACGGCACTCATGATTTTGCTGATTTTCAATATTTTGACTCCAAACTTTCAACATAGCCATTTTTACACACAACTTGATAAACAAGACAGGTGTAATTTTTAAAATCTTGGATGAGACATGTTTTCACAGTTGTGATTTTGGCCACAGACTATAAATACCACATGCCATGTTTATAAGAAAACTTGGGGTAAAATAAATTACTAAGAAACATGTGTAGTTCTAACCTTTACATAGCAGGTAGTGCTTTGTGATACAGTGCTGGTGAACTGAGTTTGGGGACAAGCTGAATAACCCAGCTGAATTGGACAAGGTTAGGGGAATGACAATGTTATGCGACACCACCCCCCAGCCAGGGAAAGAAAGGTGTAGGATTGCTCTCCTGGGCCCAGGTACCATATAATGAAGAGAACTCTTAGCATAGGGCCCTGCACCTCTGCACCTGTGGGTAGCAGAGAACCCTGTGTACTGCCCAAGAGATGAACTCTTTGCCATGCCTGTCTGTATCTGCAATTGCCCCACACTTCTGCAGCCCGGCAGACAGCCTCATGAATTCTTGATATCTGTCGCTGCACTTCAGTAGATGGAGTCTTTCCTTGGTGCAGGGCCCAGAGGGCCTGCATGACTGCATCTGTTCATGCAGGTCCCTTGGATACGATTCCACTATTTCAAAAAGAAAGGAAATGCTTTGCAAAAATCTGCAATAATGCACGAGTTAGGGTTCACCTTAACACCATGAAAGTAGGGAAATGTGGCATTAGGGTTTCCAACCCCAACTTCCCTCTCCCCCAAAGCAGCAAAAGGAAAACACCACACAAGTAACCACAGACAGCAATCATCAGGTAAGGCAAATATACAACTGTTTCCAGATGACACAAATGGAGTAGCACTGACATGCCACCTTTGTGGTTTTGCATCTGTGGCTGCATAAGCACAGGCCCCACAAGGACTGTGCTTATGCAGCCACACCTGTGTATGTCGTGCTGTGTGTTTGAGTATGTGTAGCTGCAGAAGCACAGGCCCCATCTGGGCCTACCCTTCTGTAGACAGAAGGCCCCATGGGGCTTGCGCCTCTGCAGCTAGAGGTACAGCAGCGCCAGCCAGGATGCAATGCAGTAATGCTGCTGTGTATCACAAAAATGTTGCAGTATGCTGCAGAGAAAAATAGGTTACTCATCTGAAACCGTAGTTCTGAGTGGTATATAGTTCACATCCACACTCTGGCAGTTTCACTGGAACAGTGCGATATGCCAATATCTTTAAGCTAAGCTCCTCCCATCACCCAGGCAGTATATCTCCCAACAATGTCCCATGACATTTGAATTCAGGGGCGGACTGGCCCAGGGTGCTTGGGATGCTAATTGCATCCTGGCCTGAATCAGTATGTGGCCTGTGCTGCTTGCTTTTTGTGTGTACTTTTTTTTTTCTCTCTCATTTTTTTCCCCCCGCCTGCCATCACCAGGTCAGTCGAGTTTTTTTCCATTGGAGAGGGGGGTAGAGTCTAAATTAGAATAGAAATTAGAAAATATGAATCGACCTGCCTCCTCTGGCCACACCGCCGACCAATAGCATATAGCACGCATTCGCAGTGTCAGAATGATCCCTCCCTCCCTATCAGCCCACACGCCACAAGGCAGCCTGTCAACTAAGCAAGCCAAGCCAATGCCAAAGAACCTAGCAGGCCCAAGTAGCCAGTATATTTTTAGCTGCAGCAGAGAGAGACTTGTTACTGGGGGGGACTGGAGCTGCATGCGCTTACTGCTGTAAGTCCCATAACCATTCCCACATTGGTGCCAAAGCAGCAAAGCCTGAGTAGTGAGGAAGTGCCATTTGTAGCAGAGAGCACAGCAGATACAGTTGTTGGTTGGTGGTGGCGGTGTCGGGCTGTGGAAATTGGAGAGAATGAGAGTGGCGGTGGTGTCTCAGAGTCAGACCCATGCAGATTCCAGACCCAGAACAGACAGTCATCAGTGATGTGTGGTGATGACCAGTTTAAAGTAAGTAGAAGGATGAGTCAAGGGGTGGCTTGCTGTGCAGCCTGGTCTGTGCTGTGCAGATGCAGCACTGGGGGTGCCTGACCCAGGCCATAGATACCTTATACAAGAGCGGTTGTTTCTTCCATTGGGGTGGGTTAACCTGGGGGGTAACAAAGCAGTGGCAGGGTGCGAGTAAGTGGGTGACAGTTGTAAGGGGCAGAGGTTGTGGTGGGGTGTTGGGCAGGCGCACAGGGTTGGGGCAGAAAACAAAATCTGGTTCAAGGGGGAGTGGCTCTTGTTTGAGAGGTGTGTTAGGTACAGCGGGATATAAAGAACAAAAAAAACCTGCTGGTGTCACAAGAGCAATCAGGTTGTGTTTTTTAGGGATGGAAATTCAAATGGAAGTATTATTGTTTGTCCAACTCCGGGGGTGTTGATTTGTGGAGTTGGTCGGTAAGGGGGTGTAACTGTGTTTGCATTTTGCGGTGCTGTTGGAGGAGGCAGTGCTTTTTCCCTCAGGTGTACATTGCAATTTCTATGGGTTCATTCTCCTTATTGTATCAGTGATGGTCCATTTACTGCCCACTGAATTGCTGATGCTCACTGAAGAATGAATCGCACTACACAGCTTTTTAATCTAATTCTAATCCTCCTTTCTAAACCCAGAGCTACTAAACAATGAACTGTCAGTGAACCCCTCCCCCCCAGATGGGAGGTTGGAGTCACAGCCATCGGGACTCAGGGACGAGTCCCAGGTTTGATTGCCAGTGAGGGCTGTAGGTGCATCTGCCAAAGTGTGTGGGTGGGGGGCAATCCTGTCTTCAAATGACTTAAGCAAATAATTTCTAGCTCCTTAGAGTTGGGCATAATATACATTAGGGCCCTGTGAAAGTCTCTGATCTTGGTGGAAATCAGAAAATCACCCTAATTGGGAAGTGCCGACTTGGAGCTCTGAATCTATTATTCTAAATTAACTTATACACGGGGAAGCTTCACAACAAAAGGGTGTGGTGTTAATATTTTTGGCGGTACAGTAGGTAAGTGCCAGTGAAAGTGCCCTTCCCTTTGTGGATATGTGCTTGAGGGACCAGGTACTCCAAGAATAAATGGCACTACCCTCTGATTTGGGTGGAGGTTAAGGGGGACTGGTGAAGTAATGGGGAGTGGGACCCCATGCACTTACAAGGGGGAGACTTCTGGGTTAAGGATGGCAGAGAAAAAAAGGTTTGTTGTTCCTTGGTATGTGGGCATCTTTGAAGAAGGTGACTGGTATATTGACAGATAGTGCTAAAGGGAAGCTCAATTGAGCAACTGTTGCACTGTGTACAGGCTGACTGTACCACAGAAGCCTGTCTGCTTCACATGACTAGCTTTAGTTTTTCTTTAGTTACACCCTGTCTATAATTGTATTTTCCCTTAAAGACAGTTATTAAAGAACTAGTGGAACCAAAATAAAGGACAAGAATATGATACGAATTTTAAGAAGTACAGTAGTTAATAGTATATGGGAGAGTGTTATTGTTACCTGAATTCCATCATTTCCCAGTCTTGCTGTACCATCGTGAGTACATCACATTGATGGTACAACAGCTTAGAACGTCTTTGCACAAGCACAATTTGCAATGCTCCGGACCTCGGGAAATGGCCACGGCAGTGAGTCAGTGCTTACAGGCTCAAAGTAAGGGCATATTTCCCTTTTACTGTTGCCCTTTACAGCTGAAGACTACAGGTTTAAAAAAAACACAGATGCTCTAAGAAGATAGGAAACCGGGGATGGAGTAGGGCTTGTTGTTGGATTGGGAAGAGGCGGAGGGTGGGAACAAAGTCTGACGTAGCAGCTAAGGAATAACTGCTCACTGACGAATTTACTGTTGCCCATGCACTATACAAGGCAATGGATGGGCAACAGTAAACAGCAATACTGGTGTTCATTTCTCGAGGTTGAAAGGTATGCTCAGGAAGCATAGTCTGGGTAAATACATTGTAAAAAAATGTGTAAAAACAGGATGCCACAGAAAACAAATAACTACACCTCAGCTGGGCTATTCTGGTTAAATGCATAGAGTGGTAAAAATTGGTAAAATGTGGACACCACCGAAAAATGAGATGCAGCATCTCCTCTGTGCTATCCTGGATAACTATACTGTGAAAATGTGTAAAAACAGGACCCAAGTGAGATATTGGCTTTCACCTAGCCTATCCTGGGTAAATACATTGTCAAATGGGCAAAAGAAGGACACCACTGAAAATTAGGTATTGCATCTCAACTGGCCTATTATGATGAGTAAATATACAGCAAAAATATGTAAAAGGGAAAGGGGCAATTGTTTAACCAGGAAAGGCACACTAAGTCAAAGCTTGTTTCCAGGTGCGACCTGGGAGCACAAGGAAGTTAAGTGACTTACTCAGGGTCACACAGTATGCAAGTGGGGACTGTGGGATTCAAACTCAGGTTTGCAGCTCAGAGTCCTAAACCACAGTGCTATACAGCCTCCTCAAGCAGGCAGGAATTTCTACAGTCTGTATGCACACTTGTCAGCCTAGAAAAATGAAACAGGATAGTTTGCCATAAGGCTTTAGTATTGGTGTAGGATTTGGTACCCGGTTTCTGTTGACTGCTGGCTTCCAGTGCAGTGTTACCCTATTTCCTGGCATGTGGGATCTGAGATTACAGCAGTAGAAAAACAGATGAGTGGAGACTACTGCTATCAGTCTATCCTAGTGGTAGAGTTGCTGTATTTTGACCTTTGATGATTGGTGTAATTGTTTAAGATTTTCCTAAATATTTTTCTCTTTTAACCGGGATTGTAAAGATAGTTGTTTATTTATGCAACAGATGCAAGTCCCTTTTCTTAGACTATATACTGGTCTCTGAATGTATTACTTACGAACATGTATTTATTTATTTATTGGAATCTCTGATAACACCTTTGAGCTAAAAGCTGGTTTACAAAGGTTCCACATCATAAGGCAATAGACAAGGTATGTAGACATTCCAAAACAGATAGGGGTATATACAGCAGACAAGTACATTATGGTACATACAGATACAGATTCAAGCAAGTACAGTTAAAATATATCAGGTAGGAGAGGTCAGCTTTATTGTAACAGTAATAAGAGCATACCTAAGGTGGACAAGCAATTTATAGTGGTAGCTGCGCTTTAGAGCAGGCAGGTAGAGTTATGGAGGGTCAGAAGTGGTGGTGACCAAAGGAGGGGGAGGACAGACTAGATGAAAGCAGGGGGAGGGTGGGGCAGAGACAAAGGTGGTGACAGAATAAGGGGGTTGAGTAGTCAGAGGGGTGGGATCGGATAGGAATCTACCCAGAGTTACCGTAAGTAGGTGATAGGGCAGGGCTGGGTGATATGGGGGGAGAGAGAGGGATAAGGGAAAGGGTTTTAAAGTGGTGAGTAAGGTGAGGGGGGAACTGGGGAAAGGGGTGAAAATTGGAGGGATTAGTATTTGTGAAGAAAAGCAGGAGGTGGGGGGATAAAGAGGGACATGGGGTACGTGCTCAGTGGGGTCACATCAGGCAGGGAGGAAGTGGGAGGAATGGGTGCTATGCAGACGATAAGCTACCAATAACAGTAGGATTATGCACATGTGACGGATCGCAATTACTAAGAGTGGCCAGGTACTGCAGCAGCTTGGCCTTAAATGGGTATAGTTTTGTTTCCTCAATCAGCTCAGAGTTAAGGGAATTTAGCCAGCAGGGGGCCTTGTAGTCAAAGGACCGTTGCCCTAGTGAGGTCCGGCAGAATGGGATAATGAAGGCAGCTTTACTCAACCCACTAGTTAGTCTGGAGGAAGCGGAGTTTCTTAGCAGTTGCCTCACTCCAGGAGGAGCAAGACCTAGGGTGGATTTTTTTCGCTAATAGACAAACTTGGTACTGAATTCTGCTATTCAGGTTTAACCAACCAGTGCTTGAGTATAGTTCACAAGTGTGAGTTAAACGGTCCACACCCAGGACTAGTCTGCAGGCTTTATTTATTTATTTATTAGCTTTTGGTAACTGGGTAAGTGCACTAGGCAACAGTCCTGCCTATTTTCAGGCACGACCCGGGAGAGTACAATAAAAAGAATACAGTGATGACATCCGGACAAAACAGTAACAATAGAAAGAAAAGTAGGTACAGCCTCAACAGTCTGGGAGGACATATATGATATAAATAATAAACAGTACAAATTATACGATAACAATATCTAGATACACCAAGATAGATAATTCCTAGAACTCTACGAAAACAGGAGAAATAGGAAGGGGACTCCTAGTTAATTGCAGTTGCAGTTTCCTAGTGCACAGAGATGAGAGAACAGCGAACGCTTAAAGGAGAGGTGGGAGGGGGAGTGTTTACTCAGGAGGGAAGTGAGTTCCAGAATTTAGGGGCAAAATAGCCGAAGGCCTGTTCCCCAATTTTTGTACAGCACGGCCGAACTGATAGCATGGGGATGGATAAGGTCCTGAGCAAGCGGACGCGTGAGACCGGAGTAAGCAAGTCTCTCAGGGAGGACGGAGTGGGTGGTCTGGTGAGGGAGTCGATAAAGCACCCTAGGGAGTAAGAAATGAGGTCTTTGGGAGACAGCCAGTGTAAGCCACAGTACAGCAGGCAGTGATGCGTAAGTCGAGGAGCTGATAAGGCAAACCTACAGATATTGTTGTAGGAAGTGTCCCACTTGCTGAGCACACTAGTATTGATATTGAAGAGAACAGGAAGGGCATAAAGGAGTTGAGGGAGTAGCATGCCTCTAGCTACTGCTATCCTATCAGAGGGGGTGAGTGAGTGGCGTACACGATAGGCTGTGCCAATTCTGGTATTAACGGCCCAACACACCTCACTGACATGCAAGGAAAAATCGAGGGCAGGGTCAAGCGTGACCCCAAGGTATTTGAAAGTCCCAGTGTTAGTCACAGCTTTGCCTTCCTGACTGAGGACAAGGAGTTCAGAGGATTCCGAGAGCACTTTTTTAGGTGATCCAAACAGCATAGCCTGAGTCTTACCTATGTTAAGGATTTGCTCGTTAGCCAAGAGCCAGGATTGGAGGGATTGAAAGTCATGTGAGAGGTTTAGGTTAATGTCAGCAATAGACTTGGCAGAATGGTAAAGCACTAGATCATCTGCATACAGGAGGTGGCTGCTGTGAAGGGAAGTACTAGGAATATCATTTAGGAAGAGGGAGAAGAGAAGAGGACCAAGTATAGAGCCCTGAGGAACACCACAGGAAATAGAGATAGAGGAGGAGAGAACCTTGCAGTATGAAACAGCCTGGGAGCGGTTGTCCAGGTAGCTACCAAACCAAGATAGGGTGGAGTCAGAGGCACCCATGTCTCTTAACTTGGACAGTAGAAGCAGGTGGTGAACCATATCAAAAGCTTTGGATAGGTCAATGAACACAGCACCTGTGAGCAGGCCCCTTATCCATATTGCTTTTGATATCACTCGTAAGCAGGGTCAGTGCTATGGTAGTACTGTGCCCCACCCTAAAGCCATGTTGGGAGGGGGATTGAAGATTAAAGTTACAGAGGTGCTCAGAGACCTGACGATGGGCAAGTTTTTCCAGAAGTTTGCTAAAAGTGGGGAGTAGAGAGATGGGGCGGTAATTGGACAGTAGTTTAGCATCACCCTTCTTAAAGACTGGGATAGTTCTAGCTGATTTCCAGATCAGGGGGGACAGTGGCAGTGCTAATAGAAAGGTTGAAAAGCCTAGTTATAGGCCTAGCAAGCCATGCTGCAAACAGCCTGATAATCCGTGGGTGTAATTCATCAGGGCCAGGGCTGCCACTAGCATGAACAGTTTTGAGTAGATCCAGAACTTCCAGGTAGGTGACCTGAGCCAGCTCCAGAGTTGGTGGAGTAGGGAAGCTTGGAGAAGGGGCAGATCCAGACTTGGGAGCACAAGGGGGGCAAAAGTAGGTAAGGAGGAGAAGAGGGAGTTGAAAGCATTGGCAATGGTGAGAGGGTGGTTGCAGTGAACATCATTAACGTACATATTAGTGGGAGTAGTAGGCTTGTTGTTCCCAAGAATTTCCTTGATTTGAGACCAGTACTTTTTAGGACATGTAGTGGAGGAGCTTAGGAGGTTCCTGTAGTAGGAGCTTTTAGCCAGACGAATCTCCTTTTTGCATCTTTGTTTAGGACAATCTTGATTCGCCTAAGTGCTGTATAGGTACTGGCTCTATAGACCACTAGTCCATAATCTATGATAGAGAGCACAGAGCTGTTAACTGCAAGCTTGATGGCACTTTTGGTGAGGCACCACCTATGCCGGTAAAGCTGATCTAATCTGGCACTAGCTGCCTTGGCAACATGGTCTATGTGCTGGCTGTAGGAGAGAGAGCTGTCAAGGTAGACACCAAGGTACTTAAAGGTGGTGACCATTTCGAGTGTATCAAACTTGTTATTGTAGATATTGAGGTGATGGGACTTATGACAGTTTTGATGGGAGGCAAACAACATTGTTTTAGTCTTAGTGTAGTTGAGCAAGAGCTTAGACTGAAGGAACCATCTTTCCATAGCAGAAAAGTCATCTTGCATGCCTTTTTCCAGTTCTTCCAGAGTAGAGTGACACATGTAGAGAACAGCATCATCTGCATATAGAAGGATCTTATTCTGGCAGACTTTGGGGAGTTCATTTAGAAACAGGCTGAACAGCAGGGGGCCCAAAATGGAACCTTGGGGCAGCCCTGTGTTGACATGCCGATGGTCGGATAGAACGTCAAGAATCTTGACCTGCTGGATCCGGTTAGAGAGGTAACTCTGGAACCAGCCTAGAGAGACAGAGGATATACCAATGTTAGAGAGTTGTGTGAGAAGCAAGTCGTGGTTGACCGTGTCGAAGGCCTTGGTAAGGTTGATGAAAGTGGCCCCCACCAAGAGCCCTTTGTCAAGTGCTTCATGGATATGATCGGTAAACTCAACCAATGCTGTGAAGTACTATGAAACTTGCCAGCAGAACTAGACCTCACGGTCTATCAAGTCTGCTCGAATGCACAGCTTGCACACCTAAACTGCAGCTGCCCCACCCCCATCCCCACACACATTTTACTTACTTTTTTTTCAATGTATGGTGCTTTGTATTGCATTATATTTTTCTTTCTCTGATGTTTGAGACATACATTTCAAACCAGGAGAACAGTATGAATAGAAATGTACTATGTGTGATTGCTTTGGGTTTCTATATCATTTGCACATAGTGAAAGGGCTAATAGTTGCTATTAGAAGTAAGCTGAACCACCCAAAATGCTGGCAAATTTGGGTACTGAGCTATGATTTCAAGGGTATTTGCTTACACTGTGTCATCTCTTCAGTAAAACCCTCAAAATGCACCACAGAACACCAAAAACCCCAGAGCTTATGGGGGCCTGGCGGCCCCCAGACCCCTGGCCATTTGTTTAGCCCCCATGGGGAAAAATAAAACTTGGCTCCTATGGGTAAGGGAGCTCCCTGTTTTATCTTTGTACAATTGAAAAATAACAAGAAAGGTGCTCTTTAAGTGAAAGACATGTTCAGCAAAGATGGAACAATACCAGAATGTTATTCCGGTATTTAACATACAGCTACTTGGGACCAAATGACTTAAGATTTAAATTCAGTCCTCCTTCTTAAAATACCAATTATTATAAAAGATAATTTTTAACTCTGAAAATGTGGCATTGACACGCCAGATATCTTTACAAAAGCTTTTGTTTCTGCATCAATATAATTGGCATGATGCAGTAAAAAAGATTTTAAAAGTCTTCATGTGTGTGGTTGTTTATTTTAAATTGGTGTGAAGTTTAACAAGTAGTGATCTTTAATATTGATACGTTTGCACTTGGTCTTGTAATTTTAGGACAAGTTCCACTACTGCAGTTACTGTAAGAATAATTACGATTCATATAAGAAGGTGCCAGTCAGCTCAGGCGGATGTGGCCTGTCCTCCTTAGGTAGCACCCTGGCCTGTGACCCAGCCAGTCCGCCCCAGTTTGAATTTGTTAGATCTTGCACACTGGAAGCAGGGATCTGTGTGCCACTTGAAAGGGGAGGCCGGATGGGTTGTGTTGATGTGAACAATATACCACTCCTTGAACTAGGTTACAGGAGTGTAACCTATTTTGTAGGGGCATGGATATAGTTCACTATTCACGCTCTAGAAGACTCCCAGCAGGAGGAGAAGACAAGATGCACATCTCTACTTGGTGAACAGAGACTGGAGAACAGAGGTCCCAAAACAATACTCACCTGTAACCGTAGTTCTAGGAGTGGTATATGGCTCACATCTACACGTTGGCAGTCTTCTTTAGGAGCTGATTTGCCAGACTATCTTTAAGAGATGCTCCTCCCACCACCCGGGTGGTATATCCCTCGACTCTGTCTCATGATGTCAGATTTTGCACACTAGAAACAGGGAACTATGTGCTACTTGCTAGGGGAAGTTGGGTGGGTTCTGGGGATGTGAACTATATACCACTCCTACAACTACAGTTACAGGTGAGTAAATAAGGGTTATTCACCTGTAACTGTGGTTGTAGGAGTGGTTTATGGTGTACATTCACACTATAGCAGTTGTCCTTTCCCTTTAAGGCAAGCTGGAATGTCTTCATGCTAGCTTCTCCCACCCACCCGGGTGGTATCCTCCTTGGCACCACCCTGTGACATCAGATCTTGCTTGCTGGAAGCCAGAAGGTGTGCCACATGCCGGGGGAGGTTGGGTGGGTTGTGTGGATGTACACTATATATCACTCCTACAACTACGGTTACAGGTGAGTAACCCTCATTTGTAGGGCTGTGGATATGGTGTACTATGCAAACTCTAGCAGACTCCTAGCTCTTCTCCTGGGAGGAGGAGGAGAGGTGCACACACCCCCTACTTCAGGAACAGTGATTAGAGAACCAAGGCCCCAAACCCTAGGGGCTGGCAGTATAGCCTGGAGGTTTGAGTAATGAGCTGTGAATGAGCCTGGTACATCCAGCAGACAGACCTGGGTTTGATTCCCACAACCTCCACTTGCATACGGTGTGACTCTGAACAAGTTGCTTAACCTCCCCAGTGCTCCCGGGGTCATCCCTGAAAACAGGCACCTGTGCCTAGTGGGCCTTACCTAGTTAACAAAGAATGAAGGGGAAAAAAAAAAAGACAGTATCCCGATGGGACTAAAGGTCGATGTGGTAATGGGAAATGAAGATGTGTGCTGACTTCCAGACAGCAGCCCTGCAGATGTCCTGGAGAAGAACATCCCTGGAAGCAGCCATCGAGGCAGCAGCATGTCCGATAGAATGAGCCCCTCCCTACCAACCAGCCTATAGCACAGGTTGATGCAGGAGACTATCCACCTGCCAACTGTCCACTTAGCTGCCAGTCTGTCAGGTGTTTAGGTGACAAAGAGTTGGCAAACCTTTCCCTAAACATCATTGTGCACTCGCCTCAGGTCCAACGAATGGAGCCTGTGCTCGGCCTCAGAGGTTGGGCTGGTAAAGTATACTGGGAGATTCATCACCTGGTTAAGGTGAAAATCCGAAACAACCTTCAGAAGGAACTTTGGGTTGGGACGGAGTACAACCTTGTCCTTGTGGAAGACCAGATAGGGAGACTCCACCAAGAGCACCTGGAACTCAATGATCCTGCTGGCGAAGGTAATAGCCACCAAGAAGGTGGTCTTCCATGACAGGTGGGATATCTCACACCTGTGCATGGGTTCAAATGGCTTGTCCATAAGGGTTCCACCCTCGGAATGTGCCAGCGTTCCGGTGCCGGGCAATTAGGGCGCCAGTCGGCAATGTCACCGATCATTTTTTTTGCAGGGGGCACTACTTAAAGATTCCTACTCCAGTGGGAGGCAGACCTTGGGGAAGGGGCAGCGAATCCTGCATTTGGCACCTGGATTGCCCACCGCTCTGGGCCCATAAACATGTCAAAACTAGCAACAAGTCCCAAGGTGGTAGTGGCTCATGCAGGGACAAGTGGTCAATGCCCTTGAAAAAGCACCCGACCAATTTCTCCTGCACCATCGGCATACTAGCCCACACCCGGTATGCAGAGATGGCTGCCAGGTGCACCTTGAGGCTCAGTGACCAGAGGCCTGATTGAGAGAGGGCCCATAGGTAGTCCAGAGTGCTCACCACTGGGCAGGACAAGGGGTCCAGCTCCTTGCCCTGACACTGAATAGAAAACCGCTTCCATTTGAAGGCATAGCACCGGTGGGTCGACTCCTTCCAAGAGGCCTTGACAACATGGAGGACCTAACTACAGAGACCCAAATCCTGGAACTCTAGCCACTCAGGAACCAGGCTGTCAGGTGCAGGAACTGAAGGTTCAGATGAAGAACCTTTCCCTGGGAACACGAAAGCAGATCCGAGTGGAGAGGCAGACGCCAGAGAGGCCGCTGCTGGGGCTGAGGAGATTGGGGTACCAGAACTGGCATGGCCAGTTTGGAGCCACCAGGATCACCTGCACCTTGTCCCTCCACACCTTGACCAACACTCTGTGGATCAGGGGAAAGGGAGGAAATGCAGACATGAGGCCCAGGGCTTCATGAAGGCATCCCCCACCAGTGTTCTGCACTGAAGGGAGGCGGGTACAATACAGCATCAGCTTCATGTTCTCCCGGAAGGCAAACGGGTCGATCTGGGGAGAGCCTCACAGTGAGAACAGGAGGCCAACCAACTCTTGGTGGAGAGACCACTCATGGGACAACTCGCCCACCTGGCTGAGGGCGTCCACCAGTTGGTTGGACATGCCAGCTATATGGATTGCTAAAAGGTCAGCCTTCAAGCTGTGAATGAGGGTCCAGGTACATATAGCATCCTTGCACAAAGGAAGGGAATGCATCCAGCCCTACTTGTTGAGATAATACATGGTCGTTGTGTTGTTTGTCTGGACTCGGATGACCTGACCTTGAACATGTGAAGCGAAAGCTGTCAGTGCCAGACGCACTGCCCAAAGCTCCAGCAGGTTGATGTGACAGTAGGACTTGTCGTGGGTCAAGAAGCCATGAACTCTGTGGTCCCCCAGGTGGGCACCCCAGTTCAGGAGAGAGAGGTGCCATCATGAGAGTGACCGTCGGCTCTGGGCAAGCAAACAGGACTCCTTCCTGGAGATGATCCGGGATTAGCCATGACTGAATGGCATCCCACATCAACTAAGTCATCATGACGGGCTGGGCAAGTTGACTGCAGTGATGAGATCACTGCTGGGCCAGCTCCCACAAGAAAGCACATCCTCCAGCGGGCCCACCGGACCATGCTGGTGAAAACCACCATGAGACCCAGGAGGTACAGGAAGTCCTGGGCAGAGCACGACTGCCCAACCTGTCAAAACTAGCAACAAGTGGACAAAGGAGGAAAGATCTTCAGTCCTGTCCGCCAGGAGCTGAGCCTGAGCCCAATGAGACTCGAGCTCTGCCCTGATGAACTGAATCACCTGCGAGGGGGAAGTTCTGATTTGGCCTCTTTAACCAGAAGACCAAGGGCCAGGAAGGTATGGAGGGCCAGGTCCCTGGACTGCTTCTTCTCTAGCCTGGAGGAACCCACGATGAGCCAGTCATCCAGGTAGGGGTACACCTGGACTCCATGGCACCACAGAAAGGCTGCCACCACTGCAATGCACTTGGTGAAGACCCATGGGGCCAAGGAGAGGCCTTACGGCATGACTCAGAACTCGTACAAGACCCCATCTGAGTAGAACAGGAGGAACCGCCGGTTGGATGAATGGATGAGGACATGGAAGAAGGCATCCTGGAGGTCCAGTGAGCAAAACCACATACCCCGCTCTAGGGACAGAATGATCTGGGTCAGAGTATGGCTTGGAGTCCAAAGGACGGGCAGGAGAGAAGTGTTCCCAACCCGTCACTTCACAGGCTTGGAGGCGGAGGCAGGACTGGTCAAGGAGGTGGCTGGTCCGCGTCCGCCAGATGGTCTGGCAGCCAAGGAGGAGGACTTCAGCCATGGCCACCAGGCCTGCTTCTGCTGTGCCACTGGGGTCAAAGTGGAGCAGGCCACAGGAGCTGAGGAGGGCCAAAACTGAAAGGACTTCTTCTGCTTTAGCCCTTTGACCCCCCCTATTGAGCAGAGATGGCAGAGTCCAGGGTAGCACTGGACTTCTCAGTTCTTGTAAGATGACCATCCACTCCTGGCCCAAACAAATCGGTGCCGGTAAGGGGACATCCGTGAATTTGTGCTGGGTATCGGGCGTAAAGGTCAAGCTGTACAGTCAAGTCCTGTGGCGTATAGCCACTGCAGCAGGTACAGACCAGGCACAAGAGTCACCAATATCCTGAGCCATTTGGAGCTGTTGCTTGGCAACCACCCGGCCTTTGTCCTGGACCAGCTTGACTGGTAACTGCGAGTTGGCCGAGAGCCAAAGGATAACATGGTCCAGGGTTTCCAGCAAACTATAGGTGAAGTTGGCCATCACAGAGGGCGGTGCTTGCCTGCTGAAGGCCAAGAGAAGAGCGTATACTTTCTTGGCCACATGGTCCAGTTTCTTGGACTCCCTGTCAGGAGGCTTATCCACATCCCCAGTGTCATGGGATCAGCAAAAAACTGAAACTGTGACCAAGTGCTCTGTTGAAGGATTGTCAGCGAACCCAGAAACAGACCCAGTAGGGACCACATACTTACAGACCATATGGACCAGTGGGGTGGGGCAGGAAGCAGGACACTGCCAAAGCTCCAGAGTGGGGCTGAGGATGGCCTCTGCAATTGGAAAGGCAACTCCAGGGGAGTTGTCCCTGTCAAGGATCTCCATCAGGGGATACTGGGCCCATTTTTGGATAGTCTCCAATGGGGCCCAGGTAGATTCAGAGCTAAGGCAGAGCAGGGCCCCAAAAGAGGTAAGCTCTTGCTCCATCAGAAGTTCCTCCCCAGAGTCAAGGTCAAAGCCAGGGATCAGGTGAGAATGCATGGAGGACTTCTCAGACTCTGAGAACTCCTCAAACACCGGCAGGGCCCCCGATTTCCCACAGACATGGTGGGGTTCACCGGCATGGGTCACAGTAACCGACAGCCAACAGGGAAGCCTGGTGGCAGGCTGAACAGCCTTAGAGAGAGTCCCATCCATAGGCTGTGGAGGTGAAGCCAGAGTCAGCCGAGCCAAAATAGGCTTGGGCCAAGGTTGCAGCTACCATAGGATCACAGGGTAGGCGGAGGCACAACCAAGGGCCTGTTGCTGTGCCGAGCAGCAGCTGTTGCCATATGAACTCATAATGGCACCACACCTTACAGTGTAAGGAGGAAAAAGAGGAGTATCGACGGAGTCTCTTGCCCAAGTGCTGAGAGCAGGACCAACAGGGTCAGGAGCCACTCAGCCTAGAACTACGAGACCTTGACCTGGACCTCGATCGTCAGGGGGATTGATGAAGAGGCAAGGCGGGGGCAGGTGATGGATGCTGTGGAAGCCCCAAAAGGGCATGTTCCCGAAGGGAGGGGTCTGGCCCACCACGCTGATCCATCTCCCATGGGAAGATGACAGGCAGGACCAGGGTCCTAGTGAGGGAGTCCTCTCTCTCATCCAGTGACAAAGTGCTGACTGGCTCGAGAAAGATCTTTTTGGTTTTTTTTTTGGTAAACTCTTTTTTTCACCCACTGCCACTGGAACTCTCTTGGACGATCTCCACACAGCACCAACTGCACTACCTCCCACCTGAAGTCCCCTCCACCGGGAAATCGGGGACAGACACTCCCCTACCTACCTGGTTCAACGACGGGCCCCAATTCACTGAAGTCAGGCAGGAAAGGGGATCAGGAGAGCCAGTGGAGGGTAAACCAGCATTGGGAGTGTGGCGGAGGGGCACCAGAGGATGCCGTCGCCTATCCAGAGAGTGGGGGGTTTTCTGCTTTGTTGTGTTGCCAGGGTGCAGACTTACAATGGCACCCTGCTCACACCACGCATGCTCCCGCACCCGACTGAAAGATGCCCGCCGTTGCCCAAACCCTTCTTTGTGCCCATGCAGACTGCAGTACTCCCCACAATCCCAGGGATCACTGATGCTGTGTGAAACAGAACCCACCCACCGCAGGAGAGAAGAGCGGTCATCTGGATGCTCAATCCTACTCCTCCCTTGCTGACCCCTGGCAACCCGAGTCTATTCCTGAACCCTGGTTGCCAGCATGGCGCAAGGTGTGGTGTCCAGCATCTCAACTCTCAGCATCACTAGGCTGGCCCCTTGAGAAAGATCTTGACTGCCTGGTCAATCTGCGTCTCTGTCGATGGGCCTGACAGGGATAACATGGGGCCAGCAGCCTGGACAGAAACATTGGCCAAAGCCGACAGCTTCACAGCTGTTGAGCTTGGAGAAGTGTGAGAACCAGAGCCTCTGGAATGCATGCAGTCCCATGACCATCGGCGGAACTTCTTTGACTCGGAATCCCGCTTAGACTTTGATGATTTCTAAGATTCAGACCCATGGGAAGGGCCCTCCCCTAGGGTTGGAAGGCACTGACAGAAATCCCTAAATGCACCAGTAAAAGATGCGCCAATGCCCACCGAGAGGAAGTCAGACATGGACAAAGAGCCTGCAGTGACCTGGGCTGCAGATTCCTTGAGGGTGGCAAGTTGCTCAGCCAAACCCGCTGCAGAAGAAACCACACAATGGGCATCCTCAGAATGGACCGGGGGGTCCCAATCATCGGGCAGCTCTATGATGAGATGGGCATAATAGTCCTTCAAGGTGGAAGGTATGACACATGCTGCAAGCCTGCGGGTCATGTTCCGTACCGAGGCAGTATACACAGGAAGAGTGTGGATTGGTGTGCAACATCTTTTGGCCACACGGACACTGCTTAAATCCGGGAGTGGATTTAGGATCACCTGAGTCCATTTGGAAAAGGTTTTTTTGAAAAACAAACTTGAAGACACTTGAAAAGAATTTAGGGCCTACATGAAGCACGGAGCTGCGGTGCAGGGAACCTAACAAGATCTGATATCACGGGGCAGTGCCAATGAGAATACCATCCACTGGGGTGGGTGGGAGGAAACAGCTTGAAGGCATTCCGGCTTGCCTTAAAGGAAAAGGGCAACTGCTAGAGTGTGGATAGTACACCATATCCACATCCCTATAACCCCTTTTTCCAGGGACATGGATATGGTTCACTTATACATAGTAACATAGTAGTTGACGGCAGATAAGGACCGCTAGGCCCACCTAGTCTGCCTGTATTCCCTGCCTGCATCAGCAGTCGCTGACCCTACTTGGCCATTGGCTTTTGCCTCTCTTCCACACATCTAGGGTTCACTTGTGTCTATCCCATGCATGTTTGAATCCCTGCACTGCGTTAGCACCCACCACTTCCTGTGGTAGGCTAGTCCAAGCATCCATCACCCTCGCTGCGAAGAAAAACTTCCTCACATTTCCATTTATCCTGCCTCCCCTCCAATCTCATATAATGCACCCTCATCCTTGTACAACTCTTGTACTGAAAGATGTCACCCACCTGCACTTTATTCAAGCCTTTAAGATACTTGAAGGTCTCCATTATATCCCCCATTCCCTCTTCACTTCAAGTGTATACATATTGAGGTCTTTTAATTTGTCCTCATATGTTTTCTGATGCAAGCCCTGCACCATCTTGGTTGCCCCTCTCTGGACCGCCTCCATCCTGTCTATGTCTTTGTGAAGATGTGGCCTCCAGAACTAAATGCAGTATTCTAGATGAGGCCTCAACAGCATTTTGTACAATGGCATCACCACCTCCCTTATCCTGCTAGGGATACCCCTTCCTATGCATCCCAACATCCCACTGGCCCTCCCCACAGCCTTGTTACACTTTTTGGTCACCCTTGGGTCATCTGAGATGATTATCCCTAAATCACCCTGGTGACTGTCAGCAATTCCTGCCCCCCCCCCATTCTGTAGCTCTCCACAGGGTTTCCTCACCCCAGGTGCATGATTTTGCCCTTTTTTGCATTAAATTTCAACTGCCACGTCTTTGACCATTTTTCAAGCTTTCCCAGATCCCTCCTCATTCTTTCGACCCTCCCTGGAGTGTTTACTCTGTTGCAGATCTTGTTATCATCTGCAAATAGGTAAACCTTCCCCTCTGGCCCTTCAGCAATGTCACTGATGAAGACATTGAAAAGAACTGGCCCCAGGACCGATCCCTGAGGCACCCCACTGCTCACCCTCTTTTCCTTGGATTTGATCCCATTTACCACCACCCTTTTGCTTCCTGTCCCTCAACCAGCTTCTAACACAGTTTTCCACTTTGTGGCCCACCTTCAGGCTCCCTAGCTTGTTAACCAGTCTTCTGTGGGGTAGGTGTCGAAGGCCTTACTGAAATCGAGGTAGGCGATATCCACTGCTCCTCCCTGATCCACCTCCTTTGTCACCTAGTCAAAAAAGTCAATTTGATTTGTTTGACATGACCTTCCTGCTGTGAAACCATGCTGCCTTGGATCCTGTGCTCCCATGGTTTCCAAGTGTTCCACAATCCTTTCCTTAAGCAGTGCTTCCATAATCTTACCCACTACGGAGGTGAGGCTGACCGGCCTATAGTTTCCTGCCTTCTCCCTGCTACCACTCTTACGGAGAGGGACTACATTTGCCCCCTTCCAGTTCTCTGGAACCACCTCTGTATCGAGCAAGTCACTAAACAGGGCTGCCAGCAGTGCTTCTAGCACCATCTGTAATTCCTTTAATATCCTGGGGTGTATATCGTCTGGCCCCATCACTTTGTCCACTCTCAGTTTTGTGAGTTCCTCAAGGACCCTCCCTGTTGTAAAAGTACTGGAGTTTACCTCTCTCCCTCAATTGCTTCTGCTGCCTAGCTGTAGTCCCTCCCCCTCTACCGTGAATACCAAACAGAAGTATTCATTCAGCATCAATACTTTTTCTAGGTCATCCTCTACGCACACCCCTTCCTCCCCTTTGAGCTTTACAATCCCTCCCTGGCCTTCCTTCTATCACTAATGTATCTATAAAATGTCTTGTCCCCCCTCTTTTCTGTGTTGTAATCTCTCCTATGTTTGCACCTTGGCCCTAACTGCTTTCCCTGCCTCCCTCAGTATCTCTAGGTACACGGCCCTATCCTCATCCTTCTGAGTCTCCTTGTATTTTCTGAAAGCCCCCGTTTTGTCCCTCACTTTCTCTGCCACCTCCTTTGTGAAACATAGTGGTTTGCTACTTCTTTTTCCCTTGTTACTCAGCCTAATTCACTGATTTGTTGCATCCACTGTGGCTTATTTTAGGTGTGCCCACTGCTCCTCAATCCCTCCCACGGGTTCCTTCCTGCCAGGGGTTCTTTGATCCCCCTGCCCATCCTGGCAAAGTCTGCCCTCCTGAAATTCAGGACCCTTGTCTTTGTGCGGTTCTCCTGTGACAATGTACTGATGCTGAACTACACTGTATGGTGGTCACTTGACCCTAGGTGCCCATCCACCTGACTTCTTTTATCCTATCTCCATTGGTCAGCACAAGGTCTAAGATCGTCCTGCCCCTGATGGGCTCCTGAACCAACTGCCTGAGGCCATCCCCCTGCAAGGATTCCATGATGTCTCGGCTCCTGGCTGAGGCAGCTGCCAGGATGGTCTGGTCCATGTCTGGCATGTTAAAATTGCCCAACAGCAGTACCTCCCCCTTTGCTGCCATCCCATGTATTTCCTCCACTATTGCCCTATCTACCTCCTCCCTCTGTGCTGGAGGCCTGTAGATCACTCCTGTGCGAACTGCTGTGCCATTTCTTGGCTCAAGTGTGATCCACAGTGCCTTGGCCTCCCCCTGCCAGTGTACCTTGTCTCAGTAATTGCTACTATGTCCAGGTCTACCTCTGCCATCAAGGCTGCTAGGTCTGGGATTTTGTTTCCCAGACTGCAGGCATTTGTATACATGACTGTCCATGTCTTGCAGCTTGTGCCCCTTGCATTTCTACCTTTTCCTTTTTGCTCCATCCTTCCAACCTTGTATTTTTTCTCCTGCTGCCTGTTTTCCTCTGCCTTATCTCTTGTAACGAGCCCAGTCATATCTGTCCATGTCTTCCCACCTGTCCCACTTGTACGACTACATTTGCCTTCCAGTTCCCCATTTCCAACCCTGGTTTCTGCCTTTTGCTGCTTCCCTTCTCTGCCTTACCCCGTGTAATGAGCTCGGAAATATCTGTCCACAACATTTCTTCCTGATCCATGCTGCTAGCTACTCTGACCTGTGGGGGGTTGGCTGCCTAAGTCTCCGTGCTCCCGACTGCCCCCCTCCGGCAAGTTTAAATGCTTGACAAGCATCTAAACTTTTCATTGAGGACCGCAGTCTCCTCCCTGGATAGATAAAGGCCTCCTCCCCTCTGCACAGGTCCCCATCCTCGAGGTGGGTCCCTAGTCCCCAACAAAGCCAAAACCAATATCTCTGCACCAGCCCCTCAACCAAGTGTTGAACTTGCTGATGTAGTGATTTCAAGCCTCCCCCTGCCATGGACTGTCAACACCTCCAAGAGTGTTACGGAGCCTGCTACTTCTCCAAAGCGCCTACCCAACCCTCTGAAGTCCTCCTGCACCTGTTCTATGCTGATGTCCTCCTCCTTGGCTAGGTCATTTGTCCCCAGATGGACCATGACCTCCACTTCCCCCCTCCTTGCTACCGCTGTGGCAATCCTCTGGATTCACCCCCTCTCCCTCTGAGCTGTGCTTCCTGGAAGACACTTGACCTCCCTCCCCTCCCCACTACCTGAACCCAGATCCATTCCCCAGCCACATGTTGGCAGACATACAGCAGTTCTCCGGGAGGAGGAGGTGGCAAGGTGCACATGACTATTTAAAGAATAGAGATTGGAGAACTGAGACCCCAAAAGCAGCATCCCAGCATGACTCAAGGTTGATGCTGTAGTGGGAGAAAAAATTGTGTGCTGACTTCTAGGTAGCCACCCTACAGCTCTCCTGTGTGGGGGCATCCCTGTAAGCAGCCACTGAGGCAGTGGTATATCTGGTGGAATGAGCTGTAAGCCCTAAGGGAGGCTCTCTAACAGCTAATCTATAGCAGAGGTTGATGCAGGAGACAATCCACCTGCCACTCATCCTCTTAGTTGCGGGTCTGCCAGGTGTGGCTTCAGCGTATGTTACAAAGAGCTGGCGAGCCTCACTGCAAACTTCACCCATGAGCTGTCTATAACAAGAGAGCGCCGCCACAGATCCAAGGCATGGAGCTTGCTTTCGGCCTCTGAAGATGGGTTGCTGAAATATACTGGAAGGTTATTCACCTGATTAAGGTGAAACTCTGATACCACCTTTGGGAGGGGACTAGCTTGTCCTTGTGGAACACCAGGTATGGAGACTCTACAGAGAGCACTTGGAGCTCACTGATCCTTCTGGCAGAGGTGATAGTCATCAAGACTGTGATTTTCCATGACAGGTGTGACATCCCACACCTGTGCATAGGCTCAAAAGGCTTGCCCATGAGCACTGCCAGAACCAGCAACAGATGCCAAGGTGGTGGTGGTTCATACACCGGCAGGCTCAAGTGATCAAGGCCCTGGAAAAAGAGCCTAACCACCTCCTGCACCACCGTCAGCATACCAGCCCGTGCCCGCTATACAGAGATGGCTGCCAGATATACCCTGAGGGTTGTCGATCTCAGCCCCGGCTGGGAGAGGGACCACAAATTTTCAAGAATGCTAGTCAAGGCACAGGCAAGGGGATCAACCTCCTTGTCTTGGCACTAAATGGAAAATCTTTATATTTAAAGGTGTAGCACTGATGAGTCGACTCCTTTCAGGATGCCTCCACAACATGGAGTACATTTTCCAAAAGTCCCAGAGCTTGGAACTCTAGCCACTCAGGAACCAGGCTGTAAGGTGCAGGGATTGAAGTCCCAGGTGCAGGATCTTTCACCAATGAGAAGATAGCAGATCTGGGTGCAGCGGCAACTGCCATGGAGGTCTGCTGCTGTAGCCAAGGATATCTGGGTACCAAAACTGTCGGGGCCATTCCAAGGCTATCAGGATCATTAATGCCTTGTCCCTCTGCATCTTGACCACTACCTTGTGGATCAAGGGAAAGGGAGGGAGGGTGCACAGGAGGCCTGGTGTCAGGCCCTCATGAAGGCATCCCCCAGCAGAGTTCCAGACTGAGGAGGGTAAGCACAAAACAGCCTCAGCTTTTTGTTTTCCCTGGAGACAAAAAGGTCCACCACAGGAGTGTCCCACAGGGAAAACAGATGGTTTACCACCTCCAGATACAGAGACCTCTTGTGCAACATCTCGCCCACCCAGCTTAGAGTGTCTGCCTGCTGGCTGTCAGCTCCCATGGCATGAACTGCCAGAAGATCTGCACCCAAGCTGCACATGAAGGTCCAGGTGCGGATGGGCCTCCCGACACAAGGAAAGGGAGTGAATGCCACCCTACTTTTCAGGTAAAACATGGTTGTGGTATTGTTCATCTGGACTTGCACAACCTGACCTCGGATAAAAGGAGTGAATTCTGTCAGAGCTAGGTGCACTGCACAGAGCTTCAGCAGGCTGATGCAGTGATGGGTTTCTCTGGGGGTCCAGAGCCCCTGGGCTCTGTGGTACTCCAGGTGCTCCCCACCCCAACAGAGATGCATCTGAAGTCAGAATAATTATCTGTTCTGGGCAGACAAATGGAATCCTTCCACCTGATGTTCTTAGACAAGCCACCAGTGGATGGTATGCCATACTGGCTGAGTCACTGAGACTGGATGGTCCAAGTGACCTAGGTGCTGGGACCACTGATGGCCCAGCTCCCACTGAAGGTGACGCATCCACCAGTAGACCCATTGGACCATGCTGGTACAGGACGCCATGTACCTCAGCAGCCGCAGGAAGTCCTACAGGGCACGAGCGCCCAGCCTGAAATGATCAGGAAAAGGAGGTAAGATCTAGTGCCCAGTCTGCAGGGAGTCAGGCCTTGGCCTAAAAGGAGTCCAGCTCTGCCCTGATGAAGTGAATCACCTGTGAGAGATTCAGTTCGAACTTGGCTGGATTGACCAGAAGGCTCAAGTCTCTGCAGATCTGGAGGGTCAGGTCCCTGGACCACTCCACTGCCTCCTTGAACAGTCCTGTGATCAGCCAGTCATCCAGGTAAGGGTTTACCCTGACCCTTGGCACTGCAAGAAGGCTGCCACCACTGCCATGCACTTGGTTGAAGACCCTGGGTGCTGAGGAGAGGCCGAATGGCATGACCTGGAACTGGTAGAGAACCCCTTCTGCACGGACCCAAAGGTACCACCCAGTGGGACGGTTGGACAGGAATGTGGAAGAATGTGTCCTGGAGGTCCAGGGTGCAGAATCACATGCCCTGCTCCAGAGATGGTTTTATCTTTTTTTTATACTCAATCTTTATTCAAAGTTTTCAGAATCCAACAAAATACAATTAAAATAATAATTAAATAAGATTTTATACGGATTCACAGCATTATATATAAAGAAAAAAGAGAAGGAAAAAAAAAACAGTAAAGCACCATTTCATAACAGTAAAGAGAAAAACCATACAACCACAGAAAAAGAGTGGGTCTTCTTGGTTCATTTACATAATACATCCTACAGCGGAATAAATCTTGGGGTACAAGTTATTTCATTACCATTGCGGATAAACTAGTACTGGCAATCAATTCAGTCTAAAAGTAATATTAGTACCATCACTGGAATTTCTTGTGTTACATGGGGGAGGATTAGAGTATTAAAATACTTAAAGAGAAAATGAAGGTAAGGAAAGGAGGTAGGTGAAATGGAGAAGAAAAGTATAACTGAAAGGGTGGGGAGGGAAGGGAAGGGAAAATAGAAAAAAACAGAATAACTGGTAAGCAGACAAATCCAATAATTGTCAACTAATTCAAACCCTCATAGAGCTCCCACCTGGTCCATCTGTTTTGAAGCTGGAGAATTGCAAAGAGTATGTGATCCTTTCAAATTTGTTGATCAAATTAACTGTATCCTTCCAATCTATGACAAAAGGAAGGTTGGGGAGCAGTCACTTTCTGGTAATTGTTTTAAAGGCAGCTGCAACTAGTATGCCCCATAAATATTTCACTTCTTTACCTACCAGCTTTCCCACCAAATGGCCTTGAATTTCTGTCCAGCAAGGTTATAAGTGCCCTCCCCTGAGCTGAAAGGCGCTCAGCTGCCCCTCACCCGAAATCAGTTTCCACAGCTCCGTGGTCACGAGGGCCAAGGTTGACGGTGCCCTCCCCAGAGCTGAAAGGCGCTTGGCTCCCCCACACCTGAAATCAGTTTCCATGGCTCTGTGGTCACAAGGGCCAAGGTTGACAGTGCCCTCCGCTGAGCTGAAAGGCGCTCGGCTCCCCCACACCTGAAATCAGTTTCCATGGCTCCATGGTCGCAAGGGCTAAGGCTGATGGTGCCCTCCCCTGAGTTGAAAGGTGCTTGGCTCCCCCACACCTGAAATTAGGTATGAAAAACAGAAGGCTCATCGTTTCGACTGTGGCGCGAGTCACGACTGAAACAGTAGAAGGACTTTTTGGTGCCATTTTTTAAACTCTAACAAATGGACTGTTCCTGACTCTGTCAGCAGGTAAATGCAGATAGTTTATTTCATTTCAGTTGTTTTGCTGATGTGTCAGCACTGTACTTTAATTTATTTCTCTGGGTATTGGAATTTGTATTCAAGTTCTACTACTTCTCTTAATTTAATCATGCAGATTTCAGCCAGTCGCTAAGCACAGTAACCCAAGAAATAAGAAAAACCAAAATCGGGTAGAAGGACATTTTAAATTTAACCTAATACCTCTACCGTTGCACTTCAAATTAATGTCGCCCCCATTTTCAGCCTGTTTATACTCGGAGTAATTATACTTTCAGTAGCTTATTTTATTTAAAGAGCTAGTGTACTGCTTGCAATTAATAGTAATTGTCAGATGCAGTCAGCTATCATTTCTAGTATTGGAAGTATTTTTTTTATTTTCTGTTTGCTAATTAGAAGATTTTCTACCTGGCAGTAGTGGGGTGATGTGTGGAGCAGCACTCTGTCTGAAGAAAAAAAATGTTAGTTCTGTTCCTCCCACTATATCGCCAAAAATGAAACAAAACATCTTGAGGTGCCACAATCCTTGCAGCCTGAGCAGTGACTTTCACACGCTACCAATCAAAATGCAGGAAATTGTGACATCACTAGTAACCAGGGAGAGCCAGTCCATGCTGCTTCATGTGAAAGTGAAACCTGGCAGTGAGAAATGGTTCTCATTGGCTACTAGTGATGTCATAGATGGTGCCCTCCCTTGAGCTGAAAGGCGCTGGGCTCCCCCACACCTGAAATCAGGTACGAAAAACAGAAGGCTCGGCATTTGGACTGTGGCATGAGTCACGATTGAAACAGTGAAAGGACTTTTAGGCGCCATTTTTTAAACTCTAGTAGCCACTACCACAATCACTAACTAATATCTCAATTCTCAACTGTGTAACTATGCTGCCTTTTTTAGCAATATTGTCCCTTCTTGCCCCATTAGCATCACACCCTCCATCCTCACACCCCAAATTGCAAGTATGCCAGCAGGCACCCCTTATTCTGTCAGAAGCATCACCTCCCTACGCCATCTCCCATGCAGGACCCCACTTCCTTTTTTTAATCATCTCCCTCACAGCACAAACCACTGCTCCTCCACCTCTCTGCCAATCTGATCCTCTGATCTTTCCATTTTACATGCATACTGCTACCATCACTGTCCAATCCCAACCCCACCCCCTTCCTCCAACCTCCTCTGCTGACTCCCACCTGCCCCCTCTTTATTACTCCCCCCTCCCACCTGCATCATAGAATCCTCCGGCTCCTGCCTTCCTCTTGCCCATCACCGTCGACTGCAGCACCTCGCTCTGCTCAGAATTCTCTCTCTCTCTCTCCTCCTCCTGTTGTCTGGTAATAAACATCCTAATCCCAGTCCCACCATGGTACCTCTGCACCCCAAGCCCCTCCACTGCACTGCGTAATGCCACCCTAAATGTTTGTAGAGTATTGAAGAAGTTTGATATTCTCCAGTGCTGGATAGCTCAGCACTAGCCAGATATCTATCACTAGTTGAAACCTGGCTCTCAAAGTCTACCCCTGATTCTGCCATCTCTATTCCTGGGTACACTCTGTTCCGCGAGGAAAGGCTTAGGAAACGTGGTGGTGGGTGTATTATATACCTTCGTGACCCCCTCCAGGGCCTTGCTCTCCCATCCCCCCAGCTTGAGGCAGGTGCCCAGGCCCAGTCCTTGAAAGTCTGTCCTGATAACTCCAGGGCCCCCCTGATTATCACATCTGTCTACATCCCCCCACGTAACCAGAAACTTGCCTTCCAGTCTACCATGGACCACCTCTCCGTCTTTTTCGCCAAAACCGAACAAATAACACTTGGGGACTTTAATATTAATTGGCTTTCAAACTCTGCCTCACCCTATAAAGACACAACAATGGCCCTAAATCTCACCCAGCTTGTTACCTCCCCCACCTGAATCAATCACAATAACAACACCTCCACCCTCGTGGATCTTGTCTTCTCAAACCGCCCTCAGAAGATCCTGTCCACTACTGTGCTCCCTGATGTAATAAGTGACCATTCCCCAGTGCTCTGCATCTGGACTTACAAACATAAGATACCGGCCCCCATCTTAACAGTTCTGTGCCGGCTCAAACCAGGCAAACAAGGTGCTCTAAAGGATTACCTCACCCACTAGGATTGGGCCCCCATCTACTGCGCATCCAATATTGACTCCGCTCTCGACTACTTCATTACATCTTTCAACCTGGCCTGTGATAGGTTTGCCCCTCTTACCAAGTGTACGATCAAACCCCCCGACACCCCATGGATCACACAAACACTACTGGACCAGATGAACCTCCAGGACCAGCTTTGGCAAAAGGCACTAGACTCTGGCTTACCCTCTGGCAGGCAACACTACCGGGCGACACGCAACACATGCACCTGGGCTATCAGCAAAGTCAAAGCTGAGTTGTATAGGGCATCCTTACATCTACCTGGGGAACTGAGTGAAAATTCTGGGACAAATTAAAAGAATTAAATGGCAAGCCTGCATCACCCGGTCCAACCCAGATCACCATCAATTACACCATTGCTACTGATCCACAACTTATAGACGATACCCTAAATACCTCATTCTCTGACCTTAGCTCAGTCCTGCCACCAAATTTCTTTGACCCGCTGCTCACCCCTCCTCCTCCCTCACTCAACCACCTTTCTACTTCTACACCATCTCTGCCCAGGAAGCAAAGCCATACCTTCTCAAAGCCCTTAGCAGCACCTGTCTCAGTGATGAAACACTGGACCTCCGTCTACTCCACCTAGTCCTTGATGTGGTTCTGTCCCCTCTCACCTGCATTCTAAACTGCTCCCTCAGCCTTGGCAAGTTCCCCTCAGTCTAGAAAATGGCTGTTATCACCCCTATTCATAAAAGTGGAGACCGAACCTCCATTGGGAACTACTGCCCCATCTCTATCCTCCCCCCACTCTCTAAAGCATTGGAAAAAATTGTCTCAGATCAGGTCACGGACTACCTCAATAAGCACAACCTTCTGTGTGATGAACAACACGGTTTCAGGAGTGGTTATAGTACCACTACTGCCCTGTTAGAGTTCACTTACTCTATTCACTCTGCCCTGGACATAGGACACCTGGCCAGCGCAGTTTTTATTGACCTGTCAAAAGCGTTAGACACTGTTAATCACCCCCTGCTACTATCTACTCTCTCCCAACTCGGCCTCTCCACTGAAATCACAGCCTGGTTTAAGGACTACCTATCTGCTAGACCTCAATGGTTAAAAATAAACGGGACCATCTCCAACTGCCTCCCGGTCCATTCTGGGGTTCCCCAGGGCTCTATTTTAGGGACTACCCTGTTCAGCCTTTTTGTTAATAGACTACCCAAAGTCTGCCCTGGGAATATCCTTATGTATGCAGATGATGCAGTCCTTTTCTCTGCTCACCCCAATCCGACTTCTCTTCAGCTATCCCTACAAGACTCCTTCAGCAAAGTGGAGGCCTGGTTCTCTGATCACAGGTTAGTACTAAGCAGCAAATAAAACAAGGTAATGCCCTTTTCCAACTACCAGCACAAAACCAGAAATTCTCCCCTCCTAATATATACCAAGCATTTTCATCCTCTTGAACAAGTCCAGAACTTTAAATACCTTGGGAACTCTCTTGACCCAGCCGTCACCTTCCAAGCACACATTCACCTCCTTGGTTCAGCTATCAATACTCGACTCAGCCAGCTGTACCGTCATCACCACTGTCTTCCCCCTGAGGCCCTGCAACTAGCTGTATCGTCCTCTGTATTGTCCCTTATAGACTATGGTATCCTGGTCTATGGGTCCACTGATGACGCCTCCCTGCACAGAATAAATGTCTCCCTGAACAAAGCATGCCATCTTATCACCGGTTGTAATAGACTCACCCATACTTGCACTCTCTATAATATAGCAAATCTGTCCAACTTAGATGAAAGGCTAAAGTACCAGACCTGCTTGTTCGCCAAGAAAATTCTTAGTGGCCTCGGTCCCCCAGGTGTCTCCTCCCTCTTCCACCCTTCACCACTAACGGTAGCTACCCGTAGCTCCACCAAACCCTCCCTCCAAGTACCACGTTTCAGAACAGCATTAGGGCAATGATCCTTCCGCTATCATGCTCCTACCTAGCTAAACTCTCTTCCCCAACATATCGCTGCTACAAATAAAGCGGTGAGTTTCAAGATCCTCCTTTGGGATTGTATCTTTAATGCTCACACCTGCAAATGTCACTAACCAATTACTACATCCACTTGCACAGTCCCTCCCTTATACCCAACAAGGGATCCTGTCCTGCCTCTCCATCCCTTCCCTACCGCCCCCCCCCACTGACAAGGGACCATCATCCTGCCCAATCTCCTGTTTCCCTGTTTCTCTTCTTTGTACCTTATAAGAAGCACTGCATGCTGTCCTTCCCCCATTGTGGTTGTGCATAAGAAGAATGGAACAATATGAATGTGTGTAGATTATCAGACCCTCAACAGGCGAACCATCCCTGATCGATACACCATGCCCCGTATACAAGATGCTTTGGATTGTCTGAATGGGAGCAAATGGTTCTCAGTGGTGGATCTTCGCAGTGGATATTACCAGATTCCGATGGCTCTGGAGGACTATGAGAAGACAGCTTTCATCTGTCCTTTGGGGTTCTACGAATTTCTGAGAATGTCACAGGGGATATCGGGCGCCTCAGTCACCTTCCAGCAACTGATGGTACGAGCGGTGGGAGACATGAATTTGCTGGAATGCTTGGTGTACTTGGACGATGTCATTGTGTTTGGGAGCTCCCTAGAGGAACATGAGAGTCGACTGTTCAAGCTACTAGACCGACTGGAAGATTTCGGCTTCAAGCTGTCCATTGACAAGTGCCAGTTTTTCCAAACCTCTGTGAAATATGTGGGGCACATAGTGTCTACAGAGGAGATAGAGACTGATCCTAGTAAAGTTGAAGCCTTGACTACTTGGCCCCAGCCCCACAATTTGAAAGAACTACAAAGTTTCCTGGAATTCTGTGGCTTCGACCGCTGGCTCATAAATAACTATTCTAAAGTGATTCGGCCACTCTTGAGTCTTATTTATTTATTTATTTATTAGCATTTGGTAACCGGGTAAGTGCACTAGGCAACAGACCTGCCTATTTTCAGGCACAACCCAGGAGAGCACAGGACATTGAGTACAATATGCAGAAATGCACAGACATAATATAGGTATACAGGAGCAAAACAAGATATACATTGGGTAGCACAGTAATAGTTACATAAGGGTACATTTTAGGCATAGATCATAATAAGGATGTAAAATAAAGCAATTAGGGTAACCATAAGACAGCTGAGGACAGTAAAGACATCAAGGTTCATAGCCACCTAGACAAGCATATTGCATGGGAGAACATTAGTGTAGTACTCAGGGTCAGACCCGACAGCCTGCAGTGGGACAAAGCAAATTAAGAGCATTTGCATTGGCCAGAGGCTAGAAGGTGGGTGAACAGCGAGTTTTTGAATTCTCGATGGGAGGCTGAAGTTTTCACCATAAGGGGGAGTGAGTTCCAGAATTTGGGAGCAAAATGGGCAAATGCCTGTTCACCCATTTTTGTCATGCAAAGTCTAGTGGAGAGCATGGGGACAGAGGAAGACCTGAGGGTACGGGTGTGTGAGGCAGGAGTCAGGAGGTTGGCAAGATAGACAGGGCAGGGAGGTCTAGACAGGGAGTCGATAAAGCAGCCCAGGGAGTAGGCTCAAATATCCTTAGGTGACAGCCAATTTAAGCCAACGTAAAGGAGACAATGATGGGTAAGACGTGGGGCAGTTAAGGCGAATCTACAGATGTTGTTGTAGACAGTGTCCCATTTGTGGAGTGTAGCAGAGTTTGCAGCAAAGAGGAGGGGCAGAGCATATTGGAGCTGGGGTAAGAGAATACCTCTCGCAACAGAAAGTCTAGCGGAAGGAGTGAGGGAGTGGCGCACACGATAAGCTCCGCCAATTTTAGCATTGACGGCACGGCACACCATATTGACATGTTGAGACAGGTCAAGTGTGGGATCCAAAGTGACCCCAAGGTACTTGAAGGACTCAGTGTTTAAGATGAGGGAGCCATCAAGGCATTGAACCCGGAGCCTGTTCGCAGGGGCAGATAGTTTCTTAGAGGATCCGAATAGCATAGCACAGGTTTTTTCTAGGTTCAGGACTTGGTGGTTGCTAGAGAGCCAGGTCTGCAGGAATTGGAAATCATTAGTGAGAGGAGTTGATGGCAGCAACCGATTTTGACCCAGAGTAGAGAACAAGGTCATCTCACATAAGAGTGCAGCTATGCGGGACATGGTGGGAATATCATTTAGGAAGAGGGAGAAGAGTAGAGGTCCAAGAGTGGATCCCTGGGGAATTCCACGGAGATGTTTAGGGGAGGAAAGGGCCTGAGAAATGCTACTGCCTGAGTCCGATTGTCAAGATAGCTATGGAAACAGGAGAGGGCTTGGTCAGATGCTCCAATGGATTGGAGTTTCTTTAGCATGAGAGGATGGTGTACCATGTCGAAGGCTTTAGACAGGTCGATAAAGACAGCCCCAGTGAGTAGGCCACGGTCCATATTATTTCTGATGTCATTTGTAAGTTGTGTAAGTGCAGAGGTGGTATTGTGACCAGGCCGGAAACCATGTTGGAACGGGGTTTGAAGATTAAACATGTCAAGGTGAGCAGCAAGCTGACGGTGGACTATTTTTTCAAGCAGCTTACTGAGAGTGGGCAGAAGAGATATAGGGCGGTAGTTGGACATGAGTTTGACTCGCCTTTTGTGTATAGGGATGGTTCTGCAGTTTTCCGGTGGATGGGACAGTAGACGATTGAATCGAGAGGTTAAAAAAGCCAGGTGATAGGTCTGTCAGCCAAGGTGCATACTGCTTAAGCATGCAAGGATGGATGCCCTCAGGCCCTTGACCCCTGCATGCCGGAAGGGAGTTAAGTAGCCATGAACTTCAAGGTATGTGGTTGGAGCCAGAATGAAAGGGAGGGTGGGAGGGTGAGGAGGAGAAGAGGGACAGCCAGGTTGTGGGCTAGTTAGAGTAGCGACTGGTGGAGAAGAAAAAGGCATTGAAGGGCTGGCAATGGTGTCATGGTTGGTGCAGTGAACACCTTGAATGTTCATGTCAGCTGGATTCTGTTGCTTGTCGCTGTTAGAATGTCCTTAATTTTGGACCAGTACCTCGCAGGATTTGTAGAGGATGTTATTAGTAGGTTCCTATAGTGGGTGCTTTTGGCACACGAATTTGTCTTTTGCAGTTGTTACGTAATGCACATAGTCTTCAAAGTCTGCAACGGAGGTGGGAGATCTTCCACCTGGACCAAAGTTTGTCCCTAGATTTGAGAAGTTGAAGCAGGGGGCGTGTTAGCCACTTGGTTACTTTCCCTGCCATCCTACATGTGGTGACCTGGATGTGAAGGTTTTGAAGAGAGAGGAGGACAGAGTTGAAATATTCTGTGGCTATGTTAATGTCCTCTGTTTGGTAGAGAGGGGACCAGTCAACCTGGTTAAGGTCAGTTAAGAAGTCCTCATGACTTAGGCGGAGAGATTAGGAAAGGTTACAGTTTTAGTAGGGAGGGGGAATGACAGTGTTCCAGACACAGTAGATGGGATAGTGGTCACTAATTGTGTCAGGTAGCACACCGCTGAGGCAACATATATCTGCTCTGTTAGTAAGTATCCAGTCAAGGAGGGTGGCACAGTTGCCCCCACGTGAGACCCTTGTGGGTTCATGTATGAGCTGGGATAGATTTGCCTTGCTAGCTAAGGAGGATAGGTTAGCTGAGTTTTTCTCGGACCAGTCAAGGTTAAAATCACCAAGGCAGATAATGTCATTCTTGCCTGTAACTGTAGGCAGAAACCCTAGGAGTTCAGTGATGCCTTGTGTAGCATTTTGGGGATATAAGTACAAAAATATGGAGTTTCTTTACACCCCAAGAAGCAGTAGGGAGTGCAGGATTTCACAGTTTGTAGGAGGGGGTCCTGCAGAAGGGTAATGTTTAGTGAGTTTTGAAGTAGAGGGCAAGGCCACCTCCCTTTTAGTGCCAGGATGGTCGATAAAGCATGCTGTATCCAGGAAAGTGGCACTGAGAGTCAGGACTGTGGGCTTAAGCCAGGTTTCTGTGATGGCGAGGACGTCCGGGACATTAGTATAGATCCAAGCCTGGAGGTCAGGAGGTTGGCCACAAGGCTCCTAGCATTCAGGTGGGCGAAAGTTAGTCCATCGGTTTTAGGGAGAGGGTGGCGGGGGCAAGGTTATGACAGGACGGAGATGGACCAGGTTGATCTCAATACGTCCAGATAGTATAAGAGATAGGTTAGTAACCATAGCGGGTGATGAGGCACGCCTCTGACAGACATGCAGGGTGGCGGCTTCAGATGAAGGTGAAGGTATCTGACTATTGGGCCATACGCTTGCTGATGAGAGCAGAGGGGGTAGAGGTAGTGGAGTGGCAGTAGCAAGCATGTTGGAGTAGTAGAAGTCAAACTGAGTATAAGTATTGGCAGAAGCTGTTGATGTGTTCAAGCAGTAAAGCTCAAAGAGGATAGGAAGGCAAAGTATTCCCATGAGGAGCGCTAGGAGGGGAAGAGGGGACATTTTTGACTAGAGAAAGGAGTGAGGTAGAGAGGAAAGAGACAGCAGAGGGCTCCTTTAATATAAATCACCAAGTGAAAACAGCTACTAGAGACCAGTAAAATGTGACAAGTGAGGTATTGGGAGCAAATTGCTCGAACTTAATCAGGCTCCCTCTAGTGGCAAAACAATATAAGGAGCTAATGGAGAAAAAATCCCGACAGCAGCAAAATATCGCAAGGGCAGAGGCTATTTAAGTAATACCAGCGAAGGGTGGGGGGATTTCAGATAGAACACAGGTCCTGGGCTTACAGTGACTCTAAGCTTTTAAATACAGTTACAGGCAAATACAAATAGTTTTAGCTGGTTCGCTTTAAAACTTTCAAAATCAGGCACAAAGGTAACAGTTCTGCTCGCTTGAGCCTGGGCAGCAACTCGAGGTGCTACTCTGGCCGGGATTCATGCACTGAGCAGAGGAGCTTGTGGCCATTTCAGAAAAGGCGCCAGATGGCCAACGGTGGTGGCAGCAGCCTGAATCAAGGTAGAATTACCTGGTGTGTCTTGGATTCGGGGCTACTGCGGGCAGGGAGGGCTTCAGGGCAGGCCCTCATGACCTCCGGTCTCCTCGAGGGAGGGGGGTGGTCTCCGCGGGAGAATGGAGAGAGGGGGATTAAATATGCAGTACAGGCAAAAAGGATTAACTTGCTGGGGGCGGGCTGGTAGTGGGTGTGGGGAGAAGAGCAAATGGGCTGTGGGCTATCAGGTTACTATTGTGATTCAAAAAAGAACGGCTTATGGTGGTTACTAGCAGGGCAAACTGAAATTCTGCACCCTGGAAATGCACTTTAGAAGTTAACAAACAGTCCCCAAATGAGTTTTTCACAGGGTTACCCTCCTACCAATCGAAAATACAAAAAAGTGGCCATCAAAGAACCAGACAAAGTATATTTCCACCCAGGTGAACTTTTTGGGTCCTGTTGGATGCCTGACCGTGAAGCAGCTTTCCACAAAGTCATATACCAGCTCACCTATGCCCCTGTCCTCGCTTATGCTGATCCCACCAAACCCTATGTGCTGCATACTGACGTCTGTCTGCAGGGTCTAGGAGCTGTACTGTATCAAGACCATGAGGATGGTTTGAGACCAGTGGCATTCGTCAGTAGGAGCGAATCAGAGCATCAGAGCGAAACTACCCTGTGCACAAGTTGGAGTTCCTTGTGTTAAAATGGGCCATTGTCAACCAGTTTCATAATTACCTCTATGGGGCGAAAATATTGGTGGGGACTGACAATAACCTGTTAACCTATGTACAGACTTCAGCTAAGTTAGACGCCATGGGGCACCGGTGGCTTTCTGCATTGTCAACTTATGATTATGCTGTCGAATACAGATTGGGCCTGAATCATATTGATGCTGATGCCCTATCCCGGAGGCACATTTCCAAGAACGACTAGGTCAGGCTGTCTGAACCTGACATCCGAGCATTGTGCCCAAAGTTTGATAGAAATGAACAGATGTCTACGGACACAGTGGACTGCTTAGCAGATTGCTTGGGCCCCTCTGACACCAGCATACCGGCTGCGTATTGCCACTTTTCTGCTCTAGATATAAGTGTACTACCTCAGCTTGACAATGACAGCATTCAATGGGCTCTATCCCAAGATCCTATGATTCAGCCAGCACTTGACGCCCTTCGTGCAGGAAAGGATGTGTCCAAGTTGTGTTCCTCTGATCTGCGAACTGCTTTGTTGTTTAAAGAAGGCCCCAGGTTGAAACTGCTTAATCAATTGTTGTATAGAGAAACTGTAGATCGAGGTGGCCAAATAGACAAGCAACTATTGGTCCTGCCCACAGCCTTCAAAGATTTGGTACTGAGGTCCCTCCACAATCATATGGGCCACCTTGGTATCGACCGGACCCTTGACCTAGTGCGATCTCGATTCTACACACCCCAATGGAACTAGTCTGCATAGACTTCTTGAGTTTAGAGCCTGATCAGCCTAGTATTGGCAATGTGTTAGTGGTTATGGACCATTTCACATGGTATGCACAAGTTTTTCCCACCAAAGATCAAAAAGCATCTACCATGGCCAAGGTGCTAGTGGAAAATTTCTTCTTCCACTATGGTGCCCCCAGCGAATTCACTCTGATCAGGGCCGGGACTTTGAGAGTCAGCTAATCAAAGAAATAATGCTCTCTCTATGGGGGGGGTGCAAAAGTCAAGAACCACCCATTATCACCCACAGGGGGATCCTCAACCAGAACACTTTAACCGCACCCTGCTAGACACGCTAGGCACCCTCCACCCAAAAGATAAGCATAAATGGAGCCAGCAGATTAGCACCTTAGTACACGCATACAATTGCACGAAGAATGATGCTACCGGGTTCTCTCCCTACTGCCTCATGTTCAGGAGAGAGGCCTGGCTGCCTGTTGATGTCTGTTTTGGGGTCTCTCCCGATGGGGTCCAAGCCAAAGATTGCCTGCAATATGTACAAAAACTGAAAGCTCAATTGAACCATGCCTATCAACTGGCCCAGACAATGGCCGCCAAAAGAAATCTAGCCAACAAAGAGAGACATGATAGAAAAGTAAAAGCTCAAGAGCTTAGGCCTGGAGACCGTGTGTTGTTGCGAAATTTAGGATTGCATGGTAAACATAAAATTGCTGATCGATGGCACCATCTTCCCCATGTCATAGTTGGAAAGTTGGGTGATTTACCAGTTAACAAAGTGTGCCCAGAGAATAACTCCAAAGCTGTCAAGACCATGCACCGTAACCACTTGCTACCCATTGGTCAAATTATAATTGAGGCTGAACCCGCTGAGATTGATTCCCCTGGACCAGTGACTCGTGCTGCTGCAAGAAAAAAACAGAGTCAGCCTGCCCCCGTGGTTGCCGATTTAAGACTTCCCTCGCAGCAGGCCCAGAACGATAGTGACTGCCAGTCTAACTCGGATGACAGTGAGTGTGATAATGCCTATTACCCCTCATATGAACTGAGTCAGTTGTTTCATGGAAATCCTATGTTGAATTATGGGGATGAAGCTGGGCCTTCTGGACTGCCTAATGCCCCGGCATCATCCTTGGAGCCAATGCTCCCTGAAGGTGAAGTACAAAATATCACATCTGAGGATGCTGAGTCTTTGTGTATAGTGGAACTGTATGATTTGCCTGAAGGAGAGGCTGATGGTATGAGTCTTTCTGGTGACATGCCAGAACTTGAGGAACACTATGAGAGCGCTGACAACCCCCCTTCAGTGCCAAAGTGTCTTCAAAATGAGCTAAGTGTTGTAGAAACAGAGACTACAGAGCAAGGGGCTGACAGTGCTCCCAGCTTGGACATTCCCCTTCATGCAGAGGCACCCCTCACAAGTGATGAAAGCTCCAAGACCATTGCTGAAAGTACAGAGACTGTGGTTGTTCACCCCAGAAAGACTGGCCGAACTGTCAAGCCAGTGGTGCACTTCAGTTACGATTCCCCTGGGAGGCCAGTGGATTTGCCTCTCAATGTAGTCCACAAAGGTGTTTATGTCTCTCAGAGTTTACTGCCCAAATTGAGCTTGACGGCCCATTCCAGATTACTTATTCTGCCCTCTCATCATGGTGCCCCTGCCCCATCCAGCCCCAAGTTAGCTGATAGAGAAGGGCTCCCTCTTGCATTGTTTAGAGTACAAGAAGTTATAACATGATTCTGTATAGTAATGTTCAATTTACCTGTGTGAAATATGCATAATGTATTGTTAGAATGGAAATTATATAGTGGAGTACATTGGAATGTATAGTAAAGTGACAAGTTATGCCAATTGATGAATCAGATAGTACTTGTATAGCATGCTAATGGTATAAATATCTTGTATATGCTTCATTTTCAATGTTATGATGGTACAGACTTGACGCGGATGCCAAGTTTTCCCAGGCAGGGAAGGGTGTAACCCCCGTACAAATGGGGGTTCCCAAAAAGTCTTCCTTGAGCTTGCCTAAATGCTCACTGCCAGGCTGGTGTCCTGCGTTTTAACAGTTGAAATGTGATTACGAGAGTTTGTATAGCCTCTGTGTACTGTCTCTTTAAGAGCTGCCTAATTGCAGCTTAAGTAATCTGAGATGGAGCTCTGTTGAAAGATGTAACTATTTGCTGAAAACCATTTAGAATGATAATGATAATGTAGTTTGTCTAACCTGCTTTCTTTGTAGCAAGGACTGTTTTGTTTGTCTACACTATCTTGGTCCTGGACTGCAAATTGGACCAATCAGTTCTGGTGAGACCTAAAATGTAGCCAGACTACAAGAGCTGTCTGAATTCAAAATCTGTAGGAACTGTGGTTTGAGTTTGTGTGCCTTTTTTGCAACTGAAGGGGGAGCTCTTGCTTTGACTAACAGCCAAATCAGCCAACCAAAGCTTTTGGATCTTGGGGAAGTCCCGGGCTGCTTGCAGTTTTCAGTTAGAACTAAGCTGGAAGCTGAGCAAGAAGGAGCTGAAGTGATTCTGAGAGCAATCCTGAGTGGATTCGCATGGGAGAACTATGAAAGGGCTGAGAGTTTGGCCTCCATGTCTGCCTGCTGCTCCTGAGAGGGAGAGAAGATAATTATTTTGGACTAAATCCAAGTTTGTATGATTAAAGTAAGCTACTGAAGTGGGCCAGGCTCAACCTGAAGAAGACCAAATATTTTTGCTGAATGCGATCAGCCTCTCAGGAGTTCCAGCTACCCCTAAGCTCCCGGTGTGTGCAGAGACTTTGCGATTGTGCCCGGGGAGCGCTTTGCCTGGTACAGTAGAATTCCCGTACATGTAAATGTGTTATGAGCTGCTAGTGGGTTGTGAGTTAGTTCCCCACTGTGTGAACTGTGTTCTGCTTGCTGGAAGCTGTATCCATCCCAAAACGGACTGCTTCCGAACTTGTCTCCATGCGGTCTGGGCTTTGGCAGACTGGCCCAGCCAGACTACCCACTGCACAGAGAAGCCATTGATGCGAGACCTGCCTGGGGATCAGCCCCCTGCTCCACTCTTGAACAGGAACGACGCCTCTGCGACTCGTGTGGGCCCTGCTTCTCCTGGCATTCCAGATCAACCACCTGCAGTCTCGATTTTCGTCCAGCCTGTGTCCAGTCTTGGGTATCGTGAATAAATACCAGGGTAGCTCCCTACAACAACAGCTTAATCTGAGTGTGTCATCTGATTGTCTTGTTGTTTTGTTTCCTTTACGAACTGAGCCCTCTGGCTCCGGATTACAAATATTGTGTACTGTGCATGTTGTGTTTTCCATCACAGGGCCCCAACCAGCTGCAACCCTGGGCAACTGTCCTGGCTAGCCCATCTCTTCTCCACCTGGGTACCCAGAGGTGGACTGGGTGGGGGGACTCAAAGTGCATGCATAACTGCTTGATTGATATAACCTTTAAGCTAATTAACCTGATTTTGCCCCTCCCTTGTTCAAGTCCCCTGAATAAATCAGATCTAACTTTTTCTGCATGTAATCTGACTGTGGTTCCAGTTTGTGCTCAAAGTACTGTACTGTTGCTATTTGCTGTGCTTAACCTTGTTTTACAGGGGTCCCCAGGGTTGAGCCAGAGGAACCAGCCCGGTGGTAAGTGCAAACAGTGTGGGTACTTGTGTGGTGTACCAGGGTATTGTAAAAGTGATTATTGTACAGTGTTCAGGCCACTAGAGGGGAAAGAGGGGGGTTACAGTGTCCCTGAGGGCTGTGCCCAGGTTAGCTTGACCACTACCAACCCTGACCTCCAGGTGGAGGCACCCGTTTCAGAACTCGGGCCCCTTAACCTGCTACTAGCCAAGCAGGCACAGGTAGTAGCCCTTGGGATAGCGCCCACCTAGGGGTTACAATTGTAATTCCGATACTGTAAAATATTTTTATTTATTTATTTTATTTCTTTGGGTCTAGGATTACAATTACCTTCGAGCCCACGGCTCTTTTACAAAGGTTCCACGTCACAAGTTACAAAGGACAACACAGGCTGAAAAACAGAACATTTGGGTTGAATTAGAGGACACAACAAAGACAATGCATAAGAAAGAGAGGAAGGAGTGTAGGAGTTATAGGAAGGGGGAGGGTAGGAGGAAAAATGAGTGGGGCAGTAGCGGGGGTCAGAGAAGGAGCAGGGAGGAGAATAGATTTGGGGCGGGGGGGATAGTGAGAGGGAGGCATGGAGGGGTGCGAAGCAGCCAAGGCAGCGTTGTCAGAGGCATAAGTACGGGAGAGAAAGGGGGCCCTGTGAGGGCAGGTGTGTGGGCCAAGGGCCCTGCAATGGTGAGCACAGGAGGGGGGTGCTGAAATTGTTAGCCATGGCAATCGCAGGTGCTGGAGGCAACAAGGGTGTTACGGAGCCTGGACTTGAAAGCACCAAGTCCGGTGGTAGTGATAGTGTCATTTGCAAGACCATTAAATCAGGTGGGGGCTCTGTAAGTGAAAGATCGTTGGCCTTGGGTTGTGCAGCAGCGGGGGATTTGAAACTGTTGTGGCTTTGATCCCCTGGTGATTCTAGAGTTGCTTTTTGTTTGAAGAAGAGTACAGGCTCCTGGGGGGGCAAGCCCCATCTGGATTTTCTTTGCAACTACACAGGTTTGGTACTTAATTCTATTTTCAAGTTGCATCCAATTTGTTTTTGTGTAGAGGTCACAAGTGTGCGTGAGATATTAGCACCAGATGAGTAGACAGGCCTTGTTTAGGGTGGTGGTTACCCTTCTAAGTGCCATGGCAGTGGCGGTGCCATAAATGACAAGGCCATAGTCAATCTGGGAGATGATGGAGCTTTGGACAGCAGCAGCTAGGGCCTCTTTAGTTAGGTGTTGCCAGAGTTGATAGAGCAGGCCCAGTCTGGAGTTTGCCGATTTGGCAATGTTTGTTATGTGGGTAGCGTAGGACAGGAGGGTGTCTAAGGTGATTCCTAGATATCTGAACGATTGGACCTGCTCCAGTGGGCAACCTTGGCTGGTGTTAATGGAGAGGTGGAGATGTTTGTGCTTGTTATGGCGGCTGGTGAAAATCATGGAATTGGATTTTTTCTGGTTAAGAATTTACTTATGCTTTTTGAACCAGTTCTCGACCGAGGTGAAACCATGTTGAAGGGTCAGTTGTTGGTGGCTTGGGTCCTGATGGGAGGCAAGGATGACAGCATCATCCACGTAAAGTATGATTTGTTGAGGACAGGTGTCGGGGAGTGAGTTGAGGAACAGGTTGAATAATAGTGGGCCCAGGATGGAGCCCTGGGGGACACCAGAGCGTACCTCTTTAGTGTCGGAGAACAAATCCACTATTTTCACACATTGGGTCTAGTTTCCAAGATAGCTTTTGAACCATGCCACAGATTCAGTGGAGAGGCCAGTGTTCTGTAGTTGACCAAGCAGGAGGCGATGGTGGACGGTATCAAAAGCCTTAGACAGGTCAATAAATATTGCTCCAGTTGGGAGACCGTGGTCTAGGGCGTTGTGGATGGCACCAGTGAACTCTAGAAGGGCAGTAGCAGTGCTGTGTCCTTTTCTAAAACCATGCTGCTGCTGGCATAGGATGTTATATTTACCCATATAGTTGGTGAGCTGGTCCACTATTATCTGTTACAGAGCCTTAGAGAGGGGTGGAAGGATAGATATAGGGCGGTAATTCCCATGAGTGGTCCACTCACCATTTTTATAGATTGGAGTGACTGTTGCTGACTTCCATATATCCGGGAACTGGCTGAGAGAGAGGGAGAGATTAAAAATCCTGGTGAGAGGCCCCAATACTTCCTCCAGAGTGAGAGACAGAAGCTTGAGGTCCAGTGTATCAGTGCTTGCCGCCATCTGGTGTTGCCGATGGCTTTGCAGATGTATTTCCTGACTACATTCCTATTTACTGCTTTGAAGTAGAAGGGGGGGGCGGTTGTTAGTTGGAGTCTGATGGGTGGGTAGAGGTGTGTCACTAATGTTGAAAAAGTCAGGCGGGAGGACGCTGCTGAGGTCTGTGAAGGCATCGTTGAAAGTGTCAGCAATGATTTTTAGGTCCAGTGTAGTACTCCCGTTTATCTGGAGAACGGTTGGGGGTGATTTGGACTCCTTCCCAGTGACATCTTTTATGTTATTCCAGAAAGCTCTCCCATTTCCCCATGAGTCAGTGAGTGCTTTCTTGTAATAGTCAGATTTCTGTTGACATATGGATTTGGTGCAATCATTCCTTGCTCTTTTGTAGTTTTGGAAGTCTGCTTGATTCCCAGTTGATCTGGCCAGTTCCCAGAGATGGTCTCTGTGTTTTAACTTCTTTAAGAGGGAGCCCAAGAGCCACAGGTTGCAGAGAGATTTAACTTTGTGCTTTTTTAGCGGGGCGAAGGTGTTGCAGGCTTCATTGCAGATGAGGATGAATTGGTCTAGGGCTGTATTTGTGTCTGTGGCCCAGTCAATGGGAGACCAGTCTTGATTAAGTAGGTGTGTTTTTAGGCAGGTTAGCTGTCCACGGGGTAGGTCTCTGCTGAGGATGATTTTAGGCGAGTGGTTGCAAAATTTATTTAACCAGGTACAGCTGACGGGGGAGTGATCACTGAGAGAGTCGGGCAGTACGGCAGATTTTGTGATCCGAGTGGGGTAACTAGTCAGGATCCAATCCAGTAAGGTGCTGGTACCAGTTTTATAGTTTTTTCTGGTTGGGGAGTCCAGCATCTGGGTGAGGTTAGCTGATATGACCGAATCCCTGGCAGCCCCTGCCTCTGCTCCGCGCCAGTTTATGTTGAAATCACCAAGTATGACAGTTTCGGAGTCAGGTGGGAGTGTTTTGATGTAATTCAGTACTGTGTGGAAGCCCAGTCCCTGTTCTTTAGGTGGGATATATACGGTAATGGCCGAGAGGGCTTTATTCTGTGCACCAAGTAGGATTTTGATGTGCAGTAGTTGGTAGTGGGTGTCGGTAGGTCAAAGTGGACAGGGTGCCCCATCAGATTGTCTTTTAAGTACAGTGCGCATCCACCTCCTCTTTTAGACTTACAATCGAGCCTAAATATATTATAGCCTGGGAAGGAGATTGCTTGATAAGGCACAGAGAGGGTGAGCCAGGTTTCTACCACCGCCAGAATATCGGGATGGTGGGTGCTTGCGAAGGCATGCAGTTGGTCAAGTTTAGGTAGTAAGCTGCAGATGTTCAGGCAAATAATTGAGAGACTGCCTACGCGCTTGGTTTGGGTGGATATCCTTGCTGATTTCGGGCCTGGGTTGGGGTGAATATTTCCTGATAGTAGCAGGAGGAGGAGGAGGAGTAAGAGTTTCAGGGTGGCCAGGCATAATTCCCTGTGGGAGAGCTTGCAGTTCTTTTTTGAGAAGGAGCACGTTGAGGTGTTGTTGCGTGGGTACAGCAGGAGCGTTGTGAGCTGGGATGACAGCGGGGCCCACCGCACCTTTGCAAGAAGGTGTAGATGAGTAGTGAGGGGGTGACCCCTAAGGGCAAGAATAGTTTCATTATGAAGAGTGCCAGTGCGGGAATAGGAGTAATTCAGCTTGTAGCTTTGGAGAGGGGAGGGGAAGCAGGTTGTAGGGAAATGGAGCAGTGGGGTGAGGGCAGAGAGGAGGAGTGGTAGGTAGAACATAGTGGGGGAGGTACCCATATTAATAGAGGAAAGGGAAAGGAAGAAGACAATAGAAGCAGCAGCGGTAAGACAAGCGGGAGGATGGGGTGAGAGAAAGGAGGGAAAGGGGAAATTGTTTAACCAGGAAAGGCACACTAAGCCAGAGCTTGTTTCCAGGTGCGACCTGGGAGCACAAGGAAGTTAAGTGACTTGCTCAGAGTCACACAGTATGCAAGTGGAAGCTGTGGGATTCAAACCCAGGTCTGGTCTGCTGCATGTCACCAGATTTGCAGCTCAGAGCCTTAGACAGAGCCCAATGGGAGTAGGAGAGGGAGTGGCAATACCAAGGGACATGGAGAGAGGTCTATTTAATAAGGATGGAAGGTGGGGAAGGGAGCGCAGGCGAAAAAAGTCGGCAAAACTCCACTAAAGTCAATGGGCGCAACAGCTGTGAGCCAAATTCAGAGTCAGCAGGAGATGTAGCCAATAAGGGCTCAGCGGAGTAGGCAGGGTCCAATCAGGGTTGAGCACTGAGTGCATTGGGCCAATGGCGGCACTCACAGCTTCCCCGGTCAAAAGGAGGACTTCTTACCCGGCTCCAAGAAGCAGCCAGGAGGCGAGCGGTGGAGTGGCAGGTTCTGTAGCTGCATCCGCACCTTCGGAGGCAGGTGCAGCCCTGTCAGGGGCTTTGAATCTGGCTCTGAGGTTCTAAGAAGCGGCCAGGAGGCAAGCAGTGGAGCGGCAGGTTCTGTAGCCACGGCCACGCCTTTGGAGGCAGGTGCAGCCCTGCCAGGGGCTTTGAATCCGGCTCTGAGGTTCCAAGAAGTGGCCAGGAGGCGAGCGGTGGAGCGGCAGGTTGCGTAGCCATGGCCGCACCTTCAGAGGCAGGTGCAGCCCTGTCAGGGGCTTTGAATCCAGCTCTGAGGTTCCAAGAACCGGCCAGGAGGCGAGCGGTGGAGCGGCAGGTTCCATAGCCGCAGCTGCGCCTTTGGAGGCAGGTGCAGCCCTATCAGGGGCTTTGAATCTGGCTCTGAGGTTCCAAGAAGCGGCCAGGAGGCGAGTGTCGGAGAGGCAGGTTCCATTCCATAAATAAATAACAATGAAAAAACATTTAAAAATGTGCACAGGACCAGAAGATATGGGTCTGCAAGGCTTCCTCTTCCCCATAACCTCTCCAACAGGTAGGAGGTACTGTTGGATCCCACTTGCACACCGTCACTGGGACTCAAAAATATCTTGTATGTAATTTCCAAAGGAATTCCTTCCACCCTGGTGAAGAGGAAGTTTGCCACGCATATTTCCAGATGTTGAGCCATTGCATTGCATCAAGTGTAATTCCTAGCTCCTGTTCCCACTTTTGCTTAATTTTATCTGTAGTCTGGATAAAACCTGCGATAAAATTAACATATAGTAAAGAAATGGCTTTCTCCCCCAACTTGCAACGCCAAATGAGTTTAAAAGGAGGAATTGGCAAATATCCCTCCACTGTCTGGATGGATATTCTTATGCGTGCATTAATGTAATCCCTAATTTGATAATGTCTTAAGCGGTCTGCTGGGAGCCACTCATACCTGGCCTGTGCAAGTTGAAAAGAAATAACGACTCACCCCTGCAAAAATTGCCAGGGGGCACAAATGCCTTCAGCTGCTTGTAATTTAAACCAGGCATCAGAGAGGGCTGGGAGGAACGCAGGATCAACAGACCACCACTGATATTTCCATAAATGATATTGAGTAATACCTCGATTAAGCCCACATCTGCATTCCTCCTGCACCGCCACCACACCTGAAAAGAGAGGTCTCACCTAATTTGAGGGATGGGAGGGAAAAAACACTGTGCCAAAAGGGGAGGTGAGAGGGCCTGAGCAAGGTCTATGGTTTTTCAGTGAGATTTATAATCAGGGTGCCCCAACATTACAGCCACCCGTATCTGGGCTGCAGCCCAGTAACCAGGCAAGTACGGAACAGCCAACCCACCTAACTGCTTTGGGAGATAGATAATCTGTTTGCGGACTCTAAGCCTTTTATAATTCCAGTCATACTTCATAAATAGCAATTGCCAGGACTCAAAATCCTTCTTGGGGACTAAACAGGGAACACACTGAAATAAGTAGAGGAGCCTGGGCAAAGCATTCATTTTCAGGGCCTGAATCTGTGAGTGGAGTGAGAGGGGCAGCAAAGACCATCGTTGTGTATCCTGCCTTAATTGTATTATTGGGGAACATAATTTAAGTAATACAGCTGGGACACCTAAGATGCTAATTGAATCCTTAAGTATTTCAGGGAGGAGAGATCCCATCTCATAGGAAAAGTCTTTCGCAGGTCGAGGGGGACCTCATAATTAAAATTTAAGACTTTGGTTTTAGTAGCATTAAGGGTATAACCCAAAAGGGTAGAAAAATAAGAGATTTGCTCAAATACATTCGGAAGGGATACTCAGAGGTTGGCAAAATGAAGTAAAATATGATCCCCGTATAACGCGAGCTTATGATTTAATCCCCCTAAAGAAATCCCCTCAATAGCTGGATTATCTCTTATACTTTGGGCCAGAGGCTCAATATAGGGGGAATAAGAGCGAGGACAATGGACATCCCTGTTGGGTGCCCCTCCCTAAATTAAACTGAGTTGAAACATGTCCATTTGCCCTAATAAATCCCACCGTACTATACAGTTTAAACAAAAAATGGATAAATGTCCCTGGAAACCCAAACCTGGAAAGGACAGCCCTCAAGAAGGCCTAAGAGACATTATCAAATACCTTCTCCATGTCTAAACTAAGTAGAAGGGCAGGGTGTTTAGAACAATGAAGAAAATTTATGATGAGGTCTGTGCATCTGAGATTGTCCTGTGCCTGACATCCAGGAACAAACACAGTCTGATCCAAGTGGATCAATTCCGGGACCACCTGCTGTTTTCTGAGTAATTAAGGATGTAATCAACTTGTAATCAGTATTTTTTTTCCAACTTTTATTTCTCTCTCCAGGGCCTGGGCATCCTTCATGAGTACCCTCTTGGCTGTGCCTCTCACTCCCTGCCTGAACCCCCGCTTCCTCCCCAGGCATTCCCTCCCCCCCCCCGAGTGACTTGGCAGGTCCAGCCCCCTGGATCACCCTCCAGGAGATTCCCTGCCCTCCCTTAGCAGCACTTTCTGAAATTAGAGGGACCTACCTCGTCACCGGGTCAGCCGTGGAGATTCTTGGGTGTGCTGGGCCGACACTGGGATGTGGGCACATTTCTGGGGTCTCTGTCATCTCACCAGGCATCCAGAGGGTTTTTCTGTGCTTGGTTAGTCCACCCAAGGAGCTTGGACATGCAATGATAGCTGGGCACTGCGTGCCACCGTCTGCCAAGCTCCTCCCCCACTGAGTGTAGTGCCGCAAGATCTGTGCTGCATCCGACAGCCGCCAGGTGCTGCTACAGAGTGGCACATCTCCAGAATCCACCCCAGGAAAGGGAGAGTTGTCCTCCGGATACTCGATCACTTCCCTCCCCTGCCGACCCCCAGCAGCCCTAGCTTATTCCCGAACCCAGGTCATCGGCGTGGCGCAGGGTGTGGCATCCAGTGCCTCAACCCTCGACACCACCAGGCCTGCTAACTTGTAATCAGTATTAAGGATGGAGATAGGCCTACAAGAGGAACAAACAGAAGGGTCCTTTCTAGGTTTGGGCAACACTGAGATGATTGCTTGGGGCCATGTAGTAGGAATGGAGCCCTCCTGAGACATAGCCTGCTGGTAAACCCTGAGCAGCAATGAGAGAAGCATATTCTTGTGATGCTTATAGAATTCCCCAGGCAGGCCATCCGAGCCTGGGCATTTCCCAGATTTGAGGTTAGCTATCTCCGTTAACAGCTTGGCTGAGGTGACAGGGGACATCAGGGCTGCGCCTTTCTGTTGTGTGAGAGTTGGAAGAGACAAACCATTTAGATATTGAGCTAGAGAGGCCTGCTCCTGACAAGGTCCATATAAAACAGTCAAAGCCTCTACAATCTCAGGGACCAGACGCAAAGTTTGCTGCGCCTGTGGGTGTTTCAAAGCTGATATAGTAGCTCTTGCTAGTAGACTTGGTTTGCTGGCCAAGACACCTAGCTTCACCTGAGCTCTTTCCTTCTAAGACTGCCTGAAAGGCAGAGTAGAGAAACTTACCAGAGCAAGGGAAAAGGATTAAGACTTAGTTTGGCTAAGCAGATTTACTGTGTGGTGGTGTTTTTATTTTTTACTCACAGGAATTGCTACTGTTTGTTGCTAACATTTCATTGCTTTATTTTTTCTCTGATTCAAATTGTTGTTGCTGGTATACCTTCTTCTGCATTATTACAAGGTGAGCCTACAGGTGTGTGCTAACAGATTACTCCTGTAATCTTCTGATTCAAATTGTCTTTTGCAAGGTATATCTTCTGTTACTGCTTTATTTTTCTCTGGAGCAAAGTGTTTCTTACAGCGTATATCTCTCTGAAATTATTACAGGTGGTGCTTTACAGGTTTTACAGTTTTATCTAACATTAGGATAAGCTTTCAGGGTTACTGCATTTGTTGTTGACTGATTGTTTCTGCTCTTACCCTTGTTCTTTCGTCGTGGTTCTTCTTTTTAGGCGGGGAAGGGCCCAGCCACCCACCCTTTCCCCAACCACCCCACGCTACACTCTTTATAGGGTACCACAGTTGTGACATTTCCTGTGGCAGAGCAGGAAGGGGGATCAGTGGGGCCTCCACAAGGTGATCTCATTTACAGGGCACTAGTAATTTAACTTGATAACAAGTTAAACAAAGCACAATTAAACCATTACTTGCATTTTTTTTTCCTTTTTTTCCTTCTAATTACTCTGACTAGGTTACAAACCCAGCAACTTATTTGGAATGGATTTCATTAACTGCAGGTACTGTGGAACAATTTTCAGAAGGACAGTCTTACAGGATTTAGGACACTGTCCTACATGCTGGGCCTTTGGAGATCTTAGGGCTCAGCTCCGGGCAGCATGGGCAGAGATTGCACGCCTCAAATTTCATATTGAAGGGAAATACATTATAAGAACCACCGCCATTTCCCCAGCATCCAACAGAAAAACCTCAACACGAGAGGGTAGTTGGTCCAGGAGGTTGGCAGGTGGTTAGGAGGAGCAAATCAGGTGCCCCATCATTCTCTGTCTCCAACACATTACCTCCAAAACCATATAAACACTACAAACAGGTATCTGCCTCTATCTCTGAAATCAAATAAAGAGGCAGAAGACACTGCAGAGCAGGACACTGCGTGCACAGGAGCTAAGCACAACAAAACTCACCCAAATCAGGAACCAAAACAAAACAAGCACAAAGGAAATCCAAAAACTTCTGATCATAGGAGACTCCATGATTCGGGAGTTGATACCCATCTCCAGCCTGGGTGATGGTCAGATGTCTCCCAGGTACATCAGCATGGAGAGACACTGACCGCATTGCTAAAATTGTTCACAAAGCAGGAGAAAACATTGATGTCCTAGTACACATAGGACTAATGATCTTGCCAGCCGGTCAGTTGTGGAGACCAAGGAACACCTGACCAGGCTGGGTGACAAACTATCATCTATTTGTCCAGCATCTCCTTCTCTGAGATCCTGCCAGTCTGGGAGAGGGAGCAGATGGGCGGAAGGTCAGAAGAAGGGAGATAGGGAGCTAAACACGTGGCTCAAGGGCTGGTGCCAGGAAAAGGACACAGATTTGTAGGGAACTGGCAACAGTTCTGGGAGCGAAAGTTCTTTAAATTTGATGGACTGCATCTGACTAAAGAAGGAGTCAGTGCATTGGGGCAGAGTTTGCGTCTTTGCAGAATATTTAAACTAGCAAATGGGGAGAGGTGCAGCACCCATCGTCGAATGGGAAGAACACCCTCCCCTCAGCTAGTGGTCAAACAGGAATTCAGCATGTTTGCCGTTCATTTGCATCACCAGGTAAGAAAAAGGTTTGTCTCCATCCCTACGCACAGGGGGTAATGCCAAACTTCACCCAACAACTAACACACCAAAATCTGGCCAATGGAAAATCATGTACACAATGCTCACAGCCTGGGAAATAAGATCCCAGACCTGCAGGCAATAATGTCAGAGGCTAAACTGGACATAGTAGCAATTAGTGAGACGTGGTTTACCAGTAACCACACTTGGGAGACTTCAGTACCTGGCTATGTATCGTTTAGAAGAGACCGAGGTGCAAAAAGTGGGGAGGAGTGGCCCTGTATGTTAATGAAAATATCAAAGCTACAGAAATTCAGAATACACATAAGGAGCCAGAAGAACTGTGGGTCACCCTGAAACAGGAAATGGGACAGCCATAAGAACTGGGGTTGTCTACAGGCCCCCAGACCAGGGGGAGGACATAGACACATTACTGTTAGAAGATATACAAAACATGACAGCTAAAGGTGAGGTTCTGATAATGGGAGACTTCAACATGCCAGATACAGATCGGTCAATACCAGCAGGAACATCTGCCAGAACTAGACTCATAGTGGATTCCCTGCAGGAGAGGGCCTCAAACAACTGGTACAGCAACCCACAAGAGACAGGGCTATCCTAGATCTAGTACTGACTAACAAAGAAGGGATCACAGATCTCCAGGTAGAAGGTCACCTGGGGGCCAGTGACCATCACATGGTATGGTTCAATTTGGCTACTACATCTAAATCATCCCATTCCAAGGCAAAAATATGGGACTTCAGAGGAGCTGACTTTGATAAGATGGCCAACAGAGTTAAGCTAACCCTGGCAAAAAGAAACACAGGTGAGGGGGTACAGGCAAAGTGGGCAAGCATTAAGGATGCAATGCTGAAGCAACATCCCATTGTGTTAGACAGAAAAGGAAGTGCAAAGAAGAAGGAAACCACTTTGGTTCTCAAATACAGTAGCAGAAAATGTAAGAGCCAAAAGGCTGGCCTTCAGGAAATATAAGGAACACAGCGGGATGAAGATAGGGAGGCATACCAAACTGCCCTAAGGGAAGCAGGTAAGGCAGTAAGGCAGGCAAAGTCCCAAACTGAGAAACACTAGCAATAACAGTAAAAGAAGGTGACAAGACTTTCTATAGATACATTAGTGAAAGGAGAAAGTCCAGAGGGGTATTGCTAAGCTTAATGGAGAAAGGGAGCATGTGAGGAGGAGGACCTGTAAAGGCATCTATCCTAAATAGATACTTTTGCTCAGTATTTACTGAAGAGAAGGTAGGGCAGGGCCACAGCTCAGCATCATGGACACAGGGGAGGGAGGTGAGCACTACTCCTTCACAAAAGAAAGGGTCCTACAAGAGTTTGCTAAGCCCAGGGTGGATAAGGCAATGGGACCTGATGGCATACATCCCAGGGTACTTAAGGAGCTAAAGGAGGAACTAGCAGAGCCATTAGCAGAATTGCTTAGTGAGTCTCTGAGCACAGGAGAGGTCCCAGAAGACTGAGAAGGGCTCATGTGATCCCGCCTCCACAAGAGTGGTGTTGGCAGGGAGGAGGCGGGGAACTACAGACCGTCAGTCTTACCTCAGTAGTGGGCAAGATTATGGAGGCAGTCCTTAAGGAAAGGATAGTGCAACACCTGGAATCCATAGGGCACAGGATCCAAGACAGCATGGGTTTACAAAAGGAAGGTCCTGTCAAACTAATCTCATAGATTTCTTTGACTGGGTAACCAGAGTGGTGGACCAAGGGGGAGCAGTTGATGTCGCCTACCTTGACTTCAGCAGCTTTTGACACTGTTCCACATAGAAGATTGATAAATAAGCTGGGTAGGCTGGGGTGGGTCAGAAGTTGGTCAACTGGGTGGCAAACTGGTTGTGAGCAGAAAACAGAGATGGTGGTAAATGGTATACAGTCAGAAGAGATGCAAGTCACATGGGGTACCTCAGGGATCAGTCCTGGGCCAGTCCTCTTCAACATCTTCATTAGTGACCTTGCAGATGGACTAGAGGGTAAGGCTTGTCTGTTTGCAGATGACACCAAGATCTGCAACAGAGTAGATGATCCAGATGGGGTGGGCAGAATGAGAAGAGATCTGGATAAACTAGCAGAATGGTCAGAAGAGTGGTAACTGGATTTAATGCAAAGAAGTGCAAAATCATGCACATAGGGAAGAGAAACCCTGAAGCCACCTATAGGCTGGGAGGGAGTTGCTAGCAGTCACAAAGGAAGAAAGAGACTTGGGCATCATCACTGATGACCTAAAATCATCCAAGCAGACCTCTAAAGCAGTAGGTAAGGCTAGGGGTGTTAGGGTGTATTAGTAGGGGTATCACAAGTCATAAGAAGGAGGTAATAATCCCTCTGTACAAGACACTGGTTAGGCCCCATCTGGAGTACTGCGTGCAGTATTGGAGGCCACACCTTCACAAGGACATTAACCAAATTGAGGCAGTCCAGAGAAGGGCAACCAAAATGGTGCAGGGACTGCATCAGAAGACATATGAGGACAGATTAACGGAGCTCAATATGTATACCCTAGAGCAAAGGAGGGAGAGAGGTGATATGATCGAGGCATTCAAACACCTTAAGGGCATAAACAAGGTGAAAGAGTCTAACATGTTTAAATATAAGAAAAATAGCAGGACAAGAGGACACAGCATGAGATTAGAGGGAGGCCGATTAAGGGGGAATGTGAGGAAATTCTTTTTCACAGAAAGGGTGGTGGATGCATGGAATGGCTTACCACAAGAAGTGGTGGCTATGAATACAGTGCAGGGCTTCAAACAGGCATGGGATAGGCATAAGGGAGCAATACAAATGACTATGAATAGATAGGCCACTGACAGAGCAAAGGCCGATGGCACATTTATAAGGTAGAAAAAGAAATGGGCAGACTGGATGGGTCTTGCTGTCCTTATCTGCCGTCAACTTCTATGTTTCTATGCCCTCTGTATCTGCAGTCCACCAGCTAATAGTTGCAGGGACCTAGGGCCTCTCTCATATGTTTGCTTTAGAAAAAGGAGTTTTTGCTCCACTTGATAGTCAAGTATATTACCCAGTTTCTTTTTAAGGCTGATAAGGTTTTTGCCAAGGTTTTGTCAATACAAGTCTTCTGCTGGGACTCTAATTGTGCAATCTGGTGATTTAGCTGCTCCCTCCTGGCCTCCAGGTGCTTTTTCCTGTGGGCAGAAAGGGAAATATATTTCCCTCTCAAGATAGCCTTAATGGTATCCCAAAGTATGGCTGGGGGAATCATTATCTAGAAGGGCCTGATCAAACGCTTCCTGAATTGACTGTCTCACCTCCGCATCCTACAATACTGAAATACTCAAGTGCCAAAAAGTATTATTTTTAAAGTTCCCTAGTTTCATCTTTAAAAAGAGAGGGGCATGATCAGATAAGACTAGATCCCCTATCCAACAATCCTGAATGTGTCCTAAAATTTCCTTTGGAAGAAAAAAATAATCAATCCTCGTGTATATCTTGTGTGTGTGTGGGGGGGGATAATAAGTATAATTCTTTTGTTTACCATGGAGATGGCACCAAATGTCAGAATATCCTATCTCCCCCAACAACTTGGCTAGTGCCTTGGAAGTTCTGTGCTCCCATCTGGGAATGCCTGAAGTAGAATCGAGTTGTGGATTTAGAGTCAAATTAAAATCCCTGCCACAAATAATGTCCCCCTCCACCCACTCCTGTAGTGTGAGTAAGAAATGATGATAGGTCTGAAAGTCCAACCCCAGAGGGATATAAGCACAGGCAAGTGTAACTATCTTGCTCTGAAATTGGCCTTTCATTAAAACAAATCTCCCCTCATCTGCCAAAACATCAAGCTGCTCGAAAGGGACTCGTGGATATCAATATGGCAACCCCTCAATGACGACCCTTTTTGTAAGAAGCAAAGGTGGTAGCACAGAACCCAAACCTACCAAGTTTAGTATGTTCCTGAGAGGAAAGATGAGTCTCCTGAAGAAATACAAAATCTGCATGAGTTCTCCTCAGGAAACTTAAAATTTTACTGCATTTGACAGGGTTTGTCAAACCATTAACATTATAAGAACAGATCACTGTAGATTTATCCGTCATAATAAATGATCATCTTAGTTGTTATACTTAACCCCCCTTCCAGCTCCTGATGATCTAACCAAAAGATGACAGGAAATGACTTCAAATGTTCTATTTTTCTAGACAGAATTAGAAGACCCCAAAAGTGTAAACAATTAAACGCCAACAGGGCGATAAGAATGCAAAATATACAACTGGTACTCCCAAGGTGGGAAGTCCTACATAGCGGACTTCTATTCCCTTCTCACTAGCTGCTAAGTGTTTGATGGGTTAGGGATGGGAGAGGCGGCTAGGCCTCAAGAGTATAAGAACCCCTCCCTGAGCTGCCCCTGAACAAGGTAACTCACTATATAAGGACCAAGTCCTTAAAAAAGTTGTCACTAAAAACCAGAGACCTACTAAAATCAGCCTGAGTTTCCACAGGGGATAAAATTGAATAGGTAACAAAATGGTAACAATGCAGCCCCCCTCTATAAGAATGGTAATAATGATCTCCAATCAGGTCAGAGGTTCCTTTACTCTTGTAGAAGCCCCAGAATATCAACATAGCAGTGTAACCATCCTGTGAACGATAATAAGAGAAAATTCAAATTCAAATCTAGTCAGCCCAGGTGTGAAAAATAAAGCAACAAATTTCTTTCAGATCAAAAGTGTCCAAAAACTACTACACAGCCTATATCTTGCACAGAGTAAAGATTCAAATTCCAACTGATGGTAATTGAAGTCTATGAAAATGTAGCCTTGTCTTGAAATTTATATTAAGTGTTCGGTCCTTCCATAAACCATCTTACAGCAAACCAAGCATTATTAGAAATTGTCCTGCAAAAACACTGGTCAGATAAGATATGTAAATCCCAGTCATACCCCAAAAGCTTGGTTCCAAAATGTTTTGTATAAATACAATGAAGCGGAACTGCCTTGAAGAATCTCAGGACAAGCACAGCACTGATACACCAACAGTCATATCTGTCTGCTAAAATGAAAGGAATATGCCGCCCGAACTGTGTAGCAGACATCTGTATTAAAAGTCACCTGGGCACTTTCTCTTAAGTATCGCAGGCTCCATAGTTATAAATGCACTTGGAGCTAAAATATAAATATAATAAGTTTGCATAGGGACCATTGTAAAATAAGCAAATAATCAAAATACTTTCCTCAGAGTAACCCAGACTCCATCCGCATCGAGGCGATGTCCCTGAGCAAGAAGTACAGAAATCCACCAAAATCTATAGAGATGATCAACAAACTGAAGTTGAAACAGACGCAGTTGCAGTGCCTTTAGGATGCTGGAGTGCCGCTCCCAACTGCTGCAAGCCTCTTTTGCAAGCTGAAGAGAGGACGTGCCCTTTGTCCTGTGTGTTACTAGAATCCAGTCCAGATGGAAAGGGCGCTTCTTAGAAATACGGTCCATTTCCGACAATGGAAGAGAGAAACCCTTGAGTTGAAGTGCCTCTAAAGCTTTTTCAGCAGAGGTGTATAGTTAGGGACCATCGTCCCAAAAAATCTTCAATCTGGCTGGAAACAGAGTTTGGAATTGAATTCCTTTTTCCTTCCATAGTCTGAGAATTGGGATATACTGCTGACGGGCCTGTTGAACGTCAGGGGGATAATCGTGGTCCACACTGAGCTTGGAGTTGAGGTACGTCAGGTCCTTTTTAGCCCATGCTCTCCACAATAGATTTTCTTTAGTTTTAAAACTACTAAGTTTCAATACTATAGAACAGGGGTGGGCTGATGATTCAGGTGGCTTTGGGACCATCAAGCGATGAGCTCTCTCCACTGAGAAGACATAACTGAGAGTAAGTCCTGGACATCATGGAGAAGGTTCTCAATGAAAGCAGTCATTGGAGCAGTTTCAGCCCCCTCAGCTAAGCTATACAGCCATAAGTTATCACACCTGGATCGTCCCTCTAGGTCCAGGCATTTAGCTTGCAGTGAGAATGTTTTTTTTTTTGTAATAAAATTATTTATTAGGCATGAGGACGTTTGTACATTATACAAAACATTTTACATAGATATATTCATTCAGTTTATATAATTATACATTGGACTTTAAAAAAAAATCTCACCCAGTATCAGGACTAATTAATCACATGAACTAGACAAGTCTCGTTTTAACATTTCTCCAGTATTGATTTGGTTAGCTTAAGGGAACAAAGTCTGAATAAGTGCTTAACTGATACATAATCCATTTTCTCCATTTTGTATCCAATACCTCCACTCTATCCTGTACTCTGGCCACCATCCTCTCCATCCTATAAATCTCTCTTGTCAAGTTTAGCCACTCTCCCTTAGTTGGCAGCCTATTCGTTCCCCATAGTCTGGTTATTACCTTTTTGCTGCCAATATTAGCAATGTAGTTTGCAGGTATATATTCTTCTCTACTTTTAGACCAAATGGGGTAGTAGCTGCCAGTATATACCCAGAGGTAAAAAGACCTGGGTTTTCATATATTGCCACTAGCTCCTGCACTACCTCCCCCCAATAAGGACCCAGCATGTTGCAATTCCAAAATATGAGTCTGGTCTGCATGTACTGCTCCACATCCCCTCCAGCACTTTCCTTCAGGATCACCTGTAAAACTAGCTACCACAGCAGGAGTGCGGAAAATCTATATCGTAATTTCCATGCAAACTCTTTCCAATATGGGGATCCCGAGGCCTTAAGCATAAGTGGGGAGGCCATCTTCCAGTTAGTAACCGGTAGGTCAGTCCCCAATTCCAAGGACCAATGGGCTCTAATCGACTCAGTAGTCTCTTCTGGCTTCTTTCCCAAAGCAAGGTAGGCCAGACTGATACCGTGGTCTAGAGTGGTACCTTGTCTCTGTGATAGAAGTGATTTTGTTATTAGTGGGGGGTTTTCAGCCACTGCTGCCAGTGCTTCCTCCATTGGTCGCAAATAAGATTTTAGCTGCAAATACTTATGAAAGAAGCCCTGGGGTATTTTACACTGAGCCTGGAGCTGAACAAATGAATAAAGGCCCTGTGGGCCTAGTAATTGAAAAACATGTTTGATATTACATTTATAGAAACATAGAAACATAGAATTTGACGGCAGATAAGGACCGCTTGGCCCACCCCGTCTGCCCATTTCCCTACCTGATGGATAAGTTGCAGATCCTAGTTAACCAGCAGCCTACTTCTTCCTACCCCCACCCCCTAGAATTGCCTTATGACTGTCCCATGCATGCTTGAATTCCACCACTGTTTTTGACTCCACAACCTCCTCCGGAAGGCCGTTCCATACATCCACAGCCCTCTCTGTGAAAAAATACTTCCTTAAATTGCCTTTGAGCCGCTCTTCTATCTTCAAATTGTGCCCCTTGTTCTTGCACACCTCTTTTTGAAAGATGCTACCCTCTTGGACTTTGTTGATTCCCTTGAGGTACTTGAAAGTTTCTATCATGTCCCCCTCTCCCTCCTTTCCTCGAGGCTATACATATTAAGCTCCTTAAGTCTCTTCTTCATATGTCTTCCGGTGCAGACCCTGCACCATTTTATTGCCTCCTCTGGACAGCTTCCATCCTGTCTATGTCTTTATGAGATTGGGTCTCCAGAACTGCACGAGTACTCAGATGTGGTCTCACCAGCTGTCTGTACAGAGGATAATAACTTCTTGTTTTCTACTGGTGATGCCTCTCCTATGCATCCCAGTATTCCCCCAGCCTCCTTGCTGCCCTCTCACATTGCTTGCCCACCTTTAGGTCATCTGATATGACTACCCCAGGTCCCTTTCCATTTTTGTTGTTGTTAGTATCTCACTCCCCATTGTGTACTCTTCCCTGGGCTTTTGTTTCCCAGGTGCATTACTTTGCACTTCTTAGCATTGAATCTAAGCTGCCATGCATTTGACCATTCCTCTAACCTTGCAAGTCCCTCTCATCCTTTCCACCCCACCTTGTGCATCAACTCTGTTGCAGATCTTTGCGTCATCTGCAAGAGACATTTTCCTTTCAGTCCCTCTGCAATGTAAGCATAAAGACATTGAAGAGGACCGTCTAATACTGAACCCTGTGGTACCCCACTACTAACCCCCCTTTTTTCAGAGTGGACTCCATTTACTATTACTCTCTGTGTCCTATTCTCCAGCCAATTCTTTACCCAGGCTGTCATCTTGGGACCCACTCCCAGGCTGGCTAACTTGTATATTAATCTTTTGTGTGGGACTGTGTCAAATGCCTTGCTAAAGTCTAGGTAGGCCATATCCACAGCCCCTCCCTGATCAACTACTTTGGTCACCCAGTCAAAGAAATCTATCAGATTTGTCTGGCATGACCTTCCCGCTGTGAATCCATGCTGCCTTGGGTCCTGTGCCCCTCTGGCCTCTAGATACTCAACAATTCTTTCCTTCAGAAGTGATTCCATCGTTTTCCCTACCACTGAGGTTAAACTAACAGGTCTGTAGTTTCCTGCTTCTGCCTTGCTCCCACTTTTGTGAAGGGAATCACATCTGCCCTCCTCCAGTCCTCAGGTACCACCCCATCCTCCCATGATTTGTTAAAGAGGGTAGTCAGTGGTGTCACTAGTTCTACCCTTAGTTCTTTTAGAATTCTGGGATGAATCCATCAGGCCCCATTGCTTTGTCCACCTTCAGTTTTAGAGCTCTTTCAGAACCCTTTCTTCTGTAAATGGGCTGGTATCAACTTCTGTATCCAGAGTGTTTCTACTGTTTGTTTTAGGTACCTCCCCTCTTCCTTTGTAAATACTGAGCAAAATATTTGTTTAGTATCTCTGCCTTTTCAAGTCACCCTCTGCCACCCTCCCTCCCTTTATTAAGCCTCACTATCCCTCCCTTGGTCTTCCTTTGCTCCTGATGTACCTATAAAGGTTTTATCCCCCTTCTTAACTGATTTGGCAATCTTTTCCTCGGTTTGGGCCTTTGCTGTTCTGACTGCCTTTCCAGCTTCCTTTTGCTTTAACTGATACAGTTCTCTGTCCTGTTCCTTCTGTGATTCCTTGTACTTCCTGAATGCTTTCTTTTTCTCTTGAACCTTCACTGCCACTTCCTTTGAGAACCATAGTGGTTTCTTACCTCGTTTCATTTTGTTTATTTGCTTTACACAAAGGCTTGTTACCTCTGTGATGGCAGTTTTTATTATTCCCCATTGTTCTTCCACCCCTCCTTCCTGCCCATTTGCTAGTGCATTCCTTAGGCACTCACCCATTTTTGCAAAGTCAGCCCTCCTAAATCCAGTACCTTTGTCTTTGTATGGCTTGACTCTATTGCTGTGTTTATTGTAGACCAAACTGTTCGATGGTCGCTAGTTCCCAGATGGCTACCCAGTTCTACATCTGTGATCCTCTCTTCATCTCCATTTGAGAGAACCAGATCTAAGATTGCTCCCTCTCGAGTGGGCTCCAATACTAGCTGTCTAAGGCATGCCCCCTGTAGGGCATCTAGAATAACCCCACTCTTAGAAGTGGCTGCTGCAACTGCACTCCAGTTAACATCTGGCATATTCAGATCACCCATCAGCAATATCTCCTTTATCTGCCATTCTAAGTATACTTTCTATCATTTCCTTGTCCATTTCCTCCCCTGAGAGGGGGTCTGTGTCAACCCCTGTGCGGATTGTGGTGCCATTGCTTGCCTCCAAATTGACCCACAGTGCTTCTTCTCCTCCCTGTTTACCCTTTTGTTCTGTTGCTTTGATTTCTTCTCTTATGTAGAGCTACTCCTCCTCCCTTTACCCTCCCTGTCCCTCCTGTAGATAGTGTATCCTGGTATGTTTACGTCCCAGTCATGGTTCTGTGTGTACCATGTTTTTTGACTGCCACGATATCCAGATCTTCCTCCTCCATCAAGGCCACTAATTCAGGAAGCTTGTTACCCAGACTACGGGCATTGGTACTCATAGCTCTCCATTTTTTGATGGCTTTACCTTCTGTAGCGGCATCCCCCACTGACCTTTCTACCTTGGTCTTTTTCTCATTTAGTACCCTGTTTTGTAGAGGGAGGCTGGGATTTTCCTGCTGCTTATCAGTGCCTCCCCCTTGACTAGTTTAAAGGCCTGCCAATGAAGCTTTTAAACTGACTGCCCAAAAGACTTGTTCCCTTCCTGGACAGATGCAGACCATCCTGCCAGTATAGGCTGGTGTCCCTCCAGGTGGAACCCCAGTCCCCAATGAAGCCAAACCCCTGTGCTCCACACCATTTTTTCAACCATTTGTTAAACTGCATGGTGCAAAGTACCCTCGCCTCACCCATGCCACTGACAGGCAGTACCTCTGAGAAGGATACTGTGTGTGCTACTTGTCTTAAGCCCCTCCCCAACTCTACAAAGTCCTTCTGCACTGCTCTAATCTCATGATGAGCTAAGTCATTTGTCCCTAGGTGGACAATGACATCCAGCTCAGACTCCCGTGCAACTGTTCTCATGATCCTAAGGATGCGCTTCCTGTCCCTCCAAGCCATGGCACCAGGCAGGCACCTTACTTCAGTTTTCCCTGCTTCCCCCAGTTCTATCCCCCTAATAATTGAGTCCCCCACCAGGAGCTGCTTTCTTTCCTGTGGTGCCCTCTGCCTCCTTCCTGAGGGCCTCCCTTGTGACAGTTGTCTGCACCCTCCTTAGTCTCCTCTGCGGGTGTATCCATAGGGGAGCTATGCTCCCCCAGAATGGTGAATGGATTGTGGTGTGGAACAACTGACTGGGTGTGCCTCTGTTCCACCATCCTCACCCTCCCTGAGCCCACTGTGGTCCAACTGCTGTGCTTTCTTTGCAACCTCTGAGGAAGTGGTGGTGGCTCTGGTGCTCCCTGGATGGGGGAGGTTCCCTTCCTACTGTCCAGTGTAGCCTGGGGGAAGGTCCCGTACTACTGTCCAGTGTGGCCTGAAGACGGGCAACTTCCTCCCTCAGGGCAGAGAGTTGTCTGCAAATAGGGCAGCATCTCAGCCTCCAGAAAGACTCCGAAGACTGCTGCCCCACAGCCATTACATTGCACTACTCCCCACATTTTTTTTTTGTTTTTTTTGTGTGTGTGTGTGTGATTGGTTTGTAATATAGAAATAGATATATATTTATATTATACAATGTGTATGCTTATATTGTCAGTGCAGTGTGCTAGAGAGGATATGACAGTGACATGCACCTTGCACTTTTGAGAAAATGATGTCAGAACCCCAGATATAAAGGAACTATTTCCAGGGGTGGGTAGGGTGAGGAGTGGGAAGGGGTTGGGCCTAAACTGTGCCCTCGCAAAACAATCAGCTAAAAGCTCTGACCCAGTGCTGCAATGAGTGCCTTCCTGTCAGCAAGATGCCCTACACAACAATTTGATAGAGAAATACCCTGCTAATCAGACAGAGAAAAATCCACACATCCAAGTCAGACACAGGTAAACCTCCCCAGCCCCAAAGCAGGCCTGGTGGTTTGTGCTCTGAGAGCTGTCAGCCCCAAAATAAGTCAGCTGTGCTTTAAACTCTTCCTGCCACTGTGTTAAGGATCTATCCAAAGAATTAGGTGGAAAGGCACTGTTCACTGCAAGGGATCTCAGAAAAAGTGCCTCCATGGGCAATAATCTTTTATTGAGTATAGTCAGCCACTGCTTAAACTCCTCTGCAGTATATTGTGGGAATTTAGAGGGAGGTATGCAACCAGGAGGATGTCCAAAGAGACAGTCCATCAGGTCTTCTATGCCATTCCAAGTCATCTCAAACTGCTTCCAGGGCATAATATAATTGGGGTTCATCCAGGAGAGTAAGATCTTTAATTTAGAAGCTCGGTCATAATTCAGGAGATTTGGTAAATTTAACCCACCTCTGTCTTTTGATAACTGTAATAGAGAGTACCGAATCCTGGGAGGTTTCCCCTGCCATATAAAGCGAGAGATCAACCTATTCCAAGCTTGAAAATAAGTCTGTGTTGGAAATAATGGGAGTGTCTGTAGACAGAACAAAACCCAGGGAAATATGTTTTGTTTAATAGTTTCTATTCGAGCTAAGAAACTCAAAGGTATTTGTGACCATCGTGTGAGGTCCTCAGTTATGTTTTGGGTTAGGGGTTCAAAATTTGCAATATCTGCATGTATCTGATTTTTAGTAAGATGGATCCCAAGGTACTGCATTGATTGTTTATACCACTTAAGGGGGAAATGCACGTTTTAAAGCAGGGGAAGGGATGTAGTTACACAGTAGTACCTCTGTTTTTTTTGGTTAATTTTATTCCCTGAGATTTTATCGTACATCTCCAGTTGTTTCCAGACCCTTGGAATTGATATATCCGGGGAGGACAAAGTGAGAAGGATGTTGTCTGCAAATAGTGAAATTCTGTGGTCTGTGCCTCCCATAGGTATGCCCTCAATCTCCGGGTGAGCTCTAATGGTTCAAGATACAGAGCAAATAACAGGGATGAGAGGGGGCATCCTTGATGAGTTCCCCTCTGTAGAGGAAAAGGGTCAGAGATGGAGCCATCTAATTTTAAGTAAGCCTGAGGGTGTTTATACATATTTTGCAATTGTTGTATAATCTCCAGGGTAAAGCCAAAACTAGACAAGGTAGCCCACAAAAATGGCCAGGCCACCCTGTCAAATGCTTTTTCTGCATCCAATCCAATGAGTGCCAGGGGAATCGAACATGTTGCTGCATACTCTTTATGTAGATGTGTTCGTCGCACTGCATCGTGAACCTGTCATCCCTTAATAAAGCCCACCTGATCATGATTGATCAATAAAGGCATGATCTTTTCAAGTCTATGTGCTAGCACAGACATATACATTTTGTAATCAAAATTTAACATTGAAATTGGCCTGTATGATGAGGGTAGGGTAGAGTTTTTGTTTTGTTTAAGTATGGCAGATATCACTGCGTACTGCCAAGAGGGGGGAAGGAATACCTCCTTCCTGTATGTCATGGATAGCCTGGAGTAGTGGTGGTAGTATTTCTTCTTTATGAGTTTTATAGAACTCCAACGGATATCCATTTGGTCCTGGAGCTCTCTGGGTCTTAGCTCTCTGCAACACTCTCTCTATCTCAATCAAGGTAGTAGGGGCTCTCAAAATATCTATCTGGTAGGCAGTCAATTTGGGAAGCTTTAAGTTGTTAGGGTATGCCTCTATCTGTTGACTATGGTCTTCAGACTCTGCCCTATATAAATCCCGATGATATTCAGCCATGACTCATCTAATGATCTTAGGGTGATGTTCTAGCTTCCCCGTAGTAGGGTCTTGCATGGCCATAACACAGGCTCTAGCCTTATGCATTCTAAGTTTATGGGCCAGATTCCTGGCTCCTTTACGGCCCTCCTCATGTGCTGCGAATCTGAGATAAAAGAGCTGTTGCTCTAATTTCTGATCTAGGTATTTTTGAATTTTTTGTTTTATTGTTAGTAGTTGTACCTTTACAGTTCCATCCCCCTGGGCATATAAAGACTGCAGTATTTCCAACTCTCCCTGGAGCGTAATAAGTTGTGCCTCTCTCTCTTTATTTTTCCTCGATGAATAAGCAATAATATCACCACGTAACACTGTCTTAAGGGTATCCCACTGAATCGCTGCTGAAACATCTGGGTCACCATTCTCCCCCAGGATCTGTGGGATCCTGTCTTTAACCATTTGATTAAACTCTGGAGCTCTCAAGTGCATCAAGTTGAAGCACCAGAAGTTCGTTTTATGTCCCCCGCCCAAATCAAATTTGGCATATACTGGGAAATGATCTGATAATATGGTCGCCCCATGCCACACGTCGTGCAATGTTTCTAGATGTTCTGCTGTGGTAAACATATAATCTAGTCGAGATGCCCCCCCCCCGTTCCCAATGGTATATGGGTATATTCTCTCTGTGTGGGGTAACAGTGACACCAGATGTCTACCAGCCCCAAAGAAGCAATTGTACCCCGCAAGTACTTCTGAAGTGGGTTAACCCTGTGAGGAAGATAGACTGAGACATCCCTTGCAGGGTTCAGAGTAGTATTCGGGTCACTCCCCATCAGAAGTTGCCCCTGGAGGATCTCCAAAAGCCATGCAAAAAAAGTCTGAGCCAATCTCTTTGAGGTTCCCGGGGGAAAATAAATGGATGCCAGAGTAACCAGGTGAGCATGAAGCATGCCTGTTGCAATAGCGAATCGTCCCTTTGGGTCTATTACCTTGTGATGGAGGTTGAACGGTACCCCATGTCTGATCAGGATGGCCGCTCCCCGTCTCCTACCCGTGCTGTGAGATGGAGCTATCCCCATGGGAAACCCCCATTTGGTGAATTTTTCATGCTCAGGAGAGGACAGGTGAGTCTCCTGGAAAAATATGGTTTCAGGATTGTCTCTTTTAATAAATTGTATCAAACGGGATCTCTTAACTGGGCTGTGGATCCCATTAATATTAAGGGACAATATTAGTGATGATTTCCCCATTTTGTGTCATTAACAAGTATTTTATATTGCATAAGCCCAGTGTCCTACTGTTCTCCTTGTCACCCAATATAGTAAACATCTCCTCTCCATATATTCTCAGCCCAAATTGCTCATAAGCAGTTTCAGTCCAAAGCAAATGCACCAAAATAGTCTCGTGATGTTCGAGTCCTCATTGCCTAATTTTAACAACATATACAAAATAATATACCCATAAGATAGGGTACAAATGTTCTTAACATATTTGTATACCTTACAAAAGATCAGTAATAGATGACAGCATTTATCCCCCTTTAGTGGTGATTTGGTGGTACTCCCAACCATGTATTGTTTCCAGCTGGGTTTAACACATATCTTAATTCGTGTTAGCCTGCGGGAGTAACAAAAGTAAAAGAATATTGGTTTGGGGGAGAATTTATAACTTGTATGCCTAGGTTTCTCATCATAACAGTGCAACATTAACTTATTTACATGGATTACAGAACAAGTCTGTAATGACTCCCTAAGTAGGGAGGGATCTGTACTCCCTCCTGTGCAGGGATGAATGTTCTTTCCCTGTGGGGGAAGCTCACGAGGCCAACATGGGGCCTCAGCACCATGTACAAAAATTAGTAACATGGAGCAGACAAACAACACGCGCAGCTCTGGACTGCACCAAATAAATTGATGCTGTCCCGATATCCGCTGCGCGTGACTGTCACCATGTTGCTGTCTAGCTGAATGCATCTCCATTAGCACGCCGCATGGGACCCAACAGTATTATTTAAAAAATTAGTTTTGATAGTGGGGCTCATCAACAAATGAGGAATGGTAGCTGAGGCTATTTACAGAGGTAGATATAAATGTGGGGGGGATAAGATAAAGTTTTCAGTTGTTTTACCATAATTGTCCAGGACTCTTTTTTTACATTAAACAATAAAAAGAAATCAGATTACTTATGCATAGATTGCTTGAGTCTGTACTTCAGCCCCCATTTCCCTTGATTAATATCTCTGACTAGCATTCTAAATTACAAAAATTCAGCCCTTATAACATCGCACCACCTCGGCTAGTTTTTAGATGGCTCAAACGGCCACTCTAAAAATAAGTGCATGCCCAGATTCTCGTAATGGGCTGGAAAGATTACCAGAGCCCCTTTCTCAGACAGTCAATCCGGGGCAGTCCTCTGGAACTTGAGTAAAGGTTTTTTAACATCTTGTAACATAGAGTAGCCTTGTCTCTTTCTGGTTTGCATGTTCTGCGCCTTCTCCCACACGATTCCTGACTTGAGTGCCTCTAGGTCCCGGGTTTCCGATGTTATCCGCTGGGGTACCATGATGTTCTTGGTCTAGAGAGTTTTGCTGGCTTCCTTTGGAGTTTCAAATGTTTATGGGCCTTCAGGAAACATTATTATAAGCTTTGCAGGATATGGTATAACGAACTTCAACTGCTACTGTTTCAGGGTGCGAAGTATCGGGGCATAGGCCCTTCTCCTTGCTGCTATTTGTGGGGAGTAGTCATTATTGAAATAAAGACGCCTGCCCTTTGTATTGAATGTCCCCATCGCCATGCTCTTGACAACAACTGCTGTTTTACTGCGTAATTTAATAGCTTGAGCACTATAGAGCGCAGCCTCTGATTAGTATGTTGAGGTTTCGGGGTGAGGGCTCTGTGAGCTTGTTCTATGTCTAGTTTGATGGCTGGATCAAGTTGTAGTACCTCCCGTAATAAAGTATCCACAAATTTAAGCATATCATGTCCTTCTTCCTCCTCTGGTACTCCATGAATGCGTAGATTATTTCTCCTTGATCTATTCTCAAGGTCTTCACATTTGTCTGTTAACAGCTTTTATTCATTTATTAAATGTACCACAACTCTCTCCAGGCTATCAGTTCTTGTATTAATTTCTGTGTGGGCCGACTCCAATTCAGATATCTTCTGATTTATTTTAGCCAGTTCTGTGGCTAGTTCAGTGCGAAAGGAGAAACTTCATCTCTGAATCCTTTGAGTTCTTCCAGGATTGCAGCATTGCTGGGTTGTCCATTAGGAGATAGTGGGGGCTCCATCATGTCTGGGAGGCTGGAATCATCAGTCTGAGAGTCTTTCACTTGTCTGGTATGCTGTGCAGCTACAGCAGTTACATACTAACATACTTAAATGCAGAGCAGAATAGGCCTAACGGTCTTTCGTGTCTGCTCATTTGGTCAGCCCCCACCCTGGGAGCTGACCTTGCTGCCCCCCTCGCCTTCTCTGGCTTCTCCCTTCCCAGTTCCGGATATTCTCGCTGCACTGGATTTTGCTGCCAGAACCCTTCCCCTGTACCTGTCCCACCCCCCTATTGAACCCCTCCACTGTCTCTGCCTCCACCAGCCCCCTGGGCAGTGCATTCCATGGCTCCACCACCCTCTTAGTGAAGTAGCACCTCCTCCTTTCTCCCCTGAATCTTCCCCTCTCCAGCTTCCACCCATGCCTTCTTGTTGCCCCCTCCTCCTTCCTTTGAAGCACCCTGACTGCTCCTCCCCTATTTACTCCTTCATGTACCTGAAGACCTCTATCATGTCCCCCCGGTCCCTTCTCTCTTCCAACGTGTACATATTTAGCTCTTCAAGCCTCTCCTCATAGGTCCTGTCCCCAAGCTCCAAATCATTTGGTTGCCCTCCTCTGGACTCTCTCTAGGGTTTAATGTCCCTCTTTAAGTGTGGCCTCCAAACTGCACACAGTACTCGAGGTGTGGCCTCACCAAGCAGTTATACAGAGGGAGTATCACTTCCCTCCTTCTGGAGGTGATCCCCCTAGCGATGCATCCCAGCATCCTGTTGGCCTTGGCTGCTGCCCTCCTACAAGTCTCCGAGTTGTTCATCTTGACATCCACCACCACCCCCAGGTCCCTCTCAGCCATTGAGACTTGTAGCATTCCCACCCAGGGTGTACACTTGGCCCAGGTTTCTGGCCCCCAGGTGCAGTACCTTGCATTTCCCTGCATTGAACCTCAGCTTCCACTTTCTAGACCATCTTTCCAGAGCCTCCAGGTCCCCCTGTAGGGCCACCCTCCCCTCCTCCCCATCCATCACCACCCCCAGTTTTGAGTCATCCACAAAGAAACTCATCTCACTCCTGATACCTGTCCTTATGTCAGAGACGTAGGCATTGAACAGGAGGGGCCCAAGGACTGATCCCTGTGGCACCCCACTAATGAACCTCCTTGGGGATGAGACTATCCTGCCAACTATGACCCTCTGGGTCCGGTCCTGGAGCCAATTGTTTATTCATCTGATCATCTGGTTCCCCAACCCCATTTCTCCCAGCTTATCCAACAGGCCCTCATGAGGAACAGAGTCAAATGCCTTGCTGAAGTCTAGAAAGAGGATGTCCACTGGTCTACCCAGGTCCAAGGCACTCATCACCCAGTCATAGAACTCCACAAGGTTTGTCTGACACAATTTCCCTGGCATGAATCCATGCTGTCTATCGTCCAGGCACCCTGACTTTTCCAGGTCCCCCTTAGCCTCTCCTTGACAATGCCCTCCATCACCTTGCCCACCACCGATGTCAGGCTGACAGTCCTGTAGTTCCCTGCCACCTCCCTTGATCCCCCCCTTGTGCATAGGCACTATATGCGCCACCTTCCAGTCCTGGGGCATCCACCCTGTCCTCAGAGAAATGGTGAAAAGCTCCGCCAGGGGTTTTGCCAGGACATCCGCAAGTTTCTTCAGCACTCTGGGATGTAATTTATCCGGTCCTGGTGCTTTCTCCGTCTTAAGGGACCTGAGGGCTTCCCTCACTCTCTCTGCTGTGATTTCCACCTCTGCTACCTCTTCTCCCTGCTTAGCCTTCCCCCCTCCGGCCAGTGTTGCCTCCCCCTCTCCCCAGACCCACTGATCGGTGAGGGTCCCCTCTCCTCCGTTATCACTGTCTCCTCCCATGTATGATGCAGCACCCCCATTTTCCTTGGTAAAACTGAGGTGAAGTACTCATTAGTACCTCTGCCTGCTCCCCGAGTTCTAGTGTCCATCTCTCCCTGTTTTAATCCTGCTAATCTGCCCCTTCACCTTTCGTTTTTCCCCAATGTATCTAAAGAACCCCTTGTTCCCTCTCCTAATTTCCCTGGCCAGGTTCTGCTCCTTCCTTGCCTTAGCCACCCTCACCACCCTAGTGGCCCTTCTAACCATCAGCTCGTACTCCCCTTGATTCCTTTCACTCCTTGAGCACTTGAATTGCCTATAGGCTGCCTTCTTTCCCTGCACCACCTCCTGGACCTCCCTGGTCCACCAGCAGGGTTTTCGGGCCCTACCGCATTTTTGTCTTACTCTGGAACAGGTGCTGGTAGCATCCTGCACCCTTCTGATTATTTCCCACCTGCTGTCAGCGTCCATGTCTGACCCAATCACATCCAAATGCTCCTTAAGGATCCTTCCCATTTCCTTAAAATCTGCCCCCCTGAAGTCAGTTACCTCCGTCTTTGTGCAGCCTTCTACCCCTCCTAGGTCCAGGCAGAACCAGACCGTGGCATGGTCCTCCTGCCAATGGGTCCCTACCTCCAGGCCCCCAATCTGGTCACTGTCTGCCAGGACCACATCCAGTACCCACACCTCCTGGTCGGTTCCCCATCTGCTGAGTTAGAACGCGTCTTGAAAGACATCCAACAACCTCTGTTCCCTGGCCACCGAGGATGTCATAGTCTCCAGTCTGTTCCTGGCATGTTTAAGTCCCCCAACACCACCACCTTCCCCCCCAATCTGCAGTGTCTCCCAACATCTGCCACCAGACTCTCCTCCAGCTCCTCCGCCAGCACAGGGGGTCTATACACCACTTCTATTTTTACTCACTTGCCCCCCCCTTGTTATCAAGGTGACCCAAATTGCCTCCACGGTTCCCTCCGCCTCCTCTACTCCCCCTATGCCAATGCAGTTTTTGACTATTATTGCTACCCCTCCTCCCCTTCCCTCCCCTCCCCCTGTCCTTCCTGAACATACTGTAACCCTTCAGGTTCAGGTCCCAGTCATGTCCTTCGGTGGCCCAGGTCCCAGTGACCTCTGCCATATCCACCGCTACCTCAGTTAGCATCGCCTGGAGTTCAGGCATTTATTGCCCAAGCTCCTGGCATTTATAGAGACTACTTTCCACCCTTTCCCTATACTTCCATTTCCCTGCTCATGTTCCCATGGGATTCTGTTTTCCTGGTCTGTACTTACCAGTCGGCCTTTTCTCCAATTCCTCCAGCTCCCCAGGGGTGAGACAGAGTCCCTCCTTTATCAGACCCCTTCAACAGCCTTTTCTCCCATCCTCCTCTTCACAAGTTTAAACCCACTTTTCACCAATGAGCCCTCTATTTTCAACTTAATGATTCCCTCCTCTCAAATTGAGATGGAGCTTATCTCTCAGCATACAGCTCTTTTCCTCCCAGGTCTCCCCAATCCCCATCAACCCATACCCTCTGGCCTCCACCACCCCTGAGCCACTGGTTTATCTCCTAATCTTCCTTTTGTGTTCCCCACTAGCCCTTGGCACCAGCAGGATTTCTGAGAAGGAAATCATGCACCCTATGTCATGACAGACCCTGGCAAGCTCCCTGAACCTTGCCTGTATCTCTAGCTTGCTATTTCCCTTAATGTCATTTGTACCCAGGTGGACCAGTATGTCCGGGAATCCCACAATCCTTTTCCAGCTGATATACCTCGTGCTTGGCCCTGTGCACCATTAGTCCAGGAAGCATTTTGTTCTAACTGACCAGGCTTCCCTCCCTATCCCATTTGATACCCCTGATCATAGAATCCCCAACAGGAGCACTCTGCATCCTTTTCCTCCATTTCCCCTTCCATGTCCCTCATCCTTTCTACTGGCCCTCCACCCAGCCGGCTCCTTGTTCTCCCCTATCTGGGTGCCACCTGCTGCTCCTCTGATTTACCTCCTGGCCACCCCTCCAATCCTATGCCCTCCTCCTCCCGAGTATCCTTCTGTGCCTCGCTAACTCCCCCCTTACTGCTCGCGACTGGTCCTTCTTCCCCATCCGCTAAACTAGCCTGGCTCATCCTCCCTTCCTTCCTGTCTCCGTTCAGTCCCTCCTTGCTTGTCGTGCTCCCGTAGTGTAAACTCTCAGCTCCCTTTACTGTATCCTTCTTGTATTTCTGGTCCTTCTCCTTGCCCTTTCCTCCCAACTGGTCCTTCTCCTTGTGCTTTCCTCCCTCTTCCCCCTGCCCCTCCTGCTCTGATCTACTGCTCCCCCATTTTCCTGCATTCCAGGTTCCCCTGCCTCCTGCTGTCCGCCCCTCCTGCCCCCACTCCCTTTCCATCTCTAACCACCCCTGTCATGGCTACATCACCCCTCATCCTCAAGCAGAAGAAGAGAATTGACGCAGTTACTGAGCTAAGGTCCGATCCACCTTCCCACCTTGCTTTCTTCTGTCCAGCCCCAGCCATCTGCCTACTTCTCTGAGAATGTTGTCCTCTGGCCCCCTTGTGAGGGTCCCCAGTTACCTGCCTGCTTTCTTTGGTAGTGTCCTCCTTTGGGCCCCTCTGCCAGGGTTCCTATGTGACCCCAGAGTATTCTCCTGCACTCCTTTCCTATGCCCCTGCCCCTAGTGCTTGGTGCAGCCCCATGGAGATTCCCTGCCCTCTTCCCAACCATACCCCCCTTCCCCAGCTGTCTCCTAATCCCGCAACCTCCTCCCTAGCTGTGCCAGCTGGTAGCACACTGGGCAACCACCGAACTTCAAGCCCAGTCCAGTATCATGGCTGCCCACACCCTGTGCACCCCACCACCCTCCCAAAGATGCCGCCCTAATGACGGTAGTCTCATCCCTCCAAGTAGGTTTCCTGGGTGAGCCACCAGTTCCCCACTAGTCCAAGATACACCCGTACTCAACTAATCAGGTCACCCACTAATCCTAAATACAGTCCCACAGTAAACTGTAACCCTGTTACTAGTGCAGTACAACCCAGTAAAACTTATAAGTGCAAGTCGAACAACCCCAAGCTCCTCTCTCCCAGAAGAAACAGGCCTCCACCAGCACAGCCTGTTACACAGTGAAACATCCAACAAATGAGCCCACTTACAGCCACCAAAACAGTTTTCAAACTTCCAACAGCCCAAAAACAATACCCTGCTAGCCCCTTAGAAGTAGTAAGAAAGAAAAGAAATAACCTTCTACCAAGTAAAATCCACAAGAAACCCTGTAAAAACAAGAAGAAGCAGCTACTGTACTGAAACACATCTGATCCTGTCCCCTTCTAGTTCCTTCTTGATGTTGATTTTTCCTTTTTTCGGGCTCCCATTCAGTTCTGTAACTCCTCTAGCCTCTTGTATAAAAAGTTTTTTCTGGTTTTGATTTGTTTTGTACTGATTCTGGGATTTTTTTTTGTCGGGTCCCTGGAGCTTGATCTTTCAGTGCTGCATTCCAGCTGACAGCTCAACCAGAACTCACAGTGAGAGAGAGAGAATGTTGCAATAGTGTTTCTACTACACGGCCTGAGTGGTGGTGGTGTTTTCCGATGCAGATATCCTCTCCTCCTCCTGATTGAGTTGGTGTTCTATTTTTGTGAGTTTCTGGATTAGGTTTTTAAATTCTCCTTCATTCTCTACTCGGGAGCTCCTGATTTCCTTTAAAAGAGTCTCATATCGAGAGCGCAAGAGGTGGTGGTCAGCTTCTTCTTCAGTGTCGTAATCTGTGCCTCTCTCTCTGCTCGGAGGCAGGCTCCTGCTGTGGCCTTGGGAATGATCTATCAGCATCCAGCAGCTTAAGTGTACTTCTGAATTTATTTTTGCTGCCTTGATCCATCTTTCATCCTCCTCCCATCATATTGAATAGTTTGAAGAATTAAAACTTGTTCCAGATGATTTTAACCATGGAGACTGGAGCTAAAACCTCAGGCTCTTGATAGCTGAGTACGCTGTAACACAGAATCAGCCATTTCACCACCAGGGTGCAAAGAATGGAGCACCACTGTGATGTACTACAAGCATTAAACTGGCCACCTCTTGAAGTGAGGCTCGCCTATCCCTCCCTGTGTTTATCTTTCAAATCGCAGCAACCTGATGCCCCACCGAGCCTGAGAAATCTACTAGCCCCAAAATCAAAAAGGAGGGAGCTCAGGTCGACTGAACACAAGCTGCTAGAACCCCCAAGAGCCAGATCAACTATGGGACAACGGTCACCTAGAATAACCCTCCCCAAACTCTGGAACAATCTCCCGAGAGAGCTCCAGGACTGCACCTTTCTTGAGGGGTACAAGAAAGGGTTAAAACTACACCTAAGCAGTGGGTCTCATTGCAGGTGCCGCAACCCATAAAGGCACCTCTGCTAAAGGGGGATGTCTCATGTAAATACAGGCAAAAAGGGAGGGAGGAAAAGTAAGGAAGGGCATAATGTACTGAACTGTACTTACTTCTACTATCTACTCAAGAATGTGTGTAACTAACAAGGTTGTTCGTACGTAAACTTGCCTGTGTCAACTGTAATAATGTCCATCTCTGCAACACATATACATGATCGATGTACCACATACTGTAGTACAATTAAAAGCATTGGTTATCTTTTCCCCTCTAGGTACATCTAACTAATCCCGGGTTGCCCCTGAAAAAGGGACTGTTAAAGTCTCAGTGGACCTACCCAGTTACCAAAATTTAAATAAATAAATGGCTCCGTGATGCAACTGGAAGTCAGAGATGGTTTTATCTTATTCAGTGTGACCAGTCACACAAAGCCCTGACCTACCATGGAGTCTGGGACATGGGCTCTCTCTTTTTTCTAGGAGTTGAGCAACATCTTCACTGAGGGTGGACAGTGTGTCCTGTGACACTACAGACTCCCTTGACGCATGAGGTGAGTAAGCTGGGAGAGCCTCAAAATTGAGAGGCAACCCTCTGCCCACCACCTCTAGGACTTATTTGTCTGAGATAGTTATGGCCAAGCATGCCAGAAGTGGTGCAGCTGACCCCCATGGGGAGCTGGAACATGGACTGGATGGGTGAGAGGTAGACATCCCCCACATCATCAGTGGGCAGCTTTGGAGGGGGCACCAGTGCCTGCTGCTGGTGGGGCACCACTACCTCTACTCCCTCCATTTTTGTGGCCATGACCCAAAATTGGTCTTGGTGTGCCAAGCCCACCAAGGCTCCTGCTGCCTAGGCTGCTGAGACAGAAAGAAACAAAACTGAGAAGGCTTTTTCTTCAGTTTCTGCCATTTCAAGTCCTTCGGAGAAGAGGTCACAGAATCCAGGGTGGCACTGGACTTCTCAATCCTGGTGAGGTGGCCCTCTACCCCAGGGCCAAATAGGTGGGTGCCCAGGAAGGGGACATCAGCAAACTTGTACTGGGTGTCCGTTGTAAAGGTGGAAATTCTTAGCCAGGCCTTGTGGTGCATCGTGACAGCTGCAGCCATGGCACAGGCACAGGAATTGACTACATCCAAGGCTGTCTGAAGCTGATATTTATTCAATGTTTGACCCTGGACTCGGACCACTTTTACCACCAGCTGCTTGTCAGCAGGAGGTATGGGAAGATGTGGTCTAGGACTCCCACCAGGAAATGACCACAGTGGACCATCATTAGGGCATATCTTGCCTGACAGAGACCAAGGGAGGATGCAGAATAGACCTTCTTCACTGTGTGATCAAGCTTTTTGGACTCCTTGTTGGGGGGGGTTTGTCCATGTCCCCCATATTCCTGGATTTACAGAAAACAGAGTCTGTGACAAGACCCTCAGCTGAGGGGTGGTCCAAAAATCCAGACAAGGTGCTGGTAGGGACTGCATACTTGTAGATCATACAGGCAGAGGGGGTGCTGCCAAAGCTCCAGAGCCAGTGCCAAGATGGCCTCAGACATCGGGAAGGCAACCCGAGGGGATTTGTCCCTGTCCAGGATCTCAGTAAAGGTGTATTTAGCCCTTTTCTGGACTGGCTCCAAAGGAACCTCCATGGACTCAGACATGAGCCTCAGAAGAGCCCCAAAGGACACTGGCCTGTGGTCGGTAGTCAACTTTTCTGCTGAATCACTGTTGAAAACATGTGCCCTTGAAGATTGCATTGGGGACCCATCAGAGTCATCCAAAGAATCCTCAAACATGGCCCTCAGCTGTTTTGTTGCCGTGAACCACTCGGGACTCATCTGAGTGCGTGGTCTCCACTGACAACTGACCTGGCAAGCCGTAACTAGATGTGAGTCTTTAGAGGGGGCTCTCCTTGCAAAGGCTGTCATGGAGGTGGCTCCAACTGAATCAGTGGCAAGACCTGTGTCAGAGAGAAGCTGTCTTGGCAGGACTGGTACGGGCTGAACTGGTGTCGACCAGATGAACGAAGGGGTCAGAGGCAGAGCACTACCCTGCCCAATCAAGGCCCACTGCTGCCACAAGAGCTCTTCACAGCACCGCCGCATACAGCAATGGAGCCTGTCATCGTCTGAAGGTGAACAGAAGAAAGACCACCTACAGCAGTGCCTCCCAGTCGAGCAAGATTGAGAGCATGAGGAATCCCTTGACCTTGACATAGACCTCGAGTGTTGGCAGGGTTGACGACACCAAGAACATATGGCCGGAGGAACAGAATAGACTACCTGCACAGAGTTCAACCGATCAACCCTGGAGAGAGGCAACTCCTGAGAGGAGACAACCAAGTTCGCTGGCTGCTTCAGGCCTTCTCGATTGAGGCCAGACAAGACTGGGGCCTTGGAGATTGAATCATCATCAATCCCCCTCCAACAATGGGTTGACAGGGTAGAGAAATGTCTCGACTGCCTGCTTTTTTTTTTTTTATAAAATCTTTTTATTGAATATAACATAACAAAAACAGTAAAATAATGTATTTGGGGTGTACATACATTTACATTTCTTTATAATCATTACAATCATAATCTGACAAGACAACTTCAGGTTATTGTATACCATTTCAACTGCTTTACATAGATCTGCATAGAAGGTAACTCCACGATATGCCAACTGTGCTAAACTGTTGCCCTTCCTCAAAGGGTAAGGATCGGGCTTGGAGATGGGTCAAGAGTCAGGCCCAAGCATTAAACCAGAGACATAGGCCTGTAATGGCAATCAGCTACCCCCAGGTGGTCTTATAGAGGAAAATTGCCTTTGGTAATTGCTTTCAGGAAAGGGTCCCACAACTTCATAAACCTCTCACTATCCCCATTAGCCGAGTACTGGGTCTTCTCTAATTTTAAATAGGTCATATATTGTTTACCCATTGTTGTATTGAAGGGGCGTTAACTGATAACTAGGATTGTGCTATTGCTTTTTTGGCATTCACTAGGGCTAGGGATCATAGTTGTTTCTCTGGGCTCCTGTGCCTTTGCTCTGGTTCTGCTCTGAACAGTAGTTCTATGGGGGACCTTGAAAGCCTACAATTCAGCACCCCACTAATTATTCTATGCACTTCATGCCGGAATGGAGTCATCCTGAGGCATGTGAGCGCCATATGGGTAAAGTCCGCGTCATCGTCTGCGCATATTGGACACTGCCCAGAGTTGACTGGGTCCATTACATGCAATTTCCTAGAGATTAGGTAGGTTCTGCATAAAAAGTTCAGTTGCACCTGCCTGAGTTTATTGCTCCTTGAGCAGTTGCAGAAATTTTTGATAGCTAAGGTCCAGGATGTTGAGTCAATTTCCACCCCCAGATCATGCTCCCACTTGGTTTTGATGCCTTCTTCAGGGTCCTCATTTGCCCCTTGGAGAGTTCCATAGTATGTTGTTAATGGTTTGGAGAAGGGCTGAGGCACATACAGCTCCTCCTCTATAGGTGATGGAGCTGCCCAACCGGATGCTATTCCAATGTTTCCCCAAGTCTATGCCTTACCAACAAGTAGACAAAATAGTCTCTTGGGATGATATGCCATTCTGTTATTAGAGTGGGAAACTCCTGTATCCTCCCACCCACGTACAGTTGGGCTGAATATTTTAGCCCCAGTTTCTTCCATTGGAGTAGGTGCTGATGCATCTGAGCTGGATAATCTCCTTTCTTTCGCATTACAGTAATTAAGTCAGTGTACGGGATTGGGCCAGTGGGTGGCCAATTTTCCTGTGTGCAGCTAGCCAGATTTTAATGGTAGTCTGGGTGCAGGGGTTGGATACTCGAGATATTTGGCTCATCCCCAAAGCACCAGATAAAAAATTGTGTGTTTAATGGGCCTTCCAAATCCTCTTCTTCCAATTCCAGCCATGCCAATGGGCTCCCCTGAACCCCACTTGGCAGGAACACTAGCTGTGCTGCCCAGGAATAATGTTGGAAATGTGGAAGTCCCAGTCCACCTGGTGAGGTAGACATTTGGAGTATACTTCGCTTAATTTGAGCTACCCATCCCCTCAAGAAGAATTTGTGTAACATGGAATTGATTTGTTTAAAGTGCTGCTGGGGAAGCATGATGGGCAGGGACTAGTACAGGTATAAACATCTGAGCAGAATCATCATTTTGATAGCGTTGACTCAGCCTATTAGGGACAGAGGGAGATTCTGCCAGTGCTCACACTCCTCCGGCATCCTTTGTACCAGTGGGCCGTAGTTAATGGTGTACAAAGTTCCAATTTTGGCTGACAGCATTATTCCCACATATTTCAGGAAATTCACCATAACCAGGCATCCCAGCATTTGAGATAGCTCTGGCCGATGCATCAAGCCAATGGGAAGGAGTTCACTCTTAGACGAGTTCACTGTATGGCTAGAGAGGGAGCCATACTTCTGCAGCAATGAGTGCACTGTGGGAAGATCTCTTGTAGGGACTTGTAAGTATAAGTGCAGGTCATCGGCATACAGAGCAACCTTGTGACTCCTTCCCCCACCTTGAAAGTCCTGGATGTCCTGGTGTTGCCTAATAGCCGCTGCCAGCGGTTCAAGAGAAATGACATATAAGAGAAGGAACAACAGGAATCCCTCAGATCCCCCTGGTCAAAGTGAAAGGCTGTGTCAGCTCCCCATTAATGACTAGTTGTGCTGTGGGCAGTGTGTACATCATCTTCACACAGCTCAACAGCCAAGGGCCCACTCCTAAACACCCCAGGATCTCAAACATATACCCCCACTCCACATGGTCACAGGCCTTCTCTGCGTCCAGTGTCAGTATGACAGCCCCACGGTGCTTTCCCCCATCTATGAATCACGTTTAAAGTTCTCTGAATGTTGTGTTTGCCCTGTCTACCTTTAACAAAGCCAGTTTGGTCGGTGTGAATCAGAGATGGGAGAAGAGGCTCAAGTCGAGAAGTCACCACCTTTGCTATGCCTTTATAGTCTACGGTTAGCAGAGATATTGGTCGGTATGATGCACATGCCATGACCATGTGGAGGGGAGGGAACACACCCTTTTCCTAGCTTTCCTCTAGCATGAGAGCCAAAGGCTCCAACAGCAGTGGGGTAAATGTTTTTGAAAAAGTCTATGGGGAGGCCATCGGGGCCCAGGGCTTTCGCTCTTTCAATGCTCTAATGGCCCTTTGGACCTCCTCTGTTGACAGGGGGGAATCCAAGGCCTGCTACTTATCGGCCGACATTGTGGGTAAGCAGGTTTTACTGAAAAATCTCTCCAATTGCCCAGCCATGGGATCCACCTCAGAGGTATATAGGGCTTTGTAGAGAGCCATAAACTCTGCTTCAATTTGTGGTGTTAGGTAGGTTAAGGCTCCTCCTCGCGTCTGTATCTGGCTGATAGTCCTATCCCTTCCTTTTTCTGTAGCTGCCATGCCAGGTACTTCCCTCCCCTGCCCCCATCAAAGTATGCTCCTGCATCTGCCGACCCAGTGGCACTGAGGGTTGAGGTGCTGGACGCCACACGTCACGCCATGCCGGTGACCTGGGTTCAGGAATGGACTCGGGTCATTTGGGGGGTCGGCCGGGGGAGGTAAGAATTGAGCATCTGGAGGACTGCTTTCCTTCCTAGAGGGTTGCTGCATGTGTTAGCACAACAAGAGGGGTTCAGCCCACGCCTAGGTGCTTGGTTGCCTCCCATGAGTGGAGATATTGCTGCATTGCATGGGCGTGATGAGGAGGATAAAAATGGAGGAAAATTCCGGGACCCGGAAGGACCCATGATGGCCCCAATGGGACGGAGGATGTACCTCTCCAATGGGAGGGAGGTCGAAGCCCCTGCCAGGTCCGCGGAGGTGGTAAATAATGTTGTGATAAAAAAAAAGTATGCTCTTGCATGTGATAGCAGAATGTTCAATTGCTGCCGTACACAAAAGACTATACTCCCACTTCTATTTTTGGACTATGTGGTATAGTGCAGAGGCTGGCCTCCTCATGTGGGCCTCTTCAAATGCTTCAATATTACATTTAAGTTTCTCACATTCTGCTGCAGAAGTTTTCCTTTTGTGTGCCACATATGCAATCACCTGCCCTTGAATATAAGCCTTTAGAGCCTCCCACCTCGTCCCATGTGAGGTGTCCCCTAACTTTTTGTAGTGTAAAAACTCTCGAATAGTCTCTGATAGAAACTCCTTGAATTTCCCCTCCTTTAACAACAATGGGTCAAGATGCCAGGGTCTTACCGGTTGCGCCCCCTCCCATCTCTCCAATGTTGCCACCAGATACGCATGATGTGATACCACTATCAGGGAGTAAGTTGTTGAGTGCACCTTAGGCAGAAGGGATGAGCTGACCAATATCCTATCCAGTCTGGCATTGGAGTGGTAAGCATGAGGAATAAAAGCTGTATTCCCAGTTGGTCGGGTGCTGGTGGTGCCATGCCTCCACCAGGTGGAAAGTATCCTCCAGTTCTCCAGTGCCCTTGCGTTTCATGATCTCTGCACTGGGGCCGGGTTAGATCTGTCCAATGCCATATCCCCCACGCAATTATAATCCCCTCCTGAGACCCATGGACCCAGCATGGATGCTATATCCAGGGCCAGTTTCTGGAAGAACCCTGGGTCATCTACATTTGGTGCATACACCGAACCCACCGAAATAGGTCCCATTCTCTCAATGGACAAGTGTGCGAGTGCATATCTCCCCCCAGCATACCGAACCTCCCTGTGAATTTGTGCTCTCATGCCACGAGGCAGCCAAATAGCCATCACCCCTAGCCTTAGTGGAAAAACTTGATGTAATCCACTTTCCCCCATTACTTCCTTCTGTTTTGACAGCCTCTTCGTGCGACATGTGCGTTTCCTGTATTAGCACCAGTTGCAGTCTGGCCTTCTTAACTTCAGATAGTACTTTTTTCCTCTTAACTACAGACTTTAACCCATTGACATTCCAAGTAGCAATATTTACAGGGTTACCCATTGTCATAGTAGTAATTAAACATTCCATACGCAGTTGTTTTACTCAACCTGATGATTCGTTGCACTACACAGTTGTACGATATTGCTGAAACATTCCCCAGGTTTAAAAAACAGTTAACTTTTCCCCCAACAGTGTCATCATATCCCCCCCCCCAACTTCCCACCAACAGAACATTCCCCTCCAAGCTGCCCTAACATGGGGAGCTCATGGGCCCACCCTCTCATCTCTTTTGACTGGGCACCCCATTGCCCAGTCAGCTGACCCCTTCAAATTGATGGCAACTAGCTTCGTGTTTCTTAGTCTTAGGTATTTGTTGTATTGGTCTTCTAGGGCTTTATTGTGCCCCTTCTACAGACCGCTAACATATTCCATAACCTTATCCATTTTGTTTTACCTAATTCCATTGTGCAAAGTTCTTCATACCAGATGGTTCTCTCGCACCTCCCCCCCCCGATGTGCCCTCGGTCGCAGCTTATTTAATGCTTTGTAGGGAAGGCAACTTACCAGTGCTCCATCATCCTCTACTATGCGAATGGCTCCAGGTAACACCCCCACTAGTCATGCGCATCTTCGCTATGCCACCAGCTTCTTCTCAACAGGGTGTGTGTTTCAAAGCATCACCCACCCTGCAATGAAGCAGAACACAGCACAAAGCAACAGTTTACAATCAAGGCCATTAGGTACTACCCCCCCTTGCGCAACATCAAATTTACATTATTCCCTTTGTGGGGAGCAGTACATTACTATCTGACCACAATCAATATTCTTCCCCTTAGATTACCGAAGACCCCAAAATGGTCCCCTCTCTTATGCCCTCTGCATACATCATAGAGGCTTTGCATTCCTCCATGAATCCGCCCCCCCCCCCGGCTCATTTTCAAGTAACAGCATTAACACATTTTAATACTAAAAATTGAATAAAACTTCTAGACAGCAAGCATTCAAGAACCCCAGTCCTACATTCTCCCCTGCCCCGGTGTAATCCTGGCTTTGGCAGCCCCCCGATGGTTCTCTCAGTCCATTGTTACCCATGCCACATGCCATGGTCGGGCTGATAGTGAAGCCATACGTCAGGTAGAAATCATAACCAGAGTCTGGAGGAGTCATTCGGGCCCTGTGATAAGAGACCCACAGACTGCACAACCATCCGATACTCAATGTCTCTGGTTCGGACAAGCCTAGTGTTCAGTTTCTGAGGAGAGTCTCGGGCAAGGGTCCTCGGCTTTCACAACACAACAATGCTGCTGGAATGTCAGCGGGCACTTAACATTAGAGCCCCTAATGCTCCCTGTGGTCCAGTACCAGGCTGCTCGCACCATTTATTTATTTATTAATTTATTTATTTTATTTATTCAATCTTGGATTACAATACCTTTGAGTGGGAGACCGCTCTTTTACAAAGGTTTCACGTCGTAGAGGGTGGGTATACCTACATTGTGGGTTTAGGAGTATCTAGCTAGGTGAGTAAACATAAGACAGAAATACATTGTAAATAGAAAACAGAGATGGTTTCAACACTAGAATAATTCAGGTAACAGTAGCAGCCTAGGTGGCTTTGTCAGGTAAAAGACAGCAAGCAGCTATCCAGAAAGGAGAGTAGGGGGCACTGAGTGGGGGGGGGCATGATGACTATTTAGGGGGAGGTGGGAGAGGAGAGTGCAGTGTATTGCAGGGCAAGAATGGGGACAATTCAGGGTAAAAGGACAAAGTAAGAGTAGCGAGGAGATGGTAATAACCTGAAAGGTGAATAAGACTGGGGTCAGAAGTGGCATGTGTGGAGTAATTAGAAAGTACAGTCACAGGAGCTTTTCTTCAGTAGGTGTTGTCTTAGCTTGGTCTTGAAAAGCCCCAGTCCCTGCGTGGCATTATGTTCAGTGCCGAGGTTATTGAGCCAAAGTGGTGTCCGGTAGGCATATGACCTCTGCTCTTGGGAGGTTCTGCAGCGAAGGATGGTGAGAACCTTATGGTCAGAGTTCCTGGTGCAGTGTAGGCCTGTGAATAAGCTTAATAGGCTTGTGACTCCAGGAGGCTGAAGTCCAAGTAGTGATTTTTTAGCTAAGAGGCAGGTTTGGTATTGTATCCTGTTTTCAAGTTGTAGCCACCTGGCTTGCTCATAAAGGTCACATGTGTGTGTTAGTCAGGGGGAATTGGTGAGCAGTCTGCAGGCTTTGTTTAGGACTAATGCTATCCTACGTAGTGAGGTGGGAGTGGCTGAGCTGTATATGACCAATCCATAGTCGATGACGGAGACAACTGTGCTATGGATTGCGGTTTGGAGTGCTTTGGGTGTTAGGCATTTCTTGTGCCTGTGCAGGAGCTCAATTCTTACGTTGACTGTTTTGGCCACATTCTCAATGTGTTCTGCATAGGAGAGGGAACAGTCAAGCGTAATCCCCAGGTATTTGAATTGCTCCACTTGTGCAAGTGAAACCCTTGCGTAGTTAGTGATGTTAAGGGATGCTGCTTTGTGTTTGCTTCTAGCACCGCTAAAAAGCATTACTTTTGTCTTTTTATAGTTCAGAACCATCTTGTGGGCTTTGAACCAATCTTCAGTTTGTTAAAAAGCATGTTGTAGCTGATAGTTTAGGGTGTGAGGGTCATGTTGAGAAGTAAAAATAGCAGCATCATCTGTACAGAGAAGTATCCGTTGGTCACACAATCGAGGTAGGCTATATAGAAAGATGCTGTCAAGGAGGGGCCCTAGGATTGACCCCTGGTGGACCCCACAATGAACTGGTAGGGGCCTAGATGTGATGTTTCCAATCTTTACCTGTTGGTAACGATCAGCTAGATAGCTTTTGAACCAGCGGGGTTAGAGAGGCCTATCAAGGTGAGTTGTTGAAGTAGTAGGGAGTGACTGACCATGTCAAAGGCCTTTGTTAGATCATTAAAGGCCACACCAACAAGGTTACCCTGGTCCAGTGAACTGTAAATGCAGCTGGTGAACTCCAGAATAGCTGTGGAGGTACTGTGCCCTTTCCGAAATCCATGTTGTTCCAGACACTGAATGTTGTATTTATTAAGGTATTCAACCAGCTGGTCTGCGACTATGCGCTCCAACACTAGTGACAGTAGTGAAAGGATAGAAATAGGTCTGTAATTGGCATGCGGTGCCCGGTCACTGCTCTTGTGCACCGGAGTTACCAGGGCTGACTTCCAAGCTTGGGAGAATTGAGCCAGCTGCAGGGATAAGTTCAGCAGTTTAGTAATGGGAGCTAGGATTTCATCAAGTGCAAGGGAAATAAACTTGAGGTCGAGTGTGTCGCCGCTTTTCCTGGATTTTCCAAGTACCTTACGAATGTACTTTCTTACTTGGTTGTAGTTGACAGATTTGAAATAGAAGGGAGGGGGGATGTTTGAGTGGGCCCTAGGCTTTGGCTTGAGCTTGGGTTGGTTTATTCAAAAAACATTTTTCGGAAGTACACTGTTAAGGTCAGTAAATGCTTTGTTAAACGTGTTGGCAATAGTCAGGGGGTCAAGGGTGGGGCACCATCGATGTTGAGCATTTGTGGAGCCTTTTTCTTGACTTTTCCTGTTACATCTTTTAGGATATTCCAAAAAGACTTCTTGTTTCCCCATGATGTTTGTAATGCTTCCCTAAAATGTTTACTTTTGGCAGAGCGGATGCTTCGGGTGCAGTCATTCCGTAGTCTTCTGTATTCCTGGAAGCCTGATTGCTTGCCAGAGTTCTGTGCCCTATGCCACTAGTTGTCCCTGTTTTTTTATGCAGCCTATTAAGCCTGGTATGATCCAGGGGCTGTATCTTTCACGGATCTTTGTTCTCTGCACTGGGGCATGGCAGTCACAAGCAGCATTGAATTGTTTGATGAAGTACTCGAGTGCAGTGTCCATATCCTCCGCTGTGCCAAGGGGGCTCCAGTCAGTGTTATGTTGCTGCTCCTTAAGGTACTCCAGGTGACCCCTTTTTTAGTTTACGATTAGAGATTATTTGGGGGGGGTTGCATTGAATTTGTTGGTCCAGCTGCAGGTTACTGGAGAGTGGTCACTCAGTGAGTCTGTGTGGACTGTCACGTTGGAGATACGATCCTGGTGGTTTGTGAGGATCCAGTCAAGTAGTGTGCTAGATCCAGTTTTGTAATTTATTCTGGTGGGTGAGTCAACGAGTTGTGTAAGATGCAGTGCAGCAACAGTGTCCTTATATGTGCCAGTCGGTGGTGCCAACCAATTGAAATTGAAGTCCCCTAGACTGACGGATTCAGAGTTGAGGTGCTGACATCTGATAACCTCCATGAGTTCTTCGAATCCTGGAAATTTCAACTTCAGGAGGGATGTATACAGTAAGTATATATAGTGCTTTATTGTGGGCCCCCAACAGAATTTTTATGGGGAGAATTTTTGCAGTACTGGTAAGGTGGGGTAAAGGAAGAGCAAACCCCTTTATTGAGTCTTTAATGTATAACGCACAGCCCCTCCTCTTTTTGAGAGCCTGTCATTCCTGAATATTGTGTAACCAGGTATCGAGACAGCAGAATCCGGTGTTTTTGGAGTGAGCCATGTCTCAACGACTGCGAGTATGTCAGGGTTATGTTGTAATGTCCAGATTTGCAAGCAGTCTATCCTTTTGAATAGACTGCAGATATTTATGTTGGCGAGTGTAATTGTTCCTTCCTTATTATTGTTGCTTGACAATGCGACCCCAACTGGTCCAGGATTTGGGTGTACATTGCCCAAGTAATCCATGGTAGAGCTGAGGTGGTGGCACTTGGGTGGTCTAACAAGCACACCAGGAGGATGTGGCACCACGAGGCGTGACGCCAGCAACTCCAGGCCCACTGATTGTAGGCAGGCACGAGGCCCAAGAGAAGGCACAAATTCACCAAACAACAGTAAGTGGCTACATATTAAAAGCAGAAAACTCTGGTAATGTGCCTCTCCTCTGGCAGTGATGGGCTCAACAATTAAACTGCATCGAATAAAGTGAACAGCTCCTCTCTGAAGTATACTTATCTAGCAGCTGTAGGGCCAGCCCAAGAGGGAGATTTTCCTTCCGACTTTTTCATTTCTTCAGCCACCCATTTCTCTGCTTCCAGGTAATTGATGAAGAACTTCGGTGGATTTCCCAGGGTGGTCTATATGTAGTTTTGCCAGGTAGAAAAATGATAAGTTCCATCCCATGCTGTGCAATTTAGATTTGACAGCGTTGAATTTCTGTCTTCGTTGCTGTAGGTCACGGCTATAATCTTGGTAGATAGAGACCCTTGCATTCTGTATCTGGCTGGCCCCTACTTCTTTGCTGCTGCCAGGATAGATTCTTTATCCACGAAGCAGAGATATTTAATAAGACAGTGCCTAGGGCGTTCCCCCGACTTTAGTGGGGGACCCACTCTATGCGCCCTTTTGATTTTGAATTTTTCTGCTTCTGGGGGCAGGCCGAGGTGTTTTAATAACCAAGTATGAATCCTCATGGCCAGTCTCTTCCCTTCTGTTCCTTCTGGCAGGCTCACTATGTGCAAGTTGGATCTTCTAGAGTGTTTTTCTTGGTCATCCACTCTGTCTCCCAGATCAGTAACAGTCTCTTTTAAGTGATTACGCTCTCTTGAGACTGTATGCACTGTATCCTCCATGACACTCATCTGCTGTTGAAGCTTTAGTATACGAGTCTCATGTGATGCCGTGGTCTCCATTAGTCCGGTAACAACTGATTGGAAATGGACCATTTGGGCCATGATGTTCGTAAATCCAGCCCGCATCTCAGACTGCATGGTGGCTAGCATACTCGGGACTCTCACGAGTGAGCATTCCAATGCGGCCATGCTGCCTTCCTGCCCCACTGCTGTAAGGGCCTGTTGGTGCATGCAAGGCTCCAGTCCCACCTGTTGCTCATTTTGGCCATCCAGGACTTCAAAAGGGAGTTTAAGCTGCCAATTTTTTGGTTTTGTGGATGTCATTGATGTAAGTACATGCGCAATTGGTTTTTAAAGCGATTACCAAAGTTGTGTCTGTAGAAATATTCACTTTCAAGGATAATGTCCAGGGAGCTGAGCTAAACCCTGACTGCCATCATACCAGTGCAAGCTACACCCCCCCCGACTGCCTGCTTGACCTTTGTTGAGACCAACAAGCTCAATGGAGGCACCTCGACCAAGGCAGGTTCGTCCAAAGCTGAACACTCAACAGCTATCGAGTGGTTGGAGGAGCTGAGGGAGCAGGAAAGTGTATACCCTTTCCCATTCCCATTCCCACAACTGACGACAGGACTTCAATTTCTTGACCTTACCATGGCAGGCAGGGCTCTCCCCAAAGGTCTGGAGGATCATGCCCATTTAGCACAAATTACCCATGAAAACTAGGCCAACAGCTGGCCCTTAATGGGAGCAGCGTGGAAACCATCGAGGTGCCTGCCACGGCCTTGGCTGCCACCTCTTCCATGGCTTCCAGCTGGGCTGCGGACCCCTAAGCAGTGGGGACCAACTTACAAGCTTGCTTGGACTTCACTGGAGGGTCCCATTTGGCCAGCAGAGAAGATGGGTGTAGCGATCTTCTAGTGAAGCAGGAAGCATAGCCTGGCACAGGCCATGGAGAGAGATGTTGTGCTGTTCACTGAAGCAGTATATGCGCGACACGTACAGATCCATTCATGACATTTTTTGGTTGCACTGAACACAACACTTGAAGTCAGGAGCCAACTTCGAATCCCCACGATCCATTTTAGTCAACTTTAGAGACAGAACCAAGGATATACTTAAAAAAGCATTTCAGGGACATTTGGAAACGTTAGCCAAATGGTGCACTTAACTAAGTTCAGGCCTTCACTGCATGCAGGGCTGCGAAGGAGGAGACTTGCCTCTTCCAGCAAAAGGAAGATCTGATGTCTGAGGGCAGAGACAAGAGATATACCACCTGGTGATTGGAGGAGCTTCTTCTAAAAACAGTCTGACAAATCAGCTTTTAATGGGAGCCTGCCAATGTGTGGATAAATGAACCATGTCCATGTCCGTAGAAAGAACAGTTAGGTACTTATCACAAGAGTAGATCTTCAAGAGAATCTTTCATCAGGCCACACCTTTGGAACTATACCTGCATCACTGCTAGGAACATACAGAAACTTTTGCAAGCCAGGGGCTGCCTTTGAGGACATCATGCACCAATGTCTACATAAACATGGATCCCCGTCTCTCCTCAGTTCCCTGCCAGAGATTATGCTTGGGGGACCCTTCTGTGGGGAACCAGTTGATTAGACCAGCTCCCAGCATAGCAGGTGACTATGAGAGCTGGAAAAGGCAACTGTGGAAAGAAACAATGCAGGAAATCTGTTGCCATACCCCTAAGGGGGAAGGAGGGTGGGACGGCATGGCCTAATGAAAGAGATTCTATCAAAGATGTACTGCTATAGTACATAGCTGTTCTGTCTTCTTTGAGGATATCTCATCAGGCCACACCTTTGGAATGAGTCCCAAACAGTATTAAAAAAAACTGACAGCCTGGGTGGATGATACACATATGTTCACAGCAGCAGACCCTCTAATACCTGGACAGTCATTCACAATCCGTCTCCTTCTGTAATGTTCTTTCATCCCACACCCCGATCTCCTGCGGTGTCCCACAAGGGTCCATTCTTGGCCCCTTGCTCTTTTCCATCTTTGTTAATGATATTCCTATTGCATTACCTCACTGTCTTTCCATTATGTATGCAGATGACTTGGTACTCTACACGGCCTCATGATCCATCAATGAACTTAATACTCATCTATCATCAGCAATCCAGCTACTTCAGTCCTGGTTCTCCTCTAACTCCATAATCCTCAATTTATCAGAAACCCAGGCCATGCTCTTTGGGTCCTCTAGAAAGGTTCATGCAGAGTTTCCCAAGCTTCTGGTGCTTGGTTGCAATGGGTCTGTAGTCTCAAACACTGTCTCCTTCAAATACCTAGGTGTGACACTAGATCCTGCACTTGACTTCTCCTCCCACATTACTGACGTATGTAGATCTGTTGACATTAAGATTGGTGCTGCCTACCGAGTGCATCATTCCCTCACCCCGGCTGCCAGGATCTCAGTAGCTAGAGGGATCCTTCTCCCCAGACTCCTTTGTGCTCTCCCTGTCCTTTCCCAAGCCAATGCTAGGGTACTTCACAAGTGGGACACAACTTACAACAACATATAAGAGGAAAGGTAGATAAGGCATACAGAAACCTCCCTTTCCAAGAGAGGGACACCCCGTCTTTCCAGAAAACTCCAGGCTCTGGAGCGAGTGAGCAAAAATGTGGCAGTTTTGCATTGTGAGGAGATGCAAAAAGGTGCAAGTCTGGGCAACCACACCTTGCAAAGAGGTCTTCCTCTACTGAGGTCAGCAGTTCCCATTCATGCACTCTGGACTGTGACCTGCTTACTTGTCTGCTAAGACATTTTGGATGCCTGGAAGATGAACGGCTGATAGTTCTAGGCCGTGTGCCAGAGCCCAATACCATACTCTCATTGCTTCCCAGCATAGTGGACAGGAATGAGCCTCCCCTTGTTCGTTGATGTAATACATCATGCTGACATTGTCTGTCTGTTTTAACAGAGGACTGGAAGTCAGATGTTCCTGAAATGCCTGAAGACTGTATAAGACAGCTCTCTTCTCCAGGACATTTATATGCAGTCTTGTCTCCACCTGGGTCCAGGTACCTTGTGTCTGATGTGGGCACTGGTGCACACTACCTACTCGGATTCAGAGGCATCCAAGGTGAGAATCTGTGTTGGGGTTGGACTTGGGAGTGAAACATCCTGTAATAGGTTGTTGTGGTCCACCCACCACATCAGTGCTTTTCTCAAGGGAGACGTAACTAGCACCTGTTGGTCCAGTTTGTCGTTCAGCTGGTGCCATTGGACTCTTAAGGTCCACTGTGGGATCCCCATATGCAAACTGGCCAGTAGCATGGTGACAATGGCTGCTGCCATCAGTCTCAGAAGGCATAACAAAGGCCCGGCTGGGACATACTGACTGTCGTACACCATTTGTGCTTCAGTACTGAAGTGTCCGGCCCTGTTCAGAGGCAGGAACGCATGACCCTGAGCTGTGTCTAAGACTACCCATGTGCTGCAGTGTTGACAGGGGGTCGGTACTGATTTTGGTAGACTGTCACTCCTAGGTTGAACAATTTTCTGGTTCAAGCTAGAGTGTGTAGCAGTTGATCCCTGGAGTGGGCTTTCAGAAGCCAATCATCCAGGTAGGCAAAAACATACAGGCCTTCCTGGCGGAGGGCTGCTGCAACCACTGCCAAGCATTTGGCAAAGACCCTTGACGCAGAAGATAAGCCAAAAGGCAATCCTCTGAACTGGTAATGCTCCTCTTCTAGCATAAATCTCAGAGATCTTCTGTGATGCTTCCTGAAGATAAACATCCTTCTTATCTAGGGAACATATCCAGTCCCATTTGCAATAGGAGAATCAGAGTCTGCAGAGAGACTACATATAACTTCTTGTGTTGAGGTCTCTCAGGTCTAGGACAGGCCTCAGATCTCCTGTCCAACTGGGGACTAGGAAGTATCTGGAATAGAAGCCTTTGTTCTTCTACCTGGAAGGAACAGCTTCTGTGGCACGTTTGTGGAGTAAGGCCTGTGGAGGTACAGGAGATATGTCCTGGGAGGTAAGTTGAGACAGGTGATGGATGATCTGGAGGGGTATCCATAACCTCCAGAGCATGACCTTTCACAATAATGTCCAGCAACCATTCATCTGTGGTGATCTCCCTCCACTATCTCAGATGACGGGAGAGATGACTCTCCACAGCCACCACTGGAGGCAATGTTTGTTGGGGGATATATTGTTGCATGTCAGGCTGAACCAGTGGGGGCAACTCCACTGGCTCCACTGTCTTTAGGTGCTTCTGAATAGGCATTTGGGGGGAGGGTGACTGGCAAGGTTCCAGCACCCTTACCTCTTTCCGATGGTCTGTAGACCTGTCTGCCCCCTCTGGCAATGGACTGACAAAACTCACGCCTGCCCCTACCTCTGCTTGGTGTGGGGTACAGGGATTTTACTTGATCTCAAGGTCATCCTGGATTATTGCAGACCTCTTCCACATCATATCCAAACAGTTTACTGCCTCTAAAAGGGGCATTTAACACTGCTGGCTGGACATCATTTGAAAAAATTGCTACTCTGTCTAAGCCAAGAATAGCACCTTAGGCAAATGTTCAATGCAGCTGCCTTGTCAGATGCATCTGAAACATCAAAACCTGAGCAGATCAAATGTTTACCCACATCAGCCCTAGCAGTTTTTGGCATTACCTTCAGGTAAGGTCTGTGCTACAGCCTTGGCACTTCTCCACAGGGTATTTTGGTATTTATCATCCAGGCCTGATAATTTGCAATACATGTGCCTAATGAGGCAGAAACATAAGGGCATTTTCCCATGACATCCAGCCTCCTGAATTCCTTGTCAGGAGGGAGTGAGTGCATGTGTTTAGGTGCCCTGGATCTACAATGGGCAGCAGTGATTACCACAGAATCAGTTTCTTGCTGGTGTGGAAAAATACTGGTCTTCAGCACATCTTTCCTCCTTCTCATAATCCTCCTCTAATACGAGGTCTGGATTATTTTCAAACTTGTCATCATCTCTCTCAATGATGGGAATAGAAGAGCATGCTGGCAATGGCAGAGGAGGTCTCTTTTGCAGTGTGCTGGTTTGAGGCATTGACAGGGTCCAGAAAGTAGTTAGTCCTATCGACATCAGAACAGGTTGCTTAGGTAAAGCCTGGAAGTAAGCATCCTATCATTTCTGAAAACTACAGCAGTACTGCTTGTGCATCAACAATGCCTGTATTAGGTATTGTGACTGTGGCAGTCAATGGTGGGTGAAGACCTGGCGACGTACCACCCGTAATAGGCCCGGTAGTGCCTAAGCCAAGCCCCATCTGCCACCGGAGTTGAGGATGATGAGACAGAAAGGTTAACTGATAGCTGCAGCAATGACCTGGATCTCGTCAGGGAGGCCCTTCTTCTTTATGCTTATGCTTGTGGCTTTCTGATGCCGACTTTTCTTTTGATTTCGACAACCACAATTCAGTTGACGAGGCAAGTGACACCAATTTTTCCTGCATTTGTTTCTCCATCACTGTCAAAATTTTCTTCTAAAGGCACTTTTCCAGCACTCCTTTCTGATGTCATCTGGTGGCAGAGTTGAAGCCCCTACAAATTTCACAAACTTTAACATTGTGAGCAATGCCTAAACAAAGTACAGTTACGTAAGAACCTATTGTAACAGTAGATCTTCGAGAGGAGCTTTTGAAGTCGAGAGGAGGTCTTAAAGTAGGCAACACCGTTAGGACTAAGCTGCCAGGTGACAGGACCCCACGGAAAAATTCAAGCTAGCAGTACCACAACGGGGACCGCCCTCTGTCATCGGTACGTTAATGTCCGGTCTGGTATAAAGGGGATAGTCCCCCACACCCACCTCAGTTCTACCCCCACCGAAGACCCTGAAACAAGGCACAACAGGCGAAAAAAGGAGGACTCCTGTGTCCGGAAAAGGCTGAGATAGAGAGAGAGAGCAGGGGGATGGAGGGAGGGAAAAAAGTGCCTACTGCAAGAGCTCCTCTAGAAGATCTACTCTTACAGTAAGTTCTTTCATAACTGTACTAGCTTACTTCGAGGGGGCTCTTGCAGTAGGCAACACCATTAGGACAGAGTCCCAAGCAGTGCCCAAATGAAATATCTGGGAGGAGGTGAGGAAGAGAACAACCTCCACCAGAGAGCTGAACTTCTACAGCAGGCCAGCATCAGGAGGACACAGACTGAGAGTCAAAAGAGAACCCGAATAAGGGGTGCCTCCTACAGAGTAGACCAATCAAGAAACAGGTGACTACACCAGAGGAACCCTGAGGCAGAAAGCACTTCCTCCTGAGAGACCCAAGTAAAGGTCGTGGAGGAGGGAAGGCCAACGACATAAGCTGTCATCAGGCTCCTTTGAAAGGTCAAGGAAAAGGAATCAAAGAACTGCCTGGCTCAGTATGTCCCACACCACCACTACCCAAGAAGAATGGGGAAGGGGCCTATGACTCTAAAGACCAAACGTTGAGTCTCAGTGACCATCCCAGAAAGCCATCAAACAGGCTGATGGAAAGAATCCCTCAAAGGAGTGACACTCTGGAAGTTAAAAGGGGATAATCCAGAAGGATGCCAGCCCTGCCTCCAAAGGAGCCATCCAAAAATGAGACTTGCTGTAAACTGGCTAAGAAGGGAGCAGAGAAGGTCACAAGGTGGTCAGGATGGAAGGCATCTGACCTAAAAAAGGTCCTATAAGGACCAAGGGAATGCCCCTACCCGATCAGGGGAATGGAAACCCTAGAGAAAAAAGAAGAGAAGTTGCCAAAAGGGAACTATCTCCCACAAGGAAGAGTCTTATCTCTCCACTCCCCAAATCTCAACCCATCCTGTGGGATGAAGAAACTGACCACTGCCTAACAGGTGAATGTCTGGTGGGAAGGGAGATCATGGACAGCAAGGGGTCAAAAGGCCAGCTGTTTGCCCTGGGGGAGAGGATTTCCCTTCAACGTCTCTCCACTTTCTTATTCTGCTTTTATTTGTTTGAGTTGGGAAAAAAAACACTGTACCCTAATAGAGGGGAAGGTATCCCAAAGGTCTAGATGACTCAACAAACCATCTATACCGGGTATGTCGCCCACCTAGGTCCACCGAAATCTTGGGACAAAGGAAATGGACCCTTGTGGACCGGGATAGAGGAAAAAACTGGTATCCATCCAGAATACAGCACCTGCATGGAATGCAGGGGGCAAGAAAACCCCAGTGACCCCGTCCCAAGGAGGGGGAGAGTGCGGGAGGTCCCCTAGTGAGGGAGACCATGCAGTAGGCATGGCCCGAAAGGCTGCCACAGGAATCCCTTGAGATACCAAGCTCCATTCCAACGCAAGGGTAGAGGACATCTGGTAGGACGTCTGAAGTACCTGATGACCGCAGAGGCCATCCAGTGTTAGAGCAATATAGAATCAGCACCAACAGAGACATTGAGAGGATGGCCAGCTGCCTTACTAGTAGAGGTCCCTGCCCTGGTAGCTCAATCCCAACAGAAGAGTGGCTTCATAGAGGGGGCTGCTCAGACCAAAAGTAAGGACTAAGACAGCCCAAGACCCTTCCGAAAAAACTCGGGATCCCTGGCCACTGTCGGATATGAGGAGTCTATCTCCAAACTTGGCAGGAATCGGGAGATGCCTATAGCCCAAGAGTGGCCAGCCCCCCCTCCCCTCAATGGCATGAAGCCACAGGGGTCGTGGACCTGCCCAATATTGTCTCCACTACCATGTACCAATGAAAGAACCTACAACCATAGTCAGGACGTCAGAAGGCATTGCGCCAAGCTGAGGCTATAGAAAACCGGGGGGGGGGGAGAAGATTGCTCCCCATGGAAAGGGAAAAGTGCTGATATGTCCCAGCTGTGGTGAGATCTGTCACGTCGAACCCAAGGGAACTGATGCTGACCCCGGTTATTCCTTAGGAGGGGAGAATGTCTCACTCCTGGAAGCCTGGAGATAAGGGACCTTCTATCCGTCACTTGCCCAATCGACGATGGAGGTCAGAAGTTGGACAGGGTGAAGGGACTTCGATAGTGAGTCCCTGAAATGGAAAAGCAAGGCCCTGGATTCCAAGGAAGGTGTCTAAGACCACCGACAAGTCTGGAGGCCCTAGGAAACAGCCTAAAAGTCTGTTGAGAAGGAGGGAGATCAGAGTAAGCCAATCAGACCCCAACCCTCCCTCTCCAGGAATGCTAAAGAGAGGGAGTGAACCTTAAAGAAAATAATTCCAACAAGAAGACCAAAGGTCTGCGGGTTCATAGGGGAGAAAATCCCTTGCCCCATCACAGCACTTCCTCCTGTCACGGAAACTTCGTGGATGGACGAAAATGGAGGAGAAGATAAAAATCGCTTGTATTAGGGCAATGGGTCTGATGTCAGCACCAGGGCCCCTGCCGCTCTATGGATCTTTGTGGCTGATGTTTCCCCTGAGGCTGCAGCCGACGATGGAGTCTTTCATTTGCTCCTCAGATCCGGATGTCGGCAGCGAAGTCTGGGAAGACTGTCGGTTCGTCCTTGCAAACCTTCCTGAGGCATAAGCCTTATGGCCTAAAGAGTCCATAATCTTGGATTCCCCATTTGATGGGTGGTTTTGGAAACCAAGGCCTTCTCCTGTAGATGGAAGACCTCAAGAACAGAGGGGTCTACATTGGGCTAGGAGGCGAAGTGGTCCTTCCCATCCGGGGCGTGATAAAGGCAACCAGCCTTACGTGAGGTGGCTGGAACTGAAGCTGGTTGCAACCACACCGTGGAGGCTATGTTGTCATGAGTAGCAATAAGGGTGGTATCACCACTGTCTCCACTTTGGGAAGGTTCAGATGCTGTGCGAGGCGCCAACGTTGGGGGTCTTGATCCTCTGTGCACCACCCTGGGAGGGTTTATATCACCCTCATCATCTCCAGGAAGGAATGATCTTCTGGGGGTGATTTGTGCATATCCCGAACCCAAAAGGCTCTAGAACATTTCACTGCACCGCCCCAGCCACCTGGAACTCCCTCCTTCCTGCCCTGAGGCAGGCCAACTCCCACCCAATCTTCAAAAAAGAACTATATCGCCACCTATCCCGGGACCCCTGCACATGCTTTGATCCCACTTAATGCCTCACAGCTAACCACCCTATTTCGCCCAAGACACTGCTGCACTTCTAAACAAGCTTTGCTATAAAATGTCTTTATATCTGCCACTTAGCCCAGTTTCAGTTATTTGCATGTACTAATGTCACTTTTGTCATCTCTGCATAGCTATATGTATTATCTCGAGTACTGTCTGACTTGATCTGTGTTCTAGCCTACCTGTACTATATACTATGTACCTGTACTATATACTATGTATTGTATAATTTCATCTCATTTTATGTATGTATTCTCCTGGGTCATGCCTGAAAATAGTCAACTTTGGCTAGCGCACCTAACCCGGTTAACAAAAACTAAATAAAGTACCTTGGGAGACAACAGCGGGGAAGGGGAGTCTGCTGAATTAGAGACCACATGGAGGGATCACTCTGAATCCACCGCTGAATCCAGTGAAGGGAAGACCCCCAGAGGTAACCTCCTGATCTGCTGCCCAAGGGAAACCCTGATCTCAGGGTGAGTCATCAAGACACAAAGGCAGGGCATCCCTTCTGGGTGGACATGAAGGTGCCATTGATTGAGAGGCCAAGGTAGGCCTTGGAGCCAACACCCACCAGGCGTTCAAAAATGCCCCATAATCCATCGACATATGGTAGAGGAGCATCAGTTGAAAGGCACAAGTAAATGCCAGATAGTGCACCAGAAGATCCAATGTCTGGCCTGATGATGTATTGGCTGTACCCAGCGATCTTCCAGAGGATGCCATGTGGGCAGCCGAGTCCGTGACAGCACCCAAATCTATGCCTGATGTGGAAGCCAGGCAGAAACTTCAGCCTCTGGAAGTGCACCTGATGGGACAAGCCCAGAGGCTGAAACTTCAGGAGGTGCTGCAGGCTCTAAAGTAGATTGGTGTAAGCCTGAGCGGTCCGGGAACTGCAGATGTTGTGGCTCAGAACCACCTGGTGTCAGGTCCCCAGCAGGCGGCTCAGCAGACAAGGACCTCATCGGTGACCGAAGGGGGGAGCCTGGGAGGCTGCCCCCAGTGAGGGCCTGGAATCCTGGAGCCCCAAGGGTGGCTGCTTCTCTGAGGAAGGCTGTGGCAGAGGGGGCGAGAGTGGACATCAGTCTACTAGGCCATCGCAAGATACTGGCCCAGGGTCCGGCAAAGACGCAGAGGCCAGAAGGGTGGAATCAGCTGCAGCCTCACCATAGCATCGGCCTGGCCACCTGTGTCAGGCCCTTGCACGAGGACCAGCTTGAGTAGCAGGGGCAGAAGATGGAGCCTCCATGCCCTTAGAAGCACCTTCCCTCGCAGTGAGGCCTGCGTGAGGCTAGTCCGTTGGCAGCCTTGAAGGAAGGAGGGCTGGCATAGAGAAGGGAGTCAACCCCCAGCTGGATGAAGACTCTGCAGCTATCTCAGTCTCCAGAGAAGACTGTGGCTCCAAGGTGGACCGATCCCAGTTCCAGTGTTTCTTAGGCTTCTTTTTCGATGACAACAGAGGGTCCCCAGAAGTCCCGGCCATGGAACGGGACTGCAGCTCTTTCTCTAGGGCAGTCAGCATCTACTGCAGGAGGTATGATTCCAGAACCTTTTGCCTCCTTTTCTGCATTATTGACTTGAACTTCTGGCAGGCTCCGGTGTCATGTTCTGGGCCTGAGCAGATGACACATGTGAAGTGACTGCCCTTTTCAGGGAGCTACTTCCCGCAGGCGCACTTGGACTTGTGGGTCTCAGAGGAAGATTGCAGCAATGACATAAGGTCGAAAATGTAACTAACTATCAATAACCAAATCCCCGAGGGGAAAGAAAAATGGCAGTAGACTGTAGCAGCGTCGATCCTAGATGTCCGACAAGTGCAGGTCGACAGTGAGAAAAGAACTGAGGTGGGTGTGGGAGACCACCCCCTTTACACCAGATCAAACGTCAGGGACGGTCCCCATTTTAGTACTGCTAGCTAGAATTTTTCTGTGAGATCCTGGCACCTGGTGGTTTAGTCCTAACGGTGTTGCCTACTGCAAGAGCCCCCTTGAAGTAAGAACACATCTTTTCTCCACACTCACAATACTGAAATAACTTTGAGTGTTATTTCGGCAGCACACAAAACTGCCAGAAGTCACTAAATGAGTGATTATTTGAAGTCAAAAAAATAAACAGCAGCTAGTGGTTGACGTTTCCATGGCTGGTCCAAAGAGTATGGTCAACTTCAGGAAAAGAACTGAGGAGAGATGGGTCCGCCCATGTTTATGGAGATGCTGGTGCATGACATTTTCATGGGCAGCCACTGGCTTGCAAAAGTTTGTGTTGTCCTAGTGCTGATGGGGCTGTAGTTACAAAGGTGTGGCCTGATGTAAGAGATATTCTCGAAGATCCAGCATCCTGGCATGACTCCAAGTCAATGCTACAGTAGGAAATGAAGGTGTGTGTTGACTTCCAGGTAGCAGCCCTGCAGACGTCCTGGATAGGGACATCCCTGGAAGCAGCCAGCAAGGCAGTGGTATGTCTGGTGGAATGAGCCCTAAGCCACACAGGAGGCTCCCTACCAGCCAACCTATTGTGATATGATCCACCTGTCAATTGTCTGCTTTGCTGCCAGTCTGCAAGGTGCAGCTTCAACATTAAGTGACAAACAGATGGCAAGTCTCTTCCTGAACTCCAGCTGTACATTCTACATAATAATAGAGTGCCTCCGCAGGTCCAGGGTATGGAGCCTGTGGTTGGCCTCTGAAGATTGGTTAATAAAGCATACCGGTAAGTTAATCACCTGGTTAAGGTGAAACTCTGATATTACCTTCAGGAGGAACTCTGGGTTGAGGTGAAGGATGACTTTGTTCCTGTGGAAGACACCAAGTAGGGAGACTCCACTGACAGCACCTGGAGTGCCCCAATCCTTCTTCCATGACAGGTGTGGCATCTCACACCTGTGCATAGGCTCAAATGGCTTGCCTATAAACATAGTCAACACCAGCAGCAAGTCTCATGATGGAAGTGGTTCACACACCGGAAGGGGTCCAGGCACTTGAAAAAGCAACCAATGGGCCACCGTCGGCTTACTAGTCTGCGCCTGTTAAGCAGAGATGGCTGCCACATGCACCATAAGGGTCATCACTCGCCGTTCTAACTGAGGCAGGGAACAAAGGTAGTCCAAGATGCTTTCGACAGAGCACACAGGGAATCCAGCCCCTTGCCCTGGCACCAAATGAAGAACCTCCTCCATTTAAAGCATAACACTGGTGAGTTGATTCTTTCTGGAAGGACTCTGTGACGTGGAGCACGTCATCTTAAAGACCTAAGGCCTGGAACTCTAGCCACTCAGGAACCAGGCTGTCAGGTGCAGGGATTGAAGGTGTGGGTGGAACACCTTCTCCTTATGACAAGAGAGCAGGTTCAGGTGTAGAGGCAGGCACCAAGGAGGCCTAATGCTGCTGAGGAGATCTGGGTATCAGAACTGTTGCGGCCAGTCTGCGGCTATCAGGATCACCTGCACCTTGTTCCACCATGCCTTGACCAGCATCCGGAGGATCGGGGAAAGGGAGGGAAGGTGTAAAAGAGGCCCAGGATCCAGGGCACAGAACAGCCTTAGCTTTGTGTTCTCCCAGGAGGTGAACAGGTTGATCAGGGGAGTGCCCTATCGAGAGAACAGGTGGTTCACAACTTCCTGATGAAAGGACCACTCGTGCGACACCTCATCCACCCAGTTGAGGAAGGCTTCAGCCACATGAACCGCCAGATCATAAGCATCCAGACAGTGCATGAGGGTCCAGGTGCAAAGAGCTTCCTGATACAACTTGAGTGAATGCATTCTGCCCTGCCTGTTGAGGTAGTACATGGCTGTGTGGTATTGTCCATCTGGACCTGCAAGACCTGACCCCGAACCGATGGAACAAATGCCGCCAGAGCCAGACGCACTGCCTGGAGCTCCAGCAGGTTGACGTGGCATCAGAACTCCTTGGGGGTCCAGAGCCTGTGGACCCTGTGGTCTCCCAAGTAGGATCCCCAGCCCACCAAATACTTGTCGGTTGTCAATAAGACTGTCGGTTCTCTGTGGACAACCGGGACTCCTTCCTGCAGGTGTTCCAGGACAAGCCACCACTGGATGGCATGCCACATCGGCTGAATGAGCATAAAAGCAGATTAAGAACACAAGCAGAAAACAGCCCAGTAGCTGTACAATTTGCAGTAGAGAATCACACAGCAGCTTCCCTAAAATTTTGGGGCTTCTACAGAGTATATCCACTGGTGTGAGATGGGGATTGGAACAAATTAGTAGAGAAAAGAGAAATACACTGGATCTTCAAGTTAGATGCAACAGATGACAGGTTGGGGATCAATGAGGAAGAGAACTGAGCTGCATGCTGGTAGGCAGAACAGGAAAGAAAAATTACAGTTACGTAAGAACTTACCGTAACAGTAGATCTTTGAGAGAGTTTCCTGCAGTAGGTCTTTACATATAGGACTGCACCCCCTGGCATCAGGACCATACAGTAAACTTCTAGCTAGCAATCCATAGCGGGGGACCACCCCCCGGCGTCACATGACGGGGCATCAGCGTGACACTATAAAGGGGTGGTCCCCATGCCCGCCTCCAGCTCTCCCCCACCGGAAGACCTCTGGAAGGGGAACAGGAGAAAGGAGAATATTCCTTAAGCCTGGAGCTGCTGGGAATTATCCTAGAACAGGAAAGGAAAACAGGAGCTGGGGAGGGTGGAGGGAGAGGGGACCTACTGCAGGAACCTCTCTCAAGATCTACTGTTATGGTAAGTTCTTACGTAACTCTAATATCTTACTTTGAGAGGGCTCCTGCAGTAGATCTTCACATATAGGACTGAATACCAAGCAGTCAAGAAAATGGATAGTTGGAGACTGAGGCCCGGGAGGTGGAAAGGTCTACCAACAAGGATCCTGATTAGGACAAGAGGCCTTGCAGAACAGCAAGTCCAAAGCCAGCCCTGAACCTAGAGGTCATGTCCAGACTGTAATGCTTGGTGAAAGTATGGACTGTACTCCAAGTGGCCACAGCACAGATATCAGAAGTGGACACGTTCCATAAAAAGGCTGTAGAAGCGGCCATGCCATGAGTAGAATAGCATTTCGCTTCTCCTGGAAGGGGTTTCTGGTACTTCTGGTAAATGAACGAGATACAGTTAAAAGACAAAGAACCTCTGTACGCAAACACCCCAAAGGGCATTTGGCTGGGAAGCCAAGTTTCAAGAAAATACAAAATCACACATGCCCCCACAATGCAAAGCATCATGGGCTGCATATGCAAATCACCACAGAATGTTATGCTGGTCCAACTTTAAGCAGAATTGCATGGTGCCGAAAGGCCTCTCACACAGTTTGCAAAGGGTGCTAACAGAAGACATAGACACGTGTTTCATCCTACCAGGACTCATCAGTATGCCTCGTCTGTTTGACACCCCAGTGGAATGGACCAGCTACCCTTAAGGCAGTGTGCCTTGGATATATTGTGGTGAACCCATTAAAATAAAAAAAACTATTTAAAAGACAAAGAACCTCTGTACGCAAACACCGAGGCAAGGGTTACCCCAAAGGGCATTTGGCTGGGAAGCCAAGTTTCAAGAAAATACAAAATCACACAGATATAGTTAGCCAACTATTTGGATAGGCACTGCTTAGAAATAACTGTGCCCTGACATTGGGATGCAAAGGCTACGAACAACTGGTCAGACTAGCGCACCTCCTTAGTCTGTGAAACATAATATCCCAGAATCCTGTGCACATCCAGTGTGTGCACAAGGCATTCCCCCTATTGGAATATTCAGGGTAATAAACCGGCAATTGAATATCCTGGTTCAATGTAAATTTGGATACCACTTTCGGTAAAAACGAGGGGTTAGACCACAGAGCCACCCTGTCTCTGTGGAAACTTAAATAAGGCTCCATGCAAACGAGGGCTCGAAGCTCTGAAATCCTTCGAGTTGAAGTAATAGCAACAAAGAAGAGCGCTTTCCAAGACAAATAGTGCATGTCACAACTTGCTGCCGGCTCAAAAGGGGGTAAGGTAAGTTTCTCTAAAACAAAGTTTAAGTCCCGGGGGGGAACTGGACTACGGACTGGAGGTTTTAAGTGGAGGATTCCCTTAAGAAAGATTTTTGAGACCTCCAACTGTGTGAGGTTTTTGCCATCCACTGGCAAGTGACAGGCGGAAATCGCCAAAAGTTGGACCTTCAGGGAGGAATAGTTGAGGCCCAAATCAGATAAATGCAAAAGGTACTCTAGGACCTGGGGCACTGAGCAAGAGAAAGGGTCCAGACCCCTGTCAGTCACCCATATGGTGAATCTATTCTACTTCACTGCATATGTCATTCTGGTGGAAGGCTTTCTGGCCTCCACCAGGACTTGGGCGACTCATGAGGAAACCCCAAAACGCGAGACAGCTACGTCCAGAGGTGCCACGCATGTAAGCGAAGAGATTTGAGGCTCAGATGCACCAGGCTGCCCGGCTTCTGCATCAGAAGGTCATGAAGGAGAGGTATTGGGGGTTCCAATGCCAGCTGCTGTAGCAGGGGGAACTAAATCTGCTGAGGCCAGAGGGGAGCAATGAGAATCATGCGAGCTCCCTCTGCTTGAAGCTTCAGCAGTACCTTCGGCAAAATTGGAAAGGGGGAAAGGCGTACAGAAACCTCCCTGTCCAACAAAGAGACAGTGCATCTCACCAAGAAACACCACGCCCGGGAACGAGCAAGCAAACATTGGGCAGTTTTGTGTTGGGTGGGGAGGCAAAGAGATCTATTTCTGGCTGAACCCACTGATCGAAAAGATCCTCTACTACCTCCTGCCTTAGTTCCCACTTGTGAGCCCGCACAATGGTGTGGCTGAGACTGTCCACCAGGATGCTGTGAACACCTGGGATGTGGACTGCTGTCAGAAATAGGCCATGCTGGACTGCCCAGTACTACACCCGCATTGCATCCCTGCAGAAGGGGTACAATCAGGTGCCTCATTGTTTGTTTATGTACCAGACCGTGGCCGTATTGTCGGTCTGGACCAGGCGTGTTCCCGGGCATAAGAGGGTCTGGAACACCTGGAGAGCATACAGCACTGCTTTCATCTCCAGAATGTTTATGTGTAGATGTATTTCTTGTGGAGACCACCTCCCCTGGGTTCGGTGGTCCCCTAGGTGGGCACCCCAACCTTGACCCGAGGCGTCTGTCGTGTGGGTCATGGAAGGAGGAAGAGGGGGGGTGAAAGGGGGCCACTGAGGAGAGGTTGGATGACTCCTGCCACCAGAGAAGATCCCACTTCATGCTGCTGGAGACCAGGGCCCTGTGGTCCAGGTTGTCCAAGCATTGATCCCACTGTTCCCTGAGTGTCCACTGGGTCACCCTCATGTGCAGTCTGGCCAATGGGACTGTGGGAATGGCTGCCGCCATTAGTCCCACCAGACGGAGAACATAGCGGGCTGTGGTCCAACAAGAGTTGGTCACAGAAAGGGCTTGCTGCTTCAGGGTTTCTGCTCTGTCCTGAGGTAGGAAGGCCCAGCCCTGGACTGTATCCAGCACTGCTCCAATAAATTGAAGGTGCTGAGATGGCAAAAGCTGTGACTTGGGATAGTTCACCATGATGCCAAGATGGGAAAATAGGTCCAGGGTGGTGGATAGAGACTCCAGCAGACTGTCCTGAGACAGCCAGTCATCCAGGTACAGGAACACATAAATTCCCTTGTGGTGCAAGATCATAGCCACCACCGCCAGGCACTTGGCAAAATACTGCGGTCCTGAAGAGAGGCCAAAGGGAGGGCCTTTAGTTGGTAATGGTTCCCCTGAAAGGTGAACCTGAAGAAATGGCAGTGGGCCTGGAGGACAGGGATGTGCAGGTAAGTATCCTGCATGTCCAGCGAACACAGCCACTGATGCTTTCGTAGCAGAGGTAAGAGTCCCTGGAGGGTTAGCATGCGGAACCTCTTGTACTCGATGAAGAGGTTCATCAGGCTGAGATCCAGAATGGGCCTCAGATTGCCTGTCTTTTTGGGCACCAGAAAGAAATGGGAGTAATACCCACTTCCTGCCTGTGTGGGAGGAACCGGTTCTATGGCTGACTTTGACAAGACAGCCTGTATTTCCTCTTTAATGAGGTGAAGATGGCTTAATGGGTAGTGAGACCGACCTGGAGGGTTGTCCAGGAACTCTATTGAGTGCTATCTTGCAATTATCTGTAAGACCCAAGCATCTGCAGTTATCGCTTCCCACTCTCTGAGATGGAGGGCGAATCTTCCCCCCACCAGCTCCACTGTAAGATCTGGAGGAGGTGGAGGCCCCTGAGTCAGGAGGCAGATGGGAGGGCCGCTTTATTGCCTCCGGAGGTCTTTTGGGATATGGCTTGAGGAATCCAGGCACTAGACCCCGTGGCCTGACGCTTTCCCTGGTGTCTGGCCTGGGACTGTTTGTTCCACCTTTGCTACGGATGACAAAAAGACTGCTTGGGCTTGGGACCAGAGCGGTACATGGAAAGGATGTCCCAAAGGGATCTGCCGCTCTCCTGTAGCTCGGTGATTATATCCTTCGCACTGCTGCCAAACAGAATGGAGCCCCTAAAGGGTACGTCCAGGAGGGTGGTTTGGATATCTTGTGCCAGACCCACTATGCGGAGCCACACCAAATGTCTTAGGCAGATGCCCAAGGTGGTATAATGGGACACTGAGTCCACAGAGTCATAGGTGGCTCTCAATGCATGGTGGCAGGAGGACTTGGTAAGTCTCACCTTGTCAAGAAGCCTTGTCCTGAGATCCTCATCAGGTATGGACTGGAACTCTGACTCTAGATTGACTAGAATGGATTTCTGGTAAGAAATCACGTGTGCCACATAGCTGAGAGACCTGATGGCGCAGGTGGAGGAAGCATAGACCTTGCGACCATACTGGTCCATTTGCTTGGACTCTTTGTCTGGAGGTGAGGCACTTAGATATTTTGGCTGAGCCAACCTGTCATGGGCCACTGTGATAACTATAGAATCGGCCGTAGGTTGCACAGTGAGGTGGTTGGCTCCTTCGAAGGGGGGGTGATAGGTCCTGTCGGCCTTCTTGGAGACTGCAGGGATGGACGATGGTTGTTGCCATATGGTGGATGTCAGGTCCTCATGCGGCCCAGTCCAAGGAGGTATGGGTAAGGGATTTGCATTCATCAAGTCCAGATGCTTCATGAGCCTCTTCCTTTTGGGATCCAGCTCTTGGGATGCCCAGCCACATGCCTGCTGGATGGATTGAAGGAGCTCTGCAAATGAAGGGTCCTCTGGAGGAGATTTGGGAGACTCCTTTGGTTGAGGTTCAGTGGGAGTATGAGCCCCTGAGCTGGCCGGAGTCAGAGTCTGCTTCTGAATCTGAAGACTCCGGTCTACTAGGGAGAGATGTTTTGTATGAAGCCTCCTCAGTGACCCTGTTTCCAGGAAGGGCTCTAGATGGGCGCCTATTGGAGTTCCCATCAGCCGACCAATGGTCGACTGGGGAGGAGCTCCTAGGAACCGCCCTGGGGGTCGGGGTGGAGACCATGACTGGCTGTGGGCAACCAAGCTCCTGCAGGAGCTGTGATTAGGCATCCTTCCACCACGCAGGAATTGCCTCTTGAGAGTCAGCCTGTGACCTGTCTGAGGCCAGAGGCTATGGAGGAGGAGATGGAGGGGGTGGAGGTGGAGGCTGGAAGCCTGGGTACCCTGAAGGAGAATATATGGGGTAGCCAGGAGCCTGGTACCAATAGGGGTAAGCTTGGGAATGATACCTCTGGTACATATGAGCCGGCACTAGGTACCCGGGCACCAGAGCATGCGGTGGGTAACCCAGTGATGCCCCTCATGCCATATAAAAGGGAAACTGCAGTGGAGGGTAGCCAGGGTTCGTGCCTGTAGGGCCAGATGTCAGAGGATTCAATGGCCCTGAGGGAGGTGGGGCCAAGGGACCACTGGTAGTAAAGGGGTCTGTCGGCAGGCCTGCAGGACCAGGGGTCCTGGCTGGTACCCTAGAAGAGCCAGGTGGGGGGCTCTGGCATCAGAGAGGAAGGAATGGGTGGGTTGCCCCATCCAGAGGCCATCACTAGGTCAGAAGGGTCATTGACCAGTGAGGGGTCGGGCATCGGGGGTCTGAAAGAACCCAGTGCCTGGTCCAAGGAGTACGAGCGGGTACAGGAAAGAAAACCCCTGTCGACAGGCCCACTGGAGAAGTGGGGAGCTCACAGAAATACCCGACTTTAGGGAAGATACCCCCTGAGTAGAACCACTCATATCCCGGAGGTCTGGGGAAAATGAGGGGTCGGGCTGAGTCAGAGGAATGAAGGAGTCCCGGGAGGGAGAACCCTTGAGGGAAGAGAGGGTGCCTGGAAGCAGGCTCTGCTTGGCATCAGGTGAGTCTGACGGGCCTGATGGGAGAGCCTCAGCCGAGTGGTCAATGGGCAGGCCAACGACTGACAGATCAGCCTCAACCAAGTGGATGTCAGAGGAGCTGGCATCTGACTTATCAGTTGTGGTCGAGCGGACAACAGAGGAGCTGGAGTCTGGCTTATCAACCAGAGCCGTGCACCCTTCGGGAGAACCAGAGAGTGAATTACCAGCCAGAGAGTTGTCAACAGGTCCCGAGACAAGGTCCTCCTGCAGAGAACACCCCTGCAGCCCTCTGACTATGGCAGGAGGGGGGGATCGGCGACTGATCCACTGGGGCAGACGGAGACCGAGCAGGAGGTGTATTTACCAAGATAGAAACCCCACCAGAGGTGGCGTCGACAGTCTGGCAACACTGGGAAGAAGGGGACCGGTCCCGGTCCAGGCGCCTCTCCTTCTCCTTTCTCTTGTTCTTGCGTTCGGTGGTGGGTGAGGAGGAACTTTCCTGGAGCTCCTGAAGCTCCTTTTCCATCAATGCCAGGCATTTTTTTAGCAAGTGGGCATTGAGGGCTTTCTGGCATCTGATGCATATGGCCTTGTTGAAGGACTGGCAGATGTTGTAGTCATCAACTTGGTGCTTGGGGCCTAGGCAGAGGATGCAGCAGGAGTGTTCATCCCCATGCAGGATCTAGGCACCGCACTTTGAGCACTTCTTTTTCTGTCGATGCAACGGAGAAGACATGCAAAAAACAACAGTACTGAAGTGAAGAAAAAAAGAAAAATACTCATCAAAAAGGCAGTCGACTGGAGCAGAGTTCACCATGAGGTCCGACTTGCACAGGTCGATGGTGGGAAAGAACTGGAGGGGGGACGTAGAGACCGCCCCTATATAATGTCACATGCTGGGGGTGGACCCCTGCTATGGATTGCTAGCTAGAAGTTTGCTGTGTGGTCCAGACGCTGGGGGCACAGTCCTATATGTGAAGACCTACTGCAGGAACCCTCTCGAAGTAAGCTCAAGGTTATGCACAAGTAGCTAAAAACACCTCTATAAAAGCTTAATATAAACAGGATCTGAAAATCTCGTGATAAACAGAATCACAAAACCAGCTAGAGAAGAGGGTATAATACTGGTGAAAGTTTGTCAAATTCTGATAGAAAGAATTATAAAACCCTAAGAGCAGAGGATATAAAATAGTTCCAGATTTTGTCCCCCCACCCCACCAGCAAATAACAGTGTCCAACCTTCAGCTCCAACTGTCTCACAATAACATGAACAGGCTGAAAAAAGCATTTGAACCACAGAGACTGGACAGCGATTTAAAACTTTGAAAGTGAAGACGAGATAAAAACACAGCTGATATTGTAAAACTAAGTACAGTAAATAAAGCACTGGAACTAGCAAGCTTTAATGTTCATATCCAATAGGTAACTCATGCTGCAGGATCCTAGAACAGCAATGAGAGCTCACACTACTACACTGGCTTAGCTAGGGGACGGAAAGTGGTCGCAGCATGGGACCAGGATCACTGCTCCAGCATGCTGCCTGTTCTGTGTGTACTGTAGTTGCTATGCAACTGCCAGCTATGTGGCCAATGGGGCGGATCTCTGTGGCCCCGCCTGGTTTTAGACCGAGTGAGGTGGCAGAGTTGCATTGGCTGCCGGCAGGTACCACCCTCAAGCTCAGCACTTAAAAGGAAGTAAACACTAAGCGATAAGCATCGTGAGTATTGCGCATTGTGAAACTAATTGAAAGACTATGAAGGTAAGAGAAAAAATCTTTTTGGATAGTACTGGTGAATTTTCTCTTGGTACAATAAGCATTATTCTGAGAAACCACATTGTAAAACTCCCCATCTCCTTGTCAACAGCTTCGTTAAAAATTGTAAGGCAACATAGACAGAAGTGGGCCTGTTAACAGCAACAGAGTCCGTTCTTGGCATGTAACACAGGAAAGTATTTTAAGACAGGAAAACAAAGGGAAGTTGTTTAGGACATGTGAATAAGTACAGAAAGAATGCAACAGAATGTAACAGGAGTATGACGTAGATAAATGAAACGTGAAGTGAACTGATTAAGATTAGTTTACATTACTAACTGAGAGTTAGGATACAAATGGAGACAATGTAACAACAGTAATGAAGGCATTACAGTATAAGAATCCAGATTAATGTTTGTTTGAAAGATTGACCAGTGTTTTAACAAAACGCTAGGATGAAAAGGAACAGTGTTGTTACTAAATGAAATAAAGTATGAATGAACTAGTAGAGGAATAATACTGAATCTTTAGTAATGAAAGAAAGACGAATTGGATAGAAGAACAATGTGACAATGATAACCATTGACTAGATCAATGCATTGAAAGACAGCTTTATATTTGTCTAGGAAGAGAAATATTAATAGAAGAATATGAATCTAGTAGAATACAACTACGACGTTTGATACCCAAGTATGGGTGCGATATATACTTATTAACTATATAAGGCAGCAGAAGAACAAGAGACAGAAAAAAAAAAAAAGAAGAGAAATTATGATCCAGTCTTATGCTGACTGATTTAAGTATGTAATGAGGTGGAATTACTATACTGTATATGAACTATGAAACATATAGAAACATAGAAATATAGAATTTGATGGCAGATAAGGACCACTTGGCCCACCCAGTCTGCCCATTTCCCTACCTAATGGATAAGCTGCAGATCCTAGTTAACCAGCAGCCTACTTCTTTCCACCCCCACTCCCTAGAATTGCCTTATGGCTGTCCCATGCATGCTTGAATTCAACCACTGTTTTGACTCCACAACCTCCTCCGAAGGCTGCTCCATGCATCCACAACCTCTCTGTGAAAAATACCCTTACATTACCTCTGAGCGCCCCCCTCTATCTTCAAATTGTGCCCCTTGTTCTGCACCCTCTTTTGAAAGATGCTACCCTCTTGGACTTTGTTGATTCCCTTGAGGCACTTGAAAGTTTCTATCATGTCCCCCCTCTCCCTCCTTTCCTCGAGGCTATACATATTAAGCTCCTTTAGTCTCTCTTCATATGTCTTCCGGTGCAGACCCTGCACCATTTTAGTTGCCCTCCTCTGGACAGCTTCCATCTTGTCTATGTCCTTGCGGAGACTGGGTTTCCAGAACTGCACACAGTACTCCAGATGGGGTCTCACCAGCTGTCTGTACAGAGGGATAACAACTTCCTGTTTTCTACTGGTGATGCCTCTCCCCTCTGCATCCCAGTATCCCCCAGCCCTCCTTACTGCCCTTTCACATTGCTTGCCCACCTTTATGTCATCTGATATGACTACCCCCAGGTCCCTTTCCATTTTTGTTGTTGTTAGTATTTCACCCCCCATTGTGTACTCTTCCTCTGGGTTTTTGTTTCCCAGGTGCATTACCTTGCACTTCTTAGCATTAAATCTAAGCTGCCATACATATAAGGAAATTGCAGTATTAAGATGGGAATGTCAAGATCAACAAAATCCCATAATATAGTTTACTAACAAAATAGAAGTTGACAAAACTATATTGTAAATATTATTTATGTACATTAATTATAGAACCTAGCCCATGAAGAAGCCCATGGAGGACGAAACGTTGGGCATGATCAGGGGATCATAAGAGTTAAGAATATACTACAATAAAAAGTGATTATTAAGAATCTGGACATGCGACTGGCTTTTGATGATTTTAGATACTACATATTCCGTTTTCCAGCCCCAGCAAGGACATCAGCTTTATTTAAACATTTGGAGGGGGACCAACCAAACTTTGCTTTTACTTCGGCTGAATCACAGTGACCAACTGGTCAAGGTGACCGAGGCACTGAGACCACTGAAGAGTCTCAGTGGAGCTGCAAGCTGAAGAAGCATGTACTGCAGGGGTGTCTTGGTGTTTGTGTGAGGCTGAACTAAAGGGAAGTATTTTTTCCTGGGTTTGCTTTTGTTCAAATAGCTTGTACTGGGAGAGGGATATGTATTTGGGTGTTTAAACAGTGCTGTTTGGATTAGGGCTGTGTTTTGGAGTTCAATTCTGTGCCAGTTGAAAGACAGGAAACTGCAAGCAGAGGTAGACTTGGGGAAGGGGCAAGAGATTAGCCAAGAGACATTTTAATTAAAGTGCTTCAGTCTGGAGTTGGAAGCTGAAGAAGCATAAACTACAGGGATGTGTTTCCTCCTGCACAAGGAAAGGGGCTGAGGTGCGCAGTTGTGTAAGAGGCTGATTGACTCACACAGGAGTGGCAGTGGGCCCAAACCCCACCCTTCTCCAGCTTATCCACACTTACTGGGGCGGGGCGGTGCTGCATTGGGATTGGTGGAAAGCACTACCAGGTGTATCCACTAACCTTCCCTAACAGAGGGGATTGTTTTTTGTAATGTTATAGAGTGATATGTAGCTCTGGTCAAAGAGGTAAAAGTCTAAAACTTATAGATAGTACTGTGTTTTGTACTTAGGTGTAGCACCTCAAGTTGTATTTTGCTGGGAAATTTATGGATGGTATGGTATCATAGTAGTGTTTTATGCTTCTCTGCAAGTCGAGTTGGTATCTTATCTTTAAGTAGGGACTGGACTGGTTAGAAACTTACAGACAGAACTGTATTTTGTAGTTTGTACTGGTATCATAGGTAGGATAGTGGGCTGTAATGGATGTGGGGAGGCAGTTTGGATGAATATATTGTGGAGGCTGAGGGGGGTCCAATCTGTCACAGGTTAAAAAGACTCGAGGAGGAGGTATTGTGGCTTGGTAGAGAGTTGGAGAGGATGAGGGGTGGGGGGGAGGCTGGGACAGGAGGGCCTCCCTCAAGGAGCAACATGAGGACACCGCAGGGGAGGAACATCGGATCAAGGGAGGGAGTGGGGAATAACGAGACACCAAAGGAGAGGAACATCAGATCAAGGAGGGGATGGGGAGTAACATGAGGACACCGCATGGGAGGAACATTGGATCGAGGGAGGGGACGGGAGGTGCGGGCAAACGAATAGGAGGCCTGGTACTGAAGGGAAGGTTCAGGTCAGGAAGAAGAGCCAATGCACAGTATTGCAGAGGGGCAGGTAATAAGTTTGCAGTGCTGGCGACATTGGGGAGGAGGAGGGGGGTGAAGGATCTCCAGGAGGGGACAGGAGAGAGAAAGGGGGAGGAATGCACAAGGGACAATAGTCATTCAGAGGAGGGGGCAGGGGTGAAGAGGAGGGGCACAGCTGGAGGGACGGCCAAAGGGAGCAGGGATAAAGGGGAAAGGAGCTCGGCAGAAAGAGAGGACAACAAGGGCATCGCAGAAGATGGGGGGCAAGGGTTGAAGGGAAGCATGTGGAGGATAGTGAGAGAACGTGAGGGGAGGGGAACTGCAGGGGGGAAGGGTGGAGCCACGAATGTGCGGACTTGAGGATAGGTACCTAGGTATTAGGGTGGGGGCAGAGATGAGGAATGAAGAGGGGTGTGTACTGGTGCTGGGGGACTCCTTACTAAAAGGGATCAGATGGGGCAGTAAGGGGGAAAGGCATAGTCGCATATGGGTGGAGTCCATACCTGAGTTAATGGCAGACAGGGTGGGACAGTCAATTCTTAAGTGCGTAAAGAGGGGAAGGAAGAAACCGCATCTCATGGTGCACGTGGGTATGAATGACCTGGTGGGGGAGAGGGTAGAAGTAGTAAGGAAGAGGTTCAAGGAACTGGGAAGGCCATGTGAGGAGTTGAGGGAATCAGTGGCATTCTCAGAGGTGCTCCCAGTGTCCTGCATAAGTACAATGAGGAAAGAGAGGATTGGGGAGTTCAACATGTGGCTGGGGGAATGGTGTCGATCCGTGGGGTATGAGTTGCTGGGTTGCTGGGGCAGAACCTGGGACAATAATGATCTACATATGCAGGGGACAGGCAACACTTGAGCGGGAAGGGGAGAGGGGTATTAAAGCAGAAGATAGGGAGGTACATAGCAGCAAAGGTGGATTTAAACTAGGTGGGAGGGTGGCGAGTGGACAGCTGGTAGGCAGAGATCCCATGGAGGGGAGCCAAACGAGCTAACCCCCTGAGCTAAAGTAGAAGGAATTGGGGTAGTGGCACTGGGGGAGGATTAGGAGCAGGGAAAAGCAGGGAGGAATAGGGAAGGAAACAAGGTGGAGGGTGGTCTCACTGAATGCAAGAAGCCTAGGTAACAACTCGGCTGAGCTGCAGGCCTTCTTGGAAGTACGGAGGGTGGACATTGCGACTATCATGGAAACGTGGGCCACCCAGTACCAGTACTGGGATATGGTGATCCCAGGGTATAGGATATTCAGGAAGGATAGGGATAAAGGGAAAGATGGGGGTGTGGCAAGTTATGTACGGGAGGGGATGAGGTGTATAAGGGAGGAGAGGGAGGAAGGCAGAACAGAGGCTCTATGGATGCAGTTTCAAGGCCAGAAAGGTAGTACTCTGAGGATGGGGTTAGTATACAGACCACCAGCTCAAGGGGATGACCTGGATAAAGAGTTAGCTGAACAAATTAGAAGGGTTTGTAGGAAGGGAACACAGTGGTGGTGGGAGACTTCAACCTACCTGGGGTGGAGTGGAACACCCCAGCTACCATGAGTGCAAAGCAGCAGGTCATATTAGAAGTATTTTAGGATAGCTTCCTGGTGTAGTTGGTCCATGAGCCGACTAGATTGGAAAGCACTCTGGACCTGGTACTATCAAATGGAGAGGCTGTATGGGATCTGGGGGTAGAGGACCCTCTGGCTGGCAGTGACCACCAATCGGTGTGGTTCACGTTCAATATGGGTAGGGAAACAGGGGGTACAGGAATCAGGTGATATTTAGGGGGCAGACTTTAAAAGGATGGGGGAAATTTGGGGTAGGCATCTGGCAGGAATTCAACCAAGCATGGATGCTGGTCAAAAATGGGACATTATTAAAAAAGGGCTGGCGGAGGTTACTGGGACATGTACAAGGACATGGAGTAAGAAGGGGAGGACAAAGAAGCCCAGTTGGTTGGCTCAAGAGGTCATGGAGGGGGTGAGGGCCAAGAAAAAAGCATTTCGGAGACTCAAGAAATCGGGAGGGGAAGATGACAAGGATGAGTATATGAAGAAGTTCAGGGGAGTTAGCAGGATAGTCAGAGCGGCCAAGGCTTCAAGAGAGCTGAGACTGTAACAGAGTATTAAGGATGGAGAAAAGGACTTCTTTAGATACATAAGTGAGAGAAGGAAGAACAAAGACCAAATTGTGAGGATTAGGAAGGATGGAGGGTGGGTGGAGAAGGGAGTGGATCAGGCAGAGGCACTAAATGAATACTTCTGTTCTGTGTTCACAGAGGAGAAAGGAGGGCAGATACTATAAGGGAGGGGTGGAGTAGGCTTTGAGGGGAAGGGGGTGACATATAAGAATTACAGAGGACAAGGTCCTAGAAGGATTAAAGCCAGGGCACTAAGGGTGGACAAGGCAATGAGACCAGACGGCAAGCACCCTAGAGTACTTATGGAACTAGCGGAGATCCTGGTAGGACCACTGGCTGACCTGTTCAATACCTCTCAGGACACAGGATGCGTACCACAGGACTGGAAGATGGCCCATGTGGTGCCCATTCACAAAAGTGGCCCTAAGGATGAACCGGGCAACTACAGACCAGTGAGCCTCATGTCAATTGTGGGTAAGCTCATGGAGACAATCCTAAAAGAAAGGCTGGTGACCTTTTTGGAGGATAATGGACTCCGGGATGGTCAGCAGCACAGGTTTGTTTCGGGCAGATCCTGCAAAGACAAACCTTATTGAGTACTACAACTGGGTAACCAGGGAGCTGGACAAGGGCCATGCAGTGGATGTCCTGTATTTAGACTTCAGCAAGGCCTTTGATTCTGTGCCACTTGGGAGGTTGGGAAGCTGAAGTGTATAGGGGTGGGAACAAGGATGGTCAAATGGATCAATAACTGGCTCAATGGAAGGCAGCAAAGGGTGGTGGGGGGGGACTCTCATCCCCGAGGGCAGTGACGAGTGAAGTACCACAGGAATCTGTACTGGGACTGGTGCTGTTTGGGATATTCATAGCTGAGATCTCACTCGGGATCCGGAGCAGGATCAATCTGTTTGCAGATGATATGAAGATGGAAGCTGTGGTACATGACATTGAAGGTTGGAGGGGGCAGCAAGAAGACCTGATCAAACAACAGGAATGGTCAGAAACATGGCAGTTGGGGTTCAACGCCAAGAAGTGCAGGGTACTGCACTTCAGGGCTAGGAACCAGGGGAGGAGCTATCAGCTGGGAGGGGTACAGTTGGAAAGCACTGAGGAGGAAAGGAATCTAGGGGTGCTTATAACGGGGAGTATGAACAACTCAGCTCAGTGAAGGAAGGCGGCAGCAAAAGCCAACAAGATGCTGGGGTGTATAGCGAGGGGAATCTCCTCCAGAAATAGGGAGGTGATCCTTCCCCTGTACAGATCACTGGTCAGGCCGCACCTGGAATACTGCGTGCAGTACTGGTGCCCATTCCTGAAGAAGAATGTCAGATTGTTGGAGGGGGTGCAGAGTAGGGCGACAAAGATGATCCAGGGATTGGAGGGAAAGTCCTACGATGATAGGCTGAACATGTAATTCCTGGAGGAGAGGAGAGTAGAGGAGAGTAGAGGAGAGGAGAGATAGAGGAGATACGATCAAAACCTTTAAATACTTAGCTGGCCCGTCAGTGCAGCAGTAGGGTTACCGCATGCAGCACCAGCGACCCGGGTTCGGGAATGAATTTAGGTGGCTGGAGGGTCAGCCGGGGGTGGAAGTTTCAGCGCCCAGTGGCTGCTCACCTCCTCCGGGAGGGGAGGGATGCAGGTCCTGCTGCTTTACCGCCACCTGGGTGACCACGGGTGGAGGTGCAGCGAGACAACTTGCATCAGGGTGGGGGGACATCTGCCGGGAGCCGGTGCGACAGCATGTCAAGATGTGCTCCGCCCTTAGGCTTCCCTAGCGACCGGACATCCTGAGAGCAGGGGACCATAAAAATGGAACTACCCTGCACCAGATTCCTGTAGACGGGACCTGGTCACCTGAGAACATCCATAGCCAAGCTCCATAGAAGGGGCTGGTGAGGCCTCCCAATGTACACTTAAGGACTGGAGGGGATTGGGGTCTCCCTCTCCTCCCCACCCGGTGGGTAAACCAAGGGAGAATGGGGGCAGGCTTGCTGGTACCCAGAGGGAGGTACCTGGGGTGGAACTACGAGAGCGCGCATGGCCTAGGGCTCCCTGAAGAAAAGGTAACTGGTGCAGTGAGAAAGGGGGCATAAAGAAGAAATACAAAAACCTTTAAATACTTAAAGGGGATAAATAAGACTAATACAGAAGGGATTTTCCACATTAGAAGAGAGAGGCATACAAGAGGGCACCAGCTGAGATTGGCAGGGGAAGATTCGGGAGGGAAATCAGGAGACATTTTTTCACAGAATGGGTGGTAGACAAATGGACTACTCTGCCCGAGGAGGTGGTATCCTGTAGAACGGTGGGTGGTTTTAAGAGGGGATGGGACAGAGTGGGGGGGGCTAATGATGAAGAGGAGTGGGGAGGGTGGGGCAGCTGCACAATCAGGCATACTCAATAGACTGTGAGGCCTGTTTCTGCTGGCATTTTCATATGTTCATAAGGGTCAGCTCTCACTGCAGGGGGCACATCCACCAGTGGGCCCACCAGACCATGCCGGTGCAGGACACCATGTACCCTAGCAGCCCCAGGAAGTTCTGGATAAGGCACGAGTGCCCAACCTAAAATGATCAGGCAAAGGAGGTAAGGTCTGCCACCTGGTCCACAGGGAGTTGGGCTTTGGCCCAGAGGGGGTCGAGCTCTGCCCCAATGAAGTGGATGGCCTGTGAGGCACTGAGTTCCAACATAATTGGGTTGATGAGCAGACCCAAGGCTGAGCAAGTCTGAAGGGCCAGATCCCTGGACCACTTCACTGCTTACCAGGTTGGACTAGCAATCAGCCACTCGTCCAGAAATGCATAGAACCAGACCCCATAGTGCCGCAGGAATGTTGCCACCACTGTAATGTACTTGGGCCGAGGAGAGACCGAAAGGCATGACCTGGAACTCATAGAAACCCCCAACCCCCCACGCAGAACCGAATGTACAGTACCACCATTGGGACGGACAGACTAGGATGTGAAAGAAAGCATCCTGGAGGTCCAGAGAGCAAAATCACATGCCCTGCTTCAGAAACGAAATTATCTGGTTCAGAGTAACCATCCAGAGCTTGCACCTCCACAAGAACTGGTTCAGACTGTGCAGATCCAGTAGGGGGCACCAACCCCCCATTTGGAACCAGGAAGTACCTGGACAAAAAAACCTGGCCTGCAGTGGTGTCTGGGACATGAGCCACAGCGCCTTTCTCGAGGAGCTGGGCAATGTCCTCCCTGAGGGCAGACAGCATGTCTGGAAGCCACGGACACCTGTGGTGCATGGGCCTGGTAGGTCGGGAGAGCCTCAAAATCGAGAGGGAAACCTTGACCCACCACGTCCAGCACCCATTTGTCCACAGTAATGGTGGACCAGGTGTGCCAGAAATGGTGAAACTACCTCCGCAATGGGAAACTGAGGCAAGGACGAGACGGTCAGGAGGCAGACACTCCTCAACCCATCACTGGGCAGCCCTGAAGGAGGAGAACCCAGCTCCAGCTACAGAGGAAGCACCATTGCTCCAACCTCCAGATTTCTTAGGGCCCTGGTTGGACAACTTAGGCCACCAGACTTGGGACTGCCCTGACTGGGCTGTTGTTGCTTAGGCTGCTGGGGCTGAAAGGGCTGAAATGAAAAGGGCTTCTTTTTCAGCTTCTGGCCTTTGGGGTCTTTTTGCGAAGATGTGACGGAGTCCAGGGTGGCACGGGACCTCTCAGTCCTCATGAGGTGTACCTCCACACCTGGCCCAAAGAGGCTGGTGCTCAAGAAGAGGTCATCTGCCACCTTACGTTGGGTATCTGCCATGATGGTGGAGATCCTAAGCCAGGCTCTCTGCCACACAGAAGCTGCCACCAAGGACCAGGCACAAGAGTCACCAATGTTGAAGGCCATCTGGAGCTGGTGCTTAGCAAGAGAATGGCCTTGGTCACGGACCACTTTGACTGCAAGTCCGCAGAAAGGTGGGGAATGACGTGGTCCAGGACCCCCATAAAAGCATGGCCGAAGCTGGCCATCATAATGGCGGAGCACGCCTGCCTGATGCCCAAGGAGGATGCAGCATCATTTTCTTGGCTGCGTGGTCCATTTTCTTTAGATTCTTTGTCAGAGGGCTTGTCGACATCCCTGACACTGCATGTCCAATGTAAGATGGAATCCGCCACTAACCCCTCGCCAAGGGGCGATTGGAGAAACCGGGGAGAGACCCAGTCAGAACTGCATACTTATGGACCATACAGTCAGAAGGGCAGGACAAGAAGCTGGTTGCTGCCATAACTCCAAGGTGGGACCCAGGTTAGTTTCAGTCACCGGAAAGACCACCCCAGGAAGCCATCCCACTCAAGGATCTCCGTCAGGGGGTACTTGGCCCACTTCTGGACCGGCTCCACAGGAATCTCCATGGACTGGAAGATAAGTCAGAGTAAGGCCCCTAAAGAGACAGGGCCGTGGTCAGAAGCAAAGTTCCTTGGAGGACTCCTGATCAAAGCCCGGGGTCCTAGAGGAATGCACAGAGGAGACATCCATGTCCAATGACTTCTTAAACACTGCTCTCTGCCCTCTGTCCCCATGGACCACTCTGGATTCATCAGAGTGGGTTATCTGGACCAAAAGAGAGATGGGAAGGCTTGGAGACAGGTGAACAGCCTTGGGCGAGGCTCTGTGCAAGGGCTGCTTGGGCGAAGGCTCCACCAAAATCAGTGGAGAGGCTGGCATAGGCTTGACTGAATGGGGCTGAACTGGAATGGGCCTCACTGCAGTAGACCACAGGAGCACCGGGGGGGCCTGCAGGAGAAACTGACCTTGTCCAAGGACCCACTGCTGCCACATGAGCTCCTCAGATCACAGTCGCAACTTGCGGCAAAGCCTCTCATCGTCCGAGGATGAGGAGGAAGAAGAGTGTCAATGGTGCACTTCCTTGAAGGTCGACTGCGGAAACAGCCCAAGTCCCAAAACCAGGATCAGGACCAGGCCCTCGACTGGCGACGAGTGTGCCACCATCGAGGAGACACAGGAGGAGGGGTTGTAGATACCACAAGGACTGGGTCCTGCCGCGAAACCCCCAAGGTGGGAATCTCCTGGGAAGAGACAGCCTGGTCAGCTGACTTTTCTTGCCTTTCCTGGAAGAGGGCCCGAAAGAATGGGAGTCCAGAAAAGATAATCATCCCTGCACTCATCCTACATTAGATCAATGTGGTCAAGAAAAATATCAGCCGGTTGGCAGGCCCGCATCTCAACCAACAAGCCGGCAGGGACACCATGGAGCTAGTGGCCAGCCCTTCCACCCATGGAGGCTCGGCAGAAGCAGATCGCTCAACAGCTGTAGAGCGGTCGAAGAAGTCACAAGAGTGCAAAGAGAGAGTCTGCTCCTGGTCCTGCGATGAGTCTTCTTCAGCATTGCCTTCGAGAAGCTGTCCCCTTGAGAAGCACCCTCCCCATGGGTCTATAGGGACTGGCACAAATCCTGGAATGATCCAGTAAAGGAAGTCCCTGCACTGGTACCCACTGGAAGCAGCACTGGGGTAGAGACTGCCATGGCCTGGGCTACCACCTCTTCAAGGGCGGCCAGCTGAAAGGCCTAACCTGCTGCCAACAAAATGATATAGCAGACATCCTTGGCTCTCATCTGTCTGGGGGGGTCAAGGAGGAGATGGGCATACCTGTCCTTGAGAGAGGAGGGAAGCAGGGTCTTACATAGGCTGCAAGCTTCCAAGTCGTGTTCTGCCCCTAAATAGTTCACACATGAGGCATGAAGGTCAGTATGCAACATGTGAAAATGATGTACCTTCCGTAATTCTTGATCTTCCTGTATATCTTCACCATTCATCACTGGTGGGTACTATGCCGGAGGTGCTAGGACCCTGCAGGAAGCTTTAGCTAAAAAGCTTCGCTCGGGTGGGGGCGATGTTGAGGACCGTGCCGCCTCGAGGCTGACACATTGCGTGGCACTCATGAGTTGACTAGTAACTGATGTCATCCCATCCACTACCTCAGTTCTGCTCGCTGGAGAAGAAACACAGGAATAGAGAAAACAAGGGAGGAGGGTGGGGCAAGGGAGCCCAAGGGACAGCAAAAAGAAAGGATATAAACTGAAAAAGGAATAAACCGACCAGAGAAGAGAGGTTTTGGATAGGTTGGAGCCTAGTTGGTTCTGGAAGGTGGGTCCCAACCTCTGGCAGGCTAAGGAAGGAAGGAAGGAAGGAAGGAAGGAAGGAAGGAAGGAGGAAGGAGAAAGAAGAAGAGGAAGGAGGAGGAGGAGGAGGAGGAGGTGGTTGGAGGAGAAGGAGATGAAGTGGGAGGATGGGAAATCATACCCCCATGCTCCAGAAACCCTGTGGACCAAAGTAACTTAACTCTGACTGCTTTCAACCTCTTGTGAAACATTTTTTATTTTTTTGGGAAAACCTGGAAAGAGGCGCCAGTCCAGAGATCTGGACCACCCTATAAGGAGATGGAAGTTTAACCCTCACCAACAAGAGGGGTCTGACAGGAGACATTGCCCAACAGGCCAAAGTTAGCCCCCCAGTTCACTAAGGAGGAACAGCAGGTCTTAAAATGCTCCTCCTCCTCATAAGTCCCGAGGTAGAATGTCCACCTCCAAGCTGGAGTTCACCTCGGTGCCCAAGGGGAAGTCATAAGGTGTAAGAGGGTAAGAACTCTTATATACAGCACCACTGGGGAGGTGATTTATCAAGAAAGGAAATCTCAGGGAGGTTCCTAAAACTTGAAAGTCCGGAGGAACTGAGATTTTGACAAGGGACCCAGGAAGCAGTCCCCTACAAAAGGAAAATATCCAAAACACAGAGGGTCCCCAGGACCCTAGTTCCAGCAAAGGGGCCCTAGGAGAAGGCAGAATACTGCTAGAGGGATCTGAAGTAGGACTCCAGTACAAAGACCTGAGGACCCCTTCTACTGACGAGGGCACTGGGGAGCCAAGAAAAAGAAGGTAAGAGCCCCCTAGTTGCCCTTCCCCCCCTGAGTGGGTACCTGGTGTTTCAATGAAGTGGAAGGGAGCCCAGAGGTACCAGTGGGACTTTGCCCACAATTGGCCTCAATTGGGGGGGGGAGCAAATCAGGGAGGAGGCACTGCCCAGAAGCTGAGGCCCAAGAGGGGATGGTGGGCCGGAAGCAGTGATGAATGGTGAAGATATACAGGAAGATCAAGAATCACGGTAGGTATGTAATTTTCATATCTTACCTCTATCAATCTTTACCATTCATCACTGGTGGGTGAGTACCAACCCCACAAAAGTGGACCAGTACCTCCCTGAAGGCTGGGCAGCCTTCAGCCCCTCATGGGGGAGCCACAAGGGGAGAGGGCCCATCATGGGTCTGGCCAGACCTGCTACTGCTCAGAGTCAGGATGGGGCTCCTGGCCTGCAGGAGAGAGAGGGCACCCTGACAGTTTCCGCCTGACTCTGTTGGAGCAAAAAAGGGCCCCCCCCCGGAATGGTGAGGCAGTCACCCTATGCTGGGCCAAGGGTGACAACCGGGAGAGGTAAAGCCATGCCACCTGCTTAATGCAGACCACAGATCCTATGAACCTGGAGACTACCGCGTTGGTGTTGTAAGATGCCCACGCTTGGTGTCTCACTAGCTCCAGGCCCCTCGTGGAGATGGCGATGGCTCACCTGGTTGCCTCGTTATTAGGAAAGGGTGCTAGGATTTCCCCCAACATGGCCAACAGTCACCTCTCATAGGCCATCAGTATTGCGTTGGATCACTGAGGCAAGACTAAGCTCATCCAACATCGTCGCCAGGAACCACTGATACTCTGTAAAGTCAGCATCAGAATTCTGGTACGATGTGGAGTCCTGTTCCTCAGAGGAAGAAGCCGACCAAGTGAAGGGGCTCTGTATAGGGAATGATGGTACGTAAAGAGGAGATGTCAACACCAACTCGTCCATGGTCCTGTAATAGATGGGGAAAGCACTCACCATGGCCCTATACTGTTCCCAGGTGAGGGGTCCTAAGGGACCAGAGAGACCTGGGAGAAGGGGGGGTTGCCGAGAGGACGAAGTTTGGGCAGTATAGTCCTGAGAGACCGAACCCTTCCTGGCGGGACTGTGGGCACAAACGGGAGACTCCTGTGCAGCGAGGGGTGTGCGCTGCCCAGACCCCACCTGCTGCTCAACCATCCCCAAGCCAACAGGGGGAAGCCCAAGGGGAGAAGACCCCTAGTGGGGAGGCCGGAGTCAAGCAAATCCAGCAGGGTGGTCCCTTTCCCCACATGATGCAGTACTCTGCCCCCTACAGGGGGAGAGGGGTGCTCGGCCCAGCACTCCAACTCTGCCTGGGAGTGACCAGATTCACTCGAGCAGAGCAGGAGGTGGACTTGGCCCCCGGCCCTCCTGGAGAGGACAGAGACCTGCCCCTCGAGAGAGGTCCCACAATGGCAACCAACCTCAAGGAAGGGGGGGGAGAGAGAAGCCAGCACCAGGGTTGGCCCCAGACTCCCCCCTCCAACTCCGTGCCAGCACCGAAGACTGACCAAGCACCAAAATCGGCCTCCTCCCTGGAGACAACTCCTGAAGCTGCACCATCCCTCAAGGCAGCACCAAAAACAGCACTGGAGCCAGTCACTGCACCGACCTCGGCGCCACTAGCAGAAGTGGCACCATCATTGACTGCAGTGTTGACATCAAGAGTGGCACCAACATTGGGTATGGCACCAACTGCAGCACCGACCCCCAAAATGGCACTGCTCTTGACTCCGATACCGAGTATGGCACTGACTGCGTCGCTGTCACCAGTCGCGGTCCCATCCGCAGTACCGTCGACTCTAGCACTGACCACAACACTGTCATTGGGCACAATGCTGCAAGTGTCATCATCAGATATGGTGTAAGGTACGAGCACTGGAGTCCTCTGCGGCACCAAACATGGCGTCGACAGAGGAAAGGGTGTCATCGCGTATGGTATCACCTCCAGGCTCCAGGTCCGGATTCCACAGGTGATGATCTCGAGCGGATCCCAGTGTGCAACCACTCTGAAAAGCTTGGTTGCTAATCGGGATCCTCCTGGTCATCCTCCAAATCTGAGGAGGAGGAGGAGAACATGGAGACCCCAAGGGAAGCAACCCCAGCCACTCAGCTTGTCCCGGCACTGACAGCAGTGTCGGGAGGGGACTCCACTGTACCAGAGGGTCGACCTCGCTCACAGACACCTGAGTCGGTGTCAGGAACTGAGGCCATGACCCCAGAAGCCCTCGAAGGGATCTCCATTATAGGCCCCACAAGTAGCTGAGGCCTCAACACTGGGGTTGGCCGGTTCCCCATAGAGAAACCGGGCCTTGTGCGATCCACTGCCAGCCCCCCCTGAGGAGGCCAACTGTTCCCCGTCCACTCACCCGGGCGCTGAGTCTCAGCAAAATCCGAGCCCGCGGTGGCCTGCTCTCCTCCGGTGCTTGTAGCAGCAGGGGGAGGCCTGGGGGACAGGCCTAAGGTCCTCGCCTTAGCAGCCCTCATTCAATGCTGTCCACCAAAGGCTGGGGGGGGGGTCGCATCCCAACTTCACTGCGCGGATTTCAAGGGTGCTTTAGTCCATGCTGAAACAGGTGTTGCAATGATTCATGTTATGGTTTGGCCCTAGGCAGAAGATGAATCAGTCATGCAGGTCCATTACGGAGAACTGACTTCCACAGGAGTAGAGATGCATATGGGGGAAGTCCCTGCCTTCGAACCTTTATGCCCTGAACCCAACATGAACCAACCACACCAACTAAAACAAAACAAAAGTTAAAGAACTCGACATCGAACTAACCATAGAAAACAAAAAATGGTGCCAACACAGTGTTTACTAGTGTGGTGTCGAGTAAAAGTTTGATGAGCAGGACAGAAAACAGTAGTGTCACAGTTGAATCTTGCTGTCCCATGGAGTTGCTTGCAGACTTGATGGTGGAAAAAGCAGAAATGAGGTAGTGAAGGGGACATCGGTTACTGACCAACCTGCGAGCGCCACGCAATGCGTTGGCCTCGAGGGCGGCGCCATCCATGATGTCACCCCTCCTCCTAGAGCAGAAAAGCTTTTTAAGCTAAAAAAGCTTCCCACAGCGTCCTAGCACTTCTGGCATAGTACCCACCAGTGATGAATGGTGAAGATTGATACAGGTAAGATCTTTTGGTTGCACACAACACACCGTTTGAACCCTGGGCCAGTTCAGACTTTGTTTTGCTTCATTTTCCAGAGATTTTCTGGTTGATAATAAACCAAAAAAAAGGAAAAAATGCCTGAAGATGCAGTTAGAAAAAATGGGTCTGCACCACGTGCAGAGAGCTGCAGAGGAGACAGGACTCTTCCAGCGGAAGGGAAGATCTGATGTCACGGGGCTGAGCCCAGGAGGATACCACCTAGGTGGGTGGGAGGAGCTTAGTCTGAAGACATTCTGGCTGGATTTAAAGGGGAAAGAAGATGACAATGTGTGGATGTGCACCATATCCACATCCCTAGAAAGTACAGTTACACAAGAACTTACCGTAACAGTAGAACTCCAAGAGAAGCTCTTGCAGCAGGTCACACTGGTAGGACTATGCTGTCAGAACCACACAGAAAACTTCTAGCTAGCAGTTTACCATGGGGGACCACCCCCCCTGCTGATGCCAGTCATCTGACATCAGTATAGGCTATATAGGAGGGCGGTCCCCCACACCACCTCAGTTCTCCTGCTGGAGACTGCACAGCCAGCTGATGGAGAACTGAGGAGGTTATTCCAAGAGCCAAAGAAAAGGCAGGAGGAAGGCGGGGGGAAAGCAGGTCCTGCTGCAAGAGCTTCTCTCGAAGATCTACTGTTACAGTAAGTTCCTATGTAATTGTACTCTTACTTAGAGGAAGGCTCTTGCAGCAGGCCACACCAGTAGGACGGAGTCCCAAGCAGTACTGGTTATCACCAGGATAACATCACCGGGAGGAGGACAAGACAGCAGGCAAGAGCTCATGACAGAAGGCCCTGAAGAACTGCCAGGCCAAAGTTGGCTCCACACCTAGAGGCGATGTTCAGACTGTAATGCTTGGTGAAAGTATGGACAGAACTCCAGATGGCAGCTGCACAGATGTCAGCAGAAAACACATTTCTGAAGCAAGCCATGAAGGCAGCCATACCTGTGGTGGAATGGCACTTGACCACCCCTGGAAGGGGCTTGTTGTACTTGCAGTAGCAGTAAGAAAGAATTGTTGAGTACCTAGAGGCCAGCTGGGCACAGGACCCAAAGCTGCATGGATTTACAGCAGGAAGGTCATGTCAGATGAATCTAATTGATTTATTTGAATGGGTGACCAAAGTACTAGACCAGGGAGGGGCTGTGGATATGGCCTACCTAGACTTTAGCAAGGCATTTGACACAGTCCCGCACAAAAGATTAATAATCAAGTTAGCCAGCCTGGGAGTGGGTCCCAGGGTGGTAGCCTGGGTAACAAACTGGCTGCACAACAGGACACAGAAGGTAATAGTGAATGGAATACATTCCAAGAAGGGGTTACAGTGGAGTACCTCAGGGCTCAGTACTGGGTCCAGTCCTCTTTAACATCTTTATAGGTGACATTGCAGAGGGGCTGGAGGGAAAGGTATGCCTCTTTGCAGATGACACAAAGATCTGTAACAGAGTTGATACACAAGAGGGGTAGAAAAGATGAGAAGGGACTTGGCAAGGTTGGAGGAATGGTCTGACGTATGGCAACTTAGATTCAATGCAAAGAAGTGCAAAGTAATGCACCTGGGAAACAAAAACCCAGGAGAAGAGTACACAATAGCAGGGGAGGTACTAACAACAAAAATGGAAAGGGACCTGGGGGTAGTCATATCAGATGACCTAAAGGTGGGTAAGCAATGTGAAAAGTTGGTAAGGAGAGCCAGGGGAATATTGGGATGCATAGGAAGGGGCATCACAAGTAGAAAAAGGGAAGTGGTTATCCCTCTATACAGACAGTTGGTGAGACCTCATCTGGAGTACTGTGTGTAGTTTTGGAGACCTCATCTACGCAAGGACATAGACAGGATGGAAGCAGTCCAGAGGAGGGCAACTAAAATGGTGCAGGGTCTGCAGCAGAAACCATATGAAGAGAGACTGAGAGAGCTTAATATATATACCCTTGATGAAAGGAGGACAGGGGAACATGATAGAAACGTTCAATACCACAAGGAATCAACAAAGTCCAGGAGGGTAGCATCTTTCAGAAAAAGAGATGTGTAAGAACAAGGGGCACAATTTAAAGATAGAGTGGGACGGATCAGGGGTAATGTGAAATTTTTTTCCACGGGAGAGTGGTGGATACATGGAACCACCTTCCTGAGGAGGTTGTTGGGTCTAAAACAGTGGGGGAATTCAAACATGCATGGGACAGACATAAGGCAATTATAGTAGGGGGTTGCAGGAAGTAGGCTGTTGGTTAATTAGAATCTGCAGCTTATCCAGTAGGTAGGGAAATGGGCAGACTGGGTGGACCAAGTGGTCCTTATCTGCCGTCAAAGTCTATGTTTCTATGTTAAACAGTGCAATTTGCTAACCAGTTCAAATACTATTTGGAAACAAGAGCACCCTCTCTCTTGGGGGTGAATGAAACAAACAACTGGTCAGTTTTCCTTAAAGACTTGGTGCGGTTTGTGTAATAGCGCAACATTCTGTGAATATCCAAAGTATGGAGCAATGCCTTTGCCTGATTAGAATACTCAGGAAAATAAACTGGAAGGTGGATGGACTGATTTAAAGTAAACTCAGACACCACCTTAGGCAAAAACTTAGGATTAATGCGCAAAGACACTCTGTCTTTGTGAAAAAATGAGTAAGGCTCTTTACACATCAGAACCTGGAGATCGGAAATCCTTCGAGCAGAAGTAACAGCAACTAAAAAGAGTGCTTTCCATGACAGAAAGTGCAACTCACGGTCAGTTCAAAGGGAGGTAAAGTGAGTTTCTCCAACATAAAATTGAGGTCCTGTGGAGGGACCGGGTCCTAGATGGAAAGTTTCAGATGCAAAATGCCCCGCAAAAATGTGTGGGACACTTCAAGCTGAGTGACAGCTTTGCACTCAATAGGTGCGTGGTATGCAGAAATGTTGGAAAGGTGCACCTTATGGGAGGAGTACCCCAGGCCCTAATCTGAAAAGGAAAGGAGGTACTCCAATACCTGATTCACTGGGCGGGTGAAAGGATCCAAATGGTAAGCCACAGCCCAAATGGAAATGCACTTCTATTTCATAGCATAAGTGGCCCTGGTGGAGGGTTACCTGGCTGCCAGCAGGACATTAGCAACTCTGGAGGACACCCCAAAGCGGGTGATAGCCAGGTCCACAGGAGCCACGCATGGAGATGCAGAGACTTGAGGTCCGGATGGCTTAGAGTGCCCTGTTCCTGGGAGAGCAAGCCTGTGCACAGGGGCAGGGGCACCGGAGGTTCCACAGCGAGCCGCTGCAGCAGGGGAAACCGAATCTGGCAAGGCCAGAAGGGAGCTATGAGAGTAATTTCTGCTCCTTCCAACTGGAGCTTGAGCAGAACCCTCTGCAGGAGCGGGAAAGGAGGGAACGTGTGCTCCCCTTCCAGGAGAGGTACAATACGTCTTGCCAGAAAATTCCAGGCCCGGGATCGAGCGAGCAAAAAAGTGGCAGTTTTGCGTTGAGTGGGGATGCAAGGAGGTCCAATTCTGGACAACCCCCACCTGTCGAAGAGTCTTCAACCACAGAGGTTGGAAGTTCCCACTAGGGAGCCTGTGACCTTTAGTGGCTGAGACTGTCTGCCAAGACATTTTGAACACCGGGAACATGGATGGCCAGGAGCTCCAGACTGCTTGATGGCCCAGTACCAGATCCCATCACCTCCCGACACAGGGGGTAGGAGTGAGTGCCCTCCTGCTTGTTAATGTAGTAAACTATGCACATATGGTCCATCTGTACCAGTAAAGGACCCGGTAGGAGACGAGTCTGAAAGGCCTGTAGGGCATCTAAAACTGCCTGCATCTCCAGGACATTGATATAAAGAGCTTGCTCTATGTCCGACCAGGTACCCTGAGTCTGGTGGTCAGCCAGATGGGTGCCCCATCCCATACTGGAGGCATGCATCATAAGAACCTGCCAGGAAGTCAAAATCTGAAAAGGAACCCCCTGCAATAGATTCGCCAGGTCCGTCCACCAAACCAAAACCCTCCGGACTGGATTGGAGACCAGGGCCAACAGGTTGAGGTCATCTGTGCGCTGGTCCCTCTGGACCTGTAGGGTCCACTGTAGCACACGTATGTGCAGGTGGGCCAGGGGAACAGTGGCAATTGCCACTGCCTTATGACCCAAGAGGTGTAGGAAGACTGGCAGGAAACTGTCGGATGGAGGACACTAAACAGGCCTCCTTCATCAGATGGGCCGCCCTGTCCTCAGGCAAGAAGGCCTTGCTGTGGTGGGTGTCCAGGATCGCCCCTATATAATGGAGGCACTGGCAAGGAGAGAAGCAGGACTTCGGCAGATTTACCGTGACCCCCAGGTCCTGGAAAAGATGAGAGGTGCATTCCAGGGTCAAAACCAAGCGTTCCCTGGAGGGGGCTGCTAACAGTCAGTCGTCCAGGTAGGGAAAAACATAAAAGTATTGCCTCCTCAATGCCACTGCCAGGCATTTGGTAAATTCCCAGGGGGCTGAGGAAAGGCCAAATGGGAGGGCCTGGAATCGGAAGTGAGCACCCTGAAAGTGGAAGTGAAGGAAATGAGGGTGAGCAGGAAAAACCTAAATGTGCAAGTAAGCACCCTGCATGCCTAGCGAGCACAGCCAGTCCTCCTGGTGCAGCAGGGGCAGCAACCCCTGAAGGGTTAACATCCTTAAGTGTCTGTATTCTGTGTAGAGGTTCAGGTTGCTCAGATCAAGGATGGGCCAAAGATCCCCGGTCTTTTGAGGGATGAAGAAGAAATAGGAGTAAAACTCTGTTCCCCGCTGAGCCTGAGGGATGGGCTCTATGTTTTTTTTCTGGGGAAGAGCCTAAATGTCCTCCCAAACCAGGGGCAGGTGCATGGGAGAGTAAGTAGAGAGGACAGGAGGGGTCTCGGGCGGCCGCTCCAGGAACTACAGCGTGTGACCTTGAGCTATGAGCTGGAGCACCCAGTTTCTGTGATCACTGTTCACCACTCCACCAGGAGGAGAGAGAATCAACCCCCCTGACCATCTCCCTTGGACCCTTGATTGGGGGGAGGTGTTTTCTAAGGAGTCAGGAAGTGTGGTCAGGAGCAGGGTCGCAGGACCCCAGGGGGCTCGAGTGGCAGCACCTGTGGGCAGTGGTGGCCTTATGCCATTGCTGGCCCTTGGCAGACTGGCCTTGAACCTGCTTGCAGGAGGACCGACAAAAAGGATTGGCAGTTTGATCTAGGCTGGGTATGGTACCCATCCTGATTTAAGGGCCTTGCCTGACTCCTGCAAATTAGAAATGAGGTCCTAGACATCACCCCTCAAAAAGGGAGCATCCAAAATGCTGGCCTGAACATCCGGGGCAAAACCAGAAACCTGGAGCCAAGAACTAGAGGCCCAGGACATTGCCTATCCTCTCACCTTCATCTTTAACCTCTCCCTTACTACAGCCTCTGTTCCCTCTGTCTGGAAGCAGGCCAAAATTGTCCCCATTCATGAATCAGGTGACCCTAGTCTTACGGACAACTACTGTCTCATCTTCATTCTGCCCCATCTTGGTAAGCTCCTAGAGAAGGCAGTAAACTACCAAATTACAGAGCATATCTCCAAATATAATCTAATTTTCCCTCAGCAACATGGTTTTACGGAAGGGGCACAGCACTACCATGGCCCTTGCCCTCTTCCCCGACCATGTGCTGAGGAATATGGATGAAGAGAAGCCAACTGGTGCAGTGTTTGTTGATCTGTCCAAGGCATTTGACCTTGTAAATCACAACATCCTGATAGCAAAACTCGATGCCCTTGGTTTCTCCCCTGCCTCCACTACCTGGCTCATTAACTACCTCTCTAGCAGAACATAGTTGGTCTGGCTTGGTGATGTCACCTCCCCCCTCTTGCCTGTCTATGTGGGTCTCCCCAGGGAGATCTGTTCTTGGCCCCCTCCTGTTTTCCCTCTTCATTAACTCTACCCGTCGGAGGACCTATCCTGTAAATCACTCCTCTATGCCGACGACTTAATACTATTCCAAAGTGACCCCTCCCCCTCCTTTCTTTCTGCCATTCTTACTGATGATTTCTGCAAGGCACATTGTTGGTTCTCCTCCAACAAACTGTTGATCAATGCTGCCAAAACAAAGGCCATGCTTTTCGGTTTCAAACCTAAACTCTCTGCCCTAGCCCACATCAGTAGCCTTCTCACTGTCAAATCCCCAGATGGATCTCCCCTTACCACTGTTCCTGTCTTTAAGTATCTGGGGTAATCCTGGACCTGTCCCTAACCTACACTGACCACCTTGCCTCACTGATCAGATGCATCAACCAGAAGATAGGGCTCTGCTATTGCATGATCGACCCCCTCTCGCCAGAAGCCTGCCTTGCTATTGCCCGTGGCAACCACCTTCCCCTCCTTGACTATGGCTGCCCGGTGTACTCCCTCACCTTCATTGCCAGCCTTAACCACCTGGATGCTACGTACAATCATATATGTCACCTTGCCCTCCACACCCCTCTCCTCACTCTCCACTGCACTCTTTACCAGTCCCTTAACTGGCTCCCTCCAGAAGCACAATGCTCCTTCCTGCTGGCCTGGACCATTGCTGATATTTTGCACAATCCCTCCTACTCTCCACTATCCCTTCTTATCTGGCCTAGAACCTATTGCCGCAATCTACGTAAGTCTTCACACCTTCAACTAGATCACCCTAACATAACTACGAGGATGGGCCTAAGAGCTTTCTCTGCAGCTGGACCCTCACTATGGAGCAACTTCCCCTCCTCCCTATGTTCCCCCGACCCACCTCAAAATCTAAATTTCCTGTTAAGAATGCACTTTCTGTCCACCATGACCTGCATCTGCCCACAGGCCACTAGCATGGCTTCACCTCCCCTGTAGCTCACCCTTACCTCCGCTAGTGCTCCACTTTACTCTTCCGCCCTGAATCCTGTTGTTATTACTTTTGTTAAATAATGGAGCAACCTTACCCTGTTTACCTAAATGTTATATAGCTTGTTTGCTCAATTGCTGATGTACCTGGTACTGTTTACCTTATATTTTCTCTGTTAGCTTGACCTACACTGTTATGTTCCCTGTATGATTCACACTGCTCTCTCACTGTATTGTTCTGTTGTTTGTGCCAGTTTCTGGCCCAGGCTGTGCCTGAAAAAGGTCTTCGGATCAGTGCACCAACCCAGTTACCAAATAAATAAATTAATAAGAGTGGCGCTGGAGGCAAACACTGGCAGCAGCCCCACGCTTGGAGGCATTGACAGCATTGTAAGATGTCGGGAGCACATGGCTGCTCACATGCAATCCCAACTTCATGAGTTGGGTAAGCTGTGTTTTGTAGGGTCCTCAGGCAGAGTCTGAACAAGGTCCCTGGCCTGGTCCCATATGGCATTTTGGTACTGCACCATGTGGGTCAGATAATTAATAGCCCTAATAATCAAAAGTAACAGAAGCAAAGACTCATTTGCCAATCTGGTCCAGCTACCAGGATTCAAGGTCTAGGGGGAGAGCACTAAGATGCTTGGGCTTAATGGAGCAGCCATGGGCAGCATTAATGACCATGGAATCCGCCTTAGGGTGACTCCCCAGAAAAGGCTTGCCTGCTGGGGCATGACAAAGATGATCTGCCTTTTTAGGGAGAAGAGAAATAGTGAAAGGGTGAGCCCAAGCTGCCTTGGTGACATTCTCATGTAAGTAAATCAAGGGTGGCACCACCACTGGCAGGGTACTCTTCTGCTGAAGGAAAATGGTGAGGTGGCATCTTGCTCCAGGTCTTGCTCCTGTATCTCTCACCCCATAATGGACTGGATATGGTGCATAACATCCATGAAGGACGGATCATCGTCGGGGGGGGACTTAGGCACTTCCTTAGGCTTGTCCTCTCCTCCCAAAGACTTCCCTGGAGAGAAGGAAAACCCCAAGGATTCACAGTCATCCTCAGAGGACTTGCTAACTGGAACCAGCATCAGAGGCCAGCAGTCACCCCAACTGGAGCCTGTACCGACATCAGGTCGGGCCCCGGAGGACCCTGACATATGGGGTTCACTCGACCCAGCCCTACTTGTATCCTGGGGCTGGAGGTCCTGGGGGGGAGGATGAAGGGGAGAAGCCGAAGGTGGGCCCTGAGGGGCAGGGGTCTGCATCTCCATAAATGACCACCACACAGAGAATAAGGCATTATAGTCCACCTGTGGAGCAATGTTGTACACAGGTAAGAAGGACGAACCAGGCGCCGGGTTAAGAAACAACAGCTGAGGAACCAGCGACAGCTAACCTGGCGTATGTCCAAGTGGCGCTGGTAAATGATCTGCCGATGGACCAGTAGGTGTTGGCTGTTGCGAAAGTGACGCCGGTGTCCGACCCACTGGCTGGGGCATCAGCAGTACCGGTGGTGGCCTAGTGGGTGATGGCCTGGAGCACCTAGACAAACATTCCACTGACATCGGTCCCACAGGGGAAGCCAGCGCTTGAGGAGAGGGGGATCCGCTGATCAAAGGGAGAGGCGACGCCAGAGAAGAGGAGATGTCGAAAGCCTGTTGCAGGTGCGGCCTACCAGAACTGATGGAAGTCCCAGAGGTGGGAGCCAACAAAGGCAGAGTTGTGATTGGGGAGGTGATGGGCGCAGAGCCACCACCCAAGAGCCCAGAACCAGCCATGCCACCTGGCTGAGAGTCCAAGGAAAAGATGAGCCTGACCGTCGGGAGCTGGGGAGCAGAAGACTAAGTCCCCTGCCCCGAAGAGCTGCCACCCAAAACAGAGATGAGTGCGGGTGGCAGAGCCAGCGGAAGCCCGGAGGAAGTGAGGGCTGGTGGGGCTGGAGGCGCTGACCCCCCCCCCCCCGGCAGGAGGATGAAACCGTTGCTGTTGAAGACTTAAGAGGTGACTTTGATCAGGAAGCTGACCGGGGCTGTTTCCGGTGTTTATGTTTCCCTGACTTCTTCTTGTGAGAGAGAAGAAGAAGGGGTTCCAGAGGACTGTGCCGGCAAGGCCAAAAAGCTCCTGGCCTGCAGCTCCTTTTCCATGGCAAGCAGCTTCTGCTTAAGAAGATGGCTCTGCAGTGTTTTCAATTGACGTCTCCGACTGGCCTAGTTGAACTTCTGGCAAAACTGGCAGGCTTCGGTGTCATGGCTGGGCCTAGGCAGATCAGGCACAAAGAATGACTGTCCTTCTCAGGAATCTGTTTGTCGTAAGCACACTTCGTGGAGTGGCGGAAGATGAGGCTGGTGTAGAAAACAAATTTGTCAAAAAAAACCACCAAAAAATTCAATGTTTTACACAAGAAGAAACTAAAATAAAAAAGCGTGATAAACGCAGGAAATGGCAGTCGACTCTAGCTGCGACATTCACTGAGGTGCAACTTGCATGGGTCGACAGTGGGAAAAGAACTGAGGTGGTGTGGGGACCACTCTCCTATATAACCTATACTGATATCAGATGACTGACATCAGCGGTGGGCGGTTCCGTGGTAGACTGCTAGCTAGAAGTTTTCCATGTGGTCCTAGTGCCTGGCGGCATAGTCGTACCGGTGTAGCCTGCTGCAAGAGCCTTCCTCGAAGTAAGATCCTCTCTTTTCAAGTAAGAGACAACACATCTCACCAAAAAACTCCAGGCCTTTGAGTGAGCAAGCAGAAACATCAGTTTTGCATTGTGTGGGGACGAAAAAGATCCAATTCTGGACGGCCCCATTTTTCGGATAGGTCTTCAACCACCAAAATCAGCAGTTCCCACTTGTGCATCCTGGACTGCGACCTGCTTAGCTTGTCTGCTAAGACGTTGTGGACACCTGGAACACATACTGCTGATGGTTCTAGACCATGTTTCAGAGCCCAATACCAAACTCTCATTGCTTCCCTGCATAGCAGACAGGAATGAGCCTCCCCCCTTGCTTGTTAACAGAATGCATCACACTGACACTGTCCATCTGTAGTAGCAAAGGACCTGGGGCCAAGTGGTTCAGGAAGGTCTGGAGTCTGTAAAGGACAGCTTGCATTTCTAGAACACTGATGTGTAAAGTGCTCTCTACCTGGGTCCACATACCCTGAGTTTGATAAGGCCCCAAGTGAGCCCTCCAGCCCAGTCCCAAGGCAGCCATGGTAAGGGTCTGAGAAGGGACCAGGAATGGCACCCCCTTGAGCAGGTTGCTGAGTTCCACCCACCACTTGAGCACTTTGTGTAGATGGGACATGACTAGAACCATCTGTTCTAGATCATTTGTGATCTCACTGGACTCTCATGGTCCACAGGGGTATCCACATATGCAACCTGGCCAGTGGTACTGTGACGACAGCCATTGCCATAAGGCCCAGAAGATGTAGGAATGTCCTTGCTAAAACATAACGACTGTTGTGCACCAACTGTGCTTCAGCAATCGGTGGTTAGCTCTGTCCACAGGCAGAAAAGTCGAGCCCTGGACTGTGTATCCAGGACTGCCTCTATATACTGCAGTCGCTGGAAAGGTGTCGGCACAGATTTTGGGTATGTTAACTGTCACCCCCAGCACATCAGACAACAGTCTGGTTCAAGCTAAGGTCTTTAAATGCTGGTCCCTGGAGCGGGCTTTCAATAGTCAGTCATCCAGGTAAAGGAAAACATATAGACCTTTCCTATTATGGCCATAGTGCCACAAACAACGAGATAAGTCAGGAGTTGGCCTGGGGGTGATGAAGGCGGCGGGGCGGATTTCATCAAGGCGACAGGCGGTGTTTTTTTCCCCACTATAAGGGGGGGGTGGGAACATGCAATGATGACCTGTGTCCGTCCCGCCCCTTGAAGATACTGGGGCCGGGTCACGTGCGGTACCCCCGGCCTCCGCCAGAGGTCCATCATGCACCAGACACACTCCCCATCCTCCCCCCAGAGAAGGACAGCAGTCCGCAGGATGCTCCATCCTTCTCCCCCCGACCGGCCCTCCGACGCCCCGGGTCCATTCTCGAACCTGGGTTGCCAGCATCGCAAGTGGAAATCCAACGAATGCGCCGACGAGACGGCTGAGGTTTCTGAGTCTTAATATGACGGTATGCATCCTTCATATCTAGGGAGCATATCTAATCCTGTTTCCAGTAACAGAAGGAGAGCCTGCAAAGTGACCATCCTGAACTTCTTATATTCTATAAAGAGGTTTAGATCCCTGAGACCCAGGATAGGCCTCAGGTCTCCTGTACACTTTGGAACAGAAAGTACCGGGGAGTAAAAATCTCTGTTCCTTTGTTCTAGAGGCACAGGTTCTATGACCTGCTTTTACAGCAAAGTCTGCACTTCCTCCAGCAACAGGGAGACGTGCTCTGGATGATGTTGTCATAAGTAGGGGATGATCTGGCGGGTTCCAAAAGTTCCAGAGCATGCTCCTTTTCTATGATCTCCAGAACCCATGCATCTGTAGTCACCTTCCTCCATTGGTCTAAATGAATGGAGAGTCTGACCCCTATGACCAATCCTGGAGGTAAAGGTGGTTGGGGGGTGTACAAGGAGTCAGGCTGAGCTGGTGGGGGTAGCTCCACCACCTCTAGGTGCTTTTCACTGGGCACGTGGGGCCGTGGCAGGGACTGGCAAGACCCCGGCTCCTTAACCCCTGCCCTAGGGGCTGGGTGCTGTCTCCTAAAACCAGCTGAGTGAAAGGCACCCCACTGCTATTCCTAGGCTGGGTATGATAGAAGGAGTATACAGACTTCAAAGTCCTGCCAGAGGCTTGGAGATATTTCAGTCTCTTGTACACTGTGACCAAACAACTTTTGCCCTCTGAATGGGGCATTAAGAATAGTCTGTTGGACATCTGTGGTAAAGTCTGCCACCCTGAGCCATGAATATCTCCTGAGACATGCCAGAGGCTTCAGTCCTGCCAGAAGCATTAGAATATCATAGGCTATGTGGAGCAAATGTTTGCCCATATCAGCTCCAGCTGTCAAAGCTTTCAGTAGTTCTTGCTTTGAGGTGCCCTCAGGCAAGGCCTGTGCAGCAGCCTTAGCCTTCCTCCAGAGTGTTTCCGATAGTTCATCATATAGTTAGCAACATGAAGGCCCAGTGATGCAGAGGCACAAGTCCTCTTATCTGTGACATCCAGTTTCCTAGATTCCTTATCAGAAAGAAGGGAACTCAGGTGTTTATGTGCCCTAGACCTGTCAAAGGCAGCATTAAGCTCTGCTGAGTCTGCCTCAGGTTGTGTGAAGGCTTCCCAGAGGGGACAGAATACATTTTATCTGCTTTCCTGGGGACAGCTGGCATCTTGTTTGGTCTGTACCAAGCTGCATAGGTGGCATCCTCTAATGCTGGGAGCAGAGGAGGCACCACAATGGCAGGAGATTATGGGAGCTCCAGGAACTCCAGCAGGTTCTTTTTAGATGTAGCCTACTCTTCTAATGCAAAGCCCATGGCAGCCCGCATTTCATGCATCATGGTGAAAGAAATAGGATCTTCTGGAGGGGCCCGTAGTGTGTTCACTACAGAGTCTTCTCTGCATGTGGAGACTACAGAACTGGAGCCAAGTTCATATTGGCTCTCAGCTAATCTTCAGCCTCATCCTCCTCTTCCTGTATCATTATATCAGGATTGCACACATATTCATCAACCGAGTTGATGAGAAGGAAGGACCGCAATGTTGGAGGCAGCATAGGAGGTGGCTGTGGCAAGGGAGTTCCTTGTGGTGTTGATGGGGAATTGGCAGAAGACCCCATTGACTGACCCACTAGAACAGGGAGTCCAGGCAGTAAATGTCAAATCATGTCTGAAAAAGACATGAGAACTGCCTAAGTGTTGGAGCCCCTTTGGTCGACAGGCACGACCAGTGAAGTTGATGGGGGAGGCTGACTCCTCGACATCAATGTACTGACTGTAATTGGTCCAGTAGTGCCCATGCCACGCCTCACCCTTGGTGTCATATCGATGGTTGGGGGGGCATCCGGTGAAAAGGAGGTCATACTTGTATGGCATAGAGGTGACCTGAAGCACGTTGGGGAAGCCTTCTCCTTGTGCCGGTGCTTCTGTTTGTGACTACCAGATGTTTTCTCCTGGGATTTTGATGACCGCGATTCAGCTGACTGAGCTGATGATGCAGATTTCTGTTGGAGCTCCTTCTCCATTCTTTCCACAGTCTTTTGGAGGAAGAATTTCTACAAAGCCCCTTTTCAGCATTGCCTTGTTGCAGAGTTAAATCCCTGGCAGATTTCGGAGGCTTTCATGTTGTGGCTTAGGCCTAGACAGCAGACACAGATGCTGTGGGAGTAACCAGTGTAGATTGTTCCTCCACACTCACAGTACCGGAAAAGTTTAGATAGATTTATTTTTGGTGACCTGTATATTAAAAGAGCTAACAGTGATTACATACGTTTATGTATACACTGAGATCTGACATCATTGTGGGCAGCCCCTGGCAGACTGCTTACAAAAGTTTCCATGTGGTTCTAGTGCCTGGCGGCATTGTAAAGGTGTGGCCTGATGAAGGAGGTATCCTCGAAGATCTAGTCCTTTTACAGAGGAGGGAGTCCTGAAGTGACTCACAAATCTGAACGTGCACAAAATTATAGGGCCAGAAGGGGGAAAACCTAGGGTATTGAGAGATCTCAGGTTGGTACTGGCTACACCTCTGAAAGTACTTTTTAACAACTGCTGGGAACAGGAGTTGTTCTGGAGGACTGTGGGGAGGGCAGATGTAGACCTACTTCAAAAAAAGTGGTAACAGGGAGGAGGATGCCAACTGTAGGCCAATCAGCCTGACAATGGAGGCAGTATAGCACAGTGGGCTAAGGCTCTGAGCTGCAAATCTGGTGATATCCAGCAGACCAGACCTGGGTTTGAATCCCACAGCTTCCACTTGCATACTGTGTGACCCTGAGCAAGTCACTTAACCTCCTTGTGCTCCCAGGTCGCTCCTGTAAAAAAGCTTTCAGCTTAGTGTGCTATACCTGGTTAAAAAACAACTAAATAAAAAATAAAATAAAAATTGGTGGTGCGGATGTGACTGGAGACACTGCTGAAGGAAAGGGCTGTGGAGTATCTTGCATTCAGCAAGTTACAAGACCCAAGGCAGCACAGATTCATGCGATACAGTGTATGTGTGTGTGTAGGGGTATACATCAATACTTCTGGCAGGATCCTTCCCCTTTAAGAGCTGGCTGGAAGGTCTTCAAGCTGGCTCTTCCCACTCACCCAGGTGACAGCCTCCTTGGCACTACCCCTTGACATCAGATCTTGCGCACTGGAAGCAAAAAGTTGTACCACTTGCCAGGGGAGGTCTGGTGGGTTGTATGGATGTACACCATATACCACTCCTAGTAAGTACAGTTACGTAAGAACTTACCATAACAGTAGATCTTAGAGAGGAGCTCTTGCAGCAGGCAACATTAGTAGGACTGAAGCCACCAGGCACCAGGACCACATGGAGAATTTCTAGCTTGCAGTCTATCACAGGTGACCGCATCCACCAACGTCAGCATGCTGACGTCCACCTATCCTATAAAGGGGGTGGTCCCCCAGACCTACCTCAGTTCTCCCGCCGGAGACCCCAGCGCAAAATGTAAAGAGGAGAACTGAGGCAGTTCCTCAGAGCTGAGGAAAAGTAGAATAAATGTATTTATTTATTTAATAACATTCAGAATTATAACACTTTGAGTCATAGACTCCTTTACAAAGCTCCACGTCAAACATCAATAAGGACTTACATATAGTATTAAGCAGTACAGTGTTCAGATAAGAGAAACGAGAGATAACAAGGAATGGAATTATGAATACAATATTATAAATATAGTGATCAGGGAAGAAAGACAATACACAAAAACCAAACAGACAGGGGAATACAGAACAATAGTCTTTGGGAGAGGAGGACCAGCATTATCCATAATATTTAGGTAATAGATGAATACACATTTTTGTTTTGTATATAGCATGTACATGCAAAGGAGAAGCAGCTATCAGGAAGGAGGAAGGAAGGAGGGAGGGAAAGCAGCGCCTGCTGCAAGAGCTCCTCTCCAAGATCTACTGTTAGGGTAAGTTCTTAGGTAACTGTACTATCTTACTTCGAGGGGGCTCTTGCAGCAGGCGACATTGGTGTCCCAAGCAGTACCAGAATTGGCCGAGAGTCAGCTGGGAGGAGGCAGAAAACAAGAGCAGACAGCTCAGGAAAGAAGGCCCTGAAGTACAGCTGGTCCAAAGTTGGCCCTACACCTGGAAGTGATGTCCAGGCTGTCATGGTGTACAAAAGTGTGCACCAAACTCCAAGTGGCAGCTGCACAGATGTCTGCAGCAGACACATTTCTGAAACAGGCAGGGGAGATGGCCATACCCCTAATGGAGTGACCCTTGACTGCCCCAGGCAAGGGCTTGTTGTACTTACAGTACACAATGCAATTTGCCAACCATTTGGACAAACACTGTTTGGAAACAGGAGTCCCTTCTCTTTTCAGGTCGAACGAAACAAACTAATCAGTTTTTCGAACCGGTTGGGTGCGAGTTGTATAAAGTACAGTTACATAAGAACTTACTGTAACAGTAGATCTTCAAGAGGAGTTCTTGCAGTAGGTAATACCATTAGGACTAAGCTGCCAGGCATTAGGACCCCACGGAAAACTTCTAGCTAGCAGTCTATGGTGGGGGACCACCCCCAACTTCGGCTCCACCCCAATGTCAGATGTGGTATAAAGGGGGCGGTTCCCAGAACCACCTCAGTTCTCCCATCGGAGACCCGGCTGAAAACCAGATAGAGAACCGAGGAGGATCTCCTATTCCCAAAGAGAAAATTGTAATACTAGTCCCCGTGGGCAGGTGGGTGGGAAAGCCACCTGCTGCAAGAGCTCCTTTCGAAGATCTACTGTTACAGTAAGTTCTTATGTAACTGTACTATCTCACTACAGGGGGGAGCTCTGGCAGCTGGTAATACCATTAGGATGGAGTCCCAAGCAATACCCAAGAAGAGACCCAGGTCAGAAGGGTGGAGGACAGAAAATTAGGGTTGCCACCTTTGAATGAGGCAAAAACCAGGCCCCAAGCTCTGCCCCTAGCCCCACCCCTTTTCATGACTCATCATGCATTGCTCCTCCTCCATAGCTATTTATCATATCAGTAAAAGGCAACACTTAAAGCAGCAGTTCAACAAAAATGTTAAGATACTGTAAAGTACCTGTTAAATTTACTTCCCCAGGTTCTTCCTAGTTATTTATTTACTTATGTATTTAATTATTGGCAATGGTTTACCAGATAAAAATACAGAGATAAAAGAAATCTCATTTACAGACATGATCTGGGAGGAGACAAGAGAAATACTGTAAATAGCATACAGTAGTATACATGGTATATAATAATACATAATAAAGAAATTGTTTCCTATAATGTGTACTTTATATCTTTTTCTGGCTCCATTTTCTTTTCATGTCCACAGTACTGTTTCAAAGCCAAAGAAGTGACCATACTTTTTTTCTTGAGAAAAAAAAAATCAAATATTTAAAAATGTCTAAATTCTGTTAGAGATGAAAATGTTTACCAGCAAATGAAAGTAGAAGACAACTGACTCTGTTGTTACTGTTACAAAAGGTGGGGGCAGCTTTGCTGCTATGCCACTATGCCACTTTAAGATGTAATGGAAAAGATTAGGTTGAGTGCCAATGGTGTTAATGGCCATACTTTACACCTCCCAGGTTGACTGCTTTCACAAACATAGGGCTATATTGACAACAAAACTTGTTTGTAACCTGCACATACAGTTGAAACAATGAATGATAAGACAAAATATGTTTCAAAAGTATGTGAACACTCAAAATGGCTCAAAAACCTGACCAGCACTGAGAAAACCGGATTACCAGATAGGGACACGGAAAACCTGATCACCAGGTAAACAAAATCTGGTCAGATCCACCACAGCTGCATACTGAGGTTAGTGAATTTGTGTGAAATTGTTAAGGAGGTATGGAGAAGCAACACAATGATTTGTAAGTAGTAAGATTTGTTTTAGTTTCTGTTCTAAGGAAGGCATACACATTATTAGGAAAATATATGGAGGTGTACATTTTAATGGAAGGAATAAGAAGCTTACAAAAGAACCCTAGAGCAAATGCCACTGATGTATGTGTTATCCGGGATTATATTTGCCAGACAGACATATTTTAAAGAAAACACAATTGCTCATATCCCAATAATGCAAAGTATCAAGGGAAACACGTGCAAGTCCCATGATTGTACAGAAGGTGGCAGTACATGAAAAAGTAATGGCTGTCATATATTCAGCCTTGGGATTATTTACACATTGTTTTTTTTTAAGAGAAACAGGGTTTTTGTCCATGAGGTGATATAAGTTATATTTAAGCAATGTGTTGATGTCAGGAAATCAGGTGTAATGATGATGGACTGTTAGAGAAAATGTGATATTAACTTTCAGAAGGGGTCGCTTTTGATAAGGGCAAGGTAGTTATGCGTGTGATAATGAGAATATTAGGAAAGTATGAGGTCTACACAGAAGTGGAGTAAAAATATGCACAGTTTCATAAGTATGTGCTCAGAGTGCAGGCAAATGTGATAAGCAGGTTTGTTTTAGAAATAGGTAAAATAGCAATACATGCAATTAATAGAAAGATAATTATATAGACATATAGACAGAGAGCAAGAGACACAGACAGACAGGCAGGCAGAATAGGAATGGCAGTGAAGTACTGAAGTGACACCAATCCCACCCCCACCCTGCAGACATGGACAGGCATTGGGGTGTGCCTTTGGGTCACTGGCCATAACACTTACACCATTTCATCTCACCCCACCCTGCAGACACAGACAAGAATCGAGGTGTGCCTCGGGGTTTTCAAACTTTACACTCACCCCATTCCATACAGAAATATGCTGAAATGGGTACATATAAAAGAATGGTGTTAACTTTGGAGCTGAAGAGTCAAAGGCACACCTCGATACCTGTCACTGGCTGCAGGGTGGGGTTGGGGGTGGAAAGGCCTGAGCATTACTGCTGACAATCCCAAGTCACACCCTGATGCCTGTCAGTCCCTACAGTGCAGGGTGTTATGGTCAGAAACCCTAATGCCCTGGCTGTTTCTTGGTATTTTCACTCCAAGTTTTCAGCATGGGCTTTTTGTGACCCACTGCATGAACAGTGACACTATTAGTTCATTAGCTGAAAGGAGAGTTTGCACAGTGACTGTACTATTTTTGTTTTCTATGTGTGTAGTGCAGTGAACCATTGTAATATGGAATCAAATGTGTAGCTGAAATAACTGTTGCCGTTTATGCTCACTGGACAAAAACAGCTGCACAGCTCTGCTGTTGTGAAATGATTTTAAAGCAGTGAACATGCTAAATCCTACTGCCACATTCAAAACACCATACCCTACCTATTTGCCACATATAAACTCAACTATATTAAAAAAAAAATTCTAGGCATTTTTTTTATTTTTTTACCAGGAGAGAGACACTAAGCGGAAAGCTTGTTTACAGGTGTGACTTGGGAACACAAGGACGTTTTAAGTGATTTGCACAGAGTCACACAGTATGCAAGTGGGGGCTGTGGGAGTCAAACCCAGGTTTCTAGATTTGTAGCTCAGAGCCTTAAACCACTGTGTTATACTCATCCTTAACCTACCTGCCTACTTAACCATTATTAATTCCCCAGTCCCATTTACAACACGGTTACACTTGTATATAATACATACTTCTCAAACTTGAAAGAAAAAATACACTTTATCATCAAAGTCTGTGTTTACCAAATACTCTGCCCATGATTAAACTAATTTGAACCCCTCCACCCAAAAATGTGCCCTGACATGAAACTGCATGTTTAACTGTAAATACAATTAAACATTGTATTTCTAAATGCATTACTAACACCAATGCTTCATGATTAAAACAATTTCAACCCCCCCCCCCAAATATGTGTCTAGACAAACTGCATTCTGGGAAGATTGCCTTGGACAAGATACAATAAAAAAAAACTTGAAAAACAGGTTTCATGGAGCAAATGCTGACATCCTGTTTCTAGTGTCCATGATAAAATAAAATAAAAAATAGTTAAGATTTTTTTAATGTCAGCTCTGAATAGCTTTTAAAATCACCAATTGTTTTCTTGTTCAGTGTTTTCTAATACATCTCAAACTTAAAAGAAAAAACACACTTTATCATCAAAATCTGTGTTCACCAAGTACTGAGCACATGATTAAAATAATTTGACCCCTCCCCCAAAAAATGTGCCCTGACATGAAACTGCATGTTTAACTGTAAATACAATTAAAAAATGTATTTCTAAATCCATTACTAACACCAATGCTTTCAAAGTTTTGAAACTACTAAAGACAAATTATATATAAACTATACACATATAAAATGTTTAAGAAAAACATGTGGCTCTTACTGTAAATTAGAATGTGTGTCTAAGTCTCCTTCTGAGGCCCCAGGTGGCTCTGACAATCATTTGTTCCAAAGGATTTTTAAGTCAATTTGAAGGCATTAAATATCTTCTGTTCTCCTAGTCCTTAATAAAGGCATTAAGTAACTTGTGTTCTCCACTGCACAGGCTTGTTCTGTTGGTTGATACAGGTCCCAAACTAATGTATCTTGTTATAGCATGATAGAGTTATCTCATACCCTTCCCACATGAATCAGAAAAAAGTTTGGGGTGGATCTTTAGGAGCTTCTCTGGAGGAGCCGGGGTGGATCTTACTCCCCAAAAAAACCTAATGCTGCCTCCCACTATTCAGGTTCCAGTTCTTGTACCATCCATTTAAGAAAGAAAATAGTACCCTGCAACCATTGACTAACATGAAAGTGTATTTATTTGAGGGTGGAAAACATTGCTTGGAGGAGGGTAAGGTGGAAGAGACTATTTACACCTTCAGTCAGTTCCACGGACAGAAAACATGACATCACTACTTTTGTACATGCAAAACATCTGCAGTCTCTGCCCACTGCAGCCGTAAAAACCTGACAGGTGGTAACCATAAGAACAGTAGTGCAGAGCTGTAGGCATCTAGGAGAGAAGTCCCTGAAGGACTGCTAGGCCAAAACCTGCTCTCTTTCTGGAAGCAATGTCCAGACTGTAGTGCCTAATGAAAATGTGCACTGAATTCCAAGTAGCGGCTGCACAGAGGTCCACTGAGGAAACATTCCCGAGTGAAGCGAAAGATGTCACAATCCCTCTTGTGGAGTGACCCTTGACCAGTCCCAGTAAGAGTCTGTTGTACTGCTGATACCAGAACATGATACAATTCACGATCCACTTAGCGTCTGTTTCATCACCGGTGCCCCAAATTTCCTCTGGGCAAAAGAGACAAACAACTGGTTTGTCTTTCTAGAGGAACTGGTCCGAGCAACGTAGTAACAAAGAATTCTGTGCACATCCAGAGTATGTAATAAGGCCCCCTCGTTTGAGTACTCTGGATAGTAGACTGGTAGTTGGATGTCTTGGTTCAACGTGAACTCAGACACTACCTTTGGAAGAAATGTAGGGTTTGTACGCAGAGCTACCCTGTCCCTGGGAAAAATAAGATGAGGCTCTTTACACATCAGAGCCTGCAGCTCGGAAATCCACCAAGCAGAAGTAACAGCAACTAAAAATAATGCCTTCCAAGAGAGAAGCTTGCAACTTGCGGCTGGTTCAAAGGACGACAAGATAAGCTTTTCCAATACAAACAGGAGATTCCAAGGTGGCATGGGGTCTCTCCTGGGAGGTTTAATATGCAAGATTCCCCTTAAAATGGTCTTGCATAGGTTCAACTGTGCTAGTCTTCCCATTCAGTGGTACATGATAAGTTAACAGTGCACAGAGATGCAACTTAATGACCGAGTAGCTGAGGCCCAAGTCCGAGAGGGAGAGAAGATACTCCAGTACAGATTTCACTTGACAGATGAGGGGATCCAGAGAACGGGGAAATGCCCACAAACAGAAGCGCTTCCACTTCATGGCATATGTTGCCCTGGTAGAGGGCTTTCTCGCTGCCACGAGCACCCCTGCCACTCAGAGGGATACTCAGAATCTTTAAGTCTCACTCTACCCAAAAAATGTGCTTCATATCTTAATGTCCTTTATTAAAGTGTTTGAATTCCACTTGATCCTGTGTTTTCTGTTTTATACTATATTTCTGGGGTCAAATGGCCATAGTTGTTTCTGGTTTAACACTCATAGGCATTTGGGCAATGATTTAACTTGTTTAAAACTTTCAAGAAGGGGAATTAATGGAGCTGTATTTATCCATTAAGTTTCACAAATGACTGGGCCGCACAGGTGATGTCATTCAAGACATCAACACGCCGACAGGTGTGTATTTGTTTGGCCTGGCCCTTCTTGTTCACCTGAAAGGTGAAGACAGTTCACTACACTGTGTATCAGCGTATAATGGCGCGGAAGCAACAGCTCGTTTTTTGGTAGTTTTGGATTAAATCAAAGAAAGTTTCCCAAATCACGAGCTCAGGTAAAATATTCATGTACTTTGGATGTTTTTCTGCTCAGATAAAAACATTCTGAACCTTCAATATGAATGTTTTCATAAAATATAACATTCTTTCTCATAGCGCCCAATGAGTACCTGCATGAAAACGCTTAAGGTCTCAAGATAAAACTAAAACGCTTTGGGACACAAAGTAAGTCAAATGCAGAACTACAAGTGAACATTTCTCCTAGATCCATAGCTGAAATGTAGAACTAACTTAAGGTTTTATCATTACTTTTGACAGAAAAAAGATCCCTAGGATATTTTAACATAGCAAAGAGAGAGCACAGCATCCCAGCTCCACAGCACGCTAACCTGAATTAGAATATAATACAAATAGGTCCAAAGTCAGGTTTGTTCCACCAGAACTCAAATTATATAAACTATCTACATTAAAATGTATTTCTTATATTATGAATTCATTATGATATTACCATAATATTATTTGTTTTTTGTTTAGAACAATGCCAAACAAAGCTCCAAGTCTGATGAAGGAACAAAATTTAAAGTTCTGAAACGTTACTTATTGGAAATATTTTTAGGAGCATGTGAACGTAAAATCTTGGATGTATAAAACAGAAAACACAGGATCAAGTGGAATTTGAACACTTTAATAAAGGACATTAAGATATGAAGCACATTTTTTGGGTGAAGTGAGACTTATTTTTTGAATTGCTACTAGTATCCATTTAGTCTTACTCCCTATATTTTTTTTCTTTAAAACAAAAAGGAACCCTGAGAGACTTTTAAGTGGATTTGATACTCAGAATCTATCCCTAGGTAAGTCCGCAGGAGCCATGCATGCAGATGCAGGGACCAGAGGGCCAGACGGATCTGCATCCCTTGCTCATGGGAGAGCAAGTGAGTGGACAGGGACAACAGAACCGGTGGTTCCCATTCCAGCTGTTGCAATAGCGGGAACCAAATCTGCCGAGGCTAGAAGGGCATAATTAGGATCATTCAGGCACCTTCTGTCTGCAACTTAAGCAGGATCCTCTGAAGAAGAGGGAAGGCATACAGAAATCTCCCTGTCCAAGAGCGGGACAATGCGTCTTGCCAAAAAACACCAGGCCATGGATCTAACGAGCAGAAATTGGGCAGTTTGGAATTGTGTGGGGATGCAAAGAGGTCCAGTTCTAGCTGACCCCACCTTTCAAAGAGGTCATCTATGACTTCTTGCTGTAGTTACCATTCATGGCTCTGAGATCGAGAGTGACTTAGGCTGTCCGCGAGGACACTGTGGATTCCTGGAACATGAACTACTATGAGATCCAGATTGTGATCCACTGCCCAGGTCCATACTCTCATTGCCTCTCTGCATAGGGGATAAGAATGCATGCCCCCTTGCTTGTTGAGATGGAAGACTATTGGGGTATTGTCTGACTGGACCAGAAGGGGCCCAGGAAGGAGTACCCCTTGAAAGGCTTGTAGGGCATACATTACGTTTCTCATCTCTTGAATGTTTATGTGGAGAGACCATTCTATGGAATTCCAGGAGCCCCTCATTTGGTGAGAAACCAGATGTGCTCCCCATCCCAGTCCCAAGGCATCTCTTGTCAGAATTTGTTGTGGGCTGGACTGCTGGAAGGGAACCCCTCTGTCTAGATGAGCCAGGGTGACCCACCAAACCAGGGACTGACTGACCGCATTGGAGACTTGGATGGGCTCTTCGAGCTTGTCTGTGCCATGGTCCCATTGGACTCTAAGGTGCCACTGCAGGATCCTCATATTCAGATGAGTGAGGGGAACTGTGGCTATGGCTGTGGCCATATGGTCTAAAAGCTGCAGAACCACGCTCGCTGGTACCTGATCTGAGGCCATCACCCTGTGAGAGACCTCCCTTAGCCTGACTGCCCGGTGTGCAGGAAGAAAGGCTTTCCCTTGGACAGTGTCAAGGACTGCTCCTATGTACTACTGTAGCCTTTGAGCAGGCCATGGGTGCAGCTTGGACAGATTTAGAGTGATGCCCAGGGCCCAGAATAGACTGAAAGCCTCCTCTATTGTTTGATGTAGTTGGTCTTCTGATGAAGATTTGAGAAGCCAATTGTTCAGATACGAGTAGACAAAGTGACCACTCTCCTGAGGGCTGCCGCCACTACTGCCAGGCACTTGGTGAAGACCCTTGGTGCCGATGATAGGCCGAATGGAAGTGCCTTGAACTGGTAGTGCCCTCCTTAGAAGGTGAAACAAAGGTATTTCCTGTGGGATGGTAGGATCTTTATGTGCATAAAAGCATCCTGCATATCTAGGGAGCAAAACCAGTCTCTGTGACGGAGCATGGGCAACAGGCTCACTAAGGTCACCATTCTGAACCTTTTGTATTCAATGAAGGTGTTCAGCTGGCTCAGATCCAGAATGGGACGGAGTTCTCCTGTCTTCTTCAGGACTAGGAAGAAGTGGGAGTAATACCCTTTGCCTCTTTGGGCATGGGGTACCTCCTGGATAGCTCTTTTTTTGAGTAAGGTCTGTATCTCTGCCCACAGGAGAGCCACATGGGAGGGGGGGCAGTGGGAGGGGACAGGCAGATTGTCCGGTGAAATCTGGGTAAATTCCAGAGAGTATCCCCTCTAGACTATCTGGAGGACCCATTGGTCTGAAGTGATGTTGGACCATCCTGATTGGTAAAGGGAGAATCTCCCTCATACTGCCTCCCCCTGAGCTTCCTCCAGAGGAGGGGGGTCGGTAGGGAGTCATGCTGTGGCAGAGGGGGTGGGCAGGGGAGGTCTGGATACCTTGGCAATTTTGGGGCCCTGGGCACCTGAAGGAACAGGGGGGCCTCTTTTAAAGCCTCTCTTGTGCTGTGGTTGGTGTCTTTCCTGCTGTCCCTAGTTCTTCCAAAAGGGACGACGCCCTGTTGCCTGCGGTTCTGATCTGTACATGCGATGCCAGATGACACTGCTTTGCCCGAATCTTTTAGCCCTGTTGTTAATTTTTCTGTTTCGGTGCCAAAGAGGATGGGTCCCTGAAAGGGTGCATCCAAGATGGCACCCTGCAAATCCTGACAGAAACCCTCAACCAGACATGCCTCTTTATACAGATCCCGGTTACTGTTGCCCTTGCTGCTGTGTCTGCGGAGTCATAAGAACTCCTCAGCACATGTTTGTCCACATCCATGCCTGACTGGATGACAGCTAGGTGCTTTGCCTTGCCCTCCAAGTTAGGCTGTGCTTTAGCCAGATCCATAGCTTTTGACCACAGTGACTTCTGGTATGTGACCATGTGAGCCAGGAAATTCAGCGACCTGATCATGCAGGTAGCTGAAGAATAGACCTTGGGGCCCATCTGGTCCAGCTTTTTAGACTCTGGATCTGGGGCTGAGTGCTCATGTGTCTCAGCTGCTGTACTCTGCCATGTGCAGCCATGAGCACCACGGAGTCAGCTTTCGGTTGTTCGCTTAAGTAAAGCACTCCTTTGGGTGTCTTATAGAGCCTATAAGCTTTCCTTGGCACTGCCATAGCAGTAGCCAGATGTTTCCAGGTCAGTTTCATAATGTCCTGGAAGGGTTCCACCAGTGTGAGGACAACCAAGGGTTTTGGGTCAGTAGCCCCTAGGAATTTTGCCAGACAGCAGCATTCAGGGTCCAGCTCTACTGTATCCCACTGATACAGGGCCTGGATATGTCTCATGATAGAAACATAGAATTTGACAGCAGATAGGGAGGCAGTATAGTGCAGTGATTTAAGGCTCTGAGCTGCAAATCTGGTGACATCCAGCAGACCAGACCTGGGTTTGAACCCCTTAGCTTCCACTTGCATACTGTGTGACCCTGAGCAAGTCACTTAACTTCCCTGTGCTCCCCGGTCGCACCTGTAAAAAAGCTTTCAGCTTAGTGTGCTAGTCCTGGTTAAATAACTAACAAACAAAAAAAAGAGATAAGGACCACTTGGCCCACCCAGTCTGCCCATTTCCCTACCTAATGGATAAGCTGCAGATCCTAGCTAACCAACAGCCTGCTTCTTCCAACCTCCACCCCCTAGAACTGCCTTATGTCTGTCCCATGCATTCTTGAATTCCACCACTGTTTTTGACTCCACACCCTCCTCAGGAAGGCTGTTCCATGCATCCACAATCCTCTCCGTGAGAAAATACTTCCTCACATTACCTCTGAGCCATCTCCCCTCTAGCTTCAAATTGTGCCCCCTTATTCTTGCACTCCTCTTTTTCTGAAAGATGCTACCCTTTTGGACTTTGTTGATTCCCTTGAGGTATTTGAAAGTTTCTATCATGTCCCCCCTCTCCCTCCTCTCCTCAAGGCTACACATATTAAGATCCTTAAGTCTCTTTTGATATGTCTTCTGGTGCAGACCTTGCACCATTTTAGTTGCCCTCCTCTGGACTGCCTCCATCCTGCCTATGTCTTTGCGGAGATTGGGTCTCCAGAACTGCACGCAGTACTCCAGATGGGGTCTCATCAGCTGTCTGTACAGAGGGATAACAACTTCCTGTTTTCTACTGGTGATGCCTCTCCCTATGCACCCCAGTATCCCACCAGCCCTACTTACTGCCCTGTCACATTGCTTGCTCATCTTTAGGTCATCTGATATGACTACCCCCAGGTCCCTTTCCATTTTTGTTGTTGTTAGTATCTCACCCCCATTGTGTACTCTTCCCCTGGGTTTCTGTTTCCCAGGTGCATTACTTGGCACTTCTTAGCATTGAATCTAAGCTGCCATACATTTGACTATTTCTCCAACCTTGCCAAGTCCCTTCTCATCCTTTCTACCCCACCTTTTGTATCAACTCTGTTGCAGATCTTTGTGTCGTCTGCAAAGAGACATACTTTTCCTTCCAGTCTCTCTTCAATGTCGCTTATAAAGACATAAAAGAGGACCGGTCCTAATACTGAACCCTGCGGTACCCCACTAGTAACCCCTCTTTCTTCAGAGTGGACTCCATTTACTATTACCCTCTGTGTCCTGTTCTCCAGCCAATTTTTTACCCAGGCTACCATCTTGGGACCCACTCCCAGGCTGGTCAACTGGTATATTAATCTTTTGTGTGGGACTGTGTCAAATGCCTTGTTAAAGTCTAGGTAGGCCATGTCCACAGCCCCTCCCTGATCTACTACTTTGGTCACCAAGTCAAAGAAATCTATTAGATTCGTCTGACATGACCTTTCCACTGTGAATCCATGCTGCCTTGGGTCCTGCGCTCCTCTGGACTCTATGTACTCAACAGTTCTTTCCTTTAGAAGTGATTCCATCATTTTCCCAATCACTGAGGTTAAACTAACAGGTCTGTAGTTTCCTGCTTCTGCCCTGCTCCCACTTTTGTGAAGTTGAGTAATCTCTGCCCTCCTCCAGTCCTCAGGTACCACCCCATCCTCCCATGATTTATTAAAGAGGGTAGTCAGTGGTGTTACTAGTTCTACCCTTAGTTCTTTTAGAATTCTGGGATGAATCCCATCAGGCCCCATTGCTTTGTCCACCTTCAGTTTTAAGAGTTCCTTCAGAACCCTTTCTTCTGTGAAAGAGCTAATATCAACCCCCGTATCCAGCGTGTTTCCATTGTTTGGTTCAGGTACCTCCCCCTCTTCATTTGTGAATACTGAGCAAAAGTATTTGTTTAGAAGAAGAAGAATCATTAGCATTTATATAGCGCTTTTCATGCACAGTATCCCAAAGCGCTTTACAAGCAATGCTAGACTGCTAGTGAAGTGACTGAATGTGTGGTGGCGGCCATATCGCACATCATCACCCACACACAGCCTGGATAATTAGATGAACCGGTTTATGGGAAGGGGAATGTTGACCAGGACACCAGGAATGTTCCCTGCTCTTTGTGAAGAGTGCCCTGGGTTCTTTTACTTCCACCTGGACACCCACCAGGACAATACCAGGATGGGCAGAAGGGACCTTGGTTTAACGTCTCATCCGAAGGACGGCACACCCCAGCAGTACAGCACCCCCTAATACTGCACTCGGGTGCCAGTGATTTTTAGGTGCAAGTCCAATCCCGGTGAGGGATGAGAATCCACAACCTTCTGGTCCAGAGGCGGATGTACTACCAACTGAGCCACGCTGACACCAAATTTAGTATCTCTGCCTTTTCACAGTCACCCTCTGCTCACCCCCTTATTAAGCCTCACTATCCCTCCCCTGGTCTTCCTTCACTCCCTAATGTACCTATAAAATGTTTCATCCCCCTTCTTAACTGAGTTGGCAATCTTTTTCTCGGTTTGGGCCTTTGCTGTTCTGACTGCCTTTCCTGCTTCCTTTTGCTTTAACTGATACAATTCTCTGTCCTGCTCCTCCTGTGATTCCTTGTACTATCTGGATGCTCTCTTTTTCTCCCTAACCTTCCCTGCCACCTCCTTTGAGAACCATAGAGGTTTCTTACATAGTTTTGTTTTATTTATTTGCTTCACACAAAGGCTTGTTGCCTCTGTGATGGCAGTTTTAATTAATCCCCATTGTTCTTCCACCCCTCCTTCCTGCCCATTTGCTAGTACACTCCTTAGGCACTCACCAATTTTGGCAAAGTCTGCTCTCCTGAAGTCCAGTACCTTTGCCTTTGTATGGCTCGACTCTACTGCTATGTTTATCGTGAACCATACTGTTCGATGGTCACTAGTTCCCAGATGGCTACCCACTTCTAAATCTGTGATCCTCTCGCCATCTCCATTTGAAAGTACCAGGTCTAAGATTGCTCCCTCTCGAGTGGGTTCCAATACTAGTTGCCTAAGACATGCCCCCTGTAGGGCATCTAAAATGACCCCACTCTTAGAAGTGGCTGCTGCAAATGCACTCCAGTTAACATCTGGCATATTCAGATACCCCATTAGCAATATCTCTCCTTTTTCTGCCAGTCTCAGGATACTTTCTATAATTCCCTTGTCCATTTCCTCCCCCTGAGATGGGGGTCTGTATACAACCCCTGTGCGGATTGTGGTGCCATTGCCTGTCTCCAAGTTGACCCACAGTGCTTACTCTCCTCCCCATTTACCCTTTTGTTCTGTTGCTTTGAAGCCATCCCTTATGTAGAGAGCTACTCCACCTCCTCTTTTACCCTCCCTGTCCCTCCTGTAGATGGTGTATCCTAGTATGTTTACATCCCAGTCATGGTTCTGTGTGTACCATGTTTCTGTGACTGCCTCAATATCCAGATGTTCCTCCTCCATCAAGGCCACTAATTCAGGAAACTTGTTACCCAGACTATGGGCATTGGTACTCATTGCTCTCCATTTTTTGATGGCTTTACCTCTTGTAGCACCATCACTGTCCTCATTGACTTTGCTTTCTCCATTTGCCCCTGTCCTGCTCCCTACTGACCTTTTTACCTTGGTCTTTACCTCATTTAGTGCCCGTTTTTTTTCTAGGGGGAGGCAGGGAATTCCCTGCTGCTTATCAGTGCCTCCCCCCTTGACTAGTTTAAAAGCTAGCCAATGAAGCCTTTAAACCGATCACCCAGTAGACTTGTTCCCTTCCTGGACAGATGCAGACCATCCTGCCAGTGTAGGCTGGTATCCCTCCAGGTGGAACCCCAGTCTCCAATGAAGCCAAACCCCTGTGCTCTGCACCATTTTTTCAACCATTCATTGAAATGCATGGTGCGAAGTACCCTCCTGCTCACTCACTCTTGCCATAGACAGGCAGCACCTCTGAGAAGGATACTGTGTGTGCTACTTGCCTTAGGCCCCTCCCCAATTCCACAAACTCCTCCTGCACTACTCTAATCTCATGTTGAACTAAGTCATTCATCCCTAGGTGGACAATGACATCCAGCTCAGTCTCCCATGCAGCTGTTCTCGTGATCCTGAGGATGCGATTCCTGTCCCTCCAAGCCTGATGTCCAAGAAGGACGGGTCATCTGGAGGTGACCGTGGCGAGTCCCTTCTCAGATCCGGGGAAGGTAGGGGTAGTTCGTCTTCGGAGGAGTACTCTGAGGAGGAGTCTCCAGCGTCTTCTCCTGAACAAGAGGGTGGATGTCTGCTGGAAGATGGGATGGGTGACTCTTCCTGCTGATCGCACCTGGTGGCTGCCGACCGTCATCGTCGGATGGTGAACGTTCTGTCGATGGGGAAGGTCATTTAGGCCTCTGAGGCGACTGTTCCCTGGGTGGTGGCTGGACCGGAGATGGGTCCCTAGCCTTTGGGAGTAAGTCCCCTTTAATAGTGTTCCACCATGCATTGAAAATCAGCCCCACTTCAGCCAGTGGGACGACTGGAGGTGGAGACGTTGGGTTTAGTACGTTAGAGGGGCATGGTGTCGGACCCTGTGGCTCTCTGGGTACTGATGTCTGGTCCTGAGGCACGTTGTCTGCGGGTGCCTCAGATGTCAGGTCCAATGGGGCTTTATCCAGTGGCACCGAGCCTCCTTGTGGTCTGGTGGGGGAGGCATTTGGGTATCCACAGGCCCGGGTGTCTTATCTCTTGGGGTCTTGGGTACCTGGGCTGACATCTGGTCCTCTGGGGCAGATGGCCGCTCTTTGGCCAGTGGCGCCTGGTCATTTCTGACACGGAGTCAGAGTGGCTGGTAGTCTGTTGACCTTCAGAAGCCGACATCACCCTATCCTCAGGTGGTGGAGGTGTCCCATACCTTATGACCTCCTGGCGTCTACTGGAGTCATCCGACCCCTTGTACCTGTCGGATGACCTGGAATGCTTTCGGGTGATGGGCTCTGATGTTTTGACCAAAGCAGATGCCTGTTCCTCTTACGTCGACCCATGCATATGCTTGTGGGGCCTATGCGCTAAGGGGATTTGGGCAGACGAATGCCCTTGAGTGGAAGACTCCTTACCTTTGGAGTGCGATGAGGCAGTAGTCTTCTTGGAGGAAACCCCCGAAGTGGCCATGATACCTGGGGGAACTGATTCTGACCTGCCGGAGGTGGAGGAAGCAGTAGTCCTGTCAGGGGACTTTGGGCGGGATTTTGACCCGTCTCTCTCCTTATCCCTATGGTGGTGCTTCCCACCCGATCTTTTCTCCTTGGTGGGAAGACTCCCTGGCTGAGGAGGAAGAGCTTTGTACCAACTAGGTCCTCTGCATGGCAGCCACTTGTTGCTCCAGCAGGCAGGCCTTGAGTGTTTTGAGGTGGCGGATGCGGGTTTTACTGTTGAATTTTTGGCAGTGCTGGCAGTCAAGTCATCAGGCTGGTGGTCAGGGCCTAGGCAGATCAGGCAGGCGGAGTGGCCGTCCCTTGCCGGAATCTGCTTAACGCAAGTGCAGTTAGACTGCCGCCTTTGGGAGGATGATGGAGACATGCACTTGACAGAGAAAAAATGATTGAAAGAGATAACGAATGATAAACTGCGCGAGGCGCAACATGGCAGTCGACTGCAAAGGTGGCATCCATGGAGCCAATGTTAGCAGGTTGACGGTGGGAAAAGAACTGAGGTGGTGCTGGGGGTCTGCCCCCTTTATACCACATCTGATGTCGGGGCGGAGCTGACGTCGGGGGCGGTCCCCCACCACAGACTGCTAGCTAGAAGTTTTCCATGGGGTCCTAATGCCTGGTGGCGTAATCCTAGTGGTATTGCCTGATACAAGAGCTCCCCCTCGAAGTGAGATTAATGGAGCACCCTGTAAACATCCCAAATGTGCAGTGAGGCCTCCCCCTGATTGGAATATTTAGGGAAATAAACAGGCAGGTGTATGTATTGTTTGACCGTGAACTCAGACACCATCTTTGGCAGAAACTTACGATTATTTCTCAAAGACGCTGTCTTTGTGAAAAACTAGGTAAGGCTCTTTACACATCAGAGCCTGAAGCTCAGAAATCCTTTGAGCAGAAGTAACAGCAACTAAAAATAACACTTTCCACAAAAGAAAGCATAGCTCGCAACTCGCGGTCGGCTCAGAGGAAGGCAGAGTGAGCTTTTCCAACATAAAAGGTCCCATGGAGGGACGGGTCCCGAATGGGTGGTTTCAGGTGCAAGATACCATGCAAGAATATGCGGGATACCTCCAGCTGGGCAGCAGCCTTGCCCTCAATAGGTGCATGGTATGCAGAGATTGCAGAAAGGTGCACCTTAAGTGAAGAGTACCCCAGACTGGAGTCCGAAAGGGATAGGAGATACTCCATAATCAGATTCACGGGGCAGCTGAAGGGATCCAGGTGACTAGCGGTGGCCCATATGGAGAAGTGCTTCCATTTCATGCCACAGGTGACCCTGGTGGAAAGTTTCCTGTCAGCCACTAAGACATCTGCAACCCTGGAAGAAACCTTCAAACCAGGTGATAGCTAAGTCTGCAGGAGCCATGCATGAAGATGCAGAAACCTGAGGTCTGAATGGACCAGGACGCCCTGCTCCTGGGTGAGCAAGTCGGAGCACATGGTCAAGAGAACTGGAGGTTCCACTGCTAGCTGCTGTAGCAGTGGGAACCAAATGTGACACGGACAGTAGGGAGCTATGAGGATCATCTCTGCCCCCTCACTGAAGTTTAAGGAGGACCTTCTGCAGAAGCAGGAAGGGAGGGAGGGAAGGCATACAGAAATCTCCCTTTCCAGGAGAGGGAAAAAGCGTCATGCCAGAAAACTCCAGGCCCTGGATCGTGTGAACAGAAAAGCGGCAGTTTTGCGTTGAGTGGGGACGCAAAAAGGTCCAACTCTAGATGACCCCACCTGTCGAAGAAGTCTTTGACTACCAAGGACAGGAGTTCCCACTCATGCATCCTCGACCTGGCCTGGCTTGGACTGTCAGCCAGGATGTTTTGAATGCCAGGAACATGAACGGTTGACAGTTTCAGGTCATGCTCGATGGCCCAATACCAGACCCTCATGGCTTCCTGACAAAAGGGGTAAGAATGAGTGCCCCCTTATTTCTGGATACAGAAGACTATGGACATGTTGGTCCATCTGCACAAGAAGTAGGCTGGGAAGAATGTGGGTCTGAAAGGCCTGCAAAGCATATAGAACTACCCTCATCTCCAGCACATTGATGTGGAGATGCTGCTCCATCTCGGACCAAGTGCCCTGGGTCTGACAGTCAGTTAAATGAGCTCCCCAGCCCAGGCTCGAGGCATCCGTGGTGAGAATCTGCTGAGGAGATACAGTATGGAGGGAGACCCCCTTCAGGAGGTTGGTGGGATTCTGCCACCACTCGAAGGTCCTCTTCGTTGGAGCGGAAACCAGCACCGGCTGATCCAGGTCGTCGGTCCCATTGGGTTCGTAGAGTCAATTGGGGAACCCTCATATGGAGGTGGGCCATGGGAACTGTGGCTATAGCCACCACCATGTGTCCCAGCAGCCAAAGAAACACTCTGGCTGGTACCTGATGACTGGAGGATACCAGCCGGGCCTGCTGTATCAGGCTCTCTACTCTGTCCTCTGGCAGGAAGGCTCTGTCCTGGGACGAGTTCAGAACTGCTCCAATATATTGAAGGTGTTAGCACGGAGAGAGACAAGATATCAGTAGGCTGATAGTGCTTCTAGGGTCTGAAAGAGCCAAAAGGTGCCTTCTAGGGTCTGCAGCAAGAAATCACTGAAGGGGGCTGTGAGCAGCCAATTGTCCAGGTACTGAAACGCATAAAAACCTTGCCTCCTCAGAGCTGCAGCAACCACCGCAAGGCACTTTGTGAAAACTCAAGGTGCAGAGGAAAGGCCAAAGGGGAGAGCCCGGAACTGAAAGTGGTCCCCCTGGAAGCAGAAATGGAGGAAGCACTGGTGAGCTTGGAAAACCTGGATGTGGAGGTACGCATACTACATATCCAGGGAAGAAAGCCAGTCCCCCTGGTGAAGGAAGGGCAACAGTCCCTGAAGAGCCACCGTCCTGAATTGCTTGTACTTTATGTAGAGGTTCAGGTGGCTGAAGTTCAAATTGGGTCTCAGGTCCCCTGTCTTCTTGGGAATGAGGAAAAGTGGGAGTAGAACTCTTTTCCTCTTTGACTCAGGGGGATGGGCTTTATGGCCTTTTTGCTCAGGAGAGCCTGGATCTCTTTTCGGATGAGGGCAATGTGATCCTGAGGATAATGGGAGGGCAAGGGAGAGTTTTCTGGAGGGGGTTCCAGGAATTCAAGGGTGTGACCCTTTCAATTATCTGGAGTATGCACTGGTCTGAGGTTACTGTGTGCCACCTGTCCAGGTACAGGGAGAATCAATCCCCGACCGCCTCCCCCAAGGCCTCTGCTGGGGGTTGGGGGGGGTTTGGATAAGAAGTCACAGCACTCTGGGGGCCCTAGAGGTGGATCCACTGGCTGGTGGGGTGTGGGCCTTGTGTTTAAAAAGACCTTTCGATAGCAGGCCCTTGGAGGGCTGTGTGGAGGTCTGTTGAAAGGACTGACATTGGGAAGGTCTTGGTTGGGACAGATACATGGAATGTACTAAGCCAGCACCTCACTGACCTTAGCAGTTGTGACTGCTCTGCCTAGGCTAGCGGCTTTGTTTCACTGCTCCCTCCCCTTCTCTCCTCCCTTGCTACCCTCCGCTCCTCTATCCTCTCCTACTCCCCATCTCTCTCCCATCCCACCTACCATTCTACCCCCTCTCACCTACCATTCCACCCCCTCTCCCGCTCCTCTTCTCCTGTCCCCCTCCTTATCTCTTGTTGCTCCACCCCAGACCACCCAGCACTTATTTTTCTGTTCTTGCACTTACGACAATGTCAAATTCTTGACTGCCTATCCCCTCTTATCCCTACCCCCTCCCCCTCTTATCCCCCACCCCTTGCTCCACTTATGTCACCCACTAGTGTGGTTTTCATTTGTATCTGTGTCATGCTATATATACACCCATATTGTTAATTGTGCATTATTAGCCACTGACTGTTTGCTACTGTACTAGTCTATACACATGAACTGTCTTTTGCTACTAAGTTAACCTCCTGACCTGTATTGTATCTTACCACTGTTGGCTTCTATGTTAACCTCCTGACCTTGTATTGTATCTTACCACTGTTTTGCTTGCACCCATTGCTGATGTGGAACCTTTGTAAAAGAACCCTTGGTTCAAAAGTATTTGTAATCCTAGTAATAAATAAATAAATAACCAAATAAATAAATAAATACATACCGACCTCAGGGCCTTGCCAGATTTCTGAAGGCAGGAGATGATATTCTGAGCACTTCCCCCAAACAAAACAGAACCCTGGAAGGGAGCATCCAGGATTTTGGCCTGAACATCAGGGGCAAATCCAAAGACCCTGAGCCATGAGTGGTAGCATATGCAGATCCCTGCTGCCACCCCATGTCCAGAGGCATCTACTGTGTCATAGGCTGCCCTCAGCACATGGTTGCCCACATCTGAATCAGATTTTAAAAGCTGGGCTAACTGCACTTTAATGGCATCTTCAGGAAGGGATTGAACCAGATCCCTTGCCTGGTCCCAAATGGCATTCTGATACTGCACCATATGGGCCAGATATTTCTGGGCCCATATGGCCTAAGTGGCAGAGGAGTACACCTGCTTGCCCAATTGGTCTAGCTGGTGGGATTCCTTGTCTGGAGGGTGGGTGCTGAGGTGCTTGGGTTTCTTAGTGCAGTCATGAGTCGTGTTCATGACCACTGAGTCTACCATTGGGTGTTCGCCAAAGAAGTCTTTGCCCACTGGCACATGGTAGAGACGTTCCGCCTTCTTGGCCAAGGCCGGAGTAGTTGATGGATGATTCCATGTCACCTTAGTCACATCATCATATGAATCTATAAGGGGGGGAACCACCAAAGGGAGGGTCTCCTTCTTCCTGATGTAAATGGCCAGATGACAGCACTCCAGGTTGAGCTCTTGAGCTCCTCTGTCTCCAGATTATATGTAGTGTATCACATCCATAAAGGAGGGATTGTCAGAGGGAGATTTGGGAGTCTCCTTGGGAGGCTCCTGTTCATCAGAGGAGCCTCTGGAATCCTGCAATGACTCTGAGAAGGAAGAGGAGGAATTGTCCTCCGACTGGTTGCTGTCCAGGATTGGCATCTGAGGACGGTCATCCCTATGCTGGTCAGAAGCCCCTTGTGACCCCCAGAAGCCCCTGTGGTGCGAGGGGTTGCTAGGTCCTGCCCGGTCCAGATCCTGATGAGGGGCATCCCGGGGAAGAGGAGAACAAGGACATCTGGGTGCACCCTTGTCCTTCATAAAGGTCCACCAAGCCGTGAATAAGGTGTTATAATCCACTGGTGGAGGTGGATTGTAAGGTGGGTAAGGGTACTGGGGAGGAGGGTACGGATATGAAAGTGGATGAGATGGGGTAGAGTACCCTGACTTCAGTTCAGCTGGCAATGGCTGAGACACAGGCTGGGACCGAGGCAACAATGGTTGATGAGTCATCAGTGTTGCCGTTGGTGGGGCTGGTGCCAGCCTGGGAGGTGAAGGGTGGCATCGGTCTGGAGAAACAGCAGACATGGGCCCCTGAGGTGAGGCAGGTGCCTGCAGGGGGGAGTTTCCCTGAGGCAGGGGCAGAGGCATCTCCTGTGCAGAGGAGGCAGTGAGCACAAAGACCCACCACTGGAGGCTCCAACCCCGGTCGAGCCACTTGGCTGAGGACCCATGGGGACTAAGGGCCTGAGTGTCAGGGGCTGGGAGGCAGGGGACGAAGTCCGCTGCCTCGAGGAAATGCCACCCATGATAGCAATGAGGGTGGGCAGCTATACCACCGGCAACCCTGAGGGTGTAAGGGCTGCTGAGGAAGGAGGGGCCGACCCCCCATAGGAGGAAGACCCAGAAGCGGAAGCCATTATATGCAGAGATTGCAAGCAAGAGGCTGACCAAGGATGGTCCTGGTGCTTGTGCTTCCCACTAGATGACTTCTCCTTCTGGGAAGAAGAGGAAGAAGAAGAAGATGCCCCAGAGACCAGGAAAGTGGAAGAGCTTTTAGCCTGAAGCTCCTTGTCCATCGCTGCGAGTTTCTGCTGAAGTAGATGATTCTGGAGGGTCTTCAAGCGGCGTCTCCATGTGACCTGGTTGAAGTCCTGGTAGTGTTTGCAGGTCTCAGTGTCATGGTTAGGGCCTAAGCAGAGCAGGCGGAAGAGTGACCATCTTTGGTGGGTATCTGCTTGCTGCAAGCATACCTTGTAGGCTGATTGAAGACATGGCTGGAGCAGAAGACATAAACGAGATGGAGAGAAACACCAAAAATCGATGTTAAGACTAAGTAGAAAAGGAAAAAAAATTACAGGCAAACTCAAAGAAAATGGTGGCCAACTGAAGCAGACATCTGTGGAGGTCTGACTTCCGCGGGTCAACAATGGGAAAAGAACTGAAGTAGGTCTGGGGGCTGCCCCCTTTACAGGACAGGTGGATGTCAGCATGCTAATGTCGGCAGGGGCAGTCCCCCGTGATGGACTGCTAGCTAGAAGTTTTTCGTGTGGTTCTGGCGTCTGTCACCTTCAGTCCTACTGATGTTGCCTGCTGCAAGAGTCACCTCAAAGTAAGATTTACAGTTACAGGTGAGTAATCTATTTTTCTAGGGACATGAATATGGTGTACTATCCACACTTCTGGCAGATTCCTAGCAGTTCTCCTGGGAGAAGGGGGCGAGGTGCACATCCCCTTAGGAAAAAAAGATTGGAAAACTGAGGCTCCAAAATCAGCACTCCAGCATGACTCAAGGTCGATGTGGTAGTGGGAGATGAAGGTGTGAGCTGACCTCCAGGTAGCAGCCCTGCACATCTCCCGGATAGGGACACCCTTGGAAGCAGCCACCAAGTCAGCAGTATGTCTGGTGTAATGAGCCCTAAGCACAATGGAAGGCTCCCTACCAGCCAACCTATAGCAGAGGTTGATGCAGGAGACCATCCACCTGCCAATGGTCTGCTTAGCTGCCGGTCTGTCAGGTGCAGCTTCAGTGTAGGTGACAAAGAGCTGGCAAACCTCTCCCCGAACTTCAACCGTTGCTCCTTATAAGCCACCGTTTGCCTCAGGCCCAACATATGGAGCCTGTTCCTGGTCTCCGAGGTTGGAGTGGTGAAGTACGCCAGGAGATACATCACCAGGTTAAGGTGAAACTCTGAAACAACCTTCGGGAGGAACCTCAGGTTGGGGCAGAGGACAACTCTGTCCTTGTGGAAGACGAGATAGAGAGACTCCACCGAAAGCACCTGAAGCTCACTGATCCTTCTGTCAGAGGTGATAGCCACCAAGAAGGTGGTCTTCAATGACAGGTGGGAGATGTGACTCCAGTGCATGGGTTTGAATGGCTTGCCCATGAGCATCACCAAAACCAGTAACAAGTCCCAAGGTTGTGGTTTACAAACCAGCAGGGACAAGTGGTAAGGGCCTTTGAAAAAGCACCTGACCAGTTTTTCCTGTGCCACCATTGTTGTACCCGCCAAAGCCCAGTACGCAAAGATGGCTGATAAGTGCACCCTGAGGGTCATCGTCTGGATGCCCAACTGAGATATTGAGACACAGATATTCCAAAATGCTCGCCAATGGGCAGGACAAGGGGTTTAGTTCCTTGCCTTTTCCATTTGAAGGCATAGCACAGATGAGTCGACTGCTTCTAAGAGGCCTCCATGACATGGAGGACCTTGTCGGACCCAAAACATGGAACTCTAGCCGCTCAGGGGCCAAGGTGCCAGGTGCAGGGAACTGAAGGTCTGGGTGGAGTACCTGACCCTTAGAGCAAGAGAGCAGGCCCGGGCAGAGAGGTAATCTCTGCATGGGCCTGCTGCTGAGGCTGAGGAGATCAGGGTACCAGAACTGATGAGGCCAGTCTGGGGCTATCAGGATCATCCAAGCCTTGTTCCTCAGTGCCTTGAGCAACACCTTAGGAAAGGCATACAAGAGACCTTGAGACCAGGGTCTTGCAAAGGCATCCCTAACCAGTGTTCCGCACTGAGAGTGGCAAGCGCAAAATAGCCTCATTTTTGCATTCTCCCTGAAAGCAAAGAGGTTGATCAGAAGGAGAGCCCCAGAGGGAGAACAGGTGATCAACCACCTCCTGGTGAAGAGATCACTCCTGTGATGCCTTGCCCACTTGGCTAAGGACATCTGTCAGCTGGCTGGAAATGCCTGCCACATGAATTGTCATAAGGCCGGCATTCAGGCTGCAGACGAGGGTCCAGGTGTGAAGCGCGGCCTGGCCCAATGAATGGGAGAGCATCCTGCCCTGCTTGTTGAGGTAGTACATGGTGATTGTGTTGTCCATCTGGACCTGGACCACCTGATTACGTACTACAGGAGTGAAGGCTGTCAGAATTAGGTGTACTGCAAAGAGCACCAGCAGGTTGATGTGACATCGGAACTCCTCGGGGGGGGGTCCAGAGCCCATGGGCCCTGTGGTCCCCCAAGTGGGCTCCCAACCCCGTCAGAGAGGCATCGGTTGTGAGAGTGACCATCGGCTCTGGGCAGACAAATGGGACTCCTTCCTGCAGATGTGCCGGGACAAGCCACCACTGGATGGCATCCCACATCAGCTGAGGCACCTTGACTGGACGGTCCAAGTGTCCGAGCAGCAAGACCACCGGCGAGTTGGTTCCCCACTGCAGGGCACGTATCCACCAATGAGCTCATCAAACCACACTGGTGCAAGCCGCCATGTATCCCAACAGACGCGGGAAGTCCCAGGCAGGGTGTGTGCCCAACCTGAAATGAGCGGGCAAAGGAAGGAAGAAAGGTCCTCTGCCCTGTCTGCCTTGAGGTGGGCCCTGGCACAAATGGAGTTGAGTTCTGCCCCAATTAAGTGGATCACCTAAGAAGGGGAAGAGTTATGTCTTGGCAGAATTGACCAAGAGGCCCAAGGCCGAGCAGGTTTGGAAGGCCAGGTCCCTGAACTGATCCACCTCTGCCTTGGAGGAACCTGTAATCAGCCAGTTGTCCAGATATGGGTAAACCCGGATGCCTCAGCGCCACAGAAAGGCCACCACCACTGCAATACATTTGGTGAAGATTCTGGGGTCTGAGGAAAGGCCAAATAGCATAGCCTGGAACTCATAGAGAGTCTCCTCTGAGCGGAACATCAGGAACCAGGATGTCCAAGGAGCAAAAAGTACAGTTATGTAAGAACTTACCATGACAGTAGATCTTTGAGAGGAGCTCTTGCACCAGGCAATAACTGGTAGGACTGAAGCCACATGGCACCAGGACCACACAGAAAACTTCTAGCTAGCAGTATTTAGCGGGGGACCGCACCCTGATGGCACACCAACATCCCCCCAATGGTATAAAAGGGGTGGGTCCCCCAGCCCATCCCCAGTTCTCCCACCGGAGACCCCAGCATGGAAAGACATTGGAGAACCGAGGAGCTTCCTCCTCAAAGAGGAAAGCAGAGAAGCTGCGATGGAGAAACAGTATCCAGAGGGAAGGAGGGTGGGAATGCAGTGCCAGCTGCAAGAGCGCCTCTTGAAGATCTACCGTTACAGTAAGTTCTTATGTAACTGTACTATCTTACTTCGAGGGAGTTCTTGTAGCAGGCAATAATGGGTAGGACTGATTCCCAAGCAGTAAATGAACTGGAGCAGCCAGTTGGGTGGAGAAAAAGGCAGCAGCCATAGGAACCTTAGGACAGAAGGCACTGGAGGACTGCAAGTCCGAAGCCAGCCCTACGCCTAGAGGCAATGTCCAGACTGTTATGCTTGAAGAAAGTATGGACAGAACTCCAAGTGGCAGCTGCACAGATGTCAGCAGTGGACACATTTCTGAAGGAGGGAGCCAAAGCAGCCATACACTGGGTAGAATGGCCTTTGACCTGACCTGGCAAAGGTTTGTCATGCTTTCGGTAGCAATAAACAATGCAATTTGCTAACCACTTAGACTAACACTGTTTGGAAACAGGAGCCCCCTTGTATCCTAGGAGCAAACGCAACAAACAACCGATCAGATTTCCTGATGGCACAGGTGCAGTCCAAATATCAACGTAGCACCCTATGGACATCAAGAGTATGAAGTAAGGCCTCCTCTGGATTAGAATACTCAGGAAAATACACAGGTAGGCGGATGGATTGGTTCAAAGTAAACTCAGATACCACCTTAGGCAAAAACTTAGGATTGGTTCTCAAAGAAACCCTGTCTTTGTGGAAAACCAAGTAAAGCTCTTTACATGTCAGAGCCTGTAGCTTGGAAATCCTCCGAGCTGAAGTAATGGCAACTAAAAATAATGCTTTCCATGACAGAAAGCGTAGCTCGCAGCTTGTTCAAAGGGAGGAAGAGTGAGCTTTTCCAAAACAAACAACAGATCCCATGGTGGGACTGGATCCCTAATGGGAGGTTTCAAATGGAGAATGCCCCACAGGAAGGTGTGGGACAGATCTAGTTGGGCAATGTTCTTGCCCTTGGCAGGTGCATGGCATGCAGATATGGTGGAAAGGTGCACCCTGATAGAGGAATAACCCAGATCGGAGTCCAACAGTGAAAGGAGGTACTCTAGGATGAGATGTACCGGACAGGTGAAGGGATTCAACTGCCGGGCGGTAGCTCACATGGAGACCCTTTTCCACTTCATGGCGTAAGTGGCTCTAGTTGAAGGTTTCCTAATGGCCACTAAAATGTCAGCCACCCTGGAAGAAACCCCAAAGCCTGCTGCTCTGCATGCAATCCCACTTTGCAGACATCATCAAGTCTGCCCCCACTGCCAGACATGCCTGGTCCATCTCAGCACCTGCCTTCCCGACCTCCGAACCTATCTGCACCATCACCTGACCAATCACTACAGGTACGTCCTGTACAATCCCGGTTACGTCCCTTACAAGTTACCAGGCCTAGCCTCCCAAGTTTACCAATGCCACCATTTCATGCTCCTTGGAGGGGCATGCCTCCTCCATTATTTCATGACTCAGGCCCATTCAGATTACCAAACTTACCTATGCCATCAAACTGTCATGCCCCCTGGATGGGAGACCACCCAGGGCTATTAACCCCATGGGCTTTTCAAGGCCCATTACCCCCAGTTACTGAGGAACTGGAACTGGAGTTCGAGGGCATGGTAACTGCATTGATTCAGGCTGAACTGCATAACCAAGCTGGTAGAATTTAGGCTTCAGCTCCATATTTTCTGATTAGCAATAAGCAGTGAATTCCCATGCGTATGACTCTGTATTGATTGACTAACACATTATAACCTGATAACTGCTAATGGATTCTGATTGAAACTAATATATTCAGCTTCTATTGTTTTGTAAGTAGAGTCACTGAGCAGGTGTTAAAATACAATCCAAACTAATGATGTTTGGGCACCAGTTAACTTCAAATTAATAATAGACTGCATAATGTGTGACACTGTATCAATTAATCAATAACCTATGATCTGATGCTTACCAATAAACTACAGTGTGACTAACTAATTAACCAACTAGTAAACATGGAAAACCATTTTTTGCAAAGGCCTGAAATTTATACACATTGTTTATGCTCTTGTTTAGAGTATTAAGGCCAAATTTGCCAGGCCATGTCCTCAGGAAGTTTAAGAGAGATTCTAATATTCTTCACTAAAAGTTCACGCAGACTATTTTTACCACCTCAGAGTAGTCTGAGAGGGGTCAATGAGCAGTCAACCATTTAATAGAATTCTTACTTTGCAAGTGCCTAACCGCTTGAGCGATCAGACTGCTCAACTATGCTGTACTCGGCAAGTGATTGACTGCAAGATCGAAATGGCTAACCACAACTGATGTCCAGATATTCACACTTCAGTCTAAATTGTAATTCTGTTTAAACAAGGAGTCTAGTTCTAAGCATTGCGGGCTCCCTAGCAAATTGAAATCAATTTTTAAAACATATCTTCAAAACAAATGAAATGATATCAGACCCAAGCCACAACCCAAATACCTTCCTATATTAGTCAGATGCACCTTGTTTACTAACCATCTTTTGCATCTGCCAATTATATTTGGTGAATAGTCCACAAATAAAAAATAGTCAACATTATTGTTATAATTTATCAAGTTACATGAATTAGAAATATTTCAGTCTTCAATTTTGCTTTGAAAAGACTATATAACCCTCAAGAACTCAACCAAGGTAGGAGTCTCAGAGGGACAACTGCAGGTCACCTTACTCCTAGGACTTCAGAGAACATCGGTTTGTACAGGGTCTGGTGAGTTTGTTACCACATCTTGGGCATAGGACCTAAGAGCTGGTATTCCTGGAATTAGTTTTTATTTCTTTTAAATGCAGTGTACTTTTTACCTGAGGTGAGGAAGTTATTTTTTGTTTTGCACTGCTGCTCAGAAAGTTATGATTGTGTTCTAAGAATTTATTTCAATTTAGAAAATTGTGTTTGCCTATCTGTGTAATGCCAAAAACTGCCTTACAAATATTGTGTTGGTAGAACAGTTCAAGAGCATGACAAGAACTTTAAACTTATAATTGTTTATTCATTTTATCATCAAGACTATTTTGCAAACATCTCAAAGCCAACAACATCAAGAATGAATACTTTTACTCATGAATCCTGATTTTAGTTTTCTTTCTCAACATAATATTATTAAACTTAGAGCAATGAGTTTGGAACAAGAAAATCTGAAAAGTAAAACAGGCTTAGATTTTTGCTTCCAGGCCCACGCTGGTACTCTTAAAATAACAGTTACGGGTTATATTCACATGTTAAATTGTGCACACCTCTCATGTACTGAGCCCCTACATAAGTATTTGGGATGGTGTTTCATAGGCCCTGAGAAAAAACACTGGTGTAAGATATTTGACTGTCCTAGACATCAGGCAACAGATGGGTTTAAGGTTCGTGTAAAAATATTCGAGGAATTAGAGAAGTGTCACTGTCCCCTAGTACATAACCATGACCACAAAGGTAATTTAGATTTTAATGAACATACAGCCTTTGCAGACTGAGACTAAATAGTCTTGGTCAGTCAGGTGTCAAATAAAATAATAGTGGCAGGTGCCCTAGGTCAAAACTCAAGGGACACACTGCCCACTCTCTGTGTCTCCACCCCAAACAAACTTTATCCCGACCTGGCCAGACTGGTGGATGAATTGCAAAGACATCATCCCCAGTCAGTGGAATACTCAGAGGAAATGTCAGGTTCCGCCGGTCATGGTGAAAGCCATGTACACGAGCCTGATCAGGGTGGTTACCATGGGGAACCCGAAGACACCCCAGGTGACCACCACACTGCACTGCGATGGCTAAGTCTAAAGGAGCCATGAATGAAGATGAAGGGACTTCATGTCTGGATGGATCAGAGCACCCTGCTCCTGGGAGAGCAAGTCTGAGGGCAGAGGCAGGGGGACTGGAGGCTCCACTACTAGCTGCTGCAGCAAGGGAAACCATATCTGACGAGGCCAGTAAGGTGCTACCAGAATCACCTCTGCCCTCTCTGACTGCAGCTTGAGTAGGGCTCTCTGCAGGAGTGGGAAGACGCGCAGAAACCTCCCTGTCCAGGAAAGGGATAACGCATCTCACCAAAAAACACAAGGCCCTGGATCTAGTGAGCAGAAATTGGGCAGATTTGCATTGATTGGAGATGCAAAGATGTCCAACTTGGGGTGGCCCCACCTATCGAATAGAACTTCAGTGACAGGGGTGTGTGACAGGGTTGAATAAGGCCCTGTCCCATTTGTTATGAAGAAAGAGTTTAAACACAAGGGTCTGTTCTATTCTCTCCCTTTTCTGTCTCTTGTTTGTCTGGTCGCACAACCAAATTTTCTTGTGAGACCTAGGAACTGATCACTCTGACAGTTTTGCAATTCTCTGCCTCTCTCTAGCTCTCTGCCTTCACTTGCTATTCTGTCTTTTCTTCCCCCTTGCATATCTGCAGTTATAAAAAATATATGTGAATCTCTGTGTAAAACTGTAATACTGGGATTCTTTGTTTAAAATGTATATAGTTACACTGTTAAAATGATTGCAAAAAGCTCTTTGGAACTCAAGGAGTTAACCTGAAATGCAGTTTTTAAGCACTTTGCAGAGTTGTCAACAACAGGTCAGTTCTCGGTCACTATGTTCTTTTTGCTGCACCTGCATTGAAATGGACAAGAACATTCTGTGAGAAGCAGACTCTCTTTACGAGTTTCCAGACAAAGACGTATAAAAAGAGCAGCAATGCTTTTGCTAGAGAGACAAGGACAGTGAGACTGAGACTTAAACTTGGAATTGGATACCCTCAGAAGGACTGTTTTCTCTGTACGGCCTTGCAAATAATAATACTGAATATTTTTTATTTTGCTGTCATTGATAAAAATAAACTCTGCGAATTTTGAAACTGCTCCTGGTTTTCCTATGTTTCTTGACCTGTGCCTCGATGACAGATGGTGTCAGCCTAAGTGGGATTTACGCTGTGGATACTCTAAGCCAGGAGTTTTGTGCATGGGTACTAGACCTGGTACCAGGGAAGTATAGAAGAAAGGTGTGGATTCTACATCAGCAAGTCCAGGAGTGATTACCAGAAGAATGGCAGCCAAACTAGAAGCAGAAACAAAAGTCCAAACAGAATATAAAGCCAGCAGCAGTAATGAAAAAAAAAAGAGCAGGCAGTGACAGAACCTGAAAGCCTGACTGCCTTTTTCAAATGGTGGGCAATACAACAACAAGAGACAGAGAAACAGAGATAATAAGAGATGCAGCACCAGGTGCATCAGAGAAAAGAGCAGCAAAGAAAAGATGCAGCAACTGGAGCAGTGATGGCTGGATGCCTTGCAAGCTATCAAAGCTGGAGGTTCTGGCACAGGTCCAGCAGAGAGAAAAAAAAAAAAAAAACACCAACAACTTAAAAGACTTTAAACTTACAAAGCTGTGTCCCTTGGATATCGAAGCACACCTGACAACTTTTGAAAGGGTTGCCACGGCCTGCCAGTGGCCAAAGCAGCAATGGGCAATCAGACTGGTACCTCACCTGACAGGGAAAGCCCAACTTGCCTACAGCATTATGGACACTGCACAGTCAGAAAACTATGACCTGGTGAAAAGAGAGGTCATTAAAAGATGTGACATCTTGGGAGAGACCTACAGGCAGAGATTTTGGTCTCTGAAGTACAACTCAGTTGACAATCTTCGAGAAGCCTTCACCCGACTCAGAGAACTCCTTATGAAATGACTCCAACTAGAAAGCAACACACTCCCATAGATCATCGAAACATTTGTAATGGAGTAGTTCATCAACATCCTACCCACAGATGTGCAACTTTGGGTAAAAGAACGCTGACCAGAAAGTGGGGAAAAGGTTGTTTCTTTGGCTGAAGACTACCAAATGGCTAGACAGACGACACAGCAGAGAGGTGACAGCCAAGCACCAGTAAGACACTTTTTTCCCATTTAAACTCCAAGTCTGAAAAGAACTCTGGTGGGGGTAACAAATCTGCACTCAAAGACTTTATTTGCTACAACTGTAATGAGCCAGATCATATTGCAAGGAATTGCCATAGTAAGAAGAGTGACACTGGAGCAGATTTGTCCTTAGCAAATTAGGGCAAGTACTTAACATGTGAAGGTGGGAGATAAGACTGTGAAGAGATTTCTAGATTCGGGAAGCAGACAGACCCTAGTACATTTTGAAATGCTGGGAAAACAATGTCCAAAAGGACCAGGTACTCATGTCATCTACATCCATGGGGACACTTGATACTATCCCACCACCGAAGTGACTATTAGTGGGGTGTCACACCAAATGAAAGTAGGGGTAGTACCTGTTACCTGTGATTATTGAAAATTACTTTCCAGGATTTACAGAGCTAATCACAGAGGGAGTAAATCCCAATTTTCAGCAGTTGTAGTGACAAGAGCTCTGGCAAAGAAAATCTTAGATGATGGGGACTCTTCCTTTCGGTGATTTTGATTTGGACTTGTTTGAGCATAGCTCCAAGATCTGGAAGTCCAGGAAAGAAAGATGAAGCGTGAAGAAACAGCGGCAACAAAAGACTGATGGACATAAGGGGTTAACATATGAAAATGCTGAAACTAAACTGATCACTGATTGTGATTTTCTTTCAAAACAAGCTAATGATGGTTCTCTCCAGGGTTATTTTAAGCAGCTGGGGGTGAAACCAAAATGGGGCAAACCTATGTTTAAAAAAATGTAATGGGCTACTGTGCAGAATTTGGGTTAAACCTCAGACACAGGGAAAAAATAAGAACAATTGGTTATACCACAAACATATAGATCTGAGTTGTTACAGATAGCATGATAGTCCTATGGCTGATCACTCAGGGAAGGATTGCACCCTTGCCAGATTGTGTACAGATTTTACTGGCCTGGAAAAGATGCTGCTACATATTGCAGTTCTTAAGCCGAGTGTCAGAAAGTAGCCCCAGTGACTAAAAAAGACAAGGTGCCCCTATCCTTGATATTTTGAGAGAATTGCAATGGATGTGGCTTGCCCCTTAGATAAAACTAAAAAGGGTAATCGATTAATTTTGGTAGTATGTGACTATGCTACTGGATACCCAGAGGCAGTTCCAGTGTGTACTGTCACAGCCCAAAAAGTGGTGGCAGAGCTTGCCAACATTTTCGGCAGAGTGGGCATACCTAAAGAGATTATTACTGATCAGGGTAGTAATTTTGGTGCTGCATTACAGAAGGAGCTGTACCAACTACTAGGTATCACTGCCATAAGAACCTCCTCTTATCACCCTCAGACAGAAGATCTAGTTGAGCATTTTAATCAAGCCGTAAAATGTGTGTTAAAAAGGTTTTTAAAAGGGGAAGGTAAAGACTGGGACCGATACTTACCTTATCTGCTTTTTGCTTACAGAAGTGCCACAGGCATCAACAGGATTTTCACCATTTGAAATGCTGTGTGGTAGACAACCTAGAGGGCCACTAGATTAAATCAAAGAAACATGGGACGATAACCCCCATCAGAAACCATCTATTACATCTTATATGTGTGCCCTGAGAAAGAAGCTGGCAAAATGTGTTGAAATCGTCCACAGTAATCAGGAAGAGGCCCCAAGCCAGCAGAAGGTGTATTATGACCATGATGTAAATAAAATTTGTAAGCCAGGTGAAAATGTTACCTGTCTTCGAGGCACAGCTCAGGAAGCATAGGAAAACTGGAAGCAGTTGTAAAATTAACAACAGGAGTTTTATTATTAACAACATTAAAATAAAAATTAAAAAAATTGTCCAGTATAACTATTTACAAAGGCAGTATAAACAGAGAAAGTCCATCTGGGTTTCTTATCAATTTTCAATTTCCAATCTTAGTCTCTCTTAGTCTCTGTATCTCTCTTCCAAGAAATTTCAGCTCCTTTTTATAAGTCTGTGCAGGAGCTCGTTAAGAAAATAGCATGCTTCTCACACAGTGTTCTTGTAAGTTTCCAGTGTTCTTTTTTCAGTGTCAGCAGGTGCAGCAAAAAGTACATTGTGACCCAGAACTGGCTTCTTGTTTACATCTTCTGCAAAAGGTTTAAAAATTGCATCTCAGGTTAACCCCTTGGGTGTAACATAGCTTTGCGATCATTTAAACAGTATAACTATATACAGTTTTAGCTTTGCAATCATTTCAACAGTATAACTACATACATTTCAACAGTAAAACTATATACATTTCTAAACAAATGGATCCCAGTATCAGTTACATTTCCACATAAAGATTCACATATATTTTTATACCAGCAGATATGCAAGGGAAGAAAAAAGACAGAACAGCAAGAGAAGGTAGAGAGATAGCATGAGACAGAGAACTGCAAGACCATCAAGGTGATCAAGTCCTAGGTCTCACGAGAAAATCTGGTTGCACAACCAGACAGAGGAGACAGAAAAGGAGAGAATAGAACAGATCCTTACATTTAAACTCCTTCTCCAAAACAACTGGGACAGGGCCCCATTCAGCCCTGTCACATATCCCCCTCCTTAACAGGGAACCTGTTTCACAAAAACAGGTTTCCAAAACTTTCTTTAAATTCTCCTTTAACATGACAGTAGCTTATAATCTTCATAGTTAAGTGCATATGCAGCATATCAAACAGAGAAGTTTCAACTCACATTTTTTTTCAACCCTCGGAATTCTCAATTCCCGATCCATATCTAGACAGAAAATCAGCATTAACATTCTCTTTCCCAGATTTGTGCATCACTTTAAATTTAAATGGCTGTAGTGCCAGGTACCATCGTGCGATTCTAGAATCTTTATCCTTCATTTGGTTAAGCCAACAAAGAGGATTGTGATCTGTTACAAGGACAAAGTCAGCTCCTAATAGGTAAAACTTAAGGGACTCCATTGCCCACTTTGCTGCAAGACATTCCTTTTCAATGGTGGAACACCTTTTTTCTTTGTTGTACAATTCCTACTTATGTATAGAACAAGATGTTCTGTCCCATCTATATTTTGACTAAGGACTGCACCTAGGCCTACCTCTGATGCATCTGTTTGTAACAAAAATGTTTTTTCAAAAGTCTGGGCTTCTTAAAAGAGGTGCTGAACATAATGCAGCCTTAACTGCCCAGAAAGCTTCGTGTCACTCTGGGGTCCATTTCACATTATTCGGATACTGTTTTTTGTGAGTTCTGTGAGGGGACTAGCTAACTCTGCAAAGTTGGGAACAAATCTCTGATAGTAACCAGCCAGCCCTAAAAATGACCTGACATGTTTCTTGGTTTGGGGGACAGGGCTGCTAGCTACAGCTTCTATCTTGGAAACCTCTGGCTTGACGTCTCCATTTCTCAAAACATAGCCCAAATATCCAGTTTCCTCAATGCCCAATGCACACTTGGTAGGATTCATTGTCAGACCTGCCTGTTTGATTGATTGGATAACTGCTCGTAGGTGCTCCAGGTGGCTTTTCCAGTCTGGACTATACACCACCACATCATCCAGGTACGCAGCACAATAACCAGTGTGGGGGGATAAAATTACATCCATGTACCTCTGGAATGTAGTGGGAGTGCCACATAAACCAAATGGCATGGTGGTGAATTGACAGAATTATATAGGAGAGGCAAAACCAGTTTTGTCTCTGGATTCTTTAGCTAGGTGGATTTGCCAGTATCCCTTGATGAGATTGAGGGTACTGATATACTTGGCACTCACCAATTTGTCCACCAAATCATTTATTCTGGGCATAGGATAACTGTCAAATTCTGACATGATTAAGTTTCCTAAAATCAAGGCAGAGTTTTATACCCCCTTCTTTTTTGTTTACAGTCACCATTGGTGATGATCACGCACTCCTTGACTCTTCAATGATACCCAGTTCTTTCATTTTTTGTATTTCCTTAACCACGTCAGCTCTTAACCGTTCTGGTAAGCTACGTCTTTTGCCTAATAGGGCGAGCATTCTTGTCGCTATTATGTGCTCAACACCTTTAGCTCGGTTTGGCGCTGTGGTAAAAGTACTGTTAAATATCTTTAGCAAGTTACAAATTTCTGTAGTTTATTCGGAGGTTAAGAAAACATTCATCTTTACAGCATCAGCAGTTACAGTTTGCTCCAATCTATCATAAGCTACATCAATATCTTCTTAATCAGTTTCTGGTAAAACTAGCAAAGCAGCTTTTGGTGTTTTTTCAACCCATTTCTTGAGGAGGTTAGCATGGTATATCTTAGTAGGATTTTTCCTGTCAGGGGTCTCAGTCTCATAGTTAGTGCCAGTACATCTAAGAACCTTACAAGGTCCTTGCCACTTCATTAACAGTTTATTTCCTGTAGTTGGTAACAGTAACAAGACCTTTTCACCTGGCTCAAAAACGTTGTATTTTACTCCATGGTCATAATACACCTTCTGCTGGTTGTGGGTCTCTTTCTGATTACTATGGGTGATTTCAATATAATTTGGCCAGCTTCTTTCTCAGGGCACACATATAAGATGTAACAAATTGTTTCTGACTGGGGATATCTTCCCATGTTTCTTTTGTTACATCTAGTGGTCCTCTAGATTGTCTACCATAAAGCATTTCAACTGGTAAAAAAAAAAAACTGTTGATGCCTGTGGCACTTCTCTGTAAGCAAAAAGCAGGTAAGGCAAGTATTGGTCCCAATCGTTCTCCTCCCGTTTTAAAAACATTTTTAGCATGCATTTTAGGGGTTGATTAAACTCTCAACAAGACCGTCTGTCTGAAGGTGATAATGGGAGGTTCTTATGACAGTGATACTTAGTAGTCTGTATAGCTCCTTAAGTAATGAAGCACCAAAATTACTACCCTGATCAGTAATGATTTCTTTAGGGATGCCCACTCCTGAAAATTTTGGCAAGTTCTGCTGCCACTTTTGGGGCTGTGACAGTACGCATTGGAACTGCCTCTGGGTATCAAGTAGCATAGCCACATACTACCAAAATGAATCGAATACCCTTTTTACCTTTTCTTGTCCGGTGAGATTGCTGCTGCTCAGAATCGACCGGCTCAGCTCTTTCGAACCGTGGACAGCTTGTGCAACGAAACCCGTCTACAGGTTTGAGGTGCTTTTTTGACAAGTGTGATGAGTTTGCTCAGTTCTTAGCAGATAAGGTGGTCGGTATCAGGGCTGAGATCCGTCCAGCGTTCTCTATGGGGGCTGTTGGTGGTCAGTGCACGGTCACTTCTCCTCGGTTTTCTTGGATATCTTTCGACCAGCCGGAGATCGCGGATATCGTGTGGATTGTCCAGAATTTGAGGCCAACGTCGTTTGGACCCCGGGCCCAACATGCCTATTATTGGGGTGTATTGAGTCCATCAGCCCAGTCCTTGGAAAGATTGTGTGGTGTTCCTTAGAGTTGGGTGAGTTCCCTAGCTCCCTGAAAGAGGCAGTGGTGACACTGCTTCTTAAGAAGGCTGCTTTGGACCCAAACTGCTTTGCTAACTACAGACCTATCTCTAACCTTCCCTTTGGGAAGGTGATTGAGAAAGTAGTTGCACTGCAACTGGAGAACCATCTTACCATCCACAATGTCTATGATCCTCTCCAGTCTGGTTTCTGGAAAAGACATAGTACCGAGACCGCTCTGGTCCGGATGCCAAATAATCTCTTGATGGCGAGAGATCAGAAGCGCTGTTCCATCTTGGTGCTTCTTGATCTCTCTTCAGTGTTTGACACTGTGGACCATGGGGTGCTGCTCGAGTGCCTGAGGGTTATCTGTGGCCTGGCTGGTCCAATTCTCAGACGGTTTAAATCTTTCCTCACCAGCAGATCTCAGAGGGTGGTGTCAGAATTTTTTCCTTTGATTCATTCCCTCTGCTGTGCAGGGTTCCCCAGTGCTCGATGCTGTCCCCCATATTGTTCGCAGTGTACATGCTGCCCTTCAGAGACATTGTACGATGACATAGGCTGAGGTTTCACTGCTATGCTGATGATACCCAGCTCTGTCTTTTGCACCCAACCAGGATAGTGTGGTCTCGATGTTTAACAGCTGTCTAGCAGAAATCCATGACTGGATGAAATCTAGATGGCTGCAATTGAATTCGGAAAAGACTGAGGTGTTGGTGGTGGATCCGGGTCGCCGGATAGAGAGGTCAGCAGTGGGTTTACCCTCTGGTCTTTGGCTTGAGGGTGTACAGCTGTCTTCCTCTGAACAGGTGCGTGATCTGGGAGTAGTTCTTGATGATGGGCTGACACTGCGTTCACAGGTGTCGGCAGTCATCAAGTCTTCCTTTTACCATCTTAGGAATTTAGCCAGAATCAGGCACCATGTTTCATCCAGTGATCTGCCTACGCTCATCCACGCCTTTGTGGCTTCACACCTAGACTACTGCAACTCCCTTTAGCTGGGGCTTCCGGGGGTTGATATCCACCACTTGCAGCTGGTGCAGAATGCTGCAGCACAGTTATTGACTGGGACTTTTTGTTCAACATTACTCCCATGCTGTCCGAATTGCACTGGCTGCCTGTACAGTGGCAGATCACCGTCAAGGTCAGGCTTCTGACCTACAAAGCCCTGCACGGACTGGGTCCGAGCTATCTGCAAGAGCTCCTGACTCCCTATAGCCCTGGCTGGCCTCTCTGTTCAGCTGTTGTGGGGTTGTTAGAGGTTCCCAGGGTGCGGTTGAAAACATCTAGGCCCCGGGCTTTTATGTTCAGTGCCCCGTCCCTGTGGAACTTTCTACCTCGTCAAATTAGAGAGTGTGGGAAGGTGGAGAGCTTTGAAGCAGGCCTAAAAACGTACTTGTTCAAGCAAGCATTCTACTTGTAATTTATGGTATCTTCATTAATTATAATCTGTTTTATCTAAATTATGTTGTATTAATTCTAAGTTACGTTATTTTGTTTTATGAAGTTTTACTTATGTACAGCACTTTGATTTCCAGAATTGCGCTTAAGAAATAAAGCATTATTATTATTTACTTTTGTCTAAGGGGCCAACCACATGCATTGCAATTCTCTCAAAAGGCAAATCTATCAAGGGTAGGGACACCTTTTCTTTTTTAGTCGCTGGGGCTACTTTCTGACACTCAAGACAGGAACTGCAATAGGTAGCAACATCTTCATGAATACCAGGCCAGTAAAATCTGTACAGCAATCTGGCAATGGTGCGATCCCTCCCCAAGTGACCAGCCGTAGAACATAGAAGTTGACGTCAGATAAGGACCGCAAGGCCCATCCAGTCTGCCCACTTCTTTTTCTACCTTATGAATGTGCCATTGGTCTTTGCTCTATCAATGGCCTATCTATTCAAACTCATCTGTATTGCTGCCTTATGCCTATACCATGCCTGCTTGAAGCCCTGCACTGTATTCATATCCACCACTTCCTGAGGTAGGCCGTTCCATGCATCCACCACCCTTTCTGTGAAAAAGAACTTCCTCACATTACGCCTTAATTGGCCTCCTTCTAATCTCATGCTGTGTCCTCTTGTCCTGCTATTTTTCTTATATTGAAACATGTTAGACTCTTTCACCTTGTTAGTGCCCCTAAAGTGTTTGAATGTTTCGATCATATCACCTCTCTCCCTCCTTTACTCTAGGGTATACATATTGAGCTCCGTTAATCTGTCCTCATATGTTTTCTGATGCAGTCCCTGCATCATTTTGGTTGCTCTTCTCTGGATTGCCTCAATTTGGTTAATGTCCTTGTGAAGGTGTGGCCTACAGTACTGCATGCAGTACTCCAGATGGGGCCTAACCAGTGTCTTGTAAAGATGGATTATCACCTCCCTCTTCTGACTTGTGATATCCCTACTAACGCACCTCAACATCCCCCTAGCCTAACCTACTGCTTTAGTGGTCTGCTTGGATGATTTCAGGTCATTGGTGATGATGATGATGCCATAGTCTCTTTCAGGACTATCATATGCTATCTAACAACTCAGATCTATATTTTTGTGGTATAATCCGTTCTATCTGGTCCTGTGTCTGAGGTTTAACCCATATTCTGTACAGTAACCTGTTACATTGTTTAAACATAGGTTCACCCTGTTTTGGTTTCACCCCCAGCTGCTTAAAATAACCTTGGAGAGAAACATTGTTAGGCTGTTCTGAAAGAAAATCACAATCAGTGATCAGTTTAGTTTCAGCATTTTCATGTTAACCCCTTATGTACATCAGCCTTTTGTTGCCTCGGTTTCTTCAGGCATCGTCTTTCTTTCCTGGACTTCCGAATCTTGGAGCTGTGCTCTAACAAGTCCGAATCAAAATCAGCGAAAGGAAGAGTCCCCACCATCTGAAATCTTCTTTGCCTGGGCTCATGTCACCACAGCTGCTGAAACATCAGGATTTACTCCCTCTTTGATTAACTCAGTAAATCCTGGAAAGTCATTTCCAATAATCACATGTACAGGTAACTTAGGTACTATCCCCACTTTCATTTGGTGTTACACCCCATTAATAGTGAGAGTCACTTGGCTGGTGAGATAGTATTGAGTGTCCCCATGGATGCAGATGACACCAGTACCTGGTCCTTTTGGACAGTGTTTTCCCAGCACTTCAATATGCACTAGGGTCTATCTGGTTCCCGAATCTATAAATCCCTTCACAGTCTTATCTCCCACTTTCACATCTGTTAAGCCCTTGCCCCAGTTTGCTAAGGACAAATCTGCTCAAGTGTCACTCTTCTTACAGCAATTTCTTGCAATATTACCTGGCTTATTACAGTTATAGCAAATAACGTCTTTGGGCACAGATTTGTTACCCCCACCAGAGTTCTTATCAGACTTGGAGTTTAAATGGGAAAAAGTGTCTTGGTTGTTACTTCGCTGCTGTGACACCTGTCTGGCCATTTGGTAGTCTTCAGCCAAAGAAACAGCCTTTTCACCACTTTCTGGTTTGTGTTTCTTTACCCAAAGCTGCACATCTGTAGGCAGGATGTCGAATTGCTCAATTGCAAATGTGTCGATCTGTGGGACTGTTTTGTCCTCTGGTTAGAGTCATTTTATCAGGAGTTATCTGAGTCAGGTGAAGGCTTCTCGAGGATTGTCGACTGAGTTGTACTTCAGAGATCGAAATCTCTGCCTGTAGGTCTCTCCTGAGATGTCAAATCTTTTCAGGATTTTGCTTTTCACCAGGTCATAGTTTTCTGACTGTACAGTGTCCATATTGCTGTAGGCAAACTGGGCTTTACCTGTCAGGTATGGTACCAGTCTGATTGCCCCATACTGCTTCGGCAACTGGCAGGCAGCAGTAACCCTTTCAAAAGTTGTCAGGTATGCTTTGATATCATCAGAGGGACACAACTTTGTAAGTTTGAAGTATTTCATGTTGCCTGTGTCCTGTTGCTCATCTGGATCTGTGCCCGATCATCTGCCTTTGATAGCCTGCAAGGCATCCAGCCACCGCTGCTCCTGTCGCTGCATCTCTTCTCTTCTCTCTGCTGCTCCACTTGTTGCATTTCTTTTTTTCTCTGTGTTTCTAAACATTGAATTTCTTGTTCTCTCTCTCTGCTGCATCTCCTCTCTTCTCTGTTTCTCTGTCTCTTTATTGTATAGACTGTCACAAACGCACTCCACAGGTCAGGCCCTATGCTCCCACATTGCCAATCTCAGAGTGCAATAGTGTGAACAGGTAACAGACAGGGTAAACCTCCTGTCTGCTTTTGTGTCCGAATCACCTTTAGTCTCAAGTTCTGGGGGGATTCAAACTTAAATGTACAGGCTCAGGTAATATTCTCTTTGGGGATGCAATATATCTTTCGCCTAAGGGCACCTAACCAGGTATTCAAAATGAACCCTTTTAACTCTATAAGAGACCTTAGGTATATTCTTACCTTTTTACTCAAGCTCAGTAACACCATCAAGCTATTGAACAATTGTCAGACTTAACCATCTATACGTCACATGCAAAAAAGAACTGGCAGACACCCAGGCAGTCTTTCCAAGAAAAGGTACTTTACTAAAAGATGATAAAAATATGAAAAATGTAAACACAGAACAATATATCAAAGAGCTCACAATCACATAAAAGAACAAGGGAAAAGTACAAAACAAAAACTCCTACCACAATACATTTAGACCTTTGCTATCTAAGGTATTACCTCTGGAAGTGCTCAAGTTAGATCAGAGAACTCGGAGTCCCAAAATAATATATGACATATTCCCCAGTTGCAAGGATACATTTCAACCCCATCTCCCCACCCCTTGGTGAGTCATCTAGCTCCTCCTTTTTAGAATAAAAAATTCCAAACATGATTTTCTAGCAGGAGGTATGTTAAATAATATTGCATCAGAAGGAAAAGCACTTCCTAAATATTACTCCTTAATTAAACATTTTCTCTTTGATCTTGTGTGGTTCCTATTCCCAAGGCAGATCAAAAGGTTTTACAACTTTTAACACCATGTTGGTATCAGTGGTCTGTTCCTCTTAAGACGTCATTAAAGTTTATTAGGTTCATCCTCTGGCGACTCATAAAGTTACATTTGGTTTTCAACTTCAAAGCAGCAACAGGCCATAAAAGATAATAAAATGCCCTCTGGAAGGAAGGTAATTAATTAACTGGTTCCTGGTCAGTTTACATATCCTGTAGCTTCACTGGAACCTGGGGGGAAGGGGCACCCATGGAAGCACAGGCTGTCTTATGTGAGACAATCACATGCTATATTTTTATATTACAAATATCATACAATAATCATAACCAGCTGGCCAAGCGTCACACTCCCCACCTAGACTGAATTTGGGGGCTCTATCCCCTGCATGGGATGAGATCCCTAAGTCAGTTCACTCCTCATATAGACGCGACAAGCCATCTGTGTTCTGATTGGTCATTCCAGCCCTATGTAAGATTGTCATGTCATACCCTTGCAAACCAAGACTCCGTCTTAATAGTCTACCATTAGTTTTTCCCATTTGTGTTGGCCAAACCAGGGGGTTGTGGTCAGTTTGTACCTCAAAATGCTGCCCATATAAGTATGGCTCTAACTTCTTTAGGGCCCACACTATGGCAAGACACTTTTTCCACAATAGAGTAAGCCTGCTCCTTGGGAAGTAACTTTCTACTCGGGTACACTACAGGGTGGTCTTTCCCTTGGTTGGATGTCTGACTCAGTACTGCCCCAATACCCACATCTGAGGCATCAGTCTGGACTATAAAGGGTCTGCTATAGTCAGGACTTGTCAATACAGGAGCATTGCACAGTGCCTCCTTCAGTCTGATAGAAGGCTTTTCTGACAGGCTGGTTCCCAGGTAATTTTCTTACGCATCTTTTTCTTTACCAGGTCAGATAGGGGAGCAGCCAGGGCACTGTAATTGGGTACAAATTTCCTACAGTACCCTGCTGTCCCTAGAAAACTCCTGACCTGCTTCTGCATCTCTGGTCTGGGCCACACCTGGATCACCTCTATTTTTACTTGGTTGGGATGGAGCTATCCTGGCCTGCAACATACCTGAGGTATGCCACTTCAGCCATGACCACCTGGCACTTCTCAGCTTTGATAATGAACCCAGCCCTCTGTATCCTGCCCAGTACTTCCCTAAGGTGGGACAGGTGTTATTCCTAGCTGGCACTAAAGATGGCAGTGTCATCCAGGTACACCACGGCATACTCCTCAGCACCATTTAACATGTGGTTCACCAACCTTTGGAAAGTGGCCGGGCCGTTCTTCATTCCGAAAGGCAGTACTTTAAATTCAAATAAGCCTATCGGAGTGATGATGGCTGACCTCTCCCTAGCTCTGTCAGTTAACTCTACCTGTTAATACCCCTTTGTCAGGTCAATAGTCGTAAGGTATACCGCCCCTCCCAACTTGTCCAGGAGTTCGTCCATCTGGGGCATCGGGTGGGTGTCTGACTTTGTGACTGCATTCAATCCACAATAGTCCACACAGAAATGAGTAGAGCCATCTGGCTTGGGCACAAAGACTATGGGTGAGGCCCAGGGGCTGTGGGATCTCTGGATTACCCCTAAATCCAGCATTTCCTCCACCTCCCTCCTAATGTCCTTTTGGACAGCTTCTGACACATGATATGCTGTCCGCCGTATGGGTGTCTGTGTCCCTGTCTCTACATCATGTGTTGCTAAGGGGGTTAGTCCAGGCTTGGTGCTAAACAGTGGGGCAAAGTCTGCTAAAACCTCCCTTGCTTCCTGGATCTGGTCCGGGGCCAGCTGGGGTGACAATTTAACTACCTCCACAGAGGACTCTCACTTGCCTTCTTCCAGCAAGTCCAGAAGGGGGTCTCCTGCATCCTTCCCCTTCCCTCCTCAGGACTACATACTGCAAACACCATGTCAGCCCTATTAGCATATGCCTTCATCATGTTGACATGGTACATTCTTTCTGTATGTCTTTTGTCAGGTAACTCTATGATATAGTTCACGTTATTTACCTTTCTAACTACTTTGTACAGTCCTGCCCACTCAGCCTGCAGCTCATCTTTCCAGACTGGAATAAGGACCATGACTTCCTGACCCACTGTGTATGAGCGAGCTCTGGCTCTGTGGTCGTACCACACTGTTTCTGTTGGGCAGCTGCCAGGTTGCTCTGTGCTGTCCCCATAAGCTCCTTCAGCCTTTCCCTAAACCTAAGTACGTAATCCACTATAGGAGTTCCCTGGGTGGCATGCTTGCCTTTCCAGTCCTCCTGGATCAAGTCTAGGGGCCCACGTACCCAGTGTCCATATAAGAGCTCAAAGGGGGGAAACCCTGTCGACTCTTGGGGCACCTCCCTGTATGCAAACAACAGGTGGGGAAGGTATTTCTCTCAGTCCCTCCCATGCTGTACAGCAAACGCTTGTATCACTGACTTCAGGGTACTGTTAAACCTTTCCACAAGCCCACTGGCTTGTGGGTAATAAGGTGTCATGCATCTCTGCACCACCCCACACTTCTCTCACAAACATTTCATCAGGTCCAACATGAAGGAACCCCCTCGATCAGTGATAACCTCCTGTGGAAACCCAGCATGGGAGAAAACCCTAAACAAGGTATCTGCCACTCTGTCCTCAGTGAGGATAGGGCGACTGTCTCTGGTAACCGGGTGGCATAATCCACCACAGTCAGGATGAACCTCTTCCCGAAGGAGCTGGCGGTATTTAAAGGCCCCACAATATCCATTCCCACCCTCTGGAATGGCTCCTCCACTATGGGCAATGGAATTAGGGTGGCTTGGGCTTTCTTACCTGCCTTCTCTATTTCTTGGCACCGGTGACAAGACCTGCATTACTCCTTCACCTGCTGGGTGAAGTTGGGCCAATAGAAATTCTGGGCCAATCGCTGCATAGTGCGAGTGATTCCCAGATGACCAGACAAGGGAATATAGTGTGCAATGTTGAGCAACTACTCACGATACCCCTGGAGAATGACAAGCTGCCTGCCTATCACCCCTCCCTCTGTCTTAGCATCCTAAGTATACATCAGTCCATTTTCCCAATAAACCTTATGTTTACCATCACCTCCCTGTGCTCTGTCAGAATCTGCCCAAGCCCTCAGCTTCTCTAGACTAGGGTCACTTTTCTGAGCAGCTGCAAACTCCTTACACATTCCCAAGGCCTGGGACAGGTCCCCATCAGTATCTAAACTAGAGTCCCTAGCACTAGCGTCAGGGCACTCAGGATCACTGTCATCCCTAACCCTCGGACAATGGGTCACCCCTTCTTCTTTGGAGTAACCCTCCGTAGGTGTTTGGTTAACTGCTACTGGGGAAATTTCTACCCTCTTTTCATTAGTCTCCATATCAGCAGACACAGGCTGGGGAACCAGCCTCCCAGTGGTTTCTATGGTGGCTTCTATGGGGTCCAGGGAACTACAATGTTCCCTTGCTGCTTGGCTACAGGTAACTGCACACACCATCCTGTTTGAAATTGTTGCCAAGGATGACGTCAACTACTAAAGTTTTGGCTACAGCCACCTGTTGCACAGTTCCCTATGTTTCACCCCAGTCTAGGAGAACACTAGTGAGTGGCAATGTTTTCTCCTACCCAGTGAAGCCTTGTACAGTTACAAATTTATTGGGTATAAGCTGACCAGGTTTTACCAGATCCTCTTTTACCAACGTCAGGGATGCCCCTGTGTATCTTAACCCTTGTGTCTGTACTCCATTCACAGTGACTGGGTGCATGTGCTCCCCCTCATGCTCACAGGCATGCTTCCAGGGACACACAAACAACCCACTTCTTTCCTAACCCCATTTTGCATATTGCTCATCCTTTTGAGACACTGTCTGGCAATATGCCCAGTTTCTTTGCAAACCCAACATTCGTTGTTTTTCTCAGAAAAATATTTTCTTCGAAACCTGGGGCTAACTGGTTTTGAAGGAGGCAGTGAGGGTTTAGCTGCCCTGAAGGTGCGCTTTTCCCTTTCTGTGTTGCCACACCCACCCCTTTCGCTCTCAGAGCAGGTATAATCTTGGCATAGCGGTTTGAGAGTTCAGCGGCCTCTTGCAATGTTTTGGGATCTCGGTCCTCCAGCCAGATTTTCAGCTCTGCTGGATGTGCCCAAAAAAACTGTTCTAACAATATAGCATTTTCAATTTTATCTACAGAGTTTGCTTCAATTCCTTCCCACCAATGTTGTAAACACTGAAGTTGTTTTGTGGCTAGCTCCTCGTAGCTCATGTCAGGGCTCCTCCTGAGCTTACGGAATTTTGCTCTGTATGCTTCTGCAGTTAAATCAAACTTTTTTAAAAGTGCAGCTTTAAGTTTGCTGTAATCATTACTGTCCTCATTGTCCATTTGACCCAATGCATCCTAAGCTTTCCCGGTAAGTAGTGTGGCTAGCTGGAAGCTCCAGGACCCTCTAGGAGTCTTTGCCTGAATACAAACTTTTTCAAAGGAATTTAAAAAGACATCCATATCCTCCCCCTCTTTAAATTCAGCTATCAATTTGGAATTTAATTTGTAACCCAGTCCTGTAGTTCTAGTTAAACCCAAGCCACTTACCTGCTCTGGTGCTGGTGGTTGGAGTCGTAGCTTCTCAAGTTCATGTCGCCTCTGGCACTCACATTCTTCACAGTCCACCTCTCGCTGTTCACATTCAGCTTCTCACTGTTCTCGCTCCTCCTTCTCCTCCTCTGTGGCTCACTGGCACTCACGCTCTTCACAGTCAGTGTCTCGCTGTTCTCACTCCTTCTCCTCTGTGGCTCATTTCTCTCACTCCGCTTCTCGCAGTTCTCGCTCAGCGTCTCTCTGGAACTCCAGCTCCATTCTGCACAACTCAATCTGCAGCCTGATTGCTTCTGGCTCCAGAATGCTGGTGACCTTCCCCTGCTGCTGTGGCCCTTCACTTGCACTGGCCCTGCTGACCTCCTCACTGGATCTGGACAGTGCACTGGCTTCTGGCCCCACCACACCCAAGGGTTGGTCTTTTACAATCACGGACTGTGACTTGACACTCTGGGCATCAGCGGTGATCACAGCATCCATGAGGTTCTGCTTGGTGGCTCTCCCCTCGTGCAGGACTCCTCTGTCCTGGCACAACTGCCTCCAGTAGTCTGCAGTGTACCCGCTGTAGTTGAAAGCCATCTTCTTTCTAACTTGCACTTTAGAAAAAATAATAAAACAGGTAGGAACTTGACTGTAAGCAAAATGATATAGTTCTGTTTCCCTTTTAAAAATAAATCACTGCCTTATTTTGCAAGTGAACTGTACAGTATTAAGCTGACACACTGAACAGTTAAAGCTTGTGTTACCAAAATTTTTTTGCACCGCTGCTAACCAAATCTGTCACAAACACACTCCACAGGTCAGGCCCTCTGCTCCCACAGTGCCAACCTCAGAGTGCAATAGTGTGAACAGGCAAGAGACCGGGTAACCCTCCTGTCTGCTTTTGGGTCCGAATCACTTTTAGTCTCAAGTTCTGGGGGGATTCAAACTGTGAACCTTATGCTAGTGTACCCAAATGTACAGGCTCAGATAATATTCTCTTCGGGGATTGCAATATATCTTTCGCTTAAGGGAACCTAACCAGGTATCCAAAACGAACCTCTTTAACTCTATAAGAGACCTTAGGTATATTCTTACCTTTTTACTCAAGCTCAGTAACACCATCAAGCTACTGAACAATTGTCAGACCTAACCATGTATACGTCACATGCAAAAAATAACTGGCAGACATCCTGGCAATCTTTCCAAGAAACGGTACTTTACCAAAAGATGATAAAAATATGAAAAATGTAAACACAGAACAACAATATATCAAAGAGCTCACAATCAACATAAAAGAACAAGGGAAAAGCACAAAACAAAAACTCTTACCACAATACATTTAGACCTTTGCTATCTAAGGTATTACCTCCGAAAGTGCTTAAGTTAGATCAGAGAACTCGGGTGTCCCAAAATAATATGACATATTCCCCAGTTACAAGGATACATTTCAATACCATCTCCCCACCCCCTTGGTGAGTCATCTAGCTCCTCCTTTTTAGAATAAAAAATTCCAAACATGATTTTCTAGCAGGAGGTATGTTAAATAATGTCACATCAGAAGGAAAAGCACTTCCTAAATATGACTCCTTAAACATTTTCCCTTTGATCTTGTGTGGTTCCTGTTCCCAAGGCAGATCAAAGGGTTTTGCAACTTTTAACACCATGTTGGTATCACTGGCCTGTTCCTCTTAAAACATCATAAAAGTTTATTAGGCTCATCCTCTGGCAGACTCATAAAGTTAAATTTGGTTTTCAACTTCAAAGCAGCAACAGGCCGTAAAAGATAATAAAATGCCTCTGGAAGGAAGGTAATTAACTGGTTCCTGGTCAGTTTACATGTCCTATAGCTTCACTGGAACCTTGGGGGGGCACCCATAGAAGCACAGATTGTCTTATGTGAGACAATCACATACTATATTTTTATATTACAAATATCATACAATAATCATAACCAGCTGGCCAAGTGTCACATAGCCCACCATTTGAAAAAGGCAGTCGAGCTTTTATATCCTATCACTGCCTGTTTTTTTTTTTTTTGTATAACTTGTACTTGCTGTGCAGTCTCAGCTTGGACTTCTGTCTCTGCTAGTTTGGCTGCCATTCTCCTGGTAACCACTCCTGGGCTTGCTGCTGCAGAATCCATACCTTTCTTCTATGCTTCCCTGGTACCATGTCTAGTACCCATGCACAAAACTCCTGGCTTAGAGTATGCATGGCATAAATCCCACTTAGGCGGACACCATTTGTCATCAATGCACAGGTCAGGAAGCATAGTAAAACCAGAAGCAGTTGTAAAATTTGCAACTGGAGTTTTATTATTAACAGTAAAATAAAATTGTTCAGTATAACTATTTACAAAGGCAGTATAAACAGAGAAAGTCCATCTGGGTTTCTTCCCAAATTCCAATCTCAGTGTATGTGTCTCTCTTGCAAGAAACTGCAGCTCCTTTTTATAAGTCTGTGCAGGAGTGTGTTAAGAAAATAGCATGCTTCTCACAGTGTTTTTGTAAGTTTCCAATGTTCTTTTTCAGTTTCAGCAGGTGCAGCAAAAAGAACATTGTGACTCAGAACTGACCTCTTGTTTACATCTTCTGCAAAAGGCTTAAAAATTGCATCTCAGGTTAACCCCTAGAGTTCCAAATAGCTTTGCAATCATTTAAACAGTACAACTATATACAGTTTTAGCTTTGCAATTATTTCAACAGTATGACTATATACATTTCAACAGTAAAACTATATACATTTCTAAACAAATGGATCCCAGTATCCGTTACATTTCCACAAAAAGATTCTCATATATTTTTATACCAGCAGATATGCAAGGGGGAAGAAAAGACAGAACAGCAAGATAAGGTAGAGAGACAGTGATAGGCAGAGTACTGCAAGACCATCGGGATGATCAAGTCCTAGGTCTCATGAGAAAATCTGGTTGCACAGCCAGAAAGACAAGAGACAGAAAAGGAGAGAATAGAACAGATCCTTGCATTTAAACTTTCTCCAGAACTGGGACAGGGCCCTATTCAACCCTGTCACATTACCCACTACAGAAAATAAACTGTTAATAAAGTGGCAAGGGCCTTATAAAGTGCTTAGACATACTGGCACAGTTAATTATGAGACTGAGACCCCTTATAGGAAAAATCCTACTAAGATGCACCATGCTGACTCCCTCAACAAATGTGTTGAAAAAAACACCAAAAGCTGTGTTGCTGGTTTTACCAGAAACTGGTAGATATTGATGTACCTTATGACACACTAGAACACACTGTAACTGCTGATGCTGTAAAAGTGAATGTTTCCTTAACCTCCAACCAAACCACAGAAATTTGTAACTTACTAAAGACATTATAGCAGCACTTTCACCACAGTACCAGGCTGAGCAAAACGGGTTGAGCACGTAATACTAACAACGAATGCACGCCCTATTAGACAAAAGACATACAGATTACCAGAGTGGTTAAGAGTTGATGAGGTTAAGGAAATGAAACAAATGAAAGAATTGGGTATAATAGAAGAGTCAAGAAGTGCTTGGTCATCACCAATGGTGATTGTAAACAAAAAAGAAAGGGGTAAGAATCTGCTTTGATTTTAGGAAACTTAAATAAGTATCAGATTTCAACAGTTATCCTATGCCCAGAACATAGAAACATAGAAGTTGATGGCAGATAAGGACTACAAGGCCCATCCAGTCTGCCCATTTCTTTTTCTACCTTATAAATGTGCCATCGACCTTTGCTCTGTCAGTGGCCTATCTATTCATACTCATTTGTATTGCTCCCTTATGCCTATCCCATGCCTGTTTGAAGCCCTGCACTGTATTCCTAGCCACCACTTCTTGAGGTAGGCCATTCCATGCATCTACCACCCTTTCTGTGAAAATAATTTCCTCACATTCCCCCTTAATCAGCCCCCCTCTAATCTCATGCTGTGTCCTCTTGTCCTGCTATTTTTCTTATATTGAAACATGTTAGACTCTTTCACCTTGTTAATGCCTTAGGTGTTTGAATGCCTCGATCATATCACCTCTCTCCCTCCTTTGCTCAAGGGTATACATATTGAGCTCTGTTAATCCGTCCTCATATGTCTTCTGATGCAGTCCCTGCACCATTTTGGTTGCCCTTCTCTGGACTGCCTCAATTTGGTTAATGTCCTTGTGAAGGTGTGGCCTCCAATACTGCATGCAGTACTCCAGATGGGGCCTAACCAGTGTCTTGTAAAGAGGGATTATTACCTCCCTCTTACGACTTGTGATACCCCTACTAATACACCCTAACACCCCCTAGCCTTACCTACTGCTTTAGAGGTCTGCTTGGATGATTTTAGGTCATCAGTGATGATGATGCCCAAGTCTCTTTCTTCCTTTGTGACTGCTAGCAACTCCCTCCCAGCTGGGTGGCTTCAGGTTTCTCTTCCTATGTGCATGATCTTGCACTTCTTTGCATTAAATCCCAGTTGCCACTCTTCTGACCATTTTGCTAGTTTGTCAGATCTCTTCTCATTCTGCCCACCCCATCTGGATCATCTACTCTGTTGCAGATCTTGGTGTCATCTGCAAACAGACAAGCCTTACCCTCTAGTCCATCTGCAGGTCACTAATGAAGATGTTGAAGAGGACTGGCCCCAGGACTGATCCCTGAGGTACCCCACTTGTGACTTGATCTCTTCTGACTGTATACCATTTACCACCACTCTCTGTTTTCTGCCCGTCAACCAGTTTGCCACCCAGTTGACCAACTTCTGACCACCCCAAGTCTACCCAGCTTATTTATCAATCTTCTATGTGGAACAGTGTCAAAACTTTGCTGAAGTCAAGGTGGCGACACACTGCTGCCCTTAGTCCACCACTCTGGTTACCCAGTCAAAGAAATCTATGAGATTAGTTTGACAGGACCTTCCTTTGTAAACCCATGCTATCTTGGATCCTGTGCCCCTATGGATTCCAGGTGTTGCACTATCCTTTCCTTAGGAATTGCCTCCATAATCTTGCCCACTACTGAGGTAAGACCCAGCTGGTCTGTAGTTCCCGCCTCCTCCTGCCACTCTTGTGGGCGGGATCACATGAAACCCTTCTCCAGTCTTCTGGGACCTCTCCTGTGCTCAGAGACTCACTAAACAGTTCTGCTAATGGCTCTGCTAGTTTCCACCCTTAGCTCCTTAAGTACCCTGGGATGTATGCTATCAGATCCCATTGCCTTGTCCACCTGAGCTTAGCAAGCTCTTGTAGGACCCTTTCTTTTGTGAAGGGTAGTGCTCGCCTCCCTTCCCCTGTGTCCATGGTGCTGAGCTGTGGGCCCTGCCCTACCTTCTCTTCAGTAAATACTGAGCAAAGTATCTATTTAGGATAGATGCTTTTCATGGTCCTCCTCCTCATGCTCTCTTTTCTCCATTAAGCTTATCAATACCCCCTCTGGACTTTCTCCTTTCACTAATGTATCTATAGAAAGTCTTGTCACCCTCTTTACTGTTCGTGCTAGTGTTTCCTCAGTTTGGGACTTTGTCTGCCTTACTGCCTTCCCTGCTTCCCTTAGGGCAGTTTGGTATGCCTCCCTATCTTCATCCCGCTGTGTTCCCTTATATTTCCTGAAGGCCAGCCTTTTGGCTCTGACCTTTTCTGCTACTGTATTTGAGAACCAAAGTGGTTTCCTTCTTCTTTTGCACTTCCTTTTCTGTCTAACACAATGGGATGTTGCTTCAAGTATTGCATCCTTAATGCTTGCCCACTTTGCCTATGCCCCCTCACCTGTGTTTCTTTTTGCCAGGGCTAGCTTAACTCTGTTGGCCATCTTTTCAAAGTCAGCTCCTCTGAAGTCCCATATTTTTGCCTTGGAATGGGATGATTTAGATGTAGTAGCCAAATTGAACCATACCATGTGATGGTCACTGGCCCCAGGTGACCTTCTACCTGGAGATCTGTGATCCCTTCTCTGTTAGTCAGTACTAGATCTAGGATAGCCCTGTCTCTTGTGGGTTGTTGTACCAGTTGTTTGAGGCCTCCCTCCAGGGAATCCACTATGTGTCTAGTTCTGGCAGATGTTCCTGCTGGTATTGACCAATCTGTATCCGGCATGTTGAAGTCTCCCATTATCAGAACCTCCCCTTTAGCTGTCATGTTTTGTATATCTTCTAACAGTAATGTGTCTATGTCCTCCCCCTGGTCTGGGGGCTTGTAGACAACCCCAGTTCTTATGGCTGTCCCATTTCCTGTTTCCAGGGTGACCCACAGTTCTTCTGGCTCCTTATGTGTATTCTGAATTTCTGTAGCTTTGATATTTTCATTGACACACAGGGGCCTCCTCCCCCCTTTTGCACTCGGTCTCTTCTGAACAATACATAGCCAGTTACTGAAGTCTCCCAAGTGTGGTTACTGGTAAACCACGTCTCACTAATTGCTACTATTTCCAGTTTAGCCTCTGACATTATTGCCTGCAGGTCTGGGATCTTATTTCCCAGGCTGTGAGCATTTGTGTACATGATTTTCCATTGGCCAGATTTCAGTGTGTTAGTTGTTGGGTGAGGTTTGGCACTACCCCTGTGCATCGTATGGGGAGACAAACCTTTTTTCTTACCTGGTGATGCAAATGAACTGCAAACATGCTGAATCCCTGTTTGACCACTAGCTGAGGGGGGAGGGGTGTTCTTCCTATTCGACGTATGGGGTGCTGCACCCTCTCCCCATTGCTAGTTTAAATATTCTGCAAGATGTCAAACTTCTGCCCCAATGCACTGACTCCCTCCTTAGTCAGATGCAGTCCATCAAATTTAAAGAACTTTCGCTCCCAGAACTGTTGCGGTTCCCTACAAATCTGTGTCTTTTTTCCTGGCACCAGCCCTTGAGTCACGTGTTTAGCTCCCCTATATCCCCTTGTCTGACCTTCCGTCCATCTGCCCCCTCTCCCAGACTGGCAGGATCTCAGAAGAGATGCCGGATGAAATGGATGATAGTTTGTCACCCAGCCTGGTCAGGTGTTGCTTGGTCTCCACAACTGACTGGCTGGCGAGATCATTAGTCCCTATGTACTAGGACATCAATGTTTTCTCCTGCTTTGTGAACAATTTTAGCAATGCGGTCAGTGTCTCTCCATGCTGATGTACCTGGGAGACATCTGACCATTACTAACTGTAGATGGGTATCAACTCCCGAATCATGGAGTCTCCCTATGATCAAGGTTTTGGATTCCCTTTTGCATTTTTGTTTTGGTTCCTGATTTGGGTGAGTTTTGTTGTGCTAGCTCCTGTGCCGCAGTGTCCTGCTCTGCAGTGTCTTCTGCCTCTTTGTTTGATTGCAGAGATAGAGGCAGATACCTGTTTGTAGTGTTTATATGGTTTTTGGAAGTAATATGTTGGCGAGCAGAGAGTGATGGGGCACCCGATTTGCCCTTCCTAACCACCTGCCAAACTCCTGGTCCAACTACCCTCTGCGGTCGAGGTTTTTCTGTTGGATGCTGGGGAAATGGCGGGTGGTTCTTATATGTATTTCCTCTTGAATATGAAATTTGAGGTGCAATCTCTGCCCATGCTGCCCGGAGCTGAGCCCTAAGATCTCAATGGCCCAGCATGTGGGACAGTGTCCTAAATCCTGTAAGACTGTCCTTCTGAAAATTGTTCCACAGTACCTGCAGTTAATGATATCCATTCCAGATAAGTTGCTGGGTTTATAACCTAGTCAGAGTAATTAGAAGGAAAAAAATGCAAGTAATGGTTTGATTGTGTTTTGTTTTGTTTAACTTGTTATAACAAGTTAAATTACTAATGCCCTGTAAATGAGCTCACCTTGTGGATGCCCCACTGATCCACCCCTTCCTGCTCTGCCACAGGAAATGTCACAACTGTGGTACCCTATAAAAGAGGTATAGTGTGGGGTGGTTGGGGATGAGGGTGGGTGGCTGGGCCCTTCCCCTGCCGAAAAAGAAGAACCACGGACAAAAGAACAAGGAGGTAAGAACAGAAACAGTCAGTCAACAACAAATGCAGTAACCCTGAAAGCTTATCCTAATGTTAGATAAAACTGTAAAACCTGTAAAGCAACACCTGTAATAATTTCAGAGAAGATATATGCTGTAAGAAACACTTTGCTACAGAGAAAAATAAAGCAATGAAATGTTAGCAACAAACAGTAGCAATCCCTGTGAGTAAAAAGTAAAAACAACACCATACAGTAAATCTGCTTAGCCAAAAGAAGTCTTAATCCTTTTCCCTTGCTCTGGTAAGGTTCTCTACTCTGCCTTTCAAGCAGTCTTGGAAGGAAAGAGCTCAGGTGAAGCTAGGTGCCTTGGCCAGCAAACCAAGTCTTCTACAGAACAGATGATTTGGTGGACAGACTGGGGAGCGACAAGTATATCAGTACCCTCATTCTCACCAAGGGTTACTGGCAAATCCCCTAGCTAAAGAATCCAGAGACAAAACTGCATTTGTCACTCCTATAGGGTTCTAATAGTTCACCACCATGCCGTTTGGTTTACATGGTGCACCCGCTACATTCCAACGGTACATGGATGTAATTTTATCCCCTCACACTTGTTATTGTGTCGCGTACCTAGATGATGTTGTGTTGTACAGTCCAGACTGGAAAAGCCACTTGGAACACCTATGAACGGTTATCCAATCGATCAAAAAGATAGCTCTGACAATTGATCCTACCAAGTGTGTACTGGGCATGCAGAAAACCAGATATTTGGGCTATGTTTTGGGAAACAGAGAAGTCAAGCCAGAGGTTTCCAAGATAGAAGCTGTAGCTAACAGCCCTGTCCCCAAAACTAAGAAACATGACAGGTCATTTTTAGGGCTGGTTGGTTATTATCAGAGATTTGTTCCCAGCTTTGCTAAGTTAGCTACTCTCCTCGCTGAATTCACAAAGAAACGGTTCCCGAATAATGTGAAATAGACCCTAGAGTGTGATTAGGCTTTTGGGGCCATTAAGGCTGCATTATGTTCAGCCCATTTTAAGAAGCTCAGACTTTGAGAAACCGTTTTTGTTACAGACTGATGCATCAGAGGTAGGCCTAGGTGCAGTCCTGAGTCAAAATATAGATGGGAAAGTACAGTTATGTAAGAACTTACTGTAACAGTAGATTTTCGAGAAGAGCTCTTGCAGCAGGTAATAACCATTAGGACTATGCTGCTAGGAACTAGGACCCCACGGAAAACTTCTAGCTAGCAGTCCAAGACAGGGGACCACCCCTGATGTCGGCTCCATCCCCGACATCGGCGTCAGTATATAGGAGGCGGTCCCCCGGAGCCACCCCAGTTCGTCCATTGGAGACCCAGCTAGCATGAAAGATAGGACAACCCGAGGAGGCTTAGTCATCCCAATGGGGACATACAGGAAGAAGCACTGGGGGGAGGAGGAAGGGAAAGTATACCTGCTGCAAGAGCTCTTCTCGAAGATCTACTGTTATGGTAAGTTCTTATGTAACTGTACTATCTTGAGATAGAGCTCTTGCAGCAGGTAATAACCATTAGGACTGAGTCCCAAGCAGTACAGAGATAACACCAGGTCAGAAGGGCGGTGGATATATAGACACCCTTGTGCTCCTATGATAGTAACCCTTGGAGGACTGCCAGGCCGAAACCTGCCCTCCTTCTGGAAGCAATGTCCAGACTATAATGCCTGATGAAGGTGTGTACTGAACTCCAGGTGGCTGTGGCACAGAGGTCGGCTGCTGACATTTATTTCTAAGCGATGCAAAATAAGTCGTCATCCCTCTAGTTGAATGAGTCCTAACCAGGCCCGGCAAGGTTTTGCCATACATTTTGTGGCAGAATACGATGCAACTGACTAGCCACTTGGACATAGTCTGTTTTGTAACCGGTGCCCGTAGCATTCGTTGGGCAAAGACGACGAACAATTGCTTTGACTTCCCTACGAACTGGGTACGGTCAACATAATACCAGAGGACTCTGTGAACATCCAGAGTATGTAACAATGCCTCGCCTTTGTTGGCATAGTCAGGGTAGTAAACAGGCAGGTGAATATCTTGGTTGAGGGTAAACTCTGACACCACCTTCAGGAGATACTTAGGATTGGTGTGAAGGGACACCCTGTCCCTGTGAAAAACCAAATATGGCTCTTTACACGAGAGCCTGGAGCTCGGAAATCCTCCAGGCTGAAATAATAGCAACTGAAAATAATGCATTCTGAGACAGGAAGCGAAGCGCGCAACTCGTGGCTGGCTCAAGGGGAGCAATGTTAATTTTTCCAGCATAAACAAAAGATCCCATGGGGGAACTGGGTCCCAAATGGGAGGTTTTATGTGTAGGATACCTTGCAGGAAGGTACATGACAGATCCAGCTGTGCAAGGGTCCTACTGTCCACTGGTACATCATAGACTGAGATAGCCGAGAGATGTACCTTTATGGAGTAGCTGAGACTTAAATCAGACAGGGATGAGAGATACTCCAGGACCCAGTTCACCTCACAGGAGAACGGGTCTATGTTATGGGCAGTGGCCCAGAGGCTGAACTGCTTCCACTTCGTGGCATCTGTAGCCCTAGTAGACGGTTTTCTTGCAGCTACTAACACCTCAGCTACCATCTCGAACACCCCATACTAGCTCCTGGCTAAGTCTGCAGTCGCCATACATGGAGAAGCTGAGACATGAGGTTGGGGTGAATTAGAGCCCTGCTCTTGGAATAACAACCGAGAGGACAGAGAAAGTGGAAATAACAGTTACATAAGAACTTATCATAACAGTAGATCCCGAGAGAGGTTCCTGCAGTAGGTCTTCACGTAGAGGACTGCGTCTCCTGGTGTCCAGACCACACAGCAAACTTCTAGCTAGCAATCCATGGGGCCTCAATATGATACTATACAGGGCCAGTCCCCATGCCCACCCTTCCAGTTTTCCTGCTGGAAGATCCCTGAAAGGGGAAAGGGAGAGAAAATAGTATATTCCTTGAGCCCAAAGCTGCTGAAAAAACAACCTGAAACAGGGAAGGAAAAACAGGAGCTGGGGGAAGGTGGGAGGGAAAGAGGTGACCTACTGCAGGAACCTCTCTTGAAGATCTACTGTTATGGCAAGTTCATACGTAACTCATGTGTTACTTCAAGAGGGTTTCTGCAGTAGGTTTTCACATATAGGACTGAATATCAAGCAGTCAAGAGAACAGAGTCGGAGACTGAGGTCCGGGAGACAGAAAGGTCTAGACCCTGGTTAGGACAGAAGGCCTTGAAGGATGGCAAGACCAAAGTTGTCCCTGCATCTAGAGGCAATGTCCCAGGTGGTAATGCTTGGTGAAAGTATGGACTGTACTCCAGGTAGCTGCAGCACAGATACCAGAATCAGACACATTTCAAAAAAAGGCAGTAAAAGTGGCCATGCCACGTGTAGAGTGCCCTTTCACCTCCACCGGAAGGGGGTTCTCATACTTCTGGTAAATGAATGTGATGCAGTTAGCCAACCATTTGGTTAGGCACTGCTTGGAAATCGGTGTGTCCTGGCGCTTATGTCCAAAAGCAATGAACAACTGATTGGACTTGTGCACCTTCTTTGTCCATGAAACGGAATATCTCAGAATTCTGTGCACGTCCAAAGTGTGCAACAGGTATTTCCGCCTATTGGAATACTCAGGGTAGTAAACCGGCAGTTGAATATCCTGGTTCAACGTAAATTCTGAAACCACTTTCAGAAGAAAAGAGGGATTAGTCCACAGAGTCACTTGATTTCTGTGGAAAATTAAATAAGGCTCCTTGCAAACAAGGGCCTGAAGCTCTGAAATCCTTCGAGTTGAAGTAATCGCAACTAAAAAGAGCACTTTCCAAGACAAACAGCGCATATCACTGCTTGTTGCCAGCTCAAAAGGGGGCAAAGTAAGCTTTTCTAAAACAAAGTTTAGATCCCATGGGGGAACTGGACTATGGACCAGAGGTTTAAAGTGGAGGATCCCTTTAAGAAAGGTTTTAGAGACCTTCAACTGAGTCAGGTAGTTTTGCGTTGGATGGGGAAGCAAAGAGATCTATTTCTGGCCTCCCCCACAGATCGAACTGATCTTCTACTACCCTCCAGCTTTAGTTCCCACTCATGAGACCACGCAATGGTGCGGCTGAGATGGTCTGCCAGAATATTGTGAATGCCCAGGACATGGACTGCTGTCAGGAATAGGCCGTGCTGGACTGCCTAGTACCAGACCTGCATCACCTCCCTGCAAAGGGGGTATGGTCGGGTGCCTCCTTGTTTTTTGATGTACTAGATCATGGCCGTGTTGTTGGTCTGGACCTGGAGTGTTCTTGGGCATAAGAGGGTCTGGAATGCCTGGAGAGTGTAACGCACGGCTCTCATCTCCAGAACATTTATGTGCAGATGAACTTCCTGCAGAGACCATCTCGCCTGGGTTCAGTGGTCTTCTAGGTGGGCTCCCCAAACCTTGACCCGAAGGGTCCGTTATGAGGGTCATGGAAGGAGGGGGTTGAAAAGGGCCCCCCCCGAGAAGAGGTTGGACAACTCCTGTCACCAGAGAAGATCCCTCTTCATGCTGCTGGAAACCAGGACCTTGTGATCCAGGTCATCCGAGCACTGATCCTACTGGACCTGGAGTGTCCACTAGTTCACCCTCATGTGCAGTCTGGCCAAAGGAACTGTGGGACTGGCCGCCGCCATTAGTCTCAGCAGATGGAGGACAGAGCGGGTTGTGGTCCAATGAGAGTTGGCTACAACAAAAGCTTGTTGTATTAGGGTATCTGCTCTGTCCTAAGGAAGAAAGGCCCTGCCCTGGACCGTATCCAGCACTGCCCCGATAAATTGGAGGTGCTGGGAGGGTGAAAGATGCGATTTGGGGTAATTCACTGTGATGCCAAGGCGGGAAAAAAGGTCCAGGGTGAAGGAGAGCGACTCCTGCAAATTGCCCTGAGACGGGGCTGACAAAAGCTAGTCGTCCAGGTACGGGAACATATAAATCCCCTTGCGGCGTAAGGCTGCTGCCACCACCACTAGGCACTTGGTGAAAACTCGAGGTGCCAAGGAAAGACCAAAGGGAGAGCCTTGAATTGGTTCCCCTGGAAAGTGAACCTGAGATAGTGGTGGTGAGCTGGGATGATAGGGATGTGCAGGTAGGCATCCTGCATGTCCAGCGAACAAAGCCACTGATCCTTGAGGAGCAGGGGTAAGAGTCCCTGGAGGGTCAGCATGCAGAACCTCTTGTATTCTATGAAGAGGTTCAGCAAGCTGAGATGCAACATGGGTCTTAGATCACCTGTCTTTTTGGGCACAAAGAAGAAGTGGGAGTAATACCCCCTTCCTTCCTTCCTGTGCAGGAGGAACCAGCTCTATTGCTGGCTTCGCGAGGAGAGTCTGAATTACCTCTCTGATAAGAGGAAGATGACTTGATGGGTAGTAGGACCTTCCTGGAAGATTGTCCGGATGTCTGTCCAGGAACTCTACTGAGTGACCTCTTGTGATTATCTGTAAGACCCAAGCATCTGCTGTTATTGCCTCCCACTCTCTGAGATGGAGGGCGAATCTTCCCCACATCGGCTCCATTGACAGAGCGGGAGGAGAGGGCCTCCCAGAGTCAGGAGGCGGAGGGCTACTTTAACACCTCCCACAGCCTTTTGGGATTTGGCCTGGGGAGTCTGGGCATCAGACCATGTGGCCTGATGCTTGCCCTGGAGTCTAGCCTGGGGTTGTCTGTTCCACTTTCACTGTGGGCAGCAAAAAGGCTGCTTGGGTTTGGGACTGGAGTGGTACATACAGCAGACATCTCTAAGGGATCTGCCGCTCTCCTGTAGCTCGGTGATGATATCTTTAGCATCGCCGCCAAACAGGATGGAGCCCCTAAAGGGTGCGTCCAGGAGGGTGGATTGGACGTCTTGTACCAGACCTGTCATGCGCAGCCATGCCAGCTGTCTCAGGCAGACACTCGAGGAAGTGCAGTGGGCTCAGTCCACAGAGTTGTAGGTGGCTCGCAATGTGTGGTGACAGGAGGACTTGGCGAGTCTCACCTTGTCGAGAAGTCTGTTCCTAAGTTCCTCATCTGTGATTGACTGGAGCTCCGATTCTAGATTAGCTAGAGATAATTTCTGGAATGAAATCATGTGTGCCATGTAATTGAGAGACCTAATGGTGCAGGCAGAGGAACTGTAAACCTTGCGGCCATAGTGATCCATTTGTTTGGACTCTTTGTCCGGAGGTGAGGCACTTAGGTGCTTTGGCTGAGCCGACCTGTCATGGGCTGCTGTGATTAACTATGGAATCAGCTTTCGGTTATACAGTGAGGTGGCTGGCCCCTTCCAGGGGTGACGCATCCTGTCGGCCTTTTTAGAGACGGCAGGGATGGATGATGGTTGTTGCCAAATAATGGACATCAGGTCCTCATGTGGCCCCATCCAAGGAGGAATGGGTAATGGGTCCGCATTGGTTAGATCCAAATGTTCTGCGAGCCGCTTTCGTTTAGGATCCAGCTCCTGGGATGCCCATCCACAAGCCAGCTGGATGGAACAAAAGCTTCTCAAAAGAAGGATCCTCTGGCGGAGATCTGGGAGACTCCTTCAGTTGAGGCTCGATAGGGGTGTGGGTCCCCGAGCTGGCCAAAGAGACAGAGTCTGCCTCAGAGTCAGACGACTCCGGTCTGCTTGGGAAAGAAGCCTTGTCCGAAGCCTCCTCAATGGCCCTGTGTCCAGGAAGGGCCCTAAGTGGACGCTTATGAGTCCCTGTCTGACGACCGATGGTCGACAGGGGAAGGGCTCCTAGGAACCATCCTGGGGGTTGGAGTGGAAACCATGACTGGTAGCGGGTGACCTGGCTCCTGCAGGAGTTGGGATTTGGCGTCCTTACACCATGCAGGGATAAGCCCTGCAGAATCGGCCTGCGACCTATCCAATGCCAAAGGCTGTGGAGGCAGAGGGGGAGGAGGTGGAGACTGGAAGCCTGGGTACCCCGAGGGAGGATATGAGGGGTAGCCAGGAACCTGGTACCAGTAGGGGTAAGCTTGGGAATGGTACCCCTGGTACATATAGCCAGGTACCCTGGCATCGGGTAATATGAAAACTGCAGCGGAGGGTAGCTGGGGTTCAAGGGGCCGATGGCCCTGAGGGAGGCGGGGCAGAGGGACCGCTGGGAGCAGAAGGGTTCATCAGCAGATCCGCAGGACCTGGAGTCCTGTCTAGTGTCCCAGAAAGGCCGAGCGGAGGTTCCAGTGTCAGGAAAGGAGGGGCGCTCCAACCAGAGGTCATCAGTGGGTTGAAACTGATGTCGACCGGTGAGGAGTCTGTTGTCAGGGGAATAAAATAACGCCCTGCCTGGTCCGAGTGAGGCGAGAGGGGTCTAGGAAGGGAGACCTCCGTCAACAAGCCTGCAGAGGACGCGGGGAGCTTGAAGAAGAGGCCCGACATTTGGGAGGCTACCCCCCAAGCAGACATACTCGTGTCCTGGAGATCCGGGGAAAACGAGGGGTCGGGCTGGGTCAGAGGAATGAAGGACTCCCGGGAGGGAGAACCCTTGCAGTAAGGAAGGGTGCCTGGAAGCTGACTCTGCTCGACGTCGGGCGAGTCTGAATGGCCTGACAGGTGAGCCTTGGCTGGGCGGTCGACAGGCAGGCCGACGACTGACTGATCGTCCGCAACCAAGCGGACGTCGGAGTCAGCATCTGACTTATCGGTCGAGGTCGAGCGGACAACAGACGAGCTGGAGTACAGCTTATCAACAGAGACTGTGCGCCCTTGGGGAGAACCAGAGGATGACTTACCGGCTGGAGATCTGTCAACAGACCCCAAGACAAGGCCCTCCTGTGGAGAGCACCCCTGCCGCTCCCTGACTGTGGCAGAAGGGGGGGGGTTGGTGACTGGTCCGCTGGAGCAGAGACCGAGCAGAAGGGGTACTCACCGAAGTAGAAGCCACACCAGAGGTGGCGTCAGTGGTCTGATGATGCTGGGAAGAAGGGGACCTGTCCCGGTCCCGGCGCTTCTCCTTTCTCTTTCTTGCACTTGGTGGTGGGGGAGAAGAACAGGTTACTCACCTGTAACAGTAGTTCTAGGAGTGGTATATGTTGTTCATCCACACTGCCCAATCACACCCCTTACCCCCCCATTCTTCTTTTCTCTTTTCTATGCAGCATTGCTACACCATTGCCACAACATATTCTGCAACTACTTCACTTACCTTTCCTACTCACCGATTACTAGTTGACTGAGTGCCTATCCAACTACATCCAATCAGACCCACATGTCATCTTTTCATTTCTTTTTCAGAGGTTACTTCAATGATCCCAACACTTTACCACTTTTCAGTCAAAACTGCCTGATCTAGTCTGCTCTGGAGCTGAATTCACTGGCTACCTTGCTTGTATATATGTTTATATTATTGCACCTGTTCATTTAGAAAGTTTTCTTGTATATGTCTGTTATTGTACCTTCATGTTGTTTTTTGACCTATCAGGTCCATCTTGTAAATGAGCTTTGCTCAATGATGTCCGCCTGAATAAATAAAGATTCTGATTGATTGATTGATTGACTGTCTGGCATTGTCCCTTTCCTCTTTAAATCTTGCCAGAAGTCTTCAAGCTGACTCCTCCAACCCACCCGGGTGGTAAATACCTTGGCTCCGCCCCATGATGCCAGATCTAGCCCGCTGGAAGCAAGGTTGTGCGCCTTAAGCCGGGGAGGTCAGGTGGGTGTGTGTGGATGAACAACATATACCACTCCTAGAACTACTGTTACAGGTGAGTAACCTGTTCTTCTAGGAGCATGGATATGATGTTCATCCACACAGTCTGGCAGACTCCTAGCAGTTCTCTGAGAGGAGGGAGGTGAGGCGCACACAGCCTACTTAGGAAAAAGAGGTTGGAGAACCGAGGCCAAAAACCAGCATCACGTCGTGACTCAAGGTCGATGTGGTAATGGGTAATGAAGGTGTTTGCTGACTTCCAGGTAGCAGCCCGACAGATTTCCTGGATAAGGATGTCCCTGGAAGCAGCCACCAAAGCAGCAGTATGGTGGGTAGAATGAGCTCTTATCCCTCTGGGAGGCTCCTTGCCTGCCAATTCATAACACAGACTTATGCATGATGTGATCCATCTTGCAATAGTCCGTTTGGCTGCAGGTCTGCCAGAAGCAGCTTCAGCGTAGGTGACAAACAGCTGGCGAACCTCTCCCCGAATTTCTGCCATCCTGTCCTTATAGTAGGAGAGAGCACGTCTGAGGTCCAGAGTATGGAGCCTGTACTCGGCATCCGAGGTGTAGTTAGGGTAATATACCGGCAGAGTCAACACCTGGTTAAGGTGAAACTCTGGTTAAGGTGAAACTCTGACACCACCTTCGGAAGGAATTTCGGGTGGGGGCGCAGGACAACTTTGTCCCTGTGAAAGACCAGATAAGGGGAGTCCACCGAAAGCGCCTGGAGCTCCCCTGTCCTTCTGGCTGACGTGATAGCCACCAGGAAGGCAGTCTTTCACGACAAGTGTGAAAGCTCACACTTGTGCATGGGTTCGAATGGCTTGCCCATGACCTTTGCCAAAACCAGCAAGAGGTCCCATGGAGGTGGAGGTTCACGCATCGGAGGGGATATGTGATCCAGGCCTTTGAAAAAGCAGCCGACCACTGTCTCCTGTGCCAATGTCAGCTGACCGGCCCGTGCCCGGTAACCAGAGATGGCTGCCAGGTGCACCCTAACGGTCGATGACCGAAGACCCCCTTTGGAGAGGGACCAAAGGTAGTCTAGAATGTTAGCCATGGAGCAGAATAAGGGGTCCAGGCTCTTTCCCTGACACCAAATGGAAAACCTTTTCCATTTGAAGCATAACATTTCCTGATCGACTCCTTTCGAGATGCTTCCACCACGGTGTAGACATCCTCGGAAAGACCCAGAGCCTGGAACTCTAGCCACTCAGGAACAGGCTGTGAGGTGCAGGGATTGAAGGTCTGAGTGGAAGACCTTCCCCTGGTTCAATGATATCAGGTCCAGGCATGTACAAAGCCACTCCGGGGTCCTGCAGCTGAGGCTGAGAAGATCTGGATACCAGAACTGGCGTGACCAATCTGGGACTACCAGGATCACCTTTGACTTGTCCCTCCTCACCTTGAGTAACACCTTGTGGATCAAGGGAAATGGAGGGAAGGCGTAAAGGAGGCCTGGGGTCCACGGCCTTGAGAAGGCATCCCCCTGCAGCGAGCCCTGCTGAGGGGAGGCGGGCATGGTACAGCCTCAGCTTGGTGTTCTCCCTGGAGGCGAACAGGTCCACCAACGGTTTGCCCCAACGGGAGAACAGATCGTAAGCTACCTCTGGATGGAGAGACCACTCATGGGATGTCTGGCTTATGCGGCTGAGAGCATCCACCAGTTGGTTGGAGACTCCTGCCAGATGGATGGCTAGGAGATCCACCTCCAGCCGGCTGATGAAGGTCCAGATCCGGAGCGCCTCCCTGCATAGCAGATGGGAGTGCGTGCCACCCTGTTTGTTGAGGTAGTACATGGTTGTGGTATTGTCAGTCTGCACTTGAACCACTTGACCCCGGAGCTGAGGAGCAAAAGCTGACAGTGCCTGTCTGACTGCTCTGAGCTCCAACAGGTTGATTTGGCATTGGGACTCCTCGGCGGTCCAGAACCCGTGAGCTCTGTTGTCCCCCATGTGGGCTCCCCAGCCCATGAGAGAGGCATTGGTCATGAGGACGACCGTCGGCTCGGGGCGGACAAACGGGATCCCTTCCCGTAAATAACTCAGGATGGTCCACCATTGGAGAGCGTCCCACATCCTCTGGGTGACAGTGACCAGCTGGTCGAAGAGACCCTGATGCTGAGACCACAGGGCGGCCAGCTCCCATTGAAGGGGGCGCATGTGCAATCTGGCCCAATGGACCACTGAGGTGCACACCGCCATGTAACCCAGGAGGCGCAGGAAGTCTCCGGCAAGGGGCAAGTGCCCAACCAGAAATGATTGGGCAAAGGAGGAAAGAACCTCCACCCTGTCCACCGGAAGCCGAGCTCTGGCTTGACGAGAGTCGCGCTCTGCCCCGATGAAGCCCATCTCCTGAAAGGGCACGAGTTCTGATTTGGCCTCGTTGATTAGGAGGCCCAGGTGGGAGCAGGTTCGGAGGGTCAGGTCCCTGGACCTCTCCACCTCCTGTAGGGAGGAACTCGCCAGGAGCCAATCATCTAGATAGGGGTAAATACGAACCCCTTGACGCCGCAGATGGGCTGCTACCACTGCGATGCATTTGGTGAAGACCCGTGGGGGCTGATGACAGGCCGAACGGCATGGCTCTGAACTCGTACAGGGTTCCTTCGACCCTGAAGCAGAGGAACTGCTGATGGGATGGACGGATTGGGACATGGTAGAACGCGTCCTGAAGATCCAGTGAACAGAACCACATGTTTCGCTCCAGAGATGGTATGATCTGGTTCAGAGTTACCATCCGGAAGGTGCGAGACCTGAGATATCGATTCAGGTAGTGGAGATCTAGGATGGGGCGCCAACCCCCCATCTGCTTGGGCACCAGGAAATACCGTGACACGAAGCCTGGGTCTGAAGGAGGATCCGGCACTGGAGCTACTGCCTCCTTGTGGAGGAACTGAGCAATGTCGTCCCGAAGGGCAGACTGAGCGCCAACTGAGATCCTTTCCTCCCGTGGGGCATGGGCCTGGCTGGGGGGGTACTGCTCGAACTCTAGAGGCAGTCCCTGCCCGACCACTTCCAGAACCCACCTGTCCGAAGTGATACCGGACCAGGCGGAAAGGAAGTGGCAGAGCCGGCCCCCCATGGGAGGACCCAGAACTGGCATGACGGATGTAGGGGAGGCCACCCCCAACCCGTCACTGTGCAGGCTTGGAGGAGGAGAAGGCACCTGGACCAGCACCTCGGCTTCCTTTGCGGGGCTGTTGGGGACCTTGCTTGGGCCTAGGACGCCAAGCTGGAGCCTGCTGCTGTTGTTGACCTCCCTGGAAGGAGGGCTGTCTAACCGCTGGGGAAGAATGCTGAAAGGACTACTTCTTGCGCTTCTGCTGGTTCTTGCCCGAAGAACCCTTAGCAGAGGTGGCATCTAAGGTGGCATTAGACTGCTCAATGCACTGTAGATGACCTGCCACTCCCAGACCGAAGAGGTCGGTGCCAAGGAAGGGCACGTCAGCTAGCTTGTGCTGAGTATCTGCGGGAAAGGAGGATAACCTCAGCCAAGCCCTGCGGCGAGTGGCTACTGCAGCAGCTAGTGAACGGGTACAGGAATCACCAATGTCCAGAGCCGTCTGGAGCTGTTGTTTAGCAACAGCACGGCCCTGGTCCCGGACCTGCTTGACCATGGTCTACATGTCTGCTGGGAGATGAGGGAGGACTTCATCAAGCGACCCCAGAAGGGCGTGAGAGAAGTGTGCCATGATCACTGCTGAGCTAGCCTGATGAAGGCCTAGGGATGATGCCGCGTAAACCTTCCGAGCCGAGTGGTCCATATTTTTGGACTCCTTGTCCGGAGGGCGGTCAGTATCCACAGAGCTGCCCGTGCGCCTAAACACTGAGGCACTCACAAGGCTCTTGGCCGAGGGATGCTCAGTGAAGCCCACCAAGGACTCCATGGGCACCGCATACTTGCGGGCCATGCAGGCAGATGGAGCCGGGCAAGAGGCAGGACGCTGCCAAAGTTCCAGTGCCGGGCCAACTATGGCTCCGGCCACTGGGAAGGCCTCCATTGCGGTATCCCCCCTCTTGAGAATATCCATGAGAGGATATTCCGCCTTCTTCTGTATGGGCTGCAAAGGCATACCTGTGGACTCCGAAATGAGTCGAAGGATGCCCTGGAAGGAAGAAGGGCCTTCCTCCAGGCCTGTCACTGACAGCTCATCATGTGAGTGAAGGCCAGTAGTATCCAAATCTGAGGAATCTGTATACAAGGGTCTCCCACCTAAGTCCCCCTCAGTGCACCTAGGGCGATCAGGAGTGACCGAAATGGACAACCTATGGGGCAAGCCCGTAGTTGGTCGATCCTCCTTACAGGGAGCCCCTCCCTGAGGCTGTCTGGGTGGTGGTTCCACCAAAATTGGTGGGGAGCCCATAACAGGCCGACCAGAAACACGTACCGGTCCCACCGGAGTCCTCGGAACTGAGGGAGTCGGTGTCGGCCGAAGCGGCTGGGGCCAAGTAATGGCCGGTACAGCTGGAGCAGACGGCTTCTGACCCATCAAAAGAAGTTGCGGCAACATGAGGTCCTCATAACGTCGATGGAGTTTCTGTCTAAATCTCTCCTCATCCGAGGAGGATGAGGAACGGTGGCGGCGCCTCTTCCGGGAGTGTTTGTGACCCTTTCACGGTTTACCGACCGACGGGGTCCTACTCCTTGATCGAGACCGACGGTGTCGGCTCTGTTGGTCAGGAGAAGCTGGATTCGGTGAAAACTGAGGTTCCAGCTCTTGTCCCTCGATTGGGATGCCCAAAGGATGGGTCTCCTCGTTGGAGAAGGAGAGAATGGGAGTCCTCTCCAAGGAGTCGTCGACAGGTGTCAGCGACAACGGCTCGAATGGGTCGAGAGAAATCTCAGCGGTTTGCCTTATCCTCGGCTTCTGTGCCCTGGCCTGATGGAAGCTCCGAAAAGCCGGCAGCCGAGGAAGCGATCTCGACCGTGGCTGAGACCACCTGCTCCTGAGTGTCGGACTGCTCTCAGTCCCAGGAACTTCTTCTTCGGGTAGAAGAAGATGATTTGGGGTCCTTATCCTTTTTCTTGGATCGGGAGGAGTGTGAGCCCGAAGGTGCCTCACCCTTAGTAGGGAGATACTGGCACAACTCCCTGAAGGATCCCGTGAAGGTGGAGCCCAGGTTGAGTGGCACGAAGAAGCTTCGGTTGGCCGAAGCTTGGGCAGCTTCCTCTTGGAAGGCCGCCATCTGCTCGAGCTGCCCAGCGGATCCCGCAGCCGCGGAAACTGCCCACCTGGTCTCCTTCGATTTCACCGGTGGATTGCGAAGCTCCGGTCTCGCCAACTTAAGGCACGCCTTGCGGTCCTCCAGAACGGTGGGATGGAAGGCCGAACAGATGGTGCAAGCCGAAGTATCATGCACGGCGCCTAGGTAGTAGACGCACGAGAGGTGGGGATCGGTGCAAGACATTTTTTGTCCACAGGGACACCGGCGAAACCCGGGGGACGACTTGTCCTCCATATCCGAAGCGTTCGGATCCGAATCGTAAACTCTGATGAGTTTTAAAGCGAGTAAGTGCGGCGAAAACCGTTGATTTGACTCCAGGGCCTATGGTACTTGCAAAGTAGCACGAGGGAACCTGTATCTTCCAGCAGAAAGGAAGATCTGGCATCATGGGGCGGAGCCGAGGTATTTACCACCCGGGTGGGTGGGAGGAGCCAGCTTGAAGACTTCCGGCAAGATTTAAAGGGGAAAGGGACAATGCCAGACAGTGTGGATGAACAACATATCCACGCTCCTAGAAGGAACGTTACTGCAGCTCCTGAAGCTCCTTTTCCATCTATGCCAAATGAAGTTTTAGCAGGTGGGCATCGATGGCTTTCTGGCATTTGATGTGTGTGGCCTTGCTGAAGGACTGACACATGTTGCAGTTGTCAACTCAGTGTTTGGGGCCTAGGCAGGGGATACAGTGGGAGTGTTCATCCCCATGTGGGATCTGGGCACTTCCTCGGTCGATGCGACAGAGAAGACATGCAAAAAACAACGATACAAATAAAGAGAAAATTAAGAAGATATATAAGAAAATGGCGGTTGACTGGAGCAAAGTTCACCGTGAGGTCCGACTAGCACAGGTCGATGGCAGGAAAGAACTGGAGGGCGGGCATGGGGACCGCCCCTATATACTGTCACGCTGACATCCCGTCCATGACGTAAGGTGGTCCTCTTCGCCATGGATTGCTAGCCTTGTTTGCCGTGGTGGTCCTGACGCCAGGGGTGCAGTCCTATATTTGAAGACCTACTGCAGGAACCCACTGAAGTAAGATCTGGAGGTTCTACCGCCAGTTGCTGCAGAAACGGGAACCAAATCTGCCTGGGCCAGAATGGCACTACCAGAATCATGGTTGCTGGTTCAGACTGTAGTTTGTGAAGGAATCGCTGCAGAAGGGGGAAGGGCGGGAAGGCATAGAGAAACATCCCTGTCCAAGAGAGGGACAATGTGTCTCGCCAAAAAACACCAGGCCCTTGCTCTAGCGAGCAGAAATTGGGCACTTTGGCATTGAGTGGGGACACGAAGAGGTCTAGCTTGTGAGCTTGGGATTGCAAGAGACTGAGGCTGTCTACTAAGGTGTTTTGAAGACCTGGGACACATACCACGTACAGTTCCAGGCTGTGATCTACTGCCCAGTACCAGACCCTCATGGCTTCTCTGCATAGGGGATATGAATGTGTTCCCCCCCTGCTTGTTGAGATAGAAAACCATGGGCATGTTTGTCTGTCTGGACTAGAACTGTGCCTGGATGGAGGTCATCCTGGAATGCCTGTAAGGCATGCAGCACAGCCCTCATCTACAGAACATTTATATGCAAAGAGCGATCTGTCTGAGTCCAAGACCACCCGGTCCAATTGCTCCCAAAGTGGGCACCCCATCCTGTGCCAGATGCTTCCATGGTGATAACTTGCTGAGGGGAGGGGTTCCTGAAGAGAGCCCCTATCACCAAGCAGGAGTGATTCAGCAACCACATTAAGGTCTGGTGTACTGCCTCAGAGATTTTGATCTTCTGGTCAAGATCATCGCTTCGCTGGTTCCACTGCACCTTGAGGTTTCATTGCAGAATTCTCATGTGCAGGGGAACGAGAGGCACGGTCACTATTGCAGTGGCCATATGACCCGGGACTTGTAGCACCGTTCTGGCTGGAGCCTGGTCTACGGAGATTAATCTCTGAGCCAGCGCCTAAAGGTGATCTGCCCTGTCTGAGGGAGAAAAGCTCTCCCCTGAACCGTATCCAAGATGGCTCCTATGATTTGGAGTCTCTGGGATGGCCAAGGGGCTGACTTTGGGAGATTTAGAGTTATCACAAGGTTCTGGAACATCCTAAAGGTGCACTCCTAGGTCTGACATAGCTGTTCTCTGGATGGGGCTGATAGTAGCCAGTCGTCTAGGTAGAGGTAGATGTAATGACCCTGCCTCCTGAGAACTGCCGCTACTACCACCAGGCACTTGGGGAATACCAGAGGTGCCGAGGACAGGCTGAAAAAGAAGGGCCCCGAACTGGTAGTGCTCTCCTTCGAATGTGGAAGTACAGTTACGCAAGAACTTACCATAACAGTAGATCTTTGAGAGGAGCTCTTACAGCAGGTAACACAAGTAGGACTAGAGCTGGCAGGCGGCAGCACCCCATGGAAAATTTCTAGCTAGCAGTATACAGTGGGGGACTGCCCCTGACGTCCCATGTGGTATAAAAGGGGCAGTCCCCCAGCATCCCTCAGTTCTCCCACTGGAGAAGCCAGTACAGATGAAAATTTAGATGGAGAAACAGAGGATTCTCCTGTAACCTAGGAAGCAGATATTCCTGCTGTAAATGCAGAAGGAATCCCTTGAGGAGAAGGCGGGTGGAAAACAGCACCTGCTGCAAGGGCTCCTCTCGATCTACTTTTTACGTTAAGTTCTTACGTAACTGTACTATCTTTATTTCAAGATGTAGCTCTTGCAGCAGGTAACACAAGTAGGACCGAGTCCCAAGCAGTACACAGTCCCTTACATACAAGGTGGAGGAACAGAGAGATAAAGACTGAGTCCCTCATGAAAGAAGGCCCTGGAGGACCGCAAGGCCGAAGCCGGTCCTGCACCTAGAAGCAATGTCCAGATTAATGCTTTATGAATGTGTGGGCTGAACTCCAGATGGCTGCTGCACATATGTCTGCTGCAGACCATTCCTTAAGGAAGCAAAGGAGGCTGCGACTCCTCTGGTGGAGTGACCCTTTACTGGTCCCGGTAAGGGTTTGTCGTACTTCTGATAACAGAACACAATACAATTAACCAACCATTTAGAAAGGGTTCGTTTTGTAACAGGAGCTCCTAACATTCGGGGGACAGAGGCGACAAACAATTAGATTGTCTGGATCTCTGGGTTTGGGTTAAATAATAATAGAGAATCAGGGAACATCCAATGTATGTAACAGAGATCCTCCTCTGTTCAAGTGCTCTGGATAATAAACCGGCAGGTTGATGTCTTGGTTAAGGGTAAATTCAGACACTACCTTTGGTAGAAACTTAGGATTTGTTGGCAGAAACACCCTATCCTTATGGAAATATGGCTGTTTACACATCAGAGCCTGAATCTCAGAGATCTTCCGAGCAGAAGTGACTGCAACCAAAAACAATGCTTTACAAGAAAGAAAGCAGAGTTCGCAATCTGCGGCTGGTTCAAATGGAGGTAACATAAGTTTTCCAGGACAAAAAGAAGGTTCCATGGAGGGATGGGGTCCCTGATGGGTGGCTTCAAGGATACCAAGCAGGAATGTGCATGCAAGGTCTGACTGTGCCAGGTTTTTCCCTGCATAGGTGCGTGATAAGCTGACACTGCAGAGAGGTGCACCTTTATGGAGCAGTAGCTAAGACCGGAGTCGGAAAGGGAAAGGAGGTACTCTAGGACCAAGTTCACTGGGCAAGCAAGTGGATCTATGTGATGGCTGAATGCCCAAAGACAGAAGCATTTCCACTTCACGGCATATGTGGCCCTGGTGGAGGATTTCCTGGTGGCCACCATAACATCAGTTACTCTGGCCGAGACCCCAAAGCAGGAAACGGCTAGGTCTGTAGGAGCCACACATGCAGATGCAAGGATCTCAGGTCTGGGTGGACCAAAGTCCCTCACCAATTACTGGAGAAGGGGGAATCAAATCTGTCAAGGCCAGAAGGGCACCACCAGAATCACATCTGCCCCTTTTGACTGCAATTTGAGAAGAACCCTCTTCATCAAGGGAAAAGGAGGAAAGGCGTAGAGCAATCTCCCTGTCCAGAAGGCCAAAGTGCCTCACCAGAAAACATCAGGCCCTGGATCTAGCAAGCAGAAACTGGGCAGTTTTGCATTGTGTGGGGATGCAAAAAGGTCCAACTCTGGCAGACCCCACCTGTCGAACAGGTCTTGTACGACCAACTGTTGGAGTTCCCATTCGTGGGTTTTAGGCCTTGACCGGCTTAGGATGTCTGCCAATATTTTTTTCACACCTGGGATATGAACTGCTGAGATCACCATAAGGTGAGATTTGGCCCAATCCCAAACTCTCATGGATTCGCGGCAGAGTTGGTTCCTCCCTGTTTGTTGATGTAGAACGCCACTGACATGTCCGTCTGGATCAGGAGGTGTCCTGGAAGTAGGTCGGTTTGCAATGCTTGAAAGGCGTATAGGATAGCCCTAATTTCCAAAAAACTGATATGCAGAGACTCCTCTATCGGGGACCAGGTCCATGACCTTTGAGTCCTGTGGTTGTGCAGATGCACTCCCCAGCCTGTACTTGAGGCATCTGTTGTCAGGATCTGTGTAGGAGGTATCCCCTGTAAAGGGGTACCCACTGATAGATGGGACTGCACAAGCTACCACTGAAGGGCTTGTCAGACGGGTTCTGGGACTGAGAGAGAAGCTGATCGAGATCGCCCCAATGCTGATCCCACTGGGCCCAAAGTCCACTGGATCGTCCTCATGTGAAGTCTAGCCAATGGCACAGTGGTAACAGTTGCCACCATGTGGCTGAGAAGTCTGAGCACTGTCCTGGCTGGGACTTGTCATAAAGACTGAATATGGTGAGCAAGACCCCTAAGGCAGTCCGCTCTGTTCTCTGGGAGGAAGGCCTTTCCCTGAGAGGTGTCGAGGAGTACTCCAATGAACTGGAGCCTCTGAGTTGGCCAGGGTGAGGATTTCGGGATTTATGTCAGTAGGGCAAAAGCGCAGTCGGCGGCAGAGTGAGTGTATATTGCCGAAAATCAATTTCGGTGATGTACACCCCTGGCACACAAGCACCAGGGACTTATACTTAAACGCTCATGCTGGGATGCGCTTCCGCACCCCTACTAAAGGATTCTTAACCCAGGGGTGTGTCGGGGAGGGGGGATGAGTGCAAAATCTGGACAAAAAGAATTTCGGCTTGTGCACAAAATGTTGGCTCGCCTGACCCGGACTCCTCATAGCTTTAGGCTGCCACCCACCCACTATGCTACGGGGCCAGCTTGGCAGCCCCACACCAGGCCAATAATTCCCCTCCCTTCCATCACGCTCACTACCCCCCGCCCCCGTGTATACATATAGCGATGTTCTGTCGCTATATGTGCTCACCTCCCCATCTAGTCGCCCTTCCTCAGCAGCGGCCCTGTCGACATGCGCCGGAATTTGGTCACTGTTATTGCAAGTGCTCAATCGCAGACGCCCATGACACAGGCATGTTTACTGTGATTCCCAGTGCTTCAAAGCGAGAAAAGGTGTCTTCCACTGTGTGCTGAAGAGCCTCCCTGGATGGGGCTGCGAAGAGCCAGTTGTCCAGGTAAGGGAAGACATAATGGCTTCTCCTTTGGAGGGCTGTTGCCACTACTGCCAAGCACTTGGTGAAAACCCTTAGTGCCGAAGACAGGCCGAAGGGCAGTGCCCTGAACTGGCAATGCTGACCCTGGAATTCGAATCTTAGGAATCTCCTGTGGTGCCTGGCTATCAGGATGTGTAAATATGCATCCTGCATGTCCAGGGATGAGAACCAATCTCCTTGGTGGATCATAGGGAGTAGATCCTGCAGGGTGACCATCCAAATGCGCATGTATTCCACATAGTCGTTGAGGTCGCTGAGGTCCAAGATGGGTCTTAGGTCTCCCGTTTTCTTGGGTACCAGGAAGAAATGAGAATAGTACTCCTGTCCCTTCTGAGTGGCTGTTATGGGGTCTATTGCTCTCTTGTCCAGCAGAGCTTGAATTTCATCCTGGATGAGAGCAGTGTGGGATTGGGAATAATGGGAGAATAGGGGTGGTCTGTCTGGGGGTGTCTTGGTAAATTCTATCGAGTGACCCCACTGAATCATCTGTAGAACCCACTGGTCGGACGTGACCGTTCTCCAACCCTCTAGATAAAGGGGAAAAGCAGCCTCCGACCGCCTCTCCTGCTAGATTTATCTGGAGAGGAGGGTTCGGCCAAAAGTCAGGCGTTAGTGGCGGTGGGCAAAATGGTGTGGGGGGGTTTGGCTGACCTTTGTCCCGAGTTTTCTGAGCCACGAAAGGGGCCTTTGTGACTGAAGCCTCCTCTCTGTTGTGGATACCTGGTTTGTTGGCCAGATCTGCCACAAAAATATTGTTTTCTAAATGTTTTTTGTTTGGGTTTGTACATCGTCTGGACTGAGCACACAGTGTTTCCAGAGTCCTGTATCCTAGTGATAATCTTTACAGATTCCTCTCTGAAAAGAATGGAGCCCTTAAAAGGGGCATCTAAGATGCCTGCTTGGACGTCTTGGGCAAAGCCAGGAGTGTCTTCCGAGGCATAGTCCCATAGCGGCTGCCCTCGCTGCAGTGTCCGCCGAATCAAAGGCCAACCTGAGAACAAGTGCCTATGTCTGAGCCAGTCTGTGTAAGTTTTTCTAGCTCAGCTTTTTGTGGACAATCTGGTAGGTTCTGGACTAAGTCCATCCCTTGTTCCCATTGTTCTGAAACTGCATCATGTGGGTAAGGAAATTAAGAGATGTGATGGCGCAGGTGGTGGAAGAATATACCCTCCTGCCCATTAAATCCAGTTGTTTTCACTCTTGGTCCAGTGGCTGTGTACTTAGATGTTTTGGCCTCTGGGATCTGTTGTGAGCAGCTGTAATAACTACGGAGTCAGCTATTGGCTGTTTGCTTAGAAAGGGCTCCTCTCTGGGTGCCCTGCAGAGGCGTCGGCCAGTTCGATGGGCCTGGCGGCTCCTGACCAGTCGTCTGGTCTGGGGTCGAAGTTGGCAGCTTTGGTGCATCTGTTGTTAGCCCTGCGGGTGGTGACTCGGCTTTAGGTGGGAGTCCGGGGTCGTCGGTCTGATTTTGGGGTGAGGTTGATGCTGGACTACCTGACACTGGGTCACTGTGTGCGGTCTGGGTCAGCAGTGTGGCAGACGACACTGTGGTCGTGGTGCCTTAGGCTGGGTTGGAGGCCTGGCGTCAGGCTCCTTAGCTGGCAATGACTATCGTCGAACACCTACACAGGGCGTCTTCTGTTTGTCAGACAGGGCCTGGTGGAGGAGTGTGTCATCAGCTGGTGGCAGTTTCTCCATTGCCCTTTTCTCTGGCATCAGTTTAAGCAATGCTAGGCCCCTAGGGAGTTGAGAGACTGACCTCCTGGAAAAGTGGCCCGAACCCCCCACGCCTGTCCAGGGAGTCTTCTCCTGAGGTGGCCGACTTGGATGACACTTTCACTGGTCTGTCACTGGAGGAGGACTTGATGTTGGTGTCTGAATAGTGGCCAGAAGAATGCGAGTGTAGCCGGACTTTCAGAGGCTACAATGTAGAAGACCCTTGCGTTGAGCCCCCTGTCGCCCTTACCTGGGCTGGTGGTCTCACTACCATCAGCCAGATGGGAGAACGCACCGTCTGGGAGGCAGAGTCCGAACTCCCCCGGCAGGCAGAGCGGGAGTCAGACAACCTGGATCCAAATGGGGATCTATCTTTTTCCCTCTCTCTCTCTCTCCTCCTTGTGGTGATGTTTCCCTGATTTTTTATGAGAGGGGCCCTCCTTGGCAGAGGAATCCTTCTGCATGGCAGCTAATTTCAGTTTCATTAATAGGCCTGGAGAGTCTTCTGGTGGTGTATCCTCATCCTGCTACTGAATTTCTGGCAGTGTGGGCAGGCCTCGGTGTCGTGGTCTGGGCCTAAGCAGAGCAGGCAGACAGAATGCCTGCCTCGCGATGGGATCTGTTTGCCACAGGCACACTTAGACTGGTGCCGGTCAATGGAAGACGCTGGGGAAGTCAACATGCAGAAAATAAAAGTAGTAAAAAAAAAAAAAAACTAGCTTTATTGGTTAATAAAGTGTTGAAAAACATGCGTAAGATGGCGGTCGATCGAACATGAAGGCGTCCCTGGAGTCAATGTGTGAGAGTCTATGGCAGGAAAAGAACTGAGGGACTGCCCCTTTTATACCACATGGGACATTGGGGGCAGTCCCAGGCTGTATACTGTTAGCTAGAAATTTTCCGCGGGGTCCTGCTGCCTGCTGGCTTCAGTCCTACTTGTGTTACCTGCTGCAAGAGCTCCATCTCGGAGTAAGATCTGGAGACACTTCCAGTGGGACGGCAGGATCTTTATGTGCATGTATGCGTCCTGCATGTTCAGGGAGCAGAGTCAATCTCCTTGGCGTAGCATGGGAAGCAACCCCTGGAGTGTCACCATCCTGAACCTTTTGTTCTCTATAAAGTTGTTCAGTTGACTGAGGTCCAGGATGGGACGAAGGTCCCCTATCTTCTTCGGAACCAGAAAGAAGCAAGAGTAGTAACCTTTGTCCCTCTGGGACTCCAGTACTACTTGAATTGCTCGCTTTGACAGGAGGGCCTGTATCTCCACCCAAATGGGACCCACGTGGGATGGAGAGCAGAATATGGGGGCTGGTGGATTGTCCGGGGGTAGCTGAGAAAACTCCAAGGTGTAGCCCCTCTCTAGACGTTGCAGCACCCATTGTTCTGTCGTGATGTTGTCCCAACCAGCAAGGTAAAGGGAGAAACACCCTCCCACTGTCTCCCCTATCGATTCTGCTGGAGGAGGGGTTGGGGGCAGGCAAGAAGTCAGTCGGAGGATGAAGGGTGGGGAGAGGAGCTCTGGACTGCTAAGCTGTTTGCGGTCCCAGAGTTCCTGGTGTCTTGAGGGGGTGCTTTTCTCCTGAACCCTTCTTGTTATTGCTGACTCTTTGCTAGCTGTCCCTGATGTCTCCAAAAGGGCCGGTGCCTAGCGGGATACGGTTCAGACTTGCACATCTTGTGTACTTCGGAGACACGGTTCAGTATTAGGACAGGTCCTCTTCAATGTCTTTATGTTTACATTGCAGAGGACTGGAAGGAAAGCACGCCCTTTGCAGATGACACAAAGATCTGCAACAGAGTGGATGCACAAGGTGGGGTGGAAAGATGAGAAGGACTCAGCAAGGTCAGGAGAATGGTCAAATGTATGGCAGCTTAGATTCAATACTAAGAAGTGCAAGGTAATGCACCTAGGAAACAAAAACCCAGGGAAGAGTACACAATGGGGGTGAGATACTAACAACAAAAATGGAAAGGGACCGGGAGTAGTCATATCAGATGACTTAAAGGTGGGCAAGCAATGTGAGAGAGGCAGTAAGGAGGCTGGGGGATACTAGGATGCATAGGGAGAGGCATCACCAGTAGAAAACAAGAAGTTGTTATCCCTCTGTACAGACAGCTGGTGAGACCCCATCTGGAGTACTGTGTGCAGTTCTGGAGACCTAATCTCCACAAGGACATAGACAGGATGGAAGCTGTCCAGAGGAGGGCAACTAAAATGGTGCAGGGTCTGCACCGGAAGACATATGAAGAGAGACTAAAGGAGCTTAATATGTATAGTCTCGAGGAAAGGAGGGAGAGGGGGGACATGACAGAAACTTTCAAGTACCTCAAGGGAATCAGCAAAGTCCAAGAGGGTAGCATCTTTCAAAAAAAAGAGGTGTGCAAGAACAAGGGGGCACAATTTGAAGATGGAGGGGACAGCTCAGAGGTAATGTAAGGAAGTATTTTTTCACAGAGAGGTTGTGGATGCAGGGAATGGTCTTCCGGAGGAGGTCGTGGAGTCAAACAGTGGTTGAATTCAAGCATGCATGGGACAGTCATAAGGCAATTCTGGGGGTGGGGATAGAAAGAAGTAGGCTGCTGGTTAAGTAGGATCTGCAGCTTATCCATTAGGTAGGGAAATGGGAAGACTGGGTGGGCCAAGCGGTCCTTATCTGCTGCCAGATTCTATGTTTCTATGTAAGTAGTTCCAAAAAAACCTTAGCCAAGCGTCTCCTTTCCTGGTCCAGTTCTTTTGTTTCCCCACTGGTTGAGGAGTTGGATATGCCTCATAACCTTGAGGAAGGTGGGATCATCACGTGGAGACATCTGGGTGAACCCTTTCTTGGATCCGGTGAAGGCAGAGGGAGATCATCCTCGGAAGAGTAAGGCGAGGAGGAACCGCTTTAATCACCCGATGGTTCAGAGTGACGGTTGGTAGACCTACTCAGATGTCGGGAGCGACGTCTGCTTGACCAGCTCCGCCTTCAAAACAGACGGTCGCTAGGCCTACGCCACCTACGGGAGGAAGACCTTGAGGATGGGTGATGTCTGTCTCCCAGACGTCTGTCGGAGCCATGATCCCAGCCACCTGGAGTTCGGCAGTCTGGCATCGGGGGTGGTGACTGAGTCCTGTGGGGAGGCATCGGCTGTGGCTGCGGGACGATCATTGCCACTCCCCTGGGTTCAGGCTTAGGTAGTACATAGATACATAGACAGTGTCAGCAGATAAGGGCCTATGGCCCACCTAGTCTGCCCATTTGAGTTTGTAAATACAGGTTACTCACCTGTAACAGGAGTTCTAGGAATGGTATATGTTGTTCATGCACACTTATTGGCAGGTTCCTTGCCGCTTTAAATCTTGCCGGAAGGTCTTCAAGCTGGCTCCTCCCACCCACCCGGGTGGTAAAACTCTCTGCTCCGCCCCATGACGCCAGATCTAGCTTCGGCTGAGCTGTGCTAGCTTGCCGGGAGGTTGAATGGAGATGAACAACATATACCATTCCTAGAACTCCTGTTACAGGTGAGTAACCTGTATTTCTAGGGACATGGATATGTTGTTCAATCCACACTTATTGGCAGGCTCCTAGCAGTTCTCCGGGAGGAGGGAGGCAAGGCGCACACCCCCTACTTAGGGAATAAGGACTGGAGAACCGAAGCCCCAAAACCAGCATCCCGGCGTGACTCAAGGTTGATGTGGTAGTGGGTAATGAAGGCATGTGCCGACTTCCGGGTAGCAGCCCTGCAGATATCCTGGATAGGGACATCCCTGGAAGCAGCCACCGATGCAGTGGTATGGCGGGTAGAATGAGCTCTTATCCCTCTGGGAGGCTCCATGCCCACCAAACTATAGCAGAGATTTATGCAGGAGGTGACCCACCTGCTTATCGTCCGCTTGGCTGCAGGTCTGCCAGGTGCGGCTTCAGCATAGGTGACAAACAGCTGGCGAACCTCTCCCCGAACTTCAGCCGTCCGCTCCTTATAATAAGCGAGTGCTCTTCTAGGGTCCAAAGTATGGAGCCTATATTTGGCCTCCGAGGTGTGATTGGGGTAGAACACCGGCAGAGTCAACACCTGGTTAAGGTGAAACTCCGACATCACCTTCGGAAGGAACTTTGGGTGGGGGCGCAGGACAACCTTGTCCCTGTGGAAGACCAGATAAGGAGACTCGATGGAAAGTGCCTGGAGCTCTCCCATCCTTCTGGCTGACGTGATAGCCACCAAGAAGGCAGTCTTCCACGACAGGTGGGAGATATCACACCTGTGTATTGGTTCGAATGGCTTGCCCATGAGCTTGGCCAATACCAGCAGTAGATCCCACGGAGGTGGAGGTTCTCTCACCGGAGGGGAAATGTGATCAAGGCCTTTGAAAAAGCGCCAGACCACCTTCTCCTGCGCAACCGACTGCTTCCCGGCCCACGCTCGGTAAGCAGAGATGGTTGCCAGGTGCACCTTAAGGGTCGTCCACCGAAGCCCTTGCTGAGAAAGGGACCACAGGTAGTCCAGAATGTTTGCCAAGGGACAGACGGAAGGGTCCAAGCCCTTCCCCTGGCACCAAATGGAGACTCTCTTCCATTTGAAGGCATAGCATTTCCTGGTCGACTCCTTACGGGACGCCTCAACGACATTAAGGACCTCGTTGGAAAGACCCAAGGCCTGGAACTCTAGCCACTCAGGAACCAGGCCATCAGGTGCAGGGATTGAAGGTCCGGATGTAATACCTTCCCTGGTTGACTAAGATCAGGTCCGGTGGGCTGGAAGCCGCCTCAGAGCCTGGAGCTGAGACTGAGGAGATCTGGATACCAGAACTGGTGGGGCCAGTCTGGGGCTACCGAATCACCTGCGCCTTGTCCTCCTCGCCTTGAGAAGCACCTTGTGGATCAGGAAGGGAAATGGGCATGAAGAGGCCCGGGGTCCACGGGCTCGAAAGACATCCCCTGCAGCGAGCCCTGCTGAGGGGGGCGGGCGTGAACAGTCTCAGCTCAGATTCTCCTGGAGTCAAACAGGTCCACCTGAGGCATGCCCCAGTGGAGAACAGATCTTGTACTACCTCCCGCAGGAGAGACCACTCGTGAGACGCAGCCTATCCGGCTTAGGGCATCGGCCAGAGATGTTGGAGGGCTCCTGCCACGTGAATGGCTAGGAGATCCGCCTCCAGGCTGCGCCTGAGGGACCATATGTGGAGCTTCCTTGCATAACAGCATGGAGCAGTGCCCCGCCCTGGCGGTTTAGGTAGTACATGGTCATGGTATTGTCCGTCTGGACCTGAACCACTTGACCCCGTAGAAACAGAGCGAAGGCGGTGAGAGCTAGGTGGACCGCCCGGAGCTCCAGCAGGTTGCTATGGCATCAGGACTCCCGAGGGGACCAGAGGCCGTGCGCTCTGTGCTCCCCCAGATGGACACCCCAACCCATCAGAGATGCATCGGTCGATAGAGAGACCGTCGGCTCAGGGCGGACGAACAGGATGCCCTCCCGCAGATGTGCTAGAACGGTCCACTACTGGAAAGCGTTCCACATCTCCTGGGTCACTGTCATGGGCTGGTCCAATGGATCGCAGCGTTGTGACCACTGGCTGGCCAGTCCCCATTGAAGGGGACGCATGTACCAACGGGCCCAACAGACCACACTGGTGCAGGCCGCCATGAGGCCCAGGTGGCGCAGGAAGTCCCGGGCAGGGCGCGATTGCCCAACCAGAAATGATTGGGCAAAGGAGGAAAGAACCTCGGCCCTGTCCGCCGGGAGCCGAGCTCTGGCTCGAAGAGAGTCGAGCTCTGCCCCGATGAAGAGTATCACCTGCTTCGGCACGAGTTCCAACTTGGCCTCGTAGATGAGGAGGCCAATCTGAGAGCAAAACTGGAGGGCCAGATCTTGGACCGCTCCACCTCCGCTCTGGAGGGGGCTGCAATCAGCCAGTCATCCAGGTAGGGATACACCGGACCCTTCTGGCGCCAGAGGGAATGCTGTAACCACTGCCATGCATTTGGTGAAGACCCTGGGAGCTAGAGAGAGAGGCTGAAGGGCATGGCCCGAACTGTGAAGGGATCCCTCCGGCCTGAAGCAGAGGAATCTCTGATGAGACGGACAGATCGGGACGAAAAGAACGCGTCCTGGAGGTCGAGGGAACAGAACCACACGCCTCGTTCCAAGGATGGGATTATCTGAGCCAGAGTGACCATCCTGAAGGTCCGAGACCTTAGGAACCTGTTCAGGTCGTGCAGGTCGAGGATGGGGCGCCAGCCCCCATCCGTTTTGGGACCAGGAAATACCTGGACACAAACCCCGGGTCTGGAAGAGGATCCACCACCTTCCTGATCACCTCTTTTTCGAGGAGCAGGGCAATATCGGCTAGCGGGCCGACAGCGAGGCTGCTGGCCCCCCCCGAGGGGCGACGGCTTGAAAGGGTGGGTCTGCTCAACTCCAGAGGCAGGCTCCTTTCCTACCACCTCCAACACCCAGCGGTCCGTAGTGATAGTGGACCAGGTGGAAAGGAAGTGGTGGAGCCGCCTCCCGAGGGAACTCCAGGGGAGTGACGAGGCTGGGGGCGGCACCCCTCAACCCGTCACTGGGCAGGCTTGGAGGAGGAACCGGCCGGGGGACCTCCTGGGCCTTTGCCTCCTTGCTTCCTGTTGGAGGAAGCCGCCGGCTTGGGTTTGGGATGCCAAGCGTGAGCCTGCTGGTGCTGTTGGGCCAGTCATGCTGCAGGGGCCGAAGGATGAAAGGACTTATGCTGTTGTTGACGGCGGCCTTTATCCTTCTGGGCGGAGGTGGCCGAGTCCAGAGTGGCATTGGACTTTTCGATCCGCTGGAGGTGTCCCTCCACTCAAGGGCCGAAGAGGTCAGTCCCCAAGAAGGGGACGTCCACCAACTTGTGCTGGGTATCCACCGTGAAGGTGGATATCCTCAGCCACGCCCTGAGGCGCATGACCACCGCGGCCGCTACTGACCTTGCACAGGAATCACCTATGTCCAGAGCAGTCTGAAGCTGCTGCTTCGCCACCGCCCTACCCTGGTCCCGCACCTGACAGACCGTGGTCTGCAGGTCGGCCGGGAGATGAGGGACAACCTCATCCAGGGAGCCCATGAGGGCGTGGGAGAAGTGTGCCATCAGCATGGCCAAGCTGGCCTGTCGGAGGCCGAGGGAGGACGCAGCGTACACCTTGCACCTGGCAAAGTCCAGCTTTTTGGACTCTCTGTCGGGGGGCTTATCCACATCCCGAGTGTTTCCGGAATGCCGGAAGACGCTGTTGATGACTAACCTCGGCAGAGGGGTGCTCCAGAAACCGGGCAAAGAGCCGGTAGGGACCAGATACTTCCTGGCCATCCTGGCCGAGGCGAGGACAGGAAGCAGGCCGCTGCAAAGTTCCAGGGCTGGGCCGACAATGGCCTCAGCTACCGGAAAGGCCTCCGTGGGAATCCCTCGTCCAGTATCTCCGCAGGATACGGCCCAGTTGGACACAGGCTCGAGCTGCATCCCGTGACTCCGAGATGAGTCGAGCAGACCCAAGAAGGACGATGGGCTATCGTCCAATGACTGACCGGAGGACTCCAGGTCAACCTGCCTGGAGAACAGGGAGGAGTCGTCATCGGACTCCGAAGAGTCAGCGAAGAGCTGCCTCGGCCCTGAGCCACCCTCCACCTGCCGAGGACGGTCGGGAGTGAGGGTGACTGACAACCTGTGGGGCAGGCCGTGACCCAACCGAGAATCCTTGGTCGGTGCCCCAGACTTTGGTTGTGGAGGCGGAGGTTCCACCACAATCAGTGGAGCAGCTGGTTTCGGCCGAACAAGTGGCCCAGGAATGGGCATCTCGACTGGGGCAAGCGGTTGCTTCGGTCGTTCGGGCGACAGCCACTTGATGGCCGGGGCTGAATCGGAGTCGATTAACTCCCGGACAACAGTAACTGCTGCCACATCAGCTCCTCGTAACGTTGACGCAATTTACGTCAAAGCCTCTCCTCATCCGAGGAGGAGGACGAGAAGGAACAGTGTCGCCTGCTTACTTCGGTACCGAGACCGCCGATGTCAGCGGGAATGGCTTGACCAAGATGAAGTCCAAGACCGAGACCCTCGGGGTGACCGAGGGTGGGTCTGGGAAGGGCCGGGGGACACCCGTTCTTCCCTCGGCTCGGGCACTTTAGCTGGGGACTGCCGCCCCGAAGGCGCAGGCAGATCCTTGGTCTCCACCGGGAGAACCGGCGGAGGTGGGTTGTCGGCTTCACCAGTCGACAACCCGTCCAACGGGTCGAGGAATATCTCGACAGCATCAACGGGAGTCTCGGCAGGCTGGTCTGACGGGGACACCGTGAAGCCAGCGGCTTGAGCCGCAACTTCGACCGAAGTCAACGGTCGGCTGTCTGGGGAAGGAGACCTCTCCCGCTCCCACGAACGCCGACGGTGGGACTTACCCTTCGACGACTTCTTCTTGGGCCGAGAGGAATGTCCGATGGCCCCTCTCCCTTCGTGGAAAGGGAATGACAAAGCCCTTAAACGGCTAGAGTACGAGGAACTCAGAGAGCGGGATAAATGTCAGTGGGTCGAGGAGGAGGAAGATGCGCCTGGGCCGCCTCCTCCTTGAGGGCGATCAGGCGCTCGAGCTGCTCAGCCGAGCCAGCCGCCGCAGACACCGCCCAATTCAGCCTCTTTGGATTTTCACCGCAGGTAACACTGAGCGCCCGAAGCTTCAATCAGGCAGCGCGATCTCCAGGACGGTGGTCAAAAGAGCGCACAACTCGCAGGCCTGCGGGTCGTGATCTAGGCCTAGGCAGTAGATGCACGTGGAGTGCGGATCCATCCTGGACATTTTCTGCCCGCAAGGGCACCTCCGAAAGCTGGGAATCTATTTGTCCATCGCAGCCGCAAGGGATGATGAAGACTGAAGTTTAGAAAACTTCAAAACTAGATTCGGACGAACCGAAGAGTTAGGATCCAGTCTAAAACGCAGAGCGCTAAGGAGGGAACCTGAGCTTCCAAGCGGTAAGGAAGATCTGACGTCATGGGGCGGAGCTGAGAGTTTTACCACCTGGGTGGGTGGGAGGAGCCAGCTTGAAGACCTTCCGGCAAGATTTAAAGCGGCAAGGAACCTGCCATTAATGTGTGGATTGAACAACATATCCATGTCCCTAGAACTTAAGTTTATGTTTTCCTAGAACTCTTTGCCCCTTACCCCTGACCTCCAGAATTCCTTTATGTCTATCCCACGCATTCTTAAATCCTGTGATTGTTTTAGCCCCAACCACTTCCTCAGGCAGGGTGTTCCACTTGTCCATCACCCGTTCTGTGAAGAAATACTTCCTCACATTTCCTCTGAATCGTCCTCCCTCCAACTTCATCCCATGCCCTCTAGCCCTGGAACATCTTTTTCGCTTAAAAATAGTGTATTCTTGCACCCTGTTCCTCCCTGTAAGACACTTGTATGTCTCTATCATGTCCCCTCTCTCCCTCCTCTCCTCCAGGGAGTACATATTCAATTCCATCAACCTGTCCTCATAGGACTTGTGATGCAATCCATGTACCATCTTTGTTGCCCTCCTCTGAACCTTCTCTACCCTATGTCCTTACGTAGTTAAGGTCTCCAGAACTGCACACTGTACTCTAGGTGGGGCCTCACTAGTGTCTTGTATAGTGGAATCATGACCTCCCTTTTTCTGCTGGTGATGCCCCTGCCTATGCATCCCAGCATCCCATTTGCTTTACCTGCTGCCTTGTCACACTGTTTCCCTACCTTGAGGTCATCAGAGATGATAACACCAAGATCCCTTTCCTGCTTGGTGCATGCTATATCCTCACCCCCCCAAGTAGTAGGTCACACTTAATGGTGTTCCACCAGCTGGAAAAGAGTTCTACATCTGCAAAGGGGACCATTGAGCTTGACTTCATGGCTGGTCTGATGTCGCTTGACTGTAACAAATTACCTGATGTCTGGTCCTCTATCGGAGTGTCAAACGTTTTTGACTTGGCTGACGACTTGTTGTCAAGCCCTGTGGTATTAGGCTTGGTGGGGCCGGATGTCAGGTTGGCGATCATCGGGTCCCCTGGCAAAGGCCCTTTCTGCTCTAGTGAGGCCGATGATGGCTTGGAGACAGACATCTGGGTCTGACTCCAGAGGGGTGGAGGCAGACGACGCCAGAGGCTGTGATTGGTCCGGAGGGATGGCCGACGATACTTTAGGCATGGAGAGCGCTTCCTTGATGTGCTCGCGACTCTGGTGCCTGTCATGGTCATCGGCCTTGGCTGACGAACTGGAGAATGAGACCTTAATGATGACTGGATCCATATGGACGCCCGTCAAAGTGGAAGTAAAAGAGGCCAAGTCCTTGGGCCTAGACCCTAGCGTGCGATTGTGGAATCTGATGACCAAAGACACTGAAGAAAAGGCCTGGGAAGGCCCTTGCTCTGAACCTCCACCTGACGCCTGAGTAGAGGCAGAAGGTTTAGTGGTCGAAATCCCTGGGAGGGCTAGCAACCCTGGGGAAGCAGAATCTGACCTCCGGCCAGAGGTGGAAGTCTTGGAGCTCTTGTGTGGGGAACAGGGCCACGAGTTCGACCTCTGCCTGTCCTTGTCCTTCCTGTGATGCTTCCCAGAGTGCTTCTTCTCCTTGGGGGAGGCATTATGGGTGGAGGATGAAGAGCTGTGCCCAGAGTGCGATGTTTACATCACGGCCACTTGTTCCAGCAGGTGAGCTTTGAGCATCTTCAGGTGGCGAATGCATGTGCGCTTGTTAAAGTGGAGGTAGTGCGGGTAGTCGTCCAACTTGTGCTGCAGTCTCAAGCACAGGAGGCAAGTTGAATATCCGTCTTTGGCCAGAATTTGTTTGCCGCACGCACACTTTGCCTTACGCTGCTGAGTAGAAGTGGTAGACTTGGCAGACAGACGCAATCAGGAAACTCACAAAAATGAACTGCGTGGAGCGTCAAAGAAAAATGGTGGTCGATGGTTAGCAGGAAGCGTCCATGGAGCCAAAATGCAGGGACGAGGGCGGGAAAAGAACTGGGGTGGCGCTGGGGGACTGCCTTCTATATACTGAGGATGAAGTTGGGGGCAGTACCCCATCTTGGACTGCTAGCTAGAAGTTTCCCGTGGAGTCGTAGTGCCTGGCAGCATAGTCCAAATGGTTATTACCTGCTGCAAGAGCTCCATCTCGAAGTGAGAGCATGCCATTCTATGTATCAGTAGAAGTTGCACGACAGAGAGAAAAGGTATTCAATCATTGAAAAGGAATGCCTTGCGGCAAAGTGGGCCATGAAGTCCCTTACGTTTTACTTACTAGGAGCTGATTTTGTACTTGTAAGATCACAATCCTCTCTTTTGGCTTAACCAAATGAAAGATAAAAATTCTAGAATCACACAGTGGTACCTGGCACTACAGCCATTTAAATTTGAAGTGATGCACAAATCTGGGAAAGAGAATGAATGTCAAGTTATGGATCAGGAATTGAGAATTCCGAAGTTTGAAAGAAAGAAAAAAAATGTGTGAATTTAAACTTCACTTTTTGCTATACTGCAGATGCACTGAACTGTAAAGTTAAAGGAGAATTTAAATAATGGTTTGGAAACCGTTTTTTTTTTTTTAAACAGGTTCCCTCAAAGAGGGGGGTATGTGACCCTGCCCCATTTGTTATGAAGAAAGAGTTTAAGTGCAAGGATCTGTTCTGTCCTCTCCCTTTTCTGTCTCTTGTCTGCCTGGTTGCTCAACCAAATTTTCTTGTGAGACTTAGGAACTGATCACACAACGGTTTCACAATTCTCCGCCTTCTGCTATCTCTCTGCCTTCACTTGCTGTCCTGTTTTTTCTCCCCCCGTGCATATCTGCAGTTACAAAAAAAAAAAAACAGATGTAACTCTCTGTATAAAACTATGTGATACTGGGATCCTTTGTTTAAAACTGTACATAGTTGCACTGTTGAAATGATTGCAAAAAGCTACTTGGAACTCAAGGGGTTAGCCTGAGATGCAGTTTTTAAATCCTTTGCAGAGTTGTCAACAAGAGGTCAGTTCTGAGTCACTACATTCTTTTTGCTGCACCTGCATCAGAACTGACAAGAACATTCTGTGAGAAGCAGGCTCTCTTAACGAGTTCCCAAAGACTTAAGAGCAGCAATGCTTTTGCTCGAGAGAAAAGGAGAGTGAGACAGAGACTGAAACTTGGAACTAAGAGATACTCTCAGAAGGACGACTTAGTTTCTGTTTGTACTGTCTTGTAAACAGTTACACTGAATTTTTTTTTTATTTTGCTGTTGAGAGAAATAAAATGCTATTTGGGAATTTTGCAACTGCTCTTGGCTTTCCTATGTTTCCTGACCTGTGCCTCAAAGACAGGGTGGAAAGCTCCCACTCTTGAATCTTTGCTTTGGACCGGCTCAGGCTGTCGGCCAGGACATTTTGGATGCTTGGAACATGGACTGCTGAGAGGATCAGGTCGTGTTCTATGGCCCAATGTCAAATTCTCAGCTTCACTGCAAAGGGGGTACGAATGTGTCCACCCTTGCTTGTTTATGTAGTAGACTGAAATGCTGTCCATCTGGATCAGAAGAGGGCCCAGAAGTAGATGAGACTAAGGCCCGAAAAGCTGAGAACACTGCCCGCATCTCTAGCACAGATACTTTCTGGTCCTGAAAAATGGAGATGCTGTTCCTGGGGAGACCATGTCCCCTGCGTCTGGTGGTCTGCCAAGTATGCTCCCCAGCCCAGGCAGGACGCATCTGTCATCAGAATCTGAAGGGGCGACTCTCCCTGGAAGGAAACCCTCTGAGAAGGTTGGAGGTACCACTGCACCCGGAGGGTCCACTGAGGTACCCTCATGTACAAACTGGTGAAGGGTACAGTGATAGTGGCTGCTGCCATGTGCCCCAAGAGCCTGAGAAATGACCTGGCTGAGATTTGTCATGACGAGGACACCAAAACAAGCCTGTGCATGCAGCCAATCTGCCCTGTCTGGAAGCAGAAAGGCTCTGCCCTCAGCAGAGTCCAGGACTGTTCCTATGAACTGCAATCTTTGAGTTGGCCAAAGGGAGGACTGTGGCAGGTTCGGAGTGATGCCCAGCCTTGGAAACAACTTGAAGGTGATCTGTGTCATCCAGATCAGCTGGTCTCTGGATGGGGCTGTGAGAACCCAGTCATCCAGATAGGGGAAGATATAAAGACCTTGCCTCCTGAGGGCCGCAGCCACTACTGCTAGGCATTTGGTGAAGACACGGTGGGGCCTAGGAAAGGCTGAAAGACGGGCCCTGAACTGGTAGCGGTTTCCCTGGAAGCAAATGCATAGAAACCTCCTGTGGGGCTGAAAAACCTGGATGTGGAGCTACGTATCCTGCATTTCCAGAGAGCAAAGCCAATCTCCCTGACAAAGAAGAGGAAGGAGACCTTGGGGGGTAATCATCCTGAAGCATTTGTACTCTATGAACAGATTCAGGTGGCTGAGATCCAGAATGGGTCCGAGATCTTCAGTCTTCTTCAGGACCAGGAAGAAGTAGGAACAGAATCACTTTCCCCTTTGATTGGGAGGGGCAGGTTCTATGGCCTTTTTGAAAAGCAGTGCCCAGATTTCCACCTGGATAAGGGCAATGTGATCCGGAGGTTAGTGGGAGTGCAAGGGAGGGTTGTTTGGGGGCATCTTCTGAAACTTTACAGTGTGTCCCTTTTCTATGAGTTGGAGCACCCATGGATCTGAGGTCATCTCCCTCCATCTGGCCAGGTAAATGGAGAAACACCCCCCCCCGCCACTGCCTCCCCCAAGGTCTCTCCCGGAAGGGGGGGTGGGGGTCAGGTAAGGAATCTGGCTGAAGAACCTGGGATTGGCAGGGTGGCAGGCGAGGTCCGGGGACCCTAGTGCCTGATGCTCCTGTCACCTGGGTGGATGCCTTACCATTTGAAAGCTCCTTTGGACTGTTAACCTCAGGGCTGCTGACGGTTCCTTTGAAAAGACTGACGTTGGTGGGGTCTTGGCTGGGAACAGTACAATAAATGTACAGATTTTAAAGCATGACCCGATTCCTGTAGGCAGGAAATAATTCCTTGGACCTCCTTGCCGAAAAGGACTGCCCCTTTGAAGGGAGCATGAAGGATCTTGGCTTGCACATCGGAAGCAAAGCCTGAAACCCTGAGCCAGAAGTGAGGGCGGATGGAGATACCTGTAGCCGCCACCTGCCCCACAACGTCTGCAGAATTTCATAGGAAGCATGTAGGACATGATTACCTATGTCTCAACTGGACTTCAGGAACTGAACAAGCTGAGACCTGGTAGAGTCCTCTGGGAGTGTATTCAACTCCAGTGCGTTGCCCCACATGGCATTCTGGTACTGCACCATGTGAGCTAGAAAGTTCAGGAACCGAACCACCAGAGTGGCTGAGGAGTAAACTTCCCCTAAGTAGGCCACATGACACAGCTGCTTGTCCGGAGAGTGCGTGCTGAGGTGTCTAGGCTTCCTAGTACGGATGTGGGCCGCATTCATAACCACAGAATCGGCAACAGGGTGCTCCCCATAAGAGGGCTTGTCCCTGGGGCCATGGTAAAGCCTGTCTTCCTTCTTAGGCAGGGCTGGGGTAGAGGATGAATGGCTCCAGTCGGTCTTGCTGACGTTCTCAGGATGATTCAATTACAGGAGGAATAACTGAAGGTAGAGTACCCTTCTTACGGAGGAAGGCTGCTAAACGCTGGCATTCTGGTTCCAACTCCTCCTAGTCCCAACCCATGAGGGACTGAACTTGCCTCTTGACGTCCAAAAGGGATGGATCGTCAGGAGGAGATCTAGGAATATCCTTAGGTTCTTCTGGGTCTGAGGGTAGTTTGGAATTCTCAGAAGAGGAGGAATTCCCCCGGATGAGTTGAAGTCCGGGACTGGGGTCTGTGGGTGGCAGTCCTTTCTAGGACGGTCCTCGCTGCCGTCTGGAGACCATGGAGTGACTGTGCGAGCCCAGTCTGGAGCGGGGGAAGGAGCCAGTGGAGGTGGGGTAGGATGTCTCTTCCCCATCCTTATTCCACATGAACACCCACCATGCCGTGAAGAGGGCATAATCCATTGGAGGTGGGGCCAGTCTCTGAGGTGGACTAGACCCCAGTCCTTGGGGAGCCGGTAAATCGGGTGCGGGTCCCTGAGGAATAGGGAGAGCTGGTGCCGGTCTTGATGGACCCGGCATCTGTTCCTCTGCTGTCAGTTGCAGCTAAGGCGCAGACAGTAAAGCCGGTGATGCAGGTGGAACAGCAGAGACGTCATTTAGAGGTGTTGGCTCCTGGGTTGGGGACTGACATTGGCAACGCCAAGATCCCCTCCCCACTACCTGCACAACTGTTCGAGCCACCTGGCTGAGGATCCGCTGGGAGAAGGGACCCCAAGCTTCAGGAGCTTTGGGGCTAGGGGCAGAGTCCAAAGCCCCAAAGCGCCTCGCCCAAAACAGTGATGAGGGCAGGAAGCAGAGATACGGGCAGTTCGAGGGTTGCCAGTGAAAGAGGGACAGACTTCCCGTGGAAGGAGGATCCGGAGGAGGCCTCCAACTTGTGCGGTGACCTAGAGCAGGACGCCGACTCGGCTTGGCCTCTATCCTTGTACTTACGCTTCCTGCTCAACTTCTTAAGAGAAGAAGATGTAGAAGCCCTGGAGGCTGGGAAAGAGGAAGAGCTTTTGCCCTGGCTCTCCCTTCTCCATCGTCACTAACTTCTGCTGCAGAAGAAAAGTCTGGAGGGTCTTCAATCAGTGTCTCCGTGTGGCCTGGTTGAACTCCTGGCAGTCCTCAGTATTGCAGTTATGGCCTAGACAGAGCAGGCACGAGAAGTGGCCGAACTTAGAAGGGATCTGCTTGCCACAGGCACACTTCGTTCGTTGGTCTGAAGACATGATGGGAGAAGAAGACTGCAGAAAATCTAAGAAATTATGAAAGAAATAATGTGGAAAATTATGCAGCACTGTGAAACGCGGTCAAAATGGCGGTCGACTAGAAGCAGGATCCATGGTGGTCTGATCTACGTGGGTCAATGGTGGGAAAAGAACTGGAGATGATCTGGGGGACCGCCCCTTTTATACCACTGGCAGACGGCGTGCCGACGTCAGGGGCAGTTCCTCACTAAATACTGCTAGCTAGAGGTTTTCCATGTGGTCCTGGTGCCCGGCGGCTTCAGTCCTACTGGTTATTGCCTGTTGCAAGAGCCCCCTTGACGTAAGATCCACATGTCCTGCTCCAGGGACGGACTGATCTGATTGTGTTACCATCTGAAATTTGCAATGTCTCAAATACTTGTCGAGGTTGTGCAGGTCAGGATGGGGTGCCAATTCCCCATTCTTTTCAGGACCAGAAAGTATCTGGAGATGAATCCCAGACTGGACATGGAGGCTGGGACATAGGACACAGCCTCCTTCTGCAGGAGCCAAGTGACGTTCTCCTGAAGGGCGGACAGCATATCGACAGGGACCACATCCCTCCACGGGGCACAGGCTCAGCTGGACGGGGAATCCTCAAATTCCAGAGGTAATGCCTGACTTACCACTTAGCACCCATTGGTCCAAGGTGATAAGGGAAAAGGTGGAAGCTAAGTGGCTGAGCTGGTCCCCCATTGGAGGTCCCGAGTGAGTTTGGACAGGCAGGAGGGGGACACCGCCCCAGCCTGTCACTGGGCAGGCTTAGAGGCAGCTCTGGAGCCAGTAGCTGGGGAAGGCCCTGAACCCTGGCCTTCAGACCTTCTAGCACCAGGAGGGGCTGGCTTTGGCTTAGACTGACAAGCCTAGAGATGCCCCTGTTGGGGTTGTGGTGAGTGAGCAGTGGGGCCAAAACTGAAAGGGCCATCTTTTGCTGTTTCTGCCCCTTAGCGTCCTTCCGGGAGGACGTGGAGTCGAAGGTGGCACTGGACTTCTCAATATGCATGAGATGCTCATCAACACTGGGACCAAAAAGGTTGGTAACTAAGAAAGGGACATCCATCAATTTATGCAGAGTGTTGTCAGTGAAGGTCGACAACCTCAGCCACACTCGGCGCCTCATGGCCACCGCTGCAGCCACAGGCCTGGCAAAGGAGTCACCAATATCCAGGGCCATCTGAAGCCATTTGGCTGTGGCTCAACCCTGATCCTGGACCATTTTAACCGCCCGCTAAAAATTAGCGGGAAGGAGTGGAATAACCTGGTCCAAGGTGCCCAGAAGGGCATGGGAGAAGTTGGCCATCATGACCACAGCACTGGCCTACATAAGATCCAAGGATGAAGTAGCATAGACTTTCTTCGCTCCATGGTCAATCTTGGACTGTCAGGTGGGCTTGTTGACATCCCCAATGTTGCCTGAGTACCTGAAGACTGGGTCTGCAACCAAGCCTTCGGTACAAAGACCCGGTAGGTACCATGTACTTCCGGACACTACAGGCCGAGGGTGACGGGCAAGAGGCCAGGTGCTGCTACAGCTCCAAAACCAGACCCAGGATGGCCTCTGTCATGGGCAAGGCAACACCATTCCAAGATCTCCGTGAGGGGATATTTAACCCACTTCTTAACTGGTTCTAGCGTGATCCCCATAGATACGGAGATTAGGCAGAGTAAAGCCCCGAAGGAAGAGGAGGCCAATCTCCGAGGCAACTTCCCCACTGGAATCTCGGTCGAACCTCAGAGTATGGGAAGAGCGCATGGAGGAGCCCTTCGAGTCAGAGGGTTCCTCAAATACTCCTGATCCAGTGTCCCCGCTGACAATACAAGGCTCTTCGGTGTAGGAAATCTGAATTGAGATCCTCCTTGGAAGGCCCATGGCAGGGTGCACAGACGCTGGCGGGGTATCAGCTCCATCCTAATGGGAGAAGTCTGTGTCGGCAGTGACGGGGGGGGGGTGACGACGACGACAACAGGCACTGGCCTAGGGATCAGCGACCAGAGGAGCACCGTAAGAAGATGTGGACCATGGCCATGGATCCATTGCTGCCACAGGAGCCCTTTGTACCTGCGCCACATTTTACAGCGGCGCCGTTCCTCATCAAAAGACAGAGTATTTGCGGCACTTCTTGGCAGAAGGCGGAGAGTGGGATAGCCGAGAATGGTGAGAGTCCCGAGATGTCGATCAGAAGAAAGTTCGGGATCTCGACCATCGACAATTAGGTCGATGGGGAGGTAAAGCAGGGGCAGGCATGGGATGCCTTGGAACCCCAGAGAGATCAGGCTCCCGAGGGGAGACTACTGGCTCAGTGGAATGAACTGGCCCCTCTTGAGTGAGAGCAGCCAGAACTGGGGTCCTGGATAAGGAGTTACCTCCTTCGTCCTGCATCACCGGGTCGAGGAAAATCTAGACCGGCTGGTCAACCTGTATCTTGGTCGACAAGCCTGACGGGGTTACCATGGGGCTAGCAGCCTGGACTAGAGAAGGAGTGTCAGCCGAAGCCAAGGGCTCAATGGCCATCAAGCTGGCAGAAGCATGGGAATGAGGACTGGTACCTCTTGATCCCATGACCTGTGGCGGAATTTTTTTTTTTTTTTAGATTTTTCCCACCTGGACTCTCAGGGAAGGCCCTCTCCAAGAGTAGGAAGGGACTGACAAGCCCTAGAATGCCCCCACACCCCCCTGAGAAGGAGGTGCCCAAGCCCGACAAGATCAAGGCGGATGACTTAGCTGAAACTGCCAGGGCCGCCACCTCTTTGAAAGTGGTGAACTGTGCAGCAGAACCAGCAGTCACCGAGACCACCCTACGTGCCTCTTTGGATCTGACCGGGTCGGTGGGCCCCCCCCAGTTCGTCCGGGCGGCCTAAATCCAAGGCGGGCATAATGATCCTCCAAAGTGGTGGTGAAAGGTTTTGCACAGACTGTAAGCCTGTGGGTTGGTGTGCGACATCTTCTAATTACCGATCAAGCACCTCTTGAAGCCAGGAATGGCTTTAGTATCTTCTCGTTCCATGATGTAGAGAAGAACGTTGCAATTAGAATTACTCGAAGACCGAAAATGAAGTTGGAAAAGTAGGGCCTACACCTAGTGCAGAACTGCGATGGAGGGAACCCGAAGCTTCCAGCACAAAGGAAGATCTGATGTCATGGGCCGGTGCCAAGGAATATACCACCTGGGTGGGTGGGAAGAAGCCACCTTGAAGACCTTCCAGACAGTTCTTAAAGGAAAAGGATTCTGCCAGAAATGTGGATAGTACACCACATCCATGTCCCTAGAAATATGAGATTTTTTTGACTTGGTGACTAGGGAAATAGATCAGGGTGGGGTAGTGGACATGGCCTACTTAGGTTTCAGTAAGGCTTTCTACACCATTCCACATAGACTCGTATCAAAAATGGGCAGCAGGTGGGTCCTAAGGTGGTAAACTGGATAAGGAATTGTTTAAGGGATAGGCAGCAGAAGGTGGTGGTAAACAGAGTTCACTTCAAAAAAAGGGAGGGTGATCAGCAGGGTTCCTCAGGGCTCAGTACTGGGACTGGTCCTCTTTAAAGTCTTTACAAGTGATGTTGCAGATGAGCTGGAAGGGAATGTGTGCCTCTTTGAAGAGGACACGTAAATCTGCAATAGGGTGGACACACTGGTGAGGTGGGGGGGGGCATGGGGTGTAGACAGAAATGTGCAGAGACCCAAGAGAACTCAAGGAATGGCCAAGGGCACGGCAACTGGGTTTCAATGTGAAAAAGTGCAAAATCATGCACTTAGGGCACAGAAACCCAGAGGCGGAGTACAAACTAGGAGAAGAGATATCCATGGTCACCAAACAAGAAAGGGACCTGGGAGTAATCACATTTGATGACCTCAAGGTGGCCAGGCACTGTGACAAGGCAGTGAGTAGGGCCAGTGGGATGCTGGGGTGCATAAGGAGGGATATCACCAGCAAGAGGAGGGAGGTGGTGTTGCCACTGTATAGATGGTTGGTGAGACCTCACCTGGAGTACTGTGTTCAGTTCTGCAGACCACATACATCTTAGGAAGGACATTAAGACAGAGTGGACGCTGTCCAGTAACTGAAATGGGGCAGGGTCTGCATCAGAAGCCCTACAAGGAGTGACTAAAACATCAATATGTACAACCTGGAAGAGAGGAGGAAGACGGGGATAAAACAGAGACCTATAAATATCCAACGGGTAAATAAGGTACAGGAGGGGAGTCTTTCAGTGAAAAAGATGCACGAGAACAAGGGGACATGCAATGTAGCTGGAAGGGGGAAAATTCAAGAGAGATGTGAGGAACATAGAATTTGACGGCAGATGACTGCTTGGCCCACCCACTCTGCCCATTTCCCTACCTGATGGATAAGCTGCAGATTCTAGTTAATCAACATCTTACTTCCTCCTACCCCCACTTGAATTGCCTTATGCCTGTCCCATGCAGTCTTGAATTCTCCCACTGTTCCTGACTCCACAACCTCCTCGGGAAAGCCGTTCCATGCATCCACAACCCTTTCTGTGAAAAAATACTTTCTACCATTACCTCTGAGCCGTCCCCCCTCTATCTTCAAATTGTGCCCCCTTGTTCTTGCACATCGTTTTCTGAAAGATACTACCCTCTTGGACTTTAATTCCCTTGTGATACTTTAAAGTTTCTATCATGTTCCCCCTCTCCCTCCTTTCCTCAAGGGTATACATATTAAGCTGCTTTAGTCTCTCCTCGTATGTCTTCTTGTGCAGACCCTGCACCATTCTGGTTGACCTCCTCTGAACAGCCTCCACTCTATGTCTTTGCGGAGATGAGATCCCAGAATTGCAGGGAGTACTCTAGAGGGGGTCTCACCAACTGTCTGCACAGAGGGATAACAGCTTCCTGCTTTCTACTGTTGATGCCTCTTCCTATGCATCCCAGTATCCCCCGAGCCCTCCTTACTGCCTTCTCACACTGCTTTCCCACCTTTAGGTCATCTGATATAATTACTCCTAGGTCTTTTTCGATTTTTATCTCACCCCCCATTGTGTACTCTTCTCCTGGGTTTTTGTTTCCCAGGTGCATTACTTTGCACTTCTTTGCATTGAATCTGAGCTGCCATATATTTGACCATTCCTCAAACGTTGCCAAGTCCCTTTTCATCCTTTCCACCCCACCTTGTGTATCAACCCTGTTGCAGATCTTTGTGTCATCTGCAAAGAGACATACTTTTCCATCCAGGTGTTCTCCAATGTCATCTATAAAGACATTAAAGAGGACCGGTCCCAGTACTGAACCCTGTGGTACCCCGTTAGTTACCCTCCTTTCTTCACTGTGGATTCAGTTTACTATTACCCTTTGTGTCCTGTTCTCCAGCCAGTTTTTCATCCAGGCTACGACCTTGGGACCCACTCCAAGGCTGGCTAACTTGTATATCTTTTGTGAGAGACTGTGTCAATTGCCTTGCTAAAATCTAGGTAGGCCATATCCACAGCCCCTCCCTGGTCTACTACTTTGGTCACCCAGTCAAAGAAATCTATTAGGTTTGCCTGACATGACCTTCCTGCTGTGAAACCATACTGCCTTGGGTCCTGTGTCCCACTGGCCTCTAGGTTCTCAACAATTATTTCCTTCAGAAGTGATTCCATCATGTTCCCTGCCACTGAGGTCAGACTAACTGGTCTGTAGTTTCCTGCCTCTGCCCTGCTCCAACTTTTGTGAAGTGGAATCACATCTGCCCTCCTCCAGTCCTTAGGTACCACCCCATCCTCCCATGATTTGTTAAAGAGAGTAGACAGTCAGTGGCGTTACTAGTTCTACCCTTAGTTCTTTTAGCATTCTTGGGTGAATCCCATCGGGCCCCATTGCTTTGTCCACCCTCAGTTTCAAGAGTTCTTTCAAAATCCTTTCTTCTGTGCATGGACTGGTATTGACCCCTCTATTCAGTGTGTTTCTCTTGTTTGATTTAGGTACCTCCCCCTCCTCTTCCGTTGTGAATACTGAGCAGAAATATTCGTTCAGTATCCCTGCTTTTTCACTGTCACCCTATGCCCCCATTCCTTCCCCTTTATTAAGTCTCTGTATCCCTCCCTTAGTCTTTCTTCGCTCCCTAATGTACATATAAAAGGTTTTATCCCCCTTCTTGAACAGAGTTGGCTATCTTTTCCTCAGTTTGTGCCTTTGCTATTCTGTCTTCCCTGCCTCCTACTGCTTCAACTGATAAATTTCTCTGCCCTGCTCCTTCTGTGTTTCCTTATATTTCCTGAATGCTATCCTTTTCTCCTTAACCTTTCCTTCCACCTCTTTTGAGAACCATAGTGTTTTTTTCCTTCGTTTTGTTTTGTTGATTTGCTTCACACAAAGGCTTGTTGTCTCTCTTATGGCTGTTTTGATTATTCCCCATTGTTCCTCCACCCCTCCTTCTTGCCAGTTTGCTAGTGCTTTTCTGAGGCACGCTCTCATTTTCCCAAAGTCAGCCCTACTAAAGTTCAATACTCTTGTTTTTGTATGGCTCGACTCTATGGCTGTGTTTATTTTGAACCACACTGTTTGGCAGTCACTTGTTCCCAGATGGCTACCCACTTCTAAATCGGAGATCCTTTCTCGTTCCCCTTCTGAGAGTAAAACTGGAAGAGGAAGTACTTCACAGAAAGAGTGGTGGATGCCTGAAACAATCTCCCAGCAGAGGTGGTGGGGCGAAAACAATGGGATTCAAAAATGCATGGGGGACTTCCGATGACATCAGTGACTGATATGGCGGTCTGATTTACCCGCTCCGCTGCCCACCAATCAAAATCGCCAGTAATCACCCGCAAGATCATGGCATCCCCAGCCAAGCAACGGAGAAATAAAGCGGGGAAGCTTCACCTAACCCCTGCCCAAAAACTTAAGGTTCTGCTGCAGGAGGATGACTCTGAAATCAATGAGGAGGCAGAGACCACCGGAGAAGCACAGCAGGCTGAGCAGCATGGAGACCTCCGTGAAGACGACCTGATAGAGACTATTAAGCAAACAGCCCGTACGGTCATGAAAATTGACCAGACTCTGTCCAAACTCCGAACAGATCATGGCAGAATAGAACACAAAACGGACCAGATGGAGCTATGCCTTACAGCAATTTCTGAGCAGACAGACAGGCAGGACAGACTGCTGTTGTACCTCTTGGCGCGGGATCGGGAGCCAACACATAGGCTCAATGACCTTGAAAGTAGAAGCCATAAGCAGAGTATTAGAATTCACGGTGTCCACGAGGGCCTAGAGGACGATGCCACAAACACTATCTAGTTCACACAAAAGCTCCTCAAGAAAGCCATTGACCTTCCCGGGGACCTAGATTTAAGCCTTGATCATGCCCACCACTCCCTGACACCAAGGCCACGCAACCCAGAGGCCAGGCCCAGATCCCTTGTGGTTCGCTTCACCTGGTATAATAGTAAGGAGGAGGTACTGCGGAGAGCCTGGCGACTGAGTCCGCTGGAATTTGAGGGGCACAAAATAGCGATTGATAACGACCACACATCAGAAGTACAGGAGGCCCAAAAGGCGATCTGGCCTATTGTAAAACAATGGAGAGCCCAAAACATCAAGACCCAAGTCCTGCACCCAGCAAGGCTAAAGATTTCAACAGAACAAGGTACCAAAATCTTTAAAGACCTCCTGTCAGCCGCTCCCTACCTTGAGGACCTGGGGATCAGCACCCCCGTTAAAGGAGAAGCTCGAGCGAGACCGCCTGGCTTCGGCGTGGTCTGTGGCCCAGAAGGGAATAGCCAAGACGGGCTCCTCAGCGTGGCAACCTCATACCTCCCTCCCAGTGGATATTGGTGCCGTGCTCTGGAAACTTGGGGATCCTGCTCTGATTAACAAGAATGCCCCCCAATTGAAGCTGGCGATGATGACCAACGAAGCAGGCGAACCAGGCCCAGCACGATCTCCAGACATGTGAGGCAACTTCTTGGTGAAGTACACGCTTCAACTTGGTGATGTAGAAGGAGCTGCTTCTTCCCTGACAGCTTTGGGCTGATGGGCCCTCCCGATCCGAGTTCTCCACCATAAACCATCTACAGACTGGCATCCTCCTTCCCCTGATCTTTCAGACGCTCTGGGGTCACAGTGAGTAGTATAATCACCCTGCTGCAGCCTGGCTGCATACGAAGCAGACTGTCTCTTTCCTCAGCAACAACCATGGCCCTATTGCTCTACCCCTCGCATTTACTAACATACTAACTGCCAGCAGATTGGTCCATCGAGTCTGCTTGAACCTCAGATCCCCAGTTAGCGCCATGCCCCCGTATCCTCAATTTATTTCAGAACTGTTCATTGCCTCACTTGGTAACGCTTAGAGAGGGGAAGAGGGGGTCCTTGTGGAACTGAAATTATGAGTCTAGTTTTCCCCTAAAGGGCAACAACGCAAAGCATAACTGTTCATTTAACTGCCCTAAATGATATTAATAAATATGAACTTTGAGGGTGAAGAAGGGGAAAGAAGCAGTTATACTATATATGAAGAAGAATGCCGGTCCCTTCTCCCACTGCAGCAACTTGAGGTTCTGTTTTACCCTCCTCATTCCCTCCCTCAAACTTGTTTCGATCCTTCTCACTGTCTTATTTGACAGCATTCCCGGCAGGGTGTGTGTGTGTTGGAATCGAAATAAGGGGTACAGTTCTTGTAGGGTGCCAACGCTGAGTATGCTCGTCCATTTTATTATTTTAATTGGAATGAACTTCCATGGTCCCTGAGGACGGAGACTGGGAAAGGTGTAGCTTAATTGATTATGAAGGGGTCTGACCGCCCATTTCCCCATTGCAACAAGCTGGGTCCTGCTGTCAGACCCTCCTCACTCCTTCCCTCAGATTTATTACGGAACTGTTTACTGTCCCACCTGGTAGCCCTTTGAAGGGGAGGTGGGGGGGTGGGGGTATTGGAACAAAACTAATGGGAATAGTTCTTCTCTTCTTAAAGGGTGACAGCGCAGAGCATGATCGCTCAGTTTATTGCCCTATATGGAATTAATATCTATGGATTACCCAGGTGAATCAGGGCCACGCTGAGCCTACAGCTTGGGCCTGGACCTCAACTACGGCCAGGATGGCTCCACCCCCATAAGATAATGGTAGGAACAAGGAGGACTGAGAGGCCGGGCCACTCTGTTTAACACATTCTGGACCCATTTATGGTTGGGGTCTGAGATGTATAGGCCTCAACTCCTGAACCACTTTCCGCCCCCGGGACGCTGGTCATGGACTGCTGGAATAAGACAGTTACTCCAGGTGTCAATGCTCGATTTGGGGGGGGGGGGCGCGCCAGAGATCACGGCCTTGAGACACCCCTGGTCCCTGAACACTTCTGTCAGATATCCCCAGGGCTTGTATTCTCTACGGACAGCCCTAACTTTTAGCAGGTCCTGAGAGCGGGGAGAAGAGAATCTCCTTGGCGGGGTTATACCCCTCGTATGCATACTACAGAGGTGCTATTCTCGAGGGGAAAATAGGGAGGGGAAGGGGGGGTCGGGTGGACGCGTAGGGTAAAAGATGCTGGGGATGCTGAAAGCAAGGCGCTTTAAGCACTAACACTGGTGCGGATCACCAAGAGACCTCGAGTTCTTCTTGATCTTTTTTTTTGTTTGTTTTGGTTTTTTTTTATGAGAGGTGGGTAATGGGAAAAGTGTTGGGAACTGTGCATCTATGCAGTTTTACACTGACAACTGGAGGGGGGAGTTTCTCCTCCATATCCCAGGGGCCCGCATGGAACACTCATTGCACTACTGAGTGCTCTGCTCTGGTCTGTATATTCAGACACCCTTCTGCTGACAAGCATCGGTCAGCCTTCCCATGGAAGTCTAATCACAGATTTTAGGACAACCAGGCTGAGAGGAGTCCCGGCAGAGGTTGTCCAATACTTAATTCAGCTCATGGCTCGAAACTGGAAGAGGCCAGAGCAACTGTTTTGTAGCATAATAGTTAAAAAGTGTTTTTTTTTTTTATGTCTTGTTACTGTTTATACTAAAAAGTTAGATGCTCTGCAGACTCATTACAGGTTTACACTGATAATATTTAGAGAGTCTTTGTTTAAGAGAAGGATAGCTAATCTTAGTTGGATGGAACATGGCTAATTATACCACTAAGTTTATGTCTCTCAATGTGAACGGATCGTCCAGCCCAGTCAAGAGGAAGAGGATCCAGCAATTTGTCGCATCCCAGGGATGTGGGGGCGTGTTCCTGCAGGAGACCCATCTCTCCCCCCAGGAGGCTCAAAAACTTAAATCAAGATCCTTTCCCTTGGTATACAATTCGTCCCTCCCTGCGAGTAGAAAGAGGGGGGTGGCGATCCTTTTATCGGCAAATCTTCACTTCCAACAGCAGGAGGTGACAGAAGACCCCGAAGCTAGGTATCTTATAGTGGTTGGGTCTATACAGGACATTCAAATAACCCTAGCCAACATCTACTCCCCGAGTATTCTCAAACATTCTACAATTGGTGGCAGAAAAGGCCAAAGGCATTTTAATAATGGGCGGAGACTGGAATATAGTTTTAAATAGGGCCCTCGACTCAACTTCCCAGATTCCAAAGCTGGATGCAGCTAAGGCCCAATCTGTTAAAATTCAATTGGAACAACTGGGTCTGTCTGATATTTGGAGAGACAGAGAGAGAGAGAGAGAGAGAGAGGTATCCTAGAGCAACGGAGTATACCTGCTTCTCTCCTAGGTTTAAGGTCTTTGCTCGTCTTGACATGTTTTTTACATTCTCGGGTGACTCAAGCAGGTTCCCTTCCATATGGGTGGGTATGACCATCCTCTTTGACCATAGCCCCGTCTACCTGGAGATGGAGGTGGGACTGCCCAAGCGTACCACACACTGGAGATTAAATATCTCTCCCCTCCAAGATAAAGGAGTTATAAAGGAACTTAAGGAATACCTGAAAATAACCCTAGAAGAGAATACGAGAAACTACGCCACAAATATTATGGGACACGATTAATGCCTCACTAAGAGATAAACTTATATAACTGCATCCCGTAAAAAACGTGAAATGAGGCAAAAACAACGGAATAGGGAACTGTTAACATGCAGGAACCTATTACAAAACATCCAAAAAGTGGAAGTAGAAAATGCTTTGTTTTACCTAAAACTTAAACTTAAAACAAAGCTACTACGAGAGCGACCTCGAGGCACCAAATTCCTAGCCTTTAGACTGCGTCAATATGCGGCAAAAGCCACAATAACCAAAATAACTGCGTCAATATGCGGCAAAAGCCACAATAACCAAAATAACATCTCCTCGAACAGGTCAAATGGTCAGACAAACCACACACACAGCAGAGTCGTTTGTTGAATACTATTCCAAATTATATAGCCCAGAAGAGAAAACCCCCCAACAAGATGGAACTATTTGGACACCATCCCACACCCTCCCCTCTCACTGGACACTGCTAGGCTGCTGACTAGGCCCATCACCCAAGAAGAAATAATTTCCACAAGTAAAAAACTTAAGCCAGCTAAATGCCTTGGCCCGGACGGGTTTAGGGCAGAATTTTATAAAACATTGGCCCCAGAAACAGACCCACTACTTCTTAAAGTCTTCTCAAACATCTGGACTGAGAGCCCCCCAGCAATACGCGACTATAACAATCTTGCACAAGGAAGGAAAGGACCCCTCAAAGTGCGAATCGTACCACCCCATATCCTTACTCAATCAAGACTACAAGATCTTTACTTCCATAATAGCCTCGAGGCTGAACCCCATTTTACCAGATTTAATTCAGGCAGACCAATCTGGCTTTGTTATGGGAAGACAAGCCCCTGATGGAGTGCACTCTGCCCTAGATATGATAGATAAGATCGAACGCACCCGCAACCCGGCATGCCTGTTAAGCCTAGATGCCGAAAAGGCCTTTGACAGGGTCTCCTTGGACTTCCTGTTCTTGGTCCTTGAACATAGGGGATTCCCTGAATCCTTCATAGGTACCATGAGATCCCTGTACACAGGTCCTCAGGCATATGTCAGGGTAAACGGGGGACTGTCAAATAGATTCCAGCTGGGTAGGGGCACTCGGCAGGGGTGTCCCCTTTCCCCTCTCTTATTTGCCCTGTACATAGAGCCTTTGTCGGAGGCTGTAAGGATGGCGAAGGACATAGCTGGGATTGAGGTGGGCAGTATACAGAAAAAATCCTGCTATATGCAGACGATGTACTGTTAAGCCTCTCCCAACCGCATAAATCCATAGAGCAGGTGTAGCCCATCTTGGAAGAATTTGGGAAACATTCGGGATACTCCCTAAATAAAACAAAAACGGAAGCCCTTAGCTTTTTCTTTAATCCCTCTGAGGACATCCACCGACTCCTCCCCTTAAACTGGTCCGCTGACGGGATGAGATACTTAGGGGGTCCATATTACGAAACACCCTTCTAAATTATTTAAAGCAAATTATTCACCCTCGATGGCCTCCCTCAAGGAGGACATGGAAAGATGGTCTCTGACTAACATGCCCATGCATGCTAGAATTCAAGCCATAACAATGAATGTATTACCTAAATTTTTGTACTTGTACCAATGCTTACCATTACACATCCACAAATCTAATTTCCAGCTGTGGCATAAAATGATTTCCAGATTTATTTGGGCCAACAAGAGACCCAGAATAAATCTCAAGATATTAGAGGCCCATCGTGAGGATGGCGGTAGATCCCTCCCTGACTTGGAGGATTATTTTCTTGTGGTACAACTGAAGAATGCACTCCAGTGGGTCAGTCCCGGCTCCATCTCTGGCTGGAGGGGAATGGAAAGGGGAGGAGGAGGGGGGTAGGTTACCTCTTGGAGACCGAATAGTGACTCCTCTCCCAACATGTAATCACCCGGTGCCCAAGCTTAACTCGGTTGGAGAGACCCTCCACTCGGTCCATAGAGTGTGGCAAAATTAAAAATTGCTACCTTCATTATGGCCATTAAAAAGTCTGGCTCGGGCCGAGGACTGTCCTCCCAACCGCTTAGATCTTACATACAAACAGTGGAGTAGGGTGGATCTGGCATATTTTGGGCAGTTTGTTCAAGGGGGCTTGATCCAGGACTTTAATTCACTTAGGAACAGGTTTAATCTCAAAAACTCAGATCACTTTAGGTTCCTCCATGTAAGAACACATATTACATCTCTTCAAAGGAGAGAGGTGAATCCTGACAGGGCTGTACCTCTTTTAGCAGCCATCCAACAGATAAAATCCTCCACAGACCAAAAGGGCCTGATATCCATCCTTTATAAGGTCCTCAGAACCATAAGGGCAGACCCCCTATCTAGGATCAAAAACAAGTGGCAGGAAGAAACCAGCCCAGACTCCAAACCCCATGACTGGAAATCCATCTTTAGCATTACTAGAAAGGCGACCAGATCCCCTCTTTGGCAAGAATTTGCCTGGAAGGTAAGGGTTCGCTTTTTCCTCACCCCTGTAAAATTAAATAAAAGAAATCCAAACTATTCAGCTAGCTGCTGGAGGGGTTGTGGGGAAGAAGAGGCAGGGTACCTCCATATTTTCTGGACGTGCCCAAAGCTGTATGGATTTTGGGTAGAAACTACTTCAGCTATAAAGGAAATTCTTACAATAGCCCAACCTCTAAACTGGGAGGAAATGATTTTGGGGATTCCACCATCGGACATCAAGGGGCTGGATCCACTGTATCCATGGTCAATCCTGATTACAGCAGCCCATAAGGCCATAACTAGGGCTTGGCTCAGTCCCTCGCCGCCTAAGCGACAGGACTGGATTTCAATTGTCAGGTGCCTAGCTGAATTGGAGGAACTCACCTTTAAAATAAACCATAAGACCACACTTTATGTCCGAAGATGGTCGAGGTGGACAATCTGGCAACAGAAGGGGAAACTTGACCTAGGAAATGGGACAGAGTGACTCTCCTACTCCCGGGTGAAGATGATCCGTAGTAAACTAAAACCATAATAATCTAATTGTAATGGAAGAAATGTGTTGAAGACTAATGGTTTATTCTCTACTCTAACTCTAAGACAGTAGAAATTTTTCTGTGCACTGAGAGAATGTAAATTGTATTCTCCTATAATATATTGAGCTTGTAATAATGACTCTCTGAGATGTAATTAATTACCTGCAAAGCTTTAATAAAAATTAAAGTTAAAAAAAAAAAAAAAAAATGCATGGGAAAGGCAAACGGGGGGGGGGGGTAGTGAGAGGGGAAGAGCTGGAGAAAGTAAGGTCTCTGGTGATACTATAGGCGGTGGTGGTGAGGGGGCGAGATAGGCAGTCTGGGTGGGCCAAGCTGTTCTTATCTGCCGTCAAATTCTATGTTTCTATGTACAGCAGCCAAAACTGCGTGCAATTCTCGGAGTGCATTCTTCTAAGTTCCATACAGTGGCAATAACACCTCACTTGATGTGACAAAGTTCCTCCTATTCCTTGACACTGCAATTGTTGTCCTACGACCTGTATATTACCTTGTGCTCCTTAAGTCACCTGTTACAGACCAGCCCGGAGGTGCTGGTCGCCACCTGCTGTCTCGCCCGGCTGACCAGAGTTCGGGAAGCGAGCTCCCGGACGGCTGGCAGGAGGGAGAGGACTGAACATCAACGACTTCTCTCCTCTCGGGAGGGTTACATGATCATCTGGCATCCCAATGACCCCGGTGGAGATCGGAGGTGCTGCAGGAAGCGGACAAAACACGTGGGGGAGTGTCAGGCCATGCACCATGGCGTCATTGCACACCATGCTCGGGAGGGGGGAGAAGTGCAACAGAACAAGGAAACAACCAGTTCTGCGGGGTAGGTGACGGTACCTGGCCCCATGCCCACCACCGGATCTCACCTACTCGGCCTTCCAGTTCCTCCACCTGGGCCCTCACCTGCAGCTTGGCCAGTCTATAAGAGAGCACCCAAGAGGAGGGGCAGCTCCACCACAGAGGGGTCAAGCCAGGGGTACTGGCTGCAGGGCTGGGGGAAGAGAGCATGCTTGGGATGGGGAGACCTCAGGCGGACAAGATCAGGCCAGGATGCCAGAGAGAGGCCCTGCAGGCTGCGACCGGAGGGAAAAAAAGAAATAAAAAAAGGTCACCTGTTACAATTACCCCAGGTTCCTCTCACTCATCTCTAGTATCTTGCCCCAACTCCACTACAGATCAGCTTAAATCAAAAAAGAAATTTACTTTGCTGCATAACTGTAAACTCACAAAACCAACCCAGTCTGCTACTGTTCAAAGAAAGCCCCATCCCAATAAATAAATGTAATAATTCTTTATGTAGAAAAACATTTATTATATTTAAAGCACTTTTACATTTTAGTATGAAAAGAAAATTCTGCAGGACAATGTCAATTCTTAAAACCTGATCAGAGTCAGAGGGAAAAAAAAATAAAAAATGTTTTCAAACTTAAAGCACACAAAAACAGGTCAACATACAAAAGGAAAGTGATCAATTATATTCTCCACAATAACTGCTATAGAGCGCACAGGTCTATACTTTCACTGTGCCCAATTCCAAATCCAAGCAAGTGCACATTCGATTCATGTAAGGAGCGACTGTGAAACTGTTCGATTCTTTCTAACCAGCCTCAGGATTTTTATTGAACACAATGTAGACTTATTTTAACCATTGTGTAGAATGACTTTCACAGTGGATTTTTTTCTTTAGTAACAGAAGTGCAATATTGTGTAAGTTCATGGCTGCCGTATGTTATGAAATTCTGACGAATTCACTGTTGTGGCACCATACCTCAGGAGTCCCTCCATTTGTCACCTGAAAACCCTCTATCCCACATAACAGAAGTAATGCCTGCTGAGAATTAAAAAAAAAAATACTATTAAATGTTCTGTTAACAGCACACTATATGAAACTCACAGCATTCATTTTTACTGAGTTCTAAGCTTGACTCTCCATGTCTGATAGTGTGTGTGCCACATTTTAAGGGTCAGCGTCCCACATTTTTGCGATGGTTGAGGTATGTAATGCACAGATGTGAACATTACTATAAAATGGGCCAATCCAAAACCGATCCTATCAGGGGTTCAGCTGTAGGGTGCAGAGAAACCTCCACTTAGAGTGCAGGGCAAATTTTGTGAATAGACTCTGGCGTGAGCTGACTGAGTGGGTATGGAAAGCTAAACATCCTATGTTGCCAGGTTACAGCAAGACTTGTTTGTACAATCAATGTAATGATTGGGGTTTGGGGGGGGGGCACCTTGCAGAAAGGTGGCAGTCATATTTACATAAATCAGTAATAAATCCTCTAACAAATAAGTGCTGAAAACAGGGTATGAGGTGACATGCATGTTTTGGTGCTGGTGGATGGGTGGGGACTGGTAGCTACAGACAGATGGGTTCCCGATTTCAAAGCACAGATGCATCCAACACACACATGTAGCCAGATGATCGCGTTACATCCACAGTTTTTAAAAGGGCAACTGGATGCAGTTTACAGCAGCAAGTGTCCAACTTAGTACATGTGCCATTTTTCAGCACAAGTCAGCAAGACCAATGTAAAAACAGATCTTTTTAACCCAGATCAGCCAGATCATCAACTCAGTGCACTGGTGTGGGGGTAGGGGCAGTCGCTACCCCGACAGTGGGTGATATCGGTAGCACTTGGGGCACCAGTGGCACTGTCCCTGCTCCTCCTGATGGACATAAGCGACTTTGTTCCAGTGGGACCATGCCACCCTTGGAAGCCCCCCCCCTTCCAAAAAAGTTATGATTTTGTCCAAGGCAAACAGAAATTTGGTAGGTATCTCCTCAAAAATGACAGCTGAGCAGGTTTAAGTGACTCTTTATTTTAACTTTAAACTGCTTACCACTAGACTTGTTCAGGGTTTATTTTAGAAATTTATCAGAATGGGGCAATCAATACAGGAATAGTTCCAGAGGACTGGAGGAGGGCACATATAGTGTCTTCACAAGAGTGGAAGCAGGGAGAAGGCAGGAAACTATAGACCAGTCAGCCTCACCTCAATAGTGGGCAAGACTGTGGAGGTGCTGCTTAAGGAAATGACTGTGGAACATTTGGAATCCAAAGGAACACACAGGATCCGAGGCAGCATGGATTCACAGCAGGAAGGTCATGTCAAACAGATCGGATAGATTTTTTTGACTGGGTGACAAAGGAGGTGGATCGGGGTGGTGGGGGGTGGTGGATGTCGCCTACCTTGATTTCAGCAAGGTCTTCGACACACTGTTCTACGTAAAAGACTGGTAAGCAAGTTGGGTAGCTGAGGATGGGCCACAAGGTGGAGAACTGGGTTGGAAACTTGCTGAGGGACAAAAAGGAGAGGGTGGTGGTAAATGGGATACAATCAGAAGAAAGGGAGGTGACCAATAGGGTATCTCAAGGATCAGTCCTGGGGCCAGTCCTTTTTAATGTTTTCATTAGTGACATTGCTGAAGGACTGGGAGAGAAGGTTTACATATTTGCAAATAACAAAGATCTACAACAGGGTAGACACACAAGATGGTATGGAGAAAATGAGGGATCTTGGAAAGCAGGAAAAATAGTCCGAAGTGTGGCAATTAAAATTCAAGGCAAAATCATGTCTGGGGTGCAGAAACCCTGCAGAGAGTTAGTTTTTTTTTTTTTTTGGGGGTTGCTGACAGTCACCAGGGAAGAAAGGTATTTGGGGATAATCATCTCAGATGACCTAAAGGTGACCAAACAGTGTACTAAGGCTGTGGGGAGGGCCAGTGGAATGCTGGGGTGCATAGGAAGAGGTGTCACTAGCAGAAGAAAGGAGGTGGTGATACCACTGTACAGGACACTGGTGAGGCCTCATCTGGAGTACTATGTACAGTACTGGAGGCTGCATCATCGAAAGGTCATAAACAGGGTGGTGACAGTTCAGAGAAGGGCGACGAAGATGGTACAGGGTTTGCACTGGAAGACATATGAGGAGAGAATAAAGGACCTCAATATGTATACACCAGAGGAGAGGCGGGAACAGGGAGATGCGATAGAAACCTTTAAGTATCTTAAAGGCATAAACAAGGTGCAAGTGGGCAACATCCTTCGGTATAGGAGATGTATAAGGGATGAGGGGGCACGATATGAAGTTGGAGTGGGGCAGGATAAAAGGGAATGTAAGGAAGTTCTTCACAGAAAGGGTGTTGGATGCATGGAATAGCCCACCCCAGGAGGTGGTGGGAGTGAGCACAGTGGGGGGGGAGGATTCAAACATGCATGAAATAGGCATATGGAACCTAGCGGTGGGAAGGAGAGGCTAAAGCCAATGACCAAGTAGGGTCAGCGGCCTCCGATACAGGCAGGGTACACTGGCAGACTAGATGGGCCTGGCGGTCCTTATCTGCCAACAATTTCTGTTTCTATAGCTACCGCCCAGTATTAAAGGAAGGGATTACAATGAAAAATAATGGCCAATGACCAGTCAATCCCAGAGACATATTCAGCTTGCAATTTTCCAATGGATTTGTACTTCTGAACAATAGTGAGTTCAGACTAAAATAATTTTGTTTACTGCACTACTGGGATTAAAGATTTACAGCTATCTTCACTACACTATTTATATTTTTATTTTGCTAATTCTAAGATCGTTTTGTAGTGAGAGCTCACCAACTGCACTATCACCCTTCAGTCAGCTGCCTCCTGAACAAGTCAGTGCAGTGGTCAGCTTGGTGCAGTATGTGGTGATGGTATTTTGCCCATGAATGAGTCAGTGGAGCGATCGGCCTGGTTACCATATGGTAACGGTATTTCGCCCATGAATAAGAGAGTACAGTGACTGGCTTGGTATAGCATGTGGTGATGGTACTTGACCCATGAATGAATGAATCGGTGTAGCGATCGGCTGGATACAGCATGTGGTGATGGTATTTCGCTCATAAATGAGACAGCACAGTTATCGACCTGGTTCAGTATGTGATGATACACCAGTCACTTCCTAAATGAGGATGGTACACCAGCTGCCCCTGAACAGGTCAATGATGCATCTGGCTTGGTGTGTTATGATTATGCAACAGTCACCTAATAGTCAGTGCTGCGACCAGCCTGGTACAAAGTGTGGTGACAGTGCACCTGCCTACCCTGCAGGAGTCAGCGCAGCAATTGGCTTGGTGCAGCATGTGATGATGGCACTCCAATTGCCCCAAAATTAGCCAGAGGAGCGAGCCATATGATGCAGCATAGGGGGATGGAACACAAGTCGCCACATATCTTCTGATCTGTAATCCCTAGATCTTATAGTATCAGATCCCTGGATCTTATGGTATCTGTATAAATAACCCAACACAACATACTTAGCAGCAATGCAGTTTTAAAAAACAATTTTGTCAACAATGTGCTGGTATGTCTCCCAATGGGAAAATGTCCGGCCACAACAATGGGAAAATGTCCGGCCACAACAATGGGAAAATGTCCGGCCACAACAACAAAACAAACATTAGAAGAGTGTGTGACTGGTCCAGTCAGACTGAAATGAACCCTGGAAGTCTGTGGATATTCACTTTCTTGGTTGGTCAGATGTCGTCTTTGGCCCGGTTGAAGAGCAGTTCCACAAAAGAGCTGCATTATCTTGACTCCAGGTCTTTCCTGGTGAAATGGCTCTTGTTAAAGTTGTGGGGTGTTTCTGGCAGCGAAGACTACTGCCATGGTAACCAACTCAAAACTACTGCAACCCGTAACAGGACACTCACAAGTTCCACAGGTAACCACTTCAGATGCCCAACCGATGCTGATAAAAACCAATGTTGTCCATGACATCAAAGGAGAGGGTAGAGTTCAGATTGTTAGAGAAGGTGGGGAGAGGGAGAAAAGTAATGAGTCAAAGGCCTAGGAACCTTGCCCTTCTGGGTCTGCAGCTCCTTCTGGGTCTTCATCATTGTAAATATTTTCAGCCTGACAACAGAAAGAAATCAGAAGATCAGGTACAATACATTCTGTATGGTCTTACATACTCTACAGTATTCCAAAACATTCACTACAGTTATGGAATGTTCAAAATGTATTACAGGGAAAAGTACAGTTACTTAAGAACTTACCGCAACAGTAGATCTTAGAGAAGCTCTTGCAGCAGATAGCACATATAGGACTGCAGTAGGACCCCAGAAAAAAAATTCTAGCTACATGATCTGTAGCCCCCGTTGGCCTCGCCCCAAAGCCATGTATGGTATAAAGGTGGGCGGCCTCCAGCATGCACCAGTTCTCCCGCCAGAGACTCCGGAATCAGGACAGAAGGTGAACACCACCAGAGAACCAAGGCCAATACCCCACAGAGTAATCCGTATATGGGCAGCAAAGCCAGCAGCAGGAAAGAGAACCTCCAGCGGGAAGGCGGGCGGGAAGCATACCTGCTGCAAGAGCCTCTCTCGAAGATTTACTGTTACAGTAAATTCTTACATAACTGTACTATCTTACTTCAAGAGTCCGCTCTTGCAGCAGGTAACACATATAGGACTGAGTCCCAAGCAATACACGAGACCAGACTAGTCTTGGGAGGAGGTAGGAAAGAGTGAAAAAAGGGAGAGATCCCTTATGAGAGGAGTCCCTACAAAACTGCAAGGCCAAACCCTGCTGTGCGTCGAGAGGTAATTTCCAGACTGTAGTGTCTGATGAAGGTGTGGACTGCGTGCCACATGGCTGCTGCACATATGTCTGCTGCAGACACATTCCTTAGGGCTACTCCCCTCGTAGAATGACCCTTAACTGAGCCCGACAAGGATCTGTTGTACTTTTGGTAACAAAAGGCGATACAATTTACAAGCCATTTGGAAAGGGTTTGTTTAGCTACAGGCATTCCTTGGGTCCTAGGAGCGAAGGAAACAAACAACTGGTCAGAATATCTGAAGTCCTTAGTTCTGAACAAATAGAACCAGAAAACACGGGAAACATCAATAGTACGGAGCTTTGAGTGGTTCGGATAATATACTGGAAGATGGATGTCCTGATTTAAGGTCATCTCGGACACCACCTTTGGTAAAAACTTAGGACTGGTTCTCAAGGCCACCTGGTCCTTGTGAAACATCAGATAAGGCTCCTTGCACATCAGGGCCTGAAGCTCAGAAATCCTTCAAGCCGAAGTGACAGCAACCAAAAATACTTTTCAAGAGGGAAAGCGGAGCTCGCAATCTGCGGCTGGTTCAAACGTGGGGTAAGGTCAACTTTTCCAAAATGAATAACAAATCTCAAGGAGGGACGAGTCCCTTATGGGAAGCTTTCAGTGCAGAATTCCTCTGAGAAAGGTTCGGGTTACCTCCATCTGCGCCACAGTTCTGCCCTGGACAGGAAGATGGTAGGCAGAAATGGCTGCTAAATGCACGTTGATGGAGGCATACCCCAATCCGGAGTCCAGAAGTGACTAAAGATACTCGAGGAGTGAGTTCACCGGACACGCCAAGGGGTCCAGGTATTGAGCCATAGCCCAGAGACAAGTGTTTCCACTTCATGGCATAAGTTGCGCTGGTGGAGGGCTTCCTGGCAGCCACCAAAATGTCAGCGACCTTGTCTGAGATGCCAAAACGGAGTCTGGCTAGGTCCTCAGGAGCCATGCATGGAGGTGTAGGGACCAAGGTTTGGATGAATCAAGGACCCATTGTCCTGGGAGAGCAGATGAGTGCTCAATGGCAATGGAATCTGAGGTTCCACAGACAACTGTTGCAGCAACGGGAGCCAGATCTGTCATGGCCACAGTGGTGGCATGAGGATCATTGCTGCCCCCTCCACTTGCAACTTGAGAAGGACCTTCTGAAGGAGCGGAAAGGGTGGGAAGGCGTAGAGGAATCTCCTCTTCCAAGAGGGACAACGCATCTCGCCAGATAACACCAGGCCCTGGATCTAGCAAGCAAAAACTGGGTAGTTTTGCGTTGATAGGGGAGTCAAAGAGATCCAGTTCTGGCTTGCCCCATCTGTCGAACAGGTCGGCTATGACAGACTGAAGGAGACTCCATTCGTGTGTTCTGGACCGAGTACAAATGAAAGCACTGACCAGAGTATTCTGGATCCCTGGAACGTGGATTGCTAAGCACTCTAGTTGATAGGACAGAGCCCAATTCCACACCCTCATAGCTTCCTGACACAGGTGGAAACTGGACAAACTCTATTGAGTGTCCATTGTCTACTAGCTGATGGACCCACTGATCAGAGGTAATCTTCCACCAGGCTTGGGCATAAAGTGGCCTCCAACCGCCTCCGCCGGGGTCACAGGAGGTAGTGGGTCCAACAGGGAGTCAGGCTGTGGATGGAGAGCGGCCTGGGTCGACTTGGCTGAGCGGGAGGCAGGCCCTGCAGAACCTCTATGGGCGCCTCTGTGGCTATACCCTCCTCACTGAGGCTGTTGGTGCTGAAAGTGAGGCAGTGGTTGATGTCCCCCACAGCCTCGAAAACTAGGTCTGCGAAATGGCTGTTTCGGACGGTACACAGACTGCACAGTTCGAACAGCTTTGCCAGTCTTGTAGTCTGGTTATGATCCTCTCTGTCTCTTCTCTGAAAAGGTCTGAACCTTGAAAGGATGCGTCTAGCAGGTTGGACAGCACATCCTGCGCGAACCCAGAGACCCGGAGCCAGGAGTGTCTGTGCAAGCATACTCCTGTTGCAGCTGCCCTTGCAGCCGTGTCCGCTGAGTCATATGCCGACCGAAGGACGCGAGTGCCCACATCTGAACTGGTCTGCAGAAGTTTAAGTAGTTCTGCCTTCTGCGGGCACTCAGGGATGTCTTTAACGATGTCCATCCCTTGTTCCCAGAGAGCGTTCTGGAACTGAACCGTGTGTGTTACAAAGTTCAAGCTCTGAATGCTGCAAGTGGCTGATTAATATACTTTACGCCCCATGGAGTCCAACTGTTTGGATTCTTTGTCTGGGGATTGTGTGCTGAGGTGTTTCGGCCTCTGGGATCTGTCATGAGTGGCTAAAATCACTACCGAGTCAGCCAGAGGATGTTCTACCAAGAAAATCTGTTCCTTGGGATCCCTATAGAGGCAGTCTGCCTTCTTAGGGACAGCGGCAGATGTGTGGGGGCATCTCCATGCCACCTTTGTGACATCCACGAAGGTGTCCACTAATGGTGGTATAACCACTGGCTTAGGATCCTTCTGGTGTAGGTACTTTGCTAGGCAGAGTCTCTCTCGGTCCAAGTCCTCAGTTTCCCACCCCATATTCGCTTGAACGTGCCTCATGACCTCCACGAAAGAGGGGGCAACAGGCGGAGATTTTGTTGTGTCCCTCGGGTCCAGAGGAGACAAGTCTTCAATGGACAAATCCGAGTAGGGAGTGTTCAAGGACTCGTAGGAGTCCGTGGAAGAGGAGGAATAGGTCCGGTGGCGTCGCATCTTGCGTCTATGGCGATCTGGAGAACTGGATGAACTCTGGCTCCATGATCGTGACCTGTTACGCCTTTTGAGAGGAGCCTTCCCCTTAGTCTTAGCAAGGGGAAGGGGAGCTCTTTGCCAGTGTCCATGTCTGGAGGAGGAGTAAGGACCTTGGCAGGAAGTGGAGGTAGGGTAAGAGCCTCGGAGGGAGGCCCAACATCTGGGGTGGTAATCACCACAGTTTGGGGCTTAGGTGGGAGAAGTTCAGAGCAGATGGTCTCTCACCAGTAGCTGAAGAGGTCCTTGACCTGTGCCAGATTCAGCTTGGGATGTGAATGGGTGGTTCGGCCTGACGCTGGTCTGGTGCCTTTGTCTGGCATGGCGCCATAGTCTGGCGATGGTGAGTCTGGAGGGAGAACGAGTGATCCGTGAAGCAGAATCTGAACTACCCCTGGAAACGGAGTGGGAACCTGAGGGGACCGCGATCTCGAAGGGGACCTTTCTTTCTCCTCTTATCCTTGTGCTTCCATGTGGACTTTTTGTGGTGGGAAAAGCCTTTATCTGAAGAGGAGTCCCGCTCCATGGCAGCCAAGCGTTGCTCTGTGAGATAGGCCTGAAATGTCTTCTGGTGTTGGATCCACATCCAGCTGTTCAATTTCAGGCAGTGTGGACAATTCTGGGTGTCGTGGTCTGGGCCCAGGCACAGCAGACAGGCCGAATGGCAGTCATTAGATGGGATCTGCTTCCCACAGGCACACTTGGATGGGTGCTCTTTAGAAGGTGTCTGGGAAGACGACATGCAGAATACTATTGCTGAAAAGCAGAACTTTTAACGAGAAAATTCGACAAAGTTGTATCTCAATATGGCAGTCGAACTAGCGAGAGGCAATCCGTGGTGCAGATGAGTGGGAGTCGACAGCGGGAAAAGAACTGGGGCATACTGGGGACTGCCATACAACGGGTGTGGTCCCTGCTACAGACTGCTAGCTAGAAATTTTTCCGTGGGGTCCTGCCGCCGACAGTCCTATATGTGTTACAAGAGCAGACTCTCGAAGTAAGATCAACAGTTACGTACTTACCATAACAAATTTTTGAGAGAATTTTCTCCATCAGGCTACACCTTCAAACCATAGCCGCTAGGCTCTAGGACCTACGTATACATACATATATCTGTACACACATATATATTTTTTATATATCACACACACACACACACACACACACACACACACACACACACACTCACCTTGTACGCCTAGCGCAGTGTCCAGTCTCTGGAGAACTGAAGAGTGATGGGGCATAGCGTTGTTATAAATAAACATGGGTGGCTAATCACTCTTCAGTTCTCAATTACACGGCATCAGGCACACAAGGCAAGATGCTGTGCTGGACAAAAAAAGCCATGGATCAGGTTCAGACAATTCCTGACGTAACCTTTACCGAAGCAGACGAGGGAAGGAGGGACAGAATGTTGGAACGAGTCTTGAGCAGTCCCAAAACCCAGTGGGAGGCCAGTGCAGTGTGAAGTATATATTCAAGGCAACAGGCCTTGCAGCACAGCAAGCCCAAATCCTGCAAGTCTGCGAGAGACTATATACAGAACGTAATGCTTCGTGAAGGTGTGGACAGTGCTCTATGTGGTTGCAGCACAAATGTCAGTAGCAGGGACATTTATGAAACAAGTAATAGAAGTGACCATACCCACCGTTTCTTATAACAGAATGTAATACAAAATGCTAGCCATTTGGACAGGCACTGTTTGGACGCTGAGGGCCCTCTTTCCCAGGGGTGAACAAAACAAAAAGCGGAGAGGACTTTTTGCAGTCCCTGGTGCAGTTCTGTATCTCAGTATTCGCTGTACATACAAAGTATGTAGTAGTGCTTCACCCTGACTGGCATGCTTAGTGTAGTAGACAGGAAGGTGGATCATTTGATCAATGTAAATTCAGATATCACCTTCAGTAACAACTTAGGACTGGTATGCAAAGAAACCCTATCTCTGTGGAAAATCAAATGAGGCTCACACATGAGAGCAAGCAGTCTGAAATCCTTCAAGCAGAAGTGACTGCAACAAAATAAACAACTGTTTTCCATGACAGGAAATGCAAGCCACAACTCAGGGCTGACTCAAAAAAGAGCCACTATTGGTTTCTCAAGCACAAGTCACAAGGCAGGACTGAATTGCAAATAGGAGGTTTCATATGTAGAATACCTCTCAGAAAAGTACGGGACACCTCTAACTGTGCAACTGTACGATCATCAGTAGGGGCATCAAAAGTTGATATAGCGGCTAAATGCACCTTAAGTGAGGAATGCTGTAGACCACAGTCTGATAGTGACAGCAAGTATTCCAGCATAGCATTTACAGGATATGTAAATGGGTCCAAATTCCAGAAAGCAGCCCACAAAGTGAACTGCTTCCTTTTCAGGGAATAAGTATGTCTGACAAAAGGTTTTCTAGCTGCAACCAGATCAGCAACCTTAGGGATACCCCAAAACGTACAATGGCTATATATTCAGAAGCCATGCATGCAGATACAGGGGACTGCAGGTCCAGATAGATCAGGGATCCCTTGTCCTGTGACAACAAACCCAGACCGGGGGGGGTTTGTTACAGGGGGCTCCACCGCCATCCATCTGTTACAGAACTGGAAACCATATCTGATGAGGCCATAATGGAGCAATGAGGACGAAAGTGGCATTCTCCATTCTCAGTTTGAGGAGCACCTTCTGTATTTGAAGAATTAGGGGGAATGTGTACAAGAATTTCCCTTTCCAAGAGAGTGACAACACGTCTCACCAGAAAACTCCAGGTCCTGGAGCGAGTGACCAGAAATACAGGTTACTCACCTGTAACAGGAGCTCTAGGAATGGTATATGTTGTTCATCCACACTGTCTGGCAGGTTCCTTGCCGCTTTAAATCTTGCCGGAAGGTCTTCAAGCTGGCTCCTCCCACCCACCCGGGTGGTAAAACTCTCGGCTCCGCCCCATGACGCCAGATCTGGCCCGCTGGAAGCTCAGGTTGTGCGTTGAAGCCGGGGAGGTCGGGTGGGTCGTGTGGATGAACAACATATACCATTCCTAGAACTCCTGTTACAGATTCGGCCTCCGAGGTGTGACTGGGGTAGAACACCGGCAGAGTCAACACCTGGTTAAGGTGAAACTCCGACACCACCTTCGGAAGGAATTTCGGGTGGGGGCACAGGACAACCTTGTCCCTGTGGAAGACCAAGTAAGGAGACTCGATGCAGAGCGCCTGGAGTTCTCCCATCCTTCTGGCTGGCAGTAGCCACCAAGAAGCGGTCTTCCACGACAGGTGAGAGAGATCACACCTGTGCATTAGTTCGAATGGCTTGCCCATGAGCTTTGCCAGCCCACCAGCAGTAAATCCGCGGAGGTGGAGGTTCTCGCACCGGAAGGGAAATGTGATCAAGGCCTTTGAAAAAGCGCCAGACCACCTTCTCCTGCGCCACCGACTGCTCCCCGGCCCGCACCCGGTAAGCAGAGATGGCTGCCAGGTGCACCCTTAGAGTCGTCGACCTAAGCCCTTGACTAGAAAGGGACCATAAATAGTCCAAGATGCTTGCCAAAGGACAGGAGGAAGGGTCTAAGTCCTTGCCCTGACACCAAATGGAAAATCTCTTCCATTTGAAGGCATAGTATTTCCTGGTCGACTCCTTACGGGACGCCTCAACAACATTGAGGACCTCGTCGGAAAGACCCAAGGCCTGGAACTCTAGCCGCTCAGGAACCAGGCCGTCAGGTGCAGGGACTGAAGGTCCGGATGGAACACCTTCCCCTGATTGACTGAGAGCAGGTCCGGGCGAGCTGGAAGCTGCCTCGGGAGCCTGGAGCTGAGGCTAAGGAGATCTGGGTACCAGAACTGGCGGGGCCAGTCTGGGGCTATCAGAATCACCTGCGCCTTGTCCCTCCTTGCTTTGAGAAACACCTTGTGAATCAAGGGAAATGGGGGGAAGGCGTAGAAGAGGCCCGGGGTCCACGGCCTCGAGAAGGCATCCCCCTGCAGCAATCCCTGCTGAGGGGGGCGGGCATGGAACAGCCTCAGCTTCGCATTCTCCCTAGAGGCAAACAGGTCCACCTGAGGTGTGCCCCAATGGGAGAACAGATCTTGTACTACCTCCTGCAGGAGAGACCGCTCGTGAGATGCAGCCCCTATCCAGCTCAGGGCATCGGCCAGGGTGCTGGAGGCTCCTGCCACATGAATGGCTAGGAGATCGGCCTCCAGGCTGCGCACGAGTGACGAGATCTGGAGAGCTTCCTTGCACAGAAGCATGGAGCAGCGTCCCGTCCTGGCGGTTTAGATAGTACATGGTGGTGGTGTTGTCCGTCTGGACCCAGACCACTTGACCCGAAGAAGCGGAACAAAGGCGGTGAGAGCTAGGCGGACCGCTCGAACTCAGCAGGTTGATGTGGCATCGGGACTCCCTCGGGACCAGAAGCCGTCGCTCGGTGTTCCCCAGATGGACACCCCAACCCATCAGAGGAGGCATCGGTCGATAGAGACCATCGGCTCAGGGCGGACAAGCGGGATGCCCTCCTGCAGATGAACTGGAACGGTCCACCACTGGAGAGCGTTCCACATCCCCTGGGTCACTATCACTAGCTGGTCCAATGGATCGCAGCGCTGTGACCACTGACTGGCCAGACCCCACTGAAGGGGGCGCATGTTCCAGCAGGCCCAACGGACCACGCTGGTACAGGCCGCCATGAGACCCAGGAGGTGCAGGAAGTCCCGGGCAGGGCGCAATTGCCCAACCAGAAATGATTGGGCAAAGGAGGTAAGAACCTCGGCCCTGTCCGCCGGGAGCCATGCCCTGGCTCGAAGAGAGTCGAGCTCTGCCCCGATGAAAAGAATCACCTGCTTCGGCTCGAGTTCCGACTTGGCCTCGTTGATGAGAAGGCCGACTTGAGAGCAAACCTGGAGGGCCAGATCTGGACCGCTCCACCTCCTGTCTGGAGGGGCTGCTATCACCAATCGTCCAGGTGAGGTAACCCGGACCCCTCGGCGCTGAAGTAATGCTGTCTACCACTGCCATGCATTTGGTGAGACCCTGGGAGCTGGAGATAAGCCAAGGGCATGGCTTGGAACTCGAAAAGGGATCCCTCCGCTCGAAAGCAAAGGAACCTTTGATGGGACGGACGGATAGGGACGTGAAAGAACGCGTCCTGTAGGTCCAGAGTGCAGAACCACACGCCGTGTTCCAAGGATGGTATTATCTGAGCCAGAGTGACCATCCTGAAGGTTCGAGACCTTAGGAACTTGTTTAGGTCATGTAGGTCGAGAATGGGGTGCCAGCCCCCAGTCCGTTTCGGAACCAGGAAGTACCTGGACACGAACCCCGGGTTTGAGGGAGGGTCCGCCACCTCTCTTATCACCACCTTCTCGAGGAGGAGAGCGATGTCGGCTCGGCGAGCTGACAGCAAGGCTTCAGACCCCGAGGTGCGACGGCTCTGAAGGGTGGGGCCTGCTCGAATTCTAGAGGCAGGCCTTTTCCCACCACCTCCAGTACCCACCTGTCCGTGGTAATAACGGACCAGGCTGAAAGGAAGTGTCTGAGCCATCCCCCCACAGGGGGAACCTGGGGTGAGGTGACGAGGTTGGGGGCGACACCCCTCAACCCGTCACTGTGCAGGCTTGGAGGAGGGAACGGCCGAGGGACCACCTGGGCCTTTACCTCCCTGCTTCCTGGAGGAGGAAGCCGCGGGCTTGGGTTTGGGACGCCAAGTGCGAGCCTGCTGGCCCTGGTGTTGCTGGGCTGGGCGTGCGGGCGCAGGCAGGGCGAAAGGGCTTGGGTTGCGGTCTGCGGCCTTGTCCCTCTGGCGGATGAGACCGAGTCCAAGGTGGCATTGGACTTTCGATCCTCTGGGTGGCCTTCCACTCCAGGGCCGAAGAGGTCAGTCCCCAGGAAGGGGACATCCGCCAATTTGTGCTGGGTATCCGCTGTGAAGGTGGATATCCTCAGCCATGCCCGACGGCGCATAGCCACTGCGGCCGCGACTGACCTGGCGCATGAGTCTCCAATGTCCAGAGCAGTCTGAAGTTGCTGCTTGGCCACTGCCCTGGTCCCGCACCTGCCTAACCGTGGTCTGCAGGTCAGCCGGGAGATGAGGGACTACCTCGTCCAAGGAGCCCAACAGGGCATGGGAGAAATGTGCCATAAGCACGGCCGAGCTTGCCTGACGAAGGCCAAGGGAAGACTCAGCGTAGACTTTTCGCCCGGCATAGTCCAATTTCTTGGACTCCTTGTCGGGAGGTTTGTCCACGTCCCTAGCGTTTCCGGCATGCCGGAAAACGCTGACGGTAACCAACCCCTCGGCTGAGGGATGTTCCGAGAAACCGGACAGGGAACCGGTAGGGACCGCATACTTCCTGGCCATCCTGGCCGAAGGCGCAGGGCAGGAAGCAGGGCGCTGCCAGAGCTCCAAGGCCGGGCCCACAATGGCCTCAGCCACAGGAAAGGCCCCGTGAGAGAATCCCTCGGTCCAATATCTCCGTGAGGGGATGCTTGGCCAGCTGGATCTGGACTCGAGCTGCATCCCGGTGGACTCCGAGATGAGCCAGAGCAAACCCAGGAAGGACGAAGGGCTGTCGTCCAGCGACTGACTTCCAGAGGACTCCAAGTCCACTCGCTTGGAGAAAAGGGAGGAATCGTCGTCTGACTCAGAAGAGTCCGCAAAGAGCTGCCTCGGGCCTGAGCCACCTCCACCTGCCGAGGCGATCGGGAGTGAGGGTGACCGACAGCCTACGGGGCAGACCCTGAACTGACAGAGTTCTTGGTCGGAACCCCAAACAGCGGCTGTGGAGGCGGAGGTTCCACCGAATCGTGGGGCAGCTGGTTTTGGCCGAACAACCGCCTGGGAACAGGCTCCTCGGTAAAACGAGGGTTGTTTCGCCGCTCCGTGACAGCACTTAATGGCCGGGAAGGCAACGGCTTGTTCGGTCAGAAGGAGCTGTCGCCACATGAGGTCCTCGTATCGTCGACGTAACTTACGTCAAAGCCTCCCCTCATCCGAGGAGGAGGACGAGGACGAGCGGCGGCGCCGCTTACTGTGGTGCCGAGACAGAGACCACCTATGACGGCGGGATCGGCTAGACCACGAAGGAGACCGAGAACCTCGGCCTTTCCGAGGACGGTGCGGGGAGGGGACGGGTGGAACCGGCTCCTCCCTCGGCTCGGAGGGTTCACCCGAGGGCTCCAGAACCGGAGGCACTGGCAAGCCCGCGGGATCCTCAACTCCCACCGGGGGAACCGGGGAGAGGGGATTTTCGGCTTCGCCGGTCGATAACCTGTCCAACAGGTCGAGAAAGATCTCGACTGCGTCGACGGGAGTCTCGGTCAACTGACCTGACAGGGACACCGTGAGACCTGTGGCGGAAGCCGAACGATCAACCGAAGTCGATGGCCGACAACTCGGGGAGAGGGACCTTTCCCGCTCCCAAGAGCGTCGACTGAGGGACTTACCCTTGTCTTTCTTTTTGGGCCGAGAAGGTCCAGCAGACGTTGGTCCCTCTCCTCTAGTGGAGAGGGACAGACAACTCATAAAGGAAGCTGTGTAAGAGGAACCCAGGAGAGGCGGGATAAATGTCCAGTCGAGGAAGATGCGGCCAGCGCCGCCTTCTCTTGAGGCGATCATCTGCTCCAGCTGATCGCACGAGCCACGCCCCCGCGAGCCGCCGACCGGGCCTCTTTGACTTTACTGGAGAAAGCGTTTCTCGAGGCGCCCAGTTGTAAGCGGGCAGCACGGTCTTCGAGGACGTAGGCTGAGAAGGAAGAGCACAGGTCGCAAGCCTGCGGGTCGTGCTCAAAGCCTAAACAGTAGACACACGTGGAGTGTGGATCCGTCCGAGACATCTTCTGCCCGCAAGGGCACCGCCGAAAACCAGGAGTCTATTTGTCCATCACAGCCTCGAGGGATAGAAGACCGAAGTCTATAATGCAAAAACTTTAAATTCGGAAAACCGAAGAATTGGAACCAGTCTTATCGCAAGGCGTTAAGGAGGAACCTGAGCTTCCAAGTGGTAAAGAAGATCTGGCGTCCAGGCGGAGCCGAGAGTTTTACCACCCGGGTGGGTGGGAGGAGCCAGCCTGAAGACCTTCCAGCAAGATTTAAAGCAGCAAGGATACCTGCCAGACAGTGTGGATGAATAACATATCCGTGTCCCTAGAAAGTACAGTTACATAAGAACTTACCGTAACAGTAGATCTTCGAGAGAGGCTCTTGCAGTAGGTAGTTACATATTGGACTGATGTCGGCAGGACCCCACGGAAAAATTTCTAGCTAGCAGTCCCTGGCGAGGGACCGTCCCCACGTCAGGTGACTGGCGTCAGACAACGTCGGTATAAAGGGGCAGTCCCGGACGAGAGAGAGAAGCGGATATTTCCATTCCTGGAAAAGGAGCTGAAAAAGCCTAGGGGGATGGAGGGCGGGAAGGTATTACCTACTGCAAGAGCCTTTCTCGAAGATCTACTGTTACGGTAAGTTCTTACGTAACTGTACTATCTTACTTCGAGAGGGCTCTTGCAGTAGGTAATTACATATAGGACAGAATCCCAAGCAGTCTGGAACAAATGAAAGGCACCGGGAGGAGGAACTACTCCAAGAAGTAGCTAAAAACCTTTGCAGACCTCAAGATAGGAGACCTTGCAAGACCGCTAAGCTGAAGTCTGCTCTACGGCGAGAGGCAATGTCCAAACTGTAATGTTTCGTAAAGGTATGGACGGAAGTCCAAGTGGCGGCAGCACAGATGTCCGCCGCAGACACATTCTTGAAACAAGCCGCGGAGGCTGCTACTCCACGAATGGAGTGACCCCTGACTTGACCCAGTAGGGTCTTGTTGTACTTGTCATAACAGAAAGTGATGCAATGAGCCAACCACTTTGACAGGCATTGCTTGGAGACAGCATTGCCTTCCCTTTCGTGAGCAAAAGGGACGAACAGCTGATCAGTCTTTCTGAGATCCTTCGTCCTATCGGTGTAGTATCTCAGAATCCTGTGGACATCCATGGTATGGAGCAAGTATTCTCCCTGGTTGGAGTACTGCGTGAAAAAGGCAGGTAACTCAATAGACTGATTTAAGGTAGACTCCGCTACCACTTTCGGAAGAAACTTACGGTTTGTGCGAAGAGCTACTCGTTCTTTGTGAAAAATCAGATAGGGGACTTTACACATAAGGGCATGGAGCTCGGAAATTCTGCGAGCAGAAGTACTGGCCACCAAGAAGAGAGTCTTCCATGATAAAAACTTCAGGTCTGCGGAAGCTGCAGGCTCAAAAGAAGGAAGGGTAAGTTTCTCGAGAACAAAGTTCAAATCCCAAGGGGGAGCAGGAGTCCGAACAGGGGGCCTGAGATGAAGGACCCCTCTGAGAAAGGTCTTGGATACCTCTAATTGGGCAAAGGCTTTATCAGCAAAAAGAACATGGTAGGCTGAAATAGCAGCCATGTGAACCTTCAAAGAGTAGTGACTGAGACCCAGGTCGAAAAGATGACGCAAATAATTGAGCAGGACAGGAGAAAGGCTCCACGTTCCTGGAGGCAGCCCAAATGGAAAATCGCTTCCATTTCATAGCGTAGGTGGACCTAGTGGAGGGTTTTCTAGCCTCCACCAGAATCTCTGCCACCTCAGGACAGATGCCAAAACGAGATTGGGCTAGGTCTGCAGGAGCCATGCATGAAGTTGGAGAGACTTGAGTCCTGGATGGACCAGGATCCCCTGATCCTGGGTCAGCAATCCTCGAGATAAAGGAAGAGGAAGAGGAGGAACCTCTGAGTATTGTTGTAGAAGAGAGAACCAGATTTGCCTGGGCCAGAAAGGAGCGATCAGAATCATTCTCGCTCCTTCCAATGCAAGTTTCTGCAGTACACGAGGGACCAGAGGAATTGGGGAAAAGCATAGACAAATCTGTCCTTCCAGCTTAGAGACAGAGCGTCGCTCCAGAAAGCGCCTCGCTCTGGAGCAAGCGAGCAAAAGGTGGGAAGTTTTGCGTTTTGGGAAGAGGCAAACAGGTCTACCTGTGGAGTCCCCCAAAGCTGGAAGATGCCGTTTAGAACCTTTTGGTCCAGTTCCCACTCGTGTGGCAGAGCCGAGGAGCGACTTAGCTTGTCTGCCAGGATATTGTCGACTCCTGGAACATGGATCACCGTGAGGTGAAGGTTGTGAAGCGTTGCCCATTCCCAAACCCTCAATGCTTCCCTGCACAGCGGGTAGGATAGAGTCCCTCCCTGCTTGTTGATGTACCACACCACGCACATGTTGTCCGTTTGGACAGCTAGGTGACCGGGAAGAATGTATTGGTGAAGGGCCTGGAGGGCATACAGAACTGCTCGTAGCTCGAGCACATTTATGTGGAGAGCTAATTCCAATCTGGACCATAAACCCTGGGTTCGGTAAGGACCCAGATGGGCTCCCCAACCTTCGCCCGATGCGTCCGTGGTCAGAGTCTGGGAGGGGGGAGGATGAAAGAAGGGGACCCCCCGGAACAGATTCTCTCGAACCATCCATCATTGCAAGTCTCTTGACATCGGCGAGGAGATCAGCACCAGATGATCTAGGTCGTCTACAAGTTGATCCCACTGAGAGCGGAGAGTCCACTGAGAGATCCTCATGTGGAGTCGTGCTCGCGGAACCATTGGGATGGCGACGCCATAAGCCCCAAAGAAGCACGACCTGCATGAAACCTTCCTGCGTTCAAAGTAGGGAAATCTGTGACTGGAGGGAGGCCCCTCCTGTCCGAAGGCAAGAAGGCTTTGCACACTGTCGTATCGAGGATTGCCCTGATGAACTGAAGTCTCTGGGAGGGGTCCAGATGAGACTTGGAATGGTTGATGGTGATACCCAGACAAGTGAAAACCTGCTGGGTGAGGGAGAGAAAATGCAGGAGTTCCTCCCGGGACGAGGCCGCCAGGAGCCAGTCGTCCAGGTAGGGAAACACCTGAACTCCCAAAGTACACAGGTGGGCCGCTACTACTGCCAGGCATTTGGTAAAACCCGGGAGCCAAGGAAAGACCAAAAGGGAGTGCCCAGAATTGGTAATGGTCCCCTGAAGCAAACAAGAGGTACTTCGATGCGAGGGACGAATGGGGATGTGCAGATAAGCATCCTGCATATCCAGTGCACAAAGCCATTGGCCCGGCCGAAGAAGGGGCAGAAGGGTTTGAAGGGAGAGCATCCTGAACTTCTTGTATTCTACATAGAAGTTCAGGGAGCTGAGATTGAGAATGGGTCTCAGATCTCCAGTCGTCTTTGGTACAAGGAAGAAATGGGAATAGCAGCCAGTCCCGTGAAGGTGAGGAGGGACGGGTTCTATGGCCTGCTTCGCGAGGAGAGCAGATATTTCTTCCCTGACCAAAGGAAGATGGTCCCTTGAGTAAGAGGACTTCAGAGGGGGGTGGCGTGGAGGTTTCTGTAGAAACTCTATGGAGTGCCCCTGTGCGATAATCTGAAGCACCCATGAATCCGATGTTATCCTCTCCCAACCCAGAAGGTGGAGGGAGAACCTCCCTCCTACCGGTTCCTCCGGGGAGTCCCGAGGCGGTGGGAGAGGGAAGGAGTTAGGTGGTGTGGGGCAGCGCCGGAGCGAGCCTGGCAGCTGTGAGGCCCGCCTTCCTTGGGGTATGGCTTGAGGCGGTTGCGTCTGCGAAAAGGACGGCGCTGCGGGGGTTGGGGATGGTACATGGAATCCACAGATTTCAGGGCCGTCCTCTTCTCCTGCAAGTCGGTGATGATGTCCTTGACATCACCACCGAAAAGCACCGAACCCCTGAAAGGTGCTTCCTGAATCGCTGACTGCACCTCCGGGACCAAACCTGACACTCTGAGCCAGGCGTGATGCCGAAGACTTACGGCGAACACGGAGCTCCGCCCGGCAGTGTCCACTGCATCGTAGGTCGTCCTCAGAATGTGACGACTGGCCGAACGAGCAGAACGGACAAGGTCAGCTAACTCCTGCTTGACTTGGGAGTCAATCTTGGATTCCGCCTGGGTAAGGACAGCCTTCTGATAATCCCCCATATGTGCCACATAATTTAGGGCCCTGATTCCCAGTGTGGAAGAAGCGTAGATCTTCCTTCCATACTGATCCAGAAGGCGAGATTCCTTATCTGGAGGAGACGAGCTCAGATGTTTAGGGTGTGCTGACCGGCCGTGAGCGGCGCTAACCACAACCGAGTCTGCACAGGGTGAGAATCTAAAAGTCTACACCCTCCGGAGCCTGGTATAGCCTGTTGGACTTCAGGAAGGCGGGGCTAAAGCCGACGGTTGTTTCCAAATAGTGGAAACAAAGGTGGGCATGAAGGCTTGATCCAGGGTGGCACTAGGTAGGGACCGTAAGGGGCAAGTCCAGATGTTCGTCGAGTATAACCCGCTGAGGATCTGGCTCTAAGGAACGCCACTGATGTACTTCCTGGATCTTCCTGAGCAACTCCATGAAGGACGGATCCTCCGGAAGAGACTTCGGAGGAGTCCTCGGCCGGAGAGCGAGGCTCGTCGTCTTTCTCGGAGCATCCGTCGGAGGAATCCGAGAGAGAAGAAGAAGAATTGGAAGCAGAGTAAGACTCCCTGACTTGTCTAGGGGGAGGAACGGGTTCCTTAGGGGGAATCCCTGGACGCGTGTCCTGCCCCTCTCTGGATCCAGAGGGAAGAGCTCGGGAATCCGGAGGCGGAGAGGGAGTGTGCCGTCTGAGGCGTACAGGGGCTGGAGGTGGCATCGTCGCCGTAAGGCGGCTCTCGACTTCCTTGGCGAGCTGAGCCTTGGCCTCAGCCCACCAGGAGGCCAGAGTCTCCTGAAGATCCACCGGCGGCCTAGGGGGTGGTGGAGGAGGAGGAGGGGGATAGTTACACGGATTATAACCGTAAGGCAAGTATCCGTAACCCGGCTGCGGGAATATCGGAGCCGGGTATTGCGGCGTCGGGTACTGCAGCGTCGGTGGAGCCGGCGTCTGGTACTGCGGCGCAGGATACTGCGGACCCGGGTAAGCCGGCAGATACCCAGGTACTGGAGGAGCTGCCGGAGCAGACGGCCAGTAGGGAGCCCGCGGGTGGATCAACAGTGATAGGCCCGTGGGGGGGAGGGCCCGATGGAAGAGGAATATCCCCCGCCGGCGTCGGAACCGGTGTCGGTGGGGCTGGCGTCAGATCTGGTTCTGTGGGAGGAGGGTCTGACGGTGGAAAGGCATCCTGAGCATTGCCCGGGGACAGAGGTGAAAAGTCCCTGGGGTCAGGCAGGGGGGGGGGCTCGGGCTCGCCGGATGGCAGTGAAGGCTGCGGGGAACCTGGGACGACAGGCGATGGAGGGTCTGTCGTAGGCTCCGGCGGTCGACAGGAGGCTGAATCAGCGGACGCCAGAGGAGCAGCGTCCGACAAGGGGTCCCTCGTCGGGGCGGCGGGATGGGAAGCAACCCGGTCCGAGGGGACACTGCCATGCGCCACCCGAAGTGTCGGCGTCTTAGCAGCCTTCTCCGGCGGGCGTCAGAGGAGCCAATGTCCGGCTTATGGGGCGCCCAGCATGATGACGCAAGCCTGCGGCGTACTGGGGCAAGCCTCCTTTGCCCGGGCGCCCGGTAGCGAGCCCGGACAGGCGGGCGGCGCCTCCTCCAAAGCCTTGGAGGCTGCTCGAGCGATCCCTGAGGAAGTTACTGAGCCGCGACTCCGGCCAGAGTCGCGGAGGAGGAACCTTCTCCGGTGCCTTTCTTTATCCCGCTTCTTGTGTCCTTCTGGGGAGGTAGACGCCTGCCTAAGCTTCTTCAACTCCTTTTCCATTGCAGACATCTTCTTTTTAAGGAGATGGGCTTCTAAGGACTGTTGGCATTGTCTGTGGGTGGCCGCGTTGGAAATGCAGGCAATATGGGCACTTTTCGACCACGTGGTCGGGGCCTAAACAAAAAAGGCAGAGGGAGTGACCGTCATTGTGAGGCAGTTGGGCGCCGCACGAGTCGCACTTATTTTTTGAAGGGGACGACATAAACCAACGTTCACCTGACGGAAAAATATCAAAATACTGATAACTTTCGGTAAAAAAAAAAAACGACGAAGTAACAGGGCTGAGCTACGAACTTTACCGCGAGGCGCTGTAACGCAGTTGGACGGCGCGTGGAAAGAACTGGGAGGCGGGCGTCCGACCACCCTTTATACCAACGCTCATCTGGACGCCGGTCACCTGACGTCGAGGCGGTCCCTCGCCAGGGACTGCTAGCTAGAAATTTTTCTGTGGGGTCCTGCCGCCTGCAGTCATATATGTAATTACCTACTGCAAGAGCCCTCTCGAAGTAAGATCACATGTTTCACTCTAGAGATGGTATCATCTGAGACAGAGTTACCATCCTGAAGGTGCGCGACTTGAGGAACTTGTTCAGGTCATGCAGAGCTAGAATGGGGTGTCAGCCCCCATCCACTTTGGTACTAGGAAGTACCTGGAGACAAATCCTAGGTGTTCCGGAGAATCTGCGACAGGAACCACGACCTCCCTGCGGAGGAGCTGGGCTATAACCTGGCCAGTGCCAGCTGTTTCAGTGTTTACCTACCAGATTGCTCACTTGATACCAACTTGTGTAACACCTGTTATCAATTACATGTACCCTGTACCCAATTGTATTTGTCTGACCACAATGTGACGTGGCGCCTCTGTTGAACGCCGATTGTTTTGCAAATTTTTGCTATGTAACCAAAAACACAATGTATGTCTTTATGTGACGAAGTACCTTTGGAAACGAGCCTCTGGCTCAAAGGTTGTAAACTGATTCTTAAATAAATAAAAAATATATCGTCTGAGAGCTGACAGCATGTCTGTGGAAACCAAGTACTCCCATGGGCTCAGTAAGGAGGGTACTGCTCGAACTCTAGAGGCAGACTCTGACCCACCACTTCTAGAACCCACCTGCCCGTAGTGACAGTGGACCAGGCAGAAAGGAAGTGATGTGGCCGGACCCTGACAGGAGGACCCAGGGGAGGTGTGACAGGCATGAGGGAGGGCCCGGCTGAGGGGCCACCGGAGCCTCTCCCTCGTGGCTTATGGACAACTGAGGCCCCTGACTTGGGCTGAGGTCATCAAGCCTAAGCCTGAGCCCACTGGCCAGACGGCTGCTGAGCTGGCCTGGCCGCAGGAGTGGAGGTGGACCAAAGGGCTTCAGTTTCTGATACTGCTTGGAGCCCTCTTGGGGTCCTTCTGGGCAGATGTCATGGAGTCCAAGGTGGCATTGAACTTCTCGATGCATTTGAGGTGATCCTCGACCCCGGGACCAAACAGGTCAGTGCCCAGGAAAGGGACATCTGCCAGCTTGTGCAGAGTGTCTGCTGTGAAGGCCGAGATCCTTAGCCAAGCCCTGCGGTGCATGGCCACTGAGCATGCCATAGAGCGGGAAAGTACAGTTACGCAAGAACTTACCGTAACAGTAGATCTTCGATAGAGGCTCTTGCAGTAGGTAATTACATATAGGACTGACGCCGGCCCGGCTTGGGACCCATGGAAACATTTTCTAGCTAGCAGTCCCTGGCGTGGACGGCCCCTACTGGGTGACCCCCATACGACGCCGGTATAAGGGCGGTCCCAGACGCTTCCAGTTCTTTCCCGCCACAGGCCCAGACGAGAGAGAAGCAGATATTTCCCTCAATGGAAAAAGGAGCTGAAAAAGCCTAGGGGGATGGCGGTCGGGAAGGTATTCCCTTCTGCAAGAGCCTCTCTCGAAGATCTACTGTTACGGTAAGTTCTTACGTAACTGTACTATCTTACTTCGAGAGGGCTCTTGCAGTAGGTAATTACATATAGGACAGAATCCCAAGCAGTCTGGAACCAATAAGAAAGGCACCGGGAGGAGGAACTAAGATAAGTAGTAGGAAAGCTTGCAACCCTCAAGAAAGGAGGCCTTGCAAAGCCGCTAACCCGAAGCTTGCTCTACGACGAGAGGCAATGTCCAAACTGTAATGTTTAGTGAAGGTATGGACGGAAGTCCAAGTAGCGGCAACACAAATGTCTGCCGCAGACACATTCTTGAAACAAGCCGCAGAGGCAGCAACTCCACGAGTGGAGTGACCTCTGACTTGACCCGGTAGGGTCTTGTTATACTTGTCATAACAAAAAGTGATACAATGAGCCACCCACTTTGACAGGCATTGCTTAGAAACAGCATTGCCTTCTCTTTTGTGAGTGAAAGAGACAAACAACTGATCAGTCTTTCTGAGATCTTTCATCCTATTGGTATATCATCTCAGAATCCTGTGAACATCCATGGTGTGAAGCAAGTATTCTCCATGATTGGAGTATTGCGTGAAAAAGGCAGGTAATTCGATAGACTGTTTCAAAGTAGATGCAGCTACCACCTTCGGGAGAAATTTAGGATTTGTGCCGAGAGCTACTCGTTCTTTGTGGAAGATCAAGTAAGGGATTTTGCACATAAGGGCCTGAAGCTCGGAAATTCTGCGAGCTGAAGTAATGGCCACTAAGAAGAGCGTCTTCCACGATAAAAACTTCAAGTCTGCAGAAGCCGCAGGCTCAAAGGGGGGAAGAGTAAGTTTCTCAAGTACAAAATTTAAGTCCCAAGGTGGAGCTGGGGTCCGGATTGGGGGTCTGAGATGAAGGACCCCTCTAAGGAAGGTTTTGGATACCTCTAGCTGGGCAAAGGCCCTATCAGCGAAAGGTACGTGGTAGGCCGAGATAGCTGCCATGTGGACCTTCAGAGAGGAGTGACTGAGACCCAGGTCGAAGAGATGACTCATGTAATCCAGCAAAGTGGTTACGGGGCAGGAAAAGGGTTCCTCGTTCCTGGACGCAACCCAGATGGAAAATCTCTTCCATTTCATGGCATAAGTGGACCTAGTGGAGGCTTTCTGGCCTCTACCAAAATCTCGGCTACCGTAGGGGATACTCCAAAGCGAGATTGATCTAGGTCTGAAGGAGCCATGCATGAAGTTGAAGGTACTTGAGTCCCGGATGGACCAGGGTCCCCTGATCCTGAGTCAGCAATCCCGGAGATAAGGGAAGAGGAGGACCCTCTGAGTATTGTTGTAGAAGAGAGAACCAAATTTGCCTGGGCCAGAAAGGAGCAATTAGAATCATTTTTGCTCCTTCTAGAGCCAGTTTCTGTAACTCACGTGGGACCAGTGGAATTGGGGGAAAAGCACAGACGAATCTGTCCTTCCAGCTTAGAGACAAAGCGTCTCTCCAGAAAGCTCCTCGCTCTGGAGCGAGCGAGCAAAAGATTGGAAGTTTTGCGTTTTGGGAGGAGGCGAACAGGTCTATTTGAGGAGTCCCCCAAGCCTGAAAAATGCTGTTTAGGACAATTCCGTCTAATTCCCACTCGTGTGGAAGAGCTAACGAGCGACTTAGCCTGTCTGCTAGGACATTGTCTACTCCCGGAACGTGGATCGCCGTGAGGTGAAGGTTGTGGAGGGTGGCCCATTCCCAGACCCTCATCGCTTCCCTGCACAGCGGGTAGGATCGAGTTCCTCCCTGCTTGTTGATGTACCACACCACGCACATGTTGTCCGTTTGGACGGCTAGGTGACCGGGAAGGATGTATTGATGAAGGGCTTGGAGTGCATAAAGCACCGCCCGGAGCTCGAGAACACTGATGTGGAGAGCTACCTCCAATTTCAACCAAAGTCCTTGAGTTCGATGAGGACCAAGATGGGCCCCCCAACCTTCGCCGGAAGCGTCCGTGGTTAAGGTCTGATCGGGGGGAGGATGAAAGAAGGGGACCCCCAGAAGAGGTTCTCTTGTACCATCCACCACTTTAAGTCTCTGACCATCGGCGAGGAGATCAGGATCGGAAGATCTAGGTCGTCTACTCGTTGGTCCCACTGAGATCGAAGAGTCCATTGAGATATTCTCATGTGGAGACGTGCTCGAGGGATCGTCAGGATGGCAGCCGCCATGAGCCCCAGTAGACGGAGCACTGACCTCACCGGGACCCTCCTGAAGTTCAGTAGGAGGGAAATCTGTGACTGGAGGGAAACTCCCCGGTCCGGAGGCAGAAAAGCTTTGCACAAAGTTGTGTCGAGAATCGCCCCAATAAACTGGAGCCTCTGAGAAGGCTCCAGAAGAGACTTGGAGAGGTTTATGGTAATACCTAGGTTGGTAAAAACCTGCCGGGTGAGGGAGAGGAAATGCAGGAGTTCCTCCCTGGACGGAGCCGCCAGGAGCCAATCGTCCAGGTAGGGAAAAACCTGAACTCCCAAAGAGCATGGGTGGGCGCTACCACCGCCAGGCATTTGGTAAAGACTCAGGAGCCGAGGAAAGGCCAAATGGAGCGCCCGGAATGGTAATGGACCCCTGGGACGCAAATCTGAGGTACTTTCAGTGCGAAAGGCGAATGGGGATGTGCAGGTATGCATCCTGCATATCCAGTGCGCAAAGCCATTGGCCCGGCCGAAGTGGGGCAGAAGGGATTGAAGGGAGAGCATCCTGAATCTTTTGTATTCCACAAACAAGTTCAAGGAGCTGAGATCGAGAATCGGTCTGAGATCTCCCGTCTTCTCTGGTACAAGGTAGAAGTGGGAATAGTACCCCATTCCGTAGAGGTGAGGAGGAACGGGTTCTATAGCCCGTTTTGTGAGAACAGCTGAGATTTCTTCCCTGACCAGAGAAAGATGGTCCCTTGAATAAGCGGAATTCAGAGGGGGGTGACGTGGAGGTTTCTGCAGAAACTTATGGAGTGTCCTCTGCGATGATTTGAAGCACCCATGAATCAAGTTATCCTCTCCCACTCCGGGAGGTGGAGAGAACCCCTCCTACCGGTTCTTCGGGTGTCGGGGCGTGGGAGAGAGTCAGGTGGTGTGAGGCAGCGCCCGCGGCTGGAGTGCCGTCGCTTTTTTGGGCGGAGAGGCCCTGCAGCTGCGGGGCCCGCGTTTAGTGGCCCGCCTCCTTGGGGTTTCGCTTGAGGCGGCGGCGTCTGCGAGGGACGGCGCTATGGAGGATGGGGACGGTACAGTGAATCCATGGATTTAAGGGCCGTTCCCTTCTCCTGCAAGTCAGTGATGATGTCCTTGACATCACCACCGAAAAGCACGGAACCCCTGAAAGGTGCCTCTTGAATGGCGGATTGCATCTCCGGGACCAGACCTGACACACGAAGCCATGCGTGGCGCCGAAGGCTAATGGCAAACGCAGAGCTCCGTCCAGCGGTGTCCACTGCATCGTACACTACCAGTCAAAAGTTTTAGAACACCCCCATTTTTCCAGTTTTTATTGAAATTTACGCAGGTTAATGTCTCAATGTACTCTGAAATTAAAGCATAGAACAAATAAACAATTGGAGATAAAAAAAGAAATCATAGAATCATTTTAACAAAATTTAATCTAAATTTTTGACTCATCAAAGTAGCCACCTTTTGCAGATATACTGTAACCGCCGAACACACTCGTGGCATTCTTCCTACAATGGACATCAAATATTGTTGGAAGTTCTTTCAACACTGTTGCAGAAGTTCCCACAAATGTGTTGCACTTGTAGGTTGCTTTACTTTCACCCTTCTGTCCAGTTCATCCCAAACCAGCTCGATGGGGTTTAAGCCTGGAGACTGTGCTGGTCATTCCATGATTTGAAACCTACCGTCTTGTTCTTTTCTCAAAGTAGTTCTGACATAGCCTGGAGGTATGTTTTGGGTCATTATCTTGCTGTAGGATGAACCCCTGACCAACTAGGCGTAGACCAGAGGGTATTGCATGGCACTGCAAAATGCTGTGGTAGCCCTTTTGGTTCAGGGTGCCAGTCACTCTGTGCTGTTGTCCTGTGAGCCACCTATCACACAAGCTGTTGACTCTCAGAAACTTGTCTTCTGATTCTGTTGTGGCTTTGGGTCTGCCAGACCTCTTCCTGTCAGAGTTTCCTCCAGTTTCCAAGTGCCTTTTGATGGTGTAGGAAACTGTACTCACTGACACCTTGGCTTTCTTTGCAATTTCTCTACAGCAGTTTTTGCTAACCTAAACTTTTTTTTTTTTAACCTCTAGCAGTTTACCGCTTACCTTTGTACCATTTCAGGTTATTCACTGGACTTGAATTGCTTAAATTTCAATAAAAACTGGAAAAATGGGGGTGTTCTAAAACTTTTGACCGGTAGTGTATGTCGTCTTTAGCATGTGACGGCTGGCCGAACAAGCAGAGCGGACTACATCGGCCAACTCCTGCTTGAGTTGGGAGTCCGGTAAGGAGTCGATCTTGGATTCCACCTGGGTAAGGACGGCCTTCTGGTAATCCCCCATGTGAGCTACATAGTTCAGGGCCCTTATACCCAGTGTGGAGGAAGCGTAAATCTTCTTTCCAAACTGATCCAGAAGGCGAGATTCCTTATCCGGGGGAGACGAGCTCAAGTGTTTAGGATGTGCGGACCGGCCGTGAGCGGCGCTGATCACGACCGAGTTGGCACGGGGGTGAGAATCTAAAAAGTCTACACCCTCCAGAGCCTGGTATAGCCTGTCTGACTTCCTAGGAAGTGGGGCTAAGCTCGACGGTTGTTTCCAAATAGTGGAAACAAGGTGGGCGTGAGGCTCAATCCAGGTGGCACTAAAGTAGGGGCCAGTGGAGCAATCCAGATGTTCGGCGAAGTTTCACCCGCTGAGGATCTGGATCTAAGGACTGCCACTGATGGACCTCCTGGATCTTCTTAAGTAACCCGTGAAAGAAGGATCCTCCGAGGGGACCTCGAGGAGTCCCTCGTCTGCTTGGACGGAGAACGAAGCTCGCTTGCCTTATCGGAAACTCCCAACGGAGGCTTCCGAGGAGTCAGAGAGGACCACAGAGGAAGAATCTGAGGCAGAAAGAGACTCCCTCACCCGTCTAGGGGGAGGAACGTGTTCCGTGGGAAGAGTCCCAGAATGTGTGTCCTGCCCCTCTCTGGAACCCGAGGGGAGGCCCCGGGGAACTGGAGGAGGAGAGGAAGAGCACCGTCTAGGGCGTATGGGAACCGGTGGAGGCACCGTCGTCGTAAGACTGCTCTCGACTTCTCTGGTGAGCTGAGCCTTGGCCTCAGCCCACCAGGAAGCAAGAGTCCCTGCAACCCACCGCGGCCTGGGGCGGTGGAGGAGGAGGAGGGGATAGTGAAACGGAGGGTGATCCATGGAGAGAACCCAAGACCCGCCTGCGGATAAGTCGGAGACGGTAGTGAGGCCCGGGTACCGCGTGGAGCCGGAGGATTCGCGCCGGGCACGGTGGCACGGGGTACTGTGGGCCCGGGAAGACTGGCGTCGGGTATGACGGCGGGTACCAAGGCGCTGGAGGAGCTGCCGGAGCAGACGGCCCAGCTGGGCACTCCAGGGGCAGATCAGCTGGAAAAGGCCCCTGGGGTGGAGGGCCCAGAGGAGGGAGAAAATCCCCTGCTGGCGTCGGAGAGGCCGGTGTCGGCTCGGCCGGCGTCGGGGGAACCGGCGTCACATCCGGGTTCTCAATGGGGGGGATCTGACGGCAGCCCAGGATCCCTAGTCTCATCTGGGGAAGGTGGTGAGAAATCCCCTGAGTCAGGCAAGGGGGACCGGGCTCCCCTGATGGCAGCGAGGCTGCGGAGAGCCTGGCACGACGGAAGAGGGTGGTTCACGCAGAGCTCTAGGACCTGGGTGCACGCCTTGAGGAGCCAACGGTGACTTATGGGTCGAAACCCGCGGACGCCGGAGGAGCCGGCGTCCGACTCTCGTGCTCTCACGTCCGAGACAAGCAGAGGAAGAAGAGAGGCCCGGTCGGAGGGAGAGACAGCCCAGCGCCGCCTCAAAGGGTCGGGTGACTTGGGGGCCTTCTCCCGGCGGACGTCGGAGGAGCCGACGCCCGGCTTATGGGAGGCGCCCGCACCAGTAGGCCGAGGATGTGCGACCGTACTGGGGGCTAGAGTCTCCTTTGGCCTCGAGACACCCGACAGGCCCGGACTCTAGCCTGAAGGGCGGGCCGACACCTCCTCCAAACCCTTGGAGGCTGCCGTCGGAGGATCCCCCGGAGGGGGTTACCTTACCCGCGAGTCACAGAAGAGGAGGCCTTCTCCCGGTGCCTATCCTTGTCCTTTTTATGCCCTTCCAGAGAAGTCGACGCCTGCCTTAACTTTCTCAGCTCTCTCTCCATCGCAGACATCTTTTTCCTTCAGGAGATGGGCTTCGAAGGACTGCTGGCATCGCTTGCAGGTTGCCGCGTTGAACCGGAGGCAGCGCGGACAGTGATCCACTGCGTGGTCGGGGCCTAGGCAGAGGAGGCGGAGGGAATGACTGTCCTTGTGTGGCAGTTGGGCGCCGCACGAATTGCACTTGTTTTTAGAGGGGGACGACATAAAACGACGTTCACCTGATGATCAAACAGAAAAACCTGTAGCTTTCTCGGAAAAAAACGACGAAGAGACAGAACTGCAACAAACTTAACCGCGAGGTGCTACTCGTAGCTAACGGCGGGAAAGAACTGGAAGGCGGGTGTCTGGGACCGCCCCTTTATACCGACGTCGTATGACACCGGTCACCTGACGAGGGGGCGGTCCCACGCCAGGGAATGCTAGTTAGAAAATTTTTCCGTGGGGCCCTGCTGCCGGCCGGCGTCAGTCCTATATGTAATTACCTACTGCAAGAGCCCTCACGAAGTAAGATCAGGAGTTCCCAATGTCCATAGCCTGGCCCTGGTCTCAGAACTGTTTGACTGTGGTCTGAAGGTCCGCAGGCAGATGAGGAAGCACCCCATCTGAGGGGGGCCAAGCTCTCCTGGCGGAGGCCAAGCAAGGAGGCAGCATAGACCCTAGCCGCATGGTCCAACTTCTTGGGACTCCTTATCAAGTGGCTTGTCAACATCCCTGGTGTTGCCGACATGCTGGAAGACAGTCGGCCACCAACCCCTCGGCCGAGGGGTGTTCTCTGAATCCCAAAAGGGATCTAGTGGGTACTGCACACTGGCGGGCCATCTGGGATGAAGGCGCAGAGCAGGAAGCGGGGCACTGCCGGAACTCCAGAGCAGGGCGAAGAATGGCCATTTCTGGACAGGCTCCATCTTCATACCTGTCGACTCTGATCAGATGGAGGAGGCCAATGAAAGAGGATGGACCTTTGTCCACAGAGATCCCCCTTGGACTCCACATTGATTGGACGGGAGTGCAGAGAGGAAAACACAGACTCCTAAGAATCGTCAAGAGCGGTCTACTGCTGGAGTCTCCACTGACCTTCTGCGGACAGTCGGGGTGACGGTGACAGACAGCTGATGGGGAAGCCCCTTGGCCACCCAAGACCCCTTAGTCGGAGCGCTGACAGTTGGCTGTTTAGGCAGCGATTCCACCACGATTGGCGGAGAAACCAGTGTCTGCTGAGTAGGGACCATTTTAATCGGTTCCGTCGGCTGTTCAGGCGACAGCCAGGTGATGGCTGGCATAGAAACCAGGGTCAGTTTGGTGCCATGAACACGAACTGTTGCCACATCAAGTCCTTGTAGCGTTAACGCAACTTGTGCCGAAGCCTCTTCTCGCCAGAGGACAAAGAACAGTGGTGGCGCTGTTTCCCGTGGTGCTGAGAGCAGGAGTGCCAATGACTGCGGGACCAAATCGACCCACGGGAAGAAGACAGACCTTGACCTTGTCTGCCGGGGGGGGGACCAGTGGCGGGGCTCGGAGGGAGTCGGCAATTGCCAAGGCTCCTCCTGGTCAGGGTCAGGGAGGAGAGGCGGTGGGTCAGGAGACCGATCCGTCCCTCCAACAGTCTGCGTCAGGACTGGGATCCTAGACAAGGAATTAATCAGCCTCTTCGGCTCACAACTGGTCGGCTGGCTCGAGAAAAATCTCGGCTGGGACTATGACCAGCGTCTCGGGCCAGTAGGCCTGACAGGGTTACTGTGGAGCCAGCAGCCAAGGCTGAGGATTCGACCCAAGTCAAATTTGGAGAAGTGCGGGAATTGGGAAAGCCCTCAACTGACAGCGCTCCCAATCCCATGATCGATGACAAGTTTTTTCTTTCTTAGACTCTTTTAGATTTGCCAGTGGGCCCCTGACTGAAGGTCAGCAGAGACTGCCATGATTCTTTGAAGGAGCCCATAAAGGTCGAGTCTAGCTTAAGCGGCACGACTGTAGAAGCCGAGGAGGAATAGGCTGTGACCTGGGCCGCCTCCTCTTCAAAGGCCACAAGCTGCTCGGCGGACCCCTAAGCCGCGGAGACCACCCAATGGGCATCCTTAGATTTGACTGGCAGGTTGCTGCACTGGGTGGCCCAGTTTCAAGTGGGCGAGACAATCCTCTAGAACGGTCGGGTGAAACGAGTGGCAAAAGTTGCAAGCTTGGGGATCATGGTCATGCCCCAGGCAGTAGACACGTGGCATGCGGGATGATCCTGGCCATCTTCTGCCAGCAAGGGCACAGGTGGAACCTGGGAGCTGACTTATCGTCCATCATGGTTGTGATCGAAGATCGAGCTGAAGACAAAAACTCATAAGAGTTGATTTGGAAGTAATTCCGAAGAATTTAAGCGCTAGGGCCTACTCAACGCGGGAGCAGTAAGGAGGAAACCTGCTTCTTCCAGCGGAAAGGAAGATCTGGCGTCATGGGGCAGACGAGAGAGTTACCACCCGGGTGGGTGGAGCCAGCTTGAAGACTTTCTGGCACATCTTAAAGGGAAAGGACACTGTCAGAAAGTGTGGATATAACATCATATCCACATCCCTAGAAAGCACAGTTACGCAATAACTTACCGTAAAAGTAGATCTTCAAGAGGAGCTCTTGCAGCAGCCAATAACTTTAAGGACTGAGCCCCCAAGTGCTAGGACCACATGGAAAACTTCTAGATAGCAGTATACAGCCCATCCCCAGTTCTCCTGTGGTGACCCCAGCGTATACAGAAATTGGAGAACAGAAAAGGTTCCTCTTAAATGAGGAAAGCAGGAAAGCTTCATTGGAGAAACAGCAATCAGGTGGAAGGAGAGAGGGAATGCAGTGCCTGTTGCAAGAGCTCCTGATTAAGATCTACTGTTACGGTGAGTTCTTACATAACTGTACTATCTTACTTTGAGGGGGCTCTTGCAGTAGGCAATAACCATAAGGACTGAATCCCAAGCATTAAAGGAATAGACTCAGTCACTTGGGAGGAGGACAACAGCAGTCATAGGGAACTTTAGAGCAGGAGACCCTGGAGGACTGCAAGTCCAAAACCGGCTCTACGCCTGGAGACAATGTCCAAACTGTAAATGCCTAATGAAAGTATGGCAGGACTCCAAGTGGCAGCTGCGCAAATGTCTGCAGCAGACACATTCTGAAGGAGGCAGTCGAGGCAGCCATTCCCCCTGGTAGAATGACCTTTGATCTGGCCTGGCAAAGGCTTACTTGTTGTACTTGTGGTAGCACTACACAATGCAATTAGCTAACCACTGAAATAAACACTGTTTGGAAACAGGAACCGCTTCTTTCCTGGGGGCAAACAAAAACAACTGGTCAGATTTTCTGAAAGGGCAGGTGTGGTCCAAGTAGAAATGGAGCACCCGATGAACACCCACAATATGGAGTAAAGCCTCCCCCTGATTAGAATACTCAGGAAAATAAACAGAAAGGTGGACGGATTGATTCGAGGTAAACTCAAACGTCACCTTAGGCAAAAAACTGGGCTTGGTCTGCAAAGATACCCTGTCTTTGTGGAAAACCAAGTAAGGCTCTTTACATAATCAGAGCCTGAAGCACGGAAATCCTCAGAGCTGAAGTAATGAATATGCCAGATGTTAACTGGAGTGCACTTGCAGCAGCCACTTCGAATTGTGGGGTTATTCTAGATGCCCTACAGGGGGCATGCCTTACACAACTAGTATTGGAGCCCACTCGAGAGGGAGCAATCTTAGACCTGGTTCTCTCAAATGAAGATGGAGAGAGGATCACAGATGTAGAAGTGGGTAGCCATCTGGGAACTAGCGACCATCGAACAGTATGGTTCACAATAAACACAGCAATAGAGTCAAACCATACAAAGGCAAAAGTACTGGACTTTAGGAGGGCTGACTTTGCCAAAATGGGTGAGTGCCTAAGGAATGCACTAGCAAATGGGCAGGAAGGAGGGGTGGAAGAACAATGGGGAATAATAAAACTGCCATCACAGAGGTAACGAGCCTTTGTGTGAAGCAAATAAACGAAACAAAACGATGTAAGAAACCACTATGGTTCTCAAAGGAAGTGGCAGTGAAGGTTCAAGAGAAAAAGAAAGCATTCAGGAAGTACAAGGAATCACAGAAGGAGCAGGACAGAGAACTATCAGTTAAAGCAAAAGCTGGAAGGCAGTCAGAACAGCAAAGGCCCAAACTGAGGAAAAGATAGCCAACTCAGTCAAGAAGGGATAAAACCTTTATAGGTACATCAGGGGCAAGGGAAGACCAAGGGAGGGATAGTGAGGCTTAATAAAAAGAAGGGAGGGTGGGCAGAGGGAGACTGTGAAAAGCAGAGATACTAAACAAATATTTTGCTCAGTATTTACAATTGAAGAGGGAAGGTACCTAAAACAAACAGTAGAAACGCTCTGGATACAGAAGTTGATACCAGCCCATTACAGAAGAAAGGGTTCTGAAGAACTCTTAAAACTGAAGGTGGACAAAGCAATGGGGCTGATGGGATTCATCCCAGAATTCTAAAAGAACCAAGGGTAGAACTAGTGACACCACTGACTACCCTCTTTAACAAATCATGGGAGGATGGGGTGGTACCAGAGGACTGGTGGAGGGCAGATGTGATTCCCCTCCACAAAAGTGGGAGCAAGGCAGAAGCAGGAAACTACAGACCTGTTAGTTTAACCTCAGTGATAGGGAAAATGATGGAATCACTTCTGAAGGAAAGAATTGTCGAGTATCTAGAGGCCAGAGGGGCACAGGACCAAAGGCAGCATGGATTCACAGCGGGAAGGTCATGCCAGACGAATCTGATAGATTTCTTTGACTGGGTGACCAAAGTAGTAGATCAGGGAGGGGCTGTGGACATGTCCTACCTAGACTTCGGCAAGGCATTTGACACAGTCCCACACAAAAGATTAATATACAAGTTAGCCAGCCTGGGAGTGGGTCCCAAGATGACAGCCTGGGTAAAGAATTGGCTGGAGAATAGGACACAGAGACTAATAGTAAATGGAGTCCACTCTAAAGAAAGGGGGGTTACTAGTGGGGTACCGCAGGGTTCAGTTATTAGGACCGGTCCTCTTCAATGTCTTAATAAGCGACACTGCAGAGGGACTGGAAGGAAAAGTATGTCTCTTTGCAGATGACACAAAGATCTGCAACAGAGTTGATGCACAAGGTGGGGTGGAAAGCATGAGAAGGGACTTGGCAAGGTTAGAGGAATGGTCAAATGTATGGCAGCTTAGATTCAATGCTAAGAAGTGCAAGATAATGCACCTGGGAAACAAAAACCCAGGGGAAGAGTACACAATGGGGAGTGAGATGCTAACAACAACAAAAATGGAAAGGGACCTGGGGGTAGTCACATCAGATGACCTAAAGGTGGGCAAGCAATGTGAGAGGGCAGCAAGGAGGGCTGGGGGGATACTGGGATGCATAGGGAGAGGCATCACCAGTAGAAAACAGGAAGTTATCCACTCTGTACAGACCCCATCTGGAGTACTGCGTGCAGTTCTGGAGACCCAATCTCCGCAAAGACATAGACAGGATGGAAGCTGTCCAGAGGAGGGCAACTAAAATGGTGCAGGGTCTGCACCGGAAGACATATGAAGAGAGACTAAAAGAGCTTAATATGTATAGCCTCGAGGGAAAGGAGGGAGAGGGGGGACATGATAGAAACTTTCAAGTACCTCAAGGGAATCAACAAAGTCCAAGAGGGTAGCATCTTTCAAAAAAGAGGTGTGCAAGAACAAGGGCACAATCTGAAGATGGGGGCTCAGAGGTAATTTAAGGAAGTATTTTTTCACAGAGAGGGTTGTGGATGCATGGAACGGCCTTCCGGAGGAGGTTGTGGAGTCAAAATCAGTGGTGGAATTCAAGCATGCATGGGACAGTCATAAGGCAATTCTAGGGGTTGGGGGTAGGAAGAAGTAGGCTGCTGGTTAACTAGGATCTGCAGCTTATCCAGTAGGTAGGGAAATGGGCAGACTGGGTGGGCCAAGCAGTCGTTATCTGCCGTCAAATTCTATGTTTCTATGTTTATGTTTAATAGCCTTCGCGCTTTCCATGACAGAAAGCGCTAATAATCACTGCAGGCTCGAAGGGAGGAAGAGTGAGCTTTTCCAAAATAAACCGATCCCATGGCATTGTCTGGGTCCCTAATGGGAGGTTTCAAATGAAAAATGCTCCACAAGAAGGTGCGGGACAGGTCCAGTTGGGCAATATTTTTGCAGTCAATAGGTGCATGGTACACAGAGATGGCGGAAAGGTGCACCTTGATAAAGGAGCAACCCAGACCAGAGTCAGAAAGGGAAAGGAGGTACTCCGGGATGAGATTCAATGGGCAGGTGAAGGGATCCAAATGCCAGGCGGTAGCCCAGACTGAGAACCGCTTCCACTTCATGGCGTACGTGGCTCTGGTGGAAGGCTTCCTAGCAGCCACCAGAACATCCGCTACCCTAAAGGAAACCCCAAAACGTGCGATGGTCAAGTCTGAAGGAGCCATGCATGGAGATGAAGAGACTTAAGATCCAGGAGGATCAGAGTGCCCTGCTCCTGGAGAGGTCGGAGCAAAGAGGCAGGGGAAGTGGAGGTTCCACTGCTAGTTGTGGCAACAATGGGAACCATATCTAGTGTGGCCAGTAGGGGGCTATCAAAATCATCTACGCGCTTTCTAACTGCAGCTTGAGAAGAACACTCTGCAGGAGAGGAAAGGGAGGAAAGGCATACAGAAACCTCCCTGTCCAAGAGAGGGACAACGCGTCTTGCCAGAAAACATCAGGCCCTGGATCTAGCGAGTAGAAATTGGGCAGTTCAGTGGTTACGCAAAGAGGTTCAACTTGGGACAGCCCCACCTGTCGAAGAGATCTTCCGCCACGGAGGACAGGAGTTCCCACTCGTGTTTTCAACCTGGACCCGATTAGGTGGTTTTGAATGCCTGGAACATGAACTGCCATTAGGACTAGGTCGTGTTCTAAGGCCAACGAGTCCCCCCCCCTTGCTTGTCGAGGTAACAGACTACCAACATGTTTGTCTACCTGAATCAGAAGAGGGCCCAGGAGTAGAGGAGTCCAGAAGGCCTGAAAGGCAAGAAGGATTGCTTGCATCTCTAACACGCTGATGTGGAGATGTTCTTGCAGGGACCAGGTCCCTTGGGTCTGACGGTCTGCTAAGTGGGCACCCCAGCCCAGACTGGACGCATCCGTTGTGAGAATCTGACATGGGGACTCTGCCCAGAAGGGTACACCTCTTAGAAGGTTGGAGGAGTTCAGCCACCAGGCCAATGTTTGCTGCACAGGGCTGGATACAAGGATCTCCTGTTCCAAATCGTCCGTGCACTGGTCCCATTTAACCCGGAAGGTCCACTGATGTACCCTTCATGTGCAAGCGGGCTAGAGGAACAAGAACTATGGCCGCTGCCATGTGCCCAAAGAGCCTGAGGAACAACCTGGCTGGTACTTGACGCAACAAAGATACCAATTGAGCCTGTGGTCTCAGGCGGTCTGCCCTGTCTGGAGGCAGGAAGACCTTGCCTTGAGCCAAATCCAAGATCGCCCTGTTGAACTGCAATCTTTGACTTGGCCAGAGGGAGGACTTGGGCAGGTTCAGGGTGATGCCCAGCCTCTGGAACAAACTGAAGGTGATCTCTATTGTTCGGAGCAGCGAGGGGCCAATCGTCCAGGTAGGGGAAGACAAAGACCTCCCCTCCTGAGGGCTGCAGCCGCTACTGCTAGGCACTTGGTAAAAACCTGAGGTGCAGAGGAAAGGCCGAAGGGCAGGGCCCTGAACTGATAATGGTTCCCCTGGAAGCAAAGGCAGAGGAACCTCCTGTGGGGCCGGAAAACCTGGATGTGGAGGTAGACATCCTGCATATTCAGGGAGCAGAGCCAGTTTCCTTGACAAAGAAGGGGAGAAGGAGACCCTGTGGGGTAACCATCCTGAAGTGTTTGTACTCTATGACCAGATTCAGGTGGCCAAGATCCAGAATTGGTCTTAGATCGCAGGTCTTCTTTGGGACCAGGAAGAAATAGGAACAGAAGCCCTTTCCCAGTTGATTTCGTGGAATGGATTCTATGGCCTTTTTGAGCGGAAGTGCCTGGATCTCCTGGATAAGGGCAGTATGATTTAGAGAGTAATGGGAGTGCAAGAGAGGGCTGTCTGTGGGTATCTTCTAAAATTCGAGAGCATGCCCCCTTTTTTACAAGTTGAAGCACCCACTGATCTGAGGTAATCCCGCACCATCTGTCCAGGTAAAGGGAGAAGCGACCCCCCCATCGTCTTCCCCCCCAAAGTTTCTGCCAGGGAGGGGTTCGGGCAAGGAGTCTGCTGAAGCACCTGGGATGGGCAGGGTGGCAGGAGAATCCGTTACATTTGAAGGCTCCACTAGGCTGCTGTCCCCGAGACTGCTGATGTTGGTTCCTCTGAAAGGCCTGATGCTGGTAGGGTTTTGGCCGGGATCGGTACAAAGTGTACAGACTTGGAGCCTGACCAAATTCCTGCAAGCAGGAGATGATGCTTTGAACATCTTCACCAAAAGGGACTGACCTCCTAAAGGGAGCATCAAGGATTTTGGCCTGCACGTCCGGGGCAATACCTGAAACTCTAAGCCAGGAATGGCAGCGAATACAGATGCCAGTGGCAGCCGCCCGTCTGGCTATGTCTGTGGTATCTTAAGATGCCCTCACGGCATGATTGCCGACGTCTGACCCAGACTTCAGGAGCTGGGTCAGCTGAGACTTATTAAGGTCCTCTGGGAGGGTTTGCACAATTCCAGAGCTTTGTCCCACAGGGCATTCTGGTATTGAACCATGTGGGCCAGGAAGTTCAACGACCGAACAGCCTAAGTGGCCGAAGCGTAGACCTTCTTGCCCAAGAAGTCAACCTGCCAAGACTCCTTGTTGGGAGGCTGCGTGCTGAGGTATTTGGCCTTAGTACAGTTGTGAGCAGCGTTCATGACCACCTAGTCAGCAACTGGATGCTCCCATAAAAGGGTTTATATCCCAGGGGGCATGATAAAGTCTGTCTGCCCTTTTTTGGCAAGGCCGGGGTGGAAGACTGGTGATTCCAGGCAGCCCTAGTGAGAGGAGGGATAACCACAGGCAGTGTCCTTCTTATGGAGGAAGGACACCAGGCGTCGGTGTTCTGAGTCCAGTTCCTCAGAGTCCCAGCTCATGAGGGACTGAATGTGCCTCAGGACGTCCAGGAAAGTTGGATCATCAGGAGGGAATCTGGGGGTATCCTTGGGTTCTTCAGGCTCCAAAGGTAGCTTGGAATACTCAAAGTCCTCCGAGGAAGAGGAATTTCTCCCCCAGACGGATTAGTCTGGGACCGGCGTCCGAGGACGGCTTTTTTGAGATGATCCCCCTTGTCACCACGAGACCGGGGAGTGGCAGGGTTGGGACAAGAGGAAGGCTCCCTCAGAGGTGGGGTAGGAGGCCTCTTCCAGGGATCCTTGTTCTGCATGAACTCCACCACGCTGTGAACAAGGCATTGTAATCCGGGGGGGTAGCAGACCTGGATCCCCTAGCGTCACTCCCTGAGGAACCGGGTGACCAGGCAACGGCCCTTGCACGAAGGGCTGGCCAGTGTCAGTCTCTAAAGGGCCGGCGTCTGTCCCAATGGAGCAGCCAACTGAGGCTTAACTGACGGCAAAGGTGTCGCCAGGGTCGATGCCCGGGTGGCCGCCACAGCTACAAGAAGGCAGGCCGACGCCGGTCAAGTGAAGCAGCTGACGCAGGTGTAGCCTGCGTAAGGGAGGAAACTCCCACCAAAGACTGAGGCGCTGCCCATGAGGGAGAGGCGAGCTCATGCTCCGGGTGTCGACTAGAGACGCCGGCCCCTGAACTTGGGACCAACATAGGCAACGCCAAGACTGGAGGGGTGGTGGGCAGAGACCCACTACCTGAAGAGCTGATCGAGCAGCCTGGCTGAGAATCCACTGGGTGCAGGGGCCTGAGCTTCAGGGGCTTTGAGGCTGGGGACAGCGTCCAAAGCCTGGAAGAGCCTTCACCTGAAATGTTGAGGAGGGTGGGAGGCGAAGACACTGGCAGCCTGGAAGAAGTGCGGGCTGCCGGTGAAGGAGGGACTGACCTCATGCGGGAGGAAGATCCAGAAAGGGCCGGCACACTTGAGCGGAGATCTGGAGTGGGAAGTCAACCGGGGCTGATCCCCATCCTTGTCTCAGTGTTCGTGCTTCCTGCTCAACTACTCTTTGAGAGAGGAAAAAGTCGAAATCCTAGAGGCCGGGGAGGAAGAAGAGCTTTTGCCCTAGAGCTCCTTCTCCACCGTTGCTAGCTTCTGCTGCAGAAGGAAAGCCTGGAGGGTCTTCAAGCGACGTTTCCATGTGGCCTGGTTTAACTCCTGGCAGTTCTCAGTGTCGTGGATAGGGCCTAGGCAGAGCAGGCATGAGGAGTGGCCATCCTTAAGAGGGAATCCGCTTGCTGCAGGCACACTTTATTCGCCGGTCGGAAGACGTTACTGGAGAAGAAGACATGCAGGAACCCTGAGAAAAATAACAAATCGCAGTCAAAATGTGACAGAAATGGCAGCTGACTAGAAGCAGAAGTCCGTGGAAGTCCTATCTGCGTGAGTCAATGGTGGGAAAAGAACTGGGGATGGGCTGGGGAATTGCCCCTTTTATACCATAGGTCAGATGTTGGCATGCTGACGGTGGGTATTCTGCTATCTAGAAGTTGTCCATGTGGTCCTAGCTCTGGCAGCTCAGTCCTTATGGTTATCGTCTACTGCAAGAGCCCCCTCGAGATAAGAGTCTCCCTTTCCAAGAGAGGGACAATGAGTCTCGCCAGAAAACTCCAAGCCCTGGACTGAGCGAGCAAAAAATACAGGTTACTCACCTGTAACAGGAGTTCTAGGAATGGTATATGTTGTTCATCCACACTCATTGGCAGTATCCTTGCCGCTTTAAATCTTGCCGGAAGGTCTTCAAGCTTGCTCCTCCCACCCACCAGGTGGTATAACTCTCGGCTCCGCCCCCAGCGCCAGATCTGGCCCGCTGGAAGCTCAGGCTGAAAGGTCGAGTCAAGTTCAGGAAGTCAGGATGAACAACATACCATTCCTAGAACTCCTGTTACAGGTGAGTAACCTGTATTTCTAGGGACATGGATATGTTGTTCATCCACACTCATTGGCAGACTCCTAGCAGTTCTCCGGGGAGGGAGGCAAGACGACACACCCATATACTTACTTGGGAAAGAGAGACTGAGAACCGAGGCCCCAAAACCAGCATCCCGGCGTGACTCAAGGTCGATGTGGTAGTGGGTAATGAAGGTGTTTGCTGACTTCCAGGTAGCAGCCCTGCAGATTTCCTGGATAGGGACGTCCCTGGAAGCAGCCACCGCTGCAGCAGTATGGTGGTGAATGAGCTCTTATCCTCTGGGAGGCTCCATGCCCGCCAACTTATAGCAGAGATCTATGCAGGAGGTTACCCACCTGCTTATCGTCCGCTTGGCTGCAGGTCTGCCAGATGCGGCTTCAGCGTGGGTGACAAACAGCTGGCGAACCTCTCCCAATTTCAGCCGTCGCTCCTTATATAATGTTGCAGCCTTCTAGGGTCAGAGTATGGAGCCTATATTCGGCCTCCGGTGATTGGGGTAGAACACCGCAGAGTCAACACCTGGTTAAGGTGAAACTCCGACACCACCTTCGGAAGGAATTTCGGGTGGGGCGCAGGACAACCTTGTCCCTGTGGAAGACCAGGTAAGGAGACTCGATGGAAGCGCCTGGAGCTCTCCCATCCTTCTGGCTGACGGATAGCCACCAAGAAGCGGTCTTCCACGACAGGTGAGAGAAAGCACACCTGTGCATAGGTTCAAATGGCTTGCCCATGAGCTTTGCCAGTACCAGCAGTAGATCACGAGGTGGGGGTTCCCGGACTGGAGGGAAATGTGATCAAGGCCTTGAAAAAGCGCCAGACCACCTTCTCCTGCGCCACCGACTGCTTCCGCCCCGCCACCGTACAGAGATGGCTGCCAGGTGCACCCTTTAGGGTCGTCGACCTAAGCCCTTGACTAGAAAGGGACCATAAATAGTCCAAGATGCTTGCCAAGGAACAGGAGGAAGGGTCCAAGCTCTGTTCTGACACCAAATGGAAAACCTTTTCCATTTGAAGGCATAGCATTTTCTGGTCGACTCTTACGGGACGCCTCAACTACATTGAGGACCTCGTCGGAAAGACCCAAGGCCTGGAACTCTGGCCGCTCAGGAACCAGGCCGTCAGGTGCAGGGATTGAAGGTCCGGATGGAACACCTTCCCTGATTGACTGAGAGCAGGTCCGGCGAGCTGGAAGCTGCCCGGAGTCCTGGAGCTGAGACTGAGGAGATCTGGTACCAGAACTGGCGAGGCCAGTCTGGGGCTATCAGATCACCTGCGCCTTGTCCCTCCCTCGCCTTGAAGCACCTTGTGGATCAAGGGAAATGGGGAAAGGCATAAAAGAGGCCGGGGTCCACTGCCTCGAGAGGCATCCCCTGCAGCGAGCCCTGCTGAGGGGCGGGCATGGAACAGACTCAGCCAGCGTTCTCCATGGAGGCAAACAGGTCCACCTGAGGTGTGCCCCAAAGGGAGAACAGATGCTGTACCTCCGCAGGAGAGACCACTCGTGGATGCAGCCCCTATCCGGCTCAGGGCATCGGCCAGGGTGTTGGAGGCTCCTGCCACGTGAATGGCTAGGAGATCCGCCTCCAGGCTGTGCGACAGTGACCAAATGCGGAGAGCTTCCTTGCATAGAAGCATGGGAGCGTCGCCCCGCCTGGCGGTTTAGATAGTACATGGTCGTGGTATTGTCCGTCTGGACTCGGACCACTTGACCCCGGAGGAACGGAGCAAAGGCGGTGAGAGCTAGGCGGACCGCCGGAGCTCCAGCAGGTTGATGTGGCATCGGACTCAAGGGGACCAGAGGCCATGAGCCCGTGTTCCCCAGATGGGCACCCCAACCATCAGAGAGGCATCGGTCGACGGAGAGACCGTCCGGCTCGGGCGGACGAACGGGATGCCCTCCTGCAAATGATCTGGAACGGTCCACCACTGGAGAGCGCCCCACATCCCCTGTGTCACCGACACAAGCTGGTCCAAGGGATCGTGCAGCAGACCACTGGCTGGCCAGTCCCCACTGAAGGGGACGATGTTCCAGCGGGCCCAACGGACCACGCTGGTGCAGGCCGCCATGAGACCCAGGAGGCGAGGAAGTCCCGGTGCAGGGGCAATTGCCCAACCAGAAATGATCGGGCAAGGAGGAAGAACCTCGGCCCTGTCCGCCGAGAGCCGCCTGAGTTCGGAAGAGAGTCGAGCTGCGCCCCCGATGAATAGAATCACCTGCTTCGCTCGAAGTTCGGACTTGGCCTTGCTTGGATAAGGAGGCCCAGTTGAGAGCAGACCTGGAGGCCAGATCTCTGGACCACTCCGCCTCCTTCCTGGAGGAGCTGCTATCAGCCAGTCGGGTCAGGTAGGGTACACCCGGACCTCGGCGCCAGGAATGCTGTCACCACTGCCATGCATTTGGTGAAGACCCTGGGAGCTGGAGACAAGCCGAAGGGCATGGCTTGGAACTCGAAGAGATCCTTCCGCTGAAGCGGCAGGAATCTCTGGTGAGACGGACGGATAGGGACGTGAAAAACGCATCCTGCAAGTCCAGAGGCAGAACCACACGCTGCTCCAAGGATGGTATTATCTGAGCCAGAGTGACCATCCTGAAGGTTCGAGACCTTAGGAACTTGTTTAGGTCGTAGGTCGAAATGGCGCCAGCCCCGTCCGCTTCGGAACCAGGAAGTACCTGGACACAAACCCTGGGTCTGAAGGAGGGTCCACCACTCTCTTACCACCTCCCTTCTGGAGGAGGCGAGCGATGTCGGCTCGACGAGCGCCAGTGAGGCTGGGGATCCCGGCCCCCGAGGGCGACGGCTCCTGAAGGGTGGTGCCTGCTCGAGATTCCAGAGGCAGGCCTCTTCCCACCACCTTCAAGACCCACCTGTCCGTGGGTAACAGCGACCAGGTGGAACGGAAGTGCCGGAGCCGCCTCCCCACGGGGACCCAGGGGTAAGGTGACGGGATGGGGCGACACCCTCAGCCCGGCCACTGGGCAGGCTTGGAGGAGGAGGACCGCCGAGGGACCTCCTGGGCCCTTTCTCCCTGCCTCCTGTTAGAGGAAGCCGGGCGGCTTGGGTTTGGGATGCCAAGGCCGAGCCTGCTGGCCCCTGGACGTTGCTGCAGGCCGCGGCGGGGCACAGAAGGACTAAAGGAGCTTAGGCTGTGGTTTGCGCCTTTGTCCTTCTGACGGAAGAGACCGAGTCCAAGGTGGCATTGGACTTCTCGATCCTCTGCAGGTGACCCTTCACCCAGGGTCAAGAGGTCAGTCCCAAAAGGAACATCCGCCAACTTGTGCTGGGTATCCGGTAAAGGTGGATATCCTCAGCCAAGCCCGCCGACGACAGCCACTGCGGCCGCCACCGATCTGGCACATGAGTCCCTATGATCCAAAGCAGTCTGGAGCTGCTGTTTGGCCACTGCTCTGCCCTGGTCCCGCACCTGCTTAACCGTAGTCTGCAGATCGCGGGAAGATGAGGATGACCTCATCCAGGGAGCCCAACAGGGCATGAGAAAAATGTGCCATGAGGACGGCCGAACTGGCCTGACGAGGCCGAGAGAGGACGAGCGAGACTTTTCATTCGGACGTAGTCCAATTTCTGGACTCCTTGGTCAGGAGGTTTGTTCATATCCTTGGCGTTGTTGGCGCTACCGAAAACGCTGTCGGTAACCAACCCCTCAGCAGAGGGGTGTTCTCAAAACCGGACAAGGAACTCGTAGACTCGCGATACTTCTCTGGCCATCCTGGTCGAAGGCGCAGGGCAGGAAGCAGGGCGCTACAAAGTTCCAGTGCCGGACCCACTATGGCCTCGGCCACGAAAGGCCTCCGTCGGAGAATCCCTCGGTCCAGAATCTCCGTGAGGATACCTGGCCCGTTGGAAGCGGTTCGAGCTCCATCCGGTAGACTCGAGATGGACGAAGCAGTCCTAGGAAGGACGACGGGCTATCGCCCATTGACTGACTCCTGAAGACTCCAAGTCCAGTCGCTTGGAAGAAGGAGGAATCATCTTCGGACTCGGAAGAGTCCTCGAAAGACTGCCTCTGGCCTGAGCCACCCTTCACCTGCCGAGGTCGGTCGAGTGAGGGTAATCTGACAGCCGATGGGTGAAACCCTTAGCCCACCGAGAATCTTGGTCGGAGCCCCAATTGGTGGCTGTGGAGGGGAGGTTCCACCGAATCGGGTGGAGCAGTTGGGCCGTACAACAACCGCCTGGGTATAGCTCGGACAAGTCGAGGGTTGTGTCGGCTTCGCCCGTGACAGTTACTTAATGGCCGGGGAAGGCGCGAGTCGGCTATTCCCCGCCAGGAGGAGCTGTTGCAACATAAGGTCTCATACCGTCGACGTAATTCACGCTGCCTCCCTCATCCGAGGAGGAGGACGAGATGACGGCGGCGACGCCGCTTACCGCGGTGCCGAGACCGAGACCGCCTATGACGGTGGGAACGGCTGGACCGCGAAGAGGTCCGAGACCGAGACCGAGAGTCCCGGAATTTCCGGGGTCGGTGCGGGGAGGTGTCGGCCGGAACCGGCACTCCCTTAGGCTCGGAAGGTCCATCCGAGGGCTCCGGAACCGGAGGCACAGACGAGCCCACGGGATCCACAACTCCTCCCGGGGGAACCGGGAAGAGGGGAATCTCGGCTGCTAAAGGCGACAGCCCGTCCAATGGGTCGAGAAAAATCTCGACTTCATCAGTGGGAGTCTCGGTCAACTGACCTGACGGGGACACCGTGAGGCCAGTGGCGGAAGCCGAGCGGTCGACCGAAGCCGACGGACGACGGCCCGGGAGAGGGACCTTCCCGCCTCCCAAGAGCGCCGACGAGGGATTCTACCCTTGCCTCTTTTGGACCGAGAATAAGGTCCAGCAGACGAGGCCCTTCTCCTTTAGTGGAGAGGGACAGACAAAGCTCCTTAAAAAAGCCGTGTAGGAAGAACCCAGAGAGGCGGGATAAATGCACGGCCGAGGAAGATGCGGCCTGCGCCGCCTCCTCTTGAGGGCTAGGCATCATCCGCCGAGCTGATCCGCCGAAAGCCCACGCGGACACCGCCAACCGGGCTTCCTTGGACTTCACCGGAGGGAAACGCTTCCTCGACGGCCCAGTTGCAATCGGGCAGCACGGTCTTCGAGGACGTAGGCCGAGAAAGATGAGCACAGGTCGCAAGCCTGCGGGTCGTGCTCAAGGCCTAGATCAGTAGACACCGTGGGTGTGGATCCGTCCGAGACATCTTCTGCCGCATGGGCATCTTCGAAATTCCGGAGTCGATTTGTCCATCGCAGCCGCGAGGGATAGAAGACTTTTTGCAAATTTTTTTTATTTTTAAATCCGCAAACGGAGAAATAGGAACCAGTCGTGAACGCAGAGCGTTAAGGAGGGAACCTGAGCTTCCAAGCGTAAGGAAGATCTACGCCATGGGGCGGAGCCGAGTTATACCACCCGGTGGGTGGGAGGAGCAAGCTTGAAGACCTTCCGGCAAGATTTAAAGCGGCAAGGATACTGCCAATGAGTGTGGATGAACAACATATCCATGTCCCTAGAATATAGCAGTTTTGCATTGTGTGGGGACGCAAAAAAATCCATCACGTAATGACCCCATTTTGAAATGAGGTTGACCACTGAGGACAGCAGTTCCCACTCATGCATACTGGACTGTGACCTGCTTAGAAGTTCTGCTAAGACGTCTGGAGCCCTGGGAGACGCACAGCTGACAGCTGCAGACCTTGAGACAGAGACCAATACTATACTCTCATCACTTTCCTGCAGAGTGGGTAAGAAAGAACTCCCCTTGTTTGCTGATGTAATGCATCACACTAGCACTGTCCGTCTGTATTACCAGAGGAGTGAGGCACAAATACTCTGGAGATGGTAAAAGGACAGCTCTCACCTCCAGGACATTTTTTTTTTTTTTAAATCTTTATTCACCCCTACCTTCCTGAACTCTTTCAGGAGTGGGCACTCGAGGTCAGTCCTGTTCCCGCCCGCCTGAAGCTCCACCGTGCTCCTCCAGATGGGCTCCCTCCATCTGCTCTCGCCGCCACCCGGCCCCCCGGCTCCAAGTCCCCTGATGTGGGACTGCCAGATACCCCTCCTGGCGCTCTATCTACAATCAAGTCTGGTGGCAGGCATGAGGCAGCGAAGAGCAGAGGAGCAAGAGGTGGAGCCCAACATTGAGCATGGTGGACCGACCCCCCGGACCCTCCATCACCTATCAGGAGGTAGGTGTTTTTTTTTGTACTTTATTATGCCCTTCGCCCCCACCCCCCAGGCAGAGCCCTGAGTGTGCAATGATGCCAGGGGACGTCCTGCCGTGGCTCCGCAGCCCTCTACACTAGCCCTAAGCGTCTCAGTACCTCCGGTCTCCACCGGAGGTCACTGCTGTGCCGGGCATGGCCTCCTGAACCCCCAAGGGAGGAGAGCCGCCTCCGGCACTTAACCTCCCTCTCCCCTGCCGACCTCTGGCAGCCCAGGCTCATTCCCGAACCCGGGTCGCCGGCGTGGCGCGAGGTGTGGTGTCCAGCACCTCAACCCTCAGCGCCACCGGGCTGGCTACCTCCAGGACATTTATGTGCAGCTTGGCCTCTACCTTGGTCTGTAACCCCAGCTGGATCCAGAGGCATCCGTGGCGAGGATCTGTATAGCAGCTGGGACAAAGAAAGGAATGCCCTTTATCAGGTTTTCGCGACCCATCGACTAGAACAGCATTCTGCGAAATGGGGACCTGACGAGAACCATTTGGGCCAACTTGTCCTTCAGCTTATCTCACTGGACACTTAGTGTCCAGTGGGGAATTTTCATATGTAAGCAGGCCAGTAGAGCAGTTAACATTTTTCTTTCAGAGACATAGTGGCTCTCGTGTATCAGCTGCGCTTGAGCAATCAGGTTTTCTGCTCTGTCCTAAGACAGTAAAGCACATCCCTTCCCTGTGTTCAAGACTGCTCCTATGTATTGCAAAGGGTTCTACACCAACTTTAGCACATTCATTATGATCCCCAAGTCATTGAACAACTGACATGTCCAACACAGGGCAAGGGTAAGACTTGCCAGGAGCTGGCTTTCAGCAGCCAGTCATCCAGATATGGAAACACGTACAGGCCTTTCCCTACGAAGGGCTGCGGCCACTACTGCCAAGTATCTGGTAAAGACACGTGGTGCAGATGACAAGCCAAAGGGCAATACTCTGATCTGGTAATGTTCCCCTTCCAGCAAAAAGTGGAGGTATTTCCTGTGTGCTTTCTTGATCTTTATTATGAAGGCAAGTATCTTTCCTATCCAGAGAAGGAAGCCAATCCCTTTGTTGGAGAAGAGGAATGACAGCTTGCAGGATACCATTTGAAACTTCTTATACTCCATTTAGAAGTTGAGGTCTCTGAAATTTAACACAGGTCGCAGATCCCCCGTCCACTCTGGAACTCATAAGTATCTAGAATAGAACCCTTTGTTCCTCTGCCTTGGAGGAACTAGTCCTGTAGCACAGTTTTGTAGTAATGACTGCAGTTCTTCCTTCAGGAAAGGACAGATGTCCCAGAGGATAACAGGAAGGAGACAGAGGGTGACCTGGAGGGGTGTCCGTTAGCTCCAGAAAATGCTGCTTTTCAATTATCTCCACGACCCACTTGTCTGACTGTTCCAGATTCAGAGTCTCTTCTTCCCACAACCACCCCTGGAGGGATTCATGGAAATGGGGGTGGGTCCAGGAATGAGATCCAGCAGAGCCGGTGGAGGCACTGCCACCAGCACCTGCTCTGGGTGCTTTTGTGTGGGCACCTGAGGAAGCAGACCCAGCACAGCTCCCCTACATCAGCCCTGTGGGCAGAAACCACGGCCACCTCTGGCAGCAGGCTGACGAAAGGATTCCCTTCCCCGTCCCCTAGTGAGAGTGAGATACAGGGATTTCACAGACCTCAGTCATCTTGGATGTCTGAAGGCCTCTAAGGGCTTCTTCAACATATCCACAAAGTTTTGTCCCTCTAAAACGGGCATTCACAACAGCCAGCTGCACATCTGTGGCAAATCCTGCCACTCTGAGCCAAGACTATCTTCTCATTCAAATGCCAGAAGCTGCCACCCTGGCACAGGCATTTGAGACATCATATGCTGAGCAAATGTTTGCCAACTTCAGCACTCCAAGTTAAAGTTTTAATCAACTCTTTCCTGGCCGAGCATTCCAGCAAAGCCCTGCGGCCTTGGCTGCTTTTCACAGGCTATTCAGATATTTAATCATGTGGACCTGATAATTTGCCTAAGGCCCACTGAGGCAGAGGCATAAGTATGCCTACCCATCACATCCAACTACCTAGATTCTTTATTTGGAGGTAGGATACTTGCACTAGGCTTACCACGAGCAGCCATGATGCCTACATAGTCAGTTTCTGGCTGGTCAGCATATAATAAGGCTTAGATGATTAAGCAGGATACTGCTCATCAGCCTTTTTAAGGCACTATAGGCAAGGAGTTAGGCCTGTACCATGCAGCAAAGGTAGTATCCTCTAATGCTGGATATATAGGTGGAATGACTATGGAAGAAGAGACTGGGACCTCCAGGAATTCCACTTCTTTGTGGAATCCTCTTCTTCCACAGCAAGTCCATTACAGCTCCCCCCACCCCCGCGAAAAATACAGGTTACTCACCTGTAACAGAAGTTCTAGGAATGGTATATGTTGTTCATCCACACTTACTGGCAGGTTCCTTGCCGCTTTAAATCTTGCCGGAAGGTCTTCAAGCTGGCTCCTCCCACCCACCCAGGTGGTAAAACTCTCAGCTCCGCCCCACGACGCCAGATCTAGTCTCGCTGGAAGCCAGATGGCGTGTTGAAGCTGGGGAGGTCCAGGTTGTGTGATGAACAACACAACCATTCCTAGAACTCCATACAGGTGAGTAACCTGTATGTCTAGGGACATGGATATGTTGTTCAATCCACACTTACTGGCAGACTCCTAGCAATTCTCCAGGAGGAGGGAGGCAAGGCGCGCACCCCCTACTTGGGAAATAAGAACTGGAGAACAGAGGTCCCAAAACCAGCATCCCGGCATGACTCAAGGTCGATGTGGTAGTGGGTAATGAAGGTGTGTGCTGACTTCCAGGTAGCAGCCCTGCAGATATCCTGGACAGGGACGTCCCTGGAAGCAGCCACCGATGCAGCGGTATGGCGGGTAGAATGAGCTCTTATCCCTTTGGGAGGCTCCATGCCCGCCAACCTGTAGCAAAGATCTATGCAGGAGGTGACCCACCTGCCTATCGTCTGCTTGGCTGTAGATCTGCCAGGTGCGGCTTCAGCGTAGGTGACAAACAGCTGGCGAACCTCTCCCCGAACTTCAGCCATCCGCTCCTTGTAATAAGAGAGTGCTCTTCTAGGGTCCAAAGTATGGAGCCTATATTCGGCCTCCGAGGTGTGACTGGGGTAGAACACCGGCAAAGTCAACACCTGGTTAAGGTGAAACTCCGACATCACCTTCGGAAGAAATTTCGGGTGGGGGCGCAGGACAACCTTGTCCCTGTGGAAGACCAGATAAGGAGACTCTATGGAAAGCACGTGGAGCTCTCCCCTCCTTCTGGCTGACGAGACAGCCACCAAGAAGGCGGTCTTCCACGACAGGTGAGAGATGTCACACCTGTGCATTGGTTCGGATGGCTTGCCCATGAGCTTAGCCAATACCAGCAGTACATCCCACGGAGGTGGAGGTTCTTGCACCAGAGGGGATGTGTGATCAAGGCCTTTGAAAAAGCACCCGACCACCTTCTCCTGCGCCACCGACTGCTTTCCCGGCCCACGCCCGGTAAGCAGAGATGGCTGCCAGGTGCACCTTAAGGGTCGTCGACCGATGTCCTAGCTGAGAAAGGGACCACAGGTAGTCCAGAATACTGGCCAAGAAACAGGAGGAAGGGTCCAACCCCTTATCCTGACACCAAATGGAGAATCTCTTCCACTTGAAGGTATAGCATTTTCTGGTTGACTCCTTACGGGATGCCTCAACAACGCTGAGGACCTCGTCGGAAAGACCCAAGGCCTGAAACTCTGGCAGCTCAGGAACCAGGCTGTCAAGTGCAGGGATTAAGGTCCGGGTGGAGTACCTTCCCTTGTTGACTGAGATCAGGTCCGGGACGGGCTGGAAGCGCTCGGGAGCCTGGGGCCGAGGCTGAGGAGATCTGGATACCAGAACTGGCGGGGCCAGTCTGGGGCTACCAGAATCACCTGCGCCTTGTCCCTCCTCACCTTGAGAAGCACCTTGTGGATCAAGAAATGGGGAAGAGAGAAAGCCCGGTCCACGGCCTCGAAAGGCATCCCCTGCAGCAAGCCCTGCTGAGGGGGGGTAGGCATGAAACAGCCTCAGCTTTGCATTCTCCCTGGGGACAAACGGGTCCACCTGAGGTGTGCCCCAGTGGGAAAACAGATCTTGTACTACCTCCGGCAGGAGAGACCACTCGTGAGATGCAGCACCTATCTGGCTTAGGGCATCGGCCAGCTTTGGAGGCTCATGCCACATGGATGGCTAGGAGATCCGCCTCCAGACTGCTCACAAGAGACCAAGTGCGGACAGCTTCCTTGCACAGAGGCAAGGAGCGTGTCCCGCCCTGGCGGTTTAGGTAGTACATGGTCGTGGTGTTGTCCGTCTGGACCTGGACCACTTGACCCTGTACAAACAGAGCAAAGGCGGTGGGGGCTAGTCGGACCGCTCAAAGCTTCAGCAGGTTGATGTGGCATCGTGACTCCTGAGGGGACCAGAGGACGAGGGTTCTGAGCTCCCCCAGAATGGCGTTGGTCGTCAGAGTGACTGTCGTCTCTGGGCGGACGAACGGGACACCCTCCTGCAGATGAGCTGGAACGAGCCACCACTGGATGCCATTCCACATCTCCTGGGTCACTGTCACGTCCAGAGGACCGGAGCACTGTGACCATTGGCGGACCAGTCCCCACTGCAGGGGATGCATGTGCCAACGGGCCCAACGGACCACGCTGGTGCAGGCCGCCATCAGGCCCAGGAAGTCCCGGGCAGGGCGCAACTGCCCAACCAGAAATGATGGGGCAAAGGAGTAAAGAACCACGGCCCTGTCCGCTGGGAGCCGTGCTCTGGCTCGAAGGGAGTCAAGCTCTGCCCCAATGAAATGAATCACCTGCGTTGGCACGAGTTCCGATTTGGCCTTGTTGAGGAGGCCAATCTGAGAGGAGACCTGGAGGGCCAGATCCCTGGACCGCTCCACCTCCAGATTGGAGGGGGCTGCAATCAGCCAGTCGTCCAGGTAAGGGCACACCCGGACCCTTTGGTGCTGCAGGAATGCGGTCACCACTGCCATGCATTTGGTGAAGACCCTGGGAGCTGGAGAGACAGGCCGAAGGGCATAGCCTGGAACTCAAAGGGATCCCTCTGCTCTGAAGTGGAGGAATCGCTGGTGGGACGGACGGATTGGGACGTGAAAGAATGCGTCCAGGAGGTCCAGAGAACAGAACCACATGCCTTGTTCCAAGGATGGAATGACCTGAGCCAGAGTGACCATCCTGAAGGTTTGAGACCTTAGGAACTTGTTCAGGTCGTGTAGGTCTAGAATGGGGCGCCAGCCCCCCATCCGTTTTGGGACCAGAAAGTACCTGGACGCAAACCCTGGGTCTGACTGAGGATCCGCCACCTCCCTGATCACCTCCTTCTGGAGGCGCAGGGCAATGTCAGCTCGACGAGCTGACAGAGGCTGCGGACCACGTAGCCCTCCCTGGGGCGACGGCTCGATAGGGTGGGGACTGCTCGAATTCCAGAGGCAGACCCTTTTCTACCACTTCCAGCACCCGGCAGTCCGTGGTGATATCGGACCAGGCGGAAAAGAAGTGGCAGAGCCGTCCCCCCACAGGGGGAACCCGGGGAGGAGTGACGAGGTTGGGGGCGACACCCCTCAACCCATCACTGGGTAGGCTTGGAGGAAGGACTGGCCAAGGAGCCTCCTGGACCTTTCCCCTCCCGGCTTCCTGCTAGAAAGCCGGCAGGCTTGGCAGCTTTGGGGTGCTAAGTGCCAAGCCTGCTGGCCCTGATGCTGGTGTTGCTGGGCAGACGTGCTCCGGGCTGAAGGCGAGAAAGGCTCGACTGCAGCTGGACGGCCTTTGTCCTTCCGGGCAGACGTGACAGAGTCCAAGGTGGCGCTGGGCTTCTCGATCCGTTGCAGATGACTCTCCACCCCAGGACTGAACAAGTCGGTACCCAAGAAGGGAACGTCTGCCAGCTTATGCTGGGTGTCTACAGTAAAAGTGGAGATCCGCAGCCAAGCTCTGCGGCGCATGGCCACTACTGACCGGGCACACGAGTCAGCGATGTTCAAGGAAGTTTGGAGCTGCTGTTTGGCTACCGCCCTTCCCTGATCCCGCACCTGCTTGACCGTCATCTGAAGGTCAGCCGAGATGAGGGAATCGCGCCATTCAGGAGCCCAAAAGGAGTGTGAAAGTGTGCCATCAGAATGGCTGAGCTGGCCTGACTAAGGCCTAGGAGGAAGCAGCAGAGACTTTTGCCGGAGTAGTCCAGTTTCTTGGACTCCTTATCGGGTGGCTTGTCCACATCCCGGCATTCCCGAACACTGGAAGCATGGGTGTCACCAGCCCTCATGAGCACGGGTGCTCCGAGAAGCAGAGTGAACCAGTGTGGAACGTGCTTCGAGCCATCCTGGCCCCGAAGCTGCTGGACAAGCTGGCCACTGCCATAGCTCAGGGCCGGGCCAACAATGGCTTGCGCCACGGGAAGGCCTCCGTGGGATCCCCTCAGTCCAATATCTCCGTGGGGATACTTGGCCCGTTTTAAGCAGGTTCGAAGCTTCATCCCAGTGGACTCAGATGAGTTTTGAATCATTTCAAGGAGCGAGGATGGGCTCTTGTCCTGACTGACCCCCAGTGGACTCCAGGTCCGTGGCCCTGGAGAACAAGGAGTCGTCAGTCGTCAGACTCCGAGGAGTCTGCGAACAGCTGCCGATCACCTGAGCCACCCTCCACCTGCCGAGGTCGATCGGGAGTGAGGGTGACTGACAACTGATAGGGCAAGCCCTGACCAGACCGAGAATCCTTGGTCGGGGCCCCAGTTTTAGGTTGTGGAGGCGGGGGTTCCACCACAACGGGTGGCGCAGCCGGTTTCAGATGAACAACCGTGCAGTTCGGCTCCTCGTCCAACGAGGGTTTGTTTCGCCGCTCTGGTGACAGCCACTTAATGGCGGGGGCGGCAGTCGGCTTATTCATGATCAAAGGAGCTGCTGCACATTAGATCCTCGCTGGCGACGCACTTGTGCGCGGAGCCTATCCTCCGAGGCGATGAGCGAGATGAGCGGCCACCGCTTCCACGGGTGGAAGCCGAGACCGCCGATGTCAGAGGGATCGCTGGACCTGGAAGAGGTCCGAAGAGACCTTTGGTGTTTGAGGGTGGGTCTGAGAGAGAGGATGGGGAACCCACTCTCCCTCGTTCATGACTCCAACTGGGACTCCGGTACAGGAGGCACAGGCAAGTCTCGTTTCACCGGGGAACCGTGAAGAAGGGCTGTCGGCTTTTCCAGTCGGACAGCCCGCCTGGACGGGCTGAGAAACATCTCGACTGCAGCCGATGGGGTGTCTCGGCCGCTGACCTGACGGGACATCAGGAAGCCAGCGTCTTAGGCTGCAACTCCCCATCAAGTCGGTGTCGACCATCCGGGGAAGGAACTCTCCGCTTCCCACGTAACGCTGACGTGGGACTTACCCTTAGAGTCATCCTTTTGGACCGAGAGGAATGTCTCCAAGGCCCTCTTGGTGGAGAGGGATTGACAAAGCTCCTTAAACAAAGCCGTGTAGGAGGAGCCCAAAGAGAGCGGAATAAATGCCGTGACCGAGGAAGATGCTGCTGCGCTCACGCTCCTCCTCGAGGCATCATCTGTTCAGCTGTTTCAGCCGAGCCCGCAGTCAGCAGACACTGCCCAACGGGCTCCTTGACTTGACCGGAGGATAACGCTCGGGCGCCCAAGTTGCAATCTGGCAGCGGGATCCTTAAGACCGTGAGCTAAAAGGACTTGGCAAGTCGCAGGCCTGTGAATAGTGGTCAAACCCCAGTCAGTAAACGCACATGGAGTGCGGATCGGTCCAGGACATCTTCTGCCCACAGGGGCACCGATGAAATTCGAGAGTCAATTTGTCCATCGTAGCCGCGAGGGAAGATAAAGACCGAAGTCTTGTAAATTTTAAAATTAGTTTCGGGTTAACCGAAGAGCTTGGATCCACTGAGCTTCCAAGCGGTAAGGAAGATCTGGTGTCATAGATACATAGATACATAGACAGTGTCGGCAGATAAGGGCCTATGGCCCACCTAGTCTGCCCATTTGAGCTTGTAAGTTCAGTTTGTTTTCCTAGAAGTCTATTTCCCCTTACCCCAGACCTCTAGAATTCCTTTATGTCTATCCCATGCATTCTTAAATCGTGATTGTTTCAGCCCTCACCACTTCCTCTGGCAGGGTGTTCCACTTGTCCACCACTTCGTTCTGTGAAGAAATTCTTCTCATGTTTCCTCTGAATCAGTCCTCCTCCAACTTCATCCCATGCCTCTAGTCCTGAAACATCTTTTTCGCTTAAAAATAGTGTTTTCCTGCACCCTGTTCCTCCCTGTAAGATACTTGTATGTCTCTATCATATCCCTCTCTCCCTCTCCTCCAGGGGTACATGTTCAGTTCCTTCAACCTTCGTCTTCCCTTAGGACTTGTGATGCAACCCATGCACCATCTTTGTTGCCTCCTCTGAACCTTCTCTACCTGTCTATGTCCTTACGTAGTGCGGTCTCCAGAACTGTACACTGTACTCCAGGTGGGGCCTCACTAGTGTCTTGTATAGCGGAATTATGATCTCCTTTTCCTGCTGGTGATGCCCTGCCTATACATCCCAGCATCCCATTTGCTTTACCTGATGCCTTGTCACACTGTTTCCCTATCTTGAGGTCATCAGAGATGACAACCCCAAGATCCCTTTCCTGCTTGGTGCATGCTATATCCTCACCCCCAACTGATATATTGTGCCAGGGTTTTGTGCCTCATATGCATTATCTTGCACTTCTTTGCATTGAATTTCAACTGCCAAACCCTTGACCATTCTTCAAGTTTCTGCAGGTCCTTCTCATTCTGTCTACACCCCTCTGGTGTGTCTACTCTGTTACAGAGCTTTGTGTCATCAGCGTAACAGTGAAATTCTGCCTTCTATATCCTGCAATGTCACTGATGAAGATGTTGAATAGACCAGTCCCAGCACTGATCCTGTGGTACCCCACTGGTCACTCTTCCCTCTGTGGAGTGACAGCCATTTACCACCACCCTCTGTGTCCTGCCACCCAGCCAGTTACCTACCCACCACACTACTGTCCTGCCCACACCCATATTCCCGAGTTTGTGTAATAGTCTTCTATGTGGCACAGTGTCAAAGGCCTTGCTGAAGTCCAGATAGGCCATGTCCACTGCCCTCCCCTGATCCACCTCCCTAGTCACCCAGTCAAAAAATTCAATGAGGTTGGTCTGACATGACCTCCCCCTGGTGAAACCATGCTGCCTTGGGTCCTGTAGTCCATTGACAACCAGATGTTCCACCAATCTCTCCTTCAGTAGTGCTTCCATGATCTTTCCACTACCGGGTGAGGCTGACTGGTCTGTAGTTCCCTGCTTCCTCTTTGTTCCCACTTTTGTATAAGGGGACTACATCTGCTGTCCTCCAGTCTTTGGGTACCTCCCTGTTTCCAGTGATTGGCTGAACAGGATAGCCAGAGGTTCTAGCACCACCTCTCTTAGTTCTTTAAGGACCCTGAGTGCACCCCATCTGGCCCCATTGTTTATCAGCTCTATTACTTCCAGTTCCTTCTAGGACCCTTTTCTCGTGTAAAGGGACTTGTGTCCATTTCTGCACCATTCTCACCCCTTGTACTCCTTCAGACCCATTCCCCTTCTTCCTTAGTAAAGACTGAGCAGAAAACCTGTTCAATATGTCAGCTTTACTGTTGTCATCCTCCACGCGCTCCCATCCTCCCCTCAGTCTCACTATCCCTCCCTTTGTCCTTCTTTTTTCACTTATGTACCTGTAAAAGGTTTTGTCCCTTATCCACTGATTTTGCAATGTGTTCTTCTGTCTGAGCTTTGGCTTCCCTTACTGACTTCCTGCACTCCTTTGTTTCTCCTGGTACTTCTCCCTATCCCTTCTGCCTGTGTCTTTTGTATTGCCTGAATGCAATCTTTTTATTTCACTTTCTTTGCTACCTCTTTGAAAACCATAATGGTCTCTCTTTCTTTTCCTCTTGCTAACCTGCTTAATGCATAATTCTGTTGTTCTTATAATCCCCATTTTAAATACTGCCCACTGTTCCTCAATCCCTGATTCCTATCCCATTCCCTTAATGCCTCTTTCAAGCATCTCCCATTTTCCCAAAGTCTGCCCCCTAAAATCCAGGATACGTGTTTTGTGTGGATTGGTTCTGTCTTTCTGTGATTTCAAACCACAATGACTGGTGGTCACTGTTACCCAGGTGCTCCCCACTGTTACCCCATCACACTGTCTCTGTTTGTGAGCACAAGGTCCAGTATTGCCTTCTGCCGAGTTGGTTCCATGACCAGTTGTTTGAGGAAGGCACCCTGAAGGGAGTCCAGGATAAATCTGCTCCTAGTTGATGCTGCTGCTGGGATGCTCCAGTCCACATCTGGTATATTGAAGTCTCCAACCAGTACTACCTCACCCTGGGGCGGAGCCAAGAGTTTTACCACCCGGGTGGGTGGGAGAAGCCAACTTGAAGACCTTCCGGCAAGGAACCTGCCAGTAAGTGTGGATTGAACAACTTATCCATGTCGCTAGAATAAGTCATTCCTCCTCCACCTATTCCCTTAATTCTCCCAACCACAACTTTCTTTCTCCCAGTTGTTCCTGTTTTTACCCTCCGTAAAGTACAGTTACGTAAGAACTTACCGTAACAGTAGACCTTCGAGAGAGGCTCTTGCAGTAGGTAATTACATATAGGACTGACGCCGGCCGGCAGCAGGACCTACATGGAAAAATTTAGCTAGGTTTCGGCTTAGGACCGCCCCTATCGTCAGGTGACCGCGGCCAAACGACATCGTTAAGGGGCAGTCCCGACGCCATGATGAGAGAGAAGCAGATATTTCCTTCAATGGAAAAGGAGCTGAAAAAGCCTAGAGGGGATGGAGAGTAGGATTATTTACTGCAAGAGCCTCTCAAGATCTACTGTTACGGTAAGTTCTATATAACTGTACTATCTTACTTGAGCGGCCTTGCAGTAGGTAATTACATACAGGACAGAATCCCAAGCAGTCTGGAACAAATGAAAGGCACCGGGAGAGGAAAACTCAAGAAGTAACTCAAAAATCTTGCAACCTCAAGACAGGAGGCCTTGCAAGACCGCTAACCCGAAGCCTGCTCTATCAGCGAGAGGCAATGTCCAAACTGTAGTGTTTAGTAAAGGTATGGATGGAAGTCCAAGTGGCGGCAGCACAGATGTCTGCCGCAGACACATTCTTGAAACAAGCCGCAGAGGCTGCTACTCCACGAGTAGAGTGACCTCTGACATGACCTGATAGGGTCTTGTTGTACTTGTCATAAAAGAAAGTGATGCAATGAGCCAACCACTTTGATAGGCATTGCTTGGAAACAGCATTGCCTTCCCTTTTGTGAGCAAAAGAGACGAACAACTGATCAGTCTTTCTGAGATCCTTCGTCCTATTGGTGTAGTATCTCAGGATCCTGTGAACATCCATGGTATGGAGCAAATATTCTCCCTGGTTGGAGTACTGCGTGAAAAAGGCAGGTAACTCTATAGACTGATTCAAGGTAGACTCCGCCACCACTTTCAGTAGAAACTTAAGGTTCGTGCGAAGAGCTACTCGTTCTTTGTGAAAAATCAGATAGGGAACTTTACACATAAGGGCCTGGAGCTCGGAAATTCTTCGAGCAGAGGTAATGGCCACTAAGAAGAACATCTTCCACGACAAAAACTTCAAGTCTGCGGAGGCCGCAGGCTCGAAGGGAGGAAGGGTAAGTTTCTCGAGAAAGTTCAAATCCCAAGGGGGAGCAGGAGTCCGGACAGGGGGCTTAAGATGAAGGACCCCTCTGAGAAAAGTCTTGGATACCTCTAATTGGGCAAAGGCTTTATCAGCAAAAGGGACATGGTAGGCTGAAATGGCAGCCATGTGAACTTTCAAAGAGGAGTGACTGAGACCCAGGTCGAAGAGGTGACGTAAATATTCAAGCAGAATGGCCACAGGACAGGAGAAAGGCTCTACCTTCCTGGAGGCAGCCCAAGTAGAAAATCTCTTCCATTTCATAGCGTAAGTAGACCTAGTGGAGGGTTTTCTAGCCTCCACCAGAATCTCGGCCACTTCTGGAGAGACGCCAAAGCGAGATAGTGCTAGGTCTGCAGGAGCCATGCATGAAGTTGTAGGGACTTGAGTCCCGGATGGACCAGAGTCCCCCGATCCTGGGTCAGCAATCCTCCAGATAAAGGAAGAGGAAGAGGAGGAACCTCTGAGTATTGTTGTAGAAGAGAGAACCAGATTTGCCTGGGCCAGAAAGGAGCGATCAGAATTATTCTCGCTCCTTCCATTGCAAGTTTCTGCAGTACACGAGGGACCAGAGTAATTGGGGGAAAAGAGACCTAATCTGCCCTTCCAGTTTAGAGACAGAGCGTCGCTCCAGAAAGCGCCTCGCCTGAAGTAGCGAGCGAAGTGGGAAGTTTTGCGTTTTGGGAACAGGCAAACAGGTCTACCTGTGGAGTCCCCCAAAGCTGGAAGATGTCGTCTAGAACTTTTTGGTCCAGTTCCCACTCGTGTGGCAGAGCCGAGGAGTGACTTAACTTGTCTGCCAGAGTACTGTCGACTCCTGGAACATGGATCGCGTGAGGTGAAGGTTGTGAAGCGTTGCCCAGTCCCAAACCCTCATCGCTTCCCTGCACAGCGGGTAGGATCGAGTCCCTCCCTGCTTGTTGATGTACCACACCATGCACATGTTCCGTTTGGATAGCTAGGTGACCGGGAAGGATGTATGGGTGAAGGGCTTGGAGAGCATATAGAATTGCTCATAGCTGTAGCACATTGATGTGGAGAGCTAACTCCAATCTGGACCATAACCCCTGGGTTCGGTGAGGACCCAGATGGGCTCCCCAACCTTTGCCTGATGCGTCTGTGGTCAGAGTCTGGGAGGGGGAAGGATGACAGAAGGGGACCCCCCGAAACAGGTTCTCTCGAACCATCCACCATTGCAAGTCTCTTGTCATCGGTGAGATCATCAGTACCAGATGATCTAGGTCGTCTACTAGTTGAGTCCACTGAGAAATCCTCATGTGGAGCCGCGCACGGGGAACCGTCGGGATGGCGGCCGCCATAAGCCCCAAAAGACGGAGAACCGACTTCGCCGGAACCTTCCTGCATTCTGATAGCAGGGAAATCTGTGACTGGAGGGAGGCCGCCCTGTCCGGAGGAAGGAAGACCTTGCTCACTGTAGTATCGAGGATCGCCTCAATGAACTGAAGTCTCTGGGAGGGGTCCAGATGAGACTTGGAATGGTTGATGGTAATACCCAAGCAAGTGAAAACCTGCTGGGTGAGGGAGAGAAAATGCAGGTGCTCCTCCCTGGACGAGGCTGCCAGGAGCCAGTCGTCCGGGTAGGGGAACACCTGAACTCCCAAAGTACGCAGGTGGGCCACCACTACTGCCAGGCATTTGCTAAAAACTCGGGGAGCCGAGGAAAGACCAAACGGAAGTGCCTGGAATTGGTAATGGTCCCCCTGGAAAGCGAACCGGAGGTACCTGCGATGCGAGGAACGAATGGGGATGTGCAGATATGCATCCTGCATATCCAGTGCACAAATCCATTGACCCGGCCGAAGAAGGGGCAGAAGGGTTTGAAGGGAAAGCATCCTGAACTTTTTGTATTCCACGTAGAAGTTTAGGGAGCTGAGATCGAGAATGAGTCAGAGATCTCCTGTCTTCTTTGGTACTAGGAAGAAATGGGAATAGTAACCCGTCCCTTGAAGGTGAGGAGGAACGGGTTCTATGGCCTGCTTCGCGAGAAGGGCAGATATTTCTTCCCTGACCAAAGTAAGATGGTCCCTTGCGTACGAGGACTTCAGAGGCGGGTGCCCCTCTGCACTAATCTGAAGCACCCATGAATCCGATGTTATCCTCTCCCAACCCAGAAGGTGGAGGGAGAACCTCCCTCCTACCGGTTCCTCCGGGGAGTCCGGAGGCGGTGGGAGAGGGGAGGAGTCAGGTGGTGTGGGGCAGCGCCGCAGCTGAGGCACCCACTGCTTTTTTGGGCGGCGGGGGCCTAGCAGCAGTGGGGACCCAGCGCTTGCTGGCCCGCCCTTTGGGGATTCGCTGAGGCCGGGCTCTCCTGCGAAAAGGACGAAGGCCATGGGGATGGGGAGCAGTACATGGAATCCACAGATTTCAGAGCCGGTCCCTTCTGCAAATCGGTGATGATGTCCTTGACATCACCGCCGAAAAAGCACTGAACCCCTGAAAGGTGCTTCTTGGATTGCTGACTGCACCACCGGGACCAAACCTGACACGCGGAGCCAGGCGTGACGCTGAAGACTTACGGCGAACGCGAAGCTCCGCCCTGTAGTTTCCACTGCATCGTAGGTCGTCCTCAAGATGTAACGACTGGCCGAACGAGCAGAACTGACTAGGTCAGCTAACTCCTGCTTGACTTGGGAGTCAGGTAAGGAGTCAATCTTAGATTCCGCCTGGGTAAGGATAGCTTTCTGGTAATCCCCCATATGTGCTACATAATTCAGGGCCCGAATACCCAGTGTGGAAGAAGCATATATTTTTCTTCCATACTGATCCAGAAGGCGAGATTCCTTATCCGGGGGAGATGAGCTTAAATGTTTGGGGTGTGCTGACCGGCGCTAATCACGACAGAGTCTGCATGGGGGTGAGAATCCAAAAAATCTACACCCTCCGGAGCCTGGTATAGCCTGTTGGACTTCCGAGGAAGCGGGGCTAAAGCCGACGGTTGTTTCCAAATAGTGGAAACAAGGTGGGCGTGAGGCTCGATCCAGGGTGGCACTAGAGCAGGGGCCATAAGGGGCAGGTCCAGATGTTCAGCGAGTTTAACCCGCTGAGGATCTGGTTCCAAAGAACGCCACTGATGGACTTCCTGGCTCTTCCTGAGCAACTCCGTGAAGGAAGGAGACTTCAGAGGAGTCCTCGGCTGGGGCTTGGACGGAGAGCGAGGCTCGTCGTCTCTCTCGCAGCAACCATCGGAGGAATCCGAGAATGAGGAAGAAGAAGAATTAGAAGCAGAGTAAGACTCCCTGACCCGTATAGGGGGAGGAACGGGTTCCTTAGGGGGAATCCCTGGACGCGTGTCCTGCCCCTCTCTGGATCCAGAGGGAAGAGCTCGGGAATCCGGAGGCGGAGAGGGAGTGTGCCATCTTGGGCGTATGGGTGCCGAAGGTGGCACCGTCGCCGTGAGGCAGCTCTCGACTTGCTTGGTAAGCTGAGCCTTGGCCTCAGCCCACCAGGAAGCCAGAGTCTCCTGAAGATCCACCGGCGGCCTGGGGGGTGGTGGAGGAGGAGGAGGGGGATAATTATACGGATTATATCCGTGAGGCGAGTATCCATAACCCGGCCGTGAACATCTGTGCCAGTACCGCGGAGTCAGTACTGCGGGCGAGGGTAGAGCCGGGCGCCGGATACCCAGGTACCGGAGGAGCTGCCGGAGCAGACGGCCCAGTAGGGAGCCCCACGGGTGGATCAAAAGTGATAGGCCCTGGGGGTCGGGCCCGACGGAGGAGGGATATCCCCCGCCGGCGTCAGATCCAGTTCTGTAGGAGATGGGTCTGATGGTGGAAAAGCATCCCGTGCATCGCCTGGGGACAGAGGAGAAAAGTCCCCGGGGTCAGGCAGGGGCAACTCGGGCTCCCCGGACGGCAGCGAAGGCTGCGGGAAACCTGGGACGACAGACGATGGAGGGTCTGTTGTAGGCGCCATCGCCCGGCGCATGTCGGAGGAGCCAACGTGCAACTTAGGGGCTGAATCCCAGCAGACGCCAGAGGAGCCGGCGTCCGGCTTAAGGGGTCCCTCGTCGGAGGCGGGCCGAGGGTGGGAAGCAGCCCGGTCGAAGCAGGACGCGACCGTGCGCCGCCCCGAAGGGTCGGGCGTCTTATCGGTCTTCTCCCGGCGGGCGTCAGAGGAGCAGACGTCCGGCTTATTGAGGTGCCCGCTGCCAGTAGGCCACAAGCCTGTGGCAGTACTGGGGCAGAGGCCTCCTTAGTCTCGGAGGCGCCTGCGGAGACCCGAGAGCGCGAGCCTGATGGGCGGGCCGACTCCTCCAAACTTTGAGGCTGCCGCCTGGTCGATCCCCGGAGGGGACGTTACCTGAACCGCGACTCCGGCCGGAGTCGCGGACGAGGAGGCCTTCTCCCTGTGCCTTTCTTTGTCCCACTTCTTGTGGTGTCCTTCTGGAGAGGTGGACGCCTGCCTAAGCTTCTTCAACTCCTCCACTGAAGACATCTTCTTTTTGAGCAGATGGGCTTCCAAAGACTGCTGGCGTCGTCTGCGAGTAGCTGCGCTGAAATGCAGGCAATGTGGGCACTTGCCGACCGCGTGGTCGGGGCCTAGGCAAAAAAGGCAGAGAGAGTGACCGTCCTTGTGAGGCAGTTGGGCTGCACAAGTCACACTTATTTTTGGAAGGGGACGACGAACTGACGTTCACCTGCCGATACGGTAATAAAATACTAATAATTTTCGGTAAAAACCAACGAAAGAACAGGGCTGAGCACGAACTTTACCGTGAGGCGCTGCACGAGCTGACGGCAGGAAAACTGGAAGGCGGGCGTCCGGGACCGCCCCTTTATACCGACGTCGCTTGACGCCGGTTGCCTGACATGGGGGCGGTCCCTCGCCAGGGACTGCTAGCTAGAAATTTTTCCGTGGGGTCCTGCTGCCGACCGGCGTCAGTCCTATATGTAATTACCTACTGCAAGAGCCCTCTCGAAGTAAGATCTTCCTTTATTCCTGCTTCCAGCCTTCCAACTCTTTACCCTGGCAGGGTTCTCAGTATCCTGAAGGGGAACAGATTGGCTGCTTCTCCCCCAGTACCCAGCTCCCTTGCAGTGTTTCTCCTCCTATTCCCCTAATTTCTACCCTCCATTATTTCTTCTCTCCCAGCTGTTCCTGCTTTAACCCTCAAGTTCCTTTCTTCCTAGTTCCTGCCTTCCAACTCTTTACCCCCATGCAGGGTTCTCAGTATCCCGATGGGGAACCCGGGTTGGCGGCCTCTCCCTTCCAGCACCCAGCTCCACTTGCAGGGTCCATTATCATCCTGAAGGGGTTACTGGCGTTGTTGCTTACCACCCCCACTCCCCCTCTTCCTCCCGCCCTTCTTCTTTGCCTCCTCTGCATTTAGAAACTACTCTTTCTCATACATCACTTGTGTTATGCCTTGAGCTTGCTCCTGGTGCGACATCACACTAAAGTTTGTATTGTCACAATATTGTTTCGCATGTTATACTGTCCCACACTCCGTGGATTCCTATGGCTGTATTACGTCACAAGCTGTAATTGTCTGTATTGCACCCATACAGCAGCATTATTTTGTCTACCTGTTCACACATAATTGCAACTGTTCTTTCATCCATTAATTTGTATACTTCTCAGTGTTCATCCTCATGTAACCCCCTCCCCCCAGGTTGCACCGTGAGACGAGCAACTTGTTGTTCAGTGTGCCGTCCTGGCGAAACATTTCAATAAAAAAATTAAACAGCTTGCATCTGCTGCATAATTGCTTGAGAAGTAGGAAACCTCAAGAGGAGACCCTGGGGTATACACCACCGAGTCCTCGCTGTAGGATGAGGGGCAGAACTACAATGGGGCACCACATATTGTTCTCTCTCATATTCCTCCTCCAAAACGATGAGGTCAGGATTGTGTTCTGTTTCGTTGAAGGGCACCCCAGAATGTGACAGCAACACTGGTGGAGGCTGAAATCTGCGAGGGGCTGGTAGCCGGCATCTATGGGGTAGAGTGCCCATAAGCCCAGTCAACGGTATAGCCTGTATAGGTAATCCAGGCAGCATGCATCATATAATTTCTGAAAATGATGCCACCAGAGCCTTTGAGTCAACAATGCCCTGGACAGGGGCTGTGACTCACCTGTGTTGATGATGGTCCTTGGCCCAACGATGGCATCATATCGTTCATAGTAGGTATGGCAGCACTTAAGCCAAGCCCCGATCTTAAGAGTCATCGGGGGGGGAACTGGCTGTCGTCAGCAGTGCTGGCAATGACGTGACTGATTTATCGTGTCTTCCTGGTGACTAGGATCTCACCACTGAAGAAGTCCTCTATTTCTCCCCATGCTTGTGCTCATGTTCAGACAGTGAGGGTGGCCTCGATGTCTATCAGTCTTTGTCCTGTTCCTTCAATTTTGTCAGCCATTTCTTGGCTGACATACACGGAGACACTGATGCTGGGCCCTGGTTCTTCTTCATGGCAGTTAATGTTCTAAGGCGAAAAAATTTCTAGAGCTTTCTTGTGGCATCACCTTGTAGCCTGATTGAAGCTCTGGCAAATCTCACAAGTCCTCACGTTGCGAGACAGGTCCAAACACCACACAAAGACTTTGTGAGTGTCGTCTTTGTGGATTGCATCTTCGCACTTATAATACCAAAATAAACCTTTTGGCTGCATGCAGAGATGACAAATTCAATTAAGTATAAAATAAATGATAAACAGCAACAGCTAGTTGATGTTCTTTTAGCAGGTTCAACGAGGCAGGAAAGAACTGAGGAGATGTACCAAAAGTTTGTGTGGTCCTAGCGTTGATGTGGGTATAGTTCCAAGTGTCACGTTTCAGACGCGAAGCGCCGAAGGTAATGCTCACCCGGGCTCTCTTGTCTGAATAAAAATATGGCTTAGCAAGTCTGTTAGTTTGCTTCCAGTTATTTTGCAGAATAAGTGCGGCATGGTTTGTGTCATTCTCCTACAGTTCCAAAGGTGTGGCCTAATGGAAGAGACATCCTCGAAAAAGATTATAGTCACCAACATACAAACCTACATGCCCACATTTATTCTATATAGCCATGACAATGTGTTCTACTGCAAATCTGCTTTCCTTTAGAATCCATCATCACCGTAAAGGCTCTCATATGCAGCTTTAAAGCACTTCATCTCTCAGAAGGTAAAACCTGAGTTTTCACCAAGACTGTTTCAGTGGTCTAATTCTGTCATCCCCAGTCTCACCAGAGAACAATCACTGCCTCTTTGATCCCACTTTCTATTTATACAGCGTTCTGTTACTTGTACGATATAAACTCATTCACCCCCCCCCCACCTCAGAGACATCTCTCTCTGTCCCCACTGTGTATTTAAACAAAGATCTGTTATCGGTACAATATAAAATATACTGCCTTTGCTTCTTGATACACCGAGAGTGCACTGTGTATTTACACTTGGCTGGGAGGCATTTTCTCCCCTGTGCTTCCATCCAGAGACATGGGCTGTGAACATGAATGCAATAGGCATGCTTAGAAAGACCCCCTGATGACGTGCTGTGCATGAAACCAGTTGGGATTGTTGTTCCTTGTTGTTAGGCTTGGCGTTTTTCTTTGTTAATAAAATATGCCCGTTTAGAATGCCAATTACAGTGTGCAGAGTTTCGCTTTTTCTGCACTTCCAGTATTTATTCGAGCACCTGTTTGAATCGGAGGAGCTGTTTTGGTCATTTCTTTTTTTTTTTCCTTTTTCTAATAGGCATGCTTAACCTTGGGTGTCTTCCTGCCGTGAGCCTCTATATGGCACTCCTGCATCAGGAATCTGTCAACCTTCCACCCCAAGGAAGCAAGCATCCAGTGCGACTCTCCAACCCTCCAGCTTGCCCTTCAGCATCCTGGGTTTGTTATCGAACCTGGGATGCTAGTGGCAGACCTGCTGCTGTGTCAACCATAAACTATCATAGCTAAATAAACTTCTACCACCGCACTTAATGATAACCATTTATTGATTCCTTTTTTGCCCGCTGCTGACCTGTCAGATACTGCTTTCACACAGCGGATTCAGAAATGGTCTATGAAACACTGTGCGAGCACAACTGCTGTCAATACCTACCATCTGCCACACTTGCATGATATTGTCCTCTGATACAGAGCATATTACCCATGGTTCATTGGGGTTCCATGAGAAATCAGAAATCTTTGCTGTGTGTCCACCGTGGATAAACTGCAACAGAACAGGAAAATGTTACTCGTCAGTGCATTTACGGGAATAATGTTCAGCATCAGAGATTGGACAAGAAAGGGTCTCACCAGCAACTCAGGTGGGCCATCCTCTGCATCTTCAGGAGACTGCTCCTCACCAATTTTGCTGCAGCAGGGGAAAATAAACATCTTTCAAAAATCAAACAGTAACCCAAATTTCTGCATTTACCCTTCCCTCTTGTATCACAGCCCAATACACCCTTCTCACATGCAGCGGTCTGTGATGACCCTTAGGGTATTATTTATATTTACTCAATTTTTGATCAGGAAAAGCAAGCTTTGCTGCAATGGCTTGTGCACAAGTCCTGGGGTGTGGGTTACATGGACTGGTTTTACTGATAGAGGAAAGTTGGCCACGACACACAGGAAACTCCTCTACACTTCAATAAGTACCATGGGATCTTTAATTTCCACCTGGACAGAAAAGTATTGCCAAAAGGAGGAGGAAAAACAGGTTACTCACCTGTAAAGTACAGTTACGCAAGAACTTGCCGTAACAGTAGATCTTCGAGAGAGGCTCTTGCAGTAGGTAATTACATATAGGACTGACGCTGACCAGGACCCATCAGAAAAATTTCTAGCTAGCAGTCCCTGGCGAGGGACCGCCCCATCGCCAGGTGACCGCATCATAAGACGCTGGTATAAAGGGCGGTCCCGACGCCTTTCCAGTTCTTTCCCGCCACAGGCCCGGAGAGAGAGAAGCAGATATTTCCCTCAATGGAAAAGGAGCTGAAAAAGCCTAGGGGATGGAGGGCAGGAAGAGTATTTACTGCAAGAGCCTCTCTCGAAGATCTACTGTTACGGTAAGTTCTTACGTAAATGTACTATCTTACTTCGAGAGGGCTCTTGCAGGTAATTACATATAGGACAGAATCCCAAGCAGTCTGGAACAAATGAAAGGCACCGGGAGGAGGAAGTACTCCAAAAAGTAGCAAATAATCTAGCAGGTCTCAAGAAAGGAGGCCTTGCAAGACAGCTAACCCGAAGCCTGCTCTATGGCGAGAGGCAATGTCCAAACTGTAATGTTTAGTAAAGGTATGGACTGAAGTCCAAGTGGCGGCCGCACAGATGTCTGCCGCAGACACGTACTTGAAACAAGCCGCAGAGGCTGCAACTCCACGAGTGGAGTGACCTCTGACTTGACCCGGGAGGGTTTTGTTGTACTTGTCATAACAGAAAGTGATGCAATGGGCCAACCATTTTGACAGGCATTGCTTAGAGACAGCATTGCCTTCTCTTTTGTGAGCGAAAGAGACGAACAACTGATCAGTCTTTCTGAGATCCTTCGTCCTATCAGTGTAGTATCTCAGAATCCTGTGAACATCCATGGTATGGAGCAGGTATTCTGCTTGATTGGAGTACTGCGTGAAGAAAGCAGGTAATTCAATAGACTGATTTAAGGTAGATTCTGCTAACACCTTCGGGAGAAACTTAGGATTCGTGCGAAGAGCTACTCGTTCTTTGTGAAAAATCAGATAAGGGATTTTGCACATCAGGGCCTGGAGCTCAGAAATTCTGCGAGCAGAAGTAATGGCCACCAAGAAGAGCGCCTTCCATGATAAAACTTCAAGTCTGCGGAAGCCGAAGGCTCAAAGGGAGGAAGGGTAAGTTTCTCAAGGACAAAGTTTAAGTCCCAAGGGGGAGCTGGAGTCCGGACAGGGGGCCTGAGATGAAGGACCCCTCTGAGGAAAGTTTTGGATACCTCCAGCTGGGCAAATGCCTTATCAGTGAAAGGGACAAGGCAGGCTGAAATAGTCGCCATATGGACTTTCAAAGAGGAGTGACTGAGACCCAGGTCGAAAAAATGACGCATGTACTCAAGCAGAATGGTCACAGGACAGGAAAAGGGCTCCACGTTCCTGGATGCAGCCCAGATGGAAAATCTTTTCCATTTCATGGCATAGGTGGACCTAGTGGAGGGTTTTCTAGCCTCCACCAGAATCTCGGCCACCTTAGGAGAAACGCCAAAACGAGATTGAGCTAGGTCTGCAGGAGCCATGCATGAAGTTGAAGAGACTTGAGTCCCGGATGGACGAGGGTCCCCTGATCCTGGGTCAGCAATCCTCGAGATAAAGGAAGAGGAAGAGGAGGAACCTCTGAGTATTGTTGTAGAAGAGAGAACCAGATTTGCCTGGGCCAGAAAGGAGCGATCAGAATCATTCTCGCTCCTTCCAAAGCAAGCTTCTGCAGCACACGAGGGACCAGATGAATTGGGGAAAGCATAGACGAATCTGTCCTTCCAGCTTAGAGATAGAGCGTCGCTCCAGAAAGCGCCTCGCTCTGGAGCGAGCGAGGAAAAGACTGGAAGCTTTGCGTTTTGGGAGGAGGCGAACAGGTCTATCTGAGGAGTCCCCCAAATCTGGAAGATGCTTTTTAGAACTTTTTCGTCCAATTCCCACTCGTGTGGTAGAGCCGACGAGCGACTCAGTCTGCCTGCCAGGACACTGTTGACTCCCGGAACATGGATCGTTGTGAGGTGAAGGTTGTGAAGCGTTGCCCATTCCCAAACCCTCATCGCTTCCCTGCACAGCGGGTAGGACCGAGTCCCTCCCTGCTTGTTGATGTACCACACCACGCATATGTTGTCCGTTTGGACAGCTAGGTGACCGGGAAGGATGTATTGGTGAAGGGCTTGAAGAGCATACAGCACTGCTCAAAGCTCGAGCACGTTGATGTGGAGAACTATCTCCAAGTTTGACCATAGGCCCTGGGTTCGGTGAGGACCCAGATGGGCTCCCCAACCTTAGCCTGAAGTGTCCGTGGTCAGAGTCTGATCGGGGGGAGGATGAAAAAAGGGGACCCCCCGGAATAGGTTCTCTCGAACCATCCACCATTGCAAGTCTCTTACCATCCGCGAGGAGATCAGAACCAGATGATCTAGGTCGTCTACCCGTTGATCCCACTGAGATCGGAAGGTCCACAGAGATTCTCATGTGGAGGTGCTCGCGCGGAACCGTCGGGATGGCCGCCGCCATAAGCCCCAGTAGACGGAGCACCGACCTCGCCGGAACCCTCCTGTGTTCCGATAGGAGGGAAATCTGGGACTGAAGGGAGGCCCCCCTGTCCGGAGGCAGGAAGGCCTTGCACATTGTCGTGTCGAGGATTGCCCCAATGAACTGGAGCCTCTGTGAAGGATCCAGGTGAGACTTGGAATGGTTGATGGTAATACCTAGGCAAGTGAAAACCTGCTGGGTGAGGGAGAGAAAATGCAGCAGTTCCTCCCTGGATGGGGCCGACAGGAGCCAGTCGTCCAGGTAGGGAAAAACCTGAGCTCCCAAAGTAAGCAGGTGGTCCGCTACCACCGCCAGGCATTTGGTAAAGACTCGGGGAGCCGAGGAAAGACCAAAAGGGAGCACCCGGAATTGGTAGTGCAAACGCAAACCTGAGGTACTTTCGGTGCGAAGGGCGAATGGGGATGTGCAGGTACGCATCCTGCATATCCAGTGCACAAATCCATTGGCCCGGCTGAAGCAGGGGCAATAGGGTTTGAAGGGAGAGCATCCTGAACCTCTTGTATTCCACATATAGGTTCAGGGAGCTGAGATCGAGAATGGGTCCGGGATCTCCAGGCTTCTTTGGTACGAGGAAGAAATGGGAATAGTAACCTGTCCCGTGGAGGTGAGGGGGGGACGGGCTCTATAGCCTGCTTCGCAAGGACAGCAGAGATTTCTTCCCTGACCAAAGGAAGATGGTCCCTTAGTAAGAGGAGTTCGGGGTGACGTGGAGGTTTCTGCAGAAACTCTATGGAGTGCCCCTCTGCTATGATCTGAAGCATCCCAGAATCCGATGTTATCCTCTCCCAACCCGGAAGGTGGAGGGAGAACCTCCCTCCTACCGGTTCCTCCGGGGCGTCCGGAGGCGGTGGGAGAGGGAAGGAGTCAGGTGGTGTGAGGCAGTGCCGCAGCTGGGGCACCCGCTGCTTTTTTGGGCGGCGGGGGCCTGGCAGCTGTGGGGGCCCGACGTTTAGTGGCCCGCCTTTCCTGAGGTTTCGCTTGAGGCCGGCTGCATCTGTAAAAGGGACGGCGCTGTGGGGGATGGGGATGGTACATTGAATCAACAGATTTAAGGGCCGTCCCCTTCTCCTGTAAGTCAGTGATGATGTCCTTGACATCACCGCCGAAAAGCACAGAACCCCTGAAAGGTGCTTCTTGAATTGCTGACTGCGCCTCCTGGACCAGACCTGACACACGGAGCCATGCATGACGCAGAAGACTTACGGCGAACGCAGTGCTCCGTCCTACGGTGTCCACTGCATCGTAGGTCTTCCTCAGAATATGACTGGCCGAACAAGCAGAACGGACCAGGTCGGCTAACTCCTGCTTGACTTGGGAGTCAGGCAAGGAGTCAATCTTAGATTCCGCCTGGGTAAGGACAGCCTTCTGGTAATCCCCCATATGTGCAACATAATTCAGGGCCCTAATCCCCAGTGTGGAAGAAGCGTAGATCTTCCTTCCATACTGATCCAGAAGGCGAGATTCCTTATCCGGGGGAGACGAGCTCAAGTGTTTCGGGTGTGCCGACCGGCCGTGAGCGGCGCTAATCACAACCGAGTCTGCATGGGGGTGAGAGTCTAAGAAGTCTACACCCTCCGGAGCCTGGTATAGCCTGTTGGACTTCCTAGGAAGTGGGGCTAAAGCAGACGGTTGCTTCCAAATAGTGGTAACAAGGTGGGCGTGAGGCTCAATCCAGGGTGGCACTAGAGTAGGAGCTGTAAGGGGCAAGTCCAGATGTTCGGCGAGTTTGACCCGTTGAGGATCTGGCTCTAAGGAACGCCACTGATGGACTTCCTGGATCTTCCTGAGCAACTCCGTGAAGGAAGGATCCTCCGGAGGAGACTTCGGAGGAGTCCTCGGCCGGGGCTTGGACGGAGAGCGCGGCTCGTTGTCTTTCTCGAAACCCCCATCGGAGGCCTCCGAGGAGTCAGAGAGAGAAGAAGAAGAAGAGGAATTTGAAGCAGAGTAAGACTCCCTAGCTCGTCTAGGGGGAGGAACAGGTTCCTTAGGGGGAATCCCAGGACGCGTGTCCTGCCCCTCTCTGGATCCCGAGGGCAAAGCCCGGAACCGGAGGTGGAGAGGGAGGTGCCGTCTGGGGCGACGGGAGCCGGTGGTGGCACTGTCAGAAGATTTGCTAAGTTTCCCACTTCCCTTGGTGAGCTGAGCCCTGGCTTCAGCCCACCAGGAGGCAAGAGTCTCCTGGAGATCCACTGGAGGCCTAGAGGGCAGTGGAGGAGGATAGTTGTACGGATGAAATCCGTAGGGAGAGTATCCGTAACCCGGCTGCGGGAATACCGGAGCCGGGTACTGCGGCGGAGGATACTGTGGACCTGGGAAAACCGGCGTCGGATAGGACGGCGGATACCCAGGCACTGGAGAAGCTGCCAGAGCAGACGGCCCAGCCGGGTACTCCACGGGCGGATCAACCGCGATAGGCCCGTGGGGTGGAGGGCCCGATGGAAGAGGAATATCCCCCGCCGGCGTCGCAGGGGCCGGTGTTGGAACCGGCGTCAGCGGGGCCAGTGTCAGAGAAGCAGACGTCAGATCCGGCTCTGTAGGAAGAGGATCGGACGGTAGCCCAGGATCCCGAGCCTCGTCCAGGGATGGAGGAGAAAATTCCCCGTGGTCGGGCAGGGGGGACTCTGGCTCCCCTGACGGCAGCGAAGGCTGCGGGGAACCTGGTACGACAGACTAAGCAGGGCCTGCCGTAGGCTCAGAGGCCCGGCGCACGTCGGAGGAGCCGATGTGTGACTTGGGGGCCGAATCCCGGCGGAACGCCAGAGGAGCCGGGCTAAGGATGGGAAGAGGCCCGGTCCGATGGGGACACAGCCGTGGCGCCGCCCGAAGGGTCGGGCGTCTTAGCGGCCTTCTCCGGCGGACGCCGGAGGAGCCAACGTCTGTCTTATTGAGGCGCCGCACTCAGTAGGGCTTGAAGCCTGCGCGGTACTGGGGCTGGAGCTCTGTTCGAGGGCACCCGCGGCTCGAATCGCGAACTCCGACGGGCGGGAAGCCGACGAATCCTCCAAAGCCTTGAGGCCCTGCCGGGCGAGCCCGGAGGGAAGCTGAGTTTGCCCGCGACTCCAGACGGAGCCATGGAGGAGGAGGCCTTCTTCCGTGCCTTTCCTTGTCCCGCCTCTTGTGCCCTTCAGGGAGGTCGACGCCTGCCGGGTTTCTTCAACTCCTTCTCCATCGCGACATCTTCTTCTTGAGGAGATGGGCTTCAGAGACTGCTGGCGCTCTATGGGTGGTCATGAAATGTAGGCAGTGCGGACACTTGTCGACCGCGGTAGGGGCCTAAACAGAAAAGGCAGAGGGAGTGACCATCTTTGTGAGGCAGTTGGGCGCCGTACGAGTCGCACTTATTTTTTGAAGGGGACGACAAATACCGACGTTCACCTGACTATAGAAAATATAAAATACTAAATACTAAAACTTTTCGGAAAAACCGACGGCAACAGGACTGAGCTTTATAGGAACTTCACCATGGTGGATACGCCTGCAATACCGACGGCGGAAAGAACTCGAAGGCGGGCGGCGGGACCGCCTTTATACCAACATCGTATGACGCCGTCACCTGACGGGAGCGGTCCTCGCCAGACTGCTAGCTAGAAATTTTTCTGTCCTGCCGTCAGTCCTATATGTAATTACCTACTGCAAGAGCCCTCTCGAAGTAAGATCAGTAGTTTTGGGAATAGTGGTATATGTTGCTCATCCACACTTGTTGGCATGTCCCTTTCCCCTTTAAATCTTGCCAGAAGGTCTCCAAGCTGGCTCCTCCCACCCACCCGGGTGGTATAACCCTCGGCTCTGCCCCATGACGCCAAATCTTAGCCCACTGGAAGTCGGGTTGTGCGTCGCAGCCGGGGAGGTCATTGTGGATGAACAACATATACCACTTCTAGAACTACTGTTACAGGTGAGTAACCCGTTTTTCTAGGGATATGGATATGTTGTTCTTATCCACACTTGTTGGCAGACTCCTAGCAGTTCTCCCGGAAGAGGGAGGCAAGGCGCACACCCCCTACTTTGGGAACAGAGACTGGAGAATTGCAGCCCCAAAACCAGCATCCCGGCATGATTCAAGGTCGATGTGGTAATGGGTGATGACTGTGTTCACTGTCTTCCAGGTACCAGCCCTGCAGATGTCCTGGATAGGGATGTCTCTGGAAGCAGCACCAACGCAGCGGTAAGGCGGGGCCGGAATGAGTCCTCGACCCCACGGAGGCCCCCTACCCGACAACCTATAGCAGAGATCAATGCACGACGTAATCCATCTGCCAATCGTCCGCTTTGCTGCAGGCCTGCCAGGTGCGGCTTCAGTGTAGGTGACAAACAGCTGGCGAACCTCTCCCCGAACTTCCACCATCCTCTCCTTATAGGAGAAAGCATGTCTCAAGTCCAGAGTACGGAGCCTATACTAGGCATACAAGGTGTAGTTAGGGTAGAACACAGGCACAGTCAACATCTGAATAAGGTGAAACTCTGACATCACCTTCAGAAGAAATTTCGTGTGGGGGCGCAGGACAACCTTGTCCCTGTGGAAGGCCAGATAAGGAGACTCCACCTAGAGTGCCTGGAGCTCCCCAGTCCTTCTGGCGGACATGATAGCCACCAGGAAGGCCGTCTTCCACGACAAGTGTGATATCTCACACTTGTGCATTGGTTCGAATAGCTTGCCCACGAGCTTTGACAAAACCAGCAGTAAATCCCACGGAGGTGGAGGCTCACGCACCGGAAGGGATGTGTGATCGAGGCCTTTGAAGCACCAGACCACCTTCTCCTGTGCCGCCGTCTGCTGACTGGCCTGCGCCCGTTAAGCACAGATGGCTGCCAGGTGCACCTTAAGGGTCGAAGACCAAAAACCCCCTTTGGACAGAGACCAAAGGTAGTCTTGAATGCTAGCCACAGGACAGGACAGAGGGTCCAGGCCCTTGCCCTGGCACCAAATGGAAAACCTTTTCCATTTGAAGGCATAGCACTTTCTGCTCGACTCCTTCCTAGATGCTTCCTCTACTGTGAGTACATCCTCAGAGAGACCCAAAGCCTGGAACTCTAGCCGCTCAGGTACCAGGCTGTCAGGTGCAGGGATTGAAGGTCCGGATGGAATACCTTCCCCGATTGACAGATATCAGGTCCGGGCGTGCTGGAAGATGCCTTGGGAGCCTGTTGCTGATGCAATCTAGATACCAGAACTGGCGGGGCCAGTCTGAGGCTACCAGGATTACCTACGCCTTGTCCCTCCTCACCTTGGGAAGCACCCTGTGGATCAAGGGAAGTGGAGGAAGGCATAGAAGAGGTCTGGGGTCCACAGCCTTGAGAAGGCATCCCGCTGCAGCGATACCCGCTTGGGGTGGGGGCGTGAAACAGCCTCAGCTTGGAGTTTTCCCTGGAGGCAAACAGGTCCACCATCAGTTTGCCCCAGTGGGAGAACAGGCTGTAAACTACCTCTGGATGGAGAAACCATTTGTGGGATGTCTCGCCTATGCGGCTGAGAGCATCCTCCAGTTGATTCGAGGCTCCTGCCACATGGATGGCTAGGAGATCTGCCTCGTCGGCCCACGAGTGTCCAGATGCGATGCGCTTCCCTGCACAACAGCCGGCAGTCTGTGCCGCCTTGCTTGTTGAGGTAGTACATAGTCGTGGTATTGTCCGTCTGAACTTGAACCACTTGACCCCGAAGCTGCTGAGCGAATGCTGACAATGCCAGTCTGACCGCTGTGAGCTCTAACAGGTTGATATGGTATCGGGATTCCTCGGGGGTCCAGAACCCGTGGGCCCTGTTCTTCATGTGGGCTCCCCAGCCCATGAGAGGCATCGGTCATGAGGACGACTGTTGGCTCAAGGCGGACAAACAGGATCCCTTCCTGCAACCGGTCTAGGATGATCCACCACTGGAGAGCATCCCACATCTTCTGGGTTACAGTGATCAGCTGGTATAAATGACCTAGGTGCGGAGTCCACTGGGCAGCCAGCTCCCACCAAAGGGGGCGCATATGCCACCGGGCCCAATGAACCACAGTGGTGCAAGCCGCCATGTGGCCCAGAAGGCACAAAGTCCAGGGCAGAGTGCAAGTGCCCAACCAGAAATGATAGGGAAAAGGAGGAGAGAACCACCCTGTCCGCTGGGAGACATGCTCTGGCTCTGCAAGAGTCTAGCTCTGCCCCGATGAAGCATATCACCTAAGAAGGTAAGAGCTCAGACTTGGCCTCATTGATCAGCAAGCCAAGTTGAAAGCAGGTCTGGAGGGCCAGGTCTCTGGACCTCTCCCCCTCTTGCTGGGTGGAAGCTGCCAAGAGCCAGTCGTCGAGGTAAGGGTACACTCTGACCCCTCGACGCCAGAGATGGGCTGCCACCACTGCAATGCATTTGGGGAAGACTCATAGGGCCGATGACAGGCTGAATGGCATGGCTCGGAACTCATATAGAGTTCCCTCTGCTCTGAAGCAGAGGAACCGCTGGTGGGACAGATGGATTGGGACGTGAAAGAACGCATCTTGGAGATCCAGTGAGCAGAACCACATGTTTTGCTCCAGGGATGGTATGATCTGGGACAGAGTTACCATCCTGAAGGTGTGTGGCCTAAGATACTGATTCAGGTTGTGCAGATCTAGAATGGGGCACCAACCCCCCCCAAATCCGCTTCGGGACCAGGAAGTACCTGGAAACAAACCTGGATTCACTGGAGGATCTGCCACTCGAACCACTGCCTCCTTGAGGAGAAGCTGGGCTATGTCGTCTCTCAGAGCCGACAGAGTGTGGGCTGATGCTCTCCTCCAGTGGGGCATGGGCTCGGCTGGGAGGGTACTGCTCGAATTCCAGAAGCAGACCCTGGCTGACCACTTCTAAAACCCACCTGTTCGTGGTAACAGCGGACCAGGTGTAAAGAAAGTTGCGGAGCCAACCCCCCACGGGAGGACCCAGAGCTGGCGTGACGGGGATAGGGGTGGCAACCCCTATCCTGTCACTGAGTGAGCTTGGAGGAAGAGGGCCCAGGACCTGAACCCCGACATCCCTGTTTGCGGGGCAGTGGAGGCCCGGACTTAGGCCGAGGGCGTCAAGCCTGTGCCCGCTGCTGCTGCCTGCCATGAAAGGAGGACTGCTGGGCCACAGGAGAAGGGTGCAGAAAAGGCTTCTTTTTCTGCTGCTTCTTGGCACCAGGGGTGCTTTGAGCAGAAGTGGCAGAGTCCAAGGTGGCAAAGGACTGCTCGATTCGCTGAAGGGGACCATCCACACCTGGGCTGAAGAAATCCATACCCAGGAAAGGAACATCAGTGAGTTTGTGCTGGGTATCCACTGTAAAGGTGGAAAGCCTCAGAAAAGCCCTGCGGTGTGAGGCAACTGCAGCTGCCACCTAATGGGCGCAAGAGTCTCCAAGGACCAAAGCCGTCTGAAGCTGCTGCTTGGCAACGGCACGGCCCTGGTCCCGGACCTGCTTGACCGTAGTCTGAAGGTCCGCGGGGAGGTGCGGGAGAACTTCATCTAAGGAGCCCAACAGGGCATGAAAGACGTGCGCTATAACGGCCGAGCTCGCCTGACGGAGGCCTAGAGAGGAGGCTGCATAGACCTTCCTGGCCGTGTGGTCCAGTTTTTTGGACTCCTTGTCCGGAGATCCATCAGTGTCAGCAGAGCTTCCTATGCATCTTAACACTGAGGCAGTTACCAACCCCTTGGCCGAGGGGTATTCAGTGAACCCTGAGAGGGCCCCAATGGGTAATAATTGCATACTTGCGGGCCATCCGGGCAGACTGCGCTGGGCAGGAGGCAGGATGCTGCCAGAGCTCCAAGGCTGGGCCAACAATGTGCTTCGGCCACAGGAAAGGCTACCATAGGTGTATCCCCTCTTTTAAGAATATCTGTAAAAGAGTACTCCGCTCTTTTCTGGACAGGCTCCAGGAGCATCCCCACAGATTCGGAGATAAGGCGGAGAATCCCCTGAAATGACGAAGGGCCCTCCTCTGTTGATAAACTACTGATACACTCTCGCCCTCAGGACGATGAGTCTTAAGTCAGTGTCTTCCGTATCCGAAGAACCCGGATAGATCGGATGGCCACCAGGGTCCCCTTCAACACGTCTGGGGTGATCAGGTGTAAGGGTGACAGACAACCTACGTGGGAGTCCCGGAACCGTCCAAGAATTCTTCGTAGGAGCCCTCCCGAAGGCAGTTTAGGTGGCGGCTCCACCACAATCGGCGGAGAGACAGTTTGGCCAAACTGGAGTGGGTTTAGCTGGCTCCTCGGGCGGGGGAACCGATTTGACAGGTTCCTAGGGAGTTGGCTTTGACCTAGGAGGCGAAAACCAAGTAATGGCCGGAGTAGAAACCGTGGTCTACTTCTATCCGGACAGAATCAGCTGCTGCCACATTAAATCCTCGAAGCGTCGATGGAGCTCCACCGAGGCCTCTACTCATCCGAGGAGGACACGGATGACCTGCAGCGTCGCCTCTTTTTTTGGAGCGCTTATGTGCCTTCCTCGGCCTGTCGGTTGAGGGGGTCCTAGATCTCGACCTTGATCGGACTGGCCGATTCGGTCGCTCAGGAGACACCAGGGGAAGTCTGTGACTTGCCCGGATCCGGGACCGGTTCCTCGATGGGAGTCCCAGCTGGCTGGGTCTCATCAGGAAAAGCCTTTTTCTCAGCTTCCAAACTGCAGTTTTAGGTGCTTTCAGTATGGCTGCTTTTTGATTTCGGCAGTTTAATCTTTGACTGAATTTCTAATCTACTTTGGAGGCATAGCCCTACTGTGTTAATTTACATTGTGTTAAAGCTGATTTTATAGCCTATCGTACTAATAGTGATTGCATCTAACTTGCTAGCCTGTTCTGCTCAGTTTGCCTTCTCCTGCCTTTTCATTAACAAGTTAATTTGTTTCTATTTTTTTTCCTCAAAGCTCACTGCCTATTTCCTTCTCAATCTAACCTACTTTAGCGCTGCTACCAGCCTGCCTCAACCCTTCTCCTAAACATCTCTGCTTACTCACTTGCTATAGAAACTCTGCTCGTAATTCCCTACCCCCTCTCAGCTCTCGGCCCCCTCTAGGTTAATTGCACACTTTTTAACTTAATCCTGTAAAACTCCTCCCCAGACTATCTTTAGCCCTTGGCCTTTTGTTTTATCCTGATCACCTCCACCCCCTGCTGCCAGCCCTCCCGCCCCGTTCTTTTGTCTAATCTCATTATTTTAACATGCTGTCTCCTCTTGCCCCCTAGGACTACACTGCCAGAGCGGCGCCCCACGCCACGAGGCAGAGCTTCATGGCCGCTGCCAGACAGAAATCCAGTATCTACGGCTGTCCTCCGGGTCCCCCAACATGGATCAACACTAAGGTACTAACCGCTGTCCTGCTCCTCTGTCTGGTAACTGCTGATTGGTGTCGCGCCCCTGCTGATAGTAGCTGACTTGTCCACCAGCAGTGAACTGTCTGCTGATTGCAGCGCCTTTTTCTCGGCTTCCAAGCTGCAGTTTTAGGCACTTTCAGTACAGCTGCTTTTTGATTTCGGCAGTTTAATCTTTGACTAAATTTTCTCCCGCCCCCAGGCCTCCTTTAAATACACTTCAGCCCCTCCTTGGCACTCCACTCTCCCCATTGGCCCACTTTTTCTGCTGCTCAATACAACTCCCGAGTAATCCTCAGATTTTACAGAGTTCTTACTCCACTTTTCTGCAGTATCTGATCCTCTCTACTTACTTTATTACCACTCACCACCCCCACGTTAAACTACTCCCTGCCTGTGTGTGTGTCAGTGCTGTCAGGGTAACTTACCCTCCCAGTTTTTCTCACTCCAATTTCTGCCCCTCACAATCTGGCTACTATTCTCTAGTTCAATCCTTCTCCAACGGGGGTTGTCCAATTACACTGGTTACGCCATCTAATCCCCATTACATAGTCAGTCCTTGAATAGGCTAGTCTGCTGCCGCTCTCTCAGTCTTGCCTGGAATACTATTTTAAGGACACCCTGTCCCTCTGACTGCCAACCTCTGGTGACCTAGGACTACTTTAAGCTACAGTCCCCAGTCAACTCCCCTGGCTGCCTCCAGTTATACTTTACCTCTTTTAGCCCTTAAGGTAGCTAAAAAATGTACCAGCATATGATGTTCCTTCTTGCGTCCTCACTGCCACTGCTCCACCTATCTATGCTCACAGTACCTCAAACTGTATTTACGGTCCCCAAGTTCCTGCCAAACTACTACTTCTTTCTGAACCTTTTACTACTCCATACCCCCAATGTGACCCTTCCCCAGCACTACTTAACAGAGCCTGGCTCCATCTAGTTACTTATGCCTCAAAAGATTGTCACTTGTGTACATGTACCCCATGTCCCTTCCTGCGCCGCAAGCTCTGGTACCTTCTCCTACTCGCTATCCTGCTCTCCTGTGATGTTCAAATAAATCCAGGACCTACATATGCCACAACGGATTAGATTAGCATTGCAAAAGGTCTGATTGTAGTACACCATAATATCAGGAGTCTCACTCACAATCTTACTCAGCTGGAATCCTGGACCTCCCTCTACAGGCCTGACATCATTTGCCCGACTGAAACCTGGCTAAATCCATCCACTCCAGACTCTCTGTGCTCCCTGCCATCCTATAACCTCTTGAGACTCTACAGACCTGCACCCAAGAGAGGGGGTGGTACTGCTTTCTACTTTAAAGACCATCTACATCTCACTGCCATGAAATCATCTAACCTAGCCCACTGTGATGTACTTCATACTCTTATTACCCTTGGTACCAAAAAGCTGCATATTGCATGTGCCTATAACCCTCCGTCCAACAGTCAAAAGGGACTGGATGAGTTGCTGGATCAAATCTCATACCTTGCTGGGAAACATGAGGTCCTTCTACTAGGTGACCTTAATATTAATTGGCTAGGGAACACCCAATCAACATTGCTGACCAGGCTGCAAAGGTTTAACTTGCACTAACTTACATGTGATCCCACCAGAACAACCCCACACTCAAATACGAGCACGCTGCTGGACTGGATTATGACCAAGCAACCTGAAAACATTATTGCCTCTGGCGTACTACCCGATGCCATCACTGACCACTCCTCTACCTACTGTATCTGGGGTAAAAGCAAGCCTACTCCATCGAAACCGCGACTCATTACCTTCCGCAACTATGCAAACTAATTTCAGCTTTTCTACGTGACACTGCTGCAACTGATTGATCCTCCCTTCTAATATCAAATGATGCTCAGACTTCCCTTAATCTATTCATAACACACTTAGGATAAGCACTGCAAACTAGTAACTCATCGGTTAAAAAATAAGCAAACCCGCTGGCTAAAATCTGACCTTTCTAAAGTAAAACAAAGATAAAAAGCAGATACAAGAGCTCAGGGCTATCCTCGGACCTAAATACCTACAGGGCTCTGCGCAATTCCTGCAAAAAGGACATCAAAAATGCCAAAAGTTCTTACTGCAAAGATCCATTAACCAGCTCCTATGGCGACTCAAAAAAAATTCTGGTCCCATATTAAATTCTTTCTTGGCTTGAATCCGACTCCGACATCCACCCCTAATGACATGTCACTAAATGGTGTACACTAAAATAATTCCCGTACCAGTGCCAATTTCTTCAATGATAAATTCTCTGACAAACTAATTACACCTCCTCCTTCCCTATCCAGTCGAATATATAAACCTCGTCTATTGTCAGTGGTCCTCATTTCTTTTTCAAGGCGGTCTCTAGGCGTGAGGTGCTCAGATTACTAAATACAATCTCAGACTACACTGCAGCCGGCTCAGACAACCTAGAACCCAAGCTCCTAAAGCTATCTGCCCCCTACACTGCTGCTCCCCTAGCCAAAATGTTCATGTTATCCCTGTCCCAGAGCTATATCCCGGATATATGGAAGGTAGCTAGGATTACCAGTTTTCAAAAAAGGAGATCGTAAAGATCCCTCAAATTACAGGCCCATAGCCATCCTATCAGTTCTCAATGAAATTCTGGAGAAACTTGTATCCGCTCAAACAACTGATTTCCTCCAGAAATATGACCATCCTCCCCGGCCCAGCATGGCTTTCGCAAGGGCCACAGCACCACTACCGCCCATCTCAAATTTACATCAGATACCCTAGTGGTTATGGACTCTGGCCTTCTCACTGGGGCCATTGTCACTGATATGACCAAGGCATTTGACCTCGTTGACCACTCCGTCCTCTTAGCCTCCCTTAGATCACTAGGCTTCTCTCATAACGTTGTAAGGTGGTTTGGCAGCTACCTATCCGACAGGACTCAAATTGTGAAATATAATTCCACCCTCTCGGACAAGGCCACCATAAACATTGGGGTGCCGCAAGGGTCCGACCTTGGGCCTCTGCTTTTCTCCATCTTCATCAATAACATCACCACAAATCTCCATAGGACTGCTTCCCTACTATATGCTGATGACATTGTTCTTTACACTAGTTATAATAGCATTTATGTCATCAATCAAAAACTCTCTCGACTTTCAGCAAATCCATCAATGGCTATCTAGTCACAAACTTGTCCAAAACCCAAGCTATGCTATTTGGATCTAATGCCAATCTTAAACACTCCCAACCTAAATTTAAAGTCTCCTCCTCCAATGGTTCAACTCTAGGGGTGAACTCACTTCGATCTCCACATCCAACAGACCTGCAAGCTGGTCAACGCTAAACTTGGAATAGCCTACCGAACCAGCTATATGCTCACCCCCTCAACAAGGCTTGCCATTGCCCATGGCATACTCCTACCCTTGCTTACTTATGGTGTTGCCACCTATACCTCAGTGTCCAAGTCAAGTCTTCGAAAACGGGATGTCACATACAACAATATCTGTCGCTATGCATCCTCCTCTCAGCGACTGAAACACCACTGTCTCCTTTATTCAGATCTGGGATGGCTTCCTCCTTCGGAGCCAAGGCTTTATGCTTATGGCTCTGTCATTGACAATATTGTCAGATTACAAATACCCACATCCCTGGCAGGTCGCTTCCTTAATCTGACACCTCGCTATGGTTTGCAGTCTGCTGACAAAGCGCCTGTCTTCACCCCCAGACATAATTCCTCCAAAGGCGCTATGGCTTTTGCTTGTCATGCCACCCTATACTGGAACTCCCTCCCACTAGCCTTACACCAATCTCCATCCCACGCCTCTTTTAAGAAAGGGTTACGTAACCATCTTGCCACTTCCTACAAATGCGCCTGCTTCAACCCCCAGCCCATACTCTCTTTCCCAGTCTCTTCTCTCCTGCCACTTCTGTTGTGCCCTTCAAATGTATAGTACTTTCCCCTTTTTCCTTCCCTCTCGCCTGCCTGTTCCTAAACCTCTACTCTGGCCTTGCACTTCCATCTCCCTTTCCCCTCCTTTACTACCCTATATAAATCCTATACGGATAATATAGTACTACTATTTTACCTTGTTTTCCACAAATCATACAATATGTTATTAGCCTTGGTTATCAAAATGTCTTTGTATACTCTATTCTAGAATATTTTTTATATTATTACCACATCTATCCTGTCTATAGCTATCTATTGTATACTTGCTCTGTATTCTAATGTTGACTAAGTCTATACTTGCTCTGTATTCTGTCAATTATGTCAAAATCTGTATTGCAATGTGTGCCTGTTCTGTTTGTACTGTACCCTCCCAAGTCATGTCTGAAAATAGTTATTGCTATGGCTAATGCACTTACCCGGTAAACAAAAACTAAAACTAAAACTAAAATAAAATAAATAAAATAAAGAGTTGTCTGCCTTGTCGACGGGATAAAGAATGATCTCAGTCTCGTTGATAGAGACCTTGGTCGACTGGCCAGACGGCAGGGCCGAGAAGCCAGCAGCCGAGGAAGCAAGTTTTGACCGAAGTCTATACTGCTGGCTCCTGGGAAAGAGATCGCTCACAATCCCAAGACCGTCTTTGCCAAGACTAACAGAGTTTCGGATCCTTTTCCTCCTTACGGGACTGAGTGGAATGCAAGCCCGCAGGTCCCTCGCCTTCAGTGGGGAGGGATTGGCAGCTCTCAGAAGGAACCCGAAAACGTGGAGCCCAGGTTGAAGGGAACAAACATCGACAGAGAAGATAATTCTGTGGCTCATGCCGCTTCTTCGAAGGCCAGAATCTGTTCCAGCTGCTCGGTGGACTTCGCAGCTGCGGAGACCACCCACCAGGCCTCTTTGGATTTCACCAGAGGATTCCATTTCTCGGGCCTGCCCAACTTAAGGCATGTGAGAGGATCATCGAGAACGTTCGGGTGAAACGCGAGGCACATCTTGCAAATCTGGGTGTCGTGGCCGGCACCCAGACAGTATACACACGTGATGCAGATTGGTGCGCATGACATTTTTGGTCAAGACGTAGGCACAGGCGAATTCAGGAAAATTTGTCTTCCATGACCAAGTAGCTTAACAGCACAGTCGCTAGCTCGATTGAGCCAAATTTTACTAATAACTGAAGGGTTAGAAGCCAGGGCCTACAAAAAGCGATAGCAAAGAGGAGGCAACCTGAATCTTCCAGCAGAAAGGAAGATCTGGCATCATGGGGCGGAGCAGAGGGTTATACCACCCGGCCGGGTGGGAGGAGCCAGCTTGAAGACCTTCCGGCAAGGTTTAAAGGGGAAAGGGAACATGCCAATAAGTGTGGATAAGAACAACATATCCACATCCCTAGAAGATGGTGTTACCACTGTGTAGGTCATTGGCGACACCACACATGGAGTCCTGTGTCCAGTTCTGGAGGCCACATCTCAGAAAGAACATAAGACAGGGTGGAGGCAGTCCAGAGGATGGCAACTAAAACGGTGCAGGGACTGCACCAGAAACTACGAGGAGAGACTGAGGAATTTCAACATGTACACTATAGAGGAGAGGAAGGAGAAAGGGGACAAGATAGAGATATACAAGTACCTCACACAGGTGAACAGGATAAAGGAAGGGGGTCTGTTTCAAATGAGGAAGTGCACCAGGACAAGAGGGCATACAATGAAGCAGGAAGGGGTGGCAGTTTAGGAGGGATGTGAGGAAATATTACTTCACTTAGAGTGGTAGACACATTGAACAGTCTCTCAAGGTAGTTTTTTTTTTTTGGGGTCAAAGTATGCATGGGATAGGCATAGGGGAATACTGTTTAATAATGAGGAAGGGCGAAGGGTCGCCAGAGACCACCTAGGGTCTGCAGACAGAACAGGCATGGAATATCTGGGCAGACTGGGTGGGCCAAGCGGTCCTTTTCTGCTGACAAATTCTATTTCTATAGTGACTGGAGATCACAGATTGGCATCTCATCCAATGGACAGCCTCTCACAAGTGCAGCACCCCCCTTATATGCGTTCATGTCAATAGTGGGTATTCTCCCTCCAAATACCTGTTGTGAGGCTAGAACCCACAACCTTTTCGAACTTCCTGCCCCAGAGGAGAGTATGCTACGTAATGGGCCACGGACACTGATACTAATTATAGTATTAGAACGCAGGTCTCTGATGACCGTTGTAGCATAAGTATGCACGTCTGTGATAACCCTTGGGCTATTAGACCAAAGGGCCTGGGATGAATCTTGTCATCTTTCCCACTTGGGTTCAAGCAGGAGGGGTGCAGTGCAGAGCAGAGACTACACACTCTTGGAAAGCAACATTCTGAAGCTTGAACACTCCCTAAACACCAGCATACTCTAATAAAGGTTCCTATGCAAAGCTCACATTTCAGAATTCATAATCGGGCTGGATGGGATTCACCCAAGGGTCCTAAAGGAACCGAGCACAGTGACGGCTGCCCCTCTGGCACCTCTTTTTAAGCACCTCAGTGAGTTTTTGGGGGGGGAGGGGGGAGTTCCGGAGGAATGGGGGAGAGCCAATGTGGTCCCTATGCACAAAAGCAGCAGTAGGGAGGATGCGAGCTACTACAGGCCAGTCAAGTCTCATCAGTTTTACGAGGGGGGTTACGTCAAATAATCTCACAGATTTGACTCAGCAAGGAAGTGGCTCAACGGAGAGCAGTGGAGGTGGCCTATCTGGACTTCAGTAAGGCTTTCAACACTGTGCCACACAAGAGGCTAGTTAAGAAGCTAAGCAGCCTGGGGATGGGGGAGAAAGTGACAAACTTGATATCAAACTGGTTAAGGGACAGGAGGCAAAGGGTGGTAGTAAACAGTAGCCATTCAGGCGACAGTTGAGTGACTAGTGGGGTTCTATAAATTAATTAGGAAGAAATGGTTACTGCAGTATTACAGAAAAAACTAATATGCCCAAACTGAGAAATGTTCCTTTCTCAGTACAAATCGTGTTTCAGATGCTAAGCAGTGGCTAATGCTGCACCAGTAATTACCTGCCTTCTAAACTGTTCCTAGCTGAAGGATTTGAAGTTGGAGAACAGTGACTGTGGGGAAAATCAGGATGGCCAGTTAGAACAGGTTACTCACCTGTAACAGTAGTTCTAGGAGTGGTATATGCTGTTCATCCACACTCTCTGGCATGTCCCTTTCCCGTTTAAATTCGCCAGAAAGTCTTCAAGCTGGCTCCTCCCACCCACCCGGTGGTAAAACACTGCCCACCCCATGACGCCAGAGATCTTAGGCCCGCTGGAAGCAAGGTGGTGCACCCAAAGCCGGGGAGGTCGGGTGGGTGCGTGGTGCGTGTGGATGAACATATACCAGTCCCAGAACTACTGTTACAGGTGAGTAACCTGTTCTAGAAGCATGGATATGTTGTTCATCCACACTCTCGGGCAGACTCCAAGCAGTTCTCTGGGAGGAGGGAGGCAAGGCGCACACCCCCTACTTGGGAAACAGATTGGAGAACCAAGGCCCCAAAACCAGCATCCCGGCGTGACTCAAGGTCGATGTGGTAGTGGGTAATAAAGGTGTTTGCTGACTTCCAGGTAGCAGCCCGACAGATTTCCTGGATAGGGATGTCCCTGGATGCAGCAGTATGGCAGGTAGAATGAGCTCTTATCCCTCTGGGAGGCTCCTTGCCCGCCAACTCATAGCACAGACCTATGCATGACGTAATCCATTTAGCAATGGTCTGCTTCGCTGCAGGTCTGCCAGAAGTGGCTTCAGCGCAGGTGACAAACAGCTGGCAAACCTCTCCCCGAATTCCCGCCGTCCTCTCCTTATAATAGGAGAGCATATCTGAGGTCCAGAGTATGGAGCCTGTACTCGGGCTCCGAGGTGTAGTTAGGGTAGTATACCGGCAGAGTCAACACCTGGTTAAGGTGAAACTCTGACATCACCTTCAGAAGGAATTTCGAGGGGGGGGGCAGGACAACTTTCTCCCTGTGAAAGACCAGATAAGGGGAATCCACCGAAAGCGCCTGGGGTTCCCGTCCTTCTTACTGACGCGATAGCCACCAGGAAGGCAGTCTTCCACAACTGTGAGAGCTTACACTGCATGGGTTCGAATGGCTTGCCCATGAGCTTTGCCAAAACCAGCAAGAGATCCCATGGAGGTGGAGGTTCACGCACCGGAGGGGATATGTGATCCAGGCCTTTGAAAAAGCACCTGACCACTGTCTCCTGCGCCAATGTCGGCTGATCGGCCCACACCCGGTAAGCAGAAATGGCTGCCAGGTGTACCCTAAGGGTCGATGACCGTAGACCCCCCTTTGGAGAGAAACCAAAAGTAGTCTAAAATGTTAGCCACAGAGCAGGATAAGGGGTCCAGACTTCATTTCTGACACCAAATGGAAAACCTTTTCCATTTGAAGGCATAACATTTCTGTCGATTTCATTTAGATGCCTCCACCACAGTGTGACATCCTTGAAAGACCCAGAGCCTGGAACTCTAGCCGCTTAGGTACCAGGCTGTGAGTTGCAGGGATTGAAGGTCTGGATGGAAAACCTTCCCTGGTTCATGGTATCAGGTCCGGCGTGACAAAGTCGCCTGTCCAGTAGGAGGAGAGATCGGATACCAGAACGAGCGGGGCCAATCTGGGGCTACCAGAATCACCTTTGCCTTGTTCCACCTCACCTTGAGTATCAAGGGAAATGGAGGGAAGACGAAGAGGAGGCGTGGGGTCCATGGCCTCAAGATGGCATCCTCCTGCAGCGAGCCCTGCTGAGGGGGGCGGGCATGGTACAGTCTCAGCTTGGTGTTCTCCCTGGAGGCAAACAGGTCCACCAACGGTTTGCCCCATTGGGAGAACAGACTGTGAGCTACCTTTGGATGGAGAGGCCACTCGTGAGATGTCTGGCCTATGCGGCTGAGAGCATCCGCCAGTTGGTTCGAGACTCCTGCCACATGAATGGCAAGGAGATCCGCCTCCAACTGGCTGACGAGGGTCCAGATCTGGAGTGCCTCCTTGCAAAGCAAACGGGAGTGCGTGCCGCCCTGTTTTTTTTTTTTGGTAGTACATGGTCATGGTGGTGTCCATCTGGACTTCAACCACTTGACCCCAGAGCTGAGGAGCGAAAACTGACAGGGCCAGTCTGACTGCTCTGCGCTCCACAGGTTGATGTGGTATCGGGACTCCTCGGGGGTCCAGAACCCGTGGGCCCTGTTGTCCCCCATGTGGGCTCCCCAGCCCATGAGAGAGGCATCAGTTGCCATGACGCGGACAAACGGGATTTCTTCCTGCAAGCGGTCTGGAACAGTCCACCATTGGAGAGCGTCCCACATCTTCTGGGTTACAGTGATCAGCTGGTCGAAGTGACCACATCGCCGAGTCCACTGGGCGGCCAGCTCCCACTGGAGGGGGAGCATGTGCCACCGGGCCCAATGGACCACCGAGGTGCACGCCACCATGTAGTCCAGAAGGCGCAGAAAGTCCCGGGCAGGGCGCAAGTGCCCAACAGAAATGACTGGGCAAAGGAGGAGAGAACCTCCACCCTGTCTGCCGGGAGCCGGGCTCTGGCTTGACGAGAGTCTAGCTCTGCCCCGATAAAGCCCATCACCTGAGAGGGCACGAGTTCCGACTTGCCCTAGTTGATCAAAAGGCCTAGTTGGGAGCAGGTTCGGAGGACCAGATCCCTGGACCTCTCCACCTCCTGAAGGGAGGAACCTGCCAGGAGCCAGTCGTCGAGATAGGGGTATATTCGAACTCGACACTGAAGATGGACTGCCACCACTGCAATGCACTTGATGAAGACCTGAGGGGCAGATGACAGGCCGAACAGCATGGCTCAGAACTCATACAGGGTCCCTTTGACCCTGAAGCGGAGGAACCGCTGATGGGATGGACGGATTGGGACGTGAAAGAACGCGTTCTGTAGATCCAGTGAACAGAACCACGTTGCGCTCCAGAGATGGTATGATCTGGTTCAGAGTTACCATCTGGAAGGTGCGAGACCCGAGATATTGATTCAGGTTGTGGAGATCTAGGATGAGGCGCCAACCCCCCATCCGCTTGGGCACCAGGAAGTACCTGGACACGAAGCCTCCGTCTGCCGGAGGATCCAGCACTGGAGCTACCGCCTCCTTGTGGAGGAGCTGAGCAATGTCGTCCTGAAGGGCCAACTAAGTACAAGCTGAGATCCTTTCCTCCCGAGGGGTGCGGGCTCGGCTGGGAGGGTACTGCTCAAATTCTAGAGGCAGTCCCTGGCCGACCACTTCCAGAACCCACCTGTCCGAAGTGATACCAGACCAGGCGGAAAGAAACTGGCGGAGCCGGCCCCCCCCACGGGAGGACCCAGAGCTGGTGTACGGGTGGCAACCTCTGACCCGTCACTGAGCAGGCTTAGAGGAGGAGGAGGCTCCTGGACCAGCATCTTGTCCTCCTTTACGGGGCTGTTGAGGACCCTGCTTGGGCCTGGGGCGCCAAGCTTCAGCCTGCTGTTGCTGCTCACCTCCTTGATAGGAGGGCTGTCTAACCGCAGGGGAAGAGTGCCGAAAAGGCTTCTTGCGTTTCTGCTGGTTCTTGCCCGAAGAACCCTTTGCAGAGGTAGCATCCAAGGTGGCACTGGACTGCTCTATATGCTGGAGGTGACCTGCCACTCCTGGACCGAAGAGGTCCGTGCAGAGGAAGGAGGATAACCTCAGCCAGGCCCTGCAGCGAGTGGCCACTGTGGCTACTAAGAAGAGGGCACAGGAATCTCCAATGTCCAGGGCCGTCTGGAGCTGCTGCTTGGCAACAGCACGGCCCTGGTCATGGACCTGCTTAACCGTGGTCTGCATGTCTGCTGGGAGATGAGAGAGGACTTCATCTAGTGACCCCAAAAGGGCATGATCACAGCCGAGCTGGCCTGACAAAGGCCCAAGGATGAGGCCGCATAAACCTTCAGGGCAGAGTGGTCCATATACTTGGACTCCTTGTCCGGAGGGTGGTCAGTGTCAGCCGAGCTTCCTGTGCATCTAAACACAGAAGCAGTCAAAAGACTCTCGGCCGAGGGATGCACTGTGAAGCCCGCCAGGGACCCCATGGGTACCGTATACTTTCGGGCCATGCGGGCAGACTGAGCTGGGCAGGAGGCAGGGCGCTGCCATAGCTCAAGGGCCAGGCCAACAATGGCTTCGGCCACTGGAAAGGCCTCCGTCAGGGTATCCTGCCTCTTGAGGATATCTGTGAAGGGGTACTCCACCTTAGTTTGGATAGGCTCCAAGGGCATTCCAGTCGATTCTGAAATGAGGCGGAGGATGCCCTGAAAAGAGAAAAGACCTTCCTCCAAGCCTGCCACTGATGAGACTTCATCCCCTGGATGTGAGTGCAGACCAGTGGCACCCGAATCCGAAGAATCGGGATATAAAGGTCTCCCGCTTATGTCTCCTCGAGCATACCGAGGGCGATCAGGGACCACCATAATGGACAGACAATGGGGAAGGCCGGTGTGTGTCCTATCCTCTTTTGAGGGAGCCTCTCTCTGAGTCTGCTTAAGCGGTGGTTCCACCAAAATCGGTGGGGAGATGGAAACAGGCCGAGCTGGAATGCGTGCCGGCCCTACAGGTGGAGGAACTGGGATCTTTGGTTCCGGAAGGGTCGGCGCCGGCCTAAGAGGCTAAGGCCAAGTAACGGCCGGTGTTGCCGGCGGGGCTGGCTTCTGACAGGTCAGAATCAGCTGTTGCCACGAGATCCTCATAACGTCAACGGAGCTTCCGTCGAAGTCTCTCCTCGTCAGAGGAAGATGAGGATCGGTGGCGCCACCTCTTCCTTGAGTGCTCGTGACTTTTTTTTCGGTTTTTCGACCGAAGGGGTCCTGGTCCTCGATCGAAACTGACGGGGTCGGCTGGTTCGATCAGGAGAAGACGGAGTTGGGGAGAACCGAGGTTCCGGCTCGTTTCCCTCGATCAGGACACCCGAGGGCTGGGTTTCCTCGCCGGGGAAGGAAAGGATGGGTGTCCTTTCCAAGGAGTCGACCAGAGTCAACGACAATGGCTCGAGAGAAATCTCGACAGGTTCAGCTGTGTCCTCGGCCTCAGTGCCTTGGCCTGACGGAAGGTCCGAGAAACCGCCGGCCGAGGAAGCAATCTCGACCGAGGAAGAGACCACAAGGTCCGGAGAATCGGACCGCTCTCGGTCCCAGGAACGTCTTCTTCGATTAGAAGATTTAGGGTCTTTGACCCTTTTCCTAGGGCGGGAGGATTGCGAGCCCGAGGGCTCCTCACCCCTGGTGGGGAGAGACTGGCACAGCTCCTGAAAGGACCCAGTGAAGGTAGAACCCAAGTTAAGCGGCACGAAAAAACTTCGGCTGGCCGAAGCTTGAGCTGCTTCCTCTTCAAAAGCCGCCATCTGGTCGAGCTGCTTGGCGAACTCGCCGTCGCGAGAAACCGCCCACCTGGCCGATTTCACCGTGGATTGGCGGTCCGTCTCCCCAGCTTTAGGCGTGCCTTGCCGGCATCCAGGACGTTGGGATGGAAGGCCAGACAGATGGTGCAAGAAGTGGTGTCGTGCACGACACCCAAGCAGTAGATACACGAGAGGTGGGGATCGCTGCGCGACATTTTCTGTCCGCAGGGACACCAGCGAAATCCGGGGGACTTGTCCTCCATGTCCGATGCGCTCGGATTGGGAATCGTAAACTCTGTTGAGTTTTAAAGAAAGCAGTTGCGGTGAAAACCGTTGTTGAGAATCCAGGGCCTATGAACTGCAGAAGTAGCACGAGGGAACCTGAATCTTCCAGTGGAAAGGAAGATTTGGCATCATGGGGCGCAGCCAAGGTATTTACCACCCGAGTGGGTGGGAGAAGCCAGCTTGAAGACTTTCCGGCGAATTTAAAGGGAAAAGGGACATGCCAGAGAGTGTGGTTGAACAACATATCCAAGCTCCTAGAACAATATTTTAAAGTGGTGGAGGAAAGGGATGGCATTTCTGGGGCCTGGGTTCAATTCCCAGTAAGGTTACATTATTTTTTATTCTAGTTTGCATTTGTAAACTGTACGTGCTATACATTTATATTAAACTGATTATGTACGCACCAAACAAACCTGTACCGCATCTCCCGCAACCCAAAAAACACCGACACCGCTGCTCAGCATTTGATGTCTTGAACATACTCATTACTGAATGTTTTTACAACGTAGTGATCTTCACAGAGATTAAGGGACCAAAGAGAGCCTTAAGCACAACAGAGAGCAGACAGTTATCCTGCACCAGATCTGGGGTTGAACATGGAAATTACCAGACTGCCTTCTGCCCCAACACCATCACCACCACATAAGTAAATCTTCAAGAGAGCGTAATCTCTGCCTGGTACCCCTTTCAATGGTACAGCCGAAACACTATAACTGCTATAGTCGGAATGTTCCTGTCCCTGGAGTTCTACGTGGAGGTCACGCTTTCAGGCTGTACAACTATCTCCAGAGGGGAGCACACTACCCATATACTGAATTCTACATCGATATTTATTTGAAAATTGGTAACCGGGAAAGGCACACTGAGCCGAGGCTCATTTCCAGGTGCAACCCAGGGGAGGGGTCAATAATACAGGCATACACAGCAAAGAGACTACAACATAAATGTAATGTGGAGCAATACCATTAAGTTTGGGGGTGGGGGGTAGCAGAGAGAGAGAGAGAGAGAGAGAGAGAGAGAGGGGGGGGATGAACTTACCTAAGATCCCATACGTTCAATCTACGATCTGTACCACTAGAAGCCAAAATGGTTTCATTGTGAGGGGACCACTGCACCTGTTAGAAACAGCAAAAAGGTTACTAAATCAGGACTAGCAGCCCACAAATTAAAGCAGATACACTGGAATTATGATTACAGCAATCATCAGGAGAGAAAAAAAGAGGTTACTCACCTGTAAAGTACAGTTACGTAAGAACTTACCCTAACAGTAGATCTTCGAGAACAGCTCTTGCAGCAGGTTACACCATTAGGACTGAAGCCGGCAGGCGCCAGGACCCCTCGGAAACTTTTCTAGCTAGCTATCTTCAGCGGGGACCGTCCCCGACGTCAGTCCCGCCTCCGACGTCAGGCGTGGTACAAAGGGGCGGTCCCGCCAGAATCCCCAGTTCTCCGCCGGAGACTCCGCCGCAGGATGACATCAGAAGGGGAGACCGAGGATCCACCGTCAGAAGGCAATAAGGGACAAAATCCCAACAGGATCGAAACAAAATTCACTCTTCCCAAGTGAATATCCGACTCAGCTGTTCAGCCGTTCGGAAGGAAACTGTTTCCTTCCCTTTCTCTTCCTTTCTCACTTTTTTTTTTTTTTTTTTTTTTGTTTGTTTGTTTTAAAACAACAACGAAGCCATACTTCCTCCAAGGGGGATACGGAGGGGATTTGCTGCTAAGAGCTGTTCTCAAGATCTACTGTACTGTAAGTTCTGCTAACTGTACTATCTTACTGAGACACAGCTCTTGCAGCAGGTTACACCATTAGGACTGATTCCAAGCACAATGCTTGTCCCACAAACATTGGGAGGAGGAAGAGGAAGAAACGGAGAAAAATCAAGCCAAGTCCTGACTCAGGACAAGAGGCCCTGCAACACGGCCAGGCCGAAGCCGGCCCTTCGCCTAGAGGCTATATCCAGACTGTAATGCCTGATAAAAGTATGTACAGAGCTCCAAGTAGCAGCAGCGCAAATGGCTGAGGTTGAGACATTTTTGAGAGCTGGAAAGGAAGTGGCCACACCTCTAGTGGAATGGCCCCGGATGGAACCCGGGAGGGGCTTTTGCCTAGATTGATAGCAATGAGAGATACACTGTACGAGCCAGCGGGATAAGGACTGCTTAGACACTGGCCGGCCTCTCATTCTCTGTGCGAAAGAGACGAAGAGCTGGTCAGAAGCCCGAAAGGGCTTAGTTCTATTGAGGTAATACTCAGGCTGCGGTGAACATCCAGAGTGTGAGAAAGCTCCCTCTATTCGAATAACTCGGAAATAGACCGAAGGTCAATATCCTGATTTAAAGTGAGAGCTGAAACCACCTTAAGCAAAACTTCGGTTTGTCCTCAGAGATACTCTGTCCCGTGAAAACCAATAAGGCTTTTACACATGAGGGCATGAAGCTCAGAAATCCTTCTGGCTGAAGTGACGGCAACTAAAAACAACGTCTTCCACGACAGAAAACGTAGCTCGCAATCCGCGGCTGGTTCAAAGGGAGGGAGCGTGAGCTGCTCCAGGACAAAAAGGAGATCCCATGGAGGAACCGGTCCTTGATAGGAGGCCTAGTGTAACACCCCTCTCAGAAACTCCCGAGAAGCATCAAGTTGAGTAATAGTGCGCTGCCCCACCGGCAGATGATAGGTCAAATAGCACAGGTGTACCTTAATAGAGGGAGTAGCCAACCCCGAGTGGAAAAGGGAAAGGAGGTAGTCCAAGACTGCCTCACAGGACAACCTTAAGGGGAGAGGTCACGAGTCTCGTGACCACAAAATAAACCGACGCCATTTCATGGCATATGTGCGTATGTAGTCGGCTTCCTGGCTGCAGAGAGGACCTCCGCAACCTCTTGCGAGACCCCGTGTTGCAAAATGGCTACATCTCTAGAAGCCATGCGTGCAGGTTCAAAGAGCGAAGATCCGGGTGCAACAATGAACCTCGCTCCTGAGACAGAAGGTGGGAACTGAGCGGCAGCGGGAGCGGAGGTTCCCGGGATAGCTGAGCCAGCAATGGGAACCAGATCTGTCTGGGCCAAAATGGGGCTACCAGAATCAGATGTGCATGCTCCCTGCACAGTTTGAGAAGAACTCTCTGGATCAACGGGAAGGGAGGAAAAGCGTAGAGGAATCTGTTCACCCAGGAGAGGGATAACGCGCCTCGCCAGAAAACCCAGGCCCTGGATCTAGCGAGCAACAATTGGGCAGTTCATGCTGGATGGGGTGCGAATAAGTCTAGCTCTGGAGTTCCCCATCAAGGAACAGATCCTCTGCCACCTCCTGAAGAAGTTCCCACTCGTGGACTCTGGCCTGAGTGCGACTCAGACCGTCTGCGATCGTGTTGTCCACGCCGGGAACATGTACCGCGATTAAGCTTGCGCCGTGTCCGATTACCCAATCCCACACTCTCATGGCATCCCTGCAAAGGGGGTAAGAGTGTGCGCCTCCTTGTTTGTTGAGGTAATACATCACAGCCGTGTTGTCCGTCTGAAGCAGGATGGTGCACGATGGGATCGTGGACTGGAAAGCCTGGAGTGCACAGAGGACCGCTCATCTCTAGAACATTGATGTGAAGATGAGCCTCCAGTGGGCTCCATACACCTTGAGACTTCACCCCATCCAGGTGAGCTCCCACCCGAGACCTGAGGCGCCTGTGGTGAGGGTTATCTCCGGGACAGGCGCTGAAGGGACGCCTTGAAAGCGACCGGGGCTAACCACCATTGCCAATCCTGAATCACCCATCTCGTGATTCTGACTGGGTGCTGCAAATGGTCTTGCCTCTGGTCCCACTGCGCCTTGAGCATCCACTGCGTTATTCGCATGTGGAGTCGTGCAAGGGGTACTGTGGGAATGGCCGCAGCCATGTGTCCGAGCAGACGAAGGACCGACCTAGCCGGAGCGGTCTGATTCGTTGATAGGTCCTCTATGAGAGACCTGATGCGCTCCGCCCTGTCGACTGGGAGGAAAGCCTTCCCCTGGACCGTGTCCAGCACTGCACCTATAAATTGCAGGTTCTGCGACGGTACCAAGACCGACTTCTCTTGGTTTATGAGAATCCCCAGCGATCCGAACAAAACCTGGGTGTCCTGGATCGCTTGTAGGAGCACCTCCCTGGAGACGGCCATGAGAAGCCAATCGTCGAGGTACGGGAACACATAGTGGCCCTTTCTCCTCAGAGCAGCTGCCACGACTGTCATGCATTTGGTAAAGACCCTTGGAGCGGACGACAGTCCGAAAGGGAGAGCCCGGAACTGAAAGTGGTGGCCTAGGACCTCGAAGCGCAGGAACCTCTGATGCGCCTGAGCTATGGGGATGTGCAGGTAGGCATCCTGCATGTCTAGGGACGCTAAATAGGCGCCTTGTTTTAGCATGGGAATTAGACCCGAAGGGTCACCATGCGAATCTTTGTATGCGACTGATAAGTTGAGGTCGCTTAGGTCCAGAATAGGATGGAGGTCCCTAGTCTTTTGGGAACCAGGAAGAAGTGAGAATAGTACCTAGTCCTCTCTGGTTTCCTGGGACATGCTGCTCTCCTTGCTTAGGAGTGCGATCACCTCTTGCCTAAATTATAGCAGTGCTGACCGAAATACTGGGAGAGCAGAGGAGGCCTCGAGGGTGGCTGTTCCATGAACTCTAAAAAGTGGCCGATGCTGACCAGCTGAAGCACCCACCTGTCGGTGGTAATACTTGCCATCCCGACAGGAAGTTAGCAATGCGACTGACCCGAAACATCCCGCTGATCTGAGGGGTGGGGCAGGAAAGGAGTCATGCTGTGGCGGCTGAAGGCGCCCGGCTCGGCTGGGAGATCTTGGGGTCGCTGACCCTGCTGGCGGACTGCTTCCCTGGGTCCTTCTAAACCGGAGCCCCTGTGCTGTGTGGCGGAACAGGGCTGTTGCCTCGAGTCCTCACGACGAAAGCGGCCTTGGTTCTCACGAAAGGAACCAAGCCTCGGCCGGTACATCGCCTGGACCGACCGGACCGCCTTTCCGGCCTCTTGGAGTTTGGTAATGATCCTTTCGGATGGACTACCAAACAGAACCTCACCTTCAAAGGGGGCGTCCAGGATGTTCTTCTGGACGTCCGGGGTGAAACCGGAGACACGGAGCCATGAGTGCCTCCGGAGGCAAACGCCTGACGCAGCCGCTCTGGCTGAAGAGTCCGCAGAGTCGTATGCGGCTCTAAGAACTTGGGTCCCCACGCTGAACCTCGCGCGGAGGCTGGAAGCATCTCCTCCTTCTGCTCACCATCTGGCAGCCTCTGGCCTCCTCTAGGCCCTGCTCCCACAGGCGCTCTGGAACTGCACCATGTGGGTAAGGTAGTTCAAGGACCCACGGCGCAAGTCGCTGGAAGTGCATGCGCCACCCAAGGAGTCCAACTGCTTGACCGGGTCCGTGGCAGCGTGCTCAGATGCTGCGCCTCTGAGACCGGTCATGTGAGGCTGTGATAACCAGAGAATCAGCCAGAGGGTGTTGTGACAGGTACTGGTCCCCTTGGGAGCCCTGTACAAGCGGTCAGCCTCTGGCACCTCCGTAGCAGTGTGGACGCTTCCACGCAGCCTTGGTGACGCCCACAAAGGTGTCCATATCAAGGTGGCACTACCACAGGCTTAGGGTCCTTCTGCCGAAGGTACTTGGCCAGGCGTAACCTCTCGGGGTCCAACTCCTCAGCTTCCCACCCATATTCTCCTGGATATGGCTAGAATATCCATGAAGGAAGGGTCGTCCGGAGAGACCGTGGAGTCTCACGTGGGTCCGCGAGGAAGCGAGACCGAGACGGGATCTTGAAGTGGGAAAAGGATGATCCCGCACCTCCGTCGACGGCGAACGACGGTATCTTCTGGATCTCTTGGGGCTGGGGCGATCCGAAGACGAAGATCTGGACGGAGGTCTCCTTTTAGAATGATGGCCCCTGGGAGGGGACTCAGGTTCCCTGGGGACGGAACGGCTGACTGACCTCACAGGTGAAGGTGGGGCCCGGGCCGGAGTAGGAACAGGAGGAGGTAGAGGAGGAGGGACTGGTGGTACCACGTCCTTCCTAATGGTGTCCCACCAATACGTAAAACGGTCCTTCACCTCTGCCAATGACAATCCCGATGTCGGCTCCGAGGGCGAGGGCCGGTCGTCGGGTCCCGGCGACGGCTCCGCGGGGGCCTCGGGCGGTGGCGAGGGACCCCTAGGAGACTGCTCGAGGCCGGGAGCGCCCGTCTGGTCTTCGGGCTGGAATTAATTCCTCCTCGCGAGGGACTCCTGCCCGACGGCCGGAGGAGGCGCAGGGAGCCCCTCGGCTCAGGCAACACGGACGGACGCTCGGGGGCGCGCGCCGAGGAAGACCGGCATCGGGGGCAGAGGAGCGGGAGCCGACTTGTGGAGACGGTGGTGGCGTTCCCCGGACTTCGCCACGGCCTTCTGGGCTGAAGAAGACGACGGCCTGGCGGAAGAGGCCTGAGCAGACTTAGGAACTAGAGCCGCAGCCGGGGGAAGGGATGAGGCCCTAGACGGGGACCGGTCCGACCGTGAACCGGAGCTGCGGGACTCGGAGGCCCGAGCCGGCGACCGGGGAAGATCCCTCTCCTCCTCCTTCTTCTCCTCCGCATGTCTGTGTGACGATTCCCCCTTCGAGGACATGGCCCAAAGCTGCTCTTCTAACAAAAAAGCTTGGATGGCCTTCTGCCGGCGGATCCTGGTGCGGCTGTTGAACCCCTGGCACAGGGAGCAGGCCTTGGTGTCGTGGTCTGGGCCCAGGCACCGGACGCAAGAGGAATGCAGGTCCTTGAAGGGGATCTGTTTTCCACACGCGCACTTGGACGGATGACCGGAGGTCAGAGAGGACATCAGAGTTGATAAAATCTTGATTGGAGACAATTTCCCGAAGGAAGTTCTGGAACCACGCGTGTGGCGCTAGACTGTGACCCGGAGGAGGGTGTGAGGGCATACAGTTCGGCGGTGGGAAAGAACTGAGGATTCTGAAGCGAGCACCGCCGGGGCAGTCCTCGCTGAAGACAGCTAGGCCAGAAAGCTTCCGTAGGTCCTGGCGCCCGCCGCTTCAGTCCTAATGGTGTAACCTGCTGCAAGAGCTGTGTCTCGAAGTAAGATCAGTAGTTCTAGGAGTGGTATATGTTGTTCATCCACACTTATTGGCATGTCCCTTTCCCCTTTAAATCTTGTTGAAAAGTCTTCAAGCTGACTTCTCCCACCCACCTGGGTGGTATATACCTTGGCTCCACCCCATGACGCCAGATTTTAGCCTGCTGGAAGCCAGGTTGTGTGCCTCCGCAGCCAGGTAGGTCCGTGTGGATGAACAACATATACTACTCCTATAACTACTGTTTTTCTAAGATCGTGGATATGTTGTTCATCCACACTTATTGGCAGACTCCTAGCAGTTCTCTGGGAGGAGGGAGGCAAGGCGCACACCCCCTATCTAGGGAACAGAGATTGGAGAACCGAGGTCCCAAAACCAGCATCCCGGCGTGACTCCAGGTCAATGTGGTAGTGCGTAATGAAGGTATTAGCTGACTTCGAGGTAGCAGCCTGACAGATCTCCTGGATAGGGATGTCCCTGAAAGCAACCACTGATGCAGCCGTATGGCGGGTAGAATGAGCTCTTAACCCTCTGGGAGGCTCCTTGCCCGCCAACTCACAGCACAGACCTATGCATGATGTGATCCATCTAGCAATGGTCCGCTTCGCTGCAGGTCTGCCAGAAGCGGCTTCAGCGTAGGTGACAAACACCTGGCAAACCTCTCCCCGAATTTCCGCCGTCCTCTCCTTATAATAGGAGAGAGCACGTCTGAGGTCCAGAGAATGGAGCCTGTACTCTGCGTCCGAGGTGTAGTTAGGGTACTATACCGGCAGAGTCAACACCTGGTTAAGGTGAAACTCTGACACCACCTTCAGAAGGAATTTCGAGTGGGGGAGCAGGACAACTTTCTCCCTGTGAAAGACCAGATAAGGGGAGTCTACCGAGAGCGCCTGGAGCTCCCCTGTCGTCCTGCCTGACGTGATGGCCACCAGCAAGGCAGTCTTCCACGACAAGTGAGAGCGCTCACACTTGTGCATTGGTTCGAATGGCTTGCCCATGAGCTTTGCCAGTACCAGCAGTATATCCCATGGAGGTGGAGGTTCACGCGCCGGAGGGGATATGTGATCCAGGCCTTTGAAAAAGTGCTCGACCACTGTCTCCTGTGCCAATGTCAGCTGACCGGCCCACGCCCGGTAAGCAGAAATGGCTGCCAGGTGCACCCTAAGGGTCGATGACCGTAGACCCCCTTTGGAAAGAGACCAAACGTAGTCAAGAGTGTTAGCCACAGAACAGGGTAAGGGGTCCAGACCCTGACCCTGACACCAAATGGAAAATCTTTTCCATTTGAAGGCGTAACATATCCTGGTCGATTCCTTTCTAGATGCTTCGACCACGGTGTAGACATCTTCGGAAAGGCCCAAAGCCTGGAATTTTAGCTGCTCAGGTACCAGGCTGTGAGATGCGGAGACTGAAGGTCCAGATGGAAGACCTGTCCCTGGTTCAGAGATATCAAGTCCGGGCGTGTGCAAAGCCGCTCCGGGGGCCTGCAGCTGAGACGATCTGGATATTAGAACTGGCGTGGCAAGTCTGGGGCTCCCAGAATCACCTTTGCCTTGTCCCTCTTCACCTTGAATAACATCTTGTGGATCAAGGGAAAAGAAGGTAAGACGTAGGAGGAGGTCTGGGGTCCACAGCCTCGAGAAGGCATCCCCCTGCATCGAGCTCTGCTGAGGGGAGGCGGGCATGAAACAGCCTCATCTTAATGTTTTCCCTGGAGGCAAACAGGTCCAACATTGGTTTGCCCCAACGGGAGAACAAGCTGTAAGCTACCTCTGGATGGAGAGACCACTTGTGGGATGTCTGGCCTATGCAGCTGAGAGCATCTGCCAGCTGGTTCGAGACTCCTGCCACATGGATGGCTAGGAGATCCACCTCCAACTGGCTCACGAGGGTCCAGATGCGGAGTGCCTCCTTGTTTGTTGAGGTAGTACATGGTCGTGGTATTGTCCGTCTGGACTAACTACTTGACCCCGGAGCTGAGGAGCGAAAGCAGACAGTGCCAGTCTGACTGCTCTGAGCTCCAACAGGCTGATGTGGCATCGGGACTCCACGGGGGTCCAGAGTCCATGGGCCCCGCTGTCCCCCATGTGGGCTCCCCAGCCCCTGAGAGAGGCATTGGTCGTGAGGACAACCGTCGGCTCGGGGCGGACAAACGGGATCCCTTCCTGCAACCGGTCTGGGGCAGTCCATCATTGGAGAGCGTCCCACATCTTCTGGATTACAATGATCAGCTGGTAGAAATGACCATGGGTGGCCAGCTCCCATTGAAGGGGGCACATGTGCAACTGGGCCCAACGGACCAATGAGGTGCAGGCCGCCATGTAACCCAGAGGGTGAAGAAAGTCCCGGGCAGGGCGCAAGTGCCCAACCAGAAATGATTGGGCAAAGGAGAGAACCTCCGCCCTGTATGCCGGGAGCAGAGCTCTGGCTTGACAAGAGTCAAGCTCTGCCCTGATGAAGCCCATCACCTGACAAGGCACAAGTTCTAACTTGGCCTCGTTGATCAGGAGGCAGAGTTGGGAGCAGGTTTGGAGGGCCAGATCCCTGGACCTCTTCACCTCCTGTTGGGTTGAACCTGCAAGGAGCCGATCGTCGAGGTAGGGGTAAATTCTGACCCCCCTTCCCCCCTGACGGCGGAGATGGGCTGCCACCACTGCAATGCATTTGGTGAGAACCCGTGGGGACGATGACAGGCCGAACAGCATGGCTCGGAACTCGTACAGGTTCCCCTCAAACCTGAAGCAGAGGAACCACTGATGGGACGGACAGATTGGGACGTGAAAGAACGCATCCTGCAGATCCAGTGAACAGAACCACATGTTTCGCTCCAAGGAGGGTATGATCTGGGACAGAGTGACCATCAGAAAGGTGCGTGACCTGAGATACTGATTCAGGTTGTGGAGATCTAGAATGGGGCGCCAGCCCCCTGTCCGCTTGGGCACCAGGAAGTACCTGGAAACAAAGTCTGGGTCTGCAGACTGATCCGCCACGAGAGCTACTGCGTCCCTGAGGAGGAGCTGATCGATGTCATCTCGAAGAGCCGACAGGGTGCATGCGGAAATCCGTTCTTCCCGAGGGGCGCAGGCTCGGCTGGCAGGGTACTGCTCAAATTCTAGAGGCAGTCCCTGACCGACCACTTCGAGAAGCCACCTATCCGAAGTGATAGCGGACCAAGTGGAAAGGAAGAGGCGGAGCCGGACCCCCACGGGAAGACCCAGAGCTGGCATGACGGGAATAGGGTTGGTAACCCCCACCCCGTCACTGAGCAGGCTTGGAGGAGGAGGAGGAAGCTCCAGGACCTAAGCCTCGGCCTCCTGTGCAGGCCTGTTGGGGTCCAAGCTTGGGCCAAGGGCGCCAAGCTTGAGCCTGCTGCTGTCCTCCCTGGAAGGAGGACTGCTGAACTGCAGGGGAAGAGTGCCGAAAAGGCTTCTTTCTTCTGCTGGTTCTTGCCCGAAGAACTCTTGGCAGAAGTGGTGTCCAAGGTGGCACTGGACTGCTTTATGCGCTGTAGGTGACCGGCCACTCCTGGGCCGAACAAGTTGGTCCCAAGGAAAGGCACATCAGCTAACTTGTGCAGAGTATCTGCCGGGAAGGAGAGCAGCCTCAGCCAAGCCCTGTGGCGAGAGGCAACTGCAGCGGCCATCGAGCGGGCACAAGAGACCCCGATGTCCAGGGCTGTCTGGAGCTGCTATCTGGCGACAGCATGGCCCTGATCTCAGACCTGCTTGACCGTGGTCTGCATGTCCGCGTGGAGATGTGGGAGGACTTCATCCAATGACATGAGAAGTATGCCATGATGACGGCCAAACTTACCTGACGAAGGCCCAAGGAGGACGCCACATAGAACTTCCACCCCCCGAGTGGTCCAAATACTTGGACTCCTTGTCGGGAGGTCGGTCAGTATCGGCAGAACTGCCAGTACACCTGAACAAAGAGGCAGTCACCAGGCTCTCAGCCGAAGGGTGCTCTGTGAACCCCTCAAGGGACCCCATGGGCACCACATACTTGCGGACCATGCGGGCAGACAGTGCTAGACATGAGGCAGGACGCTGCCATAGTTCAAGTGGCGGACCAACAATGGCCTCGGCCACTGGAAAGACCTCCGTTGGGGTATCCCCTCTCTTGAGGATGTCCGTGTGAGGGTACTCCGCCTTTTTCTGGATGGGTTCCAGGGGCATCCCTGTGGAATCAGAGATGAGACAAAGGATCCCTTGGAAGGAGGAAGGAGGAAGGACCTTCCTCCACCCCTGTGCCAATGGACGACTCATCATCCCCAGGATGAGAGTGGAGCCCGGTGACGTCCGAGTCCGAAGAGTCGGGCTACATCAGCCTGCCGCCCAAATCACCCTCGACCCGTCGTGGGTGGTCCTTGGGTGACAGTGACACAGATGTCTGGGAAGCCCTGTATCTGGTCGGTCCTCTCTGGAAGGAGCCCCTCCCACAGGCTGCTTAGGCGGCAGCTCCACCACTATCGGTGGAGAGACCAGTATAGGCCGAACCGGAAGATGGGCCGGACCTGTGGGTGGAGGAACCAAAGGCTTCGGTTTCAAGGGGGTTTGCTTCGGCCTAGGAGGCGAAAGCCAAGTAATGGCCAGGGTAGGAGTCGAAGTCGGCTTGTGCCCGGACAAAATCAGCTGTTGTCACACGAGGTCCTCGTAGTGCTGGAGTTTCCATCGGAGCCTCTCCTCATCCAAGGACGACCGGTGGTGTCTCCTCTTTTTCGAGCGTTTGTGGCTCTTTCTTGGCCGTCCGGACGATGGGGTTCTAGATCTCGACCAAGACTGGAAAGGCCTACTTGGTCGCTCGGGAGACACCGGCGGGACCGGTGATACCTGAGGATCCGGAACCGGGTCCTCCATGGGGACACCAGCAGGCTGAGTCTCCTCATTGGGGAAGACAAGGACTGGAGTCCTTTCCAAAGAGTCGTCGACAGTGGGTTGATGGGGTCGAGGACAATCTCGACCTCATCGGCTGCATCCTCGGTCGGCTGGCCTGACGGAAGGTCTGTGAAGCCTGCTACCAAGGAAGTGATCTCGACCGAGGTTGAGACCGCATGCTCCTGGTACTGAGACCTCTCTCGGTCCCAAGAGCGTCTTCATTGTGAAGAAAACAAGCTTGGTTCCTTACCTCTCTTAGGAGATCGGGAGGAGTGCGAGCCCGTGGGCGCCTCTCCCTGGGTGGGGAGAGACTGGCACAACTCCTTGAAGGAACCTGAAAAGGTGGAGCCTAGGTTGAGTGGAACGAAAATACTCTGATTGGCCGAAATGTGGGCGGCTTCTTCTTCAAACGCCTTCATGCATTCCAGCTGCTTGGCAGAACCCAAGGCCGCAGAAACCGCCCACCTAGCCTCCTTGGACTTCACCGGAGGATTCCTTTTCTCCGGTCTCCCCAACTTTAAACGTGTCAGGTGGTCGTCCAGAACGTTGGGATGGAAGGCCAAGCAAAAGCTGTAGGACGAGGTATCATGGCTGACACCTAGGCAGTAGACGCACGTGAGATGGAGATCGGTGCGCGACATCTGGCCACAAGGACACCAGCTAAATCCTGGAGAAGATTTTCTTCTATGACCGAGGATCTAAAGCGCCGATCACTAACTCAGACGAGTTTTTAATTTCGTAAAACTGAAGTATTGAAAGCCAGGGCCTAATAAATGCGGAGTACTAGGGGCAACCTGTATCTTCCAGCAGAAAGGAAGATCTGGCGTCATGGGGCGAAGCAGAGGTATATAACACCCGGGTGGGTGGGAGAAGCCAGCTTGAAGACTTCCGGCAAGATTTAAAGGGGAAAGGGACATGCCAATAAGTGTGGATGAAAAACATATCCACGATCCTAGAAATATTTTTTTTTGTGCAATGTGATTTCCTAACCCATCAGGTATAGCACAAACACTTACTTGTATCTAAACATTTTACTAGGATGCCGACATTAGCTCGAGCAGAACTCTTACCAAAGGGTCATGGGGCAAGATAAGATTCTGAAGGATACAACGGACAGTACAGAATACTGAAGTCCATGTGAAACTGGAGTTGTGAATCGCACTCCAGTGATCAGATGCAACTACTGTACGTGAATCTCCCCTCCATTTCATCTCTTCATCTCAGAGTAATTTTTTGTTCTTTTAAATACCAGATGGTTGGTGTCACCAGCCTTTTCTTAGAGCTCCCCCCCCTCCCCCAGGCAAGTTAAAAATAGGGAGAGGGCATAAACCTCTACTGTGCAGCACCCATTCTCTCCCCACAACCAATGAGAACATTTTACCCCATCCCTCAGCACCCCAAGTCCTCTCCAAAGCACCCATATTAATGAACCCATCCAAGTACCCACACTTCACACACCAAAATAAGATACACTAACCCCGTTCTTCAGCAAACCACGTAATCCCTGCATAACCAAAAAAAAAAAAAAAAAAATTCACAATTTTATTCCCAACCTCTCACTTCAGCATCATTCCCCACGCCCCAGAAGTACAATAAGAACAAGCATTTGTCAATGCTGAATGTTTGCTTGCTGGTATTAGCATTGGAAATGCAGGAGTTAGAGAGATGCAGAACAGGAATGGCAGTAAAGTACTGAACTTCATGCCAACCCCAATTCCACCCTGCAGAGACGGACAGGTATCGGTGTATAAATTTGGGTCACTGCCCATAATGTTCATGCCATTTCACTTCACCCTCTCATGCAGACACCGACACGTGTTGAGGTGTGCCTTGGGGTGTTTGGCTTTACCGTCACCCCATTCCATAAGGACATATGCTGAAATGGGTGCAGTACAGGAGAATGGGGTGAACTCTGGGGCTGAAGAGTCCTAGGCACACCTTGATGCCTGTCACTGGCTGCAGGGAGGTGGGGTGGGGGTGGAATGGCATGAACATTACAGTCGGCAATCCAAAGGCACACCCCTGATACCTGTCAGTCTGTACAGGGTGGGACGTTATGGTTAGAGACCCTAACACCCCGGGCGTTTGTTGGCATTTGCACAACAAATTTTCAACATGGCCTTTTTGTGACCCCCACCTCATGAAAGCATTTGGGACAGCTTCTCATTAACAGTGGCACTGTGATTTTGTTACTGTGTCCCAAACTTTGAGTTCCCACAGTGACTGTGTCATCCTGCGCCAGATGTATGAAAACACAGATCGGGCAGGATGTGAAGAATGACAGCTGTACCATTCATAGGGAGGTGTGAAGAGATGGCAATGTAGAAAATGTTTAGTGAAAATATTAAAAATATTAAAACTTCCGGGCTTACGTGGAAACTGTGCAACGCATGCACGTAACAGTCATTTAATGGAATTTTTCCACCACATTTTCAACATAGGCATTTTATGACCTCTGCTCATGAACAGTGTCACTATGATTTTCCTAATCTGTCCTGAACATCGATTTCCCACAGCGCCCGTGCTATTCTGCGCCAGATGTGTAAATGCATATTTCGGGCAGGATATGAAAAATGACAACTGTACTGTTCATAAGGAGGTGTGAAAAAAATGCCAATGTTGAAATTCTGGACTGAAAATATTACAAATGCGTGAAATTACGAGGGTGCGAGGAAACTGCGCAATGCACGCTTGTAACAGTCATTGCAAGGACTTTTGTCACTAAATTTTCAACACAGGCATTTTAGCACCTCTGCTCATGAAGTGTCACTATGATTTTTTAAATCTGTCCCGAACACTGACTTCCCACAGCGACCATGCTATTCTGTGCCGGAAGCGCGAAAACACATTTCAGCCAGGATGTGAAAAATGACAGCTGTACTGTTCATAAGGTGGTGTGGAAAAATGGCAATGTTGAAAATCTGGAGCGAAAATATTACAAATTCGCGAAGTTACGAACATACGTGTAAACTGCGCAACACACGCTCTTAATACAGTCATTTTTTAGATTTTTTTCACCAAATCTGCAACATGGGCTTTTTGAGAGCCCACCTCATGAACACTGGCACTGTCTTTTTGTTAATTGGTCCCGAAAAGTGATTCCATGCAGTGACCATAAAATCACCTTTTGGGACCGAATAACGCCATGACAGTGGCTGAATTCATGAGGAGCAGTCCCAATAACCCCATGTTGAAAATTTGGTGCCGAAATTCCCCAAAATGCCGGAGATATACACCAAAGTCGAAAAAAAAAAACTATTTTATGCCATTATACAGCTTACTGGCATTTCTTCAGTTCGCGGTCGGCTTTGTAGAGTGCAGACGTGTTCCCGGTCCACGAAGATTGCGCGCCAGGCTCCGGAAGTAAGTATGGTGTGAGGGGTGGGGAAGTAGGCGACAGGTGGGTGTGGGTCGGGAGGCGCGGCGACCGTCAGGACCATTTCTTCTTTTCAGGGAGGGAAAAAAAATGTCGCAGGAATTTTTTTCAGGTTTACTGTGTTAACACTGGGGTAGGCTCCCAGTATGCCACCTGTCTATTTTGGGGGTGGGGGATCTAAGCAGACGTTGGGCCCCCGACAGCAAAGAACGACTGTTGGATTGGGGTACCCTCTGCACACAACAAATGGGGCAGGGGAATACATTATGCCGACGGGAATGGGCCCTCTGTCGGCAAATGAACTGGGTTGGGGGCATACCGATAGGGGGATTGACCACCCCCGTCTGCTTTCATAGGGCTGTGAGCTGGCGGTAAGCCGCCGCCATGTTTACAAAAAAATGTTACACTAAGCAAGGTAACGCCCTGCAATGACGGGTCGCTCCCTCATTCCAGTGGAATGGCTGATGCTGCAATGATGAGGCGGCCTCTCATTGCAGCGGTGAAATAGTTTCAACTTGGTGGCACTTTTGGAAACCAATGTCATCAGCACAGTGTGCCTGCATTGGTCCACCAGTGCCAAGCCCTCAAATGCAGTGCCGCCGTTGGCTGCCACAGTGCCGCACCTCCACAACCTGCTTCTCTCCTAAGTTGCTGCATAATGTTTCTTGCGCAAGCAAACATAAAGATTCAATTCAAACTCCACTTTTTAACACCCAGTGCCCTCCTGTACCACCAAAGTCCCATTATACAAAATGTGAACCCAACCCCCCCCCAAAAAAAATTCCAAGACCTCTATGTATGCCACCCTCCCACACCACCTTTTTAGTAAGTAAGCCAATAAACCAATGAGGTTTAGAGGCCGCCAGTTCTGCATGCTATCACCCTCATATTCAGCTGTACAGTCAAAGCACCCCGTTCACATTCCTAAGTGCAGCAGCAGGCATCTTAAGCCACAATGGGTACCATGCATACTTTATAACAGCACAAAGGACCGAATCACATTTTTAAGTGTCATTATTCGGGTTCCTCTAGTGAATGTCCTGCTCATGTGCACTTGTACATACTCTGACATGGTGTCATAAAATTGACGTTTACCTGGAAAATTTCATCCTTGTGTGACTCGAAGGAATGCAGCTTCAGTTTAAGGTTCCTCAGATCCCAGAGGGCTACAGTCTGAAGGAGAAAAACATGGTTAAACTGCTATCGGAGTTTCAGTGCCTGATGGAGGAAATGAACACCCTACAAATTGGAAGGGAAGGGGGGCATAGGGCAGAATCCAGTGAAGGATATTCAGGCAGAGCTGAAGTGGCAAAGCAGGTGACTGAAAATTCCAATGGCCCTGGGTCTGGGACCTGTCATTTTGTGTCCTGTAATACTGGTATATTAAATTATATGATAGATTTTACAGCCAAAGCATTTTATAAGACACATGTAGAATTTGTTTAAACTCCCACAATCCCCAAATCTGAAAATTTAGGATCCCTGCGAGGTATCCAGCATGTCTGAAGCACACAACCTGCTGTGATGGGGTGAGCATTTCTTCTTTTTCAAGATATTTTGTAGAGAAACACAAACTAGTGAGAGACTGGGGGGTAACACCACACAAATATGGTACTGAGAAATTCAGAGCTTGGGGGAAACCCAACAACACTGCTAGGTTTTAAAAAAATATACATATATAAAAATATGTAGAACAGAAAGGGGACAGGATTGCAATAGACTGCATAGAGGAGTACAGAAACATGAAAGACAAAAAGTACAGTTACGTAAGAACTTACCTTAACAGTAGATCTTCGAGAGATGCTCTTGCAGCAGGTAACACAAGTAGCACTGACGCCACCTGGCGGCAGTGCCCCGCATTTTTTTTCTTCCAGCAGGGTCACTGTGGGAACGCCCCCCACCCTCCCCCGCTGCCCTATATAAGGGTGGAGTTCCCCATGTGCTCCAGTTCTTGTACGCCCCCCAGGTAATACACCGGAAGCTGAACGGATTGGTTCAGGGTAAGCTCTGAAACCACTTTCAGTAGAAACTTTGGGTTAGTGCGAAGGTCAACCCAATCGTTATAGAAGACAAGGTACGGTTCTTTACACATGAGGGCCTGAAGCTCTGAAATGTGCCTCGCCGAAGTAATGGCTACCAAAAGCAGAGTGTTCCAGGACAGGAAATGAAGCTCAGCCTCCACAGCTGGTTCGGGGGGGGGAGCGTAAGCTTCTCTAGGACGAAAAGGAGATCCCAAGGGGGTACAGGATCCCTGATGGGAGGTCTGATATGCAGAATACCTCACAGGAAAGCCTTAGAAACCTCCATCTGAGCCACCGTCTTATCCAGCACTGGCAAGTAATAAGCGGAGATGGCGGACAGGTGTACTTTTGTGGAGGAGTAACTGAGACCTGACTCCGAAAGGGAAAGCACGTATTCTAAAACGGAGTTAACCGGACAGACCAGGGGTCCACCCTCTTGGCTGTGGCCCAGATACAGAAACATTTCCACTTCATAGCATAAGTAGCCCTGGTGGCAGGCTTACGCGCCTCAACCAGACCTTGCGCTACCTGATCGGACACACCAAATCTGGCTTTAGCTAGGTCCTGAGGAACCAGGCATGCAGGTGAAGAGTGTGCAGATTCGGATGGATCAAGGACCCGCTGTCCTGGGACAGAAGATGAGAGGAGAGTGAAAGAGGCAGTGGAGGTTCTGCTGCTAAGTGCTGAAGCAACCGAACCCAAATCTGACAAGGCCACAGCGGAGCGATCAGAATGAGGGTGGACGGTTCTGACTGCGCCTTGAGGAGAACCTTCTGTAAGAGCGGGAAGGGAGGAAACGCGTAGAGAAACCTCCCTTTCCAGGAGAGGGACAACGCGTTTGGCCAAAAAGTTTCAGGCTCTGGACCTACCAAGCAGAAACTGGGCAGTTTTGCGTTGAAGTGTGACACGAAGGGATCCAGCTCTGGCATCCCCCACCAGCAGAAGATTTGATCTGCGACTTCTTGAAGCAACTCCCACTCGTGAGCCTCGCGACTTTGTCCTGCTGAGCGCGGCTGAGCACATGCTTGCCTCTGGAACGGTACTGCCAAGTAATATGAGATGATACCCAGAGCCCAATCCCACACCTGCATGGCTTCCCGGCAGAGGGGATATGAGTGTGTGCCACCCTATTTGTTTATGTAGAACATCACCGAAGTGTTGTCCGTCTGGACCAACAGGAGGCCTGGCACTAGGATAGAAACCAGGGCTTGAAGGGCATAAAGGACTGCTCTCAGCTCCAGAACGTTGATATGCAGATCTTCCTCTATTGGGGACCAAGAGCCCTGAGTGCGATGTGTCCCCAAGTGGGCACCTCATCCTGAGGACGACGCCTCTGTGGTCAGAATCTGGGTAGATGCCCCTGTGTGGTAGGGGACACCCGCCAGCAAATTTTGTGACAACATCCACCAGCATAATTCCCGGCGGACTGGCTCAGCGATCCGGATCGAGGCGTCCAAGCTGTTTAGTGCTCGATCCCACTGAACCCTTAATGACCACTGAATGGTTCTCATGCGTAGTTGTGCCAGAGGGACCGAAACTATGGTGGCTGCCATGTGCCCTAACAGCCTGAGGAGGAGCACTGCGGGGACTCGAGGCTGTAAAGATTTGGTACGCCAGGATCTGAATCCAACCTGCTCTGTCAGAGGGAAGAAACACTCTCCCGAGGGTGGTATCCAGAAGAGCTCCAATGAACTGGAGGTTCTGGGACGGGAGAAGTTGAGACTTGACCCTGTTGACCGTGATCCCCAAGCGCTGAAACAGTGAGATGGAGTCCCTGATGGTTTCCAACAGGCGGGACCTGGATGGAGAAAGGAGGGGCCAGCTGTCCAGATAAGGAAAAACGAAGTGGCCCAGTCTCCGCAGCGCCACGGCAACCACTGTCAGGCACTTGGTGAAGACCCTGCTGGCTGAAGAGACCGAAGGGAAGGACTCTGAACTAATAGTCCTCGTCTGCGAACCTGAACCTCAGAAATCTTCGATGACCTGTGGCAATAGGGATATGCAAGTAGGCATCTTGCATGTCCAGGGATGCCAGCCAGTCTCCCGCTGAAATGAGGGGCAGGAGAGCGGGGAAGGAGACCATACGGAATCTCCTGTAGGAGATCCATTGGTTCAGATCGCTGAGGTCCAGAATAGGCCTGAGATCTCCAGACTTCTTCAGGACTAGGAAGAAGTGGGAGAAGAACCCTCTCTCTCGCTCGGCCGGGGGTACTGGCTCGATGGCGGTTTTGTCCAAAAGGGATATGATCTCCCTTCTGATCAGCGCCCAGTGTTCCCTGGGATAACGAGACGGGGGCGGTGGTCTGTCTGTCGGAATGGCATGGAACTCGATGGAATGCCCGAACTCCATGAGCTCGAGGACCCACTGGTCGGAGGTCACTTGACTCCAGGCATCTGCGTACAGGGAAAAGCGACCTCCTACCGGCTCCCCTGACGAAGTGTCTAGGGAAGGAGGGTGGCCTGGATAGTCGGGCAGTGGGAGGGGGAGGAAGGGCAGCAGTGGCTGCCTTGGCCTGTCTAGAGGAGGAGGAGGCAGAGGATCCTCTGGATCCGCCCCTGTGACTGAAGCTGCCTTGCTGACAGTGTGGCTGGAAGCAAGATTGCTGAGGCGGATGTCCCCCACGGCCACGAAAATGGGGCTTTCGAGGTCGCCTCGTTTCGGGCGGTACATGGACTGCACGGTTCGGATGGCCTTGCCGGAGTCCTGCAGCCTGATGATGATCTTCTCCATGTCCTTGCTGAAGAGTATGAAGCCCCTGAAAGGAGCATCCAGAATGTTCGTCTGGACATCTGGATCGAACCCAGAAACCCGGAGCCAAGCATGGCATCGGCCGCCCTTGAAGAGGTGTCCGCAGAGTCATAGGCCAATCTCAGAACGAGGGTACCCACATCTGAGCCAGTCTGAAGCAGATTCACAAGCTCTGCCCACTGAGAGCAATCGGGTGTGCTTTGCACAATGTCCAATCCCTGTTCCCAAAGGGCATTTTGGAATTGGACCATGTGGGTCAGGAAGTTGAGACTCCCGATACTACAGGTGTCAGCAGAGTACACCTTGCGCCACATAGAATCCAGCTGCTTTGACTCCCTGTCAAGCAGCTGGGTGCTCGGGTGTTTGGGCCTCTGTGAACAGTCGTGAGCTGCCAAAATCACCAGAGTCTGCTGCGGGTGGTTCGGCCAAGAACAGTTGATCCTTAGGGGCCTGGTAGCGCCGATGAGCCTTATTGGGCATGGCAGAGGAGGAGTGAGGGCGCTTCCAGGTAGCGAACGTGACATTCTCAAAGGTGTCGACCATGGGAGGGATGACCACTGGCTTAGGGTCTTTTTGGCGGAGGTATTTAGCCAGCCGCAGTCGCTTGGGGTCCAGGGCCTCAGTGTCCTAGCCCATGTTCGCCTGGATGTGCCTCATCACCTCCATGAAGCTGGGGTCATCCGGAGGGGATTTTGGGTGTTCCTCTGTGTCCCCTAAATCCAGATCAATGTCTGAGTCCACAGGAGAAGTGTCTGAGTCTACATAAGAGTGCGAGGTTGAAGAGGATGGGGACCTGTGTCGTCTCCTCTTGCATCTCTTGCCCGGAGAGGGAGAGCGGGAGGAACTGCTGGACCTGGTCCTCCTGTGCCTCTTATCTGTATGTTTCTTGGGTGCTGGCTCCTTCCCTGCCTCTTGGTCAGATGGCTACGAGGCATCAGGCACTGGAACCAGCGTGGGAGGAGGTGCCAACGCTGGGAGATCATGCTTAACCGTGTCCCACCAGTGGGAGAAGAGCTCCTTAACTTGCGAAAGTTTCAATTTAGGGGAACCAGGACCAGTGGGAGGAGGACGAGGAGGAGGAGCAGCGGAGCCTGTACCGGCGCCGTCGACAGGGGGTGCCAGCGTCAGGCCTGGAACCCTTGTCACCGGTGTAGATCTAAGGGGCGTCAGCTCCCAGTCAGGTGGACTGGTGACTGTGGCGAGGGGGTCTCAGAACTGACATCAGGAGGCGCCGGAGTGGCCAGCATCGGAAGGACTTTGACCGGTGGTGGAATGGCCTTTGCCGCGGTGGTGGCCGGAGGGGCTGCGGGCGGACATCGGTCTGGCGTCCCTCAGAGGCGTGAGCCTTGGTATGGTCGGACTTATGTTTTGAGGATCTTTCAACCAAGCGTTGGTCAGCTGCCAGTCTGAATCCTTAGATTTTGGCGGCAAGGACAAGGTCCCACCACTGGAAGATCCGGAGGTCTTGCTTGACTCCTGGGAGTCAGCCTTGGAAGAGGAGGCCGAGCGGGAGGACCTACCTGCACCCAGCGAGAGAGAATTCTCGACGGGCGGATGCACCTTCAGAGGTTGAAGGGTGGTCCCTGAAGACTTGGCCGTGGCAGATACAGCAGACGATTTGAGGGTCGTGAGGCGGGAATCATGCCCAGACTACCCTGACTTCGAGCCAGAGGACCTGGGCCTAGAGTGGGACCTCTCTTTCTCCTGGTGCTCCCGATGTTTGTGGGCGGAAGGGTGATCAGATTCCCCTGAGGAAAAGGCATGTTCCATCGTGGCCAGTTTAGACTCCGCTAAAAAGACAAAGAGATTTCTGACCCCTGATACGCGTTCGGGAGTTGAAGTCCTGGCAATGGGGGCAGGCGCTGGTGTCATGGTCAGGCCCGAGGCAGAAAAGACATGCAGAATGGCCATCCTTAGGGGGTATTTGTCACCCACAGGAGCACTTGTTGACGTGCCCCTTGGAGGAAGAGGGCATAGATGCGAAAAAACTACATTAGAAAAGGTGGAGAAGGAATAGAGTGATCAACACTGCGAGCGGAAACCGCAGGTGAACTAACCTGGACCATATCGGGGCGGAAAGAACTGGAGCACGTGAGGAATTCCTCCCTTATATAGAGTGACATCAGGGGTGTAGCCGACGTCGGTGGGGGGGCGCTCCAAAGTCAGTACTGCTGGAAAAAAAAAAAAATTGCCGGGAACCACCACCAGATGACATCAGTCCTACTTGTGTCACCTGCTGCAAGAGCTTCTTCTCGAAGTAAGAGCCAAGGTTTACAAGATACTGCAAAGATGTACCAAATCTAGTGAACCTAAAAATATGCATTTATTAAAGGTGGCCAGCAGAGTTTAGCTCCAGCTTGCTCCCGTTCCCACATACCTTGCGATGCTGTTGCAGGAGTCAAAGGATATTGTAAGCAAAATATTACCATCTATATCTAATTTAAATCAATGCGGAACTATACGGCCAAACCCAGAAGCGCTGCACAAAGACTCATGGCTATTCGAGCCCATTTAGTGATGTAGATAACCCTACTGCTGTGAATTTAGCAGCAGTGGCTGAAGCTTCCTTTGCATATTTTATTACTTTCAAGGGGGTGTTGATGCCTAGAAATAATACAGCAATAGCCTGTCCAAGTATTGCTGTATTATTTTTGGCATCATCACTATCATGCAAGCAATAAAATAAGTATAAGCAGCTCCAGCCACTGCAGTTACATTCACAGCAGTGGTGCCATCTATGTCACTAAATGGGTTGGAATACTGCTGAGGCTTTGCACGCACTCAATCGGGAGCCACGCAGCGCCTCCGCGTTCAGCTGTACAGTTCGACACAGATTTAAACTGTTTACAACAGCCTCTGACTCCCACCGCAGCATGGTAAGGTGTGTGTCAGGCTGCAGTTAAACTGTGCAGGTCACCTTTAAAGAGGAATGGTAGTACTAAGTGCATCACACCAAACTGTGGGGCTGGTCCCAATATCTACTTTCTATTGGGTGGAGTGGGGGGGGGAGACCGGTTACTCATCTGTAACAATAGTTCTAGGAGTGGTATATGTTGTTCATCCACACTCTCTGGCATGTCCCTTTCCCCTTTAAATCTGGCCTAAAGTCTTCAAGCTGGCTCCTCCCACACACCCGGGTGGTAAATACCTCGGCTCCGCCCCATGACACCAGATTTTAGCCCGCTGGAAACAAGGTGGTGCGCCTAAAGCCGGGTGGGTGCGTGTGGATGAACATATACCACTCCTAGAACTACTGTTACAGGTAAGTAACCTGTTCTTCTAGGAGCGTGGATATGTATTTCATCCACACACGCTGGCAGACTCCAAGTAGTTCTCTGGGAGGAGGGAGGCAAGGTGCACACCCCCTATGTAGGAAACAGATTGGAGAACCGAGGCCCCAAAAGCAGCATCCCGGCGTGACTCAAGGTTGATGTGGTAGTGGGTAATGAAGGTGTTAGCTGACTTCCAGGGAGCAGCCCGACAGATCTCCTGGATAGGGATGTCCTTGAAAGCAACCACTGATGCAGCCGTATGGCGGGTAGAATGAGCTCTTAACCCTCTGGGAGGCTCCTTACCCGCCAACTCATAGCACAGACCTATGCATGATGTGATCCATCTAGCAATGGTCCGCTACGCTGCAGGTCTGCCAGAAGCGGCTTCAGCGTAGGTGACAAACACCTGGCAAACCTCTCCCCAAATTTCTGCCGTCCTCTCCTTATAATAGGAGAGAGCACATCTGAGGTCCAGAGTATGGAGCCTGTACTCTGCGTCCGAGGTGTAGTTAGGGTACTATACCGGCAGAGTCAACACCTGGTTAAGGTGAAACTCTGACACCACCTTCGGAAGAAATTTCTGGTGGGGGAGCAGGACAACTTTCTCTCTGTGAAAGACCAGATAAGGGGAGTCCACCGAAAGCGCCTGGAGCTCCCCTGTCCTTCTGCCTGACGTGATGGCCACCAGGAAGGCAGTCTTCCACGACAAGTGTGAGAGCTCACACTTGTGCATGGGTTCGAATGGCCTGCCCATGAGTTTTGCCAAAACCAGCAAGAGATCACACGGAGGTGGAGGACCACGCACCGAAGGGGATATGTGATCCAGGCCTTTGAAAAAGCGCCCAACCGCTGTCTCCTGTGCTAATGTCGGCTGAGTGGCCCGCGCCCAGTACGCAGAGATGGCTGCCAGGTGTATCCGAAGGCTTGATGACCGGAGACCCCCTTTGGAGAGAGACCAAAGGTAGTCTAAAATGTTAGCCACAGAGCAGGATAAGGGGTCCAGACTCTCCTCTGACAACAAATGGAAAATCTTTTCCATTTGAAGGCATAACACTTCCTGGTCGATTCCTTACGAGATGCCTCCACCACAGTGTAGACATCCTCGGAAAGACCCAGAGCCTGGAACTCTAGCCGCTCAGGTACCAGGCTGTGAGGTACAGGGACTGAAGGTCCGGATGGAATACCTTCCCCTGGTTCAATGATATCCGGTCCACGCATGTACAAAGCCGCTCCAGGGCCCTGCAGCTGAAGCGATCTGGATACCAGAACTGGCAGGGCCAATCTAGGGCTACCAGAATCACCTTTGCCTTGTCCCTTCTCATCCTGAGTAGCACCTTGTGGATCAAGGGAAATGGAGGGAAGGTGTAGAGGAGGCCTGGGGTCCACGGCCTCGAGAAGGCATCCCCCTGCAGTGAGCCCTGCTGGGGGTGGGGGGGGCGAGCATGGTACAGGCTCAGCTTGGTGTTCTCCCTGGAGGCAAACAGGCCCAATGGGAGAACAGATTGTAAGCTACCTCTGGATGGAGAGACCACTCGTGGGATGTCTGGCCTAAGTGACAGAGCATCCACCAGTTAGTTCGAGACTCCTGCCACATGGATGGCTAGGAGATCCACCTCCAACCGGCTGATGAGGGTCCAGATTCGGAGCACCTCCTTGCATAGCAGACGGGAGTGCGTGCCGCCCTGTTTGTTGAGGTAGTACATGGTCGTGGTATTGTCCATCTGGACTTGAACCACTTGACCCTGGAACTGAGGAGCGAAAGCTGACAGTGCCAGTCTAACTGCTCTGAGCTCCAACAGGTTGATGTGGCATCGGGACTCCTCGGGGGTCCAGAACCCATGGGCCCTGCTGTCCCCCATGTGGGCTCCCCAGCCCATGAGAGAGGCATCGGTCGTGAGAACGACCGTAGGCTCGCGTTGGACAAACGGGATTCCTTCCTGCAACCGGTCTGGGACAGTCCACCATTGGAGAGCAGTCTCACATCTTCTGGGTTAGAGTGATCAGCTGATCGAAGTGACCATGTTGCCGAGTCCACTGGGCGGCCAGCTCCCACTGGAGGGGGAGCATGTTCCACCTGGTCCAACAAGGTGCACGCCGCCATGTAGCCCAGAAGGCACAGAAGGTCCTGGGCAGGGCGCAAGTGCCCAACCAGAAATGACTGGGCAAAGGAGGAGAGAACCTCCGCCCTGTCCGCCGGGAGCCGAGCTCTGGCTTGACGAGAGTTGAGCTCTGCCCCGATAAAGCCCATCACCTGAGATGGCACGAGTTCCGACTTGGCCTCGTTGATAAGGAGGCCGAGTTGGGAGCAGGTTCAGAGGGCCAGATCCCTGGACCTCTCCAGCTCCTGAAGGGAGGAACCTGCCAAGAGCCAGTCGTCGAGATAGGGGTATATCAACCCCCTGACGCCGAAGATGCACTGCTACCACTGCAATGCACTTGGTGAAGACCCGTGGGGCCGATGACAGGCTGAACAGCATGGCTCGGAACTCGTACAGGGTCCCTTCAACCCTGAAACGGAGGAACCGCTGGTGGGAAGGACGGATTGGGATGTTAAAGAACACGTCCTGTAGATCCAGTGAATAGAACCACATGTTTCGCTCCAGAGATTGTATGATCTGGTTCAGAGTTACCATCCAGAAGGTACGAGACCCGAGATATTGATTCAGGTCGTGGAGATCTAGGATGGGGCGCCAACCCCCCCCCCCACCACAATCCGCTTGGGAACCAGGAAGTACCTGGACATGAAGCCTGGGTCTGTAGGAGGATCCAGCACTGGAGCTACAGCCTCTTTGCAGAGGAGCTGAGCAATGTCGTCCCGAAGGGCCGACTGAGTGCAAGCCGAGATCCTTGCCTCCCGAGGGGTGCGGGCCTGGCTGGGAGGGTACTGCTTGAATTCTAGAGGCAGTTCCTGGCCGACCACTTCCAGAACCCACCTGTCCGAAGTGATACCGGACCAGGCGGAAAGAAAGTGACGGAGCCGGCCCCCCACGGGAGGACCTAGAGCTGGTGTGACGGGTGTAGGGGTGGCAACCCCTGACCCGTCACTGAGCAGGCTTAGAGGAGGAGGAGGAGGCTCCTGGTCCAGCACCTCGGCCTCCTTTACGGGGCTGTTGAGGACCCTGCTTGGGCTTGGGGTGCCAAACTTCAGCCTGCTGGCCTCCTTGATAGGAGGGCTGTCTAACCACAGGGGAAGAGTGCTGAAAAGGCTTCTTCTTGTGCTTCTGATGGTTCTTGCACGAAGAACCCTTCGCAGAAGTAGCATCCAAGGTGGCACAGGACTGCTCTCTTCGCTGGAGGTGACCTGCCACTCCCAGACCGAAGAGGTCGGTGCCTAGGAAGGGCACGTCCACTAACTTGTGCTGAGTATCCGCCAGAAAGGAGGATAACCTCAGCCAGACCCTGCGGCAAGTGGCCACTGCAGCTGCTAAGGAGAGGGCACAGGAATCTCCAATGTCCAGGGCTGTCTGGAGCTGCTGTTTCACAACAGCACGCCCCTGGTCACGGACTTGCTTCACCATGGTCTGCGTGTCTGCTGGGAGATGAGGGAGGACTTCGTCTAATGACCCCAGGAGGGCATGAGAGGAGTGTGCCATGATCACAGCCGAGCTGGCCTGATGAAGGCCCAAGGATGAGGCTGTATAAACCTTCCGGGCAGGATGGTCCATATACTTGGACTCCTTGTCCGGAGGGTGGTCAGTGTCCGCTGAGCTACCCGTGCGTCTAAATACAGAAGCAGTCACAAGGCTCTCGGCCGAGGGATGCTCTGTGAACTCCGCCAGGGACCCCATGGGTACCGTATACTTATGAGCCATGCGGGCAGACGGAGCGGAGCAGGAGGCAGGGTGCTGCCATAGCTCAAGGGCTGGGCCAACAATGGCTTCGCCACTAGAAAGGCCTCCGTCGGGGTATCCCCCCTCTTAAGGATATCAGTGAGGGGGTATTCTGCCTTCTTTTGGATAGGCTCCAAGAGCATTCCGGTCGATTCGGAAATCAGGCGAGGATGCCCTGGAAAGAGGAAGGGCCTTCCTCCAAGCCTGCCACTGATGACTCGTCATCCCCCGGATGCAAGTGCAAACCAGTGGCATCAGAGTCCGAAGAGTCGGGATATAGGGGTCTCCCGCCCATGTCTCCCTCGATACGCCGAGGGCGATCGGGGACAATAGTGATGGACAGACGACTGGGAAGGCCGGTGTCTGTCCGGTCCTCTTTCGAGGGAGCCCCTCCCTGAGGCTGCTTAGGCGGTGGTTCCACCAAAATAGGTGGCGAGACTGAGATAGGCCGAGCTGCAATGCGTGCCAGCCCTACGGGTGGAGGAACAGAGGCCTTCGGTTCTGGAGGGGTTGGCATCGGCCTGAGAGGCTGGGGCCAAGTAATGGCCGGTGTCGCCGGCTTTTGACCGGTCAGAATCAGCTGTTGCCACATGAGATCCTCATTAACGTTGACGGAGCTTCCGTCGAAGTCTCTCCTCATCCGAGGAGGATGAGGATCGGCGACGACACCTCTTCCTGGAGTGTTTGTGACCTTTCTTCGGTTTTTCAAAAGAAGGGGTCCTGGTCCTCGATCGAGACAGACGGGGTTGGCTAGTTCGATCGGGAGAAGCCAGAGTTGGAGAGAACCGAGGTTCTGGCACCTTTCCCTCGATCGGGACACCAGAGGGCTGGGTCTAGTCGTCGGGGAAGGAAAGGACAGCTGTCCTTTCCAAGGAGTCGTTGACCGGAGTCGGCAACAAAGGCTCGATTGGGTCAAGAGAAATCTCGGCCGGTTCAGCCGTGTCCTCGGCCTCGGTGCCTTGGCCTGACGGAAGGTCCAAAAAGCCGGCGGCCGAGAAAGCGATCTCGACCGAGGTCAAGACCTCAAGTTCGTGAGAGATGGACCTCTCTCGGTCCCAGGAACATCTCCTTCTAGATGAAGACTCAGGGTCCTTGTTCCTCTTCCTAGGGTGGGAGGAGTGCGAGCCTGAGGGCGCCTCACCCCTGGTGGGGAGAGACTGGCACAACTTCCGAGAGGACCCAGTAAAGGTTGAGAGGCATGAAAAAACTTTGTCTGGCGGAAGCTTGAGTAGCTTCCTCTTCGAAAGCCTCCATCTGATCGAGCTGCTCGGCGGATCCCTCGGCCGAAGAAACCGCCCACCTTGCCTCCTTCGATTTCACCAGTGGATTGCAAAGCTCCAGTCTCTCCAATTTTAGGCGTGCCTTGCGGTTGTCCAGGACGTTGGGATGGAAGGCCAGACAGATGGTGCAAGAGGTGGTGTCATGAACAACACCCAAACAGCAAACACACGAGTGGGGAGGATCAGTGCGTGACATTTTCTGTCCACAGGGACACTGGCGAAATCCGGGGGACGATTTGTCCTCCATGTCCGATGCGTTAGGATCAGAATCGTAAACTCTAATAAAAGTTTTACAGAAAGCGTTTGTGGTAAAAACAGTCGCTGAGAATCTACGGCCTACGAGCTGCTGAAGTAGCACGAGGGAACCTGAATCTTCCAGCGGAAAGGAAGATATGGCGTCATGGGGCAGAGCCGAGGTATTTACCACCCGGGTGGATGGGAGGAGTCAGCTTGAAGACTTCCGGCCAGATTTAAAGGGGAAAGGGACATGCCAGAGAGTGTGGATGAACAACATATCCACGCTCCTAGAACAAAACGGTTACTCGCCTGTGACAGTAGTTCTAGGAGTGGTATATGATGTTCATCCACTGTCCGGCAGTTGCCTTTCCCCTTTAAGGATTGCCGGAAACGTCTTCTAGCTGGCTCCTCCCACCCACCTGGGTGGTAACTCCCATGGCTCTGCCCCATGATGCCAGATCTTGCCCGCTGGAAGCAGAGGTTGTGCACCGAAGCTGGTGAGGTCTGGTGGGTCCGTGTGGATGATCATCATATACCACTCCTAGAAAGTACCTTTACATTAAGAACTTACCATAACAGTAGATCTTCCGAGGGTTGTCTCTTGCAGCAAGTCATTACTTATGGTAGTATCCACCAGATGGTGCTGTCACACGGCAGCTTCTTCCAGCAGTCTTCCGTGGGGGCCGCCCACACGACATCACTTCCTGTGGATGTGTACAAGAGTGGGCTGCCCCCAGTACCCTCTGTTCACTGTCTGCTTCAGCGAGCACAGCCTGGACCGAGGTAAACGAGGGCCAGAAAATAGGAGAACAGCAATCCCACCCAACATCGTGAGTTGCAGATTCAAGGCAACAAGGCAGGGGGACGGAGAGCGGGAGACTTACTGCAAGAGACAGTCCTCGGAAGATCTACTGTTACAGTAAGTTCTTACGTAACTGTACTATCTTCTACAGACTGGTCTCTTGCAGTAAGTCATTACTTATGGGAGATTACCAAGCAGTGAAATCCAAATGGGAGGAAAGGCAAAGCCAGAGACGTAAAAGCACAATAAAACATCAACTTCAACCGCACCCCCAGAGGCAGATAGGACGAGGTGGGGTAAGGACTAAATGTTTGATAGGTAACAGAAATGTCCAACTCAAACCTCTTCCATGCAGGCAGATAGGCCAATGGTAAGGCAAAGACATTTGGCATGAAACTAGGAGAAATGTCAACCAAACCACACCCACTCAGGCAGAAGGGCACAAAAGTGGGTGAGGAGAGCATGTAGGAGGCATGATGTAGAAAGAATTGTAGGTGGCCAGGCACAGTGATTCATCCTGACGAGGCAGAGGTTGACAGGCCCTGGCATAAAGTCAAAGTCAGGAATTAGACAAGGAGAGTGGATCAGATAGTAGAAAAAGGAGCACCGTGGAAAAAATAAACAGACTGGATGGTCATAGGAAGGAACAACTGAAGGGCTCCAGCAGGGAGAGTGGCAGGAGCTTCAATCAGATCCACATGGAGGAGTGAAGTGTCCAGTCTAGGAGCAAGCCTCCAAGAAAGGTAAACAGATCCCGGGCACCTCCAAGGCCTGTAAGAGGAGGCGGGGGATACCCGAAAAGCGGGTTAAGGCGCAGAAGCGGGTCCCACTGCAGAGGGGCAGACTGAGCCGCCACCTGGAGGCCCTACTGCTGTCCGGAGAGGCACCCCGGTAGGGGGCTGGGCAGGAGGCGGCCCGCCTTCGGGGGCGCAGGGATGGGACCTGGGGGAGTGACAGAGGTCCTGAACAGACCGGAGAGTATGCCCCGAAGCCTGAAGGGAATCCAGGATGGACTGAGCACCAAGTCCAAACAGCAGGTACCCAGAATAAGGGGGCATCGGCGACAGACAGTTGGACGCCGGGCGACAAAACCCAAAACCCGCAGCCAGGCAAAGCACCAAAGGCCGAGAGGCGGGGCAATGTGACAACCGCATCAAAGCATGCATGGAGCAGGTGACGGGAAAAGGAGGGCATGGCAGACAGCAGCTGAGCTGATCAGGGCCACGAGGGGCAGGCTGAGCGGATGCAGGACGAGACCAAATATGAGAGAGTGCGTGAAAATACGCAGGAATCAAAGGCGGGACAACCATGGCAGGCTCCTCGGGAATGTCGAGGTAAGCAGCCATGTCCTGACGTAAGGAGTCCTGATCTACAGCAGGGAAGCCAACAGCGTGCCGGATCCGCAGCATGAGCTCTGTGAAGGAGGGATCCAGGAGTGAGCAGGGGGTTCAGGTGGGCGGCTCTCCAAAAAAAGAGAGAGGACGCGAAGGGGTGGGGGCATGGTCCGAGAGATCCCCGCCAGGAACATCCCCCACGAAAGGATCCCCCATCCCGGAAACTCCATAAAGGGAGTCCACATAAATGTGAGGGGGGGGTGGGAAGCACCGGATCCGGGCGCAGGCACCCGGGAGGAGGGAACAGTACGAGGCCGGGCCCTGGCCCATGGACCACAGGACCTCCAGCAAATGTGGGCGATGCCCAGCACTTGTCTGTTCTTTGGGAGGTTCAGAATGGAGTTTCAAGGGTGGCGCTAGGAGGAGGACAAGCTAGCCTGGGAACTGCTGACCCCAAATTGTGGGTGAAGGCACTCAGACCCCTGTGGTCCGGGTCCGGCAAAGGGTAAGGGACTCAGGGTTGGGTCCCCTCAGGCGGGGCCGAAGGAAAAGTCGCACCAAAGGGGCGAAACGGGCCACAGGGGAGACCCCAGAGGATGCCAAACAAGGGTGCCAGGACGAAGTTGGGGGTCGTGGTCCGAGCAAAGCCCCAAGCAGGGGGTGTCCTGGTGGGAGGCCCTCATCGCCAAGGGAAGCATCCCTGTCAAGGAGGGAAGAAGGAGAGGCTCCAGTGGCATCAGAAACGAGGCCCAAAGATAAAACAAGCCTAGCAGGCTCAGTTGACGGGGGGAGCAGTTCAGATGATGAGGAACACTCCATCGACAATGGAGGAGCCACCGTCGATGACGTAAGGAGGAGGGAGTGTGAATCCCGCTCCCTCCTATGCCTGGAATGAGTGCCCTTGACCAGGGAGCCTTTAAGGCGGCCCCCTGAGGTCTGTTCCAGCCTGGCTGGATGATCAGCCATGAGCAAGTCCTAAGGCCCAGCAAGAGAGCCTGGGCCAGGGAGCAGAAGGGGTGCTGTGAGCAAGGAGGGCCGGGGGCACTCTGAGGAGCACAGGCCCAGCCAAGTAGAAGAGTCAGGGCATGGAAGTAGTACACATACCCAGGACCACAGGCAGGAGCCTGGGGTACAGAGAGTGGTACACAGGACCGGGTCCTGGAAGTAGAAGAGCCAGGGCCTGGGAGTGTTCCACAGGCCCGGCAGAGAGAAGCAAAATCAGGCTGGGCTGTTAATAGCAGCCCTAGTGAATCCCCAGACCCAGCAAGAGTGCCTGGGCCTGAGAGTAGCAGGTGTACCGGGAGCTCTAATGGAACACCGGGCCAACTGTAGAAGAGAGAAAGAAGAAAAATATATATAAATATAAAATCGGGCTAGGCCCTAAAGAAGCCCCAGACTCAGCAAGACAGCCTGAGTCTGGGAGCAGCAAGGGTACTGTAAGTGGATCACAGGCCTGCTATGGAAGTCTGGGGATGCTGAGAGCAAGCCCCAGGTCCCGGGCCCAAAGGTAGAAAATCGGTTCAAGTTCGAGTCGAAGACTGCAACCCAGGAGCGCTGAGTGTGCGAGCTGAAACCGGCAGGAAAATGAACAAAGGGTACCAGGGGCCGCCCACTTTTACACACATCCACAGGAAGTGATGTCGTGTGGGCGGCCCCCACAGAAGACTGCTGGAAGAAGCTGCCATGTGACAGCGCCACCTGGTGGATACTCCCATAAGTAATGACTTACTGCAAGAGACCAGGCCGTAGAAGATCTACTGTTACAAGTAAGTAACCTGTTTTTCTAGGAATGTGGATGTGATGTTCTATCCACACTGGCAGACTCCTAGCAGTTCTCAGAGAGGAGGGAGGGAGGCAAGGCGCACACCCCCTACTTCGGGAACAGAGACTAGAGAACTTAAGTCCCAAAACCAGCATCCCGGCGTGACTCAAGGTCAATGTGAGAATGGGAAATGAAGGTGTGTGCCGACTTCCAGGTCGCAGCCCTGAAGATTTCCTGGATAGGGACGTCCCCAGAAGCAGCCACTGATGCAGCGGTATGGCAGGTGGAATGACTCCTTAGCCCTCTGGGAGGCTCCCTACCTGCCAACCCATAGTAGAGATCAATGCAGGATGTGATCCACCTGCCAATCGTCCACTTGGCTGCAGGTCTGCCAGGTGCAGCTTCAGCGTAGGTGACAAACGGCTGGTGAACCTCTCCCTAAACTCCAGCCATACACTCTGTGTATTAAGCGAGCGCTCGCCTCAGGTCCAAGGTACGGAGCCTGTGCTCGGCCTCTGAAGTGTGACTGGAGAAGAACACCGATAGTCTCATCACCTGGTTCAGGTGAAAAATGACAACCTTCGGGAGGAACTTCCGGTTGTGGCACAGGACAACTTTGTCCCTATGGAAGACCAGGTAAGGAGACTCCACCAAGAGCTCACTAATTCTTCTGGCCGATGTGACAGCCACCAGGAAGGCGTTCTTCCACGACAGATGAGACATCTCACACCTGTGCATCGGTTCAAATGGCTTGCCCATGAGCTTTGCCAAAACCAGCAACAAGTCCCACGGTGGTGGTGGTTCACGCAACGGAGGGGAAGTGTGGTCAAGACCCTTAAGGAACGCCAGACCACCTTCTCCTGTGCCACAGACTGCTGACCGGCCGTAGAGACGGCTGCCAGATACGCCTTAAGGGTCATCGACCGAAGTCTCCCTTGACAGACAGACACAGAGAGAGAGAGAGAGAGAGAGAGACACACCACAGGTAGTCTAAAATGCTAGCCACCACACAGGTTGAAGGGTCCAATCCCTTGTCCTGACACCAAATGGAGAATCTCTTCCATTTGAAGGCATAGCATTTTCTGGTTGATTCCTTGCGAGATGCCTCCACTACGGTGAGGACATCTTCAGAGAGACCCAAAGCCTGGAACTCTAGCCGCTCAGGGCCCAGGCTATCAGGTGCAGTGACTGAAGGTCTGGGTGGAGTATCCTCCCCAACTGAAGGGAAGCAGGTCCGGGCATGTTGGAAGACATCTCAGGAGCCTGTTGCTGAAGAGACTGGGGTACCAAAACTGGCGGGGCCAGTCCGGAGCCACCAGGATCACCTGTGCCTTGAGCAGCAAATTGTGGATCAAGGGACGTGCAGGGAAGGCATAAAAGAGGCCAAGGGTGGACACAAAACAGCCTCAGCTGTGCGATCTCCCTGGAAGCGAACAGGTCCACCTGAGGGGTATCCCACTGAGAGAACAGGCTGTGAACTACCTCTGGGTGGAGGGACCATTCGTAAGATGCCTTGCCCACTAGGCTGAGGGCATCCGCCAGCTGATTTGAGGCTCCTGCTACATGGATGGCCAGGAGAGCTGCCTCCAGGCTGCACACAAGGGTCCACATGTGGAGAGCTTCCTTGTACAGAGGCAAGGAGTGCTTCCCACAATGCATGCTCAGTTAGTACATGGTACTGTCCGTCTCGACCTGGACCACTCGACCCCAGACAAACTGAGCAAATGTGGTCAGAGTTAGCCGAACCGCTCTGAGCTCCAGCAGGTTGATATGGCATCGGGACTTCTGAGGGGATCCAGAGCCCGTGGGCTCTGTGTTCCCCCAGGTGGACACCCCAGCCCGTCAGAGAGGTGTTGGTCGCCAGGATGACCGTTGGCTGTGGGCGGACAAACAGGATCCCTTCCTGCAGATGTTCTGCGATAAGCCACCACTGGAGGGCGTCCCACATCCTATGGGTCGAAGTGACCTTTGCACCGAGACAACTGGCTGGCCAGCTCCCACTGGAGGGATCGCATATGCCAACGGGCCCATCGTACCATGATGGTGCAGGCCACTATGTAACCCAGAAGGCGCAGGAAGTCCTAGGCAGGGTGCAAGTGCCCAACCAGAAATGACTGGGCAAAGGAGGAGAGAACCTCCGCCCTATCTGCTGGGAGCAGAGTTCTGCCCCGATGAAACTGATCACCTGCGAGGACACGAGTTCCGACTTGACCTCGTTGATCAGGAGGCCAAGGTCGATCCAAGTCTGGAGGGCCAGGTCCCTAGACCGCTCCACTTCCATCCTGGAAGGACCTGCCATCAGCCAGTCGTCCAGGTAGGGGAACACACGGACCCCTCGGCACCTCAGGTAAGCTGCCACAACTGCTATGCATTTGCTGAAGACCCTGGGGGCCGAGGAGAGGCCGAAAGGCATGGCTTGGAACTCGAAAAGGACTTTCTCTGCCCGGAAGTGGAGGAACCTTCGATGGGACGGATGGATTGGGACGTGAAAAAACGTGTCCTGAAGATCCAGAGAGCAAAACCACATGTTTTGCTCCAGAGCTGGCATGATCTGGGACAGAGTTACCATCCTGAAGGTGCAGGACCTAAGGAATTTGTTCAGGTTGTACAGATCTAGAATGGGACGCCAGCCCCCCGTCCGCTCAGGCACCAGGAAGTACCTGGAAACAAACCCTGGGAGTTACGGAGGATACACAACTCTGACCACGATCTCCTTGAGGAGGAGCTAGGCAATGTTGTCTCAAAGAGCCGACCGAGTGTCTGCGGATACCAAGTCATCCCGTGGGGAGCGGGCTCAGCTTGGAGGGTACTGCTTGAATTCCAGAGGCAGACCCTGATCGACCACCTCCAGTACCCATCTGTTCGTGGTAACAGCAGACCAGGCATAAAGGAAGTGGCGGAGCTGGTCCTCCACAGGAAGTCCCAGGGTAGGCATGACAGGTATGAGGGTGGCAACCCCCATCCCCTCACTGAGCAGGCTTAGAGGAGGAGGATCCAGCCAAGAAGCCACCAGGTCCATTCCCTCCAGGCTTTTGGACCACCAAGGTCACTGGACTTGGCCCAAGGTCGCCAGGACTGAGCCTGCTGGCCAGACTGATGCTGGGCTGGTTTGGCTGCAGGGGTAGAGAATCGAAAGGGCTTGCACTTCTGCTGCTTAGAGCCCTTGTTGTCCTTCTGGGCAGATGTCACAGAGTCCAGGGTGGCACTGGACTTTTCAATGCGCTGGAGGTGACCCTCCACACCAGGTCCAAATAGATCGGTGCCGAAAAAGGGGGCATCTGCCAGCTTGTGCTGGGTATCTGCCGTGAAGGTTGACTTCCGCAGCCACGTCCTATGGTGCATGGGAACCTGCGACCGCTACTGAGCAGGCACAAGAATCACAAACATCCAGAGCTGTCTGGAGTTGTTGTTTCTGCCCTACCCCGGTCTCTGACCTGTTTGACCATGGTCTGAAAGTCCGCAGGGAGGTGAGGGATCACCTCATCCAGGGAGCCCAATAGGGCATGAGAGAAGTGTGCCTTCAGGACGGCCGAGCTCACCTGGCGGAGACCGAGCGAGGAGGCAGCATAGACCTTTTTGGCCAAATGATCCAATTTCTTGGACTCTGTCTGGTGGTCTATCGATGTCCCCGGTGCTGCCCGAGTGCCAAATCAGAGTCAGCCACCAATCCCTCAGCTAAGGGATGCTCCATGAATCCTGAAAGGGTACCGGTGGGCACTGCATACTTATGGACCATCTGGGCCAAGGGCACCAGGCAAGAGGCAGGGTGCTGCCAAAGCTGCACGGCAGGGCCAACAATGGCCTCGGCCACTGGGAAGGCCTCCGTTGGAGAATCCCCTTTGTCCAGGATTTCTGTGAGGGGATATCGAGCCCACTTTTGAATGCGCTCCAGCTTCATTACCGTAGATTTGGAAAATGAGCTGACGAATGCCCATGAACGGAGTAGGGCCTTCATCCGTGGAAAGATCCCCAATCAACTCCGTGTCCAGTGGACAGGAGTGCAAAGAGAAATATTCGGACTCTGAGGAGTCTGCGTAAAGCGGGCAGCCACCTGTGTCACCCTCGACCTTCCTCGGATCGTCAGTAGTAAGAGTGAGACAGCTGATGGGGAAGTCCCTTGGCAGGCTGAAACTCCTTGGTCGGAGCCCCAGCCGGCAGCCCCACCATGATCAACGGAGAAACCTGCTTCAGCCTAGCCAAGGGGGTCTGAACCAGCTCCGCTGGGGGAGGAACGGTGTTGACCAACCCCGCCTAGGGCATCTGCGTCGGCCTTTTGGGCGACAGCCATGTAATGGCCGGGGTGGAAGCTCATGTCTGCTTCAGCCCAAACAGAACCAACTGTTGCCACATTAAGTTTTCATAGCATCGACGCAATCTGCGCCGAAGCCTCTCCTCACCAGAGGAGGCTGAAGACAAGTAGCGGGGGCGCCGCTGATGGTGTAGAGAGCGGGCTCGCCAATGTTGGTGGGACCTGCTCGACCCCGAAGTCGAAGGTGACAGAGACCTCGACCACTGCCGTCAGTGGTACAGACGGGAGCGGGGCGCTCCGCCTGGTCTTGGTTGATGAGTGGCGGTTCCAGTTCAGTAAGCTGGGCAGACACGCCAGTGGTCACTACAGAGTCCTGAAAAGAGAGTGGTCTGCCTCTTCGGACGACAACCAGTCGACAGGGTCAAGAAAAATCTTGGCTGCATCGTCAGCTGGCGTCTCAGCCAACTAGTCCGACGGGGTTACCGTGAAACCAGCTGCCAAGGATGCAGTCATGACCATAGTCTAAACCGGAGTTTCCTGCGAGCAGGAACGTTCCCAGTCCCAGGATCGTCAACGGTGAGTCTTCTCTTTGTCCTTCTTGGACTCCTCCTTACATGAGCGAGAACTGTGTGACCCTGTAGCGGCCTCTCCTTTAGTCAAGAGGGACTGGCACAACTCCTTGAAAGATGCCAAATAGGCCTGAGCATCGGCCTGGGCCTCCTCCTTCTTGAAGACCATGAGTTGTTCCAATTGCTCGACTGCCGCCGAGACCACCCAATGGGCATCCTTTGATTTGACCGCCGGGTATCGTTTCTCCAGTCGGCCCAATTTCAGGTGGGAGGCACTGTCGTCGAGAACGTTTGGGTGAAATGACAGACAAAGTCGCAGGCCTGCAGATCGTGATCGTGGCCCAGACAGTAGAAGCATGATGCATGAGGGTCCGTACAGGACATCTTCTGCCCGCAAGGGCACTGGCGGAATCCGGGAATGGTCTTCTCTTCCATCGCGGTTGCGATAAAAGACTGAGGCGAAGACGGAGCTCAAACAAGTTTTAAAGTAAGTTTTGGAAGTAAATCCGAAGATTCGAGTGGCAGGGTCTACTCCACGCGGGAGTGGTAAGGAAGGAACCTGAACCTTCCAGCAGAAAGATCTGGCGTCATGGGGTGAAGCAACGGGAGTTACCACCCGGGTGGGTGGGAGGAGCCAGCTAGAAGACATTTCCGGCAATCCTTAAAGGGAAAGGCAACTGCCAGACAGTGTGGATCGATCATATCCACATCCTTAGAAAATTGTTTTTGTTAATTTACTTTACTGCTGTATAGTACATTGTATCAGACTGATTCTGCCGAATTGCAAGCTGACACTGTGTATTTACAAGACCATTGCAGCGGACACCAGCAGAGGGCTGCATCAGTGGGAGGAGGCTCAGTAGCTTGCAGTGCATGTAAGAGTTTTTATAAGTTTTGATCTTTTGCTTGCTGGTCCTACTGTCTTCCCTGGGCTAAGTACTGTACTTAGCCTAGTGAGGACAGCAGGACCACCAAACAAAAGGCAAGAGCTCATAAAGACTCATATGCACTGCAGGCTATTAAACCTCCCAGTGCTGCAGCCCGCCACTGGTGTCAGCTGCAATGGTCTTGTTAAATACACAAAATTTCAGCTTGCAATTCAGCAGAATCAGTCTGATACAATCTACTATACAGTAGTAAACAGTAAGTTAAAAAAAAAAGTTTTACACACAAAGGGCAAACCAGATCAGCCCCACACTTGCATGTGGGCTCTTAGTCCAACTCCTTCCCTTTAAAGGAGAACTCCAGTTACCTGAAGCTCCACCCCCCCACCGGAATCTGGCCACCTGACTGAAAACAAAAATTAAGTGCTTGCACTTACTTGCTGTTACGTAGAACTCCACCGGCAGTCAACAAGGCGGGCGCTGCACGGTGCCATCTTGTGTAGAAGAGTGTGGTATCGCACTGCTCGCTCAAAATGAAGCATACAAGAGAGTAGTGCGGTGCCACACTCTACACGAGATGGCACTGCGCAGCATCCGCCATGTTGCTTGCCGGAGTTTACGAGCATAATAGCAAGTAAGTGCAGGCACTTAATTTTCGTTTCCTGTTGCGAAAGGTCTAAATCGGGTGGTCAGGTTTCAGGGGGTGGGCAGCTTCAAGTAACTGGAGTTCTTCTTTAACTAAGAAAAGAGATTGCTCAAGTCCGTCCCTACCACCCAGTACTTGTTCAACAGGCCTATCATGTACAAAGTGGCAGAGCTGACAGTGAACTATGGGGCCTCAGTAAGCAAAACTAAAAACCAAAAGGGTCTCAAGTCTAGGTGGTTTCTGTGGGTTAGTGTGGAGGACTGCTATCGTAGTACGGTACCCATCTAGTTGAGACATTTAAAATACAGCTGCTCCCAGACTTCCAAAAACCAGCCAAAACTAAAATTATTTGCTGCAACCCAAACCACCATATGTGGCCACAGTTTTGCAAGTTTACTGCAATTCAGGCTAGTCCTTCGCCCCCTACCCACCCACCTAACATGGAATGTCTGAGACAGGCTCACCTTGTCAGCTGACCCTGTGGCAAGGATGAATTCGCTGTAAGGGTTGAAGGAGAGGCAGTTCACTTCAGCAGTGTGGGCATCCACGGAGTGGCTTGGCTTGGAGGTGTTGTTCGACCTGGTGTCCCAGCTGAGGAGGGAAATGAAACAAGCTTATAAGGTGACCACCCACACAAAGAAAGCCTTAGCCTAAAATGTCATCAGGCTCTGTATATCAAGTTATTTCTGAAAACTGATCACTTTAATTTGAAATAAACCATCAGATAATACTCTTCCTAAGTAGGGAAAAAGCTACTTGCCACCCCAACAAAAACATTTACCAAGCGATTCTCTCAAGCTGTTGAGTTTTACCCATAGCTCCACCTCCCTGCAAAAAAATTCACATTTACTGAGCATACTTAAAAATAAGCACCTGATCCATTTCTGCTCCATTCCTTTTAGCACAAGGTAACAAAATTTCACACTGATAACTAGTTCAGAGCCAGTATCCAGAGAAAAAAAAATCACAAGTCCTAGGAATGCTTTAACTTGTCTGTCAATTTAAAAAAAAAAAAAAAAACCTGCATTACAGTAACTGGACCAAAAAAAAAATATCACACACTTGCATTTTACTATACACAAAAATCATCTCAGCCACGAGTGTCAGATGTAAATTTCAATGGCTCCCCAGTCTTCAGACGTCCACTAGTCTAGTAACAGGTAATTCTCAGTGGTACAAGGCAAGAACCTGCAGGTCCTGGACTCTGGGCAAGTGAAATATTCCAGCCCTTTTACTGTAAATGAACATTTTAGAATTAATTTCTGGCCAGATCCACACCCCTTTTAAGAGGATTCCTGAGTTGAAGAATTTAGGGGAATCGTTAGGGAACATCTTGTAAGTTACATGTGGAACTGTCCTACAACCACCACAAGAGAGGAAATTTTGGCTGCCTGCACACTGATATTACCTATATAAAATGATTATGAGTAATAGATTCAGCACTCACCAGCAAATGCCACTGCACAGATCTTCAAAAGTGCATATTTTATTACGGTGTTCCAGTATACACATCTGAAAAACCGTGCGGTGGCAAGTGCTGCATCTGTTGCACATAACAGTTCAACCTTCCAGATTGTCAGCACCAGCTTCCAAATGCGGCCTTTTTTCCATTTCCAACTACTCAAAACGGTCAGCATCTCTAGGCTGTAGTTTACAGAACAGAAAAACATTTACACCAGGGCAGTTAATACTACAGGTCATGCTGCTCTCTGAGCAAGTGTATTTCTTCAAATAATAAGTATGGTAAATACTTCTGGGAAACTACAGCAGAATCCATTCGCCTACACTGCACTGAACTACAGGAATAGACTCCCAAACACCATCAAAGTTACCTAAAATATGCTTCCCTTAAGACCCTTGCTTCAAAACACCTCACAGGTTCATTATCTGTATTCCCCGTACACCTAGAAAGATTGCAGACATATATAAAATGGTCCTGTATCTCTTGCGTGAATAGTATCCTGCATAAGTTATGCACATGTAACTTTTCTGGGACCATTACCCATGTAGCCAACTTTAATTTGCAACTCTCATTAAACTGTATGTGATGAACAGGAAAGTTACTGTACTTGCCACAACTCTCTATCTTCAAGAATATCTTCTCAGAGTACCACTTTCTGGAGAAGCCGGAGGCACTAGGTAGCCACGAGAAACAATGTTTGGGGCCACGTGTCACTGCATCATCTGTGTGGCCACAAGGTAAACAGTGGCACCCAGCCCCAACCACCTCAGAGGAAGAACAGCCATCTTACTGATAACTAGTAATAATCAATTAGGTGCACAAGATAGCCCAATGGTCCCTGTAAAGAAGGGGTTGGCACCCAAATAAGTGTATTCACAGCATGTACGTATTTGAGGAGGAAGGCCATATAACAAACTGAAGAGAGTGGTGAAGACAAAGGGTGGGCAAGTGAGAGGATATTCTTCAAGATACTGTATAAAACTGCAGTAAGTGTTGTAATGTTGCAGTCTTCAAAGTATCATTCTTCTGCACAGAGTCCCTCTCTTTCGTCTTGACTAGCAAGCAGTCAAAAATCAAATCCTCCTGGACTAGGGAGGCTGGAGACCTTGTACACACAAGTATATTACAGTATGCCTTGCAGCACAGTCAATCCAAAACTTGCATGCTGTCTATACTGAAGTTCCGAAGTGTAATGCTTAATGAACATGTGAACAGTACTTCATGTAGTGGCCCTATAACGGAGACAGAACTGACTGAGAAATCACTTTATTAGAGTGCATCGTACCGGACCAAAGTCTACTTGAGTCCTGTAACTCCTATCCTGCTATAGTGTAGCAGTGCTAAATGCAGTTGACAATCCAGTTAGACAGACACTGAGCGAATAAAGGGACTCACTTTTGAATGGGGTCGAAAAAGGCAAACAGTTCAGAAACCATCTGTAATCATTGGTTCTATTAAGGTAAACAGAGGAGTCTCCAGACGTTGAGAGAATGCAATACCACTTCTCCCAGATTCTCTGGTTTAGGGAAGATAGTTGGAAGCACAAAGGATTGGGCGAGGTGAAGCTCTTGCCACCACCTCTGGTAGAAATTTAGGATATGTGTGGAGTACCACTCTATCCTTACGGAAAACCGTAAAATACATCCATGACTAGGGCATATATGTATCTCAAGAGTCTCTGCACAGAGAGTTAATGGCCACTAAGAAAAAAAACAGGTTACTTGCCTGTAACAGTAGTTCTAGGAGTGGTATATGTTGTTCATCCACACTTCTGGCAGTGTCCTTTCCCTTTAAGTCTTGCCGGAAAGTCTTCAAGCTGGCTCCTCCCACCCATCCGGGTAGTATAACCCTCAGCTCTGCCCCATGATGCCAGATCTTGCCCACTGGAAAGCAGTGCGTGAGCGCCGAGGTTGGGGAGGTCCGTGTGGATGAACAACATATACTACTCCTAGAACTACTGTTACAGGTGAGTAACCTAATTTTCTAGGGATATGGATATGTTGTTCTATCCACACTTCTGGCAGACTCCTATCAGTTCTCCAGGAGGAGGGAGTCAAGGTGCAGAACCCCCTACTTCGGGAATAAAGACTGGAGAACTGAGGCCCCCAAACCAGTATCCCCATATGACTCAAGGTCGATGTGGTAATGAGAAATGAAGGTGTGTGCTGACTTCCAGGTAGCAGTCCTGCAGATGTCCTGGATAGGGACGTCCTAGAAGCATCCACCAACGCAGCAGTATGATGGGTGGAACGAGCCCTTAGCTCTACGGAAGGCTCCCTACCCGCCAACCTACAGCACAGATCAATGCATGATGTAATCCATCTGCCAATCGTCTGCTTGGCTGCAGGTCTGCCAGGTGCAACTTCAGCATAGGTGACAAACAGCTGGTGAACCTCGCAAACTTCAGCTGTGTACTCCTTGTAATAAGCAAGGGCTCGCCTCACGTCCAAGGTATGAAGCCTGTATTCAGCATCCGAGGTGTGATTAGGGTAGAACACCGGCAGAGTCATCACCTGGCTCAGATACTAACATACTAAAATGCCAGCAGAATAGGCCTAACGGTCTTTCGAGTCTGCTCGATTGGTCAGCCCCCACCCTGGGTATTGACCTTGCTGCCCCCCTCGCCTTCTCTGGCTTCTCCCTTCCCAGTTCCGGATATTCTTGCTGCATTGGATTTTGCTTCCAGAACCCTTCCCCTGTACCTGTCCCAGCCCCTCTTGAACCCCTCCACTGTCTGTGCCTCCACCAACCCCCTAGGCAGTGCATTCCATGGCTCCACCACCCTCTCAGTGAAGTAGCACCTCCTCCTTTCTCCCCTGAATCTTCCCCCCTCCAGCTTCCACCCATGCCCTCTAGTGGCCCCCTCCTCCTTCCTTCGAAGCACCCTGACTGTTCCTCCCCTATTTACCCTCTTCATGTACTTGAAGACTTCTATCATGTTCCCCCGGTCCCTTCTCTCTTCCAATGTGTACATATTTAGCCCTTCGAGCCTCTCCTCATAGGTCCTGTCCCCCAAGCCCCAAATCATTTTGGTTGCCCTCCTCTGGACCTTCTCCAGGAGTTTAATGTTCCTCTTTAAGTGTGGCCTCCAAAACTGCACGCAGTACTCAAGGTGTGGCCTCACCAAGAGTTATACAGAGGAAGTATCCTTCTCTTCTGAAGGTGATCCCCTAGCGATGCATCCCAGCATCCTGTTGGCCTTGGCTGCTGCCCTCCCACAAGTCTCCCGAGTTGTTCATCTGACATCCACCACCACCCCAGGTCCCTCTCAGCCATCGAGACTTGTAGTATCCCCTCGGTGTGTACACTTTGGCCCGGGGTTTGGCCCCAGGTGGACTACCTTGCATTTCCCTGCATTGAACCTCAGCTTCCACTTCTAGACCATCTTTCCAGAGCCTCCAGGTCCCCCTGTAGGGCCACCCTCCCCTCCTCCCCATCCACCACCGCCCCAGTTTTGAGTCATCCGCAAAGAGACTCATCTCACTCCTGATTCCTGTCCTTATGTCAGAGACATAAGCGTTGAACAGGAGGGGCCCAAGGACTGATCCCTGGGACCCGACTAATGACCTCCTTGGGGATGAGACTATCCGCCAACTACAACCCTCTGGTCCGGTCCTGGAGCCAATTGCCTATCCATCTGATCATCTGGTTTCCCACCCCATTTCTCCCAGCTTATCCAACAGGCCCATGTGAGGAACAGAGTCAAATGCCTTGCTGAAGTCTAGAAAGAGGACATCCACTGGTCTACCCAGGTCCAAGGCACTCGTCACCCAGTCATAGAACTCCACAAGGTTTGTCTGACACGATTTCCCTGGACGCAATCCATGCTGTCATCGTGCAGGCACCCTGACTTTTCCAGGTCCCTTCTAGCCTCTCCTTGACAATGCCCCTCCATCACCTTGCCCACCACCGATGTCAGGCTGACAGGCCTGTAGTTCCCTGCCACCTCCCTTGATCCCCCTTGTGGATAGGCACCTATGCGCCACCTTCCAGTCCTGGGGCACCCACCCGTCCTCAGAGATGGTGAAAAGCTCCGCCAGGGGTTTCATGAGGACATCCGGAAGTTCCTTCAGCACTCTGGGATGTAATTTATCCGCCCCGGTGCTTTCTCCGCCTTAAGGGAGCTGAGGGCTCTTCGCCTTCTGCTGTGATTTCCACTTCCGTACCTCTTCTCCTGCTTAGCCCTCCCCTCCTGCCAGTGATGCCTCTCTCCCCAGACCTGCCGATCGGTAAGGGTCCCCCCTCAGTATCTCTGTCTCCTCCCATGTATGATGGAGCACCCCATCTTCCTTGGTGAAAACTGAGGTGAAGTACTCATTTAGTACCTCAGCCTGCTCCCCGGGTCTTGTGCCCATCTCTCCCGATTTAATCCTGCTAATCTGCCCTTCACCCTTCTCTTTTTCCCCAGTGTATTAAAGAACCCTGTTCCTCTCCTAATTTCCTGGCCAGGTTCTGCTCCTTCCTTGCCTTAGCTGCCCTCACCACCCTAGTGGCCCTTCTAGCCATCAGCTCATACTCCCCGATCCCTTCACTCCTTGAGCACTTGAATTGCCTATAGGCTGCCTCTTCTCAAGACCACCTCCTGGACCTCCCTGGTCCACCAGCAGCGGTTTTCGGCCCTACCACATTTTCGGTTTTACCTTTGCACAGGTGTTGGCAGCATCTTGCACCCCTCTCCTGATGATTTCCACCTACCATCAGCGCCATGTCTGACCCAATCTCACATCCAAATGCTCCTAAGGATCCTTCCCATTTCTTAAAATCTGTCTCCCAGTCAGTTACCTCCGCCTTTGTGCAGCCTTCTAGCCCTCCTAGGTCCAGGCAGAACCAGACCGTGGCATGGTCATCCCCGCCAACGGGTCCCTTACCTCCAGGCCCCTAATCTGGTCACTGTCTGCCAGGACCATCCAGTACCGTGCTTCCTGGTCGGTCCCCATCTGCTGAGTTAGGAACGCATCTTGAAAGACATCCAACAACTTCTGTTCTCTGGTCACAGAAGATGTCAGTCTCCCAGTCTGTTCCTGGCATGTTTAAGTCCCCCAACACCACCACTGTTCCTCTGCCCAGTCTGCAGTGTCTCCCAACATCTGCCACCAGACTCTCCTCCAGCTCCTCCACCAGGGCAGGGGGTCTATACACCACTTCTATTTTTACTCTCTTGCCCCCTTGTTATCAAGGTGACCCAAATCGCCCACGGTTCCTCCACCTCCTCCTCCCATGTCAATGCAGTTTTTGACTATCATTGCTACCCCTCCTCCCCTTCCCTCCACCCTGTCCTTCCTGAACATAGTGTAACCCTCCAGGTTCAGGTCCCAGTTGTGTCCTGCAGTGGCCCAGGTCTCAGTGACCGCTGCCACATCCACTGCTCCCTCAGTTAGCATTGCCTGGAGCGCAGGCATTTTATTTCCCAAGCTCCTGGCATTTAGCAGAACTATCTTCCACCCTTTCCCTATACTTCCATTTCCCCTGCTCGTGTTCCCATGGGGATTCTGTTTTCCCCTGATCTGCACTTTACCAGTCGGCCTTTTCCTGCAATCCTCCAGCTCCCCAGGGGGGTGGAGACAGAGTCCCTCCTTTATCGGCACCCCCTTGACAGCCTTTTCTCCCATTCCTCCCCCCTTCACAAGTTTAAACCCCACTTTTCACCAATGAACTCCTCTATTTTCAACTTAAGGATTCCCCTCCCCTCCCAGTTGAGATGGAGTCTATCTCAGCATACAGTTCCTTATCCTCCCAGGTCTCCCCCCAATCCCCCATCAACCCATACCCTCTGGCCTCACACCACTCCCTGAGCCACTGGTTTATCTCCCTAATCTTCCTTTTGTGCTTCCCACTAGCCCTTGGCACCGGCAGGATTTCTGAGAAGGAAACTGTGCATCCTATGTCATGACAAACCCTGGCAAGCTCCCTGAATCTTGCCTGTATCTCTAGTTCACTATTTCCCTCAATGTCATTTGTACCCAGGTGGACCAGTATGTCCAGGGAACCCCCACAATCCTTTGCCAGCTGATATACCTCATGCTTAGCCCTATGCACTGTTAGTCCAGGGAAGCATTTTGTTCTAACTGGCCAGGCTTCTCCCTCCTATCCCATTTGATACCCTGATCATAGAATCCCCCAACAGGAGCACTCTGACCGCTCCTTTTCCTCCATTTCCCCCCCTTCCATGTCCCTCATCCTTTCTACCGGCCCCTCCACCCAGCCGGCTCTTTGTTTCTCTCCCTATCTGGGTGCCACATGCCATCCCTTCCCTTCCAATCCTATGCCTCTCCTCCTCCTCCCGAGTATCCTTCTGTACCTTGCTAACTCCCCCCTCACTGCTTGCAACTGGTCCCTCTCCCCCATCTTCTAAACTAGCCTGGCTCGTCCTCCCTTCCTTGCTGTCTCGATTTAGTCCCTCCTTGCTTGTCGTGCTCCCCTGGCCTAAACCCTCAGTTCCCTTTACTGAATCCTCCTTGTACTTCTGGTCCTTCTCCTTTACCTTTCCTCCCAACTGGTCCTTCTCCTTGCGCCTTTCCCTCCTCTTCCCCTGCCCTCCTGCTCTGATTCACTGATTTCCCCATTTTCCTACATTCCAGGTTCCCCTGTTCTTCTTGCTATCTGGCCCCGCCTCCTGCCCCCCACTCCTTTCCGTCTCTAACCACCCCTGTCGTGGCTACATCACCCCTCATCCTCAAGCAGAAGAGGAGAATTGAAGCGTTACTGAGTGTAAGGTCTGATCCACCTCCGCTTGCTTCCTTCTGTCCAGCTCTGGCCATCTGCCTACTTCCCTGAGAATGTTGTCCTCTGTCCTCCTTTGTGAGGGTCCCAGTTACCTGCCTGCTTCCTTGGTAGTGTCCTTGGACCCTCTGCCAGGGTCCCTATGTGACCCCTGAGTATTCTCCTGCACTCCTTTCCCTATGCCGCCACCCCCAGTGCTTGGTGCAACCCTGTGGGAGATCCCCTGTCCCCTTCCCCAACCATACCTCCCCTTCCCCTGCTGTCTCCTAATCCCCGCAACCTCCTCCCTAAGCTGTGCCAGCTGGTAGCACACTGGACAACCACCACACTTCCAAGCCCAGTCCAGTATCATAGCTGCTCCACACCCTGTGCAGCCCACCACCCTCTCAAAGATGCCGGCCCTAATGCCATGTGGTTCCATCCCCTTCCAAGTAGGTTTCCTTGGGTGAGCCACCAGGTTCCCCCCAGTCCAAGATACACCCCTACTGCCTAATCAGGTCACCCACTAATCTTAGATACAGTCCCACAGTATACTGGTAACCCTGTTACTAGGTGCAGTACAACACAGTAAACTTATAAGGGAAATGAACAACTCCCTAAGCTCCTCTCTCCCAGCCTTTAAATCCAACCCCCAGTGGCTAGAACTACATGAGCTGCACCTGCAGCCTTTTCCTCCAATTGCAGGGCAGGTGTTCACCTATAAAATAGCAGAACTCTGGGAAGGGAGAGTGGGTTTTGGGCAGACACCCGACTCAAGAGACAGTGTATCAGCCCTGTGTCTCCCCTTCAAGCCCAGCAGCCAAAGAACCAGGCCCAAGCAAATCACCAAATAGGTTTTAAATCAGAAGAAATAGGCCTCCACCAGCGCAGCCTGTTACACAGTGAAGCATCCAACAAATGAGCCCACTTACAGCCGCCAAACCAGTTTTCAAACTTCCAACAGCCCCCAAAACAATACCCTGCTAGCCCCTTAGAAGTAAGAAAGAAAAGAAATAACCTTCTACCAAGTAAAATCCACAAGAAGCAGCTACTGTCCTGGAACACAACTGATCCTGTCCCCTTCCAGTTCCTTCTGAGAAGACAAAGCAGCCAACACCACAAACCTGATTCAGCTCTGCCTCCAGTCAATTAGCTGAGTGAGACCTGGTCAGACCATTAACACCCTTCCCCCACTATGCAGTAATCTTTGCAGTTACTGAAGTCAGCAACAATGAATCAAAATTCAACTCAAAGCCCCCAAAATATGTTTGCTGCCAAAGGAAACAGGTCTCCAATTTAATCAGCTTCACTAACACATCAAAATAGGCTTGAAATTAACAGATATAGGTCTCCAATTCAAATACCCAGGCCCAAGCAAATCCCACCAAATAGGTTTTAAATCAGAAGAAATAGGCTCCACCAGCGCAGCCTGTTACACAGTGAAACATCCAACAAATGAGCCCACTTACAGCCACCAAACCAGTTTTCAAACTTCCAACAGCCCCCAAAACAATACCCTGCTAGCCCCTTAGAAGTAAGAAAGAAAAGAAATAACCTTCTACCAAGTAAAATCCACAAGAAGCAGCTACTGTCCTGGAACACAACTGATCCTGTCCCCTTCCAGTTCCTCAGAAACAACTTTCGGAAGGACGTTTAGGTTGGGGCGCAGGACAACCTTGTCCCCATGGAAAACCAGGTAAGGAGATTAGACGGAAAGCGCCTGGAGCTCCCCAATCCTTCTGGCTGACGTAATGGCCACCAGGAAGGCAGTCTTCTACGACAAGCGAGACATTTCACACTTGTTCGAATGGCTTGCCTATGAGCTTTGCCAGTACCAGCAATAGATCCCACGGAGGTGGAGGTTCATACACCAGAGGGGATATGTGGTCTAAACCTGGGGAGAGAACGCCAGACCACTGTCTTCTGAGCCACCGACCGCTGACCGGCCCGTGCCCGGTAAGCAGAGATGGCTGCCAGGTGCACCTTGAGGGTCGTCTACCAAAGTCTCCCTTGGGAGAGAGACCACAGGTAGTCTAAAATGGTAGCTACAGGACAGGTCAAAGGGTCCAGCCCCTTGCCCTGACACCAAATGGAGAATCTCTTCCACTTGAAGGCGTAGCATTTTCTAGTTTACTCCTTCAGAGAAGCCTCCACGACAGCGAAGACTTCTCTGGAGAGACCCAAAGCCTGGAGCTCTAGCCGCTCAGGAGTCAAGCTGTCAGGTGCAGGGATTGAAGGTCTGGGTGTAGTACCTTCCCAGACTGATGGAAAGCAGGTCCGGGCGTGCTGGAGGACACCTCAGGAGCCTGAGGTTGAGGAGACTGGGCTACCAAAGAGTTCTGTCTTTGGTAATGATCCAAACCTACCCAGAGTCTCCCACCCAAAAGAGTGGAAGCCAAGAGATATAAATTGAAGGGCCCCAAGAAAAGAAAACAAACAAAAAAAAAAAAAAAAAGAAAAGATAACAATAATCTATAGGGCCCAAGGCAACGTACGGTAAAAGTGGTTACGTCCTGGAACAGGCCTACTACTAATTAGAGCTATATACATCGAAAACTAGAAGAACAAAAAAGCAGACTGCTTCTGAGATACAAAAAAAACATGCCAAGTATAAAAAAACAAAACAAAAAAAACAAACAACCCGGGAAAGCCTATAACTCAGACCAGACTAGGGTTCCTTGGGAATTACTGACCACCTAGGGTTGGATATCGTGACAATACTTAGACTGGAGATATGGTTGCCACCGTCTGTCAAATTGGACCAGCGAACCCCCTCAAAACTAGAGAGGCCTCTCATACATAGCGCCTAGGGCTAGAGCCTGAAGAAACTCTCGGAAGGATGGAACCTCCGGGGACCGCAACCTCCTTAAAATAAGCCGTTTGGCTATCGCCCTGACAGCGGTAACCCACTGGGCCCCCGGACAGCGCTTGGGTGTATGGGAAGGGGCACAACCCAGAAGGAGAAGAGGGGGGTCTGGTACTATTTGAGGGAACAGAAAGGTGCACATATCCTGGATTGTTGTCCAGAAATGCTGGAGATAAGGACAGAGTACATGGAAAAGATGGGCACCTTGAATACCACATCTCCAGCAAGTGTCCTGCTGAAGGAGCCCCATCATGAGTTTAACCGGATCCCTGTAGCACTTATGAAGGGTTTTGTTCATGATGAGACGGGTGCGCCCATCTCTACACGCCATATGCAGTCTCTCCCAGGCATGGTCCCACTGGGGCTCAGAGATAGAAGAATTAAAATCCTTTTCTCATTGGGCTTTAGCTGACAAAGTAGGGTTTGCAGCAGCACCTCTAAGAGCCCTATAGATCTCACTGGCTCTATTCCTGGGATGACATAACCAAAAAGTTAGAGGATGGGACCCTGATTGTGACTCTCTATTTCGGGGGAAATTAGGTAGATGGGAGATAGCATCTCTGATCTGGAGATATCTCCAGAAATGAGAGGACGGGAGCTGATATCTGGATCTTAAAGCCTCAAAAGAATCCAGTGAACTAGAATCAGGGAGCAGTAAATCCTGAACTAAAAGGATACCTTGTAACTCCCATACCTTCCAACGGATCACACTACCGCCCACTACCAAGGCGTGGTTGTTCCAAAGGGGCAAGAACCTCCAGGGAATTACGTCCTGGCCAAGCAGAGTTAGAACTCTTTGCCAGTATTGGATGGATAATAGAATGGGAGGGGGAAGATTAGAGGGAAGGTTTTTTTTTTTACTATACAACGCCACCGCAGGGGAAGGAGCCTGTAATAATGCCTCCAACAGGAGCCAGGTAGGCGAGGTGGGGCCAATGCTAGAGAACCACAAAGTGGTCTGAGCAGAGATAAAGGCCATGTGGTACCCCTGAAACCTAGGTAGGCCCCAGCCCCCCCTACTCCAGTGCTGACGAAGTTTAAGCTTACTAAACCGTGGACGGGAGCCCTCCCACAGGAAATTACCAATGACTGCATCCAATTTTTGAAACCATTTCGACGAAGTAGGTATAGGAAGATGGGACAACAGATACAATACCTTGGGGGCCACCATCATCTTGATGGAGTCCATTTTCCTGGCTAATGAAAGCCTTAAGGCTTTCCAACGAGCCATGTCCTCCTTAATAGACTCCACCATTGGGGAAAGGTTAGCTGTGAGCATTCTGGACAAGTTAGGGTGTAGGATGATACCCAGATACTTTATGCCATTGGGGGACCATTTGAGACCCGCGGCCACAACATCTATATCAGAGGGAGGACCTCTGTTTTGGAATGATTGATCCCAAGACCAGAAATTCCAGAGAATACATTCAATATATGCAAGATGGATTGAATCACCTGTGGAGTGCATTCTGTAGTGACCAGCAGGTCATCAGCGTACAAGAAAGTTTTAAAAGTAATGCCCCTCATTGTTATTCCAGGGATAGAGGGCTCTTCTCGAAGTGCAATGGCCAGGGGTTCAATGGCAAGAATGAGCAAAAGGGGGGAAAGCGGGCAACCTTGTCTTGTACCCTTCTGCAACTGGAAGGGCGCCGATAGATTGCCATTGGTCAAAACCCTAGCCAGGGGAGAAGTATATAATAGTTTGATCCAGGAGAGAAAGTCAGGTCCTACCCCCATGGAGGAAAGGGTATGAAACAGATAAGACCATTCTACCGAATCAAACGCCTTCTCAAAGTCCACGGCCAGGGCTACAGAGTGTTTTTTCAACATTTGGGAATAATGCATCATTGAAAGGAGGGTTCTGTGATGATCTGATCCCAGGCGCCCCTTGACAAAGCCAGCCTGGGACGGGTGAACTAGCCCTGGTACGACCAGCTCCAGTCTACTGGCAAGAACCTTGGCCAGAATTTTGGCATCTGCATTGATAAGGGAAACAGGATGGTAATTACCCGGGAAAAGGGGATCTTTCCCCTTCTTAGGGAGTACAGTAATAGTAGCTTCCCTTAGGGACGGGGGTAAGCTTCCTGAGAGAAGAGAGTGCCTAAACATCCGGACTAAGTACGGAGCAAGGTTAACACCTTTGACCCGATAAAATCTATGGGGAGTCCATCGTCCCAGGGCTTTACGAAGATTCATGGATTGGATAGCCCTATCCACTTCTTCCACAGTGATCGGGCTTCCAGCTGTAACTTCTGATGGGAGAGCTTAGGATGGGCAAGGAAGCCAGAAATTTTTGAATGGAAAGCAGGCTGGGGGAGACAGGGAAGCGGCTGCCTATAAAACTGAGCCATAATGTCACTGACCCCAGCTGAGGAGTAACATGGGACCCCTGTGTGATCCCTTAAAGCGTGTATCCTCCTGGACATTTGACGCTGTTTGAGGCGATATACCAGGAGTTTACTGGCCCCCCACCCTTCCCAGTAAGCATGACGCACCCGCCTAAGATTCAATTCAGCCTGGTGGGTGAGGTGAGCATTTAGGGAAATTCTGGTACTCGCCAGTTGAGCGAGTAAGGACTGAGGTGGAGGTCTGTCATGAAACGATTTATATTGAGCTTCCAGGAGGTATAAGTTGTTTTTCTAAGCTCTCTGTTCTGCCTCGCGGCGGCGCCTCCCAGCCGGCCGGGCGCCATTATCCTAGGGTAGTGTCCGAGACCTCCCAATTATCATTGTTAGTCCAATACTCGGCAATTGCAGGTCCTAGCCATTTCTGAAAGTGCCCATCCTCCAGGAGAAGGGGGTACAAACGCCGGGGGGGGGAAGGAGGGTGGTCCTGTCCCAGTTTAACCTGAATTCCCAGAGGAGCATGGTCAGAAACATAAATCGGGTGTATACAAGAGGTAGTCACTCTGTCAAAAAGTTCAGTAGAAAGTAGCCACAAGTTGAGTCTACTGGATGAACTATGAGTCTGCGAGAAGCACGTGTAACCTGCTCCCCAGGGTGTAGGGCCCTCCACGCGTCCAACAAACCATGTTCATCCATTAACCTCAGGATGGCTTTCTTGGCCTGCCTATGTGGTTCAAGGGCCTTGCTGCTTCTATCCAGAAGGTGGCCAAGCACCACATTAAAATCACCCCCCAGTAAAATAGGGACTTTATGGATGTTGAAATCCATAAGAGCCTGGTTAACCATATGGAAAAAAGGGGACAGTCCTGGTTAGGGACTTATAGATTAACTAAGACTAGCGGGCCATCTGGGGTCGCCATTTCGGCCATGATCCATCTCCCCTCTGCATCATGAGTGTGTCTTGTTACCTTCCACCCCAGAGATTTATGTAGGAGTATAGAGACCCCACGCTTGTGGGAGTCTGCCACACTATGCATCTCTTCCCCTACCCAACACTGTCTAAGCTTCCGAGCTTCAGCTGAGGAGAGTTTCGTCTCCTGAAGGAGGGCTACCGAAGGTCTGAGCTTCTTCAGATGGAGCAAGACTTTCTTCCGTTTAATGGGAGATTTAAGGCCTCGGACATTCCAGGAGATAAAATTAGTCTCTATTCGACCTGGATAGGATCATGGCAAACCCTATATGCATCCACATGCACCAAGGCCAGAGACCCAATCCCCCAGGAAGGAGACCTTTTCTCTTGGGACAGCGTTGATGAAAACAGATCAGAATCTCAGAAGTCAGAATGCCTAAACTACTAACAACATACAAAACTGAGTATTTCTGAAAGGGGCTCACTAGGCCCTGAACATAAACTACAAACAGCAACCATAACTTTGAACAACCACATATGTAGACACCCTTTCCCACTCCCCGCCTCCCCAAATCCCTCCCTAAACAGATCAGCTCCTCTGCACGAGACGTGGATCAAGAGACAGGCCTCAGATACCAGCAGGAATTGCTGGGAGGTAGGAGGTTAACTAGCAGCAGCGAAAGAGAGATAGGACAGCCCACTGCCCAAAAGATTTTCTCCACTGTATCCCACCAATACAGCGTGCCTGCACCAACAAGTCGGCTAAAGTAGCCACCCTCCACCTTAGGTTAATTTCACAGGCATTAAGAGACTAGCCCCCCCCCCCCACCATACATTTGTAACCAGAAGCAGGGTTATAATGAGCTCAAATGCAAACAATGAGGGGCTGTCCAGGAGAGTAAAGACTAACTGACCCTGGTCGTCCCCTCTAAGAGGGAATAGAATAACTGAGCGACCAGAGTGTAAACGGTATCACTGGATCCCCACCCCGGCACCAGGAAAGCCCCTGTGTACTGGGCAGATACCAGGGGCTTAAGGTCGTGCTAACTGCCAAAACTAAATTGCAGGGTTAGTGCAGAGGTTCCATAGCTGTAGCCCCCGAGTCCATAGTTTTGGGCTCACCCCCTGTGTAGCTTGGGAACTTGTGATGCCAAGAAGTTCTCAGCAGCTGCTGGGTGTCAAATAGCCTCGGTGATCCATTCAGGATGATACGAAGACAGGCTGGGTATCTCAGTGAGTACTCTAACCCCAGGTCAGCACAGGCCCGACGTGCAGCAGTGAAGGCCCTACGGCACGCAGTGAGTTCTTCGGGATAGTCCGCAAAAATCTGGATTCTGTGGCCTCTCCAAATGAGTTCCTTCCTTTGGCGTGCCAGTCTGGTAGTGAATTACCGGTCCTGGAACCAGAGAAAGCGGGCCAGCATAGTGAGGGGACGCTCCCCAGGAGCCGGGCGGGGTGCCAACGCTCTGAGAGACCTGTCTATCTCCAAAGGATGCTCCAAATGCCAGCCCAGCGGGGGCCTTTTGAAAAAAGCTTATGGCATCCGATCCTTCACAGCCCGCTAGGAAGCCCACAAACCTCAGATTATTCCTTCTGCTTCGGTTTTCTAAGTCCTCCACCCTGGTCCATAACTGCTGAATAATCCTATCGTGGTCCAACACTCGTGCCCCAGTTCGCCGGCAACCGTCCTCCACCTCAGAAAGCCTGTGCTCGAATACAGAAGCCCTCTGTGAAAGCTCTACTATGTCGGCAGTATTCTTTCGGGTGGCACTGTCTATACGACACATGCGATTCAAGATTTCGGCGAACATCTGCCGAATTTCAGCCAGCCCGCCCTCTGAGGGCACAACAGAAGCAGGCTCCATCCTAGCAGTAGGCCCGGCCACCAGACGTGTCGGCAGGCGTCGTAACAAACGGAGTACTTCCCGGGTGGAGCGGGGATCCAGAGCGGTATTCCCGAAGGGCGGAACACTCCTTTAGTCAGCGGGGCAAAGGAACGAGAGAGAAAAGAGCAGGTACGAACGGGCTTAACCCGTGTGTGTGGTGGGAAGGAGAGAGCTCCTCGCTTAGGGCGCCCATCACGCCTGCCGGCTAACCACGCCCCTCAGAGTTCCAGCAGGTTGATGTGGCATCGGGATTCTTCGGGGATCCAGAGCCCGTGGACTCTGTGTTCCCCCAGGTGGGCACCCCGGCCCACAAGAGAGGCGTCTGTCATCAGGATGACTGTCGGCTCGGGGCAGACAAAAGGGATCCCTTCCTGGAGATGTTCTGGGACAGTCCACCACTGGAGGACGTCCTACATCTTCTGGGTCACTGTGACCAGCTGGTCGAAGTGACCTCTGTGCTGGGACCATTGGCTGGCTAGCTCCCACTGCAGAGAACGCATATGCCACCAAGCCCATCAGACCACGGAGGTGCAGGCCGCTATGTAACCCGGAAGGCACAGAAAGTCCAGGGCAGGGCGCAAGTGCCCACCATGAAATGACTGGGCACATGAGGAAAGAACCTCCACCCTGTCCGCCAAGAGCCGGGCTCAGGCTCGGCAAGAGTCAGGCTCTGCTCCGATGAAACAGATCACCTGCTTGGGCATGAGTTCCGACTTGGCCTCGTTGACTAAGAGGCCCAGGTCGAAGAAGGTCTGTAGGGCCAGATCCCTGGACTGCTCCACCTCTTGCCTGGAGGGCCCTGCAATCAACCAGTCATCCAAGTAGGGGTAGACCCAGACCCCTCGACGCTGAAGGTGGGCCGCCACCACTACAATGCATCTGGTGAAGACCATGGGGGCCGAGGAAAGGCCGAATGGCATGGCCTGGAACTCGAAGAGGGCTCCCTCTGCTCGAAAGCGAAGGAACCTTTAGTGGGATGGATGGATCGGGACGTGGAAAAATGCGTCCTGGAGAACCAGAGAGCAGAACCACAGGGTCTGCTCCAGGGATGGTATGATCTGGGACAGAGTTACCATCCAGAAAGTGTGGGACCTGAGAAGTTGGTTTAGGTCATGCAGATCTAGAATGGGGCGCCAGCCCCTATCTGTTTTGGCACCAGGAAGTACCTGGAGACAAACCCTGGGTGTGCAGGAAGATCCGCTACTCGGACTACTATCTCCTTTTAGAGGAGTTGGACTATGTCATCTCTGAGAGCCGACCGAGTGGATGCAGACACCAAGCCCTCCCATGGGCTCGGCTTGGAGGGTACTGCTCAAATTCCAGAGGCAGACCCTGACCGACCACTTCCAGAGTCCACCTGTCCGTGGTAACAGTGGACCAGGCGGAAAGGAAGTGGCGGAGCCGGCCATCCCCCACGGGAGGACCCGGGGAAGTGTGACGGATATGGGGTTGGCAACCTGCATCCCATCACTAAGCAGGCTTGTCAGAGGAGAAGGGCCCGGCCAAGGAGCTGCCGGGACCCTTATCTCCAGGCTTTTGGGGCACCGAAGCCACTGACTTGGGCTGGGGACACCAAGACTGAGCCTGCTGCTGCCCAGACTGATACTGGGCAGGCTTGGCCGCAGGGTGTAAGGTCGAAAGGGCTCACGCTTTTGCTTGGAGCCCTTAGAGTCCTTCTTGATGGACTGAACAGAGTCTAAGGTGGCACTGGACTTCTCTATGCGCTGGAGGTGACAGTCAACCCATGGTCTGAACAGGTCAGTTCCCAGGAAGGGTTCGCATGTCAATTTGTGCTGCGTATCCACTGTGAAAGTCAAAATCCTCAGCCAAGCCCTATGGTGCATGGCAACAGCAGCCGCTACTGAATGGGCACAAGAATCCCCCAGATCCACAGCTGTCTGGAGCTGCTGCTTGGCAACAGCTCGACCCTGGTCCCGAACCTGCTTGACCGTAGTCTGAAGATCAGTGGAAAGATGCATAAGTACCCCATCCAAGGAGCCCCGCAGGGCATGGGAAAAATGTGCCATAACAACAGCTGAGCTCGCCTAACAGACCGAACAAAGAGGCAGCATAAACCTTTTTAGCAGAGTAGTCCAATTTCTTGGACTCCTTGTCTGGAGATTTATCCACATCCTTGTGACCCGAGCGCCAAACTTGAATCTGTCACAATCCCCAGCCGAGGAGTGTCTCAGTGAACCTCAAAAGGGAGCCGATGGAATTGCGATTCAAGAGCAATACGGGCAGAAGGCGCAGGGCAGGAAGCTGCCAAAACTCCAGGGCTGGGACAACAATGGCCTTGGCCACTGGGAAGACCTCTGTCGGTGAATCTCCCTTATCCAGGATGTCAGTAAGGGGGTAATCGAGCCCTCTTCTGGATGGGCTCCAACTGCATCCCCGTGGACTCAGAGGAGATGGAGGATGCCCAGGAAGGATAAAGGGCCTTCCTCAGCAGAGAGATCCCCTGCCAACTCCATGTCCACCGGACGGGAGTGGAGCGAGGAATCATCGGACTCCGAAGAGTCCGTGTACAGTGGCCGACCACCCTTGTCACTTTCCACCCGCCACGGGCAGTCCGTTGTCAGAGTGACCGACAACCGGTGCTGAAGACCCGTGGCCAGAGACTCCTTAGTCGGGCCCTGGTGGTGGGCTGTCGGGGTAGCAGCTCCACCGCTATCGGTGGAGAGGCCGCAACAAGCCAGGGTGCCACAGTTTTCACCAGCTTCAAAAGCGGAGGGTGGTGTCAACTGCCCAGAGGCATAGGGTCGGCCAGGAGGCGACAACAGGTAACCGCTGGAGTCGAAACCCTTGACAGGCTTCTGACCAGCCAAGACTAGTTGTTGCCACAATAGAGTCCTCACAGCTGGCGCAACAGGGTTGGGCCTCTCCCTTGGCAGAGGATGAAGAACAACGGCGGGGCGCTCTTGGTGCAGTGAATAGCAATGGTAGGTTTTGCGAGACCCACTCGAAGAAGTTGACAGGAGACCTGGACCGAGATCATCGGGGTTGGGGGCGGCACTGAAGGGGTTGCTCAGAATGAGCCTGGGAGAACCGCGACTCCCAATGCTTAACAGGAGCTTTGTGAGCCAGTCCCTTGGGCTGGGTTGGCTCTTCAGTTGGAAGGACCGGAGTCCTAAATAGAGAGTTGCTGGCCTCGTCGAGAGAAAGCAGGTCGACTGGATTGAGAAAAATCTTGCCCAGAATGTTAGCCTGCATCTCGGCACGCTGGCCTGATGGAGGCACCGTGAAGCCAGCAGCAGAGACCGCGGTTTTGACTGTAGTTGAAACTGACATTTCCTGAGACCGGGAACGCTCCTGGTCTCAAGAACGTCTCCAATGAGATATCTCCTTATCCTTCAACTTCTTTTTGCGGGAGTGAGAGCTGTGCGAAGCAGAGGGGCCTTCCCCCTTGGTTGGGAGAGACTAGCACAGCTCCTTGAAGGAGCCTGAGAAAGTGGGGCCCAATTTCAAGGGGAAGAAGGCAGACGCAGAAGAAGAACTTCCCGTGGTGCAAGCCACCTCCTCCTCGAAGGCCTTCATCTGTTAAGAGTTGCTCGTCGGACCCCGTGGCCTTAGAGACCGCCCAATGGGCTTCTTTAGATCTGACCGTCGGGTTACGTTTTTCTGGACAGCCCAACTGTAAACGGGTGAGATGACTGTCGAGCACATTCGGCTGAAACGCGTGACAAAATCTGCAGGCCTGGGTATCATGCTCATGTCCTAGGCAACAGACGCACGCGGTGTGCGGGTCAGTGTGTTACATCTTTTGCCTGCAAGGGCACTGGCAAAACCGGGGTGAGGACTTTTCCTACATCGTGGTCGTGATCGAAGATCGTTCTGATGAAGAAATTCTTATGAGTTTAAGTTTTGGAAGTAAATCCCAAGATTTGAGCGCCAGGGCCTACTCAACGCGGGAGCAGTAAGGAGGGAACCGGATTCTTCCAGTGGAAAGGAAGATATGGCATCATGGGGCGGAGCCAAGGGTTATACCACATGGGTGGGTGGGAGAAGCCAGCTTAAAGACTTAAAGGGAAAGGACACTGCCAGAGGTGTGGACAGAACAACATATCCACGTCCCTAGAAAGGCTGGTTATTCAATTTTAGAAAATGGGACAGACTATCAGCTCTCTGATTGGCTGAAAGGCTATACTTGATACGTTTAACTTCTGATAGGCGCCTGCTTGAGAAAGGCGTTAGCAATTAATGCCCCATTACCTAAAAATATCTTTGGGCACCCCGAGTTGGCATACTGTCGAGCCGCCATTTTTTGCCCTCGCTAACTGTCCGACATGTATCGCACCACCTTCCCACAACCTGCCGTGCCAGACTAGAGGTTCAAAAGTAATAAAAAAACATTTCTTACTTCAATCTTCTGTCCCTCGCTCTCCCCTGCAATGTTTTTTGTCTCACTGTAACTCCCACGGCTTTCACCCTCGGTCGGTCATTTTCCGAGTCTCCACTTCCTGGTTTTGTGGGTCACGCAAGGTTACGTGACAAACACGAACAGCCTTCCAACCCACGCTACCGACCAGGGCAAAATTAAAAAGCTTACAGGAAACAAAACTGCTGTTCTTCAAGCCAAGCACAAAAACCCATGGCAACCAACAAAATTATTAAAGTTCACAACGAACTCCATCTCTTGATGTGGTACTGGAAGGGGGAGAGGATAACTAGAAGGGAATGGCTTGGGGGGTTTGTAACAGCAGATGGAACAGCACAAATTTGAGGACTATTTCATCAAAAATACATATTTTTTTTTTTTTTTTTTTTACTCTGTTTAGTTACAAACTAATTTCTTCTTTTTTCTTACTACTTAATTAAAATTTACAAAGATGCCCATTTTCTAAGCACAATAATGCCCTACAGGGTGGGCGGTATGGGCAATACCGGACCGGCCAAGGGCTATAAGGCCCTCTGCCTGCGGTGCCTGGCCTCATTACGCCCCTGACCGATCCGGTATTGCCCAATACTGCCCACCCTGTCGGGCATTATTGCTTGCATAGTGTATGGCTGAACGTTATTGTGTATAGAAATCCATACACTCAAAAATGTGGTTCTGCTGCAGTAGTGACGTAGCTAATAAAGCAAAATGACTTTTCGTTCTGCCTTTGTAGCTAAGTCACAATGCAACCGCCCCCAACTGTGCCACTCATAGGACAGGGGGCGGTTGAGGAGTCGCGTGTGCGAGCGGACTGGCCGGCAAACAGACAAGGAGTGCGGGTCCTCTGTGACTACGGCAGGAAAAAAAAAAGGGACATGTGTTTTGGGGAGCCATACACTATATACAAAAGCGTATGGGAGCCCCAATACACAACCCGCTATTCTAATACCTTGTGATTTCCATGACGACAAGGACCTCTCAAGCTTCGCTCTCAAGGTCCTTGTCGTCATGGAAACCACTCGGTATTAGAATAGTGTGGTTGTGTATGGGCTCCCATACACTATCCTACATTTAAAGCTGCAGCTTAACAGGCATGATTTAAATTTAGGGGTGCTCCCTAAAACAGGCAGCCCCAACCTGCAGAGCAGAACTGCAGCCCCAACTGAAGTCTTGAAATCTTGAAACTTGAAATTCTTGAGAGAATAGAAAAGTAGCTCTGTCCTCTCTGAATGGCACAGCTTAACTGGGGAGTTGCTGCTGCATGGCATACTCATGTGCCCAACATTCTAAAGCTTAGGCTGTGCCATTCCTCTGGTAGGGGTGCACTATACCCAGTTGTTTTGATTACTCATTGACAATGTGGAGCGTTACAGAAAATAAAAACACTACTTACGAGTTTTACAACTGCTTCTGGTCTTCCTATGCTTCTTGACCTGTGCCTCGACGACAGTTCCCTCATGCCTATCCTATGCCTTCTTGAATCCCATTACAAATTTTTGCCCCCACCATTTCCACTGGAAGGCTGTTCCTCATAAAGAGAGGTGGATGCCTAAAGTACTTCCTTACATCTTCCAAGCCTACCCCCCTCCAGCTTCACAGCATGAACTCTTGTTCTTTAGCATCTTTTTCTCTGAAAAAGGCTTCCCTCTTAAGCCTTATTTATACCCGTGAGATATTTAAAAGGTGTCTATCACATCGACCCTCTCCCTCCTTTCCTCCAGGATGAACATACTGAGGTCCTTCAGTCTCTCTTCATAGGGCTTTTGATGCAGACTGCACCATTTTAGTTGCCCTCCTCCGTTTATGTCCTTCCAGAAATGTGGTCTCCAGAACTTGACAGTACTCTAGGTGAGGTCTCACCAGTGATTTATACAGCGGTTATTCACCACCTCCCTCTTTTTGCTGGTGATACCACTCCCTATGTACCCAAACATCCCACTGGCTCTCCCCACTGCCTTGTCACACTGTTTTATCTTAAGGTCATCAGATACAATTACCCCCAGTTATCTCCTTTTTGGTGGTTGCCAGTACCACTCCCCCCATTTTATATTGCGCCCCTGGGTTTCTGTGCCCCAAGTGCTTGATTTTGCACTTCTTCACACTGAAACTTAGTTGCCACTCTCTTGACCACTCAAGCTTTCTTAGATCCCTATTCATTTTTTCCACCCAGCCAGAGTGTCTACCCTATTGCAGATCTTAGTGTCACCTGCAGAAAGGAATTCTCTTCTAGCCCCTCTGCAATGTCGCTAATAAAGGCATTAAAGAGGACCGGACGCAGTACTGATCCTTGTGGCACCCAACTGGTCCCCTTTCCTTCCTCGGCATGAACTCTGTTTACCACCACCACCCTGTCACCCATCCCCCCAACCAATTTCTAACCCAGTTTACCACCTCTGGACCCACTCCCAGGCTGCCTAGCTTGTTTACGAGTCTCCTATGTGTAACAGTGACAAAGGCCTTACTGAAATCTAGGTAGGCCACATCCACAGCTCTACCATGATCTACTTTCCTGGTCACCCAGTCAAAGAAATCTATCATATGTGTTTGACATGGCCCCCCGTGAATCCACATTGCCTCAGATCCTGTAAGCCGCTGGATTCAAGATATTCCATAATCCTTTCAGTAGTGATTCCATTAATTTCCCCACTACCAAAGTCAGGCTGACTGGCTCGTAATTGCCAGCCTCCTCCCTGCTACCACTTGTGAAGCGGGACTGCATTTGCCCTCTTCCAGGACCACTCCAGTCTCCAGTGAGTGGTTGAACAGGACTGTCAGAGGTGCAGCCAGTACACCTCTTGCAGCTCCTTCAATATCCCTGGATGTATCCCATCTGGCCCCACTGCCTTGTCCACTTTCAGATTTGCGAGTGCCTTAAGGACATGCTCCTCTGTAAAACAACTAGTGTCCACCTCCCTTCCTTAGATGCCTCTGACACTTATCTGTGGTCCCTCTCCTTCCCTTTCCTCAGTGAACACTGAACAAAAGTATTCGTTCAGGATGTCTGCTTTTTCCCTTGTCCCCTTACACACACTTACCTTCCCTTCTTAGCCTTACAAGCTCCCTAGGTCTTTCTCCTTACACTTACATACCTGAAAAATGTCGTTCCCTTTCTTTACTGTCCGAGCTATTTTCTCCTCCGTTTGCGCCTTTGCGCTCCTGACTGCTTTCCCTGCCCCCCTCTACTTCTCTTGATACACCTCCCTATCCTCCTCCCTCTGTGTCTCATATCTACTGAATGCTAACTTTTTTACCCTTACCTTAACCAGCCACCTGTTTTGAGAACCACAGCGGTCACTTTTTCCTCCTGCCTTTGCTTACTAGCCTGACGTAGAGGTTTGTTGCCTTCACCATCCCCGCTTTTAGTTTCACCCACTGTTCCTCAACTCCACTTAAGTCCTCTCTCCCTACCAGGGCATCTGATTTATGACAACTGAATCAGCCTCAGGTTGGCCTGCAAATAACAGCTTGCCTGAGGGGGCCTGTCTGCCTTCCTGGGTATAGCAGGTATCATGTTGGGCATATGCAATGCAGCAAGGGAGGCATCCTCCAAGGCGGGCAGAAGGGGAGCAATGATGTTTTGGGGGGGGAGGGGGGAATCAGGCAATTCCAATAACTCCACCACATTCCACTTGGCAATGTCCTGTTCCTCTGACTCAGCCCCCCCATGGCAGTCCACAGCTGCTGCATCATGGAGATAAAAGATGGATCTTCAAGAGGGGGACCTTGGTGTCTTTACTACAGAGTCCTCACTCCCTGTAGGTATAGTGGAACTGGATCTCCCATAAGAGTTTTCCAAATACTCTTCCTCTTGCATAATGAGGTCAAGATTATACTCCTGATCCTTGCTGACATGTTCAGTGGTACGCAAGGAGGAAGCAGGTGAAGCCGTCGATTCCCAAGATGGGAGCTGGCTTGGCAGGCATCGACGCTGGGGTTTATCGTAAATGCCCCGATGCATCTCTTCTGTTGCCGGAGGAGGCAGCAAGCATTTAAATATGACCATGAAGAATGAGCGTACCATCTGGACATCAGCACCTGTGTGGTCAACGGGAACGTCAGATGGTGTCGACAAGAGAGGCACAGTCCCAGGTGTTGGAGACACACTAGCCATGCTAGGCCTGGTGGGGCTTGCAGCCTGCTCCAAACTGTGAGGGTCGATGGTCTGGGTGGCTGGCAGCGTTGCCGCTGGAGCGATCAATGGTGCTAAGGTGGTAGCGCTGGAGTGGAGGGGTGACCGTGAGTGAACCAGGAAAGCCTTGCCCTTATTGCACTCCCTCTCCCCGTGCTTATGTTTATGTTGCTCCAGTGTCTTCTCCCAGGACTTAAAGGAATTACAGCCTGAGGAATGATCCAGCAACACAGTGCAGCTCTTCTCCTGGAGTTAGTTATCCATTCTGGCTACCTACTGTTTCAGAAGGTGCATTTCTTGCGCATTCTTTCAGCGTCGTCGGGTAGCAATCTTGAAGTTTTTGCAAATCTGGCAGGCCTTCACATTGTGGGCTGCAGCAAGGCAGCATAAATAAAATATTTAACAGATAAAAATAAGAAAGGTAGCCACAGGGTGGTCTCCTGTTCCCGGGAATCAAAATGGGGTCCGGAAGCAACACAGATTTAAAACAAAATTTAACAAAATGTACTTTAAAACACTTAAAAACTAACTGATTACTTATTTTAAAATAAATAAGCCATCGAAGACCCAGTAGTACCGGAGCTCAATTTGGGGTGACTGCTCTCTCCAGGTGGAGAAACAAATCTGGCCGACTGCCAGAGGGAACGGGAGGCTGCAGGGTTTTTTAAACCGCTATTCTAAATTCTACTAATTAGAACAGGGTTCTGTCTCAGGGGCATCTGTCACCTAGGAGGTTATGCTTAGTGTGCAACCATTAAGTGAGATTGCTGGGGTTAGAAAGTGGCCATTCTGGTACCGAAGGGGATCGCGAAAATGCTCCGCTTCAATGGCAGGAAAAAAGAAACAGAGGTATTACTACCACCTCCAGTTCTAAGACTAGAGTAGGTCGCTACAGAAAAGATGGATTCTTTTAAGATCCTTTAGGTCAGACTGTAAGCTAAGCAGGAAATGGCTGTAACTAATTTGTACTTAAAGATCTCTCAAAATAGACAAAACATCTAATGAGGTTATCCACAAACAGATAACTCAATCACTTACATCATGAGCTTCTGATCATCTGCCACAGAACCAAATAGAGACTCATGCAGAAGGTGCCAGGAAACATCCTCCACTACGGCCGTGTGACCCGTGAAAATTGTCTTTGCATCCACCACCTTTCCTTCTTTGGGAACAGCACTAATATCCCATAAACAGATGGTCTAAGGAAGAAGTGAAAAAGAAAAAGAAAATAACCATTTCTAACATCACTATTTTCAACTCATCACAGCATCATTTAAATTTTTTAAAAACCAATTATTTTGCAGGGTGTTCCCATGTCATTATTAGCAGCTCCTTGAATATAAAACTGTGCCGACTGAGACACTGTACAGTCAGATATGCAATTACTTTGGCAATCAAATAACAACATCAGACAGCACTGATGTGCCCTAGAAGGAGAAAAGATGTAGCATAACTGAAATGGCAACCCTACCCCTACCGTTGAGTCCACACAGATCCATCAATGAAAAGTGGCTCCTCGCCACCACTAAGAGTATGTGCCAACCCACTTCTGAAAATGGACCCCTCCCACCACTGTTGGCAGATCCCAGTAAATTCACTTTTGAAAAGGCTATCCTGACCCTGCCATCAGACTCCATCCACATCAACCACTTAAAAAAGGGGGGCACCTATGCCTCCCGCAATCCGAATATGTACCAACTGACTGAAAAAGACATCTCCCCATGGCCATCAGAACTGTGCCAACTCACTTCACGCTTAGGTAAAGTTCTGCTTTAGGGCCGCTACTTGTTTGGCGTGTTCAGCTGGGACCACAAGACTATGAATCCAGAATCCAGTTCACGATGGAACACCCAACCAGATTTTGGCCCCAACATCCATCTGATCATGCATCCAGCTGGCGTTGCGAAAACCTGGCAGTCAAGGCTCTGCTTAACAAGGTAAGAATTCTTCGTTTACTCTTTTTTGTTAAGAGGTTTGCCCTAGAAGGAGCCAGTTCTGACCTGCAGTTTTCATACTGAACGGTCTGATCTGACCTCACATGAAGCCCCTTAGTGCTGTCACTGGAATAAAAATGCAAGTACATTATCAACATCAGAATCAGTGGCTCAGTAGGTAGCAAGCTTAGATCTTGGGTTGGAGGTTTGGAAAATCATGGGTTCTAGCCCCACACCAGGTACTTTGCGATACTACCCATAACTGACATTGCAGTGCAGCATGAGGGGGGCTGCTGCACGACTGAGGTCCTTCAACCTCTTCTGTCCCTTTCTAGTCCCTGTTCAGGTGAAAGTTAAAAATCCCATGAAACTTATCTAATTAGAGCACGGGAGTTTCCCTGGTGCCACCGCCAACATTTCCTGTCAAAAGAGGTTCATGTAACCCACCCCCTAGGATGCACTCATAAATGAGGGTTACTCGCTTGCAACCATAGTTCTAGGAGTGGTATATGATGCACATCCACACTACTGGCAGTATTCCTTGCTAGGGTTAACTTGCTGAATGTCTTCAAGCTAAGGTCCTCAGATGCCCACCCGGGTGGTGTACTCCTTGGCTCCGCCCTATGGTGTCAAATCTTACACGGTGCAAGCAGGGATGCCTGTGCCACTTGCCACAGGAGGTTGTGTGGATGTGCACCATATACCATTCCTAGAAAGTACAGTTACTTAAGAACTTACGGTAACAGTAGATCTTCGAGAAGAGCTCTTACAGCAGGTAATAACCAACAAGACTATGCTGTCAGGCACTAGGACCCCACAGAAAACTTCTGGCTAGCAGTCCAAGACAGGGGACCGCCAATGTCATCCTCAGTATATAGGATGCAGTCCCCTGGCACCACCTCAGTTCGTCCACCGGAGACCTGGCTAGCATGAAGGATAAGACAAACCGAGGAGGCTCTGTCATCCTGATAGGGACATACAGGAAGAAGCACTGGGGGAAAGAGGCAGGGAAAGCATACCTGCTGCAAGAGCCCTTCTCGAAGATCTACTGCTATGTTAAGTTCTTACGTAACTGTATTATCTCACTTTGAGATGGAGCTCTTGCAGCAACGTAAGAACAGGTTACTCACCTGTAACAGTAGTTCTAGGAGTGGTGTATGTTGTTCATCCACACTCTCTGGCATGTCCCTTTCCCCTTTAAATCTGGCCGGAAGTCTTCAAGTTAGCTCCTCCCACCCACCCCGGTGGTAAATACCTCGGCTCCGCCCCATGACACCAGATCTTAGCCCGCTGGAAGCAAAGCTGTGCGCCTAAAGCCGGGGAGGTCGGGTGGGTGCGTGTGGATGAACAACATATACCACTTCTAGAACTACTGTTACAGGTGAGTAACCTGTTCTTCTAGGAGCGTGGATATGTTGTTCATCCACACTCTCTGGCAGACTCCAAGCAGTTCTGCGAGAGGAGGGAGGCAAGGCGCACACCCTCTACTTAGGAACAAAAAATTGGGGAATCGAGACCCTAAAACCAGCATCCCGGCATGACTCAAGGTTGATGTGGTAGTGGGTAATGAAGGTGTTTGCTGACTTCCAGGTAGCAGCCCAGATTTCCTGGATAGGGGTGTCCCTGGAAGCAGCCACTGATGCAGCAGTATGGCAGGCAGAATGAGCTTATCTCCCTCTGGCAGGCTTCTTGCCCGCCAACTCATAGCACAGACCTATACAAGATGTAATCCACTTTGCAATGGTCTGTTTCGCTGCAGGTCTACCAGAAGCGGCTTCAGCGTAGGTGACAAACAGCTGGCGAACCTCTCCCAGAATTTCCGCCGTTCTTTCCTTATAACAGGAGAGAGCACGTTTCAGGTCCAAGGTATGGGGCCTGTACTCGGCATCCAAGGTGTAATTAGGGCAGTATACTGGCAGAGTTAACACCTGGTTAAGATGAAACTGATACCACCTTTGGAAGGAATTTCTGGTGGGGGCGCAGGACAACTTTGTCCCAGTGAAAGACCAGATAAGGGGAGTCCACGGAAAGCGCCTGGAGCACCCCTGTCCTTCTGGCAGACGTGACAGTCACCAGGAAGGCAGTCTTCCACGACAAGTGTGAGAGCTCACACTTGTGCATGGGTTCGAATGGTTTGCCCATAAGCTTTGCCAAAACCAGCAACAGATCCCACGGAGGTGGAAGTTCAAGCACCGGAGGGGATATGTGATCCAGGCCTTTGAAAAAGCACCCGACCACTGTTTCCTGTGCCAATGTCAGCTGACCGGCCCGTGCCAAATAAGCAGAAATGGCTGCCAGGTGCACCCTAAGGGTCGATGACCACAGAACCCCTTTGGAGAGAGACCAAAGGTCATTGAGAATGTTAGCCACAGAGCAGGATAAGGGGTCCAGACTCTTACCAACTCCAAATGGAAAATCTCTTCCATTTGAAAGCGTAACATTTCCTGGTCGATTCCTTACAAGATGCCTCCACCACGGTGTAGACATCCTTGGAAAGACCCAGAGCCTGGAACTCTGGGCGCTCAGGTACCAGGCTGTGAGGTGCAGTGAATAAAGGTCCGGATGGAATACCTTCCCCTAATTCAGAGATATCAGGTCCGGGCGTGTACAAAGCCGCTCCAGGGGCCTGCAGCTGAGGCTGAGGAGATCTGGGTACCAGAACTGACGTGGCCAATCTGGGGCTACCAAGATCACCTTCGCCTTGTCCCTCCTCACCTTGAGTAACACCTTGTGGATCAAGGGAAAGCGTAGAGGAGGCCTGGGGTCCACGGCCTCGAGAAGGCATCCCCCTGCAGCGAGCCCTGCTGAGGGGGCAGGCATGGTACAGCCTCAGCTTGGTGTTTTCCCTGGAAGCAAACAGGTCCACCAACGGTTTGCCCCAACGGAAGAACAGACTGTAAGCTACCTCTGGATGGAGAGACCACTCGTGGGATGTCTGGCCTACGCGGCTGACAGCATTCGCCAGTTGGTTCGAGACTCCTGCCACATGAATGGCTAGGAGATCCGCCTCTAACCGGCTTACGAGGGTCCAGATGTGGAGTGCCTCCTTGCACAGCAGACGGGAGTGCGTGCCGCCCTGTTTGTTAAGGTAGTACATGGTCGTGGTATTGTCAGTCTGGACTTGAACCACTTGACCCCGGAGCTGAGGAGCGAAAGCTGACAGTGTCAGTCTGACTGCTCTGAGCTCCAACAGGTTGATGTGGCATCGGGACTCCTCGGGGCGCCAGAACCCGTGGGCTCTGTTGTCCCCCATGTGGGCTCCCCAGCCCATGAGAGAGGCATCGGTCGTAAGAACGACCGTCGGCTCGAGGCGGACAAACGGGATCCCTTCCTGCAACCGGTCTGGGGCAGTCCACCATTGGAGAGCGTCCCACATCTTTTGGGTCACAGTGATCAGCTGGTCGAAGTGACTGTGGCATTGAGACCGCTGAGCGGCCAGCTCCCATTGGAAGGGGTGCATGTGCCATCTGGCCCAACGGACCACTGAGGTGCACGCCGCCATGTAACCCAGAAGGTGCAGGAAGTCCCAGGCAGGGCGCAAGTGCCCACCCAGAAATGACTGGGCACAGGAGGAAAGAACCTCCACCCTGTCCGCTGGGAGCAGAGCTCTGGCTTGACGAGAGTCGAGCTCTGCCCCGATGAGGCCCATCACCTGAGAGGGCACGATTTCCGACTTGGCCTCCTTGATCAGGAGGCCTAGTTGGGAGCAGGTTCGAAGAACCAGATCCCTGGATCTCTCCACCTCCTGGAGGAAGGAACCTTCCAAGAGCCAGTTGTCGAGATAAGGGTAAATTCGAACTCCTCAACGCTGAAGATGGGCTGCCACCACTGCGATGCACTTGGTGAATACCCTCTAAGCCGATGACAGACCGAATGGCATGGCTCGGAACTCGTACAGGGTGCCTTTGACCCTGAAGCGGAAGAACCGCTGATGGGACGGACGGATTGGGACGTGGAAGAACGCATCCTGCAGATCCAGTGAACAGAACCACATGTTTCGCTCCAGGGATGGTATGATCTGGTTCAGAGTTACCATCTGGAAGGTGCGAGACCTGAGAGATTGATTCAGGTCGTGGAGATCTAGGATGGGGCGCCAACCCCCCGTCCGCTTGGGCACCAGGAAGTACCTGGACATGACGCCTGGGTCTGTAGGAGGATCCGGCACTAGAGCTACCGCCTCTTTGCAGAGGAGCTGTGCAATGTCGTCTCGAAGAGCCGACTGAGTGAGAGCCGAGATCCTTTCCTCCTGAGGGGCACGGGCTCAGCTGGGAGGGTACTGCTCGAATTCCAGAAGCAGTCCCTGTCCGACCACTTCTAGGACCCACCTGTCCTAGGTGATATCGGACCAGGCAGAAGGTGGCGGAGCTGGCCCCCCACGGAAGGACCCAGAGCTGGCGTGACGGGTGTAGGGGTGGCAACCCCCAACCCGTCACTGGGCAGGCTTAGAGGAGAAGGAGGAGGCTCCTGGACTGGCACCTTGGCCTCTTTTACAGGGCTGTTGAGGACCCTGTTTGGGCCTGGGTCACCAAGCTTGAGCCTGCTGTTGCTGCTGGCCTCCTTGATAGGAGGGCTGCCTAACCACAGGGGAAGAATGCCGAAAAAGCTTCTTCTTGCACTTCTCCTGGTTCTTGCCCGAAGAACCTTTCGCAGAGGTAGCATCCAAGGTGGCACTGGACTGCTTTATGCGCTGGAGGTGACCAGCCACTCCTGGACCGAAGAGGTCGGTGCCTAGGAAGGGCACATCAGCTAACTTGTGCTGGGTATCCGCCGGGAAGGAGAATAGCCTCAACCAAGCCCTGCGGCGAGTGGCCACTGCGGCTGCCAAAGAGCGGGCACAGGAATCTCAAATGTCCAGGGCCGTCTGGAGCTGCTGTTTTGCAACAGCACGGCCCTGATCACGGACCTGCTTCACTGTGGTCTGCATGTCCACCGGGAGATGAAGGAGGACTTCATCCAATGACCCAAGGAGGGCATGAGAGAAGAGTGCCATGAAGACAGCCGAGCTAACCTGACGAAGGCCTAAGGAGGAGGCCACATAGACCTTATGGGCAGAGTGGTCCATATCCTTGGACTCCTTGTCCGGGGCTCGGTCAGTGTCAGCTGAGCTACCAGTATGTCTGAACACAGAAGCAGTCACTAGGCTTTCGGCCGAAGGATGCTCTATGAACCCCACCAGGGACCCCATGGGCACCATATACTTGCGAGCCATGCGGGCAGACTGGGCTGGGCAGGAAGCTGCCAAAGCTCAAGGGCCGGGCCAACGATGGCTTCGGCCACTGGAAAGGCCTCCATCGGGGTATCCCCCCTTTTGAGGATATCCGGAAGGGGGTACTCCGCCTTTTTCTGGATGGGTTCCAGGGGCATTCCAGTGGACTCGGAAATCAGGCGGAGAATGCCCTGAAAGGAGGAAGGGCCTTCCTCCAGTCTAGCCACGGACGACTCATCCCCTGGATGCGAGTGTAACCCCGTGTCATCGGAGTCTGAAGAGTTGGGGTACAGTGGCCTACCGCCTACATTCCCTTTGATCCCCCGAAGGCAGTCGGGGGTGACTGTGAAGAACAGATGTCAGGGAAGCCTGGTATCTGCACGGTCCTCTTTCGAGGGAGCCCCTCCCTGAGGCTGCTTAGGCGGTGGCTCCACCAATATCAGTAGAGAAACCGGAATAGGCCGAGCCAGTATACGCGCCGGCTTAGGAGGTGGGAGCCAAGTAATGGTCGGGGAGGCCTGCGGAACCGGTTTCTGCCCAGTCAAAATCAGCTGTTGCCACATCAAATCCTCATAGCGTCGACGGAGTTTCCGTCAAAGCCTCGCCTCGTCCGAGGAGGATGAGGACCGGCAGTGGCGCCTGTTTTTTGAATGTCTGTGGTCCTTTTCCGGCCGTTCGACTGAAGGGGTCCTGGTCCTCGATCAAGACCGACAGGGTCGGCTCGGTTTATCGGGGGACACCGGAGTCTGTGAAAACCGGAGTTACGGCACCTTTTCCTCGATAGGGACACCAGAGGGCAGTGTCTCCTCATCAGGAAAGGACAGGTGTCCTTTCTAAGGAGTTGGCAACCGGAGTTGGCAACAAAGGCTTGATTTGGTCGCAAGTAATCTCAGCCGGTTCAACCGTTTCCTCGGTCTCGGTGCCCTGGCCGGACGGAAGGTCTGTGAAGCCAGCGGCCGAGGAAGCGATCTCCACCGAAGTAGAGACCGCATGTTCCTGGGACTCTGACCTCTCTCGGTCCCAGAAGCGTCTCCTTCTGGAGCAAGACTTGAGGTCCTTGTCCCTCTTCCGAGGGCGGGAAGAGTGCGAGCCCGAGGGCGCCTCACACCTGGTGGAGGGAGACAGGCACAACTCCCTAAAGGAGCCCAAAAATGTGGAGCCAAGGTTGAGAGGAACGAAAAAAAAAAAAACACGACTGGCCAAAGCCTGAGCCGCTTCCTCCTGAAGGCAGCCATCTGTAAAGCTGCTCGGCGGATCATGACTGCTGAAACCGCCCACCTTGCCTCCTTAGATTTCACGGCAGGTTTCTAAGCTCCAGTCTCCCCAATTTTAGGCGCTCCTTGCGGTCTTCCAGAACGTTGGGATGGAAGACCAAACAAAAGGTACAAGATGTGGTGTCATGTCCGACACCCAGGCAATAGAGACACGAGAGGTGGGGACTGGTGCGCGACATTTTCTGGCCGCAGGGACACCGGTGAAATCCAGGGGACGATTTGTCCTCCATGTCCGATGCGCTGAAATTGGAATCGAAATCTCTGATGAGTTTCAAGTTAATTTGCGGTGAAGACCAACGTTGCGAATCCAGGGCCTGTGAATTGCTGAAGTAGCACGAGGGAACCTGAATATTCCAACGGAAAGGAAGCTCTGGCATCATGGGGTGGAGCCGAGGTATTTACCACCTGGGTGGGTGGGAGGAGCTAGCTTGAAGACTTCCAGCCAGATTTAAAGGGGAAAGGGACATGCCAGAGAGTGTGGATAAACAACATATCCACGCTCCTAGAATAACCGTTAGGACAGAGTCCCAAGCAGTACCAGGATAACACCACGTCAAACGGGTGGTGGATATAAGAATGCCCCTGGGATCCTATGAGAGCAATCCCTGGAGGACTGCCAGGCCGAAACCTGCCCTCCTTCTGGAAGCAATGTCAAAACTGTAGTGGCAGACAAAGTTGTGTACCGAACTCCAGGTGGCTGCAGCACAGAGATCTGCTGCAGACACATTTTTGAGAGATGAGAAAGAAGTTGCCAACCCTCTAGTCGAATGACCTCTGACCGAGCCCGGAGGGGGTTTGCCATATTTATCACGGCAGAACACAATGCAGTTGACTAACCACTTGGACATAGTCTGTTTGGTGACTGGTGCCCCTAACATCCGTTGTGCAAAGGACACAAATAATTGGTCCGACTTCCTTATGGACCATGTACGGTCAACATAATACCCAAGGATTCTATGTACATCTAGAGAATGTAACAAAGCCTCCCCTTTGTTAGAGTATTCAGGGTAGTAGACTGGCAGGTTACTGTCTTGGTTGAGAGTAAAGTCTGACACCACCTTCGGGAGAAACTTAGGGTTTGCGCAAAGGGACACCCTGTCCCTATGAAAAAACAACTATGGCTCCTTACACACGAGAGCATGGAGTTCGGAAATCCTCCGGGCCTAGGTAATAGCAACTAAAAATAATGCTTTCCAAGAGAGAAAGCAAAGCTCGCAGCTCGCTCAAAGGTGGGTAATGTTAACTTCTCCCGCATAAACAGCAGATCCCATGGGGAAACTAGGTCACGAATGGGAGGCTTTATGTGCAGGATACCTCTCAGGAAGGTGCACGACAGATCCAGCTGTACCACGGTCCTGTCATCCACCAGTACATGATAGGCTGAGATAGCAGAGAGATGCACCTTTATGGAGGAGTAGCTGAGACCTGAATCAGACTGGGATAAGAGATACTCCAGGATCCAGTTTACTTCGCATGAGAACAGGTCTATGTCGTGGGCAGCAGCCCATAAGCTGAACCACTTCCAGTTCATATTGTATATGGCCCCAGTAGACTGCTTTCTTGCGGCCAGCATCACCTCGGCTACCTTCTCGGACACACTGTACCTGCTCCTGGCTAAGTCTGCAGGAGCCATGCATGGAAATGCAGAGACTTAAGGTTGGGGTGAATTAGAGAGCCCTGCTCTTGGGACAATAAGAGAGGACAGAGGAAGTGAAATTGGGGGTTCTACCGCCAGCTGCTGTAGAAGCGGGAATCAAATCTGTCTGGGCCAGAATGGCGCTACCAGAATCATGGTTGCTGGTTTGGCTATGGCTTGAGAGAGAACTCGCAGAAGGGGGAAGAGAAAACTCCTGCTCCAAGAGAGGGACACGTGTCTCGCCAAAACACACCAGGCCCTGGCTCTAGCGAGCAGAAATTGGACAGTTTTGGCATTGAGTGGGAAAGCGACGAGGTCTAGCTCTGGAGTCCATCTTTCGAATAAGTCGTCTACTACCTCTTGGAGTAGTTCCCATTCGTGAGCTTGGGACTGCGAGTGACTGAGGCTGTCTGCTAAGGTGTTTTGAAGACCTGGGACATGTACCACACGCACACGCTGCCTTACGCCACGGTGTAGAAGTAGAAGACTCTGCAGACAAGGAGGCGATCGATAAACTCGAAGAGTTGAACTGCGCGGAGCATTGAGAAAAAAAAAAATGGAGGTCGATGGTAGCAGGAGGCCTTTGTGCAGCCGAAATTCAGGGTTGACAGCAGGTGGTGCTAGGACCACCTCCAATATACGGAGGATGATGTCAGGGGCAGTCCTCCATCTTGGACTGCTAGCTAGAATTTTTCTGTGGGGTCCTAGTGCCTGGTGGCATAGTCTAACGGTCATTACCTGCTGCAAGAGCTCCATCTCGAAGCGAGATGCAAGGTTACAGGTGAGCAACCCTCATTTCTAGGGATATGGATATGGTGCACTATTCCACACTACTGGCAGACTCCTAGCAGTTCTCTGGGAGGAAGGGGCAAGGCTCACAGCCCTACTTGGTAACCACAAAGACTGGAGAACCGAGGTCCCAAAAGCAGCATCCCAACGTGACCCAAGATCAATGCTGTAATGGGAGATGAAGATGTGTGCCAACTTCCAGGCAGCAGCCCTGCTGATCTCCTGGATAGGGATGTCCCTGACAGCTGCCATCGAGGCAGCTGTATGTCTGGTGAAGTCTGGTGGAATGAGCCCTTAGCCCTACAGGAAGCTCTCTACCAGCCAACCCATAGAACAGGTCGATATAGGAGACTATCCACTGCCAATCATCTGATTAGCTGCCAGTCAGCCAGGTGCGGCTTCAGCATATGTCACAAAGAGCTGGTGAAGGTGAACCTCTCCCTGAACTCCAGCTATGCGCTTCTTGTAGTAAGCGGGCGCTCACCTCAAGTCCGAGTGGAGCCCGTGCTCAGCCTCCGAGGTTGGACTGGTGAAGTACACCAGGAGAGATTCATCACCTGATTAAGATGGAACTTCAAAACAACCTATGCGAGGGGATGGAGGACTACCTTGTTGTCCCTATGGAACACCAAGTATGTGGAGACTCCACCGAGAGCGCCTGGAGCTCCCTGATCCTTCTGATGGAGATGACAGCCACCAAGAAGGTGGTCTTCCATGACAGGTGTGATATCTCACACCTGTGCATCGGCTCAAAAGGCCTGCCCATGAGCACTGCCAATACCAATATCAAGTCCCAAGGTGGTGGTGGTTTACGCACCAGTGGGAACAGGTGTTCCAGGCCTTTGAAACAGTACAGTTATGCAAGACCTTACTGTAACAGTAGATCTTTGAGATGAGCTCCTGCAGCAGGCTACACCATAAGGACTATGCCAGCAGGCACTAGGACTCCATGGAAAACTTCTAGCCAGCAGTACCTAGCTGGGGTCCACCCCTTTCACTGGTCCACCCGATGCCACCAGCTATATAAAGGGGGCAAACCCCAGCCCCACCTCAGTTCACCCGCCGAAGACCCGAAGGTCGCTCAGCAGGAGAGCTCTGAGGAAGGTGCTGAAGCAAATCCCAAAAAGAGAATCTCAAAAAAGGGTGAGGGAGGGAAAATAGCACCTGCTGCAGGAGCTCATCTCGAAGATCTACTGTTACGGTAAGTTCTTACGTAACTGTACTATCTTACTTTGAGTAAGAGCTCCTGCAGCAAGCTACACCGCAAGGACAGAGTCCCAAGCAGTGTCCCTCAGGAAAACCAGAGGAGGAAGAATTTATAAAATATAAACTGTGAGATCAAAAGTATCTCTAAACTTCAGAGCTAAATCTTTTCAGGAAAGAAGGCCTTGGAGCACAGAAAGGCCAAACCCTGCTCTTCTTCTGGAAGCAACGTCTAGAGAGTAATGCTTGATGAAAGTGTGTACTGAGTTCCACGTGGCTGCTGCACACGTCTGCTGTGGAAACATTTCTGAGGACTGGAAAGGAAGCAGCCAGGCCCCTTGTGGAATGCCCCCTTACTGGTCCCGGTAAGGTTTTGTCATACTTGTAGACAAAGGTGATGCAGTTAGATAACCTTGCCTGCTCCCCTTAGTCCTGTCCAGGTAATATCTGAGAATTCTATGGACATCTACAGTATGAAGGAGTGCTTCCCCTTTGTTAGAATACTCTGGGAAGTAGACCAGGAGGGAAATGTTCTGGTTGAGGGTCAACTCGGAAATCACCTTGGGAAGAAACCTGGAATTAGTACACAGAGACACCCTGTCTCTGAGAAAATCTAAATAGGGTTCTTCACGTATAAGGGCTTGCGGCTCCGAAATTCTTCGAGCTGACGTGACGGCAACTAAAAGCAGTGCCTTCCAAGATAGTAAGCGTAAATCGCACCGAGATGCTGGTTCGAAGGGGGGGACAAAGTTAACTTTTCTAAGACGAACAATAAATCCCAAGGCAGAAACGGATCCCTAATGGGTGGTTTGATGTGGAGAATACCCTTCAAAAAGGTCCATACTAGATCCAACTGTGCTACCATCTTGCCCAGTACTGGCAAGTGATATGCCGAGATGGCACAGAGATGCACCTTTATTGAAGAGTAAGCCAAACACTTATCTGAGAGTGGAAGGAGGTAGTAGAGAATCTGATTCACCAAGCAATGCATAGGGTCTAGGGATCGTGCTGTTGCCCAGATTCTAAAATGCTTCCACTTCATGGCATAAGTAGTTCTCGTAAAGGGTTTTCTAGCCTCTACGAGGACGTCTGCTACTCTCAGAGAAACCCCATACCTGGATATGGCTAGGTCTGTAGGAACCAGGCATGTAGATGCAAGGATCTCGGGTCTGGATGGGCCAGTGTTTCCATTTCCTGAGAAAGAAGGTCCGGACAAACTGGAAGCTGAATGGAAGGGTCCACTGCCAGTTGCTGAAGCAAAGGGAATCATATCTGTCATGGCCAGAGCGGAGCCACCAGAATAATTAAAGCATGCTCCTCCTGTAGTTTGATAAGAACTCTCCGAATGAGCGGAAAGGGAGGAAACGCATACAGGAACCTCCCTGTCCAGCAAAGGGACAATGTGTCTCGCCAGAAAACTCCATGCCCTGGACCTAGCGAGCAAAAACTGGGCAGTTTTGCATTGCACGGGGATGCAAAGAGGTCCAGCTCTGGACTTCCCCATCTGCCGAAGAGGTCATCCACCAGTTCTTGAGACAACTCCCACTCGTGGCTTTTGGAGCGTGAGTGACTGAGTTAGTCTGCCAGAACATTCTTAACTCCTGGAAATCCCGTGCTCTATTGCCCAATACCACACTCTCATGGCTTCTTTGCACAGAGGGTAGGAGTAAGTGCCCCCCTGCTTGTTGATGTAGAAGCCCACGGACATGTTATCTGTTTGAATAAGCAGGGGACCCTTGGATAGATGAGCCTGGAAGGCTTGCAGAGCGTACAGAATCGCCCTCATCTCCAGAATGTTGATGTGCAGAGACACTTCTAGCTCCAACCAAGTGCCCGGAGTACGATGACTCTGAAAATTTGCTCCCCATCCGAGACCCGAAGCATCCGTTGTGAGGATCTGGGTTGGTGAATCTGACTGGGACGGAACTCCCACTTCTAGTGTAGGTGAAGTCAGCCACGTAGAGAGTTCGACGGTTTGACGGTATTCGACACCTTGACTGGATAGTCCAAGACTGTTGTCCATTTGGTTCCACTGCACTCTCCAGTTCCATTGTGGAATTCTCATATGTAAGCGTGCTAACTACACTGTGGGTATGGCTGCTGCCATATGCCCCAGGAGCTGCAACACTGTCCATGCTGCAACTGAGTTGGCTGTTGTCACTCTGGAGGCCTGGTCTCTCAGCTGACTGGCCCTGTCAGGGGGGAAGAAAGGCTCTTCCTTGCTGGGTATCCAGAATTGCTCCAATGTACTGAATGCGCTGGGATGGCCAAGGGCAGGACTTTGGGAGTGATTGTAATCCCCAGTCGTGCAAACAGCTGAAAGCTATTCGAGAGGGTGTGAATCAGCCGTTCCTTCGTGGGAGTGGTTAGCAGCCAATCATCTAGGTAGGGGTAGATGAAATGACCTTGCCTGTGTAGGGCTGCCGCCACTACTGCTACACATTTGGTGAACACACTCGGGGCTGAGGAGAGACCGAAAGGCAAAGCCCGGAACTGGTAATGATTCCCCGGAAAGGTGAATCGCAGGTACCTTCTGTGAGCTGGAAACACCAGGATATGTAAGTATGTGTCTTGCATGTCCACAGAGCAAAGCCAGTCCCCTTGATGTAATAGGGGAATCAGACCTGGCAGCGAGACCATTCTGAATTTTTTGTAAGTGATGTACTGATTCTAAGAAACTCAGATCTAGAATGGGCCTTAGGTCCCCAGTCCTCTTGGGAACCAGGAAGTAGTGGAATAATATCCAGTTCCTAGTTAGCGAAGGGGGACAGGCTCTATGGTCCTCTTTTCTAGCAATGATCGAATTTCTTCTGCAATTAGAGGAATGTGGGTGGGGTGGGGTCAAGAAGGGGCCGGAGGTCTGTCTGGTAGGATTTCTGCCAACTCCAGTGTATAACCCTTTTCGATGATGTCCCGCACCCACTGGTCTGAGGTTATTTCAGTCCACCCTCCTGGGTAGAGGAAGAACCGACCTCCCACTGCCTCCCCATCTCTTCCGCCAAAGGAGGGGGAAGTGGCAGGGTGTCATCCGAAGGGGCCCGGGAGGGGCATGCGCGGACTTAGGGTGTCTAGCACCACCAAACCCCACTTGATGAGAGGGAGCCTTCTTCTTGAAGGGACCTCGGGGCTGTTTATTCTTTTGTCTTTGTTGGCCACGGCGTCGAAAAGGCTTAAGCCTCTGTTGCTGGGGCTCTGATCAATACATATGGTGTACAGACAGGACTGCTTTGCCTGAGTCCTGAAGTATGGCGATTATTTTTTGAACTTCTTCGCGAAAGAGGACGGACCTATGAAATGGGGCATCTAAGATGGAATCTTGTAAGTCCTGCCTGAACCCAGAAACTGAGCCAGGCATGGTGCCTTAGACAAACCCCGGTGGCCACTGCCCTGGCTGCAGTGTCGGCCAATCGTAGGAAGCCCTAACAATGTGCATCCCTATGTCAAGGCCTGATTGCAGCACATCCAGAAGCTCTATACAGGAAGGGCTATCTGGCTGTTTTTGGGCCAGGTCCGTAGTCTTTCTCCAAAGGGACTTTTGATACTGCACCATGTGGGCCAGAAAGTTTAATGACCTGATGGAGCAGGTGGAGGAGGCGTAAACCCTTCTGCCAAAATGGTCGGGCTTCTCAGATTCCTTATCGGGAGGCTGGGAACTCGTATGTTTTGGCTGCTTGGTTCTGTCATGGGCTGCTGTGAGGACCATTGAATCTTCCCTCGGGTTTTCAGGCAAAAAGGCTCAGCCTTGGGAGACTTACAGAACCTGTTAGCATTCTTGGGGATGGCAGAGAGAGATGCTGGATATTACCAAGCCAGTCTTGTGAGGTCCTGAAAGGGGGGAACTAGCGGAGGGATGACTAGTGGCTTAGGGTCACTCATCCCCAAGAAGGAATGCAACCACTTCCTCTCCAAATCCATCCCCATTGTGTCCCATTGATTCAAATATTGAATACGACGCATAACATCTAAGAACGTAGGGTCATCAGGTGGGGATCTTGGAGAGTTCCAGGATCCTTCTGGTTCCTGAGAGAAACCCCTGGAAGAATCCACTGATGATCCAGAATGGCTACTAGAGTAGTCCTCCGAAGAGGATCTAGATCTTTTTCGGCCTCTCAGACTCCCACTCCTGTCCTCCGAAGAGGATCTGTCATAGGAGGACCGGTGATGTCTGCTAGCGTGTCTCCTATGCCTGGGACGATCCTGATCTGATCCCCTAGGCGTGGGAATTGGCTTGTCCAGGACCGGCATTGGAGGCGGCAGCGGGGGAGGTTCATCCCGTTTTAACAAGTCCCCCTTAACCATATTCCACCACGAGGTGAAAAGATTTCCAACCTCTGCCAGTGGTATCATAGGAACCCGAGAGGTTTAACCCTTGGATTCCTCCGTGTCAGAGGGAGGGTGGCTGGGGCCTGGAGTCTCCTCTGGAGACTTAGGAGGACTGGTGGGTGCCGCCCGGCCCAACGTCAGATCATCTGTCGTCTGAGGGTCTGTTGCCTGGTGAGCTGGGGCCTTAGACTTTAGTGGCGACCTGTCAACAGGGTGGCGTCTTATCTGATGAAGGGCCTCGAGACGACTGCCCCCGACGTTCTTGTGGCTTAGTTGGGGTTGCAGGATTTATTGGACGACCTGTCATCAGGTGCAGGCGTCAGGGTCTTGGCTGGTACAGCTGACTGCCTGTCCCTGGGGGAACATTCCTGGCGTGGGAATGATTCTGGCGTCCCCAGCTGTCACCAGAGGCTGACGACTGGTTGGACGAAGAGGACGCCCCGACCTTATCGGTTGATTTCCCTTTCTTAGAAACGTAGATTTTGATGGCAGATAAGGACCGCTTGGCCCACCTAGTCTGCCCATTTCCCTACTTACAGGATAAGCTGCAGATCCTAGTTAACCAATAGCTTATTTCTTCCTACCCCCCCCACAAGAACTGCCTTATGTCTGTCCCATGCATTCTTGAATTCTCCCCCAGTTTTAGACCCCACAGCCTCCTCAGGAAGGCTGTTCCATGCAACCACCACCCTCTCTGTGAAAAAATACTTTCTCACATTGCCCCTGAGCCATCTCCCCTCCATCTTCAAATTGTGTCCCCTTGTTCTTGCACATCTCTTTTTCTGAAAGATGCTACCCTCTTGGACTTTGCTGATTCCACTGAGGTACTTCAAAGTTTCTATCATGTCCCCCTCTCCCTCCTTTCCTCAAGGGTATACATATTAAGCTCCTTTAGTCTCTCCTCGTACAGCTTCTCTTGCAGACCCTGCACCATTTTAGTTGCCCTCCTCTGGACTGCCTCCATCTTGTCGACGTCCTTGCGGAGATGGGGTCTCTAGAACTGGACGCAATACTCCAGATGGGGTCTCACCAACTGTCTGTACAGAGGGATAACAACTTCCTGTTTTCTGCTGGTGATGCCTCTCCCTATACATCCCAGTATCCCCCCCAGCCCTCCTTACTGCCTTTCCACACTGCTTGCAAACCTTAAGGTCGTGTGATATGATCACCCCCAGGTCCCTTTCCTTTTTTGTTGTTGTTACTACCCCCCACACTGTGTAATCTTCCCTGGTTTTTGTTTCCCAGGTGCATTATTTTGCACTTCTTTGCACTAAATCAAGCTGCCATACTTGACCATTCCTCCAACCTTGCCAAGTCCTGTCTCATTCTTTCCACGTCTCCTTGTGTATCAACCCTGTTGCAGATCTTTGTGTCATCTGCAAAGAGGCATACTTTTCCTTCCAGTCCCTCTGCAATGTCACTTATAAATACATTAAAAAGGACTGGACCCAGTACTGAACCCTACGGTACCCCCCTAGTAACCCCCCTTTCTTCAGAGTGGACTCAGTTTACAATTACCTTCTGTATCCTGTTGTCCAGCCAATGTTTTACCCAGGCTACCACCCTGGGACCCACTCCCAGGCTGGTTAATTTTCTTTATTAATCTTTTGTGTGGGATTGTGTCAAATGCCCTGCTAAAGTCTAGGTAGCCCATGTCCACAGCCCCTCCCTAGTCTACTACTTTGGTCACCCAGTCAAAGAAATCAATTAGATTTGTCTGACATGACCTACCCGCTGTGAACCCATGCTGCCTTGGGTCCTGTGCCCCACTGGCCTCTAGGTACTCAATAACTGGCTGACAGTATAGCCTAGAGGTTAGAGGAACGAGGTGCGAACAAGCTTTGTACATCCAGCAGACCAGACCAGAGTTTGATTCTCACAACCTCCACTTGCACACTGTGCGACTCTGAGCAAGTCACTTCACCGCCCAGTGCTCCCAGGTCGCCCCTGAAAACTGGCACTTGAGCCTAGTAGGCCTTACCAGGTTACCAAAGACAAAAAAAAAAATAAAAAAATAAAAAATTATTTCCTTCAGAAGTAATTCCATCACTTTCCCCTACCACAGAGGTCAAACTGACAGGTCTGTCGTTTTCTGCCTCTGTCTTGCTCCCACTTTTGTAAAGGGGAATCACATCTGCCTTCCTCCAGTCCTCAGGTACCACACCATCCTCCCATGATTTGTTAAAAAGGGTAGTCAGTGGTTGCACTAGTTCTCCACGTAATTCTTTTAGAATTCTGGGGTGAATCCTGTCAGGCCCCACTTTGTCCACCTTCAGTTTTAGGAGTTCTTTCAGAACCCTTTCTTCTGTGAAAGGACTGGGATCGACCCCCTATCCAGAGTGCTTCTGTTAATTGGATTAGGTACCTCCCCTCCTCTTTTGTGAATACTGAGCAGAAGTATTCGTTCAGTATCCCTGTTTTTTCACTGTCCTCTCTGCCCCCCACCGTCCATTCTATTCAGCCTCACTATCCCTCCCTTTGTCTTTCTACGCTCCCTGACGTACCTATAAAAGGTTTCATCCCCCTTCTTAACCGAGTTGGCTACCTTTTCCTCAGTTTGGGCCTTTGCTATTCTGACTTCCCTCCCTGCTTCCTTCTGCCTTAACTGGTACAGTTCTCTGTCCTGCTCCTTCTGTGTTTCCTTATACTTCCTAAATGCCATCTTCTTCTCCCTAACCTTCCCTGCCACCTCGTTTGAGAACCATAGTGGCTTTCTTTCGTTTTGATTTGTTTATTTCCTTCACACAAAGGCTTGTTGCCTCTGTGATGGCAGTTTTGATGTTTCCCCATTGTTGCGCCACCCCTCCTTCTAGCCTGTTTGCTAGTGCTTTTCTAAGGTACTCTCCCATCTTGCCAGAGTCAGCCCTCCTGAAATCCAGTACCCTCACTTTTGTATGACTTGACTCTGTAGCAGAGTCTATCGTGAACCACACTGTTTGGTGGTCACTTGTTCCCAGATGGCTACCCACTTCAAAATCCGAGATCCTCTCACTGTCCCCATTTGAGAGTACAAGATCTAAGATTGCTCCCTCACGAGTGGGTACCAAAACTAGCTGTCTAAGGCATGCCCCTGTAGAGCATAGAGAATGGCCCTGCTCCTGGATGTGGCTGCAGCAAAGGTGCTCCAGTTAACATCTGGCATATTCAGGTCCCCCATCAACAGCATCTCTGCCATCCGAAGGATGCCTTCTATCATATCCTTGGCCATTCCATCCCCCTTAGATGGGGGTCTGTATACAACACCTGTGCGGACTGGGGTTCCATTTCCAGTCTCTAAAGTGACCCACTGTACCTCCTCTCCTCCCTGTTTACTCTTTTGTTCCGTTGCTTTTATCCCTTCCCTTACATAGAGAGCTACTCCTCCCCCCCTTCTCCCCTCCCTGTCTCTCCTGTAGGCTGTGTACCCCGGTATGTTAACATACCAGTCATGGTTCTCTGTGCATCATGTTTCTGTGACTGCTACGATATCCAGGCATCCCTCTTCCATCAAGGCCACCAGTTTAGGGAGCTTGTTGCCCAGACTACGGGCACTGGGTAATCATTACCCTCCATTTTTTGATGGCTGTACCCCTTTTTGCCCCTTCCGTGTCCTTACTCATTGAGGCTCATTGACTGAAGTAGCTAAGTGAGGATTTTTAGCGACTGATCTCTGTTGTGGCATCATGGGCGAGTTATTAATATCTTTATGTGGATGGTGTGCCTGGGACTGGCTAATTCGGAGGTTGGAGGAAGCATTTGGAGGGCCTACACGGGTTCGTTAGAGGGGTGCCTGCTGTATGTTGGGGCACCGATGGGAGCTGCCAGTGCAGGTCTACTGATGAGCAGACGTGTTACTGGCAGCCTCTGGGTCTTTTCGGGGGGTCTGCTGGTGAGTGGACTGAGCAGGGGACCATAGCTGTGGCTCTATCTGTACGGGGTAATTGCCTCCCAAGGCGAACAGTGGGGGGGCCTCTTCTTTGTTCCTAAAACAAGCATTCCTGCCTGCTACTTGCTGCAGAATCTTATTGTAAGTGTCCTTAAAATAAAATTACGCCGAAAGAGAACTGCTGTAAGAAGAACGGCTTTAACATAATGTAAGATTCAACTCCCAGGAGCTCACTGGAGGAACTCCTTGCTCTGTTATATTCTGGACCAGTCTATCATTAGGTACTATAATAATTTTACTTCCAGAGGCAGTGAGAGAGCCTCGATGGTTTTTAACATTTATTAAACTCACTTTCTGTGGCAGTGAGAGGGCCACTCCTTGGACATTCTTGCAAGGGTTAGGTTGAGAGCTACCCTTGTTTAAACTTTAGATGACTTGGCAAAGACATTATATCATACTTTACTGAACATTAATAATTTAGAGCTGTGCTTGTCTTAATCCTTGATTGTTGGCCAGGGTTTTAAATTCTGGGTGGGTTGGAATTTTTTTTTGTTATTGAGTTAATTTTGGGGCAGGTCTTGATTTTAGTTTAGTTTTCTTTATTTGTGTTTTATAATGTGTTGGAGGTTTAGCGAGTCAGGCACTATTCCCTCACCAGGCTCAGAGAACTACGTCTCTTTGAATGCCGCCCTTTATCATCCGACACCTATTTTACGTGTCGTGCCTTGGGTATACTTAAGGGGTGCAAAGAAGGGGGAGATCTGGGCCTGGTGGGGGACAGGAGGACGGATTGGGGTCATTGAGTCCAGGAGATGCCCTGGGGTGAAATGGAGTCAGGAAAAAGGTTCTCCTCGTCTTGTCCCCATACCCAAGGGCTCAGACATTAGCAGGTGCCAAGGTCTTCCCTGATGGCTCATCCTGCCTTGGCGGTGTTATGCAATGCTGGATCTACTGAAAACAAGATGGCTATTATAGCTCATCTTGTTGGATCAACTGATCTGGCTTGCATCACCGAGACCTGGCTGGATGAAAATGCAGGCCCTGTACTGGCTTCAGCAACTCCAGCCGGGTTCTCGGTGATACACCGTCCAAGGTTGGATTATAGGGGCGGGGGTGTGGCCATTATGTTTAAGACTGAGCTGGGCCTTGTGGATGTGCCATTGGGAAGTACCAGATCCTTCGAATATATCCTGGGAGAGGGTGTAGGCTGCAGGATTCTCCTTTTCTACCGTCCACCAGGAGATGGAGAATTCCTGCAGGAGTTAGCAGACTTCATCATCTACATGGTGTTGAGGTCCCCCAGATGGATTGTTCTGGGGGACTTCAATGCCTGGGTCGACGATAAACTCTCGCATTATGGTCAAAATCTCCTCCAGCTGATGACGACGCTGGACCTTACACAGGTAGTTACCTCCTCGACCCATGTAGGGGGTCATTTGTTGGATCTGATCTTCCTTTTGGGTATGGAGATAGCTGATTTGGGGGTGGAACCAGTCAGCTGGTCTGCCCATCACACCATAAGGTTCAGCTTCAGGGCCCCCCTAATAGGTCTGCCCCTACGGAGATGGTTCAGTACCACCCTTTATGGGGGATTAATCCTAGCGACCTATCAGGCTTGTCAGCTGAATGCATGAGTCCAGATGGTCTTACACTAGCCTACAATAAGGCAGTGGGAGAAGCTCAGGACAAGATTGCTCCAGTTCGTGTTCGACCTCTCACCCTTCGCCCAAGGAGCCTTTGGTTTGACGGCTCCTTGAAGGAGTTGAGGCAAGTTGGCCGAAGGATGGAGAGAGCCTGGCGGAAGTCCAGCCATGATGCTGACAGGCTTAGGTTGATGGCACATTATGATATCTATCAATCAGAAATCACCCAGGAGAAGGTAGAATTCCTGTCCAGGGAGATTTCTGCTGCGCAAAATTGACCGGCTCAGCTTTTCAGGACTGTTGACAGATTGTGCAATCCAATCTGTCTTCAGCCCAGAGAAGCTTTTTCTCAGCCAAGATGCAAGGAGTTCGCTCAATTTTTCGCAGACAAGGTTGCCAGAATCAGGTCTGGCATCGGTCCAGTCTCTCCTATGAGGGATTGCAGTGATCAACAGGAGGTGGCATGCACTCTGTCAGTCTGGTCAGATTTCTACCTGCTGGAATTCAGTGACATTGTAAAGACTATCCAAACACTGCGCCCTACCAGTTGTAGCTTGGATCCGGGCCCTACACCCCTTTCAGTGGGATGTGTAGATGTTGTCTGCACGATCCTATCTGAAACTGTCTGGAAGTCTTTGGAGAGTGGGGTCTTTCCCCAACTCCCTCAAGGAGGCGGTCGTTCAACCACTCCTTAAGAAATCCTCCTTGGATCCAGACTGTCTAGCTAACTACCGGCCTATCTCTAACCTTCCATTTGTTGGTAAGGTTATTGAAAAGGTGGTTGCGTTGCAATTGGATGATCGTCTTACAACATACAATGTTTATGATTCTCTCCAATCTGGTTTCAGGAAGAAGCATAGCACGGAGACTGCTCTTGTCTGGGTACTGAATGACCTCCTAATGGCTAGAGATCGAAAGGCACGCACCATTCTGGTCCTTCTTGATCTCTCTGCTGCATTTGACACTGTAGACCATGGTGTGCTACTGGAGCGCCTGCAGCTCTTTTGTGAGCTGTCTGGTACAGTCCTCAAATGGTTCCACTTGTTCCTCACGGGCAGGTCTCAGAGTTGCCACTGGAATTTATTCCTCTGGTGCTCACTCCCTGCTCTGTGGGGTGCTGCAGGGGTCCATTGTGGCCCACATGTCTGCAGTGTACATGCTGCCATTGGGAGATATCATCAGGTGATACAGTGTGAGTTTTCACTGCTATGCAGATGACATTCAGCTGTATATGTCTTTCTGCCCAGTCAGAATGATGCACTTTCCATGCTAAATAATTGCCTTACTGAGATCAGAATCTGGATGAGCTCCAGCTGGTTGAGACTGAATCCAGACAAGACTGAAGTGTTGGTAGTGGACCCAGGTCATCCGGGGGCGGGTCTGGGGACTGGACAACCATCAGGCTTGTTGCCTGGTGGTATACAGCTCACTACTTCAGACCGAGTGTGAAACCTGGGCGCTATTTTCGACAATGATTTGCCTCTAAGGCCTCAGGTTTTAGCTGTCATTAAATCATCTTTTTATCATCTTAGGAATATCGCCCAGGTGAAACACCTGGTTCCTCCAAATGATCTACCAACACTGGTCCATGCCTTTGTCACTACCCATCTTGATTACTGCAATTCCCTCTACCTAGGGCTACCAGGGGTTGATATCCGCTGCTTGCAGCTGGTGCAGAACGCGGCAGCCAGGCTCCTGACTGGGACTTCTAGGACCAGTCATATTACACCTGTGCTCCGCGAACTGCACTGGCTGCCTGTTCAGTGGCAGATCACCTTTAAGGTTGGCTTGCTAACCTTCAAAGCCCTACATGACCAGGGACCCGGCTACCTGCAAGCTCTCCTGGTACCCTACTGCCAACTCCGCTCCGCCGACGAGGGATTGCTGGAGATTCCCAGGGCTTGACTGAAGACATCTGGTTCTCTAGCTTTTTCTTTTTTTCTCGGCACCAACCCTGTGGAATTCTCTACCTCATCGGTTGAGAGAATGCCTGACTATTGATAGGTTCAAAACTGAGTTAAAAACTTATTTAATCTAGCCTTCCCAGAACATGGATAAACTGATTTATTGTTTTAATTTTTATTTATATTGGCTGTATTTGGTTTTATGTACAGCGCCTTGGCTTGGAAAGGCGCTATAAAAATAAAGCTTGACTTGACTTACTGCCTTTGTCATTTTCTCCATTTACCCCTGCCCTTCTCCCCATCAACGTCTCTGTCTTGGTGTTTACCTCACTTACTACCCTGATTTTTCTTTTGGGGGGGCGCTAGGATTTCCCTGCTCCTTTCCAGTGCCTCCCCCCTTGACTAGTTTAAATGTTTGCCAATGAGGCATTTAAACCTATCACCTAGGATCCTGGTTCCCCTCCTGGACAGATGCAGACCATCACGCCAGTATAGGCCTGCATCACTCCAGGTGGACCCCCAGTCCCCAATGAAGCCAAACCCCTGAGCTCTGCACCAGTTTTTCAACCACTGATTGAATCCCATGGTGTGAAGCACCATAGCCTCACCCATGTCATAGACAGGCAGCACCTCCGAGAAGGTTACCATGCATGCTACTTGTCTAAGTCCCTTCCCCAACTCTACAAACAACTCCTGCACTGCTCTGATCCCTTTCTCAGCCAGGTCATTTGTCCCTAGGTGGACAAGGACATCCAGCTCCCTCCCCCGTGCAGCTGCTCCAGCGATCCTGAGGATTCGCTCCCTGTCCCTCCAAGCCATGGAGCCAGGCAGGCACATTACCTCCCTCTCCCCTTCCTCCCCCAGTTCTACCTTCCTAACAATGGAGTCCCCCACCAGGAGTGGTTTCCTTCCCCTGTGGGGTCCCATGCCACCCTCCTGTGGGTCTCCTTTGTGGAGGTTCCCAGCATCCTCCTTGGTCTCCACTGTGGGTGCCTCCATAGAGCAACCACACTTTGCCAGAACGGCATATGAACTGTGGAGAGGTACAACTGGAGGGATGTGCCTCTGTTCCACCACCCTCACCCTCCCTGAGTCCACTGTGGTCCAACCGCTCCTCTTTCTTGTCAATGGCAGTGGACCTGGTGGTCCCTGGGTGAGACAAGAGGGCCCTCAAATCCTAGCCAACTCAGCCTGGAGATTAGCAACCTCCTCCCTCAGCCCAGAGGTGTGCCTGCAGATAGGCCAACACCACATCTTCCAGAACGTCTCCCGGAAGACTGCTGCTCTACAGCCACTACATTGCACCACTCCCATCATGTTTTATTTCTGGACCCTTAACTGTTGTTTTGAATACTTACTCTTTCCTCCGTTTATTTTTTTTCTCCCTACCTACTTACTGCCTCTGTGCCCTTTAATCTCCTGATCTTCCTGTTCCGATATAAGTAGTTCCTATATTTCTCAGCAGTCTCCTTACTTGCTCAGAGTCAGACCTCCAGCAGCTTGGGGGCGTGAGAGCTACTCTTTTCCTTCTAGGGTGGCGAGTCTTTTGTGGCTCTGAGATCACTCACTTCCCGCTCCCAAACAGGAAGTTCCTGTTGTCAGTCAAATCCTGTGCCTATAAAAGCAGAACTGGCGGGGGGGGGCAATACAGTCCCAGTAGAGAAGTATAGTTATAATAGCACTTCCTTCCTCTTGCTGTGCTCTGCCTGTTCTCTGACAGAAGCTATCTAGGGCAGTTTTTAAATCTGGCTTTAACCTGGCTTCCTTCTAGTTAAGCCACTCCCCCTACTTTACACCTCTTTCTACACCTAGTTAATTGCACAGGCCCTGAGGGATGCTGGAAGGGCCTAAGGGTAAGGGATGGGCCAGCAAGCCAGAGTCTTGAAGAACCGCCGCCAGAGGAAGCAGTGGTGGCGGTAACCTTGGAAATCAACAGGTCTGCTGAACGGCCTACCAGTGGGGCTGAATCCGCTCGTTCGCCTCAGCGGAAGTGAGAGGGTTTTCCCTTCGAGGACAACTGGATCTGGCCTCCGACCTACCGTGTTCCTTTTCCTTGTGATGGTGCTTCCCTCCGGGATGTTTCTCTTTGTGGGAGGTCAGCGATCATGAGGACAAGGAGCTGGCCTTTGATGGGCACTGAAGGGCGGCCAGCTGTTGCTCCATTATGTAGGACTGGAGAGCCTTCTGGCGACAGGTCCGGGTGCGCTGATTAAATCTGGCACAATCGGGACAGGCCTACACATCGTGAGTAGGCCCTAGGCAGAAAAGGCACTTCAAATGGCCATCTTCCGATGGAATCTGTCACATGCACGGACACTTGCACTTCTGTCGTGAAGTCGGAGTAGATGGACATGACATACACTGAGTCGATGGAAAAAACAAGAGGAAAAAATCTTGATGAAAAGGTACTTTCTGACTGGAAGCAAAATGGCGGTCGATGAGAGCAATGAGACGTCCGAGGAGCCAAAGTGTACGGGTCGGCGGCAGGAAAAGAACGGAGGTGGGGCTGGGGTCTGCCCCCTTTATACAGCTGGTGACGTCGGCAGGCCGATCTAAGGGGCGGACCCCAGCTAGGTACTACTGGCTAGAAGTTTTTCGTGGAGTCCTAGTGCCAGCCAGCAGTCCTTATGGTGTAGCCTGCTGCAGGAGCTCTTACTTGAAGTAAGATCGTGTCCTACCACCTTTTCCTACACCACTGTCTGCATACCAGCCCGTGCCTGGTATGCAGAGATGGCTGCCAGGTACACCTCGAGGGTCATCGACTGCTGTCCCAACTGGGAGAGGGACTACAAGTAGTCTAAACTACTAGCCAAAAGTCAGGGCAAGGGGTCAAGCTCCCTGCCCTGGCTCCAAATGGAAAACCTCTTCCATTTAAGGCATAGCACTCACTCGGGTTTAATGGGCAGACTGGGTGGGCCATAGGCCCTTATCTACAGACACTGTATGTATTTATATAGGTAGACTCTTTTCGGAAAGCCTCCACAACATGGAGCACATCTTCCGAAAGACCCACAGCCTGGAACTCCAGCTGCTCAGGATTCATGCTGTGAGGGATGGACAATCCTGATGCAGGCTCTTCCCCTTGTGACAAGAGAGACCAGATGCAGGCACAGAGGCAACCACCATGAAGTCCTGCTGCTAAGGCTGAGATCCGGGTACCAATACTGGCAGAGCCAGTCTGGGGCCACCAGGATCATCCACACATTGTCTCTCCACACCTTGACCAACACCTTGTGGATCAGGGGAAAGGGAGGGAAGATGTAAAGGAAGCCTGGGGCGTAGAGCCTTACAAAGGCATCCCCCATCAATGTCCCGCATTGTGGGAATGGGCAGGCACAAAAGAGCCTCAGCTTTGCATTCTGTCAGGAGGTAAACAGATCAACCAGAGGAGTGACCCACAGACAGAACAAGTGGTTCACCACCTCCTGAGGCAGAGACAACTCATGTGACACCTGACTCACCCGGCTGTGGGCATCTGCTTATCTGGTTGGAAGCTCCTGCTACACGGATGGCCATGAGATCTGCATCCAACTTGGGCACGATGGTGCAGGTGCAGAGAGCCTCCCGACACAGATGAAGGGAGTGCATGCCACCCTGCTTGTTCTGGTAATACATGGTAGTGATATTGTCTATCTGGACCTGCACGCCCAGACTCTGGACAAATGGATCTAAATCTGTCAGAGCAAGGCACACTGCACAGAGATCCAGCAGGCTGATACAGTGATGCGACTCCCTGGGGGTCCAGAACCAATGGGTCTTGAGGTTCCCCAAGTGTGCTCCCCATTCCAGAGATGCACTGGTTGTCAAGGAGACTGTCAGCCCTAGGCAGACAAACAGGACTCCTTCCTCTGGATGTTCTGGGATGAATCATCACTGAATGGCATCCTACAACACCAGAGTCACTGTGACCTTCTGGTCCAGGTGACCTAGGCACCGAGATCACTGGCATTCCCAGCTCCCACTGCAAGTGGCACATCTGCCAGTGGGCCCATCTGACCATGCTGGTGCAGGATGCCATCTACCCCAGCAGCCACAGAAGTCCCAAGCAGGGTGCAAACACCCAACCTGAAATGATCGGATAAAGGATGTAACATCCAATGCCCTGTCCACAGGGAGTCGGGCCTTGGGCCGAGGGGAGTCTAGCTTAGCCGGGCTGAAGTGAATCACCTGCAACGGGATGAGATGGGACTTGGTGGGTTTGACCAGAAGGCCCAAGCACCGCAGGTCTGGAGGGCCATGGACTGCTCCGCGACCTCCATGAATGGCCTGGCTATTTATTTTTCATTGTTTGGAAAACACATTTGCGCGAAAGCTCTTTTGCAAAGGTTCCACGTCAAGTACATGACATATACAGTACAACAGAAGGGGAAATGCCCCCTCTGCGGGTCACACTTCATGGGAAAGAGTGTACACAATAAGAACAACTCAGGGAACATTTAAACAAACAATGAAATGATAATGCAAACAAAGACATAATGTAGAATACAAGTACAGAACAACAAGCGGCTATCAGCCAGCTGTCCAGGTAGGGGGTAGACTCTGATCCCGTGGCACTTCAGGAATGCAGCCACCACTTCCATGCACTTGGTGGAGACCCTGGGAGCCGATAAGAAGCCTTAAGGCACGACCTGGAACTCATACCAAACCCCTCTGCATGGAACCTGAGGTACCGCCAGCAGGACGGACAGACTGGAATGCGGCAGAAGGCATCCTGGAGGTCCAGGGAGCAGAACCACATGCTCTGCTCCAGAGATGATGTTAACTGGTTCAGACTGACCATTCTGAATTTGTGCTTCCTCAGAAACTAGTTCAAATTGTGAAGATCCCAAATGGGGCTCCAACAACCCCCCCCCCCCCAAATATGTTTCAGAACCAGGAAGTACCTGGGTACAAAATCCTGAACTGCCATGAAAGCTATGACATTGGCTGTGGCTCCTCTCTTGAGGAGCTGAGTAATGTCCTTCCTGAGAGTAGGCGCAACACCGCATACTCCATTGGTGCACTAGGTCGGTACTGTGGGAGAGCCTCAAAGTCGGGAGGCAAACCTCTGCCCATCACTTCTACTACCCATCTGTCCTAAGTAATGATGGACCAGTTGTGCCAGAAATGGGAAAGCCAACCCCCCCTCCCCCTACGGGAAGCCAAGGCAGGGACTGGACAGGTGGGAGGTAGATCACCCCACAACCGTCACTGGGCAGCTCTGAGGGGGGCACCGGCACCCGCTGCTGGAGGGGCACCACTACCCCAGCTCTTTTTTGGGGTTCTGACTGGCAAACTTGGTCTTGGGGAGCCAAGCCTGAGATTACGCTGAGTGTCCACAATGAAGGTGGTGATCCGCAGCCAGGCCCTGCGACGAATCGAGACAGCCGCTGCCATGGAACTGGTGCAAGAGTTGCCGATGTTCAAGGCCATCTGGAGCTGGTGTTTAGCCAGCATTTGACCCTGGTCTCTGACCATCTTTACAGCCATCTGCAAGGCAGCAGGTAAGTGAGGAGGACATGGTCTAACAATCCCATCAGGGATGTGACCAAAGTTGGCCATCCTCAGTATGCAGCTCGCCTGACAGAGACCCAGGGAGAATGCAGCATACACCTTTATCGCTGCGTGGTTAAGCTTTTTGGATTCCTTGTTAGGGGGTTTGGGCTTGTCCACATCCACAAACACTGCTGATTTTCCTGAAAACAGAGTCAGCCACCAAACCCTCAGTCAAGCGGTGGTCCAAGAAACCAGACAAGGTACCAGTAGTGACCGCATACTTGTGGACCATATGGGACAAGGGTGCAGCACAGGATGCTAGATGCAGTCACAGGATAGCCTAGGCCATCCAGAAGGCGACCCCAGGGATTCATCCCCGTCCAAAATTTCAGTCAAGGGATATTTAAGCCCTTTTCTGAACTGGCTCCAAAGGGACCTCCACTGACTCATATCAATCTGAGAAGAGCCCCAAAGGATACTGACCCGTGGTCGGCAGTCAATTTCTCGATCGTTTCATGGTCGAACCCAGGGGTCCTCCAGAACTGCACAGAGGACCCAGAGTCATAAGAGGATTCCTTGACTACGGCACTCTGTCAGTTTTCACCATGTACCACTCTGGGTTCATCCCAGGGAGTGATCTCCACTGAAATCCTGCCTGGCAAGCCAGTAGCTGGACGGAGTCTTTGGTAGGGGCTCTCTGCAACAACCACCGTGGCAACAGTTCCACCCGATCGGGGGAGAGATGGGTGTCTGCAACACTTGCCTCAGTGGGACATAATGGGCTGGACCAGTGGCGACCAGGATATCACCAGGGTCATGGGTAGACCCCCTACCCTTCCCAAGGAAGGCCCACTGCTGCCACAGCATGTCCTCGAAGGGCTGCTTCGTTCTGTGACAGAGTCTCTCCATCAGATGAACACCTGTGGCGGCACCTCCCAGACAACCAAGATCTGGAGTATAAAGAATCTCTCAACAGTGATCTCAACCCGAGACCTGAACCTCGACAAACTACATGGCTGTCGACTGTGAGAAGAGGCACGCAGAGTGGCTGTGTAGGTTACACAGAGCAGGTCCTGCTGCGCAACCCTGGAAGTAGGCAGTTCCTAGGAGGAGACAGCCAGGTCCGCCGACTGCTTCTGACCCTCTTGAGTGAGGGTCAAAAGGACCAGGATCCAAGAGATAAGAGTCTTCCTCTAGCTCTTCCTACAACTGGTTGAATGGGTTGAGAAAAATCTCACCCTCCTGGTCGGCCTGTGTTGAGGCCAACAAGCGTGACGGGGACACGTGGAGCTAGCGGCCTGGCCCTCAACCAATGCTGGCTCAGCCGAAGCTAAACGCTTGACAGTTGTTGCGGGGGCAAGAAAAATTGCTGGAGTGGGAGGAGCATGCTCCTTCCTAGTACCATGACCAACAGCGGGATTTCTTCGATTTCTTCTTGCTGTGGTGGGAGGGGCTTTTCCCGAAGGTCTGGAGGGACTTACATATATGTCTAAAGGTTCAGCAGAACAATGCCCAAACGCTGCCCCAGGCTGGGAGCAGTGCTGAGACAGACAAGGCCACCGCCGCAGATTTTGCCACCACCTATTCCATCACCGCAAGCTGGGCTGCAGATCCTGCAGCTGCGAAAACTGCCTTACGGGCATCCTTAGACATTACAGGTGAGTCCTGTTCAACCTGCTGGCCCAGAAGACGACTGGTGTAGCTGTCTCTGAGGGACAAAAGGAGTAAGGTCTTGCAAAGGCCACAGGCAGCAAAGTCATGCGCTGTCCCGAGGCAGAAGATGCATGAGGCGCATGGGTCCATCTGAGACATCTTCTGGTTGCACTGGATGCAACGCTTGAAGCCTGAACTCGATTTGGATTCCACTGCAAATGTCAAATGCATGGAGTGGAACTGAGAGTATACTCACAAAAGCAGAGAAAAAACAGTTTGTCAATGGCACACTTACGAAGGCCTACACCATGCACAGAGCTGCGAAGGAGGAGTCCTGACACTTCCAGTAGAAAGGAAGATCTGCTGTCACAGGGCGAAGCTAAGGAGTATACCAACCAAATGGGTGGGAGAAGTTTAAAGATGTCTGGAATGTTAACCCCAGAAAGGAAGACTGCCAGTAGTGTGGATATATGGACCACATTCATGTCCCTAGAAACAAGTTATCACAACGTAGTGTGCCTTTCCTGATCAAAAAAAGGACCAAAAACATAAACCGAGCAGAAAATTTTAACTGTACATCAGCACAAGGAGTCCAAGCAAACAGAACCCCAATGCAAGAAAGCTTTCTGGAGCTTGGCAATACTTGATGTAGATCTGGAGATCAGTGTGACACGTGCATTTTTTTTTTTTTTTTTTAATGCTACTTACCAATTGGGTGACAGGTGGCTATGTACCCCCCCTCCCCTGTGGCTGGACCACCCACTCAACATCCCAAGTCACCCAGACTGGGAGGCCCGCAGCTTACCCACCATGACAGGACTCACCACTCCACCTTGAGGCCCCAGCCGAGGCTATACCTGGGGTGGAGGCATCACTGTGTGCCTGGCCGAAGGGTTTTCATCTAGTTTCCCCAGGAGATACGGACGTGAAATTACATCAATGCAGAACATGTGACCACCCTCACATGCTCCACAGTTGTCCACCATCCCCTCCGCCCCCAACCCAAACATGAATCCCAGCCATGCGTACACTCAGTCTCCACTGGGCATCACTCATATGCTGGGAGTCCACCCTCCCCCCAAACTCTTCAAAGCTCCAAGTCCATTTCCGAACATGGGTCGTTAGCGACACAAGCAGTAGCACTACTGCTTCCACCAGCGGGCCTGCCAGGATATAAAACTTTCAGGGATTTTTAAAAAAACTGGGAGGCATGAAGCCAAAGGATTCAGTGAACTACTTGTTTATGCCCAAACTCTGAACTGCACAGTGAACTGAAAGAAGGTTTGAGGCTATTCAGCTGACGTCCTTAGGAGGACATTCCCATCTTCATAATAGCATCATATGACTCGGTCAGTATACAGCCCTGCTGTGCAGACTGGTTTAGCCTGTGGAGCTGTGAGCCAGGAGATCCCAGGTTTCAATTCCACCACAACCACTAGTTCATTGGGTGTTCTAGGGCAAGCAACTTAAAGAGCTTCTCACATCATGGTAGGAATTTTGGAAAATAAGTTACATACTTATTATAACTGTTGATCTTACAGAATATCTTCACCGCTGAATACCACTTATGGGTCCGGGCTGAAGGCACTAGGCACTGCAGGAGCAAAGCTTTTGCAAGGGGGCTTGCCACCGCCACTGGGCTAGGCCCCTGTGCACTTCCCCCCCAAGGTGCCATGCACCAGCCAATAACCACTGCCAGCTCCCTCACTAAAGTACAGTTACGCAAGAACTTACTGCAACAGTAGATCTTCAAGAGAATCTCTTGCAGCAAGCCACACGTATGGAACTATAGCCATCAGGCACTGGGACCACACAGAAAAATTTCTAGCTAGCAGTCTACTGGGGCCGCCCATGACAACGTCACTCCTCCAGCCCTGCACACTCCTCAGTTCACCCACCAGAGACCATCTACAGAGGACGTCCTCTGAGGGAACCGAGGGAGGGCTGAGGTTCCCGCCACTGTAGCATGAAAAACAGAAGGTTAAGCATTTTGGAGGAGACAAGACACAAGAAGCAAGTAGGGAGGGTCAGCATGGCTTGCTGCAAGAGATTATCTTGAAGCTCTACTGCTACGGTAAGTTCTTACGCAACGTACTATCTTTTTTGAGGATATCTCTTGTAGCAAGCCACACCTATGGAATGAGTCCCAAGCAGTTCTGACATCGAAACAGGCCAGGCCTAAGAAAGGAGGCCTTGAAACACAGGTAGGCCGAAACCTGCCCTTCTCCTCAAAGCAATGCCCATACTGCAGTGTCTAGTGAAAGTGTGGACAGTACTCCAAGTAGCAGCTGCATAGATCTCAGCAACTGAAACAAACATTCTGGAAACAGGCAGCAGAAGTGGCCATACCTCGAGTTAAGTGCCATGCACAGCACCAGAAGTTCCTTATTGTATTTTTTTTCTTTATATAATATTCACTATTTTTGCCCCATTGATCACCACAGCCTCACCCATTCCTCAGGGTCCTCCTGAGCTGGGCTAGGCCTACTCCCAGGCCTCTTCCTGGTGCCTACCTCCACGCTGCTTAGGCTTACCACCTGGCGAGGAAGGAGAGCGCAGCTCCCCATTCCACTTCACCCTGCCTGCATTTGCCTTTGTCAGGTGGCATCCAGGATCGTCCAGTTTAGGTCCTCTCGAGGGCAAGGTACCAAAGGCAGTCGTTGGGCTTGGCTGCGAGGCTTTTCTTCTTTAGTTACGCTGCCGTCCCCTAAGGAAGTCGTCTCACTCGCATGACCAAGGAGTGTGAGTACGCAGAGCATGCGGCCGCTCTGGATTTCAGCCAGCTTCCTCCCCACCCACTGCATCCCTGAGCTGCACCTCCACCCGTGGTCACCCAGGTGGCGGTACTGCAGTGGGGATGGCATCACTCCCACCCCCATGGACAGCAGTCCCTGGGACGCTCCATCCTCCTTCCCCCAAACAACCGGACTCCGCACCCAAACCTGGGTTGCCAGTGCTGTGAGCAGTAGCTCTACCACTGCGCCAACAGGCCGGGCCCCCTTACCGTACTTTTTATAACAAAAGGTAAAAGCATCTGGCCAACCACTTGGACAAGCACTGCTTTGAACTGGGACGCCCTCTTTCCCAGGGGTGAAAGAAACAAACAGCTGTGAGGACTTACTAACGTTCTTCATACAATGGACATAATACCACAGAATTCTATGTACGTCTAAAGTATGAAACAATGTTTCCCCTGGACTGGCATGCTCCAGAAAATAAACTGGCAGGTGGATGGACAGATTCAAAATAAACTCAGACAGCACCTTAGGAATGGTATGCAAAGACACCCTGTCTTTGTGAAAATTCAAAAAAGGAGGCTCACACGCGAGAGCCTGAAGTTCTGAAATCTTTCAAGCAGAAGTAATGACAACTAAAAATAATGCTTTCCACGACAGAAAGCGGAGCTCACAAGTTGCAGCTGGCTCAAATGGAGCCAAAGTAAGCTTCTCTAGCACAAAATTCAGATCCCAAGGTGGGGCTGGATTATGAATGGGTGGTTACAAATGAAGGATGCCCCTCAAGAACATACAGGACACATCTAGCTGTGCCACTGTACGGCCATCAACAGGTACATGAAAGGCCAAAATGGCTGACAGTTGCACCTTAATTGAAGAGTACTGCAACCCGGTATCAAACAGGGAGCACAGGTACTTCAGAATCTGATTCACTGGACAGGTGAATGGATCCAGATGATCGGAGGCAGCCCACTGAGCACAGTGCTTCCACTTCAAGGAATAAGTGGCTCTGGTGGAGGAATTTCTAGTGGCCCCGAGAACATCAGCCACCTTCTGAGAAACTCCAAACTTCACAATGGTTACATCTTCAGAAGCCATGCGTGAAGGTGGGGACACTTGAGGTCCGGATGGACTAGAGTGCCCTGCTCCTGTGATAGCAAGCTGGGGCACAGGGGCAGAGATAGAGGAGGTTCCACTGCCAGCTGCTGCAGTAAGGGGAACCCAATCTGATGAGGCCAGAAGGGAGCGACGAGGATCAAAGTGTCTCCTTCCCTCTGAAACGTGATCAGAACCCTCTGAATTAGAGGGAATGAAGTAAAGGCACAGAGAAACCTCCCTTTCCAGGAGAGGGACAATGCCCCTCGCCAGAAAACTTCAGACCCTGGAGCGAACGAGCAGAAACGTGACAGTTTTGCATTGTGTGGGGGATGCAAAAAGGTCCAGCTCTGGACGACTCACCTGATAAATAGGGCTACTACCTAGGTAAGCAGCTCCCACTCGTGCATCCAGGATTGAGAGCATCGGAGTCTCTCTGCCAGGACGTTTTGGACGCCTGGAACACTGACAGCCGACAGTTCTAGACCATGTTCTAGAGCCCAGTACCAGACCCTTATTGCTTCCCGACACAGAGGGTACGAGTGGGTCCCCCCCCAGTTTGTAGATGTAGTGGACTATGCTGATGTTTGTCTGCACCAGCAGATGGCCTCGGGACAGAAGGAAATGGAAGGCTTGTAGAGCATACAGAATGGCCCTCATCTCTAGGATGTTAATGTGAAGGGTAGCCTCCACTGCAGACCTGGCCCCTTGAATATGATGGGACGCCAGATGAGCACCCTAGCTTAACCCTGGGGCATCCGTGGTGAGAATCTGCTGAGGGGAGGGAATGAAGGGAACCCCTTTTAACAGGTTGGTGGGTTCCATCCACCAGAGCAGCACCCTTTTGACGAGGAAGGAAACTAGAACTTGCTGTTCCAGGTCGGTGGTGCGTTGGTCCCACTGGACCCTCAGCGTCCACTGGAGAATCAGTATGTGCAATCTGGCCAGAGGCACCACAACGATGGCCGCAGCCAAGACATAATTGTTGTACAGCAGCTGGGCTTGGTCCATCAAGCAGTCTGCTCTGTCCTGCAGTACAATGTACTGATGGCATTGGCAAGGGGTCAAAACTGACCTGGGCAGACTGATCATGATTGCCACTGCATGAAACAGCTGTATGGTGTGCTTTAGAGTCCGGAGCAGTTGGTCCCTGGATCGTGCTTTAGAGTAGTCAATCGTCCAGGTAAGGGAAGATGTACAGGCCCTCCCTCCAGAGAGCTGCAGCTACCATCATTAAAGGGACACATTCACGAACAGTGGCAGGCATAGTTTGAAAGCCCATGAAAAGTTCTTTTAATTGCAATATTGGGCTTATCTGTAGCTAGAATCAGCCCAGAGATATAGATGGCCAAGTCTGTGCAATATAAATACTACATTAGAGCCATTCTTAGAACCTTGTGATGTCAGTGACGATCAAGCAGTGCTTACCTGCATTGAGTTAAGCACCGCTTAACTGTCACAGACATCACAAGGTTCTAAGAATGGCTCTAATGTAGTATTTATATTGCACAGACTCAGTCATCTAGATCTCTGGACTTCTTCTAGCTACAGGTAAGCCCAATACCTCAATTAAAAGAACTTTTCATGGGCTTTCACACTATGTCTGCCACTGTATGCGAGTGTGTCCCTTCAAGCATTTGATAAAGACCCATGGCGCTGAGGATAAGCAAAAGGGCAATGCCCGAAACTAATAGTGCTGCCCCTGGAACTGAGGTACTGTCGATAGAGGGTACACACCCTGATGTGCAGGTATACATCCTGCACGGCGAGCTAGCATATTCAGTCTCCCTGGAGCAGCAGCAAGCCCTGTAGGGTCACAATCCTGAACATTTTGTACTAGATGTAGGAGTTCAACTCCCTCAGATCCAGATGGGCCTCAAATCATTTGTAGATCTGGGGACCAAGAAGAAGAGGGAATAAAAGCCTGTTTCTCTGGCTCTCTGGAATGAGTTCTATAGCCCTTTTCTGTAGCAAAGTGTGACACCCCCCCCCCCAATCAGAATGTGAGCTGGAGAATAATGGGACTGAATTGGGGGTGACTCTGGGGGACACTTTAGAAGTTCTACAGTGTGCCCTCGCTCTATGATCTGTAACACCCATGCATCTGTTGTGATCTCCCACCATCTGTCTAGGTGGAGGGAGAAGTGACCCCGCGATCACCACCTCTTAAGGATCTGGGAGGCGAGGGTCTAATAAGGAGTTATGCTAAGATAGCACCTGCAGCCGGGGCTGCAGGGGTTACTGCAGTGTAGGCAAGGGCTGTTTCTGCCCGACGCCTGGCCTGGGGTCTGGTGCCCTGCTTAGGTTTACTGTAGGCTCGATGAAAGGGATCTCTCTCTGGGTACTATTTGGCTGCTTGTGGTAAAGGGTGTTAACTGGCCGCAGGGTTCTTCTGCCTGAGGCCTGCAGGTCAGCAAGAATGTCCTGCACATCCACCCCAAAAAGTTTACCGCCTTTAAAAGGGGGCATTCAGGATAGACTGTTGAATGCCAGTGCCAAACCCAGAGAACCTGAGCCAAGAATGTCGCCGGAGACAGATGCCCGTTACAGCTGTGCGCATGGAGGCATCAACTGCATTGTAGGCTGACCTTAAGAGATTCTTGCCAACACCTGCTCCCGACTGAAGGATCTTGAAGAGCTCCTGCTGCTGTGCACAGTCTGGGAGGACTTCTGCTGTCGCCTTGGCCTTTTTCCAGAAAGTGTTCTGGTATTTGACCATGTGGGCTATGTAGTTCATGACCTTAATGGACAGAGTGGCAAAGGCAAATGTCCGTTTGCCTAAGGTCCAGTTTTCTGAACTCCTTGTCCGGAGGGAGAGAGCTGAGATGTTTGGGTCTCAGACTTGTCATGGGCAGCCTTAATAATCAGCGAAAAAGGGCTTCACAGAGGGAGCCTCGTATAGTTTATGGGTCTTCTTGGGCATAGCAGAAATCAGGTTAGGCCTGTACCAGGCAGCCATGGTGATGTCCTCAGAGGCCAGCATCAAAGGAGGGATTATGATTGGTGGAGAGTCTGGAAGCTCCAAGCACTCCTTAAGATTCTTCTGGACAACGTCCTGCTCCTCTGCATCGAACCACATGGCAGTCTGTAGCTGCTTCATGACTGCAATGAAAGATGTAATCGGGGGAGACCTCAGATGAAGAAGCAGGGCTGGTGGCTCCATCCTCAGTCTTCTTCCTCCTCATCCCGTAGAAGAGATCAGGATGACATTCGTCCTTGTCGGCAGGTTCAGAAGGACAGCCTGGAAGAGCGGGGTGGAACTGGATATGGCGCACTGGGTGGCGTCAACAGAGGAGCAGACCCAGCAGGCTACAGCATCGCTGACCCTGATGGAGGGGCAGGACAATGCATAAAGTCCTAAAAAGAATATAACATTGTTGAGACGTCGATGATAGGCATCATCGGGATAGGCTGAAATGTCAGCAGGGGAAGTTGAGGGCCAGGTGCCGGTGGAGCAGGCTGCAGTACCGGCAGCAGGGGCTAGGGCCCTGGTGTCATCGGAGCAGCCGGAGACTTCGACGGGCAGGACTGAGTATCTGTTGTCGATGAAGCAGCCTAAGGCAACGATGGAAGAGACTGTGTCCCCGACGTCGAAGCAGAGCTAGCAGTGAAGGTCGGGGTGTCACGGGGGGATGAGGCCCCAGAGGTTGAGTCGGTGCACAGCCCTGGAGCACGGGCCAAGGGCCGCGCCAGGGGAGGGAGATCCCCTGACGACAATGGATCTACGCCAGCCGAGAATGGTTCGGCAGAGCTCCCTAGCTGTGAGCCAACAGAAAAGAGGGTCCAGAACGGCAGGGACAGAGACAGCAGCGAGAGTGAAAGAAAACCCAGCGCCGAGGTCCCCACACCCATTAAGGCAAGATTGGGGGGGGTGGCGGGTGGCTGGCACTGCTAACGCTGACTCTGTGGAGGAGAGGGTGCGAGTTGCAGTGGAGCTTGTCGCTGGGGTCAACAACAACCCAGCCGCGGCCAGCACCCGAAGCGGTGACCCCCGAGAGAGTCAAGGAGGACTGGTCCCTGTGTTTGTCTTTCTCCCAGTGTGTGTGCCAGGCCTTGGAGGAGTGGGAGCCCTTGGACAGAGCCAGGGAAGCAGAGGAGCTTCTGGCCTTGAACTCCTTCTCCTTTACCTTCTGTTCTAGGAGGTAGTTTGAGGTCTTTCTGGCGGCGTTGCTTGGTAACCTGGTTGAATTTGCGGCAGATCTCACAGGCCTTCACGTCATGGTCCGTGCCTGAGCAGGGGACGCAAGCGTCGTGGTTGTCCTTATTGGAAATAATCTTTCCACACTCTTAAAAGCAGGAACTTTTTCAGGATCGGTCAACAAAAGAAAAATGGAAAATCACTTTTGAATAAAGTGATTAAGGTAACTAGGGTAAGAGTAAAAAAAAAGAAAAAAAACATTTTTGGCAATCGACTGAAGCGGCAGTGTCTCTGTGGGATAAGACATGGTATGGTCAATGGTAGGAAAGAACAGAGGAGAATGTGGGGCCACCCATGTATATATATAGGACAAGTGATGTCGGCGGACATAGTCATGGGCGGCCCCAGCAGACTGTTAGAAAAGTTTCCGTGTGGTCCCAGTGCACGACAGCTATAGTTCATAGGTGTGGCTTGCTGCAAAAGATATTCTTGATGATGATCCTCAACTCTGTTCGCCAGTAGAGAAAGCAAAGGGGGGTGGGGGAAGAGACATGAGCTGGCTACGAATTTTCCTAGTCCAAAAAGGGAAAGGAAGTACACCCTTTCAATGAAGGATAAAAGGGCACACCAGATGGCCTGAAGGGGTAGTCAGGTATGGAACTAGAGCCTCACACCACTAGCCAGACAAGAGAGGAACAGTAATCTTGAAAGGCAGCAGCCCTGAAGCATGCGGCTCTGGCAAAAAAGCAGGAGGGGATGCCCAGAACTGTGACCCCCACGCAACCAAGATGGCACAATGTACCAAACAAGAGCCTACAGCTTAGTCGTTCGAGCACCAGACGGTATTCCAGGGGTCTGAGTTCAATTCCCAGTAAGTCACATTTCTTTCTCACTACAATTTGTAATCTAAATTGCTTAGCAGTGGCCAATAATGCACACACAAAAAAAAAAAAACAACAAAAAAAAACCCACATCTGTCACCTCGACTGTTCCTTACTGCAGGATTTGCAATACCAGAGAAAGGGAGTGTGTCTGGGAAGAGTGTGGTCCAACCATGCGAGCCTACAGCTTAGTGGTTAGAGCATTGGGATGATATTCTGGGGGCCTGGGTTCAATTCCCATCATTGTTCTCACTATAATTTGAGTTATACTGTATATCTAAAGTTTAACCAAAAAACAAAAAAAATGAATGACAGACTCCTGGAAATCAAACCCCACGCTACCTGATGGAGGACTGACAGAATAGCTTGTCATAATATGCACCCCCCTCCCCCAATCAAGGAAAAAGGAAGGAATCTCAGGTGCATGTGGAGCTGTAAGGATGAACAGCCCAAATGAGTCAAGATGTGTTCATTCCCCAGGCACCCTCAGGGTAGTGGGTCAACAGACAAGCTAGTATAAGAAAGGAATAACAGAATACCAAACAAAAATAGTCTAGAATAACCGGAAGGAAAACCATTAGAAAAAAATACCCACTTCTGTAACAGCAGGGATATACCCTATGTAAAAGCAACTGCAATCTGATCTAATCCAGTGCACAACACTGCTCCAGACAATGCCACTGCAAAGTGGGGTTAAAATGGATAATGCTCAGAGGCACAGAGTACATTTACCAACTAATAGGGATATACCACCCTGGGCAGAAAGGAAGGGAGTTGCCTTCTGTCACTTTTTTTTTTTTTGGTTTGTAAGAGAACCCCAAAAAGGAACCCTCACCCCAGTTTTGAAGTTTTTTTTTTTTGTTTGTTTATGCAGCTACTCCAAAGGTAGTACAACTGAGTTGATGGCATGGTACTAAGTGGTGCCAGCCAGCAGTGTCAGGGAGTGCTGCCTAAAGGCCCTGGCTCTCCTAAAGCGAGGAATGGTAGGCAGGTGTGGTACTCAATGCTGAAGATATTCTGGAAGATTAACAGTTACGGTATGTAAGCAATTTCCATATCTTCCAAGGACCAATGTTCACCACTGATTCTCACTTACGTGTCTAAGTACCAAGCTTTTCTGAGGGAGGTGCTGGCTTATCCTGAATGTTAACTGACACCCTTAGCCCCCTGTGTGGGGGAGGACACCTGAGGACATGGACTCCTTACAGGTCTGATGAAACCAGAGTCTGGTCAGAGCCAGGCAGGAGCTCCTGTGGCACAAGAGCAGGAGTGTTTCCAGACAGTTCACATCTGACTCCAGAGAAGAAGAAATGAGCCCTGTGCTACTGTGAGTTAAGCACCCTACCTCGCGCCAAAGACGCCAGTTGAGCGAGGTGAACCATGCCATCTGCCTGATGCAGACTGTGGCTCCTATCAATCTGAAGGCCACCTTGTTGGTGTCATCAGATGTCCTCGACTGATGCTGGGCTACCTCCAGGCCCGAGCAGAAAGGTCAATGGCCTGCCGGATTGTCTTGCTCTGTGGCACAGTAGCTAAATGTGTACTTAGCTGCAACCACAGGCGATGGTTATAGGTTGCCATGTGTGTCTGGTATGCAGAAATGCACATTAGGGTGAGTTCCAAGGACAAAGCCTGCCTGCCAAGGGGATCTGTCTAACTGGAATCTGCTTTTGAAGGTCTGTCATGCACAAGGAGCTGTGTCCATGATGGGGTCTGGAGCACTTCCTCCCCCTAGGAGGGGTGAAGTACTTCACAAGCAGATCCCGTGGGTGTGCAATACTATGTCCCTGGGGACGGCTGGATGGGGAGAAGGGACATCTCCACACTACCCTGGATGCCTTATCAAATGCAACGAGAACAGTAGGAGGCCGGGAACTCGAAGAAGTCCCCCACAGCAGAACTGCCGGATGACTCACTGTCCTCTGAGGATGTTAATGGAGATGAGACGCCACCTCCAGGGACTGTTGGTGTCAGGGAGAAGGGCCTGTACTGGGCCCCGTCAGACTCCCTATGCCAACTCTATAAGGCACCAAGGAAAGCCTGGTGTTGACCCCATGTTAGCGGCCCTGCATGGGCCACGAGTGAGGCCAACCTCTCTAGAAACCAGCAAGACCCTGCTTTTTTTTTGGGGGGTTGAAGGCCTCAGCCTGGGCTGAACTGCGTGGGCCTTGCCAGAGGGAATGACCTAACAGATGCATCAGAAGGGTGTCTTCCTACATCTGAGAAGTGACCTGATCACTGCCCACGCCACACAGGTCCCATCTCCGGGCTACCATCCGATCCACAGTCAGCACTGCCTCCAACACTGGGCTCAGGATCAGCAACAGCCTCAGAGACATAGTTATTCCCATCACCATGGCAGGCACCGCCTTCAATACCATGCTCAGTGCCAACTTCAATGTCATTCCCAGAGCCATAACCCTCCTCAGTGTCACAGACAGTCACCATCAACTCCTCCCTAGAGCAGGCCCAGGACCGATACCATGGTCACTGCCTCCTCAGCCACCCCATCCAGAGCCACCACCCTCCTCAATGTCCCTAGCAACATCATGGCAGCAACAATGTCTGAAATGGTAACGTGCGGATAGCAGCTCTGGTGCCAGTCCCTCTCCCGACACTATGAACAGTACAAGTAGGTCCCTCATCTAGCTGCTGCCTCATCACCATGGACATCTGCTTCTCAGGGCAGGCAGACTATGTATGGTTCACAGGGTCAACCTCCAGGAGTCTACTGTCCACCAGACCCAAGAACCAGAGTCTCTGATGCCTCAGCACAGTGAGGTTGAGGAGAATTCTATTTCTACAGAACCAGAGGTTCCAGGAAGAGGCTATGGGGAAAGGCGGAATGACCTGAGCTTGGACGCATACATAAAACGCCTGCCTACAAAAGTGGGGGATTGGGTGACCCCAATTCAATGCACAGTTCAGTAGGGTGCAGTGGTGCCTGGAGAAGCAGGCACTGCATACATCCATGTCGTTCTCTGGTCCAAGAAAGGCAGCACAGGTCATATGCCGGTCTGGAACAGCCATCGGTTTCCCCACAGGGGCAACAACGAATAATGGCGATTGTCAGACTTCCTCAAATGATTCCCAACCCCCCTTTTTTACTCTGACTCGCATCACGGACAAATAACGAACATAAGCGACACCGCAAAGAAAGCAAAATAGCAGTGATGCAGACAGAAACAGTGATGAGTTGAACTGAGGCGTTGTGCACCCATGTTATGCACTCGACGGCAGTATGAGAATTTATGTTTGTGAGGGGTTGGCAACAGCCGCTAGCTGGTGTGCAGCACTACGTGGGTCACACAGGCATCATGGCCAGTAGCCGTGGCTGAACCCAAAAACTTTGCTCCTGTCCAGACACACAAGTCAATCAATGGTGAAAACTGTTTCTCGGATGATATAATTTTAGATACATTCCTGTTTATATTTCACATTTTGGGGCTGGCCACTTGGCTCAGCGGCACTGCTGGTGACATCAGGAAACATGAAATAAAGAAGTGAACTCAAGCTGGTGCTGGCCATGGGAAGAAGAATGGAACGTCGGGGGCATGATCCAATCTTTGGCACCTAAAAAGGCTGGGGTACACAGCAGATGGGCTAGCTGATTCAGGAAGCGGCTGGGATACAGCAGGCAATGGCAAGATCCATGCATGTGCAGGAACATGCCCTGTACATCGCTCCATGGCCACATCCTTTTGGTGGGGGTGGGTTAGTGGGTAAACATTGGCCAGTGGCCTGCAGTCTTTCTCCCATGTCCAGCATCAGGCATCCCTCTCCTAGATCCTGGGTATGCTCCTGGGCTTCACCTCCGCCATGAGCAGCTGGATATGGGAATAGAGCTGCCACATGAGCTGAACGCAAGCCCTACAGAGGGGGCCACAATCCGAGTGGGCACTGCAGTGATGTGCTGTAGGTGGCACAAGGAGTTCAGATAAGAGAGGCCTCGATGCACAGAAGGTGGTGATATCAGAAGTCCTGTTCATATGGACCTGGGGGCAAAAACAGAGCTTAAAAAAGAAATATGTATTTCACATTCTCGGTGTTCAGTTTCCTTGTTTTCTTTATAGCTATGTACTGCGAGACCAGAAACAGGATCACTGTCTCCTAGACTTCATGTGCTCTGGCAGCTTGTCTCCACCTAAGTTCACAACTCTTTATTTATAAATTCATAATTGTTTCCAAAGCAGATTACTATCACAAGCAGCCAGAGCAGAGGAATTCCAGAGGACAGTTTCCGTGTTGAAGTACAGTTACGGAGAAAGGGAGAAGCAAAATATGGGAAACATATGAAAAACAAATACATCTATAACATTTTTCAAAGTTTTCCCTTAAGCGTCAGGGTCTCCTTAACCTCAGGTGTTCCTGTCCCCCTTCCATTTGCAAAACTATGTGGAAGCAGGACCCCACTGAAAATAAGATGTTGCATTCTGAAGGAAATACATTCTAAACACAACTGTAGAATTTGGCAATTTGCATTTCTGAAGTCAACATTAATGGAGCCGAATATACATTTCATGCCTAAATTTAAAACCCACACACCGCCATCAACCCTCATTTACATAAATCTTCACGGAATAAGAATACCTGATTAGCAAAAACTGCAGTCCGTTTTAGGTGGGGACTTTTTCCAGGCTGTTTGCCTGACCCCCCTCCCCCCCAAACAAAAGCTCACTTCCCTAAGGAAAGCCCGATAGTCATCAGCCAGATCAATAACACGAGTTCATACGCTGAGCCCGTCATTGTGGCAGGCTGGCAGGAGAAGGACTAAGCATCCCAAAGGTCCCAAATGTCCCGAGTGGGAAGGGTGCATCTCCCGCTGTTTCTGGCGACCTGGGGCCAGTCCTCGGTCCTTATGGGAGGGACTGAAAACAGGCAAACTGTTGCCATTTCAGCAAATGTACTGCACATCCATCAGGGCGCCATTCCTCTTCCCCAGAGATGGTTTTAGGCATCTCTGCCCCTCATCACCAGCAACTGGATCCTGATGGGCATATATACCATTGAGAGCCTGGGTATGGCAGCTGGAGGTCCCTGGGTACTGGAATAAAGCTGCTCCTAGGACTGGCAGAAGGCAGACCAAGTTGGACAGTGGGGGGGAAATGGTCAGAACACATACCCCCCCCCATTACAGTCACTGCATTCCAGTTTTTTCTTCCCAGTCCATTCAATAAGTGATTGTTATTCAGTTTAACAAAAAGCATCAAACATTTCAGCTAGTTAAGGTAAAGCATATCAAGCAGTTCTTTACTAGGTACTGTTCCACAGCAAATAGTCTAACTCTAACAACAAAAACAGGGCTCTACAAACTGTTTTAAAGCTACCTGCACAGACCACACTGCAGCAGCCCAGTACACGGCACTGTGAGCCAGCGAGACTGTAGAAAAGCATTACTTAACTAATTGTGCAGCCGCAGTTTATACCTTCCCCCCATTTAGTTGCCCAGTTGGGCAATTTTAAATAGCTTACCCGAAGCTTTGTTTTATTTGCCCCAGGCAAGTCCGTGACAGTGTTGCATAAGACCAGGTCCCATCTGTTATGAAGAGTTAAAAAGCAAGGATTTATTTTGTCCTCTCCTATTCTGCCACTTTTCTGTGTCTATTCTGACTGCGCAATCAAGTTTCTTCTTGTGGCACTTAGGATTTGGCCACTCCAATAGTCCCACAATTTCTACCCGTTATTTCCCTTCTTTCACTTGCTGTATCTATTCTTTCTTTCTCCTCTTGCTTCTCTGTGGTTAAAAAAATACATGCGACTCTTTATGTGAAACTGGGATCCCTTGGTTTGCAAATGTATATAATTAATTACACTGCTGAAATGATTCCAGAGAGCTATTTGGGTTTCTTAAGAAGGCAGCCTGTAACATGGGGTTAACCTCGAGATGCATTTTTACCTCCACACGCTTGTTAACAGAACTGTCGAAAGGAAACTCTCTCTGGAACAAAATGTTCTATTTTGTTACCCCTGTTAAAAAGCTAGATGTGCTCTTCAGGCTGGCCTCAGGAAAAAAATGACAAAGTTCTGGTACATTTTGTGAGAAACATATTATGCAACTTACAACAATCAGGATGCAAAGTTTAAACTCCGAAGAAAAGGCATCTTATAAAAAGAGCAATATTTTGTTTAGAGAAAGACTGAGATTTAAATTGACTCCTAGATGTAGGACTTTCTTTGCCAGTACTGTACTATCTGTATTAAGAGCGATCATGTACAGTTTTATTTTTATTTTATTGTTCTTGATAATAAAACATTACTTGTGAACAATGTAACAACGTCTGGTCTGCCTATGCGACAGCTGGATTCAGAAAAAGTGGGATTTATGCCGTGCATACGCTACGCCAGGAGTTTTGTGAGTGGGTACTACACCTGGTACCAGGAAAGCATAGAAGAGAGGTATGTATCTTGTAACGGCAAGCCCAGAAGTGACTACCAGGAGAACGGCAGCCAAACAAGAAGCAGAAACAAAAGTCTAAACAGACTGTACAGCTGGTACCAGTGATGAAAGAACTGGCAGGGACATAACCTGAAAGCATGTCTGCCTTCTTCAAATGGTGGGCTATACAACAAAGAGACTGAGAAAGAAGCAGCGATAGCTGGATGCCTTGCAAGTGGCTTTCAAGCTATCAAAGCTGAAGGATCTGGTACAGGTCCAGCAGATCACCAAGAGACAAACAAAGCTGTGTCCCTCAGATGATAATCGAGGCACACCTGACAACTTCTGACAGGGTCGACGGAGCCTGCTAATGACAAAACAGCAATGGGCAATCAGGCTGGTAATTTTTCTGATAAAGTCCAACTTGCCTACAGCAATATGGACACAGCAGTCACAAAAACTATGACCTTGAGAAATGAGAAATTCTTAGAACAGATATGACATCTCAGGTGATACCCTGAAGTACTACTCGGTCGACAAGCCTCGAGAAGCCTTCAACCTGACTCAGTGAACTTCTCATTAAAATGGCTCCAATCTAACAGTCCCAAAAATTGATGCATTTGCAATGGAGCAATTCATCAATATCCTTTTTACAGACATGCAAGTTTGGGTAAAAGAGCACGGACCAGAAAATGGGGAAAATGACATTTCTTTGGCAGAGAACTATCAGACGGCCAGACAGACACCACAGCAGCGAAGTAACAGTCAAGGAATGGTAAGCCCCCCCCCCCCCCGATTTAACTCCAGATCAGATAAGAACTCTGATGGGGTAACAAATTTGCACACAAAGACTTTACTTGCTATAACTAATAAGCTAGGTCACACTGCAATAAACATATGGAGGGTAACACTGGAACTAATCTGGCCTTAGCAAATAAGGACACGTAATTAACATATGCCGAAATAGGAGCTAAAACTGTGAAAGGACTTACAGATCCGGGAAGCAGACAAACCTTGATGCATGCTGAAGTTTTCGGAAGACTGCAAAAAGTCAAGGTACTGGGGTCATCTGCATCCACTGGGGCCCTCAATACTATCCCATCACCCAAGTGACTCCGAACATTATTAATGGGGTGTCTCACCAAATGAAAGTGGGGGCAGTACCAAAGTTACCAGTACCTGTGATTATTTGAAATTACTTTTCAGGATTTGCTAAGTTAATCACAGAGGGAGTAAACCCTGCTGTGTCAGCAGCTGTGGTAACAAGAGCACAGGTAAAGAAAATCACAGATGTTGGAGACTCTTTTTGTTTAGGTGGCTTTGATTTGGACTGGTTTAAGCAAAGCTCCAAGATCTGGAAGTCCAGGGAAGAAAGACGACATCTGAAAAAAAAAAAAAAAAAAAAAAAAAACAGTGGCAACAAAAAACTGATGGACATAAGGGGTTAAATACATGAATGTGCTAAAACTAATAATTTTCTCAGAAACAATATCAGAATCAGTAGACGATGCTCCTCTCCAAGGTTATTTTAAGCAACTAAGGGTGAAACAAAAACAGGGTGAACCAATGTTTAAAAATGAATGGGCTACTGGGCCGGTGGCTCTGAGGGCTGAGGCGTGGTCGCCTTACCTCACGCTGCCCGGCGACCTATGTTCAGGAATGGCGCGGGCCGCGGGGGTCAGCAAGGGATTGCCAGAGGGACTGCTCTCCTCCGGGGGGGGTCCTAGTGGTCCGGTGCGCTCCTTGACCCTGGTGGTGGCTGGGGTCACAGCACCAAATACTCAAGCAGGTACTGAGTGGGGCAGGCGCCAGGAGGAGGCGTGCATGCTCCCTCCCTAGAGGTCACTGCACACCCAACTTTCGGGGAAAGAAAAAAATGGTACCAGGTCGGCTGTATGAGAAGCCACCCGCTGCAGGCCCCGACCCTGAATGGCGCTCCATGAACTGGATCCTATTCGAGGTGAGTAGTAGCTTGGGGGAGCTCCTCGCCAACCCACCATGGGGGGGGGGGCCGTGGGGGGAAGAGGGGATGCAGCCTGATATCGGGGTACAGAGCTGGACGGCTGGCTAGGATGCAAGCCAACCTGGGGACCCCAGAGGAAGAAATAAAGTACAAAAAAAAAAAAATCTTTTTATGGGCTGCTGAACAGAGTTTGGGTTACTCCTCAGATGCAGGAAAAGATAGAACAATTGGTCATACCAAAGAAGTATAGAACAAAGTTGTTACATAATAGTCCTGTGGCTAGTCACTCCGGGAGGAATCACATCCTTGCAAGATTACTGTATAGATTTTACTGGCCTGGGATTGATAAGGATATAGCTGCCTATTACAGTTCTTGTGCTGAAATGTCATAAAAGTAGCTCCAGTGACCAACACCACCACAAAAAAAAAAGACACGGTATCACTACCCTTGATAGATGTGCCTTTTGAGAGAACTGCAATGGATGTGATTGGCCCCCTAGACAAAAGTAGAAAGGGTAATTGATTCATTTTGGTAGTATGTGACTATGCTACCAGATACCCAGAGGCAATTCCAATGTGTAATGTTCACAGCCCCTAAAGTGGAAGCAGAGCTTGCCTAATTCTTCAGCAGCGTGGGAATATCTAAAGGGATCATTACTGATCAGGATAGTAATTTTGGTGCTGCACTAGTAAAAACTGTACGGGCTACTAAGCATCACTGCCATAAGAACCTCCCCTTATTACCCTCAGAGTGTCTTGCTAAGCACTTTAATCAAACCCTAAAGCACATGTTAAGAAGATCTGTGAAAGGTGAAGGAAAAGATTGGGACCACTTCTTACTTCACCTGCTTTTTGCTTACAGAGAAGTGCCACAAGCACAACAGGTTTTTATCGCCCTTTGAAATGTTGCATAGTAGACACCCTCCAGGGCTGCTAGATGCAATAAAATAAACCTGGGAAGATAACCCACTCAGAAAATAATCTACTACATCTTATGTGTGCACAGAGAAAGAAATTGACAAAATATGTCTAAATTGCTCACAACGATCAGGAGGAAGCCCCAAAACAGCAGATGTATTATGAGCATGTGGTGAAATAAGGTGTTCTTGAGCCAGGTGGGAAAAAAGGTCATGTTACACCCACTACAGAAAAACACTTAGTGACATGGCAAGGGCCTTATAAAGTGGTTAGACGTACTGGTACAGTTAACTATGAGCTAGAGACCCCTGATAGGAAAAATCCTACCAAGATATACCATTTGAACCTCCTGAAGAAATGGGTTGAAAAATAGCAAAGGTTGTCTTTTCAGCATCATCAGAAGCTGATGAAGATACTGATATAGCTTATAACAGACTGGAACAAACTGTCACTTCTGACACTGTAAAGGTGAAGGTTTCCTTACTCTCAGAACAAATAACAGAAAATCGTAACTTGGTAAAGACATTTGAAGATACTTTTACCACAGTGCCAGGCCGAGCAAAAGGGGTATAGTACATTAACAGTGGCAAGGAATGCCCACCCTATCAGACACGAGACACACAAATTACCAAAGTGGTTATGAGCAGATGTGGTTAAGGAACTACAAAAAACTAAAGTCTGGTATCATGGAGTAATCAAGAAGTGCCTGGTCATCACAAACGATGGTTGTAAATAAAAAAGAAGGGGATTTAAGAATCTGCCTTGATTTCTGGAAATAATCAAGTGTCTGTATTTGACAGCTATCCTATGCCCAGGTCAGACTGGGGAAGTGCCAAATAAACGAGAGTACCCTCAATCTCACCAAGGGTTACTGGCAAATTCCCCTAAAGAATCGAGAGACAAAACTGCACTTTCCACTCCAGTTGGATTCCATCAGTTCACCATTATGCCGGTTACATGGTGCACCCATTACATTCCAGCGGTACATGGGTGTAATTTCAATCCCTCACACTGGTTATTTTCCTGCTTACCTGGATGATGATGTGGTGTACAGTCCAGACTGGAAAAGCCACCTGGCACCTGCAAGCAATTACCAAATCTATCCAAAATGCAGGTCCGACCATTAATCCTATCAAGGGCACATAACACATGCAGGAAACCAGGTATTTGGGTTGTATTTTGGGAAATGGAGAAGTAAAGCCAGAGATTTCCAAGACAGAAGCTGTAGCTAAACAGTCCTGTCCCTAAAACAAAGAAACATGTCGGGTCATTTTTAGATATAGCTGGTTACTACCAGAGATTTGTTTACAACTTTGTCTAGTTGGCTACCCCCTTCACTAAACTCACGAAAAAACATTACCCGAAGAATGCGAAATGGTCCCCAGTGTGTGATGAGGTTTATCGGGACATCAAGGCTGCATTATGTTCAGCCCGTTTTAAAAAATCCAGACTTGAGAAACAACTTTTGTTACAACTGCAAAGGTAGGGCTAAATGCAGTCCTGAATTAGAGGAACACCCCATTCTGTTCATCAGTAGGAAATTGCACGACAGAGAGAAAAAGTATTCTCACCATCAATAAAGAATGCCTTTCTGCAAAATGAGTAATACAGTCTCAAGATTTATCTGCTAGGAGCAGACTCTGTACTTGACAGATCACAGTCCTCTCTGCTGGCTTAATCAAATGATGGATAAAAATTCCAGAATCACAAGATCGTACCTAGCATTACAACCATTTCAATTCAAAGTGAGGCACAAATCCAGAAAGGAGACTGTCAATGCTGATTTTCTGTTAAGATATGGTGCAGGAACTGAGAATTCAGAAGGATGAAAAAAAAAGTATGTGCTTAACTGAAATGTTTGCTATAAAAAATGTTATGAAAAAGGGGTACTGCATAGTTAAAGAACTGCAAATGGTATAAGATAACATTATACGAAAAATAAAAGAAGGTTTTGGCAACCTGTTTAAAAGAAAATAAATAAAAAACAGGTTCCCTCTTAAACAGCGGCTTCCAGAGGTTGTTACTGCGAATCCATAGCGCAGCATAGGTGCTGTGAAGAGGGTGGCTATCCCCAAACAAATACAGAATCACGTTTCCAGCACTTTCATGAGCACATATGCAAAAACTACTCACATACAGAAAATATGGTGCAAATGCAAATTTATTGGCTAAAGTGCATAGCTTGAGCTGCAGCCAAAGCTATGCACTTCAGCCAAAAAATTCGCATTCGTACCATATTTTCTGTACATGGAGTAGTTTTGTGCATGTGCCTGCGAGTGCTGGAACCTTGGACTCCCTCTTAAACAGGTGTGTGTGTGTGTATGTATATATTTATCTATATCTATATACAAACAGGGTTGAGCAAGACCCTGTCCCATTTGTTATGCAGAAAGTTAAAAAAAGCAAGGATCTATTTTGTCCTCTCTTATTTTGCCACTTATCCGTGTCTTGCCAGTCTGACTGAGCAATCAATTTTTTTCTTGTGGCACCTAGGATTTGGCCACTCCGATGGTCCCACAGTTTATCCCCATTATCTACCTTCCTTTACTTGCTCTTTCTAGTCTTTGTCCTCTTGCTGCTTGATGGTTAAAAAAAATGTGCGAATCTTTATGTGAAACTGGGATCCCTTGGTTTTCAAATGTTAATATTTATATTGCTGAAATGACTGCAGAAAACTATTTAAATTTCTCAAAAAGGTGACCAACATTGGAGGTTAACCTTAAGATTTATTTTGAGCTCGACAAGCTTGTTAACAGAATTGTCAACAGGAACCCATCTATGGGACAAAATGTTCTATTTTGATGCATCTGTTGAAGACTAGATGTGCTCTTCAAGTTGGTCCCAGGAAAGAAACTGACAAAGGTCTAGTACAATTTGTGAGAAACAGGAGATGCAACTTACAACGATCAGGATGCAGAGTTTAAACTGCCAGGAAAAGACATCTTATGAAAAGAGAACAATGTTTTGTTTAGGGAGAGATAGATTTATATTGATTGATGGACTCTCAAATGTAGGACTTTGTGCTGCCTGTATTAAGAGCTATCCTGTACAACTTTATTTTTTTTTTCCATTTTATTATTGATAAAACGCTATTTGTGAACTGTGTAATTTAAGAATGCATGGGATAGACATAAAGGAATTCTGGAGGTCAGGGGTAAGGAGCAACAGACTTCTAGGAAAACAAACTTAACTTACAAGCTCAAGTGGGCAGACTGGGTGGGCCATAGGCCCTTATCTGCCGACACTATCTCTGTATCTATGTGTAACTTCTCCAGGTCTGCCTATGCTTCCTGAGCTGTGCCTCTATTTTAGCAGCTTCAGAGTCAATTTCGTATCTGGCAATAATCAGTGCAAGCAGTACCTTCAGAATTCCCAGCTCAGCTTTGGAGGTGGAACTCACATCAAAGGCACAGAGCCATAAGATCCAGAGGAGTTGCCTCTTCTGGTAATAAGTACTTATTAACCAGTCAGGTATGCAGCTTCAGATCAGGATTACAAACAATTCTTGGGGATTGGGAGACAGAAAATATACTCCCTGCTGTAATATAATTTAGAAATGACACGCTGCAGACCGAATCTATGGCCAAAACTATACCCCAAGAGTTCTTAGTGTAGGTGTGGGTATGGTGGTGGTCACATGGGTAGTGGCAGCTAACTCTGAAAGCCAGAGAGATTTATTTTACGGTCTCAAAAAATTTATTTTTTTATATTTACCTACCCTATGACAGAACACACAAAGCAAAGTAAGCTGTGCAGGTACAAGGCAACTCTAAGCGACTTTGGTGTGACCAAAGGTAGGATGACTGCATAGGCAGTGCGGTACTACACAACTCTAAATAACCCGGGTGACTCAAGGAAAGAAAGGCCGTGTAGTATGTGCAATACTAGACGATTCTAAATGACCTGGGGTAATCTAAGGTAGGGTAGGCTGTGTAGGAAGAGCAGTATTAGATGGTTCTAAATGGCTAAGGTGACCTAAGGAAAGGTAGGGTAGGGCAGACTGCAGATGGTGTGGTGCTAGCTGCAAGTTAAACTATCCCAGGGTGACCCAAGTTTGGGTAGACTGCACAGACAGTGTGTTGCTAGACAACTCAAAAAGACTCAGGAGCAACCCCCTGTAGGGTGGGCTGTGTAGGCAGTGCGGTAGTAGACAACTTGAATTCCAAGATGATACGTAGGGAGACTGCTATACAGCACAAATAGGAAAACATAATATTTCAAGACTAGCTTTTCAGAGAGAAAACAACTAGTCTTAAAACATCACTTTCTCCCTTTAACCATTTGGTCATCTTTGTCCCAACTGATTTTGGATCACCACCGGGTGGTTTTCAGTTGTGTCAGGTCTGGTGAAGTCTGGATATAAGTGCCGACTCTCTTGACCAACAGTGGATGCCTTGGCAAATAACTTGACATCTCCCTGTGTTCTACATCCAGCAAAAATTAGTAAAGGAAAGGATCCCACTGAATAAGAGATGCATTTCAGGGATTATTCAGGGGAAATGTATTGCTATTAAAATATACTGAAAAAAGTGCAGAGGTGAAATCATTTTGGCAGCTTGATTGCAAATCTTGGTCCTTAACCAGAATATGGAAGTGGGACAACTTTATGTCCTTAGTTGGAGAACATAATACTGTTGCCAAAACCAGAGCCTCTCAGGCATAGCACGGTTTCCGTGCATGTGTTGGGGAAGGGGTTATTGGCAATTCTATGTCCACTTTCTATATGTACATTTTTGTAATCCTTACTTGATGATCAGCGTGCTATTAAAACACATCCAATTCCACAGCTGTTTGCACATCCCTATGTACTTCTGTCGTACAGGTAAATCAGTTGGCCATCAGCAGTGCAACTATGTACGCCACTACTTCTGCTCACTTTCTCCAAAAATAGACAGCCCCAAGTCAAATGGTAGGGTGCTGCTGCATGCCTTACATCAGTAATACAAAAATAAAGTTGATCAGTTCCACAGAGTAGGCCCTCCAATACTATGTTTGTTTACTGAAATGTTAACTGCATTGACCCTCTGAGACAAAGTCCCATTTTCACTGGGAACCAGACAATGAAGGATGTGCCAAGTCATGTCTGGCTACCATAGGTATCCAATATAAAACTGTGCGGTAATATGGCCATGTTGATGTCATGAATGGCTGCCATGGGTCCAGAGACACAGCAAGAAAGCTGCAATGATGTTGCCAGAGTACTGTAAGGCTCACAAGATTATACAATAGTAGGGACACCAACAGATCATTGAAAATTCAGAAATAAAACTACAGTTGTGCCATTAAAGGCTACCTGAAGGATGATAAATGACTAGATTTGACTCTAGGGAGTGGGTACTTGAAGTATACATTTTTTCATCTTTTTTTCGCATCACCTTGCACGTCCAGTCTCAGACTGGGCCCTACACCTCTAAAGGGGTTGCCACAATGCCAGAGTCACAATTTTCCTTTCTCCAAGCACTGGGTGTGTCCCTATCCAAGTACAGCCTCTAATCTTCAGCCTCTCTAGAAGCAAGAATTAAGACTAGGGAAGGCAGGAGGAGGGGCCAGGATCTGGGTACCACATCTTAGAGTCTCACTGGCAAGGCAGCTTCAGCTGCTAGGTAGAGCCACTTTTCTGCCTCGTCCCCCCCCACGCCAGCCCAAGGACAAAGAGGCATGCTGACCCTCTATACATGCGCACCCCCCCACCACCACCACCACCGCAAAAAGAGCACTCCTTGCTGCAGTAATAACTGCTGTCACCCAGGGACAGTAGTGCAGCAGAACACACTATCTACCCTCCCTGGAGGAGACCCTCCTCTGGGATGTACATTCTTCCTCCTGCCTCTCAATGTCTTGGTGGGGGGGAGAGAGACTTGTGTTGCTAGCGCCAATGCTGCATTTTTTTTTTTTTTTTTTTTTTTAAGAAAACTTCCACATATTGTGTTAGTTTACGCTGTCTAAACAGGCTGCTCAGAGCCCTCCTTTTAGTTCCTGTATTACTGTAGTACAGAATAAACTATGGAACAATTTTATTTTATATCTTGCAGTATTTAAGCTGGAGGTTTAAACCATACAGCATTTTGGCGAATTGTCACTTTTTATTCAAATGACAACTCTTTGACAAACCTCAACAAAAATTAAATAAATAAGAAAGAATACTAATCCACAGCCTGTGAACTGTGGTACTTTGGCTACTTCAACAATGTGATGTTATTTGTAGCGCAAGAAGGAAATGCTCAGCAAAACAAACCGCTTCTTGTACAGAAAAATCTCAATGCTTTGCATAGCAGTGTTACCACATCAGGGACTACCTGGCTGCCACATAGTCAGTGTGTATGGTTACCATTCCAGTGATTCAAAGTTTGTATGAAACACTATTCTGAAATGTGTGTATTCAAACCCAAGCTGCTGCCCATCGGGTGGCAGAGGCAGACCAGGGCAGCCTGTGTATCCCAAGATGCTACCCTGCTACAGATACAAGGCATGCGGACGTCTACATCACGATTGGTGCCGCTGGGTGGGAATCTGGTTCTCACCACTCCAGAAAGCCACATCAAAAAACCATGCCACTCATTAAGGTGGCAGGAGACAGTATCGGAGAGAAATATCATCCTGGACTGGCTCAAGGGATGAAGTCTTGCCCCACTATCTATTTTAACCGACTGGCTATCACCTCAGGACCAAGCCTCCTTCTACTGACCCAGAGGGCCCCAACCGTCTAGTACTCTCCAGGGTCAGTTTCTCCCTTGGGGAATATGTTGTGTAGGGTAAAACTTGGATGGAATACAGAAGATGGGGGATTTTCAAGTTCAAAACAGACAAGGGGTGGAAGCAAGGGACACGGGCGTCTCTAAGTGCCTGGAGAATCATATGTGCACAGGCTCAAAATGAGACACTAGTAGGGTTAAAGCAACTACTTGCATATGCAGGTGCAAATCACAAGACAGTGGACTGGAGTCAGTGTCATGAGGGATGTTTAGGGAAGGAGAAATTTGGGAGGGAAAGAGTGGGCAGCCACAACAGTTAAGCCCCTGAAATGCACGAAGGGAAAGAAGTGTAAAAGTCGAACGAACAAAAGGCTAGTGATAAAATGAGTGGGCAGTGTGGTGGTTGGGCTCTGCAAACAGTCTTTGGGCTCAGTGTCAAAATTTTATTTATCTATTGAAATGTTTCACCAGGAAGTGCACACTGAACAGGTTGCTCATCTCACAGTGCGTCCTGGGGGAAGAGGGAAACGAGGAAATACATACGTACATCCAATTATAAAGGAGTTGAAGAACCAATTTGGTCTTTTTATGTTCTTTTTAAAAAATATATTCTCAGAAAATACGGACTCACCAGGACTCCAACCTAATGAGTTATTGGTAATGCACTTTCACATTTTCGGATCAGGCTCGCTGTGCAGTAGGTTTTGCCTATGTATACATTTTTGCCATAGGTGATTCTCAGATACTCATGATGACATGGCAACAGCCAGCAAGCATGCCAGATTACGTTTTCATCACTGTTTAATCAAAGCCCCATCCAGGCATGTCAGGAACTCTTTAAATGGCTGTGCTTACACAAGGATTATATCGTATGAAAGGGCAACAGAATAAGAAATAAACTTGCCCGGATCGGGTAAGTAACGATAAAACAATTTGTAGAGCCCCGGGGTAGCCTTGGACACTCACCCATTTCCATGATTCAGTAGAAACACTTACGTGATCATCTGAAGCACTAAGCAGATGGCCGCTCAGGTTTGGGTTCCAGGACAAGCCGTAGCCCTCTTTCTGATGTCCACGCAGACGCAAGTCCGGGTTACACTCCCCAGATGGGTCTGAAAAGAAAGTCCATCACAGTGTTGGCCTCCATGCAGAGAGACTTCTTTACAACACCACCAGCACATCTGAGGTTCTCTCTGGCTTGTCTAAATGAGAGGCGCTAAGTGTGCTCACATACACAAGACTAGAATTATCAAACGGCACTTTACTCATGTTTATTGTATGCAACCTTAAAGGAAAGAAAACCACATCCTTGCATCTTGTATTTGTTTCCATGTCAGACAACTCTTTTCGTGTAGCTGTTAGGGATGTGTGATTGCTTTAGTTTATTTTCACTGTTCATACTATTCCTGCAACTATCTTGGGGGGGGGGTGGAATCGGACTCCATTTTCTGGTTGTTAAAATCTCTGTCCCAGAGAGCTGCATTAGCATATGAGAATATGATGTGTCAACACCCTTTAGACGCTACAGAATACAAACAACTTGCAGCAAGATAGTACCACACTTACCTGCAGTTAGCTTTGCAAACTGTCCAATTTGAAATGCACGGTTTTCCCTTCAACTGCATTCAAGTTGTGTGTTTCCAGAGAGGTTTTTTTTTCAGGATAATTGTACTTTCAGCATAGAGATACATGGTGTAAACGGTTGATGTGATATGTTCTCATATGTTAATGCAGCTGTCATGGACAATGATTTCAACAACCATAAAATGGACCCCGGATAGTTACAGGAGACTAGCATGAACAAATAAACTAAAGCAAACAAGCATATCCCTAACAGCTACAGGGAAAAAAATTGTCTGTTGACATGGAAACAAAATCTACCAAATATATAGTATCCCTTTAACCATATTCTGCAAATACATTCACTGCTCGCTTAATGTGCACTGTACCTTAAGCTGTGTGCTGAATGTATTACTGTGTTAAATTTACACATCAAGATCCACTGTCACAGAGCAGCGATGGTGGAGAATACCGGACCACTGCAATCTCCATAGCAAGATGCTACAGCAAATGTGTAAAATGACGTGGTACCGTGATGCCGTAAAGGATATGCAACTACAGTTATCTCCTCATCAACTATCACCATACAAATCACGTCCGCTGGTACAGTTCTTGGTTTGTCTGAGTTCGAGTTGTGCTCCCACACCTCATTAATAAAAAAATAAATAAAGATAGGTGTGGGGGCAGCGTTTCCCAACCATAATAGTGTATGTCAAATTTTAAAACATTACCATCTGCAGAAACAGTTCTTGGTTTGTTTGAGTAAGGGGACTGCACCCAACTCAAATATCTCTGCCTGTTATTCTGACCAGTGTTCATTTCCGTAAGTGGTAAGGTGAGTGTCATGTAACAATTTATGCAAAAATGCTATTCACATACCAATTATGAATGTGGTCCGGTGTTCTCCACCAACACCCACAGAGCTTCCTCAAAAGACATGCTATAGTACTGTTATGCCAAGGGAGTTACCTTGTTAAACAGTCTTAATAAATGAGCATTTATCAGTGTGTTGAGTAACATTGTTTACTTACCTACCCTCCAGAGAAAGTTTTAGGTTTTTTTATTTTAATGAGGTAGATCTATTTAGGAGGCATATAAATACATTTCTGCCACACAAAAAAAATGTAAATATTCATGGTAAAAACACCATGCCAGCCGGCCTGCCGGCGCAGCGGTTGGATTTCCGCTTGCGACGCCAGCGACCGGGTTAGGAATGAGCCGGAGATGGAGAAACCAGCGGAGGAAGGACTTGAGCGTCCCAAGGACCGCTCGTCCTCTCCGAGGGGGGCGGTAGGTACCAGAGCTCGGCTCTTGTCTGACCCCGGGTGGAGACCCGAGGTACAGCAAACCCGATGCTCCAACAGAGGGGGCGACGTGCCAGACGTTGGCGCTTCAGCGCCTTGACGTCCGGGGACCTGGCACGTCGAGAGAACATCAGGAACAAAAGCCTTGCAGCCTCCTGGTAGACGGAGCACCAGGCCCCGACCTTCAATGCCCCTACCTGCCCGGAGACAGTATGCCGACGAAACACAGAGAAGCGTCGGGGTATAAGGGCTCCCACCCCATACCCGCCTGGTGGGTACAACCACAGCTCCATGGGGCACGGACTGCACCGGTCACCAGGTAGGTGAGCGAGGGCTGATAAGGCCATAGGTGTCTCCCGAAGATGGGGAGAGCTGCGAGGAGGGGGAGCATAAAGAGAAAGTTAAAAAAAAAAAAAAAAACATGCCAAGCTCCACAGAGCAGATGAGCACTACAAACGCGGTCATTCAGGCTTACTCTGCCACTTTCAAAATAGGCCAAGAACATTATGCCCCGATGAAGCTGATCACCTGCGAGGGCACAAGTTCTGACTTGACCTCATTGACCAGGAGGCCAGGAGAGACGCAGGTCTGAAGGGCCAGGTCCCTGGACTGCTCCGCCTCCTGCATGGAGGGATCCTCGATCAACCAGTCGTCCAAGTAGAGGTAAACCCGGACCCCTCGGCGCCTCAGATAAGCTGCCACCACTGCAATGCACTTGGTGAAGATCCTGGGGGACAAGGACAGGCCGTACGTCATGGCCTGGAACTCTTAAGAGGGTTCCCTCTGCTTGGAAGCAAAGGAACTGTCTGAGATGGACAGATCAGGACGTGTGGTCCGCGACAGGAACCACAGGGCTGACAGAATGTCTGCGGACACTATGTCCTCCAGTTGGGCACGGGCTCGGCAAGGCGGGTACTGCTCGAATTCCAGAGACTGACCCTGACCAAACACTTGAGAACCCACCTGTGTTGGGACAGTGGACCAGGCGGAAAAGAAGTGGCAGAGCCGGCCCCCCACAGGAGGACCCAGGGGTGGCGTGATGGGCATGAGGGAGGCATCCCATATCCCATCACTGGGCAGGCTTGGAGGTGGAGGAGGGCTCAGCTGAGGAACCACCGGGGCCTCGTCCTCCAGGCTTGGGACGACCATGGCCACTGACTTTGGCGGAGGTCGCCCAGCCTGAGCCTGCTGCCCAGCTTGGGGCTGGGCTGGTGTGGCCGCAGGAGTGGAGGTGGATCGAAAGGGCCATTTCTTCTGCTGTTTGGAGCCCTTGGGGGTCCCTCTTGGTGGAGTCCAAGGTGGCATTAGACTTCTCAATGCGGGTGGGGTGGCCCTCGACCCCAGGCCCAAACAGATCAGTGCCCAGGAAAGGGGCATCTGCCAGCTTGTGCTGGGTGTCCGCAGTGAAGATCGAGATCTGCAGCCAAGTGCTGCGGCGCATAGCCACTGCGGCTGCCAAAGAAAGGGCACAGGAGTCACCAATGTCCATGGCTGTCTGGAGCTGCTGCTTAGCCACAGCCCAACCCTGATCTCGGACCTTTTTGACCGGGGTCTGGAGGTCCGCTGGAAGATGAGGGAGTACTTCTTTCAAAGTGTCCAACAAAGCATGAGAGAAGTGGGTCATTAGGAGGGCAGAGTTCACCTGGCGAAGGCCAAGTGAAGAGGCAGCACAGACGTTTTTTGCTGAATGGTCCACTCTCTTGGACTCCTTATCAGGCGGTTTGTCGACATCCCCCACATTGCCAGAGCGCCTGAACACACAACTGGCCACCAAGCTCTCGGCTGAGGGATGTTCTTTGAATCCTGATAGGGAGCCAGTAAGGATCGCATACTTGTGGGCCATCTGAGCAGACGGCACTAGGCAGGTCGCTGTCAAAGCTCCAAGGCAGGGCCAACGACGGCCTCTGCGACTGGGAAATCTTCCCCAAGGGAGTCACACCAGTCCAAGATCTCTGCGAGAGGGTACCAAGCCCTTTTTTGAATGGGCTCCATCTTAAGACCCAAGGATTCCGAGATCAGGCTGAGAAGGGCCTTCAGTCAGGAGTCCCCCAGCCGACTCCGTGTCCACCGGACTGGAGTGTAAGGAGGAACCCCTAGACTCTGAGGAGTCAAACAGGGGTCGACCGCCTGAATTCCCGCTGACCCTCCGTGGACGGTCAGGGATGACTGTGACAGACAGTTGGTGGGGGAGACCCGAAGCAGGCAGAGACTCCTTCGTTGAAGCACTGGATTTAGACTGTTTAGACGGCAGCTCCACTAGAATCAGTGGAGATGCCAGGGTAGGCAGAGGGTCGGCTCCTAAGGTGGAGAAGATGTCGGCCTCTGCAGCAAAAGCCAGGTGATTGCCGAGGTAGGAACTGGCAAAGGCTTCATACCGGCAAACACCAGCTGTTGCCCACGAGATCGCCATAGTGTCGACGCAGCTTGCACCGAAGCCTCCTCACCGGAGCAGGACGAGGATGAAGAATAGCGGCGATGCCTGCTTTCCTGGGAGTCTAGAGCGGGAGCGCAGTTCTAGAATCTTTATCATCTGGGGAGAGACAGACCGGTGGCGCTGCTCGGAGGGGTGGCAGAGGCAGTGGGTCAGCAGATTGATCTGTCCCTCCCTGGATCAGGACTGGAGTCCTGGACAAAGAAGTACCAGCCTCCTCAGTCGACAACTGGTTGACCGGCTCGAGAAAGATATCAGCCGGAAGACGGACCAGCATCTCTGCCAAACTGCCTGATGCAGTTACCGTGGAACCGGCGGCCTGGACTGAAGATTCGACCGAAGTCGGATCTGGTGAAGCTCGGGAATCGGAAAGCCCGAGAATGCGAGTGTTCCTGATCCCACAATAGATGGAGAGACTGTTTTTTGGTCTCTGTTTTAGGCTTGGACTTGTGTGCCGACAAGACCCTGGCCTTGAGTCGGTAGAACCTGGAACAAGTCCTTAAATGCCCCTGTGAAGAAGTCCTTAAACACCCCTGAGAAGGAGGCGCCCAGAGAGCGGCAAAAGGCAGAAGATGAGGAGGTCTGAGCCGTGGCCTCCTGGAAAGCAGTTAGTTGTTCGGCGGACCCTGCAGCCAGTGGGTATCCTTTGACTTGACCAGTGGGTGCCATTCGTTTGGGCAGCCCAAAGTTAAGCAGGTGCGGGGGTCCTTGAGAACGGAAGGATGGAATGTACAACAGATGTTGCAGGCCTGGGGATCGTGCTTGTGGCCCAGGCAATACACGTACGTGGTATACAAATTCATTTGGGACATCATCTGCCTGCAGAGGCCATCTCCGGAACCCCGAAGCGGACTAGTCATCGTCCTTCATGGTCAAGAAGAACAAACATGAAGACAAATTTTTTTGTTAACTTGGAAGGAATCCAAAAAGTTTACAGCAAAGGGCCTACTCAGCGCAAGAGTGGTGGGGGTGGGTGCTGCTTCTTCCAGCAGAAAGGAAGATCTGGTGTCACGGGCGGCACCGAGGAGTTACCACCAGGGTGGGTGCGAGAAGCCAGCTTGAAGACGTTCCGGTGAAGTCTTAAAGGTGAAAGGCACTGCCAACAAGTGTGGATAGATCCGTCCCTAGAACCATATGTTTATCTGGTTGATCTTGCACCCCCCATTTCCATAGAATTCCGCGTGGCCAGCCCTCTGATGGCCGCTGACTGATCGGCTAAACACAGGGGACTCCTATGTACCACCATAGTGGTCAGAAAACAGTAACAAATATAACACCGGTACTGATAGACAGAAGAAAGCACTTTCCTCGGTCGATCAGTAACAGCGTTAGGAGCGTAAACGTGTGCTTTGTACATGTTAATCTTTTCTGACAACTACAGTGGAACACAGGAATCCCCCATGGGTTAGCCTGTCAGTCGTGACATCAGAGGACTGGCCACGGGGGTACTCTTTAAATATAATGCATTTTAGCTAATCTGGAACTATAGGTCCCATGTCGTTGTTCCTGGGAAGCTGACAGTTTGTGCCCTGCAGCCTAATAAACCTGGAGGCATGTGATTTAGTAATTTGTAATTGACAGTGGAACTATCCAAATTACTATTTGGCAAGATTTTCTCAAACGTAATGCCACCAAAATTCCACCTGTGGAATTTAATGTTCACAAAACACCTCTGTATACAGTTAATATGATTAGCTGTGTCGTTTACAGTCCTGTAGTTCCTTCCTGGGTGATTAACTCCCTAACCTTTTTTGTTTGAGCTCGACCAGATGGGCTCTGTGGAACCATTTATCCTGATATCCTCCCCCTTCTTCAGTGACACCCTCCCTTTAAAAGTCTGTCTCCTCCTCTCCTTTCTGTCAGACCTATTCCTTCTGAACAGCCGGAACTCCTCCCTTCTTGGTGCCCCAGTCATTTTCTTCCCCCATCAGGTCTCCAGACCTCGGAAATCAAAGTGCACCAGGCATTCAGGCTAGTACATTTTGCAGCGTGTGATTCTCATACGAGCTGCATACAAGTGAGAGTTGTCCCTTTATGCTTCCCTGCTCCAAACCCAACTCTGCTGTCCTTTTCCTTGGTGAACTCATGCATCTAACTCCAGACACTACCTTTCTAGCTAGCAATATACCAGAGGGGGCCATCCACCTCCAGCGTCAGTGCCTGATGTCAGCCTATCCTATATAAGACAGGCGGCCCCCAAGCCCTCCTCAGTTCTCCTGCAGGAGATCAGAAGCAGAAGTCTGGAAGGGGGGAACAAGAGGAGAATGCTGAGGTAACAGTAGCAAAAGGAAGGCAGAAGGCACATCCCAATGGAAGGGGAGCAAGACACAGATAAAGATAGGGGGAAGGAGGTAGGAAAAGCAGACACTGCTGCAAGAGATCCTCTTGAAGATCTACTGTTACGGTACGTTTTTATGTAATTTGCCATCTTACTTCGAGGGTATCTCTTGCAGCAGACTATTACTGTTAGGAGTTAGTCCCAAGAAGTATTCTGGGCAGAAGCAGTCAGGACAGATGAGTGGCAGGTAATATGACAGCCTACGAAAGAAGGCCCTGAAGAACCGCCAAAGCTGGCACGCCTCCTAGAGGCAATGCCCAAACTGTAATGCTGGTAAAGGTGTGGACCGAACTTCATGTGGCTGCAGCACAAATGTCAGCAGCTGACACATTATGAAAACAAGCAACTGAGGCGGCCATGCTTCTTGTGTAATGGCCCTTAACAGCATCTGGTAACAGTAAATATTATAATTTGTCAACCACTTAGACAAACACTGTTTGGAAACTAGAGAGCCCTCTCAGGGGCAAACGAAACGAACAACTGACTGGACTTATTAGAGTCCTTAGTTCAGTGAGTATAGTATCTAAGAATCCTACGAACATTCAAGGTATGGAGCAATGCCTCCCCCCTTAACTGGAATGTTCTGGAAAATAAAAAGGAAGGTGGATGGACCGAGTTAAGGTAAACTCAGACACCACCTTAGGCAGAAACTTGGGACTGGTACGTAAAGAGACAGTCTTTGTGAAAAACTAAATTATGCTCCTTACACATAAGGGCCTGAAGCTCTGAAATCCTTCAAGTAGAAGTAATGGCAACTAAAAACAATGCTTTTCACAACAAAAAGCATAGCTCGAAAGACACGGTTGGTTCAAAGGGATGCAGCATAAAACTTTTCTAACACAAAATCAAGGTCCCAAGGCGGGACAGGGTCCCTAATTTGGGGTTTCAGGTGTCGAATTCCCCGCATAAAGGTGCGGGACACATTTAAGTTGGGCCAGAGCATGGCCATCCACAGGTACGTGATAGGCAGAGACAGCAGAAAGATGTACCTTAATAGCAGAGTACCTTAGGCTCAAGTCTGAGAGTGACAGGAAGTACTACAGAACCCGATCCGCTGGACAGGTGAAAGGATCCAACTGACGTGAAGCAACCCACAGAACAAAGTGCTTCCACTTCATGGAATAAGTGGCTCTGGTGGATGATTTTTGGATGCCACCAACACATCAGCCACCCTAGGAGAAACCCAGAGCCTGGCTATGGCTAAGTCTTTGGGAGCCAAGCGTGGAGGTGAAGAGTCTTGAGGTCCAGATGGACCAGGGAACCCTCGTCCTGGGAGAACAAGCTGGTGCACAGAGGCAGGGGGAGAGGGGGTTCCACCACCAGTTGCTGTAGGAGTGGAAACCAAATCTGACGAGGCTAGAAGGGAGCGATAAGAATCATCATGGCCCCTCCATCTGGAGCTTGATGAGGACTCGAAGGAGCAGGAAGGGAGGAAAGGCATACAGAATCCTCTCTGTCCAGGAGAGGGACAATGCATCTCGCCAGGAAACTCCGAGGCAGCGACTCCTCTGGTGGAGTGACCTCTTACTTGACCCGGAAGGGTCTTGTTGTACTTGTAACAGAAAGTAATGCAATGAGCCAACCATTTAGACAGGCACTGCTTAGAAACAGCATTGCCTTCTCTTTTGGGCGCAAAAGAGACAAACAGTTGATCAGTCTTTCTGAGATCCTTTGTTCTGTTAGTGTAGTATCTCAGAATCCGGTGAACATCCATAGTATGAAGTAGATACTCCCCTTGATTGGAGTACTGCATAAAGAAAGCGGGTAACTCTATGGACTGGTTCAATGTAGATTCCGTTATCACCTTGGGGAGAAACTTAGGATTGGTGTGCAGAGCCACACGTTCCTTGTGAAAAATCAAGTATGGAATTTTACACATCAGGGCCTGGAGCTCGGAAATCCTCCGAGCAGAGGTAATGGCCACTAGGAAGAGTGTCTTCCATGAAAGGAACTTCAAGTCTGCGGAAGCTGCCTATTCAAAAAGGAGGCAAAGTAAGTTTCTCAAGGACAAAGTTCAAATCCCAAGGAGGGGCGGGGACTTGGATAGGTGGTCTCAGGTGAAGAACCCCTCTGAGGAAAGTCTCAGAGACTTCCAGTTGAGCAAACGTCCTGTCTGCAATGGGAACATGATAGGCTGAAATGGCCACCATGTGAACTTTCAGAGACGAGTGACTAAGACCCAGGTCAAAGAGATGACGCAGGTACTCCAGCAGCTGCCCTACCGAGCAGGAGAAAGGCTCAGTCTTTCGAAGTGGCCCAGATTGTGAACCTTTTCCACTTCATGGCATAGGCAGACCTAGTGGAGGGTTTCCTAGCCTCCACCAGAATCTCCGCCACCTGGGGAGAAACTCCAAAGCGGGCTTGAGCTATGTCTGCAGGAGCCTTGCATGAAGCTGAAGGGACTCGAAACCATGATGGACCAGGGTCCCCTGATCCTGGGTCAGCAAAATTCATGACAGAGGAAGAGGAAGAGGTGGTTCCTCTGAGTACTGTTGCAGAAGAGAGTACCAAACTTGCCTGGGCCAGAAGGGAGTGATCAGAATCATTCGTGCTCCTTCTGAACAGAGTTTCTGCAAGACTCGTGGGATCAGAGGAATTGGCGGGGAAAGGCATAGACGAATCTGTCCTTCCAATCTAGAGACAGAGCGTCTCTCCAGAAAATGCCTCGCTCTTGAACGAGCGAGCAGAAGTCGGGAAGCTTTGCGTTTTGAGGGGAAGTGAACAGGTCGACCTGTGGTGTTCCCCAACGTAGGAAGATATCGTCTAGGACCCCTTGATGCAGTTCCCACTCGTGAGCAAGAGCAGACTAGCGACTCAGCTTGTCCGCTAAGGTGTTCTCGACCCCCGGAACATGAACTGCCGTAAGGTGAAGGTCGTGTTGTGCTGCCCAATCCCAAATTCTCACTGCTTCCCTGCAAAAAGGATAGGACAGAGTCCCCCCGTTTGTTGATGTACCATACCACACACATATTGTCCGTCTGAACGGCTAGCTGGCCAGGAAGGAGATACAGATGAAGAGCTTGGAGAGCATAAAGTACTGCCCGAAGCTCAAGCACACTGATGTGAAGTGTTTGTTCGAGCTTGGACCAAGAGCCCTGGGTCCGATGAGGACTGAGATGGGCTCCCCAACCTTCGCCCGAGGCATCTGTGGTCAGAGTCTGGGAGGGGGAGGAAGGAAGAATGGAACTCCCCGAAGAAGGTTCTCTCGAACCATCCACCACTGCAAGTCTCGAACCATGGGAGAGGAGACTAGGACCAACTGGTCCAAGTCGTCCACCAACTGATCCCATTGGGACCGAAGCGTCCACTGAGAGACCCTCATGTGGAGCTGAGCGTGAGGGACTGTCGGGATAGCAGCCGCCATAAGCCCAAGGAGGCGAAGAACTGACCTTGCACTGACCCGCCTGTGGCTGGACAACAGGTTTACCCAAGTCTGGAGAGTGGCCGCCCTGTCCCGTGGCAGGAAGGCCCTGCCCAGGGTCATGTCCAGTATCGCCCCAATAAACTGGAGCCTCTGGGATGAGATCAAGTGAGACTTGGAATGGTTGATGGTAATACCCAGACAGGCAAAAACCTGCTGGGTGAGGGAGAGGCAGTGCAGGAGTTCCTCCCTGGACGAGACCGCCAGGAGCCAATCGTCCAGGTACGGGAAAACCTGTACCCTCGGGGTACGCAGGTAGGCCGCCACCACCGCAAGGCATTTGGTAAATACTCTGGGAGCCGAGGAGAGGTCAAATGGAAGTGCCTTGAATTGGTATTGGTCCCGCCTGGAAAGCAAAACGGAGATATTTACGGTGAGACAGGCGGATAGATATGTGCAGGTAAGCATCCTCCATATCCAGAGCGCACAGCCACTGGCCTGAGCGGAGGAGGGGCAGAAGGCTCTGCAGTGAGAGCATCCTGAACCTCTTGTACTCCACGAATAGGTTCAGGGAACTGAGATTTAGAATAGGTCTTACATCTCCTGTTTTCTTCGGGACCAGGAAGAAGTGGGAATAGTAACCCGTTCCCTGCAGAGGAAGGGGGACAGGTTCTATCGCCTTTTTCAGCAAAAGTGCTGAAATCTCTTCCTGGACCAGAAGATGATGTTCCCAAGAATACGACGACCTTGGGGGAGGGTGACGGGGTGGTTTCTGTAGAAACTATTGAGTGTCCTTCTGCGATTAGCTGGAGCACCCATGAATCTGATGTTATCCTCTCCCAGCCCGGAAGGTGGAGGGAAAACCTCCCTCCTACTGGTTTCTCCGGGAAGCCCGGAAGCTGTGGGAGAGGGAAGGAGTCAGGTAGTGTGGGGCAGCACCGCAGCTGAAGCTCCCGCTGCTTTTTTGGGCGGGGGGGCGCCAGACGTTTAGTGGCCCTCTTTCCCTGTGGTCTCGCTGGGACTCATTCCGCCATGCAGAGGGACGCGCGATTGATGGGATGATACAAGAGTCCACAGACTTTAGTGCCGTCCCCTTCTCCTGCAGGTCGGTGATGATGTCGACATCACCCCCCCGAACAGCACCGAATCCTGGAAGGGCGCTTCCTGGATGGCGGACTGCACTTCCGGGCCCAACCCTGACATTCTGAGCCAAACATGACACCGTAGGCCTACGGCAAAAGCTGAGCTCCTACCAGCAGTATCCACTGCATTGTAGGTCGCACGAAGGATGTGCCGACTGGCCGAACGAACAAAGCGGACAAGGTCAGCCACTTTCTGCTTGACTTGAGAGTCCGGAAGGGAGTCCAATTTAGATTCCACCTCACTGAGAATCGCCTTCTGGTAATCCCCCATGTGACCAACATAGTTCAGGGCCCCGATACCCAGAGTGGAAGAAGTGAAAATCTTCTTGCCATACTTGTCCAGAAGGCGGGATTCCTTGTCGGGTGGAGACGAGCTGAGGTGTTTTGGGTGAGCTGACCGGCCATGAACGGCACTGATCACAACCAAGTCAGCTCGATGGTGGGAGTCTAAATAGTCAACACCTTCGGGAGCCTGGTATAGCTTGTTCGACTTCCTGGGAAGTGGGGCTAAGGCCGACGGCTGTTTCCATATAGTGGTGATAAGGTCAGCATGAGGCTCGAGCCAAGGTGGCACCAAAGTGGGAGCTGTCACGGGCAGATCCAGATGCTCAGTGAGTTTTTTACGCTGGGGGTCTGGCTCCAAGGATTGCCACTTATGTACTTCCTGGATCTTGCGCATCAACTCCGTGAAGGAAGGATCCTCCGAAGAGACTTCGGAGGAGTCCTTGGCCAGAGCTTGAATGGAGAGCGTGGCTCGTTGTCTTGCTCTGAACAACCGTCAGAAGCATCCGAGGAAGAAGAAGAAGAAGATGAAGAAGAAGTAGACTCGCTCTCACGACGAGGGGGAGGAACGGACCCCTTGGGAAGCCCTCGGGGAAGCGTGTCCTGCCCCCTCTGGACCCAGAGGGTTTAGCCCTGGTGTCTGGAGGTGGGGAGGGAGTTTGTCGTCGTGGACGTACAGGAACCGGCACCGGCGTCGGAAGAAGACTCTCCACCTCTCTGGTGAGCTGAGCCTTGGCCTCAGCCCACCAGGAGGCCAGAGTCTCTTGCAGATCCACCGGCAGCTGTGGGGGTGGTGGAGGAGGATACGGGTATGGACTATACCCATAAGGCACGTATCCATAACCAGACGGCGGGAAGCCCGGCGTCAGGTATTGAGGCGCCGGGTACTGCGGTGGATAGGTCGGCGCCGGGTACTGAGGCGTTGGATACCCGGGAACCGGGGGAGCTGCCGGAGCAGACGGCCTGGCCGGAGGCCCCACAGGCGGAACTGGAGCAGAAGGCCCGGAGTGCCCGGCGTCGGGGCGGCATCCGGGTGCGGGCTATCGCCCGGAGTCGGCAATACTGGCGTCGGAGCCGGCGGCCAAGGTGCCAGCGTCCAGGGAGCAGATGTCAGATCGGTCGGACCAGCGGGTGGATGGTCTGACGGAGGTGAACAGGGACCTCAGCGTCGCACGGGGATGGAGGGGAGAAATCCTCGGGGTCGAGCTGAGGAGACTCAGGGTCCCCGGAGTGCAGCGAAGGCTGCGGGGAGCAGGGAACTACGGGCGTGGGAGGGTCCGACGTTGGCTCTTCCGCTGCTGCGGACGTGGTGAACTGATGTGCGGCTTAGCAGCGGGATCGGCGGGTGCGGAGGGGCGGCGTCCGACTAATGGACCCATCGCCAGAGACAGGCCGCGATGGAGGCGGCCTGGGCCGGGCGAATGGAGCTGCGCGTCACCCAAAGGTCGGGCGACTTAGCGACCTTCTCCGTGCGGGCGGAGGAGCAGACGTCCGGCTTATTGGAGCCGCTCGCACCAGTAGGCCATGAAACCACCGCATTACGGGAGCGAGGCCGCCCAAATCCGGGCGCCCAAAGGACCCGGCGTGGGCCAGACAGGTGGGCTGCCGCTAGAAGCCTCTAAGGCGGCCGTGTGAGCAGTCCCCAGGGGACGTTACCTTTAACATGGCGACTCCTGAGGAAGTCGTGGTGGGAGGAGCCCTTGTCCCGGTGCTTTTCTTTATCCTTTTTCTTGCAATGGCCTTCAGGGGAAGTTGATGCCTGCCGAAGCTTTTTCAATTCTTTCTCCATGGAGCTCATTTTCTTTTTCAAAATATGGGCCTTCAGGGATTGCTGCCGCCTTCTCCAGGTGGCCACCTTAAAACTAAGGCAGTGCTGGCACTTCTCTACCGGATGGTCAGGGCCTAGGCAAAAAAGACACAGGGAATGGCCGTCCTTGTGCGGGAGTTTGGCGCCGCATGAGTCGCACTTGTTTCTGTGCTCGGAGGGTGTAGGAGACGACATACACCGACGAATACCTGACGGATGATAGGAAAAAACAAACAAACAAAAAAAAAAAAAACGAAAATACTTGGTAAAAATACCGACGATACAGCCTGACTAGCAAGGAACTTTACCGCGAGGCGCTGGCATGAGCGAACGGCGGGCGAGAGACCGCCCCTTTATACCGACATCTTCCGATGCCGGTCACCTGACGTGGGGGTGATCCCTCGCCAGAGACCGCTAGCTAGAAATCTTTCCGTGGGGTCCTGCCACCTGACGACGTCAGTCCTATATGTAATTACCTACTGCAAGAGCCCTCTCGAATTAAGATCTGCCCCCTACTGCCACCTCCTGACACTCTACTGGAGGGGAAGTGGGCGAAGGGAGAATCGACCCCCTACTGCTACTTCCTGACACTCTACCGGAGGTGGAGGGGGTGCCAAGGAGTCAGGAGGTGGAGGCGACCCCTGGCAGGGCTGCCAGGGCACTTCTGGCGGTCCTGGGAGGGGCCGAGGAGGGCCCGGGAAGGGCCACCCCATGCTTATGCTTGCTTGGGACCCAAGCAGGGGTACGGGACTGTCTTTTGGAGAACCGATGAAAGGGAGCCCTGAGACCCACTTTTGGTTGGGTGGGGTACATAGAGTGGACCAATTTCAGGGCTCGCCCCACGTTCTGAAGCTCGGAAATGACATCTTGGACGTCACCCCCCCCCCCCGAACAGTTTAGGACCACGAAAGGGAGTACCCAGAATACCTGACTGGACATCTGGGGGCAAAGACTGAGACCCCAAGCCAGACGTAGTGCCATAGGTCGATGCTAGCGGCCGCTGTTCACCCCAAGACATCCACAGCGTCGTATGCCACACTAAGGATTTGGGTACCGACGTCCGACCCAAATTTCAGGACCTGTAGAATCTGCTGCTTGGAGGGGTCGTCAGTGCCTCTCAAGCCCGGTCCCACAATAAATTATGGTACTGCACCATGTGGGCAAGGTAGTTAAGAGCTCTGATGGCAAGAGTGGCTGAGGCAAAGGCACACTTGACCACCTGGTCCAGCTACCTCAATTCCTATCTAGAGGGAGGGCACGGAGGTGCTTGGGACGCTTGATGCAGTCATGGACCATGTTGACCACAGAGTCAGCTTTCAGATGGTCCCCAAAAACGACAAGCAGCCCTGGTAAAATCATCATACGACTCCACCATGAGGGGACCACCAGGGAGGGAGCATCGTGCTGGCGGAGATAGATGGCCAGGCGACGATGCTCCAGGTCCTGCTCCTCGGTCTCCCACCCCATCGTGGTCTGAATATGAGCCATAATAGTCATGAAGGTTGGACTGTGTGGTGGAGACTTGGGGACAGTAGAGGGTTCAGCCTCTTCACCTGAATATACAACTGCCAGTGAGGAAGATTAGGAGCCCTCCTCGTCTGAAGTAGAGTCCACTGATTCACAGTTGCCCGGGGGAGGGTCTTTCGGGCGAGCACCAGTACCTGTGTCCATATGCGGAAGGGGCACACTAGGAGGCAGACGAACCGGAGCCGGTGAAGTGTTACCCCTTGGAGGCCCCTGTGGGTAGAAGGGCTGAGGCAAGTCTGGCTGAGGGGCCTAGGACTGCATGATGGTCCAGTGTACAGAGATCAGGCTGTGATAATCCACGGACGCTGGTGGCGGGTCTGCGGGTACAGGATGAGGTGTGACAGCTGGGGCCCAACTAGCACAGGTATGGGTAGGTTGGATGTGGTGGCCCCAAAGGTGCCAGGGATATGGCAGCCCGGGTGATGTCCAGGGCGCTGGCGGAGGGAACTCTGGCTGCGACAAAGCAGGCGCAGGCAAAGGAAAAGGCATCTGTCCTGCACGCTGTGGGAGTGGGAGGCAGAGCACAGATCCCCATGGAGCAGGGAGAGGGAGGGCTGGCAAAAGTCGCACCTGCGTCGGGGATGCGATGGGACCCGAGGGCTGCGGAAGGGTGGGAGGCAGCCCAGCGGGCGTCAATCTAGGTGATGGCGGGACAGAATGCACTGGCATCGGGTAAGAGACTGGCACTGGAGAAGAAGGCCCAACCGGTGATGGCTGGGGAAAGACTGGGGTCGAAGAGAGGCCAGTACCCAGCGACGTCTGCCCCTTGTAAGATCGGAGGTCCCGAAGACAGATCGGCATTGAGGGGCACGGGGCGGCAGGACTAGAACTGGCGCCAGCAGCATGTGCACCGACTGGAGGCGCTCCAGTCATGCCTCTTCCTGTGGTGCCCGCAGAGAACAGCGCCTGAAACAGCAGAGACGGAGGGGCAAGGACCAACATCCTCTGCCCAGAGGAGCCGCCACCAGTCAAAGAGATCTAGGTGGGCAGCGGGGCCAGCAGTGGTCTTGAAAGAGAGGCGGGCTTGGCCCCAAAGGTCAGCCCCCCCCCCGGGAGGAAGACCCAGAAGCAGGCTTGTGAGGCACCCATGAGCAGGACGAAGACCGACAGCCGCGTTCTTGTTCCAAGTTATGCTGGCCCATACCATTTCCTTTGGCTTGGAGGAAGAGGAGCTGGAAGATTGAGCCAGGGAAGCGGATGAGCTCAGGTCTCTAGCTCCTGTTCCATCAGGGCGACCTTCTGTAGAAGGTGGCTTTGAGGTCCTCTGGCATCATCTTCTGGTGGCCTGGATTGAAACTTGGGCAGACCTACTTGAACCTGGACATTATGGCTGGGGCCCTGACAGAAGAAGCAAGCAGAATACCTTGTCGTAGGAATCTGTTTGCCACAGGCAATTTCTGTGAGGCATTCAGATGAAGAAGTGCTGAAGACATAAAAGAGCTTAAGAATACCCCAAAATTTGATATTTACTGGGTATGTTAGAAAATAAAAAATGTGTGGTTAAAGCGCGGGAAGGACAGGTGACTGACTGTAGCTTTGGCGGAATCCATAGTCTGACGTGCACTGGTCGATAGCGGGAAAGAACTGAGGAGGGCTTGGGGGGCTGCCCATCTTATATAGGACAGGCCAACGTCAGGCGCAGACGTCTGAGGTGGGCGGCACCCTCTGGTATACTGCTAGCTAGAAAGGTTTCTGTGTGGTCCTAGTGCCAGACGGCTCAAGTCCTACCAGTAATAGCCTGTTGTAAGAGATAAACTCAAAGTAAGATCTGTAAAACCTGGAAACCCCCAGGTTCGGCCATAACGGGGCTGGGAGATTGCACTTCATGCCCATGGCTGAAGAGGGCAGTTGAAACTGTTGGGTGGGTGATGAAAAAACAGGTGAAGTAAAAAAAAATGTCCAAAATTCAACTTTTATTGATGAATTTTTTGCACATTTTGGATGCTTATAGCTTGCCCATCCTTTATGCAACAGATGAAAAAGTTGACACAGCCTTCTATTTAGGGTCCGAATCTGCTAAACTTGATAACATTGTTTTCTCTCGTTTTAGAAGTCTGTACTTCAGCAAATGTTTGACTGCTTTTACATCAGTTCTCTTTGAAGCTAGAGGTCTGGAACATGGCACAAATATTCAAGTTGTAGGGGTAATCACAAATGCCAGATACGGTGAGAAATGCCAAGCAGCTTAAAAATTAAGACAAACATAACTGAAAATTAAAAGTGTGGTGAAATTCTGCAAAGTTTTTATGGACACTATGAAAGAAAATGTTATACTTTCACTGGCAGCACTAGGTAGCTGTGGTGGCTCCAGCTCCCCTCACCACTCACTCAACTGGAAAGGGGAGACCAGTTGGACCCACTAGTGGGGTCACAGGGGCCCCTCAAGGAGGCTGCAGCAGCTTTCCTAGACGGGAAGGACATGTAAGCAGTAATAAAAAGAGTACCAGGCAACCCACTTGGGAATATACACAAATCCATGCTTATACCCAGTAGTTTCGCAACTACTGCACCAGGGTGGAAATTTTTAAAATAACTGGTGTGGGAGGCCAAATACCAAAACAAGTCTGATATTCCTCCTATTTAAAGGAACACATGAATACAAGTGTGACAGAAATAAAAAGTATACTGCTTGGAAAACTGGTGTGCAAATAGTAAGGAAGCTCAGTCCTGTATGCTACTGTTGAGAATGATTTTATTACTTTGTAGTGCAGCAGTAGCCACTCCTTCCGATCCTCTCCCCTGGACCAGTTATCAAAATATTTTTATGTTAGTCTTGCTGTATCAGATACAGTAAGACAGAATGGGTTTGTCACTTGTTCTTACCTGGCTTGGAAGGGTGCTTGGTGTAGTCGAACACCAGAACGTCGCTGGAAGGCGTCTTTGTGGCGATAATGCATGGGTTCTGTGGCATGTACCGTGCTCTGTTCACCTCACCTTCATGGTTAATTTTGATTTCAATCTCAATCTTTCCACTCACAGACCCAAATCCACCAAATTCTGCCAATGACAAAGAAGGCAATCAGTAAATGGCTCGGCAAGTAAATCTCCAAATGAGGAAGAGCTGTGTTTCTAAGGATTTAAACATTTTTTAAATATATCAGTTACCCATGAATGTAGATTAGGTTCGCAACCAAATGAGTTACGAGTTTCCACTTGGCTACAGCTTTTGTTGGGCAGCTGTCTAGGGATTCCAAGTTTTCATTTAACGTAGAATAGTCCGCACAAATAGTTTCACACCCAAGTGTGGGGCTGGTTCCAATCTGCACTTAGTGTGCAAAAACGTGCCCCCCCCCCTTATCATTTTACTGCAGTATAGTAAATTGTATCAAGCTTTTCTGCTAACTTCTAAGCTGACATTTTCCGTAACTACATATTCCAGAAACCCCTGCAACTGACATCAGACTGCAGCAGTGGTAGAGTCAACACCCTGCACTGCATGTTAGAGCTTTTAAAGCTTAGATCAAATGTTTGCCAGTCCCTGTTCTCCCAGGGCTAGTAACATTCTCTGGGACCACACTTAGCCTTGGGAGGACAGCAAGACTACCAAAAACCAGATCACAGCTTATAAAAATTAACATGCACTGCAGGCTATTGAATCTCCCACTGTTGAAGCCGTGCTCTGATGTCAGCTGCAGGAGATTTGGGCATTTGCAGTTACAGAAAAGGTCAGCTTAGAAGCCAGGAAAATCAGCCCAATACTTACTGCGGCACAGTAGACTAACATACTAAAATGCCAGCAGAATAGGCCTAACGGTCTTTCGAGTCTGCTCGATTGGTCAGCCCCCACCCTGGGTGCTGACCTTGCTGCCCCCCTCGCCTTCTCTGGCTTCTCCCTTTCCAGTTCCGGATATTCTTGCTGCATTGGATTTTGCTTCCAGAACCCTTCCCTGTACCTGTCCCAGCCCCTCTTGAATCCCTCCACCGCTCTGCCTCCAACAGCCCCTAGGCAGTGCATTCCATGGCTCCACCACCCTCTCAGTGAAGTAGCACCTCCTCCTTTCTCCCCTGAATCTTCCCCTCCAGCTTCCACCCATGCCCTCCAGTGGCCCCTCCTCCTCCTTCCTTAAGCACCCCGACTGTTCCTCCCCATTTACCCTCTTCATGTACTTGAAGACCTCTATCATGTCCCCCGGTCCCTTCTGTCTTCCAGTGTGTACATATTTAGCTCTTCGAGCCTCTCCTCATAGGTCCTGTCCCCCAAGCCCCAAATCATTTTGGTTGCCCTCCTCTGGACCCTCTCCAGAAGTTTAATGTCCCTCTAAGTGTGGCCTCCAAAACTGCACGCAGTACTCAAGGTGTGGCCTCACCAAGCAGTTATACAGAGGGAGCATCACTTCCCTCCTTCTGGAGGTGATCCCCCTAGCGATGCATCCCAGCATCCTGTTGGCCTTGGCTGCTGCCCTCCTACAAGTCTCCAAGTTGTTCATTTTGACATCCACCACCACCCCCAGGTCCCTCTCAGCCATCGAGACTTGTAGCATTCTCCCCCAGGGTGTACACTTGGCCTGGGTTTCTGGCCCCAGGTGGAGTACCTTGCATTTCCCTGCATTGAACCGCAGCTTCCACTTTATAGACCATCTTTCCAGAGCCTCCAGGTCCCCCTGTAGGGCCACCCTCCCCATCCGCCACCGCCCCCAGTTTTGAGTCATCCGCAAAGAGACTCATCTCACTCCTGATTCCTGTCCTTATGTCAGAGACGTAGGCGTTGAACAGGAGGGGCCCAAGGACTGATCCCTGTGGGACCCCACTAATGACCCTCTTTGGGGATGAGACTATCCCGCCAACTACGACCCTCTAGGTCCGGTCCTGCAGCCAACTGCCTATCCATCTGATCATCTGGTTCCCCACCCCCATTTCTCCAGGCTTATCCAACTGGCCCATGTGAGGAACAGAGTCAAATGCCTTGCTAAAGTCTAGAAAGAGGACGTCCACTGGTCTACCAAGGTCCAAGGCACTCGTCACCCAGTCAGAAATCCACAAGGTTTGTCTAAGTCATGTGATTTTGTATTTCTTTGAAACTTGGCTTCCCGGCCAATGCCCTTTGGGGTAACCACTGCCTCAGTGCTTACACACAGAGGTTCTTCGACTTTTAACTTGTTTTTTGTTTTAATTGGGTTCACCACAACATAACCCAGATAGACCATCTTAGGGTAGCTGGTTCATTCCACTGGGGTGTCATACAGATGAGGTATACTGATGAGTCCTGGTAGGACGAAACATGTGTCTATGCCTTCTGTTGGCACCCTTTGCAAACTATGTGAGAGGCCTTTTGGCACCATACATATCTGCTTAAAGTTGAACCAGCGTAATATTCTGTGGTGATTTGTATATGCAGCCCATGATGCTTTGCATTACAGGGACATGTGTGATTTTGTATTTCTTTGAAACTTGGCTTCCCGGCCAATGCCCTTTGGGGTAACCATTGCCTCAGTGCTTACGCACAGAGATTCTTTGTCTTTCAAGTCATACATACACACACAAAAAAAAAGTTTGCACACAAAGAGCAAACTGGGATCAGACCCACATCTGGGTATGGGGCTCTCAGTGCTCACTATTCCGCCTTAACAATAGTATGTTTTGCAGCCCACAGATAGAGCTACCTGATACTACACTAGCGACCGGGTTTGGGAACAGACTTGGGTTGCTTGGGGGCTGCCGGGAGAGGGAGGACATGCATTCTGTTGGTCAGTTGCCACCTGGGGCAATCTGGATGGCAGCTCGGTGGGACCACAGATGCAGGAGAACAGACTCCACACCTGGATGCTGGGAGCATCTCTGCAGAGGCGGCACATTGTGTCACTGCACGCACATGGACCCAGGAAGAAATTGGGGCGGCACAGCTGTTAGCATGGAGAAGGCCCAGTCCCCCCGCTGACATCACACCAACTGGACTCCTCCAAACACAGTCCTGTGGCAAGCATAATGGAGTAAGTTAAGCCCCAAGGAAGTTGGAGGAGACAAACAGAGGACAACAAAAATAGAGCACGTTTCAAGACCCTTCCTTCATGAAGACAGCCTGTGAGATGCTAATCCATATAGATCAGCAGCACTGCCGAGACTCATTCAGAAGGTAACTTCTGTTAAAACCTTCTTTCACCCTAATACAGTGCTAGCTTAAAGGCTGTACGAGTTAAAGGGGAACAGTCAGCACTAAGAGTCCCACACCCAAGTGTAGGGCTGGTCCCAATTTGCATTTTGTGTGCAGAATTTTGTTTTTCTCAACTTACTGTAACACAGCAGACTGTTAGGCTGATTTTTTTTTTTTTTTTTTACTTCTAAGCTGACATATACTAACACACTATGAAGCCAGCAGATTAGGCCCTATGGTCTATCGAGTCTGCTCAATGGTCAGTGCCTTCCCAGGGCACTGTTAGTAGCCCCCCCCCCCCACAGGTATTCCATTTCCCAGCGGGGCTCCAGGATGCACCCTCTCTCTATACCTATCCCAGCCTTTCTTGAACCCCTCCACAGTAGTAGCAGCCACCAGCTCCCCTGGCAGTACATTCCAGGGCTCTACCACCCTCTCAGTGAAGTAGTGCCTACTTGTTTCCCCCCTCAGCCTCCCCCATCCAGCTTCATTTGAGTGCCCCCTGGTGGCTCCCACCTCCCTCAGCTGAAAGACCCCCTCAAGGCTTACCCTATTCATTCCCTTGAGATACCTGAAGACCTCTATCATATCCCCCTGTTCCTTCTCTCCTCCAATGAGTACAGTTTGAGCTCCCCAAGTCTCTCCTCAAAAGGCCTTTCCCCCAGCCCCAGTACCATCCTGGTCGTTCTCCTCTGCACCCTCTCCAGTAGCGCAATGTCACTCTTTAAGCAGGGACGCCAAAACTTCATGCAGTATTCAAGGTGTGGTCTAACCAGGCAACTGTACAGCGGAACACCTCACGTCTCCTTGAGGTCATCTCCCTGGCTATGAACCCCAGCATTTTATTTGCTTGGGCCGCAGCCCTTCTACACTGCTCCTAGTTATTCATTCTGGCAACCACCACCACCCAGAGGCCCCAAAACCTGTGGTGCCCCCCAAAAAGATGTATAGGCATGAGTCAGATGTTTGGCACCCAGGTGCAGAACCCTGCATTTCCCAGCATTAAACTTTAGCTTCCAGGCTCGTGACCACCTCCTCAGAGTCTCCAGATTCTCCAAGAGATCTAGCTTTCCTTCCTCCCCATCCGCCACCGCCCATAGCTTCGAGTCATCCACAAAGAGGCTCATCCCACTCCTGATATCACTTCTGATGTCTGAGTTATAGGTGTTAACCAGGAGCGGGCTCAGTACCGACCCCTGTGGGACCCCACTAGTGACGAACCTGGAGGATGAGACCTCCGCCCCCACCCTCTGTACATGCCCACTAGCCAGTTTCCTATCCACCTGACCATCTGCTCCCCCACCCCCATATTCTCCGGCTTCCCCAGTAGCCCATGATGTGGCACTGAGCCTAATGCCCTACTGAAGCCCAGAAAGAGGACATCCACTGACCTGCCCTGACTCAGCGCACTCATCAGATCCCTTCATAAAACTTCCAGATTGGTCTGACACGATCTGCCCTTAAAGCCATGCCGGCGATCGTCTAGGTGACCCCTCGTCCTCAGAACCCCCTCCATCCTCTCCTTCAGGATGTCCTCCATCACTCTGCCCACCACATGAGCCACCCTTATGTGTAGGCATGATATGGGCCATCCTCCAGTTCATTCCCTTGAGATACCTTAAGACCCATCATATCCCCCCATTCCTTCTCTCCTCCAATGAGTACAGGTTGAGCTCCCCAAGTCTCTCCTCATAGGGCCTTTCCCCTAGCCCCAGTACCACCCAGGTTGCTCTCCTCTGCACACTCTCCAGTAACGCAATGTCTCTCTTTAAGTAGGGACGCCAAAACTGCATGCAGTATTCAAGGTGTGGTCTAACCAGGCAGTTGTACAGTGCAAGGAGCACCCCACGACTCCTTGAGTTCATCTCCCTGGCTATACATCCCAGCATTTTGTTTGCTTGGGCCGCAGCCCTGCTCAGAGTTATTCATTCTGGCATCCACCACCACCCCAAGGTCTTTCTCCCACCAAGATGTATACATGAGTCAGATTCAGGTGCAGAACCCTGCATTTCCCAGCATTAAACTTTAGCTTCCAGGCTTGGGATCATCTCCCCAGATCCTCAGAGATCCAGCTTTCCCTCCTCCCCATCCACCGCCGCCCACAGCTTAGAATCATCCGCAAAGAGGCTCATCCCGCTCCCGATACCACTTCTGATGTCTGAAATATAAGTGTTATACAGGAGCGGGCTCAGTACCGATCCCTGTGGGACCCCGCTAGTGACCAACCTGGAGGATGAGACCTCCCCCCACCCTCTGTACACACCCGATAGCCAACCACCACATGAGCCACCCTTGCATATAGGCATGATATGGGCCATCCTCCAGTCCTGAGGCGTCCACCCTGATTGCAGGGAGGAGTTAAAAGTCCACCAGGGGTGCGACCAGGGCATCTGCCAGCTCCTTGAGCACCCTGGGATGGATCCCATTCTGGGCCCAGTGCTTTATCCCCTCTTAGGACCTTGAGGGTTTCCCCACACCCTCCCTCTGGGCTTTTCAACATCCATTTCTCCCACTTCAGCTGATGGTCCCCCCCCCCACCCAATCCTTTTTGGTACAGAGAAGCAAAAGTAATTTAGTACCTTCGCCTTCTCCCCTGCCTCCTCTACCCACCCACTCCCTATCCTATGCAGACTAATCTGCCCCTTCCCTTTTCTTCTTTCCCTGATATACCTGAAGAACCCTTTTCTCTCCCCCTCCCCCTTCTAATCCCCTGTGCCAATCTCAGCTCCTCCCCCGCCTGGACCAACCTCACCACCCTGGTGACCCTCCTAGCTACCTTATCATACTCTCCTCTGGGTATAGCTCCCAGAGAACATTTGTAACAGCTATAAGCAGCCCTTTTCTCCCCCCTCATCGCATCCTGGACCTCCCTTGTCCACCAGCTCGGCCTCCTAGCTTTGACCCACATGCATCTTTCCTTCGTGCAGGTCTTGGTACCTCTAGAAGCCCTTTTTTTTTTTTTTTTTTTTAAATATAATTTCCCACCAGGCCTCCGTGCCCAGGCTTGGCCTAATCTCCTCTAGGTAGCCCCTAAGGATTCGCTCCGTCCCCCCAAAATCTGCCTCTCTAAAATCAACCACTGTTCTTGTGTGTTCTACTCCGTCCCCTTGTTCTAGGGACAACCAAACCATGGCGTGGTCGCTTCCCTTCCAGTGGGTCCCCAACAACTAGGTCCCTGATTAGCTCCCCGTCTGACAGGACCACATCCAAGATGCGCCCTTCCCTCGTTGGCTCAGTCACCAGCTGGGCAAGGAACGCATCCTGGAAGACGTCCAACAGACACTGCTCCCTGCTCGAGGAGGAAGCCATAGTTCCCCAGTCTGCTCCTGGCATATTCAGGTCTCCCAGCACCACAGTGTTGTCCTTTCCCCTACCACAGCAGTCCCTAAGGTTAGCCACAAGGCCTTCCTCCTGCCCGGGTGGTCTATATACGATCCCCATCTTCACCTGTTTTCCCTCTGGAGCCTGTAGGGTGACCCAAAGAGCCTCTACCTGATCCCCCACTTCCTCCACCTTGCTCATTACTATGCTATCCCTAATGATAAAAGCTAACCCCATCCTTCCCTCCACCCTATCCCTTCTGCATGTAGTGTACCCTAGTAGGTTTGGGTCCCAATCATGTTTGGACGAAGCCCAAGTCTCTGTGACTGCCACCACATCCCCCCAACAGCGCCTGAAGCTCCGGCATCTTGTTTCCCATGCTCCTGGCATTTATCAGGACCACCTTCAAACTTGCCCTCTCTCCTGCTCTGAGGTCACCTTGCTGCACTACTAGGTCCACCTCTGCCTTCAGCTGCTCCTGCCCTGTGGAGAGCCAGGCCCCCTGGCCTGCCAGGGAGCCTTTCCCTCCCACCCTCACAAGTTTAAACTCTACCTGGAATGGATGAACCTGCCAGTCTAAGCTGCAGGACCTCTTTTCCCTCCGAGCTAAGGTGGAGCCTGTCCCTGCGAACAGTTCCTTGTCTTCCCAGGTTGCTCCCAGTCTCCCACCCACCCACCCATACCCCTGGCCTCACACCATTTACAGAGCCATGCATTTACATCCCTTATTTTTTGTTTATTCTCCACATTGACTCTAGGCACCTGTAGAATCTCTAAGAAGGAGATCGAGCACTCCACGTTCTGACAGACCCTGGCCAGCTCCCTAAACCTAACCTGCATTTCCAGCTCACTGTTCCTCTATATCATTAGTATCCAGGTGCACTAATATGGCGGGGTCCCACCACACTCCTGCAATACAGAATAGATGTGATGTTTTGCCTGATGCACCATCAAACCAGAAATGCTCCTGGACTTAACACCACAGGAAGTTATCCTCCTCCCTCCACCTGATCCCCCATCATGGAGTCCCCAAGAGCAGCACTCTACTGCCTCCTTTTCCTAGACCTGCTTGCTATCCCAGTTTCCTCCCCCCGCATTACCATGCTCATCCCCTCTGCCGCATGCCAAAAACCAGCCTGTTCCTCCCACTCCAACCCATATCTCTCTGATCTGTCCTCCTTGGCCTCTTTCCTTCCAGTTTCAGCACTGTGGTCCATTCCAGTTTGTCTCCTGGGAACAAGGACCCCCTGCCCCCAGGTCTTCCTCCTCACCGACCTGTCCACCTCAGCCTGTATCTTCTCCCCAGCAATGTCCAGGACCAACCCAGTATCTCCACCAGGAGCAAGGGCCCCTCCTGCTCTTTTCCCACTCTGTCCTGTCCCCAGTCAACTCTTCCCCTCCCTACTGCTCCCAGACCCAGCTCTGTATTTCCCCATGGAACATGGGACCCCTCTGCCTGCCCTCTGGTAAGCACTGCCCACTCTCTCTTCTCCTCCATACCTGCCCCTCCTGCATAACTTCATGCCCCCTGTGTTATACCCACTTCCTTTACTCTGTCCCCCCACTCAGTTTCCTCTTTGCCATCTGCTCCTTCCCCTGTGCTCAGTCTACCATTTCTCCTGCCGGTGCTCGTGCCACCTCCACATCCTGTCCCCCCCTGCCCCCGAGGCTCTACGCCCAAGTGCAACTCCTCCTTCTCCCTTACCTGTGTCCATCACCATCCCCCGCTTACCTGCCTCCAGAGGAGCCTCCTCCTTTCCATATTCCCCTCCCTCGTTTGTCAGAGTCAAGGGTGTGAAATCTGTTCTTATGCTCTATGCCATTAGTCCGGCCTCCCTATCCATTCTCTGTTACCCATACCCTGGTGCCCTTCTCCTGTCCTCTTGCCAGGCCCAGTTTCTTATTTCTCCTAACCTCTTGCCAGTCCCCCTGGCCCTTGCTTAGCTCAGGGTCCCCCAAAACCCCTGGTGTTCCCCTTCTTCCTCTATGGTCCATTTCCACCCCCTCATTTTGCCTGCCCCCCAGTTTCCCCTGCTTCCCCCCCCCCCACCAGGACAGCCTCCTTTCGCTACTCCACCCTTCAAGAGTCCTCCTTATCCCCTTTACCTCCTCTCATAACTGTGCCATCTGGCGACACACCATACAGCCCCCCATCCTCCATGCCCAGGCCAGAACCATGGCCAACCCGCACCCAGTACACCCCACTACCCTACCAAAGATGCTACCCTAGTGATTTGTGGCCCTTGCCTTATCCTCGTCCCCATCCTAGTTTCTGTGTTATTCATGATATTTGTTTCCACTATAGGCCCCCTCACACCTTCCCTGGCAAATGCCCCCAACCCAAAGCTTGGTATATACATGATACAGTAACAACTCAAACCAGACAAGGTGCAACTATAGATTGCATCACAAGTCCTAGGAGGACAGGTTGAAGTACATGGATTGCATCACAAGTCCTATGAGGACAGGCTGAAGGAACTGAATATGTACTCTCTGGAGGAGAGGAGGGAGAGAGGGGACATGATAGAGACATACAAGTATCTTACAGGGAGGAACAGGGTGCAGGAATACACTATTTTTAAGTGAAAAAGATGTTCCAGGACTAGAGGGCATGGGATGAAGTTGGAGGGAGGACGATTCAGAGGAAATGTGAGGAAGAATTTCTTCACAGAACAGGTGGTGGACAAGTGGAAACACCCTGCCTGAGGAAGTGGTGGGGGCTGAAACAATCACGGGATTTAAGAATGCATGGGATAGACAAAGGAATTCTGGAAGTCAGGGGTAAGGGGCAACAGAGTTCTAGGAAAACAAACTGAAGTTACAAACTGAAATGGGCAGACTAGGTGGGCCATAGGCCCTTATCTGCCGACACTGTCTATGTATCTATGTAGATCCAAGAGTTAAATACTATACAAGTTACATCTATAGAGAACAGAGCCTCTAAATTACAGACTGTACAAGATACCTCTAGAGTCTTTAAAATGTTACCCCTACAAAGTCACTGTCCCTGAAAAACTTTGAAGAGACAAACTAGGGTAGTCACACCCCTCGCCCAGTGATGCTCAGTCGCATGGCTCCCTCCGATAGGCACATCCCCAATGGGTGGCCCCAAGGAGTCAACTTAATAATGGAGGTGGCGGGGTTGGGTGGGCGGGAAAAAATAAAGCTACAGTAGCTCCTTTGTCCTGTGGTCTACAGCGTGGCTGGGCGTTCAACTTTTAAGCCCAGCCACTTGAACTGAACTTCGTGCCCTCTGTCTATTGGCTCCCGGTAGAGGAGCCTCCTCCTTGGATGCCGCAGATGCAGCCAAACTCCGTCCTCACCCTTCTAGCTGCCGCAGAGCTCCCTGCAGCGCCTCCGTGCTGCTGCCAATGCGGCCGAGCTCCCCTCAAAGCAACAGCTGCTCCTCTGTCCTGTTTTAACAAGAAATCCCAGAATCCCTCTGTTTGACATTAACCCGATTGTCTTCGCTCCCACTAGTTCTTTACCAGATATAAAAACATTCTCTTTTGGCACACAGGACATTTTAAGATGTTGGTATAAAATAAGAGCCCTACCCACACCAACACATATATTTTATTTTGTCCGGCTGCTGACCGCAGAGGCAGATTTTATACCTGCCCACCTAGATTTGACATTTCAAAGATGGTGTCGGCTGGGACTAATACTTATTTTCCAATTTTTAGATACACAGGGTGTTGTACCTTTTTCACAACTCCAACGGTCATATCGGTTACCGAACCAAGACCATTTTTAAGAACTTTTCTGGTGCAAAGGGGTCCTTCTTGGTGCATTTTACCTAACCCTACCCAACCCATTTTAAAATGTATATTAGATGCGCTAGAGGGCAGACATTATCTTCACTTAATAGGACTGATTCAGAAAACTTTAAGGGAGAACTGGACCAAATCTACACAGGCCATTCTTAAGAAATGGAATTCCGAACTTTCTACAGAAATTCCATATGAAACATGGCTGGGGACTATTCTACCGTCAATGAAAATATCGCAAGCTATCTATCAGCGTGAATTTATCTGGAAATGTCGGGTACGATTATCCAAATACGCCCGCCAAACTGGCTAAATTTTTACCAGCCACATATGGTCTATGCAGACATTGCGGGGAGAAACATAGAATTTGACGGCAGATAAGGACCGCTTGGCCCACCCAGTCTGCCCATCTCCCTACCTAATGGATAAGCTGCAGATCCTAGTTACCCAGCAGCCTACTTCTTCCTACCCCCACCCCCTAGAATTGCCTTATGATTGCCCCATGCATGCTTGAATTCCACCACTGTTTTGACTACAACCTCCTCAGAAGGCCGTTCCATGCATCCACATCCCTCTCTGTGAAAAAATACTTCCTTAAATTACCTCTGAGCCGCGCCCCCCATCTTCAAATTGTGCCCCTTGTTCTTGCACACCTCTTTTTTTGAAAGATGCTACCCTCTTGGACTCTGTTGATTCCCTTGAGGTATTTGAAAGTTTCTGTCATGTCCACCCTCTCCCTCCTTTCCTCGAGGCTATACATATTAAGCTCCTTAAGTCTCTCTTCATGTGTCTTCCGGTGCAGACCCTGCACCATTTTAGTTGCCCTCCTCTGGACAGCTTCCATCCTGTCTATGTCTTTGCGGAGATGGGGTCTCAACAGCTGTCTGTACAGAAGGATAACTTCCTGTTCTCTACTGGCGATTCCTCTCCCTATGCATCCCAGTATCCCCCCAGCCCTCCTTGCTGCCCTCACATTGCTTGCCCACCTTTAGGTCATCTGATATGACTACCCCCAGGTCCCTTTCCATTTTTGTCGTTAGTATCTCACCCCCCATTGTGTACTCCTCCCCTGGGTTTTTGTTTAAGCTACAGGGGATTCTGGGATTTCAACTCTTTATTTATATTCACAGAGAGAAAGAATCTGAAGCATGGATGGCAGTGGCATACTATGTGAAAAAGGCATCTGAAAGACATCAGAAAATCCCTTTAATATGGAGCCAGAACAGTCAACAAATCATTCAGGAACCGTGCCACCTCATAGTTGGGAGGTGGTACTACATCTGCGGGACAAAACCAAACAAACCTGGTACTCCTGGCAGATTACCAGGGCCTGAATTTTAGTACTCCATCATGAAAAGTGGTATCCAAAACGTGGTGGAATACCACTGAATTCAAGTCTGCCACTTTTGCACATATGTTTTGGCATTGCCCTGTCCATCACTTTTGGAGATCTATAGAGGGCAGTTTGTGAGAGGTAACAGACTCGGGGTTTACCCCATCTCCACAACTTATACTGCTACATGTGACATCGGATGGTTCTTTTCCGGCTAGAAATAGTTTGCTGTGCTTCTACACTGCAGCTGCAAAAAAGCCATCACATGCTTATGTCGCTGTGCTGAGCCCCCTGCACTTGCCCAGTGGCATAATATCATGAATGAAATCTATTTTTTGGAATGTGTCAGCCTTCCAACTGGGCCATACCACCAGATTTGAAATAACATGGAGAACGGTCCCCCCCCCCCCTTCTCACATATCCCTGGCAGATCCTACTTTTGTACCTTGAATTTATATCATATTACATGAAAGTTTACTCCCCTACTCCTTTTAATTTTACTTTGTATTAGAGAGAAGTACAATCTAGAATATGGTAAAATATTGTATGAGTGACGTGCTTCTGACATAAGTACATGAGTGTATATTAATTATTTCTTTCTCTCTGTGAATATAAAGAGTTGAAATCCCAGAATCCCCTGCAGCTGACATCAGAGGTGGGCTGCAACAGTGGAACATTCAGTAGCCTGCAGTGCATGTCAAGCTTTGATCAGATGTTTGCCGATCCCACTGTCCTCAAGGAGTTAAATACAAGACAGCGGGAACAGCCAATGAAACACTGGCGCTTATAAAAACTCTGGCATGCACTGCAGGCTACTGCATCTCCCACTGCTGCAGCCCTCCTCTGATGTCAGATGCAGGGATTCTAGAAGTTGTATTTACTGAATGTATTAGGTTGCAAGTCAGCAGAATTAGTCCGATACAATCTACAGTACTGTAATAAACTAAGTAAAAAGGAAAAAAAAAGTTTTTGCACACAAAGAGCAATTTGGGACCAGCCTCAAACTTGGGTGTGAGAATCTTTGTGATGACTGTGCCCCTTTTAAAGGGGCAGTTTTTAATTTTTAAATTAAATATTGTTTCAGAGTTTTTCTATCTACTCAGACTTGCTTCATGACACACGCTGAAACTTTAGCGGTTCCCAAAGTTTAACAATTCCCCCTCCCCCCAGCTTCCACTGGGGTTGCCATGGCAGCGTCCTTCTGCCCAGGATGTTGGGCAGTTGCCTTCACAGTTCATCCCTGCAGGGCTTGAATTCAGTGGTATTCCACCACGTTTTGGATACCACTTTTCATGACGGAGTACCAAAATTCAGGCCCTGGTAATCTGCCAGGAGTACCAGGTTTTTTGTTTTTGTCCCACAGATATAGTACCACCTTCCAACTATGAGGTGGCTCGGTTCCTGAATGATTTGTTGACTGTTCTGGCTCCATATTAAAGGGATTTTCTGATGTCTTGCAGATGCCTTTTTCACATAGTATGCCACTGCCACCCATGCTTCAGATGTTGAAGCTGTAAACTGTTTTGTGAAGAAATCGGTCAGTCATTTTATTATGTTTCATCAGCGCTTTGTTTCCAGCTGCCTTCCAGTTTCTCTGTGTAGCCACACCCCCAGAGTGATGTCATACCAGGGAGCTGTCAATGTTTTACATACAAGGAATTCTGGGTAATTTATAATGCTGACTTAAATGTGCCTCACTCAGAAGTACATACAGTCCTGTATTTTAGTAGTGGTGAGCATCTAATATGTAAATGTCCATAGCAAAGGCACTGTGGGTAAAATAAATACAGGTTACTCACCTGTAACAGGAGTTCTAGGAATGGTATATGTTGTTCATCCACACTTATTGGCAGGTATCCTTGCCGCTTTAAATCTTGCCGGAAGGTCTTCAAGCTGGCTCCTCCCACCCACCGGTTGGTAAAACTCTCGGCTCCGCCCATGCGCCAGATCTGGCCGCTGGAGCTCAGCGTCGAGGTTGTGCTTTGTCGAAGCTGGGAGGTCGAGAGTCAGTAGGGATGAACAACATATACCATTCCTAGAACTCCTGTTACAGAGTAACCTGTATTTCTAGGGACATGGATATGTTGTTCATCCACACTGTCTGGCAGACTCTAGCAGTTCTCCGGGAGGAGGGAGGCAAGGCGCACACCCCCTACTTAGGGAATAGAGACTGGAGAACCGAGGCCCCAAAACCAGCATCCCGGCATGACTCAAGGTCGATGTGGTAGTGGGTGATGAAGGTGTGTGCTGACTTCCAGGTAGCAGCCCTGCAGATTTCCTGGATAGGGACATCCCTGGAAGCAGCCACCGATGCAGCAGTATGGTGGGTAGAATGAGCTCTTATCCCTCTGGGAGGCTCCAAGCCCACCAACTTATAGCAGAGATCTATGCAGGAGGTGACCCACCTGCCTATCGTCCGCTTGGCTGCAGGTCTGCCAGGTGCGGCTTCAGCGTAGGTGACAAACAGCTGGCGAACCTCTCCCCGAATTTCAGCCATGCGCTCCTTATAGTAAGTGAGCGCCCTTCTAGGGTCCAGAGTATGGAGCCTATATTCAGCCTCCTAGGTGTGATTGGGGTAGAACACCAGCAGAGTCAACACCTGGAAGGAATTTCGGGTGGGGGCGCAGGACAACCTTGTCCCTGTGGAAGACCAGGTAAGGAGACTCGACGGAAGGCGCCTGGAGCTCTCCCATCCTTCTGGCTGATGTAATAGCCACCAAGAAGGCAGTCTTCCACGACAGGTGAGAGAGATCACACCTGTGCATTGGTTCGAATGGCTTGCCCATGAGCTTTGCCAGTACCAGCAGTAGATCCCACGGAGGTGGAGGTTCTAGCCGGAGGGGAAATGTGATCAAGGCCTTTGAAAAAGCGCCAGACCACCTTCTCCTGCGCCACTGACTGCTTCCCGGCCCGCGCCCAGTAAGCAGAGATGGCTGCCAGGTGTACCTTTAGGGTCGTCGACCTAAGCCCCTGCTGAGAAAGGGACCATAGATAGTCCAAGATGCTTGCCAAGGAACAGGAGGAAGGGTCCAGGCCCTTGCCCTGACACCAAATGGAAAACCTTTTCCATTTGAAGGCATAACATTTCCTGGTCGACTTCTTACGGGACGCCTCAACTACATTGAGGACCTTGTCGGAAAGACCCAAGGCCTGGAACTCTAGCCGCTCAGGAACCAGGCCGTCAGGTGCAGGGATTGAGGTTCCGGATGGAACACCTTCCCCTGATTGACTGAAGGCAGGTCCGGGCGAGCTGGAAGCTGCCTCGGAGATCTGGATACCAGCATTGGCGAGGCCAGTCTGGGGCTACCAGAATCACCTGCGCCTTGTCCCTCCTCGCCTTGAGAAGCACCTTGTGGATCAAGGGAAATGGGGGAAAGGCGTAGAAGAGGCCCGGGGTCCACGGCCTCGAGAAGGCATCCCCCTGCAGCGAGCCCTGCTGAGGGGGGCGGGCATGGAACAGCCTGAGCTTCGCATTCTCCCTGGAGGCAAACAGATCCACCTGAGGTGTGCCCCAATGGGAGAATAGATCTTGTACTACCTCCGGCAGGCGAGACCACTCGTGGGATACAGCCCCTATCCGGCTTAGGGCATCTGCCAGGGTGTTGGAGGCTCCTGCCACATGAATGGCTAGGAGATCCGCCTCCAGGCTGCGCACGAGTGACCAAATGTGGAGAGCCTCCTTGCACAGAGGCATGGAGCGCGTCCCGCCCTGGCGGTTTAGGTAGTACATGGTCGTGGTATTGTCCGTCTGGACCCGAACCACTTGACCCCGTAGAAACGGAGCGAAGGCGGTGAGAGCTAGGCGGACCGCTCGGAGCTCCAGCAGGTTGATATGGCATCGGGACTCCCGCGAGGACCAGAGGCCGTGCACTCTGTGCTCCCCCAGATGGGCACCCCAACCCATCAGAGAGGGGTCGGTCGACAGAGAGACAGTCGGCTCGGGGCGGACAAACGGGATGCCCTCCTGCAGATGAGCTGGAACGATCCACCACTGGAGAGCGTTCCACATCCCCTGGGTCACTGTCACTAGCTGGTCCAGTGGATCGCAGCGTTGAGACCACTGGCTGGCCAGTCCCCATTGAAGGGGGCGCATGTTCCAGCGGGCCCAACGGACCACGCTGGTGCAGGCCGCCATGAAACCCAGGAGGCGCAGGAAGTCCCGGGCAGGGTGCAATTGCCCAACCAGAAATGATCGGGCAAAGGAGGAAAGAACCTCGGCCCTGTCCGCTGGAGCCGTGCTCTGGCTCGAAGAGAGTCGAGCTCTGCCCCGATGAAGAGAATCGCCTGCTTCGGTTCGAGTTCCGACTTGGCCTCGTTGATGAGGAGGCCGATTTGACAGCAAATCTGGAGGGCCAGATCTCTGGACCGCTCCACCTCCTGTCTGGAAGGGGCTGCTATCAGCCAGTCATCCAGGTAAGGGTACACCCGGACCCCTCTGCGCCGCAGGAATGCTGTCACCACTGCCATGCATTTGGTGAAGACCCTGGGTGCAGGAGACAGGCCGAAGGGCATGGCTCTCGAACTCGAAAAGGATCCTTCCATATCGAAGCGAAGGAATTTGGTGAGACGGACGGATAGGGATTTGAAAAACGCTTGGCCTGCAGGTCCAGAGAGCAGAACCACACGCCGCCCAAGGATGGTATTATCTGAGCAGAGTGACCTTTCCTGAAGGTCAGAGACCTTAGGAACTTGTTTAGGTCGTAGAGTCGAGAATGGGGCGCCAGCCCCCCATCCATTTTGGGACCAGGAAGTACCTGGACACAAACCCCAGGTCTGAGGGAGGGTCCGCCACCTCTCTGATCACCTCTTTCTCAAGGAGCAGAGCGATGTTGGCTCGGCGAGCCGACAGCGAGGCTGCGGACCCTGAGGCCCCCCTTGGGGCGATGGCTCTGAAGAGCGGGGCCTGCTTGAACTCCAGAGGCAGGCCCTTTCCTACCACTTCCAACACCCACCGGTCTGTGGTAATAGCAGACCAGGCGGAAAGGAAGTACCGGAGCCGTCCCCCCACGGGGGGAACCTGGGGCGAGGTGACAAGGTTGGAGGCGACACCCCTCAACCCATCACCGTGCAGGCTTGGAGGAGGGACCGGCCGAGGGACCTCCTGGGCCTTTACCTCCCTGCTTCCTGGAGGAGGAAGCCGTGGGCTTGGGTTTGGGACGCCATGCGTGAGCCTACTGGCCCTGATGTTGCTGGGCCGGATGTGCTGAGGGCGCAGACGGACGAAAGGGCTTGGGTTGCTGTCTGCGGCCCTTGTCCCTCTGAGCGGATGAGACCGAGTCCAAAGTGGCATTGGACTTTTCGATCCTCTGGAGGTGGCCTTCCACTCCAGGGCCGAAGAGGTCAGTCCCCAGGAAGGGGACATCCGCCAATTTGTGCTGTGTATCCACTGTGAAGGTGGATATCCTCAGCCATGCCCGACGGCGCATAGCCACTGCGGCCGCGACTGACCTAGCGCATGAGTCTCCAATGTCCAAAGCAGTCTGAAGTTTCTGCTTTGCCACTGCCCTGCCCTGGTCCCGCACCTGCCTAACCGTAGTCTGCAGGTCAGCCGGAAGATGAGGGACTACCTCGTCCAGGGAGCCCAACAGGGCATGGGAGAAATGTGCCATAAGCACGGCTGAGCTGGCCTGACGAAGGCCAAGGGAGGACACAGCGTAGACTTTTCGTCCGGCATAGTCCAATTTCTTGGACTCCTTGTCAGGAGGTTTGTCCACATCCCTAGCATTTCCGGCATGCCGGAAAACGCTGTTGGTAACTAACCCCTCAGCTGAGGGATGTTCCGAGAAACTGGACAGGGAACTGGTAGGGACCGCATACTTCCTGGCCATCCTGGCCGAAGGCGCAGGGCAGAGCGCAGGACGCTGCTAGAGCTCCAGGCCGGGCCCACAATGGCTTCGGCCACAGGGAAGGCCTCCGTAGGGGAATCCCCCCGGTCCAATATCTCAGTGAGGGGATACTTGGCCCGCTTGGATACGGGCTCGAACTGCATCCCGGTGGACTCCGAGATGAGCCTAAGCAAACCCAGAAAGGACAAAGCGCTATCGTCCAGCAACTGACCCCCAGAGGACTCCAAGTCCACTTGCCTGGAGAAAAGGAAGGAATCGTCGTCAGACTCGGAAGAGTCCGCAAAGAGCTGCCTCGGGCCTGAGCCACCCTCCACCTGCCGAGGGCAATCGGGAGTGAGGGTGGCCAACAGCCTATGGGGTAAACCCTGAGCCGACCGAGAGTTTGGGGCTCCGACCAAGAACAACAGCTGTGGAGGCGGAGGTTCCACCATAAATCGGTGGAGCAGCTGGTTTCGGCTGAGCAAGAGGCCTGGGAACAGGCGCCTCGGCTAAAGCGAGGGGTTTCTTCGGCTGCTCTGGTGACAGCCACTTAATAGCCGAGGAAGGCGACCGTCTGCTTATTCCCGGCCAACAGAAGCTGTTGCCACTGGAGGTCTCGTGTCAGATTGCCGACGAACTCATGCCGGGAGCCTCGCCCCGAGGAGGAGGACGGTGATTTAGCGGCGGCGCTACACGGTGCCGAGACTCCTATGGTGGCGGGATCGGCTGGACCGCGAAGAAGTCCGAGACCGCGAACCTCGGCTTTTCCGAGGAGGGTGCAGGGAAGGCGCGGGGGGAACCCACCCTCACCTCGGCTCGGAAGGAACACCCAAGAGCTCTGGAACCGGAGGCACTGGCAAGCCCACGGGATCCTCAACCGCCACCGGGGGAACCGGGGAGAGAGGATTTCCGGCTTCTCCGGTCGACAACCCGTCCAACGGGTTGAGAAAAATCTCGACTGCGTCGACAGCAGTCTCTGTCAACTGACCTGACAGGGACACCGTGAAGCCAGTGGCCAAAGCCGAAGGATTGACCGAAGTCGATGGTCGACTACTCGGGAAGGGGGACCTCTCCCGCTCCCAAGAGCGTCGACGGACAGACTTACCCTTGTCCTTCTTTTTGGACCGAGAGGAAGGTCCGAATAAAGGTCCTCTCCTTGGTGGAAGAGGCAGACAAAGCCTTAAGGAAGCAGTATATGAGGATCCCAGGAGGCGGATAAATGCCGCGGCCCAGGAGAATCGGTCCACGCCGCCTCCTCTTGAGGCGATCATCTGCTCAAGCTGATCCGTCGAGCCCGGCGCTGAAACCGCCAACCGGCCTCTTTTCGACTTTTACCGAGGGTAACGCTTCGGTCGCCAAGTTGCAGACGGGCAGCACGTCTTCCAGGACACAGGCTTGAGAAAGAAGAGCACAGGTCGCAAGCTCCGCGGGTCATGCTCAAGGCCCAAGCAGTAGACTACGTGGAGTGCAGATCCGCCTGAGACATCTTTATTCAAGCGTGGGTATCTCCGAAACCGAGTCGATTGTCCGTCGCAGTCGGAAGAAGTTAACCAAAGTCTAGAAAACCTAGGAGTTTAATTTCAGAAAACCGAAGAGTTAGGAACCAGTCAAACGCAGAGCGTTAAGGAGGGAACCTGAGCTTCCAAGCCGTAAGGAAGATCTGGTGTCATGGGGCGGAGCCAAGAGTTTTACCACTCGGGTGGTTGGGAGGAGCCAGCTTGAAGACCTTCCGGCAAGATTTAAATCGGCAAGGATACCTGCCAATAAGTGTGGATGAACAACATAGCCATGTCCCTAGAATACACAGTTTTCCAGTTTCCTTACTGTGAGATGCAGTCTCCTTTTTCTGTAGTGGTGTCAACGATATAAGCTCTTGTATGTTTGTTTTGAAAACAAGGCATTATGCATACAGTATTTAGCTACAAGACTTCTATACTGAAAGATGCAGTCTCTTATTTCTGCAGTGAGCACAGAAATCTAATAACCTGCATACTAATTTACATAGTGAGACATGGGTACAGTAAATAGCCGATTTATCTATCTAAAACTACAAACTGACAGTGTCCCTTTAATAACTTAGTTTCTCTGGTATGATGTCACAGTTGGGCTTGCAGCACTGAGAAAAAAGTGGCAGGTTATGCAAATGAAGCAGAGCACAGAAGTAAAAGCATTTTTTTCATGGAAAACAGCACTATTTGGTTGTTTGAATAGTACAAGACTGATTCACAACTCCTACAGGTTACTATTCCCATTTGTTATGGCAAACTTCGGAAAATCACCAACAGCGACGCTTTGGTTACTAACAAGTCTAAGCATATTGCTGAATGTTCCCCGATTGGCTGACTGATCCAGACTTCAGAGATAGATGGAAAAGTGCTAGACTACCACCTGCCCAGCCAGTGCTCACCTCCCCACTCTGAACAGATCTGCAAACAGATACTATATTTATTCAGTAGGTGCATCTGCTGTCCACTCACCCACCCAATGCTCGCACTCACGCATTCTTAATTTGTTTTCACATTCTCTCAGCGATCAGCCTTTCAGTTAAACTGTCAGGGGAAGGGGAGGGGAGTCTGAGTAACAAATTAGGCAGCCAGGAGTTGGGAGACTGCTGGGGGAAGGAAGAAATCAGCTCACAGAAAGATCGGGCAGCAGAGGCTACACCTTGCAACACTCAGGACCAAAAACAGTGAATTGCTGGGGAGAAAAGGATAAGATTTTGTATGACACAACATATCTGTAGAAATGCTGAATGGGGAGAAGAGTTATAATACAGCGGTTGGTTTTATGGATAATAAGAGTAGAGACAGTGCATGTCTCTGAAACATGCGGTTTTTGTATTTCAGCGTTTGGGGATCAGCACAGGAATATGTTTGATGGTCCCCAAATGCCAAAATGTAAAAAAGGTACAGTTACATAAGAACTTACTGTCACGGTAGATCTTCGAGGGGAGCTCTTGCAGCAGTCTGTAATAATCAGGACTATGCCGCAGGCACTAGGACCCTCCGGAAAACTTCTCAGCCAGCAGTACCAAGCAGGGACCGCCCCCGACGTCGGCCCCGCCCTGACGTCAGCCCTGGTACAAAAGAGGGCGGACCCAGCTCCACCTCAGTTCCCCGCCAAGGCCTGCGAACAAGCCCTGACAAGAGGAGATGAAGCACTAGATGAAGATATAGATGAGGATCTGCACACCAAGGGGGGGGAAGGCGGGTGGGAAGGTAACGCTGCAAGAGCTCCTCTCGAAGATCTACTGTTACGGTAAGTTCTTATGTAACTGTACTATCTTACTTCGAGTGGAAGCTCTTGCAGCAGGCTATAACAATCAGGACTGAATACTAAGCAGTCCCACGCCAAAGAAGTAGTCGACCCCAGGAGGTGGGAAATACTGACTCTAGAGACCTAAGACAAAAGTCCCTGCAAAACAGCCAGACCAAAACCGGCATGGCGTCTGGAGACAATATCCAAGCTGTAATGCTTGACAAAGGTATGCACAGAGTTCCAGGTAGCGGCCGCACATGTCCCGTATGGAGACATTTCTCAGTGCAGCAAAAGATGCAGACACTCCCCTAGTGGAGTGACACCTGACCGGAGCCAGTAGGGGTTTATTGTGCTTTTCATAGCAGAAGGATACGCACTGGACGATCCACTTTGAAATTGTCTGCTTGGTCACCGGTTTGCCCATGCATTGTGGTGCAAAGGCCACAAAAAGTTGCTCTGACTGATGGTGCACAGCCGTCCTTTTGAGGTAATACCTCAATGTCCTGTGGACGTCCAATGTGTGAAGGAGAGCTTCCCCTCTATTAGACGGGGAAGGGAAATAGACTGGAAGGTCAACCGACTGGTTGAGGGTCAACTCAGATACCACTTTTGGAAGAAACTTAGGATTTGTTCTAAGGGAAACCCTTTCCCTGTGGAAAACCAAATACGGCTCTTTACACATCACAGCCTGAAGCTCAGAAACTGTTCGAGCTGAGGTAATAGCAAGCAACACACACACACCTTCTAGGAAAGGAAATGCAGCTCACAATCCGCTGCCGGTTCAAACGAGGGAGGGTAAGCTTCTCCAACACAAAAAGGAGGTCCAAGGGTGGGATAGAATCCCTAATGGGAGGTCTCGTATGCAAAATTCCCCTCAAAAAGGTGCAGGCTACATCCAGCTGTGCTAACGCCTTGTCTCCAATCGAAGCATGATAGGCGGAGACAGTCCACATGTGCACCTTAATAGAGGAATAACTCAGGCCATGTTGGTACAAGGAGAGGAGGTACTGTAACGTTGAGTTCACTGGACAGGTGACGGGGCCCAAATGCTGTGACGAGGCCCATAAACAAAACCGCTTCCATTTCATAGCATAGGCAGAGTGGGTGGAAGGCTTCCTCGCCGACACTAGGACTGCTGCTACCTCCGGGGAGACTCTGTATCTCTGTTGGGCTACGTCTGAAGGAGCCAAGCATGTAGATGCAAGGAACGGAGGTCCGGATGGACCAGCGATCCCTGCTCTTGGGATAGCAACTGCGGGCATATGGGCAGCGGAGTTGGAGGTTCCATGGATAACCGCTGCAGGAGTGGGAACCAAATCTGCCGAGATCACCAGAGGGCTACTAGAATCACTCGAGCCCCTTCTGCCTGCAACTTCAGCACAACTCTCTGAATGAGAGGGAAGGGCGGGAAGGCGTAGAGAAACCTCCCTGCCCAGCAAAGGGATAACGCGTCTGGCCAGAAAACTCTAGGCGCGTGCTCTCGCGAGCAAAAAACTGGCAGTTTGACGTTGCGTGGTGACGCAAAAAGGTCCAGCTCTGGACGACCCCACTTGTCAAAGAGCTGATCTGCTATGGACTGTAACTGCTCCCACTTGTGAGCTCTGGATCGAGACCTGCTTAAGCTGTCAGCCAGATTGTTTAGGACACCTGGAACGTGCATTGCTGACAGCAGAATGCGTCGTTCCAGTGCCCAGTACCAGACTCTCATCGCCTCCTGCAAGGGGATACGGTGCCTTGTGCCTGTTGATATAAAAAGGCGCCGCCATATTGTCTGTTTGAATTAGAAGAGAGCCCGGCACCAGGTCCTCTTGAAATGCCTGTAAGGCATAGAGGACCGCTCGCATCTCCAATACATTGATATGGAAAGATCGCTCCTCGGGTGTCCAAACCCCTTGCGTATGTCGAGTACCCAGGTGCGCTCCCCATCCCAGATCTGAAGCATCCGTCGTAAGGGTCTGACCTGGTGGCTCCAGACGAAACCGGACCCCTTTCTCCAAATTCCGGGGGTCCATCCACCAAAGTAAAGTTCTCCTGACTGGCTCGGTGATCCTGACTAGAAAGTCTAGATCGGAGCCCTGGTCCCACTGCACCCTGAGCATCCACTGTGGGACCCGCATGTAGATGCGGGCCAGAGGAGTGACCGGAATGGCCGCCGCCATGTGCCCCAGCAGCCTGAGGAAGTTCCTTGCTGGAACCCAAGGAGTTACTGAGATCCATTCGGCAATCTCCCACAGGCAATCGCTCCTGTCCGGGAGTAGAAAGGCCATGCCCTGGACAGAATCCAGGACCGCTACAATGAAGACGAGTCTTTGACTGGGCTCGGGGGACGATTTCTGAAGGTTCAGGGTGATCCCCAGCTCTCAGAACAGAGTATAGGTGTCTCCGAGAGCGTGAAGCAGGCTTGACCTGGACGGAGCCGTAAGTAGCCAATCATCGAGGTAAGGGAAGACGTAATGCCCCGACACCTTAGAGCCGCAGCTACCACTGCCAAGCACTTTGTGAAGACTCGAGGAGCGGCTGAACGGAAGAACTCTGAATTGGTAGTGCTCCCCTTGGAAGTGGAACCTCAGAAACTTCCTGTGGGAAGGGAAGACCCCGATATGCATATATGCATCTTGCATGTCTAGGGAACAGATTTAGTCTCCTTGGTGCAGCAGGGGAAGAAGACCTGGAAGGGTCACCATCCTGAACCTTTTGTACTCTATAAACAGATTGAGAGAGCTGAGGTCCAGAATGGGTCGAAGATCCTGCATCTTTTTTGGGACCAGGAAGAAGTGGGAATAAAACCCCTTTCCCCGCTGATGCAAGGGTTCTACCTCTATTGCCTTCTTCTGCAAGAGGGTCCAAATTTCTCCTCCTATAAGTGGGATGTGAGAAGGAGGATATCGGGAGTACTTTGGTGGAGTATTTGGAGGGAACTCCGTGAACTCTAGCATGTCCCTCTCCTGATAATATCCAGGACCCATTGGTCCGCAGTTATCGATCTCCACCCTTCTCGAGATGAAGGGAGAAGCTGCCCCCAAACTGCTCTCCCCCAGAGTCTGCCTTTGGGGGCGAGAAGGGAGTCATTGGGCAGAGCCAGGTGTAGGCAGAGAAGCCTGGGAGGACTTGGGCCCACGACTAGAAGCGCCTCCAGGTTGCTGGTTACCGGCTCTCCTGCGAAAGTCACCTCTCTGACCCTGCTGATTACCACAGGCTTGTCCACCTGAGGGCTTGCAAAAGGGCCGTTTCAGTCGCTGGTCGCCACAGTACATTTGGCGGACCAACCAGATGGACTTGCCAGACTCCTGGAGACGTGAAATCAGAGCTTTCGTCTTCTGTCCAAACAACACGGTACCTTGGAATGGCAGATCCTGAATACCAGACTGCAGATCCTGGTGAAAGCCCAAAACTCTTAGCCAGGCATGGCGCCAAAGGCAATCCCCGGAAGCGGATGCCCGGGCTGCCGTATCTGCAGTGTCGTATGAGGCTCTCAGGACATGACAGCCCATGTCGGAACCAGATTTAAGTATGTCCAGAAGTTCAGTCTTCTGCACAGAATCTGGCATGGCTCTCAGTAGCGCCTGTCCCCTCTCCCACAGAGCATTCTGGTACTAGACCATATGCATCAGGAAGTTGAGGGACCGGATGGAGCAGGTGGAGGTAGAGTAAACCTTCTTGCCCACCTGGTCCAAATACAGAGACTGGACTTGTCATGGGCAGCCATAATGACCGAAGAGTCCGCCTGAGGGTTCTCTGCTAAAAAGGCTTCTGCCCTCGGGGCCTTATATAGCCTGTCTGATTTTTTGGGAGCAGCCAGGATGGAGGCCGGATGCTTCCAGGTAGACCGGGTCAGGTCCTGGAAAGTGTTCACCAAAGGAGGGACGACCAATGGTTTTGGCTCTTTTTGCCTCAGGTATCTGGCCAACCTTCTGCATTCCGGATCCAGGTCCTCTGTTTCCCACTCATTGGATGCCTGGATATGCCTCATGACGTCCATAAAGGTCGGATCGCCCATAGGTGAGCGAGGTTGGTCCTTCTCTCCTGGGGATCCCCCGATCCCAAGAGAGGAAGAGGATGCCGATGAAGGAGGAGGAGGATCGACTACTAGGTCTGGAATAGTCTGATCTCTCCTTGTGACCAGACTCCCTCTGTCGTCGGTAGCTGGGAGACAGACGTCTGTCCGAAGACTGGCTCCGGTCCCAAGACCGGCGACTGAGGGTAGACCGACGTCTGTCAGAGGACCGACGTCGGGAGCGCTCTCACCCAGAGGAACGAGTAGGGCTGCGCGTGCGACACCTGGACCAGCGACGGTCTCCAGAGTCCTTGGAGCACTGGCGGTGGTCTTTGGACCGGGAGCGGGAACAAGCCCTGGGTGGAGGTGTAGGCGGCCGCTTGGGGGACTTCCTTGGGGAAGGCTCACCTCCAGGCTGTGGTTTGCCCACCGGGTCCGGTACCGGTGTCTGGGGGCCCCGCTTCTGGACCTGCCCCCACCAAAAGGAGAACAACTCCTGCAGCTCATCCTTCGAGAAAATTTCGGCCGCTTGGCTCAGAAAGGAAGTATCCGGGATGTCAGTCCGCGAAGGGAAGCCCTCCTGGGAGCCCAGGAGGAGAAGGACTTGGGAGATGGGGACGTCTGCTCTTATGGCCGCGCCCAAACCCTTCACCCCTTCAACAGGCGTCGGAGGTGGGACAGGCGACTGGGTGTCACATGGGGGGCACAGAAGTCCTCGGCTCCCGGAGGCGTGCCTTTAGCAGGCAGCGCGGTGCCTTGAAGTGGGGCAATAAGCTTTCTAATTCTAGTGGAACACCCTGCCAGAGGAAGTGGTGGGGGCTGAAACAATCACGCGATTTAAGAATGCATGGGATAGACAAAGGCATTCTGGAGGTCAGGGGTAAGGGGCAATAGACTTCTAGGAAAACAAACTGAACTTACAAGCTCAAATGGGCAGACTGGGTGGGCCATAGACCCTTATCTGCCGACACTGTCTATGTACCTATAAGGTCTTGGTGGTGACCCTTAATGGGGTTACCTTAGGCTTGGCCAGCTTCTTCCCCGATGGGCCAGCCTTGGCCTGGGGCGACAGGATGCTCACCTGGGCCGAGGGGACACACTGGCCTTTGGGAAAGGCATGACGAGAAACGGGACATGCACGGGACGGTGTCGGGACCTACTACGGTCTTTCCCATGGCACTTGGTCTTCTCCTTGCGCTTCCCCTTCTGTGAAGTGTGCAGATCCATCTTCTTCTCTAACAAAAATGCCTTCAGGGCCTTGAGATGTCGGATCCGGGTCCAGCTGGTGAACGCCTGGCAGGCTGAGCAGGCCGCAGTATCATGGTCCGGCCTGAGGCAAAAGACGCAGCGCTTGTGCCAGTCTTTGGATGGGATCTGCCATCCGCAGTCCCACTTGTTTTGATGAATCTCCAGAGAGACAGACGACGGCAAAGACATCCGTCGAAATAAAAGTCGAAAAATGGTACAAAAAAAGGGGTAAAAAAAGACGTATTTTGCTATTCCTGGCAAACTGAATAGTGAAGGCTTCTTCTCACATGCGCAGGACACGGCGGGAAAAGAACTGAGGTGGAGATGGGTCCACCCCCTTTTGCACCAGGGCTGACGTCGGGGGGCGGTCCCTGCTTGGTACTGCTGGCTGAGAAGTTTTCCGGAGGGTCCTAGTGCCTGCGGCATAGTCCCGATTGTTATAGCCTGCTGCAAGAGCTCCCACCCGAAGCAAGATCAGCGTGTTGCAGGGACGTATGCTCTCTCACTTTTATAACTCCACTTTCAGCATTTCTACATATCTGTTGCTGTACACAAAAGCACTCTCTTCACAGGCAGTGTTGCTTGCGGCATCAGAAATGTGACTGTCACACTAGGAGCAAAAGAACAAGCTTACTCAGCAATATAGCAAATGACAGGGGCCTGGATGGAGGAAAAGTGAGACCTTCTTCTCTGGGCCAACATTTCCAGGCTGGCAGTGAGCTCACCCATGCCCAGTTATATGATGTTTTGCATGGTCCATCAACTTGGCACACAGATGGGAGGGGCTGCAATGCAATGAAGAGTCATATCAGGCAAGGATCCATTGAAGGGGGAAGACAGATTCAGTGGAGGAGGACAGCCAAAACAGGTTCACATCAGAGCAGGATTTTTTTTGGGGGGGAAGCGACAACATAATGCCATTCCAGGATCCATGAGGGGTGGGTGGGGGCAGGCAGTCCAAGATTTGTTGGGGAAGAAGGCAGGCTGGGACCAGGAGTCATGGGGGGCAAGGGTGAAAGTACAGTACTAAGGACCACGCTGTAACGAGTTCCAAAAGAATGAATGCAAGGGGCCGGACGGGCTACTATGCTAGTTTCCTAGTGTAACGTTGGTTTATGCTGCATCACTACTGCTACAGCGCAGCGCGTGTTAACTGCCCCATAGAACTGCAGTATAGGTTGCGTATCATTGCATTTCATAACAAAGGGAACCCTTAAGCATAATTATGCCACCTGCCTGCCCTGGCATAAGAAGAGGTCCTTAGCCCTCCCCTTACTCCAGGGGCAGGCAGGACAGGTCCACGTCAGGCCAAGAGCCTTGGGTCAGCAGGCTATGGCCACGTCAGGCCAGGATCCATGCGTGTGCCAAGGTCTATTGGGGGAGAAGGCAGGCCAGGATCCATGGGGGTGGCAGGTATTTATTTATACATGTCTGATTTACAACCTTTGAGTCAGGGACTCATTTACAAAGGCACTTCGTCGCAGGGACAGTAGACAATATTACATGGTGCAGATACAACAGAGAAAACAGTACAAGTGCAAAACATCGAACAGATAGTTGAAAACTGTTACATAATTAAAGGTTACAGTCATATACATACTAGGTCCACAGTAGTTACAGCGGGGTACAGCCCTGTAAATACCTAGTGAGTGTGGAGGTAGAGAGGGAGGGGGTGAAGAGAGACAGTCTGACATGGTCACGTCAGGCCCGATCCATGGGGAGGCGTGGACCTGGGTCCATGGAGGAGGGCAGGCAGTAAAGACCCATGTCAGGCCAACAGCCATGTGGGGCAGTCTATAGCCAGGCCAGGATCCAGTAGGGCCAGGCAGGATGTGAACACATCAGGACAGAAGCCATGTGGGGTGGGGGCAGGCAGTCCAGGATCTAGATGAATAAAAAAAGGGACATACTAACATTTCCATTTATCGAATGTGTTTATTAAATCAGCACAGTTTTACTGTTCTACCTGTAAGCCTGTTAAAACCCAGGGAAATTGGGTGGAATACCAAAATTCTGATCCTGCTATTCTGCCAAGAATACCACTTTTTTTCCCTTAAATTCTACCCCTGCCCTGAATAACTTGGTTAAACATCAATGGAGCATGAGTATTTGTCAGTTTAATCCAGTAACCCGTGTTTGCATGCATGTAATATCCGGCCAAACATACAAAAGTACTGTGTCCTAGAGTTTTGCCTCATTAATACGTTACTTAAGTGCTGAGTGATCTATAATCCTCTTTATCTCTAAATTTACATCCCATCCAGTCTGTGCGGAAACAGCCTCAAAGAAAATTTTGAAAAACATTATACTTGGGTACAATTCAGCTTGCATTCCATATATATTCTACATATTTCTCCTCCCCATTATTCATTACTGAGAAAATGTACACAAATACATGATACTTATCCCTTATAGTCCATTTGCCTCTATAGCTTTCTCCCTACGTCAAGTCTCATAAGCCTCTGTTGTGACATAAAACTCTGTTGCCATGGGAGTAACTGATGTCACAAGCAGTGCATTATGACCTCATGTAGGGAGAAAGCAACAGGAATGGTTGAACTTTTCAGGAGCACAGATCCTGTTTCCATGCAAATGACCTCAGTAATATATATAATGGGGAGGAGAAATACAGAAATAAAATACAAGCTAAACTATATCTAAATATTATGTTTTGCTAAAGGTTCCTGAAGGAGTTAGCTGCTTTTCAAAAACAAACTGGAGTATTTTAAAGAAAAGGATGATACTGTATTAATAGGGCTGTACTCCTTAGTCACTTAAGTCACGGATTTCATAATTTTTCCCCCATTTAAAAGTCCATGGGCCAGATATTCAAAGGTTAGCGTGGGGCGCAAATCTGTTGCACTGGACTAGCGCCGAATTTGCACCCAACTGCTATATTTAAAAGGACATTTAGTGCCAGCACTAGGCGTTAGCGCCGACGCTAAATTATAATGTATGCAGGGGAGGGGCCCCGAATGCCGGCACACCGGCATATTCAAATGTATAGCGTGGCACTGAATACCGCTGAGAAAAGGCCAGTGGTAATGTAGCAGTCGCCCTCCAAAGCACACGATTCCAGATTCCCAATATCTGCCTTAGTTATGTCCCTGGTGTCTAGTGGTCCCCCCCCACCCCAAGCACTTATCCTGACCCCGTTGAAAACAAACAAAAATCCATTTCCTGGTAGTCTAGGGCCCCACCCAGCAGTGACACCCCACTCATCCCATACAGTCAGAGAACAGAGCTGGCCACCGGCTCAACCTCCTCTCACCACCACGGCTGGCCGACGGAGGTAGAAGGCGCTCCTTCCTACCTCAGTCGGTGGCTGGCCGTGGTGGTGAGAGGAGGACTGAGCCAGCTGCCAGCTCTGTTCACTGACTTTAATGGGAAGAGCGGTGTCACTGCCGGGTGGGGGGACCGCTAGACTACCAGGGAAAGGAAATTATATTTATATTCAACAGGGGTCGGATACGTGTTTTGTGGTGGTGGTGGTGGGGGCTGCTAGGAAAGTTATTACATTTACATTAGACTGAGGTCGGGAGTCGTGCAGGGGGTGGAGGGACCACTAGACTACCAGGGTTTAAAGTGAACTGCAGGGGCTACCGGGGAGCATTATTTTTTTGGGGACACTAGCATACCAGGGTGTAACAGGCACACAATGCAACAGGGACCATGAGGGCAGAAAAGGACTGCCTGGCCCAGTCAGTCTGCCCTGTTCCCTATCTACTGGATATGCTGCATATCCTAGTTCCTAGTGACCCTACAGCCTATGGCAACCTGCTCCCACCAGGTTTGCCTTATGCCTGTCCCATGCATTGCGTCCCCCCCCCCACTGTGTTTCACCCACTACTGCAGTGGGGTACCTATGTTGTTGGGGGAGGCATCCTCCAGGGCATGTATGGCCACGGGCAGGGTGTCTGTGTTTAGTTATCAATCTGTGTGTATGTGTGTGTTATATTTTTTTTTTTTTTTAGCTTTTGTTGACCGGGTAAGTGCACTAAACAAATCCTGCCTATTTTCAGGCATGACCCGGGGGAGGGGGATACAGATGAATGCCAACTGACCTTGAACCAGATTAAGCTGTTGGTGGTATTTTTAGTGAATGAGGGAAATTTGGCCAGGACACCGGGAAATTCCCCTACTCTTTTCGATAAGTGCCATGGGATCTTTAACATCCACCTGAACTACCACCAATCCAGGCAGATGGGACCTCGGTTTAACATCTCATCCGAAAGACGGCACCTCAGAAATGCAGCACCCCTCTCATGCTGCATTACAGTGTCAGTACTGGGATATTAACCCAAGTGCCAGATGTGGGAACTGAACCCACAGCCCTCTGATCTCCCGGCCTCAGAAGCGAGTGTGCTACCTACTGAGCCACTGACACTGCTGTCATACTATATACTTATATTACACACACACACGTCCGGCTTGCACAGCTGCATGGGTGTGTTGTATGCACTGACTGTACCTGGCAACACAGTTCCTGCTACTTCCAGCTTGTACTTCTATTCCGACCAACAGGAGATGCTGTGGGCATGCCTTGGCCTGCAGCGTCCAGCCTGAACTTTCATTCCGACCAAAAGGGGGAGCTTTGTGCTCCATGCAGTAGCACTGGGCAAACTGCATGGTAATGTCTGCTAAGCAGCACCTAATGAGATGCAAATATACCTGTTTGCCCATGGATTACCTAAGTGGGCTAATTTGCATGGGAGCTTCGAATATAGCTTCCATTTGCCCAGGGCTAACCAGTTTGCACCGGGCTAATGTGTTAGCATTGTGCAATCGGGCTAGCCCCTGGCAAACCTTACTTCAGCATAGCACAGTTCTGCAGTGTGTGGCTCACACTGTTATTTGCAGTCATACCTCTCAACTGTCACCGATTTTCAGGGACATCCCTGATATTACCTCACAATTTTACTCTGTCCTTCCAAAACACTGTGTTTCCATGACCAAACAGTGGGGGTTGTAAGCATAAAATAATGTCAAACATTAATGTTACAGACGTGTTCTTCCTTAGAAAATGCTGTGTTGGCAGCAATGGCAATCCTGTTTCTCTCTAATTGTACCTTATCCCAGGTTCACCTCGAAAATGAGCTCTGCTCAATAGTGCCTGCCTGGTTAAATAAAGATTTTGTTTGATTGACTGATTTTACACTAAACCACTTATTCTACCAGCTTCCTGAGTGGATATCACCAATTTTTCAGATGTGTCCCTGATTTTAAACCTTTGTCCCTGATTTTTTTTTTTTTTTAAGCCTTGTCCCTGATTTATGAGGCAAGGGGTTGAGAGGTGTGTTTGCGGTAGATGTGAGACATCTCTGTGTAATCACACACAATGTTCTCCACCTGCAACACTGGCTTGCTACAGTCTCAAATGAGCTGCAGTTGCAGTTTGCACTTCCCTGTTGCTATATTCGGTGCTGTCTTATTCCCGGGTTATTTTTGCCCTGCACTCCCAGACCGGTTTGCCCGGCTTCCTTAGACTGCTATATTCAGCAGGATTAGCACCGGGCTATTTCCTTTTCAGTATAGCATGCTTTGTGCTCCGGGCCAAGTCTGCCCGCCGGGCAGTGCTAATTTAGCCCCGGGGCAAAGTTTTGAATATCTGGCCCTAGGATGGGCATTTAATATGAATGGTAATGAGCCATCCACATCAAGTTTAATTATAACTGAATTTTTCAGGATCCTGTCCAAATCAAGAGTCGAAAGTTAAACAGACAATCACAAGCCAGAACACATACAAATATTGAAGGACACATGCGGGCATCTTCAAGAATTAGTAATATAACGGCAGTTCCATACATGTTTGACTAGAACGGGATAAACTGTGCTCAAGTCATAGCCCCAAATGGAACAGAGTAACGACAAACCATAATCCAGAACACAATCATAAATTCAACTGCCATGCCCAAGGTGCTGACATCAAGAATCAGTAGCAAGGAACCACCATACGAATCACAATTGGTAATGCATTCTTAAAGGGAAAGCAACAGCATTAAGAGCCTCACACCCAAGTGTGGGACTGGAACCAATCTGCACTCTATGTAAAAACACTAATACACTCCAAGCCTCTTTTTCCAGTGTTTCTGAAAAGCTGTTCTAAACATCAGAATACTCAAAACAACTTTCCGAAGGTGCTGCTGATCAGCTGTTGAAGATGAAAACTAAATCGGCAGCGCTGGTACCTGGGAGCTGCTTACAGCAAAACTGAAAACAGAATCAATCTCTCAACTAGACGAAATACTGATATTTTATCTAGATGAAATGTTGATTGACCAGTTCTGTTGGACAGTTTTTATTTGAAAAAAAGATCACACTGTACTACATACAACCACCCCAAAGTGCAGAACAAACTGGTTCCAACACTTCCGAGAGTTGGTGCAGTCACAGAGCGCTGGAGCTTTGCTCTTATGCTTATGATGTCACCAACTCTCCTCGGTGTAAGAATCAGCTTATTATGCAGCCCATTGTTCTTGGTTGTGTTTAGTTTCTGTTTACTGCAGTATAGTAGACTGTAGCAGACTGGTTTTACTGGTTTCCAAGATTTAACATTTTTTCTGTAACTATAAATCCCAGAATCCCCTGCAGCTGACATCAGACGACAGCTGCAGCAAAGGGACTTCAATAGCCTGCAGTGCATGTTAAGGAGTTTTTATAAGCGCTTATCTTTTGTTTGCAAGCCCTGAAGTCCTCCCAGGGCTTAGTAAAGTCACAGAAGATTGTACTTAGCCCTGGGAGAGCACAGGCCAAACATCTGATCAGGATTTATAAAAGCTCTAACCCACTGGCCAGCATCTGCAGCCTCCTCTGATGCCAGTGGCATGGGGATTCTGGGATTTCTGGGTAAAGCAAACGTCAGCTTGGAAGCCAACCAAAAAAAAAAAAAATTCACCTGATACTAGACTGTAAGTATACAAAAATACAAAAAAATGTTTCTGCACACAAAGTGAACACTGGGAACACGTGAGCACGATGCTCAGTGTTGACTGTTCCCTTAGAGAAGAGTTAAACAACCAAAACATAAAAATCAGAATTTCTGCATAGTTGTGCTACTATGATCAAGATGCTGTCAGAATGAAGATGTATAACAATTTTTTTTTTCTACGATATAGTCAAAATTAAAAAAGTTAAATGACAGGCAGTAGGAAAAAACATACTCACTGCAGTAATGCTGCTTCTTAAGAGAGTCCTTAAACAATATACCACAAGAGGTCTGTTGATGCTGGATTTCCCTACCACTGTGTTTGGCCACAAGGCGAACCAAGTGGCCAAAACACCCCAGGGCATGGGTAAATCCTGGCATCACCAACATTCTTGAGTGGCGTAATGCAATCATACAATGGACATCTGTATATTTTGTGTGTGAAAAAGAAAAAAAATAAGTTGGCTTAGATGTTTTATTAGTTTTAGTAAATTTGTTGTTACCCGTGGAAACATAGTGCTTTATTTGTAGCTATGCGCATGTGCAGTGGTGTCAGCAAGCGGGCGAGGAGATACCCTTAATGGTTACAGTTCGGTAAAAACAGAGGCTCGAGGAAACCGCGGGTCCGGAGTCCAGCAATGTAAGCTGTAGTGCATATTTAAACGGAGCAAAAACGAAGAGAGGTAATTTTGTTGTGGGATGTTTTTTTGTTTTTGTTTTTTTTACAGTGTCGCTGACAAACTAAGAGCAGGGTTCTGAAAGCCCCAAAAAAAGAAATTCCTATAATTAAAGGTTGTTTTTTTTTTTTTTAAATTCATAACAGAATTACATTTTTGAAACTTGCAGGGTTTTCCATATTGTTTACTGGGACGGCAACATTGTGACTTTGTGGAGGTTTTTGCCGTGCGACTGTCAGTGTTTTTGCCGGTTTTGCGTTTGTGATAGTCGTATTGATTTCAGGGGGGCCCTTGATGCGGCTTACTGGCAGCTGGCACCTCTTCCCGTGGGGTGATTGTAGCTTTTACAAACAGGAGAGGAGTGCCAGGTAGCCAATGAGAGTACAGGATTTGTGCTCAATTTTAATGCTCATTGTATAATCCCTGTATTTACACTTTATGCAGTCATCTTGAACAAGAGTGATGCCCTGGAGCTAGAACAATGTAAACTGTCGAATCTAGAATGTAGGTTCACTAAAATTGCACTAACACAGTGGTAATAGATTTCAGGGGGGCAGACTTTGAGGGCATGGGAAGGATTCTTGGGGAGTGCCTGGAAGAGAAAAGGCCAGATATGGATGCTGGCAGCTTGTGGGAGACCATTAAGAATGGGGTGCAGGAGGCAACAAGGGCCTGCGCAAAGGTAAGGCGCAAGGAATGTAGGGTCAGAAAGTCGTGTTGGTGGACCCGGGAGGTGCAGGAGGCAGTGGGGGGAAAAAAAAGGCACCTACGTGCACTTAAAACGCTCAAGGTGGGTAAGGAAGAGGGGAGAATATGAGTTACTGGCCAGGAAGGTCACCAGGGTGGTAAGGGGGGCCAAGGCGAGGAAGGAGCAAAACCAGGCCAGGGATATCTGCGGGGAGGGAGGGGCTCTATAGATACATAGGGGAGAAAAGAAAAATGAGGGCACAGATCAGCAGGATTAGGACTGGGGAGAACTGGGCACAGGAAGCAGGGGAACAAGCAGAGGTACTAAATGAGTACTTTGCCTCGGTCTTTACCAGGGGAGGCGGGGTATATTCTTCCATCTCGATGGGAGGGAAGGAGAGCCCACAGAACCAGGAGGTCAGTTAGAGACTGAAGGATTGGCAGAGGTTTTGGTAGGGGATGGGCCAAATCTAGAGGGGAAGGGGCGGGTGCATGAGGATGAGGAGGAGGAGGAGGAGGGAGGGGAGGGCGAAATCACAGTGGATAGGGCGCGAGAGGCCCTCCGGTTGCTAAAGACAGAGAAGGCGCCGGGGCCAGATGGGCTGCATCCCAGGATACTGAAGGAACTGGCAGATGTGTTGGCAGCTCCACTGGCCTCGCTCTTCAACATCTCTAGGAGGACAGAGTGGGTGCCCCAAGACTGGAAGGTGGCTCATGTGGTGCCAATCTACAAAGGGGTGTCCAGATGGGGAATTGTAGACCTATTAACCTAACGTCTGTGGTAGGCAAGGTTATGGAGAGCATTATCAAGGAGACGCTTGGCGGGGGGGCGCAGCTGGAAAGGTTGGGGCACCTGGATAACAGACAGTATGGTTTTGTTCCAGGGAGGTCATGCCAGACCAACCTGGTGGAGTTTTATGACTGGGTGACAGGTGCCCTGGACCGACACGGGCTGGTGAACATCCTCTAACTGGATTTCAGTAAGGCATTCGATTCAGTACCCCATAAAAGGCCTGCTAACAAGGGGAGGGGGGGCAGTTGCTCAGGTGGGTGGAAAAAAGGCTTACGGGGCGAATACAAAGTGTGGTGGTTGGAAGGATAGTCTCCTCCCCCAGAGGGGTCACCAGTGGGGTCCCCCAGGGTTCGGTCCTGGGGCCACTCCTGTTCAATTCCTATGTCTCTGACATAGGGAGAGGTGTTAGGAGTAGGCAGTGTCTCTTTGCGGACGACTCAAAACTGGGAGCACTAGCGGAGGGACAGGCCCTCCAGGGGGATCTCAATACCCTGAAGGGGGTGGTCAAGGAAGTGGAAATTGAAGTTCAATGCAGGGAAATGTAGGGTGTTGCATCTGGGGGTCAGAAACCCGGGCCATGCATTCACCTTGGGGGGTGTCACACTGCAAGCCACATCAGGCGATAGGGACCTTGGGGTAGTGGTAGACAGCAGAATGAATAACACCGAGAACTGTCGAAGAGCTACAGCAAAAGCAAACAGGATACTGGGCTGCATAACCAGGGGAATTGCCTCCAGGAAGAGGGAGGTGATCCTCACTCTGTATAATGCCCTGGTTAGGCCGCATCTTGAGTACTGTGTTCAGTTCTGGAGACCTCACCTTAAGAAAGACACAGTGCTGCTGGAGAGGGTCCAAAGGAGGGGGCACCAAGATGATTCAGGGCATGGAGGGTAAGCCCTATGAGGAGAGACTGGAAGAACTCAAGCTGTACACACTGGAAGAGAGGAGGGACGGGGGGACATGACAGAGGTCTTCAAGTATGTAAAGGGGATAAATAAGGGTGCAGCCAAAGAGGTGTTCAGGCTTGAGATAGGGGGAACTACCAAGGGACACGAGTGGAAGCTGGGGGGGGGGGGCGCGCAGGATAAACTACTTCACTGAGAGGGTGGTGGAACCATGGAATGCACTGCCCAGGAGTCTGGTGGAAGAGAACACAGTGGAAGGATTCAAGAAGGGCTGGGACAGGTACAGAGGATGCTGAAGCCGGGGAAGACCCCTCTGGGTTTGGGGGGGTGGTGGTGGAGGAGCGAGCTCCCAGTAGGGGGCTGGCGTCCGAGCAGACATGATAGACCATGAGGCCTGTGCTGCTGGCTTTTACTATGGTATGTTCATATGGAAGTGTGAAAAAATGGCAATGTTATGAACATATGAAAACTGCCAGCAGCAAAAGGCCATCATGGTCTATCTAGGCTGCTCGTGAATGCAGCTTGCTCCTATTTAGCAGCTGCCCCACTCCCCTCACTGCCCTTTACCCTCCCCTTTACCCTGTCCCACCCCTTCTTGAAGCATTCCACTGTGGTACATGCCACCACTTCAGCTGGTAGTGCATTCCACTTTGCCATCACCCTTCTCTGTAAAGAAATGCCTCCTCACCTCTCTCCTGAATCTACCCCCCCCCAATCTCATGGCCCTGGTGTCTCTCCCCACCCTCCTCCTGAATAGACCCTCTGTGTCTGTTCTGATTATTTCTTTCATGTATCTGAAGGTCTCAATCATATCCTCCCTGTCCCTCCTCTCCTCCAGTGTGTACATGTTTAACTCTTAGTCTGACCTCATAAGGCAATTCCCCCAGGCCCTGAATCATCTACGTTACCCTACGCTGCACCCCCTCCGGCAGCCTAATGTCCCTTTGTAGGTATGGGCGCCAGTACTGCACGCAGTATTCCAGGCAGGGTCTAACCAACGATCTGTACAACAGTAGAATAACCTCTGTTCTTCTCCAGGCAATTCCCCTTGCTATACCCCCCCAGCATTTTGTTGGCCATTGCTGCTGCCTTTCTGCATTGTGCAGAATTGTTCACTGCTCCCGTGATGAGCACCCCCCAGATCCTTCTCCTCTTCTGTTACCTTCAGCTGCACTCCCCCCAGATGGTAGCTTCTCCTCAGATTTTTTGTTCCGAAGTGCAGCACCTTGCTTTTTTTTGCTTTGAACCCCAGCTGCCACCTGTCAGATCATGCCTCCAGCCTTGCCAGATCCTCCTGTAGCCCCCGCCATCCACCACCGCTCCCATCTTGGTGTCATCTGTAAATAGGCCAGTTTTGCTGCTGATGCCCTCCGAGGTGCCTGCAATAAATATGCCAAACAGCACTGGACTCAAAAACAAATCCTGTGGAACACCACTTGTCACAGGCTTAGGGGATGAGTATTCCCCAACTACCACCACCACCCTCTGCTGCCCATCTTTTAGCCAGTTATCTACCCACCCTGCAGCTTGATTCCAAGTTTCCCATGTGGTACTGAATCAAAGGTCTTACTGAAGTCTAAGTACAGGACATCCACCACATGGCCCCTGTCAATTTGCCTAGTCACCCAGTCATAGTATTCCACCAGGTTGGTCTGACATGACCTGCCCTTGATGAAGCCATGCTGCGTCTCGTCCTGCACCCCTTCACCTCTAGTAGTGCCACTAGCCTCTCCTTTAGGATTGTTTTTATTAGCTTCCTCACTATGGACGTTAGACTTACTGGCCTATAGTTCCCCGGTTCATCCTTGGGTCCACTCTTGTGGAGGGGAACGTGAGCCAGTCTCCAGTCCTGTGGGATGCATCCTGTGTCTAGAGATGAATTAAATAAGTCTGCCAAGACCTCTGTCAGCTCTGGATGACAGTGCTGGTGTTCACGAGGTGGGGCCCCAAGAACCCCATGTTGAAAATTTGGGACCAAAACTCCAAAGACTGGCCGAGATATCTGGAGTGAAAATACGAAAAATCGGCGAAGTTGCAGTGTGCTTAGGAAGTATGCAGCATGCGCTCGTGTATGCAGTCATTTTTTGAAATGTTTTCACCAAATTTTTAACATGGCCTTTTTGGGACCTCCCTCATGAACAGTGGCACTGTGATTTCGTTAATCTGTCCCAAAAGTTGATTTCGCCCAGTGACCGTTATATTCTGCGTCACAGGTGCAAAAACATATTTTGGGAAGGATGTGAAAAATGACAGCTGTACTGTTTATAAGGGGATATGAAAAAAATGGCACTGTTGGAAATCTGGAGTGAAAATATAAAAAATTGATCAAGTTACGAGCATGCGTAGAAACTGCGCAATGGACACTCAACACAGTCATTTTTTGGAGGTTTTTTTTTTTTTCACCAAATTTGCAAGAAGGGCTTTTTGGGACCCCACCTCATTAACAGTGGCACTGTAGTTTTAACTGGTCCTGAAAGATGATTCTGTGCAGCGACCGCAAAAAAATCACCTTTCGGGACAGAGAAACAAAACAGTGCCAGTGTTCACAAGGCAGGGTCCCAAGAACCCCAGGCTGAAAATTTGGGATCAAAACTCCAAAGACTGGCTGAGATAGCAACCTAACCTGAAAACCCCCAATGACTCCCATTACAGTGCTTACTATTCCCAGTTGGTCTTTGAAGAGTGCAGACGTGTTTCCAGTCCACAGAAGATCACTGTTCCAGACCTCTGGAGGCAAGTATGGGTGGGGGTGGGCACAGAGGGAGGCTGTGGGGCCGCAGGAACAGACGAGGACCATTTTCTCAGGTTTAAAATAAATAAAAATCAGGGACTGCTTTTTTTTTTTTTAAACAGAGTGAAATAATAAAAATGGTTTAACACACTAGGACAGGCTCCCAGTGTGCCAAAAGCTCTAAGGGGGATCAATGCCGAGGTCGGGCTGAGAACATAGGGGCATGTGGCGCATCCGACACCAGGAGTAGGCATCCCGATTAGCCGAAAACATCACAGTAATATTTCGGCACACTGGGGTGGGCTCCCGTGTGCCACATTAATTTTTTGGGAGAGATACATGGCGACACTGGGATTGAGTACCCCGATGTCGGCAGGGGATGGAGAACGGAGGGTGCGGGGTGGGCAGCAGCAGCAGCTGGAGACAGCCAACATTTAAATTTGTTGTCCTGCTGTGTGCCTGGTTGGGAAGGGGGGAGTTGACGCTGCAATGACGAAACAGCCCGACTGCAGCAGCACATTTCTTTCAAGTGCAGCGCTCGCTCCGAAACTGCCATCAACAGCAGCTTCAGCATTAATTGGTGACCAAGGGACGCACCCATTAAAGCGTCCACTGCACTGGCCACAACACTGCCACACCTCCGCAATGCTCTACTATCTCAATATGTTTCCTGTGCGCTGTGTACGCAAGCAAACATAAAAAATGATGCAGTACAAGAGCCCAATAGCAGCAAAAAAAAAAGAAGTTACTCACCTGTAACAGTAGTTCTAGAAGTGGTATATGTTGTTCATCCAGACTTATTGGCATGTCCCTTCCCCTTTCAGGGTAGCCAGAAGTCTTCAAGATAGCTCCTCCCACCCACCCGGGTGGTATAACCTCAGCTCCATGATGCCAGATCTTGGCCGGCTGGAAATAGGTTTGTCGTCCACAGCCGGAGGGTTGGGTTTGGTCCGTATGGATAAACAACATATACCGCTCCTAGAAAGTACAGTTACGTAAGAACTTACCATAACAGTAGATCTTCGAGAGAGGCTCTTGCAGTAGGCAATTACATATAGGACTGACGTCGGCAGGCGGCAGGACCCCACGGCGGAAAAATTTCTAGCTAGCAGTCCCTGGCGAGGGACCGCCCCCACGTCAGGTGACCGGCGTCTGGAGACATCGGTATAAAAGGGCGGTCCCTGACACCTGCCTTCCAGTTCTTTCATGCCACAGGCCGAGAGAGGAGTGGATATTTCCCTCACTGGAAAAGGAGCTGAAAAAGCCTAGGGGGATGGAGGGCGGGAAGGTATTACCTACTGCAAGAGCCTCTCTCGAAGATCTACTATTACGGTAAGTTCTTACGTAACTACTATCTTACTTCGAGAGGGCTCTTGCAGTAGGTAATTACATATAGGACTGAATCCCAAGCAGTCTGGAACATGGAGAAGCACAGGGAGGAGGAAATCTACTCCAAGAAGTAGTTCTTGCTGTGCAAGCATTAAGATAAGAGGCCCTGCAGAACAGCCAGCCTGAAGCCTGCTCTACAGCGAGAGGCAATATCCAAACTGTAGTGTTTAGTAAAGGTATGGACAGAAGTCCAGGTGGCGGCAGCACAGATATCTGCCGCTGACACATTCTTGAAACAAGCTGCTGAGAGGAAGCTACGCCTCTGGTGAAGTGGCTTCTTACTTGACCCGGCAGGGTCTTCTTGTATTTGTCATAACAGAAAGTGATGCAATGAGCCAACCATTTAGATAGGCATTGCTTAGAAACAGCATTGCCTTCTCTTTTATGAGCAAAAGAGACGAACAGTTGATCAGTCTTTCTGAGATCCTTCGTCCTGTTGGTGTAGTATCTCAAAATCCAGTGAACATCCATAGTATGAAGTAAATACTCCCTCTGATTAGAATACTGCGTAAAGAAGGTGGGTAACTATGGACTGATTTAGAGTAGACTTCGTTACTACCTTAGTGAGAAATTTAGGTTAGTGTGCAGTGCAACACGTTCCTTGTGGAAAATCAAGTATGGAATTTTACACATCAGGGCCTGGAGCCCGGAAATTCTCAGAGCGGAAGTAATGGCCACCAGGAAGAGAGTCTTCCACGAAAGGAACTTCAAATCCTCAGAAGCTGCCGGTTCAAAGGGAGGCAGCGTAAGTTTCTCGAGAACAAAGTTCAAGTCCCAAGGGGGAGCAGGAGTACATATGGGAGGTCTCAGATGGAGGACCCCTCTGAGAAAGGTCTTAGAGGCCTCCAGTTGAGCAAATGTCTTGTCTGCAAAGGGGACATGATAGGCCAAGATGGCCGTCAAGTGGACTTTCTGAGAGGAATGACTGAGACCCAGGTCGAACAGATGGCGTAGGTACTCCAGCAGAAGCCCCGCTGAGCAGGAAAAGGGTTCCACGTCCTTGGAAGCGGCCCAGATAGTGAACCTTTTCCACTTCATGGCGTAGGGGGATCTAGTGGAGGGTTTTCTAGCCTCCACCAAAATCTCTGCCACTTGAGGAAAAACCCCAAAACGGCACTGAGCTAAGTATGCAGGAGCCATGCATGCAGCTGAAGAGATTTGAGTCCTGGATGGACCAGGGTCCCCTGATCCTGGGTCAGTAAACCTCGTGATAGAGGAAGAGGAAGAGGATGATCCTCTGAGTATTGCTGTAGAAGAGAACCAAACTTGCCTGGGCCAGAAAGGAGCAATCAGAATCATTCGTGCTCCTTCTGAAGCTAGTTTCTGCAAGACTCGTGGGATAAGTGGAATTGGGGGAAAAGCACAGACGAATCTGTCCTTCCAGTCTAGAGACAGAGCATCTCTCCAGAAAACACCTCGCTCTGGAACGAGCGAGCAGAAGACGGGAAGCTTTGCATTTAGGTGGGATGCGAAGAAGTCGACCTGTGGTGTTCCCCAAAGTCGGAAGATACTGTCTAGGACCCCTTGGTCCAGTTGCCACTCGTGAGCCAGAGCAGATGAGCAACTTAGCTTGTCTGCTAGGGTGTTGTCTACTCCCGGAACATGAACTGCCGTAAGGCGAAGGTCTTGTTGTGTTGCCCAATCCCAAACCCTCATTGCCTCCCTGCAAAGAGGGTAGGACCGAGTCCCCCCGTTTGTTGATGTACCAAACCACGCACATGTCCATCTGAACAGCTAGGTGGTCGGGAAGGATGTATGGGTGAAGGGCTTGGAGAGCGTACAACACTGCCCGAAGCTCGAGCACATTGATGTAGAGTGTCTGTTCGAGCTTGGACCAAGAGCCCTGGGTCCAATGGGGACCTAGATGGGCTCCCCAAGCTTCGCCTGAGGCGTCTGTGGTTAGAGTCTGGGAGGAGGGAGGACGAAAGAAAGGAACTCCCCAAAACAGGTTCTCTCGAACCATCCACCACTGCAAGTCTTGGAGCATCGTCGAGGAGACTAGAACTGAGTGGTCTAAGTCATCCACTAACTGATCCCACTGGGAGCAGAGAGTCCCCTGAGATACTCTCATGTGGAGTCGAGCGCGAGGAACTGTCAGGATAGCAGCCACCAGGAGCCCGAGAAAGCGAAGGACCGACCTCGCACTGACCCTCCTGCGGCAGGACGCCCGGTCCGGTGGCAGGAAGGCCTTGCCAATGGTCGGGGCTAGAATCGCCCCGATGAACTGTAGTCTCTGGGATGGGATCAAGTGAGACTTGGAATGGTTGATGGTAATACCCAGGCAGGCAAAAACCTGCTGGGTAAGGGTGAGGCAGCGCAGGAGTTCCTCCCTGGACGAGGCCGCCAGGAGCCAATCATCCAGGTACGGGAAAACCTGCACCCCCCCGGTATGCAGGTGAGCCGCCACCACTGCTAGGCATTTGGTAAACACTCGGGCCACCGAGAAAAGGCCAAATGGAAGTGCTTGAATTGGTAGTGGTCCCCATGGAACGCAAAACGAAGTTATTTGCGATGAGACGGGCGAATGGAAATGTGCAGGTAGGCATCCTGCATATCTAGGGCACATAGCCATTGACCCGACCGGAGAAGGGGCAGAAGGCTCTGCAACGAGCACATTCTGAACCTTTTGTATTCGACAAAAAGATTCAGGGAACTGAGATCCAGAATAGGTGTGAGATTTCCTGTCTTCTTTGGGACCAGGAAGAAATGGGAATAGTAACCCATCCCTTGAAGATGAAGTGGGACGGGTTCTACTGCTTGTTTCAGTAGTACAGCTGAAATCTCCTCCTGGACCAAGAGAAGATGTTCCCATGAATATGACGACTTTGGGGAGGGTGGGGGGTGGCGGTGGTTTCTATAGAAACTCGATTGAGTGTCCTTCTGCGATCAGCTGGAGCACCCAAGAATCTGATGTTATCCTCTCCCATCCCGGAAGGTGGAGGGAAAACCTCCCTCCTACCGGTTCCTCCAGGGAGTCCGGAGGCTGTGGGAGGGAGGAGTCAGGTGGTGTGGGCAGCGCCAGCTGAAGCACCAGCTTCTTTTGGGCGGAGGGGCTTAGCAGCTGTGGGGGCCCGATTTTTTTATGGCCCGCCTTCCCTGGAGTTTCGCCTTGGGCCGATTCAGTCTGCGAAAGGGACGGCGCTGCGCCTGGTGGGGGCAGTACATGGAGTCAACGGACTTCAGTGCCATCCCCTTCTCCTGCAAATCGGTGATGATGTCCTTGACATCGCCACCGAAAAGCACCGACCCCCAGAAGGGCGCTTTCTGGATAGTGGATTGCACCTCCGGGACCAACCCTGACACGCGGAGCCAAGCATGACGATGTAGGCCTATGGCGAAAGCTGAGCTCCGTCCAGCAGTGTCCACTGGCCGAACATGCAGAGCGGACAAGATAAGCCAACTCCTGTTTGACTTGGGAGTCCGGCAGGGAGTCCAGTTTGGCTTCCACCCGAGTAAGAATGGCCTTCTGGTAGTCCCCCATATGGCCGACATAGTTCAGAGCCCTAATCCAGAGTGTGGAGGAAGCAAAGATCTTCTTTCCGTACTGGTCCAGTAGGCGGGATTCTTTGTCAGGTGGCGATGAACTAAGATGTTTCGGGTTAGCCGACCGGCCGTGAGAGGCGCTAATCACGACAGAGTCGGCACGAGGGTGAGAATCTAAGAAATAAACACCCTCGGGAGCCTGATATAGCCTGTTCGACTTCCGCAGAAGTGGGGCTAGAGCCAACGGCTGTTTCCAGATGGTGGTGACCAGGTCGGCACGAGGCTCTATCCAGGGTCGCACCAGAGCAGGAGCTGTCACGGGCAGATCCAGATGCTCGGCGAGTTTCAAACGCTAAGGGTCTAGTTCCAAAGAGTGCCACTGATGAACCTCCTGGATTTTCCTTAGCAACTCCGTAAAAGAAGGATCTTCCAGAGGAGACTTCGGAGGAGTCCTTGGCCTGGGCTTCGACGAACAGCGTGGCTCGTCGTCCCTTTCGGAGCAACAGTCGGAGGAATCCAAGGGTGAAGAGGAAAAAGACACCCTTTCCGGACCCAGGGGAGGAACGGACCCCTTGGGAAGCACCCTAAGAAGCGTATCCTGCCCCTCTCTGGACCCAGATGGGAGAGCCCTGGAGTCTGGAGGTGGTGAGGGAGTGTGTCGCCATGGACGTACGGGAACCTGAGACGGCACAGTCGTTGAAAGGCGGCTCTCCACCTCTCTGGTGAGCTGAGCCTTGGCCTCAGCCTACCAGGAGGCCAGAGTCTCCTGCAAATCCACTGGCGGCTGTGGGGGCGGTGGAGAAACATAGAATTTGATGGCAGATAAGGACCGCTTGGCCCACCCAGTCTGCCCATTTCCCTACCTAATGGATAAGCTGCAGATCCAAGTTAACCAGCAGCCTACTTCTTCCTACCCCAACCCCCTAGAATTGCCTTATGACTGTCCCATGCATGCTTGAATTCCACCACTGTATTTGACTCCACAACCTCCTCCGGAAGGCCGTTCCATGCATCCACAACCCTCTCTGTGAAAAAATACTTCTTTAAATTACCTCTGAGCCGCCCTCTATCTTCAAATTGTGCCCCCTTGTTCTTGCACACCTCTTTTTTTGAAAGATGCTACCCTCTTGGACTTTGTTGATTCCCTTGAGGTACTTGAAAGTTTCTATCATGTCCCCCCTCTCCCTCCTTTCCGCGAGGCTATACATATTAAGCTCCTTAAGTCTCTCTTCATATGTCTTCCGGTGCAGACCCTGCACCATTTTAGTTGCCCTCCTCTGGACAGCTTCCATCCTGTCTATGTCTTTGGGAGATCGAGTCTCAGAACTGCATGCAGTACTCCAGATGGGGTCTCACCAGCTGTCTGTACAGAGGATACTAACTCCTGTTTTCTACTGGTGATGCCTCTCCCTACGCATCCCAGTATCCCCCCAGCCCTCCTTGCTGCCCTCTCACATTGCTTGCCCACCTTTAGGTCATCTGATATGACTACCCCCAGGTCCCTTTCCATTTTTGTTGTTGTTAGTATCTCACCCCCCATTGTGTACTCTTCCCCTGGGTTTTTGTTTCCCAGGTGCATTACCTTGCACTTCTTAGCATTGAATCTAAGCTGCCATACATTTGACCATTCATCTAACCTTGCCAAGTTCCTTCTCATCCTTTCCACCCCACCTTGTGCATCAACTCTGTTGCAGATCTTTGTGTCATCTGCAAAGAGACATACTTTTCCTTCCAGTCCCTCTGCAATGTCGCTTATAAAGACATTGAAGAGGACCGGTCCTAATACTGAACCCTGCAGTACCCCACTAGTAACCCCCCTTTCTTCAGAGTGGACTCCATTTACTATTACTCTCTGTGTCATATTCTCCAGCCAATTCTTTACCCAGGCTGTCATCTTGGGACCCACTCCCAGGCTGGCTAACTTGTATATTAATATTTTGTGTGGGACTGTGTCAAATGCCTTGCTAAAGTCTAGGTAGGCCATGTCCACAGCCCCTCCCTGATCTACTACTTTGGTCACCCAGTCAAAGAAATCTATCAGACTCGTCTGGCATGACCTTCCTGCTGTGAATCCATGCTGCCTTGGGTCCTGTGCCCCTCTGGCCTCTAGATACTCGACAATTCTTTCCTTCAGAAGTGATTCCACCATTTTCCCTATCACTGAGGTTAAACTAACAGGTCTGTAGTTTCCTGCTTCTGCCTTGCTCCCACTTTTGTGAAAGGGAATCACATCTGCCCTCCTTCAGTCCTCGGTACCACCCCATCATCCCATGATTTGTTAAAGAGGGTAGTCAGTGGTGTCACTAGTTCTACCCTTAATTCTTTTAGAATTCTGGGATGAACTCATCAGGTCCCATTGCTTTGTCCACCTTCAGTTTTAAGAGTTCTTTCAGAACCCTTCTTCTGTAAATGGGCTGGTATCAACTTCTGTATCCAGAGTGTTTCTACTGTTTGTTTTAGGTACCTCCCTCTTCATTTGTAAATACTGAGCAAAAATATTTGTTTAGTATCTCTGCCTTTTCACAGTCACCCTCTGCCCACCCTCCTCCACTTTATTAAGCCTCACTATCCCTCCCTTGGTCTTCCTTAGCTCCTGATGTATCTATAAAAGGTTTTATCCCCCTTCTTAACTGAGTTGGCTATCTTTTCCTCGGTTTGGGCCTTTGTTCTGACTGCCTTCCCAGCTTCCTTTTGCTTTAACTGATAAAGTTCTGATACAGGGGGATAAGGATATGGGTTGTACCCATATGGAGAATATCCAAAACCCGGCGGTGGGTACCCCAGCGTCGGGTACTGGGTACTGTGGCATCGGGTACTGCGGTGCCGGATACTGTGGTCCCGGATACGCCGGCGGACAGGACGGAGGGTATCCGGGAGCCGGAGGAGCTGCTGGAGCAGACGGCCCGGCCGGCGGCCTCACGGGTGGATCCAAGTTGGAGGGCCCGGAGGGTGGAGGGCCCGACGGCGGGGCGACTTCCGGAAGCAGGATATCAGCCAGAGTCTGTAAAACCGGCATCGGGGCCAGCGTCCGGGTAGCCGACGTCAGATCCGGAGCACCTATAGGAGGACGGTCCGACTGAGAAAGAACCCCAGCGTCGCCGGGAGATGGAGGGGAAAAATCCCCGGGGGGGGGGGAATCTGGGTCCCCGGATGGCAGCGAAGGCTGTGGAGAACCAGGAACGACAAACGTGGGCAGGTCCATCATCAGTTCTTCTGCCGACCGGACATCAGACAAACAGCGAGCTCCCTGTGGGCACCGGAGGAGCCGGCGTCCAACTTATGGGAGCCTTCACCAGAGGCAGACCGAGAAGAAGGATCGGCCTGGTCTGGCGAGAGAGGAGCCGCGTGCCACCCTGAAGGGTTGTGCGCCTTACCGGCTTTCTCCGCGCGGACGCAGGAGCCGACATCCAGCTACGAGTCACCCGCGAAGCTGCGGCCGAATAAGGGCGGCTTCCACTGAGGTGCTGGCCCCTCGAGAGGACGTTACCTTAGTCCCGGCACCTCCAGAGGGAGACGCAGTGGAGGAGCCCCTGTCCCGGTGCCTCTCCTTGTCTTTCTTCTTTCGATAGCCTTTGGGGGAAGTGGACGCCTGCCTCAGTTTTTTGAGCTCCTTCTCCATCGAACTCATCTTTTTCTTCAGGATGTGGGCTTCCAGGGATTGCTGCCACCTTTTCCGGGTAGCCGCGTTGAAGCTGAGGCAGTGCTGGCACTTCTCGACCGGGTGATCGGGGCCTAGACAGAACAGGCACAGGGGAATGGCGTCCTTGTGCAGGAGTTGGGCGTCGCCACAGTGTACTATTTCTGTGCTTTCGGGAGGCTGTGAGGGAAGACATACACCAGCCGATGACTTGACGATTTCGAAAAAAAATCAGAATAATTCAGTAAAAACCGGATGAAGGGAGGCTGACTAAACGAACTTTTCCACGAGGCGCTGCACGTACTAACGGTGGGAAAGAACTGGAAGGCTGGCGTCAGGGACTGCTAGCTAGAAATTGTTCCATGAGGTCCTGCCGCCTGCCGACTTCAGTCCTATATGTAATTACTTACAGCAAGAGCCCTCTCGAAGAAAGATCTACTGTTACAAGTGAGTAACCTGTTTTAGGATCTCGGATATGTTGTTCATCCACACTTACTGGCAGACTCCTAGCAGTTCTCCAGGAGGAGGGAGGCAAGGCGCACCCCCCCCACACTGATACGCACTTGGGAAATAGAGATAGGAGAACTGAGGCCCCAAAACCAGCATCCCGGCGTGACTCAAGGTCGATGTGGTAATGGGTAATGAAGGTGTTTGCTGACTTCGAGGTAGCAGCCCAACAGATTTCCTGGATAGGGATGTCCCTGGAAGCAGCCACTGATGCAGCAGTATGGTTGCTAGAATGAGCTCTTATCCCTCCTGGAGGCTCCATGCCCACCAACTCATAACACAGACTTATGCAAGATGTAATCCACCTTGCAATAGTCCGTCTTGCTGTAGGTCTACCAGAAGCAGCTTCAGCATAAGTGACAAACAGCTGGCGAACCTCTCCCCAAATTTCCGCCGTCCTCTCCTTGTAATAGGAGAGGGCTCGTCTCAGGTCCAGGGTATGGAGCCTCTATTTGGCTTCTGAGGCGTAATTATTGTAGTATACAGGCAGAGTTAACACCTGGTTAAGGTGAAACTCTGACACCACCTTCGGAAGGAATTTCGGGTGAGGGCGTAGGACAACCTTGTCCCTGTGGAAGACCAGATAAGGTGAGTCCACCGAAAGCGCCTGGAGCTCCCCTGTCCTTCTGGCAAACATGAGAGCCACCAGGAAGGCCGTCTTCCATGACAAGTGTGACAACACACACTTGTGCATTGGTTCGAATGGCTTGCCCATGAGTTTTGCCAATACCAGCAGTAGATCCCATGGAGGCGGAGGTTCACGCACCAGAAGGGATATGTGATCCAGGCCTTTGAAAATACACCTGACCACTGTCTCCTGCGCCGTCGGCTGACTGGCCCATGCCCGGTAAGCAGAGACGGCTGCCAGGTGTACCCTAAGGGTCGATGACCGAAGACACCCTTTGGACACAGACCAAAGGTAGTCGAGAATGTAAGCCACTGGACAGGACAGAGGGTCCAGGCTCTTGCCCTGACGCCAAATGGAAAACCTTTTCCATTTGAAGGCATAACATTTCCTGGTCTGTTCATTTCTGGATGCCACCACCATGGCGTGGACATCCTCGGAAAGACCCAAAGCCTGGAACTCTAGCCGCCCAAGTACCAGGCTGTGAGGTGCAGGGACTGAAGGTCGTGATGGTATAGAGAGAGAGAGATATCAGGTCCAGGCGTGCTAGGAGGCGTTCCGGGGGCCTGCAGTTGAGGCTGAAGAGATCTAGATACCAGAACTGGTGTGGCCAGTCTGGGGCTATCAGAATCACCTTTGCCTTGTCCCTCCACACCTTGAGGAGCACCTTGTGGATCAAGGGAAATGGAGGGAAGGCGTAGAAGAGGCCTGGGGTCCACGGCCTCGAGAAGACATCCCCCTGCAGCGATCCCTGCTGAGGAGGGAGGGCATGAAACAACCTCAGTTTGGTGTTTTCCCTGGAGGCAAACAGGTCCACCATCGGTCTGCCCCAGTGGGAGAACAGGCTGTAAGCTACCTCCGGATGGAGAGACCATTCGTGGGATGTCTTGCCTAAGCGGCTGAGAGGATCCGCCAGATGGTTTGAGGCTCCTGCCACATGAATGGCTAGGAGACCCACCTCCAGACAGCTGACAAGGGTCCAGATGGGCTGCCACCACTGCAATGCATTTGGTGAAGACCCATGGGGCCGATGACAGGCTGAATGGCATGGCTCGGAACTCTTATAGGGTCCCTTCGGCTCTGAAGCGGAGGAACCGCCAATGAGATGGATGGATTGGGACATGAAAGAACGTGTCCTGCAGATCCAGTGAACAGAACCACATGTTTTGCTCCAAGGATGGTATGATCTGGGACAGAGTGACCATCTGAAAGCTGTGTGACCAGAGATACTGATTCAGGTCGTGTAGATCTAGAATGGGGCGTCAGCCCCCCGTCCGCTTGGGCACCAGGAAGTACCTGGAGACAAAGCCTGGGTCTGCTGGACAATCCACCACTGGAGCAACTGCCTCCTTGAGGAGGAGCTGAGCGATGTCATCTCTAAGAGCCGACTTGAGTATGGATGGATACTCTTTCCTCCCGAGGGGTGTCTGCTTGGCTTGGAGGGTGCTGCTCGAATTCCAGAGGCAGTCCCTGACCGACCACTTCCAGTACTGACACTGTAATGCAGCATGAGAGGGGTGCTGCACTTCTGAGGTGCCGCCTTTCGGATGAGACGTTAAACCGAGGTCCCATCTGCCTGGATTGGTGGTAGTTCAGGTGGATGTTAAAGATCCCATGGCACTTATCGAAAAGAGTAGGGGAATTTCCCCCCTACCCTGGCCAAATTTCCCTCATTAACTAAAAAAAAAAAAAAAAATACCACCAGCAGCTTAGTCTGGTTCAAGGTCAGTTGGCATTCATCTGTATCCCCCTCCCCCGGGTCATGCCTGAAAATAGGCAGGATTTGTCTAGTGCACTTACCCGGTCAACAAAAGCTAAATAAATAAAACCCACCTGTCCGTGGTGATAACTGACCAGGCAGAAAGAAAGTGGCGGAGCCGGCCCCCTCATGGGAGGACCCAGAGCTGGCATGACTGGAAAGGGGGTGGCAGCCCCGGCCCCATCACTGAGCAGGCTTGGAGGAGGAGGATTAAGTACCTGAACATCGGCCTTCTTTACGGGCTTGGGAGGGCTCAAGCTTGGGCCGGGGGTGCTAAGCTTGAGCCTGCTGCTGTTGCTGCTGCCCTCCTTCAAAAGGAGGATTGCTGTGCCGCAGGGGAAGAGTGCCGAAAAGGCTTCTTCCACTGTTTCTTGCTCAAAGAATCTTTAGCAGAAGTCGCATCCAAGGTGGCATTGGACTGCTCAATAAGCTAAAAATGACTAGCCACACCTGGGCCGAAAAGGTCGGTGCCCAGGAAAGGCACATCAGCTAGCTTGTGCTCAGTATCTGCTGGGAAAGAGGAGAGTCTCAGCCAAGCCCTGAGATGAGAGGCAACTGCAGTTGCCATTGAGTGGGCATAAGAATCCCCAATGTCCAAGGCTGTCTGAAGCTGCTGTTTGGCGACAGCCCGGCCCAGATCCCAGACTTGCTTGACCGTGGTCTGCATTTCCGTGGGGAGGTGTGGGAGAACTTCTCTCATGCCCTCATGGGGTCTTTGGATGAAGTGCGTCATGACGACGGCCGAACTTGCCTGACGAAGGCCTAAAGATAAGGCCGCACAGACCTTTCGAGCCGAATGATCCTAGAGTTTCGATTCTTTTTCAGAAGGTCAGTCAGTGTCGGCAGAACTGCCAGTATGCCTGAATACAGAGGTGGTCACCAAGTTCTCAGCTGAAGGGTGCTCTATGAACCCTGCAAGGGACCCCATGGGCACAACATACTTGAGGGCCATGCGGGCAGACGGAATTGGACAGGAGGCAGGGCGCTGCCAAAGTTCTAAGGCCGGGCCAACTATGGCCTCAAACACAGGAAAGGCCTCTGTCGGGGTATCCCCTCTCCTGAGGATGTCCGTGAGAGGGTACTACGCCTTTTTCTGGATAGGTTCCAGGGGCATCCCTGTAGACTCCGAGATGAGGCGAAGAACTCCCTGAAAGGACGAAGAACCTTCCTCCGTCTCTATCCCACCAGCCAATTTGTCATCCCCGGGATGAGAATGTGGGCCAGTCTCATCCGAATCCAAGAAATCCGGATACAGCGGTTGACCACCCAGGTCACCTTCGACCTGCCAAGGGCAGTCTGGGGTGACAGTGACCAAAAGCCGCCAGGGAAGCCAGGTGACTGGTCTATCTTCCTTAGAAGGAGCCCCTCCCACAGGCTGCTTGGGCAGTGGTTCTACCACGATCGGTGGAGAGACCGGTTTAGGCCAAACCGGAGGTTTCGCCGGCTCCGCGGGGAAGCAGACTTAATCAGCTCCAAAGGAATTGGCTTCGGCCTGGGAGGCAAAAGCCAAGTAATGGCCAGGGTAGAAGCCAGGGTCGGCTTGTGCCTGGACAAAAATCAGCTGTTGCCACATGAGGTCCTCGTAGCGTCGGAGTTTCGTCTGGAGCCTCTCCTCATCTGAGGAGGACGACGACGACCGATGGCGTTGCCTCTTTCCTGAGCACTTGTGGCTCTTCCTTGGTCTGTCTGTCGAGGAGGTCCTTGACCTCGATCGAGATTGGACGGGCCAATTCGGTCGTTCGGGAGACACCGCCGGGATCGGTTATTACCCAGTGTTGGGGACCACTTCCTCAACTGGATTCCCAGCGGGCTGGGTCTCCTCATCGGGGAAAGAAAGGACTGAAGTCCGATTGAGAGAATAGTCGACCGGAGTCGGCGACAATGGGTCAATCGGATAGACTATTATTTCAACCTCGTCGACCGACACTTTGGTCGACTGGCCAGACGGCAAAGCCGAGAAGCCAGCAGCCGAAGAGACAATTTTGACCAAAGTCGAGACTGCCGGTTCCCAAGAACGTCTTCGCTGAGACGAAGACAATCCCGGGTCCTTTTCCCGCTTACGAGACCGAGAGGAGTGCACGCCCGCAGGACCCTCTTCCTTAGTCGGGAGAGACTCGCACAACTCTCGGAAGGAACCCAAGAAGGTGGAGCCCAGGTTGAGTGGAATGAAGAAGCTCAGAGAGGAAGATTCCCCAGCTCGAGCCACTTCCTCCTCGAAAGCTTGCATGCGTTCCAATTGCTAGGCTGATCCCACAGCCGTGGAAACCGCCCATCGAGCCTACTTTGATTTCACCGGAGGGTTCCGTTTTTCCGGCCTCCCCAACTTCAGGCGTGGGAGATGGTCGTCGAGGACGTTAGGGTGAAATGCAAGACAAAATTCCGACTTCAAGGTGTTATGGTTGACACCAAGCAATAGACGCATGGGTGTGGGGATCGCTGCAACGACATTTTCTGGCCACATGAACACCGGCAAAATCCGGGGAAAGACTTGTCTTCCATAATCGAAGGATAAGCAGTCGCGATCGCTAAGCGAACTAGACAAATTTTCGGAATAACTGAAGGTTTTGAAGCCAGTGCCTACAAAATGCGGGAGCATGAAGAGACAGCCTGAATCTTCCAGTGGAAAGGAAGATCTGGCATCAAGTGGCGGAGCAGAGGGTTATACCACCCCGGTGGGTGGGAGGAGCTAGCTTGAAGACTTCTGCCGAGCCTTAAAGGGGAAAGGGACATGCCAATAAGTGTGGATGAACATCATATCCACGATCCTAGAATGGCTCTTTTACTTAAGATACTGTACCAAAGGTCAAATTGCGGCTTCTGTAACAGAAACCAATTAAGGTGAAAGGGCAAAGACAGAAAATGAAAACACTCCGCTCTCTGTAAACTGGGTAGCTAAACACAGGAAACCACTAAATTTAGCGAAAAAACATGGCTTACTAACCAAAATAGTCAGGGTAGCCAAGTACAATATTCTCCAGTTCCTGGGAATCCAACGGAAACCTGAGAAAACTTAAGAGAAAAACTTTACAGAAAACCCTATCTAAATGTAGAGTAATCATGAAACCTGACTGAAAAAAACGTTTCGATATAGCTACAAAATAAAAACCCGACTGGAGAACCAGTAGTTACTGGAGTTCACTATGGGGTGACCGTTTTCTTCAGGCAGAGCTGCAGATCTGAGCAACGACCAGAGTGGACTACAGATGCAGAGTCTGAACCTACTGTACAGTCCAAATTTTAAAATCCGCATAGGTTCCATCTCCGGGGCACCACTCTAGGCACAGATGACTGCATAAAGTGTAAACATTACATGAGTGATTCCTGGGGTCGGAATTGTGCAAAATCAGCTCACTTATGAAGAGATTTTAAAATCATCATCCAGAATTAAACAGAATGTACCAAGTAATATCTATATAATCAAGTATAGAAACATAGAATTTGATGGCAGATAAGGACCGCTTGGCCCACCCAGTCTGCCCATTTCCCTACCTACTGGATAAGCTGCAGGTCCTAGTTAACCAGCAGCCTACTTCTTCTTACCCCAACCCCCCCAGAATAGCCTTATGACTGTCCCATGCATGCTTGAATTCCACCACTGATTTTGACTCCACAACCTCCTCCGGAAGGCCGCTCCATGCATCCACAACCCTCTCTGTGAAAAATTCTTCCTTAAATTACCTCTGAGCCGCCTCTATCTTCAAAATGTGCCCTCTTGTTCTTGCACACCTCTTTTTTGAAAGATGCTACCCTCTTGGACTTTGTTGATTCCCTTGAGGTACTTAAAAGTTTCTATCATGTCCCCCTCTCCCTCCTTTCCCTGCACTATACATATTAAGCTCCTTAAGTCTCTCTTCATATGTCTTCCGTGCAGACCCTGCACCATTTTAGTTGCCCTCCCTGACAGCTTCCATCCTGTCTATGTCTTTATGGAGATTGGGTCTCCAGAACTGCACACAGTACTCCAGATGGGGTCTCACCAGCTGTCTGTACAGAGGATAATAACTTCCTGTTTTCTACTGGTGATGCCTCCCTATGCACCCCAGTATCCCCCAGCCCTCCTTGCTGCCCTCTCACATTGCTTGCCCACCTTAGGTCATCTGATATGACTACCCCAGGTCCTTTCCATTTCTGTTGTTGTTAGTATCTCACCCCATTGTGTACTCTTCCCTGGTTTTTGTTTCCCAGGTGCATTACCTTGCACTTCTTAGCATTGAATCTAAGCTGCCATACATTTGACCATTCCTCTAACCTTGCCAAGTCCCTTCTCATCCTTTCCACCCCACCCTGTGCATCAACTCTGTTGCAGATCTTAGTGTCATCTGCAAAGAGACATACTTTTCCTTCCAGTCCTTCCGCAATGTCGCTTATAAAGACATTGAAGAGGACCGGTCCTAATACTGAACCCTGCGGTACCCCACTAGTAACCCTCCTTTCTTCTGAGTGGACTCCATTTACTATTACTCTCTGTGTCCTATTCTCCAGCCAATTCTTTACCCAGGCTGTCATTTTGGGACCCACTCCCAGGCTGGCTAACTTGTATATTAATCTTTTGTGTGGGACTGTGTCAAATGCCTTGCTAAAGTCTAGGTAGGCCATGTCCACAGCCCTTCCCTGATCTACTACTTTGGTCACCCAGTCAAAGAAATCTATCAGATATGTCTGGCATGACCTTCCGCTGTGAATCCATGCTGCCTAGGGTCCTGTGCCCCTCTGGCCTCTAGATACTCGACAATTCTTTCCTTCAGAAGTGATTCCATCATTTTCCTATCACTGAGGTTAAACTAACAGGTCTGTAGTTTCCTGCTTCTGCCTTGCTCCCACTTTTGTGAAGGGGAATCACATCTGCCCTCCTCCAGTCCTCTGGTACCACCCCATCCTCCCATGATTTGTTAAAAAGGGTAGTCAGTGGTGTCACTAGTTCTACCCTTAGCTCTTTTAGAATTCTGGGATGAATCCCATCAGGCCCCACTGCTTTGTCCACCTTCAGTTTTGGTTCTTGAGATACAGCCCAAAGTATTAACCCCCCCAAAAAAAACACAAAGAAGCCACAATTTCTGCAGAATTAGAACACCATGGCCAATATGCTAATGACCTTAAAAAGTCAAAGCAAGCAATGTCAATATCAACTTTGATCAATTTTATCAGTAGATCAAGATATACCCCACCCTGACATTACTGCTTCACCCTCCCCAAGGGGATCACTCACCCAAAATTATACCCTTCCGGGATGCTGAATATGCTCATTAAATCTCAGTCCCCGGTACACCTAGTGTCCACACTACCAGTTTTAGCCACAAAAACAGATTCCACATCGAACACCTAATTAAAATGGCAGGAAGAACTAGGGACCCATATCAACAACTGAATACTGGCAGAGGGCATGCTTACATACATCCAAAGTCACTAGCTCTCAGTGGAGAGTGTGTTCCTGGAAACAACTCACCAGATTTTACAGAATCCCAGCCATTACCAAGCACTACTCTCCCATGGATGACGCAAGCTGTTGGTGTAAATGCAGAGCGCCTCTGGTGCAACACACACAGACACATTATGTGGTCCTGCCTTGTCCTAGAACCCTTTGTTCGACAACTGCAACTCGAGATGAATGAGCTACTTGGAGGACCAATCACGCTCACTCCTGACCTATACCTTCTTCTGCAGTACCCTTGTGGGTATAGGGACCTCACTTCCTGCTACCTTTTGGGGATATTCATTACTGCTGAAAGAAAACAATAACTAAAGTTTGGCTAACTCCTAGTTCCTACAGTAGTGGAATGGTGGGCGATAGTTACCCAAATCTATCAAATGGAACAAATAACTCACAGGTTAAATGATCAGATAGAACGCTGCACTTCAGATTGAGCAAGGTGGTTCCTGTATTACATGTCTACAGATCAGAACTTTGTGCCATAATTTTCTGCTCAGAAGACCTCCCCCTTCCCTTTTCTGCTTTCAGCATCCTGTTAAAACCCCCTATCCAGGACATGAGTGAGCCCCTTGCGCCTTTGTAGCACACAATGCTTTAAAATTATTTTCCAATGTGGGGTTTTCCCCTGCCCCTCCTCCTCCTTTGTCCCGGCAGGCCTGCCCTCGCCTTGGAGTGGAATTCAGTGAAAATTAAACACCTACTTTAAACCTAAACACTATATTGAAATTCTTCTATCACTATGTGGGTCCCTCGCGAGCTGTAACAAGGGGACAGTATACCTTACTGATATGTGTTAATGGTAATAGCTACTACATATAGAAAATTACATAATGCTGCATCTTGCCTACTTTGAAAAATGTTTAAACATGATATTTACAATAAAAAAAAAAAAAGATATACCCCACAGCAGCAGAGAAGAAAACAATAAAGGCAGCACAAACTATTATCCCCAAAATGTTTTCTGGCTAACAACAACAGGATGTGACCTACTTTTCTTACCAACAGTAAATGAAATAACTTATCATTTTGGTAATAAATTACTTTGTTTTAAACAACCCAAACCATCACTCAAGTTTAACTAATACAGGACCCACACAACAATGTGATAACATCTTGCACCATACTGGTGTGAAACTTTAAAAAAAACATTTCTAATGGATCCACCCAGGTAATGATTTTAAACACACCCCAAATTCTACAACCCTTCGAGTACAAGCTCAACACTGAACTTGTGAACTCCATTTCCTCAGCTGTGAAGATGAAGCAACCCTCGGCACCTTACCTCCTTTTTCACTATCGTAGTGAGAGGCATCGAACTGGGCATCATCGTTGGGTAACTGTACGCTGGCAATCACTAAATGGTTCTGTTCATCAGATGTGTGAGTTCCCAGAACGAGCCGGTGGATGCTGAAGTCCTTGCCTTCAGGCCTGCAGATTAAAATTACAAAGCATACACATGAAGCCCAGATGTACATCTTTATCAGAGCACTGTATACAGTAAAACATCTACATCACACCTCAAGACTAATCACACATAGTAACACAGCAGGGGTAGGAAGTAACTTAATTTTAACTTGCAGTGCACAGGGCCAAAGTTACATGCAGAGACAGGCTGCCAGCACTAGTAAAAATAAAAATCATAATTAAACTAACGAGACAGAAATATATTAAAAATTGCAGTACTTTGCTTCACACACTTGACCTTCCCTGCCTAATTAACCACTAAGAACACTGATTAAGGTCATCCGCGTCAGACAGATTACCCATCCTCCTTCACACACTTCCTTCTCTATGAGAGCTGTATAGGAACAGCACAAGTGATCTGTGCTCTCACTCGTCTCTTATCAGCACTCCACCCCATCCTCAGTTCTGGGCTCTGATTGCGGCTGAACAGCATCCATCAGTGTTAACCAAGTGACAGATGTTCTCTACAGCATTAACTAAAAAACTAAACTGCTCTCCCAATTAGCCACCCAAGACTGACTTCTCAGCAATCAAATGATCTCCAGCTGCAAGCTATGCAAGTTTACTTATTTTCAGCAACAGTGACAGTACACTTCCAACTGGATGCTACACAGTCCCCCTCGTCCTCACACACAACCTGTACATCACTGCCAATCAGAGTGCCAACTCAGAGACAACTGACCCGTTTGTGTGAGGTGAATGCAGGCACTCAGTCTGAATACTCTCCCCCCCCAAATGATGACTGGACCTGGTGTGCTCACACTCCTCCTCTCTCTCTGTTCTCCCCCACTAGTCACAACAAGTGACTCACACAAGCAGCACAGCAGTCTTAAAAGTTTACAGCTGACACTTGCTCCATCTTGATCTCTCCACCATCTCCCCAGCACTGACTGCAACTTAGTGACGTGGATTCCTCAAGGGCCTTCTCCCATTCAGTCCCGCATTCTCCCAGCAATGCACTGACTGCCAGCGGTGCCCCACACATGTCTGACACCAGACTCAGTGTTGCATGCACTGCAATGCTTGCAAGGGACAGAACCACTTGCACCATCATGTTTCCACATGCACAGGGACAGGTTTTTATGTTAACAGACCCCTCCCACCCACCCTCCCGAGCAGCAGTCTGATTACAAATTAATTCAGATTAGTTGATGTTGGATTAGTATCCCCAGGCATGGTAATTCATTCAGCATAGACAGATTTCTCTCTCCATCCATCCACCACACACACCCACCCACCCGGGGAGAACAAGTGCATGCAGTCATGAGGACAGCGCATAAACAGAGCAGGTACCGGTTCCCAGGGGAGCGTGAAGGATGAAAAATCTGTGCTTCGATGCTGCCTCACATTTCGAAACATGTCTGTTAATACCCCTCCACCCATCATTTTTAAGTCAAAGAGAACACAATGTCAAATTTACAATACGCCATGCTCCATCACTGTGCATCATCCCACCCTGCTGCTCCATCGCTGTGCATCAGTGTCAGTGGCTCAGCAAGTAGCACACTCGCCTCGGAGGCTGGGGGATCAGAAGGCTGTAGATTCTAGCCCCACACCAGGCACTTGGGTTAATATCCCAATACTGACACTGCAGTGCAGCATGAGGGGGGCGTTGCACTCCTGAGGTGCCATCTTTCGGATGAGACGTTAAACCAAGGTCCCATCCGCCTGTTCTGGTGGTAGTTCTTTTTGGATATTAAAGATCCCATAGCACTTCTCGAAAAGAGTAGGGGAATTTCCCCAGTGCACTGGCCAAATTCCCCCCTTTCACTAAAATACCACTAACAGCTTAATCTGGTTCAAAGTCAGTTGGCATTCATCTGTATCCCCCTGCCCCGGGTCGTGCCTGAAAATAGGCAGGATTTGTCTAGTGCACTTACCCGGTCAACAAAAACGAAAATAAATAAATAAATTATCCCGCCCTGCTGCTCCATCGCAGCGCATCACCCCGCCCTGCTGCTGAGACACAATTGCGTTTTCTGACTTTGCCTGGAATTCCCACACAGGATCTTTTACCTTTCAGATGCCTATCCTAAGATTTGAACAGCCACTAACGCATTGATTTATCCATGAAAACTGGTAATCATGGTGTCACGGTTTTGGTTATATTAATCTGTGTAGTTTTTCATTGTTTAACTCCAGTGGCACTTCAAAAAAGGTAAAAGACATTGACAGCCAGCCCAGTGGTGGAGGGTTGAGGCGCTGGACACCACACCTCGCGCCACGCCAGCAACCCACGTTCGGCAGGGATGAGAAGGATTGAGCCCGGAGGACAGCCTCTTCTTTCGGGTGTTCAGCAGTTGGTGCTAGCCTGGCCCCTAGCGGTGGCTTGGAACTGGTGCACCGACACCGCAAGATGGGGGTTGGGAGCGGCGCCGACGCTGGACAGTGGTGCCCACAGGAGTGTGCGTGGTACTATCACAGGTGTCACTGCACATGCCACCCTGGCAAGAAAGAAAAGCAGAAAAATCAGCAGCACCCACAGTGGATGAAGGGGGAGCTTGCAAACTCCGCACCCAGCCAGCCACAGCAAAGGGACACTAGATCCGATCTCGGAGGAGTGGGTCCCCATTCCGACCCCACCAGGGGGGTAAGCCCTGGAGCAACTACTGTGCCAGCTGGTGGACACCGGGGTGACGGGGCTGGGGCTCCCCCAGACCGCGAGGGCTGTGGGGGCAGGAGCATAAAAAATAAAAATAATTACAAAAAAAAAAAGGCATTGACAGGTTATTACTCCTTTATTTTTCTCTTGTCCCCTGCCCATCAGGAACACAAAAGCCGTACCCTTCCTCGAACAGACAGCCAGAGATCCACAGCCGCAGCAGGGATGAATACCACCGTGAGACCAGCAGGCGGTGTACAAGTTTATTTTTAGGATTTCACACAAAGTGGCAGAAACAAAGATGTACAATTAAGTTCAATGTCATTGCTGGAGTCCAATAAATTAGTATTACAAGCGGAGAGCATACAGTAAGCTACAACAGTCAACGAAGGGCGCTGGTGTGCAAGAAAAAGTCAGCTGTCAGATTAGAGACAAGAACATGGACTACACAGGTATTGATATATTGCACGTTTTTGGCAGATTTCATGTTGTCTGGGAGGGAATTCAAGCCAACTGCTTCACTTTCAATTACCACAGCAAACGAGTAAGGAAAGCAGACTCCAGCATAAACTCGGCCTAAACTCCCCAAAAAAACAGTAATGAAGCCAAGCACAGTCAGTAGCACAAAAGATACAAATCACTAACACAGTACAAAGGTTTTTTGTGCACTTAAAACAGATATAGTCCAGAAACTCTAGGGATTGTCAAGAGTCCATGATTAACAGTGCAAAGGTACACCAGGCCAAGGGAGAACCGAATCCAACTGAATAAGCTGGTGTTTCAGAGCAGATACAAAGCCAGGCAGAGGTCACAGAATGCAAGGCAAGTAACTCCAAGGGACCAGCCACACTGCCATGGCACTGGAGCCTCAACCCCCCCCCCCCCGAACAGTCATAACACAGTCAACAGGGAGGCAGGAGACACAGATGATTAGAGCTGGCACAGAGACAGTGGCACAGCACCAATTATGAGTGGGGGAAACAGCACACCACACAGTAAAAACTTGCAGCAAGTCTGGATCAGCCTGCATGTTTCTGGGGCAATCACTACTCTTTAGGGGCAGTGGCAGGTTATGGGTGCAGCTGGTACAGCGGTGGGGGTGCGGTGAAGTAGCCCCTCTATCAGCCCCATGACGTGGGCTCAGGAGGTGGAGCAGGGACTGGCTAAAGATGCTGAACCACATTCATAGGCATAATGAGGTTAGTGGCAGAGGCATCCGTTGCAGTATCAGAGATGGGTGCCTGTAGAAGCAGGTTGAGACGATTTTGAGTGGGCAGTGGAATCAACGCTATGGGGCTACTGGAAGCAGGTCGAAGCAGTTCTAAGTGGGCAGTGGGGTGGACACTATAGGGCTACTGGCAGAGGCTGGTGGGGCTCAACCACTGCTTCCAGAGCGGCTGGCAGATTTCAGGGCCACCACTCTGACTTCAAAACTTTGTGTCGTTTATGACCTTGACCCAGGCACTGCTGGACCCTCTTCGCTTCAACATCAAGGGTTTAAGAAGGGCTGCCACGGGGAGCGACAGAGAGGAATCCATGGTAGTAAATGTAGACCGTCTGGGGAATGAGTCAAAAGGAGTGGCAGGGAACGGATAACCAGGCCACTGTAGCTCAATAAAATCATCTACTGCCTCCAGAGTATCAAACTGGTAACCTGCTTCATTCACCCGAATACAGAGTTGAGCTGGGTAGTGAAGGGCAGTAGTGGCTCCAAGATGGGACAGTTACCATTTGACCAGCATCATATGCTCTCTGGCAGTAGGAAAGATCAGATGAGAAATCCTAATGGAAAGATCCACCCTCCCAGGTGAACAGACCCCGCTCTCGAACCAACCGCAGAATGTTCTTTAACTCGATAACACAGGAGCTTCATCAGTATGGGCCGTGGATGTTCGCCCAGCTTGGGACTGAGTGCTGAAGATGGATGCACCCATTCTATCTTCACCAGCGGGCAGTTCAGGCATTAAGAACACCAGGGACCAACTTTTGCAGAAAAAGAATACGGTCTTAACCTTTCGCCCCCTCCAGAAGGCAGGACAAGCATGAGATTATTGCATCTCAATCTATTCTCGAGGTCGTCCACCTTAGAAGGTACTTGATCGCTCTTGTTTTGCTATCGGAGCTTACTATACAGCACATCTTTGTCGTCACCCAACTGCTGAAAGCGCTGCTCCGGGCCAGATACCCTATGGCTCAGATCCATCAGGACCTTAGAAGCCTGAGCAGCTGACTGCTTTATTTCAGTTGTGTCTTGCAGAATATGCTGCAGCAGAATGGGGATATTTCGATCAGCGGGTTTGGTAAGGCGGCCACTACGGGCGGGTATTTGGAAACAGTCCAAAACAGCGCAGCAAGGTGCAAACTACGTCTAGGCTGGGCCTTGCACTTTCGGTGGCAGCTATGCAGGATCACAGCAAGTCAGAGAGGAGAACAGCGGGCTAACACCGGGACTCTGTCTGCTATATTACAAAAACATACAGAATACAAAATATGCACCCAAGACAAAGATGCATCACACGAGTTCAAAAAAACTACTCACCTTTTTATTTTTGCCCAGTATCACTACAAACAGCCATACATCTGGTCATTCGGCACAAACATCTCGCCAGGAACAACTAGTGACTTCAACAGGTTTGGAAAAAAATGCCTATGAGGTCTCCAATGAAGACTGGCAGCAGCCAGTCAAAACGTCAGGAGTTTCCCAAAACCTGCTGGCATCACTAGTCGTTGCCAGTGAGATGCCTACACCGAATGACCAGATGTATGACTATTTGTATTTATACAGAGCAACAAATCAAATGGCGATCAAAGTTTTTTTTACTTAATTGTGTAATTCATCTTTGTCTTGGGTGCTTGTTTTGTTCTTGTTTCTTGCAGTTTCAGAGCTTGTGGACAATCCTGATTAACCTGCCCCAGAAAGCTGAGAAGAAGAAAAAAAAAAAAAAAAAAAAAAACCCCTCACAAATCAGCACAGTGTGGCAGGGGCTATCAGACATGTTGACTTTGCAGATGAAATGCCTGTGCAAATGTGAAGATGCACCAAGATTCTCCTGTAAAGGAAAAACTGGGCACATAGTCGAGGGTGGTCAATAGTTAAGAGGCAACAGTACAGCAAACATTTTGTGCTCTCCCCTGCCAACCACACAACTGTTTGTGACATCACAGACTGCTGTCTAGGCGGGCACTATGATGACAAACTAAGGCACTGTGAGGTTAACAGGGGAGAAACAAGTGATATCAAATGTTTTCGCTAAGACTTTCTAGCTGGACTACCAAGATGTGCTGTACATCTTAGAAAGGAGCACTGAAAATGAAAAATATATTCGAGTAAATTGTTAACAGCTGAAATGTCTTATTTATGACAGCACATGCTGAAGTGCAGAGTTGCTCTTTAAGCTGTAAATGGCATGGATGAAGCATTTTGTGGGCATTGTTTTTAGTTAAAGGAAAACGGTACAAATCCCAGTCTCCTGCCCCAGCAAGGCTTTACTCTCCAGTTTAGCTTTGTAAAATACAAGCTGCGTTTTTTTCGTGCCACAAGATATACAGGTTACTCACCTGTAACAGGAGTTCTAGGAATGGTATATGTTGTTCATCCACATGACCCATCTGGCCTCCCCGGCTTCGATGCAGAACCTGGCTTCCAGCGGGCTAGATCTGGCGTCATAGGGCGGAGCCGAGAGTTTTACCACCCGGGTGGGTGGGAGGAGCCAGCTTGAAGACCTTCCGGCAAGATTTAAAGTGGCAAGGGACCTGCCAATAAGTGTGGGATGAACAACATATACCATTCCTAGAACTCCTGTTACAGGTGAGTAACCTGTATTTCTAGGGACATGGATATGTTGTTCATCCACACTTATTGGCAGACTCCTAGCAGTTCTCCGGGAGGAGGGAGGCAAGGCGCACACCCTTACTTAGGTAGAAAGACTGGAGAACCGAGGCCCCGACCAGCACCCCGGCGCGACCCAAGGTCGATGTGGAAGGGGAACGGTAAAGCCTGCTTCCGGGCAGAAGCCCTACGGATATCCTGGACCAGAGTATCCTCGAAAGCAGCCACCGATGCAGCGGAAGGACGGGTAAAAATGAGCGCTTATCCCTCTGGGAGGCTCCATGCCCGCCCACCTATAGTGGAGACCTATGCAGGGTGACTCGCTCATTGCCGTCCCACGGGGCTGCAGATCTGCCAGATGCGGCTTCAGCTAAGATGATGAACAGCTGGCTAACCTCTCTAAACTTTAGCTTTACGCTCCTTAGGTAGGTAGCGTTAAACCGGTTCCTATGGAACTGTATACGGCCTCCTAAGGTGTAATAGGGATAAACCCCGCAGAGGCAATACCCCGAAGGAAGACTCCGCATCGCCTCGGAAGGACTTGGTGGGGCGCAGGACAACCTAGTCCCTGTGGAAGACCAGATAGGGAGATTAAAGGAGCGCTTGAACTCTCCCACCTTCTGGATGGCGGAGTGGCCCCAAGAAGGTGTTCTTCCACAACAGGTGGGGAAACTCACCTGTGCAAAGGTTCGGATGGCTTGCTCATGAGCTAAGCCCATACCAGCAAGGATCCCACAGAAGCGGGATACTCTCCCAAAAGGGAGGCGTGATCGAGGCCTAGAAGTGCCAGACCACCTTCTCCACACACCAACTGCATCCGGCCCGCGCCCGGAGACAGGGGTGACCCGCAGAAGCACCTAGAGGGTCGATGGCGAAGCTCTGGTTTAAGGATGGACGCAGATGGTCCGAATGCTTTCGCCCAGGGACGGGGGAGGGCACGGCCCTATCCCATCATCAAAAAGGAGAACTTCTCCCAGAGGACGAGCATCTTGGCCGACTTCTTAGCAGGACGCCTCGAAGGTAGAGGACCTTGCCGAAAGACCCTAGGCCTGGCCCCTAGCCGCACAGGGGTCGGCATACAGGTGCAGATGGATAACCTTCCCCTGAAAAGGAAAGACAGGACCGGGCGGACTAGAAGCCGCCTCAGGAGCCTGGGGCTGAGACTGAGGAGAGCTGGATACCAGAACTGGCAATCCAGTCTGGGGCTACCAGCATCACCTGCGCCAAGTCCCTCCTCGCCTTGCCCGTAGGTCAAGGGAAATGGGTGGGGAGGCTCGGAGGGGCCCGGGGTCCGTGGCCCCGATGGCATCCCCTGTAGCAGGCCTTGCTGAGGGGGCGGGCAAAAAACAGTCTCTGCCTCGTATTCTCCCCGGAGGGAAGAGGGAGAAGATCCTGTGCTACCTCCGGCAGGGGGAAACCACTTATGAGGCGCAGCCTATTCCCAGCTTAGGGCAGCAGCCAGGAAATTGGGGGCTCCTGCCATCAAATGGCTGGGAACCCTCAACTGCTCAAAAACCCAATGCGGAGAACCTCCTTGCACCGAGGCAAGGGGATCGACCGAACCTGCCGGGGTAGGTAGCACATGGTTGTGGTGGTGTCCTACTTGGACAGACCACTAGACCCCGTACAAGCGGAGCGAGCGGTGCAAGCTAAGCAGACCACCTGTGCTCCAGCGAGCAGGAAGGACGCCGGGACTCGCGAGAGGATTAGAGGCAAAGCACTCTGTATTCCCCTAGATGGGCACCCCACCCATCCGAGAAGCATCGGTCGGAGAAGACCGTCCGACTCAGGGCTGAACGAACAGGATGTTCTCCTGCCGGTTGGAATGGTCCAAAGGGAGGCTCTCAACTCCTGGGCTGTAGTCACTAACTGGTCCAAAGGACGCTAGGGCCAGACTTTCTGGGCTGGCCCTCCCACTAGGGGAAGGCCACCCTGAGGCCCAGGAGGTGCAGGAGGTCCTGGCAGGACATAATTACCCGCCAACCCGACTGGGTAAGGGAGAAAGAACCTCAGCCCTGTCCACCCGGAGCTGAGCTCGGACTCAAGAGTCGAGCTTAGTCCCGAAGAAGCTTCACCGCTAAGGCACGAGTTCCCACTTGGCTCCTGTAATGGGAGACCAGTCTGCCTTCCGGGTGGGATTATGTCCGGACCCTTCAGTGCCGCAGAGACTGCTGAGCAAAAGAAGGGCCTGGCTAGGAACTCGTAAGGAGATCCCCCGCTAAGAAGGGGAGGAGCCTCCCAAGAAATGGACGGAACAAGGAGTAGGTACATCCTGGAGGCCCAGGAAACAGCCACACGCCACGTTCTGAGGATGGAATATCTTAAGTAGAGAGACCATCCAGGCGTGCAGGAGAATGCGCGCGACCCCGCGTCCGTTTGAGGCCAGGAATACCTGGACACGAACCCAGGGTTGAAGGGGGGGGTCCGCAGCCTTCCTGATCACCTCTAACTAGAGGGTTGTGGCATGTCGGCACGATCAACAGAGGCAGTGGACCCAGATCCCCATGGGCAACGGCCTGCAAAGGAAACGCACGCAACCTGCTATAGGATCTACTCCTTAAACACCTCCAGAACGAGTGCAGAGCCGGCCCCCCCATGGGGAAACCCGGGCTGGGACGACGGGGCTGGAGCAGTGCCCCTTGGCCCGTCACTGAGCAGGCTTGGAGGAGGAAGGAGCCGAGGGGGCTCTCGGTTTTCTGCCTCCCTGCTTCCTTTTGGAGGAAGACGCTGGACTGGCAACAGGCCCTGGCGCATGCCTGCTGGCCTTATGCTGGGCAGTTGAGCCGCAGGACTCAGGGGCAAAGGGGCTTACGCAAAGGCTGACGGTGCCCTTGACCCTCCGGGCGAGTGACAGAGTCCGAGTGGCATCGGACTTCGGCCCTTGGATATGTCCCTCCACTCCAGGGGACGAAGGTCAGTCCCAGAAGGGGATGTCCGCCAACTCGTGCTGGGTTTCCAAGGAAAAGAGGATAACCTCAGCCACGCCCTGCGGCACATGGCCACTGCGGCCGCCACCGATCTGGCACAGGAGTCACCCAGATCCAGAGCCGTCTGGAGCTGCTGTATTGCCACCGCCCTACCCTGGTCCCGTACCCGCCGGACCGTGCTCCGCAGTTCGGCCGGGAGATGAGGTAGAACCTCGTCCAGGGTGCCCAGAAGGGCGTGGGAACAGTGTGCCATAAGAGCTGCCGAGCTGGCCTGACGGAGGCCTAGGGAGGATGCAGCGTAAACCTTGCGCCCGACGTAGTCCATCCTTTTGGACTCTGTCAGGGGGTCTATCCACATCCCCAGCGTTTCCAAGACGTTGGAAAACGTTGTCGGTGACTACCTCTTCAGCCGAGGGTGCTCCGAGAAACCGGGCAGAGAACCGACAGGGACAGGGTACAGCCAAGCCACCCTGGCCGAAGGCGCAGGACAGGAAGTAGGCCGCCGCCATAGCTACAAGGCTGGGCCCACGATAGCCTCAGCCACTGGGAAGGCCTCCGAGGGGGAACCCCCTCGGTCCAGAATCTCCGTAAGGGGGTAAGGTGCCCGTTTGAAGACAGGCTCGAGCTGCATCCCAGTGAATTCTGAAGTTAGCTGAAGCAGACCCCTCAAAGACGATGGGCTGTCGTCTACGGAATGTTCCTGGGAAGACCCCGGGTCCTCCCTGCCAGGAAACATAGCAGAGCAGGCTTCAGGCTCTGAAAGGTCTGCAAAAGCTGCCATGAGGCCTAAGGCACTCTTCGTACCGGGGCGGGCAGGGGTGAGGGGACTCGAGTGACCTGAAGAACAGGTCATGGCCTGGCCTGAGCCCCGCCGAAGGCGGAGGGGCAGCGAGGGTCGGACGAGCAACCGGCCCTGGAGAGGGCTCCTCGACTGATTCGAACAGCTGCCGACCGAGCGGCGGCTGCTTGCTATCCGGAGAATGAATCGGGGTCGATTGATACCCGGACAACAACTGCTGTCACCACATAAGTTCCTCGTAACAACGACGCCAACGGCATCGAAACCGGTCCTCATCCGAGGAGGGGGACGAGGAAGAACGGCAAAGCCACTTAACTCTGTGCCCCGACCGAGAACACCGAGATCGGCGTGAGCGGCTAGATCGAGAGGTTGACCGAGACCCAAATCCTTGGGGGGACCAAGGGCGGGCCTGGGAAGGAGCGTGATGCACCCGCTCCTCCCTCGGCTCGTAAGAAAGGACAGAGGGCTGTCGACCCGAAGGGAATGACAGAACCTCAGCCTCCGCCGGAGGCGGAGGGATGGCAGCACCAGAAGACCACCCAAAACACGGGTCGAGAGACTTGACAACGTCGACGGGGGACCTGGCCGGCTGACCTGACGGGGACACCATGAGGCCAGTGGCCGAAGCCATCCTCGACCGGGTCGACGTCCGGGCCGATGAGGAGGGGAGTTCCCGCCTCACTGAAGAGACCCCGCCTGCGTGCCCTTTAGACTTAGGCCGAGCGGCAGGGTTTCAGAGTCCTCTCCCTGAGTGAGAGGGAATGACGAAGCCCTGAACGAAGCTGCATGAGTTGAACCCATGAGAGCGGGATAGTCGCAACCGAGGGGGGGGGGGAGAAAAGAGAGCCGCCCCTTCCCCGGCAGGATCAAACTGCTGAGAAACAGTCGAAGCGGACACCCGCCAGTCCGAAGGAATCTCCGGAGTGGAAAAAACTACCGGATGTCCGAGCCCCGAACGGGCCGCGCGGTCCTCCAGAGAGCTGACCGAAAGGGCAGAAATTGCAAGCCTGAGGATCGTGATCCAAGTCCAGGCAATAAACGCACGTGGAATGCAAGTCTCTCCTGGAGGAACTAACCGTGCACCTCTCGGGGCCGGAAAAGGACTGAGCCATCGCCGTAGCGAAGAAGAAAAGATCAAAGTTTCAGAAAAGACACTTCCAATGATTTCGAAGACCGAAATTTTCAGGAACCAGTCGAAAACGCAGAGCGCTAAGGAGGGAACCTGAGCTTCCAAGCGGTAAGGAAGATCTGGCGTCATGGGGCGGAGCCGAGAGTTTTACCACCTGGGTGGGTGGGAGGAGCCAGCTTGAAGACCTTCCGGCAAGATTTAAAGTGGCAAGGGACCTGCCAATAAGTGTGGATGAACAACATATCCATATCCCTAGAAATTTTATTTTAACTCTGAAAAGTCTGCGACCCGGTAGTATGGCGGACGCGGGGGGCGCTCCATTAACTGTAAAGGTGCAGCACCGCACCACCCGCTTCAATACAAAATGTACTGAAGCGAGCGGTGTCACACCCAGTGACAGTGCTAACGTGCATCTGAAAGGAAAAAGACTAGCAAATCTATTTTTAGGCGCATTCCCGCAGTGACAACTGCTTTGTATAAAGGTACAAAAATACTGGCAGCAACCCCCAAGAACGTCAACGTTCCACGTCGTAATCAGACAATTTGTCAAGACGTCAGCAGCTAATCATTTCATTACTTAACTAGTACTCACGTGCCTCCCTCACACAAGACATACAATCACAATAGTCAGCTAATTAGTCTAAAGCTACATCAATTGGTGCTCACAGAAACAGAAATAATGTACACACTCCTAACATTATTACAAGTAAAGAGATAGTACTGTACAGATACCAAAAAGAAATACAAAAAACACCATATTACAAGGACGTCTGAAAGGAAAAAGATGAGCAAATCTATTTTTAGGTGCGTTCCCGATGTGGAAGAGCATCAAAACGAACGCGCTTTGTGCTTAGTTGAGACTGGTGTAAATGTATACCGACTAACGCTTCATCGTTTATTTATTTTTACCTCTAGCAGGCAGTGTCGTTTAGTGGGGGGAAGGGGGAGGTGGGTTTCTTCCAAACGGATACATATGTAATGAAATAAACCGGATTTGTAAAGGGGTACGAAGTGACTGGTGGTAAGTTGACAGGCAATGTATTTTCCACCAATCACTTCTATCCATGTTCCCCAGCTGCATACTGTCGCGCGGCAAAGCACTGGACCAGGAGGCGCCATCTTCAGACTTAGAGCAGCAGAGGAGGAATCAAGTTGTTTCTTGGCAGAGCTGAAGCAAGACAACATGACTGAACCGGCCTGGTGGCGCTGAGGGTTGAGGCGCTGGACGCCACACCTCGCACCACGCTGGTGACCCGGGTTCGGGAACAAGCCCAGGTAGACACTGGTCAGCAGGGGAGGGACAGGATTGAGCGTCCGGACAGCTCTCCTCTCCCGGGGGGCAGGCTGGGGTTTGTCCGGTGCACCAGCGGCTCCCGGTGGAGATCGGGGGCACTGCAGTGCGCAGATAGCACAAATTAGTGTGGCTGATGTCGGGGTGCCAACGCAAGGAAGAGGAGGAAGCAGGGAGAAAAATGGAAAAACCCGGTTCCAGGGGTAGGCGACGGCACCAATCCCCCATGCCCACGACCGGGTCAGACTCTGCCGACCTTGGCAGATCCTCCGCCCAAGGCCCACGTTTGTAGCTGGAGTGTGTGTGTGTGTGTGAGAGCACCCAAGGTAGGAGGGACGGCCCCACCCCTGGCGGGGTTAAGCTGGGGGTGCCAGCTGCGGGCGGGGTGGAGAGAGGAAGGTACAGCTGGAGGGGACTTCAGGCAGGGCAGGAGCAAGGTTGGATGCCTGAGAGAGGCTCCTGGGACCGTGACCGGAGGAAAGAAAGTTGAAAGAAAGAAAAAAAAAAGACACGACTGAGTGTAGCAAAATCATGGGAAGGAAGCACAGTTGTTTTCGGAGGCATGTGGTGCTGTTGGTCAGACTCTGTCCACTCTCTCCACTATAGTCTCGTAATGAGCAGACACTGATGAGTACAGAATGAAATACTGGGGATCTGGGAGAGGTTCTGCAGCTTCAGCCAGGTATCTGACAGTAACAGGTCACACTCTGTGTGGTGGTGGTGGTGGTGGTGGTGGTGGTGGTGGTGGTGGTGGGGAGATATTAGTGTGTATTGTGAAGTTTTGCATTTGTTTTATTGTGCTTCATCAGTTGCTGGCGTTATGCACGAGGACCTTCAGTTGTACTGGTCGCAAAGTGGTGGTGGTGGGGGCATTCTGATTAACTAACTGTGCTGCTCTGTGACCCCGATTTGAGTGTGCGAACAGCGACCGGACTGGCAACAGACCACGATTCAGCTAGGCAGGTGAACACACTACATACTAGCCTAAGAATGTAACAGCCCGTTCCTGACAAAGTATTGTGTATTGCACTGTGCGTGCCTATCCCTGGTTACTGTATAAGGCGCTCAACAACAGTTCGGTAGCAAGGATGGACTGGCCTGGCTCAGTAGTTCTAGCATGCTGCCAAACTGATGTAGTTGAGCCACTGCCTGCCCTGTAGAGTCCTGTAGCTCCACTCCTGCTTCTAATCTGCCCTCCTCGTTATTTAATTTCATCCCTGGGACCTACATTTTAAACTGCCAGTCTTACTCATTATGTCACCATGGTCACAGTACGGATATGACCACCCAGTAAATTTAAGCCTGTTTGAAGCCTGGAAAGCCAGATCTGCTTAACGTAATCCTATTGCCTTTTGCTTAGCCTGAGTAGGGTTGGTAGGTGGTACAGTATGGTAGACATAGACACAGTAGTATAGGGTACATTTCTGTCCGTCTGCTGCTAGACATCACGGGCGGCCAGTTTCGAGGCTGTGAGGCTGACTGAACTTGCCCATTGTGTGTTCCTGTTGATATGAGAGGCCTCATATAGTGGGAGCTGGAAAGGGAGTGTCCTCTGAGGGGTCACACTGTCATGTGGAAAGAACTGAATGAATGTGAACGTGGTGCTAACTTGACTTGTGTTAATCAGAGAAGAACTATTGCTGTCTAGTGTCTACTAGTACTACTGTTACTGAATATGGAAATTCAGGAGCAGCTGCCTAAAATTATACAATGATTATACCAGGCTAGCTACCTCCTTGATTCTGCACTGCTAAAAAATATGCCACATATTGTTTCTTACTAGTCTTGTTAAGCAATCTTTCAAACAGTGAAAAAAAAAAAAAAAAAATGGATTACAGGGGAGGGGTGGGGGCCTTGCTAATGGGTCGTGATGTTGCTGCTATATAAATAAACTGTAGTGTCTGATTTTGTCATCTTTCTTTACCCCAGCGAGATTAATTGACCTATCAGTATAGCGTTTTGGACATTGGCAGTAGTGTGATTGCGAAAGGCCATCAAAGCACTATGACAACATGGGCCTGGCTGATAATTACTGATGTAGCAAGCTGGCTAGTTTGTCCACTATCTAGCTACAAAAGGGGTGCTGCCCATTTGTCAGACTCAAACAAACTGAAGCATTACTACTGCTGTGGCAGTGCACATACATGTGTTGAAGTTGCTGAACCTGTTTCTCCAGTGGTCTTCTTTGCGGTGCCTTGCTTGATTTGATGCAACTGCATGCGGACGGTGCTGTGCACTTGTACACATGTAGATTTTTTTTAATATATTTAGTTATGAATCATGAATGTGTGTAATAATGCAGGAATTGAAATGAGCACTGGCCCACTAGCCAAATGCTGGTAGAGTTTGTGTTGGGCTAGTAAGATTTCCATTTAACTAGCCTGTGTGCTTAGTTTTTACTGGAGAAAGCAACTCTTGCACCAACAGGGCCAGTGGTAAAATCTGTGGGGTGGGGGCCAGTGGATTTTCCCCAGTCACAAGCCTTGCTGGCTGGTGGATGCAAAACTTAATTCCAAACTCTGTACGTCTTATCGAGTCATGCTGGAAATGTAGGCTAGACATTAATGCCAGATTTCAGGGAAGGGGTGATGGGTAATATGGGGGGAGCAAAATGTTTTGCAGCTGCTAGCCAGCAGGGTTACTGATTAGGGAATTCCTCTAGCTCCACAGAGCACAGATTTTTCCACTGGCCCCGCTGGTGTGTTTACTGAAATGTCACCTTCTCTAGTAAAAGCCTGCTGCATGGCTATTTTAAGGAAAATCTTATTAGCCTGTTGCAAAATCTACCAGCATTTGGCTACGTCTCTGCCTGGTACCAATTTAGAGTACAGATGCAGAATGTAGTTAACTCCTCCTTCTCCTTTATCCTGTAAAGTCACTGACTTATGGTCACAACAGGGCTGTTGCTGCTGGTTGCGACTCAACTGACTGCCTTGTAGTCCTCTTGGCTACTGCACTCTGGATGAGCTGCTAGCGGACTATTTCCAGTCCGCCTTTTCTGCTCTTTTTTCTTTTCCTGTACTGGACATAGTTGAGCAGGTGTATTGCATAGCTAACCTGATGATGTTTCTGGTCTGATACAACAACATGAGAGTCAGAATATCAAAACTTCACTTAAGGAATAATGGCAAAGTGCTTAAAACTCTATTAACCTACATACAGTGTTACAGCATTTATGCTGTATTTTGATTGATTTCAAATTTTGGACCCACAAATTTTTTTTGGAACAGTATTTCTGACAGTGATTGGTCCAACTGGACCCACAGTCATGGACCCTAGTGCGGTCACTGGCCGTACCTCTACAGTTAATGGAGCCCCCCGCATCCACCATACCTCCGGGTCGCAGACTTTTCAGAGTTAAAATAAAATAACTTGCAGCGCAAGAAAAACGCCGCTTGTACTTTACAAAGCTAAACTGGAGGGTAAGCCTTGCCGGGCCGGGAGTCTGGGATTTGTACCATTTTCCTTTAAGTTTCCACTTGCCTGCGAAATATGTTTATTTTCTTTATTTCTACTGTATTCCTTGATGTATGGTTTGGACATTTTTTTTTCTGTCTTTTAGGGGGAGGGGGTCTTTTTAGTGTCAGACTGGCCCACACGGATATCTGGAAATTTCCAGGTGGGCACCTCCCCTCAGTTGGCCACTTTTAAAGCAACTGTTCTAATGGTGTTTCTAATCCCTGTAAGTTACTAAAAGATGCAAAATTAGAGTCCTTATACCAAAGTGAAATGCAAAGCGGGTAGGGTATGTGACCTCTGGACATTCTCATTCATTTGCCAGATAGGACCCCTGCACATCAGTTCAACCCTGGGTCTTTAAGGTATGTTTTCCATTTTAGGTTGGCCTACTTTTTGTTTCTGAAGGTTGCAGCCCATATGGATGGCAAGTTTTTTTTTTTTTTTTACTGCTTTGCAGTTTTTTGTAGGTTGTACTTTTGTTTTGCAAGGGGGGGGCACACAAAGGTGTGTGTGATGCTGGCAACCTGGGTTCAGGAGCAGACCCAGGGAACCGGAGGGACGACCGGGGGAGAAGGACTAAGTGCCCCTAGGGCTGCTCTCCTTCTCAAGGGAGAGGGCGGGGTGGTGTCCGGCGCTTGAGGGACTCCTGGCGGAGGCTGGGGGAACCACAAGCAACCGGCGCCTAGTTTCAAGAGGGGCAGGGCAGACAGGACGTCATTGCTTGTCCCCGTCCCGGGGCAGTCTAGAAAATTTCATTGGCCACCATGGATGACGCGCACCTGGCACCAGGCCTTAATGGCTGCAGCCTCCCTACTGACAGATTACAGTTCTGATGTGCCGACCAGCCCACAACCTTACCCTGGGGGGAGGGAAGAGCCAGGGAGGCAATGCCAGTCGTTACCAGCACCTTTTCTGTCGGCGACGGGCTGGATCACGGCGTTGGCCTCACCCTGAGGAGTAAATCAGGGGGCAACAGTTTGGGGGTGGGGTAAGGCTTAAGAGTGAGGTAGTGGTGTGCAGGATTGAGCAAAGGACTAGGCGGTTGGCGGTAAAAAAAAAAAAATATATATATATATATATATAAAAAAATTAAAGGTGTGTGTGTGTGTGTGTGTGTGGTGTTCTTTAGGCCTAGTGATTTTTTGAACTGTAATGATTATACAGACTCCAGCAGGAGTTATCCAGTGTATAAAATATTAAAAATCAAAAAAGCATCATGCCTTGCACGATTTTGCAAGATGTTTTATAGTATTAAGTGTCAGATTGAAAGGAAGGCCACCACTCGTTGGTTGGTGGTGGCCTTCCTTCTCAAGTCAGCACTTACTATAAAAGCATCTTGTAAAATCAGCCCCATTGTAGTCTATGGAGCACGCCCCCACGCTGTTCTGGTACCATCATGAAACGTGAAAGCGTGGGGGCACAGCTCCAAGTAAGGAAATAGGAAAGTTTTGGATACTAGCTCGACAGAGATGGTTTACGACTATTCTTCTGAAAAATTCAGCAGGAGAAAAATTTTACTTTTTGGATTAATCTCTAAACTGTAGGGTAAGCTACACTATATGTTGGAGGGGTGAGAAAGTACAGTTACATAAGAATTTACTGTAACAGTAGATCTTCGAGAGGAGCTCTTGCAGCAGGCAACACATATAGGACTATGCCGCTAGGCATTTGGACCTCACGGAAAACTTCTAACTAGCAGTCCAAGGAGGGGGACTGCCCCCCCCCACACAAGACATCCCCTATGGTATAAAGAGGGCAGTCCCCCGGCACCACCTCAGTTCTCCCGCTGGAGATCCAGCTGATATACAGGATGAAGAACCAAGGAGGATCTCCCATCCTCCAGAGAGAAGTACAGTTACATAACCCAGGGGGCAGGTAGGTATAAAAACCACCTGCTGCAAGAGCTCCTTTCCAACATCTACTGTTATGGTAAGTTCTTATGTAACTGTACTCTTATGTCGAGAGGGAGCTCTTGCAGCAGGCAACACTTATAGGACTGAGTCCCAAGCAGTACAAGGAGAGATCCAGATCAGAAGGGTGGTGAACTAGCAGAAATACAGAGTCCTTGGCACTCCTTAGGAGAGAAGTCATTGGAGGACTGTAAAGCCAAAACCTGCTCTCCTTCTGGAAGCAATGTCCAGACTGTAGCGCCTGATGAAGGTATGGACTGAACTCCAAGTAGCAGCTGCACAAAGATCTGCTGTTGAAACATTTTTCAGAGATGCAAAGGAGGTTGCGACCCCTCTAGTGGAATGACCCTCGACCAGTCCTGGCAAAGGTTTGTCATACTTTTGGTAACAGAAAGAAATGCAGTTGACCAACCATTTGGCCAATATCTGCTTGGTCACCGGAGTCCCCAACATTCTCTGGGCAAAGGAGACAAACAACTGGTCCATCTTTCTTGTCGAACTGGTCCATTCTATACAGTAAACAGAGGATTCTATGTACATCCAGAGCATGTAACAAGGCCTCCCCCTCCGTTTGCGTACTTTGGTTAGTGAAGTTTTAAAGCAAATTCAGACACTACCTCTGAAAGGAACTTAGGATTTGTACGCAGGGCAACCCTGCCCCTGTGAAAAACAAGATAAGGCCCTTTACGCATCACAGCCTGCAGTGCGGAAATCCTCCGAGCGGAAGTAATGACAACAAAAAAATAATGCTTTCCAAAAGAGAAAGTGGAGCTTCGTAACTTGCAGCTGGTTCAAAGGAAAGCAAAGTAAGTTTCTCCAAGACCAAAGAAGGTCCCAAGGAGGAACAGGGTCCCTTGAGGGGGTTGATATCGAGATACCTTAAAAGATCCTGCACAAGTCAATTGTGCCAGTGCTTTCCCATCCTGCGATGCATGACAGGCTGAAAGCACAGAGAAATGCACCTTAAGGGATGAGTAGCTGAGACCCATATCGGATAGTGAAAGTAGGTACTCTAGCACAGATTCCACCGGACAGTGGAAAGGATCCGAGGAACGGGGGGGGGCCACAAACAGAAGTGTTTCCACTTCATGGTGCATGTTGCCCTGGTAGAGTGTTTTCTCGCTGCCACGAGAACCTCTGCCACTCTCAGGGATACCCAAAAGCTGCCTCTAATCAAGTCTGCAGGTGCCATGCAGATGCAGAGACCAGAGGTTGGGATGCACTAGTGCCCCTTGGAGAGCAAGTGAGTGGACAGGGGTAAGGGGACCTGTGGTTCTGATGCTAAATGTTGTAGCAGCAGGAACCAGATCTGTCGAGGTCAGAAGCGTGCTATCAGGATCATGTGAGCACCTTCTGCCTGCAGTCTGAGCAGTACCCTCTGCAGAACTGGAAAGGGAGGAAAGGCGTACAGAAACCTCCCTGTCCAAGAGAAGGACAATGCGTCGCACCAGAAAACACCAAGCCCTGGATCTAGCGAGCAGAAATTGGGCAGTTTGGCACTGAGTGGGGACACACAAAGGTCCAGTTCTGGCTGACCTCATCTTTCGAAGAGGTAGTCTACGACTTCCTGCAGTAGCTCCCATTCGTAACCGAGACCGAGAGCAGCTTAGACTGTCTGCGAGGAAATTGTGAATCCTTGGTACATGGATCACTGTGATTTCCAGGTTGTGATCCACCGCCCAATGCCAAACTCTCATGGCCTCTTTGCATAGGGTGTAAGAGCGAGTGCCCCCTTGCTTGCTGAGATAGAAGACTACTGAAGTGTTGTCAGACTGGACCAATAGTGGACCCGGCGAGAGCGTCCCTTGAAAGGCCTGAAAGGCATATAGGACGGTTCTCATCTCCAGTATGTTGATATGGAGAGCACGTTCCACCTGAATCCAAGAACCCCTTGTCTGGTGGGAAGCCAGGTGCGCTCCCCAGCCCAGCCCAGAGGCATCTGTGGTTAGAACCTGCTGGGGACTGGGGCACTGAAAAGGAACCCCGGTGTCCAGGCAAGAGGGGGTGATCCACCATTCCAGAGACCGAATAACTGCACTGGAGGATTGACTTAGATAATCAAGATGGTCAGTGCTCTGATCCCACTGAACTAGAGGTTCCAACTGCAAGATCCTCCTATTCAGTCATACAAGGGGGACCGCTGCAATAGTTGCAGCCATGTGGCCCAAAAGTTGAAGCACCACTCTGGCCAGTACTAGATTTGTAGTCATTACTCTTCGAGCAACTGCCCTCAAACTTTGCGTTCAGTCTCCCAAGAGAAAGGCCTTTCCTCGGACGGTGTCCAGAACTGCTCATATGTACTGCAGCAGTTGGGTAGGCCAGGGGCACGACTTGGGGAGATTCAGGGTGATGCCCAAGTCTTGATAAAACCCGAAGGTCTCCCATATTCACTGATGCAGCTGATCCTCCGAGGAGGCTCCGAGAAGCCAGTCGTCCAGGTGGGGTAGTCATAACGTCCCCTTCTCCTGAGGGTTGCCGCCACTACAGCCAGGCACTTGGTAAAAACTCTCAGTGCTGATGAGAGGCCAAATGGCAGCATCCTGAACTGATAGCGTTTTCCCTGGAAGGTAGGTAAAGCGGAGGTACTCCCTGTGGGACGGCAGGATCTTTATGCGCATATAAGCATCCTGCATGTCCAGGGAGCACAGCTAATCAGCTGGCTTAGGTCGAGGATGGGATGAAGATCTCCTGTCTTCTTCAGAACTAAGAAGAATTGGGAACAGTATCCCCTGCCCCTTTGACTGGGGGGGGGGTACTACCTGAATTGGCCCTTTTTTTGAGCAGGGCCTGGATTTCTGCTCTTAAAGCTGTGTATAATGGGCAGCAGTGGGAAGGAATGGGCGGGTTGTCTGGTGGAATCTGTGTGAACTCGAGAGCATACTCGCTTTCGATGATCTGGAGAACTCAGTGACTGGTAGTAACTGCAGACCAACCTCTGAGGTAGAGGGAGAATCTACTGCCTACTGCCTCCCCTTGAGCCTCCACCAGAGGAGGGAGGGCTGGCACGGAGTCATGTCGAGGTGGAGGGTGCAGGGAAAGGAGCTCTGGCGGTTTTTGCGCTTTTTGGGCTCTGGGAGCCAGAAGGCAGTGGAGGGATACCTTCGCTTGAAACCTTTTTGTGGCTGTTGATGCTTTCCTTGGTGACCCTGGTGTTTACGAAAAGGATGGCATCTAGTGGTAGGTGGCTCTTATTTATACATCCTATGGACATCGGAGACCGCCCTTTCCAGAGTCCTGAAGTGCTGTAATTAAGTGTCTTGGCCAAAGAGGACAGGCTCTTCAAAGGGTGTGTCCAGGATGGCATCCTGTAAGTCTTGCCAGAACCCTGAGACCTGCACACAGACGTGTCACCTCATGCACACTCCTGTGGCTGCTGCTCTGGCAGCCATGTCCTCAGAGTCATAGGAACTCCATAAGACATGTCAGCCTACGTCACAGCCAGACTGCACAACCGTGAGTTCAGATTTGATGTCAGAGTCAGGTTGGGCCTTGATTAAATCTAGGGCCCTGCTCCACAAGGATTGTTGGTACATAACCTTGTGAGCCAAAAAATTTAGTCACCCGACTCTGCAGTGGCCGATGAATCAACTTTTCGGCCCATCTGATCCAGCTTCTTAGATTCAGGATTTGGGGGCTAAGAACTCATGTGCTTCGGCTGTTGTGTCCTGCCATGTGCTGCAGTGAGTACCATGGAGTCAGCCTTTGGTTGCTCACGGAGGAGCCCCCGGGTGTTTTGTATAGGCGGTCCGCCTTGCTAGGGACTGCCGAGGTAGTGGAAGGATGCTAACTTGGTAATATCCTGAAAGGGCTCTACAAGCGGAGGGACTACCAAGGGTTTTGGGTTGCTCGAGCCCAGGAACTTGGCCAGCCGGCGACGTTCAGTGTCAAGCTCCAGTGTCCCACTGGTTGAAACATAGAAACATAGAAACATAGAAGTTGACGGCAGATAAGGACCGCAAGGCCCATCCAGTCTGCCCATTTCTTTTTCTACCTTATAAATGTGCCATCGGCCTTTGCTCTGTCAGTGACCTATCTATTCATAGTCATTTGTATTGCTCCCTTATGCCTATCCCATGCCTGTTTGAAGCCCTGCACCGTATTCATAGCCACCACTTCTTGTGGTAAGCTATTCCATGCATCTACCACCCTTTCTGTGAAAAGAATTTCTCACATTCCCCTTAATCGGCCTCCCTCTAATCTCATGCTGTGTCCTCTTGTCCTGCTATTTTTCTTATATTTAAACATGTTAGACTCTTTCACCTTGTTTATGCCCTTAAGGTGTTTAAATGTCTCGATCATATCACCTCTCTCCCTCCTTTGCTCAAGGGTATACATATTGAGCTCCGTTAATCTGTCCTCATATGTCTTCTGATGCAGTCCCTGCACCATTTTGGTTGCCCTTCTCTGGACTGCCTCAATTTGGTTAATGTCCTTGTGAAGGTGTGGCCTCCAATACTGCCGCAGTACTCAGATGGGGCCTAACCAATGTCTTGTACAGAGGATTATTACCTCCCTCTTACGACTTGTGATACCCCTACTAATACACCCTAACACCCCCTAGCCTTACCTACTGCTTTAGAGGTCTGCTTGGATGATTTTAGGTCATCAGTGATGATGATGCCCAAGTCTCTTTCTTCCTTTGTGACTGCTAGCAACTCCCCTCCCAGCCTATAAGTGGCTTCAGGGTTTCTCTTCCCTATGTGCATGATTTTGCACTTCTTTGCATTAAATCCCAGTTGCCAGTCTTCTGACCATTTTGCTAGTTTATCCAGATCTCTTCTCATTCTGCCCACCCCATCTGGATCATCTACTCTGTTGCAGATCTTGGTGTCATCTGCAAACAGACAAGCCTTACCCTCTAGTCCATCTCGAGGTCACTAATGAAGATGTTGAATAGGACTGGCCCCAGGACTGATCCCTGAGGTACCACTTGTGACTTGCATCTCTTCTGACTGTATACCATTTACCACCACTCTCTTTTTCTGCCAGTCAACCAGTTTGCCACCCAGTTGACCAACTTCTGACCCACCCAGCCTACCTAGCTTATTTATCAATCTTCTATGTGGAACAGTGTCAAAAGCTTTGCTGAAGTCAAGGTAGGCGACATCAACTGCTCCCCTTGGTCCACCACTCTGGTTACCCAGTCAAAGAAATCTATGAGATTAGTTTGACAGGACCTTCCTTTGTAAACCCATGCTGTCTTGGATCCTGTGCCCCTATGGATTCCAGGTGTTGCACTATCCTTTCCTTAAGGAGTGCCTCCATAATCTTGCCCACTACTGAGGTAAGACTGACTGGTCTGTAGTTCCCGCCTCCTCCCTGCTACCACTCTTGTGGAGGCGGGATCATATGAGCCCTTCTCCAGTCTTCTGGGACCTCTCCTGTGCTCAGAGACTCACTAAACAATTCTGCTAATGGCTCTGCTAGTTCCTCCTTTAGCTCCTTAAGTACCCTGGGATGTATGCCATCAGGTCCCATTGCCTTATCCACCCTGAGCTTAGCAAGCTCTTGTAGGACCCTTTCTTTGAAGGGAGTAGTGCTCACCTCCCTCCCCTGTGTCCATGATGCTGAGCTGTGGGCCCTGCCCTACCTTCTCTTCAGTAAATACTGAGCAAAGTATCTATTTAGGATAGATGCCTTTACAGGGTCCTCCTCCTCACATGCTCCCTTTTCTCCATTAAGCTTAGCAATACCCCTCTGGACTTTCTCCTTTCACTAATGTATCTATAGAAAGTCTTGTCACCTTCTTTTACTGTTTGTGCTAGTGTTTCCTCAGTTTGGGACTTTGCCTGCCTACTGCCTTACCTGCTTCCTTAGGGCAGTTTGGTATGCCTCCCTATCTTCATCCCGCTGTGTTCCCTTATATTTCCTGAAGGCCAGCCTTTTGGCTCTGACCTTTTCTGCTACTGTATTTGAGAACCAAAGTGGTTTCCTTCTTCTTTTGCACTTCCTTTTCTGTCTAACACAATGGGATGTTGCTTCAAGTATTGTATCATTAATGCTTGCCCACTTTGCCTTGTACCTCCTCACCTGTGTTTCTTTTGCCAGGGCTAGCTTAACTCTGTTGGCCATCTTATCAAAGTCAGCTCCTCTGAAGTCCCATATTTTGCCTTGAATGGGATGATTTAGGTGTAATAGCTAAATTGAACCATACCATGTGATGGTCACTGGCCCCCAGGTGACCTTCTACCTGGAGATCCGTGATCCCTTCTTTGTTAGTCAGTACTAGATCTAGGATAGCCCTGTCTCTTGTGGGTTGCTGTACCAGTTGTTTGAGGCCCTCCCCTGCAGGAATCCACTATGAGTCTAGTTCTGGCAGATGTTCCTGCTGGTATTGACCAATCTATATCTGGCATGTTGAAGTCTCCCATTATCAGAACCTCCCTTTAGCTGTCATGTTTTGTATATCTTCTAACAGTAATGTGTCTATGTCCTCCCTCTGGTCTGGGGGCCTGTAGACAACCCCAGTTCTTATGGCTGTCCCATTTCCTGTTTCCAGGGTGACCCACAGTTCTTCTGGCTCCTTATGTGTATTCTGAATTTCTGTAGCTTTGATATTTTCATTAACATACAGGGCCACCCCTCCCCTATTTTTACCTCGGTCTCTTCTGAACAATACATAGCCAGGTACTGAAGTCTCCCAAGTGTGGTTACTGGTAAACCACGTCTCACTAATTGCTACTATGTCCAGTTTAGCCTCTGACATTATTGCCTGCAGGTCTGGGATCTTATTTCCCAGGCTGTGAGCATTTGTGTACATGATTTTCCATTGGCCAGATTTTGGTGTGTTAGTTGTTGGGTGAAGTTTGGCATTACCCCTGTGCATCGTGAGGGAGACAAACCTTTTTTCTTACCTGGTGATGCAAATGAATGGCAAACCGCTGAATTCCTGTTTGACCACTAGCTGAGGGGAGGGTGTTCTTCCATTCGACGTATGGGTGCTGCACCCCTCTCCCCATTTGCTAGTTTAAATATTCTGCAAAGGCGTCAAACTTCTGCCCCAATGCACTGACTCCCTCTTTAGTCAGATGCAGTCCATCAAATTTAAAGAACTTTCGCTCCCAGAACTGTTGTCAGTTCCTACAAATCTGTGTCCTTTTTCCTTGCACCAGTCCTTGAGCCCGTGTTTAGCTCCCTATCTCCCCTTCTCTGACCTTCCGTCCATCTGCTCCCTTCTCCCAGACTGGCAGGATCTCAGAGAAGGAGATGCCGGCAGAAATAGATGATAGTTTGTCACCCAGCTTAGTCAGGTGTTCCTTGGTCTCCACAACTGACCCGGCTGGCGAGATCATTGTCCCTATGTGTACTAGGACATCAATGTTTTCTCCTGCTTTGTGAACAATTTAGCTAATGCGGTCAGTGTCTCTCCATGCTGATGTACCTGGAGACATCTGACCATCACCCTGGCTGGAGATGGGTATCAACTCCCGAATCATGGAGTCTCCTATGATCAGAAGTTTTTGGATTTCCTTTGTGCTTGTTTAGTTTTGGTTCCTGATTTGGGTGAGTATTGTTGTGTAGCTCCTGTGCACTTGAGTCCTGCTCTGCAGTGTCTTCTGCCTCTTTATTTGATTTCAGAGATAGAGGCAGATACCTGTTTGTAGCGTTTATATGGTTTTGGAGGTAATGTGTTGGAGAGCAGAGAGTGATGGGGCACCTGATTTGCTCCTCTCTAACCACCTGCCAACCTCCTGGACCAACTACCCTCTCTGATCGAGGGTTTTCTGTTGGATGCTGGGGAAATGGCGGGTGGTTCTTATAATGTATTTCCTCTTCAATATGAAATTTAGGCGTGCAATCTCTGCCCATGCTGCCGGAGCTGAGACCGAAGATCTCAAAGGCCCAGCATGTAGGACAGTGTCCTAAATCCTGTAAGACTGTCCTTCTGAAAATTGTTCCACAGTACCTGCAGTTAATGAAATCCATTCCAAATAAGTTGCTGGGTTTTGTAACCTAGTCAGAGTAATTAGAAGGAAAAAAAGGAAAAAATGCAAGTAATGGTTTAATTGTGCTTTGTTTAACTTGTTATAACAAGTTAAATTACTAGTGCCCAGTAAATGAGATCACCTTGTGGAGGCCCCACTGATCCCCCCTTCCTGCTCTGCCACAGGAAATGTCACAACTGTGGTACCCTATAAAAGGAGTGTAGTGTGGGGTGGTTGGGGATGGGGTGGGTGACTGGGCCCTTCCCTGCCTAAAAGAAGAACCACAGACGAAAGAACAAGGAGGTAAGAGCAGAAACAATCAGTCAACAACAAATGCAGTAACCCTGAAAGCTTATCCTAATGTTAGATAAAACTGTAAAACCTGTAAAGCACCACCTGTAATAATTTCAGAGAAGATATACCCTTAAGAAACACTTTGCTCCAGAGAAAAATAAAGCAGTAACAGAAGATATACCTTGCAAAAGACAATTTGAATCAGAAGATTACAGCAGTAATCTGTTAGCACACACCTGTAGGCACACCTTGTAATAATGCAGAAGAAGGTATACCAGCAACAACAATTTGAATCAGAGAAAAAATAAAACAATGAAATGTTAGCTACAAACAGTAGCAATCCCTGTGAGTAAAAAATAAAAACACCACCACACAGTAAATCTGCTTAGCCAAACTAAGTGTTAATCCTTCTCCCTTGCTCTGATAAGTTTCTCTACTCTGCCTTTCAAGCAGTCTTAGAAGGAAAGAGCTCAGGTGAAGCTAGGTGCCTTGGCCAGCAAACCAAGTCTTCTACCTACAAGATATCAACTAACCTGACTTTTTAACCCTTCTTTCTGTTGGAAATTACTGACAGTTTGCCAGCTCAACCCCCACATACACACCTAATCCTTTGGAAGAGCTGTGGGAGGAAAAGCAATTAGCTCCTTCAATGTGAGAAGGAGACTGAAACACCTCTGAGACAACAAACCTTTTCAACAAACAAGAATAAAATAAAACACAGTGTCAAACAGTAATTTTGCTTAGCCCAATGATAAAAAAAAAATGTAAGCTCCACCTGTAATACAGTAATTTCAGAGAAGATATACCCTGTAAGAAACACTTTGCTCCAGAGAAAAATAAAGCAGTAACAGAAGATATACCTTGCAAAAGACAATTTGAATCAGAAGATTACAGCAGTAATCTGTTAGCACACACCTGTAGGCACACCTTGTAATAATGCAGAAGAAGGTATACCAGCAACAACAATTTGAATCAGAGAAAAAATAAAGCAATGAAATGTTAGCCACAAACAGTAGCAATCCCTGTGAGTAAAAAAATCAAAACACCACCACACAGTAAATCTGCTTAGCCAAACTAAGTCTTAATCCTTCTCCCTTGCTCTGGTAAGTTTCTCTACTCTGCCTTTCAAGCAGTCTTAGAAGGAAAGAGCTCAGGTGAAGCTAGGTGCCTTGGCCAGCAAACCAAGTCTTCTACCTCTACCTGAGTGCCTGTATGTGACACATTACGTCCAGGAAGGACGGGTCGTCCAGGGGTGACCTGGGGGAGTCTTTTGTAGTCCGGTGGGGGTAAATGCAACTTGTCCTCAGAAGAATAATAGGAAGAGAAGAAGTTCCCTGTATCTTCCCAAAAAGAAAAGGGCGTATATCCCTTGGAGGAGGGAATGGACGATGGGTGTTTCTTATGGTCACTGGGAGCAGGCGATGCCTGGTCATCATCCCCAGGTGCCAGGTGGTCTGGCGTCGGAGGGGATATTCTTGGCCCTTGCAGAGAGGGCTCTTTAGGAGGTGCCGGAGGCGGGAGTCAGGGCGGTGATGGTTTCCATGGTCTGGGTAATAGATCCCCTTTGATTGTATTCCACTAGGAATTAAATAAAGCCTCTATGTCTGCCAGTGGAACAACTGGTTGTGCTGGCAGCAGTGTGACGATAGCCATCGGCTTGTTATTTGTATTGTATGTTAATCATATTTTATTTTTTATCATCGCCTTCCCTTGGCATACCTGATCTGCTCCAGTGTATTCTGGCAACCCCTTTGGGACTACGGCTGCCATCCGACAACCCTGCACTCCTTCAGGGTCCTCGCCAGTTTCCCTGCGGCTTACCCCCCGCAGCGGGGTGGTGGGGAGCCCCAGAACCGGAGATCCACTGGACGGCCATCAAGCCGCTCAACCATGCTGCCATCTATTTTCTGCTTTTCACCCTCTTAGGCAATGGAGCGTGCAATGCAGTAAGGGGATGTACCATGTGTCCGCCCTCAGTACATCCGAAGGCTGCTTCTCTGCCTCCCCCTTGTAGGCACAGCATCGGTGTGCCAGCAGCCCCAGCCGCCGCTAAGGGCCAGGCAAGCACCGACTGCTGGGATTCCCCCCAACCCCGGAGGAGAGCTGTCCGTGGATGCTCCATCCTCCTCCGCCCCTGCCGACCCGCACTCACTCCCGAACATGGGTTGTCAGCATGGCACGAGGTGTGGTGACCAGCACCTCAGTGCCACCAGGCCAGCGTTTGTATTATATTTTTGATATAAATATATGTTTTAGACTTCTGCTTAGGAACACAGGCCAAGCAGCAAAACATCATGGAACACAGGATTTGAACAGAGAAAAAAAAAAAAAAAAGGGTCTGCCCTTTTCCCTGACCTAGTGGATAAACTAACCAAGAGCTTCTTTTGACACCAGGTTGTAACAGACTGTAAAACCAGCCATTACTTTGAACCTAGGAAAACCTATTACAAAATATTGCATTTTACGACATCAGGAGGTAAGCCAACTCTGACAGATACCTGTGAAACTCCTCATAGCTAAGAGAAGTATCTTGCAGGATGTTGTTCTGAGAGATCAAATAGATATTCTGTCCTGTCATAATTCATGCTCTGTGGCTCATTAATTAGGAACAATGTATTCTTTTTATAAGTGGAATGTGTAGCAGTATGCAGATGCATGCGACTTCTTCAGTATGCAGGAATATGAGTGACCTCAGAGCTAGAATCACCACAGAGCTGTGACCTCACAAGCTGGGTGGGACCCTTTCCCCAATACTGTCAAGTTGCTGAGGAGACATGGCATACCTGTGTTTGGACTTTCAAGAGAGACACATGTTCTGGACTCTTAACTCATTCTATCGGTTAGTCATCTTGAGTCCGGGTAAGCAATGGACGGTTCTGACATCATATGGCGCCAATGGGTATAATGGGTTAAGAAGCACTTCTACTAAAATTAGGTAATTTCAGCACCACTATTTACCAACCGATATGGAGGTAGGATCAGTTACTCAGTATAAGGTGGTTTATAATTGTCCATTTATTTTTATGACTGCACCATTAATGTTACATGTTCTGTGTTTCATATTTTATTTACTATTTTTAATTCCTGTAAACTTTTTCTTCTTCAAAATCCTGCTTGAGACATTTCTCATTTTGTGTGTGAATGCTGGGACAATGTTGATGATTCTGACAGAACTGTTAAAAAGTGCTTATAGTTGCCGGCCCGGTGGCGCTGAGGGTTGAGACGCTGGACACCACACCTCGCGCTGCACTGGCGACCCGGGTTCGGGAGCGAGCTTGGGCGCTGGGGGTCAGGGCGGGAGAGGATTGAGCACCTGATGGGCTGCTCTCCCCCCCGGGGGGGGGTCAGGGATTGCCTGGCGTGCCAGAGGCTCCTGGTGGAGACCGGGGGCGCTGTAGCATGCTCAGCTGCACGTAATCCACATGCCCTGACGCAGGCAGGGGTTGCCATGCACGCCTTGCGTCAAGGATGTGCACACGCATTGGGGGGGGGGGAGAGGGATCTCCAGAACAAGGAAAAGCCCGGTCTGAAGGGTAGGCGACCACACCTGCCCCCATGCCAAAGGCAGAGTCCATCCTGCCTGACCTTCCAGGTTCCTCCACCCGGGTCCTCTCCCACGTTGGAGTCTGTCTAGAAGTGTACCCAATAAGGAGAGGCGGCCCCACCTCGGAGGGGTTAAGCCGGGGGTGCCGATAGTGGACAGAGGAGGAGAGAGAGAGGAGGCACAGGTAGGTGGACTTCAAGCGGGGCAGGAACAGGCAGGATGCCTGAGAGAGGCCCCCCAGACCGTGACTGGAGGGAAAAAGATTGGGGGGGGGTGGGAGAAGGTGCTTATACTGTGTCACCATATGCAGCAAGATAAGAAATATCTAGGTCTCAATTTAGTCAGAAGGAGGATTGTGAACTAGGTTGTGTGCCCGCTGGGTTAAGTATTGCACTGCACCAGGGAAGGGTCACCATCATGCTGGGATCAGAAGGGATCAGGCTGCAGATAGAGTTAAGGAGAATGGAGCTGGAATTCGAGCAGAAGTTGTTCCAGATTTTGGGGGAGATGAGAAAAGAGAGAGAGAGACAGACACACACACACACACACAGGCAGAGAGGAGAAGCAAGAGGAGAGAGTGTGCCAGAGGAAATCTGAACTGGACAGCAGGTAATTGGGATGGGTGAACGTGGACCTCCAGGACTGGGTTACAAAATTAAAATCTAAACTGATAGCTGAATTTAAAGAGGGGTAAGATATGGATGCATTTTTAAATTCATTTGAAAACGTATGCATTCAGACAAAAATTCTCCAGAGAGAGTCCTGGAGCTTCCAGCTATCCCCGCTGCTTACCAGTAAAGCTTGTGACGCACTGGGTCAAATGGAAAATCATGACAGTAATGATTATGGCAAACTTAAAGCTGCATGGTAACAAAAAGTATGACTGGACAGGTGAAGCGTACAGAGTTATGTTCCAGAAGCTCAGGAGAAGCACTGACATGAACTATGAGGAGCTAGCCACAACACGCCAGGTTTTTAAAACACTGGTGGGAAGGGGTAAAAGCAGACTCTATAGAGAAAACTGACGATGTTGCACGTTTGGAGCAGTTCTTTTGGGCTTGCCCAGCAGAGCTGAAAACCTGGCTAGAGGACCGAGATCTCGGACCGCTATGCCAGGAGCAGGCCTGCTCTGAGAGGGAGTGGGGCAGGTGTGACAGCACAGAAAGGGAAAAGCACACCTTCAAGGCAGCTAAAACCCTCAATGCCTCCCCAGAAAGTAGGCAGCCCCAGGTTACTTTATTTTTATTTAATTATTTGGAAACAACCTTTGAACAGAAGCTCTTTTCCAAAGGTTCCACGTCAGAGAATAAAAAAAAATAGTTGAAAATACATAATATACAACACACGATAAAAAAAAAAAAACAGTTCACGGAGGTGCAGTAATAACAAACGACATAGGAGCTCTCTGAAGTTGCAGCACGTGTGCCCTGTATACTGATAACAGTGAACCCTGGGGCTTTGTAAGCAAAATCAAGCCATAATCATCATGTCGCAAACAAACGCTTATAGCTCAAGAACCGTGTGTGCTAGGCAGAAAGTATGAGTGGCAATCTTGTTCAGCATAAAATTACCTTTCCAATGCTGGTATGCAATTAATAATATGTAATTTAATTTTTTTTCTATGCTGGTCGAAAGAGTAAAAAAAATTATTTTTACACAAAAAAATGCACTTTGCGCCTTTTTTTTTTTTGAAAGCATGTGACATATCAACACCAAATTCAGCATGCAGAAACTAGATGTAGTTTTAATAATTTGTTTGTTAAAAAAGACAGCTAATTCTGTAATATAAAATGTATGTTTTTACCATTTTTCTCAAGGTGCTTTGGCGAGGTTTTAGACATGAATCAGAACCATACACACCATACCATAAACAAATGTGTACAACTCCTAAAGTATACATGATACACACAACATATCAGCGGCAAACTTGTTCATCACAAAATTTCCTTTCCAGTGGTGCTAAGCAATCAATTGTGCTCTGTGTGGTTTTTGTTTTATGCTGGCCGAGATACCCAGAAAGTGTGTTTTATTGAACATGCTTCAATGGTTCTTGATGGACAAAATGACAGCCATAACCCACCGTGTCATAAACAAATGCAACTAACTCCTGAACTATACATGATACACACAATATGTCAGCACACAATCTGTTCATAACTAAACTGCCTTTCTAATGGTGCTATGCAATCAATTTTAATCAATTCGTTTGTTGTTGTATGCGGCCTAAAATACCCAGAATCGGTTTTATTCATAGTGCTTAGGTGATTCTTGACGGACAAAATGTCAGCCATCCACACCATGCCATAAACAAATGCAAAAAACTCATGCACAATACCTGCTACACACAATATGTCAGCACACAATCTGTTCATAACTAAATTACCTTTCCAACGGTGCTATGCAATCAATTGTAATTAATTTGTTTTTTTGTTTTCTACTGGCTAACGTATAGTTCTTATGGTTCTTGGTGGACACAACAGCAACCATACACACCATGCCATAAACAAATTCAAAACAGAGAATAAAATATGGGTCTGGGTGTGTAACGAGAATTTACACACCCGAGGGGTTTGATGCTACATAAACCCCTAGCGCGAATACTTTATTCCCAGACCCATTCTTTATTCTCTAGTTTGCATTTGTTTATGGCATGTTGTGTAGAAACAGTTTCTCTCTTATTTTTCTGTCAGGATTCCACGGTTTATACACATACAGACACACATGTATACACATCTACCTATATATCCATATATTTAGTCTATCATTTTGATCCAACCACACACACACACACACACACACACACACACACAATGCATGATCAACATATGCAAAGACATTCAACAACACAGCATCGCCACAAATCATGAGGTGCACGGCGGCACCATCTCTCGCTCAACACGCACGTGTAATAATGAGCAGTGTTGTGCACTTTGTGGCCTTAACATCATGACACATACAAATATGTGCACGGCGGCACCCATGGTATTTGGCATGGCGGCCACAAGTCACATCACATAGACTACAAAATGTCAACCACAAAATGACAATTCCCACAATCACATTTTCTTACCTTTTCAGATGGCGTCAGATGGTGTCCCATGATGATGTGCACTGAAGACATTTATACATTCTTACCTGATGTAGTCCCAACCTCTGTTCTGCTGTGTCCACACACTCACACACACGCACGGGTGAACAAACAAAATACACACATACCAAGAGCTTGAGTAAATGGCCTCCGCCATGCATTTATTCAATATAAATTTACTTTCAATCATCCGCGTGTAGCCGTCACCACACAATGCTTCAAGTCCTTCAGAAAGTCATCCAATCCCTCATCCGTCAAGTGTACACCATCTGGCCGGTACACCCCAGGCCTGTGAAGACTGACTCCAGGGTGCCGGACCACTGACCCACCCATGGTATCCATCATAGACAACATGAACACATTGTGTAGTCTTCCGATTTTCTCGATGGCCCGCACATCTCGTGCTCCACTCCACTTCAACCGCTGCACAATGTCGGACCATACAATATGGACTCTGGGCCACCAGCACTTGATTTGATGCAGCATCTGCCTTATGGTTCCCTTCAGTTCCCGCAGCGGGCAGGTTGCCAGATCGTTGCCTCCCAAATGAATAATCAGAATGTCGGGATGAGACCCACCATGTTTCTCCGGGCACTGGAATCAGTCCATCCCACCGCATTCCTCGCCTTCCAATCAATGAACTTCCACTCTGTCTTTTCCTAACCACAGGTTTTGCCCTCCTGTGCTCTGCTGTGCTCTTTCTGCAGCCCAGTAAACAAGGGTGACCACAGATCCAGATGCTGAGGCGCTTGCTCCTTTGCCTGCAATCAAATCACGAGATATTATTACCATCGATATATCTGTGACACTCCACCCATGTCCCTCACTACCCCTGCTTTTCCCCTATCATGGATTTTACACCCCACATACCTTGTGTTTGCTTGCCTGCTGCCATATCCTGACTTGGGTTTGACCTGCGATTTGGCTTCTGTGCAGTTGCCAACTCCATGGCTTACAGCGTCCCGCGGCTTTTGCCTCAGTGTACTCAAGATTTGCAATCACTTGTTGATACACGCGTCTGGGAGCTGCCTCCTACTGCCCCCCCCATTGAGGTAAACCAAAAACATGGAATTAATTAAATGCAAGGCCACCTATTCCCAATGCTTGTGACTGCGCAGGCTCCTTATTGGTCGATGTTTCCAATTGTGATCCTAATAAACTCTATTTCCATTTGCAGTGTCTGTTGTGTTTTTCCATAATAAAGACCACTACACCCTATATTGTGTTGTCAGTTTCTTCTATGCACGACATTGCAGGTGACAGTATGATTTTAGAAATAACACAAACACCACATTTCGTTGAATGCAAAACTGCACTGAAGTTTCTTGTGGCTGTGGGCTGCTCACGTAGCCATGCAATCCAAACGTTGGGTTCCTTATGACTGATGCTGAGTGTGTCCAGCTGTCAGAGAATGAGCTGCATGTGCCCATATGATGGAAGCAATCCACAAGGGCAGCAATGTACAAGCCTGCTACATAACACATATTTGCACAGCTTTACGGCGGGATGCGTGTCGTGGGGCTCTGCATCCAAATGAGAAAAAAAAAAAAATACGGAGCTAAATCCGCCACTCCACAACAGTGCTGGAAGAGTTAGTGGAACACGGTTCGTTGCACGTCACAATGCACCAACTGGTGTGCTTGGGACAGTTTGTGTTCTCCAGTACCTCTGTCAGCTTGCCCCATTGGTCTGGTGAGTGAGACACAGACCACCTCCAGTTATCGCAGTCACCAGTCCATATTAGCTCCGCATTCCCCCATATGGCACAGTGCCAAAGCCTGCATCGGTTGCTGTGTCTTTCGCCTAGCCACTGATGTTCCACTCAACTCTTAGGACAATCACAACTCGCATAACGCAACCACTTGTCCGCCACGCCAGATCCGTCAGCAAAAACCCCATCTGACCCACGAAACAGGCATCCAGAGTGTCTGACTCACTCACTCTGTTGCAAGCAATCTCTGCCTGCAGCTGTGAACAACCATGCGCACAGCACATCAGCCTTCCTCCAACCACCAAAGCCATCAAAGAACAGTCAGCCAACATACTGTAAGTCCAGCTATGATCAGACATTCATCCAGAAGCGGTCCCGTGCATTTTTCCACACCCACAAAAACAACCTTCGCGTATGCGCATGATCCTTTGTCTGAATCATGTAAACCTGCAGCTGCCAACAGGCCTTGCTGCACATGACCCTTGGTGTCTTCACAGTGGTACATCCCATTGTATCCCATTTCCGTTGATCCTTCAAACAGTTCTTTATTTGCCGGCTAGTTACGTTTGTCAATGTGTTGTTTGCATGTTCATGGTACAATAAACTTTCCTATTGTCACCTTCACCACCACACTTTGTGCCCTTAGTGAGGTACTTTCGTCAGGGGGACCTGGCTGTAGAAGACACATGATCCCCCTGAAACAACATTGGTGACCCCTTTCAAGTCATCGTGCATGTGTCATTTTCCTTGTCGTCCAATGTGACATGAAGCCTTCCTTCCTTCCTAGCTAGCAAGACATTGAAGAATTGCTGTTGGAGTCAGACTGGTGATACGCAAGGCACTCAATGCAGAGGCCTTGCATGCTACTGATGGTTCTGTTCCATTCTGCTTCAGAGCACAATTGCGGCACCCACCCACTCAGGATTTTTAATTTTCATTTGGCACAGCCCATTCAATGACTGGCATGTTACTGCATTACCTCCGATACCAACGGGCCAAGCAGGCGGTTTCACCAATGCAAGACAATCTGATCCACACCCATGACACTGTTTCTGACGTACCTGCCACCAAACCATTTCATCCAGTTTCTCGCTTGCACCTTGTCCTGCTCAATGATGAATCTCCTACAACCTCAGCGCATCTCAGCACCCCGGTCTCTCTCTCGCAGCACCCCCGGTCTCTCTCTCGCAGCACCCCCGGTCTCTCTCTCGCAGCACCCCCGGTCTCTCTCCTCTCGCAGCACTCTATCTGTACTGGTGATACTCAGGAAAACAATCAACGAGAGGTGTACATTGCATGTGCTGCATGTATATGCCAGTTCGACCGTATTTTCTTCTGCAAACAATTTTGCACCTCCCTTCTTCCCTTTCACGGGTAGTGTAGTCCATCACAAGTTGGATTCTCTTGTGATTACTGGAAGTGGAGCACTACGTCTTCTGTGTATATCCTTCCAACAGATTCTCAGACAGGAGCATGCGGAAATTCAGTTGTCTGTGCTTGTTCACCCGTCCAGTCTTTGATCGCTGAACATGATTCACGCTCTCTCGGAACAGAGTAAATGCCATTTGCCAGTGCCATGTCCCACAAAAACCAGAAAGGTAGAGCCACCACTTCTTTGATTTTCTTGCAAAGTACTGCCCCGAGCTGGTCAGCGATCCACACCATTCATGTGCGTGTTATACTGTAGCAGTACCTCTGGACATGCAATTGATACAACAGTGCCGTCTCTTTGTCTCCTTGGCACAGACATTGCTGGTGAGGTAGGGTCATGGTTTGTTGACAACAAGAAACGGGATGGTTGTCTTTCCGCTGTGGCAACAAGTGAACCATTCTGTCGTTGTTCATAATAGCCACGAGCTTTCTTTTCATTGATAATTTGTTAAGTTCAGAGGCCATCCAATCCTGTTGGTCCGCATCGTTCCACATGAGTACAAGCCAACGTTCAATAGTTCTTTTGCCAGGTGAACTGAAGTAAAGTAATTGTCAAAATATACATGGTGCCTTTTGCCACGCAGATCCTCAGTCAGGTCTTTCACAACCCTCTCTGCAAGGCCCACTTCCACAGCACCAGCAACCTTTCCTGTGTATACTTGGAAGTCGGACACATAACTGTTATGAGGATCTGCAAGGACCCATACTTTTATCCCATACCGTTGTGGCTTGCATCGCATGTATTGCTTGAAGGACAGTCGTCCTCTAAAGCCCACCATTGCCTCGTCAATTGACACTTCTCGGTGCAGGTTGTACTCAGTCTTGCATGCCTTGACAACATGCTTGATAATTGGCCGAACGTGATGTAGCTTATCATGCTCTTGCGATCCTCTTGGTGGATTTAGCATGCTGTCATTTGCGTGCAAATACTGCATAATCTTCTCATAATGCTCACGGGTCATTAACTTTGAAATTGGTAGACGTCCATAGAGATGGTGCTTCCCCCAGCACATGCGGTAGTGTGGTGCCTTTATAACTGACATGTATAGTCGCATTCCAAATAAGGCTTTTATGTCCACGCAGTTACTGGACTCCATCGGTGGTCAACTTTGTTTGCTTCTGCCTGCTTACGGGCACTGTACCGTTTTGTCTCCTCGGCTATCAGGTCATAGAGAATTGGTGGGAATGTCCGGTTCATAAAATACATGGGAGTCTTCTCTGCACTCAACAGTGTGGTTGGACTCACAGGCTCCTTGAAATCCTCAACATGGACCTGCTGTAAGCAACCTGTCCATTCATCATTGTGACCAGCATCCAGATGTGGCGTAGGTTGCTCAGGTTGTTCAACGTCATGTAGTTCATGATGGTCATCAATGTCAATTTGGGTACTCCCATGCTGCAGTGTAGCCAAAGGAAGATCATCTTTGCTGTCGGAGTCATTCCTCGGCTGACGTAGCTTGGCCAGTGGCACGTCATCCTCGTCACTCTCCGTGGAGCATCTCTTCCGCCGCAGCGTAGCCAGGGGCAGATCATCGTCACTGAAATCGCTGTCACTGTCCGGTGTAACCAAAGGCTTCATACACGCCAAGTCCACCTCGATGTCGGAATCATCAAAACCTTGAAAGTCATTTGTCTCATTGTCACTAGCACTATCGAAAAGGTCTAGCAGGTCATTTTTGTACATATTCGCCATATTTCCGGTGGTGATCTGTGGGGTTGCGATCTCTCACAGGAAAACAGCAGTCTCTCTCTCTCTCTCTCAATCTCAGAACGGTCTCTACAGCAGTCTCTCTCTCGCGATCGTCTGCAATAAAAAAAAAAAAAAAAAAAACACACATCTTTGCACTGCAAACACCACTCACCTAGGCCACCACCTTCAAAACCTATGACACCCGCCACCATGCCAGAAACAGCACTGCATGTTGTCCGTGTCGCCCCGGACCCGACACCTTCACACAAAATGGTTGCCATGCTGTAGGGACCTGACCCCACCATCAAACACATGACCATCCCACAAAATGGATTCCCTGGTGGCCAGTGTTCTCCACACCCTCACGGTATCCATGGCAAACAACACAGCTTACCCCACAGTGTTCAGTGGTCACCCCCCAAAGCTGGCAACAACACAAAATGGCATTCTCTTCATATCACATTGCCTTTCTAGATGACCAGCTGCGGGTGGAGACCATGAGACTCCAGGAATCCATTTTGTGGGATGGCACCTAGTGTCTGAAGGTGGTAGGAGGCCCGGACAGCATGGCAACCATTTTGTGTGATGGCGTCGGTCTCTCCGAGAGTGGAGTCACCAGAAAGCACGTACTGCTGTTTGTGGGAGGATGCGGGCCTTCGTCACCCCTACCATGCCAGAAACAGTACTGCCTGTTGTCCGTGTGCGCCCCGAGACCCGACGCCTTCACACAAAATGTACCTGCTGTAAAGGACCGACCCCACCATCAAACACACACGACCATCCCACAAAATGGATTCCCTGGTGGCCAGTGTTCTCCACACCTCACGGTATCCCGGCAAATGACACAGCATACCCCACAGTATTCAGTGGTCCCCCCCACAAAAGCTGGCAACAACACAAAATGGCATTATCTTCATATCACATTGCCTTTTAGGCGACCAGACCCCACCATCAAACACACGACCATCCCAGCATACCCCACAGTGTTCAGTGATCCCCCCCCAAAAGCTGGCAACAACACAAAAACAGATTCCCTGGTGTCCCGACTGTCCACCACCACAAAACAGCACCATGCTCTCAGCATTGCCTTGACCCACAGCACCTGGCACCAATGCATTATATGATGTGCCACCACCCAACACCGTGCATTCCCCCACCACCATGCCACCAACAAACAGCAATTTCCCCCATCCTCTGTGGCACCCACCAGCACATACCAGCACATACCTGCATGCAAACAACCCCTGAACTTATCTGGCATGGAAACGGTCTGGAATGCTGACTCCATCGCACCGAAATTTGAGACGGAACCACAGCACCGACAGAACAAGCGCGATGACCGGAATCCAGTCACCCTGTACCGGGAGCAAGGGAGGACAACAGGCCTGTGGGTGCAAGTATGTGGGGTGTGCAAAATCCGTCGCGCTTCCGTGGTGACAGGAAAAAAAAAAAAAAGAGCCCACACGAAAGTACGCCTTCCGACGACCTCCTCTCCCAAAAAGCTCAAAGCAGCAAATAATCAAAACGAGATGGATGGCAAAAAGGAAATAGAAAAGAAATAAAACAGCATAGCAAACACACAGTGCTTTAGTGCGAAATTAAATGTTTATGGGGTCTTTCTGTGAGCCGGCTCATCGAGGAGTCAAAAAACAGGAAGTACAGCGTCTCAATGACGATGGCGATGGCTCCCAGAAAGACCCCCAAAAACACTTAATTTATCACAAAAGCACAGGAAAACCCACGAAAGTTTGATAAAATAGCATACCTTAAGTGTAAAGCTGAGATCTCGGGCAGATAAATGATCGGAACAAACACCAACAGCCTACCAAATGTAGCTCCGCTCCAGTTCCACCTGCATGCAGCAGCAAAGTGAGGAGCAGACTCTGCAAACCGATTTTTTCTATGGGACCCCTATACTTGCCAGCCAATGAATCGAGGCTTACGATGTTTTGTATCACTCAAACAGATTTAATAAGCCATAATTACATTGGCTGGCAAGTAATGACATAGAAAGTGAGTGACGACTCCAGACGTAGCACGGAGACACTAGGACACAGCAGCTCACGTCTGGAGTCATTGTCGGCAGCAACAGCACAGTGAAGTCTGCCAAATGCAGACGTTTCTCGGAGACAAAGAGTTAAGGTGACATTGATCCTTAGCAGTGAGGAGAGTAGATGGGTTCAAGGGAGAACTGGGGCAGGTGGGAGGAGAGGGGTAGAGGTGGGGGGGAAGGTTAGCAGTCTGGTAGAAACCTGTCAAAAAAGAAAGTGGGGGTGGGATTTGAAACAGTGGGGAAGGTTGGAGAAAGCATGAGGGTAGGTGGCAACAGGAAGGGCAGAGGGCCAATGGTGATGAGAGATTACAAGAAGTTGGGGAGAGAGAGGAGGGGTATGAGATGTGGTCTGAGGAGGAGGAGGTGGGAAAGGTTAGCAGTCTCAAAGACTGTCAGAACACAAGCGTGGGGGGTGGGAAGTGGAAACAGCAAGGAAGGTTGTAGAAAACCTGAGGGTAGGTGACAACAGAAGGAGAGGGGCCAAAAGTGATGGGTGATTACAAAAGTTAAGGGAAGGGAGGGACAGGAGTGGGTCTGGGAGGTATGAGGTGTGGTCTGTGATGAGAGGTAAGGAGGTGGGGGGGGCTGTGGTGGGTGTGCAGAGGGGGGAGGTGAGGTTGAGGAGTGGACAATATAGGCTGCTTAGAGCAAAAATTGAGGGGATGAACGATGTAGGCAAGTGCAGAGACATCTTTGAGGAATGCTCGTGGGGCAAGAGCCATCTTAGGTGCCACTAGGACAGTCACAAGCGTTCCTGGAGAGGAGCTGTTTTTTAAGTTCAGACTTAAAGGCTAGCAAGCTTTTAGTTACTTGTGAGACTTCCAGACACTCACTGGCCACAGAGGGGCTCTATACACGAAGGCCCGTTGCCCATGTGTGGTTCTGCGGAAAGGGACAGCAAGCGCACCCAACGCCTTACTTCTGGTTACAAAGAAAGGATTTACCCGATAAAAGAAATGACAGTTTGTTTTGCATACAGCCTGGGCATATTGCAAGACAGTGTCCTAAAAAGGCAGAGTGTGCACAAAGTGGCGCTGGGAAACATGAGGGAGCACATATACACAGTTACTGTGAATGGGGTGCAAACCCATATGTTAAGGGACATGGGGCGTCCCTTAGTTTGGTAAAAGGGGCTTTGATTGAGCCTGAACAGCTTATACCCAATCAATTTGTTACAGTATGGGGACTCACTGGGGAGAAGAAAACTCTGCAACTTGCTAGTGTTCTCCTGCAATGGAGTGAGGCAGGAGAGACTGTGCAAAAAGTTGCAATGGCAGAAAATCTTGCCCTGGATGTGATTATAGGGAACAATCTCCAAAAGGTGATGGTGTGTGCAGTTACCCGCAGTCAGGCGTCAAAGGTAAATTGTGGTTCCCAAGACTGCACAGAAGCCCCTGTGGAAAACACTGGAAGGCTGGTTCCCCAGCCTGTGTCTCTCGATATAGAGAATAGTGAAAGGGGGATAGAAATTCCCCAGGTAGCAGTTAACAGAACAGCTACAGAAGGTTACTCTGAGGAGGGAGGGGTAGCCAATTGTCAGAGAGCTAGGGACCCTAGTTTAGAAACTAAAGGGTGTCACAAACACACTTGGGGGTGTGTGTGTGTGTGTGTGTGTATGTGTCAGGCCCTTTGCTCCCACAGTGCCTAACCTCGAAGTGCAATATGTGAACAAGAGACAAACGGGGCAGCCCTCCTGTCTGTTTTGGGTCCAATCAACTACCAGTCTAGCTGTGACAACAAGCAAGGCCAAGCACCACTTCCAAAAAAACAAACAAAAAAAAAAAAAAAAACACACACCAATATCCCATGAGGCTGTTCTGCTTGGCCTGTGTTTCTAAGCAGAAGTCTAAACATATATTCATATCAAAAATATAATACAAACAACAAGCAGATTGCTATCTTCGTCACACTCCTCCCTCCTAGACTGAATCTAAGGGAATCTATTCCTAGGCATGGGATGAGTTTCCCCAAATTCAGTTCACTACTCTGATGCAATGGCCCATCTGCGTTTGCTGCCTCTGCCCTGTGAGTGACAGTCATGTCGTAACCCTGCAAGGCAAGGCTGCATATTAAAAGTCTAGCGTTTGTTTTACCAATTTGTGCCAGCCAAACCCGGGAGATATGATCCGTTTGTACCTCAAAGTGCTGCCTGTAAAGGCATGGCTCTAATTTCTTTAGTGCCCACACCATTGCAAGACATTCTTTCTCCACAGTAGAATAAGCCTGCTCCCTGGGAAGTAACTTCATACTGAGGTACATTATTGGGTGATCTTTCCCTTGGTTAGAAGTCTGGCTAAGTACTGCCTCAATATCCATATCTGAGGCATCCATCTGGACTACAAAAGGTTTACTATAGTCTGGGCTGGATAATACAGGAGCACTGCACAGTGCCCCCTTTAGTCATGTAAAGGCTCATTCACAGGCTGGTTCCCATTTTACCTTTTTAGGCATTCTTTTCTTTAGCAGGCCAGACAGGGGAGCTGCCAGGGCACTATAGTTTGATACAAATTTTTGATAGAACCCTGTGGTCCCTTGAAAACCCTGAACCCGTTTCTGTGTTTCAGGTCTGGGCCATGCCTCGACTGCCTCAATTTTTGCTTGATTAGGACAGAACTGTCCCCACCCTACTACATGCCCTATGTATGACACCTCAGCCATGGTCACCTGCCACTTTTCAGCTTTTACAGTGAGCCCGGCCCTCTGTATCCTGCCCAGCACTTCCCTAAGGTGGGACAGGTGTTCCTTCCAGCTGGCACCGAAGATGGCAATATCGTCCAGGTATGCCATGGCGTACTCTTCAGTATCATTTAACACCTGGTTCACTACCTTTGGAAGGTGGCAGGGGTGTTCTTTCGGAAAGGCATTACTTTAAACTCAAATAACCCTATCGGAGTGATGAAGGCCGACCTTTCCCTAGCTCTGGCAGTTAATCACCTGCCAATACCCTTTTGTCAGGTCAGTAGTGGTAACTTATGTAGCCCCTCCCAACTTGTCCAGTAGTTTTGGCATTTCCTCCACCTCCCTCCTAATGTCCTTTTGGATGGCCTTGGATACCCAATATGCTGCTCGCTGTATGGGCGCTTACATCCCCGTCTGTACATCATGCGTCACTACGGGTTTAGTCCAGGCTTGACATTAAACAATGGGGCAAAGCCTGCTAAAACCTCCCTTACTTCCTGGATCTGTTCCGGGATCAACTAGGGCAACATTTCGATTGCCTCCACAGAGGACTCCCGCTTGCTTTCTTCCAGCAAGCCTTGAAGGGGGGTCTTCCTCGTCCGTCCACTCCCCAGGACCATAAATTGCAAAGACCATGTCAGCCCTATTTGCATATGGTCTCATCATGCTGACATGGAACATCCTTTGGGTAGGTCTCCTGTCAGGCAGTTCTACAATGTAATTTAAGTCATTCACCTGTCTGACTACTTTGTACGGTTCTGCCCACTTGACCTGCAGCTTATCTTTCCGGACTGGGATTATTTATTTATTTTAGTTTTTGTTGACCGGGTTAAGTGCACTAGACAAATCCTGCCTATTTTCAGGCACGACCCGGGGGAGGGGGATACAGACTAATGCCAACTGACCTTGAATCACATTAAGCTGTTGGTGGTATTTTTAGTGAATGAGGGAAATTTGGCTAAGACACCGGGAAAGTTCCCCATCTCTTTTCAATAAGTGCTATGGGATCTTCAACATCCACCTGAACTACCACCAATCCAGGCAGATGGGACCTCGGTTTAAATGTCTCATCGGAAAGACGGCACCTCAGAAGTGCAGCACCCCTCTCATGCTGCACTACAGTGTCAGTACTGGGATATTAGGACCATGACCTCCTGACCCACAGTGTATGAGCGACCTCTGGCTCTGTGGTCGTACCATACCTTTTTCTTCTGCTGGGCAGCTGCCAGGTTGCTCTGGGCTATTCCAATAAGCTCCTTCAGCCTTTCCCTAAACCTAAGGACATAATCCACTACGGAGTTCCCTGGGTGGCGTGCTTGCCTTCCCAGTCCTCCTGGATCAAGTCTACGGGCTCACACACCCTGCGTCCATATAAAAGCTCGAAGGGGGAGAACCAGGTCAACTCTTGGGGCACCTCCCTGTATGAAAACAATAGGTGGGGAAGGTATTTCTTCCAGTCCCTCCCATGCTGTTCAGCAAATGCTTGGAGCATCAGTTTAAGGGTACCATTAAATCTTTCCACAAGCCCATTGGCTTCCGGGTGATAATGTGTTGTGCATCTCTGCACCACACCACACGTCTCCCACAAACACTTCATCAGGTTCGACATGAAAGAACCCCCCTCGATCGGTGATAACCTCCTGCGGGAACCCAACATGGGAGAAAATCCCTAGTAGGGTATCTGCCACTTTGTCTGTCTTCAGTGAGGATAGGGCGACTGCCTCTGGGTACCGGGTGGCATAACCCACACCGTTAGGATAAACCTCTTCCCAGAGGAGCTGGGGGTATTCAAAGGCCCCACATTATCCATTCCTACCCTCTGGAATAGCTCCTCCACTATGGGCAAGGTAATTAGGGCGGCTTGGGTTTTACTACCCGCCTTCCCCATTTCTTGGCACCAGTGACAAGACCTGCAATATTCCTTCACCTGCTGGGTGAAGTTTGGCCAATAGAAATTCTGGTCCAACTGCTGCGTAGTGCGTGCGATTCACTGATGTCCAGACATGGGGATATCAGAAGCAATCTTGAGCAACCGTTCACGGTACCCCTGGGGAATGACAAGCTGCCTGCCCATCATCCCTCAGTCTGTCCTTATGTCCTGCGTATACAGCAGTCCCTTGTCCCAGTATACTCCAAGTCTCCCATCACCTCCCTGTGCTCCGTCACAGTCTGCCCAAGCCCTCAGCCTCTCTAAACTAGGGTCATTTTTCTGAGCAACTGCAAAATGTTTACACATTTACAAGGCATGGGACAGGTCCCCTTCAGTTCCTAAACTAGGGTCCCTAGCTCTCTGACCACTGGTTACCCCTCCCTTCTCAGTGTAACTTTCTGTAGCTGTTCTGTTAAACTGCTAACTGGGGAATGTCTACACCCCTTTCACTATTCTCCATTATTAGGAGACAGGATGGGAAACCAGCCTCCCAGTGCGTTTCACAGGGGCTTCTACGGGGTCCAGGGAACCACAATTTGCCTTTGCCGCCCGACTGCGGGTAACTGCACACATCATCCCCTTTTGGGGATTGTTCCCTATAAAAATCACATCCAGGGCAAGATTTTCTGCCACTGCAACCTTTTGCACAGTCTCTCCTGTCTCACCCCAGTCCAGGAGAACACTAGCAAGTGGCACAGTTCTCTCCTCCCCAGTGAATCCCCGTACTGTAACAAACTGATTGGGTATAAGCTGTTCATGCTCAACCAAATCCCCTTTTACCAAAGTAAGGGATGCCCTTGTGTCCCTTAAACCATAGGTTTGCACCCTATTCGCAGTAAGTGGGTGTATGAGTTCCCTCATGTTTACTGGCATGCTTTCAGGGATACACAAAAAAAACCCACTTCTTTCCCAGCCTCCCTTTGCGCACACTCTGCCTTTTTAGGACTGTCTGGCAATATGCCCAAGTTGTTTGCAAAGCCAACAAACATTTCTTTTATCAGACAAATCTTTTCTTTGTGTGAAGGTAAGGCGGGGGAGATGAGGTAGCGGAGGTGGAAATCACGGCAGAAAGAGAGAGGGAAGCCCTCAGGTCCCTTAAGACGGAGAAAGCACCGGGCCAGATAAATTACATCCCACAGTGCTGAAGGAACTGGCGGATGTCCTGGCGAAGCTTTTCAGCATCTCTCTGAGGACAGGGTGGGTGCCTCAGGACTGGAAGGTGGCACATATAGTGCCTATCCACAAAGGGGGGGGAAATCAAGGGAGGTGGCAAGGAACTACAGGCCCGTCAGCCTGACATTGGTGGTGGGCAAAGTGATGGAGGGCATCGTAAAGGAGAGGCTGGGGGGTACCTGGACGATAGACAGCATGGATTCATCCCAGGCAAATCGTGTCAGACAGACCTTGTGGAGTTCTATGACTGGGTGACGAGAGTCTTGGACCTGGGTAGACTGGAGGACGTCCTCTATCTTGACTTCAGCAAGGCGTTTGACTGTTCCTCACGGGGGCCTGTTGAATAAGCTGGGAGAAATGGGGTTGGGGAGCCAGATGATCAACTGGATAGGCAACTGGCTCCAGGACCGGACCCAGAGGGTCGTGGTTGGCGGGATAGTCTCATCCCCAAGGTTGGTCATTAGTGGGGTCCCTCAGGGATCAGTCCTTGGGCCCCTCCTGTTCAATGCCCATGTCTCCGACATAAGGAAGGGTATCAGGAGTGAAATGTCTCTTTGCGGATCACTCAAAACTGGGGGGCGGTGGTGGATGGGGAGGAGGGTGGCCCTACAGGGGGACCTGGAGGCTCTGGAAAGATGGTCTAGAAAGTGGAAGCTGAGGTTTAATGCAGGGAAATGCAAGGTACTGCATCTGGGAGCCAGAAACCCTGGCCAAGAGTACACCCTGGGGGGCGAAATGCTACAAGTCTCAATGGCTGAGAGGGACCTGGGGGTGGTGGTGAATGTCAAGATGAATAACTCAGACCTGTAGGAGGTAGCGGCCAAGGCCAACAGGATGCATCGCTGGGGGAATCACCTCCAGGAGGAGGAAGTGATACTCCCCTGTATAACTGCTTGGTGAGCGCACCTCAGTACTCGTGCAGTTTGGAAGCCACACTTAAAGAGGACATTGAACTCCAGCAGAGGGCAACCAAAATGATATGGGGCTTGGGGACAGGACCTATGGGGAGGCTCAAGAGCTAAATATGTACACATTGGAAGACAGAAAGGACCGGAGGGGGAGAGACATGATAGAGGTCTTCAAGTACATGAAGGGTTAAACAGGGAGAAGCAGTCAAGGTGTTCGAAGGAAAGGGGCAACTAGAGGGCATGGGTGGAAGTTGGAGAGGGGAAGATTCAGGAGAGAAAGGAGGAGGTGCTACTTCACTGAGAGGGTGGTGGAGCCATGGAATGCGCTGCCCAGGGGGCTGGTGGAGGCAGAGACGGTGGAGGGGTTCAAGAGGGGGTGGGACAGGTACAGGGGAAGGCTTCTGGATGCAAAGTCCTGTGCAGTGGGAATATCCGGGACTGGGAAGGGAGAAGCCAGAGAGGATGAGGGGGGCAGCAAGGTCAGCTCCCAGGGTGGGGGCTGACCAAACAAGCAGACACGAAAGACCGTTAGGCCTATTCTGCTGACATTTTAGTATGTTATTCAACAGCGACAAAAGCGAGGAAATTCGCCATTAGGGTTCCCACCCCTTGCACTCCAACCCAACCCTGCTCCCACCAACAGGCATCGGGGTGTGCGCTGGGATCAGTCGGCATAACTCTCACTCCTTCCCATGTGCAAACAAGCTGAGGTGGTGCAGTGCAGGAGAATGGGGTGAGGAGTTGAACCAGCGACAGTACCGAGCTCATGAGCAGAGTTCAGAGTTGAGAGTGAACCCTAATGTCGAGCCCTAACACTACGCTATAGAATAACTAACTGATGCGTGTATGAACTTTTTGCATTTAATTTCCTTACTTTTTAAAAAGAAATAGAAAGTAGAAAGTTGCATGAAGTTGGTGGGAGCGTGGGGCCCGACCAGCTTGTAAGTGCTGGACCACACTATACGCTAATGACTAAAAAGTACATTGACAACACCACAAGCAGCCAGTAAACAAATGTTAATGTAGTAGAACAATAGAAAACGCTGTCCACAAAATATTAACTGCGCCATGCAATCTCTCCACAAAAAATAAAGTGTCCGACACATAAACACTGCAGTTCACATCCAGAGGACATCCTGTCAACACTCTCCAAATTTCAACTGAAAAGACTAAACCGTGCCAGAGATATAGCATGTCACAGTTTGTGAAATTTTCATTCGTCACAGAGGCACAGTTCCACACCTGATGACATTTAACACAAGCAACAACTGAAAAGTACATCCATGACACTAAAGCTAGGTATCCTATCAATTTCAAGGCACCACCACAAGCAAAACGCTGTTCGCAGAACGTAAACTGCGCCACGCCATATCTCTGGCAAAAAATTGTTTTCCGACATGTAATAACTGTAATTTACATCCACATGACATACTCTAAACACCCTCCAAATTTCAAATAAAAAGACCAAACCGTTTCCGAGATATTCAATGTTAAACATTGGTAAAATTTCCCTATCTATTCCATTATAAAAAATCTGTCCATCTTGTCCTGCCCTCACGATCAAAGATGGCAATCAAAGAATCTCATGATCAAAGAATAAAAGTCTGTAATTAAAAAAACTGAAACAAGTGCAGCAAACCACGGCCATGGTTCGACAGAACGAAGCCCCCTGCGCAAAACCCACCCTCATTTGACTTCCTAGGGCACCCCTGGGCTAAGAAAATAGATTTTTTTAACCCAGCCATCTCGTGCGATGTACGATCAAGAATCTGCAGGGTCGCGATCAAAGAATTTGCTTGCTCGCGAACAAAGAGCGAGGGACGAGATGGCCAGATTTTAAAACCACTTCTCTCAGCCCAGGGGTGCCCTACAAACATAAATGAGGCTGGGTTTTGCTCAGAGAGCTTCGTTCTGCCCCCTGTGAATAATACTGTATGACATTTCCTTGGTAGTGTACTGCCCCCCCCCCCCCATCATAATTTAATGTTCTCTAATGTCCTGATAGTGTAGTGGGCCCCCATGTGTGTTGTTTTTATTTATTTATTTTTAATCCCTGGTAGTCTAGTGGCATCCCAGAGTTGTATAAAAACATTATACCTGTTAATATCCCTGGTAGCCTAGTGGCCCCCACCAGCTGTGCCAGCCCACCCAGCACACACCCACCTTCCCAGTCGGACGACCACAACCCACCTCTCACTTCCCGACCAGCCGCTGACTGTCTGCATTACGGCGGTAATGCAAGGCGCTCTGAAAATATTTCTGAGCGCCTCGCTGCATTAGCGCTCATAATGCAGACAGTCGGCGGCTGGACGTGGAGGTGAGAGGTGGGCTGTGCCAATCGCCATCTGGGGAAGGGTAGGTGTGTGGGGGGGGCGTGCTGGCATGGCTGGGTGAAAATCCTCAGGGACAAAGATTCTTGAACCACGAGGCTGCAAATTCTTTGATCGC